>OY720105.1:939132-3794747 GCA_963082835.1 Leptogaster cylindrica | reverse complement strand
TGCAAACGTTGGAAATGGCTAAACAATCATAAACTATAGTTAAATCGAATGCTTTTCGTTTGTTTATGATTGTTTAGCCATTTCGACGTTTGTTTAGACCTACAACCAAAGTTATCCAAAGTTATATGAACAAAGGTGGGTTTGTATGGAATTCCTATATAACTTTGGTTGTAGGTGTATGCAAACGTTGGAAATGGCTAAACAATCATAAACTATAGTTAAATCGAATGCTTTTCGTTTGTTTATGATTGTTTAGCCATTGCGACGTTTGTTTAGACCTACAACCAAAGTTATCCAAAGTTATATGAACAAAGGTGGGTTTGTATGGAATTCCTATATAACTTTGGTTGTAGGTGTATGCAAACGTTGGAAATGGCTAAACAATCATAAACTATAGTTAAATCGAATGCTTTTCGTTTGTTTATGATTGTTTAGCCATTTCGACGTTTGTTTAGACCTACAACCAAAGTTATCCAAAGTTATATGAACAAAGGTGGGTTTGTATGGAATTCCTATATAACTTTGGTTGTAGGTGTATGCAAACGTTGGAAATGGCTAAACAATCATAAACTATAGTTAAATCGAATGCTTTTCGTTTGTTTATGATTGTTTAGCCATTTCGACGTTTGTTTAGACCTACAACCAAAGTTATCCAAAGTTATATGAACAAAGGTGGGTTTGTATGGAATTCCTATATAACTTTGGTTGTAGGTGTATGCAAACGTTGGAAATGGCTAAACAATCATAAACTATAGTTAAATCGAATGCTTTTCGTTTGTTTATGATTGTTTAGCCATTTCGACGTTTGTTTAGACCTACAACCAAAGTTATCCAAAGTTATATGAACAAAGGTGGGTTTGTATGGAATTCCTATATAACTTTGGTTGTAGGTGTATGCAAACGTTGGAAATGGCTAAACAATCATAAACTATAGTTAAATCGAATGCTTTTCGTTTGTTTATGATTGTTTAGCCATTTCGACGTTTGTTTAGACCTACAACCAAAGTTATCCAAAGTTATATGAACAAAGGTGGGTTTGTATGGAATTCCTATATAACTTTGGTTGTAGGTGTATGCAAACGTTGGAAATGGCTAAACAATCATAAACTATAGTTAAATCGAATGCTTTTCGTTTGTTTATGATTGTTTAGCCATTTCGACGTTTGTTTAGACCTACAACCAAAGTTATCCAAAGTTATATGAACAAAGGTGGGTTTGTATGGAATTCCTATATAACTTTGGTTGTAGGTGTATGCAAACGTTGGAAATGGCTAAACAATCATAAACTATAGTTAAATCGAATGCTTTTCGTTTGTTTATGATTGTTTAGCCATTTCGACGTTTGTTTAGACCTACAACCAAAGTTATCCAAAGTTATATGAACAAAGGTGGGTTTGTATGGAATTCCTATATAACTTTGGTTGTAGGTGTATGCAAACGTTGGAAATGGCTAAACAATCATAAACTATAGTTAAATCGAATGCTTTTCGTTTGTTTATGATTGTTTAGCCATTTCGACGTTTGTTTAGACCTACAACCAAAGTTATCCAAAGTTATATGAACAAAGGTGGGTTTGTATGGAATTCCTATATAACTTTGGTTGTAGGTATATGCAAACGTTGGAAATGGCTAAACAATCATAAACTATAGTTAAATCGAATGCTTTTCGTTTGTTTATGATTGTTTAGCCATTTCGACGTTTGTTTAGACCTACAACCAAAGTTATCCAAAGTTATATGAACAAAGGTGGGTTTGTATGGAATTCCTATATAACTTTGGTTGTAGGTGTATGCAAACGTTGGAAATGGCTAAACAATCATAAGCTATAGTTAAATCGAATGCTTTTCGTTTGTTTATGATTGTTTAGCCATTTCGACGTTTGTTTAGACCTACAACCAAAGTTATCCAAAGTTATATGAACAAAGGTGGGTTTGTATGGAATTCCTATATAACTTTGGTTGTAGGTATATGCAAACGTTGGAAATGGCTAAACAATCATAAACTATAGTTAAATCGAATGCTTTTCGTTTGTTTATGATTGTTTAGCCATTTCGACGTTTGTTTAGACCTACAACCAAAGTTATCCAAAGTTATATGAACAAAGGTGGGTTTGTATGGAATTCCTATATAACTTTGGTTGTAGGTGTATGCAAACGTTGGAAATGGCTAAACAATCATAAACTATAGTTAAATCGAATGCTTTTCGTTTGTTTATGATTGTTTAGCCAATGCGACGTTTGTTTAGACCTACAACCAAAGTTATCCAAAGTTATATGAACAAAGGTGGGTTTGTATGGAATTCCTATATAACTTTGGTTGTAGGTGTATGCAAACGTTGGAAATGGCTAAACAATCATAAACTATAGTTAAATCGAATGCTTTTCGTTTGTTTATGATTGTTTAGCCATTTCGACGTTTGTTTAGACCTACAACCAAAGTTATCCAAAGTTATATGAACAAAGGTGGGTTTGTATGGAATTCCTATATAACTTTGGTTGTAGGTGTATGCAAACGTTGGAAATGGCTAAACAATCATAAACTATAGTTAAATCGAATGCTTTTCGTTTGTTTATGATTGTTTAGCCATTTCGACGTTTGTTTAGACCTACAACCAAAGTTATCCAAAGTTATATGAACAAAGGTGGGTTTGTATGGAATTCCTATATAACTTTGGTTGTAGGTGTATGCAAACGTTGGAAATGGCTAAAAAATCATAAACTATAGTTAAATCGAATGCTTTTCGTTTGTTTATGATTGTTTAGCCATTTCGACGTTTGTTTAGACCTACAACCAAAGTTATCCAAAGTTATATGAACAAAGGTGGGTTTGTATGGAATTCCTATATAACTTTGGTTGTAGGTGTATGCAAACGTTGGAAATGGCTAAACAATCATAAACTATAGTTAAATCGAATGCTTTTCGTTTGTTTATGATTGTTTAGCCATTTCGACGTTTGTTTAGACCTACAACCAAAGTTATCCAAAGTTATATGAACAAAGGTGGGTTTGTATGGAATTCCTATATAACTTTGGTTGTAGGTGTATGCAAACGTTGGAAATGGCTAAGCCATCATAAACTATAGTTAAATCGAATGCTTTTCGTTTGTTTATGATTGTTTAGCCATTTCGACGTTTGTTTAGACCTACAACCAAAGTTATCCAAAGTTATATGAACAAAGGTGGGTTTGTATGGAATTCCTATATAACTTTGGTTGTAGGTGTATGCAAACGTTGGAAATAGCTAAACAATCATAAACTATAGTTAAATCGAATGCTTTTCGTTTGTTTATGATAGTTTAGCCATTTCGACGTTTGTTTAGACCTACAACCAAAGTTATCCAAAGTTATATGAACAAAGGTGGGTTTGTATGGAATTCCTATATAACTTTGGTTGTAGGTGTATGCAAACGTTGGAAATGGCTAAACAATCATAAGCTATAGTTAAATCGAATGCTTTTCGTTTGTTTATGATTGTTTAGCCATTTCGACGTTTGTTTAGACCTACAACCAAAGTTATCCAAAGTTATATGAACAAAGGTGGGTTTGTATGGAATTCCTATATAACTTTGGTTGTAGGTATATGCAAACGTTGGAAATGGCTAAACAATCATAAACTATAGTTAAATCGAATGCTTTTCGTTTGTTTATGATTGTTTAGCCATTTCGACGTTTGTTTAGACCTACAACCAAAGTTATCCAAAGTTATATGAACAAAGGTGGGTTTGTATGGAATTCCTATATAACTTTGGTTGTAGGTATATGCAAACGTTGGAAATGGCTAAACAATCATAAACTATAGTTAAATCGAATGCTTTTCGTTTGTTTATGATTGTTTAGCCATTTCGACGTTTGTTTAGACCTACAACCAAAGTTATCCAAAGTTATATGAACAAAGGTGGGTTTGTATGGAATTCCTATATAACTTTGGTTGTAGGTGTATGCAAACGTTGGAAATGGCTAAACAATCATAAACTATAGTTAAATCGAATGCTTTTCGTTTGTTTATGATTGTTTAGCCAATGCGACGTTTGTTTAGACCTACAACCAAAGTTATCCAAAGTTATATGAACAAAGGTGGGTTTGTATGGAATTCCTATATAACTTTGGTTGTAGGTGTATGCAAACGTTGGAAATGGCTAAACAATCATAAACTATAGTTAAATCGAATGCTTTTCGTTTGTTTATGATTGTTTAGCCATTTCGACGTTTGTTTAGACCTACAACCAAAGTTATCCAAAGTTATATGAACAAAGGTGGGTTTGTATGGAATTCCTATATAACTTTGGTTGTAGGTGTATGCAAACGTTGGAAATGGCTAAACAATCATAAACTATAGTTAAATCGAATGCTTTTCGTTTGTTTATGATTGTTTAGCCATTTCGACGTTTGTTTAGACCTACAACCAAAGTTATCCAAAGTTATATGAACAAAGGTGGGTTTGTATGGAATTCCTATATAACTTTGGTTGTAGGTGTATGCAAACGTTGGAAATGGCTAAAAAATCATAAACTATAGTTAAATCGAATGCTTTTCGTTTGTTTATGATTGTTTAGCCATTTCGACGTTTGTTTAGACCTACAACCAAAGTTATCCAAAGTTATATGAACAAAGGTGGGTTTGTATGGAATTCCTATATAACTTTGGTTGTAGGTGTATGCAAACGTTGGAAATGGCTAAACAATCATAAACTATAGTTAAATCGAATGCTTTTCGTTTGTTTATGATTGTTTAGCCATTTCGACGTTTGTTTAGACCTACAACCAAAGTTATCCAAAGTTATATGAACAAAGGTGGGTTTGTATGGAATTCCTATATAACTTTGGTTGTAGGTGTATGCAAACGTTGGAAATGGCTAAGCCATCATAAACTATAGTTAAATCGAATGCTTTTCGTTTGTTTATGATTGTTTAGCCATTTCGACGTTTGTTTAGACCTACAACCAAAGTTATCCAAAGTTATATGAACAAAGGTGGGTTTGTATGGAATTCCTATATAACTTTGGTTGTAGGTGTATGCAAACGTTGGAAATAGCTAAACAATCATAAACTATAGTTAAATCGAATGCTTTTCGTTTGTTTATGATAGTTTAGCCATTTCGACGTTTGTTTAGACCTACAACCAAAGTTATCCAAAGTTATATGAACAAAGGTGGGTTTGTATGGAATTCCTATATAACTTTGGTTGTAGGTGTATGCAAACGTTGGAAATGGCTAAACAATCATAAGCTATAGTTAAATCGAATGCTTTTCGTTTGTTTATGATAGTTTAGCCATTTCGACGTTTGTTTAGACCTACAACCAAAGTTATCCAAAGTTATATGAACAAAGGTGGGTTTGTATGGAATTCCTATATAACTTTGGTTGTAGGTGTATGCAAACGTTGGAAATGGCTAAACAATCATAAGCTATAGTTAAATCGAATGCTTTTCGTTTGTTTATGATTGTTTAGCCATTTCGACGTTTGTTTAGACCTACAACCAAAGTTATCCAAAGTTATATGAACAAAGGTGGGTTTGTATGGAATTCCTATATAACTTTGGTTGTAGGTATATGCAAACGTTGGAAATGGCTAAACAATCATAAACTATAGTTAAATCGAATGCTTTTCGTTTGTTTATGATTGTTTAGCCATTTCGACGTTTGTTTAGACCTACAACCAAAGTTATCCAAAGTTATATGAACAAAGGTGGGTTTGTATGGAATTCCTATATAACTTTGGTTGTAGGTATATGCAAACGTTGGAAATGGCTAAACAATCATAAACTATAGTTAAATCGAATGCTTTTCGTTTGTTTATGATTGTTTAGCCATTTCGACGTTTGTTTAGACCTACAACCAAAGTTATCCAAAGTTATATGAACAAAGGTGGGTTTGTATGGAATTCCTATATAACTTTGGTTGTAGGTGTATGCAAACGTTGGAAATGGCTAAACAATCATAAACTATAGTTAAATCGAATGCTTTTCGTTTGTTTATGATTGTTTAGCCATTTCGACGTTTGTTTAGACCTACAACCAAAGTTATCCAAAGTTATATGAACAAAGGTGGGTTTGTATGGAATTCCTATATAACTTTGGTTGTAGGTGTATGCAAACGTTGGAAATGGCTAAACAATCATAAACTATAGTTAAATCGAATGCTTTTCGTTTGTTTATGATTGTTTAGCCATTTCGACGTTTGTTTAGACCTACAACCAAAGTTATCCAAAGTTATATGAACAAAGGTGGGTTTGTATGGAATTCCTATATAACTTTGGTTGTAGGTGTATGCAAACGTTGGAAATGGCTAAACAATCATAAACTATAGTTAAATCGAATGCTTTTCGTTTGTTTATGATTGTTTAGCCATTTCGACGTTTGTTTAGACCTGTAACGAACTTTTAGTTCGTACACCTTTTAGTCTAGACACATGAATGCTTAGTACCGACTAGGGATGGGAAAAACCTACCGGTTTAAACCGAAAACCGGTGTTTTGGTTCGGTCAACCGGTGTTTTTTCGGTGATGTTTTTGGTTCGGTTTTCACCGGTGATTTTTTTTTAAATGCAATAACCGGATAAAATAAACCGGCAAATTAAGTTTTGTAAACAGAAAGAAAATATGGTAATTTTTACACCTTTCGGTGACATTTTGCTTTTTAGAACAAAAAATTGTAATTGAATTATTGATTGAAAAGGATTTGAATTGGAAAACGCTGCTGCCAAAGGCCTGCGGACCTACACGCGAGGAAACAAATCAGTAAATTTAAACTCATCAAAGTAAAGCTTTTAAGCTTTAAAACTTTAACCCCAGTTTGTTATTAAAAAAATAAACAATAATCAATATTGAATATACATACATACTTTTATACTTTTTTTTTGTAACTTAGGCGTTGCGCGCTTGGCTTAAAATTATAAATAATTAAAAAACCTTGGTTTTATTGTAAGAGCTCTATTATTTTACTAGCGAAATCCCTGGAAATGTTTAGCTGTTTTCGCTTGTGAATTAACATTTTGATAGTTGCATTTATAGTTGCTTTTGCATCTGAAGGAAATAGATATTGTTTTACAGTTTGTGTTTGATTTGAGTTTTTAGTTTACCTTCAGGCTACAGCTGCTCAGCACCAGCTCCATATTTGCTATGCACTATGCAGCAGTAGCGAGCTTTTGGTGTTTAAAAAATAAAAGTTTTTAAAAAACACCGAAAACCGGTTATTTGAAAAACCGGTGATTTAGAACGGTTTAAACCGCCCGGTTAAACCGCAGGTGAAAAACACCGAAATAACCGAAAACCGGTTATTTTGGCAACAACCGCCATCCCTAGTACCGACACCCGCCACGGTAATCAACCAAGGGGAAACTTTCAAAGCTCACCTAAAAAGCTTTCCCCACTCAAAAGCTTCTCGGCCTTCGGGTATAAAAGGACGGCCGCAGCAAGCAGCAGCATTCAGTCCTGGCCAGAGCTCGAGGCGTGCATAACGTCTCCTCGACACCAGTTGACAAAATATTCCTGTGAGACACCGACCGAACGGAAAGACAAATTAGTACGTGAAATACGGAAACGTTGTTCTTGTACGTGAAATCGGTACTCTCTCTACTAGGTTGCACGCCTAAACACTGCCCGAACCCACGAACGGACCGGCTGGCGGTACGTGTAAAAACGGAAACCAACCCTGTACGTGAGTGGCGTAAGCCCGTAGCTTGTTAGTAATAACACAATTGTATTAATTAGAAATTAGAAATAAGATACTAGATAAATCGAAATGAGAAAATAAAGAAAATACAAGAGGAATTAAAAGTGTTCGCCATTTAAAACATCCCTGTCTCCACTGAAGCTACCTCGGCCCAATTAATTGTACTTTTTCCCTTCTCCGCCAGAGGCGCCCGAGCAAACTACGAAAAGAACGACACCGGGGTTAAAAGTATATTACAGACCTACAACCAAAGTTATCCAAAGTTATATGAACAAAGGTGGGTATGTATGGAATTCCTATGTAACTTTGGTTGTAGGTATATGCAAACGTTGGAAATGGCTAAACAATCATAAACTATAGTTAAATCGAATGCTTTTCGTTTGTTTATGATTGTTTAGCCATTTCGACGTTTGTTTAGACCTACAACCAAAGTTATCCAAAGTTATATGAACAAAGGTGGGTTTGTATGGAATTCCTATATAACTTTGGTTGTAGGTGTATGCAAACGTTGGAAATGGCTAAACAATCATAAACTATAGTTAAATCGAATGCTTTTCGTTTGTTTATGATTGTTTAGCCATTTCGACGTTTGTTTAGACCTACAACCAAAGCTATCCAAAGTTATATGAACAAAGGTGGGTTTGTATGGAATTCCTATATAACTTTGGTTGTAGGTGTATGCAAACGTTGGAAATGGCTACACAATCATAAACTATAGTTAAATCGAATGCTTTTCGTTTGTTTATGATTGTTTAGCCATTTCGACGTTTGTTTAGACCTACAACCAAAGTTATCCAAAGTTATATGAACAAAGGTGGGTTTGTATGGAATTCCTATATAACTTTGGTTGTAGGTGTATGCAAACGTTGGAAATGGCTAAACAATCATAAACTATAGTTAAATCGAATGCTTTTCGTTTGTTTATGATTGTTTAGCCATTTCGACGTTTGTTTAGACCTACAACCAAAGTTATCCAAAGTTATATGAACAAAGGTGGGTTTGTATGGAATTCCTATATAACTTTGGTTGTAGGTGTATGCAAACGTTGGAAATGGCTAAACAATCATAAACTATAGTTAAATCGAATGCTTTTCGTTTGTTTATGATTGTTTAGCCATTTCGACGTTTATTTAGACCTACAACCAAAGTTATCCAAAGTTATATGAACAAAGGTGGGGTTTGTATGGAATTCCTATATAACTTTGGTTGTAGGTGTATGCAAACGTTGGAAATGGCTAAACAATCATAAACTATAGTTAAATCGAATGCTTTTCGTTTGTTTATGATTGTTTAGTCATTTCGACGTTTGTTTAGACCTACAACCAAAGTTATCCAAAGTTATATGAACAAAGGTGGGTTTGTATGGAATTCCTATATAACTTTGGTTGTAGGTGTATGCAAACGTTGGAAATGGCTAAACAATCATAAACTATAGTTAAATCGAATGCTTTTCGTTTGTTTATGATTGTTTAGCCATTTCGACGTTTGTTTAGACCTTCAACCAAAGTTATCCAAAGTTATATGAACAAAGGTGGGGTTTGTATGGAATTCCTATATAACTTTGGTTGTAGGTGTATGCAAACGTTGGAAATGCTAAACAATCATAAACTATAGTTAAATCGAATGCTTTTCGTTTGTTTATGATTGTTTAGCCATTTCGACGTTTGTTTAGACCTACAACCAAAGTTATCCAAAGTTATATGAACAAAGGTGGGTTTGTATGGAATTCCTATATAACTTTGGTTGTAGGTGTATGCAAACGTTGGAAATGGCTAAACAATCATAAACTATAGTTAAATCGAATGCTTTTCGTTTGTTTATGATTGTTTAGCCATTTCGACGTTTGTTTAGACCTACAACCAAAGTTATCCAAAGTTATATGAACAAAGGTGGGTTTGTATGGAATTCCTATATAACTTTGGTTGTAGGTATATGCAAACGTTGGAAATGGCTAAACAATCATAAACTATAGTTAAATCGAATGCTTTTCGTTTGTTTATGATTGTTTAGCCATTTCGACGTTTGTTTAGACCTACAACCAAAGTTATCCAAAGTTATATGAACAAAGGTGGGTTTGTATGGAATTCCTATATAACTTTGGTTGTAGGTGTATGCAAACGTTGGAAATGGCTAAACAATCATAAACTATAGTTAAATCGAATGCTTTTTCGTTTGTTTATGATTGTTTAGCCATTTCGACGTTTGTTTAGACCTACAACCAAAGCTATCCAAAGTTATATGAACAAAGGTGGGTTTGTATGGAATTCCTATATAACTTTGGTTGTAGGTGTATGCAAACGTTGGAAATGGCTACACAATCATAAACTATAGTTAAATCGAATGCTTTTCGTTTGTTTATGATTGTTTAGCAATTTCGACGTTTGTTTAGACCTACAACCAAAGTTATCCAAAGTTATATGAACAAAGGTGGGTTTGTATGGAATTCCTATATAACTTTGGTTGTAGGTGTATGCAAACGTTGGAAATGGCTAAACAATCATAAACTATAGTTAAATCGAATGCTTTTCGTTTGTTTATGATTGTTTAGCCATTTCGACGTTTGTTTAGACCTACAACCAAAGTTATCCAAAGTTATATGAACAAAGGTGGGTTTGTATGGAATTCCTATATAACTTTGGTTGTAGGTGTATGCAAACGTTGGAAATGGCTAAACAATCATAAACTATAGTTAAATCGAATGCTTTTCGTTTGTTTATGATTGTTTAGCCATTTCGACGTTTGTTTAGACCTACAACCAAAGTTATCCAAAGTTATATGAACAAAGGTGGGTTTGTATGGAATTCCTATATAACTTTGGTTGTAGGTGTATGCAAACGTTGGAAATGGCTAAACAATCATAAACTATAGTTAAATCGAATGCTTTTCGTTTGTTTATGATTGTTTAGCCATTTCGACGTTTGTTTAGACCTACAACCAAAGTTATCCAAAGTTATATGAACAAAGGTGGGTTTGTATGGAATTCCTATATAACTTTGGTTGTAGGTGTATGCAAACGTTGGAAATGGCTAAACAATCATAAACTATAGTTAAATCGAATGCTTTTCGTTTGTTTATGATTGTTTAGCCATTTCGACGTTTGTTTAGACCTTCAACCAAAGTTATCCAAAGTTATATGAACAAAGGTGGGTTTGTATGGAATTCCTATATAACTTTGGTTGTAGGTGTATGCAAACGTTGGAAATGGCTAAACAATCATAAACTATAGTTAAATCGAATGCTTTTCGTTTGTTTATGATTGTTTAGCCATTTCGACGTTTGTTTAGACCTACAACCAAAGTTATCCAAAGTTATATGAACAAAGGTGGGTTTGTATGGAATTCCTATATAACTTTGGTTGTAGGTGTATGCAAACGTTGGAAATGGCTAAACAATCATAAACTATAGTTAAATCGAATGCTTTTCGTTTGTTTATGATTGTTTAGCCATTTCGACGTTTGTTTAGACCTACAACCAAAGTTATCCAAAGTTATATGAACAAAGGTGGGTTTGTATGGAATTCCTATATAACTTTGGTTGTAGGTATATGCAAACGTTGGAAATGGCTAAACAATCATAAACTATAGTTAAATCGAATGCTTTTCGTTTGTTTATGATTGTTTAGCCATTTCGACGTTTGTTTAGACCTACAACCAAAGTTATCCAAAGTTATATGAACAAAGGTGGGTTTGTATGGAATTCCTATATAACTTTGGTTGTAGGTGTATGCAAACGTTGGAAATGGCTAAACAATCATAAACTATAGTTAAATCGAATGCTTTTCGTTTGTTTATGATTGTTTAGCCATTTCGACGTTTGTTTAGACCTACAACCAAAGTTATCCAAAGTTATATGAGCAAAGGTGGGTTTGTATGGAATTCCTATATAACTTTGGTTGTAGGTATATGCAAACGTTGGAAATGGCTAAACAATCATAAACTATAGTTAAATCGAATGCTTTTCGTTTGTTTATGATTGTTTAGCCATTTCGACGTTTGTTTAGACCTACAACCAAAGTTATCCAAAGTTATATGAACAAAGGTGGGTTTGTATGGAATTCCTATATAACTTTGGTTGTAGGTGTATGCAAACGTTGGAAATGGCTAAACAATCATAAACTATAGTTAAATCGAATGCTTTTCGTTTGTTTATGATTGTTTAGCCATTTCGACGTTTGTTTAGACCTACAACCAAAGTTATCCAAAGTTATATGAACAAAGGTGGGTTTGTATGGAATTCCTATATAACTTTGGTTGTAGGTGTATGCAAACGTTGGAAATGGCTAAAAAATCATAAACTATAGTTAAATCGAATGCTTTTCGTTTGTTTATGATTGTTTAGCCATTTCGACGTTTGTTTAGACCTACAACCAAAGTTATCCAAAGTTATAAGAACAAAGGTGGGTTTGTATGGAATTCCTATATAACTTTGGTTGTAGGTGTATGCAAACGTTGGAAATGGCTAAACAATCATAAACTATAGTTAAATCGAATGCTTTTCGTTTGTTTATGATTGTTTAGCCATTTCGACGTTTGTTTAGACCTACAACCAAAGTTATCCAAAGTTATATGAACAAAGGTGGGTTTGTATGGAATTCCTATATAACTTTGGTTGTAGGTGTATGCAAACGTTGGAAATGGCTAAACAATCATAAACTATAGTTAAATCGAATGCTTTTCGTTTGTTTATGATTGTTTAGCCATTTCGATGTTTGTTTAGACCTACAACCAAAGTTATCCAAAGTTATATGAACAAAGGTGGGTTTGTATGGAATTCCTATATAACTTTGGTTGTAGGTGTATGCAAACGTTGGAAATGGCTAAACAATCATAAACTATAGTTAAATCGAATGCTTTTCAATTGTTTATGATTGTTTAGCCATTTCGACGTTTGTTTAGACCTACAACCAAAGTTATCCAAAGTTATATGAACAAAGGTGGGTTTGTATGGAATTCCTATATAACTTTGGTTGTAGGTATATGCAAACGTTGGAAATGGCTAAACAATCATAAACTATAGTTAAATCGAATGCTTTTCGTTTGTTTATGATTGTTTAGCCATTTCGACGTTTGTTTAGACCTACAACCAAAGTTATCCAAAGTTATATGAACAAAGGTGGGTTTGTATGGAATTCCTATATAACTTTGGTTGTAGGTGTATGCAAACGTTGGAAATGGCTAAACAATCATAAACTATAGTTAAATCGAATGCTTTTCGTTTGTTTATGATTGTTTAGCCATTTCGACGTTTGTTTAGACCTACAACCAAAGTTATCCAAAGTTATATGAACAAAGGTGGGTTTGTATGGAATTCCTATATAACTTTGGTTGTAGGTGTATGCAAACGTTGGAAATGGCTAAACAATCATAAACTATAGTTAAATCGAATGCTTTTCGTTTGTTTATGATTGTTTAGTCATTTCGACGTTTGTTTAGACCTACAACCAAAGTTATCCAAAGTTATATGAACAAAGGTGGGTTTGTATGGAATTCCTATATAACTTTGGTTGTAGGTGTATGCAAACGTTGGAAATGGCTAAACAATCATAAACTATAGTTAAATCGAATGCTTTTCGTTTGTTTATGATTGTTTAGCCATTTCGACGTTTGTTTAGACCTTCAACCAAAGTTATCCAAAGTTATATGAACAAAGGTGGGTTTGTATGGAATTCCTATATAACTTTGGTTGTAGGTGTATGCAAACGTTGGAAATGGCTAAACAATCATAAACTATAGTTAAATCGAATGCTTTTCGTTTGTTTATGATTGTTTAGCCATTTCGACGTTTGTTTAGACCTACAACCAAAGTTATCCAAAGTTATATGAACAAAGGTGGGTTTGTATGGAATTCCTATATAACTTTGGTTGTAGGTGTATGCAAACGTTGGAAATGGCTAAACAATCATAAACTATAGTTAAATCGAATGCTTTTCGTTTGTTTATGATTGTTTAGCCATTTCGACGTTTGTTTAGACCTACAACCAAAGTTATCCAAAGTTATATGAACAAAGGTGGGTTTGTATGGAATTCCTATATAACTTTGGTTGTAGGTGTATGCAAACGTTGGAAATGGCTAAACAATCATAAACTATAGTTAAATCGAATGCTTTTCGTTTGTTTATGATTGTTTAGCCATTTCGACGTTTGTTTAGACCTACAACCAAAGTTATCCAAAGTTATATGAACAAAGGTGGGTTTGTATGGAATACCTATATAACTTTGGTTGTAGGTGTATGCAAACGTTGGAAATGGCTAAACAATCATAAACTATAGTTAAATCGAATGCTTTTCGTTTGTTTATGATTGTTTAGCCATTTCGATGTTTGTTTAGACCTACAACCAAAGTTATCCAAAGTTATATGAACAAAGGTGGGTTTGTATGGAATTCCTATATAACTTTGGTTGTAGGTGTATGCAAACGTTGGAAATGGCTAAACAATCATAAACTATAGTTAAATCGAATGCTTTTCAATTGTTTATGATTGTTTAGCCATTTCGACGTTTGTTTAGACCTACAACCAAAGTTATCCAAAGTTATATGAACAAAGGTGGGTTTGTATGGAATTCCTATATAACTTTGGTTGTAGGTATATGCAAACGTTGGAAATGGCTAAACAATCATAAACTATAGTTAAATCGAATGCTTTTCGTTTGTTTATGATTGTTTAGCCATTTCGACGTTTGTTTAGACCTACAACCAAAGTTATCCAAAGTTATATGAACAAAGGTGGGTTTGTATGGAATTCCTATATAACTTTGATTGTAGGTGTATGCAAACGTTGGAAATGGCTAAACAATCATAAACTATAGTTAAATCGAATGCTTTTCGTTTGTTTATGATTGTTTAGCCATTTCGACGTTTGTTTAGACCTACAACCAAAGTTATCCAAAGTTATATGAACAAAGGTGGGTTTGTATGGAATTCCTATATAACTTTGGTTGTAGGTGTATGCAAACGTTGGAAATGGCTAAACAATCATAAACTATAGTTAAATCGAATGCTTTTCGTTTGTTTATGATTGTTTAGCCATTTCGACGTTTGTTTAGACCTACAACCAAAGTTATCCAAAGTTATATGAACAAAGGTGGGTTTGTATGGAATTCCTATATAACTTTGGTTGTAGGTGTATGCAAACGTTGGAAATGGCTAAACAATCATAAACTATATTTAAATCGAATGCTTTTCGTTTGTTTATGATTGTTTAGCCATTTCGACGTTTGTTTAGACCTACAACCAAAGTTATCCAAAGTTATATGAACAAAGGTGGGTTTGTATGGAATTCCTATATAACTTTGGTTGTAGGTGTATGCAAACGTTGGAAATGGCTAAACAATCATAAACTATAGTTAAATCGAATGCTTTTCGTTTGTTTATGATTGTTTAGCCATTTCGACGTTTGTTTAGACCTACAACCAAAGTTATCCAAAGTTATATGAACAAAGGTGGGTTTGTATGGAATTCCTATATAACTTTGGTTGTAGGTGTATGCAAACGTTGGAAATGGCTAAACAATCATAAACTATAGTTAAATCGAATGCTTTTCGTTTGTTTATGATTGTTTAGCCATTTCGACGTTTGTTTAGACCTACAACCAAAGTTATCCAAAGTTATATGAACAAAGGTGGGTTTGTATGGAATTCCTATATAACTTTGGTTGTAGGTATATGCAAACGTTGGAAATGGCTAAACAATCATAAACTATAGTTAAATCGAATGCTTTTCGTTTGTTTATGATTGTTTAGCCATTTCGACGTTTGTTTAGACCTACAACCAAAGTTATCCAAAGTTATATGAACAAAGGTGGGTTTGTATGGAATTCCTATATAACTTTGGTTGTAGGTGTATGCAAACGTTGGAAATGGCTAAACAATCATAAACTATAGTTAAATCGAATGCTTTTCGTTTGTTTATGATTGTTTAGCCATTTCGACGTTTGTTTAGACCTACAACCAAAGTTATCCAAAGTTATATGAACAAAGGTGGGTTTGTATGGAATTCCTATATAACTTTGGTTGTAGGTGTATGCAAACGTTGGAAATGGCTAAACAATCATAAACTATAGTTAAATCGAATGCTTTTCGTTTGTTTATGATTGTTTAGCCATTTCGACGTTTGTTTAGACCTACAACCAAAGTTATCCAAAGTTATATGAACAAAGGTGGGTTTGTATGGAATTCCTATATAACTTTGGTTGTAGGTATATGCAAACGTTGGAAATGGCTAAACAATCATAAACTATAGTTAAATCGAATGCTTTTCGTTTGTTTATGATTGTTTAGCCATTTCGACGTTTGTTTAGACCTACAACCAAAGTTATCCAAAGTTATATGAACAAAGGTGGGTTTGTATGGAATTCCTATATAACTTTGGTTGTAGGTGTATGCAAACGTTGGAAATGGCTAAACAATCATAAACTATATTTAAATCGAATGCTTTTCGTTTGTTTATGATTGTTTAGCCATTTCGACGTTTGTTTAGACCTACAACCAAAGTTATCCAAAGTTATATGAACAAAGGTGGGTTTGTATGGAATTCCTATATAACTTTGGTTGTAGGTGTATGCAAACGTTGGAAATGGCTAAACAATCATAAACTATAGTTAAATCGAATGCTTTTCGTTTGTTTATGATTGTTTAGCCATTTCGACGTTTGTTTAGACCTACAACCAAAGTTATCCAAAGTTATATGAACAAAGGTGGGTTTGTATGGAATTCCTATATAACTTTGGTTGTAGGTGTATGCAAACGTTGGAAATGGCTAAACAATCATAAACTATAGTTAAATCGAATGCTTTTCGTTTGTTTATGATTGTTTAGCCATTTCGACGTTTGTTTAGACCTACAACCAAAGTTATCCAAAGTTATATGAACAAAGGTGGGTTTGTATGGAATTCCTATATAACTTTGGTTGTAGGTATATGCAAACGTTGGAAATGGCTAAACAATCATAAACTATAGTTAAATCGAATGCTTTTCGTTTGTTTATGATTGTTTAGCCATTTCGACGTTTGTTTAGACCTACAACCAAAGTTATCCAAAGTTATATGAACAAAGGTGGGTTTGTATGGAATTCCTATATAACTTTGGTTGTAGGTGTATGCAAACGTTGGAAATGGCTAAACAATCATAAACTATAGTTAAATCGAATGCTTTTCGTTTGTTTATGATTGTTTAGCCATTTCGACGTTTGTTTAGACCTACAACCAAAGTTATCCAAAGTTATATGAACAAAGGTGGGTTTGTATGGAATTCCTATATAACTTTGGTTGTAGGTGTATGCAAACGTTGGAAATGGCTAAACAATCATAAACTATAGTTAAATCGAATGCTTTTCGTTTGTTTATGATTGTTTAGCCATTTCGACGTTTGTTTAGACATACAACCAAAGTTATGGGACCAAAGGTGGGTATGTATGGTTTTCCTATAACTTTGGTTTTTTGTGTAAACAATCGTCGGAAATGGCTAAACAATCATAAACTATAGTGAAATCGAATCCTTTTCGTTTGTTTATGATTGTGAAGGATTTCCGACGTTTGTTTAGACATACAACCAAAGTTATGGGACCAAAGGTGGGTATGTATGGTTTTCCTATAACTTTGGTTTTTTGTGTAAACAATCGTCGGAAATGGCTAAACAAGCATAAACTATAGTGAAATCGAATCCTTTTCGTTTGTTTATGATTGTTTAGCCATTTCGACGTTTGTTTAGACATACAACCAAAGTTATGGGCCCAAAGGTGGGTATGTATGGTTTTCCTATAACTTTGGTTTTTTGTGTAAACAATCGTCGGAAATGGCTAAACAATCATAAACTATAGTGAAATCGAATCCTTTTCGTTTCTTTATGATTGTGAAGGATTTCCGACGTTTGTTTAGACATACAACCAAAGTTATGGGACCAAAGGTGGGTATGTATGGTTTTCCTATAACTTTGGTTTTTTGTGTAAACAATCGTCGGAAATGGCTAAACAATCATAAACTATAGTGAAATCGAATTCTTTTCGTTTGTTTATGATTGTGAAGGATTTCCGACATTTGTTTAGATATACAACCAAAGTTATGGGACCAAAGGTGGGTATGTATGGTTTTCCTATAACTTTGGTTTTTTGTGTAAACAATCGTCGGAAATGGCTAAACAATCATAAACTATAGTAAAATCGAATTCTTTTCGTTTGTTTATGATTGTGAAGGATTTCCGACATTTGTTTAGATATACAACCAAAGTTATGGGACCAAAGGTGGGTATGTATGGTTTTCCTATAACTTTGGTTTTTTGTGTAAACAATCGTCGGAAATGGCTAAACAATCATAAACTATAGTTAAATCGAATGCTTTTCGTTTGTTTATGATTGTTTAGCCATTTCGACGTTTGTTTAGACATACAACCAAAGTTATGGGACCAAAGGTGGGTATGTATGGTTTTCCTATAACTTTGGTTTTTTGTGTAAACAATCGTCGGAAATGGCTAAACAATCATAAACTATAGTGAAATCGAATTCTTTTCGTTTGTTTATGATTGTGAAGGATTTCCGACATTTGTTTAGATATACAACCAAAGTTATGGGACCAAAGGTGGGTATGTATGGTTTTCCTATAACTTTGGTTTTTTGTGTAAACAATCGTCGGAAATGGCTAAACAATCATAAACTATAGTGAAATCGAATGCTTTTCGTTTGTTTATGATTGTGAAGGATTTCCGACGTTTGTTTAGACATACAACCAAAGTTATGGGACCAAAGGTGGGTATGTATGGTTTTCCTATAACTTTGGTTTTTTGTGTAAACAATCGTCGGAAATGGCTAAACAATCATAAACTATAGTGAAATCGAATCCTTTTCGTTTCTTTATGATTGTGAAGGATTTCCGACGTTTGTTTAGACATACAACCAAAGTTATGGGACCAAAGGTGGGTATGTATGGTTTTCCTATAACTTTGGTTTTTTGTGTAAACAATCGTCGGAAATGGCTAAACAATCATAAACTATAGTGAAATAGAATCCTTTTCGTTTGTTTATGATTGTGAAGGATTTCCGACGTTTGTTTAGACATACAACCAAAGTTATGGGACCAAAGGTGGGTATGTATGGTTTTCCTATAACTTTGGTTTTTTGTGTAAACAAACGTCGGAAATGGCTAAACAATCATAAACTATAGTGAAATCGAATCCTTTTCGTTTGTTTATGATTGTTAAGGATTTCCGACGTTTGTTTAGACATACAACTAAAGTTATGCGACCAAAAGTGGGTATGCATGGTTTTCCTATAACTTTGGTTTTTTGTGTAAACAAACGTCGGAAATGGCTAAACAATCATAAACTATAGTGAAATCGAATCCTTTTCGTTTGTTTATGATTGTTAAGGGTTTCCGACGTTTGTTTAGACATACTACCAAAGTTATGGGACCAAAGGTGGGTACGTATGGTTTTCCTATCACTTTGGTTTTTTGTGTAAACAAACGTCGGAAATGGCTAAACAATCAGAATTGCACTCACTCACCCCATAATCTAGTCCATTTCTGGATTGCCAAGTCAAGCAGTTTTACGTATTTTCCTCTAGAAAAATGATGGCAGACTTTGTTATTGAAAAAAAAATATTTTTATTTATAAAGAAATAAATTAAATAAAATTGCATTACTGAATTTGCACATATAGATTAATTTACTTTAATTTTTGTAGAATGAACAATTCGAGTGAAATGGTCGTGTGTGAACTTAATTGGATTGTGGGAACTTAATTGTTCCCCGCTGCTCACAATCAGAATGGTGGGCAGTTATTCGTTGTCTAACTCGCGCTAGAGGCGCTGGCTCTCTGAATCAGCGCGGCGACCCAACCCCATGCAATAACCCGGTTCATGACTTGAAAATTGTTGCAAGCTTTTGTTGCAAGTAAGCTTTTTGTTGCAAGCTTTTGCATGGTACCCGAAAGCCCAACACGATGAACTGCATTTCGCAATGCACTTGATTCCGTTCCGTTGTTTCAGTGAGGCGAATGACTTCCCTTAGTTCTTATTGAACCTCCGTAAGAAAATAAGGTGCATTCAAGTGTACTTTTGCATTATTTTTGAAAAAAAATGTGTTGGTGTTTTGCAAATATTCATAAAGTGCGGAGACTAGTTTCCTTTTTTAATTTTGTTCATTTTTGTTTAGTTCATTTTATCTTTGGCAAATGAAAACCGTTTGAAGAGTGCATTTATTCGATAAACGGTTTGATGAGGTGCAATTATCGCTGAACTGCACCGAATCGAGATTGTGGAGAAAACAAAAGCAGGAAGTGAGAGAAAAAAGATGTGTTAACTTTTTGTAGCGGCGGCAGTCGATCGAAGTCCTTGCAAAGTGAAAGAAAACGAAAAATTTACATTTTCCTAGTTTTTGGTTTTTTTTTTTGAAAATGTTGAAAAATTATTGATTCTGCGCCTTCAATTCGGGTTTTGTTCGCCAATAACTGTTCGAACGTTGCTTCAAATTCTTCACGCAACGGGCTCCCGCTGCACATTCGCCGAAACATCGTCCTTGCCAGTGTCGCACCTGCAGTGGTGCAAGGATATTTTCGCTCAGCAAACTCGCGATAAAATCTATAGATATATATATTTTTTCTTCCAACGAGGATGAGAAAACATTTTTGTTAAATAAACGCTGGAATGCTGGAATTTTCATCGTCGAATACACAAACGAAGATCGCGCAGCCACACATACACACTCGCCCGACATTGCACTCGGTGCATCAATGTGAATATGCGCTTGCACAAATACAATTTTCGAAAGTGGATAAAAAGAATGCCCCCACTTGAAAATCAAAATGGACTCCGAAAATGCATTTTCGACGGTGCGCCCTCAGTCAAATGTTGGACAATTTGCAGGAATCGCATGTAAGTGAAAAATGCATTTTCGCTGCAATTTTTTATAACGCGAATTTCGGGATGCGCTCGTTGATTCGGGATTTCGCGACAACAATATTGTATTAACTATTATCTTATCCGACCGCTCCTGCAATTTTGCAAATTTCCAAATTGCGAATTTGTGTAGTCGCCCACCCCTCGGCCCGGACGCGCTGATAGTGCAAGCTTTAAGCTCGTGAATGCACGACACAGACCCGCAGGAGCAATCTTGGCTACGGCTCCATTACACGGATATCTACACATGTAACGCTCCATAGACTGCCTTCAGACGGGTCGTATCGATTTGGAGAGCATTTCCAACTAGCAGACGGCGAAAAACTGTACTACAACCACCTATGCTCCCGTGGAGTGCAATACTGTATTGCATACTGAATCGCGACCGCTCCACCACCGCGGCAAGGTAAGATGGATGGAAAGCGGGCGCGAATGGACAAAATTTAATATCTAAAAAACACGCTTTTCAAGTATCGCAGATATTTATAGCTTTCTCTAGTTTCTACACCTTGTTTGCGCTAGTGTCACGACTTTCGAAAGGTTGCATTTTTACGGTGATCTGCGATGCGGTGTTCACCCCCTCTCGGTACCAACAACAACATAAATAAGAAGAAGAAGATGCACAAAATTGTTCATGATGATGAAGCAAGAAGCAAGGACAATAAATAATTTTCCTTTATTCTTGCTTCCCGGCTTCTGCGGGGAGGTGATGATCGAGCCTGGGAGAGGGGCTCGCGAACCTAGCCGCTGCAGGGCATCGAACTCTTCTCGGCGCTACCAGATCCGAAGTTTAGGACTGGTTTATTAGTAGACAAGGGAGAATTCGCTTTAAGGCGATTAGATTTACTCGGAGGCTGTGGTCCTCGGTCGATGGACACTAAAGGGGGAGGTGAGGTGCTGGTCGAATCGAAATCCGTCTAGGACAAGGACTCAGTGCAGCCGCGCCGCACACCACACAGCTCCAAAATGGCCCTTGCTATTGCAAAAGGAAGCCGTGATATTTCCACAAGTGATACGCTCCTTGCTACAGTTCATTCATCCTTGTAGATTCAGGGAATGCCATTCCATCTGTGGAGACACGAATTTCATTCGTTCTCGATACTTTTCGATTCGTTTTCTTCCCCTCTTCGCAAATTTTGAATAGAGTCAGCAATCGGCTATCAAAGGTGCTTCAAATTCATCCCCAATCCAGAAACAATTGGCTCACCTAGACTCCGTTCTGCATCCTCTTGCTGGCCTAATTACCACGGTTTTCAGATTATTCTTTTTCTTTTGAATTGAGTCACTGTTGTTGAATTGAATGCCATTTTTAAATTTCGAAATCTTCCATTTTACGATTTTGTATTTTGTATAATGTTGTTACAATATATTTTTGAAAATTATCCAATCTTATCAAGCATTTAGAGTTATGCTATTGCTTTGCAAAATTGTTGAACTCAAATGTTTTTGAAGTGATTTTTCGGCAGTTTTAATTAATGAAATAAATTTAATGAGATGTCCTCTGTAAAGTGGTAATATTTATATTCAAAGTTAATCAAGTCCAAAATCAACTCGTAAGATCAGCTGTGATTTTTGTTTTTGAATGTTGGCTTCATTTTCTTGTGAAGAATTCTGTTACGGTTGTGCGACTTTTCATTTGTTTGCACTTGTGATGTAATTGCACTGTGAAATGTTTATCTCTTCTTATTGTACAAATTATGTGCTAAAATATAAACCAGCATACATAATGAAGACAGGTGCAAGAACTCAAAAATGTCCTTGTTGGTACAAAATTATGTGTATTTAAATTAGGTTTTTTTTTATTCGTGAAACATGTATTACTGTTCAGTGGACATTTGAATACAAAATGGCACATTCTAAGAGAATCCATTTTTGGTAATTGTTCAATTATATTTTACAATGTGGTTATATCTTTTTTCGATATCACTTCCAATCCCCATTCCGTATTTAAAATAAAAATTGGTGCTCTATACTTTAGGGCGCAAAATCTAAATTTATTATTACTATTATTTAAATACTGCACCTTACATAAAGTTACTCGATCAGAGCTGTTAATTTTATTTTTACTCTCTACAATTTCTGTAATCATATTCACATCATTTAATGTAATTACGACAGAATATGTGCATATATTAGAAAAGTACATATTACTTATAAAATGTGGGTCACGCATCATTGATAAATAGTGAGATTATTTTAAGTTTGTCCCCAACAAATTCAAACTGAAGTATTTGTTTATAGAAATTGTTATTTATAAAAATTATCACCTTTGAAAATCTTTTTAATGCCAATAAAATATTGAGAGTGAAAAAGTGCAATAGGGAGGAAATAAAACTTGTTTTTTATGTGTTCCGATTTCTACCATTTTAGTAAAGTTTTCCATTTAAAAACAAAAAATGGAAGCCATTTTGACTTGCCGCAATGATTGCGAAAACTTCAGTGTCATGATGAGTAATCCACGATGAATTCTTATTATGTATAGCAAATGTTTTTGTTTAGTTTAAGGTAGAATTTCAATTTGCTAATACTTTTTCGATGTGTCGTGTTATGGATTGAATTTCGTGAAAATCACAGCTCTTCGATTCACCAATTATATTAGCAGAGGATATTGCTATTTCGATTGGCGATTTTACAATGGCGTATTTGCTAAATGCTATTTAAAGATTAATAAATTAATTCCAAGACACAAAATGAAAAATCGCGTTCAGTTGAAACAAAATAACCACAGCTTTCGCATTTCGCAGATCTTGAGCTGTGTTGGGAGTGCACTTGTAGTGGTTGAATCTCATTACCTTTGTGATTTTCATCGGGCCGATGCATTTGCAATGCAACCGATGGCATCGGAGAACTGCACGTGAGGGCAAGTTCTGCGTGTTCGCGACCGATCGGGATCTTGTGATCGAGAGAGCCGACACCGAACCCGGTCAGGGCGAACTTTTGAATGTTAATTTTTTCCCCTCGAGACTTGTGGTAATATTTTTCAAGTGTATTTTGCAATTTCAGCGCCAGACTGCTGTTCAAGAAATGGTAATATGTCTCAATGCACATTTACGCACTTTCAAGGGTGCATAGACAAAGAGTTAGTGGTCGCCAGCTAAGTGCAATGAATGTGCAAAATGTCACCACCCTGCACCCTTCCACCCACGCCGCCCACACCTGCCAACCGCCGGTACCACTTCACAGCACCATACGTCCATACACCCCTCGATGCCAGCACACGTGAAGTAGGTAATTTGTGTCAGAGCCTGCAACCGCGGAAGCATGGGTTAAAGAAATGAAAACTGTCCCTTGATAAAAAAAAAAGTTTAAATAAAAAATGTGCAGGGAATTCAAAAATAGCCGCGTGAGCTTACAGATTCGAAAAAGACTCGAAAAGTGGCAACGCGGCTGAGAATCCGGTGAAATTGTGTTGGCTGGATCAGCACTGCTGCTGCCGCTAAACGTGCAATTTATATCTGCAAACTCATACACTCAATGCAGCTAAATGTGTTACTCCGTGAGGTGCACAAAAAGAAAACTCCGCCGGTGGGTCTGGGTCGCTCGGAGCCCCGCACCGGGCTCCGCTCGAGCGGGGCTGCAATTATTCTAATTGGCAATGCGCCTCTTTTCGATGCAAAATCCTCGCAGCTTTAAGTTTACGGCGGGCAATTAGCGGCCTGGGATCCATCCACTGCCTAGATAAGGCGGCTGCTTTACCGCTCACCGCGATCCGCGGCAAGAATCGGCCTGTAGATGTAGCAGAAATCGCTTGGGAGAATGCGAATGCATTCTCTCTGTTGCAGCTTATCGCCGAAACGGTTGTCTCAGATCGTTGTGTGAGTTCTTTCTATAGCTATATAGTATTTATTTTTTGCACTTATTTTATTTTGATTTTTTACGTTTGCCGTGTTCTTCCATGCCCTGCGACAAAAGCTCTGGCAAGACGCACGCCGTCGTAACTCGCCGAATATTTACGTTCGATTCGAACCCTTTGCCTGCGAAGTCGATGACCCCTCGTGATTGCATGCTTGCAACCGGCATCATCAGCAACCACCCGACGTTCTTGCCAATTCCCTGATAACTGCAGATCTTGAAGGTTAAGTCATCGTGAATTTCGGGCATAATCCAGTACAGACATTTGGCTCCCCTCGGTTTGTTTTGCATTTGCTTTGTGAATGAGGATCCCAAAATTAAAAAAAAAAAACAAACATACAAATGATAAAGAAAAATGCAGTAAAATCAAATTAAAATAAAAAAGGCTCGTAAAGACAGCAAAACACATCCGAGGCGAATGCCTCAATAATCGTATTAAGGTAGGTGCTGTAGTAAGCGTGCGGCAACATCGCGTCTGTGAGTTAGTGCTCTGTTTTCGTGCTCCCACGCCCCGGCCACGGACGCACCCCCGTGTCCTAGTCTCAGTGTCGTCATCGTTGAACTTTGTGGAGTTGATTAACCCCACAAATCGCTGCTGATAAACACAACCCAAAAGTGGAGTAAAATGTAAAAGCGGCGGCCGGATTTCGATTCGTGCACATTGACTGATCCCTGAGTAGTTTTGCATTTGTCGCAATTATTTACCGCCCC
Source organism: Leptogaster cylindrica (assembly GCA_963082835.1). Lineage (NCBI taxonomy): Eukaryota > Metazoa > Arthropoda > Insecta > Diptera > Asilidae > Leptogaster > Leptogaster cylindrica. The sequence goes on along the minus strand of OY720105.1, from coordinate 3,769,635 downwards.
CTCGGAAAAGTCTCCCCGCTGTTGGCTTGCAATCACATTCCACAGGCTAATGAATGTGTACAACTGGTGAACATAAACAATAATAGCACATATTATTATTGGAAAGTTTCAATCCCGGTTGAGTCCTATTTGCATTCCTTTGGAACTGTTTTTATCGGATGCAGACGGTCAACTGTTCCAATTAAAAGCATGTAGCAGAGCAACGAGCTTTGATCCCTACACCTGACACGATTTGTTATCTTGTCTTGAATCCTGCAAATCACGGGAAATCTGCTTAAAAATACAACATTTTTTATCTAGTCTGTTGTTGTCCGACTCTGCATTATTCTTGATTAGGTAATGATTTTTTTTATTTTGTGCAATCCTTCCAAGGTGACTTCAAGGATAGCGATTATAATTTATATGACATTCGGTATAGCCGTCATCTCTTCATTCATCCACGTTTTGCATTCAAATAGATCCTTTAGATAACGTTATTTCAGGACCAATCTGTCCTGAACTGCACAGTGCACGTTGCGTTGCAAAATGCCACCCCTTTACTTATTCTGGCTCCATACGTCTTTCGAAATACGCGGTGCACTTCAGATGATCCTGTTCTCAACCGTCGTGCGCACTGCACGAATCCAATTAGTTTTGATTGATAAAACTGTTCGCAACAAGAAATCCCATAAGTCGTGGAAAGCTGAGGTATTAGATTAGTACTGGCGGGGAATACCCGACTTCCTGTCTGAACAAACATTTGGTATGCACTTTGTGATATTGTTACCTCATTAATCCTACAGCATTCCTAAGCACTTCGAAACCAAACTAGATGAGGATAATAATTTGTTATATAGCACCAAATATATATTATAAGGTCAGAGGATGCAAAAAAATAAGTAGTGCAGAGTGTGAAAAAAAACTTCTTTGTCTGTGATATTGCTGCAGGTTTGCTAATTGAAAGGATGATCTTGATAACCATCGTTATTACACCTATATGCTTTTGACTCTATCCGTTAATTAGATCGTAGTTAGATCAATTTATTTTAAGTATATGTGTATTGCATTGCTTGAAGACCGTGCACATTGAAATTGAAAAATAGACGAACTCGGTTTATTCGAATCGTGGTATTTTTATATAAGCTTCAGTTCTGTAGTTTTAAAAAATATGATATATAATCATAATCATAAGAAAATTATTTCATTCATTCAAAAATTGATTGCAGTTTTAGCAAAATGCTTCCATGTAAAAATCTCTATTTCAATTGGCAACTGCTATATCTGTGGGTGGATGATGCTAAGGAGATTATACTGTGGGTATTACCTTTGTGCATAGAATACGCATGAGATGAAATTGTTTAACACAATATTGTGGCAGTTACAAAGGATCCTTTTCCATAAAGTCCACCATTCAATTTGTAAGTGCAAGGAATTTTGCTTCACACGAATTTCGAAATCAATGCACTTGCAGCCAAGAGTCATGTCGCACCACAACTACAATCTAGGATAATGAACTTACGTTTTCCAGCAACTTTTGCCTTTTGCCCCTTGAATACTAAGATAACGCTAATTGCTTCCATGGGTAATATCCTTGAGCCCGTTCGAAACGAGCTCTTTGATATGCAAGAGATTTTATTGTAACTCCTTTAGCATTTAATTAGGGCTTAGCAGTATTCAAAAGGATGATTTCCCACAATATTTATCGTTTTCATTTCCAATAGCTACCATAAATACCAAGACAAATTTTCAGTCCTAAGCTTTCTCTATTGGATAGATCAAAAGCTCCTTCTTTTTGAAAGTAGGAGATAAGGAGGGAAGACCAGCAGTGCACAAAAATCTCCAGGGAGCCCAGACCAGATTGAAATCGAACGCCCTCACATTGCAGAGAATAAGAGATTTGAAATTTCAAGAAGAAGATTTAGGAACGTAAATATTTGTTTTCGAGCCTTTTTAGTTTTTAGCAAAAGTTCGACCTAAAATTTCGCAATTCAAAAAATTTAAGGCTTTTGTGAAAATCACCAGCGATTCTGTCCGTTCCAACTTCACAGTTCCGTTCCGGTAATTGTCGTTTCGTTTTTCCATTGCGAAGAATGTTTTGGAACACTTTTCTCACAATAAGTAAAATTTCATTCATAATTTTTGTCAGGAGATTTCCTTTTTTGTTTGACTTCAAAGTCAACAGAACGAATAGGAAGAAAGTGGGCATTTGTTTTTTTACACCAAAAAAGGGCCATACACACAATAAAATCAATAAATTGTTCATTGCAACTAGTTGAGTACCTATAAGTTAACTGTAAATTACGAAATGCATAGCAACAAATTTCCACATAAATTTCCATCGCATTAAATTGCAACAAATAAATTATTGTTTAGCTTATATTTAAATGATATGCAAATTGGAGAAAGGTACGGAGCAATCCAAAAAAGACAAAAAAGAATCGCGCATTTCAAATAATTCCGGCACATTTAACCAGCGCGAATCTCGAAATGTGCTGAAATTTTTGCATCCAGAGGTCAACAATCTGCCGTGGCGGCATTGCAAATTTGCAAGAACAATGCCTGCGGGTGTGTGCGTGCGGCTCGCAGTGTGTTGCTCACGGAATGCAATTGTGGTCTCAAACAGTGCTGAAAACATTGGGATAATTACCCTGAATTGGGCTATTTTAAGACTTCGCAGGACAATAGGGTAATACTATGTAAAATTACATATTGATATTGTGTGAAATAAAATGTGTACATTTTATAAAAAAAAATATCATGTAACGAAAAAGTGAATAGTTAATACTATTCAATTTTGAATCTCGAGAGTGAGACTCTCGAAAGAGTCTTGTTATCAAGGCAAGATTGCCTATAATCATGTAATGTGCATATAGCATATACCAATGTCCTATGCCCTATGATGAAAGCTTCTGTAAAATAATTTAGAACAAACTATCTATGCTTATTCCAAAGTGAGTTATTAAACAGTTTACAATTTTAAATTTACCCATAGAATTGTCTCACCAATTTTACAAGTCCGACATGTAAACTTGCAGTTTTATGCGATAGAATTTTTCCACACTTGGAAAACACTTATATTACAATTTTGTACTTGCATTTTTATCCAACAGACTGATGTTATTAATTTTCTTGTTAAATTGTAATATTATTATTATTAATGCGCAATTAACAACCAAAAATCCATATTTACACATATGAGGTAAAATTGTGCAAAATAGGGTAATTTTTGCTGGGGGTTTTCCATCTCCTTCGGCTTTCAGCACTGGTCTCAACGGCGAACACTCAAGCATCAATTTCTCTCTGCGCTCGTCGGGGGGCTGCGACGGAGGACGGTGGCTCAGCGGTCAGCATGGAGACGTTGGAAAGAAATTCGAACAAAAGTATTGATGCACTTCTTCTTGCGCACGTCCCGAGGTCGCGCGGGACGGTCCAAGGGGCCTGCGATGCTGATGCACCCACTGCACCAAGCACCACAGAAGATTCGCACGTTTTTTTGCACAGCTTGCGACCAGCCAACTTTCCCCGCCGCATTCGGAAATGCACATCAGCTTTTCCGCTCGCTGTATGCAAATGCAACTTGCAACTCTAAGCTTTCGAAATTGCCCAGAGAAGGGCAGCATATTTGAAAATTTTGACTGGAAGAGACGAGTTGGGACTGGTTTAAGGTTTTTGTGCTATCCTTGCCTACAATAGAACAATTGCTTCCCTTTTCCTCACAATCAATAAGCTACGTGTGGTATTAAAATTGTTGTTCCTTTGTTTATATCTCTTACAGAAAGGTACTTTGAACTTATTTGGGATTATTAAGGATACATTTTGTGCATAATAACGATACCTTTTTATGTAATATTTCCAATAATTTCAAGGTTATTGCACTGCCAAAGTAGGAAGGGCCGAGTAGAAATTCATGACCCACCTCTATTCATTTTGACGAAGTGAGGTGTTTGACTTAAGTGAGCTTTTCGCTAGTAATGCAATTACGAATCTTTGCAGAGTTTGCAGACTTGAACAGGATTGAAGAATCAGAAAATATCCAAGTCAAATGGTTGCTAAGGTATTGTAAGCTTTTTGTAATAATTTTGAAAGGAAATCACTTTTTTACTAATGTTTCTTGAAAAGCTTATCTATTTTTAGGATTTTAACTAAGTCTGGACGATGACTAGACCATCAGGGGCTATTTACAGAAACCCGTAGATCCGAACTTGTGCTGCGTTCTTGTTACAAGCACGGAATTATGGGAATCTGTCAATGCTGACATCTCAAAAGTCTTTTTTGGGAAGAACCTGAGATTGAGATGGTCTTGCAAAAAGTGTGGAAATAAAAAAAATTATCTAGAAATACTGATACTGTGCTTCCGAACGTTTTAGGCATACGAAGGACTTGCAAGCACTGGGTGTACATCATTATCAACTGTTGAGACATGCAAAGTGAGGTAGTAGGTTGTATAGTAGTGCTCTTTACCCACTATGCAATTTGCTAGCTTTCTTGGCTCATCTCGCTCAACCTTTGTTCCTCGGCTGTAGATGTTTTTCAAAGCACAACATTGCAATGCAGATAAGAATTAAGTGCTTTACTTGGTGGTGTATCTGGAATGTAGTGATTTAAGTTGCATATGTTTGCCTGGCTGATTCCCTGAGACCCTAACTTGTGACTAAATTCAAAGTTTCACAAGTTTTGATCTCTGGTATTGGCTTCAAACGAACAAACTTTTTTCTGTAAGAGGAACTTGAGATATTCGATGTCCAATTTGTAATGATTATTCATTTTTGATTGTGCTTAATTGTGCTTACGTACAGGATATGGATGGACTCGGTTTGCCTTTAGCTTCAAACGAACACAGTAAGTTCATTGTGGTGTTTATCGATATTGGCAAAATATATTTCAAAAATATAAATCATAGATAATCATTTAAGCTTTAGGAGAATATATTAAAAATACGAATTCCGTGAATTTCCAGAACCTTATAAACAATCATTGTTATGGCTTTTGAAGTCTTGAAGGTTAATATAGATTATGAGGGATATGCCAATTGCCAGTTGAACGGTTTCCAGAAATTCAGAATAAACAGTAAGTAACTACCTAATTATTCTATGAAAGTTCATTCGTTTTGTTGCAAATAGCTCGTGAATAATAGGTACGTTTATAGTAGCATAAAAGAATAATTCGAAAGCGAGTAAAAGAAAGTAAATAATATACTTGTATATTATAGGGATTGTATGTGGATTGGAAGGCATATAAGACCCGAATTTGTAATCTACCTAATAATTAAAATATAATTAAAAATGGAAATGTGTTTTATTTTTTTATGCTCATAAATTACGGCTATGTTTAAGAATTAAAATCCATAAAAAGTGCTTCTATTATTATTGTTATTGTTTCTTATAAACAACATCACTTGATAGAATTATGAATTTTCTCTCTTTTGCAATATTTCGGTTGTTTATTTTATTAAATTGCACATTTAACATTTTGTAATTACATAAAAAAAAGATTTTTATAAAAATGAGGTTAGAACTAGTTTGTTTTTTAAATTTAAATAGATTTAGTTAATGTTAATAATTGTTTGCCTCAAAATTTTTATTTGCAATCTTCGTTTTTAACGCGATCAGGGATTTTTTAAAAACTTGTTCAATAAAATAAACTAATTATAATTTGTTGAACTGAACACAGCCGATTCTTCGAAATTGCACATTTCTTTCTTCACTATACTTTTGTTAGTGTCTTTTTAATATTTTTCTATTGAATATAACAAATTATTACTTTATTAATACACAAAATTTTATATAAAAGAAATTTTTCTCCTTTTAATTTGAAGAAATTCAATTCAATTATTTTGTTCAAAAAAATGAAATTATTCTTAAAATTATTCTTGATAACAATATAGAATCAAAAGTGATTAAATATAATTTGGATGTAAATATTGTTTCGAATAGTTTTACAATTAACAGTTTTACCTGAACAAATTTTTGATAGATACAAATGAAAGAAGGAAATTGAGGAACCAAATATTCAAAAAATCATATTTCCGAAACCGTTCAAGCTATTTTCATAAAACTCAGAATATACAATTCTCTAATATTACTCAATAAAATACATTTTATTGCATGAATTTATTTCAATTAGTTTTTGAGTAATGGAATTTTGAAATTTTTAATCTCCATAAAATATTCCATTTCTTGGTGGATTAAAAACGTGAAATCACTTCACATGATCACTACTGCCACCTAGCCTTGACTTGAAAATGGTCAAATTTTATTTTTATTTATTTTTTTTATTTTTTTTTCGGCCTGCGTGAACAATGGCCGAAGTGGAAACAAAAATTATTTTGATAATAATAAACGTTTGTGAAAAGTTTGCAATGTTTTTTTCAATAAAAATGTCCTAAGATCAAATCTCGATTTTGTTTTGTTCGACGATTTTAATTTTAAATTCTTACAATTGCAGAAATCGAAGAACCAAAATATGTAAATATAACTAACTCATGAAATTCTAATTAAAAAAATTCAGTATTTATTTCAGAACTGTTCGCCTGCTAGAAGCACAATAAATAGTTTCAATTTTACAGCGTATTTTTCGTAGGTTGAAACTTTCTACATGCAGAAACAGTAAAGCTTCGAACCGGAATTCCGTATTCACATTCCGTATTAACATTCGCAATTCCGCATTTCGCATCCTCAGTAATTCAGCATCGCTAAATTGAAATATGAATTTGGGAATTTTAAATATTATTTTAAAAATCTATACCTATAGCAAAGCGAAGCACAATGGTGAAAATTTATTTGTAATTTTAAATTGACATTTGTGAGGTTTGAATTATAGAAATTTGTGATTGTCTGGACTTCTGGTTAGATAGGAAAAGAAGAAGAGTTTGTTTTGACGGAAATTGCCTCTGCAAGAGTAAAACAACCCCCACCATTTTCTGTTTCTTTTCTCCTCCCAACAGGGAAATTTCATTTAAAACAATTAAAAACAACGTTAATTAAGTAAAACGTTAGGCAAATTGTAAAATTCCCTCCGTAAATTTCGAAAGCCACCTGAAAAACAAGATGTCGACCGGATTCGAGAAATTTTTATTAAATACGAGAAGCGTGAACCTTGCCTCTCTGCTAACTTTTGGAAAAACATGTTTTTCATGCGTATATTGAATGGGGGAGATTATAATTTTTAGGGATTTCACTTCTTTACTACCTGCAGTCCCACCTAATTCCATTTCAAGTATTTTCAGTAGTTTTTTTAGAAAAATCTCAGTTGAGATTCTCACGGAAAAATTGGCTTAACTGTGAGAAGCCCCGGGCAAATCTGTCAGATTTCACACTTTCCCCTTTTTCGGGACATTTCAATTTTTCTAGATTGAAAAGAGGTGGCCAAGGAAATTTTACGGGAATTTTTCTCAGATAAAAAATCAACAAAGAGATTGCTGTCACTGGGAATTCAACATTGTGATAACAATCAAAATAATTTATATTTTAATTCAAAAATTACTATAGGTATGGGAACTATGGTATTTTACACGAAACAGTGAAAGTTAAAGCCAATTTATCTATTTCGAGAACGATTTTTCGGTAATACAAGAAATTGTAAATTGCTGAAGTTGCTATGAGTGGAATAATTCACGGCTTGTGTAATTTCCCAGCAGTGCCAGATAAATTCGTAACCTGGGGCACGGAGGTTAGTTTGTACAGAGTCGAAGCGAACGAAGAGAAAAATGTCTTTTCACCTGGTAAAAAAGGAGCAAAATATCTTCTGAAAAACCATTATAATCTGCTTGGGTTACAGGATGCAATAAGGAATTATCTCCTTTCACATCTGCTATGTTTCTGGCGTCCGAAGACCGATATCAGTACATTCGATGCTTGAAACCGTCCTTCAACGAAGACATTCTTGTTGCAGTAGGGCTAGCCAGTGGGGGAGTTTCTCTATGCAATTTCAACCAAACCAATGAAAGCCCTGCAGAGTTTGGTAAGTGAACTTCGGGAAGATACAGATATCAATGTACTTTGCCAATTTTAACAGTACCCCGGCAACAAAGACCCTGTCTTTGCTTGGCATGGAACGAGGTGGAGAAGAACGTTCTCGCCATTGGACAGGATAGAAACCGATCCGACTACTGTATAACCATTTGGGATACCGAAAGAGGATCATCGAAAGAATCAAGTAATCCAATCTTTAGAATTCATAACGAATTGGTTTAACTTCTCTCGGTAAACTAGCCACAATGATCGGATTGACTGAAACTGTTCACTCTCTCTGTTGGGATAAAGCATACAAAATACTGGCAGCGGGCATGAGCCAGAAAAACATCAAACTTTTTGATTTGAGACGTAAGTTGTACTTTACGGTCCCGTAATTCGAAATCACTACTTCCTTGTGTCATTTTCGGTTTAGAGGGCACAGTAACTAATTGATTTAGAAGAGAAAAAAATAAAAGGTTCTATACAATTGTTCCTTCGCAAAATATTCTTTTTAATTTGCATTCGATCTAATCGTAAGAATTAACTAATATTTGTTGAATTAATTACTTGCTTTTAATATTTTATTTTCCTCTTTTAATTTTTTAAGTACCTGGAGACCGAGGACTTCATGTGATGACCACCAGAATGGTTCACGGATTGTGCATCTCACCAAATAATCGGTATTTATCCAGTTACGCAGACACGGTTATCGGTTTGTGGGATCTCCGGAATCTTGAGAAGCCATTAGCGCAAATACAAACTGCTAAAAACATCATTAATTTGTCGTGGTGTCCAACAAGGTAGGACAGTAATCCTGGTAGTTTGCGATTTGTTTTTCTACAATATATTAATTAGACCAACACTGTTGTCCACAATTCAACGGGATTCACCTTTTTTGCAACTCGTGGATGTGCACTGCGCTGAAAATGAAAACTCCTTGGATATATTTTGCACCAAACGATTTGTGGCACCGCAGCAATCAAAAGGATATCATCCCACGCACAAAAATCCGTCTGCCGTGGACATGTCTTGGCATTTTAGTGATTTCGAACGGACTTTGATTTTGTCTGAAAATGGTAAGAAAATCGGAGAAAATTGATTTTTTTTTTTTTTTTTAAATTACCGTTATTTCAGGAAAAATAGAATAATACATAAAAATTTTCCAAAACATTTTTCGTTTTCTTAGGTGCTATAACTGATTTCAATATACCAGAGCCAGCTACTGTAGCTTGGGATACAAAGAACAACTTATGTAAACTGGCAGGCGTCCAAGGTCCCAGTAATATAGCTGATCCCAAAAATCATTGGGAGCACTCAATAAGCGAATGCTTTAAGGAAGACATCGCGCAAATTATGTACAAAAGAGCAATCAATGATTACGGCTTATTGGTAATTGTCTGATAAAGTTTTAATAGTAAACGAATAAACCGTTATTTTGCAGTTAGATATTAAGAAAAATGGCGACTTGTCACAGAATAATAAAATAAAAGCCTTGTGGGCTCTGTTGGCTAATATGACCCGCGATGATAGGATGCTGGGAGTGAAGGATGTTTTGGGCATCAGCAACACCGATGCTCTCCAGACCAGCAAGAGTGAAACACAAATCGTTTCGTGGCCAGAAAACATTAATAGTAGTCATCCATTAGTTTCTTATAAGTAAGGAGCATCGATATTATGGCTCGAAATTTTTTAAATGTTTTCTTTATTTGCAGAAGTGAATCGAGGGACTTTGCCCAGGGTTTGTGTGGATGGAATTTCGAGGGTGATGCTGAGACCTTTTGCAATAAATTTATACCAGAATTGTGTTTGAAAAAGGTTGGGCGCACATATTATTTAGTATTGCAAATAACAATTATTATTAGTGTTTTTTTTATTATCTCATAAAACAAGCTTTATTTTTAGGAATTTTCAAGAGCCGCCATGATTTGCACATTTCACCTGAAGATTAAACAAGCAATAGACATCCTTTCGAAGGCAGCTGATCAAGTATGATGTTGACTTTCCAGTGTATAACTTATTTCATTATTAAACATAGTCTAGTGATACAAGTATGCTAAGAATGGCAGCAATTGCTCTATCAGGATTCAATGCAGATCGGTGTAATGCAGCGTTGCGCAATCAGCGAGACCATTTGCAAATTCATGATCCATATTTGAAGGCAATGTTTGGCTTTTTAACAACGGAAAATGAAAATTTTGAATCAGTTGTGGTTGGTAGTTGTGTTCAGATTTATGTTTTTATAATTCAATTAGTTGCTAAATAGATGGAAAAAGGAGTATCCTTGGCCGATAGAATGGCGTTTGCCTGTAAATATTTGAGTGACTCGAAACTTGCAGATTACACCAAAAGCATGATACAGTCCAGCATTAAGTCTGCTGATCTGCACGGGCTTTTATTAACTGGAGAATCTGGCGAAGGCATTAGTCTCCTTCAGAGCTATTTGGATAACACAGACGATGTCCAAACTGTGTCGTTAATTACGATTCGCTTTTTTCGTCATGAAGTATTTTCGGATTACAGGATTCAGTACTGGATTTCGAGGTATCTTTTACTCCATACACGCACTTGTTATTCATAACAGCAATAATAATCGTATTTTACATCTTCAGTTACCTTGATTTGCTGGACACTTGGGGTCTATGGGAAAAAAGAGCAGAGCTTGAAACAAAAATGGAAAATATCCGAGCACCTCCAAAACCAATACGTTCTGTGTTTCTACTTTGTAATTTTTGTGGAAAATCAGTTTCTGCAGCTCTGCAGGATGAATCAAGAATGCGAAATGCAACATCGAACTCAAACAAAGTGAGCACAAGACACTTTAATTTCGGTAACATTTTCAATTGTTCTTTTAGTTGTCTTCCTGCCCAAACTGCCGAAAGCCTTTACCTCGATGCTCCTTATGCCTTTTACACATGGGAACCTCGACAAGCAGCTTCGTACAAACCGGCAATGATAGCGTTGGATGGCAATCGAAACCATTCTCGAAGTGGTTTTCCTGGTGTCAAACATGTCGTCATGGTGGTCACACGGAACACTTAATGCAGTGGTTTAGGTAACTGGGAATATATTTTAAACGAATTATGTATTGATCCTGTTTGGTTTACAGTCAACATTTCGAATGTCCTGTTACAGCGTGTTCGTGCAAGTGCTTCACCATGGACTTAACACTACCAGAAATGTCTCATGACTCTTCTTAGATATTGTAAATAATAAATGTATTTTAAAACTTTAATTGTGGAAATTGTGAAAAATTTATATCTCGACCCCTATGAAGTTTAGAGTGAAACTTTATCTGCATAAATTAGAGTACTTTGTAAAGTTTACGGTGACACCATCTATTAAGGGGTTGTGGGGTGGAAATTCGAAATTTTTAGAATCACGTCCTGTGGGGTATCGTTGAAAAGCTCTTGATCAGTAGTTTATAAATTAAATAACCAGTCCCTTGATTTTCAGACTTCATTTTCCTTTAATTGTCCAACTAAAGTTTTTAATATTAGTTTGGAAAAATCTTTGCCCATTAGCCTCTGTAGTAGAGTCGGTCGTTATTGAATTTGAATACATGTAGGTACAATTACAAATCATTTTTTTTATCAGCAGACACACTTGCGTGGACATTAAAGTATAAATTAAGTCAGGTTTCGGTTACTAATACAAAAGTTATCGGTTGGTGACCTAAAATTTCCTACGCAGACGAAATCGCAGCAATTAATTGAAAAGTAAAATTTATTAAATTAAATATGGTTTCGATTTAAAAATGGTGTGGATTTAAAAAGAATCTTCCGTAGATATAAACGTGCTGGTTTAAATGTGGTTGAGAGTGTGGAGCCCTCGCATTGGCAGCACAATACTACGCTCGCGACCGATCAACGTTTACCTGGTCCAGGTAGAAGTGAAACGACTTACGTTGATCGCCGAACAGAGGAAGTAAACAGTGAGACAAGGTGAGATGTAAAATACCTGTTTGAAGCCCTCACCTGTGGGCAGAAAGTCGTGATGCATTCAGTTCTGACTTCATTGCTGTTACTACTGTGCGATATTCAGTAATTGCACCACACATTTTCTGTGATTGTCAAAAGTGCGAAGATCGTCGATTTAATGGTGCCACGGAAAGTTTTATCAGTGATGCAATTAAATGATCTAGTAGGACGTGATCGTGTTCCAAGATAACTGTGGCAGGTTCAAAAGTGATTCACCTCGTGCAAAATGCGTCATGTCGCTTTCACCTTCCTCGGCTCGCATTTGATCGTCGTCGCAATGGGCTTAACGATCGACAAGCAATGCGGCAAGGTGATCTGTTCCAGCGGCCAGTACTGTTCGATTTTCAACGAACAATGTGAGAAGTGCTCCGACATTTGCGACACGAACACCCACAACTATGATCAGAAGCACTGCGCCGCCTATTGCAGAGGTATTTTAGCATCTACCCCCAATTACTCAACATCACTTACGAGTGGTTTGTTTTTCAGATTACTTAGACAATGGTGACTTGAATGGTAAGTGCTTGCGTTTTTTGCCGGTTCCCTGTGAAGATGATCCCATTTACCTTTGCAGGTGAAATAGAAGAGATAAGAAGAACTCAAAATGTTACACTTGTTCTGATGATTGTTTTACTGGCAATTGTTCTAATTAAGTGCGGATTGCGTCTTATCAAGTGGGCCCGGAATCACCCCTGTCCTACACTGTCTTCATGCATTTCCATTAAAGTTAAGAAAAGTAAACCAACGATACATTCCGAGCCGACTGTAAATTCGAAACCTCGTCCTGATGGATCGCAAATATTTTCCATGTCAGGTAAAGTGGTTAATGGTTGTAACTAATTAGAAATAAGATTCTCGTGTTTAACGGTTCAGAGTAGGGGAAAGCGGGGTAAATACACACACTTAAGTAATATGGAACCTAGAATGGAACTTATATTATAAAATAAGTAGGAAACATATTTAAATAGATAATAGTTTAGTAATGTTTTACTTTACAAAGAACAATGCAAAATGGTCTTCATGACCCATACGGACGAGACATATATGTCACTAGATATTATAGGCTATAGCTATTATAATGTATACAATAACTAATTTCCCTTCGAGGGGGAAAAAGTTATGGCGATTCTAAGTGCTGAATTTCGCCTGTGATTGGCTATATAGGCACGATACATAACTGCGGAAATTCATTTGTTGATGATTTCCGAAGGATTTTGGGGTGCTTATTACGGTAAAAATAATGGAAAATTTCTAAACGGTGGCATACAGTGATTAACAATCGATTTTCGAAGGATTTGGTAATATGAATATTGAATAAACCTCGGTTCTTTTACGCAAACGGTACGGTTTAGAATTTTACGCCCGTTTTTCCGCCGCTGTGCGACCACAAAGGCACAAAAAAAATACTTTTTGTTTTGTACATTATAAACAACTATAAATTTACCTTGAAAAAATAAATAGTGCCCCACGCGTGCAACCCAACTGGCATTTATGGATGTGCTCTTAAAATTAGATGTATAAACGTTGGGGTCCCCTGATATATGTTTATTCATCCAATAAACCTAACGCCGCGAGAATAAAGTTACAAAAATTGCTTGTCCTTACCTTAAAAACAACTGCAAGAATTAAAGAATATTAGATAACTATGCATAAAGACAAACTGACTATACACTTGCAGACAAAACTAACTACCAAATTGAAGGGAACGATCTCCACTGTAGTCTGTAGTTCACAGGTTTTTAGCAGGTAGAAGCATCAATCAGAATCAGACTTAAAATTCTTGGTTCCAATTCCACGATGGGAAACTTCACCTCGTGAAATTACCCTACTGCATGGTATTGCCCCCGGTCCCCTACGGTTTACCATCTTATATTGTGACCTTAACTCACATATTCATTATTCACCTCTCTACTTATATTTATAATAATAGATGGGTACTTATTGTATTTTATGAAATCTTCGTTAAGCAGGAGCGGATGGTTCAGTAGTTCAGACGGTCAGCACACCAATCAGCACCCGATATCCAACCGAAAATAGCACTACCGAGTATTCGTACGACAATGCCGCAATGCAAGTATCTCCAGGAGGACATAAAGGAACTGGGACTGAAACAACGTTCTAATATTGTTCTAGGTGTATGTTTTTGAATTTCACACATCACAAATATACACTTAATCTAGGTTAAATAAGTACAGTCTTAGAAACTTAAGCCGCCCGTTATTATGTAATAATTTGAAGAGTATTTTTTTAGTTTTAAGTGTTACGCGGGAATTCCCCAGCAGCTGCAGCCAAGCACCTCTTCCGTCCTGATATTAATAAATTGTTTTACAGTATTAATTTATCTTTAATTAAACCTTTGGTTGTTTTACTTTCTAAACCCAGTACTGGTTTCTTCTAAGAAGAGGATTCGTGGCCTGATGAGTATGGGGAACTGTTTGGTAGTCGTATTCGTTTTGAACATCACAAGAAGAACTCCAGTCGTCGTGCTCCATGTATGGTTGATACTGTTTCGGTACCATTTGCTGAGTCTCATCTAACTCGTCGGTTGTGTCTTCATCCATGTCGTAGTCTTGAAGTTCGGGCTCATGGCTACCGACAGGAGTGATCTTACAGTGCGGGATGTTGCTCAAGCATGGTAACGGTGTGGAGGCAGAGGTTGGCGGAATGGATTCGCTCTCTGACGGTGAATACAAGCGGTTATTGTTCAACATAACAAAATCTGGAGGTCGCGGAAGTGGAGGTGGTGCATCTTTTTGAACATCAGTTTTGTCTCTGCTTTTGTACCGAAACCTTATCACGATCAGTACAATGGTCACGAAAAGTATCAGCCCTAGAAGAGCACAAGGGATGATCACGTAGGTCAGCGCTGAGCTGGTTGCCTTTTCCAAATTTATAGTCGTATGCACGTCGCCACTTCTCTTATGGAAGGAGTGTATTTCAACGTGAACGATACTCTGGGCGGGTTGAACTGATTTGAAGGAAATCAAATACTCAAAAGAGTCTTTGAGGGATAAAATATTTTCCGGGAGTGTTCTTGCCACATAGTACACCACTCCGCCTTTCAACTCTTTGTATGTAAACACATTGACATCTTTATCGTTCAGGACCTCTGACTCTCCTGAACTTCGAATGATCTTACGAATCGTTCCGGCTTTTGGTGGGGAGACGATATGAATCTTGGGGTTGTACCTGTTCAGTTTGTTTAGGATCACGCTTTCTGAAACCATTGTGGAAGTCAGTCGTATTTTGTCACCTTCAGTGATCGATATTCCGTTGATTTTTATGAAAGGCTCTACTGATACCTTAACTTCGCAAGTGGTTCCACAATTCGCGTCGGACACGTACGCGTATACCTGAAATTCGAAAAACTACATAAGAAGGATTGTTGATCATTGTCATTAGCTTACTTGAAAAGTATCATTGGCCTTGCTTAGATCAGTTTGCATGTAACTGATTGCTCTACTTTGCAACTGGCTTTGGTTGAAGTACAACGTGGGTTGGTGGTTAAAGATAATGATTCCGCTTAGGGGTGAGTTTGTGATATTGTACATAACTCTACTATGCAAAGCATTTGTGCTTATGGCGACGTTATTCACCTCCAAAATCGCCGAGTTTGTGCCTTGTTGAACCTTGATATCATATTGATCTGCTGTACAGCTGATGACGATCGGTTGGATGTTGATGTTGAAGATCTCGAAGGCTGGATTAAACTTACCATCGGAAACTTTAAAATAGAACGTCGTGGATCTGGCACTGCCGTAATGAACATAAATAATTCGTCGATTGTTGATATCTTCTTGAGAGAATTGATTGCCGTAAACAATAAGATCCTCTGCGTGCCCACTGTTCGAAACCTTCATCAGGAGACCAATAGTGGGCCCACTTATTACTTCGTATATAATTTCGTAAGGACTAGTATCCGCATCAGTTGTGAGCAAATGCTCTTGAGTGATAGTTACGTTTTCGCCTTCCACAACACTTATATGTGGATATTGTGTCGCAAGAAGAAAGGGTTGATCATTTATTGGGTTAACACTTACAGGAATTGTGAGATTGCACAGCAGGATATTTCTGCAAAATGATTGAAAATAAGTTCCTTGAATTTAAAAAGATGCTCTTATATTTGCTTACCCTTGTGATAGATAGACGGACATCGTTATACTGTCGCTGGAGGTGTCCGAGTGATCATGGAAGTAGTAAACCTTTTGTCCAATGAAATCATTTGGATAAAATGTCGTTGAATCCTTTTTGTTGTGAATCAAACCGACAATTCCGTGTAAGGGCTTGTGGGATTCAATGTACAGTTCAGGTTCTTTCATTCCTGCTCGAGTTTTCAAGTACTCTAGGATTTTGCCAAAATCCAACTTAATGGCAGCTGATCCACCTTCGTCAATATTGATTTTTGAAACTGGAAGGAATCTAAGAAGACCACCAGAGGACACTGATACTTCTATATCGAATTTTTGATCCAATAATTTTGTTGTACTCTCGGCGTAAACATCGAAAAAGAATGAATCGTTTGTTTTCAACTCTAGCATGGTTGTAATGTGCTCATACAATATTCGCCCATTGTCGATATCACTCTGGTTGAACTCTGACACTTCCCTCGTGTGACCACTGTCCGTGTATTCATAAAGGATGCGCCCCAATTCAGGAGGCAGCGTGATGTTGTACTTCACCGCACGAGTGCTGTCGGAGCACTCGAACTGAAGGTGTTCGGGAAGGATTTGCTTTTTCGTGAGGGGAAACACATGAAGTCTGTCGTTGTGGATTTTGGTCAACATCACCGGATTCGCTGTTATATAAAGGATCTGGTCTGTAGTGTTGAATAGACCATCTGTTACAATGAAGCTAATCTCATGCATTTTTGCGTTCGCGTCATGGATGAACACAATCTGCATATCATCCACGTCCTTCTGAGTGAACTCTTCAATTTTAACATTGTGGTTGTCCACGCGAGCCAAGTATCCGCCGTAAATGTGATTAATTAGGAAGGTAAGGTTTTCAGGAGGACTATCGTGATCTCTTGCCACTATGAATGAGAGTTGTATCACAAAACAATCAGAGATAAAATATTATAAATTATACTTATATCAGAATTTTTTATCACATAGTTTCCTCCATTCCAAACTTGCAGTCCTGTGTTGGTGACGATCGCCGGAATTTCATCGTTGACTGGAACAATTTCAATATTTAAGGTGAAGGGCAAACTGTCCTTGTTTCGAGTAATTGCAATCAACTTCATTGAATCCGTGGAATTTTCGCTACCGTTGTGGCCATACTGCACCAGATCGGATTCCAGTTGCTTTTGAGTGAACCTCGTGACCTTGGACTTGCCTGAGACAATGTAACCAAAAATTGGTTGTTGAATAATTTTGTACTCAAGAATTTTGGATTTGTAGTATTCAGATTGTGGCTGCATTAGACTGGAGTTCAAAGTTGCAGTTTTTCCTGAAAAGTGTTTATTGTTATTGCAATTTAAATTTTGAGAATAATGCTTACCTTCAACAATTGACAAAGGTTTTGTTATAATATAAAGATTTTCAGGAATTATAACAATTTTCAGCATTAAATTTCGAAGCCAACTGATTCCGTTGGTAACGTCAAACAGAAAGTAATCTCTGGATTGATTCACTCCTGCTTGAATGTAGAAGATCTTCTCCGAATTGATGGCAGATTGATCGAATACTTTGCCGTTGTATTCATCGTCAGAAGTCAAGGATTGAATCTCCAAATATCCATGCAGAGGAGATGTTGTCACAAGGTAAGTAATGTCTCCTGGCGAAATACTTGGATGCACTACCTGTATAGGACATACTAACTTAATTCTTCTATGGCTTGATGAACATTGAACACTTTCACATTACCTCCAGAATGTCTCTTGAAATCAGAACACTTGTAGATTCTTCCACGTAAAGGGTCTTATTTTTCTGAACCTTCAGCGGTTCCCAGTAGGCTGCAGGATATATTCGAACAACAATTTCTCCTTCGGCTGAAACATTTTTTATAGAAACCTTGTACCTGGAGTAGTAAATGAAACAGTGAAGAATATACGCTAACACATAATACAATTCAGATAGGGACATACCCTATTTTGTCCATCGAGGCTACTTCAGTGTTCCAGTAAACCAGTCTCTCCCTCTCCACGTCTAATTTAGTGAAAGTGTTGATTGATGTTGTGTTAACGGAAGTGAATTGTCCACCATTATTTGGTTCTTTCTTCAAAAATCTGAGAGTTCCATACGTTGGTGGTCTTATTACAGTATAAACAACCTCGTCCAATTTCGCGTCCAAATTTGTTTTTGCAGAAATATCAGTTGGTTTGAGCACTGTGAATTTTCCTTCTTGCACAATAGAAGCATTCGTTGGGGAGACAGTAATAAAAGGATCTGACGCTTGAATCTCTAAAACACCATTAATCGCGTGCACTCCATCAGTTACAATAAATCGTGCTAAACCCACACTTGGTCCATTGTGCTTAAAAATTATTTTCCTATTCTTCAAGTCATCTTGCGTGAAGTGATCTACTCGTCGACCTGATTTATAGAACTCTCCGTTGACGCACGATACGTGATTGTATTGAATATCCGACAAGTTTGTGTTGGTGTCCGCGTCCAGGTAAAGCAAATTATTTGCGGTGATTGTTCGGGACGACTCTGATACCACATGAAATACATCTTCGAAAGCACGGTACGGACTATTGTCGTTCACAAGAGTAATCTCAATTAAAATTTCGCACACGTATTGAAAATCGACGTCTTCATTCGAGATTATCAACACGTCCAGCGAGTCCTTTTCCGATTCAGTGTTGTCGTGACAATAGTATACCTCGTTCAGATACAATTTGTCCAGAGCGAATTTCGAAATGTTTTGCATTTGAAACTTTGATTCTTCATAATTGCATAAACTTCCATGTGTCGGAAGTTGTGAAACAATAAATGTGAGATTCTCGAATGTGTTTAGAAGGATGTCGAAGTTTGCTTTGTTAAGTAAGGCTGTCTCTCCTTCCCGCACTGTTAATGCCTTCTTGGTTTGGTAGGAAAGTCGTCCTTTTAACCCTTCATCGGGATTAAACGTAATTTTAAGTTGCCCGAAAATGTCGTCGCATTCGGAAACCGATACTATGAATTCAAGGTAATCAATGAAACTCGAATACGAACTTCTGTACGTTTTGTACTTGATTAGGTTTTTATCAATGTCGAACTGGGTGAATGAATCCATTTCCTATGGAAACGAATTAAGTGACTTAATTTACGATCTAAGAAATCTAAGAAACATTAAAATGAAAGACTCCTCTGTTTACCTTTGCATATCTAGGATGACCATCTACAAACACATTTCCGTATTTAGTTGTCCTTAAAATCCTGTATATAATATTTTTCGGAAATGTTGGCAAGGGAAGTGTTTGATACGAAAGATGTTCTGTGGTAATTATTGTAATCCTTTGGCCTTTTATAGGTAAGCTCCATTTCAAAGGTCCTGTGATTTTTAGTTTTGTGAAAGTAATTCGAAAATCAAAGTCTTGAGTCACGACTGAACCGAAAGAGGCAGAAAACTATAAAAGTTACATGTGTAATCTGTATAATAAATTACAATCATAAATATCTTACTTTGAACTCATCCTGTGGTGGATAATCGTTGCTGTGATAATATCTAATATGACCTAAGATTAGTTGACTGTTGGTGAAAGAGTCAACTGGAACCCAAGACGAATCGACAGGACGTAGTTTTTGTATAGAGCCATATTGTGGAAGCTTCTTTATCTTGTACCGCAAATCAATGCTATCCTCATCCGAACTCGCTGCTATGGACAAGTTCCAAGGTGTTATGAGAGCGGATGACTTATGAATCATAACCAGTCCGGTATTGTTCACAATTCTTAGTTGTAAAGGATGAACAGAGATTGGAAGTTGAACCGTTTCACTGGTTTCAATACCGTCGGAAACTTGTAGAAGTAACTCAAATGTAATTGTTTCATGTAAAGATGAATTAAATAAATAAATCACAGATCCTTGATTGATTTCCGCTTGGGAAAACTTCGTTGTAGATAGTCCGTTGACTTCGAATCGTCCATACGTCCATTTAGAACTTGTAGCGTTTAATATGGAGTAAACTAAAGCATTCGGAGGACTGTCTGGATCTTTGACACTCAGCAGATCTTGTCCAATGATCTTCGGGATTCCTTGGGTGATCCGTAAAATTTTCGTGCCCGATATGTGCAGCATTGGAGCATCGTTGACCGGAGTGATATTGGCATGCAGCACAAATCTGTGTTTCCCAAAATAATAATCGGGCACATTTTTTTCTTCTGCTATTTGCAAATCCATTGTTATATGATCATTAAAGTGTTCCATGCCGTTGTGAACATATTTTACTTTATCGGTGTTGAGATCGACAAGGGAAAACTGCTTGCAGGTTGCAAAATTGCCGGTGTCCGCGTGTAATCGCAGCAAATTACCATACTTGGGGGGCTGCACCACATGGAACATCACTGCTGATTCTGAAACCCCGAGTTTCGTATGATCGAAAAGGATTTCAATGAATACTGACGACAGGAACAATGTGTTGTTTTCCGGAAGTTGCATTGGGTTGATGCGCAGCAATTCCACCTCCGCGTTAGTAGTATCTGACTGTGTAAAAATCTGTAAATTGTAAAAACATGATATTGATATGAGTTATGATGAGTTATATATATTATATATATATATATATATGTCTATAATACATACCTTGTACGGCTCTGCGTAATCTGCTTTTAAGCAATAGGCTTGATCGCAATAACAAATGAATTCATCCAACCCGTACTGACGACAGACCCCACTTAGAATACAAGGGTTCTTCTCAATGCAAGGATAATTCCAGCCACAATGTACCGCAAGTCCTTGGGTGGCTTTCATTTGAGGCAGTCCTATTGGATGGTTGTTGAACAAAATCTTTCGGAGACATCCCTTAAAGCTGAGATCACTTAACCGCAACCCCTTGTAGTGGGCTCTTTTACGAACCTCACTGGTGATCCCACCAAAGTAATAGTGATCATCAAGGTCGATTGTGCTTTTACTGCCGTTCACAAAGGGGGCTGAGGTAAGGGCGTTGTCCAATAAAATCTCAATCATGCCGGCATTATAACGGATCAAAATACTGTGCCACTTTCCGTCAGAAATGGTTTCATGTGAAACAATCTCAATCACATGAGCACCCTTCCCCAGCAAAAATCTCAGTTTTGCATCGAAAATCTCAAGCAATGCAAAGTCGACGCCATGATTCAAGAAAATAATGCCCTCTTCTTCAATGGTTCGGATGTCGAGACTGTAACTACAGCAGAAATTACTTTGTCTAGAACTAAAAGTTAGCAAATCATACCTTTCTCCTGCGTTGTTTGGCGGTTGCTGAAAGATCATGTACGAATCTTCCTCAACAAAACTTATGGCGTCTGTAACTTCTGCATCGAACTCTGTGCTGCAGTTCCACGTTACACCAACACTCACAGCGTGACTCGTTCGTTCTTTTGCTCTTTTCAAAATGTTTATATTATTGTAGAATACCTGAAATATACTACCGTTGAGGAAACTAATAAGATTTCTTCCTAATACATACGTCTGAAATGCATCCCCTGAAGTTGTCGATTTCCATTAAATAACTTTCAGAAAAGTCCCCAAAACCTCCAAGGAACGTTCCAAAATGGACATTAAGTTCAGAAATGTCAGGCAGTAGAAGTTTCCGAATAAAATACTCGTCCACTTGCATCGTAAGGTTACTTTCATATCGCTGCACGGAAACATCGTGCCATTGAAGATCATTCCACTTGGCCTTCTTCGGAGACCATAACTGCATAGGCCAAAACGATTGAACATATTCAAAATTCGGCAAATTATTTCAAACTGAATTCCTTTTAAATGCTTACCTCAATGAGAGTATGATTGATTTTATAAACAAAATTAATTCGCCCAGATTCCAACTTTAAAAGACAATAGTCTGTTCGTCCTGCGGCAAGAAATATAATTGCGTTTTCCTGTTGTGTTCGAAATTTCAAACGAAGGTTTGTGGAGAGTTTTGCTTCCTGGAGCGGCATTGTAATAAAACTGTTGCCATAGAAGGACGCTGTAAAATTCATAAGGAAATGCAACGAAACAACTATAGTTAGACAGATAACAATTATTTATAATATGTACTTAAATAAACGAATGGCGTAAGAGATTTTTTTTTAGTAATTAAATGTGCAGCTGAAAAGTTCATTAGTAGAAAAACTCGGGGAAAATTTATGAGATTATTTTTCCGACCCCTCTACATAAATCCATTTTTAAACTACGAAGAGATTCGAAAATTTATTGCGAGCTAAAATTGCTTATAATTTTCACGGAAAGTAATCTGAATTGGTCCAAGAGAAAAAACGTGGTTCCAAGAATAAAACGTAGTGATCTTCAAAGTATTTTAAGGAAAATAAATTCTACACAAATTAAATATATTATGTCCATAACTTAATTGACTTCAATATAAATTAAGAGACATTTTCTGCAGTCAAAAGAAATATGTAAATTTCCGAATATGTTTATAACGTTGTTTTATTTTACGGCTTGCACAAAACATTATTTAATTGCCAGCATCTAAATAATCATTTCCATCCAATTGAGCTCAATTTTCTGTGAAACAGATTTCCATTTCGACAGAAAATGTATTTTCGTGGACGCAGCCTCATGGCAATGAATCACTCTAATCGGCTATTTAAACTGAACCGACAATCATCTGAGAACAAATCTCTTGCCACTTGCATGATCCCGATGACGGCTAAATCGATATAAATTATGTTGTACATATGATTGCCTATGCAGAAAAACTTAGTGCCCTTGAATATGGAAAACTGTTCCAAGATCACCCCAAATCTGCTGTGTTTTCTTTATTTTTTAAATAAAACAGTGAAAATAGACCCGATCGAATTTACACAGTAAAAATAAATTACGAGAGGCGAAAACATCAACTTCCAGGTTATTGTGACTGTATTTTTCGAGTGATTCATTTCGAATTATTTTTGTCAAGTTCTTTCCTATTTTTTACGCGCGAGGGTTAGGTTATTGCTCAAACGTAAACTTTTCTACAAGTTGTAGAATTCGCTGCACAATCGCTTAGCGCCCTGCGCAGGCCTAACTCGAAAATCTAAATAGATCTGCGGCGATGTGGATCGCTAGTGTGCAAAAATGATCAGCATCAACATTCAACAACAAACCTTTCATCGTGTTCGCGGCGATTATCCAGGGCAGGAGTATCCACAGGGAAATGAAATGAGTCATGATGTGATCCTCATATGTCAACACTTTTGAAATCTTTAAAGAAACTTATCGAACTGCGATGAAACTAATTAATTCGGGGTCATTCACTTCACCATCACTCGTGTTTACAACTACACTTCGTCGAACCGCAACGTGTTGCACCCCAACGTGAAATACATTTTCGAATGGACAATATTTCGCCTGGATTAGACAATTATATACGTGAAACATAAAAACGAACACATTTAGACTTGTGGCGGATGTATCTTCTCGGGCGACTAATTAACTTCACTTTGGGACTACTTGCATGGGGTGTAAAGAACTGCAGGAACGCTCAAGAGACGATCTAAAAATAGTTGCACATGAAGAAGGGCGAGATCTTGTTAGAAAAGACATCAAGCGGCGTAAACTTTATGAATTATGGATACAGATTAGAAGATCGGATCAAATTGTTCCTTTTGACAAGAAAGCACGTTTGTCGGAATCGTCGTTTTAAAACTTTCAACGAAAATCCACGGCTTCCGAGACGTTTATGCTCCAATGAACTTCACTTTTAAACCGGAGGCAATCCAACCCAGGATCGTTACTCAATCGAGAAGAACCAACCTCTTATGTAGAACCACCCGAACTGACTGACGCGCCACTCAAATTCAATTTCTTGGAACATTTCCCGACAGAATCGGTTTCCCCAAATTAGATGAAGATGAGTCGAGGGACTTCTTCCATCTTCATGACGTAGACGCTTCATAACATTGGCGATCCCTGTTTCCACGTTTTTCAACAATTTATTTTGAGAACTTTAGTTTGACAACAAACAGAGATAAGTTGTGGGTGAGTTCGCCCGTTCGCCGGAAGTATTAGCATAATTACTTTTCCAGCAGTTTTTTTTTTCTGAAATTTTTCCAATCGTTTGAATACAATTAAACAAAAGGAAAATACGAAAATAGTTGTAATAAAACAACAAATGCTTCCCTTTTGAACTTGTTTTGTTGATACTCGAATTACCCACTGAAACAGCACTTTAAATAAGGACGTACGTTTCAGCTTTGACTTTCACTTAAACTTGAAGTTTGTTGT
This sequence comes from Leptogaster cylindrica, assembly GCA_963082835.1. Lineage (NCBI taxonomy): Eukaryota > Metazoa > Arthropoda > Insecta > Diptera > Asilidae > Leptogaster > Leptogaster cylindrica. The sequence continues at coordinate 3,745,389 of OY720105.1, read as the reverse complement.
CGAAGGACAACAAAAGATTTATTTTTATACCTGTCCTTATTGTATAGGGTGAACCATCTGGTACTGAGTTTTGAAATTTGAAATTAAACAATATTTTTATAAGAGAAAATCGAAAGGTGGTACGATGCCATTTATAAATAAATATAATATTATGCATACTATATGTGCAAAATGGCTTCGGATGTCTGTCTGTCTGATGCCTGTCTGTCCGTTCAGACGATAACTCTAGAACCCTTCTAGCTGGATTGGAATTTGATACAATAATATTTCGTTGAAATTGCAAGACCAACTGGTCAAGTTCGAAGATGGGCAAAATCGCGCACATCCTTCGTAGTTTTGAAGGGAACTGTTTTTACACAATTTTGAAATTTTACTGATAATATACCACAAACTTCCCTTTTTTGCATGCTTTTACCATAATTAAGTAATTGATAATGAATTCCTCGTTTTACGATGGGAAAACTCTTTTTACCACGGTTTTTTACACGATTTCTTAACAAACGTTGCTTTTGTGTTGAGTAAAACTGTTTCGTTTTGCATTTAAGGTATTTCATAATTGGCCTAAACTAATCATACTTCAGTACTAGTATTATATTTATAAATGGTATAGAACCACCTTTCATTTTCAATTGAGAATTTCAATTTCATCTCATAAAAATAGTGCTTAATTTCCAATTTAATAACTCAGTAACAAATGGTCCACCCTGTATTAATTATAAAACAAAGGATTTTGTGTTCCACTAATAATTGAGTCATAGCCGAATTTTGTATATAACATTTTATTCAGTGTTGAAGTCACAATTTTAGTTTGTAGATACGTGTACGTCAATGCATTCCAAGCTTTGACCTACATTACTTCAGTTGAGGTTAATTTAATACTCAACAACCTTTTACATTTTTTCCTTACGTAAAATATCGTTATATTTTAAAGTCCCGTCGAAAAAAGTGAACAGAGGTCTTCATTTAAGAGTTAAATGCAATCTTCTTCATAAAATTTTATATATACCTTGCGTAAAAAAACTCTCATTCACCTTCTGCGGTGAAAAGTTTTTTCCTTGCAGCAGCGCGACAAATTTTTTTATTAATTTTCAAACAGAAATTCAGAATTTGAACTCATGTTCAGTTGAAGCTCTCCAGCGAACTGAAAAAGTTCACTCCAAATTAATTTGTTTTTTGGGTGCTAAATAAATTTATCAATTGATGCAAAAAAAACTATTAAAAGTGAGAATGATTAATATTGATAACGTAATTATTTTATAATACAGAATTAACGGCCATGAAGCTTGTTGTAATACTCCGAAATTTTGTCAGGCATTTCCAATTTAATTTTGAAAGCTTCAATTGTTGTACTTCGCGCCGAATTTATTGTCATGGAGGTCACAAATTTATGCTAATTTAAGAGGCTACCAATTCAATTGTGTTCAAATTCAATTCACTGAATGACAAGAGTTGGCTGCGGTCAAGAGTTGAATCAGTTCCTTGCAGAGTTTGCAGTGCCTCCAACGGAAACATTGAGGCATTTATGTAGTTATTTTCGGTACATTAAAAATTTAATTTCTTTGTCAAAGTCCATTTGAAAATTGTTAATTTAGTTATCTCTGGTAAGTGCAAAAACATAGGTCTGTTTTCTGGTTCATGTGTTTGTGAAGTGAATATGTTTCAAAGATTTATGTTTTATCTCTTTGAGGCTATGTTGCTTCCGTTGTTTTCGGTTTTTTTCTTGATTCCCAAATGTAAACAATTACTTATATGTTTTTGTTGCATTGCAAACCGGTTTCGATTTGTTCACATGATGTGCAACTCGATGTGCAATGTGAATAAGAATCCCTAAACTATCTTTATACACGTGGATATTGTTATTTTTTGAAAAAAGGCAGAGTTCAGAGTTAATTATACAAAAACATATACACTTTCAATTTTTTTTAAAGAACACGTGTCATTTGAGAGCACCTTTTTTTAAAGTAGGTATGTCATTATGTTTATATAGTTCGCATTGTTTAAATCGAAATTTTCAACTTTTCAATTTATTTTGTTCAGTCAATGGTTATTAATTATTATTTAATATCTACAATATTGTATTTAATTGTCTTGTCCCATGCTTCAACATTGCGATAAAGGAACTCACATTTACTGGTTTAAATCGGTTTAGTTTCTTGCATTGCGAAAATGGGTATCAACCGCATTTCAGATTTTATCAAGAATATACTTTTGTGAAAAATGTGCACAATCTCTACTTCTCATACCAGACGGTTAGGATCTGTTCAAGGGATGTTTTCTTGACAACAACATTTCCAGTCATCACTGAACTGAATCAATTGCACGTGAAATAAGATAATGTATTAATCTCTTTACGCAATGAAGATAAGGGGCGTTTTATTGTCACCTTATCAGAAACATTCACCTCGTTGTTCTTATCCAAAAAAATGTCTGGCATTTCTTTCTCCTCGTTATCGTCCGACGTCCGTTGTCGAGTTCACATCTCGTCTCCGATGTCTCCGATCCACACAGATTAATTGAGTTGAGGCACAACTGCCGACGACGTCGCATCGATCTTACTTCTGACTCTCCAATTTTTAAGGTTTGTTTCTTCATAAATTTAATATTAAAGAAAGCAATAAGGAGGTGGGTGCATTGTTTATTTGTTTTTGCACGATCGTCACCCCTCAATTATATCCTTTTTGATCGACTAATGTGGTTTCTCAATTAATCAATGGTTGTTGGTCCACGAGGTGGGTAACTATATAAACATTTGTGGACACTGCTGTCTATTTATAATCCCGTATTGCGGAACAGTCTGCTGTTCCTTCGAGCTGCTCATAGTGAATACACCTACAAAAAATAACGTTTCCTCAGGTTCCACGTTTTTTTTTATACCATCTTATTGCAAAAATGCGGATGTTTAGAAGTTGTGTTGCTGGCTAAGTGAAGACTAAAAAAATAGTGTACCTATTCTACATTTTGAAAATTGTGTCTATGGGATGAACTTAATAAAAAATGCTCAACAGATCCATCATCCTGGTGATATCTTTTTGTTATTTCCGATAATCATGAATGTGTAGGTTAAAAACAAAATATATTTAAATATTGTGTTAAAGTTCACTTTCTATATCGTGATAAAAATACTGTTGCTGTTAAAGTTGTTCATTGTGCTTCTGTTGTTTATTGGATGCAGTGAACGAACTGTTTCTGCGAAGAATCTGTTAAGAGATAAACATACATTTGAAGACCGTTACTGAATATTTGGTGAAATTAAAATTTAACAGAAGTTATAAATACATCTCAAATGTTGTAAGAATCAGTTCGTATCAGTATCAATTGCAAAATGTGCCGATTTGGTGAAAATTGAGTGTCCTCAAAATAAAGTAAAGTGAAAAATATATAATCGCACAATATAAAACTGACCTCAGTTTTAAATTTAAATAAATAAGAAAACTGGAAGGTATATTTATGCAAAAACTGGCAGTGAGATATATTATATTACTTTTATTAAATTAATTTAAATGGATGGGACTTCCTAAAATAATTCAACAATTTCTTAACAATATTGTTGTTTTTTTGTTTCTATTACTACGGATAAAATTACTACATGGTAATATCCTACGGAGTTTTTTGTGTGCATATATTATGTTTTCTTTAATGCTTATGAACTTCGTCACCTTGAAGGTCAAATGAGACAATTGCAATACGCAAGTGCAATTTGCTTTTTAATAAGATAAAGTCTATTATAAATTATATAAATCCAAAACCTCGAGGGGGTAAATATGCGGTACATATTGCTATGTCTACAAATTGTTTAAAAAAGTTTTTGAAACCTGAATCTTTTAAGAGCAGTGTGTTTTTCGTGCGGCTGCGCTGATTTTGCAATCATATGTAAAATAATTCCGTGCATGCGGTTTCAAATTTATCAAAAAGAATTTTTTATTACAATTGTTAACAGAACGGCGAGAAATATCTTACTATCATTGATTACAATTTATCTGGAGGAAATCCACAAGCGTTGCAACTCACTCTCTTATCACAGCCGTTGTTAGTGTGCAGAATTGTATTTGATTTTTTAAGCAGAAGCCGCCATGCAAAACTTGACATTGGCAGTGTTTATTTTTGGTTGAGTTTTGCATAACTATTTTGTGATTGTTCAAATATACTTTTAGTGTTTTGTAAGGTTTTCCGAATCTTACAACTACGGCTCTAAAATTTACATATTTAGAATTGTTTCCATGGAGTGTTTTCTTTTCATTTCAGTAACTTTAAGTACACACATAAAACGGTTATATTGCATTTCCTATACATTGGCCTTATTCCGACAGCCGTAATTATTATTGCTAAACCGTGAAGCTGCGTACCTTGATTTGGATTTTCTTGTCATTGCAGCATTTGCAAATCATTCGCGTACATTATTACGTAAATCTCGAGTCCATTAGAAAAACATCACGGGCTTTTACCCATTGCTACTTCCGGATGATTTTAAAATTTCCGGCAATCACTTTGCATTGAATTGTCTGGATTTAAAAAATAGTGCAATAATTTTGCTCTCATAATCTTTCAATATTAATTTCAAATAATTTCTTTTGCCTGGTTGAGTGTGTATCTACTATAATCTATTTTTTGCCGCAATAGTGTAAGAAAAGTGTGTCAATTACGTCGTCCATCATAGTAGGGAATCTGTGAATGGATGAAGCAGTTTTTTGGCGTCCGTTGTAAGCTCAGTCGACGATCGCGAATAGCGATACCTGACGATCGTGCACTTCCTGATACAAAATTTTTTTCGATCTCGAAGTCGGAGAATATGCTTATTTCTAGTACTGATTTTAAGTGTAATAGATTGTGCTAGCTGTTCTACTATGTAGTTGGTGGTTTCTGGCTGGCTGGGCACATTTCCAATTCTCCAATAATATTTTCGCAAGTTGTTGTGAGGGGATTGTCTACGAAAAGCTTTTGAAACTCTTGTTTTGAGTCTTTGCTATCGTGTTTCGTAAAGAAGAAGCTCTGCACAGGGTGCTTCAACGTTATAAAGCGCTGCTAATAATTTAATAAGAATTTTATTCAAGAATACTATTCAAAAATATTTGTTGTTATAAAAGTACTATTGATTATATCCGTAGAATATGACATCGCATACAGTTCATTCGTATCTTGCGCTTTTTTGTACCTTCACTATTGTTATGTTATATTATAATTTTTAAAATGTAATTAATTATCTTTCCGTATTTTTACCATTCCCATTTTATATTATGCTGTTATATGGCGCTGTGAATATATAATTCTGTTATGCGTATATATATAGTTTTCAAAAATCTCCGCGTCAAGTTAATTGAAATTATACAAAAAATTACACGAATAGATCAAAAAAAGCTTTTATTTAACTTGCAATGTTAGTTAGTTTGGCTTTAAAATTATAATATCACCCCGTTGAAACGTTTTTTGTTTGCATGAATGTATCGCTAGTCGCTGTTATATGGCTCTGCGATCGAATTGCCACTTAACGAAGGGTTGTATGCACTACATAATATATTTAATGTGCGATCACATTAGCATTTTACAGAGTTATATCCTTACGAATAGACAAAGAGAGTTATGTATGTTTTCAATTATCGTTTGATATTAATTGAAAATGTTTTTCCATTGCAACATTGTTTTTGTTTTGCAGATGAACATTCTCGCACTAGTGAATCTCCTCGTAGTTTTTCTACCAACAATATGCAGCTACAGGATTTTATTTTTATGTCCATTTCCCGCCCCCAGCCATTGGTTATGGGTAGAACATTTTGCGCGGGGATTGGTGGATAGAGGACATCATATTACTGCTGTGACGAACTTCAAAACAAAAGAACCTCATCCTAACTACACTGAGATACTTATAGATCCATCTTTTGATATTCCAAAACACTGTAAGTTTTTAATTTTTCATTTTTCGAATTAACTTTTCAGTTTCAGTCAATCTCTAAACCTATGATTTAATGTTTTTTGAAAGAATTAGAAAACAATTACTATGCATTTATAATACCAAATTTGGAAGAAAATTAAATACTCTGGTTTTCATTTAGTTCCAAAGTCCGACATTTTCAAAATGCGGTTCAACAGTGATTTCCAGAATCTTCAGATGTGGTGGCGAGTTGGTGAACTTACTTCCGAGCATGCGTTGAACAACACTCGAGTGAACGAGTTAATTACAACAAAGGACTTGCATTTCGATCTTGTTGTCCTGGAGCAGTTTTATCACGAAAGCTTACTAATGTTTGGATATAAATTCAAAGCGCCAATCGTTACAATAGGTTTAAACTGAAATTATTAATTTTATCTCTATCCTTACAAGTATCCTCTTTAGGAACGTTTGGGTATTCCGATAATATGGATAGAGCCATGGGTATGCTGACAACTTGGTCGTTTGTGCCTCACATCGTTGTACCCTATTCTGACAACATGAACTTTTTTCAGAGATCATATAACACTCTGTTGTCTCTGTACGACTTGATTATGAGAAGATTGTATTACATTCCCATGATGCAGGACATGGCGGATAGGTACTTCGGTCATCTTGCAAGTAAGCATCAATTTTTTGTTACGTGAATCCCTATTTTTCTATATTGAATTGAGTTCAGATGATGGAGGTAAATTGCCTTCGATTCTTGATATGGAACGGAACATTTCCTTGATGTTGATTAACAGTCATAGAGGAACTGATCCTCCCAGACCAAGAATGCCAGGATTGGTGAACGTGGGAGGAATTCACATAAAGCCTGTCAAGCCACTGCCTGAAGATATACGGGTGTGAATTTTAAAATTCGTTGAACTTGTCTTTTGGGAATTTATTTGCTTTTGTTTTTTTAAAGGATTTCATTGAAAACGCAGAACATGGAGTAATTTATTTCAGCTTGGGCACTTACATGAAGAGTGTAGAGATGCCCGCTAAAAAGGCTGCAATTATTCTGGACACATTCAGCAAACTGAAGCAGCGAGTGCTATGGAAGTACGAAGACGAGAGCATCAAAAACTTACCTAAAAACATTATGGTAAAAAAATGGCTTCCGCAGAATGATGTTCTGGCTCATAAAAATGTTGTATTGTTCATTACCCATGGAGGAATATTCGGTACTCAGGAAGGATTGTATCACGGCGTTCCAATGCTTTTTATGCCACTTTTTGGTGATCAGGTAACTTATTTGAGAACTTGAGAAAAAGAGTCCTTAATTTTGAATTTGTCCTTTTACAGCACAGAAACAGTATAAAATCAGTTCGTGAGGGATATGCACTTATGATTGATTTTTCAAAATTATCTGTTGAACTTCTGGAGGAAAAAATTACGACGATACTAGCAGAAAAGAAATACAGGAATCGTGCAAGGGAACTTTCGAATATATTCAAGGACAATCCTTTGCATCCTTTGGACGAGTCAATGTACTGGATTGAGTACATCATCCGGCACAAGGGTGCCAAGCATCTAAAGTCAGCTGCAATCCATCTCACTTGGTGGCAGTATTTGTTGTTGGACATTTTCCTATTTTATGGAATTATTTCCGCCATTACAGTGTTCGTTTGTTACAAAGTTTTAAGTAATGTCTTACAATATATTGTGAACATGCGAGTAGATTTTAACAAGAAAATGTTGTGAAAAGCGGTCTAGACTATTGAATTTTTGTTTTAATGTAAGTAGATATTTTAAATAAAAAAGACGAATGCATTTTTTGCACAAGAGCAATTTACGTTCTAATAACGGAGATAATTGTTACATTTATAAGTAGGTATATTTTAGACATGGTTTTCTTGTTGAATTTAAAATTTGTTTTAAACGTGTTAATGGAAAACTATTTATTGATGTAAAAATCCTTTATATGTATCTTTAATGTTTTCTTTTTTCTGGCGAAAACTAATAACTATCTTTTATTGTGCTTCCTGTAGTTTTTATAACTTTTTTAATGGCATCTCGTAGAAGTTCATTTTTGTTAAGTTTTCTTCTATGTTTTTTAATTTTTTCCCATCATACTTTAGTATACCTAATATCCGGAAAATTGTTTGTTTTTTAATGAAACGCACACAAAAACACTGAGTTTAATTGAAGGTTGTTATTGATTAACAACAGTTAATTTCTTCCAAGGATAGCCAACATAAGTCGAATTCGCAATGGTTCAAACTGTTTTACAAAGATGCTTGAAATTTTAATTAATTATACGATTGTTGACCTGATCGATTGGTTTTTAAAATATGCACTAATAATGACGGCCTCATTAAAATTTGCCAATACATATCCAAAATCTCGTGATCGTCGAACGCGAGTTTCTCAACTTGGTATGCAATATCAAAACAATTTTCGCCGAAGGATGTGGTCATGTGATAGACGAGTTGAAACATGCGGATATGAGGTCACGACGCATAAAATCATAGTCATGTGATCATATGATCGGGGGTTAATTGGAGAAGAGGATCATGGAAAGAAATGCAAACGACACCATGTGGGAATTAACATAGACAAGTTGATGATATCACCTGGTAGGAGATCTCACTAGCGAGCCACGATCCGGTTTCTTGCCATACACACTGAACGGTAGATAATTCGATTCGTACTCGGAATCGATTGGGGATCCCATACGAAGTTATTGGCGCCTGCATCCGATAGATGGCGATGATGCAAAAATGTGGGTGACGAATGTAGGCCGCGGTGCACTTCCTCCTTCTATTGTCTCTGGTTGTGGTGTGCGATTGTAGGGCGCCTGTTGAAAGGGTTCAAGGAAAAATCTACAAGTGTTTGGATGATGTTTGCTGCAGCAATTGAGTACGGTAAGCCATGGATATATGAACGGTGACCAGGCAAATGCTAATAGATGTCAGTTGCTGGTAGTGTTCACCTGGTCTTCGATGTGTGAGCATTCCCCCAGGGGCCCCGTCCCGCGTGACTCCTTTCACATAAGAAAACTTTCTCTTGATTCCATACCGTATCCCAGCTCCCACCAGTTGCAGATCTAAACTCGCAAATGTTTGGCGGTTAGTAAGCTCCACTCAGTTACCTGTAATACTTCGCCGTGTAGAGTCGCGGAAGTAGTTCACGCCTGACTTTGCGGAACAGGTTTTATGTTTTCATTTTCGTTTTCACCATAAAAGTACCTCGGCCGTTGTGTTCGGGCATCAAAAATTACTTTCTTTCGAAACCAATAATCGTGTACATCTCCTTTTTTTAAAAAAAAGAAGGAGAGAAATAAGAAAATATATATATATATAATAAGAAAAAGTATATCGTACGAAGGACTCTATGATTTGAGTTCCAAAAAATATCTGCAAGAAGGTGTTTCCAAGATTCGCTCGGTGCGGATTGTGAAACTGCTGTAGTCAGTACCAGAAAAAGAGGCCGATGCATCTGAGTCCATGTTCTAGTGCAATTTACTAAGACCTGCTGAACTGCATTGAAAATGGCCAGTCGTGGAATACTGGTATTCAACCTGTGGTGAGTAGAAGGCACATAATTCTTTTCGCAGCATTTTGCGGGAAGTTGGCCAACAATAGAGTCAGTGAACTTGCATCAGGTAGATTTTCGTAATATTACTAACTGGCTGCACTGTAATCGGTTTGTCCTATATCACGGAAAGCGAAATTGATCACGTGTCAAAATTTAGAAAATGCAGTGGAAATGTAAATAGTCGCCTGGTCGGTTATGCAAATCGTTTCACATTTTCAAAAAGTGTTAATGAATCGTGAATAACGAAGAAAGTGAAGTAAGCAAACATATTCAAATGTTTAGTGAGATGAGAGTTCCTTTTGTTGTTCTTTCAACAACTGTTTATCATCGCGTTTTTTTTCAAAATGTGGAAAAATGTTACACTAAAATAAAAAAAAAAAATTTAACGAAATAACGAGATTCCTCTTGGATGCCTTTTTGGATGTTAATAGTCGACTACCATTACATGCACTTTTAATATCTGCGTGCAAAGTAGAGGCCAACTTGGCTTCAACATTCTCCTTCTCGAACGTATCTCATTGATGTGAGAACCAAATTGATTTTGAAGTAAACATTTTAACGAAAAACTCCTGTAAATGAATTGAAACACGAACCACAATTGAATTTTGCCCTTGTATTGTGGTTTTAATTGTGATTATTAAAATCAAGCTCCACGCGGTTTATCTTTGATACATATTAATCAATTTTTTTGTAGTCACCGAATGTATCCACAATACAAAAGCGACGCATCCATGGTCACTACCTGGAAGCGGAACTCCATTTGTTTTCCAAACGGTCTGCAAGGCATCCTGCTTGAAAGTGAAAGCCGACACTGAAGATGAGCCATCGAAAGTGTTCGAGTATTCCTCCAATTACAGGCGTTAGCAACTCACTACACCTTCAGTTTTGTTGAAATTATCTCAATTTAATTTGCACAAAATGACCTCTCCACCTATCTACATTCAAACTCTATTACGCTATTTGATTTCCATTTCGGTTAGGTAACAAATAATATATGCAATTCCCGCTTAGGAATCCCCTCAAATGTAACATCCTCGATGGGCAACGTAATCGTTGGTATTTTCCAACAAGGCAATACTGTTTTTCCACCAAAGTAGGACTGACTGGTGTTATTTATGGGTGGCTTTATCTGACTAAACGAAACATTGCGAAGCGTGCTCGCCTAAATTCAAGAGTAATTGACACTTAAATTTCCCCACGGTCAAAAATTGCAAAACGTGAACGTGCTGCAAATTCTGGAGAACCACGACTCTCGGCAATGGACCATCGTGATCACGGGGATCATGAGTTCATCTACCGATCAAGCTCGCCTTGTGGTAAACGTCTTCAATTTGCTCTGGTTAGGTATTTTTCAAAATTCCTTTTATAGTATAAACCAGCTGTTTACATTTTACAACTATTGAAATGTATTTTTTCCATGTCTGGTTATCAAAATAAATCAAGAAAAACATATGTATTATCTATAATGTACAATGTACATGCGTAGTCCTTCGGTGCGCCTAGCCAACCAGTTAAAAAAAGACGACTGTATGAAACATTTTTTGTAGCCGAACTCAACAATTTCTTAATTACTATACATGTACATTGTACTTGACAATCAACTTGTGAAATAATTGAAAGTAGTTTGTCGCAACTGTCTGGTTTAGGAAAAATAGCACTCAATGACTGCAGCCAATCCCTCTCCTCCATCCAGAGGTAAAGAGTCAAGTGAAAAGGGTGTGCATATTTTAACGCTTTTCAGGTATAAAGCTCGAGAAACGCACGTGAACGCCGCACTCAACATGCGTACTTAGACTTACTAATGATTTTTATTGATAGAAAACATTTCTTACATTCTAATTGAAATATGCAATATGCATAGAATAACTTAATTGCTCCTGCAACTGTCCTTTCGAAGCCAGTTGGAGACACTTAGTGAGAAAACAAGATAAATCGATTTGTTGATGGAAGTTTATGCAAAACAAAGATAAAAGTCAATATTCTAACAGGTAATAATAACATAATTATTGTTTTTTATGTTTGTTGACAAGTACTTCTGATCCCACTTCTCTTGGTCCTATTAGCACTTTTTACTTTCACTATGGACGGATACTGATTTTGGGAAAGATGGTTAAATGATATTACAGTGATATGAACTTTCACTAAACACATTTCGACGACATTTTAATAACTTTTTTTGTCACTTTTTAAATGCATTTAAATTGTGTGGGTTTTTTCCGACATAATTTGGCAAAGAAGAAAACATGATCGTAAAAATTCAATTTGTTCAAAATGTTGTTATTTAACGTAAAATGGCTTTTATCGGTCTATTACATAATTTTGGATGTTCTCACAAGTCTTCTTCAGGGAATAGTTTTTTTTTTCTTTAGAAAAACTTGAACAACAAAAAACAAATACTGTTTTTCGGAAAATTAGTTCGTAAATTTTTTTTAGTTCTTTTTATGTAATACAAAATACTGATAAACTTGGAAAAAAAACCGTTAGGCTGACATGTAATTTAATTATTATTATTAGAAATGTTTATTCATATATGCTTTTCATTATTGACAAAAGCGAAAGTATGTTCCAGAGAATTTCGAAAAGTGAAATACTTTCACGGACGATAGACTTTTTTTTAAAAAAAAGTTATTCATCCATAATGAATTATGCAATATTCTAATGTCATAACTCGAATGACTCGGATAAAATTAGCGATCATCTCGTGAATTATATCATTACAAATTGGTATTTTCAACGAAAAAACTAATTGCAGCTTATACAGATTCCTCTGCAGAATAATTAATCACCGCTCGCAAACATATTGAATCATTTAATTTATGACAAATACATATTTTTGCTGAACCTAATTTGGTATTCATCATTTTGAAGCATAAATGAACGAGAAAAATTGGTATCAGAAATGTGTTTTGTTTTAATATCTCATTATTTATCCAAAAAACCTTCAACTTTGAATTTATTTGAAGTTTATTGTTTCTACCGTCTGAAAAAGCTTGCACAAAGCAAAACACTCATTTTTCATCTGAATTGATTAACATAAATATTTAGCCGCATAATCACAACGCAAATCCAATAACATTTGCCAGAGAATCCAGGCTTTTGATAAGCCAATTGGCATTTGGGATTTAGTTCTGATCTCGTTTCCATGTTCAATGTCCTCCGGTGGATTTCAGATATGTATTCCAAACGACCAAATTTCATTATATTGTTGTAAAAAAAAGCCAAAAACCAAAGGTATTTGGAGATTCTATACCGGTCGATGGCTTTGGATTCAAACCTTATGAAAGAAGTTTTTGTCGTTGTTTTGTACTGAAAAAATTTAACAAATTTTTTAAATTGTTAATTTGTTATTAGTAATTTAATCTTACGTTCCCTTCTTATGTAAGAACTAAATGTTTTCTTTAAGAAGGTATAATTTCCCATCAGGCACTCAGGCAGGTATTTTATGATCATCATCTAAGATTAATTCTAATTAGGCTACTTTGCATGTGTTATCAATAAACACTTTGCTACGGTCTACAATTTTCGTTGTTACTGGAAGAGATGTGCATAAGTTAGTTATAAAATCAATTGGTAATTACCAAGACAAGATTTCTGTGTTTTTAGTTTTTTTTCCTATCATTTGGATAGTAATGAACAGTGTTTTGCAGATGCAAAAACAATTTGAACTTGAGATCGTGCTCATTTCCCCTCTCATCCGAAACATTGATCACCGCGGAAGTGTCTGGCTCGCGACGACTTTTTGTGATTAATTGTTGTAATTACGGAGCCCACATCAATTTTAATTTGATCAATTCTTAATTCCGGATGTATATAACACCTATTTGAACAATATCTGTTCCAAAAAGTTACTGCAATTTTTTTGCAATGACTATTTATTTTCATATTAACAATTATGTTTTTTGTACGCTGTTAATATTCATCTCCAGCGACATTAAGTTGTTTTTACGAAATCTTCTTTCCAGAATTTTTTTTTATTTAATTTATTTATTGATTAAATATTTTCAACAACAACATTTACTCATACATACTCATTTAAATTGTATATATTATGAATCATTTTTATTTCGGATCTTAAAGTTATTTACTTGTTTCTATCAATGACTTTTTGTAGAATACACAAAATCGCATATTATTTAAACTTTAAAGTACGTTCTTAGTATAGATGGAATTTTAAAAGTGGAAATTCCGCGAAGATTTCCAATGAATGATTAAAAGTGATCGCTAGAATTTTATCATCACTTGAGAAAAATTCATGCATATTCAAATTTGCCGGAACTTTTAAATACGTTTTCAACTGTTTTTAGTGCAGCGGTTTCCCTGAATTGCTTCCTACGTTATTATTTGAAATGAAATTCGTTATGAATGGATAAAAGTTTTTCCTTAGAATTAAAATTAACAGAGAAAAATAACTTCTACTGCAATTATTTGCAAACGTGAATTTTCATAGCATAATCAAAATCGTAGGCAAGCAATTTTCTTTAGGGGGCATTTTAAAATTCGAGTAAAACATGTTTAAAAATTCTTTAAGAAAGTTTCGGTGTAGTTATTGCCACACATTACTTCCATGTTCAAAATACACCCCTCAATTGAATTTTTACGTAAATCAAAGCATATTTACAATAACAATTAGAAATTAGATTTAGAGGTTACAACAGTAATTGAGTTTTATCTTTTCGTGAGTACTATTTTTAGCTTAAATTTAACCAAATCAAATGCAACCGAGCTCAAAATCAATGGGCATAGTCTCCACATTCTACAAGACATATCGCACCTAATTTGGTCCAATTTTACGGATGTTATCGTTAAAAAGCGGAAATTTATAATACCCGTATCCATAATAACTCTCTTATTTAACCACCTAGAGAGTTCGTTGTAATCTCAAACAACAAAACGCAAAAAGAAATTTTGAAAAGACAGATTTTTAAGGAAATTATCACGATTTGAAAAAAACAACCGAGCGAAGCGACGGACGGAGCGATATCAAGCTAAAATCTTCCAGAAAGTGTTTTTCGGCACTTCCGACAAAGATTCCATGGTTTTTTTTCGGACACCCATTTTTCACAGCATTACCATACTAACATTCTTATATAATAGAAACATGAAAGTAAAATTGTTTAAGTAAACAACATATTTATTCGTTTAAGATAAATCCTTTCGCGTAAATAGAATGTAGCTGTAAGATATTATTCCGAAAATCGAATATTTTTTCTTCAATTTTTTTCTATTAGGCAGAACACAAACTGAAATTTATAAATTTTAAATTAACAACAAGTTCATATATTACCCAGAAGATACATAATTTTATAAACATTCAAATAGCGTTTGGATAGCGCCAACCGGAAAATTAACATGACCGCGACTCGGAACCAGAAACGTTTAATTGCTCTTTCAATATTCATAAGAAATCGACATTTTGATAAATATTATTTTTATGTAAACAAAAACAACAATCCGAATCCGCTACATTTTGTTCACAAATTGTCGTCCCCCATAATGGAATGGAGTTGGTCAAAATACCAAAGGTGGAAGTGTGCAAAAATAGTGTTTACATATCCATTGCGCCAACGCAGACTTTCATCGACGAGACTGTTTTAGGTGAGCCCTCCATTTGGCGAGACAAAGAGGTCATTCATCCCCAAAAATCAATTTAACCTGTCGTAGAAGGTACAAAGAAAACCATTCGATTGCTTTATTCTTGAACACAAGTGAAAGCATATTTTGATTTCGAAAACGATAAAATATTTGTGATATTCTTGCGGTGATGACAAGTGAAAGTTCACATTTGAATATCGCGAAAGACGGACGCACATACGACAAGGCGTGAACCCAACTGAAAGTCACCGATCGGTGGAGCGAACGTGCGTTTTGATTGTTTGCCCTCTCGATTTGGTTTCATCAAACTGGTTTAGGAGTCTGAAGGTTGATGAATGAACTTGATCTTCGAAAGTGATGGTGGCCCGTCATCCGCAATTGCAGCGAATTTGTTATGGATGTGGCATGAGGGACTTTAACTTACTTTTACTTTTGTGCAGATGAATGAAATTGTTGCCGACGTCTCTGTGTTTTTCTGCACGATCAACCTGTAAAATCAATTTCACAGTCCTGTATGTACATTAGTCAACAAAAGTGCATAATGACGATGCGCATTCAAATGAATTGGCATCAAAAATTTTGAGCACGATCTCAACCCTTTGCATAACTCTAAGCAATAATGCATGAGGCGATTTGAAGCTGCGCTCGGCTGGTAAATGAACATCAACTGCAGATTGGCGCTTTGGGTTAGCAGCTCACGAGCCCAGGTAAGCACGGTAGCTGCTAACCTAAGGTAGCGGCTTAACCGGAGTTATCGAAGGCCGAGTCACATTTTTCAAAATATTGCTTCATCCTTCATCAGACTCATCTTTGCTACAGACTACACCGCCGCGCCGCAGCTCCCTGTTGATGGAGTTTCGAACCGCGTGGCGGCGGCGCTGCGTGGAGACATCCGAGTATCCGGGTGAGATTCAATTTCATTTACTCGTTTTATGCACTCCACTAGAATTGCATTTCTGCGATTGGCAACGGCAAATGCAATGATTAATTTGTCTGTCAGAAATGGTCACTCTGAATCGCCAGGACAAAGCTAAGGAAAGGTCACAAAAACACATCGACCAGCAATCGAAAGAAACTTGTTCCCGGGCGCCTTTCCTACCTAGCTGTTGGGATGGACGTTTTGGACCACTCATCTCTCCCCTTCTCTTATTGCAATTTCTTAAATTTATTTACAACAGACTATGTAGGTACTTGCATCGCATTTTATACTGATTGCGTCATCAATCTTTCAAAGTGGCTGAAGTGGCGCTGGCGTGTATCAATTAGTTTAACACAATAATCAAGCGTGGTTTTTTGTGTATATTATTTTTGCCAAATTATGGAGAATAAAACCATCGATCTATCTTGATAAGATGTTTATTCTAACGCCGAATCAAGAACCCGTTCTCGCTTATAGGTAGGTGACCTAAGCAATTACAGAACTGGTTGCTGTTTTCGAGATTGTTTTTGCCTACAAAATCACATGATCGTCAAATTATTCGTATCCTGTTTGTTTACTACAGGTCAAGATGTCTCCCTTTTGGTTTTTGAATCAGCACTGATTATACAGGTCATTGACAACGTCTAGTTGGCTAGGTTTCCGGATTTACTAGCCGCGCCTCGAGACTTAACCTGACCTATAAGTTCAAAACAGCATGATCCCTGAAATATGATCCTGAATTTTTTTTTACTACATTCTTGGAGAAAAAACGTCATTGATTAATTTAATTCGTAAAATAATTTTGTAAAAGTGATATTTGAATTTTAAAGTTACAAAAAAGGATATGTACATATTGCCTATAAATCAAGGTGAATGAACTGCATTTTGGCAAAATCCTGAAAAATTTCAAGGACATTGAGTGTAAAAACCGACTCAAGAATTAAATAAAAAAAAAAAAAAAAAAAAACAAAGTTAACCGGGAAAAAAGTTGCATTTAATGGTATGCAAATGATCAAATATATCTGTAATTTTTAATATCCTCGATATCAAATAATGTGACGTTTGACATTTTTCATCTCGGGACTTTAATAACACCCAAAAATCATTATACTAATTATTTGTTTTTCAGACGAAAATAGTTTGTATTCTTCTCGTATGTTTTGCTTTTCCTTTTGCAATGTTAATCTGATTGAAGTAAATTAATTTACAACAACAAAACATGTTGAGTTTAATTGGCTGCATTCTTGAGCACTGTTGGAAATTTCAGGTTCTTTTTTACAAAATTATTAAAAGTGAATTCTATTTTTGTTTTTCCTGTTTGAAAATGAATTTTTGTTTGGGGATTGTGTTTTGAATGACCTTTAAAAACAGATATTTTAATCAGCTTTGTAAGATATTCGATAATTGCAATATTCCACGATCAAAATTCTTGAGGTTGTTTTCATTTCTTACACAAGTTTTTGCATCCCTATAAAACCATTTTGAATTTACATTTGTTTACGGAACACAAAATTATTATTTTTTGTTTGTATTACCGAAATATTCTTCATTCGTAAATTGAATAAGCATTATGTTTAACATATATATGGACTCTGTAATTTTGTAATTTGATGTTTTTCTGGTATTTTCAAAAAAACACCAGAATAAAAATGGCGCCAGAGTATGTTTGTACAATGCAGAATGTCACTAACGAATAAAAATATGTTTTTATCTTGCCTCTGAATGTTCAAAGCTATACATCAGTTGCAAAAATCAATGTTATAAGAAATTGGCATTTAAAATTGAAATTCAATTATGTGGCAATAGGAAACCAGGTGTTCGCAAGTTTGTTTCATTGTCACGACGTTCGTATGTAAAAAGGAATTCGCAAAAATTGATATTGATCATGTCATGCTTCGGAACTATTGTAATTCTAATTTCATAATACGATTCCCAGAGGACATGTGGAAATCCCGCACGCCTCTTCCTGAGTGTGAATCAGTGAACAGAATGTTTTAAATGAAGTGTGGCTTGTGCAAACAAAAGTCACATTTGTTATCTTTTTAGTCTTAATTTATCACATAAGTATTGGTTTATGTTCTTCGTAGTTTTTTTGTTTTATATTTCTTATTTGTATTTCACCTTTCAATATTCATTGGCGAAGAAATAAAGAAACCGCAAATGAATCTTATAAAAACCTATTTTCAAATTTAAAAATATTTTTATTGAAAATACGTGTCTTTATTGCTTTAAAAGTTTAATGCTTTCAAGTATAAAAGAAAATTAAGTCTTCTTCCACATTTTTTTTTATCTGCGAAATAAAATAGTTTTATTCAATAAAGTTGGACGGGCATGTCAAAAATATGCACATGTGTCAGCATTTTTGAGTAAATATGTTTTTATGTATGCGCAGCAATAGTAATTGTCATTTGGATATTATTCACGTATTTTCGGAATATCAAGCAGCAACTTCAGATATTAATATAAGATATATTTTGCTCCACGTCATGGATGCTTACGCGTGATTTGCATGTGGAATATTTTGTGTACATGAATGAATTTCTAATTGAAAGGAAACAAGAAAAATGGGCCGCAAAATAATGAGCATTTTAATGAGCTAGGTAATTTAAATGGAGTGGATGTAACGTAATCAGTTTCAATTTCATTACACTTGCAGATAATTGAGTTATGCTGGACATATTACGTTTTGACACAGAAATCTTTTCAGTTTTTTTTATTACTTTTTGCAAATAATTAACGAGTCGTATGGAGTAGCGATGTTACATCATCAAATCTATGAAGAAGTCGCTTTCTCTTGATGCAAAAATCTCATTTTTTGCGGCGTCCTCGGATCACACAGCACACTGCCAGTAAAAATGCTTTTTGCACTCCGGTCACACTTCATTAACCGTCGAAGGCGCTCGTCGAGCTTAATGCGGTGCTAAGCGCCAAGTCGCACGCGCAACGCTGAACGCAGTGCAACCTTGTTCCGTATTTGCAACGTTCAAGTTTTCCAACGCTTCTTTTTTTCAGCTTAATTCTGCTGGTTTTATCAGAATGAATTCTGCTCGTTTCCCTCACTCCTTGATCATTCAATGGATGATTTTGTGGTGTTGATGGTAAAAATTAACGAAATAGAGGTAGAATGTCCGACCTATAAAAAACAATAATTCGTTTATTACATACCTACCTGTAAAACACGTGTTTGTATTTACGTTTACCAACATAACTGTGTGTGATGAAGTTATGAACGCATTTCGTGACCAAATGTTTGGCAAATCAGGAAAAAATATATTAAACCAATTCATCATTGTGTATCAATTAATGTTTATTTTATTCCATTTTATGTTCATTTTTATGACTTTGTATTCTGTTTTATTTCCTTCTGACGTTGGCATTCCTCGCCAATGTTCGTGGCTCATCGGAATTCGTGATTCCATGCTATACTGCGGAAAATATTTGCGTTGAGAAGAGCAGCGGTCTTATATAGTTGTGAACCTTGCGGAACTTGGTTGCATGTTTTATAATTGACCTCTCTGCAAACGTCTTTATTAAAACAAAAATTCCGGATTAATGTTGAACACGTTCCTGTTCCTGAATTAAATTGATTTAATTCTATAATAAGTAGTATTAAATTCAAAATACAATATTTGCAGGATTTTTATATGTTCATCTTTATTTTTGACAACACAATCTAAAACCACTCCTGATGATTTGCTGGGGATTGTAACATCAGCTTTACGGCAGGAAATATCAAATACTGGTAGGATATGCAGCAGCAGTCCACAAAGGATTTGCCCGCCGAGTAAATTTCGCTCCATGACCGGAGAGTGTAATAATATTTTCCATAAATCTTGGGGTTCCCGGGGAGACATCTTCCTTCGGTTGTTGAGGCCTGAATATGCGGATGGTAAGACATGATAAAAATGTTTCACTATTTTACTTTTATGTGAACTTACATATCGCACATTATAGTATTAATAAAAACTTGGTTTCAGGTTTCTCAACTCCTAGATCGTCCAAAGGATCTCATGCATTGCCAGATCCAGAAGATACTGTTAAGATCCTACAGGACCATAACAGTTTTAATGTGGAACATCCTCATGTGACTTCAATGCTGCCTGCCTGGGGACAGCTGCTGGTCTACGACTTGGTCGACCTCACTGAACCTCCCACAAATTTGAAATGTTGCACAAGCAAGCAGACCTCGTCCTCTCTCCCGGATGAAATGAGACATTGCTACGTTCGAGCTGGTGAGAACTGTAAGGAGTACAAGAGATCAGCTCCAGGACTTAATCCAGAAAATTGCACTAAGGGTAAAAATTAAAACTGACTATTAGGTTTTTTTACTTCTAATATTTATTCTCAGTCTTTCGTGAACAAATGAACGTTGCCACAGGATTTTTGGATGGATCGGGATTGTACGGAAGTTCCGATGGTCATATGAAGCGTTTGAGAACCTTTGTTGGTGGTAAAGTAAATATATCCCATTGCCACAGGTAAAATTCGACTATTCTGATTTAACCGGTGAATTCACCACCTTAATATTTAGGTGCATGGAGTCAGGTGCCGTGGGAGCACTGCATACAGTTTTGTTGAATGAACACAATAGAATTGCAGACATCCTTGCGCACATGAACTTAGAAAGAAATGACGACAAACTGTTCTTAGAAGCCAGGCGAATTGTGGTTGCCCAAATTCAACACATCACATACAATGAATTCCTGCCGATTGTGCTAGGAGAGGAAACTACGAATAAAAATGAATTAAGGTTGGTTATTGTTTCAGAAGCTTGGTTATGATTTCTTGTTTAGACTATTGTCAGAGAAACACTTCACGAGTTACTCCAGTGCGATTCGTGCGGGTGTCCTTAACGAATTTGCTGTTGGAGCTGGTCCAGCATTTTTAACAATGCTTCCAAAGGAAATGGTATGAAGCTGATTAATTACTTGAAAGTAAATGTTTAACATTCTGAAACGTCGTTTTAGATGAACAAAGCGTCCTCTGCATCTTCTCTTATCACCACTCAAGCTCTATATAAATCCTTCGCTCCACCGAATGTAGAATCAGACATATGGACCTCCATTGGACTAGCCATGCACAGAGGGAGGGATCACGGTGTACCTTCCTACATCAATGTTATCAACTTTTGTAGCAAGGGCAATCTATTCAATTCAACACACACTAAGATGACTTTTGATGATCTGTCTTTGAATGATGAGCACATAACAATGCTGAAGAACATTTATCAGTAGGTTTCAGTTTTTTCCAGTTATTGTAAAAGGTAATGCTTCCTTCTTCCATAGGCATGTCGAGGATATAGACCTAATTGTTGGGGCACTGCTGGAAGAACCAGCTCTTGGAATGCTGTTTGGACCAACAATTAGTTGTATTCTATCTATTCAGTTTGCACACTTGAGAACAAGTGATAGATTTTGGTATGAAAACGACATTCCACCGTCATCTTTTTCGCTGGAACAATTGCAAAGTATTCGACGAACATCCCTTTCTGGATTGTTGTGTGCAGCATCCGGTGTCTTCAAATCTCAGCCGAAAGTTTTCATTAGAGAGGACACTTTTCTGTAATGTTTTTCCAATGAAAATGTTGCATTTATGTGACTCACAAACTTTTCAGAAATACAATGCTCTCATGCAATCAAATGCCTGTGATAGATCTCTCTCCGTGGAAAGTGGAAAGTCACTTGGAAAACGAAACCCCTGTTGAAATACAAACCACAACTGAATTTGTAGAGTCAGAGATATTGGATGATCTTAACCCAGATATAATCAAAGCTGCCGTTGAAAAGGCAAGAGACATTCTTATAGCAAGAAAAAAATTCGAATACGAATCCTGGCTTTCGCGTATGAAATAATTTGAAAAATTTATGTCCAATTATATTAATTAAATATTTTTCAGAGGGTGGTATTGATCCACAATCACCTGATGGTACTGCGGCGTCCTTCAGCAAAGCAAACAGAAATGCTCTTTTGATAGCCAACTCATCTCTCCTGTATGAGTTGACCTCTAATCAAATTGTCGACTCTATTCACAAGATTAACCGCAAGAAGCGGCAGGTTTTTGATAACAATTTGAGTGTGTTTGGCCGTGATGACCTCACTGAAACACTGCAAACTATCGACATAACGTCGTTTATTGCTGGAACAACCAGCTCATCGCATGTGGAACTACACTGCGAAGACTTTACAAGTGCATGTGAGGCATCCGCGTCATTCAGAACTATTTCAGGGCACTGCAATAATCTACGGAATCCGACGTGGGGTCAATCGTTGACAACCTTCTCGCGATTGTTGCCAGCTCAGTACGAAGGCGGTGTTTCCCGACCACGGGCGAATTCCGTTACTGGTGTACCACTACCAAATCCTCGAGTGATTTCAACATTGATACATCCTGATATCTCCAACTTGCACACCAGGTATTCACTGATGGTCATGCAGTACGCGCAGTTCTTGGATCATGACTTGACAATGACTCCGATCCACAAAGGTTTCCACGAATCGATTCCCAGTTGCAGGAAATGCAATTCTCCTCAAACTGTTCACCCTGAATGTAATCCTTTCCCTGTACCAGCAGGTGATCATTATTATCCCGAATTGAACTTGACAAGTGGTGAGCGACTGTGCTTCCCTTTTATGAGATCGCTTCCCGGACAACAGTCCTTAGGGCCAAGGGAACAAATTAACCAAAATACAGCTTTTCTGGACGCGTCCCAAATTTATGGAGAAAATATTTGCGTCATGAATCAATTGAGAGGATTTTCAGGACGATTGAATTCAACAGTCCATCCAATAAAAGGAAAAGAATTACTGCCACAAAGTGACCACCACCCAGAATGCAAATCCCAAAGTGGACTTTGCTTTATTGCTGGTGACGGTAGGGCTTCTGAGCAACCGGGACTAACTGCAATACACACTATATTTTTACGTGAACATAATCGCATTGTTGAAGGACTTCGTGGAGTGAATCCCCACTGGAATAATGATCAGCTCTTTGAGCAGGCCAGGAAAATTATAATTGCCCAAAATCAGCACATTACTTACAACGAATTCCTACCAAGAGTTCTCAGTTGGAATGCCGTGAATCTCTATGGTTTGAAATTGTTGCCGCAAGGGTACTACAAAGAGTACAATCCATCGTGTAGTCCAGCAATATTTAATGAGTTTGCCGCAGCCGCCTTCCGTATAGGACATTCCTTGTTGAGGCCGCACATTCCTAGATTGGGAAGCAATCATCAACCAATCGATCCTCCATTGTTACTGCGGGATGGTTTCTTCAAAATGGATGCCCTTCTTCAGGTAAATACATCTAAACGTAATGTTTTCAGTCTTCTTGTGACATGGACAATGTTTCTATTTAAAACAGCCTGGAATAATTGATGAGATATTGCGTGGCTTGGTCGCAACGCCCATGGAAACTTTAGATCAGTTCATAACAGGGGAAGTAACAAATCATCTCTTCGAGGACAGACGAATACCTTTTTCTGGAATTGACTTAATTGCTCTCAACATCCAAAGAGGTACGAATTGGGACCACATTATTAATGCTGGCGGCGATAACTTATTATTATTTTCAGGCCGAGATCACGGAATACCGTCGTACAACAATTATCGAGCCTTGTGCAATCTGAAACGAGCTCAAAACTGGCAAGATTTGAACAGAGAAATACCACCGGAAGTTATTACCCGATTCAAGAAGATTTATCCTACTGTGGACGATATTGACCTATTTCCGGGAGCCATGACCGAAAGGCCGCTGCAAGGAGGCTTGGTCGGGCCTACGCTGGCGTGCATAATTGGAATCCAATTCCGTCAGTTGAGGAAATGTGACAGATTTTGGTGAGTTCGTCTTTCGAAGGTATTCTCGTGTACGGTTTTATATGAATTGGGTTTTAGGTATGAAAACAACTCGGCGGAGTCAAGATTCACCGAAGCCCAGTTAGCTGAAATTAGGAAAACCACTCTTGCGAAAATACTTTGCGAAAATTTGGAAGTTCCTGGAGACATGCAGCGTGCTGCTTTCGATTTACCAAGCAATTTCCTGTGAGTCGAAATTA
Source organism: Leptogaster cylindrica (assembly GCA_963082835.1). Taxonomy (NCBI): domain Eukaryota; kingdom Metazoa; phylum Arthropoda; class Insecta; order Diptera; family Asilidae; genus Leptogaster; species Leptogaster cylindrica. The sequence continues at coordinate 3,721,382 of OY720105.1, read as the reverse complement.
TTTGATTGGAAATCAAAAGATTGAATTGCTTTTTTTTCGTCAGAAATCCACGAGTGCCATGTCATTCAATGTCTCAAATCGATCTCAGCGCGTGGAGGGAGAATGTCCAAGGCTGTCAGATCGGCAATAGGCAAGTGAGGATCGGGGACTCTGCCTTCCCATCGCCTTGTACTAGTTGCGTTTGCACTGTGGAAGGGGTAAGGTTGCAATTAAATACAAAATTGAAATAATTACAAATTTATGTGATATTGTAGCCCCAATGTGCATCCTTAAGAATCACAGACTGTGCACAACTCTCTCGTGAATGGTCCAGGGATGCAATTCTCCGTGACGATGTCTGCAGCTCTCAATGCGGACTTGCTTTACAAAGTGGAACTTTTTCAGCGGCTATAGCTGGACTTAATCCACCCCCCTCAAGGGTTTCTCGGTCACGAACACAAAGTCCATTCGGTTTCAAACTGCCCGACCTCACACCATTCATAGCATCTCTTTAAGTGTATTCAACTTGTTATATTAAGAAGTAACGAATAAGAAATGCATGCCATGGATCGTAGCGATCTACATCAAAAGTAAAATGTAAATAAATATGCCAGTAGTGTTAAAAACGAACTGTAAACTTCATCCGGTTGTTGAGTTTTTGTATAGAAAACTGTTTGATTAGACGACTGTAAATAAATTATTTGTATACATTTAACTTTGATGTACTCCCTTTTCTTAGCGATTATCTCCTTAACTGGAAACGAGATCGTACGAAATTATGTCGGATGATGATGATGGTACGAAGTTCTTCCCCACGACCCCACCTTTTATGAATGCAAAATCGTTGTTAGCATTCGAGCATTTTTCCACTGATCGTGGTCCGTGGATCGCCGGCAGAGAGCTGTCTAATGTTATGCTTATTCTATCATTGTAGAAGTCGTTATTTGCCGATGCAATAACTCTAATAAAATCTTATTACCAAAACAAATACAATATATGAACGTTATAGGTCTGCAAGATTCCTAAATTTAAAAGGGGTCTAGAAAATTAAAAATGGGGGCAACACTCCTCTAAACGGGGGACGACTGGCAACCCTGGAACATTAAATCTTGTATGGCGTTGGAAGTTGCCGCCAGGTGCGCTTTTTCACGCGTTTCAATAGCTGAATATCCCTTGAAGTTAGACTTAGAACTTTCTTTCGAGTTTCGAGTGCCTACTTCGCGATATTGCATATCAATAGGAGCTTTACGACATCTACAGGGTAATCTTAAAGACTTTTTCCAAATACATTGCGAGTTAGGCAAAAAGGATTAATGCTGCTTTCCAATAAGAAAATTAAAGAAAATATTAGAATTTAGCAGACGAAAATAAGTATTTGATTTTTATTAACTTTTGAGATCAAATAATTATTATCAAATTATCTTATGAATTTTCACAGTCTGTTTAGTAATAACAAACAAAAACTTCCCCATTTAAGAGGAGACTGTGATTTTTGAAACTTTTGACATTTTCTCGTTAGATGAATTATGATTATACCGTCCATAATTCATGTCTCGTGCTTCGTTCATTTAAATAAAGAAACTGATCGGATACTCATTTATATCCCTGCAACGACATTTTAACTAGCAATCACTTTCGAATTGCAGTTATTGAGATAGGGCCACTTTCATGAAGTTATTGCTATTAAGTTATCATTAGCTCCCTTTAACTGTTGTTCGGGGTCCTAACTTATCCCCGAGTGAGTTGTGGATGGTCAACATGATGGCAGACTCTTTATTAAGTGTATTTAATACAGGCACCGGAATGGCATAATATTTCCCATTTATAAACGTCTCGAAGCCAAATAGCAATTAACTCTCATTATGCTGATTGACAGATTCAATTATCTTGCCTTCGGTTTTTATTTAATAGGCTATTTGTTACGCTTCCCGCGGAATGCCCGGCAATAAATATTCAGTTAGTAAGTGCCTTAAATTGTTTGTATATTTTAATATTTTTATGGACTCTCTGATTTATTTCCTTGGAACGAGCGTGTAAAAGGGGAGAAAGAAGCGCCACGATGTTGGAGCATTATTTATGTGTCTGAAATTTATTCAACCAGATTAAGGTGAGCATCTTCCGCGGGGCTATAGTTAAATTACTATTAAACATCAATATGTACCTACTATACATTTACATCGTTCAAAAATTTAAATCTCAACAATTTCATTTACATAGAACACAATTTGGGCAATCGAGAAGCAATTCATTGCGATGAAGAAATATTACAAAGGCTCTGATATTTTTAATTAATTTAATTACTAATTTTCTTCATCACAATTCCTCCAGAGCAATTCCCAAGCACTAAATGATAATTTTTCATCAAATATGTATTATACAATACATAAAAATTTATTTATAACTTCCTCTCGTGCAGGCACAGAGAATTCATGGCGGCGACTTTTTCGCTAATTTAAGTGAAGAAAATAAGTAAACATTAGTCGTAAAAACATTAAACCATTGGAATATGAAAATTAAGCAATTCACTGCAAAATATGAATTTTCTAATTTAATTTAGACAGACAATTTAAATAGCTTTTTAATGGTAAATTTTATGTTGCCGCTTTTGATTTTGATATTCTGAACATGAATTTGAAAGAAACACATGCAATATGCATTAAAAAAAATATAATTCTGTTATGATCGCGAAACAAAATTGCACAGTGATTAAAGTTTCGAAAAATATGTTTTAAAAGATTTATTTGGGTTGTTTGATTAAATCAACTCGGTTTATGAATGGACAAATATAATTTAAGTAGTCGGACCGCAATGTTGGGAATATGTAAAACCGGCGACTGTTACAAAAATCGACACATTGCAACAAAAGCAAATCGGGCAATCGGGCAGTCCGCATTTATTGAAGAAGTCATCAGAAGACGGTAATTAAGAAAACATTTGTCGATGGCATCAACAATGCTGGAAGAAGGTAGAAGAATGTCATTTGGGTTAGCAAAAAGTTGCTCTGCCAAATTGACTTGTTTTCCAAATTAAATTATTTTGGAACTGAGCTCCCTGACACAGGAGCAGGTTTCAATAATTCATGACGTTCCATGTTATAATTACTTGAAATGAGTATGAAGCCGGCGAACTTATAACACCGAGATACCTAAAATTGCATCGAACCTTTTTTCCTACAGCGATACGTGGATGAAATGGAAAGAGCATCTTCCAATTAGTATTGAGGTATTCTGCAGAAAGGAATGTTACGTTGCACATCGACAAAATTTAAATTAATTGCAGCTACAGGGAACCACGCAAAAAGGGAACATGCTAACGTTGATTTTTGTTTGCAACTTTCAACTTTCTGCAATTCCGTAAAATAAAATGTAAAAGAGTTTGAGTCCAGAAATATTGTGTTGTCCTCAAGGATGTTGTTAATTACTGCAAGTGGACAATTAATTCATCACGGGATTCTAATTGAATGTGTTCTCGTTTTTCAGATTACTTCAATGATAATTACAAGAAGTACAAGAAAATTGAATTCCATAAGGACAGAGTTGTGGCATTTTTTTTAGTAAAAAACTCATTACATAAAGACTTAGTATCAAAATTTTGGATTTTCAGAAGAAAATGTGTAAGTTTATATATAGATTTGATATAGACTGCTCGAAACTGTTTCTACATGGTGGTAGACAGAGAGTTATTTTCCAATAAGTCAACCCTTTTACAGAAAACCAATGTTGTTTCACCACCAGCCCAAATTGTAATTGGAAGTGTTTACTAGAAACTAATCGAACTTCAACGCTGATTCCGAACACGATTGAACATTACTTCTCGAAATCGTAGTCCAGGTGCAATACCATTGAATCAATTACGAATGACTGGACAGAAAAAAAGGACCTGCTGATTACTGATCCAGCAGAAATGCATGGGAGGCTAATAGATGATTTGTTCATGATGGTCAAGTGGGCGAGCGGACGAATGAGCAACTGGGAGCAAATCGGCAATGGGCTGTGATTCGGTTGGGAGCACCCCTGCTTCGCAACGGTATTACCTAATTAATAATAGTCATTGAGCGAACAAACTTGTCAGTTTTCCAATTAAATGCCCAGTCGAGCGGCTCATCGCCTTCGGGCCCAAACATTAATTATAAGGCCCTCAAACATTGAGAACAGGCCCTCACCTTCGTTAGCAGCGATCCAGCCACGATCCTTTCTCACGTCACTTCTAATATCGAGGAACCCATAATCGAATTTAGGCTCCATAACAGATGATTTGTTTTTGGGAACGCCTCTCGCATATTTCAAAACTCATTAATTTAATTTCCTGGGTCCGGAGGTCTATTTGCATATTTAATTTGAGATTGATTAATTAGAAAATAAAAAGTTGGTCGAATTGGACGATAATGGTGGCATCGATGCAAGGGCTGCAGTTTCAGTGTCAAGTGCATGATTTGCCAAGGGATTGATGTTGATGGCTCATTGACGTGACCGGGACGCAGTGCTGTACTTTTGGTCTGGTGGATGGACATGGACACCTTGCATTACCTCCTCGCACGTGATGCCATCCTTGACCGATAGCTCCAAGTTCTCTCTCCCGTCGGGCTATTTAAAATGATTTACGTCTAAATAAATTGAGGTATCATAAAAATAAAATTAACTTTCGGTTCCTCCACACTAAATGTATACTTAGGTGTGTGATTTACGATCGCTCTCCGCGGGGGCCACTCTTCCCTGCACTCCCCAAACTCTTGCCATTGTTACGAATAATTCACATATTTATAGATATGAGAAAGTTGTTAAATTATCATTAATTTGTGATATTTATTTTGTATTCAAAATTTTATTGCTAATAAAAGTTTTGTTCAAATTGTGAACGAACGCCAACTTGCGACAAACTACGTTCCTTGAGAGACGTTTATTGGGCGAAGTTGATGATCCCTTGGGCGGTGCACGTCAGAGAGGACATGACACAATAATTAACATTAAGGTCAGAATTATTACTAAAATTTTTAGCGGCGGCGCGGCGCCTGTACATTTTCACTGTTTACAACTTTTAGGATATGAACATTTTCTTCTCCAAGAAATTTATTTCTTTTGTTTTTAAGTCTTTACTGACGTTTCTAATTATTAAAATTTTATATTTAAAAACTATTCCTGCACAAGCAAGGAAAAGTTGAAGATTCCTTAAATTTAAAACCAGTTTTCTCTTGTAACTTTTGTTTTATGAAATTCCGTACTTCACTGAAAAATAGAAAGAAGAAATAAAGGAAAACGAACTATTTTTATTATTTGAAGCAATATACATAATCAAAACAAATTTATATTTTTCATTCTTCTTATAGCGATGTTTTCGCCACATAACTATGATTGTGAGTCGCCGATTTTTTATAAATAACTTTAGATTTCCTGCTAATAATACATTATGCATTTTTTTTCTCACCACAAGATTTCGCATAATGTTGGTAATTTATGGTGAGTTTAACGGTTGTCGCTGTTGTCCAACTCATCAGTATGTTAAACAGTTTTTTTTATGGCAAATGGAGAGTCAGTTGGTTAAAAATGCTATATTAGATTTGCTCTACATTTTTGCAAGGAAGGCTAACCAAAATACTAAAAAAACTACTTCTAATGCGAATGGAAGATTTACTAAGTGCAATTTATAAAAATTGTAACATATAACATTATTTTGAAATACGACAATAGTATGATACATTTGTTTATAACAATTGATTTTATTGAAGCAAAACAACTAAATATTTCCCTCATTCATTTATTAAAATACTCTGAAATTATTAAGGATAATTAAGTTTTCGAAATTCATTAAAATTTAAATTCTCTGTGATTTTTCACTTCGCCCCGATCGTAATACTGATCTTCCCCCACGACGGCGTTGCTCCTCTCGCGGACGCGGCGATCCATCTCCAACTAGCCTCAATTCGCGTCCAGTGTATATTACAATTTTTATTGGTAACATAAGTTTTTATCGGTGTTTACGTGTCATTAATAAATATTTCCAAATGACTTAAATGGATATAACAAACTAAAACATTTTAACAAATAATTTTCGGGTTCATTAAGTATTCAAATATAAATGACTTCGCATTTAACAAAGTGCCAGCTGCCCAGCGGGTTGCATTTGTTAATTTAGTGCTCTTTAGGGGTCCTTTGAGGGCACCGCTAATTGCCCATTGCTCACTCCGAAATTAGAAGAACGAAATCTTTTGCTCCTATTTATTTTGCCTTTTTATTCATCTCGGATTGTAGTCTCTTTTGTTATTATAATTTAATTAGCGCGTGAATACGCGTGGTTTAACTCGGATACGTGTCCGGCGGGCAGCCATTGTTCTGAATCGGATTTAGTGGCGCCTCCTAATATGTTCTACGAGTGCCTGTGGCGCACGAGTAAATTGGAATCGGAGAATCCTGCGTAATTTGTTAGTATTATGCATGCAGAAAACTCGTCGGAGGAAAGTTCCAAGACTATACAAGATTACAACACCAATTGTTATTTATCTTGTGTAAAATATTGTCTTACTTCATTCCGTCACAAAAAATTTCAACAAACCAACCATTCCTGGAACCATTCAAATATATAAGTTGTGTGGATCCTCACTACTTATCTAGATTCCTTCGATTAGAACTTGTGGGCATAATCACAGCACTTCATTATCCTTACCATTAGAACATACAACCCTTACGACCTTATTTGAGGGTTATTTATTAAGTAAAAATTCAAGCAATGAACGTTCATATTACTTAAATTCTGAATGTAATAATTTTGACTATCCAAACGAATTAGAACAACCAAATTTCAAGAAAGGATTTTTTTAATTTAAAAAAAAATGGAAATCCACCAGATTTACGATTTGAAAAACTCCAGAATAATTTCACTTCGAATTCAACAATTAAGATTATCATTATTTAATTTGAAATTACTTTATTTTTTATCACAAACTGTACAAAATGTATTGTTTATTTTAAAAATAAGCCACTTGTCTCTTCTTAATACTTTTTCAATAATTTTTCAAATTCTTTTTTTGTAAGATCACAAACAAATGTCGGTTGCTTAAGGACCTGAGCACTGTTGCCGTTGCATAAGAATAAATTGTCAGCGATTTCTACCCAATAGCAAGCTGTTAACTAGCTGATGATGTCGTTGTGGCCATTTTGACGCAGCATCTCCAATTTCATTTCATGTTCCCGCGCCTTAAGCCGCAACGTTGCTATTGAAGAGCTCCTTCTGTCCTCGGGTGGCGTAAGAGGTCCTGGCATGGCGGCCGGTGCAATTGTTGGCGATATCGGAGGTGATGTTGTAACATTCGGAATAAATTCTGGTCGGGGCTTCTGAGTCACTGATGGCCGCTCAGCGGCTGTGATATTTGCCAGGAGCGACTGGAAGGATGTGGACGGCGAGTAAATGGAACTCATTCCGGGTGGAAGCACGTGCGGAGCTCTGCCAATAAACTTTGTTCAAAACTTGTAGAAGCATTTTAAAAGAATAATGGTTACCTGTGGAACTGACTAAAGTAGCCGGTCGGTAGAACAGATCCGCCAGGTATGGGAGGGTACCGGAAGGCGGCTAGGCTAGGATTGTCGAAGGGTTTCCGCAAAGAGAAGCCAAAATGAGAGAATGGATTCGGTGGTAAAGTTGATCCTACCACTGTGGCCGATTGGATTCCTCCAGCCGCTCCGGACAAATACGGATTGTACGGATGTCCTTGTGGACCAACTTTTTCTTGCTTGCGCCATTTCGCCCTCCTGTTTTGGAACCACACCTGCAATGTAAGATCTCATATTAATATTAGTATTGCACTTATGTTATAACTAAAAAAATGCAGTACACTTTAGAACCTATTGCAGATATGTTAATAATAATTTAGTTAATCGTCTTTCGCAAATGCAATTTAATAGGCATGGTATGTTATAATTAAATTTCAAACTAAAGATGATCATTGTTCGTTCCCGATTTCGTGCAATTACTTTATTCATTATAATTAAAAATTGGTTTTGCTTATTGTTCTTGACAAACATAATTCAATTTACCCCAAAAGCAGCTGCAACTAAACAACTTGTTATTATATTATTAACACTGACCCTTTCATTTTATCTCTATTGGTACAAATAAAATGACAATTGTACGATATCCAGCCGGAATCACTCAGTGCGTCGTATAATTAGTCATGTAATTATTCTAATCATATAACGGCACGGCAAATATTGTGTCAAGCCCACTTAGGCAGGCTTTTGTTTCAAGCCGAGGCGTGTTTGTTATCGTTGATGATTGTTTGGGAAACTAAAACGAATGCGTGATCCAGTGACTTTTATCAACTTAAATTCCCTTCGTCTTTTGCAAGTGCACAACTTCCGTCAGGAAAGTACTACATAGAAACAAAAACAAAAAATTAACTACAACAGATATTTTGGAAAATCTGACAATTTTGTAAACAACAGAGCGGCACAAAATGGATCGCATGTCATGATTGGAAAAAGATAATTTCAACTAAAATAGGACATTGCATGGAAGCAGACGAGTCGCAATTATCTCCTTACTTGGCAATACATTATTAAATGTAATGAAATTAATAAATACAAGAGATATCTGGAGGAAGAGGAATCGCGCTAAGTGCTGGCGAAACGCCATCAACCGCGTAGAAAAAGAAAACACTCAAGTGGAGTAGTGTAAAGTGCAACGCCATCAGAGTGGAGAGTTTTTCTGTCCACGGTGGGCAGAAGTGGGGCTTCCACGTTTGCCATCGGATCTCAAGGAGCCACCGAATGAGTGGGATTCCCATCGCTAATGTTGTTCCTCAAACTGAGTTGCTCTATTAAAGGAAGCAGGTTCATGCTCCACTTTATGCTGTAACAGTAATTGCATTTTAGGCCCAGACCCCACCTCATAAGTGCTACTAAATAAGATACACAAATTACCCAGGTATGCAACTTCACCGCACGTGCACTTAGCTACCAGTCACGTAAACTATCACGACGTTTTTAACATTAATGCCCAGATATTGTTGCTCCAGCCCCCGCTACTCCAGGTGGTCTAGGATTTGCCAATTTTCCTAACTATAAATTTCCTACAACTTGATGGAATTAGATTAATTTGTCAAACACTGCATTAATTGTACGTCGAGTAGGAAATTTTCGGAAAGCAAAAACGTGACCGGTGGAAATGAATGCAGTCTTGCATATCGCCGTGGAAAAACAAAAACTGGCACGAGACCAAATGCACTGTTCCGAGGGGTGGAAGGAACTTGAAGGCAATTGCTTCAAACAAGTTCAATTTCTGCAGCACTTCATCCATGCCAATGATTAACTGACAGTTCGACAACGGAAACCAACTATTAACTGCCAGAAAGGAACTTTGCATTTTTTAGTTTAGTAAAATGTTTGCAAACGCACTCGATCACGAATTACCGAAGCAAATAAATCCAAAATGTCCGACACAAAAATCCATAATCCCTACTGGGCAGAAACATCAGGTATTCAGGTACCGTGTCCACCAGGTGTTTAAATTAACGTCCTCAAAACAAGTAAACTCAAAATTGATCCTCTGATTGCAAATTGTGATAAGCAAATCATCATCACGTGTTTCTCGTTTATTAAAGGAACTGACTTAATTACGAATTTATACGGAAAAATAGTTGGTAAATTTGAATGAATTTTCAATTTGATTAAGATTGCATGCTTACGTACTTGTATCCTAGCTTCCGTTAATCCAATTTTCATTGCCAATTCTTCCCTGTAATAAAATTAATTCCAAATTAATTCAATTTCGATTTATGTTATACGTTCACGATAAATAAATAAATATTGACAGAAATGTTTAAACTTAAAATTAGAGCATAAAATATAAATATTAATTAAAGAATGATCAAATACCTAATATTAAACTAATTTCTAATTGCAATAGAATCAAATAAAGTTGTAAAGTATTCCGTTATTCTTGTTAATTCAACCATAACTTTATTATATTTTCAGAAGTATCAGAAAAAACGACATTACGAAGATTCTTATTTTATGATAAATTAGCAAACATTGCAGCAAACATTGTCGTGGATAATAAAAGAACATAAACATAATATGTGTAACGCGGTTGTTGCGTTTAAAATTATTAAGTTGGAAAAATTTTTAGTGGAATCTAGATTAAAGTTATGCAGAACCACGAATCATTATACAATACTTAAATTTACCAAGCCGAGCGTTGACTTTGACTTCAATAAAAGTGCAATGTGAAACAGGAAGCGATTTTGGTTAATAAAATCGCCGTTCAAATTGTTAATTACTTAATTTATTCCAAGTTATGAACTATTTCAAATTCTCATTTCTAATTATGCAATAAAGCGTTCATTTCAATCACAAGCATGTCGAAACTAGCTGGAGCCTCTTATGTCCTCTAATGAGAGATTGAACATAATTCCAGCACCAACATAAGCACCGCATTAGGCAATGCAACTGCATCTGCACTTTGCATTCAATTCCGCACTTGTTATGACTTGTGAGTGCGATCCGGGGTCGGATTGAGCGCCGCAAACGCATCTAGAGGATGCATATAATTGCAGTAAACAGCAGGAAACTAGCCGCGGCTTACTAGCAATAATTACAAGATTCACGGCTACTTTGTGTAAGGTTTTAGCACATCCATCCATCAGCGCGGCGGCGGCTCAATCTCGGACGTCTGCCTCTGCGGTTATCCTACGGTACTGCTAAATTACAGTGCTCGCATGTAAGATGCTAAATTTTTCATGTTTTGTTTAATTGAATTTATTTTAATTAAGTGTTGTTCATGTGAACGAAATAGGTCTAAAACAAAAACCCTCCCTGACGCATTTAGCCTAAGATTGAATCAGTTTTTTGCTCATCGCCTTAACACAGTGCAATTTACATACTAATTACGAGCAGTCACGGCGGTGTATGCTCAAACAGGTAATGCTCTTCGATAAGTTGTGAAAATTTGCAATCATGCAGGGATACCGAAACGCAGAGGGGCACAAAACCTATTTGCACGCCATCGAACTAGTTCTGGTTCGTCTTCTATTAATTTGTGGCATTCCAAAACAATGATGATCGAGGAGGCTGCGAACCGACGATGGGGGGGCGTTCACTCACCTGGTGAATATGTCAGGATAATGGGTCCTCGAAAATGCCTTCTCCAATTCCTCTAATTGAAAACTTGTAAACGTGGTGCGGTATCTGCGTTGTTTCCTCTTCGGCGCATAATCGTCAAGGTCACAGTCACTGTTCGCATCGGACAGGGGGCTGCTGGTGCTTCGGCTGGTGGTGGGACAGGATCTATCTGGAACTGCATCTTGTGGCAGCTTCCCTTCCTGCGGTATGTCGTCCAGTTTGATTTCATCTGATATGCCCATGCTGGGCGTGTCACTATCAAGCAAGCGAGCGATGGTGAGGATATTCTACTTGGAATAAATCTGAAATAAAACAAGAAGTTGTTAAAAAATCGATTTAAATTCCGCTACACAGGAAAGGCTCAGTCGTTATCAGAGTCGGCCTTTATTACTGGCAACGACTCAACCCATCATCAGATCCTATTATAAATTTAACATTGAACTCGAGAGATAATCATTGCGATTAATGTAATAATTTAATAAAGCCTATACAGGAGCGCTTTGCCACAATTACGGCGCTGATCAATTTCATCGGTCGCATTAAAGTTTAATTAAATTTTCGTGCCCTTTCCTTGCTGATTTGTCTGCACTGTGGTCGGGTACTTCGATGAATTACCATCGTCCTACGAATATTCAAACGACATTGGGTATGACGGGCGCGGAAACGGTCAAAATCCCTGGTGCATCCGCAAGATCACCTGGACCGATACCCACCGCGTCTAGTGCAAGGGCGATTCACGCGCGCACGCACACACACATACCACAGATACGGCAGTAATTGAGTTCGGCGGTAATTAGGTATTGGCCGGCAAACTGGACTAAATCACAGTCCGCCAGAGATAGGTCTCGCAATTAATTTGCAATAGCAACATCCGCGGGTATTAAGTTATCAGCTGGCGATCGGTTTCGTCTAGCAAGATGTTGACGGAGATAAACCCTTGATTGGATGGCGAATTTCGCACTGCACTTTTATGGGGAGATCATAATCGCGGATGTACATTGTACTTATTGAGTTTATGGCCCAATATTTTGCGATTCTTGATTGCTCACATGAACACTTGTTTTGTAGATCTTAGAAAGTATAGCTGGAAGGAAATTGCGGATACTGCAATTTTGAATCGATGTGAACCATTAAAAAAATCATTATTAGTTCTAATCTTATGTTTGCAAACTTCTGTACACAGTATAAATGCAAAAACCTGTTTCATTGACATTTATTCATCTGCATTTGTTGATAATTATCAATAGTCACTCTAGTCAATCTTTATTCAAATTCAATTACGAAACTCTTACAATATATTTTCAAACAGTTTAATACTTAAATTTTAAATGAAACTATAGTACCGAAGTATTGGTTTAAACCAATTATAAAGGAACTCAATAAGAAAAAGGTTTGCTATTTTGCTCATCTTCCAACTTGACCTTACCATTTTAACGGAGTATTACTAATACTGTACCAAATTTCAATCCTGTAGCTAAAAGCGTTCTTGAGTTATCGACTGGGCAAACAGACAGACAGACGAACATGCATAAAACAGTTTCTGTTCACTTCCCAATCATGAATATATAATTCTTTTTTTCTGTCTGCATTATTTCTTGGCGTTGACAACGTTCGCTCAAAACTAATATACCCTACGGCTACATCTAGGCCCTAGGGTATAAATATTAGCCATTAATTTTTTAAAGAATTATTCCTAACTTTCTTACAATTTCTCTCAGATAACACCAAAAAACGTATTTTCCTAAACAGAGATAAATCAGTGTAGATAATGAACATAATGTAGGTGTCAATATAAACCGCAAGCTAACAGAGATTTCCTGCTCAAGTTGCTTATCACTGAGAATGAACCAAAACGGAAAACCCTTGCAAATCTGTCAAGGAAGCGAAGAAAAATCCCCTGATGCTTTTAATTGGCAGAAACCAACGTTGTTGCGCCTTCATTCCAGCACCAGCGAGCATATCAGACTAATTAATATCATCTTGTAGCGATTCTTCTAGAATGTAGCTCACTGTGTTTGCATTTTAATTTGGAAAAGGTCTGCGCAAGAAATCCGCATCGGCTGCAAATTAAGACTGGAAGCCAGCAAAGTTTAATTCGAAATAGTTGTCTTACGAAACTCACCGAAGTTGTACACAATTTTCAATTGAAATGTTACTTCAACAATATGCGAAAGTAAATTAACTTTTCCGATTTGGAATGCTATGGGATTGCAAATATTGCGTTTTTATTTTTAATTGGTGGCAACTTAATTGTTGTAGAATGCCACGAGTGCACTCAAAATGCGGGTTTAGAAAAACATTAAAATTGATTAGTTTTATATGTTGTAACATCTTAATGCTCATTTATTAACAAGAATAATAATTAGTTTTTTTTTTTCAATAAAACCTTACGTAAGCTTGGGATATTTCAAAATGTCCCTGATTAGAAAATCCCCCTCTAACGATCAAGTTTTTTCGTTTGCCTTTCTTTTTAATCCTAATTAGGGTCGATTAACTTAATTTAACTTAATCTCTGTTCTATTGAACGCCGTTAGACAGTTTTAGAGCCACCTTTTTGCTCATAACATCTTAATTTCGGAAGATCTTGACTAACATCTTCTTTGTAAAGATAAAGTCTGTACGAAAACTCCATAAAATTGATGACAGCCATTTGCGTGAGTACTCCACGTGAATGATGTCGGAGACCGCCATACCCAAGTGATTTCAAAAATATCGTCTCGACAATCAATCTTTTAGTGATAATTCAACTTAAAACCTTTTGTGGATTTTGATTACAATTTAGTTGCGGGCAAAACCCAGGAATTAACAAACAAAGGAGTTAAAAGCAGACTTCAATAATAATTCATCTTCATTTTCGAAAAATGGAAATAAAGATTTTAAAATTTATTGAATAGACAGAGTTAATTGAATGTTTACGTTACCTCACGACTTTAAGACATATCTGTTGTTTTTGATTTTTTGTTATAAAAATTAATGAAAATTATTAGATAATTTCTGGAGGGACAACATGTTGATAGGGATATCGACTTCAAACCGGACATGCAACACATGATCGCAGGAAGTTCGTGTAATTTTGTTACTTGATTGAAAACATGAAATTTGATTTCTCTTGCGCGGAGTGCGTGGGCCGCAACATAAATCACGAGTGTGGCTCTGAGCTGGGAGCTATCAAAATTATCTCCTGTAAACGAAAATTCCAACCGGTTTTACGCCTGCCCACGTTAGCCGGACTCATATGGAAATCTGGACGAGACGCCAAGAAAGGGTTAGATTCTGCACCAAATTAACTAGTCTAGTTCGTATATGGACGCTTTTTCTTTCAGTTTTTTGTTAATTAGTAATTGCAAGTAGCAATTTTTCGCCGAATGCATTGACTTCCGCGTGAAATATATCCGCAGTGCTGCGAATGAAATGAAATTGGCGACGGTGTAATTTCGTGCCTGAGTAGCAATTACAGGGGCCGAAAATTCCAATCAACCTCGCCGTACTTTTGCTCATTTGCCTGCTTAACTGGCCATAACTGGCTGGCGAGCAGTGAGATATCGCGACGCGGCCAATAACTCAAAACCTAATCAGCTCACCAACCACGAAAACGAATTCGTTGGCAAACAAAGGAAATCGAAATTAAAGAAGTGCCCACAGCCAGGTACCGGAAAAGAAAATTTCCAGGTCGACGCAAGCTGTTCCTCGTCAGATGTATTCTGTTGGCCATCCACTGCGTCCGACCTCCGCTACCTCCATCGCCTGCCCCCGCTCGGACATCATGCTGCTGACCATCATCATAGGACTCTGGGTACGCCGCGGTAAGTGCATCCGACAGACGGGCAAATGCAATTCCGCCGAAACCCAAAAGACAATCAAATCATGAGCGAAACGCAGCCAACATGAAAATTCCCAGTTGGTTGCTTCCTGCCGCCGCCAACAAGAAGAAAGTAACAAATATTTTAATTAAGTTAGCAATCGTTGACTTAATTATATTTTAATAACAAAGAACTCCTCCATCTGTCCGGGTCGCAGATTAAGGTAATCACAACGTGTACGGTGCGCAGAGCAATCATTTCTAATTTGTCTTAATTCAATAAACAAGAAACATGCAATTATTACCTATTATTTTGCCTCGGGAAAATAATTCAGCAATAATTATACTTTCATGACTAATTATAAAATTGGAAATTGTGATCTGACAGCTTCGCACACCACTCTCGGGGCCGAGCAATTTCCGCGGCGCGGCGCTGGTGTTCGTTGCGATCCACCTGCGCCGGTTTTGCGATCGCGTCCCGGCCTCTAGTAAGATATCCTCGGTGTAATCGAGTTAATCGAATGTCGACTGTATCGCTGTCTGCTTATTAAGTGCATTGTCGCATTATGCAGCTCCCCGCGGGTTATTCCAGCACTCTTAAATCCATCTTTATCAGCTGCGAGTGCATTTCAGAGCCGGCCAGACGCGATGAATTTTGGCCCAGCAAAGCGCCAGTAAAACACCACTAAAGTCGTTAGGCGACTCCGATCCTCCTGCGCACCGAGTCCTCAATCAATAGTGCCTTTTATAATTGCGATAAAGATGCTATTAACAATATCTCAACGAGTTAGAGCTGCGTTTTCGTGTTTCGTTACTGCTTCTTCGTAAACAGTTTTTTGAATTTCGATGAAGCATACTTTATTAAAATTGAATTTCGAAGGACATTACAAGAACAATTTTGATTGCACACTTTTACACAAATTGGGGCTGAATTACTGTGACACGTTAACCCTTTAACATTTGAGAAATACACTGCTGGACAAGACATCCACAATCCAGGAACGAATCGAGAATCAGGCAATGTAAATACAGTTCTGATTAGGTATTTGCAAATACGCAAATTAAACACCGTTTAATTATTACTAGACAAGTCCCCGTAATTATTGGAGTGGATGCAATTTTCGCGTTTATAACAAAATTGTCCATTATCCACGAAATTGTTTTATTACACTTAATTGAGCGCATGTAGGAATTAATAGAAATATGTTGCACTGCATATGACTTTTTCTGAAACTATTACAAATCGAATTAATTTCAATCGTTGCGACTGTAATGGATTTGTTGCAACGAGGTCAAGGAAGAAGTAAAAAGTTGCTGCTTTTAAACACTGAGAATTTAAAAAAATATCAATTTCAATTATATCGGAGAATGAAAATTAGAGCAGGTTGAACAAATGTTGTATGTGTCTGGAGAGATGTTGTAAAACAGCAACAAACATTTTAATTTAATTTTATTTTTTGAAATCTACAGTTAAAAATTTGAAACAAGCCCAACTTAAATGTTTTGAAAAAAAAAACATTGATATTTTAGTATTGTTTTTAAGATTGAATATTTATATTCAATGGATTTAACGTAGACTTTCTTAATCAGGTTTAATCCTTTCTGAATCTATGTCTTGAGTCTTGACGTAGCAATCCTTTCGCAAATCTTCTTTTCTTATGCGTGTCTTTTTAGAATGTTGTGAGTTCGACATGAATTGAATTTTATTTGTTATTATATGGTTTTTGTATATTTAATGTCGCGTGTTATGTCCAACAACTGCAAAAGGTTAATTTTTTTTTTGGGATAATAAAGAAAGTCACAAATAACTTTTTATAGTATTCCATTCTACTGTTATAATTGATAAGAAAATTAAATGAAACTCGTTCTGCTGATGCTGTGATTAAATTTAGTAATGCCCTTTTGTTAATTTAAAAAAATAAAAATAAAAACATTGTAGTAGAAAACCAAGTATTTAAGCAGGGAAGGAGATCAAAGGTATTACATTTTGTATTTAGAACGAATTATATTAATCAATCTTTTCAGGCTCGTTCACTCATTTAGTGAATGGTGAATAAATCTTAATATTTTGCGGATAATTAATTCCGTAATGTCTGTTTTCTTACGTTTGTTATTAATTTAAACGTCAGCGAAAATGAGACAATATTTCCCCGAAGCAATTTGTTAAACGCCCCGAAGAAGCCGTCCGTGAACAAATTTGAATGTGTTCCATTAGAAGATTTGATCAGGTATAATATTTTTTGTTATTTTTTTCACGGTCATTTCGCTTTTGCATCTTCACAAAGGAGAAGAAGAAGAGCAAGTGACAAACAAGCTGCAAAAATCCTAAAATTAATTAGAGAAAAAGACGGGCACAGTGCGATCTTCCGCCACGGCCAGGAACTCCCGCGGGAGGCAATTAATGCAGTAAATGAATGAAACGCATAATTTCGCTAAATCGCTTCCGTTACAACTGTTTTCCAGATAATTATCAATTCAACATTCTCTCCAGCTTGTAATATGTCCGGTTGCAATATATGTGCGCCGATGTGGCATTGCAGGACGTGTGGGGAGAGTGTTTGGCGTGGACCGCGCAATGTCTGCGCCGCGAGGCCATTGCTTCAGTGCAAGAATTCTTGCGAGCGGCTGGGGGCTATCTCGGAGGTAGTTAAGTCAATTTGCGTTATCTTGTTATAATGGGTCTGCGGTTTCATTAATTGATTCTTCATAAATGTGTTGGTATAGGATAGGTGACCGTCGCTTGCAGTCGACTCGCTCACACCTGAGCGGCGCGGCGTGGAACGCGTTTTTGGGGTCCCGACTCCCGAGTAGGCTCGGCCCGGCTGGACCAGTAGTTCGATCTCGGCCAGATTAGTCAGCGCGGTGGGAAAAAGAGGCGCCGGATCTTTTGTCCCGCGAAGTCGATAACTTCCATTAGGAAGAGCTAATGGGTCCGAGATAGGAAGAATACCACCGCTTTGTATGCAGGCACGCGCTCCTGCAGGCGAAATCGCCCGTACCGGCCAGGATGAGACTTGGTCGCTTGTACAAGCAAAATATGGGACCGTGGAGAGAGCTGCAAAGGCTCTGGACAGACCTGACCCCGAAAGCCGGTGGACGGGTGGTGTCTCCAGGAGCAAGACGGAGCACGGGGCGCTCGGGCGACCTGCGCAAGGTGAAGAAGCCGAACACGGAGCAGCTATTTTCCCCGGGCATCCCAGGAATGCCATTTGCCCAAATGTCCGTGACTCAACTGTCCGTGCGTCCGTCCGCGCCCGTTTCTGCTGCATTAAAACATTACAGCTGATAAACGGTGGCGCCAAAACAAATAAAATCTACAAATTTCTTTTGACCTGGCATTGGACACATTTCAAAAGTTATCGCGGGCGCGGGATGCAGCGGGTCCCTGATGCAGCGGCGCTGCTTTGTAATCTACGGTGTTCGTGAGAAGACAGGAGTGGGTAGGTTTTTGTGCACAGGAAATGCTGGTTTTGACAGCGTCAATTTGGACGCCAATTTGCCATTTCGGATCATTTTGTTAATTTGACTGGCGGGACTGCTTCGTCCGTGGATTTATCACGTTTGCGCAATCCCTCTCCTCCCGTCGCGTCGTTCCAATATGTGTGTGATTGCCAAGAAATTCGCGTTTTTATTTGTATCATTTTCTTCTAGGAAGCACCAAATTGCCGACCAGGTAAAAATTATGCTCCCAAATGTTTAGCAATTCTCGCTGGTCGGCGAGTCCTGGAATTCGACATTGCATGGAGCAAGCGCGGCCAGACTATGATATTAGAGTGCATCTATAAGGGATGTAAAAAGTTTTGCGGAATGTAAACGAATCTCATTTCTCAGTTATGTTTGAAGGTTTTTTGATTTTACAGAATCCCTTTTTCTCATATTCCGATTTTAGCAATTTTGTTCATCAACCTGCAGATTCGGATGAAATGTTGATAATTGCAATAGGTCAACGTGTCCGTTGTAAAGCAAATGAAATCATTTTCATTGGTCGAATGCTTGCAATATCCATTTGAGTTCATTTCCTAAATATTAAATTGATTCTTAAAACAACCGTTAATCGTCTTCCTGCATTCGGTTAACATATTATGTCTAATTAAAAGTAAGTACAGAAGTTTAGTCATGCACTTCAAAAAATGTGGCACAACGTCGAAAGCCATAATATTATATAAGGATCCTAACTAGTTTTGTATAGAAAGTTGTTTATTGCATCCAAAGCAATCTAACAATAAATAACACTGAAAGTGTTGTAATTAATTCATTCAATTTAAATAATCCAATGTAGTGGAAAACATTGAAACGGACATTTAATTGCCTTTTAATTAGAAAATTTTCATATGAATAATTTCATTTTCAATTTTAATCAACGTTTTTATTTTAATGTACCAGAAATGCATTTCACAGATTTAATAAAAAAAAACTTCTTCTGTATTGCAAAAAAAATATATATATATATAATATATATACAATTATTTGTTGGATAATATTAATAACATCATTATGGGTATCTTGTAAAAATCTATAATTAATACTCGTAGATTAATGGTGTATTTACTTATTAATGATTGTAATTTTAGTTAATCTCAAAAGGAAATTTGTTATATTAAAAATACAATTACTTATTACAATTTTTCTGACATTTAAGAAATGCTAATTTATGTTTTTCACAAGTAACATGTTGTTCTGGTATGAAATTAACTTGTTATTGATAATTATATTTTACATAAGAGTATAAAGTTGGGAAAGATTTAAATAATCCAAGTTTGGCGCATATCGCGGCTTTAATAATTTTCAGTTTTAATCAAAACATAAAATTTCATGTAATTAAATAGTTTTAAATATTATTCACTAGTTAATCATATTATTTAAAAGTAATACTAAATTTGTTTACAACGAATTATTAAATACGATCCTTTGCTACTGATTTATCAATTTATGAAATCTTTTTTTGGAAGACAAAGAAAAACATTATAAAGCAAAATAGTTGCATATAAAATTGATATTTTTTTAGAAATCTGAACATATGTGCATCTATTACAGAATTAATAGATTTTTGAGTTGTAAGATTCATAACTACTAATTCGCTATATTTTATTGGAGTTGATTTAATACGAAAACTAATCGTCTTTCTTTAAGAAACTCGATCATTTGTCTTGTTTCGCCAATACACAAAATTTTATACACGAACTATTTCAATCGTCAATGTTTCAATAATAATATACATAAATAATGTAGTTAAAATATTTCATATCAGATTTATGTAGGTATTGGTTATTGATATTATATTTATAGGTAGGTATAAAGGCTTTTATAAATCATAGTTATTAGTTGGATTATCCATCTTACATACAATCGTAGGTACATATTTTCAATTTTAAACATTTGACAAAATACAAATATATTTGTTAAATGAATTTAAGATTGATATTATGAGAGGACTAGTGATATTTATGAAAATATCGAGGTACTGCATTCCAAAAATTAGGAAGCGATTCTCATTAATATTATTTTTCCATGTTTATTGTTTATGTGAAGTGCCAATGGCCTCGTCAATTTTGGGATAATAGAGAGAGTTTTAATAATGCATGTCTCCTAAATTGAATCAGGCGTTTTAACTTGGCGAAGGTGTTGAGAAGGAGGAGGATGTTTAGAGGCAGAGGGTCATAGGTGATCATAGTTGTTGATATTGATGACTAACTAACATAATTCAAACGGAAATGTAATGAAAATAAAAAGTTATGGGGCAAAAACCTTCGTTTTTCTGCTATTTTTTACATTTTGAGATTTTTTTCCCAAATTCGAGACTGTATCTCGACTAATATTGGGTCAAAAAATACGTTTGACCACTAAAATTCGAAGTAAATTTAATGCTCTACAATTCTTTGTAATACACTCTCCCAACTAGTGTGTTAAAAAGTGTGTTACAACACGGTTGAAGTGTGTTACTCCTTGGCTAGTTTCTCAAGTGTTATTTTTATTTTGGTGTGTTGTACCACACTTCATGTGTGTTATAATAACACACTTGGATTTTATCATAACTCACTTTGTAGAATGTAACACATGAGGGGAGCATATCGGTTGTGTTTTGCTACACACGAAAACATCGTAACACACCTCAAATACTCACACCTCAACTTTAGGTGTGTAAGGTGTCAGTTTACAGATATACCTCTAAAATCTTTCCTAATAATGGTAATGACTCATCCTCACATTCTACTATCAATATGATGGACCCTGGTTTGTAAACAGTCAGGAGTGATCATCACACCGCATAAGTCAGAGTTTATCGGCTGCAAATTCGGGTGCTAATAGATCTCGTTGAACAGCATCCACTATGTTTATATGACGCAGTTTGATTTTGGTTTTTTTTTTTTTTTTTTTTTTTTTGATAATTTATTTTTGATGAGGCGTTTCTTGCAGCTTAAAACAGTATTTTAAAAAATACATCTTCTGTGTACCTACACAGTACACACCTCAAGTGTGTACACGTAAAGCGCGTCACTGCACACCTCAAGTGTGTTAAAAGTGGAGACAAGAAAATGTTCTGATCTAGTGTGTTATAATAACACACTTGTTGAGAGAGTATACTTAATTTAATTACTTACTAAATGAAAAACAAAAAACGCTTACTTTAGGAGCTGTAAGCGAAAAACTGGAAAAAGTCCTAAAGTGTCGAGGTTTTTTGCCACCTCTCTCACCCCGCCCTACCCTTCACCCTGTTTTTCCCCAAAAAGAATAAGCTCATATAAATGGTTTTCTCGTACTAGAAAACATGAAGATCAACATACAGATAACCCGACTGTTATGCCAAAACAAAATTCGCAAAAAACACGTAAATTTCAAAATTCGGCAACATATCGGCGGCCATTTTGAAAAACCATTTCCGTTTGAGATTTAGATCCGGCAACAGGCAGATTCGTATTCAGCGGGGTCGAAATAGGGGAAAAACGTTGTTTCGCCAATTGTTATATGAAATGCTGCTTGCACCTTATTGGACGGCTTTTTCAGAAAACGCGCCTAGTCTATCTAGTCGCGAGTCGGGGTTCTTTCTCATAAGAAACCCTACAGGAAATTTGTTTTTCTCCCTCTACCGGAGCAATGGGGCATTTACAAGCCATGAAGAAAAGTTAACGAATTTAAATGTTTAGAAATACAGAAATTACTAATCAATTTTCTTTAGAAAAGTAATCAAATAATTAAATATTAAATTTTTATAAATTTTTTCTTGTTTAGTTCCTTTTACTTTCCAATAATTGGGCGTTATTTCGCTTCTATTTCAAAGCATTTGACACCTAGAACGACACCATATTGCGCATCCTCCCACGTACCTACACGATTTACATATAGACATAGCGCGAACGCTTCCATATTTTCTTACTCTAAAGTTATATTCTTACAAACAAACAGACGACAATAATTCTTTATGTTGATAATTGGAAACATCTACTAATTAAAATATTATAGAAGGATTTATATATATTATAGAATATTATAGAAGGTTATATCTAATTATTTGCCAAAAACATTATTCTGCTGTTGTTAAGTGATTTTATTTGTTTATGCTCAATTTTTTAATTGATTTTTATAAAAATAAACCATTTCATTATTTAGCACATTAAATGCAATTCAAAATCAAGAATTAATTCCAATTTAATTTAGTTTAAAAGTAAAATTCTCACTTTGAAATCAAGGCAACTTTAAGCAACATTTTAAGCCTGTTATTGAGCTTAAGCTTGCACTGTGAAATAGGGCATAAATCATGTTAAAATCAGTAATTTATTATTTAATGATGAAACTGTTTTATAAGAATTTCTAATAGACCACAATAAATACTAATTTTCTGAGTTTGGTACATCAAATGTAAAAACCATTTTTATCGTTGTTTATTTTATACATGCTTATTATTAAGTGTTTTATAATAAAGTCACTTTTATTCATCTGCTCATTCATTTATAATGGTTACTAAAAAGGAGTAAAGTGTATATTTTGTATGATCTACATAATATACTCAGAATGTAACCAACGATTCTTTAATTATTTAACCAAAGATTCTTAAATTTGAATATCGAACTTGTACAAATACTCTTCTCAGCCACACTTATAAAAATAATAATATACATGTAATATTTTAATGGAAGCATAACAAAACTAAAATAAGATCTCAGTCTTGATAAATTTTATTTATAATTTACATTTACTTACGCAAATATAAATAATAATTTTACAAAATATTATACGTATTTAAAAATAGAAAAAAGGCTCAGAAAAATAGAAGTATGTATAGGTATTAGGTACCTACCTATTTTGTTTAATTTTTTATTTCATTTCCTATTTAATTGTGGAAGTAAAGATTTGGATGTTACAATTCTGAAAACATGCAAATCGGTTAATTTATATTTCTTTTTATGTGATTAAACTCAGCAAAACTTTCAAAAATAAAATTACCTACATTCAACCATTCAATTTTCGGTTGTGTTTAAATGTAAATGAAATTGAATGTTGTGTTCATTTTACTTCATATGTTACGCGAGTACTCGTAATTCAATATAAATTTTATATTATTTTCTCAACTCAACATATAAAAAAATCGTGTGTTGTTGTGGTATTTAATATGTGTTAATTATAAATTTTGTTTTAATTTCATATTAGCGTAACCTAATAACATCAGAAGGATATTCAAATCTTCTAAAAAGAATTCTATTTGATGCTTAAACAAAATCATGAGATACTTTATTAAATTAAATCAACAAACAAATTAAAGGGAAATTATAATATTTTCTGAATTTCAAAGTCGTTTGAAGTGCATTCAATTAAAAATTCCAGCAACCCTCTGACAACTTGCAAACAGCATTAATTAATACGGAGAATAATGCAACTTTTAACAAGAATTAGTTGCATAAAATTATGATACTTTAATATGCACTTCAGTTTTACAATGTCGAGTCTGACGGTACTAAAAAGCAATAAATCTTATTGAAAGATGTTTCAATTAATTAGTTAAGCCAACCATTTGCAGTTAGTTTAGCCTTTTAGTTAAACTTTTTACACAAACCGGTGAAGTGGATAATTCATATTTATTAAACACGAAAGAAGACAAAAATTTATGATGAAAGTTGAATTGTTTTTAATGTCATTTGTTGTGCAAAAAAACAATTAGTAGGTATCTATACCTAATTAGTATTTATAATCAAAAAGTAAGTATAGATGTTTTGCACGTTTTTAATTGCTTTACTGTAAGTCGCTGATTACATATTATGATAGTTTATATTTTATAATTGATATTCGTTAAAATATTATGAGTTTAATAACAATTTCCTTTAGGACGCAAAAACATTACGAAAACGACAGTCCTTAAGAATGTATAAACAAAATATTAATTGTTAAAGTAAAGTAATTATTTATCATTTGATTCGAAACACATATCAAAAGTTTGTTCTTCTCACAATATTGACAAATTGAGGTATCAAATAAACAGTTTTTTTTTTATTCCTTTATGAAAGGTAATGTATTTATTAATATTTACAAATATATGAATCCTTTTTTCCTTTTTCTATATTAGTACAAATCTTTTATTTTACAAATATATGTCTTCATAAAATACACAACTCAGGAATGATGTTAACAAGTTCACTAAAATGGAACTAAAGAGTTCAATGGCGGCAAACCGGTGTGAGTTAGGCGTGTACCAACACAACGGCATTGAATAACATCTTCACACACAAATCACACACCTTTAATAACAATGAATTAAAGTGGGAACACATTTTCCCCTCAGCCATTGATCATTATTCCATTTGGCCTTTCCATAAATATAACAAGATCAATAAAATATGCGTTAACATCTAATTTACGTTAATAATTGATGATTTCTACCGAAAGGCCACAAAAAAATAAATTAAAGACACAATCCATTTAGTTTGTTGTTTCATTTCTTTTTTCCGGAATAGTTTTTATTTTTAATTCACTAATGCTGTTCTCACATTTTTGTGATGCCAAATCTAAAATTTAGTTTATATTGGGTCAGGGTTTTTTTTTATCAGTTGCAATGAAATTGCGATCGCAAATAACCCTAACGGTCGTCGATTGAAACCAGATACCAAATTTCGCATAGAGATAAGTGTATTGAAATTTTTTCAAAACATTTTGGTTGTTCTGAGGCCAATCCTCTTCCGATTGAACACCGATAAGGCCGCTAGGTGGCGATAAACCAATTTGTTAAATCGATTTTAATTAAAGAATCGCTCAAGTTGAAATTTCAATCGTGATTACTTTTTGAAGTGGTTTCCAGGCGGCGCGCTCTGACGAATAAGTGCAAAAGTTTTCAAGGTGATGATGGTTGTCTGATGGAGATGGAGATGCACTAGGGCCGACTTTAGCGGTTGGGGATGTCGGTTTCGCGGTCTACTCACCGGAAGAAGCGGAAGTTGATGGAAGCGCGGCAGATGGCAGGGCGATAGAAACTTATCCAGATTTAGTTCCGTCACCACAAAACCATTGAGGTAGTGTAAGGGAACACCACTTCTTCAATCAAAACTGAGATTTTATGGGAGTCACACTTTATAGATTTTTGCACACTAAGCACCACTAACACAAGTCCGTCGGATTCAGCGCGATCGGAGATTCCAACAGTTGTACCAACTTTTCGTAACGGAGAGATACGACCGCGCATCAACGCCGCTCTGCAAGAACTACAAGTTGTTCCAGGAAGCAGTCGGGGCTCCCCTTCCAAGGTGTTGCACAGGTGAAACAGAACCGCTCCGTGGAAAGGGAGTCGGCATGCATACCTGCTATAGAAGCGAGGCCCCGCCCTGATAATAAACCTCTGCGCCGGGACTTTCCACCCAATCGTAAAGTAACGCGATCAGGTTCTCCATGCATCACCGGACCCCAGCACATTCTGCATAATGAGGCTCACGCAAGGTTTTCGCTTTTTGTCACACCTGGGAGGTGCTTACGACCGGTCTACCTGTGATTCGTATGCGCTCGCTAATCAGGCGTTCAGGTTTATTTGTGTTGTGACCCTCTCACATCGCGGACACACCGTTTTTCTCTGTTTGGCCCGTCAATGCGGGCTCTTCATACAAATTAAGAAAAGGTAATTAACTCAATTTAATGCACTGATAGCCTTACCTGCCCACATGGTTAATTCGCCACGAATCCACTGAATTGGCTCAACTGGAATGCTGGCGTGCCGCATACCGCTACCCCTTTACCCCGTTTGTGTCGTTGCACAGCACTCGTAAATTTCAATTACTGCTAAAATACCTTTAGATTTACAAGAGTATATTTATATGGCTAAGAAATGGCTGCGATTTCACGGCCTGCTCCCTTCGCATGATAAATGTGACAATTAGCTGCTATAATCAAATCGAAGCCATGATTGAGCACCAAATTAAAACATCTTTGATTTCGGTATCTAATTAATTTGCGTTGCATGCTTCTCATGAGCCGGTGCAGTTTAGCTGCGCAAAAACGAGCATCATGTTGGGCTCCTCGTTGCTTGTGTCTTGCTCCGCCTCATGTTAAATTACCTGGAAAATGGTTAAAGGCTTTAACGGCTCCCTACGGCCAAACCAAATCGGACACCGTACACAAATTTGCATCAATGCGAAAACCCACTATAATGGAAAATTGCTAATTACCTCTGCTAAAAAGGAGAAAAGTCGTGTTAATGCAATTTTTTCCATTAATGTTATTCAGCAATTTGTCTTCATTCTATAATTTTCAACAACTTCTTTTCAGAAATGAACTCGATTATTTATGCGCTTTTGTTTCGAAGTCAACTATTATGAATTTAATTACAAGAGCAAATCAGACGTCATGCATTTATTTATAACAATTACAAGAAATGTTTTGCATGAACGACATAAAGTCGAACAGCATAACACAACATCTAACTTCATATTAATATTCCAGGATTATTTTTGTACACCATTTTAAATATATTGCTATCGTTTAAGACATAAACAATTGAACACTATGTTGTTTAAATACATAAGTTTGAACATTCGCAGTAACCAGTAAGGTATTTTGCAATGCGAAGAATTTTTTAAAACGTTTAAGAATTTTCAATACAAGGTAGGTGCCTATTTCAAATTTTGTAATTAGACATAAAACTTAAAGTATGTAATCAATTTAACTGTTTTTATTGACATTTTAATAAGGTTAACATTTGAACAAATTATTCATCGTAAGTTATTTTTAAATTTTAAATTTTAAAACCCGCATTTAAAATATTGTAAAAGCAATTATTTTAACCAACATATTTAGTAAATCTAATTGTAACAAAAGATTAAAATAAAAAATTGAGATATTATTTTGAATCTATTGTCAATTTTTGGTGCATTTTATTCGGTCGTGCGAAGGTTGTAAAAAAAACATTTCTTCAACATAAATATTGCTTTCAATGTGACTTCTTTTAATGTTGTTTTGTTGATGGATATTTAAAAACAATATAGGTACCAACTAAAAATGTAGACTTTCAACTTTAAACTTTGAAGGTGAAAACTGATTAATTGTAAAAGTTGCAGCACCATTAACTATAATTTTAGTGTAAATACTGTACTACTTATTATAGTTTTTGTTAGTTTTAAATCAGATAAACAAAGTATCAGCCGTGTTTGTCAGAAACCCAAGCGAAACAGATAACTCCATCATAACGTGAGAAACGATATGTGGACAAAAAAATTTACACAGTCATCGGAGTAATTATTTGAACAGTATAAAAAATAGGCATAGAGGATAATCGTATTACAAACTAATTAAAACCAAGCCGCCATGGCAAATTGATTGCAGTTGATGAACCAATATGTGAGTGGAAAGGAATCCTTGATTTCTCGCTGCTAAATACGCTTTGTTACAAAAACCAAAAAAAAAACATAACATGGTTTCATAGCAATATTTGATTTAAAATTAATCGAATCTTCCAAACCGAGTTAAATTGGGTAAAACGAAATCGATTTAATAGATGATGTTTTTTGAGTGCATTTTGTGTTTGGTAAATATTGAGCCCCACGTTTTTCTACTTCTGATTTCTGAAAGACACAAAATCAACATTTCTCAATTCCATACGATAGCAAAACAATTAATGGAATAGAAACGTGGATTTGTTACAGTATCCGCTTTTTTCGTTAGATTCTTTCCTATAATTTCGAATGAACAAGGACTATTTGCGTTGCAACACACGTATTTAAAAGTTAACGGAAAAAACGGTAGCATTGTAGGCTTGTTCAGGATAAAGTGGAACTGAATTGGATACAAAATGTATATAAATATGTAATGATTTTATTAAAAATAATAAAACATATGTAATGTATAGATATAGTTTTAAAAATGTGGTATATTAAAAATGTTTTTTTTTTTTCATTTAAATTATATTATTTTATGCTTTTTAGTAGGTATTGTGTGAAATTTTTAAATCGATTTCAAAAATTTTGGTGAACTCCTGACATAAACTTGGCAAATTAAAAATTTTAAGTTTATTTAAGTTTCTCTGGACCAGATCTTTTCTGAAACAATTGTCACTATTGCACTATACTCACTATTTGATATGAAATGTTAAATTTATCAACGACAAGACAGGTACAAATTATTTTCTACTGTTTTCTGTCAAACTACATTGCGCTGTGAAAACTTAAGTTTTCCAATTTTCGATTTGTAAAAATGCAAAGATTTAATATTTTTCTTATGACATAAAAGCGAAATAATATTGTATTGTCATCCATTCCCGAGCTTTGTTTAAAGTTTCAAGTTTCTATGTAGTTCATTGGGAAGTTAATTTAAAATCGATTGCGAGATTGGTATCGAACAGACAGACAGACAACACGAGCAAGTTGATAAAAACGTTTTAAAAAATGATGGACAACATAAATAAAGGTAGGAATATCGAATTTGTGTGAGAACGACTTTATTTTATTAAATGGATTACAATAAATAGGTATTATAATATTTATAATAACATAATTATAACCCTGTTATGTCGGTAATGTTATGTCGGATACGATTCACTAGCACAACTTCAAACCGCAAGTTAGAGATAATGGACTCTGTGTTAGATAAATAATTAATTAGGTATAAGCATTTGTTCTTATATGTATAATTTTGATATATCAATATACATAGTTAATACACAGGTAGGGGAAGGACGGGCATAACGGCCAGTGTGGGCATAATGACCAGGCGGCTTTTGTAAGGCTCTACACTGTAGAGTCTACAGTGCTGCTATGGCAATCCAGTGGCTGCGGGTAACCTTCGTAAGCCTTCACAGTAAGTACCCTTAGTACCCTTAATTGTATTGAGTTAGTATAGAAGAACAAAAATCTGCGTTATCCCAAGTTATTACAATCTGATCTAAGGTATGTCCTCGCTTGATGTAATTATTAAAAATTTACGTAACGTTAGGTTTTTACTCATAATTATTTTAACAGTGTGGTAACTTGGCCAAAAAATCCAATATTGAGAAATGGTTCAGGGTTTTTTGTTGACAACTAACAACAAATTGGAAATTATTGGTAATTGGTTGTATTTGGTATTTTTGGAAAAATATATTTTGTATATTCAACATGATTAAACTTATGAGTTTTACTTTAAATAAGTTAGCATTTTTGTTTAAAAAAAAACATTTTCTTAGTATAAAACTTTGTAATTTTTTATTAATTTATTTACCACTAATTTAGCCATGTGGCTATTATGCTCTACTCCTGCGGGTATAATGGTCACTTGGGTACCTTTTGGGAAATTGATTATTTGGCTACTTTCTCTTTTTCCAACCACAATGACAAAATTCCCACATTCACTAACATGGTTGATGTGAATATTCTATAAGTTTGATAGATCTATAGCAAATCCGTTACAAATTTCAGAAATCCTTAGCCTTACCGTTATGCCCGTCTTTCCCGTACATTCCTCGGTTAGAGTGCTATACTGCTATATGTTATATTATATTGAGGGACAAGAGCAACAGACTAACAACATGCCATATAAGTAGTATTTAAGTTACCTAGTTAAAAAACCTAGCATTTAAGGCTCACCAACTTGTCTCATCGCGATCAAGTAATCATTGAATATATCTACTTATATGAAAAAACAAAACATTAAAATTTGAACATTATTTTGTACTGTAATATTATTACTGTTGAAGTCGCGGTAACTACAAGAACATTTTTGTTCGTTAATCGAAAAACCGAAGAACTATTGGATTAAAAAGAATCGATCAAAATGATTTCGAAAACAAATGATGTGGAAAAGTCCCATTCTTATAGAGTTGAAAAAAGCTTGCGCCAAGGAGTTCATTACTATAAGTGTTCTGCACATTTATTTCAGAAAAATTCTTACATTCCACGGATTAATTTTAAAACAAAGATCTCCAGTTCCGATGTATCTAGGATTGAAACCTCAATAATGGTAGGAGGGCGTATAAGTGTGTTAACCCTTTACTCAACCATGGACCAAAAGTCCGAAATTCAGAAATTGAAGTGATTCAACGCATTTGTGTACCTTTTAGTTGTAATGTAACCTGTTAATATAAATGTGTTTTGGTTTTGTTAAAGATATAAAATATTATCTACATGTTTTCAATCCTTAAAGGTCAAGCAGGTACTATTACCAATTTTTTTAGACAACACGAATCCTTGATTCACCTATACACTTACACATCACTCAATTTACACTTCTTTACGCAGTTTCGGGAAATAAATCTTATGGATGGTAAAAGTTGTAACTAAATCAAGAGTTTAAATGTTATAGTTATACCTATGAGCATAAATCTTGCGCAGGAGGCATACCGGAACCGTGTCCTTCTTCCTGGCATCGAATTTGTTAATATTCTAGGAAAAAAAAAAATAATAATTACTTAATTAGTAGTCGAAAATGGGAGTTTAACAATTACAGCTGGTGTTTGTTTTTTTGACCATTTGGTAAATGAATCCTTGTTTGTAGAGGGGATGGTGGCGAATTGTTTAACCGGCGTTGACTTCCTCATATGTGGCCCTGGCTAGAATCTCGAAACCAATAATTAAATAATCATCGACATCATCAAACATTGCAATGATCACTTCCAAATTCTGTCCTTTTAGCTATTTTTCTCTTTGAGGAACATCAGAAAATGCGTAATTTGTTACCTGAAACTGTAGGAGGTCCGCCATTCCAGCAGAACCTCTAAATTAGGAGGCATCCTCAATCTACCAAATGTTGCATGCACATGTGTCGACAGGGGGTGAGACGATAGCCAATTTCGATTTGATCTATGATCTCCAAAGTGCGGCTCAAAATAAAGGCACAAGACTCGGCCCGGGGGCAAGCAGGGTTCATGCGGGGCATTCGTGATATCATTTGTGATCCAATCTCTCTACAGAAGTCCTATTGAAAGTTGAAAATCACCGAGACCGATATTGGAATTTCAATTAAATTTATGTGGAGGTAATTGCCTCAATATTTGATTAAGGAAACTAATTAAGAGCTCTTCTAATGACTCAGCCGCAATGGCATATGACAATGAAAAAAAATACAACAAAGTCTTGGCTCGTTTGTGCAGACAATCTGAGGACTTGAAAGCAGCACGCTCAGGGGAAATTTAATTTGTTTCGGAGCGAAGTCAGTTTCTCTTCAAGCGGCTTTAATTACCAGCAACAATCTAAACTCAGTTCGGAAACATGTTAAATGCCTCTATTCGATTAGCATCGTCATCCTGGGATGATGATTCGATTTCGTTGGCGCCTAAATCAAGAGTTCATACAGGAGTATAGGACGAAGCGAATGGGACAGGCTCATACATGGAATCAGGACAGAACGATGGCGGCCCTATTTCGATTCAATTTATATAGTGTGTTTCAAACGATCCACGATTCCTTTGACGACAATTCGCTTATAATAGGAATTTAGGCACACATCCGGGCATTAAAACACCGTTGCGATTTGGCACGGAGCCGTTGATATACGGGTCCGATTACGACGGGCAAGTCCTAAATTGCCCGTTCCAAGGTTAGCTCTTATTTCGGAGCGGAAATAATTAAGCATATTATAAACCAATTAGAACCGGTTAGGAGATACTCAAGTATAAATTTTCGATCAGATATAACGAACAAAGCCCAATTCGCTCTGCAAATGTCTCACTGTTTGATGATCTCCGCTAAAAGCCATGGAGGCTACAGGCGAGAATAATTGCTCTGCACAAAGGAGTCAACAGTGCCGCAATACAGTAAGTGAATTAATTCCATGTAAATTATAAGCAAGTAGGAAGTAATGACGTAATTATCCCTTATCGCACCGGCCATGGACTATAATTTTTATATAATAGACGTTACTTTATAATAGCTGTCGTACAAATCGTTTGTCTATTCAGAACTGATGCGCCAGAGATCCCAATCCGATTCGGTCACTGCCTGTAAATTGGGGCTCCAGGAAAATGTACGTAAATGATAAGATTTGCAGAATAATCGATCGGAGAAAATGGCCGCACTAATTTACAAGCTCTAAAAAAGCGTTTTCATGCAACATGCTGGAATTGAAGTGCAATCAATAACCTCGGAAAATGTTTATTTTGTTCCTCGCTGCGTACAAAATTGTCGGTCATTTAGAGATCAATCAATAATTCTTCTTCTTAGTAATGCAAAGAAACTCGATAATTCAATAAAAATAATGGAAACGAATCGCAATGGCACGGAGATGTTGCGGTCCAGACCAGAATTCTGCTGTTGTAGGAATAGCAGTCACAGATCATCCTTGATAGACTCAAAGTGGCTGCATCTTATTTGGACTTGATGGTTATCGTTGCATCGCATTAGGACATCTGATCTGTGAATGTTTTGCATTATTTTCTCATCTCATTTATTGCGCTTCTAATTTTCTTATTATTTTTTTTTACTTGAAGAGTATGTTTTCTAAAACATTTTTCGCCTCATATTTCTGTGCAGCTTAATTTTGAAATTGATCCAATTATTTTGTTAACGCTTTTGTTTGCGTTCTTTTCGGTTTTTATCAAAGCTCATTTTCTGCATCACATCCAAATTTAATTTGACCTTAATCGATTTAAAATTACTTTTAAGAAAATTTCTGGATAATGTTTGCGATTTTCTGTAGAAAATTAGTACAAAATTTGTTAGTAAAACTGATGCAGTAATTGGTTCTCAATAAAATTTAGTTCCTTGTTCATATAGGAGAGTTAGGCATCCTTAATTTTATCAATTTAGGGCTAATGTAACTGTATTTTCTTTAAGACAAATTCCTTTTAATATAGATACACAATGTGTATTGTGTACATGTACACATATATACTGTACTATAATATAGTAATTAATAAGTGCACTTCACGTACCAAATTAATGTAATGTAAAACCGAGAATTGTTTTCCTTTGATTGCAACATCGTGAGCTGAAGGAAATTTTCCTTTGTTTTATTTTGTATTAAAATTATATTTTATATACCTAGGATTTTTTTTTTGTTTTTTGAATATGATAAAAATTCCGTTATGGTATCGTTATAAAAACTGTTAAAAGCAGTTTCAGTTTGTTGCAATTATAGTATTATATTTTGGAGTTTACATTAAAACTCGCATTTCTAAAAACACATTTATGTAGGTAATTGAAAAAGAGAAAAGAGATGCGTGAAATATTTTTTGATGATCGATAGACATAGAGTGTAGACAACCAGATTCTGGGCATTCTTAAATTCAGTTTTAAAAAAGGAAAAAACGAATTGCTGAACTCAGAGACGGGGTCCGCGACAGGGGCAAATGCCTGGGCATTTATGAGTTTCAGGGCCCGACATTGGCGGATTCAGCAATTTATTTTGGGGGTGGCTAGGATTTCAAAATCGGAAGACCAAAAAAAATTCCTATAAATATCTCTTAGTGTGTTCAATGTTCCTATTCCTTTTTTTTTGCTCTTTTGCCCTGAAAACTCTCATGTAAAGGGGCCCGGGGTCATTAAGTTGCCCAATAAGATATAACAATTAATATATTATATAGTGTATTAAAAAGCAGAAAACGAAATTGATCGCTTAGCTAGCTACGTAGCGAAGCGTTCTTGTTGACTTAGGTCACGATTCTCGCGAGTTGTCCTGCTTAAGTGCATCTAAAAAATTTCCTTTTCGGTATCATTAGATGCGATCAAGTCGCCGAAGATACGTTGCTCTTTCCTGAAAAAAAAAAAAATTATTCTACCATATTCTCTATGAATTTTGTTAAGTTGTTTGCTTGTCTTTATGAACTGCCTAGTTACTACATAGTGAACTGAAATGGGTGGAGCCTTTGTGAACCTCTTTCGAAAAGTGAGCGGACAGATATTCCTTGTTTTTTATAAATATGGAATTCAACTGACAATTGTTTCCAGTTTTTTTATTAAATTTATCTATTTATTAATTCCAATAACTTTTTATTGTAACTTAGCATTAATAATTTTTAGCTCAGGAAAAATTTTGTTTTAAAAAAAACTGTTAGCAGCCTTAAAAATAGAACCGCTAAAATTAAAAGGAATGTTCTAAAACTTCAATTCTTTTAAGTTTAACATCCACCGCCCGGGGAAAATACGAAACATAATTTGCTAATTTCGCTAACGCGTGCCTAGGAGATATAAAAGCCAATAATAGAATTTTCTTTATGTTTTACATTAAGAAAGGAAATTATTTCTCGATGCGGCAACGTTGCTGCCTTTCTTGCAGTCGGGTAAAAGTTTTTGCGAAACGGAAATAAAACTTTTTGAAAACACTTTCAATGCGTTCATGTTTTAAAGAGGTAATTTCTCTTAGGAAAAAAAATTAAAGTGGGCACTATTTCTTGATAAAAACATTATTTATTCTGTCCATCTGTGTGTACAATTTGAGTTAGTGCAAACATAGTACAGCCTCATTTCTTCTTCAGCCCTTCGAGTTTGTGCCTGAAAGAACACCGCTTCACGATGGGAGCATTTTGGACACGCATGGTCTTCTGTTCTGGGCAGTGTTGGATCCGAAATAACATCCGGGACAATGTGGGTTAATTCACTGAAACAGATTAGCAGTTCAGTTTAGCTCTGGTAAAGTACATTCACCTTAGTTCTTAACTTACTCAATTTCGTGCATAATTTTGTTGACATAAATGCAGTTTGAATCGGCTTCTTGTTTGTAATCACAATTCCGACATGCGTAGAGTAGTATTTTATTTTCTTTGTCCTCTTTTGGGTACAACATGTTGTTGCTGGCGAAGGAAAACATTTTCAGTGCATATTCAATTAATTCACTTGATCAAAATTAAAACTCACCATTCTTGGCAAAAACGAATCCCTACAAAACCAGGTCCATCATGCTGACTATCGTAACCAGCCATTATTTTAAGTGTTTTTTAACTTACAAAAGTTACAAACCGAAATTTGTAAACAACAAAATTGACACTTTGACTTTTTGGCATTCGTAAATCTTCTTCTTCTTAATATTTAGCGACAACAGTATTTTCGAACGGATTAAAAAGATATTTTAACTTTTAAGTTAATATATTAGAAAATTTTGAAAACTTTTATATATATAATTTTCATTAGGTACATGATTTGATCCAAAACTTTAAATATCATTCAAAAATATTGATATCCATGTATTTTCTAATTCTTTCTAGAAGGTAATTTTGAGGTTATGAAAATCAAATCATACATGTTGATTGTTGTTTATTGTGTGTGAGCTTGAGAAGATATAAAATAATTGAGTAAAATTTTAAAATTAATATTTTGGTGTATTGAGAAAAAATGGAAGAAGAACGACATCCAAAAAACATGCAAGTATAAGATTGAAAAAAATGAAATAAATAATCAAAATTCAAGCCAACTTTTTTTAAGGGTCTCCTTCGATTCGCAATGGAGCTAACAAAAGCAGAAGATGCTCCGAATCCTTCACAGTTCCAACAAATGGATGAAGAAGTACACTAATTGCATTATCTTTAGATAAGTTTATGATAAAAATATATCATTACAGCGAAAGAAATTCCTGGAGGAAGTTATTAGTTCGATGACTGTTGATATAATCGAAGAATTCCGAAAGGCTTTAACAGTTTTGGAATCCCCAGAATCTTCTGATAATGAAAAGTTGGATGCTTTAGAATCAATCCGAGAGTTTATTGATCACATCGATTATGCCAACAATTTTGTGAAACTGGGTGGCATGAAAGTAGTTATATCGTGTCTCAGTTCGAAGAATGCTCAAATACGTAAATCCGCCGCTACAGTAATCGGAGAGATCAGTCAGAACAATCCCTTCTGCCAAGCAAGATTGGGAAATGCAGATTTATTCCAAAAATTAATTGAATTGCTAGAGGATGACGCTGTTGCTGGAAGTGCAATGCATGCTATATCTTGCTTAATACGACATCACGAGCCATGCTTGACTGCATTTACAGAGATAGGGGGACTGGAGTGCTTGATTGCATGTGCTGCTTCGGAAAAGGAAAGGGTCTCAATGAAGGCTTGTTTTCTAATATCCGCCTTAGCAAACGATTCCAAAATTAAAGGTTTATTTAACAGAAAATATAAAATAATATATTTTATTCTTACCATAGACATCCACAGATAAATTGGTTGAAATGGGCGTAATTGAAAGATTGGCCGTCGTTTTAAAACCAGTAGATAACTTCAATGTTCAAACAGAGTCGGTTTTAAGCGCCCTGAATGTTATAACAGCTGATGACGACGGACGAAAACGTTTTCAAAAATCAAACACAAAAGATACTCTTGTTAAAATTGTTGATTTATGTGCAAACAAAGACGAATGCGAGGTAACCATTTTTTTTTGCACAATTACATTATGAACGCAAAATTATTTCAGGAAATTGTGCAGTTCAGCCGAAACCTCCTCAGCTTATACACTTCCACGCCGGAAGACAGCACGGATAGATAAGGTGAGATGTGATTTTCAATAATGCAAGTTTGGAATCAATAATGGATATTCTAAGGTTAGCAATAAACACAAAACCATCTTCATGAGATTGAAGTTTCAAATATTTCTTTTTATTTCATCAATTTCCAACGCTTTCCGTTGAATGTTTGATGAAGTTTAAAATTTGAAAACTTGCTTGAACACAGGAAGGGGATGAATTAGATGTTAATCAAAAACAAGTCAAGATGAGATAAAGTCCAACTTTGTATATTGCAATTATGTTTCATAACAACCACTCACTCCATACGGTTCTCAGTTTTGCACTGATTTCCTTAAATCCACCTACATCACAATTTCTTCCAGTTAGCAGAGCCGCAGACATGTAAGCCTCTCGCAGAATTTCCAATACTTTACTAACCTTGCTCCTCAAGTCTACTCGATGCCGCCAAAGACGTAAATTTTCACCTATGCTCTTTGAGGTCTCCTTAATTAAAACCAAAAGGCAATTTTGGCACTGTCTTGCTCCCTGGAAAATTCATTTCTAGAACGTTCCTCAATGCACAATTTCTAGTTACCTTAATATTGTGGCAGAGCTCAGCTATTGCACACAACCGCTCCGTAAAATCTAGATTAGCTAAAATGAATCCAAGGACATTTTTTTCATTCACCTCCACATTATGAGGGAAAACTCTGGTCTCCATCCTCCTGAAATGATTAAATTTATAGACGAATGGACACTTCTTGTACCAATTCTTACCGGCGGCGAGGTAAAATTATTAATGTTGGATACGATTCCATAGTGTACTGCCACGGGAAGTCATTGTTATCCCCATCCACTCTTACGTAATGAATGTCTAAGGATGTCAGCACTTTGGAAAGCCTGAGCATTGTTTGTGAGATTAAAGTACATAAGGCACATTGTGATGAGTAGAAGAGAATAACGAAAGTCTGAAAGCAACTTAAATCAGCATTTCATCAATTCACTGTAATTAACAACTTACCGAGTTGGACGTTTCCACCGAATTTTTAAAGTAGCTATAATTAATTTCCGATACCTTGACTTTAGTGTCTTTCACAGTTTTGTTGGTTTCTTCAATATTGATTTTTTTCTCTCTCAGTCTTCGTACTAAGGTCTTTTCATGGAATTGTCGCACAAAAGTTCTCAAAGATGCGAAGGATATCGATTCGTTTAGTTTGTACGTAGATTCGTTCTGCAAAAGCATAAAATTAATTTTGTTTTCTGAAAGAACCACTCTCCTTACATCATTATCTAAAATAAAGATTGCTGAGTTTTGTCTTTCATGAGATCTTCCATTAAGTCTTTCCAAAAAATCCCTGTAAACCACACTATCTAGCATGAGGAATGATAAAGTTTTGTTGAATTTGCACCCCAATCCTGTAACCGGCAGTACCTGAGAAATACGATTTCAAAGCAATGGCTAGGAATGATGCCACGTTACTTACAGAAACGACTTTAGCTGCTTCTTTAGACGATCTTGTTTTGAACAATTCTAATTTCTGGCACAAATTTCTTCTGTGGTAGAATTGAAGACGTTCGGGGCTCCTATCATCCACGTAGGACTCAAGATCCGAAGGCATGCCGCATTTTACAGGACAGTAGCCATTTGGTCGAGTGCTACTGTCGTCCGTTTCCAAAACAATATTCACAAAGTTATTTGTGAGGTTGCTTCCTTCCGGGTCGCAATTAGGCGGCGTTAATGGTCTCGGAGGAACTGGCTGTGTATAATGGCAGCTGCGTTTCAAGTTCTCTAAGAATATTTTATTTTCTAAAATATAAAGAAAGTCATTTGCTCTTTCTAAACAATAAATTATAGACGCTGACAAACCTTCTGCTTGACGGCTTATAAAATTGAGTTCCAATTGAAGAGATTGGTTGCCGCAATGATTGTACTCCCACGCCACTTGCTTTACCGCAAAATAATCAATGCTTTGGAAATAGTTCCTTGGGGCGAATACTACCATACTAGGGGACGCCAGCAGGTTAGTCAGAAGCGTTGAGGACTTTCTTCCCGGTAGACTCAACCAAGACATGTACCTCTTTTCAGTACTTTTAATCCAATGAGTTATGTTTGATACATTCCAGTGACTTTCACTAAAACTCTAAGGAATCAAGAAAATAACACACTTTCCCGACAAGTTTATCCAGTTGCACCTTACCAAAGTCTGATTCCATAAATACAAAACAATACTGGGACTAGAAATGTTAAACAGGTCCGCCGTAACTCCAGTTACTACTCCGA
This sequence comes from Leptogaster cylindrica, assembly GCA_963082835.1. Lineage (NCBI taxonomy): Eukaryota > Metazoa > Arthropoda > Insecta > Diptera > Asilidae > Leptogaster > Leptogaster cylindrica. The sequence continues at coordinate 3,682,413 of OY720105.1, read as the reverse complement.
ATTTTAAATCTTGAAATGGATCATGCTCCAACCACTTCACAGCCGTTCTCAAGTACGCTGAGAATTCTTTGCTGCGTGCACTTTGAAAATATCCTACTACTACGACATCGTTTTCTGCTCTTAATTTAAGAAGTGATTTCCTGTTTGATAATCTCTGCAAGGGAATCATTAAGTTCTCCACGAACTTGGTCAAAGCGAGAACTGTCCACTGATCGGTGTACTGAACCGCAGTACCCCCTTGAAAGTACGCCATGAGAACCGGCCACGAATGCACCTGCAAGTTATTGTTTTAGAAGACTTTCAAGCAAATATCTCAATCTACACTTTTGAGTACTGTAGTCGGCACTCCCCTCCTGGCTGCCAGCAATTAACTGCCGTGAAATATACCTACAATAATAATTTACGGATGGGGTATTATTTTAATATTTTTCAACATCACCTCCTCGTGGAACATTCTCGCAACTCTTTCGTACGGCTTTCTGGCATGCTGACTTTCGGCACACCAAGGTGCGTAAAAGAATACTAATGATAGCTCCGACATGGATACTCCAACCTGTACAACTGACAATTGACCCCCAGGAAAGTCATGCACAGCTGAGTTCATTGGAAAGAAGGACGTCGGTAGTGGAGCTCGTCCAAATTTTAGGGGCCTGAAAAGTAACCCATTTAAAATTGAGATGCTTAAATTGACTTCGTCATACTTATTCTGTATCGTTGCATACGTGGTTAGTAGTAAAGCTATAAGACAAACAACTTCTCTCCCGTACCGAAACATCTTCGCACCATCGCACCTGGCCTCTAATCTGGAAACCTCTGTATCCGTCTTGTTGTTTTCCGTTTGTTCCAGGGAATTTCTTTGGTTATTAACATAATTATCCTTATTTACATTGGAATCGATTGTAGACACGTCAGGAGATTTATTATCAGTCTGCGATCGGTTGAGAGTGTTTGGCCTAGAATCAGTACTCGACGACTCTGCACTTGACATATGGGAAAATAATCACAGCAGTTACATTAAATGTGGGTAATGTAATATTAACTATAGGTACTCTTATTCACTTAGAAATTTTTAAACACATTTTTATTACGACAGCATAAATTGACATTGTCAGCATCGTTTTCTTCTTCTTATTTGACACTAATCTGCCACTTGGAAGCTGAAATTAGAATTCGTTCTTTCTGATTTAATTACATATAGGATTCAAACAAATGACAAACACAGTAATTGGTATTTATTTTTGCCAAAAGGTAAAACACAGAGTAATTATATTTTTAGTTTATCCAACAATACTACTTGCTCCTCTTAGAGCTAAATATCCTGCGGTTAAATCCATTGGCAAATTCCTCACTGTCATGAATTCTTCTGCGTTATGGTAATGGAGCTTTGTTTGAGGATCCGTATAATGTGCTATTAACCCAGATATATCAGAATATTTTTTCGCAGGTCTTAATGACGGTGGTGCATTCATGGAAGAATCTAAAATTGAAAGTAATATTATTTTGTTTTCAGGGTTTGAAAATTAAATTTACATGTAACTGCATTTTCTGGCCATGGCAAGCACTTTTCTGTAGCCAAAATTTGCTTAAGTGATTTCCAAAGACGTTTTTTATTTGTCTGGGAGGTGTCGAGAGAAGACTTTTTGAAAGTGGGTAGAGTCACCACCGGTGTTTGCGTCATTAGTTTTAAATCACCTTAACTATTTTCACAAAATATAATTACTTTAAGTGCACTTTAAACATGCTTTTAGTTATGATGCAATTTTGTTATGTCCTACGCCAATATGCAATTGGTTTTTAATAAAATAATAAACAGACTACAGAATGGCCTGTAAACAATAACTTGACAGTTTATGTATAACAGTTTCTTAACTGTCAGAATATTGCACTAACTGATGTGAAACTGTTCTATGAAAACAGGTAATTTACTTCCGGTACTGTACAAATCCAAAAATTCATAAAATGTTGGCCAGAAAATCAAATCTCAAAATAAAATGAAAAAAATGTGCCGCAGCATAAAGGAAATTCATTTTCTTGCCGGCACTGAAATAATCAGAAAAAACATCAATTCGGCATCCGCATCACCGCGCACACCCGCAAAAGGTCCATCTACCTGATTGTGGCGGCAAAAAAATAATAAATAACAACACCTCAGAAAACAAGCAAAAATTGCGCTTTCCTATTCAATAGCAAGTGGAGCATGCTAGTAAGATGTGTGTGTAAAAAATATCCACTTACTGCATCGAAAGCAGCTGATGTATTTTCTACCACGCATGCCAGCCTCCTCTAGCCCCTGGAAAAAAACTCTGGCCACTTACGAAAAATCAATTCTGGCCAATGGCCATCTACATTCAACTCTTTGAACCAAATTTGCGAGAAAAATGAAGAGTTGGTTGTGGTCCCCGTTTTGCATAGGGTAACTATTTAACTAAAGAAAATTAGGCAAGAAAAGGATTTTCAATTTGTAAAATTTTTCCAATATTTTCCATGAAACATAATCAGATGTTTTACTGAAATCGTTACCAATCTATTAATCTTCATAACAATATGAAAAACATTAGGAAAATTTATCGAAAAATACGAAAAAAAGAATATAAAACTGAAGAAATTTTTTTGGAAAAACCATACTCATTCGGAAAACTCTCGGGAAATTCCTAGGTCGAAAATAGGAAAAGTGCTCCACTTAGTCGACACAAAACCTTTTAACCTACCTATGGAAATACAATTTACTATATTTGGTCAAATAGTTTTCGAGAAAATTGGTCATTAAGTGGGTCAAAAGTTGGAGTTAGTCCATTCTTTCAAAGATCAGAAAAAAAAACTAAAAACTTTTTCAAAATTGTACTCCACTTGGTCGACACAAAACCCTTTGGGTTATCTTTTAAAAAAGGTTTCATATAGATTCAACAAATAATAACGGAGAAAATAGGTCATTAAGTGGGCCTTTTTGGTAAAATTGCCTCTTAACAGAGCGATAAGAAATTATATAAGTAAGTAAACTAAAGGCATTTTCCAACCAGATTATTTTCAAACGTGCCTTTTAAATTAAGTCTAGACAACATAAATGATAATTCGAAACAAATAATATTAAACCAGATAAAATAAAATAAAAATAAATTTTCAAAATACACTTATGTAACTCTCTAAGGAGGGAAGTAGTTTAATCGAGCCATTCAATGTCGAGCACTTTGAAACTCTCACTTTCGTTCTGATGTAGACTAGAAAACTGCTGACTAACGTTTAATCGCAAAAATTTTCTCGTTTTATCGGTTTCTGATAATAAAACACGTTTGTTTACCAGCACAATAATATGTTATTATAAATTGTTGATGTTGAAAAATGTACTGGAAAATTTCGTTGATGCTTCCAAACAAATGCAAAAGATTCGCCAAATTCAAATACGAGCTAAACTGCCACTTCTGAGAGCAGCTATTCAAGTTGAAGGTCCTTTTAAGGATTTCGTTGAAGGGGAAGAAGGCTACTATAAAGTTAGCAGCCAGAAATGTATAATGATGCATTAATAGTATTTAATTCAAATTTGGTGTTGGCAGTGGTTCGAAGCAAATGAAGAGCTCAAGAAGCGGCTATCCACAATAGCGTGATGCTAGAATTTTTGTGATAGACTTCAAATAGGTTTTGAAGGTTTCAAATTCCCTCTTATGGCTCATTTAAACTAGCTCAAACATAAAAATTCATAACCGATACGGATCTCCATCTCTTTATTCGTTTTCTGTACATTGAAATTTGCGGTTTTTTAGGCGAGAATGATTTACAAACAAAAATGAGTTTTGAATATAACAAAGCCAGTTATAAAGAACTTAACGGTTGGTTATATAATATTATTTATTCATTAAAAAATTACTTCTAAGATGGCAAGTACTAAACTAGTTACATGTTTATAGTATTCACATTTCACATATTATATTTTTCCTTTGGTATATAATTTTTGGTTTACATTCATTTAAGACTAAGATTAACAAAACGCAAACAAAAAGTTTGTTTGTTCACTTTCGAAAAGCACAGGAAAACTATATAAAAACCGTTCTCACTTATTTGTTATTAACGAATTGCTTAATGAATATTTTGTACAATCTAATTATTTTTGATAAACTTTAATGGAATATTGCATAGCATAGTGAAGAGTAAAAAGTTTGGTTTTTTAAACGGAAAATGCAGTTGTTGTACTACATAATTATTTGACGAAATTCTTAATACTAAATAAAGTGATACCTCGACTTATGAACTTAAACTTAAGTTCGTCTGTCGAGCACTTCACAAGTCGAGATATCTTTCCTTACAAATATTGAATGCAGAACGTAATGAAATCTTTATTCGTAATTATGAAGTCATTATGTTTTTCGTATGTTAATAAATTCATAAATTTAATCAATTAGGTACTGCTAGAAATAAATATTGTTTCATTAGTGTCATGTATTTGTTTCAAACATTTGTTCAATACATTTTCATGTATTTGTTTCACAATACGTATTATCTTTGCATAAAGCAGAGTTTGATTTGGTGTTATTTAATTTAAAAAAAAAACAATAAGAACAACATGAAATGCTCCTTCACGGAATTATTACTTTAGGTAGAAGACTGGCATGCTTACGTATAAGAAGAGAACTAATAAAATTAAAAACTATACAATTAACATATACAATTTTTTAACATTACATACAACTAATTTTTGTCATAACGGTCAAATGCTTAACTTTGACGTAACATATTACATAAATTTAATTATGCATTGCAACCCCGTGTATGTGTTTAGATTTTTATTTTTAAAAGCCTTTGTCTTATGTTCTTTAGTTTAATTTGTTCAGAACAAAAAAATCAAAAATATCCTGTCTAATATCAAAATGATTTTATGATGTAGTGAACTATTATTTCCAGAATGTAAAGATTCGTTAAAAAATATTTCCGTTACTCATTAATATCAAAATATTGTAAAATTAAAACCAGCGACTAGATTCTAACGGTAACTTATTAAAACAATCATAATTATTTAAACTGATGATTCTATTTTACTTGGAGATTTCTCGTCCGTTTATCAGTTGTAGTTGCAATATTAAAAAATACGTATTTTTTCAAACTGTGCACTTAAAACCAGTTTATTGTAGGAATTTTTTGTCGGAGTACCTTTTTTTGAAGTATTATTTCTTTGTTTTAAATCATTGTTTAGCTTGAAAACCTTCGTTGAATTAATTTCAAGTTACAATGATTGTTTCCTTTAATTATGTATGTTTTTTACTTTCAGACTTTATTTCTGTTAGGTTGACACTAATTTTTTCTGGTAACACATCTGGTGTAAATACGATCCCATACGGCCTAAGATGATATATTAAATAATCTAAGACGTACATTTGGTTTGGGGAAATGTAATGAAATGATACAGCATAATCCGAGCAGCAATCCAAACCCTGGAAATAATTATGTACTATAGTTATGTATTATGCTTAGCCTGAAATATTTGGTACCTCATCCGTTTCGTAATAAATATATTTCCAGTACCAGAAATTTTTGTCAGAATGACCTGGAATCAAATGGTGTTCTGGAACAAAGGGAAAAAATCTACCCCGGCCATTTATATCTCGTGTATCGCCTGCAATTACACCGACCCGCTCCATGCAAACACCCATCTCCACATCTTCGGCTCCTGCATTATCACTGCGACACTTGCTCTTGTTTGGAATTCCTTTTTCTATCATCCTTCTTACAGCCTCTTTGCTAAGAACATATCCTGCACCTCCAGACATGTACCCCTTAATTTGAAAAACAAACATACAAAATTAGAAAAATAAAGAGCAACATTTCAGCAATAAAATCATTTAAACAATTTGTTGGACATAAAAATTTTCTTTGTACCTGCTTTACAAAAGGTTTGAATTTGCACCCAAAATATATTGGAGACTCTGGCGAGTATGGATATAATAAATATCGTAAATTCTCCACAATAACGTAACTGAAATGAACAAAAAATCAGATAATATATTATTATTTTGCATTGAAGTTTTGATTTTTACTTACGTGTCATCATCTGCTTTTAAAAACCAATCTGCTTCATGCAAATGATGTTTGTAAATGTACTTAAAAGCTTCCTTAGTTTTACCCCACAACTTGTCTCTTCCTTCGCCAACAGGTAAAGGAATCGTTCCCAGTTCTTTATCTTCAGTTGAACTCATGAACAGCAATTTATTGCACCTCGATCCCCAAGTTCTTTTAACATGTCTAGCTTTTTTCTGATGATTCGATGGATTTGTCATAATCCAGCATAGAATTTTAACTTCATTATATAACACATTGGCTAACGTAGAATTTTCGTTTTGATGTGTATGAGATCCAATTTCCTGTTCAGGCCCCGAGACATCAGAAACCTCATGTCCGTGACGAAGATCATTTATATCTCCAGTCACATGTCCACTGTATGGTACCCAAGCTATTCTTGAGGGTGATGATAACACAAAAAGCTCTGCTAAGCAAAATCCAACAATCAATCCTATTATAAGAGATATTAAGGATTTTCTATTTGTGATTGATCGGGAACCTAAAATTCAATTCTAATTATGAAAAGTGCACGAAAATCCAACAGTTGTTACCGTCAATATGTGTATTCCTGTTCAATAGCCGCATTTCGCTCAAAGACGACATTTCTCCAAAGTCTTATTCTTCCGATAAATTTATGAATTATAGCTGAAAAGTTAATTCAAACCGATTCAAATACATTTTAAATGCAGCCACAATTCGGTCATGCATACAGTTATAATCTTTGTTACACAAGTGAATTGTTAATAATAAGTATATAAATGTTTTATATATATTATTTATCACCTTCTCAAAAATTCAATGATATCTCATTTTTGACACAAATTATCGGAACAATGTCAATGCCCAAGCAAGGCTTTCTTATCTTTCCCGAACCATGAGTGAACTGAACACTGCTTATCTAAACGGATGATGGTTGCAAACTACTATCTTGAAATGAACAACGAGCCTAAATAATTTTAAATTTTTTTTAGATAAATACACAATCTTTGCATGACTTTAACAATGCCCGGTGGTCACTTTGTTTTACTTAAAAGTAAAATGCTGTAACTTAAATCGTTAACCCAAATCCATAACTTTCGTAGAGCCTTTTGTTAATACAAATCTCTATAAACAAATCTAAAGAATGGTTTAAGTAAAATAAATTATAGGACTAAGGAAAAAGATTAAAACATAATCACTTTTTAAAGAAAAATCGTTTAAAGGAAAATCCAGTAATATGAAGGAGTTGAAAGCAAACTTACGTAAAACTAATTTTAATTAATATTTTAGGAAAGCGTAAGGACAACAAGTAAAACACTTACTTAACACTTTCTTCTTTCGTCATAGTTTCTCTCGTATGGCACCTTATTTTCTTGTTCTGCATCTTTGGTATATTGTATCACATTTATTCTGTAAATGAAAAAATCAAATGTAGAACAGGAATCACTCACAAGGCACAATAGAAGCAATTAGGTACTTGAATACAGTCAAAGTAATTTAAAAGAAGAATGAGTTTTCAATGCACTTTGGAAATTAATGCTTATTTTGGAAATTTATCGTTTCGAGCGGCGTCACCTTTCTTCACTTGCATCAACAACGGTTTTTAAGGAAAGCTTAGTCAGGTCTGGGTCTTTTTATTTGTGAGGTAAGCAGAAACTATTTTATTGCAGCAATTAGGAACTGACAAATTGTTAGAATTATAATTTGAGTTCATGCCTTCGTTATCTTCTATACCTCAAATAAGCAGGTTACCAATGGTCTTGATAAGTAAAAACAACAAAAATTGTAGAAGCGGAAATTAAAAAAAAACGTATTGTTATTATTTTTTCTCAATCACATCCAATGTTTTAAGGTCAAGTAAAAACTAAACTAATTCCTAAAACTCTTGGAAAACCTAAAATATTAAAAAAAGTTTTATTTTTTCAACTGAAATCGTACAGAAATTGAAATTTTATCCAAAAACTGTTTAAAAAGCTAAATTATTGCAATTAGTTTAAATTGTAACATCACATGCTAAATCATTGACCTTCAGCAGAAATATAATTTTTCCATTATTTAGCTACAATCAATTTATGGTTATCACATTTTTTAAGTGAAATTGTGATACAATAGATTGTTTACAGTTTTCGCCAAATTTCAACTAGAAATGACCTTTACAAGAGTAATCTCATGGCAATGTAAATAAATATAAAACTGAACATCTAATAGCGGTACAGAATACTGACAAACAATGATAGTGTTAATTATTATGACCAGGAAAATTTAGATAACAAACAATTTAACATTTTATGCCTATTTTACACACTCGCTTTGTTACATTCCATACTTCATTAGCGTAAATTGCACTAATTCACCATTAAAATATGTATATTTGAACTTACCTATGAGATTTGCTCTGGACCGCTAATTAATCATATTCGAGTAAAATGTCTCCGTGGAAGAGACATTTTGGAGTATCGTCAACGAATCTCGGTTGATTGTGTATTTTTCTTATCAGAAAATTTAATTCCGATATTTTTCAGTGCTTTGCAGCTGTCTGTTGACAGATAACACTAACAGAAAATTCAGCACTTCCATCAAAACACAGTGTGGCAGTACGGAACGATGCGTCAAACCAAAACTGTTATGTATTGCACATTTTGAATTTCAACGGATTTTAACTACGTAAACCACTATGTTACCAGTTACCACTAATTTTCCGTAAAATTTCCCTTTGGTAATTAGTAATTTGCTGAACACTTTCCACTTCTTCAATCTGAAAAAAATGGGAAATGCCCGAATCTGCTGGGGAATTTACTAAAACTACTAAAAATTTACCTGAAATAAAAATAAAGTAAGAAAAAAATTGTACAAATTCAAAAAACCCATTAAACACAAGTTTTAAAAGAAGATGAAAAAGATTCAAGTCCAGCTGCCGAATGGTCTAAAAATGTCAATTACATTCAGCATAACTAATGAAACTTCGGAATACATTCGCGCTTGTCTCAACTCAACTCACATCTGTGTTCAGACAATTTTTACACTGTTAGTTCCTTCCTTAGTAATACGTTATTCACATCAAATTAACGTCCACTTATTTGCTTGTAATATTAAATACTGTGAATTAAAAACTTCTGCTCATATTGCAATTAAACTAACTTTAATTTTCGTAGGTAAAATGGAAAACCTAACATCAGTAACATCAGTCAGTCAGAACGATTCTCTCGAGGAGTTACCACAATATCGGTTGCAAAAAAACGCAACAGCAGAGGAAGGTAATGGAACTTAATTGCAAAGACGTGATTTGGACATTTTTATTCATTGAATATGCTCGTAAAATAAGTGTCTTAAACCTAAACAATGTTTTCCGGATACAAAGTGATATTATAATGTTGAGTTTTTTCCAACATTCTATTACGGTACTTAAACCGATTATTTTTTTCTTAGAATAATTCATTCTGATTTAAAAGCTAGAAACAGTATTATAATAACTTCGTCAGTTTTTTGTTTCATTGTTTGCTTCGTGTAATGCAGTATCCACGTGCGGGTATATTATTTGAATGTTCCCTTAATTGAACATCAAAATCACAAAATTGCTTTTACTTTTTGGAGTTATTTCTGGGGCTTTGAGCTTAACAAATTGATCAAATCTCGGCCAGAAGATACAAAAGAACTTGTTTTGCAGAAACACTCAAAGTCAAAGGTCAAACATCAAACCTCAAAAACCACTCAAATTTGCCTTCCTTAAAGTGCACTGCACTTGCACATACACGTAGAGGTTAACCTCTAGGTCACAGGCCTCTAGTAGGCGTGCAGACACTTACTTAAATTGAATTTCAATCCGGCCTGCGACCGACCTATGAGGTTTTCCCACATACGTTCGGACGGTTTAGTCCAAAACCTCGAGGGAAACCTGTACGTGTATGGGCACCTTTTGAAAACCAAAATATTTTGCCATTAGTTTTATTGTTATTCCAATTTGAACCGACTCTAACTGGTTTCAGAGATTTATTTCAAACACTAGATATATTGTCAGTTTGAGAGGTTGAAAATTAAAGTTTATTATTTTCAATACTAAACCTTTGGAATCGAGCACAAAAAAAGAATTATAACCGCCCTGAAATTTTTAGTTTTCATTTTGAGACATGTAGATTTCAAAAAACGAATAAAAATAATCCGTTGATCCGCCGTCTCTCATCCCCTGCCCTTTCCTCCGAAACAGCAGTCCTAACAATTCGAGGGTCCATTGTGAATGAAATATTTAAAAAATATTTTTTACTGTATGACTCGTAACTCAAGTAGTTTTTGAGTACCTAATGAAATTTCGGATTTGGTATCACATTATCCAATAGCCGTACACGTTACACATTCAAGATCGCACAGGAGAATACGGCGAATTTTACTGGGTGGTTAGGACATCGCGCACGCAAAAGTCGAATCTCTGTCGGATAGTTATTTTGTTTTCTTGTTTTCGTTTTTTATAATAATATACTCCTGTGTATTTTGTAAGGGTTTGCAGTGTTCTTTTCATTTCAATTAACATAATTTCCGTTGGATATTTCAGTTGAGTTTTCGAATTCGTCAAAGAGGAAACGGTTATTTGTCCTGACTGATAGCGACAGTGATAGTGACACCAATACGATGTCGGACAAAAAAATGAAATTCCAGTTGAGTGTAACGGAAAAAGAGATCAGATTCTTATCAGCTTCTAAAATTGTTCCAGAGTATGATGCCATGGTTGTACATGCATATGTTTTACTTTTTGTATATGCTAAACCAAAATTCTTTTTCAGGATATTCAGGACGCTTTGGTCCGAAGCAAGTGGGATGTCTCCCTGGCAATTCGTTATCTAAAGGATCACTTCAAACCTACCGCCAGTTTTTTAAATGGAGACTCTTTGAATTATAAGAAGCAACAAGACCAATTGCATAATGACGTCGACAAGATGAGATACTCTAATAGGCAGGTCTATGACAGTGATGAAAGTGATTATGAAAACTTTAGTGAACTAACGCTTCAACGCAAGGAGGTTCTACATTTTATGAACAACGCTACTTTCAACGAACTGTTGACCATAAAATCTTGCTCAGAGAAGAAAGCAAATATAATAATTGGATTGCGACCGTTCAACAAATGGAGTGACCTATGTGATGCATTGCGGAGTCGAAAATTCGTCTCTGGTGATCTTCTAAATTACTGTCAAGATCTCCTAAATAAGCAAAGTAATGTAACGAATATAATGGCAAAATGTAACAAATTAGTTGAAAAACTAGAAGAAGCAATTGCAAATGGCGCTGACATAACGGAACAACCAAAAATTCTAAATGCAAAGTTAGATATTAAGCAACTGATTTAACAATTAACAATAAATAAATTTACATGATTTTAGTTTAAAATTGGCGGAGTACCAATTGATAGGACTTAATTGGCTGGTTGTAATGCATCAACAGAAGATGAATGGAATTTTAGCTGACGAAATGGGTCTAGGGAAAACGATTCAAGTGATTGCCTTTCTTGCGTACCTTAAAGAGGAAAACCTAGCACAAGGAGCGCATCTTATTATAGTCCCGTCGTCAACTTTAGACAATTGGGAGGATGAAATACGGAAGTGGTGCAAACACCTAACTGTTGAAAAATACTATGGTAGTCAGGAGGAGCGTCGTGGGTTGAGAATAAAATATGCAAAGCAGCGATTCACCGGAATAGACATTTTATTGACAACGTATGTCGTTAAATTACAAATATAATTGGTTTGAAATAAAATTTTTCCAGGTATCATATGGTTTCTTCAACACCAGAGGAGAGGAAAATGTTTCGTACTTGTAAATTTCATTATGTTATATTTGATGAAGCGCACATGTTGAAAAACATGACTACTCAGCGTTATTCTCAATTGGTTACAATAAATGCTGAAAGGCGTTTGTTGCTTACTGGAACACCTCTTCAAAATAATCTACTGGAATTAATGTCGTTGCTGTGTTTCGTGATGCCGTCATTTTTTTCAAAGGCAGTCGAGGACATTAAAAGTTTATTTAAACAGAAAGGGCAGAAGAATAAAGAAGATGAATCCATATTTGAACAGAAACAAATTGAACCTGCTAGACGTCTTATGAAACCCTTTGTTCTTCGACGCTTTAAAAAAGATGTCTTGAATTGTTTGCCGAAGAAAACGGACTACATTGTAAGAATTTTTGAATGTGAAATATAGTAATATAATTATTTTTTTTAAGGAAAAAGTTCCAATGATAGAGACACAGAAAAGTTGTTACAATGAACTTGTGGAATATTATTCTTCAAATAGTGGCGTAATTAAAGGGAATAACGAAACTGCTGGTTGTACTATTATGATGGAAATGCGAAGGCTTGCAAATCATCCATTGCTCATGCGTTACTATTACAAAGATGACACTGTTCGACAAATTGCTGAAAAACTGTCTAAGACCTCATACAAAAAGAAAAATGTACAATATATTTTTGAAGATCTCGCCTATTTGTCGGACTTTCAAATATATCAAATATGCGAGAAATATGTAAGACTCATTTGAAAATAGAATTAATATTTTATATATTGAGATTTGTTGTAGGAAATAAAAGGATTTGATATTCCCGAGCAACTGATATTGGATTCCGGTAAATTCAAAAAATTAGATCAATTGCTGCCAACATTGAAAAAAGACGGGCATAGGGTACTTATATTTAGCCAATTTACAATGTTGTTAGACATTTTAGAAAAATACTTGGTTATTAAAAATCATACCTACTTTCGGTTGGATGGCTCGACAGCAGTTACAGAACGGCAGGAGTTAATCGATCAGTTCAACAGTGATTCTAGCATTTTTATTTTTCTGCTTTCTACTAAAGCCGGCGGAATGGGAATTAATCTAACAGCAGCAGACACAGCTATATTACACGATATAGATTTCAATCCTTATAACGACAGACAGGCAGAAGATCGATGCCACAGAATAGGACAAAAGAAATCTGTAACTATTTATAGATTGATATCAGAGGGTACCATCGAAGAAGGAATGCTTCTCGTTGCACAAGAAAAATTGAAACTAGAAAAAGAAATAAATTCTGAAAATGAAGATGTTCAAGAACATAAATGCATGGTTCGTCTGCTAACAATGGCATTAGGCTTGGATACGAAGCGAGCTGAGGATTTACTCTCACCGCAAAAGCCTTTTTAGATAGAAGCATCAAAGTGAATGAGTAGTTTTAAGATACATTCTTTACATTTAAATTATTGATTACTATATGGATAATTGTTAAGGTTAAGATAATATTGATTTCCAATAAAAAATATACATTATGATTGTGATGTATTTTTGTTTTGTTTTTGTGAGTGAACGTTCTGCATAAGGAGCATTTTAATTCTGGAAATACACTGACCCTACTCTGTTTCATTAATCTACATAATGGGTGAACGCTTAAATTCGCAAAAATATGAAGTCTTCCGAATTGGAAGAGCTTTTCACTCGCTCCCTCAATACCGAATCTTTTCATTAACGATCAGATGCGATGGCGGAAGTGATTCATATGAAAGCTCTATTGCATGCTAATGGGTGACTAACATCGCTTACAGATGGTTTAAAAATATCGAAAAGTGTTGTCTTTTAGTTGAACTGGACGTAAACTAAAGTCTTTCACGTTTACTAATATGCAGCGAAATTTAAACATGTGTGACGCGATGGCTCACTTCGCCTGCGCAAACTACTTACTTAGGTGACGCAATTTGTCATCTCCACAGGGCACAGCCAGTGTGTGAGTAGCAGCGGGCGAAATTCCGACGAATATCGAAAGATTTCAGTTATTTAATTCGCGACACTATAGTAATTCGAAAATATTTAAACGACTCGAAACTTGAAAAAAGGAATATATTTTCTAAACCCTTTGATATCATTAAATGATGTAAATATTTTATTAGATATTTACAAAAGTGTGTGGGCGGTAGTAATTAGCTAAAAGAAGAATATAAAAATATTCTTTCCCTATCGAAATAAATTACTTTCGACAAATTTTGATGGAATGAAAATCGAAAGTGAAATAAGGTGCATATAAGGGAAATGTGTATTATTAATTTGTTGCCAGTAAAATAGATTGATAATTTGAAATTAATCAAGTGAATTGTGGAATTTTATTTCAAAATGCTTTTTGGGAGTTATGAAGATTTGATAAAGTTCACCCTTTTTCGCAGTAAGAACACTGTATACAATGGATGAATGGACAACGTAGATAAAATGTCATGCATACTTTTAGCAGCAAAAATAAGCATATTTAGTAGTTTTCTCATCGAAATAACATATGAATCTATTGTTAGATTTAGTGTTACCAGAGAAACTTTCCCAGTTAATTATGATTTCAACGCATAAAAAACAGACAGGGAGGGGTAGGGGTACCTACTTTAAATGTGCATAGTTTGAATCATTTTCAATTTAGAGGATTATTTAGTTAGTAAAGTAAACATAAGAATATACCAAAAACTAATACCACAAAAGAGTGTTTCGGATTTATAAAATTATTGCGAAAATGTTGATATATGTGTATGTCCAAAATTAGCGCTTTCGATTTTCTTGCAATTAATTATTATTGTTCAATAAATTTATTACATTTATTTTGCAAAAAATACCTCTAACAAACTTAACAAAGAGAATGAGGATAAATTTTGATTTACTTGAAATAATTCATAAATATTTAGATAAAAAACTTGTATGAGAGTAATGTTTACAAATTGTTTACGTTTCGTGAATTTACTTAAAAGCAACTAAATCCTAGAAACTGATTCTAATTACAGTACTCCACTGAAATAACGCCTGGCAAATAAATAGAAACAAAATAATAATATAGATTGATTGTTTTTTGTGGATTTTCAAATGAAATTTTCTTACATTTCAGGTCAATTTTATATAATAATCCTCAAAGTCATATTGTATAAGGCAACCAATAGTAAAAACTAGTCGGATAATATTCTATGATAAAACTGTTATTTTGTGCTATTATATTGTACAATATTTAGTAAACTTGTAATCGTGATATAAAGGTCCAATTTTTAAAAATATGTGCACTAGATAATTTCAGTTTGTAGTGCGAACATAGTGGTAGAAATTCATTGTATTTTTGATACTTATTAGTACATAAACTTGTGTAACTAAGTTATGACGGATTCAATGGTACCATCGTCAATAATGCAACAATCTAATACTCAAGTACCAGAGAGCAAAAAACGAAAATCACCGGAAGTTCATACCGCAAATATGGCGCCTGGAGGAATTACAAGGGAAAGAAGTTTCGTTCGAACTACAAATCAACAGGCAAGTTTTTAATTTTTGTTTATGTACTTTGTGTTTATCTTTTATCATAATATTTGTAAATTCAAACGACATCTAACAAGCATTTTGTTTTAGAATTTAAACAAAAGACGAAGTTTAGCGTTTACACAACAAACAAGTGCTCAACATTTGAATGCAATAAGAGGAAAGCCTGCTTTAGAAATTTATCGTCCACCAAGTAAGTTAAAATATTTTAGAACTTACAACACACATTTGTATACATTTTCAAATTCCGAAAATTCCCTTATTTTCGCTTTGAACGTAAAATCCTTCCTACTCTGATATAACTGTATTAGACGTTCGAATCGATGGGAATTCCTTAAATAAACTGAATGTTCATGCCCAGGAATTCACCATGAATCGACCGGGAGAACTGCAAAGCCCTCGGTAATATTTATACATAAATTTATTGTTTTGCAGAAATAAACTACAACTTACAACATACTTCTAGTTCTTCAATTGTATTTCCTGCCCCAGGTAATATTCTGCAGCATTCGAAATCCAACGCCAGCATACAGCACATGCACCTGAGTGGAAGGCCCGCGATTCCCATCTCCAACATGAGCAACCACAGGGCTATATTATTGTCGCATCCTATGCAGATTAGTCAGATTGGCGTTGCACTGCAGTCTTCGCAATTACCGCTTGTTAATTCACCGTCCAGCGGGAATATTTTACACGTAAATCACAATTGTTAAATGTCTTTCTCAATCAAGCATTTATTCCTGTAGCAAACAACTGCACACAGAGTTAAGTTCGCTGCTGATAATGAAGCAGTTAAAATGCAGAGTCATCTTGCCGGTAGCAACAATATCAACAACAATCAACAAAATCTGCAATTTTTTAACAATGGCTTAAAACCAGGGATAAATGCATTGCAGCGATCAAAATCTCTGTCCTCTGCAGATGCATTAACTCGTGGAATTGCGGGCTTAGGACTGGCTCTCGGAAACGAAGCTAACGACATTGGAAGCTTTCCTCCAGAAATTCAGAGTTTAATAGATAAAGCAATGGAGGATCCCAATCAGTTAAACGCTCGCAGTCTTATGGAGTTGGCGTTGCACGTTATGCATCGAGCAGTCGAGGGCCGTAGATTCGCGTTGCCCATTTCCAAACTTTGTATATCAATAATTGCCAAAGAGCGAAAGGAGACGTTTTTGGAAGCTTTGTTAAATACTTGTCGTCAATGGTATCAAGAAAGAGAAAAGGTACTGGTATTTTACTGTTATTAAGTTACATAAAACATTACTATTTTTAGATCTTGTATTCTGTTCACGGCATGAAGTCTCCTTCGCGTACTCGGTTGACTGCTTTCATGGCTTTCCTAACTGAGATGTTTTGCCAATTGAAGCGTCGTCAACTGCAATTGAGAACCCAATGCGATGGTGTTCCTCCACCCATAGTCCTACTAACACTGCTATCAAAGTGCTGTGAAGATTGTGTTAAGCCACCAATTAGATCACTTTCAGAGGTATAGAACCGAATAAAAATTCCAATATCATAAAAAATACCATAAAATACTGCTATGAATTTCAGATTGAATGCTTGTTCTTCGTGTTAACTTGTATCGGTCGAGATTTGGAGACTCACCTGCCACAGCGACTGGAAAGCTTGCTATCATCCGTGCGCGATGCTTTTCTAAACTCTAATGCATCGGCTCCAGCAATTCGCAGGACCCTTTTGCAGCTAATTGAACTTCAAGCATCTCGCTGGCAATTGCCTGGAAACACGGTGCTGTACTATTATCCATCATCCAAATGAATTTGTTTATCTCAAATTATTTAATTTAGAATGATGTGTGTCAAGATATTTTAGCATTTATTTTAAGAAAGTGTACGTCTTAAATTAATTGATTAGAAAAAAAGAGTAACTGCTTCAAATAAATTTTGCGCTATTTTGTTTTTTGGTTACTTTACATAATTTAAGTTTTATACAATTTATAAATTGTGATATAAGACGAACAATTTTTGAGTTAGAATTACTTAGCATAAAATACCTACTTATATATAGGTTTAGGTTAGACATTAAATCCATATACCAACTTTAATTTATTTTTTTCGCATGATTCATTTGCTCCTTATCTTCTGAATCCCAGTAAGTTTTCTAAATACCTTTTCTGTAGGTTTAGTGAATATCAGGAAATTAACTAATGATTTGTGCCTAATTTATTTTATATTTTATTATGTTGCTCCAGAAACTTTCGGTATTCTATTGTAAATTAAATCTGAAATTGTATTATTTAACACTAGTCAATATTTAAATGTTCTTTAAATTTGGAATATGTTATGTTTCCAAAAAAAATTAAGTGCAGTAATTGCAACTGGAAATATATTTGTTATTAACAAAATCAAGTGTTTCGATTAAACTTAAATCAGGTTTCGAAATAATGTAAACGTACAGCAACTCCACTTTTTTGAGAAGATGTGATTGAAGAGGCCAGCCAGATCAGTAATCCCTGTTACACGGTTCTCATATGGGAAACAGGGTCGGCGGGTAGGTAGTAATGCACAATATAATATATATTATATATAATTATATAAGTGTAATAAATAATAGATTTTTAGAAAACTATTTTGGCCTCAACCGCTGGATGACTGCATTTTAAATTAAACTTTCAACCTAGAAGTAAAATTAGATGAATGAAATTGAATTTGAATTTGAACTCGATTCTCACTTACCTATAAGGCTATATATTACTTCCACTTATTTTAAATACAGATAAAGTAAAGTAAATTTAATGTCATTATAGAGATTTTAGTACTTTCTGATTTCCATATTTGTTCTCCATATTATGATCTTGGGCATTAGTTCCCAGCACTTGTGTCCCATAGGTGTAGGTCATTTCGTTTTACGCCTTCAGCATCTATAAATCGTTTTACCAAAGACTATATTATATTATATACTATGAATTAAATGAACCACTTCTTGTAGGCTTTCATCCGAGTCCAACATACATCTCCAGAGTTCAAAACCCTGATGAGTGAATAGTGATGGTCAATTAATTGTACATACCAAACAGTCCTTGACTTTACTCTTTAGTAATTGCTCGCGGATGGCACAGCACTTTTATCTTCCTGCAGATTTGTTCGAGCAAGAATATTGGTTGTACATAATTACAAAACGAATCTCTTCAGCCTTTCACTTCCACTTCAAAAAATCCATTCATAACACGCTACAATCCGACGCCGTTTTGTGCTTGGGTGGTATCGAAAATGATAAGCAAACAAATTGATGCAGTAGAAGCACGCGATTTTCTATTCAAAATAATTTACACGTTTCTGTAATATACTTGTAACTTCGAAATGATTTAAATTGTGAAAGTATTGTTTAGCAAGATAATTACTCTCAGATGGTCGTTAACACTCAACTTGAATTATAAAAACATGAGGAAAGCTGTCTCAGGTTGGCAAATCGAAAGAAGTTTTAGTCCTAGTTACAACTTTATTGCAGCAAAATGAATTTGATGGTGAGCACTGCTTAGGAGTAGAGTCAAAATTGGATATTTCTTGTGCATTAGAAATATTCAACGCAGTAAATGGTTTTAATAATGTCTTTGTGTTTGTGAAGTTTTTCTTCACAACAGTGCTTTTTTTTTAAAAATTAGCAAAGTTCTTTTTTACATTTGCAATGTGCATGTGTGTGTTTAAGGACTTTTGTGAACATTATATGCACTAGTGAAAACATAGCTTAGAACTATGGTGTTAATGGTTTGAGTTGTTCTGGTTGCGTTGCAAATACTTTTTAGTTTTTTGAAATGCAGCGCGAACAATATTTTGATTGGATTTGAATCTGGATGAAGAGATTGAGATAAACATTCTTACTTTCTGAAACCTATTCTTTTAAGACGTATTTGGCGAAAATTTCATTTTCAAATCAATATTATTTTGTATTTTCAGTTGATGCTGATAAACGTTATAGTTTGCGGAGATTTAATTGTGTCTACTCCAACAACCCACAACAATAATTTCAAAGTCAGACAACCGAAAGTTACCCAAGACCAAGAGGCCCAACCTTCCGATGATTCCGGATTTCGTCAGAAAAGAGGATCACATTCCCACAAACACTATTTACATGTCCTTAAACCTATAGCAAAGCTAAAATCATATCATGTAAGCCACGGTCACCACAATTACCATGAGGAACCACAACATATTCCTGAGCAAGTCCATCACACCTTCTCCGAAACACACGAGCACATTCACCATGATCATGAAGGAAAAACATCTGATGATTCACAAAAAATTGAGGAACATGAGTTTCATAAAATTAGCGATCACCAGCCACATGAAAATTCACATGAAATTCACCACCAAGAAGATGAACATGAATTAGCTTACCATGATAGTCACCATTCTGTTGAGGAGCATAAGGAAAAAATTAAAGTGAAACATCACCATCACCATCATCATCATAACCATATTAAGACCGTTATAAAAAAAGAACCTTATAAAGTGGAAAAAGTAGTTCACGTACCTGTGGAGAAAGTGGTGCATGTACCAAAACCGTATCCCGTGGAAAAAATAGTGGAAAAAGTTATTCACATTCCGGTGGAGAAAATTGTGGAAAAGCCCATAGAAATAGTAAAAAAAGTCCCATACGAAGTCAAAGTACCTTATCCTGTGGAAAAAATTGTATATGTCCCTAAGCCTTATCCTGTGATCAAAACTGTTCCATACCCAGTTGAAGTGAAGGTTCCAGTACACATGAAACAGATTCCATATCACGTCGAGCAAAAAATTCCCATTCCAGTTAAATTTGAGAAAATACCACTAACATTTCATTCGGAAAAACCTGTGCATGTGCATGGACTGCATTCACATGAACCCCATCATTTAGAACATAACGACAAAGACTACTCGGCTTCGGGCAGTCAACTCCACCAAGTTCGTGCTTCCAGCAATGGTTTTCTCCGCAACTCCCCTCCCAACTCCACTTACAATAATTACTTAAACTTGCGCCCCACTGAAGTATCTAAGTACCCCGTCGCAGTGCAGCAGCAACCCCAGCAACAATACGTCTCCCCCCGCACTTTTCACCACATCAACAATAATTTCTCTGCGTACAATGGAACTCTAGCAGAAAACAACCAGAGAAATATTCCGAAACCATCTTTTAATGCAAATAATGACCAGAATAAACTCTTCAAAATTAACTCTGCTGAATTAATGCAAGAACCTCTTTTACCGGAGGAATCACAAATAATTGCACATATTCAACCAATTGAAACGATGCCAGTTCAATTCGTTCAATTGCATCCAATTCATTTTCAAGCTGGACCTTTCGCCTTAAACTAATACATGTGTTATAGAACTTGCAACTAAGTAATATGCTTTTGGATGTGATAAATGAATCTTAAATAAACAAAAGAAAATCTGTCGTTAAATTAGTTGTTTTTTTTTAAGTAAAATGTGATCCCAGAGGATGATTGGATGACTTGGCTGTACGTATAAACTTAATATATTACTGCAACCACCAACATTCCCAGAAATTCATTTTTGCTATTAAAAAATCTAGATATCGAAAAATAATTCATGCAAATAAAAACTATTCCAAGAACTCGAAATTTAATTTTGAATCTTTAAATAGAGCAATAAAAATAGAATTAGAATTTTTGAAACATTTATTAAATTTTAATTTATTACACACTTTATAAAAACATTAAAATTTTTAAAAATAACAAATTTTCTGTTTAAAAGATACTTAAATTCTAATGCAAACTTACAAGACCACATGAATGAATTCTATACGATAAATCATTCTTTTTTAAGAACTCCTAACTCTTCTAGTAAGTTTTGGAATCCATCGGGAAATAAGCCAGCATCTATTTCGGTATTCCATTGTTTGTACTAAATGATAAGGTAAGTTGATGGCATTTACAGAGCCCAATTAAATGTGCCGAATTATACGTACGCGCTCTAGTTCTGCCCTCAGGGCTATAACGGCTTTCTCACGATCGGCTACGAGCTCCTCAAGATACTGATAACGTAGTTTCTTACGAGCACGGCATTCACGAGCACTTTGTCTGCTACGCTCTAAAAATTATTACTAATTAGATATAAGAATAAAAATTGATGGTGTTGTACCTAATTTAGCTCTCACATCGACCTTCTCCGCTGAGGCTTTTCTTCCAGGTTTTCTGCCCCTCTTGCCAGTCTCCTTACGTTCCTGCATTGAATTGAATTGCAAAGGGATGAAAATTTTTATATACCATTATACCTTATTGTTTATGCGACAAAATGATTTCATGTAAGTCTTACAGTCTGGAGACTGTAAATAATTCAGTTTATAATCTTTAGCTTTATATATTACGTTCTATGTATGTTTTTGTAATTTTACTTTTCCTTATCTCAGTACGTGAATTTTCCACTAAATTACCACAATTGCTTTTTGATAAAATTTGTACAACAGAATTCCTTAATGCTGTGCAAAAGATCTACCTGAATACCGTTTAAGGATAATAAACGAAAATACGTGGAGGATACAAGGATACTGCGCACATACATACAGGACTTATTTGTCAACAATTATTTAGTTGAGGCCTCTAAACAATAACGGCTTAGTATGGAATGTGATATGAATTTCATGGAAATATACATGTTAGTCTGTAGAAAAACAACTAGCAATTTGGGTTTCCTTGGAGTTATTAACTTAGAGGCAGGGTATTATGGAGAATGTCATCATGCATTCATGCATTGAATAAGAACGCAAATTCGAGTTGACAATGAATTCATACAAAATTCTAAAAATTCTGACCCTTTTATAAATTACTTACGGATAAGTTTGGTTCTTCCGCAATGACCATATCACTGCTGTCCATTTTGATGAAAAACACTTTCTACGCGTCTAAAGAATTATTCTGACACAGCTCACTACTGCTCAATAAATACTCCATAAACATTAAACAAAAAACGTCACTGTCACTGGAGATCAATTCTCGTGTTGCTCTTTTGACACTTTGTTAGTAAATTGACATTTGTACGTATCAATGAAATTGTTGTTTGTCTCTCTCTCTCTCTCAACGAAGAAATTAATTAGCCGCATTTAACTTTCTACAATTTTTTGGGATTTCACTGATTAAAAGTTTTAAATGAAAAATTACACAAGACTTTTTTAATTTTGTTTAGAATTTATTTAAACATACAAATGATTTACAAAATCGTAACTTATACTTCCAGTTCGTTTTTTTAATTATATGATGATTTACTTGTAGACAGTAAAGCTAAAAGTCCACTGGATAAGCTGACCGAAAAAACATAATTGAGAGCAGGGGAAGTAGTCTTCAAAATGAAAAAACTGATTAATATAATAATAGCCAAAAATAGCGAGTTGTTGTAGAAGATTGCAAATGTGGTAGCTTCATAGTCAGCTACTTCGTTTTTCTTCCATAAAACCCTTTCATCCTTTTCCTTTCTGGTCATTTTCTTGTCATCCGCCAACTGCCTCATAACTTCCCTTGTGACGGCATCCTCTCGCTTCACGGCAACCTTGTGCTTAAGGGAAAATTTTGTATTCTTGTAGGCCAGTGCCATCAAATAGGTGCTTAAAATTGTTACTCCAACAAAAAACACCGCACTAGATATTATGTCCATGCTGTGAATCCTCCAGAAAAGCCCTAGTATAAAGATGAGTGCTTGTAAATAACTATAAGGTACAGAAGTAAACATTCCACTTACAAATTGGAATTGCAGACACGATAAATGCATTTCCATAAAATAAAGCTGAAGACTTCGTGCTTACATTACGGCTGAAATCCTGGAGAAGGAGCTCTTCCTCCTTGGTAAATCCAGATGTCCCAACTTTTGGTCCTTTAGCTTGAACCATTTTTATAGATTTTCCTCGAATTTCTCACAGCAAACTCAGCCTCAACCGTAAAAAATTTTTAAACGTGTAAGTTCACCCGATGAACACGAATCAATTCAGACAACTAAAACTGACTTTTACTGCAACGTGTCGTCGCGTATTACTTCCAGTGTTGGGAGATCGTGGCAATCTTCACATTTCGAGGGAATTTTGATACCAACAATATCTGAACGAAAACTGTACCTACGTAGAGTTCATTAGCCAAATAAGAAACGTCAAACTTTGTACTTTGTCCTAAGTTGATTTTTTCCATAAGTCCACATTAAATTTTTCTTATTTTAAAAAAAAACGTGTAATATTCAGTAAGTAATATGTATATAAAAAGTATAACCGTTATTTAGTCTATGTGTTTTTTTAGTTTTCTAATGAACGTAGCTTTTAGGAGTTTATGTGAATATGAATTTAAAATGCTATCCCTCAAATGTTACCTGATCAAGTTTGCTACCAACACATACTTTAAAATATTCAATTATACGCCCTTTGGGGTAGTGTCGAGATTATGAACTAACTTTAATAAAAACGGTTGTAAAATTAATGCGCGAATCATTAAATTCATTAAGTAAGTTTTACTTGCAGTACCCTGTGCAACTAATGATTTACTAACAAAAATAATAATTTTATTTAATACATACCTATTATGTAAAATTAGTCTTCAAAATTATAAAAATTGATCAAAAACCTTAATACAAAAAACTACTATATAGTGATTTGGAATGTTTAATGGGTATGCTTTAAAGTTGTTCAATATCTTACGTAAAATATTTTAAAATTTCCAGCAAAATGAAGCCATTATTACTTGCAACACTCTGCCGAGCAACTAGGTTTCATCATGTGAATCGTCTGATGTCTTCACAGGCGAAGTTTACTAGTTTGGAAGTAAATGATAAAACTGGCGTTGGACTTCTTACAATGAATCGCCCTCCCGTGAACGGATTGAATTTAGAATTGTTAACTGAATTGAAAAATAGCATTGAGCAACTGGAACAAAATAGGTCTCGAGGAATGATTTTGACTTCTGTAAATTGTGCAATTCATTATATTTTTACCAGCCTAATTAATTTATATTTTAGGCTTCGAAATCAGTATTTTCCGGAGGATTAGATATTCTTGAAATGTACAAACCTAATCCGGAGAGACTTAAAAACTTCTGGTCAACATTGCAAGAAGTTTGGATGAAACTTTATGGTTCAGGGTTTCCAACAGCTGCTGCCATTAATGTAAAATTGCTAACATAAATAAATGAAATAAACTGAGATCAACTTTCAGGGTCATTCGCCAGCTGGCGGCTGCTTGCTTGCGTTGAGCTGCGAATACCGCGTTATGTGTCCGAATTTCACTATTGGCCTCAATGAAACCCAGTTGGGAATTATTCCTCCCAAATGGTTCATTGCTTCCATGAAGAACGTCTTGTCCAACAGAGTAGCAGAGAAAGCTTTGACATTCGGAACAATGTTTTCTACAGCCGAGGCCTTGCAAATTGGTCTTGTAGATGAAGTAGCTGCTGACAAAGCCGAAGCTATTGCCAAATGTGAACAGTTTTTGCTGAAGTTTAGTAAAATATCACCAGTTGCAAGAGCCCTCACAAAACAATCAATAAGGAGTAAAGATTTGCAAGAACTGGAGGAAACTAGAGACATGGACTTGCAAGGATTTCTGTTTTTCATTAACCAGCCGAAAGTGCAACAACAACTTGAAAAATATTTAGAAAGCCTTAAAAAGAAATAAATTCCTTTTAATACTTTCATTTTAAATATGAATACCTGCAAGCCTGTATAATGAGCGAAAAACCATATTAGAAAGTCTAACACAAGTATATTTGCAGAATAACAGTAATTTAAAGAATTCTCACGTTAGTTAACACATTTAAGACTGTAATTTTCTATTCGACATCATGCGAAAATCGTTGTTTACAATATTTCATTTTACAACTTTATACTATAAGTACACTAACTTTAATTCAATTTTTTAAATGAAATTGTTCTTAGAGTTTAGCATTATGAAATATGAATATCTAATCGTTTCCATCACGCTCTTTGTTATCAGAAGAAGGTTTGTACTTCTATAATATATAAAAAAAAGGAAAAAACCAACATTTTTTAAAATGTAGGAAATAAAATGAAAATAAAAATTGCAAAATCCTAATATTTCTATTTCGTTAATTATAATATATTAATTAAGAGTCATTTGAGAAAAACGTAAGACCTTGATTTTGGAGTCTCCCTCTTGTTTTTTATGTCATTTTTGTATTTGAAACAATTATACCTGAACAACCACAAGACAGTTTTTATATGTTTATCTACTTAAAACAAATTGTTTATTCTATTTACGTAAGGAAGGACGAAGGTCATAAGCAACTTGGCCTCGGTCCTCGGTGCTGAAGGATGTGCTTCAATTAGGAAAAAGTTAAAAGGTAAGAAATTACGGAGGTATTTATAATATCCTGTACAACATTACTCCTCGTATTTTTAATTTTTTGCTTGTATAAAAAATTAACCTTTAATAGAAACCAATGGCAACATTGTCTAATTTAGAGATAGATAAATAGAGAAACTCCATTAATAAAACAACTAATCGCTTTTCAAAATCATGCTTTATTAGCAACAGGAATGGATCTCCAATGAAGATTTTTCATACAATTCGATTTGAGATATTTCGCCGGTGCGAAAAGAGCGAAGCAGTTTCCGATGTTCAATGCAAAAAGCTTAAGAAGCTTTACTAATTTTTATAGCACAATTTGGTGCGATTTTTTTACACTTCACAACAATGTTATCTATTTATTTCGGTATTGCTATTTTTCCAAAGGACAACCAAATTTTTCCTTTAAGTTAAATAAGCTTATTAAAGAACTGCAAAAGAATTCGGGAATTTCTTGTTAGAAATGAAAGCAGAGAGAAGTGAAAGAAAAAATGAAGAATGAATCGTTTTATAGTGATATGAAAAGGATATTTAATATTCGAATAGCAAGAAAGTCTCAGAAACTACAACATGATGGTTATTGGTAATATTCACGAAACTGGGAATAGGCTGACAATCGTAAACCACAATTATGGTGCAATAAACATGTCGTGTATATGAACGCTTGAAAAACAGAAAATGTGCATTACGGCGGGAAATCTGTGCTGTTTGCATAGTTGCAAGCATTCTTCATAAAACGGGGCGAGGTGCACGTCGTAATGAACTGCATTTGAGTTGCGAGTACACTAACTACTTCGGGACTCGGACTTCTGCTCCTGACTCCTGGATAGTAAGTCTTACACTATATGATGTTATGCAGGAACTGCATTCATGGAGTGAAAAACTTTTTGCCTTCAGCAAAAACTACCAGAAATTTATTTAAAATGATTTTCGATGTCATATGATCACACCGCAATGTAGTCTGCGGTATATTTAATGATATCCGCTTCGGAATGTACGAATTGAACTCATTTTGAAATTATGAAGTAGAAAGTTATGTATAGTGTAAAAAAGGATATCCCATCGGCTATATGAAAAAATGCCTGAGATGGACAAAGATACTTAATTTATAGATGAAATTATAGCTTGACATAAGATAAAACGATTTCTATATATGAAACAGGTTAAAAACTTGCCATTATGATTTTTTTAAACATTGTTAATACAAAGATATTAAAAAAAAACCCCATTTTATTAGAATTTTCATTTTATAACTTTTAATTTTGAAAACTACATATTCATTGTAATGAAGGTTACATTAGAATAGTTCAACATAAAGTGTTTTAAATAACTAAAGTTAATAAAAGTTGATTGGAATTACAGTTAATTAATTGTACGAACTAGTATTTGTTTAAAAATTAATTTCAATAAACTGCCATTGTCTAAATAATAAGACAAATGTTTTAGTGCAACGAATATGAATTGAAATCCATTTTAGGGATAATTAAACGTAGATATCTCGAGAACGGGGCGACGACGAGGGCACACAATTTATATGTTTAAAATTAAGTTAATATATG
Organism: Leptogaster cylindrica; assembly: GCA_963082835.1. Lineage (NCBI taxonomy): Eukaryota > Metazoa > Arthropoda > Insecta > Diptera > Asilidae > Leptogaster > Leptogaster cylindrica. Next base: position 3,655,249 of record OY720105.1, on the reverse strand, counting down.
TATATAATTATATATAGACTTTCAATTGATGCTTTTTTCAATTCTTTTGAATTTACATTATCCGTGGCTTTTTCTGGTAAGAAGATTAAGTTCGAATTTCATAATACTAATATTACTTCTTAGAGATAACTCCTAGTTCTATAGACTTACAATTAATGTATTATGTGTTTTATTCTAAAAATAATTTAGAAGATAAAATTATTTCTGTCAGCATGGGTATCTTCCTTTGTTTGTACTGTGACAAACATTGCGTCTCGAACTTTTTATAGTGGGAAAATAAATACAAAAACCAACTTTTATTTTATCCATTTACAATTGATAATATAGTTAACTTACAATAATTTAACTTACTTAAATTAACTTCTGCTTCTTCATGATGTCCGGGGGTATGCATAAAAAAAATTATTTTCTACAAAATAATAGAAGTGATTTGTTCTCGAATCGCAGGAACTTGTTCTAACAATCTAGAAAAACTTGTTCCCAGAATCTAAAAGGGATTTGTATCCAAAAATGCAAAAGGCTTGTTCCTGGAATCTAAAAGGGTTTTGTGTCCAAAAATACATGAAGCTTGTTCCCGGAATCTAAAAGGGATTTGTGTCTAAAAATACATGAGGCTTGTTCCCGGAATCTAAAAGGGATTTGTATCCAAAAATACATGAGGCTTGTTCCCGGAATCTAAAAGGGATTTGTATTCAAAAATGCAAAAGGCTTGTTCCCGGAATCTAAAAGGGATTTGTGTCCAAAAATACATGAGGCTTGTTCCCGGAATCTAAAAGGGATTTGTATCCAAAAATGCAAAAGGCTTGTTCCCGGAATCTAAAAGGGATTTGTGTCCAAAAATACATGAGGCTTGTTCCCGGAATCTAAAAGGGATTTGTATCCAAAAATACATGAGGCTTGTTCCCGGAATCTAAAAAGGGATTTGTATCCAAAAATACAAGAGGCTTGTTCACGAAACCTATGAAGCATTTGTATTTAAATATTCTTCAACCAAAACATTTTGCTCGGAAAGTGTATTTGGGAATTTGACATATTAATTTTGTTCACTTTAAATTCCAGTTTTAACTTGTGCAAAGAAAGATAAATCTTAATCAAATAACAAACAATTTGGAATGAAAGAACGTTCCATGCTAGCAACATCAATATACTGAACATCAGCAACATGGCTCAAATGTGTGGAAACATGTAAAGAGGGGAAGTTGGTGTCCCAAAAGTATCTTTTCGTTGAGTTGCATATTTCGAGAAGTATTTCTAAACACTAGACGAGAGTTTAGTTTTTCTGCGCAAGTACTGCCATTTATGAAAACTTTCCCACGTAATTTTCTCTTAAAGAACTCTTTTTGGGACAGTTTGTGTATACAAACTGATATGCTGCGCAAGTCAGTATTGTTTGTTGTACAGTTCGCTGGTTTGGATAGCATTAATGTCCAATTTGTAGCCAATCCCTGCAGAATAACCGATTCCCATAGAAGTCAGGGAAAAGCACTCAATGAGCGCCTTCAGTCAATTCTAATTAACCGTGCGCTGTGGACGGTGACGAGGTCGGCACGTTCGCGGAAAATTACCTCAACTCTCGAGTTTTCCAAGTTTTACATTATTGTCCCACTTGGGTAGTAGTGTGCTTTAATTTCTGCTTGTAATTTATTTAAAGTTCGTCACTCACGTTCTAACTATTGACTTTTCCGGGACTTGCTTTTCATCATCACTCAGCGTAGTAAACGGATACGAAGAAATCAGCGCTTAGGGTGAAAAAATATTGATTTTGTGTTGCTGTGAATATTATGTCCTTCCAGAACAAGATACGGTCTTTGGATGATGGTACTACGGGTAATATTCAACGTTGTGCTAACCAAACCTCATCAATTATAAATACTCGCTAATAAATATGCAAAATGTTTGATTGAAATCAGTGTTCCATACAACAATGAACAATGATAAATTGAATTGATTGCATGCCAGTTATTTGTTACGATATGAAAATAAGGATTACCAGTGAATTCAGAACTTGACAAAATTCTACATAATATATGCCGCTTCTAGTCCAGTGAATATGTTGGAAACGAAAGTGGTGTAATAAAATGGCAAAAAAATTTACACTTTCTGGCAAAATGTTTAATCTGTGCCCGTTCAAATTGAAATATGTGGTACAATTGTGTTACGGTCTCGTTAGCATGCCGCGACTCCTTTAGCTTAATTGAAGCATTTTCAATTTTGATGCTTTTTAGTACATTGTTGAACAATATTCGCTTCGGTGGAAGCTTTAGAACGATGTGATTAGTAACATTGAAAACTCTAATACTTATGGTTAGAATAGAGCAGTGAAATAGATTGTTGTTGCCCATAACAGAGAAGGATTGTCTGCAAGAATGAAAAAACTATACTGTAAATTAAGCTCTTTGTTAATTCATAGCATTAATGTGCACTTTTTGTTATCGCATGCGATTTATCAAAATGGTGCTGTTGCGGGTGAAACGAAAGACATGGATTTCTCGAATGCCAACAGTGCAACTAGTGCTACTGAAAACATCGCAATTAACACAATCTCCCGCTGGAATAGCAGCTTCGACACCGATGCATTTAACGGGAATAAAGAAGACAACTTCTTGGTCACCCTGTCAAGTTGCCAAACTGTGTGTGCTTGCAAGTGGAAGGGCGGCAAACAAACAGTGGAATGCATTGATCGCGCATTATCTTCGATACCAGATAACATCGACGATAAAACGCAGGTTTTAGACATGTCAGGCAACAATTTGCAAATTCTACCTCATGAACAGTTCATTCGATCTAATTTACTGAATTTACAGAAATTGTTCCTACGAAATTCTCGAATAGCCCAAATTAACAGCGATGCATTCAAAGGATTAACCAATCTTGTCGAATTAGACTTATCACACAATCTTCTAATTGGTGTACCCTCGGCAACATTTAGTTACATTCCATTTCTACGGGATTTGACTTTAGCCTCTAATCCGATCGAGAAGATTGAGGCTAACTCATTTTATTATGTATCAAGTCTACACAAATTGGACCTATCGCACTGTGATATCCACACAATAGCTCCGCAGGCTTTCGAGGGCCTAGAAGCGTTGTTTTCGCTAAAGTTGAATGGCAATAAACTGTCGGAAATTCGTCCTCGCACCCTCGAAATGCTAAGCAGATTGCATCATGTCGAGTTACATGACAATCCTTGGATGTGCGATTGTCGTATAAGGGCAGCAAAAATTTGGTTAACCGACAAAAATATTCCATATCCCGTAGCACCGACGTGCTCCGGCGGCCCAGAAAGGATTATTGACCGTGCATTTTCTGACCTGTCCGTGGAAGAATTTGCGTGTCGACCCGAAATGCTACCGATTTCTAGATATGTTGAATCAATCATGGGATTGAACGCTACAATAACGTGCCGAGTTCATGGTATTCCTGCACCGAATGTTAGTTGGTTTTGGAATGGTCGACTGCTCACGAATGGCTCCGCGTTTAGTTCTCATCAACGCGTTTATATTTTTGATAGCGAAAATCGCGAAAAAGTCAGCAAATTGATTCTGACAAATTCACAATTGACTGATTCCGGTGAATTTTACTGTGTAGCAGAAAATAAGGCTGGAATGGTTGAAACAAATTTTACACTTCATGTTACGACACGTGCAGCGGGAATAACTGCTTTCGGGAGCAACCAAATTGTTGGTCTTACTGCAGCTCTTGTTATCCTTATTCTATTTATATTACTTGTTATAATATTTCTATTGGTAAGAATGAAACGTTCACCGTTTTCGGATAGTAAAACACCAAATCACTTAGAAATAGTGACGACTGTTACACAACCCGTCAACACCAACGGCAAACTGCAGCCTTCTTCCTTGACCACACAAAGTAGAACAGGCGAGCTGGGTGGGATTCTCAAGAAGCCCGAATCTATAATAAATTCAGAAGCTGGCCCCAACCTTTCAGAAGGTTATGCCAAATTTGCGGCTTCAGCTGAAAAACCATCGAAGCTAACTGATTTTCCATTCGCAAATACTAGCAATGCAGACACCAGCAGCAGTGTGCTTTCCTCTGCGTCCTGCTATATATCACCCACTGCATCAACAGGAAATAATCCAGACTTAATTAATGATACTAGAAAATTTAACAGCGATGAATCCCTAGACGTGAAACTATCTGCAGCGATGCCGAGTGAATCTATAAAATTAACGTTTGTTCGACCGAAAAATGGAGAGGATAATTCAATTGCAGAATGTAACTTAACCTATCCATCCAGTTTGTGGAACTCTGCACCAACGCCCACCCAAAGTTTCTACTCTGATGAACATTTTCTGAAACGAGCCACCAGCACAACGTTCTCCATGTTAAATTACGGCAGCGATAAGACATCAATTATTGATAATAGATTCTTATATGACTTGAACAATGGAACAACCAAGGAATACTTCAGCAAAACATTTCCCCGAACATATTGCAGCACAAGCATATCAACACCATCATCAGCAACGAATAGCATATCAAAGGACCATGCAAGGAATGTTTTATCCACAACTCTAACAACAAGTACAGCTCTTTCGTCATCTAGAAGTATAAGCGGATACCCATCTGACTACGGTCTACCGTTAGTTCCTGGAGCTGAGCAGCATGTTCAACACTCGGTTCACAGCCACAACCAACAAAATCAACAATATAACAATAACATAAGTTGCAATAATAATAAAAGTAGTAGCACGTTGTCCTCTACTATGGCCGGAGTCATGCCAATTACAGCTAAGACCTTACGAGTGTGGCAGAAAGGTGGGGTTCCCGTTTTACCGCCCGTGACCGCCTTAAAACGTGCTTTATCAAGTAGCAGCCGAAATTCACCGGACGAAGGCTACCAGGAATGGAGTGGCACAGACGTTTAGTTTATGTAATTGGCACGCCATTTTTATGAACTAACGGTTATTACAATTCTAGCTATATTTATTTTTCGAGGAGAGAGCTTCAAAATATGTAAATATTACAATTTTTTGTGATAGTCTTGTTAAGTGTATAAATCGATTCGGTTAAACATAAGGCAAAAAAGATTTAGTGTTGAGGGCTTCGTTGTAATGAAACAACAGCAATTATTATACGGACAATTAGTGGACAGCAAATATCAGTACATTAGAAATTTAATCGCCGTTCGTTGGATGTATGTTTCCTTTTGTAAGTTAACATTTACGCTACTTTATCAAATAATTATCTAGGTAACAAACTTGCAGTATTGGTGGAGTCCGACGAATATTTAATTCGTTTGAAATATGCAGTTATAAGTAACACAATTTTAAGATGTTGAACTGTAACGAAAAAATACTGTTTTTATATTTATACGAATTTTTTTAAAAAGTTTTAAAATACAATAATTGACTGTAATTGTTCTTAGTATGCTTTGATTTAGTAGAGTTCTAGGTACTTGAATTTATCATTTGCACAACTCCTTCGGTTTTTTATTACAATTCTATGTTTATAATCTTATGTGGCACTTTGTATCAATTTTTAACCAAGAACTGATTTAACTTCACTCAAGGCTATTTGGTAGTTTTAATTTAACATTAAAGAATGCGTTCTGCATTACGTAAATGTAGATATCTATGTTGAATTTTCTAACTTTCGATTTTATATGAATATATTCTTTTCCGTTCACTTACTGCCATGTAAAACTTTCTTAATATTGAATGTTTAAATATAAATCGATTTCCATGTTTTATTTAATATGAACTTATTAATTACTATCCACAAAAGTAAATTTTCCTCGACAACAGAGTAAGTGCGAGAAATTTAAATTATAATACTCCTATGTAATTAAGTTCTATCTCGTCTATGTGTAAACGGCTTTTGGCTCCGAATATATTAGGATATAGCGAATTTTATCTATTTTACAATTTTTCCAGAGAAATACAGTAATTTAATTTAATGCTGAAGGCAGCATTAATGAACGAATTTTATGGATATTTATGAAGCGCGTTTCGAATGAAATGTTAGAAAATCGTTTAGTCTTTATTTCTTAGCTGAGTCACTGAGTGTTCTTAAATACACGGATTCACGATCTTATTAAGTGTATAAAATCTGGTCTTATTAAATGTTTTTATGGCAATTGTTTTTTTTGCATTTTCTGTACTGAATTCCTACAATTTTAATTTATTTTTTGTGTGACCTAAATTCGAACAGTTGAACAATTTAAGCAGATTTTTACGAAAATTCCAACACCAAAGTTTATTCAAACCCCTAAATCAAAATTAATTTTTTTTAGTACTTTCTATGGGAACAGTATATCTGATATATTTCACGTATTTTCAAATTGTTTTACTTGTTTTCAAATTTACTTCATTGATTTTCAAACAAACTCGCTTAGTGGAATAAAATTCTTGCTGCGTGTTATATTTCATAAAAATCGTTTTTTGCAATCAAATATTTGCAATTCTCTCATGCTGAATATTCCAAACCATTTTCTAAACTTTCGAATTGGTTCAGTTTTATATTTTTCAAACGACTTTATGTTCTTTTTTGTCTTACCTTTTTTAAATTCAAATACCTTTTTTCGTACTGTAAAGTGGGATTACCTGAACCTGAATGTAAACATTGAGGGATCAGGGAGAGTTTGAATATGTGGAAGAGGCTTATCTCCAGCCCTATGCACACTGCAGGTCGTCCACCTTTTTCATGTCGCGGGCCAAATTAAATAATGACTTATTATCGCGACTGTCATTTCTTGCTTTCTTCGCGATGCATTCGCCGAGCTGGCGGTAAAGAGAGCATATCCGATTGTACCGCTAGTGATTCACTTCGGATCACATGACACCGCACTTCCTGCCCGATAAAGCCATCCACCCGTGGCATATCGCCGTGAGTTCTTCTTCATATGTAATCAATGGAGCACTTATTTAATTATTTGGAGTTTGGTGGGCCGGAGAGTATAATTTTGCCGGTTGTCGACCTTTGGCTTAAGCCAATTATCCATCTTATTTTTCTCCATTATTCGGTATAGTGCATGGAATCAGTGTACCTATGCTTTTAGCTTTAAGAACTTTGATCAGACTCAGACGAACAAAATATAAGTAATTTGGAATATATCCATTGAAATTTTGTCAGCAGAAAATGGTTAGACGAAAACAAGTAAGAACAGAACTGAAAATGTGTAACTTGTTCAACTGTATGAATTCATGGTATGGAATCACCGAAAGTCCGAAAATGTTGATATTCTCAGAAAAAATGTTTACCCACCCTGCACTCGGCTTCACGAAGGCTTCTTACTTATTCATTTCTAAGCATTAAGCATACAAATTTACTCATGACCGTCCATTTTAGATAAAAACGAAGCATTTCCAAATACCAATTATGGAGGATATTCATATTTACGAAATAAGGTTGTTTTTCTAGAATATGATTCAGTAAAAACAAAATAAATCGTGAAAAGAAGAGACACAATTATCCTGAAATTCCTAGGATTTCATAAATATCTGTCGTCTAGTTCTCGAATGAAAACAAATTGCAATACAATAGAAATTCTGTAATATTCTTCAGCAATAACAATTCGTTAGAAGGATGTTTGTGAAAACTCATTTTTATAATGAAAGCGGATTGCTCTCCATTGTTATGAGAATGTCTGTCTGTGACTCTCGATTGTTTATTTATATGTTTTTAAAGTTATTATTACATTTTTCCACAATTTCATTAAATAAAGAAAATTTTAATTTGATTTTCTCCTATTCTTCAAAATGTATTTTTAATTTCAATAACGTCAGCTTTAAGTATTAAAATTTAAAATCATCTCAATTTATGGATTTGTTGCATAATGTGATTAAATATCTGCTGAAAAAGCAAACCATTAAATCTCCATTGCAGAGCAAACAAATTGTGTTGTTTATTTGCAAAATTAAAAGAGACATTTATTCCACAATTTTATTATTTAAACTTCTGTGCTTATTGGTAAAATAATATTAACTCAAAAATTTGGCTTTTTCGGTATTTGTGTTGATTGATTCTACTGGTTTTCTATTTCATTATAAAAGCTTTTTTTTATCTTATTCTCTACTCTATTCTATACTATCTTATTCCACTATATCAATATTATTGAAAGCCAATTCAGTCTTGTTTGTTTTATCTAGAAATGTACTGAAGAATACAATGAAAAAACTACATATTTTCCCTTCTTATTTAAATTATTTAATAATAGCCGCAAAAACCAAATATTGCTTCATTCGTTTCTATACACTTTACTTTAAAGTACGCAATTATTGTTTTTATATTCACCATTTTGTTTAATATTTTATCTACATTCTACTCCTACAGTTAATATATCAAGCCCAAAGATGCTTCAACACCAAGCACGCTTTAAACATAAAATGGTTTTTGAGAATTCAGAATAATTGAATTTCACCCCTTACCGCGATTATTTGGACGATTTTGTACATATCTCTATGTTTAGTCAATATAAAACGTTATATACCTAAAATCATAATTTTTATACTTTAAATAGGGGAAAATTATAAAAGTTAATTTTATTATATAAAAATTTATATAAATACAAATGTATTTTTTTTATAATAATAAATATATAATAAGTATAAATATTTGACATATAACGAATGATACAACCGAAGACTTTTAGATATAGGAAAAAAAATTATATTAAAAATTGTAAACTAAAATTTGTGTTTTATTTCTAGGAATCCTTTCCTTCCATCCTTTCCATGTGCAATTAAAATTGCAATGGAAATGGAACTCGTATAGCATCCACACAACTCTTTTATCATAGTGGACTTTTGAGTGGAATATTGTGTTGTACCTTTTTTGCCTATATAAACGAAACAGCTCCAAACCAAAAACTTTTATTGCAGGAAATAAAATTTATTCTATGAAGGATCCATTGTTTTTGTGTTGGACGTTTCGACTTTAATCTCTGGGCTTTGCTGAAATTTGTGTATTTTGTGATTATTAACAAAGTTTATTTGTAAATGAAAAAGGTTTTCAATTTCATTATACTTTGTTACGTAAATTGAAAAATACTCAGTGCTCTTTTAGTTTTCCCCATTTCCGTAATTAAAGTTTTTAACAATATAAAGTCAACATGAAATAAATGGGAATGAATTTAACTGGAAATATTTTCGCCGTCATCCACATCTACGTATGTCGGTATGTTTTAGATTGTTATGTTAACATTAACAACTTCTAATTCATGATTATGGAATTTGGGGTCGGATTTGAAACTATTCATAAACAATATTAACCACATTAAAGGTAACACCTTTGGCTATTAAAAGGCTTTCGCTCATGGTGCTTTCCTTGCATTTGGATGTAGTTTGCATTAATTTACTGTTGTGCCTCATTAAAACTGCATTCAACATCCATTAAGTTTAAAGCAAAATTATCCGCAGGAAAAACCATTTTTTCTTATAGTGCTCTGCGGTTGTAATCGAGCGGAGCTGAGAGCTCGATATCAATCTCCAGCAGAGCTTTTGTTAGACTTTTTATGTGTAATCCCATTTAATGAAAGGGCTTCTTAAAGTACTCATTAAGAGAAAAATACGATCGCAAAGGGTTAATAGATCATCATAAAACTGGCTCATCGACCAATGAGGGAAAAACAAATGAGCATTAGAACTGTTTTCAGTAGCACAAAAATTTTCTCGATGAAACAATTGCTTAGTGAATTGTAGCAAATGCTTTTGATGTAATGGACGGAAATGTTTCCAGGAACTGGATATACAACAGCTATACAAGGGTAACTAGTGAAGAATGAGATCCTGGAAGGAATTTACCAGTTAACAGCAGATGAATGTGGATGATCAATGACATCAATGATGGGATGGTTCACGGTTGCAATTTTAGATTTCTGCAAATAAAGGAGAAAGGGATTTAGGTAATGACGGTAGAGCATTTACCAAAAACATTGTACACACAGAAGTTTTGAATATTTAAATTCATTGTAAATGAATTATCACAAATTACTTGGAACTGCTGCAATCATTAGTAATATCTTAAATTTAGGAGATGTGTTATTTAGTATTATTTATATTTTATTGTCTATAAACTTGCAGGATTAAGATTGCAACTAAACATTCCCAAAAACTTTACGCAGAGCATTCCGCAGTAGATGCGGTAGATAGCGCAAATCGAAGGTTCAAACCAATTGCTCATTTTGTAAGAGATGTCGCAATATTAGTTTAGCTGAGCAGAGCAGTTTTTTGGTGTCTTTGAGCACAGACAATTCACTGTGAGCTTTGACTACGCTTTTTAGTACACTCTGCTTAATTATTAAGAGTTGTCATCGAAAATTTTAAGTTAAAAAAAACTATTATATAATTTAAATAAGCTGCATATAATTAAATGCTGGCACTTAATTAAACTACGGATCGATTAAGAATATAGGGTATGTAGACGAAAACTGACGACAAGAAATGAGAACAATTCCAATTTAAGTTCAATGAAAATTTTTGCACCAGTTTTCAAACGCATTGTTCTGATTTCTAATTATATAAATTAATTATTGTCTTATATTATTGGTTTATTTTATTCCTAGGTTTCGTTCAGAGGTATCGTAAAACGCAATTGTTTTTCTATACATATATGTAATAAATATACAAACACCAGGCAGAAACAAATTTCTTTTGGGAATTTTTACTTTTCCTCCTTTTTGAATGAACCGTATATGTGCATATGTATAACAACTACACATATTAAGCAACAGTTATCAAGCAAACCGCTATACATACCCAACCCATTATGTAATTATGCATATTATATAATATATATGTATAAGAAAATTACAAGGACTTTTTCAATCCTTCACACTTTTATGAACTCAGAAATCCAATTCAATTCCGAATTCCGTGTTAGATGCCACCGCCCACCGCCACGAACAAGACTGAGCTCCCCGCATCAATGCTAGTTTCAGATGTTGCCAAAAATATACTCAAGTTGTGTTCTTGGAAAGTTTCATCTTTCGTGACATCCTTCGTGAGAAAATTCTTTGGAGTTTAGAAGAAAAAATGTTTAAAGCACTGCAAAAAATATTTTCTTTGAATTTTTATCTAGTTCAACATGGTTCCAATTTAAAACCTGTACATTTTTGGAAATGGAAGAAATTTGAGGCTTAAAATTTACTTCTAGTGTGGCACAATTTCAATGTTGCCAAGGATTATTATTTATTACACAATACACATTCATATTTCACTATATATTTTGTATGGCTGTTCTGTAATCTGTTCAGTGTTCATATAATTTGTCCCAATACAATGTGTAACGTTTAGTTTACTACATATTTTTAAAATGAAAAACAATTGAAAATTTTTCAGGCATATCGCACAAATTAATCATGTTCTTCATCAAACCTATAATCAATATGTCCTTATAAGTAACGCACCTTAACACGTTAATAAATTATTAGTGAAGAACGGTTCTAGGTTCGAGAAGCTGCGTTTAGTCTATGCGTGTCTTCGAACTCATGCGAGTATTCCTGAATTTCGTTCTGAGCACGTTCTAGGTTTGCAAATTTCTTACAATTTGCAAAAGTAAAACCGCCTTTTTGAATCCTTTTTCGAGCAGAGGAATCGAGTCAATACCCGCGTGTCCGTGTTCGAAGGTTTACGCAGACGGTACGTTCCAGATAAACCTGGTTGCTTTGCAGACCACATACCTTAAACAAGTTTTTTGTCCACTGCTGCCCTACTTTCAATTGGCTGCCAAATGAAAGCGAGAGTAAACTAACGAGTAAAAGCACTTAACGGATATTACATGCAATGTGGACATGTGCAGTGCACATTGTCCGCACAAACCTGTTCATTGCTTTTCTCATGAGACAATGAGTTTTGGGAACGATATAAACAAAACAAATTCGGCAGTGTCTGATTGATTTATAATCAGTTCCCATCGCGACATGCATCGGTGTTTGAAAACTGTTTCATTTTCATATTTCCCATTCCAGAATTTTTATCAAAATTATTCCCATTTTGTAAGAACTGATCATTCCCCAATAAAGTAGATTATTTACTTTTAGGTTACAAGTTGCCAAATTTAAAGGGGATAACAGTTCCAAGCACAAAGCGAGAACTTTAATGAAGTGAGTGTGTGTTTGGGGGGGTGCATCTGCGACGAAGAACTACCTACTATTTCTAATAATCTGAAAAAAAATTTACACTATTTCGGAAAGATTTGGAGTGGGGGTTAGGTTACAACCCTTAAGCCTCCCCTGACTACATGCTTAAAAAAACAATTCCAAAAATATACTGCTACAAAAAGCAATGTTATGAGAATACCACAAAATAATATATTATTATGCAAATATGTTCAATTTTTAAGAAAATTTTTTTTTCAAAGTTCATTAATTTGAATCTTAAAGTTTAACGTTTTTTCCAATAAAAACAAATTAAAAAACACTTTTTTTAATTTTCATTTTAATAACTGAATAAAAGAACCATATTTGTAGAAAGATTTTGGTTTTGTTATTTATTGGTTTTTGACATCCATAAAGTATTTTAAATCAGTATCTGTTTAAAGTTTTTCTTTCTTTAATGTAATTCTTTTATTGTGATGTCGTGAGAAGGGAAACAATATTTAAAGCAATTATTAAATTTAAAACAATTATTAAAAAGAAATGTTTAAAGGGATGTACAGTCCACTTAATCTCGAAGTAATGATATTGTTTAAATAATTGTTTAAAGTTTTATGGCAAAGCTATAAAAATAAAAAATAGTGAAGTGGAGCACTCTTTTCTATTGCTAGAATTTAACGGTGGTAATGTTTGTTCTTTTTCATGTTCTGATTTGGACCAACTCAGTTTTCTAGGACACACAATTTGTCCGTATCAATTCCAATACGACAAAGCTAAACTTTTAGATAGTTCGAAAACGTGTTTTTGCACTCAAACTTAAACTTTGATAACTTCAATTGTTACAACGTTATTTGTGCACAAGTCCATATGTCTTTACTCTTTATATTTGGGTAGCTTATTTCTGATCCGTTACGTATACCTACTACTTTCTATACCTGGTTTTTTTTTCCTTTTGATCAAGGCAAAATAACTTCGATAACATTGGCTAGACTTTCGGAATAAAAATTATGACCCTTCGGCAGGCCAAGGACTGAAGGACCCAAGGCTCATCAAGCAAAGTGAATGGGCACAGATGAATATATACCTGTTTTCAGGTTGATTTTGCTATCCTATTGAAATGAAATTTGTTTTGTAAACATTGCAAAAATAATAATCAAAGCGAAATTAAATCAAGCTTAATTTTGTAAATTGGAGCATATCCAATATCCATCGATATTTTCGTGGAATTAGTACCTTTAACTTTATCTGTATTTTTTCTTCGAATTTAATAACCTGTTATTGAAATTTAATGAATTTAATTTCAAAATAAAGTATTTTACTTAATTCCCAATTAATAAACATGATGTGGAGAAAAAACTTCGATATATTTCTTTGAAGCTGAAGACTTTATTTACAAGTGAGTAGGTAATTATCTACAACATTAAATTAATAATTCACAGAAACGTTCCTATTTAATAGTGGTATGCGTGGCCTGGTCCAGCATACTGGACATGAGCGGGAGCGGCATATGCCACCTTTGCTATTGGAGCGGCATAAGATAATGGGGCTGCGTATTGGGCAACAGGAGCAAGGACTTTATGGGCGACTGGTGCAAGAACCTTAGCTACAGGCGCAACAACCTTGTGTCCTAATGGTTCACGACGAACAACAGCGTTGAATCCATTATGGGCATCAGATGTATAATCTACAATACGTTGGTAGCCATCCGCATCAATCAAACTGTATTGTCCATGGACGACATCTCCTTTTCTGGATTCAGTTTGACTCTTCACATCACCAGTGTGACCATCATGTACCGAGTATGAGAAATCGTAATGTGCTGGAGAATCATATTCAATGGTTTTGACAACAGGAGCAGCAGCGTATTTCACTACAGCAGGAGCAGCGTATTTCACTAAAGCAGGAGCAGCGTGTGCAGAGTAATACCCGCCGTGATGATACTGAGCGATCGCACCAGAAAATCCTACCGTCAATAATACTGCGATCACCTAGAGATAACTGAACCAATTAGTAACTCCCTTATATAAACAAGGATCACATTCTTACTTGGGAAACCATTTTCTAATAGCACCGTTTAGTTATGTTAACGCAGAAAACTTTCTAGGTGAACTACAGCTCTAGCAGTTTAGGTCTTTGGCTTTTATACCAAATTTCTGCATTAAAATTCGATCGAAGAAAAATGAATTGAATTTTTGCGCCTGTATTAGTGTACAGTGGCAAAGAAAATAAATCACCCATTGGAGTATGGGAGAAATAATTGAAGACAAAACTGTAATATAAAATAAAAATATGTGACAATTTTACTCGAACCGAAATACTAAATAACTTCGGCTTCAACACATACAAAATATCATTTCATTTAATAAAACAAGAGAAAAAAAATTTAAAATTGTTAATTTTTTTCTTAGCGCTTAACTATGCGCTGCCTGGCTGCCGACTCGTGGTATCTGATCGGTATGTTAGTATTTGAATCAGATTTAGCACGAGAAAGGAAACGCCTTTTAGCCTCGGGACTCGAGCTCGTTATGTTCGTAGTAAAACCGATCCAGTTCCATCGAGACATCGAGCGCAGGCGGCAAAACGGTATCATACGACACAGACGGCTTATGGGCAGTGGACCACCGGTCCACCGCACCATAATTTTGGGCTGTTCTAGAACGAGTTTAATTACTTCCAATAGTTTATTTAGTAGTTAATGAACCATTGAAAATGAACTTATATTTTTTAGGGAATCATATTTTTATAACAGATCAAAGGCTTATTGTGAATAAAAAAGTGTGAATTTGACGTCAAGATCATTGCTTGAACACCATTTTCGTTTTTGTTCCAGTTAAATGGCCGCCTACACGCTCACGGGAATCCACAGATTCACATCATCCTTGAACATAACCTTCCAAGCTCTTCTGGTTTTAATGTGACTAATTTGTTGAACATTCGGAGCGTACCCGACACCTGAGGCCTCACGCGACTCCTTTCCACACATCTTCTACTTGCATAGTGGGAAAAACTCGTCCATACGCCATTAAAGTTTATCAATATATTTTCTTCAATCAATGAAGACGATTACTTGTTTGATATACTCTCAACATTTCTTTTGCATTTGTAAATTATGTCATTGCGTTTTCGTTACCTGCAGATTGTTGAAAACAACCTCATTTGCTTTTTTTTTTGGTTTAATTTAATGTACTAACAACATAACAAGAGCTATGAGAAGCTTCCTGGTGCTCTGGACACACTACAGAGTAAGATGGAAATTCCAGATAGTTCGATATTCACCATTCACGAGCATAAGAAACTTTTAATCTTTAATTTCTTAGCAGCGTGTTGCAATGCAAACAATGTTGCACGAATACAAATTTTGAGTCCAGTGCCCCCCGGTGCGATGTGGAGCCCCACAAATGGGCAGCTTAACACCTTTCGAATTTATTTTTTTTTTTAATTGCATGTAGGTTCAGATCTTGAAAAGTCACCCAATTTTTTTCAACAATCATTGTAACCCACTTAATAATTATTTCATTAAAAAATGAATTTATTTTACTCGTTTACGAAATTGTTTGGAATTTATTGAGGTACAAACAAATTAAAGTGTATTAATAAAGCTACTCTAATGTTACTGACAATGAGTAAATTTTTTGTTCGTAAAATATTACTTAGTTTAAATTCTGGACTAGTGGTACAACTATTTAACAACATTTAAGAAATATTGATTATTTTACTGAACACACTGAATATTTTTATGAAAAAATATTTTCAGTTTTCTAGAAGAAAAACTTCTGAAATGTTCTCTTATTAAAGCTTAATTATCTTAAATCATTTGCAGAAATATACATGAATAAAAACAATGAGAAAAACAAAAGAAATAAATCATTTGCTTGAAACTACAGAAACACTAGTGATGAGCAGGACTTGTACCAGGATGATGATGGGGGAGAGGGCTGCCAGGTCCATATCCAAAGGGTGTACTCACGTGCCTTACGAATGGTGGGGGTGGCGGCCCTAAAAGAACTTTATGTTTAACTGCACTAACTAAAGTATTCGAATGAAGACCTGGAGGGGATGGATAATGTGGTCCAGCTGGTTCGAGGGGATGTGATATACGTAGAAAAGGCACTACATGTGAAGTTCCTTGCTGATGTGGATGATAAGGATGGGGGTGAGAATGAGAATGTGCGTGATAGTTCGGATGAACTGGATGGGGTGAGGGTAATAGCACTGGATGAGGATGCCGATGTCCTCCGAAATGAGGATAATGCTGGGCGTAATTGTTAAGATGAAGGTCCTCGTGGTGCACAACTGCTTTGAAACCATTATGATCGTCCGCATGATACTCCACTATTCTTCTATTTCCATCTGGTTCTATCAAGCTGTATTGGCCGTTGATATGGTCTCCTTGTTTTACTTCATGTTGGGTTTTTATGTCCCCCGTATGCGCATCGTGTACTCCATATCCGAATTCATAATTTTCGGATCCATGTAATTCGCCGGACACGACGACCAATGTCAACAGATACACATTGAATTGCTGCAACAATTGCAAGAAATTAAAATGAATTATTCAATTGATTAAACTTTACCTTCAACATTTCAAATCGAACCACTCAATTCACGTTTGATCAGAAAATGATTTTATTGTCATAGGACGCATTTCTTTTATATCATTTTGCAAAAAGACATTTGCCATGAATTTTTGTGGAGAACTTCGTACTTTCTCTTTTCTTTGATACGTGATACACGTATTTATTTAATGTATTGTTTCCTCTGCTACTTCCTTCTCAGCGCACTCATATTACTAGTTGATGCTCATCAAATGTTTGTGACATGTTACTTCCGCCCGCAATGAATTAATACCTCTTCCAAGTGAGAGACCGCAATAACTGAGCTTGACTCGAAGTAATTAGCGGAAGAGAGCGCTAAACCATTCATAAATAAGTCCTTACCGAAAACTAATAGTTATGCATTTTGTGGGAATTAAGGGGAAGGTGTGTGAGGGGTGAGAGGGTAGCTAAGGAATTTAAATATGAATAATAATACATTTTTTTATGAATTAAACAATTTATCTGTAGTTTTAAATATTTAATGTTTGCTATATTGCATATTAATTAAAATCTCGAAGGAGATTAATGACACTGTTGGTGCAGGACTTCTGGCCTTGCCTTGAAATTACCAATCACCCACAATTACCCACACAATATTCAGACCTGTTAAGAGGAAGTTTTACTCAGCTCGGAAAAAAGACCAAAAATCACTCAAAAGTAAAATTTTCGGGTGAAAAAAAAAAGTTTTTTTTTTCAAAATCTTATCCGACAACTTCAAAAAACTTTTTTCGAAGTACTTTTAATCAAAATTTGAAAACATCGCTTGAAAAATAAATTAATAGAACCGGTAGGAAATTCAGTTTCAGTAAAAATTGCTACCGTTTTATTTCTTTTATTTTTCAACCGATATTCAAATTCGTCGTAGAGTCACACAACATAAATTGTGTAATCAATTTTAGGTACTTTTGAATTTTAATACAGCTTGTTTGCTTTAAAGTATTTTTGACTTACGTAAGAGCGCACCGGCTGGAAAGTACCAGTGTGCAGTGGTGGATCCATGGAAAGGAGAGAAAATTTCAGGAAAAAAAATATTACAACCTAAACGCGTTTTTTAATTGTTCTAAGTGAAATATTGTTGTCTTTAAAACTGTTTAGAGGCCTGAGTATTATTTTCATGTAAAAAGTTGTGAGTTAACTAAGACCACGTAAATACACGTCAAGATTAGATCCTCCCCTAAAAGTATGATTAAAATCGCAATATTTTCGTACATACAAGACGTAGGTATTATACGTTTTCTCTCCGCCGGTCATATGGGCCCACCCCATACAAACATCCTGGACACGCTACTGAGATGTTTAAACCATCGAAATTAAATAGTTACGCTTACATTTGAACCAAAATATTTACAAATACCTAAACTTTTCTTTTTCTATTGGTAGAATTTATAGAATTGATATATCCTGAAATGAGATCCGCACCGTGTAATCAATCCAATTTTCCGTGGCTAATTCAGGAGGTTGGTACGCCTTGACTTCAGTAGAGTTTTTCACAGCACTCGTAAATAAGGTCGTAAAAACCAACCTGATCAGTGATCGCCAATGATCGATCGACGAGCAAAGCGCACGAAGAAGAACTGGTTTCCTTGCACCTCTCGTCTTACAAAAATTTATAATATTAGTGCGTCTTGGAGGGAAGTATTCTTGGAATGTTATTATTAAATTTAAACTCGGTTTATGTATTTTTTATATGTTTTGAAAAACATGTTAAAGAGAAATGATATATAAATACATACCTACAAAACATGTAAAATTTTTTTTGTCACATTTTTAGGCAATTAACTTCTGAGTAAATTTCCAAAGGCAAATTTTTTTAAACCCTATTGCAAGCGTGGTAAGAAAAAAATTAACGGGTTTTGTAGGTCCAAAATTCAAATTATTATATTTAATGCTCATGGCGAGAAGTTGTTAAAAGTTGTAAGGTAGTTAGTAGTCTGGTTATGCCACGTAATGACTAAAATGAAAAAAGGAAAAGTATGTAGGAGTAATGTTTTTAAATTATGTATTTATTTCACACAACCTGTAGAAATCTGGGTGAAACGAAAGGAGATACATTTCAGAATCACGTGGGAGTCTCGTTAAGGCTTAAAGAAAGTCGATTTCGAACCAAAAAACTGTATTCATTAAAAGTAATTTATGTACTATATTAATGCGCGGGTGGGCGAAATTCAAACAGAAATCCTGAAATAAGGATACTGGTTTTGGAACAATAATTTTGAAAATAACATTAAGTTTTATAATGTTTCTGTAACTAATATAATAAGTACATATTAAGACATATGGTCCTTCGTATTTGGAATTTCTTGTTCTTATATTTTATTTTATTGATTTTCAAATGAAACAAAATGAAAAATTACTTTTGACAAAGGAGGAGATGTTTGCATTCAGGCACTAATCTTGTTAAAAACAGACTAATGCTGCTGCAAGAGTCAGTAATTCAAACTGGTGCTGATTAAACTAGATCATTTGACGCTTGCAATTAGTTGATACATATGCCTACATATAATATTAATGAATTTGCAGCCCAGCAGCAGCATTGCGACAGATGGTTGGACATTACGCAAAAACTGAACATTTGGTGGAATTTCTAATTCCTTTATTTGCATGTTGGGGAAGAGTAGAGAGGGTTGTTTAGTTGACAGTTTTACCAATGCAATAGTATCAGCCTTTGAGAGCGATTGTATTTTTATTTTTTATTATTCGAAAAAATCAATTTTTTTTAATAGTGCAGGTTTAAATTTGAATTTTCTTGTAACCTGAATTTGGCAAGTTTTCCCCGGCCACTAAATATTTTTCTATAACTTTGAGATATATAAGGAAGTCTTGAGGGCATTTCAAGTTAATTGCGTCTAGAGTGATTTTGGGATCGAACCTTACAGTAACTCTAAAAAATAAATAGTGTGCAAAATGATGTGGAAGGTATTAAACAAATTTTCTTAAAATATATATTTAATGAAGTTGCAATTGCAGTTGATAAGTTCTATTGCATTACTTGGATTTATAAATGCAATCGAAATTCACCATACGCCACTTTACAAAGGATATGCAGCACCAGCTTTAATCAAGGCAGCTCCAATCGGCGTGAAAGCCATTGCAGTTGAGGAGGGTCCTGCAGAGTATGAGTTCTCTTACTCAGTGCATGATCCACACACAGGAGATATTAAATCACAAAAGGAATCTCGAAAAGGACACGCTGTGGAAGGAAGTTATGAATTGATCGATTCCGATGGACATCGCCGGATTGTTCAATACTCCGCAGACGAACACACTGGATTCAATGCAATCGTCCATCGTGAGCCAACCGACATTAAAATACCAGTTCCTGAACCAAAACATATAGCAGCCCATAAAATAATAGCACCGAAAATTTTAGCAGCTCCCCTCGTTCATTACGCCCCCCAGCATGTAGCTAAAGTATTAACATCTGGGCATGCATTGCACGGCGGGGAGACACATGTGTCGTTTGTTGGACCCGCAGTTTCTTATCATTACTAAATGATCACTAAGTATACAATGTGTCCTGTGCAGAATATTTCTAAGTACTGAAAAATAAATGCATTTATAGCACTAGCAATAGAAATCGTGTTTTTCGTTGAAGACACAATTAACGCTCTCAAGATGGCCTCCGAATTGCGAAAGCAATAAATTGTACAAAATAACTAAACATCAAGTTCAACTTTTAAGAAAACCACAAATTGAAACATAATTGTTTATATTTTATCTAAAATTTGCATATTTACACAAAAATCAATAACTGTAAAGAAGTATTGCTAACACAGTATAGAGGTGAAATTATTGTTGCATACATAACTTGTCGGTCATATTGTTACATAATTTGTTAACTTATTTAATTTTATCATTTTTTTAAGGGGGCAGCTGAAATTTAAAACCTAATTTCAATAAATTTTTCGATTAA
Organism: Leptogaster cylindrica; assembly: GCA_963082835.1. Taxonomy (NCBI): domain Eukaryota; kingdom Metazoa; phylum Arthropoda; class Insecta; order Diptera; family Asilidae; genus Leptogaster; species Leptogaster cylindrica. The sequence goes on along the minus strand of OY720105.1, from coordinate 3,634,686 downwards.
AAATTCTTTTTTGGAGACATTTTTACATTGTTAACTTATTGACTACTTTTTATTTATGATTTTTTACTTACAATTGTAAATTGTTTGTCGTTAAATTTACTACATACTTAATTTTAATAACACTAAGTTCTGTAGGTATTTGTGTCCGTCCATTTAACAAATTATTTATCACAACATCTCGCATCTGATGCTTCGGATACTCACTTCCATTTTGCTTGTTTGCGTTCCTATTTGCTCAGGTACTTTGAAGACCAGTCAATTTCTCCATCAACAGCTCTCACATGTCGGTTTTGTGTTATTAAATCTGCGAGAAATATGAACATATAAATTTAAAACTGTAAATGTATTGCAACATAACACTTGCCAGCATCAGATACCATCCAAGCAGCCAATTTTTCTTGATCCCTGTTTTCCGTCTTTTCCCAAGGAAACAATTTCGGATTCTTATAGTCGGATAAATTTCTTAATCCCCTAAAATCACGTCGGAAATAAATCAGAGAATTGATTGATTCGAATCCAAATACTCACCCGTTTGAGGCAAACTCCGAAAAGGGATTGTATTGTTCAGTCGCTACGCTGAAGGTGGAATAAGAAATTTTCGGATTATGTGACTCCCTCGGGAGACTGCTTGAAAAGGTGGCAAAATGATGAGCTGAGAGCTTTGGCAACGGGACTGTGTTTGGGTACTTCGCTTTGCTATCCTCGTTTACGGAAAGAACTCCAAAAAGATCCTCCAGTTTCATTTTTGTGCTTATGTTACTTCGTGATTTTGATGATTTTATTTTCGACCTAGTGAAATTGGCAAAATTTATTCCATATTCAATTCTGTACTTTAATAAGTTTTCAATACCTACCCTAAAATGCGAGCCAATTCCTCATCCTGCATGCTGGTGTCATTGAACGAAAGCGTCTGTCCTGTAACACTTTTGCCTATGGCGTCTTTACTTACTTGCTTGAATTTAAAAGGATTCACTTGTTTATAAAAGATGTTAAAGTTTTGGTTTTCATGAATTCCACTGTTAATGTTAAAAACTTTGGGTTTGTGGAGAAAAAAACTGTTTTCATTTCTGTTAACACTGTCACCGAACTGAGCATTATCACTTCCTAATTTATTTGTTTTCAATTCGTCGACAAGTGAATGTCTTGCACTAGCTACACTGAACGACTTTGGCGTGTCAAAGGACTTCTTAACATGATTGTGAGCAGGAATTACTTCACCAGCGAATATGTCATCCTTTTTTTCCATGGAAAAACTTTCATGGTCGTTATCATTTGCTAAAATATGTAACGAAGAGTTGTTTTCCTTGTTTCGAATATTTACATTGTTATGTACAGCATCTTTTGCTAGGCTCAGATTGCCATTATGTTGGGGTAAGTCTGCATTTCCATTCGTGAGGCTCGGATATAGTGATTTATCCTTGAAGATATTTCGACTGGCATTCACTTCATAGTCCATTTGAGGAAAATTATGATTAGACACCATTGAATTATTGGAAATGATCTTGTTCACTGTCGTGTCAGAAGGCGTAATTTGCGACATTTTATTTGTGGTCGAGTGCATTTTTGGTGATTGAAAATAAGGATACTTTAATGACTGTTGAGCAGTTGGTCGTTTTTCTGAGTCGTAGCGCAGAAAATCCTCGAGAATTTGTAAACCAGCAATGCTAGCTCTGGGCAGAATTGTATTAAGCGGCACTTTGGAGCATTCCGGAAAACGAAATTGAATTGTTATTGCAAGTCTATATCCTTCCGGCCAGTCATCCTACAAATAGTTACATTAAATCACTTTTGAAATAATTCTTGTAGAAATAAACGTTTCTACTTTTTCTGGTGTTCCTAGAATGGAACAAATTTTGAATAATTGGTCCACTTCACTGCTGCCTGGAAAGAGGGGTCGAAATGTGTAGAGCTCCGCCATGATGCAGCCGAGCGCCCACAAGTCTATTGCACTTCCGTATTTAGTGGAATGCAGCAACACCTCCGGAGCGCGATACCTTTAATGGAAAGGGTTAGTAGTGTACTGTGTAATCCCATTCTTGGACAGGACTAGTTACCAACGGGTTGATACATAATCGGTGAACGGAGGTCTTGATCGAATTTCTCGAGCCAACCCAAAATCAGCAATTTTTATCAAATCGGGCCCCGAACATAAAAGATTCTCAGGTTTTAGGTCGCGATGAAAGAATCCGTGTCTGTGCATGAACGCCAGACCATTCAACACCTGCAAGTATAGGTATTAAGGCCTCACACAGTTTTTCCTTAACGGGATTTAAAGTCATGTTGCAATTTAATATAAAATATTATTGCCATTCAATATGCACATTTACTACTAATTAACGACAAAGAAAAACAGTTCTATCAAAATTAATAACAAGTAGGTACATAATAACTTGTAAAATATAAAAACTTGTTAAAGATTAAAAGTAATTTTTATATTAATTTTTGACGAAATTTAATAAAGGCACGTAAATTAATAACGAGACATTATAAAAAGATTTATAAAAATTTAAAGAAGGAAAGTTGATTTTTCTTTTCGTTTTTGTTTTATCAAATTAAATATTATTAATAATATTTTAATTACCTGATATAAAATGTTTTTGATCGAATTTTCAGGAAAATGCGCATTTCGATCTTTAATAAGTTGATATAAATTTTCCTTCATGTACTCAAACACGAAATAAAGGATGTCGTTCTCCCGAATAACTTCCTTAAGTTTTACAACATTAGAATGCGAAAGTTTTTTCAATGACTGAAAATTTTCAATGTTTTACATAAAAATGTGCTATGTAAAAAAAGTTAAAATTATTTCACCTTCACTTCACGCAGATTCATAGCCTCTTCCCATGAGTAGTATTTCCTTTTCATCCGCTTTATAGCCACTTTCTCGCCAGTGTCCTTTCTTTGTGCAAGAAATACTGTGCCATAAGTTCCATCACCCAACTGGTTAAGTGTTATATACCGATTCATAGTGGCCTTTTCACTTTTGTATAGATTAATTACTGTCTATGTGATATTGGCTGCCATTTTAAGCATCCTAAAATTACTGTCAAGTAAACTATGTTTCATTGAAGCACTACTCTAAGTGCACTGTAAATTAAATGAAGGTACTTTGTTGTTCTGAACTACTTTTTGATCTCTATGGAAACCGCTAGAAAAAGAACTTTGTGAATGTTTTTTTTTCAGAAATCTTTGTTATTATTTACAAACTATACGCAAATGTGAACAAGAGAATTTAATCCTTTTTCTCATAGATATTGTCTATATACTATAAGTAACAAAAAAAACTTTGCAATTCTTTACTCGAACCACACAACAAACTCTTTTAATTAAAAGAAATGCAAAAAGGGATTTTTACGAGGGTTGAATGGAAAATGTTTTTTTTATCTCTATGTAACAGTGAAATTTATCATGCGCACCTTAATTGCTATTCCTATTCACTGTAATATCAGTAACTGTTCATAAATTATATTAAATGCACAATGAACCACTTAAAAGTAACCTTCAATGAAATAGAAAAATTAAGCAACCCAATTTTCGACCTACACACTCGTTTCTCTTTTTACAGTCCGAATCTTTCGTCTTTGTACACGTTTTACACCAAATAATAATAAAATAGCTAAACACTGTAAATATTGGTGGTTGCTAGACAACGGGGAAGTACACAAAATATGTCACCTGCGTTTTCAATGTCAGTTTAATTTTTGGTGCACATGTGAAGGGGTTAACTATTGTCGATGAAATGAATAACATTAAAGCTGCTGAAGAAATAATTCATCTGGAACTAGAACCGAGTGTGATAAACCAGGAGATGATAGAAGATGCTATTATCAATAGTGGACAAACAAGTGAAATTTACAGATTGCAACTACTCGAACCCATTGATTTTGAAAAAGTTGATTGTCTTCGATTGGAATTCAAAAGTAAAGTTTTCTTTAATATAAAAAATGTCTCGTGCTAGAACAATTTTTTCAGATATTTTACGAATTGATCATCTTTGGATTTTAACCAATTTGACAAAACTCTCATTGAATTTTAATAAGATTGAAAAAATTGAAAATATCGAAATGTTAACTTCTCTTAAGGATCTGGATTTAAGTTTTAACTATATTGAAAAAATTGAGAATCTCGATAAGCTGGTTAAATTGGAAGTTCTATCATTGTTTAGTAACCGAATTAAAACAGTTGAAAATCTGGACTCTTTGGAAAATTTAACAATTTTTAGCATAGGACAAAACGAAATAGAAACCATTAATGGGGTGAGTTCACAAACAAAATTCGATTTTGAATTATCGCATATCATTTCAGATCGAACGGCTTAGATTCTTTTCACAACTCGAAGTACTGAATATGGAGGAAAATCCCGTTAGCAGAAATAAGGAAAACTTTAGATTGTTTATAGCAGCTCTTTTGCCAAATCTTATTTACTACGAATACTCAACTATTACAGACGAGGAGAGGGTTAAAGGAGCAGAATTATGGCAGTATGCAAACCCCATTCTGTTTGTGGTAGGTTTTGGTTTGTAAGTTTTTATTTTTTGCAAATTGCAGGCGAGAGTTGCGCGAAATCAAAAATAAAGAACACGAGGAGATCAAACTACGAAAAAGATTGAAAAAGGAGTCGGAAGATGAAAAGAGGCTTTCTTCAAGTTTTGTTGAGCATTTAAATGAAAATCAATTATTCGACTCTCTCTTTGACGAGGAAAATGAGGAAGGAAGAGCAATTCAAATGATTGGCGAAGAAGCTGCAAACGCTATCCGGGAATATAGGAAGGACTTCTACAAAGTAACGCAGAAAATCTATAAATTTGGACTAAGCTGCTATGAGGAACGTGAAAACGAATTATTAATGTTTAATAAATCCATACAGATTGGAAAGGAGAAGGCACAAAGATCGGGACAAAAGTATGTAATTATTAAAATACGTTTGCAATCAGCGTTTGAAAAGTGTCAGTCATATTTTAGGATTATCGAGGACTTTTTAGTGTTTAAGGAAAATATGTTTGAATCTATCAAACGCATCATTCTGGAAGTAGATACCACGGATGTACCGGAAGATGATGATCAATTTCAACATATCCCGCAATTGCGCGATGAATATTTCAGTAGGTTATCCAATATCCTGGAAATACTAATGGAGGAAGAGACGCATTTGTTTGAAAGCATCGAAGTGAGTGTGACCTCTTGATGTAAATGAAAAGACATTATTAATGTCTAATGTGCAGGAGGCTATTGGCAACTTCGGCAGGCAGATGCTGGAACTAGTGAACATATTCTTGGAGCAAGTACAGACTTATTTCATCAGTCTTCGAGAGATCGCAATGAATTTTTCTGAGAATATTTTCGATGTGACGAGCGACTACGTTTCTCATATGCTCGCGAGTGGCGCCACTGCTGAAGTTCCGCCCGAACTGAAGGATTGCCTTGAAGACAAGGAAGCCATAATGACTTTGATTGAGGCAATGAGGGACTTCCATATGCAGCGAATTGATGCTCGGGAGGACAAATTAGTGTTTAATGCTAAAACCTGGGTTCGAACTTTGTTGGAAAATATGCGAAAGTAATATAAATTGTTGCACAATTTTTTTATTCTGACAAATGTATGTTTCTTTGCAGAGATGACATTGAGAGAAATCGAGCCAAAATCAGTGAAGTAAACTATTTTTTGGAGCAGATGAAAAATGAATTAAAAGAATACGAGGATGAACTTACCGACCAAATTGCCAAATAGAAATTGATGTTTGTTTCCAACTTTATACCTCAAATTCACGGAAGTTAAGACTGATTTTCACTTTATTTGGAAATAAATTCTCATAATTTCTTTATTCAACATTAAAATAATTACTGTAACACAATGGCGGCTGTATGTTGCGGGCTATTTGGTCTAATATGAATATCCACCAAAATTTTTAATAAAGAATATTACGCATTTTAGTTGGACGATTAAAAGTAAATTATTAAAAAGCCTTTTTATACCTATATTTATTGTTTTAGCCATTTCCACAGAAAAATTAATTTTGTGAAATTTAATCGATGATTATTTTGTTCCCTTAGAAAAAGTCTTGGGATTCGGGATTCCTAAAGATTGGGTCTTTGAATGTGAGGGAGAAGAAGACAACCGAAGCAAAGTTTTGGTAGTTGACGGTGGAAACACGACCCACCACAATGCAGCGAATTTCCATCACCATCATCGTCATAATGCTGGTACGATACAGATGAGGACTGTAAGTCGACATCATCAGGCACTGAGAAGCTTACAGCCAAGAGTAAAAATTTTTATAAGTTGGAAAGTTGGGGATCAGCTGATAACATACCGCAAAACTCTGATAATATGCCAACACCGAAAGGTGTATCCATTAAGAAGCAACGGTCTAAACGGAAATTGGATTACGATAGTACAGGATATAAGTTATAACAGTATGCCAACGATACCGAATCAGTTACGTGCACCAATTGGCATCTTGTCTGAACATCCTCAAGGCGAACCTGAAGCGGACCTGATGATTCAGCGTGCGGATTTGATTCGTCGAATTTGGGGAAGAACTAATAACGGCAATTTACCACAAAAGCCTCCAACCTATCTTTAGTGTGTGTGTTTTTTTTTTTTTAATTAATTGTTCGATATCTGAACAATTGGTTATTTAAATTAATTATATCTTGTGTAACTTGTCCAACTTCATTTGATTCCTCTGAAATTATTGCTCTAATAAGGTAAAACAAAATCCGAAAAGGGGTTTGTATAGCAATAACAATCAAGGTTTTGACCTTGGACTTTTTCACGGTGCCCATTTTTGTGAAAAATTGCCTTTTTTAGATTTTGCGAGGGTTCGAGAGGGTCCGAGAAATCGTTCCGCGACAATGCGGTAGATAGCGCATAACTCGCATGATGGTGGCGGACCGCATTTTCGAACCATTCAGGAAACTGAAAAGCAAAATGGTGAAAATGAAATTGGTGAAATGAGAGTTGTGGTGAAAAATTAGAACTTTGACCAATTTTATTTATTTTCATGCAATTCTGAAGAAATTCGAAATATTAAGAGACGCTTTTTTAAATGCAGAATTCCTGTGTGGTGATGCCTTAACGATAGTGCTGCCAAGTTTCATCACATATAAAAAAATTGAAGTTTGTTTCGTTAATTTACAGCAAAAGAAAATGCATAAATTTTTTATTTACAGTTTAAACTTACACTAACGAAAATCTTATGAATTTTTTCCGTTCTTGTTTTCAGTCAGTAATTTAAAACTGACTTGAGGAAATAGTCGTTCCGTTTCACTAAATGAGATCTGTCAACTGTCAGTTTTACTCAAAACTTTTGTTATATATGTCAAGAAAGGGTTGAACTGAGCTGAATCGTGGAAAAATGGACGTTATTAACAAACTGTACTCATCAGTTTCTCACTCCGTAAGTACTACAGTCTCGCAACTTTCCGGTGTGTTGCCAGGAAATCCGGTAACAAGAGAATACGAAGTTTTGGATCAAGTTTGCAGCGCAGGAATAGGTTTGCTTCATGTCTCTTTATTATGTCCCATCATATGATATCATTTTTTAGGGCTTCTATGGAAAGTGTATGATGGACATAAGAAGTCAACAAAGCAGGAGGTGTCCGTATTTGTATTTGAAAAGAAACAACTGGAAAAGTGGCCTAAAGATGATCGCGAAGTAATGTTTGATTTACTAAAACGAGGAGTGCAGCAGCTCACTAAAATCAGACATCCTCATGTACTTACTGTCCAGCATCCTTTGGAGGAAAGCAGAGATAGTCTGGCATTTGCAACAGAGCCCGTATTTTCTTGCTTAGCAAACTTATTGAACAAGAATCAAAATGACGATTCAGACAACGAAGTTCTCTATGATGTTGAAATAAAGCACGGGATATTGCAATTGGCCGAAGGATTGACCTTTTTGCACTCCGACATGAAAATAGTTCACAGGAATTTGTGCCCTGAATCAATTATTATCAACAAACAAGGCAGTTGGAAAATATTTGGATTTGACTTTTGCGTGGCAAGCCAACAAACCCAGGACGATAAGTTGTTTTGGCCTCATCAAGAATATAATTCGTCCTTGCATACCTTAACCCAACCGTATTTAGAGTACACAGCGCCTGAAGCCGCTTTGAATTCTGTGAATACACCAAACAGTGATCTTTTTTCGTTGGGTAAGTCCTTTTTTGGAAGATCTCGAATTGTATATTCAGTCAACCTTATATTGCAGGTGTTCTCATGTACGCCATTTATTCTAACGGAAAACCAATCAAGCTTTTCGGGAAAGACTATGGATCGTTCAGGAGATTTGCGAACGACTTAAACCAGGGCAAATATCCACATTTAACAAATATACCGCAGAAGTTGTCCAACTTCGTAAAATGTCTGCTGCATGCAAGTCCCGATCACAGACCGAAAATTCACGAACTATCGAAAGTAGTTTTATTACATTTTATTACATTATATGTGTATAAAGTATAAACTGCATTCATTTTCAGATGGACTTTTTCGACGATGTGGGCGTGAAGACACTGAATTATCTGGACAGTATATACCAGTGGAATAACTTACAAAAATCGAAATTCTACAAAGGTTTACCACAAATTATACCAATGTTACCTCATCGAGTCAATGTGCAAACAGTTTTACCTTGCTTAGTGAAGGAATTTGTGAACGCCTCAATGATACCATTCGTCCTTCCCAATGTGCTACTTATTGCTGAGGGTTGTACAAAAACCGAGTTTGCCCAAAAAGTACTTCCCCATTTGAAACCAATAATGAAATTGCAAGAACCAATTCAAATTCTCCTAATATTTATGAACAAAATCGATCTTGTATTGAAACTAACGCCGTCTGATGAGGTTAAAGTGGATGTTCTTCCAATGCTCTATCGGGCCCTAGAGTGCGATATGGTTCAATTGCAGGAGCTCTGTCTTGGAATTTTGCCAAACTTATCTGCCTCAATGGACTACAATGCCATGAAGAATGCCCTTCTTCCTAGAATTAAGAAACTATGTTTGAACAGTTCGAAGGTTTCTGTTAAAGTTAATTGCTTAGTGTGCATTGGAAAACTTTTAGATGATTTGGACAAGTGGCTAGTTTTAGATGAAATTCTGCCGTTTTTATCACAGATCCAGTCCAGAGAACCCAGCGTATTGATGGCAATATTTGGTAAGCATAGTAACAAACAAATTCCAGGATTTGATTTTGTTTTTTTTGCAGGAATTTTTAAAATTATCATGACCAATCCGAAAATCGGAATATCAAATGAAGTGCTGGCAACTAAAATTATTCCATTTCTAATGCCGCTCTGCATCGAGAGTGGTTTGTCCCTCGCCCAATTCAATTCCATGATGGCTTTAGTAAAGAGCATGGTCACTAGGGTTGAAAGTGAGCACAAGGCAAAATTGGAACAGCTGAGTACTATTTCAAAGGAAACTGGGTTGGTGCAGTTCAATTCTTGAATATTGTTAGCAAATTCCTACTAATAATAATCCCTAGCTAAATTTAGTGTCACATACCTTCTATAAGTAGCTTCACCCTATTTTAGGTTTTTAGACACAGCAGAAGCTTTCGCAAAAGAACTTGCCGAAGATTCCCAACGTCCACTTCAGCAAGACCTTTTTGCAGGTGTGAAAACTAGTCTTGAACCAAATCAGAAGTTATCGTTTTCATCCGGAGAAAAACAACAGTCAATGGAGCAAAAGTCGTGAGTAGACTTACAGCAAATCTAGTAAATTATGTAAAGGACACGGTTTTTTAGGATGTCAGCATTTATGAAACCGGATTTACTGACCAATATGGCTGCAAACAATCAAATAACACCAATGCAGCAAGTAAGTTTTTTGAATAACGCGATTTCATTCAGTTGACCAACTCTCATTAAGACTAACAACAATGCTGTGAAAACGATGAAAGCTGATTTTAATTTACCGAAATCAAATAAGACTGCAATGATGGGTGCTTTCATTCCTACTGGCTCCAATGGAATACCAGCAACAATAAATACGAATCAACAAGCTATGCAAGGGAATTTAAACAACGCTAATTCCTTCAATTCATTGGATCCTTTTGGTCAAATGAAAGCAACCAATAAAGTGCCAATGAATCAAATGACTAATGCAAATCTGTTTGATTTGGGCTCTACAATATCGGCAACACCTGTATTAAAAACAGAGTCATTAAACCAGAAAAATAACAATGTTAACATCAATACTTTGTCGCAGCAAGACATATTATATTTCTTGAAATAAATCAGTGTTGATTGATTGCTGCCGTGATTACAGAAGTAGTGAAGATTTAATTTAAATAAATTCCGCTCTATTGTAGGGAACAAAAGCTTTGAAGTATTATGCACCCCTACAATGACAAGGATGAGGATCCGAAGGACAGAGTTTCTACACAAGTATTTATTTTACTTTGTATTTCGTTATATTTTCCGAATCATATTTTAATGCATTTATTATATAGTGAAAATTGTGCAAGTTTGTTAAATAATTGTAAGAAATCTTGTAAACTTGAATGTGTTTAATTAGTAGTAATTGTATGTTTTTATTAAAACATTGCAGAAATATTGTAATGGTAGTATTTATTAAATTTTGAAGTAAATTTGTAATAATAAAATGAACAAAAGCGTAGTTAATTAGGGTGATTCGAAAAACAAAGTATATGTGTTGAAATGTATGAGCCGCAGAAAGCGGAAATATGCACAATATGTTAGCAATCACGTTTTAGGCTCACCAAATTGAACTTCTCCAAGGAGAAAGCCTGGATTTAGTTCTAATTTTTTAATCTATCGAAAATATTATTTTGTTCCAAAGATATTTGCTAAAAAAGCATTCGCCATTCTTCCTTCAATCCCAGTTTGGGCAAACGTTATTGACTCCTTCAGCCAGAAAAAATCGAGTGAAATAAGAAAACATAAATACGCAGAGCAAATTAATTTATGGTAGGGTCCACATTTTTCTAAAATAATGCCAATCGGAGCACACTTACGTTAAAAATAGTCCATTCAGATTGATCTAATGATTTTAGATATTCTTTTTTTTAATACATAATGTTATTTTTTGTGTTTTAATAAAATTTATTATAATAAACCTTCTCACATTTCTGCCAACTGTATTGGAAACTAAAAATTATGCAGCAACTTTCATTTGTTAAGACGTTAGTATGCCATAGACATGGATATATTTTTTCTATTTCTATCCGTTAAAAAATGCTGATAATATTAGTAAAAGAAAGAATGATATTCGTAACATTATGTGTATCTATATTTGTGCGTTCTACTACAGCAAAAAACGTGATATTTTGCTATTGAAGTCTTTATTAAACAAATACTTTTTCAATGATATAAAGATTTTAAAAATATGCACATTTTACTTAAAACATGTAAATGAAGATGTTGAGATTACAATTAATGAATGGAGTACACCCAAAGATATAACACGATACAGATAAGTATATCAAATTTCAATTTTGTTTTTTCAAGATGTCATTGAATTTATCACAATTATATTTCCCGATCCGCAAAAACAGAATTTGGTGTAATATAACATCAGTAGATTCCCTACAACAATCAGTTAAACAAATACTAATTTATCCACCTTGTAATACAACTCTACGCTATAGGGGGTGTACTGTACAGACCTTACAACTAATTACAAACTGGGATGACTAAGATTAAAGTTGAAGTGACTGCGTTGTATGCCCCAAAAAGACATTCCAACTAGTCGCAAGTCAGGTGAAATAAAAATAAGTAACTGCATTAACTTTCTAGTGACTTTTTGGTAGTGTAACTAACTTCGGGCAATATTAAAGTTAATCACTGGAACTAATATTTAAGAAGGATTCAACGTTTGGCTCATTCAGTTAAAAATTTAATAAAATTATGCATTTCGATACGCTGCCAAAATCGAGTCGTCCTTACGACCAAAAGTCTTATAATAATGTACAGATCACAAGTCACAATTTAAAAATTATTATTGCTTCTAACGTTATTCGAAAATTACTGTAAGATTTACAAATTTTTCTCTTATAAGCTGTCTAAAAATTTAGACAAAACCTGTTTCCTACGTATATAATAAACATAATGGCAGTTAAGTAATCCTTATTGTATCAACAAGCAAAATTCGCGTTGTTTGTTTTAATGGTTATAAAATTTAGTAGAAGCTGAGATCTTTCAAAATCGAATGTTTACGTCATTTTTAGGGGATTATACATTACTAATAAATAAGTAAATTACAATTTAAACTAACTACGCCGAGTCCTTAAATGCAATTGTTTATCAAACCCCAATTTCTTCTTTACTTTATCCTGGCAGCATTTGATTCGTATAGTATTGCAGTGTAAAATGATAGTGTTCAGCATATTGCAGTTTAATAAGTTGTGTCGCAATGCTGGACCCGGTGTTACTACTATATAATTCCACAATCACTGGATCTATATTATTCACAACCTTTGCTTGCATTGGTTTATTGAGTATATTATTTTCTAGAAAGAATACACCTTCTTCAGGTTTGGTGCCTTTGATACCTGCAATACGGAATAAAATTGCCTGCACTGGCAAACAATTAAATTTGTTCCTCCATTTTCTGAGCCACGATAAAGCCACAACGTCCGAGTTACCAAAATCGACATAGAATATCTGCAAAAATGAAAAACTTTTTAAAGGATTTTAAAGAAGAATAGCCAAAGTCGCAAAATGGAATAACCACAAAACATAAAAGAAGTTTCAGATTATGCAAACTTTGGAGTAGTATTAAAGATTTCAAAGTGTCTGGAAATACTCCTCACCATCCATAAACAAAAGCAAGCGAAAAATGCACCTAACAACAGAGCTAAAAGATGGCGAATGATTAGTTTATTTTAGTTGCAAAACCAAAATAGTGATTTTTTTTTACAGATATTCTTATCGACTGGGACCTAATTTATCCTATAATCCACAAGTTCAAATATTTATGGTGCATGAATCGACTTGACTTTTTATTAACACTAGAAAGCAGTATGTTTGCAGATAGCTGACGCGACGCAACCTTTAACTAAATAGGAGAACATAATATAAACAAATTTTTGGAAATTGATTTCAAAGCTTGAATAGATTGATTAAGAATCATGCAGGAATGATATTAAGGATGATATAAACTCAGAAGATATAATTTGTTTTCATTATTTCTATTTTATTCACTAACTAAATTAAGGAGATTCTAATGTAAGTTCTGTTCCAATTTCTGGCTCAGCCAAACCAAGCCGAATTAAAGTTTCAGCGACATCATGTCCACATGGGTCAACAATCTGGGCCTCTAGTTGGTCTTCGTTATTGACGATGTCAGCCTTAACTTTTTTGTTTAAAATAGTTTGTCGGAGATATTCGACACCTTCAAATTCTTTTTCTTGAATTTGCTTAATACCCGAAAGCCGAAATGGAACAGCTTGAAGGGGAAATGAAAAAAATTTGTTTTCCCGTTTTCTTAGGTCGTCCAAATCAACAATATCCGAATTGCCATAGTCAACATAAAATACCTGCAAAAATATATCTTTTAAATGCATTTAAAAATTAGATTTAAAAGCGAAATTCTGACCACATTTTCTCTTTTTGTTGGAAACTTTACGGAACAAAGAATATATATATTTTACTTGGTGAAAAAAATTACTTTAAATACTTGGGTTTCTGAGCTGAATTATTTGCTTATCTCCTAATCTCCTCTAACAATTTTCATTGATTATCTGAACACAAATTTAGTTTCATTTTTTAGAAATAAATTCTTTAAACGGTGTTGTCAAAAAATACTGTACAGTAAAATTTTGTGTAATTTCAATATTTTTTATTTCTCTTAAAGAATCAAATAAGTTCTCTAAGAGAACAGAAATAAAAGGAAAAATAGTTCTTTTTGATCTTCATTTAGAATAATAATTTTCATTAGAACATAGACAGGAAAAAAAGCTGAATGAAGGGTTACTTTATTCATTCGAAAATCATGTTGATGCCCTAAAAGGTATTTCCTAGTTCCGTTACATCTTGCAAGCAATACTCAAGATATACTTAAAAAATTCTCAAATGTTGAATATTAAACCTACCTTTACAGTGTTGTCATCAAACACGTTTATTACTTTTGCCCTGTACCACCTCTGGTCCTTATACTTGGCAATAACAAATTCAAATCGACCTGAAAATATAACAACATTGTGAATGCTGCTCCAATAAAATATTTATTACAATGCTTTTAACAAACAAAGCACTTAAAGTGGAAAATAATATTGCTTTCCTGCTTAAATGATGTTGTTATACCACAGTGAAAGACAATTGCAAAGAAAGTGCTAAATTTCTTAAATTTATTGTAAACTATATACCCGAATAGTTTGTACTTACTGGGAAGCTCCTTTAATCTTTGATAATAAACCGTTTCCTCAACTGAATTCATTTTTATTATAAGCTCATTTATGGTTCGTCGATATTTAGAATCAGGTGATTGGATTTGCCCGAAAAAATACTCCACATTTATAATGTGAGTAGGGAGAATAGTGATCATGCTTCCATTGACGGGATACGTCATTTTATTTGGTATGTCCACCATGATTTCAGCTTGATCTCGAGTCCACCCCTCTGCAATGTTTAAGCATCATCAATTATGAATTTGATGAAATATACAACAATATCCCAGAGAACGATTTATTTACCTTTGATTTTTTGCACATGTTCAAGCTTGCATGATGATCCCTTAAAGCATGTATTTGTTTTCGGATTCGTAAATCGACAAATCCTTTTATCATCTTGAGGATTATATCCCATCACGGCTACCATAGCGTTATTTGTATTCAAAGGTTCTGAGAATAGATCATTACGTTCTTCTTCACTTAATTCATATTTAAGTCCATCATTCATGTATTTGTCTCCATTATTCATGTTATTTGCGTTGTCAACGTTTTGGGCATCATAGGATTCATTAGGAAAACTAAGGAATTCCTTGAGATTTTGCGCAGCATTGCCGACTTTTGGAATGTTTTCGAACGTACGAATATCATTTGGATTTTGCCATTGATTTGAAACAGATGACAGGTTATTCAACTTTATCTCCGGATAAGTTTTCACGATTTGCTTATTAACTGCCATTGTATTTTCATTTATATTCTCCGCGAATGGCTTTACGGCACATTTGCGAAAAGGATTTGTTATTTCCCCGCATGGTGAATCGTTCTATAAGATTGAAATGACAATATAAGATAACATTTACAACAATTAGCATTCATAAATTAACAAGAAGCGTGTATTTTGATACAAATTTAGCAACTAAGATTGCTGTTTTTTGAATTATTTATATTTAAATTTAATAACATTGACATTCTCGTATCACAGGCTGTAAGTGAGTAAAAATGTTAAAGAAGTGTATATTGTATTTTTGTATATTATGAATAATTTGTAGTTTCAATGATTGTATCTTTGATAATCAACACAAAATCTCTGAAGCATTTTTACCAAATCCAGCCCAAAACACTAAGAGAAAATGACAATTTACTCAAAATTACACATACCTTGATATTATCCGTATTGGTTTCCATGTCCTTATTAGGTATACGGAAAGGATTTGTGCTATTGCAAAGGTCAACATATAGAATAGAACTGAAAATATGATACATGAGACAGTTTGTACACTATTAGAAATCATCTTAATACTTTGAAACTCGGTGCACCTTGAAAATGTGCTTGATATAGATGCTTTTCCGCAAGTACTCTTTTAAGTCCAGGTCACTGTGGTAATTAACCTAAACAGATTATACATACGATAGTAATCATAAGTATTTTAAATACAAACTCAGTATTACCGATTCCAGCTTACAAAGGACGGCTTGTGATGGAACTTCTTGATGCGTGTGCACAAGCGGAAACGTTTCCATATTTGCACTCAGAGGAATTATTTCGCCAACATCAATTAAGTAGGCATTGCATGACTGCAACAAGTTTGGAACATCTTTTAATTATGTACTTCAATTGCAATTGTTATTGTAATTTACCGCACTGCCGTTTTCTCGAACTGCTCTGAACACATAGCCTTCTAAATATAAACCGAAAACTTCACCTTTTTGGGGAACATGTTGTGAGTTCTTAGAAGCATTGCGATAATCTGTTTGCAAACTTGCAATAAAGTCTTCATAGTTGGGGCTGCAAGAAATTAATCAAGTTTTTTGATGTTTTTCTTTAGTAGTGATTTGTCTTACTTTCCAATTTCGTTGATATAAAATAACAGCTCGTCACAGTTTTTAATATATGTTATAACACATTCTGATTCGTAGTTAACGTTATCTGTAAAATAAAAAAAAAATTCATCAGTTTGACGAAATAAAAATTGTACAATAGCAAAATTTCATGATTTACAGAATTGAGGAATGGAATAACGGTACTAATAAAACGTGTTCGCATTTTACTTACACTTATCTAAATTTACTGGAGGATATGAATAATTGTCATAGTTTCTTTTCGGACATGGTAAATATACATCATCCTCGTCGCATTCATCTACCTCTATGGACAAGTTTGCGCAAACGGGGGTAGTCTCGCATGTCAAGTTGAACTTCCTTACCAGGTCAGACAGATGAGAGAGATCAATTAAAGTCTTATCATAAAACCGGAGGCAATTTTCCTTGTTCCCCTCCAAGGCAGAGCGTACATGATCGCAAACTAAATCCATCTGAAAATAAATTGAAAAGTAAGTACGCGCTTTTGGCTAGAATTTATGTTATACCTTTGCAGACATTGATGCAATATAGCGTCTTGCGGTTTTCGCTTCTCTTACGAATATTCCTTGAACTAGTAACATATTATCTATTTTCTCTTGCGTACCCATTTTTTCTTTTTTTTAAACAAAGCACAATACTCTAATTTTATCTAAATAGCTCCGACGCCTCGTATTTCACCGATATTTTCATTCGTTATTACTAACTTACTTTGTAGTTTCTCCAAGCACACGCTAGATAAGAAAATGTGAAGTGTCAAGTAAAGTAAGAAGCAATTGAAGTAACAACGAAATAATTCACAATGGTCTAGTTAGCCATTGCTAGAAAAAAATGAATACGTAATGGCTGAAAAAGTGCATTTTGCATTTTACAATTTTATGTTGGTTTTAATTATTATCATACACAAAAATATACATAGAAAATATATTAAATTAAATTAAAGACTCGTCAAAAAAATTGATGTCATTCCCGGTACGGGCACCTTTAGACCATTTTTAGACCATATTCGAAAGTATAATATGTCAAAAAGTACTAAATCTGTCAAATTACTGCTGGTTCCGGCAAATTTTTGTCTATTTTTTGGTAATTTGATAAATATTGATCAATATATATAAATATTGCCGCAATATTAACAAGCTTAAGGTCAAAGCAGGAGAAAATGATAACAAACTTAACACAGAAATGTGTAAATTTACTAAACACATATACCTGCATATCAAGTGAGTGAAACTAAAATTATGTCCAAATAATATACTTAACGATTGCCTTTTCTGAAAAGATTCCATCAGAAATGCTAGCAAAAAAGCGGGCGGCAGCACCAGAAACCCCAAAGGTCATGCTCGGCCCAAGCATCGCGGCTGGCGTGTCCAAGATGGGCATTACGTATCTGCTGGTACGATTTTAGTTACGCAGAGACAAACTCGATTTCATCCAGGCTTGCATGTTCGTGAATATAGTTTGAACATAAGTACAACTGTTAATTGTTTTATTTTGTAGGTGGGATTTGGAAGGAACGGGACTCTTTTCGCTATGGAGCACGGAAAAGTTTATGTAACCTGCGAGGAAATAAATCCCAACTGGAACCACACGTGGATTCAACGACACTATTCTGGAAGAGAACATCAAACGATATACAAGAAATTTTTCAACATAATTCCTGAGAAACAGCACCATCGATTTCAGTTAATTGATGAAGTGTGAAGTCGACCAAAAATAATTATTTCCAACAAATATTAAATGTTAGCGTTCTAGTATTCACAAAACTAGTTTATTTAATTAAAGCTTTTCTCGCTACATCCCACAACTTTCTAGTCATTCTATTCCCTGAATTGAATTTGGTTATTTAACTATTCTGAGCAACAAGGAAAATAATTTCGAAAATGGAAAAAAACTTTATTATATTACACTATCGCATATTGTTCGTATAACAACTCTTTGATTTTATAATAATCTTCGGAAAGGCAGCCTTCGATGGTAACTCTTCCTGCATCGACTCTTCGCAGCGCAAGGGTGCCGTTGTTACACCACAGCACCCCACCAGCGAATTCTGAATTGATATTGTTCTTTATAAGAATTTGCTTGAAGTCGGACAACTTCAACTCGTTGATGAAGACTGGATTGTGGACGGGAATTTCATCTGCCGGCAGTGGTTCCAGTGTAAGTATCTGCTTATCGTCGTCTGTTTGATCGACCATCATTTCATTGTCGTTCACGGCAGATTCGATGTTTGTATTTCTGACATCAATTTTGGCATCAACCCAGGCGACTTCAGCGTCTTTGCTCTTTTGGAATTCCAGCAATGAGACCAAGCCCTCGGTGAGGCGGACTTGATAAATGTGGGTTTCGGTGGTTGCGTCGATTACCTGCGCACGAATTTAATCAACCTCATAATTTCGTCAATTGCCATTTGAAAATTTACCTCGCCTTTGTTCGGCGTGAAGACCCTTGCGCCTATATTTTGCTGACAGTGTCTTCCTACGATTTCTGTTGCTGCTGAAGTTCCCCGGACCACAATAACCCTTCTGGGCCGCAGTTGTGAGAGGATTTTTAGCATGGATTCTCCATCTGACCGACCCTCAAAATCAATGAATTGAATTTGAGCATTGACTTCTACCAGTTTGCGACTATTAATGCACTTCGTGGGTTTTTCAATGGGTAGCACATCTAAAAGGAATTGCTAATGACATTCTTCCAGCAAAATTTAAAATCATTACCATCGTCAATTTTCTCAAGTTTTTCCTTTTTTATATCTTCCACTTTTGCATGTTGATAATTTTCCTTATTATCGTCTCCCGTGGAATCCGGCCCTAAGTCTGCGATCCTGTAATCGTCCAGTTGAACAATTTCCCCGTATTCATCGCACTTAATTTTTTCCTCATGGAAGGGAAACATCACGTGCTGCTTTCGGCTCGATTTGAAGAACCCAGTGTGATTGCGGCCGTCTGCTCGCACAACAATGTCATGCTTGCCCGTTATGACGTTCATTTCCAAGTCGTCGTCCGAATCCGAACTGCTTTCGTCTAAGTCTCGCTTCACAATCAACGGATTCCGCTTTTCCCCTTGTGTGCGGAGGTGTTCCTCCAATTCTGCTCCTTCCAGCTCGACACGTTTGCGAACATCAAGCTCAACTTTTCTGCCATCTCCGCCATTTTCAATTAGATCTCGTGCCAGTGTTCCAGGCGATGTCCTGTATTCTTGGGATTAGTCAAAACAACAAGATTGAAGATATTGCCACTCACCTAGAAGTCAGAATTATGCTGTTGTTGGGATTCGCTGCCCATTGGATGAAAAGTTCTCTTGTAAATCCACTTTCCATGTCGGGTGTGCTGGCCAAAACAACTTTCGGACTAGCAATTTTGTTCAGCTCGTTCAGATTATGGCAAAGTTGCATGTGCTTGAACTGGAAGGGATTGTTCCGGGCGCCCTCAAAAGTCTTCATAAGTTTGTCACTCATCCACTCGATTTGGGACTTTGCAAACTCGACCACGTTGTAGCTGACATTAGTTAGAAGAGCCAAGGAATAGGCCATTAGGCCGGAGTCTTTGTTCTTCCAAAGCTGGTCCAGCATGTGTGCCAGCTCGAGTACGCGACCAGCAGTGTCCACAGTAACCAGCACGTTACCATTGTTTCGCATTGTCTGCAGTATATTCGTCATTAGCTTTTCGTCCCGAGCACGTCTCCGTGCTTGTTGATATTTAGCATTTAAGGAATCCGTAATCAACAAGGACGGTCTTTGCAATTTCTCAAGTTCGCATCCGTTCAAGTGTCTCTCTTTTTTGTGATTGAAATCCGTGGCATATACAATGTCTTCCTCTCCATCCTTGACAATTTTCCAAATGGTGCCGCCAAGCATGTGCCCGGCTGGTAGTGGAGTGATCGAAATGCCGTAGCCCTTCCCTGAAATCAAATAAAATTTGTTTGGTGAACTGGCAAACCAGATACTTTTTATATAACATGCAACTTACCTTTTAAGGCAACACTTTGGTTGTATTTTAGTTGCGTAATTTTGTCGAAGGCCGTGTCAACATCGTCCAATGAAAACGTATCGAAATCGTACATATTGTAATGAGACATGTACAGATCGTACATAAACAATTGGCCCATTTTGTAGACAGGAATTGTGGCATAAATTGGACAATTAAGTCCCAATTTTCCGACTACATACGGCAGTGCTCCTAAATGGAGGGGATCTGGATAAGATAGCAGAACTGCATCGATGGTGTGCACATGACTGCAAAAAATTAACGCCTGTAACTAAGTAATGATATGGTAAAGCGAATAATACCGTTTAAGTTCTTTGATAAAGTTCGGATCAAATTTCTCATCCCATCCGCAATCGAGCAATATTCTCACTTCATCAATTTGAAGAATTGAACACGGAGGCGATTCATCCATCGCCCCTGACAGGCTGTGGAGTTTAATAATGGAAGTCATGTTCCAGGGCTCTGACTAGTTTTGTATAAATTGTGATTTTTGGAACAATATCGTGGGAATGTTTACAAATCAAAGCCGAACTGTCAAATTTCTTTTCAAAACATCTGCTCCAAACTATCATTGAAGTAGTAGAATAAAAGAGATTCAGTACTAAAGATGTGACATGTCTTGGCAATTTGGCGGGAGTTGTTGACATTCGAGTTTGTGGAGCAGATATGGAATTCGAATTAGTTGAAAATTATGAACTAAGGGATGTACAGGAAGATATAATGGATGCACCAAGAGGTTAGTAAATTTTTGATAGTATTTCGTGCATACATTTCGATTAAATTACAATTTGCCTTAGCTGGCGATTATGACGAAACCAACAAGACCCAAGAGCAAGGAAAAAGTTTGGTCAACGAAGAAATAATAGACAAAACTTACAGGAATGCAGAAGGAAATCCTAAAGATGAATACGAGAAGACAAAACTAAAGGAAGCGCATGATGTAAATGTGAATGTTCACAAACATTTCCCTAAGTATTCAACATTGATTGATTCAGATAGTGAATCTGAGAATGCGGAAGAGAGCGATGAACCTATACCTGTTCAGTCAGACAAAAAGATAGACAGTGCTAAGAGTAAGAAAATAAGGATTAAAAGTGAAAAGCCTAAAAGAGTATGTCCTGCTTTGCTATCCAATATTCAATCAATAATTTTAAATATTAAATAGGCTTCCGCAAAAGCTAGTGAGGAGACCATATCCATAAAAAGTGGAACACAGCGATTGCATAGGGAAAATTATGTCAAGTAAGCGAAAATTGCAAATAAATTAAATGAAAACTATTGTAATACGTACCTAAAATAGGAAAGTATCGAATATTTTAACGGATTCTTTATTAGAAAAGCATAGTAATATTAATACATATTTTAAATTTACTCTGCTAAACACGCTTAAATACATTTATTGTTATACTCATTTTGTAGGGTTCCTTACCATAAGCCGAAAAGACATACACTGAAAGAGTTTTTAACAAGAAGAACTCTTGTTCAACCTGGAGTCATAAAACATTCCAATGCAAAGATGAGTAAACATTTACTGGAGAAATATGCGTAATTTTCAAGCCATTTAAATTTAGTTTTCTTTTGTAAATCAATCTTTTTAGAGAACATTTAGAAGCAAGAGCTAAGGAAGCGCAAGATTTTTTTAAGAGCCAATCG
Organism: Leptogaster cylindrica; assembly: GCA_963082835.1. NCBI lineage: Eukaryota > Metazoa > Arthropoda > Insecta > Diptera > Asilidae > Leptogaster > Leptogaster cylindrica. The sequence continues at coordinate 3,612,843 of OY720105.1, read as the reverse complement.
GATGATGAAAATACTGACAAAATTGTTCCTATTGATACTGGAGTTATAAAAGAATCTAACAACACAGGTAGGATGTTCTAAATTGCATAATATTAGCAGCAATAGTAGTATTCAAATGTTCAATGTTTTAAACAGAATCCAATAATATCGAAAATGAGGTGGGCATTTTAGAGGAACGAACAAAGCCCAGTAATGAAGTAAAAGAAAACAATTCTTCAGCAGGGAATGAAATTAAACTAAGCAAAGATATTTGCGAAATGTTTTCAGAAGATTCGGCAAGTGGTAAATTAGACGCTGCAGATATATGGGAAGAGACTGAAACCAATTTTACTAAAACTAATTTTAAAAAACTTCTACCGCTTGCTGAATTACCTCCCAATCCATCCCTCAAAGGCGATTCTTCCTTGCTAATTGATTTGGAAACTGGAAAGTTTGTATCTCCAAAACTGAGTGGAGTTGATTCTCTTTTAAATACCTTTTTAAAAAATTCTGGAAAAGAGAAATCTCATATGAAAGAGACGTCTAGGTAAGGGTTGTAATTTTTTTCATTAATTTTAAATGATTTGCAAAATTCGTAGTGCTAAAAATGATATAATGGAGTTCACAAATACTCCAATTTCGAATAATTTAAAAGAGATGAAAGACAAACCAAGATTTTCTTACTACAAACTTAAAAATAATCTAAAAACTATAATAACTAAAAAGCGAAAGGAAGAGTTGCTAAAAAAGATAAATAATGAAAAAAATGAAGAAATATCAGATGAAAAGAATTCGTATGATTATTTGGACGAAGATGATTATTATGAAAATGAAAAGGATATGAAGAATGGTGAACATGAAAACAGTGAAGATGAATCCAGCAATGAAGCTGATGACGAATATGAATGCGATGAGGAGGACATTTGGAACCATGAAGATATAGAGAAGGGGAACGAGGGTGGTGAGAAAAAGAAAACAAAGTTTCGAGTGTTGGCTCCAGCTGAAGATACGGATGATGAAAGCGAGAATGCCGTTAAAGCTATTGATGGTAACTTTATAACGTTTTCTCCTTAAGTTAAAATAGATTTGGTTTTTAAATTTATTTTTACAGTCATCTTGGGCGAACCTTTGCAAACAGAAAACATACCGCCTACGCCTTTAATGTTACGTGGTGATAAAGAAACTTCTGATAATGAAGCCGAACTTTTAGAACTATGCTCTGGAACCTTCGATCTTGCTGGAAGTGTGCAACACGCTTCAACACAATATGCTAAGGTATGTACAGCTTTTTTCGTATAAAATACTGGATTATAAGGGTTTTTATAACAGGAAAACCCGAATGAAGCTCAAAATACTGAAGAAGTCAGATCGAGCGAAAACGTGAACACTTTCGATACATCCGATGAAGAATCTTGCGTGGAAAATTCATTGATGAAAACATTAAATAAGAAAAGAAAACTTGGATTTTCAGAAGATGAAGAAGACAATGAAGAAAATGAAGAAGACAATGAAGAAAATGAAGAAGAAAATGAGGGAGAAAATGAAGAAGAAAATGAAGAACAAAATGAAGAAGACAATGAAGAAGAAATGGGGAATGAAGAATCTGCGGATCATGCAGCAGTTTCGGCTAATTCAGATGTTAGCGAGGCAGAGGAAGAAATTGTGGAGACTTACATAGATTACGATTCTGAAGAAAATGAAATTGAAGTTAAATTAACAAAAGATGATAAGTCCTTGAAGATTGCAGAATTTATAGAAAACGAGGCTGAACTTTCAGAATCGGAATGGGGCAGTGAGGATGAAGATGAAAAAGATATGGACAAATATGATGTGGAGTTAGCTGATGAAGAACAGTTTGACAGAGCCAAACTCCAATCGGAATTGGAGCAAATTCATTTGTAAGTAGGAATACAAATTTTGTTTTGAATTAATTATGAATTTATTTTTATTTTTATTTTTAGGAGAAGAATGTTGGATGATGACAAACGTGAGTTGAAAAAAATTCAAGACATTCTCTTCGACGATGAAGAAAACGATGGAATAGGACGACAGAGGCAGTTTAGATGGAAACATGCAGAACAGAATCTAACTTTGGACAATCGAGCAGAGGATGGTGGATATTGCGAAGATGGAAGTGGCAACGAGGATAATGAACAAGAATGGCGTGAAATGCGTCATGAGCGAGAGATTCTTTTGCAAAACACACATTCTAAAGTAAATTTTAAATTAAAGGTAATTTCTTATATTTTTTGTTATACTTGCAGACTGATGATACAAGGGTCGAGGAGATGTTAGCTATTACATCATCCAAGAGAATATCTCTAACGAAACAGATTGACTTGGATTCCTCAAAAGGCGAAAAAAGTACAGATCCACAATTTTTGATATCTAAAGCATCTGCGGTCAGAGGCTCTTTTCTTGTTCGAGATAATAAGTTTTTAAAAAGATTAGCAAATATAACAGCGACAATCGACGTAGATGAACCAGTAAATTCAGTCCAAATGAAATCTGTTAAAGTGAACAAGTGTGTTTTCAGTACCTATGAAAAAACTGAGTCTGTAAGGCAAATCCGCTTTTCAAATTACTCTTTCATCAATTTAATCTATTTACAGGAAACAAAAAGGAGATATCCGGACTCAGCTGACAAAGTCACGTCGTATAATAACAAAAAGAGAAAAAATAATTACTTTTAATTGTATGTTTTTTGTAAGTTTTAGATAATTTTTAAAAATATATTCCTTCGTCAATATTTTTCTATTGCCCTACAAAAATTCACATTTGATGAAACATTCAATCAACACAGCAATTGCAGTTATGAAGAGAGCTGATTTTAAGAACGTCAGGAAAACTTGCATTCCAAATTAGTAAAGTGGATACCTTTGTCTCAAATGTTCTCGAAGTTATCTTGCGTACAGATCGCAATTTGTTCAGGACTACTTCCAGGTTTTCTTAATTCATATTTCATTAGTCAAATTTGAAAATTGTTTTTTGGAAATCTGTCTGTCGTATAAGAGTAGAATGAAATGAGTGCACTTAAGAAGTACTTAAGGCTACTAATTACTGCTTGATGAATCCATCGCTGTTGCAAGCTCCGTGAATGATTTCCACTAACATTTCCTGCAATTGCAAACACGTGCACCAAGGAAGCCCGAATCGCCGGCAGCACGAACAGCTGCCGACTTGTTTAAGTTGCACTGTTTGAAGCAGGGAGCATGGTGCATTTGGCTCTGCACTGGGAAACTGCATAACTCCGAAGGGTGAATTTTTCTGCCTCCAGCTCTCTGAGATTTATAGAAAATGTGATGTTTATTGTTGTTTCCGAGTGTTCAAACTCTTAATGCTTTTATCCGATTTCGAGTTCGCAAAAATCGTTGGCATAATTTTTTTACTTTTTTTGAATCTTGAATATTTGAAGGTATTTTTGAGAATTAGGCACTAATCCTTAAAGTCACGTCCTTAGATGATATAAGAGGTTTTATAATTAATGCAACTCTGTTTTCGAAGCTTTAAACCTGACGAACACGGAACAGGTTAGGAGGTTCTTTTAAGCTCATTTGTAAAACTCAGATACTTTTGTAAGAACAGGAAAATGTGAAAAGCATCGTATTAAATTTTTGCAAATTTCGAAAATTTGTATACACTGGGACAATAGGTAAACACTGGACGTAAATTAAGTCAACGAACACCAGAAAAGATTGTTGAGAGAGTTGACTGAATGTCGCGGGTACTTACCTCTCATCAACGCCGTGTTAAGCAATGAGGAATGTGTCCACCATGTCAGAAAAATATAAATATAAATTATAAAATTGTATTTCATTTAAAAGTTATTTAAAATAACATCGGCTGGGGACATTAAAAGTACCATGTATAGATAAATATAGGCGCGTATTATCAAAATAAAACTAGAACTTCGATAAAAGTAATTTGAACTGACCGAAATGGATTTTGAAAAAAAAATTTTTTTACCTGAAAATTGCACTTTTGACTTTTGAGTGATATTTGGGCTTTTTTCTGAGGTGATTAGAACCTCTTCGTAAAGTATATAATATAAAATAGTAAACAATGAATTTTTATATTTTGCTTTTTTAACACTGGTATTTCTAATACTGTTGAGATAGGTTAAAACATTTTTGACGCTAATAAATATTTTCCACTAAAATTTCTTTTGATGCCAGCAAAAACGAGGCTGCTTAATGAACTTTTTCTGATCTTTCTCTAGAAGGTTTAAGGATTATAAACATCTAGTTTTTCTTATGCCCTGCAATGACTCACGCCTCACGGTTTTTACAATATATATTTCTGAAAATTTAATGTTTAAGAAAGAATATGCTTTATGGACAATAAATTTCCTTTCCCTATAGGATTACCTATAATAAAAATGATGCTTTTCGATCACAAGGACGCATACAGAATGACATCATTAAAAATATACCTCGAAAGGATTACACAAGTTGATTCCAACCTCTAATTCAGAAGAATCTTTTATTTACCCAATTACAGCTTAATATTTAAGATGAAAGTCACGAAAATGGATAAATACATTGGCCATGTACCAACTCCATTCCAAATCATTATGAGGCGACCATTTCCTTCGCGGGCAAAATAACTTCCGACTCCGGTTGCTGTGGTCCTCATCGCGGATGTGATGGAACCGCAGCTTCCCATGGTCGCTCCTTTCCTTTTAAAGTGGCTGCTTAATTCAGTTCACGTACTCAATTTCATATAAAGTGAAAGGAATTCGCGGAATGATGGTAGGAACTTCCCATTTTACATTTTACCAAGGCATATAATTTGCTTGATTATAACGATATAAGCATTTGGTGACAGGACTGAGTTTGCCGTTCTGCAGATGCTTTAGAAGGACATTACCGAGATTGATTTCGTTTTAATGGAAAACTACTAAATAAAGTCATTTTTATATATGTACGTTAAGCGAAAAGGAGGGAGCAAGGAAGCAAGGGAGTACCTGAGTACCACATCCTTTTATCACAAATTTAAAACTATCATTGTGCGCTATTTTAAGATCGAAGTTACTTTCAAATTTAGTATACGGTCCATAAATATGTTTAGTTGCTGCGAATTTTTACTGGCTCTCGATTTTACTGGAGTAAGTTTCCTAATTTCTTGAACTCGAAAGAACTTCGAAAGAATTTCGAAAGAACAGATTACTCATTGTTTATTTCCCCTACAGGATACTGCAATTGGAGAGGATCAAGTTAGAACACAATATAATTCATCACCGAAACTTTCCCGACTCCTTTTAATTTGTGCCTATTGAGAGTTTCAGTGTCCTGTACCTTTACCAGTCCTTTCACAGACATTGATCCTGCCCTGATTCTCCTGGGAGGCATATTTAAATTTTCAGGGTACGCTAAATTTCAGCATAGTTTCTGTTTGTCACCAACATTTCATTCTTCCATTTTTTTTCAGAATCCAGGATCCGTTGATTGAAATCGCTTTGAAGTGCACGGACGTCTGCGTCCACTCGGTCCTCAGAGCCATTATTTGCATTCATCCGTCGTCGAGGGCTGCAATTCGGGCAATCCCCGTTGCGGCATGTAAGTTCCATTGGACTTGACTTCGGAAATTGTTTTGTTTTAAATTATGCAAAGTGCGGTGCAACATTTGGAGTGTAAGTTGAATGTGAAGAGATTGAGAGTCAGCAGATGAAATTTTTCATTTACATATTGTTTTTAAACAATTGACGTGGCAGGATTTTTTTGAAATTACTTTTTACTGATTATTATCATCCCATGTAAGAATTATTCGCCTGATGAGTTAATATATCAATTGCCGGTTTAGCGAAAAAAATGTATTCCCAGTAATGATTTTTTATTTTACCAAAACTAGAAAAGTTGGTGTTTTCTCACCAAGGCATTTTCGTAGTTTTATCAAATTTTTTGCATATTTCGCTCACATGCACTCACGTTCTGTTTTGAATATTTCGTCGAATTGCCTGCAGAACTCAGTGCACATTTATACAACTTAATTTGCCTGATTTACACTGCATTTTGCTGAATTTTCGAGTGCGAATAAAATATTTGGAAAGTTTTTTTTAAATTAAGTTGTTATCATAAGAAGGATTAACGTTAGAAAAAATTATGTTTTCACACAAGTTTATTTTTAGAAAGCGGATGGATATTTTATTAGCTTAGAATTTTTAAAGTTTGATTGGTGGAACATGATATTAGAATAATCCTCTTGATTTTTTAAAGTATTTTTTTCTCCTTCCTATTGTTATAAAGTATATTTTCAAAAAGTACCAAGATATTTTTGAATGGTCGAAATATTTTAAACAAAACTTCTCCCCAATTTTGCTACTAAACTAAATCTCTTGAAGGACGAAATTAATGTTCTCTTGAACGTTTTTAAACTGAGATACGAAAAACTCATTCTATTATCCTTACATCATCATTTAGAATTTATGTTAAATATGTTATCAGGACATCAGGTTTCTGTTTTAGTTAGGCTCGCTTAAAGATTTTGAATATGTTTTATTGACAAACTGATCTACTAACAAAAATATGACCTCAAGTAATTGCCACAACCTTTTAATAAAATTAGCCATTTAGTTTATATAATGGTACTTTAAAAAAATAATAGAATGAATAATATTTGCATGTAATGCGTAATTTTTAAGTTGCTTCTTCCAAAAACTCTATCCGAATTGCGTATACAAATTTCTTGTTTGGAAACAAACTTAAAGAAGAGAGATGTTAATTTTTCGAGGGCCAAGATCAAACATATCAACACATAATACAGCAAAAACAGATAAAAAAACATAAAAAAAATTCATTAGTGTTGTTTTAGAAACTCCGTGGAAAACACGTGCTGTTTTATTCGTAAGGCAAACATCTCTAATTAGAAACATTTTAAAAGGTCTGAAAGTCACGTCAGTTTTAATCAAAAAAGTAAATAGAACTCTTCATTCAGTCAGAACAAATTGAAATAAACTTTGTCAGGTGTGGCAATAAAACTTCGCACTGGGCAAATTGTTCAGATCACAATAGCATAAAATTGCCACCCTGTGGGGTATGAAAAGGTTGGCACTTTCAGCCATCTGCTTCTGATTCGAGTAATCCCGGTGTTGCAGAGCGAATACATTTGGCGAAGGAAATAATAAGAGGAGGCAATTTCGTATTCCGGAACAGTCGCCAGGTAGAACCAGAACGTACAGCTCTATTGAACAACGCCTTTAACAAATTAGTTGGAAATCAATAACTCACCAATATAATCGTAGATGAGCTTTATTACTCAAGCCTTCTTGCTATAGGGACTAGATTTGCGCTTTCATGTGTTTGGCGCAAATCACCACAATTTTATATTTCTTTGCTGAAACCATGCACTTTAAATAGTATCGTAAGTTGATTTGTAAAAACCGTGAAAATTTTTAAAATTAATGATCATATTTCTAAAGTCAACCCTCCAGCCTATGATGATTGGTAACAAATATCTACCACATTTTTAATTACTCAAATGAATAAATTATAAAACAAAATTCATAAAAGAACAGGAATGAAAATTTGAATACTGTACCCACCGAATGTTGCTACATATAAAGACGAAATTAATTTTTCCTCTTAAGCCCCATGTGCATTCTAGTACGCCAAATATTTTCACTTATGCTTGTATTACTAAAATTCTAAAGATCTAATTATAAAATTTAAATAATATCAAACGGTAATACATTTAACATTACAGAATATAACCCCTTTGGCCTTTGGATTTCGTGTTTTTAAGGATATTCACATACATATGGTAGATATTTGTTCGTCTTACACAAGCAATTTTAGTTTTAATTCTATTACTTAAAATAAATCCGTTTTACAAAAAATTCATTCAAACGTCTGAAAGGCAGACACATCAGGTCAAAACATCACTCAAAGCAATTCAAATAATATTTGAAGTAGGTTTAAAACTCGCACAATGCTGAAAAGCAATGTTCTTAGAAAATGTTTCTTTTGAAATTTCCTTGTTAGACGTTGTCGCAGCAGTCTCCTTGTAGAAGATAGGCTCCGCCACGTTTTTGATAGAAATAAAATTTCGAAATCTCAGAGATTGCTGAAGGCCTTTCAGATGTCATTAGCACAGACGGCGCAGACTGAGGAAGTCTTCCAGAACTTTGAAATTTTAAAGCACCCAATAAACAATGCTCACTGGATTATTATAAGAGGCGTTTGCTTTGTATCTAGGGAAGATGATACTAAATAAAACTTTCTTTTGCTTCTCATTTTCTGTTTGGGAGTGACAATTAATTAATTATAGCATCTGTTTTAAGCGAGTTTATCTTGTCAGTAATTCAAAAAAGGTAATTAAGTAATAGTTTGGCTTTGAATTCAAATCTCATCCTAACAATTTTTGATTTTATTCTTTTGTTGCTTTTGTTTCAGTTGACAACAGTTAAACCAATTGAAAGAATTCTTAAAAATTTTGTTCTCTTGACTTCAACCCATTCAAAACATATTTTATAACAACTGTACACAAGTTCTTAGAGATAAAATCGTGTGAATTAATAAATTGTCTGAAATCCACTCAATAATTACAAAATTATTCTTATTTACGATCGACTTAATGGCAAATTTTCTGCACTCTTTAATATAATCTATAATGTAACTTTGCTCTGTGAAACTACAATTAAATAGAAATTTATGTATAGTCAATTTCAGAAAATTTGTTAAACATGCATTGCGAAAATTCTCTGCTACCAGAATTCCTCGGGTTGTTTGTTCACGCTGAAAATGATTTTTGTTGGAACTCGGTTTTAGGGGTGCAGAACTTGCTTCGAATTTAAGTGCACTGAAATAGAACTCGAGAAAATTAATTCTACATTCGAGCTTAGTAGAAATGTTTTCGCTTTTCTTGAGCTTCCATCTAATATTTGAGTTTCGAAGAGGTTTCGAGAATTCCAGTAATTAATAAAATTATCGTTGGGAGAAATTCACTCAAAGTCTTTACGCTTAATTATGCACTCGGATTAATTATATGTGCCCCATGTATGTGTGTGGATATTGTGTACGCGTTAACAGAATGTAAAAAACTAAAATTTTACTTGACTTTTGGCAGTCATTTCATATTTTCATTTAAGCAGTTCAACAATTAGATAAGTGTGTTTAACTCTTTTGGACTGTTTTTTCCAGAGTCCGTTTGTTGATGGGTTTTACAGCAATGTTCGTGGTTTGTTTTATAAATTAAATTTCAGTTTACATGATAACGTTTTGATTATTTGAGTTTCGTTACCCGCGAAGATTTTCAATTTTTACGTATACTTATTCATTTCATCCTTTAGGTATGTTTAAGGCATTTGACTCCTAAAGAAGTGTTCGTGTAACCTGGTCCTGATGTACCTACATGCAAGGCCGTATCCAGCAAAATATTTCGGTAGAGGTCAGTCTGCCGGGCGGTCGCCGGTGGTGGTGTGGAATACCTCTTAGCAAAACGGGGGTACGGGGGTCCTACCCCGGAAAATTAAAAAAATATGACGTTCCAAAAACCCATTTTAATGCATTTCTGATGTTAAAATCTTAAATTACTTTGATATTTTGTATAAGCATTTTTCATAGTTTAAGAGTATTGACGTCGTTTTAAATACACTCTAAAGATGTCAAATTTCACCAATATTTATCAAACTAACTTAAATGCTTTTGGTCTATAAAAATCATTGAAATGGCACGGCATTCATCTAAATCTTAACAACCTAAGTCATTAAGAGTATGGAAATTAACGAAAAATATTAGAAAATAGTTGTTTTGGCATATGATTTTATTAAAGAAATGTAATGATGGGATGTGATTCCTTTCATGGGGTTTAAAATAATCTTGAGTGATCCTTTTATTTCAGGTATCGGAGGGCGGTTTAAACACCCGTCTGATACCAGCATATTATGTTATTTAGCATAAATACTTAACTAGCGTTTAGTACATCCACTCGTCAATTTAATCAGTAGAGTAGTGCTACCTTCCATGTAGCCATAATAGCCCCTAATTGTTTTCCGCAAAGTACTGAATTACTTTACTTTAATTTTAGTGAAACTGTTTTTTCAACGGTTGAAAAAATGCCACAGTAGATTTAAACCCCTATTCGAGATATCCTTGTGAAATTGTCAAAACCAATAAAAATTTCACTTACGACAACCAGAAATTGTACGTTGTGAATACTTACGAATGTTTCTTTTTCCTTATTTTCTAAAGCCATACACGAGTACAAGTAATTTATCTCCTGTTCCTTGTTTTCTATTCTCCAGAGGGCAATCTACAAACTTTGGTTTTATTTTTCTTCTTTACATTTAGCTGAGCCACGCAAAAAAATAAGATTCTCAGATCCGTTCTGAGGCGACACTTTATTTGTGCCGTTCTCGGTGTTCGTCCGTTTTCGAACGCCATTCCTCAAGCTCTTCACGCTCCTTGAATAAAATGTACATCCTTCCGGGATATCTTTCTGTGATTTTCTCCATAACATGATATATGTGTTCAACCTCTGCCGAGTGTAATCTATGGGACCGTAAGTCTTTGTCCGAATTGTAAATTTTCGAATACAAGTTCTTTAACTTTTGAATAATATTGCTTTATTGTAAATTATGTTTTGAATTCCAATTATATTTTTATGGTTTTAATATTAATTTTTGAGGGTTATGACGAGGAAAAATCATAAGAAACAAAATTAAATATCAAATTCGTTTCGCATTGATTAATTTTTCCTTGACAGAATTAATTACTAGCAGGTATTATATTTCTTTTTTCTCCTGTTTGTATATATATACATAACACCAATATTGCATCATTCATCTTGAAACATTTTCATCAGAGTCAAGTATCGTTTCCAACTTAAGTTACAATGTACGTAAAAAAGATTGACGTAACCATATTGTTTAATAACAACATCTGTATTCTATTAACATTCGAAGGGCATCCTTATCTCTCCATAAATTGTTTTTTCCCATGTTGAGAAAGTTCTTTTGCACATTCCGGATCGATTAGGTACTTCCCCTTTTGCATATGCATGGGCAACATATTTTGTAGTCCTCCTCAATCGACATAAGCCACAGTGAGTGCAAAGGCTGCAGGGCATTTACATATATTTGATGCGATGGCGCGGGTACAGCCGGGTGCGGGGACATTGAATCGTACTTGCAAATCTCATTTCATTAATGCAATTTGCGGTTGATATGAATTGGAAGCCTTTGGCGAAGAAGTTGCTCGTCCTTCGGATGAGTGAACCACAACTGGGTTTTCCTGCCTTCCTGGGCTCAATCATTAGTAATTTTATCGATAGAAGATATAATTACCTATAATTTTTTGAGGTATTCAGGCGTGGGTGGTTCAGTTAATTTCCCCTAATCACTTCATTTTTGTTATTTTTTTGTTTTTATCATTACGATAAGTTTATGTTTACGTGTTTTTTGTTTTTCCTTAGAAGATAAAATCAACTAGGTAAACCAATTAGAGAGGACAACGTTTCCTACTCAATACAGTTTCCCGAAATTTTTTCCTGTGGGATAAAGGAGTTAATTAAGTTAATGGTATGGAATTTTCTCAACGTTAAATACCATTATTCAGAAACTCATTAAAGGTTTTATAAAATTGCTAATGTCCCAAGAGCATGCATCCTCATCTAGCCTTCACTAGGATTTATAGCTATTTGATTGGTAGATCAATAAAGGGTAATAGACACGAAATCGAATGGGCTTTAATTTTTACGTATCTTGCATGCTGAAGACCCATATTCGGGGATCTGTAACAAAAATTCTGTTTATAAATCACGCAAAAACTTTTGCATGTAGGTATATAAAAAATGGCCTGAAAATTAATCAAAAGAGGAGGATATAAATTAGACCCCTGAAGTCCTGGGCTGGTTTAATTTCGTTAATGCATCTCAGTTGATTACGTCTTCTACTTTAGTAAGATACACTTTTGATCAATATATTGTAAATACAATAAATCTATGTAGGTATATGTGGGAATTTTTCTGTTTCAACAATAATTTATGTGGTTCGGGAGGTTTTTGGATTAAGATTTACGTTCATAACGTAAATTTAAAAATGCAGTCTCAGCTGGATTTGTTAAGAGAATTCGATCAAAGCTCAATTCTGCAGCTGCTTATTTCCAAAATTTGCATATTGATTTTTAGCGAAATTCTTAATGCAAATCTTTTTTATTATAATTAATTACGAGTAAATTGTTAAAATTTGTATTTTATATAATATGTCGAGGTTTTAATTATCTATAGAAAATCATTGTTCTTTTAGAATTTACAAAGTTTTGATATTTTTAATAGTTATCTAATTAAAAAACGTAATTAATTCAAATTAGTCAAAATTTTCGAAAATTCATGGAACATTTTACAGTAGGTATTTATTATTTTGTCTTAAAGACTTCATTGCTTTGGAAAAAATATAATCATTAATAAATTGAGAAAGGAAATTGTTACATATGACATTTTTTCTGTTTGTAACAAAATGGTCTGTGGATTCTTAATTAATAATATTATAAATTTTCTAGATGTATATTGTACACATTCAAATTTAACAAATATACTCTTGAACTAATTCGAAATTTTTTCACGTAACAAATTTACTGCATGAAGAATCAAATAGAATTAATGTAATCAATAGTTACACATTAATTATTCTGGCATGTGGTTCTTTTATTGCAATTGATCGAACATAATATCTATTAGGTGAGACAAATGGAAAGGTAGTTCGAGTTAATTAAATCGTGATAGCCGCATTTATACTCTGGCAATAAGTCTTTCCAAGGATTCTGGTGAACGTTCTGCTTACATTCGTGCCATAAACTCTTAACTCGCGCATCCATTACTATAATTACAATCGCCATTTTTTACACTTTCAAAGAACTAAAAATGTTTTATGTACTTTTGTTACAGGAGTAATGCATAAAGACGTCAAGTGTCTCATTGTACCCTTTCTCCTTACGTGAATGTTGTTTTCCTTTTTAAAAATCTTCTATTCACTTTGTCTATTTTCTAGAATTTCCCATTTCGAGACGAATTCGGGGGAATCACACAATCGTGCAATTGACTTTCTTTGCCTTTGGTTGGTGCAAAGTTCCCCAATTCGATTCAAAGTCATTTTTAAAATGAGGAATTTACCTAGACAACATCAAGGATCTGAATCTCTGTGCAGTTTTCAGTGAATTGCATCCGCCTTCGATTTCATTCTGATGCTCTTTCTATTTGCTTACTTTTTTCGGATACGATTATATTAAGGACGAATTGGATCAAGGTCTGCAAATTCTTTTAGATTCCTATTCTCGATAAGACTCCGACAAACCCAGCACTTCCTTTTCTAATTATTATTAAAGAATTCATGTACTTTTAAGTGCGCTTCATCTGGAGTTCTTTCAACTTTGATTTATTTTTCCATTAAGCACTTAACATTTAGCTTATTAAAAGAATTTTCGCTGAAGTTAACACAGGTTTTATGTGTTGTTCATTTTTCTCATCAACATAAAGTTGTTCGAATATAATTAATTTATTAATACTAGGTAGGAATAGATTTAATAATAACTTTGGAGCGAACGACACTACACTGCAACAAGAGCTTTAGATACTTGTAGTTATAGCTATACAAAATTAACTAAACTATCTTAGTGAGTTTCTTAATAGTGGGAAAAACTGAAGCTGGTTGTCACGATATTATTGGTGTTGTTCATATTTGTCAAAGTCATTTATTACAATAATTTATTATTGTATTAATCTCTTTTTTACATTTTTGGTAAAAATATCGTTTTGTTTACCTTCTCTATTTTGGAATATTTTTGGAATTAAGTAACTCTTCTGAAATATTTCGGTCTTTATAAGTCAGGAGTTGATTGATTCCTTTTAAAAATTTGTTTATTTTCTATGAAGTCCTGATTTGAACGTCTGGTATGTGAAAATATTCCTGTATACTGGAATGCCCGAATTTTCAAAGAAAAGGTTTTCTTCGTTCTAATTTAACTACATAATAGCAAGATGAATGAAGGGGCGCCTTGGAGTCAAAATAAAGCATCAGGGATCTAATGCCAAAGGGTTGGTCATATTTTTTATCTACAGATAAAGCAAATAATGAACTTAGAAACACACAGAGCTCCCCATAACTCTAACAGTCTAACACATAGGTACACATGCCCACATCATGATGTTCGTTCGTTGCTCACCTCCACCCCACTCCTGACCACACTGATCCCAAACAAAAGTCAAGGTTTTGATAGAATGACACTTATTGAAGCAACGAACAATTTTATTTAAAACGCTCTTGACACTAAATAATAAACACTCCGAATGAGCATCTCTTCTAGAGACACTAAGCGTCCTCCTCTTTCAATAATCGGAGCGATATTATCAGACTTGAGATGGGTTCATTCCCGTCATGTTCAGATAAAAAAAGCATTTGTTTAGTTGGCCCGAATATTTTTGTCAAGCAAATGGAAGATTTTGTTATCCTGCATGTAATACAAGTCCTGAAATGTGAAATCAGATCTCATAACAGATTGCAGCTTAATTACAATTTGAGAGATATGTTCTTGATTCCTGCATTAAAGTTGTCTGGCATGTTACTGAAAAGTGAAAATCTACAACGAAAAGTTTTCATTTAATGCATTATGTGTCAGTGTTATTCGCGATTTTGTAAATTTTGTTTAAAGTTTAATGTCTAATAGAACTGTGGTGATTTAAGTAATTACATTTGAACAATTTGAACAAACTTTTATATAGTTATTCAGTAGTTTTGGTGTACTATAAATTGTATTTCAGGTTCTGAAAGCAAATATGATGAACATATGTTAATGTTGGGAATATTATGACGAAGGGCGGATTTGGAAAATATATAACGAAGGATAAGTAATTATTTATTCATAATAGTACAACAAATTTAAACTACGTATATATTGACATTAAAGGATATCATTTGATACTAGGTAATTTTAATTTATTCCTTTGTTTGAATGTTTCAGATTCTTCACTCTGTTAATCTGAATGTATCATCCAAATAAATAAATGAAACCTTCAACTGAAATTTGTCACGCGAAATGAGAGGTTTTCCTATTTTTTTCCACTTCTCGTCTCGTTTTCCCTAGCAGTAGGTAGATAAAATCAAATAGTATAAAATTTTTGTTCATTCTTAGTAATTGACATGCAGCGATTATTCAAAACATAAAACACGAAAACGGGAGAATTCGATTGACGTTTTTACCGTTGTGGTTGCATCAGGACTCAGCTAAAAATGCATACAGCACCGCACGTCACAGGAATCCTGATATCATGAATAATAATTAGCTTTCGGGCTTAATTTCGAAGAGTAATGGTAAAATAAATGTCGATCTGTTCTATTGTAGAAATGACAGTCCCTTTGCAGATTTTCTAGTTTTCAAATATCAAAATATACTAGAATTTCTAATATGCTAAAGTATGAGTTTCGGATATCTTCAAAGGTCCTCTGAGATCGTTACTATATACTTGATTAAATTTGTCATTTGCTAAAACATAAAAATCTTCATTACTAAAGTCCTTCCACTTATAGACAAGTAAATATTTGTTACTACATATTGATTACTTAACCTTGACAAATTGTTTGAGAGAACATTTCCATCAGCACAAATTTTGCCTTGAAAGATATATATTTGCTTTTGATGATTGGAAGCAGCTTTTTTTGTGCATTTTCTAGTTTCGGGTTCTATTTTCGATAGGCTTTCATTCTCGAGAAAAATGAAGACACATTTCCGGGTACACAGCTGTACTAGAATTTGAAATTGGAGACAATTTGATTGTTTGCTCAGACATTTTTCAATTTTCAATTTTCTTTGGCAAAAGGAGGAATCGAAAGTCGAATCTGGTACCATATGCATATGCAAATGGAGCCTTGGAATTATTTTGAAACATAACGACGAAAAGTGAAAAAAATATTCCATTATTTTCACTTCCATAGAAAATGTGCATTTCGTAAAATTTTCTCGACATGTTTCGGGTGTCTTTGAATTCAGTACGTACTGAGTTCGTTTGAATTTAAATTGAGAATGAAATTGGATACTATATGCGATTTGATATATTTGAACACATCATCAAAGAGCCTTCACTAACAAAAAGAAGCATTTAATTCTGGTAAACGAGTTCGCCAACACAGTATATAATATGACATTGTCAAATGTGAGCAGGACACACAATCACTTTGTTATTAAAACATGCTTAGATTTAGCAATAATGCAAAAATGTAATCCTGTTTACGCCATGGCAATATATATAATTGCTTACTCGATGGCTTCGTCCAAGTTCTAATACCAATTTTCGTGGAAAGAAAATTTTAGCTCCTGCAGTGGCTGCGACACATTTACGCTCTCAACTCTCACTTTCCTCTCTAAACGATGAGTTCGCAGCTCTCAAAGCAAATAACCTCGCACAACTGTTCGCTTTCGCGCAATACGATATTTTGTATGGACCTATCTGTGCTTCTGGTTCTTGTAAATTTATTAAAAAAGTGTTTTAATGTGGAACTCTTTCACAGATCTCTTTCAGTTGACTAATGGCATATTAAAAGTTTTGAATATATTCAAAACAAATGCACTCGTACCATTTGTTCGTATGCTTTTTATAGATATGATGTAAAGGCTTTTTGTAGAACAAAAAGTCGTTCATTAAACCAGCCTACCCTTTTATTAAAAGAACTGCATTTAATGCTTGCACAAAATAAAAATACAAAACAGAATAATTGATGTTGAATATCTGAAAGGAACCTTTTTGGATTTTAAATCAGCGCAACCATAAAGGAATATTTGGGGGAATCAGTAACGCAAAATGTGTAATACTTTTAATAAAGATTTGTTGAACGGAATTAAGGCAGCTAGTAAACAATAAATAAAAGTGATTTTCTGTATGTCTTTTCACAGTGTTACTCATTTTGCAATTGAGAATTCAAATAAAAGTACTTTTCGCGTGCAGGCGTTTCTTTTAGCACACGAATCACGATGGAAAATGTAATATTCATAAATTAATGTAAGCTTTTTCTGAATGCGTTGTGAACTGAACTTTTATATATTATTTACAATGAAGTGGATATTTTGGCTTATTAAACGTTTTATCGATTGCACTATTAACATTAAGTTAGATTAATACAATCCATCTCCAATATGTAATTTCTGGTGAACACATTCAATGAATTTAAAGATCTTGGCGTCGTCTTTGACTCTAAGCTTTCTTTCACCTTGATTATATTATTCCCAATGCCTTCTCTCTTCTGGGCTTTATTAGGAGAAGTAGTAAGGACTTTCAGGATCCCTACACTTTGAAATCTATATGTTGTTCCCTTGTTAGGTCACTTCTTGAATATGCCTCCATTGTTTGGTTTCCTATATATGGTTTTTATATAAACAGAATTGAATCTGTCCAGAGATCATTCACTCGGTTCGCCTTGGGAAAATTAAATTGGAATGGCACTCTTCCATCATATAATGCTCGCTGTCTTCTTATAGACTTAGAACATCTTTATCAACGAAGGAAAGTTGCTGCTGCTATGTTTGCTCGTGACATATTGATGTATAAAATAAATTGTCCCGAATTGCTATCGATGGTTAATCTTTATGCTCCTATGAGGTCGATTCGTGCCAGGAACATGCTTTTCTTATGTTGCCACCGTACTAACTATGGTGGACGTAATCCAATTGCGATTGCTTCTAATTTTTTTAATCGCGGCGGGGATGATCGTGATTTTAGCGGTTCTAGGATTGCTTTAAGAAGGGAAGTATCACGCCATTTTTCATAATTTTCTTGATTTTTTGTTTTTATTTTCTTTTCTTTTCTTTTTTACTAATTTGTATATACTCTTTCTTTTGTATTTAGTTTTATTAGGTATAGTTTATTTTTTTTGTATTTTGTTTTTTGTAGTTTGTTATGATTTGTTAGTCTGTAGACGGTAAATAAATAAAATAAATTAGGAGTATTTACACAACAATAATATGGTAATTATAACGCTTCTTAATAGTTTTTTGGTACCCAACCAACAATATCATTAGGTGGATTTAAGTTAATTTCGCATGCTGTATTGTATTTAAATAATTGACATATCCTTGTACCAACTTTGATGTTTTAATAGTTCAAAGCGACCTCAAATTAAGGTGGTGACTGGTGCTAATAATTATGCTGTGGCTTTGAAAGTTTTAAGTTATTAATTATGTCGTCGATCGTGTGTGTAACACACCAAAATTGGAAATAAGTTTTATGAAATTTAAAAAGTGACTTATTGTTAGACTTTTTTCAAAATCACAACGAACGACGAGCAGGCAGAAACATATATAGCTATAAAATGTCTTTGTGCATGCCTCACTATCTGCACTCCTGCAAGGCGCTGCAAACGATGGATTTTACTTAGCTTCCTTAAATCTAGGTTATAATAGCAATGGAGATATTTTAAGAATAATTTCAGGTTTCAGCGAAGATGGCTGACTCTGTACGGCAAAGTTAATTTTCTCTCACATGTTTTCACTAATAATATCCATATTATGTGGGTTTTTTTTTAAAAAACGCAATTTATATTCCACATGCGCTACTTCTGGCGCATTATACTCTTTTCAAAAAGCATTTTAAGGTGCAGCTGTGCGGCATCTTAGGAGAGGAAATGATTTCATTCTTGGTCGTTACTGTTTGCTTAAGTCGCTTTTGGTGCATCAACCCAGAGCCCTGTTTAGTTGATTTGCCTCTATTCAGGGCTTGGTCAGAGGTTGATATGTGGTTTTACTCAGGTGTATGTCAAGAGTTTCTTCCAAGGACTGTAAGTCTCGCATCATCTCCGAATTCAAGAGTGCTTTTTGCAATAAGCTCATGTAAGTCGTCTACTATAGCACTTCCCTAAGTTCTCCCTATAATAGTCAATTTTAGGTGGACTCATCTTTGGCTTAGGATTGGCTTTCATAGCCAACAGCTACTCGAAATGAATGTACATATATAAATTACCGCTGTGCAGTGTTGAATACTAAACTCACAAGTCACAAATACCCGGAACACATCACCGGATCAAGTATTCCCATAATGCATGTCACATATCCGTTTGCAAGGATAACAAACTCTGCAGACATTTTATTCATTTGCGGATTATTGTTGCGGATTTTTTTCGCAGTGATTTTATTTGCCTTCATTTTCATATACATGTACAACAGTAACAAAAAACTATTACGGAAATATAATTGGTTTAGGACAATTATGAAATATCTTAGACGTGAAATAGCACAGTTTTAATAGAAGATAAAAGTTTGTTAAGAAATCGTGTAACGTGTTTCTGTAAGATTTCAATATACTGCAAATAAAAGACCGTGTAAAAAAATGTCGTGCTAATAATTAATTGTAATACCTAGAATCTAGATACTTATAAGATTATACAACGAAACATAATTAATATGTAAATATTTAGTAAACAAAATCAATATTTTTGTATAAAAGTGATTCAGCCTTATACGGTAACACTAAAAAGGAGTTGCCCGATTGTGCTCATTTTCGAACTTAACTCGACGCTACATTGGCGGGTATAAATTTTGCAATTATCTAGCTATAAGCGTTAGTGTTCTCGAGTTATCGTTTGGCAAGACAGACATATAAAAAACAGACAGACGGACATGTATAAAACGGTTTGTTTTCACTTTCCAATAATGAATATATAGTTTTTTTTTCTCTCTAGCCATTATTTCTTGGCATTACAAACAGTCACTCAAAACTAATATATCTTACATGCATATTATATAGGGTATAAGAATCTATATGAATACGACGCATATATTTTAATAAGGATATTTCCTGCCTTGAAAGATCCTTCAAATATGAGCTTTTTCATAATTAATCAGTCCTACGAAGTGTAAGTAGTATTTGGCCTAATGAGACTCTTAATTAATTAAGCAGCAATTTATACTAACAAGTCATATGTATTCAGTCTTAATAAAATTTCGTTCTGACATTTTAGATGGATTCGTTTAGTATCATCACATATAATTATTTAGTCACGCCATTTATCAATATTAAGGGTGTAGAAAAGCCCTCTGAATGAAATTCATCCTGCGGAAATGAATCCTGAACGCAGAATGTGGCAAAACAATCGGAATTTATGAGTTCTTCGCTTAATTATGCACACAACTTAAGAGAAACTGAAAGTGATAATTTTTGAAAGTCTGCTAACTTTAAGATATTGACGCAAAATACTGATTTGAATGAAAGTATGTTAAAGTGATTTTCCCTTGTTAAATGTTCATGCGTATTTGTAGGAAGTCCCATTGTAAAAAGAGACAAAACGAAAACAATTGCTTTTCAGGTCTAAGCCTCACTGTTTTTAGGCAATTATATTGAAAAAGTCTAAGAGCCTAAGACACTCGAAGCACTAACGAGTGCTAAAGAAGGATCAATCTTTCAATGATTGATTACCCTCCCCATGCTAAAGACATTCGCTGTGCATCAGGATTTCATCCATTTTAAAGTAATCAAGATTTTTTTAAAGGTAATAGCAGCACGTCCTGTCAACAATATATTTTCTAACTCTTGCTAAATTATTCGAAGATTGGTGATATATTCGATCTCAGGAATAGAAAATTCCTTTTCTCATGGAAATCTCATTCTTTATGATAAATAGATTTAAATTTGCATCGACATGGAACCATTTTTCACGTTTCCTTAAAAAGCTGCTTGACTTCCGTTCCAAGGATCCCGACTTGCAAGTGTTTTCCGTTCAGCACCTACATTTATTTTCCATAGGTTTGCCCAGTTCTGGAAGCTGTCAGCGAAACGAAGGCGGAAGGAATGTGGAAGGACTAAATAGCAATCATTTTCCTAACCATTAATCTGCATGCTTGCAATAAACCGATAAAATACATTTACAAGTGCCAATAGACCATAACGAAAGGCATTTGTTATGATTTGGAATGTGAAAAGTTGTGTTTATTTTGGAAAAGTATGCGTTTGTTGCATACGTGTAAAATGTTGCTGTAACAAATCGCTTCTGGTATTCAAGTAAAACACGCTCAGTTATAGTCAATGTGAAATCCGGGTTTAAGTAAGAACTTCATTTATCTTTTTTCTATCAAAAACCGTTGTTCATGTTTGCGTTTGTTTTCAGCTACGGAACAGTATTTGCCGAAATTTTTCTTTTCCAAATGTTGAGACTCTGGAATAAATTTTTGCGTAATGAATTGACTTGCTTAAATTGAACAATGACACCTCAACGTGTAACAGCCGCTCAATATATCATACCTGGTGAAAATCTAATTTCATGCTCGTTGGACCGTGCTCGTCTTTAAGGTGGCAAAAAAATAATCATCAAAAGTTAATAAAAGTTCAGATAAAAATTCGAATATTTTGAGTCATGATCCCTTTCAAATATTACAAGTTTCGTGTTACACTTTGAGATTATATAGATTTTGACATAAAATATATACAGCTATTTTCTTCAAAGTGTCTGTTATGAAACCATGTTACTTACAGTCTATTGATTTGATACAAACTTTACGAAGAACGAAACAACTTCAGTGAAGAATGCGCTGAAACTTTTATCGCAAGAATTTTACTCCAATAACTTCTCATGTTATACTTCGCCATTTATGTTGTTTTAATTTTCATCCTTCGGGCGAATACAAACCGGCTGAGAGATCCAAGACGAAGGATCTGTTGTTCCTATCATTGTTAAATGTTTTGTGATCGGTAAAAACCATAACATATGAGGCGCCTTTATTTTTGTTTTTATTTTAAATAGAAAAATCATTTCGAAATACAGTTGGAAGTTTTTCTTTTTGTTTCCCAGAGAAAAACTCCTTTGAACTTTTTAAAGATAAACGCTCTCTTGATTCCAAAAAGCTTGGAAAATTGCCACCAAGAAATAATTTATGTAGCTGAACAGTGATTTGTGTTGTCGTTAATTATTTTAATTGTGCATAAACTCTGAGATCGTGCCTGATTTATGCCACAATTCTCAAGGAAACGAAGATTTTGTTGCATTGCTGTGAATGTTTCCAAAGTCCTTTCTACAATGCGCAGCTAAACAGAACCAAAATATTTCTATAAATAAATTTCTAGTTTTGCAATTGTGCATCTATGTTTTTCCCGGAAATGAACTCGAGAATTTACATTTTTCTGTTTGCACAGTTCTTTTTTTGTTATACCGAATGCAGGATAACATTTAGATGAGCCTGGAAGAATTATAGTTTAGTAAATCACTTCTTTATGGTAAAGACGAAGAATAAACATTATGGTTACAACATGTGAGCTGGAAGCAAAGGAAAGGAAAAGTGCGGAGTTGCAGTTTTTGGTGAGAATTATGCTTGTTTTTGTAAGTCTCGGATGCACTGATGCACACGATGCCGATCAGACTCATCCTGACTTTGCAACGAGTGAATGGTTCTAAGTTTATCCGAAATCCACTCAGGGTGAAGAAATGAATACAGCAGTGATTTATTCCAACATTCTTCAAATGTTTAATGATAGCGTA
Organism: Leptogaster cylindrica; assembly: GCA_963082835.1. Classification (NCBI taxonomy): domain Eukaryota; kingdom Metazoa; phylum Arthropoda; class Insecta; order Diptera; family Asilidae; genus Leptogaster; species Leptogaster cylindrica. The sequence continues at coordinate 3,590,426 of OY720105.1, read as the reverse complement.
GTCCTTTGTTCACGAGAGAAAACCCTAATCTTCAACCAAACGACCTTACAAATGTCCGGTATTTTGCAAAAAGTCTCTCATTTGAAAAAAATGCCTCTTTTGAGGATTTCAAATGACTGGCTTAAGAAAAAAAAGTAAATATAAAAATATTTAAATTGGAAATACTTACCTAAGAGAATTTTGTAACAAAGGAAACACTGTTGAAATCCTTGGAAATTGTCTCGAGTTAGATAAAAAGTTTGCCTTTAGAACGGAGCTTGCTCCAAGAGTTCGTGGAAGATCAAAAAACGTGGCAAGTAAAGCACCAAAAGTGCTTTTAATTAGGTACGTAAGCAAACAAAAGGTAATCAGCGCGAGATGTGATAAGAAAATTTCTGGAGTGCTGAGTTTAGTCGAGTTCATTTTGCGGGCATATCTTATAGATAAATAAAATGTCAGTCAAACATTCCCGCAGCAATAACAGTTCCATCACAAGAAATCTGACAGATTGTGATCAGGGCAAAACAAGAAGGACAATGATTGCAGGACCTATCTCTGGAGGAGCAGCGGGTGCACGATTTTTAAAAGCAATCTGATGATTGAGGTTTCTATCCTTTCACAGATTTAGCATGATGTAGAAACATCAAAACACCAAAATTGTCTCGTAAATGTCTTGTACCCGATGTCGAATCAAATTATAGGAATTATGACGGTACATCCTGCCAGCATTCGGAATGTTTTGAATTACCTGTATCAGATTTCGACATTTTCAGAATGTCTTCAGACTATGAACATTATAAATTATTCCATAACTATTAAGTACAATTAAGATGTAGTGATTGTAGCTATAATATAATATTGTAGGTACATATAACATAGCTTGTCAAATTAGAAAATATTTAATGGGAAACATACTTTTGAAATGTATTTTATTCTCATTTGTTGTTCAACGAAAGCTTTTACAAAATTTTGGAAAAACATTAATTTTATTGAGAACAAAGGTAAATAGTATTTTTCAGTTTAAATGAACCTAAATATTTGATAGAAAGTTTAGCAACATCCATGTTACATCCATTATGAAAGGATAATTTCTACCATAAATTTTTATATATCTCACTAGCGTCAAAAATGTTGTGTAAAAGTTTTCCTTGTAGAATATAAAGAGATTTTGATAGTGTAATAAAATTATAAAAGTTTCCAGTAGAAAAGTGCTTGTACTTAGATAAAAATTATGAATAAAATTACCACGTAAGATGGCATTTAGGACGAGCGTCTGAAAATGCGTTGTCAGATATAATAACGGGCAGGAGATCTGGGACTCAGCTGCAGCTGCAGAAATGGCGACTTTAAAAAAACTTTTGGAAAGTTTTTCGTTTAGCATTTTGTGAAGTTTTGTTGCAATTGTGTCTTATTAAGTTTTGAAAATTCAATAAAATGGACAATTTTGCCACAAATGAGTTGTTAACAATTGATTACTCGTTCTTTTACTTTAAAATTTTATTGCCATTCCTGTGAATAATCATTAAAGATGCCCCTCTCCACGACAGAGACAGAATCCAATCGATAATCGAATAATAACATAAAAAATGCATCCAAATATTATAACATTAATGTTCGAAATTATTGTTACTGAAATTTACCTTTCTATCTCAAAACATTTTCGAGTTATTATCTAGATAAACATACAGACAAATTGTTACATGTTCCATTGATGTTTATTTTAATTACCACTCTTTTATGGCATTGCAAATGTTTGATCAAACTCAATATATCCCATAAAAAGTCATAGCAAGATTTTATTTATACATAAAAGTTTTATCGGAGAAACGAAATAATTTAATTACCCACAAACCTCCACATTAATTCATTGCTATTCCAATTATCCTTTCAAAATGGCTTGTAAAACTTAATAAATATAGCAGGTATGCTTCTATTGATTGATCCTAGATATATCAAGGAACATGATCTAATGTAGTTTGCCAAGAAGTTATTGCGGGGCTATATGTTTACTAGTTAGAGTAACTCCAGCCATAAACAAGGCAAGAGCCAATTTCCCCAAAACTTGTTAACGGAGAAAGAAAGTTTTGTATCCGACATAGTATATTTTGAAGAAACTTTACAGAACATGACACATTAAGTAAGCAAGTTTTAAGGTTTGCGTAAACTTCCTCCTTCCGGGGATACATCACCTGCATGCCGAAAAGGACTCACAATCAGGTGTATCCAATTCACAATGTGAGAAACTAAGCCTTAGTTAAATTGCAAATATCCAGGATTGGTTCCAACTCCAAAGGAGGATTGTTCGGCAGAATTGAGTCATGGGAAAAAGACGTCTGTTACTGATGCATCTCGTAAGCACTAAGGATGTGGAAAAGTTTATCCTGAAAGTGGTGCACCACATTTTGAATGGCACTGTTCTTTTGGGAGACAAATAAACACGGATAAATACTTAAAGTTGGATTTTTGTTCAACGAATAAAAGCAAAACGTGAGAAAACAAATTGCTTTCCTTGCAGTATCCAAATAGTAAGTGAAATATAAAAAAAAAAACAAAAACAAGCTCTGGATGATTCCACAAACTAAAACAAAAGCAAAAAAAAACAATTTTAAAGTGAGAAAACAAGTTATTAAATTTACTATGGCAAATCAATTCGTAAATTCTTCAGTTTCTTGGGAGAACTGATAAACAAAACAGTAGATTAATTCTAATGTTCGTTTTTGCACAAAGAATCTTCCATTAAATTAATATTCAATTATTGTTTTTAATTTCTTTGGGGTGTCTTGAGCTTGAGCATTAGAAATCCGTTTTTATTCGATTGTTATGGTCCAGTGATGGGTTGTGGCAATAATGGTGTATAATCTCGTCTTGTCTTAATCTTGTCTATGGGCCTAACCCTATTAGCCCCTAAAGTAGACGTGCCATTGTTGCATACCGTCAAGAGTTTTAATTTATGTGTGCAATAATAAGAACTTTTCTCGTAAATATTCCCATCGATATTAGAAGGACAGGGAACTTATCGACAATTGAATAATTGAGCTAATTGACAAAGGATCGCGAAATCTTCTATGGAATCAACTTGCTTGTTTCGCCAGCAACAGAGTTGGATAATATGGATTCTTCAGAAGATTATTCCTTAACCACTAGATATAACTCAAGATAACAAAGTACTGGTCATTAGTTTACTGATTTTTTTTTCTATAGACAGAGTCCTGCAGTCTCATGTTAAAAGAGAAACACAGAAGAGAAGAGAGAGAGCGAGGCTAGCGCTAAGGTACGAGTACGTGGCCTAGAAAGTAGAAACATATTCAGAATATTCTCCTTCACTTGGCTTTCAACCAAATTTATTGTTCGAGGTATCCAACTAAAGGTATAATGGTAGGTGGGCAAATTAATTGTGGGCTTCTGGCTGGGGTGGTCAATGGTTAACTTTAACCTATTGCAATAGCAAAGTAGGGAAAACTTTTTAGTTTAACCAACAGCGACAATTACAAATAAAATAATCTATTTTCAATTTGAAGCAAAACTAATTTTTTTAACGGCGCACTGTACTCGTAATTAGATAGTTACTATTCCTTAATTAGTTACATACCTTAATTATGTACTTGTAAATATCATATAATAAATATATTACACACAGAATTTGCTATAGTTCCTTCAAAATTCAATGGTACAAATGGTACAACAATAAACTTTAGTTATTTGGGTGAATCTTAATGTAGGTTTTAGAAAAGTTACGTGATGAAGATGGTGAAGGAACAAAAACTACAGAGAAAAGGGTACTTCCAGGAACTCCTTGTTGAAGGTTTATACGGCACTACATGCACTTCATTAGGAGAGAGAATTGAAAACTTCTTGAGAGCTCCACGGTTCTTTTAGCAGTTTAACGAAAATAAAAGGAAGTAGTTGAATTGGTAGGTCTTGAAGTAGTCGCCCGGCTATAACAAAAAGAAACACCAGGAAATGAGGACGAATGTTTGTGATAAATAATTTTGAGCTGAACTGAGTTTCAGACTGAATCATTAATATAGTTAGGTACCTGGTACATATAATAAAAAAGTTTTCTGTTAATTAAACTTACACTTGTTTGTAAACTATTTGCTTTTGAATTGCTATAATTTTATTCTTCACAAAAACTTCCCCATTTTACACAACTATACAACTAGAAATATGATGCAGTTGGTGTTGAATAAATGTCCATTGAAATAAACAGAAAATTACTTTACTGTATTTTGCTTAAATTTTATAAATTTTGTAATTTATTTTCGGAAAACAATGTGATCATTAATGAGGAATTAAGTAAATTCTATTAATTAACTTTAATAAGAATTTTTTTTTCATGTCATTTGTGAAAATGATGGAATTTATTAATCGAAACCGTTTCTCAAGGCGCGGAAGAAAATTTGATAGATTTTTTTCCGGAATAAAATACAATTTCGAAAAACACCAAATCATGCCCGGAAATACAACGAGAAAAGGAAAAATGCTACTAAAACTGGCTCATTGAACTTAACGGCCATAAAATTATATACAGAGTAAATCCTTGGTGCGGAGCCGATCTGCTCAGACTGCTCCTTATGTAATTGAAAAAGAAGAAATGGTACAACATTTCTCAGCAAAAACCTCAAATCATTTTGCGTAATTTCCACAAGTATTAAGGCCTAATTACTTATTTTTGATGACTTGCGGACGTTATGAAAATGTAATGATGAATGATATTAGCCCTAATTTGTTTCAATATTTCTTATTTAGCAGTTTATTCTGAGTGGGATGTGGGAAGGAACTAGAAAAAGGAAGGAGAATGTGTTGCGTTACTTCTTCAATCCCATTGCATGATTCTGGTAATGGCGGACTGTACTATACAAATAACTATATACATATTGATTAATAATGCATTGCTATCAGTAATGAAGTCGCGCAAAAAAGAGTATACAGTGTTATATCTATGTACATGTACAGTACACCTAAAGGGGTAAGTATATTAGAAGATTTTGAGTTTAGAATTCAACTATATGAGGCTTTTCCGTCTAAAAAGTTTATGAAGGTGTTCCTCATCACATAATTAGCGGATTTTCAATTCTTTGCTGTAAATCTTTGCTGAATCAACTTCCAGTTTCCAGTATTTGCCAATCCTATCCTTGGTTGTTAAGTTTCTCTTAAGAAATACTGCATTTTTCATGGAATGATGTGTAGGTTCAGTTTTTATCCCCTTCTTGTAGTTCGTCACAAGTCTCAATCAAATAAAAGTATATAAAGGACGTTTTCAACGATTAATATCCTTCAGTGATTCTTTTTAAACAATAAAAATTAACTTTTGAAGTTTTGAGAAATAGCTAAAAACTTAATTTCTTTGATTACAAACAGAATGTATTAGGTACCTACAATTTGAACGAACCGCAAATTTTTAGGTCAATGAATTATTCTCATTGATTGAAAAAAAGCAAAATACATCTCAATTTCACCTTGGCATAGAAGAATCACGTTGGATAAAAACTTTTAATTTATCGAGAGTAAAAACCGAAGTTAATAAGTCTAGTTAATATTTAAAGGAATTTAACTCGGCCTAAATAAAGTTCATTCATAAATTGAGGCGATGGAAAAACTTTGGCCTGATTTTAAATGAGAGCTTGCTTAAGTTTACAATTACATCTTTGTAGGAATTCACTGGATTATTTTAAAGTTTTTTATCTTTTTATAGGACATTTGTAAGCACCAATCCTGACCTGGAATTTTATTATGTACTTGGTATTATTTTACGAAATTTGTTTCTGCTTCAAATTTTAATATAAAGTTTAGAAAACCGAATTTTGAGATAGAAAACATAAAATGAATGTGAGTAAAATCGAGTTCAAAATAAAATAGAATATCATTGAAAAGAAATAATAATCTACGAGATACGAGATAGACAACAACAGTAGACAACAACCATATTGTTAATAAGATTCAATTTGAAATATTTTTAAACGGTACTTCAATGTAATAAATTCTAGTGAAATTGAAATAACTTTTAATATTTAATAAATGTTGCTTTAATATTTAATAATGTAGAGAAGTGCAATTCTTGCTAAGAAAATAAGTCACAAAAACGTCGTAGAAGATCAGGGTGAGTTGGTACTTTTCTTGGTGCATATTTACTTTAAGTAAGCTAGCTACTTCCTTCTGTAATCTTCTTTAGAAAACTACAATTTTATAGAGCAAGGACAATTGGCATTAAGTGTACGGAGTTCTTTGATGCTTTTATATTTTTAAATATTTATTTTGATTATTTGACTTGGATTTTTTGAAGTATCGAGGATTGCGTTTATGCTTTTACGTTTACGAATAAGAAAATGCATTTTTACTAGTTAAAGTACAGCCGTGAAGATTCCCCGTTTCCCGCAATATATAGCTGAAGAAGGAAATACAAATACAAATAATTTAAATTTAAGCAAACGGTAAACTAAATAAACTTGAAAAATAATTTTTTTTGTTTCTTACGTATGGTTTTCATATAGCGAATAAGTTAACAATTTTGTGAAAGTGTTGGTGGGACATAAGCCCTTTTGTCTTTTTGGTAGATCAACCACCCGATAAAGGGTTCTTGGAGCACGCATTCAAAACTCAAAACTTGATGATTTTATTAAAAAGGCAAATACATATATTTGTTGAAGGTTTAATGTTTTCATTTCTTGTGTTAACGAAAAAGGGTTGAATTGAGAGATCCGGTAAAACACATTCTTTTATATTAGATTATAAAATAAGTCATAGCGGTTTAATGAAAGCTATAAAAATGGTTGTTGTTGACAACGAACAAATTTGTGGTACTTTGCAAGAAAAAGGTAACAGCCCAACAGCATTTCGAAACTGCGAATGTACACCAAAGCAAAGGTGTGGCGACACACCTAGGATTACCAAAAGCGGCGGTCGAAATATCATTTTTATCTGGGGCAATGGCAGAAGCAATAAATGTTATTTTTATTCATTCAGTCACAGGAGGCTTCCTCGTGTCCTTCTTTACTCTTGTGGGACCTTCGGCTTACAGTGTAATCAATAAAAGCCATTCGTGCAAAAAAGGGGTCTCTTGGCGTTTTAAATAAAAAAGATGATCTTTATCTCATTCATATTTACAGCTTTATGAAAACAGAAGCGAAAAATGCTATAGATATGAATTTGCGCTCAAATTTTGCTGGAAAAATAAACAGACTTAATTTTTTTATAGGTAATTTAAAAAAAAAAAACGAATGCTTCAAAATCTTCGTTAATTATGTTTTATGTCGTACCCAGAAAAAAAAATACTTTTCGTAATTAAAATTTAACAATCTGATAAAAATTGCATCTACCTTCAAACTTCTACAATTCTCCACTTGCTTAATATGCTCTTTCAGCGGTTTTACAGGTTCTGCAGTTGTCAATATATTTAAGCTCCAATGCACAATATTTTCTGCATCAAAGAACTTTTTAAATTAAGTAACTGGGCAAAAAATGCAATAATTCAAAATTATTTTTGTGACTGAACAAAAATCTAAAGGAAAATATCAGTTTTACGTTTTTGATGGTGGAAATACCTGCAATTTCTAGGAAAAATTCTCACGCTTCAGTTATTTCAGTTTAATGAGAATGAAGCTGATGAGTTTTCGCTCAAAAGGGTTATATATTAGCAAAAACATTTGAAAAACATTTAATAAACTGGACGAGGACAAATACCGGGGTCATTACTCAAGTGCGGTGCACCAACTCTAAGAAGCTGGTCTCTGGGCTATTATGCACATTTCATGCAGGACTCCCATTGCGGGTTGCATTAAGAAATACTTTTCTCTTTTCTTGTTTCATGGAATTTTTTCTTTAAAGTAAGTAAAAGAAGAGAAAAAACCTCTTCAATGCTGGTGACTAAGAATTTTTGTCCTTGTTCGTAATAAAACAAAAATGGAGCTTCATTTTCTTAATGCATTTCATGCTCGCTTTGGAAAAAACAAAACATACTTTCGTAATCGGTAGAAGTTTTTTTTGTTTTTGGAAGTGTATATTTCAAATTTTTGTTAGTTTTTTAATAAAAATTTTAAGAAATTTTATGTACGTACAATGTACATTCCTACCTATGAAATTCGCGTAGGTACAGAAATGCCTCTTAGAGAGTTTCAAGGAAATAAGTGCAACAGCTATGTCCTATATCTGTGTAAGTATATCATGTTATTAATGTAGTACATATTATGATTATATTATATTATCATGTTATTAATAGTTATATTAATTTTTTCTGTAACAAAATGGCACGTTGCCTTGAAGTATTTTTACAATTTTGATGAAGTCGTAAGAACTTTTTTCGTAGCTCCTATTTTTCGTAAAATTTCTCGGTAGGTACAAATATTTAATTTAATTTCCCATTTCTTTAAAAATAAGTGAAGTTATGTAATATTATCATTATTGCACTACAATTGTTGATAGGATCAGTTGTTCATTTTCTTTTTTTGCCTTTTCGTGAGTACATTTGCCCTGAATGCTCTTAATGGCGTGACAATCACTTTGCATGAAATTAAATTCAGGAGTATTTTGAATGGCGCACAGCTATTAAAATAATTTTCATAATTACTCATTCCTCCATGACGATAAACATTACCACAAAAATGTAGTATACGATCTACAATGTTATACGGGAATCGGGTTATTGTAAATTTTGCAAAGTGTTTTTGCTCACACGGTATGGGGAAACAATACAACACTTTTACGCAAAATTTAATTATACAATAAGAGACAATTACTGTGGGTTTTTAATTTGAGCCTCAATGGATCCTAATTAAATTTCAAATTAAATATTTATAATTGATTCACCTTCAGTATAATATGTGATTGAAATTTTGGAAAATTACTCCTTACCAAAAACAAAAACAGATTTTAATTTCTTCTGATGCTAAACACGAAAATATAATGTAAGCGAATGTTTAAACAAGAACCTAATAAAAAATTGTGTCAGAAATTCCCATCACGTTTTTCTGTTCGTAATAAAATTACAATTCCCGTTCGCACATTACGTGGTCTATAAAAGCGTGGGTTCTTTTTGCACAGATCCTTTTTTTAAGATTGTGGAAAAATGTTTGTGCGTTTCAGCTGTGGACGAATATACAAGAACAAGGAGTGCAGCTGAAAACTTGCAGTATTTCAATTTGCATACATTGCGCATAAATCAGTCGTTGTGGCTTAAATAAATTAAAATTAAACTGGAAATTGTCTTAAATAATGGACATAAGGAAATTCAAAGAAAGAAACACACCATAAATCTCTGTCTAACCTTTTCAACAGATAATCAGATAACAACAACATTATTTGTAGGTCCTGCAAGTGAAGGTTGTGTCCTGTAGAAGATATATATACCTAAATACATAATACATGGCTATGTACAGAAAAGGGTTATATTGTAGAAACTGCAATTTAATCCACCAAGCAGAAGAGTAATTATATACTCGTACTTCTGCAATCAGAACGTTTAACAATGTCCTTGCTTTGAATGGCTTCACTGCTAGATTGGTTCAACCCACCTATTTCCAGTACGTGAAATTAATTTTCTCGTTTCCTTTCGGATTTCAATTATGTGTTTCATGGTATGCATTAAGGACTACTGCTTTGCAGCCACAGTTGTCACAAACAATCTTCACAATGTGTTTCATTGCATGGGGTTATCATGAAACAAGTCGCCGACATTCTATGATGTCGTAAGTTAACTCTCTTTCTGTACATAAAAAATGCATGACGTCTTATCTGCAACAAACTTTTGCTCTCTGGGAAATTATGTGTAATAAATTCACAAGAAAGTTTTATCGGTTTTTGGGGACCATTATGATCTTATATTTAAGCAGAGGACAAGGATTAATTAGTGACTTTTGTAATATGTTTTCTAGCAGTTACAGGTCTAGCTTGAAGGCTGCGGAAGCTAATTTCATGTTCCCTAGAACTAAGGATAATGAAGCATAAAAAAAGAGGAATGAGAACGACAACGAAAATAATTTGTTCGAGTATAGTCTGTTTCTTTGATATCGACGTTGTAGATTTCATAATAGAGATCAACTGTGAGTGATCCACCTGCTTCCAGTCATTTCCAGTTGTTTTTCGTATCCTTTAGATTAAGTCCTTTGGAAATTTTTGATAATATCACTCAACGAGTTGTAGCATCCCCCATCCGAATTTATTGTTGAAATTGTTTCGCAAGTCCAAATTTGGATGCAAAATGCAATGGTAAAAATTCCGCTTATATAAACGAACCTAAGCATTCATATAACAAGCATAAACACAAAATATTTATCTTTCTCTTCTCGTTTTGTTTCCTTGAAATGACGTAAGTTCTGTCTCGATGAATATTTCATGAAAATTTGATTATTCCCTTTCAGTAATTCGCACTTCCAAAAAAATCTAAACAAATTGTAATCCGTAAGACATTCACAAATGTCTGATGTTCAAAGATTTTCCTAATTTCCATGATTCCTGTCTTCATAAGCTGAATTTGTAACTTCTGCATTGCTATTCCCTAATTTCCGTCCTTATTATCACTCCGCAGTTCTCGGTAGTATTTCCCTTTTTAGTAGATTGCTTTATACACTTGTTTGTTTACCTTCAAGAGTTTGACGGAACATTTTTCTCAATATTTTTTATGATTGGTTTCTGATTTTCCCTCTGGTATCCTTTTTAACGAAAGGTAGCTATATTTTCCGTAGAGGCACTTGAAGTTTGGAATTTATCATTGGGAAATTTATGTAATTTATGTATGTATTATTGTAAGTAAAGTATATACGTGTATGTACATTATATATCGTCTTATTGCAAACCGCAAAGCGTTGGTACACTCATTGCCCGAAGAGGAATAATTGCACTTAGAAAATTTTAATAATCAAAATAATCAAACAATAATTTCAGTTGGTAAATTGCATTTAAAAAATATGATGAATGTTTAAAATTGTTAATTTGTAGAATAAAGTGCATTTTCTGCTCTCGGATTAACTTAACGACTTATTCAAGGAAACTTGGGAAGTGAGGAAGTTTTGGGTTTCACATGGTTGATCCTTGCCCTTTGTTATTGCTATAAGCCAGGAAGACGATTATACTCGTTGGTCAATTCTGTTATATCTACAAATTTGTATTCTTCACCTTAAGGATAGTCAAGAGGAAAATTGGAACTGACTCATTCAATTGAGAATTCTGCAAGAATTATATCAATGCAATCAATGACCGTTCTCAATTTAGTTACTTATCTGCATTTCCTTTCAATCTATCTCAGGAATTTATGTATACTTACGTAGGTATGTGGTATGTAATCTGAATCTGATGTATGTATGCATTGCAAATAAATTCTAATTTGTAATCCAATTTATTTACAGAGAAGTAAAGTCTTATATGCGTTGTGGTGCAAGAATTGAAAATGCTTTGGTATGCCTTTCATTTCGTCTTCTTAGATAAATTTTCATATCTTGCCATATCCATGTATTTAAGTTTAAGACTGAAGATCCTTTTGGTCCACTACTTTCATGAACTGTAATTTACCGGTATTTTATGCGTTTATTACTTTACGCATGTAAACAAGATAGAGTTCACAATTTATGCTCTGCTATTGGTAAGAAAAGAGCTGAACGCGAAAGTTTTAATGACCTCACAACCTGTTCAAGATGAGATGGATTACAAACAGTGAAGAGTATATGGAGTTGTTCTAAAGGTTTTCCTGGCGCTCCATCACCACTGCCGGACTAAATGTGGTTATGTAATTCTGTTGAGACAACATTTATCCTTCGGCAACGTATGAACCAATTTAATTGTACTCTTGTTGAACAATATGGAAATGAGGGATGTGTTGACGAGAGTCGTTTCGGCGTGTTCACATCACTTCGGTGTATGGAAATAAAGTTAAACAATAAATTTAGTTTTTAATCAAATGAATACAAATCCGAATTCGTAAATAAAATAGATATTTTTATAGGAAAAAAAAATTGTTGAACTATTTATAACATTTTCATAGATATAATGTATTCGAATATGAAGTTATTTGCATAATGCATATTGAAAAAGTTTTGCTGTGATTTACGATTTACATACAATAATGAGTGATACTCAAGTATATTTCAAAAAATGGTCAAAAAAAAGAATATTAAGATTTTGTATAAAACTAATATAAATTTAGCATTACTTATTTTAACTTAAAAATTATAATTAAAGTTTTGTGTGGGATGTTTTACTAAGAAGCTGATGCAAAAAAGTTCAAAATATTCTTTTAAATAGGTAGGTATATCTAGTAGTATTATAGCAGTAAAACTCTTTGCTTTATAAATAATATAACAGCACAAAGTGCAAATTGCTGCTTACGGAGATAAAGGAAACAATAAAATAACAATTTATCTCCAAATACATTGCGAATATTTGAGTGTATTTCTTTAGCTCAACGTACAGCGCCTTTTTGCTTTCGTTGGACTTTTCATTCTCCTCATATTCGCTTTCATAAAAATAAATGAGCACAAATCTAATCAATAGTCAAATACGGAGAGCTTGAGACGGCAAAATGTGTTACTTTTTTTTTCGTTTTTTTGGGGATGAAAAAGGCGAAAATCGCTGCACAAAATTTTACTTGAAAATAAAAGTGGACTCAACTTGCTTGGAAAAAGTCAATTTACTTTTCAAAGAATTTTACTTATGAGAAAAAATCAGTTCAAGATTTCTATTAGAAGATAAAAAATTCATTCCTTCAATGAGATTATTCATTTTTATTAACACATAAAAGAAGCGATCCCGTTATTTTTAAATTAAATAACAGTACAAATTTAGAGTCAAAAACTGGCAAATGTGAAACATATACTCCTGTATCCATACAAGAAAACACACACATAAACAAACTCTTCAAGGATTATGGTGGGATTTTTATTTGCCCACATCGATTCTGAAGAAATGGCACTTTTCGGGGATTTTACTGCTTCTGATTAATTCAAACATACAAGTGAGGAAAAAAGATAAAATACTGCGTACTTGTGATGTATAACGGCAATTTCAAAATTTTTATTGAAAGCATTGCAATTCAACTTAAATTTAGGCAAATTTTGTTTAATCTTTTAAAGATGACGAACATATGACAAGTTTCAGAGCTAGAAGGCAAATACATATGCATTAATGTTTCCTCGCGTACACGTTCATACATATGTAATACTTTTGCCAATAGGCTTTCGCAAATATTGGAAGGACACAAACCGGCGAGCAGCAACGTCAGCACACGTAAACCAATAAAGAGTATCGATCCTGTTGTGATGTCGCTTCATGTCTGGAAAATATTTTTTTTTATTAAATTCAATTGATTGGGTTCTTTGAGAGAAAACAGCAGGGAAAATAATAAGATGTTACCAAGGGTACTCAACATTTTGAATGTAAGGATACAAGGCAGAGTCAATGACACCAGCATTGTTTTAAGGCGTCTCCTTTAACCTTTGGCAGTTATAATTGGAGGCAACTAATTTTTAAGCTGTAGGCAAGTGTGGCGAAACATGCTATCTAACTTTGAGGCTGACTGCAAGATGAGGATGCCTACATTTACATACATGATAATATATCCTGCACATATTACATACCTACGTCCTATAGGCAATGATAACAGAACCCAAGTGATTGAAAAGTGTTTTTTTTCCATAAACAATATTGTTAAGCAATAGGTACAAAAAATCAATGAGTAACAAAAAGTTCCTTTTCAAAAATTCGATAAAATTCAGTCATAACAACCAAGTTTTATAGTTCCGATTTTTTGTTATTACAGTTTCTCATTGCTTGTGTCGCGGCCAGATCTGACAAGCTAGTTGCAATTAATTCCCCAATTTCCCATTTATTCAAGGTTTTGCGCATAATTGTTCCGTTAATAATTTTGCATCATAATGACGAGTAGTAATGAATTTACCTCAAATGAGATAAGCTTATTATTACTGATGCTCCATCAAGTCATTCAATCAATTAACAACAGCACACTTCCAAGTGCCACCCTGCGGGTTTGAATTGAACCACTCCTTTACGCCAATGGAAGTCAATCAGTCACATGAATCGATGTATATATGGGTATGCACATATCAATAGCATCTCTTTCGTCCTGCCACTTCACTAATCGGCTGTGGACCTAGAACTACTGTGACGACGAAACTTCCTCTCTAACTTGCATGTTTACGACAACCCCTGTGGCCGGCAGTTCAATACTGTTTCCTTGATTGACAAAATAAATCTGTTGAAGGGCTTGCTAATCGTATGAATGACATTAATCTTAGGTACAATGCTCAGTTCATGATTCTGAGGTCAATTATACTACAGCAATTATTGCGATTGCAGCAGGCAAATGAGTTACTGCTCGGGGAAAACTGATATGCTGTTTTCTATTTGAAATGCAGTAGATTGCTTAAATGTTTCACATGCAAATATGCTATCATCGATATGTCCTTTGAAGACATATTACAATTAGGCAGGTACTTAATGCTGTATCTTATTCAAGCGAATTGAAATCTGGGAAATTCAATATACACATGCAATGAAAAGTGATTGTTTAGAATCAATTTACGATTCCTAATTTATGCTGGTTTTGAAAAATTTACATAATTAATTTTCTGGACTCAATCAATTCTGAATGTATTTTTGGATTTATTATTAATTTTTCAACGATTTTTGAGAATGCTTGACGTTGCATAAAATCAATTTCGAACGAATACAAAAAAATAAAAGTTTTCAAATTTTATGAAAAAAAAAAGAAATTTTCTTTTTAAATGTCTGTTAATATCCATGGCAGACCTTTCATTGCTTCACATTTGATTCCACAAAGAAGTGTTCTTTTGAATGCCTGACGTTTGTGTGTTCATTGTTCAACTGTTTTTAAGTCGGGGGAATTTTTATTAACAAACAACATATTAATAAAAAAAGAGATATTTCTGTAAATACTGGGGGCAAAGGATATTTCAATTATATATTGTTTGCCAACCGTCAAAACAGATTCAATATATTACAATTTACATTAATGGGAACGTAAAATGGATGACAAAGGTTTATTAATTGTTTCATGTATAATAAAACAAAAATCTGTACAAAACACGCATACAACTACGAGTTTTACATCATCAGGTTTAATTTATGAAATGGCATTTTCAGCTTGAAATTGGATACCAATCACGACTCGAACACAAACATGAGCTTCTACGGATTTTCATTGTTGTTAATTTCCGAGAAACCCCTCAAGGTATTCAAACGACCTCTTTTTGCTTATACAAACAGGAGCATCATACGGGATTTGCACTAAACGTTTGAGCAATATCCTTCCTTAGGTTAACCAAAACGACTACGTATCGTTGCTTACGTTTGCAACAAAGGATTATTTTTGCATTCATGGCGTACACTTTTACAGGATGATTCCCTTACGCCAAGTCGAGCTTGATTGCACGCAGGAAATGCTGCAAAAAATCAATTCACTGGAATTAGTCAGTTCGGCAGAAAATTGATACTAAAGCCTCGTGGTTCACGCAAAACGAACATTATCGTTGTAATTTACAAATTAACTCATACAGAGCTAAGCCGATTAGACATGGTGAATTATGGGGGCACGGAACGTTGGCAGGTTGCATCCTTAATTTCCACACACTGCAATGGGAGCTTTTTCAGTCGTCGATAAGATCTGGTAGAACCAGCGAGGCTGCACAGATCCCCACTAGCTTCCGGATCTGGTTCTACTTCGAACATTATCTCTGCCGTTAATGGATTATTGTTTAGAATTTTCATATGTCCCTTGTTATGTATAGAAATATGGTGGTTTAATAATATGTTTCCGGTTATTGCAGATTTAACGTTATCGATTTTGAGTAATGCGCATCACTCGTAAGTAATGCAAATCGTTTCGTCATAGTAGGTAATAAAATTTAAAATTGTTCTGATCATAATAACTAGGATTAGGTACGGGTTGCCAAGAAGATACAATATGTATGTAGGGAAATGGAACTCAAGTCTAAGCACTGCACACTTTTGATTGTGTGAGAAATGATGTTATTTGTTAATTCTACGAATGTTGCCATGCAAGCGTCATATTAGTTCTAATTAGTAGCTTGAATGTCGTCATAAAAGGCGAAATAATCATTTCATTATTCATTGGCGTACTTTTTATGAGACAAGACTTAAGTTAGTATCGAATGGTGTTGAGCGCCATTTATTGATACTTACTATAGGTACAGGGATGGAAACGTACATTCCTGATTAAAACAAAAAATTGGTTTGATATTTTGACGTTCGGCAGAGGTACGTCTGATTTGCGGTCATCAATCGTGATGAGGAGATCATTCTATTGTAGTCGAATATTCGGTAGGAAACAATATTGTTAAGCCGGCTGATCTTCATTTGGTAAGTTCAAGTAATCATTTATCAACCTTGTAGAAAAGGGTGCGAGAAGAAGAAGACATGAGCTAGTTATCAAAAGAGTGATTACACACTTTTCAAGGAGTCGCTGAGAAGTGAAGTCACGTTTTAGTGCTTTGCGCAAGTTAGAGGAAAAGAAAAAAAGTAAAGATGTAAAACTGGAAATATAAATAAATTAGAGGAGATCATTAAATTTGAAGTTAGATATAAGGAATGAAAATAGTATAATAAATAGTGGAGAAAAGAGAACAAAAATGTTTTTGACTGGAATAATAAAGATGCCATCCGACAACAGAGAAGCAGCAGTCGGTTGTTTTAATTGAAAGCTGTTAAAATTATCAAATAACCGACAACAGTTCAGAAGTGGGATAGTTAATGTAATTATTTCCACCGACAACAATATCATGTGAATATTCTCCAAAAGCTACAGAAAGATCCACAAGCCACAAGATTACTTACGAATGCATATACCTAGACACATATATATTGCAAATTATTATTACTTGTGTAGCAACGGAAATACAAAAAGATGACACTATAATGAGGTCGTTTTCCAGTTCCCGCGAGAGACTCAGCACAACTTTGAGGCTCCTAGCGACTGGCAGTAGCTGCAAGGATCTTCTATATTTTCGAAACACGTTTTTCAAAACGTTCGAAATGAGGTGATCTTCTAGGTGACTAACAATAAGTATTGAGTTGCTCCAGGAATCAGGATCTACTCATTTATGTAATCCAATTCATACAATTCTGTTGTGATGCATTTTATTGTATGTATTCGATGTACTCAACGCTTCAGTTCATCAGTCTTTTGAAAGCTTGTCAAACCACATTCAGTTCATGCAAAGCATTCAATTTGCCGTCCACACGTATAGTGTTTGCTTGTTAACTTTGGCATGATGATGTAAGAGTCAATCAAAACGACCCTAACGCGTACTATAAAGGCGTACGAGAAAGTCGCCCATTCATTCCAATCACTATATTGAATATTTGTATTAAGTGTACCTACAGATTCCCTTGGCATCTATCTATTTCGAATAAAAAATCAAAATATCTTGATAACATTTTACCACTTCGTTTTTTTGGCAACAGTTTCGTTGGAACTTTGACGCATTATTCAGTTTGGTTACAAGAATTTAATTATATAATCAATCTACCCGAATATTTTACCAGATGGCCATTTACATTTTACAGGATCTTCCATCATAAACTACAAAAAACAGAATGAAGTAATTTTTCAAAATATTTTACTTAAAATTCTTTGGAGTTCTGCTCTTACATCTATTTCCACGAAAACTTTTTTCCAAGTAATTTCGATGAAACGCGACGTAAAATCTGAAAAAGTAGAAATATTGTAGAAGTACGCTAATAGAATATGGTTCGGTCTTGAAGAAGCCATTTTGAAGGAGATGGATAAAATGTAACGCATAAAGCGAAAGTATCTAATTTTTCAGAAAAAAATTGGCACTTGGGCAGAATGGCAAGTAGTTTTCTCGGTGAGGCATGTACCTTCGTATGTTCAACGGATATAATATGGTATATTTTTAAGGAGTTACTTATTGAAAGTATTTTACGGGAGGTGCCTACGTGAAAGGTTTATATATCCAAGTTCTCGTGAAACTTCCGCTTAATGGAAGCTCGGACATGACATATTGGGAAATATTTTTCAGAAGGAGTTTGTGGGATTATCTTTTCAATCTATTCCCGAAACCATTGTGCTAAATCTGGAATACGCCATGATACATTTCTGCGGTCGTCGAGCACGAGGAGAACATTTGTGAATTATTTTCTATATTTTCCTCACGATACTTATAATCTGCAATAATGTCAGATAAATTACAAAAATATCAAATAATAACGTGTTTATTGTTGTTTTTAATGTTCATCGTGCTAATTTCGTTTCGCTGGAGTTCTCATAAAAAATTGTAAAAATGAGTTTTGTACCCTAAAATACAATTTCGTAAATTAGTTGCCTAAATAGAAATAAAATATATACAATATACATGTACAAGTACAACAGTTTTTAATGGAATGTAAAATAATAAAGGATTCGAGTTGAATTATTTTGAAAACACCACAACAATTAATTCAAATAATTTTTATTATTTGTTACGGTACCAAACATATTAACACTTTTTTAGATTCATATTTCGATCTTAAGTACTTAGAAGTTTTTCGTATTTAAAAATATTAGAACTGATAACATAAACTTAGTTTAGGATAAACATTTTGCTCCAGATTCTGTTTTATAATTTTCATAAAATTGGTAAATTAATCTAATAAGGCCAATTAACTTTCTAACAGAATCCCAAAACACGAACCTCTGGTCAATTTAATTTGCCGAAGGATTTCAAAATGAAGTTTCCATCGAAATTTGGAGCTTGATAAATTTTCGGTTAACATTCAAACTAAAAATCGATTACACAACAATAAACAAACATTAAATTTGTTTTAAGAATGTTTCATTGTTCTACAAAAACAATATAACAAGGCGTATAAAACGTATATTGTATTTGGATTAAAAATCAAAAACCCACAATCTTAGACTATTTACAGATGCTAGTTTAAAGTACAGTCCTTAGTCTAAATACATATAATTAATTTCTTGTTTTGGTTTTCTTCTTATTATACTCTATCTGTTGATTTGCTTCGAAAATTTCACATTTGATCTTAATTATAAATATTGTACAGTGCTTAAACATAATTTCGACGTAGTCACTGTGTGACTTGTAATACACAGACTTTATTCTTTCTATATTTTACACTTTCAATTTAAAATTTAATATTCTTATTTGACTTTAGGTTAATGTTTTTTGCCTACATTCAATTATGTATTTAGTTATTTTTTAAAGATATTTTTACAAAATTTTTTATGTGCTTGTTGCAAGTTTATTGAAAATGATCTTATTTAAAATAAAAACTTTTCTTTACAAATATATTTTACTCTTTTTACCTGTCTTCAATGTATTTTAACCTTTGTGAAACATGTTTTTTTATGTTATCTTTAACGGGCACACACTGACCTTTTGAAATTGTTGCAGAAGGAATGGGATCTTGTTTAAAAAAATAATAAAAGAAAAGTTTGTAAAATGCAAATCTACTATAAATTGTAAAATCAAAATTTCAGAAATTAAATATAATAACATCTGGAGTGTTTTTGTTTAAAGATATGCGAAACATCATAATTCATACTGCATATTCAAGCGCAAGGAAAATTTTCATTAAAATGTATTCATTTTAAGTCAGGATAATAGAGTTGCAAATATGGACAATTTCACCTAATGAAATAATGTTTTTTTTTGCTGTTATGTATATCCATAATAACTTTTGTTTTATAAATGAAAATACAAAATGCAGTATATCATTTTATTTTCTTCCTTTCTTAATGTTTAAAAGAAAATTAAGCGCAACTAATTTTCTTGTACAATTTCCTTTCTAATTTCTTTTTCTGTTTTGTAACGCGTTAATTAGTTTTTATTTTAAATTTTTATACCGCATCTCCTGTATTTTAGAATTATTTCCGTTCGTTTATATTGCTCTGTGCGAGTATTTTAAATGTATTTTGGAACACATCCGGGAAACACTTTGCAAACTTGCTAATATCTCACAAATTCTGTCTTACTTGTGAAGATGAATTTATTAAATTTTTTTTGACGCATGGATGTATGTGTATCAGTTATACGACATGACATAATTTCTCTTAAATTAAGTAATCACATATTCATTTGTTGGCTTTAAAAGTAATTTTTTGTGTTGTGAAATGTAGTTCTACTACAGAAACTCATTTAAGGAAAACTCATTTTTGAATATACAGCAGGAAAATGGAAGAAAAAAACAGATTAATATTTGGGGCTTGAGGTAGTGAGAGGCTTAAGACACGTTTGGTGTGTGTAGCTAATCTGAAAACGCAAAATCATATTGGAGTATCTTTAAAAAAAATGTATAATAGTTGACAAGGAGTAGGTACAAAGTTAAATAAAAAACAAACTGTCCCTGTATACGAATGTTTTGATGGATTATAATGGCAGAGTTCCTATTTGATTTTTGAATTGGAAGCGAAATGTTTTATTTTGTAGTTATATAAATCAATTGGATTCAAGTAAAATATTGTCTGCAATGTTTCAAAATTAACAAAAATATTTTTTGATATTTTCAAACCTGTTTTAGAAGTAAAAGAATTTATTTATCAAATTTTTAAAAATTGCAGTAGGGAAAAATATGAAACCTTTCATAATATTTTTGCAAGAATCCTTCAATTAAGCGAGTTTTGACAATATTTAATTTACGTGCGGTACAACAACAAAAAATCGATTAAAACCTGTGGATTCATTAGTAATTCGAGTGTGTGCCTATTTTATTCGCACCTAATTTACAACGCCACAGAATCGTCGAGACCTTCACGATTTAGGGTGTATTGAGAACCTGGATCATCCCTCTGTCAAATGTCGGAGCCTTCCTGGGAGTCGCCCACGTATCCCTCATCAGGACTGTCCGCCAAGGGACCCGAAAGATGGCGCAACTTGGAGGTTTCCTGCTCCTCGTCGCATTCTTGTATCGTCGCCGGATCCAGTTCCGTTGTCTGAGCGCTCACGCAGCGCTTTTTCACCTCAGTTGTGTGGGTGGATGTGCTTGACGTGGCAGTCGCTGTTTGTCCAGCAGAAAGGGGCGGCGCAGCTGACGGATGTCCTCCCACAGGGACACTGGGGCTCGCCACCTGAGGAACTGACGTTGTGTACCTGATCGGTTGTGTATGGTAACCCGGAAGGCAATGTGGCCATTGCTGGTAGGTAGCTCCTGCACATATCGGTTGTCCCGAATTTAAGGACTCTGGCAGTGAGTAGTCTCCTTTGTAGCCTTCTGGCGGCGATGGGAATTGTGCCTGGTGAATTGGATATCCCTCGGCTGTAAACCGAACGCTCTGAACGAACTTGTCGTAAGGAGGTGTAGCGGTCCGTTGCAGAAACTCGGCTTCAAGGCTGTATCGGGTTCCTGGGTTCGCTGCCGAGGAGAATACTTTATTGTGTCCTCGGTTATGCGGCAGTGTCCTGTAAAAATGCTGCTGGTTAGAAGGTAAGTTTTGACTGGTGTGTAAGTGACTGTTGCTGAAGTCATAGGCGTAGCTCTCTTGCCCCAAGAAACACACAGGGTTCAGATGGACATCCACTTGATGCTGATTGCCGGCTTTGATCAGCACCCTGGGCACGGTAGGCATCGCCGTAAGCCGCTGATTAGATCCAGCTCGAATTATCTGCGAGCCGAATTGACTGGACAATTGGTAGCAATTGTCGAAATTGCGCTGCATATTGCACGTATCAGCGGAGTAATCACTTCCTTCGTAGTCATCAGGCTGTAGTTTGTTCTTGACACTCTCCGCATCATTAATCAAGTCTGGGTTCTTGTCCTGGTGGTTCCTAACCGAAGACGGCGGACTACAGTATTGCGATGACATCCCTGCGCTCGTATGATTCTCTGCACTCTCCAGGTTTGGAATTGAGGGTCCTGAATTTATCTGCATATCCGCGCTGTCAGCGATATGACCTTGTGGCATAGCTGCCACATAAACCACAAAATTTTGTTTCATCTGACCACCGCCGAGAGATCCATTTTCCTTTGATGTTTTGGGTGACATTGCATCCTCATTTATAATGGAAGGACACTTAAGTAGTCCCATATCATTTGAAGAGTTCTCAGATTTTGAATTTTTGTTTGACGAACGTTTTTTCATGCATTTCACCACTGCAGTGCAACTCAGAAGAACTAGAATTACTATCGCTCCTCCCCCACTAGCGATAATCACATTCATGTAGTGCTTAGGGAAGGATACCTCTTTCACGACAGGTGGCTCCTTTATGATCACGCGCAAGGTGTAATTGCTAAAACTAGTCCCAGCCGTGTTTGTTCCGGTGCACGAAAAGGTACCATTGTCTTCAGGACCAACGCTATAAATGAACACTTCGCTCCGCTTCTCCTCCCTTCCGCTTTCATCAATGTAGTAATACATGTGTAGACTTTCCAAAAGGGTGTCGTTAGTCAAGGTCTGTCCATTAAATAGCCAAATCACTTTGGCCTCTGGTATTGCACGAACCGTGCACATCAGTGATATGTTGCGACCTTCAGAAATTTCCGTGTACGTGGATTTTGGCATGATTTCGGGCATACAAGCCAATTCATCCTTCTTCAGTGATTTTATTATCTGTCCCTTCAATCTGGGGGGCTCAACGCACTGCGGCTCCCCTGCCTGGGGTGTGTTGTAGTTTATCAGCCATGCATGTACATCGATTAGCCGACAATCGCATGTCCACCGATTGCTGTGCAGACTAATGCCGTGTAATGCCTTCGGAAGTATATGGCTCCCCTGAATTGCATTAATCCTGTTACCGTCCAGGCGCAGCCATTCCAAGTTGTCCATGCCAATGAAGGCTTCATTCTCGATATTTTCGATCTGGCAGTTGCTCAGCTCGAGAGTTGTGAGGAAGGCCAAATGCCTAAAGGCGGCCGTTCTCAGTTCACGTATTGGATTCCCAGTCAGTGACAGCCGCATTAGTGAACTGTAATCCTGAAATGTTTCGGTTGGTACGTGTTGAAGCATGTTGTCAGACAAATCTAACTCGACTAGATTTGAGAGGCCACGAAATGCTTTTTCATGAATTTTGATTAGTTGATTTCGAGAAAGGTAAATTTTCTGGAGATTAATCAAATCCATTCGCAAAAACCGTTCACTCTGGAGCACTTGAAGGCTATTGCCAGAGAAATTCAGAACCTGGGTGCCTGGATCCATTCCTTCTGGTATGTTCGACAACAATTGCCCGCCACATTCAACTGTCTGTTTGCCGCCCTTCCACTTGCACATACATACATCTGAAGGACACCCTGATATCAATTTATTGCCCATGTGTATCAGAACTGTCAGCATCATGCCAAGGAGACGCGTTTGAGGGCTCTTCATCCTTATCATAATGGTCTTACCAGTATCGATCTGTCCAGTGAGGTGTGTTCAAGCAAGCCACTCACAGTGCAATGTCCCTATACGACCTGAATAGAGGTTCTTAGTGCACTCGATATCATCTTGGCTCCAAGGACCATTCACAGTTTAAGAAAGTCATCCTCTTTATTAGTCGTATTTCAGCGATTATCGCTAGCAGTCTCAATTTTCTCTTTTCTTATCTGCAATGTATGTTCGCAGCGTTCTTTCACCCAACCTCTTATATGAGTTTCAATATTTTCAAGAGTTTGCCAGATAATGGCGCGTTTTAGATTTGGTCTCCAGAAGCCTGAAAACAATGAAAACATTAATTCATATGTGAAAGCAGTTTACTTGGGATGAAATGGAAAGGATATATTTGGAGAAGAAACATCCATAAGTTTTTATTTTTTAGAGCTCAATTTCAAGAACTGTATACTTATTGAAGAAATGGCAAATTTCCGTAAATAATAATTTAAATTAAAAGCATTCAGATTTAACTCAAAGTACAATTTCCAAAAACAAAATCTGTAAGTGCATCCACAAATCTCTTCAAATTGATTTGCATTCGCATATGTCAACAACATAGTTTTACTATAAACGTTTTTAATGAACCTGAATTATTTCCTTAAAGTGCATTGAAAAAGAATTTCGATGCAAATCAAATCAACTAAAGAACGTAAATAAATGTCGTTGTATATTTTCCAGTATATTTTCAATTTATGTTTCGAAATGGGAAATATAAACACAAGTTTGCAAATTTTCCATCCATCGTTACGTCAGTTTTGATTTATCCATATTTTAGTGGGCATATTTCTCGCATCAAAAGGACAAACAATATGGATGTACCAACACGAGTCGTGGTTATAATAATGTGTCGTATATTTTCAGTGAAGTTGCTCCATTTCTGATCAGTTCACTGTCCTTGAACCGTGAATTCCACAACATGCCGACAAGAATCACAAATTATGTACAACATTTATGCAAAGGGTTTCCTTAAAAGCTGGAATTTTAAGCACGTAATGAAGTAATTGCGACAAATCGGAATTTATTTCCCTTTGAGCAATAAAGTTACTCTAAGTGGCCATAAGTAATTTATTAATTACGCCGAGAATTCACGGAACCCTTTTGATTACAGCCAAACATTATTTCGGTTATTAGATTCCAAAGGCTGAAATTTTGTTTTAAATATTTTAAATGACACTATGGTTTTCGCTCTGAGGATTTTAATTAAACGTGGAGCAAGCTGAAGAAATAAAGTGATGCACAATCAATAATACTAATTTTAATTAATTTTAATGGTCTTAAATCAATGTTTATGCTCCGAGGGAAAACAGTTAACACAAGACGTGTTTTCCACAAATATTTTACGTCAACTCTATTGACAAATTTCCTCTTTGTATTACTTTCAAAGTCTGGACAACTTGCACTAAAGCATCTAAAATGGAGTTTCCAGTTAATTTGCATAGAAAATTTATGCTTGATGAAGATGTGTGTTCCACTGCAACATAACCTTTTTTTGTGTTTTATTTATAGTGTTGTGTCAAATGTGGAAAACTATATTAAGAATGAGAAATTTACTTTCCTTTCTTGTGTACGTAATGCTGACATTTTTAGGGAACACTGAGATATATTGCAGTTCAGGACCAAACAAAGTTTCTTATGCGATTTTCCGGAAAATTTATTAAGTCAGCGAACCTGCGACAACATAGGTTTTATATATCCACGAGAAAAAACGAAAATGTTGTTTGTTTTTTAAAAATGTTCCCATGTTTAACAAAACCTGGGACTTAACAACACTAAACAATTTCATGCAAGTTGATTCAATTTTTTAATATGTTTTGCATTAGATTCAGTAAAATCTCAATTATTTATGGTTGCTTTATTTTTATTCAGCAAAAACAAAAGATTACGTAAGTGTTTAGTGTTCACGTTAAAAGAATCTTATTACAATTTCATGACTTTCACAATTGACTTTAAAATAAGATAAGTTGTAAAAATACTTTTAACCAAAACATTTCGCAGTTATTTGAATTAAGGACTTATCCCAACACTCCTACTAAACAGCAGTTGATTGTTTGCCCTGTTTTTTTGTTAAATGCATAATGGATTGTAGTTTTCCAACAATTTGAGTTGAAAGTTTTAAAGAAATTTTACGCTATGATCGCTTCAGTTCCAGGCTCCTTTTTTATAAACGTGGTTTTAAACATTGCAACACTAAGAAAGGAGCTAAGCTTTAGAAAAATCCAACATAAATAGAAACATGTTGAGAGCAATTTTTGGATTTTAGACATGAAGAGCGTCATGCTTTTGAATAATGCTGAATTTCGAGGACGGAAACACGAAATATATTCAATGAAAGAAACGTTCACAAAACAATGGCTATTAATTAAAAATCACGAACTCATGTTGAATCAACAAAAGGGACGAAAAATCTAGAGCAGATGTTGTATACGAGGATTTTCAACGTTCGATTGTTTTCGATTCCGGGCGCTTCGTTTATTCTCCATAGAGTTCAGAGGATCGAGGTAATGCCCCAAAAATCTGTTTACCTTACAGTTTTTTTTTTCCATCAATTGAGTTTTAGGCTAGTTGCATGTTCACGGGATTTTTTGTATGGCTATGAGAGAAGCGTTCCATTTATTTTTTTCTAAAAAAAATGTATCAATATGAACACATTTTGAAGTTTTTTTAATACATGGGTTGATGAATAAATTGTCAAACTAAAAACCCTATTATACATAACACTCTGCAAAACGTTTAATGGATATTGTGGAAAATCATTTAAAAATACTAAGATTAATAGGTTTAGGACTGGCAAATTTTCGGTACTCAAATGCAAATTGCAACAAAAATGAATACAAATTTTGTTTTTGATCTCTTTTGTCTTTTTAAATATAAATTCCAAATTAATAAATTCAACTGTTTTATTCCAATGGAAATTATTTAAAAAGTAAATCGTTCCGTGATCCGTTCCGCAGGTAGAGAATTTTGGTTGGACGAATTTATACGATATTTTCTTTGTTGACGTTTTAAAGTCAAAATATTCGTCCAATTTCGTATACATTCCATACATACTTTTTTATTGTTTTACATTCTACAAATTCTCAAGAGTAATAAAACTTCATTTAAATCAGTGTTGGCTGAAAACTCGAATTCCCACTCCTGTTATTTTGGTCTTCTGCATGCAAATATTGCTTTAATTTTTTTAATTTTTGGGTGTGCCCTGGGAAATGTACCGGCAGAGATGCTCATTAGTCAGATGAGTTATTCTGCAGCCAGCTGTAAGACGTGGTGCGAATTAATGTCCCCAAAACGCAAGTGCTCCACAAACGAGCGACGTCTGCCGCTCTGGCGAAATTGCAACGCCTCAGTGCAATCGCAACACTAATTAGCCACACTGCGGCAGCATCCGAGGAGATGGCACAAATTCCGTCTCCATCAATTTTCTATTTTTGCACGTTTCCGCGCCCAGACGAGATGCCATCACCAAAGGACAGTTGGGGGGGGTCTGATTCCACCCTATGGTTTGTGAGCTGTTTGTCGTACGGCTTTTTAATTTGCGGCGTTTGTCGGTTTGTCGCTTTTAGGGTACGACGAGTATCACTTGCAGTCTGCTAATTAAGCCCGACACGACATGAGACACCGCACATCGGCGGAAACTAATTTGGAGCGAAAATTCCGGTTATTGCATGCCCGAAGGGATCAGATTCTGTTCGGAATAAACGAGAACCCATCAAGCGCGGAGATATGTTATCCGAAAATCAAATCCATGGAATCTCTTTGGGACATTGAGTCATCCTGTGATGCTCAACGCTAGATGCTCCAATGGAGGCAGAAATCGAGATTGCATATTATTATATTTTTAGAGATAGTTTCCGCCAGCCATACTTTCAAAGTGAAAAGCATTACCAATGGCCTTCGGGACATCTGCATAATCTCACGCAGATTTCTGCATGATGAAATGTTCATGTTCAGTCATCTCCGTTAATTTAAAATATTTTTCCTTATTGATCCACCTGCTTTTTCCATTCCATTAACAGCGTACTGCTCTCATCAGCACAGTCATCTGGGTACTATGTAATTTATTCGCATAGCTTCAAGAGAAAAACATCCTTTTAGTGTTTCTAGAATCTAGAACAATAAATACTCGTATTTCTGTCGATTGAAAAGCACTCATGAAAACTAATAAAATTTCCCTCATTTTCACTGCTCTTTTCAGAAATAGATTTTACAATACTTTTTTTTTTGTATAGAAGTCTTTTATAATACTTTTAAACTCTTAAAATATTCACAAAACTGTAGACTCAAAGTAAAGATTTGAAGTCTTACAAATTGAAAAGAGTTTGTCAAAGTAAAATACAGAAATGATAATACATATAAAAAAGTTAGCACATTTTTCAAATAACGTTTCTTAGTTAATATATAATTAAAGTAGACAGATTTGTTGTTACAGCATTTTTCAACATTTTCTCGGAAAATGGATTAGGATTGCAATGGATTGGAACTGTTTCTTGGAAGGCGCAATTAATCTTCAAGGTACTTAATCCTCTTAGTTGTTGAAAGAAATTTTAATTACGTGGAACCATTTTCTGTAATATGAAAAGGCGTTTAGGAAACTTACTTCTATCAAAAAAAAGGGCCTTCAACAAAAATAAATTTGCTTTAATATGAAAGAAGAAATTCCTGGGTTCAAGTTGGATTGCAAACATACATACGCATCACAGCAATAATCGCTGGTATAATCCTGTTTGGGGAATGGAGCTGGAAGTTCAACATAATTACAAGCGATTCAAGGACTTTGCGCCCTCCAGAGCAGTTCCTTATTTTTTCCATGTCCCATGATTAACACACAAAATGCCAGTAGGTGTCTGTCTGACTTGAAACAGGAAAACAAAAAACACGAAAGCGAATGTATCATTTTCTTGAATTATTTGTCTCCTGCTGACGGAAATGAGGAGGCGTGATTCTTGGTGGGTTGTGCGGAAGAAGGACTTGCTAGAAAGAGAACTTCTGCAGTTAAATCTTATAGATGACTGGTTTTAAATACTACAGCGTACATGTAAGTGGTACTTTCAGGGATTTCAAGAGGGGATGGCACTCTACTTAATTGTTCCACTTTTGCCTTTCCCTACCAAAGTCTTGTAAATAATTGATTAAAATTACTATTTTGTTCCATTCATATACGTCATAAAGCGGAAGCTTAGTGAGGAATTCCTTTCAATGATAGAAGAAAACCTCATTGTCACGAGCACGTTCTATAGTCCTTATGAATGTCGTGTGTTCCTTTTTAAGCAAGCAGCCCTTCGCAGGATGGCGCTTCCAGCGAACGCTCACAGTGCAAGAAATGTAAATGAAGTAATAATATATCAGTACTGAAAAGCACCAAGTCGTAGTTAATTTTGCAAAGTGCAAACTCTGGTTGTTTGCTCTTATGAAAATGGGTCCTTGGAAGGAACAGTCTACTAGCAAAAGAAATTTCTGGAATGAAGGATATCCTCGTATTGAATTTGAAGAAACGAATTCACTACAGCAGTTTCTAGAAAACGTCAGCAAAAATAAACAAAAAATGTCCTGTATGATTAAGAACACACATCTGTGCAAGATGGCGTAATTCAAGGACTTCTCCGCAAAGGAATTTTCACTAAACTCTGAAGTCCTTGAACTATCACACGGGAAACGGGAATCATTTCTTCTTCCTATTAATCTGAAGAATTCCTTTTTGATCTGCATGGCACTTGGGTGACATAAAGCTTCAACACAAAAGGGCTTCAATCCTGGATGCCTTATAAATAATGCAATACGTTTAACATCAGCCGGGAACAGAATGAAATACTTTTCAAGGAATTCGGTTAAGCTTTTAGTCAGCTTCTTTTACGATTCGAAGAAAAGGAGAGTGTGGAAGCGAGAATATAATAAAACATGAGCTATTTTTGTCCGCATTTTTTTCACTTTTGTGTGAAGTCGAAGAATCGAAAGTAATTCATTGTCAAAGTTGGATTATTTTGATTTAAATCGGAAGAATCCCATTTTTTTTTGTAAAACGTAACGAAAATTGTTAGTAAATAACACCAAACTCGCGAATGCTGTAATCACAATTCTTGAAGTTGTTAAAGAGCGATTTCCGGATATTTGCATAATTTTAAATTAAGAAATTAAATCCAGTCTCACTTTTTGTAATTCCAGTGATTTCGTGATATTTCAAATTAAATAGGTATTTTCACGGATTTTCAAATTGTTTCTTGTATTCCCGTTTGAAAAATAAATAGTCAATTATACACTTTGTCTTGGGTTTTGTTCAATGTTTAATTACTTGTCTGAAAAATTATATTGACAACACAATAGAAAGCTTTTTTTCTCACTTTCTATAACTTGATTTTACAGGATGTAGAAATCGAATATTTTGTCATAATTTCCAGAACAACCTTGTTTAAAGAATAGATCATGAGTTGAGTTAAATCTTGAACAAGATTTTTTTGTAAAGCCGATTCCCCTTTATCTAGAATTTGTTTCATTCAAAATTTGGGTTCGGTCATTTATTGCAGTAATATTCCGACAATTTCCACGAAAAAGTCAAACCCATCAGTAAAATGTTGTCATCGAAATATAACAATACAGTAATACACATATTGGTCATTTCCAATTTCGGGACATACCATTCTCCCCAAATGTAAGATGAAGCATTTACGCACTGCGTGTGTGTATTTGTCCGTATTGAATCAAGGACCAAAAGTACATATATACAGAAAATTCTGGGTATGCTTTCAAGGAGCAAAAAGAAAGGGGAAAAGATTATGTTTATGTATACTACAAATATTCTGAATTTATAGAAAGGATTTATATTGTGGACTTTCTACGTTCGCCCATTACTTAACTTCACTCCTCTTCCTACCCCCATTTCTTTTCGATATCTGCTCTCAGTGATATTTTACGATACATATATATATATTTTTTCATAACACATAAATTTGGGGATAATAAATTGCCTATGTTTGCTGAGCTACGTCAAAGGACATTCTACAAATACAGGAAAACTTCCCGCAAGAAGTATTGATAAGAAAACAATTTACAAATGTTATTCTTCGCAAAAATCATCATTGGGGATACTACTATTAAATTAAGGGACTTCTTTGAAATCGTTGACAATTTTTGGAATTACAGAATGGGATAATGCTGAGAACGTTTCATTGAAAATTTGTGGCTGTTTAAAAGAACATTCCTTTACGTTATATGTTGCATGAATATATATTTATACTTTTGAATATGGATTGATATGCTATTCGTTTTTATGATCTCTGGATAATAAAGGGATAAAAGAACAGAACTTAGATACAAATATATAAAAAGCAAGCTCTTATCATAGTCTATGTAAAAAGTTGCTGCAGATGACGTTAAAACTAAACATGTATTGGGGGTAACTTATGTACCTTATATGTTAAGAAGAATGTAATTTTTCTGTTAAACACTTTTTGATCTAAAAATCCAAGAATCCAGTAAGTACTAAATAATGACTGTTTCGAAGACACGGAAAGAATTTCAACAATGGTAAACACATTTGCATTTGTCATTTAATTGAGTGACATTTGAATTTCCTTGCGGAGTAAACAAATGACCTATTTTGGGGTTGGTGTTATACAATTGTGTAGAAAATAATTTTAATTTAAAAACAAAGGTTTGACTAAACCGAATACACAATGAATGTTTAATTTATTATGTAACGTAGAGATTGAATTATAGATTTGAAAGGCTCCCACAACTGCACGTAAAAGTCGCAAGGCGTGGGCGTTAAGAAGATTAATTACAGCTCCTGAAAGAATAATAATGATTTGTTTTTTGTTCAGAGCGGAAGCATGATAAGCACAAGTGCTTTACACATGAAAACTTCAATCCATATCGCAAATGTGTTGTTCTTGTTGTGCGTACTTGTTATAACCTCAAAAAAAGGTAAAGTCTGCTGGAAAAATGAAGTTCTTAAAATGCGCTGCATAAATACTGCATTACACGTCGCTGTTGCAAAAAAAAACCGCGAATACCAAAATTGCTCGGCTCGCCACTTGAGAGCAATTAACACACACTTACTGCACAGAAACAGTGCACTTCTCAGGCTTTTGCCCGCACAAGGAAATCCCAGTCTGCGGTAAGCGGAACCGGAAGTCACATTCTCATTTCTTTCACATGCCGTGAAGGAAGTTTTCTGGCACACGCCAAGCGGACTTTTCTCACGCAGCTGTCTTCGACGAATT
Organism: Leptogaster cylindrica; assembly: GCA_963082835.1. NCBI lineage: Eukaryota > Metazoa > Arthropoda > Insecta > Diptera > Asilidae > Leptogaster > Leptogaster cylindrica. The sequence continues at coordinate 3,558,890 of OY720105.1, read as the reverse complement.
CTTTCCGGCAATTTTAGATATTCTCGGTTTTTGTCAATTGGTATAAAAACGGAAATTTTTTGAAACGAATCATGCCTAGACAACATTACGAGAAAAACGGTCATTTTGAATCTGAAATTTTCAACCACGATCCCTTTATCAATAGAACTTATCTTGGGAAAGGACAAACGGATGCATGCAATGTGATTGATTGGCTTACGTTTGGTTTGCTTATCCGATTCGGCTAATCCAGCGGGTAATCCATTTAATTCAAAATGTCCTTAGTTTTGATATCTTGCCACCGGAACACCGTCGATGTCATTGGCAGAAACTTCCGCAATCCTGCTGCTCTAATACAATGTACACTAACGAATGAACACAATGCACTTTATGCAAATATGAAGTAATCAGCACGAAATTCACTCAACTCTTTCATCAATTCTGTTGGCACTAAGCACTTGATTAGCCGCAAATTATGCTCCAGCGGGAACTGATTATCATAAAACATGTATAATATGTGACGGAGCATGAAATCATTAACGACATCACAACCGTTCTCATTCTTTCAATGAATTCCTTAAGTTTATTGTTTTCCAACAAAAATTCACTTACACGACACTTTCGCCACTGAACTGCATTTCACTCGCCAAAATTCTGCCCAAAAATTTAAGGAGATTGCCCAAAAATTGAAGTCTACTTTAAGGAGAAGACATCGTGGCGTCATAAACGGTAGACGATTGGTGACTGGCTCCAAATCACAGACTTTCCACACATTGCAATACCAAAGGGCCTGGTATTTGTGAGAGTTCAATTTTCCTATCGCACACCCACACATCCAACTCGATCAAATGTAATCAAAGTTTGAGCAAATATTTCGAGAACACTTGGCCGAGTTTTTATTTTCCTGGAGACACTTGGATTGAGAAACGTAAGTAATATGGGAAAGTGCTCGTGGTGAATCTGCGCCCTGCAGATCCTAAGGGAAAGCCTCTGTTTCACGGAGCGAATTTCCATCAGATCTAAAGTACGGGTATAATATTAATCCATAATCCCCTTTTGTGAAACCTTCACGACGCACAGCGCATGGGCACGCTCTGTTTCGTGTCCTATTCAAAGGACACTGGCTCAGCTGAACACTTTTCTCTTATTAAAAATCTCTTGCAGTGAGGCAAATTCAGGGAGGCCGTACTCTTGCCCTTTGCAAAAACACTGCGGAGATAGCAAAAAGCACCAAAAAAATGAGTCTCAACGGGGAATCAACCAGGTGTAAAAAATACATCGAAACCGACAAAAAAAGGACTAAAAAATACCGACATTCTGAAATTGCCTCATGAAGTAAGCCAAAAAGCATGACAATTAAGAACACAATCAACTTCTTTTTCTCATCAGGGAAATCGCTTAGATAGAATATTATACAAACTGTGAAATCACGCATAATATTATTGCAGTTAAATGTCTTAAACAATATACATATTGAATAAAAAATTCCTGAAAACATCCGTTATATTCCGTCTGCTGTATAAGTAAATGAAAGGCAGAATCGTTGCCCGTATTAAAATATTTAACCGCTATTCAAGGATCGCCCTTAATTTCCTACTAATCGAATTTCTGCCTTCGTGTGGGTGTGAAATTTATTATATCAACGATCATTTTGTAATATAATTTGTGTAAAGAAGTTTTTAGATTTGATATAAGATATGAGATTACATTTCGAATTAACGAAATAGGTATATGTCAAATATTAATTATGCAATAAATACATTCAAACATTCGAGCTCGCATTTTTTGTGAAAAATGCAAGCAGACAGCTTCAGCACTTTTGGGGCTTCCCTCATAATTTGTTTCTAAAAAAAAGTTAATCTGCCATTATATAACGTATGTAACTGGAAACACATTTTCAGACGATATTCATTATGTTAGAGTCCCCATGTTTTCTATTATTTCTACAAAAAAAACTGTTCATTTTCACGCCGAGAAACAAACACTCCTGTAAAGATTTTCATCCTTTTCCGTGACAAAAGACGACAGGAACACTTTCCGCTGTACGTGCTTAAATCAACGCGTCGGGAAGGTCTACGGCAGCGATGATTGCTTCGGGTATTAACTGAAGAGGTCCTTTATGTACATTTTGCATGTGTTACAGGAACTCTTGAGATCCATAGACAAATTAGACTGCAAGTCTTGTTTCCGTTTGCACAATCTTGCAGAAGCACAAAATTGCGCTTAAGCGAACGGAAATACTATAGAAAAAGCATTAATTAAATTAAGGTGTTGTTTTGCGTTGGCACAGCTCGCAATCTATTTGCCTTAGCTTTTCCAGGTGCTCCAAATTATGGGGTTGTAGTTACCCATCAGTCTTTTCAGCGGCAATACTGTTGCGTTTGCTTAGGGTTCTATTTACATTGCTGAGCAGTTTCATTAATTAGTCATCAGTGTTCTTGGATCGCTAACGTGACTGCCGTTGTAAAACGTCCTGATATCTGGGTTAAATTATCAATCAAACCATGCTATTTCAGCTCCCAGTTGGGATGTTGCATCCTGATTGCTCTCCAGAATCTATGCTACGCGCTTCTTTGGAAATTCCCGAATCCCGTGCGGGCTTTCTATCTTTATTACACTTTACAATGGTTCCCGGAAGTATTAAGGAAAGAAACAAAATCATGTTGAATGCACTTTTTATGGGCACATGCTGCATTTATTCGCACCGGCTTCCCCTCCCTGAATGAAAAATCCTATTTTCCTGTTGCCTTTTAATACATTCGTCAATCACTTATCAATCACATGTGCTGTGCTGTGCAGCATATCCTTGAGGTACAGAGCTGACGGCTACAGGAGATCTATACTTTTTTATAAAAGTATAGAGGTATTTATATATATATATAGGACTATGAATATTAAATATATATGTATGTACACATGTTTTTTCGGTCAAACCAAAATAATCTGTTCTTAAAGCCCTTATATCTTTTAACATGTTATTTATATGTTGCTACTACATACAATTCTATTGTGCCGTAAACAATTGGAAATTGTTGATTATATTTTAACCTTTTTTGTACTCACTCAAAAGAGATAATTTTGCGAAGTAACAGAGGGAAACAATAAAAAAAAAAACAATTAATAGAGAAAACAGTTTGTAATAATTGTTTAACCTATTTTTCCACAAAATTACTATCGAAATGTCTTCCTTTAAAATGAAAACAAAAACAAAGTGAGTTGATAATTTTCACAAACAGAAAAACAGTTTGAAGGAATTTCCGAGTAAATTAAATTCCTTGTCTCATCTGTCTTCATTTGACGTAAAACATTTTGTGATTTGTTTTTGCTATAGTTATAAAAGACAATACGAAACAAAGCGGTAACTACTTGACTCGCAAAAATATTGAATTTTCAGCTTGATAAAAACAAAAACAAGGCTTGGGTTCAACTCTGTGCGCTTTGTTTTAAACTTTTGTTTCAATTTTATTCGCGGTCTGATAATGACATGCTTCACGTAAAGAACCTCGATTAAGGGACAACTTGACCTTTGGTTTAAAATTCAACCGGCGTTGGAGGGACACTAGAAAGTTTTCAGGGATAATTAAAATTGAACAGGTATGAGGTGGGCAACAATTTTAACCTCTAGCAAAAAGTTTAAGAATTAATAATTAATTTATTGTACCCGCTCTTTTTCATAAGCAGTTAATATAACAATGAAAACATCTTTAGTAAAATCTGTTGAATAATTAGTGGTAGAAGGAGTTGACCAACGGGGAGCCGGACACTGGATAGCAACCCTGAGCAAGCTTGTCTTCCCATTGAGATCGAAACACTATGTCTAGAAACACGCCCGCGCCGCGCCGCGCCGTCTTGAGGCTGCTGTTCAGTGTTGTTCAAGTAGATTTTCTCATTTGGATCTGTGAAAGTATTTCGCAACGTATTTTCCCTATTTGTCTTTCTGAAGTGAAAAGAACTAATCCAACAGGATTTTGAATAACTGCAAAAATGAAAACCAAAGTATAAGAAAACATCTCACGAAAATATTTCTCATTCATTTTATTGTAAAGATAAGAAATCCAAAAGTCAGTAATTTTGTTTTTTATTTTAGTTTCCGAGAATGGTTAGAAGGAAAGAATTGCGGAAATAATGTTGTCAAAGCACCGTTTCAATTGTCCTTATCCGGTAATAAAATGGCCATTATTTTGAGTTACAAGAGAATATCCTTTTCCAGCATTCGAACAAATGTAAATATGGAATTTTCCAATTGGTTGCATCCTGATCTTATTTCCGGTCTCTAATATACTTGCGTCAGAGCAATGGGAAAGAACCATTTTGAAATTTTCGTGTTCGAACGGTTTTATGTTGCAAGATAAACTTTGTGTTTGCAACTATTCAAAATACATAAAGATAAAAGCAAATTATATGAACCCACATTGCGTCTGTAAAAGATGCGAAAATTTGCTGCACGTAACATAAAAATAACAGATATTAAAAAACTTATTATAACTTTCTTACGAAAGTCCCGTAAAACTGATCAAGGATGCTTTTTCAGAAACGAGTACGTCGAAATTCGGTTTTATATTAACTTAATATTAATAAAATTGATGTAATTGGTTACATAACCGTAGGAAATTGGAAACACAGTATCGTATTTCATTGTCGCAATGCTTTTTATTTAAGAATTGTGCCCGAAATATTGAGGTTGATGTGAAAATTTGCAAAATGAAATAATGTAATGTGAAAAGTATCTACTCAGAATTGCAAAAAGCAAGCATTAACATAAGTGAAAAATTTTTTGAATGACTCGAGTCAACAAAGAAAAGTTCGTACTTCTTTGGGGTAAAAAGTTTTCCGGAAAAGTCCTTTTAAAAATATGTACATCATTTCATCGAATGTTGATGTCTTTCTATTTGGACTTTTCATTTGCATATTTTCATTCAACATTCAGAGTTTTCAACAAAAATTTAAAAAAAAAATACATAGAAGAGGGACTTTTGTTACAAAGTAAATTTTGCTGGCGTCCATGCAATTTGTAAAATTCATATTTGGTAAATAGTATTAATGAGAAATACATATTTGTTGAATACAAATAAATAAATTTTGTTTGTGTCAATAATAAATATTGAGTAACAAATTATGTGTCGAAATTCTGTGCAAATCAATTATGAGCACAAATAGGAACTGAGTACGACACACGAGAATACCAATGGTGGCATTTCCGCAATATGGTGATATTTCAACAATTGACCTATTTAATGCCATATGGCTTAGGTTATGCTAATTGCTCTGGAGGTCATTAATGCCGAATCGCTCAATTATGATTTTATTAGAAGCTATTTAGTAATTAAACACACAATGTCCCTGTGGGAGGCGTTTCAGGCGATTTGTCATGTTGTCGGTGTAATCCTGTTTGAAAAACGACATCCTAAAATCAAACAGCAGAGACCTTAAATATGTACTTTTGTATTTTCATCGAGAAAGAACTTGATCCGTGTTCGAGACAATTTAAATAAATAAATTTCCCATATATTTATATATATCGAATTTGTTGGCAAAGTTCTCAAATGTTCAGAACATCACCTTTTCTGATTCAGTTGTTTCGAAAAAATACTGCTCAGTTACATGAAATCGAATTGTGAAAGGATAATTTGGAATTGCATATTCATAGAGTTTGGTCAATGATATTTTATATTTTTTTCAAAATTGTTTACTCCTATGTGGCTTTGAGTTTCGAGTGTGCTTTGATATTTATTGTTTTGTAAAGATGACGCCGCGTATGGAACATTTTACGTTCGCGTTTCATTTGCTTGCTTGTTCAGGATTGCATTCAAAGGAAATGTTTACAGCTATATTCTATGTATAACAACTAAATTAAAATTATTCTGTCAGCAATATTTATTTCCGTCAGTGATTCAAAATGGAAAATTTTAAAGAGTCTTGATTTAGTAATGGATGTAATCAAAAGTAAAAAAAATTTTATATTTGTGTTGTAAGAAATATAATATAATACAAAATTATTTTAAAAAATTTAGGTATGCATGGTTTGCGTTGGTAGTTTAAGTTGCATAACTTAAAAAATGTGTTTTCAGAAATGCATTCTCGTACTTTAGATGGGAATTTTGGCATGCTCGAGCTTGCCTTGATTCCATCAGAAAGACACATATGTGTGCTAAAAAAACACTCATAACATGTGGCTTGAAATAAGGTTCAATGTATTTTTCGTCTGGTCTCACGTTTGGAATTATGCTCTCGTGTTCGTCAAAGATTTATCAAAAAAACAAAGCACGAAAATAAACTGAACACGATTTTTTCATCAGTGAAAAAAGTAGTTTGAGTTAAATATATCGAAATAGGTTGTCATATTTCTCGACCCACCACGCAATATACCTCAATTTATATATGATCCTCAAAAGAGGAGATAAAATTTATTACCATATAAATTGCTATTTTATGAGTCTAGCTCACACGCAGATCGGTGAAAAGAGAACTGAATAGCAGGTCTATTAAGGGTTGAAAGACAGTAATGGGATGGAGGGGGCTGTTGAACCTGAAAATCGGAATTGGTTAATTTTGTAATGGCATAGTCTAACAGCTCCGCCCTGGGGATTTACGGGACTTCGTAATGATTCCATTTAACCCCCTGCAGTGTTGAAAAAGGATTGGATAACACCAGAAAATCATATTCAGAAACAACAAATCGTTTTTAAAAATTCACAGTCTTTCATTTTGTTTTATATTATATGGAAATTTATTTATACAGATTACATTTGGGTCTAACTGATTCTATTAATCTATTGTATACCTTAAGTTTAATGACTTCACAACTAAAACAATATATTTTTGTGAATTACGTTCTAACTTTACAAAATATTTTATTACTTTTAGTATTTGAAACATTTGTTGATTTTTGACATTATTACTTATGCGTAAAATATTTGCAAATGTACCTAGTAAGAGGAAGATAATGCTAATGAAAAAACCATTGTAAAATGATCTTTGTTTGTGTTCATTATTTCATTGTAGTCAACTTAAGTCTTTGTTTTATTACTACATTTGAAAGTTTCTTCACTTTGTGCAGACCAAAATATCATACAATACTAAATTTTCCTCCCCCACATGTTATCGCTATGGAGTCCTGTCAAATCCTGTGATGTGTATAAATCTTTGTAAGCTCAAACCATCTGCGTATTAAAAAGGAAAACTCATTACTTGCATAATAGTTTTAACAAACAAAACGTAGTTAAAGTAGGTTTTCAACTTTTCTATAGAAAACGTTGCGCGTTCATAAGTCTTTGAAATGTAACGAATTTTTTGTCTCACGAGGACTTAAGACATAAACAAATTAAGGCGAATGTGATAGACACACGTATTTTCCCCAGTACTTATCTATTTTCATGCTTCATCTGTTAATTTAATTGTTTCATAGTTCGTTCTATAGAATATACGTTTGTTTTGGATATTCAACGTTTGTGTTGATCACAATTGTGTAATTTTAATTACCAAAGTTTCGATACTTTCCGTATGTTTAATATGATTTTAAAATTTTGTACTACGTTTTAAAAATATCAGAAAATACTTCATTAAAAAATAGAACCAGCAATAAATCATATTCGTTACGATAATATTGCGACTAAAACTAAAACTTGCAATTGATAACGACTGGAAATGTTCCAATAAAAACCAAACCCATTGCAATTTCTAGAATCAAAAATTTACTCGGAACCAGCTTAAGCTTTATATCGCAGCATTTGCAGATAGATTCTCGAACATTTGCTCAGAACAAGTCGATTTCTGATTTGTTCCTCCCACTTACAAAAATTGGTATCGATTCAGGTAAATGGTATTCGAACTCTTCCGTCGGACTTCTGTTCGTTCCTTTGAAGGAAAAGTACTCCAAAGGAAATGGATTTTCCTCGTTACTATTTCGATTTAGAGGAAGTAATAATGATTCACTAACGATGATTTCAAATGTCGGTGAATTTCATTCAACTAAATCAGAAAAAGTTTTCTGTATCAGTTCTGAAACTTAATCCATTTCCACCATTAACGATTTTATGCGCGCAATTTTCCTACTTCATGCCATCGAAGTTCACTAAATTGGAAAGGGGTAAAATTTTTATCAGGGGAGTGTAATTAGAAATATATGAAGTACTTCTGGTGTAAGTGAAGAAGTAATTAGAATGGTGAGATGTTCCCATCACCACGGTAGCAAATAAGGATTAAATACAGCCAGTGATCTGTATTATATGCTTCACGTACATAATCTTCCTTTTTCATATCAGTGGGATATATTGGATTTGGATATAATAATTATGATGCGAACATAATGAAAAATTGGGGCAGAATAATATGAAAAAAATAAATATATTTATGGGTACCTACACGTGTTTTAGGTAGATTTCGAAGAACAATCTACCTATTGAGATGTATACCATGTCACGACTTTCGAAAAATTCTTTCATAGTTTTTCGTTTCATGCCTCCCTGAGTACGTAGCGGCCGTATTTTTGAAGATATTAGAACCAAATTTTATTATGTTATTTCTGGGGTTAATAGCTCGGTTAAGTTCGTTAAAGAGCAAAATCGCCCGAAGGGGGTGGCCGGGGGAGGGATTTGAAATTAAAAAAAATTATAACTCGGCCGCTATGAAGTTTAGAGAGAAACTTTATTTGCATAAATTAGAGTACTCTCTATGAGGTTAACGGTAAGACCACCGCATTAGTGGTAGGTGGGGTACGAGTGGGGGTGGGGGTGAAAATTCAAATTTTTCTAAACCACGTCTTGTGGGGTATCGTTGAAAAGTTCTCGATGAGTAGTTTATAAATTCATAACTAGTTTCTCGCTTTTGAAATAAATTACTCCAATAAACGCAATCAAAATACTTCGAAATCTACCTTAGTCTGCAGGCCTTACGAAAGGAATTTTTTTAATACCTGACGCATTCTTTAAAATTTCAGAAGTGGAGTTTGGAAAATTTGTAGTGAGTGCATTTTAGGCATTTTCCTTTCCTTAACGTTTTTTTTTTTATTTAAACTGTTTACAACGAAAAATTTACACAAAATGAGCTTGATGATTTGCTGTAATAAACCTTGGTAACTTCAATATGCTTTTTCTTACAAGAACACTAAGAACACGGAGTTGTAAAACTTTACAGTACTCGAAATAGTGCAACCTAATTTTTTGCACCATCCATTTGAAAGTGTATTACATAAATGTGTTCGCGTTGTTGACGTAAGCTCTCCGCGGTTTGTGTGGAAGTGAACATTTTATGGTAACAAATAAGACATTTCGGAACTTTACTGGTTGGCGGAGTTTAATTTTACTGCGCTGTGGACCGTAAAAGTCATCTTATAACTGCCAGTAGAGCGTGACCATTATTTATAACGAATCGTTAAACCAGGAATCAACAGTACTACGGCTAATAGTGCAAATATGCTTCTTCTGGGAACAGGACATGCTGAGGATATTGCCCTCGTACGTGGTAACACCATTGCGCTTTTCGGGAAACTTTCACGTTCTGTGAATTTATTTCTATATGGGAAAAAATAATCCATATAGATCTAAGGATGAATTCCGTAATTGAAGTAAATGAACTTCGATTCAAAGTCATATTTTCAAAAAAAAAAAAAAAGTAAATAATTTTTTTAATCACACTAAATTAATCTGGAGTCTACGTACCACAGTGAGTGCTGTAAAACATTTTAATATTTCACAATTAGCACACAATTATTTACAAAATCTGAGGTTTCAATCTTAACGCAAAAAGATAATCTTAAATCAACATTATTTGACAAAATTAATCGCAAATATTAACGTACACTCTGCATAAAGAGCAGGAATTCCACGGCCAAATTAAACATTAGATTTGAAGACTGACTTCCGGCAATGTATTGGACTAAAGGAAACTGTCCTTATTACACTGAGTTTCGTCAACTAAATTCACAGTCTTCTCCAAAGCAGGATCACTGAACAAAATCAAATATTTGGTTTAATTTCGTCTACGAACCGGAAGGACTTAAATGAGATTCGTGTCAGCAGTGGGGAAGGAATATTGCACTTTGAAATTGCCTCGATTCAGTTCAAATGGAAATTTTGGAACAAGGATTTTAATTTCATCAAATTTCATTTAGGAATAACGTGTTAGTGGAATAAATTAAGTCAATGTGCAATTAAGTGATATTTACACAAATTTATCACACACAGAAATTGGTTATAAGTAGGTATATGAAAAACCCTTGATTTCATAATTGGTTGGAACTAATTAAAGTTTGTTTTCCAGTTAACCATCCTGCTCAAGAACCCATCAAAATTTGTTGTATAATATAAGTGAACCGTATGAATTTCATAGGCAGGTTCACAATCGATTGTCGTGTCCCATGTCAATGTCAGCATCTTGTGTTTCCCATTATCCTTAAAGCTAGGATTGAACTTAGAAAAGTTATGACACAATACATTTTTCTAATATTGAAATGTGAACTGTGACTATAAGTATAGGCACTAGGCATCCTTAAATCACAATCAAATTTAATACTCACTGTAAGATTTTCACAGCATTTTTGTTTCAGTAAGGATTTCTTACACTCACATGAATTGTGTAAGACGTTTCTATTGTTTTCCTCTCGAACAAAATATGCAATTGCACTTCTTTTAGGGACCAATTAATCGCATGGTTGATCTCCAAGGATGCATCAGTAGTTTTGCAAAATGGCGTATTCTAGCAACTTTGGATGATAAAAGCTAAAAATGGATGAACGAATTGTTTTTTTCTTGTCTGGGTTTCGTCGGAAATATTTGTCATTGGCAAAAACATCCAGTTTCCACATATCTATTTTCTGGTTTTGAATTTCAAAGAAAGGGATATTCGCTTTAAAGCTTCGCAAGCTCAACGTCATATCATCTCAAATCATTGACAACTATTTCTTCACTTCTATTCTAGAAAATCATGGAAATGGAGGATAAAGTTGGACAGAGTTCCAAAGTTTTTTGTTTTTTGTGACGTATTTAATTTATTTTAAATATACATTAAAATAAAGCTTTAAAATAAAATGAAAGTATAACAAAAAATTATTGTAAAAGTTTTGCAATGTGTAAAGTTCCAGGATACTTTCAAACATTTACCACCTGAACATAGCCAGGATATGAAGTATAAAGCTTCCAATCCAGGTGACTGTGATTGTAAGGGGGGGGGGGGGGGGGGGATCCTAGGAGATCTGACGTTGTTACTGTTCCCGTATATAATGTGGATGCAGCGGATTTCCATTTCCATGCAGGGCAGAGGTGGATATACAACGGGTAAAAAACATCTGCTCTCCTCTAAATTAAACGAGTGAGGAAACTTTTCTAATAAATTTCATATAACAAATGAATTGGCTAAACTACTTCACTGAAGAAGGTGTTTGCGATGGAATTGAGAGACCCCAAAGGAATGCTTTCCTCCATCTATTTATTCTTACCTACAAACCCCTGTATTTGTTCTTCTGCTTCATGTTCCCTGAGCCGTCAAAGATGTCTAGATCCTTTCGTTTACTTTTCTGAAGTTTGGATAATATATTATCAAAATAAAAGGGATTTTCAATATGCCAAATATTTCAGCATTATCGGAATTTATTGATATCGGGAAACAAATTACAAGAGTTTTGTGTCAATTCTATTACAAGGATTTGTTACAAAAGTAAAATTTGTCTGATTTTTAAAAATGGTTGAAATTTGTTATCAATATTGAAACGATTACAAATCCTCAATATGTTTACAAAATTTAAGTTCGGAAAGTATACTTCGATAAAGCATTATTCTTTGCAACTTGATTATAATTGTTAATAGTTGGGTTTTAAAAAGTGAAGATTTTCGAATTTGAATCTTGAATTTGGTATGAAAGTTAAATAACTGTTATACAATATAGGAAAGCATATCAACAAAACAATAATTATTGTCAAATCATAAGACTTTATTTTTTTTTAAAAATTGAGTAATTGGATTGGAATATACGTGTTTCCTGCTTGGTGAGCCTCAAGCCGAACGACTCGATCGAAGCACGCGCTAAAATGCATGATGCATCTAGAAAGTCGGTGGTGGAAGATCGTTCCCCTTGCGACGGAAGATACACCTCGTTAGTTCTCACTCTTTCGTAAAGGACTACGATTAAATATGAATTGACATTGTTTCATTGAGTTTAATTCCGGCATTTCAACTGATACTTCATTTAGTATATACGTAACAACACAGGTGCTTGTACATGGCCTTGCAACATTTGCGTGCCTTCATTAAAATGGAAGGAGCAATCACTTACCTCATTCTTATCTAGAGCGACTTCCGCCTTCATTGCTACCAAAAGGGATACACGGAAATCTTTTGTAGTGAATATTTAAGATGAGTTTATTTTATATATCTGAAGGGAAATTGCCAGTGGCAGATTTCCCATAATTTTTATGAAGCTCAAGAGTGGTATTACATCTTTGCCATCTAAGAATTTATTACGACAAAAACAACACTCGTGTCATGACATATAAAGGAAGGCGCAGATTCAACGTTTGTGTCATTTCACTTTTGCCTGTTTAAATAATTGCGAACGTTGGAATGACATTGTAAACATCCTTTGCAAGTGGAATTGAAGTCATGAAAGAGGCATTCTGAGAAGCCAGATAAGAGAATCACTTGCAAACTTGACAATTTGTCACGGTGTCACTCTTGGAAGTTTGTTATCTGGAAAAAGTACCGCAGGCACTTCATATTTGTGTACTTAGAAATAAAATGGAGTTGTTTATTTAATAGCGAATTTTAGCTATCGGGGAAGGAACATGCCAATAACTTTTTGAAATTGTAGCTTATTTATAAATCTGATAAAAGCGTCTGCGGCTGTTATTTATGTTACTTGTATTTATAATACATTAATACACATATCTAACTTTGTTCTTCTAGATATTTTCTTACATGAACTTTGCTTGATATTTTACAGGTGTTATTGAAGCTTCTGTTCGTTCATCGTTGATATCCACATTTCTTAGTAAAAAATAATGTATAATTTGTTTTTTCCCTTTTTCTTGTTAAAAGTTGCACGAAACTCCTCAAGTAAAAGAAAATCACTAGCAAAATAGTCGAAAAAGTGTTGTGAAAATGGTAAAAATGGTTACGTATTAAGTATCGTATGCAAAACAACAATAATATTCTCTTATTCATACCAAAAAGAAAACGTTTCTTTTCAACTCATAATAATGGATATATACCTAATAATTAATTTGCAATTATTATTATCAACATTGTTTTAAGGACAATAACTGACATAAAGTGACATTAAAATATAGGTACATACATAATATACATATAATATTTATTTATTTATTTTTTTTTATTTCAGAAAATATATTTGCGCTTTTATAAGTATTAAATTCTTTTGGATGGTTAAACGGAAATCGGTTTCAATGGATTCCCAGGAAATTAAAAGTCTTTTTATATCTAGGGTTACAAACTGTACAAAAGAAATTTAAACATAAAAACAGACACAAGTTCATTGGCGCGTGAAAATACACAGATCGATTAAAAAATTATTCATGTACGCGTAATTTAAGTACACTTTAGGTTGCACTTGACGCGCACGGTGCACGTCCTCTCTGCGAAGAATTTTACAAAGCGACTTTTGAAATAAAAATATATTTTGAAGTGGATTAATTCCTGCAACGATTTTTCACCTTGCTGGAGCAATGACTTAAATGATAGAATTCCCATTCGCAGGGAAAAGGTAAATAATTTCAATATAGGATAACTTTATTTAAGAAACCCCAAGAAGAATTTTATTGAAAAAATATTGGAGAGCAGTAAACATTTAAACAACTTTTTCAGTGTCTACATAGTGTTTAAAGGTTCGATAAAAATCCTGTTGATAAATTAAAATATTAAATTATTATGTTCTCAGGAGCAGCAATTTCGCGTAAATTCTTGTACTTATATTGACTTAAGATTATGTTTTATTCCATTTTGGAAAAAAAATGGTTTTAAGAAAACAAATTCGTGCAAAAGATCGAAAATTCTAAAACTTTCCAGAATAAATTGTTTGACAGTTTGAACTTAAATATAATTAATTTGTTATGGATTTGTTTTGTGAAACCATTAGACCCATGCAGTAAATATTTGTTTTATTTTTCTCTAAGAAATCGAAAAAGGTTAAATCTTAATGGATAAATATTTTTTCCAATTGAGATTTACATATTTTTTTTTATTGAGCAGTTGATTTCTTAAATTATTAACAAAATCTTAATTGGCTAGGGTTATCGAAATATTGCTCAAATTAAATAAACTAATAATGGATTGACGGAAGTTCTTGATTAATTAAAGATTTTAAATTAAAATATTCGAATTGCTTTCGAGGCAACATCAACAGCATGAATTGATTTCGTTAGGGACGAAGCAAATGTACGATGATATCGACCTGATTAAATACGAAGTAGAAAAAAAAACAGACTCTGAATTTAACCCTTTTCTGGTCTGAATGACATAGCCCAATTTAATTTAGAGAAGTGCTGAAGGCCAAGCCCTGGGCGGGGATTTCATTTTCAGGTTTCCGAGTCCTGCAATCCATGCTTACCTTACGCTGATGGATTCAGCCAGAATTCCCAGAAGAGTCCTGGAAACAGTATTATTTCCACCCGCAATCCAGGGTGTGGACAATTCATAACTGCTGTGACTTTCGCGAACTTTGTTTTAACAGAATTGATAATATTTGTCGAAAGCTTTCAAATAAGGGTATAAATACTGGAGGATAATTTGATTTTCTTTACCAAAAAAACCAATTTCAGCAAATTTGTTTGTCTAACTAAAAGTTTGAGATGTGTATTTTTTATTAATGTATTTTATCTCTTTCGTTTGCATTATTGCTAATAATTCATTTATTATTAAGCTCAAGAATTCCGGGTCATTACTACCGCAGTAATATTGGAAACCCATGAACCGAGAACATTCCATTCCAAAATTCTTCATTTCTTGTATATTTTGCGGATGATTAATGTTGACAGAAAAAACACCAGGACACTCTGGTTGAGTTTCTCGTCAGTTTATTGTAATCGGTATAATGAGCTTTTTCTCTGTCCCTGGGCTTGATTAGGTTCAAATGTTAGACAGGGGATTGAACCCCTTTATATCCATTATTTAGAAGGAGCAATTTATTTAGTCGTATATCAATTTGGGTGCCATGACAGCTGTGTATAGTATATTAATGTGTTCTGAAAAATGTCTTTTATCTTTGTGCTGCTATCGAGATAATACTGGCGACAACATTAAGGAGGATCGACATTTAAAAAGAAATTTTATCCTTAGTGGACACAGAAAGTAAACTTAATGAAAGTGGCTGGAAAATGAAAAAAATAATTAAGCAGTGACATTTATTAATTGAATCGCTTAAAAATCTTAAGTGTTGGAAAAGAACACTTCAAGAAGGAGAGATTGTCTTCAAGTTTTCTTTTAATAAGGAACAAAAAGGCTTCAGTGACCATTAAATTGAGTGATATTAATTATTGCTGTAAGCTGTTATAATTATTGTTCATAATCCTATGCAGTCAATATGCGTTAAATAGTTTTTAAATTGTATATTTTTCTTGTTTTATGCTTTCCTCTTGAAGTAAAATAATTTGAGTTGTGTAAACTGAAAACATGGCCAGAAATCACGGGACTACTGTCAAATATTCACTGAACTCAATAAGTTTAAGCAAAAAAGTAAAAGCCTTTGCTTACTTTTTCCATTAAAAGCACCAATTTTCTTACGTTATGCAAATAGAATATTATTGTTTACACGCCTAATTTTTCTGCAGTGTTTGTATATTTCCCTTGAGATCTTTATGTGTTGGCACTGGTAAAAAGTTCGTATTTATTTCAAGTTAAGTTTAGTTAATAAAATCAGGATGTAGTGATAAAGCGAGGAACTCTGTAACGTTATGTATAGGTAAGTAATTTTACAATAGTGTGAAACCTTTTTTTCAGTAGTAAGCTAATGAATTAACAGATAGAAACGTTATGTTTATTCTCCATAACCAATTTGTTTTTATATTTTTGCTGCCGGTTGCATCCGCAGATGTTGTAAAGAATATCCAATACCAATGTAGCTGACCCATCCACGATTAGTTCAGTACACTGGAATAAATTTTCTGGGAAATTTCCATTAGTAAAAACAAGTATTACTTTACGCTTTAAAGCAGCCACATACTTTTTGTACCTACACGGATTTTTAAGGACCTCTGGTTATAAAGTAAAGTGTTCTAGCCATTGTAGATTACTGACCCTACATTGTTCATGGCATGGCGTTCTGCCACAGGAACTAGGAACTGTTTGGGAAGAGTTCCAAAGCTTGGCAATTACAAGCCATTTTCCTTGAAGTTTTTTGTTGTAGTCAAATCTAATTTCCCGACGTTTTATTGTTACAAAAATTAATGACATTCATTTGGATTGGAAAAATGTGACTTACAGGAATTGTTTCTTCGATGAATTGTTTTAAGTCAAATGAAAGAAATGAACTAAAACCACTCATTAAATGTAAAGTGAAATATACATATTATCGTGATGTATTTCTTTTTTATTTTGCATTTTATAAAGATCTTCTTATGTGTATAAATGTAGCAAACAAAAACTAAATTAGTAAAACAATTCCTCTACGAATTGGGACAACTCTAACTTGAAGCTACTTTGAATTTCCAGGGAATCACATAACAATCAAGAACTTGACAGTTCTAATCTCAGTACAGTAAAGTCATTAGTGTACACTGTACAGCATCTTTTTCAGTAGCCGCAATATAATAAACTCTTAAGCACATTGTGGGGTCATCAAAACCTTTCCTTTCAGTTCTCTTCACTGATTATTAAAACAAATTCCCGAAATTCCATCCCTTCTTTAGATATGTACCACTAAAAGTTTTCTGAAAAGTTTTGTTGATATAACACATAAAGGTTTCCATAACAACTTGATGGTTAACCTCTAATTAAGGCCACCCCGAGGGAAAAACTGAAAATCATCTCATGAAATATTCGTTTTGGGCCACGACGTAGAAAGGTTACTTAAACAAGATGAAATGGGAAAACAAACATATACTTCCGCTTTTCATTTATTTATGTTCTGACATGACCCGACTCATGCCACGTAGTCCTTTTATTATCATAATGTCGAATTTAGGGCCATCTTTAGCAGGAATTAAAATTAACGGCATTCTTAAATCGGTGAATGGTTCAGAATAGCCTTGAAAATGGTTGAGAAATGGTGGTTCTTATAAATTAAAAAAAAACGACTATTGTAAAACATATACGGGAAATTGTTACAATTATATTGCTTTTAATAACCTTTCCTCCAGAACATAGGTAATAGCTGTATGTATATGTATCCTCTATGGATACAAGTAATTAATTAACATTAATAGTAAAACATGTACTTTTAATAATCATATTATGTTCACTGAAAAGTCAGTTTCTTCGTCAAAATTTCGGTTCTTGTTAAGACACCTTTTAGTGATGATTTCCCATATATCAACGATGCTCAAGCATTTCCAAATTAGTACATTTGGTTGTTTGTGGTTTCGAATTGCAACATTTTCCCTTTTTGAAAGCCACACTCACATACGCCATTTTTCTTTTCATGTTTAGTTCAAGAATTTTCCTCACGTTTACCGAATGTAATTTTTCAGAACACGACGTTAGAAATAAATTTACTGCACGCACAGCTGTAATTCGTATCCTGAACTCACGGTGCTTTGTTTCAAAGAGATTGAGGAATTGTCTTCCTTCGCCTCAAGTGCTACTCAGCATTCGACTGGGAAGCGCTGCAATCCTGATGAGTGACCATTATTTTTATGGCTACACTTTTTAACTTTAAATGTGAAATTTATGGTTTGAAATGTAGTTTACCCAAAACAAGACTTCTCTTCAGTTTTTTCAACAATGGACTTAAATTGTGATACAATGGAAGTAAACTAGAAATAAATATATGTATGAAACTGCTTAAGCAAAAAGGAAAAAAAAATGTTTTTATGGATTTCTACTTTTCCATGGATTGTAAAAACACCGACACCAATTTCGGCGTTAATTTCTAATTCATCGTTAAACATTTAGACACATTCACACTTTGACTACTTGTTTTATATAAGTGTTGCTCGCTCTTTGATAAACAAACACTTTATTTACAGGGATCGTTAAAACTTGAGATTTCAATGCAGAAGAACTCTCTGTAAACTAGCAAATGTTTAATTAAAATTCGGACGAGGTGCAGAAAATTAATTTCAAAAAGTTGCAAGTGTTGCAAAACTCCTGCTTGGAAATTTTGCAAAATAAGCACGTTTTGTAAACATCTTGTTTACGAAAGTATTTACTAAATATGAAAGTATCAGTTTGTTTATAATGCACTTCACTTTTTAAAGTATGTTCTCCTTTTCCGAATAACAAAACATTAGAACAAACAGTTTGATTTGTACAATATTTTCAGAAGTAATTTCGAAGCTATAAATTTTTTAATATATTTGGGGAAAATATAAATTTTAGTGTTATACATAATAATATATTGATTACCCATTACTATTCAATGCAGTTCAACCATGCTTTTTCAACAAGAAAGCACACTGGAAAAGTTTATGCTCTTTTGGAATCTTTATGGCACAACATCACAGCAAATGGCGGCACGTCCACGGTTCTAAGTGTAAATGGCGCACGACAAACAGTTTCATTAAGTGCTCATCCGAGGACATTACCTTTCGGAAAGGAGAATAAGTATGCTGTTGCCAGGTACAGGGTGGGCCATCTAGCGTTTGCATTTTGAAGTAGTGGTTATTTCGAGTATGGAAACACTTCCGTCATTCGTGTTATGACACAAAGTTAGTTGAATATTTGACATTACCGAAATGGGTCGGTTTACGCTTGAACAAAACTGGGAAATAATAAAAACTTATTTCCAAAGTGGTGAATCTTCTATCCAAACTGTAAGAAATTTACGTGGAAAATTCAATAGAAATGAAGTGCCTTCACGGCAGTTTGTGGATTAATTTGTTAAGCGAGTTCGTAAAACTGGATCGTTATTGGATAAAACAACCCGTTCACGTCCTCGTCCAGTGCGCACACCTGAAAACATTGCTGCTGTAGCCCAGAATGTGGCTGAACATCCATCAACATCAACGCGTCATCGTTCTGAAGAACTGAACATTTCTCGCACTTCCCTGAGAAGAATTTTGCATAAAGATCTCGGTATGAAGGCTTACAAAGTTCAATTAATGCAAGAACTGAAGCCTCGTGACCATCCGATGCGTTTCCACTTCGCTCAATGGGCTAATGATCACATGGCTGAAGATGAGCATTTTCCTAGAAAAATTCTTAATTCTTATAAGTGTTACGCTAACCATCCAGAAACGATTGATGCCTTGAAACACGAAATCGAAGTTGCCATTCATGAGATTGAGCCTCAAACAATCGACAATATACTGAAAAATTGGGTTGATCGGATGGGGTACTGTATGGCCAGTCGTGGCGGTCATTTGAATGATATTGTTTTTCATTCGTAAATGTCAAGGTTCAACCTTTTTAATAAACTCATAACTTTGAAAAAATATTCATTAGTTTTTTATTTATAACCGATCAAAAATGCAAATTTTAAATGGCCCACCCTATACAACTCAACCCTCAACGGGAACCCTGAACAAATTTTGCAAGGTCATTTAAAGGTGTTTCGGAGGGATTAGTTTGCCTAAAATCATGTTTTTTTAAAGTCATCCCCTAACAACATCCTCGTTATCAACGCCAATTCGATAAGCGCACATTCAAGAATTGTTACATTTACGGCAAATATTAATCACTTTTATGAAAATGTTATTCAAAATTGATTTCAAAATCATAATTTGCTTTGAAACCATAAAATTAAAACAAACGAAGCGTTAAGAATGCCTTTGTGTGTGATTTGAATAAAATTTTGCAGGTGTATTTAATGCAAAATTCAAATATGTATTTCAGTTGATAGAGCGGAAAAATTCTTTTGAATTATCATAGCTCCTCTCGTAATTATTTCACATGGAAAAATTACATTTTGTAGAAAAAAATTGCATGCATTTAAATCTTCCGGGATGAGCGAGGATGGTGCAAATAAAGGACTGCCTCATAAAAAACTCCGGGTACGTGTAGGCGGAAGGATTGTACTCAAGCAATGGCACAATTAAAGTGCAAAATTCCATAAAAAATCATTTTTCTGAGTTGCAAAACAATAATAGACCCACTTCCCCCCTCAGAGAAGAGCCGGCTATTGCTATTATACAATATACATTGTTCACTCTATACGAGTATATTAGGTGTTTTAATGTCTCACTACTATAAAAGCAACAGTAATAAATATTTTTTTGCTGATATTGTTATTGTTTTCTTGCAGGTCACACTCTGCTTTGTTCTTTTTTCTGTTCTACTTTTGCTAAAAATATTTCATCGACTTTAGTCAGTGCAGCGCAGTGTTTCGAAAAAATTCGAAAAAAATCGGTTTACGATTTAGTTGCTTAGCAGTGGCTTGCATTAGAATTGCTTAAAAAAATGTATGTAAAACGTTGCATAAAAATTATGTTGTGTTCATACTTTCGGAGCCTTATGTATTATGTGTCAGGGCAATGTAAATCACAGTAAGGAATCGTAAGCAGGCAGTCGAAATATAAAATGAGCTAGCTATGAAAGACAAAGGAAGTTTTTCATATCCAATAACCGAAATTGAAACATACGGACATGTATCATTCAACGTTAAAATAAAGTTATTTGTTATTAATTTCTTTTTCTTTTTCTTCTCTCCACTGCCCCTTTGATTATCCTGGCATATGTAATACAAATTAATTCGACCAGAAGTTGTCTGGCAGTTGGAATATTGAAAATGTAGATACAATAATTAAAGTACAAACATAATTGAAAATTGTTTTATTTTCATTTTATTGAAAATTCCGATGTTTTTCGTTGTGTAATACAATAATCCGAATTTAACTGCATAAAAATTGGAAATTAACACTGACTATCGTAAATCCGGATTTAAATTACATTTATCTTTGCGTTTGAATCTGCTTGAATAAAAAGCACCACACCACAATTTCGCGTACCATCTCAAAGCCACGAAAATATAAAGCAGAAGCAGACGGTGTTCACAACATAAACAGCAGATAAACAAGGAAAATACTTTCCTGTTAGAAATAACGCCGTAAGCGGCTTTTCTGGCTAAATATTAAAAAGAAGACAACTCTAGTTTTAATTTATTCGGGAATTACCATAATCAGGCTTAAGGCACTTCCTTCGAGTTCGGGGATTTTCTAAACTGCCAACCGTGTTAGGACGAGGAGGGCCAAAACATTTTAAGGAGCGATTTCTGTTTTTGTTTTTTCTTTTTCACAAACGTATTAAAAAGCGATATTTGAAAAACAAATCTTTGCAAAATATTAAAACACCGGTGCTGAGCTGTCGAAAGTGCCTAAAAATACTTTCTGGAAGATTTTAGGTTGACGTCGCTCAGTTATTTTTTCAAATGATGATAATTTCATTAAAAATCGGTCTTTTCAAAATTTCTTTTCCAAATTTCAGTTTGAGATTGCAATAACCTCTCTAAGTGGAAGAATAAGGGAGTTATTGGGTTTTAATATTTCCGATTTCAACGGTAACTATCTTAAAAATGGATCAAATTAGGTGTAATTGGTACCAAAAAGTATGGTAGAATGTCGAGATCATGCCTATTGATTTTGATCTCGATTGCATTTGATTTGGCTAATTGACAGACAGCTAAAAATAAGTCGACGGGTCAACATTTTCGAAGATATTATTACTAAATGTAGTTAACCGCTAAATCTAACTACTAAGTAATAAGTATGCTTTGCTTTACGAAAAAATTGTTGTTCCTAAACTATCACAATTTAAGTTGCTTACCAAAAGTGGAATATTCTTTTGTAGCATGATTTTGGCAAGATGTAATTCTTCATATATTCAAATTCGCAATCAAGGACTTTTTTTGGTTTCAGTTGCGTTAGCAAGACACACATACACATTCATAATCCCTTCTGTCACCAAAAATTATCATGTACAATTCATTGTCTGATTATCTGATATGCCTTTATTTGTGCTGGAATATTTTCATTGAAGTCTCCGCATCACGTCCTGGTTGATGGCGACACAGCCAGGATATAGGGCTAGGAAGCCAGACAGGCATGAATCGGTTCGGAATGGACTTTGTCGTTCACCAGGACTCTTTGAACGAGCACTGAATGTTAACGGAGATGCCAAAAGCATTTTTCAAGGGACACGATTTTCGCTTTGTGCCGCAATAGATTGAGGTTAATGGCTTACGGACAAAGGACCTTGGATACCAAGCGGCAATAGATGAAGAGCGTATTAGAATTCAGGCAGCAAAAAACGAGATGGCGTTAAGCGGAGTCATAAATTAAGCGCTCTCGTTTGTTTCCAACCAGGAGAAGAGGGATTAAAAAGCACCATTTTCTACGAGAATTTCTTTTCAAGCACAGTAACTTTAAAATTATATGTATATTTGACAATTTTTTTGTACGAGTGGGGTTGGGAATTATGGTGAATCGTTGAATGGAGGATATGATGCGAAAGGGGCGTCAGGAAACAACGCATTAAAGTGCCGAGTCATAATCGATTCCGTGTGTCAAGCATGTTTACGTCAAAACCAAAATTTACACATCCGTAAATGTGAACAACACAAACCGATTTTGAGGAATACTTATTTATAAAGTGACGAAACAGTTTTTCCACAAAAAATCGCAAACATTGCTCGACTACACATCTACACACATGGTCTGTAATGATTTTGTGAAAAAACATCATTTGATCCAATAAAAAAATTTCTCTTATACAGCGACAAACTTTTGAGGGCTTTGAATCGGAACATGATGTTAAAATTGTCCGGTCACGTTTCCATTTTTGGAAAAAATTAGCCAAGCATAGAAACATGTTGAAAGTACAGACATTTTTTTCTTTGTACCGTGTTTTCGAATTATCATCGTGATTATAAAATATTCTGTGAAATTCTTCATATTTTGCAACACTCAGAGTTCACTACGAATAGAAACTATTTTGACTGCTTTGAATACCAATTTATTGTTCAGGCCCTGCACTTTAGTAATTTGAAAACCAACAAACCATTTTTTCTTCTTAGTATATATTCTTACGCGGAAAGAAAATAAAAATTCAAATTTTCATTTCAAGCCAAAATACCCTAAAAGCTTTTTAGTCACCAAATATCTTCGTGAAAAATAGGCATTTTGCGTGGGCGATTTTCGGAGTTACTTGGTATATTCCATTTTAATATGAAATGTCCTTTAACTATAACACGTTTGAAGGCTACGAAAGAATTTGCATTACGCTATGTTTGAAAGAAAAAGTTATGTTTTTCGTTTGTTGAAATTCCTTCACTAACAACTATCATCTGAATATGAGTACTTTGTACTTAATTAATTATTTAATTATAATTTAAAAACACACTTGAGTAATCAAAGCAAATTCGTAGAGACATTATTTATTAGTCAGTTCAATTTGTTTGAAATCTCTAAAGTGAAACCCTAAATTGAATAAAGTTAGACAAATTGGAGGAAGAGAATTTTTAATTACAGCAGATCAATAAACTTATCCGAGATAAGACTGAACATTAATTAATCTACCTGAATTAAATTATTTTGACTATATCTTTGCCAGGTTCTCATAGCAAATGGAATATAGACAGAACAATAAAAATGGATATAAAAATGGAATAAATGGAATATTCTTCAAGCCGGAATAAAAAATAACAAAAAAACACTCTAACGGATCTCCTTTAAAAATTATTAAAAAATGTACTTACCTTTACATTGTATTTTTCATATTTGCTATATTAAATAATTTTTATTTCCAATTAACAGTGAAAGAGAAGTAAAGTAAAATTAAGAAATCAATAGAAAATGGAAGAATCTTGAAAATGTTTAGCAACATCCTGCCTTAATATTAATTAAATCGAAGCTCAACAGTAATCAGAATTATGAGAAAAGTTTTTTATGTGCGATCGTATAAATTCGAGTTTCTTTTGAGCATAGGTATTCCAATTTTATTTGAGTTGAATTAAGTGCCCTTCAATTAGGCCAAAACATCTCGATATGCAATAATTACCTTCTTGAGATTCTATTTAAGTTCCTCTGAGCCTCACAGAATCCTTAGTTCGACTCAATGGCCCTTGACCTATATTCTTATGTTCGCAAACAGATAACCATTATTAGAATCTCCTTCGAAGGAGCCTAGTCAAGTCCTGTAAGAGTACCTTTGAATGTGTTCAATGAACATGTTGTCGTTTTCAATGAAGACAACGGATAATGACATCGTTATGAAATGTTCGGAAAAATCGATTCCACGATTGTATTAAGTGCGCCAAGAGTTCTCAGAACAAATAAATAAATTTTGTCAAGGATCGATTTATAAACACAGTACCTACATAACATATGGCGTCCCTTCGATTTTCTGATTTATATAGGTATTTATCAAATGCGGAGAACTTTTTGAAAATTTAACAAAAATGTTTTTGATACAACTAAACTGATATTGAAGAATTCTAAGTACCTATGGCTGAACACTTAAGAGTTGGTATAATTTTGTGTTCTGTAAACAAATAGAGGCAACATTCGACAAAACATCTGAAGCATTGCGCCGCAATTGGCGACATTTTATTGTAAAGCAAAAGTAAATAATTTTAAATTTATAAAATTTTTTCAACGAATATGCATCCAAATAATCTAGTGCTATTGAGAGAATGAATTTTTGTTTCGAATTGAACTTAATAAAATTTGCTTCAGCACACTCCCGCATAGAAAAAGAAGCTCGAATAGAACAATACAAAACAATGCAAAATAAGCTGCCCATTTCTGGCGAATCTGCTGTTCAGTTTGGTGTAAATGAGGCTCTATTATAGTTATAATAAGCCTCATGTATTCTTAATCCTTTTATGTGTGTGTATGACGTATGCACATCAAATGAATCAGGAGTTGTACAAATGCCGACGCTTGGGGATGCGGGAGGACTCGCCTGAATGATGTTGAGCCATTGTCAAGAACACGTGAGAAATATCCTTCATTTACATTTATCTTTCAGTCACCTCGATATTCTGCCACAACTTTTATTAACTGTATGCCGTGTTGGTGCCCCATTTTGTAGGCATTTTGTAAAAACTTGTATGAAACGTCTGGAAAAAAAAATAAAAATGCGTGGTGAAGTACCAAAGCACAAAGGTCTTAGTTAATGCGGCACTGAAACATCTGAAATCATCTCTTTACGTAATTGGGGCATTTTCCATTTCGGTATTCTTTGTTTTTTCCTTGCTTCTAGCGCAAATTTATTACTGCTGCATCTAACATATGAGTATGTTTGTTGGAAGTTATGAGCTTTCTCTAGCTAAAGTTAGCATTGAAAGTGCCCTGTACAATCGCATATTTGTTCACCCCAATTTGCAGGGCGAAGGGCGAGAGAAGATTGAAGGGTTCTGTTTTAACCCAGTAAAAGTTTTTTGACCTCACTTAAAGAGAAACTTGTGAGGAGTGTGTCAAGGTTTTGTCTTCCTACAATTTTGAGTATTTGGAAAATTAGGTTTAACAATGGATATTAGAAGCAGGACACACAGACGCTCCTGGTCCATTCGTCATGACATAATCTGTGAATGCCAGGGATGACAACGTCTTCCACCGCATTTAAAGGATTAAAAGGAACCAAATGAGCCATGGAGTTGGAGTGGAATGAATTCTATGGCTAATGGTAATTGTTTATTAATATTACGTTTATTGTCATCAATCACCTTAGAAGTTATATTCACAAATCACTTTCACCCAGCCTTTTAATTTTTCCCGAATTTTTTAATATTTTATACAATTTTTTTCTTCAAATTTTTAATATTGTATACTATACACAGTTTCTTCAATTCTTGATTTGTATTTATTGTGAACGGAAATTGATTTCGAAAAATCGTCAATTACCCAGTGGTTTTCAGTTTGTGAAATTTTCTTGAATTTTCTTGTAGTCGTAAAAGTGTTCGATTGTTCTAATTTATGTGCTTTACAAGCTGACGTTTCTAATATTGGCTTAGTCTTCAAATCAACTGTCAACTTGATGAAAATTGTTTTCGTCGTCGTGAGTTTCCCCAATTATTCGACAAAAAGGAACAAATCCACTCCAAAGCAATATCATGCAATAAAAGGGTTAGAGATATCCCAAATAAGAGGCTGTTTCTGACGTGCTCTGAAACTATAATTTCCCAAAGGGTTTGTGGGATGGTAATATGAGCCATTTGGTCTCTATCGAGACTTTCAACGTGTGAATACAAATATCAGTGAAATTTATTTTCAATCAGGAAGAGGAAACATCTGCCATATTTCCATCTGACAGGATTCCTCATAAAATATTCTACTTTGTTAAGATAAATTTATTTTGGGCGAGTAAAAAGTGAAGAATGTGAAATCAAATTTTATGTTTTAAATGCTGTTACTTTAAATGAGTAATATACCTATGTCCTATATACACATTTTCAGTAGAATTGAATTTGTATATTTTTCATAAATATTACTGCGCATTAAAAAAGTTTTATCTGTATCAGAATTTGAATAAGCAAACACTCGGCGTGTCCTTTTTTAAGGATTCATTTCTGCCGGAAAGAATTTCCAACAGTTGATAGACTGCGACAAGTTTTATGTGAATTGTGAATATTTATAGTTTTTAGCTTTGCATAATCGGGCATAAAAATTGATGGTGGCCATATGATTTATTTATTTATCCTATAATTACAAGGACTTCTAATATTAATTTCCAACAAATAAGCTTCTAAAATATTCACACTCAATGTCAATGCTTTACAAATAAACAATATAAATGTGAAAAAAGCGATTAATTATTATAAATGAATTCAGCATTGTATTTCTGGAGCCACGAAAATTAAATTCGAGACAATTGTTTTTACTCCTTGTTAAAGTAGGTAATTTTTAAAATTGCTTTATTGTGCTTTATTGTTAGGGTCACGGTTCCATTTTGTTTATTACGGCAACAAAATGATTCATAACCGGATCCACATAAAATACAAATTAACTTAATTCAATTCAAATTGAAACCGACTTTAGAGAACACTTTATGGAATTATTTGTTTGCAATGCTAAAAATTCCGTTATATGTAATTCTTTACTGGGAATTATTGGAATTAAAAATCGAAACCAGAACGATTTCAGGAGCCACCAAAATCAAGTTATCGTTATTTTCTCAATCAAGTGACTGAAATTTTTAGCTTAACAGTAATTGTATTTTATTGCGTTTTACTAATTTACTATGTGTAAATTGTTTTTCAAATTAATTAAGTTGGTAGAATACATTTCGTTTCATATATAAAATGAATATTTTAATTTTCCTTATAATAGTTATGTAAATATTTTGATTATAATTGAATCACATAAAAACATAGAAATAGAGCTCGATTTAGATTTTAGTGGAAAACTTGCTTTGGTACAAAAATTTTTATTTTATTGTTGATATGTACCACTTTAGTGTTAAAGAAAAGTTTTTAATACTATACGACATTAGTACGACTTCATATCTTTGATGAAAGGTGGAGCATTTTTTAAGTCATCCCCTTACTTTTGACTGCTCAAATATTTCATTCAGAACCCAATATAGCTCCAGGAATTTAATCTCTGAAAATAAAAGGATATAAGACATTTGCAAAGAAGAAAAATTTTCAGAAATATTTAAACGAATCAAATATGATACGATTTTTTTGAATTTATTATTAAAAATACCGGAAAATAAATTATAATAAATAAAATAAATGGCCAACCACTTGTATCTATAGGGGAGGTAGGGTTGGTATGTTGGTTTTGAATGCTTACAGTTCATGGCGACTGAAAAAAGAGAACTTCTTTAAGTTGTAGATTTAAGTTCGAAGATAAACACAGTCGAGCAAAACCTTCTTAGTGTTTCCATATAAGATAGGAGTATTTTTATGCACAAATGTGGACTTTTTTCATAATATATATATAATATAGGTATAATAAATACATATAAATAACTTTTAAAATACATTTAACCCTTTTTACGCGGTCTCGCGGTCTTGTTTTTTATCCAATATTAAAGTTATAGACATTCATGGAAACCTTCCGTTTTCACATGCATTTTAAAAGCTTTAAATTAATTTCTCCCTTTACGATTGAACTTTTTTTTGAACGATTTTCATGTATTTAGGTGTTCGCGATTTCTTAAGAAGATAATTATCTTTTTTTCTGTATATTTAAACTAAAATTGAATATATGTGTCAACAAAAAATTTCTGTTGCACCAAACATACCTTCCTTTTTAGTTTTTCTTTATATTTTTATTATATTTTTTTTACTGTGAACTATGAATCTACCTGATATATTTTAGTTCTCCATAGAATTTAAAACCATCATCCGCCAATGCTCCATTACCTTATATCGTATGGAGAATGGAGATATCAAAATTTGTTGTGAAACTTTGCCGTTATATATCCTTGAATACTAAAAGTATTGCAGACACTTGTCCTTGTGGTTTTGATATCACAAGTACAAAGTCATCATTGTCCATTCCCTTCAATTTCCCTTTCGAAAGACGAAAATGTTATCTTTGCTCATCCCTTTTTGGAATATAACGTATAATAAAATGAACACGAGGTTCTGGAAATGAATTTTCGGTATCTACATCAAAATCTAGTGAGCATAAATTTGATAGCGTTAGACATTTGATTGGGGATCAAAGTCAAAAGCAAACTGTTCTCTTAAAATAATCAAGGAAAGGTAATTCCGAAATTCTAATTATTATTTAATTGCTTGTAGTTGTTTGAAAGTTAATAACTCAAAACAATAATGCACAAACGATCATTAAAATATTGTGGTTCCAATCAAAAAATAGATATAATTAACGATATAAAATGTAATGATTAAATAACAATGCCAGAGAACTTTTAAATATTTCCTATAGGATAAACGAGAGTACTAGACATTTTTAAACCACTTTTAAAAACAACTAGCAGGTCTACCCGGTTACACTCGGGCGGTGAAAATTATAATATAATGTGCTTATGTGCATTATATTACATTAAAATTTATAACAACTCCCAAACGCGAAGTATAATACATGCACCCGTTTCCGGTAGCTCGGGCTGCAATAATAGTTGGTTAGATTTTTCAATCAAGGGTGATTTTGAGGGGTTGAATCAGGATAGAGGGTAGTAGTTCTCATTTAGCTTTTTTTCTAACCAAAAGGCCAAATACAAATTTTTATGAGTTTTTGTACTTCAGAGATGGTGAATTTCCATACGAAATTTCATCCTCTATTTTACCCCCTTAAGGGTGGAATTTCAAAAACCAGTTCTTTGTGAGCACCTATGAGATAAGTTGAAGAAGTGTATACAAAATTTGGTGGAAGTCGGTTCAGTGGTTCCGGAGAAAACGTTTTCACCCCTTTAAGGGTTGATTTCCAAAAACTGCTTCTTAATGATCACCTATGAAGTAAGTTGTAGAAGTATTCCAAATTTCATGAAAATCGGTTCAGTGGTTCCAGAGAAACAGTTTTCACCCCTTTTCACCCCCTTAAGGATGGAATTTCAAAAAACCGTTTCTTAGTGAGCACTTACATTACGAAATAAAGATATCAGATGTCAGAATTTCAAGTCTCTACCTATTATAGTTTAGGCTCTACGTTGATTCTCTGTCAGTCAGTCAGGACAAAGCCACACAATACAGAGATAGATTATATAGCTTTTTCTTTTTGCTTAGCGCCTAAGGGTCGTAGCGTGATGTTAAACAGTCTATACCTTCCCCAAGAATTGGGCTATAAAATGCAAAAAGAATTATTCAAATCTGACTGGTAGTTCCAGAGATTAGCGCGTTCAAGTAAAAACAAACAAACAAACTCTTCAGGTTTATTATATTAGTTTAGTATAGATTAGCCACTGCGAAAATAAATGTATGAACTGAAATTGATAAAAGATAAAATGTTTCTTTGTGAATAATTCCACTTTATCCTTCTCATCCAAATGCTACTTCGATCCTTTGTGGTTTTGATATATCCTCAGAGTACAGTGTTTGTTAGTAGACATCTTAGACGTGTAATTCACCATGAGTCCCACTTGTATAAGTTCTACTTAAAACCCAAAGCCTTGGTGTTCACTGTCCAATTCTGTAAGTCGAAGCTTCATCTTCAAAGGCTATAAGTGTTCCAAATATGCTCAACCCTAAACTTCACAGCTGCTGGTCTTACAAAATATACTTAAGGGGATCAATATCTTCTTCCGTGCAATGACCAGTTTGCAAAATAATGCACCGCATTCGGAACTGACATTAATGGATGTATTAAAAAATAATTAAATATTGTATATTGTGTTTCTAAAAGCTTGATGATCTAATTTGAAAAAAAAATGCTTGTGCATCAACGAAAATAAATAAATGTAAATTTTTAATATTTTAGTTTACGTTATTCCCGTTCTTTATAATTATTTAATAGTACATTATTATTGTCGGATCTCACTGATTTTTATTTTTCAATTCGTTATAATTATGAAGAAAATTAAATTATTTCCTTGCGTTGCTTTCAGATAAAAATAAAAAAGTTCCGTAACTTGCATTCAAAATGTAATTTGTGTAGAAATACTACTGTAAAGAAATTTCCATTTTTTGAAAGACAAATCTACTCCCAAAATTCCACTTCACGTTTTCATTTGGTTGCTGCAGAAGAGCACACGCGTTATGTATCCCGTTTTGCATATGGAAGTATCTGTGTTTTGTCAGTGCGCTTCGTGGTTGTAGCGCAGTAATAAATGCAATTCAAAATCATCAGACTATCAGAGTAGAACAAATTTAAGTCGAACGAAATTAACAAAAGTTATTCGTAAATACGTTTTGGGAGGCTTCGTGATCAAAATTGTTGGTACTTGCTGCGGAGCAAAGGAAATGTATGAATAAATTTGTTTTGCACTTTTGTTACTATCCCTCGATATGTTGTCCTCCAGGGGAATTTTCATTTCGCCCTGTTTATGAGCCGGAATTAAATGTGCTAGTATCTTTATTTTCATTTCAGAAATGATGTTTGAGTAAAGCAAGAGTTCACTGCAAATGCAGCAGTGAACCAGTGCCGTCGTTAGCGAACTTCCTCTGACTGGGTGGCGAGGAATGGAGGGATTCGGTGATTCCACAAAACAATTCCCACACACACACACATGCAATAACTTCCAAATGAACAAATTTTCGTGGTTGATGTCAAAATGTCAAACTAATTACTTGAACGTGAATTGCCAAACAACGCCCCATCAAGGACATCTGCAAAACGCTTTTCATTAGCTTTCATGAGGCTTACACTCCGAGAAACTCATCAAATTTTCAACTTCCTGCGGATGTAATCCTTTGTTACAAGCACTTCATGTTCACAGGGTTTCACTGTCTGCAATTCAGCGTACTTTTTTGTTGGAACCAGCATTATTTGTGCATTTCAAGCACCGCTAATGCAATAAGACAGAATTACATGTTTATAGTTGGTTGTTTGGGACAGATGGAATACTTTGGAACTGCTCTCGGGATCTAAAAAATAAAAATGATTAAACAAAAGGGCGAACCAATAACTCCAGATTTAAGTTTCCATATTCAGTCTGATTTAAATTTAAAACTGTGATTTTAGATTCTTACTTAATAGCAAAAATATAATTTTATGTCGGTGGGATGAATTTTTATAGTAAACCAATACCAGAGTCCGGGGCAGCATAAAAAGACGTCAGCAAAATGTAACTTAAATAAATAAAAGGATGCGTAAATTTTATTGGGATTCATAATTCAAATAATATGTACATTGTGCAACTACCGCCGTCTAGTGTAGTTGATAATATCGAATCCTTATAATATTTTGCGATTTTAAATTCAATTTTAAAACTTAAAGATGGAAATGCAAGACTTTATAAAAATTAATTATTATTTAAAATGCTTCTACATCTACAGAAAAATGTTTGATTGTAAATTTGTGATCTCTTGTTTGTAAAAAAAAATCGCAGCCTCATTTTTGCTTGTAAAAGTTTTTAGTAAAACTGTCCCTCTTGAAAGACAATCTTATGCAAAGACAGATTAGCAACATTGTTCCGATGTCCTTCCGGTAAAGCAAAGGACTACATATGCAAAATAGATCAATATATTCCCTAATTTCTTCATTCATGAAGCCTTTCTTTCATGATAAAGTCGGCAACTCCAAATTACATTGGTGAAATCTGCAGTCCTTCGCATGAAGAGAAGCAATCATCATTTTTTAATAGGATTCGGTTCCAACGAAGCGCGAAATATGCTGAACCAAATTCAAAGTGTTTTCTTTTAATGAGGTGGTTAAATTACAGCTTATGGCCCATATATATATACTTATGTCCTTTAACAGGATTAATATTTAGTTCACAGTCTCCAAGGGTGTTGAACTTTGCCGTCTGCATGAAGATGATATTTTAAGCATATCGGCGGAAAACGCTTACACCCTGGTTCGTTTTGCCAATGCTCAACAATTGGGTCAGACTTCGGCCAATCTTGGTTTGCCAAGCCTTGGAATTCAATATTGGGCAAGTAATGAAAATAATATTGGGCCATGGTTATCATCCAAGGTTGGCCCAAGGTTGAACCATAGTAATTTTCAGTATTGGCCCAAGACTGTTCAGCATTGGGCCAAGCTTGGCTCAATGTCGAACCAATTGTATTTTCGTACCTGGGCAATCACCGATTTTACTGAAACAGAGTACCTTAAAAATAATACAGTATTCCCTCATCATGAAACGAATTATGAAAAATAGGTATAAGAAAACATTATTTTGATCCAAACATATAGGTATAATATTGAAAATTCGTACTAACGACAGCTTGCGGTAGATCAAGGTCTTATGTTTTCAGTTTTGTGTTGCAAATGATACTTCTTTTAAGAAAGAAATTCTGAACAGTTTGTGTGCCATTTAAGCTCAAAACCCGAATCGGTGTAGAGAACTTGAGTTTTGCTTACAACACACATTTTTTTTACTCCTGCTTGATTTTCTTCTTCTTTTTTAAGGACATTGCTTAATTTACATCTTTCCATATGAATGTCAAAGAACCTTCTGTGAAACTATGAAAGCTCCTTATTGGTGAAAAGCAGTTTTGAAGTATGTATGGAATGTAACTGAGATTTTCACCCCTTCTGCTCTCGAGAAAGGAGTACGTCAAGTTTTAAAACAAATATGGTGCAAGGTTTCAATTTACTGAAAATCTACACTTATGAAGTATCCGAATGAGGGCACAAGGTCTTCCTACTTAAAGCCTCCAAGGACAAAGCATGTCTATGTATTTATGCCTGCTTTCCACATAGAACAGTTCATTTTAAATTCTTAAACTGCAAGAAATGACACCAGAGCAGCTTGTTCATTAATTCATGGTTCAGTTAGCGAAAAAAAAGCCCCGCAAACTCTTAAATATACTCACAAAGATTTATTTAATCGTTTTGTTTTATAACGGGAATGGGTGTAATATGAGAGAACAAAGATTCCCTTTCTTCGAAAAAAAATACCTTTGCTTTTTGATGAACTATACAGGAAAATTACGATATAAAAATATTTACTGAGGGAAATGGATATGCAGCATTTCTAGAAAAGGATCAGAAAGTATAAATTTGTCTCTTGCACCACTATGAATAAAAAATAATATTTAATTTCTTCTATGAATATACAACACAAGTCGAAAAATATAAAAATAATTTGATTTTTAGTTTTAAAGAAAGCATTTTCTAAATAAAACGATAGTTCTTAAGATTGAAAACCACAATTAAATGTCACTTAATTCTAAAATTAGGGCAAATTCTGTTAAGAATTTAAATTGGTTGGATCTAAGATTCAATACACAGCACGAATATAAAAGTGCGGAGGATTTAAATAAAGCAAACTAAGGCTTAAAATAGTAAAACAGTATTACGCTTTTTTCCACTTCATTTATTTATTTATTTATTTATTTATTTATTGAGCTTAATACAAGCTGTATCACAGATAAATTACAAATCACAAAGTAAAACTAAAAAATACAATATATTAGAGATTAATAATAATAGGGGGCGGCAGGGAACGGTGGGGCAATCAACCGGGGAGGGAAATTATTCTTCTCAAGGACAATTTTACACTTTGCTTCGCTTCCATAATGGAACAATTTCAAAAGTCCAGTAGGCACTCCTTTTTATAGATAAAAGACCAGAACCATTTTTTCTAGGCATCTTGGAAGAATATTAATCGTTTTCTTATTGATGAATTCTTTGGGTTTTAAGAACTAAACTTCCTCGCATTGTTTAATTATTAATAAATATGAAAGTAAGATACAGAATTGTTTGCTAAGCATTCAATAGTCGCCAAAGTTGCTATGGATTTAAGATCTGAATTAGTAATAACAGATTTGCAAACTTACTGCAGTAAATTCATAAAACGTTGTTTAAGATTATGTACTTTGTTTCAAAATCATTATTTTGGATTTATAACTATGTGTATTTTCAATATAATGTAGCCTTTGTAATTCCAGAAATTATTGAAGCCAAAGCCAGTTATAAATCGTTAGTTAGTTAGCTTATAGTATATACTATATACTAACCTTTTCAATTGCATTCCGATTTTAGAACACAAATTCCGTGTTTTACTCAAATGAATTTGGCAGTAGAACACAATACAAGGCGATTACATCAAATAAAAAAGCTCAGAAGTTTTATAAAATATGTACACCAATAGGAAATGCGGTCACTTACTGTAAGAGAGCTCACAAAAACATAAGCTTTCATATTTTTCTAAAGTGTTACATTCAAATAGTTCACGGATACGAGTTTTCCCGCCGCAGGACGAAAGGGAACATTTCAAGATACGAGTGCTCCTGCTGCAATAAAAATACAGTTTCCAGCTGCTAAGTCCCAACTGGAACATAAGTTGTGGTTTTGTCCCAAGAAATTAGCTCACGAGGACTCTATTGCTCATTTTCATGCTCCACATATTTATTGCTGCATTTCAAAAGGCGAACTCTTATCTCCTGAAGTCCTGATTTCCTGAGGGATTACTTTCCACAAGCTTTCTTTTGTGAATATTCACAGAAGCTGGATTTTTAATTTGTTATTGTCAATCTCATTTTTACTAACACCTGTTTCACTAGTTTCATTTCAAAAAAGATTTCAATTTTCTAGATTTGCATTCGCCACGTTTGCTGTACACTAAGACGAGGATTAATGCATTTTGTTGAATTAATTATTCACTTTTTCAAACCGACAGATGCTGCCATTTTAAAATTCAGAGTTGTTGTGATGAATATCCAAAAACACGTGTTTGCAACAAAACAATATTCAATTTGCGTCAAAGTCTAGTTCTCTGATTCTGTTTCAGGTTTTAGCCTATTGAATCAAGTTATCTTAAATTAGTTTATTATTTAATAAAATTAGTTCGAACGTGTGAAACATTTTCAATAACTTGGAGATATTTTTCTATGATTTTTTTTACCAGCTACATATTTATCAGGGCTTTGTACATTTGTATAAGAACTCTTAAAACAGTTTAAAAGTTGCAATACAATAAATATATTCTATATTTTAAAATATTCCGTTTTTCGTGAATTTATTTTGATTTCCTTGCGTGCCACTACCCAAAGACCCTTTGAGATTGTTCGTAGTTTATGTCCTTTTGGCATCATGCAAACAATATAGCTGCATAAGAAAGCAAATGTGCAACGTTTGTATACGGACCTATTCCTTGCAAATAAGAACTGAATGAAAGGGTGAACTCTGGATAAAGGAAAATAGCTCTCAGGTGCGCTTCTCTTGCAATTAGAGAAGCTGTTCCTGCAGACATACTAAATGACCATTTGGGGCTATGCAGTTATATTGTTTTCAATTTGTTTACGGTGCTTTGAAAAATTGTTGTATTCGTACTGAAATATAGCCGTTTTTTAATACCAACTTAAAACTAAGTGGAATGGAAAAATTACAATTTTGTGATTTCTGAAAACTCGTTTTCAATGTTTTGATACCTATACATTGTTTTATATATAATTTAAATCTTATTCATAGTTAAGGAAAAGTAAAATTCATTATTTGATAGCTATATAATATAATATGTTTAATTGGTGCTTTAAAAACTTAAAAATACATTTAAATTTAATGCTCCCACCAATTTTCTTTTTTTAATTGCAGAAGACGATCCCGCAATTTGGTAGGGTTTATATTTTAGTAAATTTAAATTATGAACATCGATGAAGCAGAAATGGAGTGCCAAACACAAATTGTTAGTATTATATAAATTCAATGTGATTGATTTGGTTTTTCAAAACATCATTAACCATGATTTTCCAAGTGGAACTTCACCGTAAGAAGAGATTGACGCGGATATAATAAACGATGTTGTGTGCAGAATACATAGTATTAGTTCTCGGATGCAAAGGAGATGGAGTAGCAAAACGCAAAATAAAATTACTTCTTGATAAATGCATTAAAATGTTGTTGAATACGTACGTCGTACAAGCTTCGAAAGTTATTCTAGTTTTTTTTTTTTTTAAATTAAGATTAGCGTTCATGTTAAGAATTGGAAATCATTCGAGGTCCCAAAGATGTTATTATGGAATATTTATTTGGTGTCGTCATTTCTGAAATTACCAGCTCCATCTATAAATTAAATTTTTTCAAGTCAGGCAAACATTTTAGGAAAAAAGGACAGCCAGATTCAATATTAATTTAAAATATTTTTTTCTCAAAACCGAATATAGAGTTGCTGACTTTGCATTCATTTCTCCGCAAATAAGATCGTTTTCTGGTGCGGTTGACATGAACTGGGTTTAATATAATCCTCTTATTGTTATTAACCGAAACGCATCTGCGCTAACAATAACCACAAAAACTTTATTTGAAAAATCTGTCGTTACAGCAAATTGTGAAAATATTGTTCCAGAAAGAGTTCATCACCATTCAACTTTCAGCCTCCACCACCCTTAAATGTTCAATATTTGAGTGTTTAAACTGCTACCCAGGTTGCATCTCCCAGTTCCCATCGACTGATACATGACTTTAATGGACTTGTAAGTCATCGTAGCATCCCCTCAGCGGCCAGTTCCAATAATGAATGAAAAAAAAAAGATACTGTTACAGAATGAGATATTGGTAATAAACATGGTCAATATTCGGTGCGCAATGATATTTAAAGCCGACTTTTCTGTCGGGAACATTCGACCAACCCAAATCCCAAATAAACCCAGATTCATTTGATCCAGCACTTTCATTTGTGATTGTGTTTCACTTGTTAAATGCAGACGTGGCGTGGTCAGTCCTGATTGTGGTCGCCATGACAGTGTATAAAAAAAAATATTTACCTATGTGTGTTTTCCATGGGCACCGAAAACATCAGTAAAGTCACGAGTACTTGATTTGAATTTACTTCTTTCACGGCTCCTCACAAAAGAAAAACAATTTATTGTTGTAAAAATTGAAGATAGCCAGTTTTTAATTTGAATTCTTTTCTGAACTATACGAGGGAAAATTTTTGAAACTTTTAATGACGTCAGATGAATTATTTTTTTTTTATTCATATTATGCATGAAATATTAAAAATTTCTCATATGGAAAACATGGTCTTGCAAATGTTAGAATTTATGGAATATTCCTTAATTTTTCTATCGAAAAAAAGAGTTTTTTAGAGTGTTAAGGACAGACAAATTTTGTACATGTTAGGTTTTTATAATCCCCGAATTTCACATACCGTAAGAAGTAAAAAATATGTGATGAAAAGTAAGCTCCAAACCAACATTTCGAGATGAAATTTAAACAATTCTTTTTATTGTATCTAATATTTCACGTTTACTTCAACAGCGAAGTGAAAAATTGTTGAAAATGGAAACATTTTTCGGTGTACTCGAAGCCAAAACAGAAGCGAACTTTTGTTTGGGACACATCACATGTTAAGCCATTCTCGTTAGGAATGACGTAAAATTGTCACAAATTCCTTCATAGTTATAAATATTATCATTTCATCACTTAAATAACAGTACCCAGCTGCTAATGGCAAGAGGATGCCATTATTTTGTGTGTTAAAAGCGAAATTTCAAGAAAACGAAAATCTTTACATCGAATCGTAAAACCAGAACTGCTGGAAAAATAATGATAAGAAAATCGTTAACTTGAGAAGTGGTAATAACATTAACATTTTTCTGTGCAACAGTTCCTTCTTCTATTCAAAAACTTTAAGATTAGTAAAATCTTTAGTTAATGAAGATATTTTTTCGAGATTTATATAATTAAAATGTTACTTACAGCAGCTAATGAAGAGCACATCTCTGCGAAATTGAATGCTTTTGCAAGGTACCAACAACAGTTGACGATCGATGATCTCCAGTGATGCAAGAAGTTTGACGTTTTTAAATTGTTCCCTCTCATTGCAAAGGAATCGATGGCAATATTTATATATCAGGAATTCATACAATATGCTTAAAAATTTTCTTTAATATTCTTGTAATGGCTTTATTACGAAATTCATAAATTTAAAGCTTTAGGGTCAAATGTCGCCATAAGAGCGAAAATCGACATCATTTCCTGGTAAAAAATTCAAAAGTATTTCTAATTAATTATAGACAAATCTTAATCTACATCTACAAATCAAAAATTCAATTTCGAAAACTCTGATTCGGGTGATATCACAAATTTTTAGCTTCCAACAAAATAATGTATACAATAAAATTAATTTGGCTCAGCCGCAATTAGGGGCGCCTAATTTTCAGTCAATTGCCAAAAATGCTTGCAATATTTACAATAATTTTCCAGTTGAGCTGTTCTGATTCCACAATGCCTTAAATTACACTAACAGACACTGAAAACATTTATAATCTTGGTGGTGGGAATTTCGGAGTGATTTATTGCACTGATCTGAAACGCACCAAAATCGGAATCGTTCCAGCGGGAGTCATCCGGAAGATATTAACGCTCCAGTTGTGGTGCCATGTTATGAGGGAGAGAACGAAAGTGATGGCGGCGAAACTATCAATTAGAACGCTTTTGCGGAGGACATCGATTAGTGTCTCCTGGGCACTTGTAAATCCATTAGTAAGATCCCATCAGTACGGGGAGATTGTAAATTATACTGCATCAGTAAAGGAACGATGTCAGATTTAATGGAGGATTACGAGAAATTTTAAGTGTGGCCTTGCAAACAGTGATGATTTGAAAGCACTTCGTTAACACGCTCGTAAGTAGGTGTTCCTCCCAGAGTCTTCGGTTAATTAATGGTTTGATAAAATAAGTATCTTTTTTCACTAAAGGTGCAGAAAGGAAGCGTTTCGTACCTATTTTTTATATCTCACTAAAGGTTGTTTTTCTATCAAAAGTTTTCTGACTATTATATTAGTAGAAATTAAAAATTAATTTTTAAATAGCAGTTGTCTATTCTTTTTTTTATTATTGAAATAAATTTAAGTCGAAAAACAACGTGTTAATGGGGCAATGAGTTCAGCAATAAAATTGTTCATTCTGATATTTTATGGAAACGTAAGTTTTTAATTCTTATTTCAAAGAACTCCTATGTTTGAAATTACAAAAACCTTTTTTTCTGCATAATTTTTTATTAATATAAAAAAAACGAAATCTTAACCGATCGCTGTTAACAAATGGCAGAATATGAGAAACTACTGTCATATCGCGGAAGCGATTTGGTGTCGTAGTTAGAATCACATTCCATCCAAACGACGACTGCAAAAATTTATTGCCGTATAAATTGTGATTTCATTACACTACCCCGCCTCGAGGACAGGGAAGAAAATGGGAATTGGTATGGCTGCGGCTCTATTTGGGGTTAGACGAAAGTAGTGGGGACAATTCAGCATCGGAATTTATATCGGTTAATTATCGTGGTGGCAAACTTTCCATTAAAGCTCTTTGTGGAGTTAAAGGCGCTTTAATGATTACGTTTAATCCTTAAATGCTCTTAAAATGATTGAAGAATGGAACGAGATTAGATTTAAGGAGATTTAATGGTGTAAAATGGAAATCATTTATTCTGAGGAACATTACCTTTCTAAAGTAACTATTGTCAACATTCTGTGAGAACAACACAAATGGAAAACATATGAAGGGAATTAATTTGATATGCCTTTTTGTGCGACTGATTTACGAGGACAATTAAAATTGTTTTGCATTCACTTTATATGTTGAAGTGAAACGTTTTTGCAGTTGCTGTAACATTTTTTAAATTCTGATTTTCTTCAATTTCCAAATTCCTTGCTCGGAATAACAACATAATACATTTTTTTATATATATATATAATTTATTATACTCTTATGCTCGATAAAATTATAATTGTTTCAAAATCCGGCGAACCACTTTCAGGTGTTTTTCAATCTTTATACACGATTTCACAAAGAAGTGTTAATTAAAGAATTTCTTCGGAACCTGGAAATTCCGATGAAGAGTGTCAAACTTCAGTTTCGCCTCGCCCTGGGTTTTTGAGGTCGCTTCACTCTGCTTTTGACGTCTGCTCCAAAACTTACTTAATTTGAAATTCCAATAAATTGGAAGGGATCAAATGCGAGGACCAGCTGGATGACTATGTTTCCCAATCTCTACACAAATTTTAGCCGCTCTCATCTTAGTTAAAAATCTCCTTTGGTAAGCAGCTGCTGCTGATTCCTATCAAAAGTTTATAATTAGCACTGAATTGTTGAATTAAAACAAATAAATTGCTGCTGGTCTGAACAATTACCTTTGGATGTAAAATTCATTTTGATATTAATTTTCGGATCCAAGAATCCGTTTGAGCGTTTTCCATTACACTGTACAACATAAACTTTATAAACCAATCAATTTTTGGATACAAATACGAAAAGGATTTTGGAGTCTGTTTGATTTAAGGCTGCTTAAATTCATTCAATGCGTATTAGAAGAATTAATGAAAAACCAGTAATTTCTCTTCAATTATTTATAGAAAAAGCAGTCAATTTTTTATTAGGTACTGTAATAACTAATCATAATGGGAAATATATATTAATCTTTCTTGCATTCATCAAAATTCTTTGTGGAAATAAAAATGAATTAACTTCTTTAAAATTAAAGCAAATATTGTGAACCAGCTTCAATGAAAACAATTAATTACCTATAAATAAATTATAAATACAAACATTTCTTATGTTGTTACTGATTTTCTTCAATATAAATGCATTAATGGATAATTTTAATGAGTTCCTGCTTCAAGGGAATGCACTTGTGACCGTTCGTAATTTAAAGTACTTATAGGTAGAACATGGTTTCCTTTCAATGCAATCAACTACAAGATTGCAAAAGAATTAAAAACAAAATGATATTTTTAAATCGCAATTCGATGCGGTTACTGATGTGCGGCGTGCAGTGACCTTGCATCAAAAATGTTTATGCAAAGTCATGCGTGCACATCATTTACAGGGAAATTTTCCTCCAAAGCTCCGCAAGGCCAACCAACGTTGCGAGGACTTTTTAACTTACGCTAATTGGCCCTTTGTTTTTAATTTACTCAACTTTAAAGAGTGGAGGTTTTTAATTGAAAGTTTTGAAATGAATCCCTCTGGTTTTGGCGCCCGAGGTTCTTTAATAGGAATCGTTATCTTATTACATTTCATCTCGCTAATTTCAAAACATTTTGAATAATTAAATATGCAAGGAAATTAAGTAATTGAATGAAAATTGAATGCACTTCTGTTATTGGAGTTAGAGAATGTGTATTAATAGCAATTTCGGAAATTTCCTTTAAAGTTGTATTTAATGACGGTTCTAATAGAGAGATTTTATTATGCACTCGGCCACTCGCCGTTTTTTATTTAAAGAGACAGTGATTATAGTATAACAGAAACAAAAAACGAACTTTAAAATGGTAATCACAAATTTTTAATTAATAAATAAATTGATAATAAAAATATTTTGGTCGAATTTAAACATTTAAGATTTAACAACAAAGCATAAAAATTTTCTCTTTGGCATGCAGCTTGCAAAATCACAATTTAGGTTAATTAAATTCCGTATTTAAGGGAAACCCCCTTCCTTGATTTTACGCTGAACAATGGCATTTAGAACAATTTGAAATTCGAAATGAGATGTCGATATAAAACTTGTTCCAATTAATCATTTTAAAGTGAAAACATGGCGAGACTTTTTTCGTAATGCTCACGAACAAATCGCTTGGCATTATAATAAATTGCACAAGCTTAACAAGAAAGGATTTATGTCCCCGATCAATTCCGGTCCTGTGTTTGTTGTTGATGATTCATTTGCAAAAATTTAACAAATCCGAAGAACACTGAAACACTTTATGACATTTGTTTGTATGCTTTGAACAGGGACTTCAGTTTCAGTTCGCATGATTTTTGATTTTGCAATATTATGTAATTTTGTTTCCCTTGTTTTTATATATTCTAGATGTTATATGTAAAGTAGGCATATTAGTTTGGAGCGATTGTTTGCAACGCCAACAATTACTGGTGACAGAAACAAAATTCATTATAAAGGAAAAAGGAAAAGTTGGATGTCCGTCCGTCTGTGTGTCTGTCAGTAGGGACATTTTGTGCCACGTAGGCCAGTTGTGTTGTAAAGTAAAGTTCGAAGATGAGTAAACTCGGGCAACAGTTTCTTAGTGTTGCCATATAAAGCTGAATAATTTTTATACAAAAATATTGATTTTGCTTACCTACTGAATATTTACCTACATATTAACTTTCTTTCGTTAAATATTGTTAAAAATATATATTATCTACAATTTATCGAGCAAACAATATCTAGAGGAGGGATTGATATTACAAGAGACTCCGCCATGTTTTCACTAAAGTGACGTCACTGTGGAAGTAGTGTAAACAATTAGTATGGGAAACATTGAAGAAATTTATTGTAAAATTTAAGAACGTTACAAAATGGTGAAATGCAGTGTAATGTAAAGGGTTGTAATTAATTATTTGAACGAACTTTATTTTACATAATTTGGAAATTTTTGCAGAAACCAAATACCTTTTCTTTTAAGTATATGCCTTTTTAACAACTTAGAACAAATTTCTCTTTTTACACTGGGAAAAATTGTTTTGCACTGTTTTTTACACGATTTCCTAACAAACGTTTCTCCTGTGTTAAACATGTACCGCTCTATCTCTATACAAATGGCGTATTTCATCTCGTATTTCATATAGCCTAAACCAATTATACTTTCTATACCAGTTAAAAGCTACAAATATAAAATGAAAATCTGTAATAATTTTATTATAATAAATAGTTTCCATA
This sequence comes from Leptogaster cylindrica, assembly GCA_963082835.1. NCBI lineage: Eukaryota > Metazoa > Arthropoda > Insecta > Diptera > Asilidae > Leptogaster > Leptogaster cylindrica. The sequence continues at coordinate 3,515,688 of OY720105.1, read as the reverse complement.
TTGATGTCTATTATATTATCAATTTTTGGTTCATTTCTTTAAAAACAACACAGAATTTAGTGTGCTTCAACGTTGAGAAATCTGGTGATTTGAAATAGCATGAATTTCAAGCAGCAGTTCGAACCCTTTCGGCAATTTGATTAACAAATCCTCAATCTTTGCCTGGGGAAATGTTTCCTCCGAACTGATTTACCGTAAATTGATTTTGCCCTGAATCCATTTTCGATTTTGTCTTGTGCATAGACCGTGAATGGGCAGAATCCGGTGTGATTGGCAGCCATTGAAGAGGTTCGAACGCCTCAATCAATGCAATTTAGGATTGTTTTAAGTTTGCACTGCATGATTGCACTTTAAGTAGAGCAACCAAACCATACCAAGATTTACCCACTAAGATACATCCTGTGAATATTACAGTGGCCTCAACTCAAAGGCTTACATGTAATTATGAGGTGCATCACTCTTGATTCGATTCTTGATTGGTTTAAACAGAATCAGTTTGACCTTTTGCGGAAGATACTTGGAAAGTAATTGAAAACCGTAAGTAAGGAGTTGAAATTCATATGGAGCAGATTGTGAAATTTATTAATGAATTAACAAATTTGCAATCGGAGTTTTAAAATTGTTTGTTGCTTTTTTTGTATTCATTCTAATACATTTTTTTAAACGCATCGATTCTGAACCTTATTATACAGAAAATCGTATTGTGAATAGACCTTCCTTAAAATGTCAGGAAATACTCGTAAATGTGGATATAAATGCTTTTGTTTAGTGTTTGCTTAGTAGATTGGAAATTTGGAACAAACGAACCAAAACATGTTGAAATCGATTGACTTCTTCTGCTCAGACAAAATCGCTAAATAAAATGGCAGTAAACTCAAGTGCCTTCCAAACTAAATCCAACAGTTCCTTCATTTCTGTTCTGACTATTCAGAAATCGTTGTGTTTACGAAATTTTCGAGTAAATTTTTATTTTATTTTTCACTTTATGCAGTCTGCTGAATGTTGGCACAAAACCAGAACGAGCGGCACCGGCACAATAAAAAATGGAAACGAGATCCAATACAGCATAACACCTCCCCCACCCTCTCCCCTCACACCATACCCCTCTCTCCTATCACAAAGTTTAACAACATTGGGAACCTTGTCAGGGGAAATTGTCTCATAAATTTTCGAGTCAGTACTGTGTTGTTTTGACTGCAAACGTTCCGGAAACTGTATCATTCATATTGCAACTTTGATTACACCTCTTGAAAAAAGTATTATGCCGATTCGTGCTTTAGAGCAAATAATTGCAATCAAATTGCACTTGAATTGAACCCTACCAGTTCTATATTAACAGTAAATTCCATACTTATGTATTAAACTCGCTAAATTCAGTAAAACTTTACTGGGAAATTCTAACACGTCGAAAGGTGTAAGTAAAAGTATAAAAAAATTCTCGGAAAATCCTCTATCTCTGGTGAACACGACCGCAAACAAGTTACTCGTGCTGGCGAGTAGTTTTCCTCCGGATGTAGCTTCATTTCGTGGTATTGCGAATGTCCTGGAATTTTAATGGCATTTTAATGTCTTTTCTAATAGAAACGCTCCAGGACGAACAATGAACGGCTCCTGGTCACTATACATGCCTATAAAAACAACAAGTACTGAAGTACCTCAATCCTACAGTATTTCTTTTGTAACCATATCAACTACAAAAAAATGTAATTTATTTTCGATATAACAGACGAACATAGCTTCTTTTGCTATTTGATCCTCTTAACACATTCAGTACAAAAAATTCGTGCTTTCCTTAAACTCTAGAAAATTTTATTAGTCACAAAACTTTCCAGACTTATTCGAAGAAAATAATGAGAAGTGATGACTTCGAAAACATTTAACGAGTACCTTCGGACACGAAATTTAATTAGTACGAGAACAATGCAAACATTTTTCATTAGAGTCTTATACAAACTATTCAGCATAATATTGCTAAAATTTTGAAATACTTATAAAAGTTAAAAACAGATTAATTAAAAGTACAGAAAACAATTTCCCTTGCAAAATATAATTTTAATAAATATTTCTTTGTTTTAAGTGTTTGCTTTGAATTTGAATGAAACTTCTTGCACGAAAGCAATGATTAAATTAGAATAATCTTAAAAATTAGCAATTTTCAGCTTCCATTCCGAAAATGTTGAATTCCAGCTTTGTACACGACAGAAACTGAGAACTCCATTTTACTTAGGCTCTCCTCTGGATGATAAATCACGGGAGTCTTTACTGTACCACTGGATATATTTTCCCACAGGATATGTTATCTTTTCTACAACGCGCAATTTTCTCAAAAGATGATTGGCAAATCGCAGTGTCATTGAAGGGATCCGTGACGTCACTAGATCTTCATTAATCTAAGGACTTAGAACGTTTTTCAGTGGGTGATGGTAAGAAATGGTGCACTTTATCATTCCGGTTGGTGAAAGATTGATAGGTTTATTGATTGATTGGATTGTTTCTCCGTTCTTGGAGCAATTAATCTATGTACTTGAAAATTTGAGAGATCTGATGCAGCCTTCGCCAGGTCTACTTGAGTTTAGTTGTTAAGTCACTCATGACCATTTGTTATAACGATTAATTACATGCGTGAGAAGAATCATTTGATTAAAAATGAAAGAAAGGCTTAATTTGTTTAAAATTTGAAACTGATTTGACATCAGAATTTAAGAAAATCTTTAATATTTAGGTAAATGATGTTAATATCGAACGTTAAGAACTAATAATTTCATATTAGTTTCTTTTTAGTTTAAAGTTGAAATGGTTCTAACATTTTTAACTTTTTTATGTTTGTAATTCTTCTCATAATTTTTTGTTTTGTTTTTTCTTTTGACAAAACTCATTTTGTTTAACCCCATTTTGATAATCCCTCTGTTTTGGAAGTTTCTTTTTACAATTTAATGTAATAAACTGCCATTTAATATACTTTTCCAATTGTTTCTTTTTTTTTAACAAATTTAGACCTTGATTTATGACAAATTTTCATTGCTGGAAAACCTTTTTGTCTCCCTCCGTAATAATTTCACGGCTTTGCCCATGTTTTGAAGGACATTTTTCTTCTTTATAATGGGACGTCATATAAATGTGAGTTTGTAAAAAGTTCTCGCAGAAGAATGTCAATGAGTATGTGTCATCCCATTTTTATAAACACATATCCATTTTTCGAATTGATTCCTGTTGGATCTTATCTACTTGTGCCACAAAATAAAGGATGGAAATAGAGATATGTTTCAGGCAGATTTAGATCAAGTCATCCTCAAATCGGAGTGTATCAGAATAATTTAAATTCACATTGATAATACTGTTATTTTTGAATCTAGTAATAAATAGCGAAGCATGATAACGACAACAAAGATATTTGGAACATGGGAAATCATTACCCATGTTGCTATGTCTGTGATGTGACATGTGAAGGATATGCCAACAAAATGTTATATCAAATGGAGACGGATGAATTTTTATATTCTTATTTTTTGCAGGAGGGAAATGTAAGCAAAAACTTTTCAAATTCAAAAAATTATTAAATCAGGACACAACTAGAACTTTGAGCGTGTTTCAAAATTTAATTTGTTATATTTTTTACACGACTACCAAAAAAGGGAGTGTTATGTTTTCAGGATGAATATGATAAGTACATATAAGTGTAAGTACACATTAAAGAGTGATTAAAAGACCTATTAGTTTTGCGTGTAGTTACGTAGTATTACGTGTATTACATGTCATAAAGGGAGCCCATCAGTAAAAGTAAAAGTGAACTGTGTAGAGAAAATGTTTGTATTACAATCTAAGAACGTAATATCAAATAATTAACGAAATAAATAGACGAATAGTGAAGTTAAAGTGTTTTAGAGAAGAAGAAAAAAGACAGACTCGCCATCCATTGATTCCCGATAACATAGACAAAGACTTTTAGTAGTTTTAAATAGTTTTAATAGTCCTTCGAAGGCAGTAAAAATGTATAGCAAAAAAAAAAAAAAAAAAAAATTGCAAAAAGTGTATATACCTACATAGTTCATACGTAGTTGGATTAAGTATATCACTTTCTCCTCTGGTTTAATAACGCGTCGAAATGAATTAAAAAATAAATAATTAAAATTTAAAAAAAAAAAAACGTTGAATTATATCGTCCGTTAGTAGCTACTAAGTTTATTATTATTTACTATTATTATTTTTTGTTATATTTACAAAGCTTGTACTAAGCTCTAAATAAATAAATTTAACTACATGGCAAGTGAAGCATTTCTCCGACACACTGTTCGCTTTAATTAAAAAAACTTGTTTTGAACTACTTGTTCTTAGTTCACATTTCGTAACGGCATGCAGTCGTGTTTTTTAATTATTTTAATTATTTATTTTTAAATGTCATACAAGATACAACATTGTAAAAGATCGATATAGGTCCTAAATTATGAACATGGATTAATTAAAAATACAACAAGTAGGTACTTAATATGAAATGGTTAACATTTTTTACTTATTGTTTTATCATTTATTGGTAATCAAGCAAAAAAACCAGCACAATTTGCTTTCAGAAATATGATTGGCCCGTAACAAAATACAATTTTCAGGACCCGACCACAAACTTCATAAAATGTTTGTGAGGAAATCTAATTTTGCATAGGGCTTTGTTCAACCACAGAGCTCCAACAAATTTTCTAACAAAAGTCAATGTATAATTTTACACACAAACCCCAAATTACCAGCCTGAACAGACAACAGTCCTTGAAGGCTTGTGCGAACACATTCAAACAAACAATTCAGAACACTATTGAATGCTTGTGGAATACGATCCTCCATGAACATTTTACATGTTGTTCTCTTTTTAAAAAGATTAACGAATTTTTTTCAATGAACACAAAGGGTCAATTAAAGTTGTTAATTATATTAGGCAAATTTATAACTATATCAAACATGCATGTGCAATGTGACAATGTTTCAACAAAATGGCTTCCTAATCCATGAGCTTAAAATAAGTTACACTTAATAATAACGATAAGAGTACACCATTTAATACCAAGACCTTGTTCAAGGATACAGGTGCTTAATTAATTCCTGAACGGTACTTAGCGGATGTGGCTTAATTTCCCTGTATTTCTTTTTTCAAGAATAATATTTCTTTTTAACTGCTTTATCCTTTGCTGTTTTTTTCTGTTAATAGATGTGGACACAGGAAAACAGAGGGGAAAAGAAAATGTCCTTCTTAACCCTTTTTTATTCGAACTCATTTTCTTTAGCCCCACAACCATAAAATGATAGCCCAAGCTTTAAAAACACAACAGAACTTCGTACCACGGTTAAATCTCTCGGTAATCCTTTCAACTATTTTTATGGATCCTGGAGGTAAGGCATTTACACTGACTATGTTAATTCTAAAATAAATTAAAACTGCGACCTTTCTGTTCATCCTTAATTAGAAATATATCCTAAAGTCCAAAATCAGCATTCGTTTATTTGGTTTTTTGGTACCCACAGCAATGACCACGCTCCTGTTAATTGTAACTTTTAAGGCTGCATTATTTATTTTAAGATACGATGTGCACAAACGATAAATGCACTAGACTAAATGGAAATTTCGATCAAAAGTAAAGGAGGTTCTTGACGTGAATCTAGTCCCGTTATTTTTTCGAAAGTATGCTCATGCTATCATTTTTATAGGATTCTATAACATGTATCAAAATCTTGAAGTAATTTAGAACCGTATGTCGAGATTAAGAAAAATTTAAATTTGTTTCTTATCTTTTTTTGGATATCTGATCATTGAATCAGTGGTTTGAAATGCTATCCTTTTTAATAGGCCTAAGTTACATAAACTTCGGTGTATTAAGGAATGTTGTGAATCTTTCTATTTCGCTTGGAAAAATTACAAGTTACTTAAGAAACAAAGTTTCGTAAATCGTACTGATTTCAAAACTCGCCAAAAAAAAAATTTCTTGGCTCCCCAATGACATATAAAATGGGACTTAAATTGTTCTTTAGAACTTGCTCCCATTGAGGTAATTTAAATTGACTTCAGGGAGGTCCTTGTTTGGATGAGTTCCTGCCACTTAGTAAACTCGATCAAGTAAACTGATGATTATATGGGCGCAGCGCTCCTTTTGCCACTAGAATTCTCACTGCTGTTAAGTATACTTTTTGAAGACAAAGTTTTGGCGCAACTCAAACTGAAGGCCACATTTACAAAAGGATTTTCTACAAATGAGACACTTTTACGCCATTTCACTTCTTGTGTTAAATCTTAAATTACTAATTTCTTTGCAAAAAGAAACTACTAAAAAACATATATTGAACTTATCATCGCTTGTACCATATATTGCTTGTTGTCACGTTCGTTAACAGGAGTAGTCCCATTATGAAAATGTCCTGTATATCGATCAACTGAATTTCGATCAATCTGCAATTTTTTGCTTATCCTGAAAAATTTCGTTCTTTTCTTAAACTTTATCTAATGAATTAGTCAATTAATTCTAGTAAAGTAATTTTCTAATGTTTCCTTTTAATAAGATAAAAACTTCCGTGCATTGCAACGAATCTTTTCCATTTCCGGTGGTTATTTTAAAACTTGGCCAAGTTCCTGGGCTGCTGACGTGGCAAAGGTAAAGCACAAGCCACAAGGAAATCGCACAGTTTGAAATTAAAATTTATGGTTTCCTTGGATAAGCTTCGCAGTCTCGCAGACGCAGATATCAGGCTACTTGAGAATCTGAACTCACAAATACACTTCCGAGCATTATGTTGCATTATTGTTCATGAACTGTAATGTATTCTTTTTAGAACATTGCATTCGAAAACTTACTTTAACTTTTTCAATTTAGCTCCTTTTATTGCCCTCTCATAAATTTAACAGTTGTAATATATATTTAGGTACATATTTTTTTTCTTGACATTGAAGAACTTAAGTTTCTCTTATTAATAATAAATGAAATAACATATTGTAATTAAAACGTTTAAGATATTACCAGGGAAAAATCAATATGTGAAGGACATACTAATAATAATAATATTATTTGTGGAACCTTTTTCTATCTCTTCACAACAGACATTATTCGAATAAATCAAAATGTCTTTATTTCGTTTTATATTCACTTCCAAGCAATATTATTCTTAAATCATTATCATTTGTTGTTTGCATTGTGGTCCAAATCGCTTTTGCATTCAACACAAAAAAAAATTAGTGGTTTTTCGCTTCAATGTTCATACAAATTTCCTTTACAATATTTTTTCCTGTTTGAAATTCTTTTTCTGTGTATAAATAAGTTCAACGAAGTAAATCAATTTTTTAGGTCAACTACGACACAACTGTGGAAAAAAGGAAATACAATAAACTTTTTGAATAGCAATAAAAAGGAAGTGGATTGCAACGCATAAAACAGATGCAATCAAACCCTTCACTAGAAATGGAAATGTTCTTAACAAAAAACCATTTCGTGATAAATGTCAGTTGTTCAGATCGTGACAGATTTCCCAAGGTTATGGAAAGATAAAGGAAATAAAACAATAAAATAAATTAATATAAAATGAATATTTTTGAGATTTCAACAATATGTCTATTTAATTCATAGTAAGGATCTCTTAAACTTTGATCGAGAAATTCAGTTCTGGATATTTGCGTTTAATCTGTCAACAAATTTATTTGTCAGAGAAAATCAGAGTTGTGAATTTTAATTGCATTGTACTATAGTTGTGAATTGGTTTTAATCCAACGTAAACCAATCAGATTATTAGTATATCCCCAAATCTGACCTCAAACAAAATAATTCTATTGACAAATTAACGTAAAGGTGAAAGTAATTCAAAATATTGTTCATTAGTTTCAACACTTGTATAAAATTATTCGTTCTTGATAATTTGCCAAGTACGCTTTTGTAATTGAATTAACAAAAGGCTCCATTTCGTGTGATGATCGGGTTCATTTCATCCCTTAATGTCTCAAACTAAAACAGTTAAATTCAAACCACATGTGAATATTAAGTGAATAGTTCTTCAAAGGAGCCATTTCGAAGCGGAATTTCTCGAGTGAATTGCTGCACAAAGCAAACCTTCTTCAGGAATAAAAAGATTCTCACTCAATTTCACTTCAGAAGGAATTTTCAAAGCAGATTTGCTATATTGGCTGTCAAAATTGTTTTAACATTTTACTTTAGTAGAAGTTGGGTGGATTTTGCTCACTGAGTATAGTAGCTTAGTGGATTTTTAAATTGGTTTATGCTTTAGAAATCTTGGAACTGTTCTGTAGGAATTTTTGATGATGAAGAAACTATTTCAACAGAGTTGAATGCTGTATTATTTGCTCACTATGAGTAATTGGGAGTTTCTTCAACTGGAAAATTGTTTATAAAATCGCGATTACATTCTGCATGAATTAAGTCGAAAATGTCGGCATTCGGCAACTACATCAATGTCATCTATTATTCTATTCTAATAATATTTAGGCAGGATTTCTATTCACATAATACATAAGATTATGATATATAAAATGTTGTATGATAGTTTGAAAAGTACGATTATTCTGGTATTGTTTCAAGACTACAACAAATGAAACTGAGATCAGATCATTATTTTTGATGTGGCGCAATGATTTTTAGGGTTATGTTTAAGAATATTTTGCATTATTCTTAGATGCTTTTTAGTCTTTCGCTGAACTATTTGTGAATGATAGAGAAGTGAATCTACAAAACTCCCATTCTTTTGTGCGCGTAAGATGAATTCAAAACGGATATGAAGTCATAAGTCAACAATTCTCTAGAAAGCAGATATGCTTTAGAAATGTTATTTGTCGAATTCCTAACATTTTTATATGCTTTATATTATTAACCTTACTTTGTGTATGTTTGTAAGCAAATTTTCCAACGCTCATTAATCTAAGGAACTGAAACTTGGTACGTACTACGTAGGTAGATCTTCGAGGACAACACACTTTAATTGAGTTTTCGTAGGATTTGTACATAAAAAGATTGTGGCGTCGCGTACTCGTTTCAGTGTTTTTGTACAATTGTTCATCCGTTTTTTGTACAACTGCCACTGTACTAAATTCATACTTTGCTTTTAGTTGTATGGTGGAGATTTGAAAAAAATTATTAAGTTATCATTTTATTTTAAAATTTAAAATTAGTTTTTGTTTTTGTTTAGGATTTTTTTTAAACAAAAATAAAGACTCAGATTTTAATAGAATTTACTAGTGAAAGGTTGCATAAAGCAAACCTTAGTTAATTTAAAAAAATAACATTTCAAAATATTATTTAATTTAATTTGTAAATAATGACATTATTGATGTTAGTGATAATTTGTGTTCAACATGTATAAATTAACACCAAATGATCATAATTATAACTAAGCAAAACCTGATATATCTACTTTAAGCTGAGTTCGAGAAAAAGAAAAATTGTACTATCTTTAGTATGTTATGAATGCAATCTATATACCTAATATGTTTTTGACATTACATTATGCAAATTGCAAAATTTAAGTTATACCTACTAAAATGAATATTCAATTAAGAGAAAAAGAAGATTGGAGAAGGTGAAAATCGATTATAAATCGTCCAATCAAAAGATTATGGTTAGAAAAAACAAAATTAAGGGCTAGAAAACGAAGAGCTGCTGAAACAGCTATGCAGTGGGATAATAGGTTAAATAGGGTACGATTCATAATAAAGAGCTGCAATCGTATTAGCGCCACATGCTTTCTAATATAACATTATGCTGACATCATTTTATTGCATAGAAAGCATATTTTTAAAAATATTTTTTTGTAAATATATCTTTAATTAATATTATTTACATTTTTGTGGTTCTTATACTTACAGATTCTGCTTACAGCTTACTATATACAAAAACCCTGTAAAAGCACCATAGAATTATTTTGTTATTTATTTCATTATTTTTGCTTCTCACTTTACATTAACTGCATGTAATATTTTCAGGGAAAATTCTTTAGAAACTCTAGCTCCACTCTCCACACTTTTGTATTTGCAATGTTTCCGGCATTTTTGACAAATTTTTTTGTCTCTCATGAATGAATTTTCATTTATTTGAGTGTTGTTCACATTTTCAACTTTTTTTTTTTTTTTTTGCAAAGAACATAATGGTGAAGCTTTCAAATCCAAATGCCGTAAGTTTGTGAATGTTTGAAGATACATTGAGACACTGAAAAAAAGTTTTACTGTACAGAAAATTGTATTACTGAAATATCTCTGACGGAGTTTTAGATTAATTTTTTTTTCGTTTTGGTTAATATTTTATTGTTCTGACTGGGATCCCATTAGTGATCGCTACCAAGCCTGGAAATCCACCAAAGTCTTTTGTCTATCCGCTGGAACTAAAGGATTTATCTTTGGGGATTTAGATGTCATGCCGAAAACAGAAGAAGGTTCCAAACTGTTGAAGACGTAATTTCGATCGCATTAATAATTTCCTTAGAGTATTGGTTGGAGAACTTCTGAACGGTACAATGTTTTTAATCCTGCAAATCCTTCAAGGAGCATTAAGCGAAAACTGGAACTCTTTAGAACTCCAAGCTTTCAATGAAACTAATATAACCAAATATAACCAAATCCACGTTATTTATGCATAGAAGCTAATTTCCAATTGTGAACAGCTTTGAGTTCAAATTTAGGAAACACAAAATTATATTGAATAACAGTTCGGGGGCAACAGATAAACTACAAAAGAGGTTAACTTTTTAACAGTATCAGGAAGTCATACGAAAATTTGTTTATAAGTACATAATTCAAAACGGTAATGACTTGACTTTTTGAGTTACAGGATTTCGCCCGATTGCCTTTAGGAAATCCCAGCGGTCAATTTAATTTAGATATAATAATAATGTATTTTGACCGAAGCGAAAGCGTCTACAATGGAATTACGAAGAACTTTACAACTCATTACCTTGCCTTGCCTTGGAGGACGAGGACTAAATAATTCTATTCCAGGTCATTTGTGTTCATTTAAATCACCTTACTGCACCCTTATAAGTAATTCATTCTCCGCTTCTAAAGCCTATGCCTGGAAAACATCGTGAAATTTCTGAGTATTCCGGTAATTAGGATTCAGGTGTTTCCCTTGCGAGTTACTCTGATGCAGAGGTTAATGCGACCCCCGCTTAAGTGAGGTTATATCAGTTGGAAAAGTCCCCGTAAACTCCAAGACGAAGTGGAATAGCGTGAATTTATCGAACACAGCAATGCAATCATAATTAAAATAATCGCCACATATTTCTTGAAGTTAATGTGCAAAATGCGACTACGGAATACGAATTTTAGACACCCGCTACAAAAACTGAGTGTTTCCTTCATTGATTAGTATAATTTGCATTCGCGCACCGCAAATCGCAAAATCATTTACTTGAACGTGAGAAATTCAGTGACGTTTAACTGCACCGTGCATTTTAATTAATGTGCAATTTAAAATCACTGCAAATTCAGCTTATTTATTTATTGAAATATTTGCTAATTTGGTTGCAGAAATATTTATTTCGAAAACATTTGTAAATGCCATTTGGGTAAAATTTTCAACTAGGATTCCATGACAGTGGGCCGCTTTTGCATTTTTCACTTCCCTTTTCGTTATAAATTGCCGGCTATTGTAAAATAGTATAATATAATTAATATTATTGGGATTTTTTTTAACATCCAACATTGTTTTTACTAGAAAAAGTTCCCATTAACAATGTTGTTAGGATCAAGTAGTTGTAGGTTAAAAAAAAAGATTGATTTCCTCCAATACTAGATCTTTATTGTAAGCAAAATTGCCTAGCCGGCGCGGCGCGGCAGTTCACACCAAGAGCTCGAGTGAAACTAAAGAAAATTGAGAATTATAAAGCGTTATCTAACAGTCCAGAGACAGTCCAGTGCACCACAAAATTAGTTGATTTGTTCAATTTTTAACTATTACTTTTTAATATTATATTTTTTCTACACATCCTTGTTATCCGATTATTTATATTTTTGTTGTTATATTTCAATTTAATTGTTTGAAAGTTGTGTTTTAATTTTATTCTATCCTCAAAACCATGTTTCCAATTTAAAAGTTCCGAAATGTTTTAAATTTAAAGATATAAAATCCAAATATTAGGTATACGATTTCTTAAGGATATTTTAAAACATTTCGCTAATTCAAATTTTATCCCAACATTCTCAAGCCACAATTCTATTTTGTTTATTCGAAAAACAGTTTCAATCCCCAGACCCTCACATGTTTTATTCTCTTTGGAAAAATTGGAAAGCCAATTCGAATTGATCATTTCAACAAAAGACATAAATTGGCTTATGTAAAGGATATCAGACAAAGCCATATGTATCCTAGGAATTTTACTGAACCTATGTAAACTTTTTTTTGTAATCTCCCAATGTACACAAAACCAATTTTGTTTCGAGAAGCCATTGACCAAATATACGCTTCAGGATAATTGAAATGTTGCGGTTGTCCTATATTTGAAGAAATCTCTAGTCTTAGGGAAACTTTTCGAATACGAAACATTGATCCTTCGTTTCAAATCAACTGTATTTATTCCATTGAAGGAATTCGTAAGTAAATTGAAAGCAATTTTGAAAAACACTTTATTGCATTAATTTTGCTGAAATATTTTAAGTATTTTACTATGAATACAAAAATGCAAAAAAATACATGTACCTAAGTATAGATTTTCGAAATAATTGGAAATCTAAAAAAAATAGCGTTAGAAGAGCAACATTCAATCCGCTCATATATTGAATTCGAATTATGTAATATGTATGTCAATTTCTTTTTACAACCCCATAAACCTATACATACGGAAAATTGAAATCTTCCGTTCGCTGAAAGAAAAAAATAAGAATGGCAGTTTCTAGCCAACTTAGCCCATGGTTAGTGGCTACTGCAGTGTTACAAAGTATTTTCTTTTTATTCTGTCCCACCGCGAGATTGTATTAACGCACCCGGAGTAGTGTGGAAATGTTGATACAATAACAATAATAATTTCCTTTATGTTGTATCCGATGGCAGTTTTCTGAAGGCATTCGTTGGAAGGCATTCCCTTCGTTCATCCCCGGAGGCTATGTTGATTTCTATCAACGGCTCCATTTCGTCCCCGAAGTATCAACTAAGCGAAGTACATGTTGAAAGGTTGTCCTGGACCAGGACTCTTGGAATATTTCTGGCGCACATGATTGGCCATAAAAATGTTTTCCCCATGCGAAGTGCTTTTCATTGATCCGATATAGACATAAAGTATTACTGGTCAAGTCCACATCCCTTTTTATGTCGTAAGTAATTCAATTAACGGGGTAATAAAATAAACTTCAGCGCTTTGATACGTTAAGGTAGAGAATCAAGAATCACTCACTGTATTCACAAAAAGGTGCAAGAAATCAAACTTTTCATGATAAAATTAAATATTAAGTTAGAAATCACAGGTTTACCATAGAAAGTGCGTGAGAACCAATTTTTTCAGAAACAAAGGAGAAGGAATAAAAACTTTGCTCATGAAGTAGATTTTATTTTTTTCCTAAAGCATTAATAATTTTGATAATTCGAAAGGCCGTATGTGTTTAACTGCTCTTCATTTGGAATGAATTTCCAGCAATTGGTTCCCCAAGATTGTGTTTTTCTTGAAAAGGCTTCACTTGAAATTTAGCCCTTGCTGCAGTGTCCTTGGCGGTAATCTTCTTCTGGTTGAACTCCTTTTTTCCAGGTTGCTTGAAGACACTAACAACGTAATAATGGTTTTGAGTGCTCTTGGATGGACGAGGGGTGCTGTACTCCACAATGATCTCGCCCTTGGAAATATCTGTTCCAGGAATATTGACGACCATCCAATATAACCACTCTTCATTCTTCGGATCGGTTTTATTTGGACCCGAACATTTTATGGTAACTGTGTAAAAAGCGTCGTCTTCGGCAGACCACATCACAGTTGGAGCAGCCGCAACATCTTGAAGAGTTAAGCCTTCTTCTTTCGTCGCCTTTTTACCACTGGGAAAAAGGACTTCAGCCGCTGCCAGCTGAGGAGCACTACTATTTTTTGTAACATCCATGATTGAGAAAAATTTTTAATTTTTGAGATCTGAATTCGTTCACAACTAATTTTGTTATGAAATTTTCACAAATTTTTGCTAAATTCCAAAGCTATCTCGATCGTTTAAATTTTTAACATAGAATCGTTGAAAATAGTAAAACTACAGTTAGTATGCCTATAGTGATTACTATAAGTTTTACAAGTGCCATAATTCAAAAACAAAGTTGGTGGAAAGCGTACAGTAAATTTATTTCAAAAATTGGTCCAGAAAAGTAATTTTTTTAAATAATATTGTTTCAGATTTTAATTATTTAGGCTTAATTGCTTTTCCGTAAGTATTCATGTAGTTACTTGGAGTAGGTTTTGTAGTTGTGGGACTCACTGCGGGAGTAAGAACCATTTTTAGTTTTGGAAATATTGAAAAAAACAATTGATGAATTTACGAGCCAGCGATTCATATTATAAAAGGTAAATTTGCATGCAAATTATGCGTAATAAACACTCGCAAAATCACTTTGCTGTTTTAATTAATTTTATACTCTGTCTTTACGGTTCCCCATTAGTTATTTTTAAAGATAAATGGCATTCATATTTATTACAGTGATTTCCTTCAAATTATTGCGGAATATTGAATTTTACTATTTCACACTAAGCAATACTTTAACGATGCGCAATTTAATCTACGTTGGTTCGAATACACTATAGATTCTTACAGTAACCGTTGTCTCTGTGAATTATAAATTGTAATTCAAAACTACTGAGCTCTGTTTTTAAACTTATTTCATAACCAACGGGACTCCTGAGTTTTCAGTAAAGTTGTTTCAGGTACAATTTTCATGTGCTGCCATTTTCTTTTGGTATTGTCCTCCCATCATAAAGAGCTTTCCTTAAGGTATTTCAATAAGCTCTGAGAATTTAAAAACCTTGTCGTTGAGTACGTGACCTGAAAAAAGAACGAAATGCCAGCAATTAGATCCCTTTATCGGGTCTCCCTTTTCCCTAGGGATTATGTAAATATAGATTATTTGTAGGGAAACTTAGGCAAAAGGAATTACTGAACCTTTTGAAAATAATCAAAATAAAGTGTCCTTATATTCCTTTTGAAGGATATGGATTGTATAGTATAGTATCTAGTTATCTTGCTATTCATTTTCAAAATGATTTCCTCCATCGGAAGAAACACAAGAAGTTTTTTTTAAAAAACAATATAAATCTCAGTTTCGACATGAAATACCTAAGCAAATCTAACTGATACTAAATGCTGTCAAATTACAAAATAAAATAGGAAATACTGTATCATATTATATAACCGAATATAGTTATCCAATATAATCTCTCATTACTTATATTTAGGGATAGGCGTTGTATTACATTAACTACACTACAAGAGTTTTCCATTAAACTTATCTAAATTGTTCACAAAACAAATTTTAAGTTGTTAACTGTTGAAGCAGTTAATACGTGGTTGCTAGTAAGGTCATGTACGATGTACCTTTATAAATATCTGATCCGGTGACTAAACGGAAGTTTGTACCTACTTTAGATTATTTTATTGTATAATCGACAGCAGATGTTAAAACGCATTCAATGAAGTCTGACGTAATCATGTTCCCATTTTTGGAGATGTTGAGGAACAGAACACTGCTTAAAAGTGGAGTGGCAAGAAGCTCCAGATAATCATTTTTTACGGTTTCCTTAATAGGAAAGATACAAGAGAAATAACCGTAAACAGACTTACGCCAGCCATATTAAGAACACGTAACGTAAGTAGGTAAGTGCGGATGTATAAAATAAATATAGTTGTTGTCGCAGTTGGTGTTGGCAAATGAACGAATTTTATTTTTAAAAATGTAGTTTACCTAAAGAAAAAACTAATATTCTAGATTTAAAATGGAAAGAGCTGATATACGGTTATAATGTAGCATATTTCGTTAGAAATTATATAGCAGAGAGAGGAGTACCCTAATATGTACAATGTACATGTACCATGTAAATATCGGAAACATACACATATAGGACACAACTCAATATTTTGGTCAAACCCACAGTTGCCGAAAACAAAACTACTTTATTTTCACAAAACTTTTATATAAATATTTCCTGACATTATATTTACTTTTGGTGCTATATACATTAAACGGTACCTACGTCCTACATATTTCAGAAAGGACACGATTTAATTCTACTCAGAATTCTTTTAAAAGTAAAGTCACTGAAGGAAATTTATTGAAACTTTAAAATGCTTTACCTTACTGTTACCTCCCTTGTATGTCCTCAATTTACCGTTCAATAACTCTAATGTATGTACCTAATGTATTTACCCATCGGGCACGCATTTCAAACCTCAAATGCAACCATTTAGAAAATGCACAAGAAAAAGTCATTAGCCTACATTTACTGCATGATTTCCACTCTCATTTTCTGTTCTTTTATGTGTAAACTGGTAAACACACGTAATAGCGGTCTGCCACTCTAATCTCAATGTATTTACCACAACGAATGTCCTTGAGCACCTTAAAAATTATTAAAAAAGTTTCTTTCTCAATTTAGAGATAACATCGTAAGTCAGTATTTAGTAACAATATTTTATTCTCGACGAATTTTGTTGTATTATGCAGGTGGATTTCAAGAAGTAAAAGTTCCTATCTGGGGACTAAAGTTCAATAAAAATTTATTGCAAATTGCTATTTATCTGAACAGGATTCCACCATCCATTCTGAAGTTGGTCGTAGTGAGCAGAAAAAGCCATTCACCTGTTCTCGATTCATTGAAAGTGTTCGGGAGTGTTAGTTTTGTTTTTTTGCAGGGACAGTGTCAAAAACTTCAAGGACAAAAGGAGTTGAATAAACTCGCTTTCATTAAAGACTTAAAGCTTAAGCACAGCCTGGTATTATGTTGGTTTATCGTCGGATTTAGATGGGTAAAGCAGGATTTTTACTTTGTTCATTTTCCTGCTGAAAGTTTCTTTACCTTTCAATTTGTTTAATAGGACATTGTATAAAGTTCAAAGGCAGAATTTTCATTCATTGTTATTTACGAGTACATTTGTAAATTTACTTTGCTCGAACTATGAATCAAATTTCAAACTTATTTTTTAAACTTAGAAGGGCTTCAATATTTCAAGAAATCAAGGTAGAACTGAAAATATCTTTAGATTTATAAAACTGATAGAACAGGTTGTTTTTGAAATACTTTCCTTAAAGCCGAAAATTATGAGAGTAATTAAGATAAATGTACCGCTGTAATTTTTGCAAAATTTTAGGGATCATAATGAAAAAAAAGTAATTTTGAAATTGTAGGATGATGAATTTCTCAAAGTGAAATTTTTATTTTCATATCTCCAATTTTATCTAGGTTTCTAACGTGCAGCGCTTAAAAAATATGAGAAGTAAAATATTGGAGTTTCTGCAACTGTAAAAGTTTGTATAAACCAAAAGGGCTTTTCCCGGTTTCCCCTTGCCAAAGTGAAGGACAGATATAATACATAACGTGGAGTTAGGGCTGAAATGGAGGTCGCAAGTAATCTAATAATTTACAACTCGCAATCGGGCTCCTCGGGGACGTTCCTTAAACTCATAAAAATATCTATCAACTGACAAGATACCCTCGCCCCTCGCTCTTGGGAGTTTTATTGCTCTGGGAATACACCAAAGTTCACAACATGGGTCATTGCGGTGTAAAAACGGACACATCAAAGACGAGACCCACCCGTACCCATTATGCCTCCGGACTAAAGTGACTCTATCGTTTCGATCCTTTACTACCCAGCAATGGTACTCGGCAAGATATTTTACTATTCAAATCACGAGTGCTCCTCACTCGGAGGTGGTAAAATTTTGAAGGGATGTCAGAATAAAAGAAACCCAGAGCGATAACAGTAAGAAAACATGGCCGAATAAAAAAGTCTATTTAGTTTAATGCTTCAGTACCAGCCTGACTGAGTTGATAAGAATGGAAACGTTACACGGTTTGATAGGAAGATGCTAATACCATTTAACATTCCTTTTTCATTTCTTCTTTTTTTGGAAATTAACTATACTGAAGTGGCAGGATGTAAGCAATTTAGAAACAATATCACAAGCTCGCTGAACTGAAACGTGTTGCGGACTTTGAACAAATATCCAAGTTGAAAATTTAGTTAAATTGCCAGAAATAAGCCTCTAATTAACATAGAAAATATTTCAGCAATTACCTTAATTTTTGAAGAAAAAGAAAACAAGTCAACAATTTGCAAAATCAAAAGAAAATTTTCATTTTGCTTTTGGCAATTTATTTTCATTTAAAAAAATTTCTCAAAAAGCATACCTAAATAAGTATTTAGGAAAAAACAATTTTTTTTGAGGTGATTCTTCCATATAAAAGAAATTTATACCCCAAGGTAAAATCTTCCGTGATTCATGATTGTATAAAAATTAATGTACCTTTACTTTATTTAATTAATAAATGCTGCAGGCCAAACGTGAAGGTTAATGGAGAAGCTAAGGTATATAAAAATTATTTCTATTTGGCATTTTTCAATTCAATTCAATTAATTTATTACATAATCTTGATTACAATTGTATATATATATAATAGAACTGCATATTTTTTTAAGTGCTAGAATCAAAGGACTCATACAGCTTCAAAATATTAAGTAGACATAGCCGGAAAATTGTGTTCATCAGTAATAACTAATTTGGGGAACAAATTGTTCCATTACAAAAAAAACCCAAGACTATTTTGCATATAATAAAACTTAAAGACTAGTTAATCTAAAATTACAATAACTACACAATCCTAGATTTACAGACTACGGAGTTGCCTAATAAGGCGATTTAGGGAGTGCGAATATTTTTCAAAGAATATTTGGCATTTTAAGATCAAAATTTTCAATAGAAACTTAAGTACCTTAAATTATTTCCTATACTAAGTTGTATTTTAAATATGTTTTGTAATTTCCAAAAAATCGTGCAGGTATCTTACATAGTACTTAGAACTGCTTATAAATAAATTGCTTGATATCTTATCTGGAATGAAAACTACTCCATTTTTGCAATATAAAATAAAAACTAATCAATAATCATTAAAAAACCAATAATTTTATTCATCTAAGCCTCATTCCACTTTTCTTGATTTCAATGCTGTATAAGTGTATAATATGTAATATATATCTAATACGTACCTATAGGTAATATATGATAATAAAACTTTTGTAACATGTTATTGATATAATTAATTCATATTCAACAGAAACAATAGCAAGGAAAGGTTATGGCATTTTAATATGATGTAAAATCAGGATGAAAATAACGTCATATTAATTGGCTGGAGTTAAAATAATTGCTATTTCGAAATATACATTATTTAATGAGATTGCACAATTGGTGACTTCGAATTATACAAAGTGAAAAATAGGATTATAAACTAATGTAGGTAAGTAAAAGGTGTTTTATGAATTTATTTCTCTCATATTTTGTTATTAACTATAGTAATAAAACAGTATGTGGCTATTTTGCCGAAATAAATTTAGTGCAAAAATAAACACCTCAATTCATAAATGATAAAATATCTCTAATTTATTTTAATGAATTTGGTAAATGTAAATTCTATAAATTGCAATAAATAATTGGAAAAACAAAAATACATTATACAAAACAAATCCTACATTGAATTTAAAATGGAAAGCTTGACGTAAACAATTTGAATCAATCCAATTTTTCAAATCCTGGTTCCACATTTACATGAATTGAACCAACAGTTCGTTAAACTTACCACAAAAAGCACAATCCACTAAATAATTGAAGAAATGCACTCCCATTAATACCAAATCCTTTTAGGAAAGCACTATTCCTGGATTTAGACTCAAAGACCAGTACAGACTACCGATGTTATCAAATTAATACGACCAGCCCCAGAAGATTTCCACTGGGGAACTTATAAGATCCCTCCAAAAATTTATTTCCAGTATTATTTCTCCCAAAACGTGTCTTGAGATCTTAATCGGATGAGAACGTAAAACTTAACCACATTCGAGGGGTTGTTTTCCTTCGCAGCATTTCGTTTAGACCATCGTTAACGTTTCGAATTTTTATTCGTTGTCATCAATAATGCACATTCCATTGCCGCTAATGGTGTCCCGGAGGCAGGATGTCTACTTCGATACTGACCGATTTAGCAAGTGTGAGCACATAAAGAATGCAATAATCGTGTAAGGTCCTTTATCTACTTTACCTGGAAAGGCCCGTTATCACTGGCAGTTGGTGTATAGTTTAAAGTTAATGGCCAAGGAAACCTCAACACAAGTTTACATCACAAAAAATGACAAAGTTAAACCGTTCAAAAGTCAAGAACTGTACATTTACTTTTATGTATAAATCTATGAAGTTACTATTAAAGACTTATAATGTTTAATGTTGTTAGCGTTCCAACTCTGAGTGCAAATGAATTATGCACAATTATTGCGTTCTTTGTAGCAAGATTTTTCTTTAAGTAAAAACCTCCTTTAAATAAAAAAAGCCCGACCGCAGTAAAAGCTTTTTATAATTTTTACCTTCTAATTAATAACGACCTTGGTTCGTAACGCATCCATGCAAAAGTAACAGACCGAAATTTCCTGTAATTTCTTTTCCTTTTTTATTAATTCCATTTTGTTTTTGGTTTTTTACTTTGCAATCTGACCAGACTGAGGTGTTCCTCAATGTCAGCGTCCACCCCCTGTGAAAATGGCGGATCATATTGAGACCATCACCAAACCCAAAGTCGGACAGCTCATTGCCTTAAAGGAAATTTGTTGTCGGACCAAATCCTGTTTGGATCTTAATTGCTTAGTTTCGTTCGTCCGTCTTTATTGTGTCAGCACAACAAATTTTCCTTACGATACGGCTCCTCCCCTCCCAAGTACAAGAGCTCTGAGTAGCCTCTGTTGTATTTACGTGTAAAAACACTTCTTCAATTGCTTATGCTTATATCAAATAAGTAACGAAAGTGCTGAAATACATCTTCAATAGTGTGGGAGGCATTTCAGAAGCAGAACTCGTTTGTCTATAATCTTGGACGCAATAACTATTTAAATTCCACTATCCACTATTAAAGAACTATCTCCCCTTTTTATAGTTTTACAGATGTCGCGATAAAAGCTTGTTAATTGGAATTTATTCCAAATCTGTCAGACTCTCAAGCAAATTACTGTTTCAATATAGAGAAAATTCAGTTAAAAGATGTGCAATCTGCAATACAAACGACGAGCACTCATTAGTATTGATAAAATTGGGAGCAAATTCTGGAAAATACTAAAACTAAATATAATGCAAATGTAAAATAATGTTTTATGTTTTACATTGGTGTTATAGTATTCGATAGTTTTAAGTGGCAATAGTTTTCGAAGCATTCACAGTTGGTTTTGGTATTTTAATGCAATAAGAAACGAACAATAATGCAATACGGTTTTAATTTCAGCAAAATTATATTTTTTAATACAATTTTAATAAATTGAGTTTAAATGAGAGAAACGCTATTTACCCAGACATATTTTAATGAGATATAGTTAATTATTGTCCACAGCACATCTGCCATAACTTTTACCGGCACTAAGGACCGGGAATAGGACTATCATTTGCTACAGTGAGGTAAATACATAACTATGCTAAGCTCCAGGAAAGAAGGTTTTCTAGACAGAATAATTGAAAAAACCATAGAAATACACGTTAATTCAAGTAAAACGATATCGTGTTGAGATTGTGTGAATAGCTATAGCAGAAGGAAACTTATACAAGGGAAGCACTGCATTAAGCTTTAAGCGTTATACTATTTTTGTTGTCTTCTTACTCTGCTCAAAAGTCACTTACGAATTACGACTAAACTATATTTCTTGCGTGTGAGAGAGCTTAATAAAATTTTTTTGATAATTAGTTGTTTTTTTTTTGTATGAAGAGTAAATAAATATAAATAACAATTTGACATTAACAAACGTAGGTACATTTCAGTTTACGATTTTTTTAGATTTTCAAATTAAAGCGTTTCAAAATTTTTAATTAAAAGTCGATGCCAAGTTTTCTAATCATATGTGCGTTTTTTTAATAACCTCCAGATCCTGATCATTTAAAAAAAGCGGCAGGGAAAATTTACGAAATATGAAATCGTAGCTATGTTCAGTGCCCTCAAGTGACAGACTATGAAGTGTCAAATAATATAATAACTGGAAGTTTAATAAAAGTGGAATTTTATGTGCGTTGAAAAAAGGAATTGCCAATGAATGTTTATTGAAGTATTTTGTTTGCAGAAATTTTTTGAAGACGATTTTCAACACAGTTCGCAAAAATGACTATTTATTAAATTCACCCTGAAGTTGCCCACAATCTCAACGATGGGAAATTTAGAAATTTCCCATGATCTGTATGGGTATTTTATGGGATTTTTAAAAATAATCAAAACTTAAACCAAGCTTAAGTTTCTCGTATTCGAACGGTCGATGTTCGCCTAGGTTTCTGGAGCCCTAGTTGCACTTCCATTAGCACGTGCGTCCGTACATAAAAATTATGTTCGCGTTTTCAAAGCTCGTAAACGCAGTCATATCCCAATTTTCAAAAAGTTCAAAAATTAAAAACCAAAAGCAAAAAAAATTCAATGTAAAAAGGGTTCAACACTAATTTAAGCAGACCTTATAAATAAAGAAAGAACTTGGAATTGGAAACATGAATGAAATAGACAGTATTAGCAATTAATCTCAACACGTGCTGGATAATAACTGTTTTGTGTTACGCCTGGTTTGCATAAGCCGAGACACTTATCCAAAAATTGACCGCTCGACTCAAATACGAGAAATTCTCCTTGTGTACAGCAAGCTTAAGTTTTGATTATTTTTAAAAATTAGTTAGATTCGTCCATTCAAAAATCGTTTTCTGCGAAAACGCAGGCAGCTGATGGAGTATGATAAATTTCATTGGAAAGGATACAAATTAAGGATATTTTTAAATTATTTGAAGGGTGATACACTGGGTCGTTTCTTTGTTACAGATAACGGAACTTACAACACTGATTTTTTTTATTTTCTACCTTGTGCGCTGCGGTAACATTTGTTTTCGGTGGACTATTTCATAGCAAAACAAAAAAAAACACAAATGAGTCCAACAAAAAACTCTAATTAGATGCATTATTGGCTGTTAACCACTATGACATGATCCCTGTTTAGCAGAAAATCGGAATTTCGCGAATATCTTGAAAACCATGCGACTTTGGACTATAACATATGGCTCAAAATATTTACAATGACCCCCCCTATCCATATGCAAATATCTGCAACCCCCCTCAAAACACCTTGTATAGCGATCTTGATGGAAAGGAGGATTACCATTTTGTATGGCGAAGATCTATATATTATAGGTCATTAAAAATAGGTAGATGTTTCTTCGAAATCTACATAAAACGCACCTCATATCATAATTTTCGTATACATATGGTTCCAGGATTAATGCGTTTAGAAAAATTTTTCGAGCGTAAGCATAATTCGTTAAAACAGCCGAAATGCTACAGAAAACAACATACCGTTATCTTGTGCCAGAAGATTTTGGGAGGGTTCAATGGATTTAGATGATATTGATATCGATAGCTAAATATTGACAGACATCTTGTAAATTCCTCTCAGTTTATGCAAATTTAACTTCGAATCTTTCAAGCATACATTGAAGAATTTCTGGATTACCTATATACTGTGTACATAAATAATACAACATTTGTTACTATTACTGTTCAACCGAAAATACTTCAAGTTACTTTCATGAAGGATTTCATTTTGTGGATGAAAATTAAACTTGAATTTCTCAAAATTAACAGTAGTTTTGAAGAGTTATATGCTAATTGAAAGTACACATATCTAATTAATTACATACTATTGCTACATTTGAATTACAGGATTTTAGTTTAAATGACTAAAAAGAATTTAAAAAATTTGTTTGTTCTAACTTTTTTCAAAATTTTTTCTATAAAACAAAATTAATATTCAAAGTAACATCTTTAAGGCTTTGCTTTTAACTAGACAAAGAAACAGAAAATTTATTATTACTTCTGTATAGAAAATGAAGTTAAGGTTTACATGTGGTTGTTATTGCTAAAAAATCGCTAATTTCGAAATCATGAAAGTATTTCCTCCACACTGTTAATCTGTTCTTTAACTAACAGTACTTCTTAAAGTAATTTATGGAGAAAGTTTAAATGGAAGTCCCCAAACTGATGAAATTTCCTAATCCTTTAGTTGCTTTCAACCTGCAGGAGTATTTCATAAGCGTTCAAATTGCTTTTCAGGGCTAAATGCTTTCCAGCTCAAAAGTTCCAATAAGCAAAATATTTATTTATTTTAAAATCGTTTGAGAAACTTTTCCATTTTAATTTACTTGCACAAAATAATGTGATATTTTAAATTAAATATAAATGCTGTATGGCCTGTGTTCTGGAAAAACATAGTTTGCACGTAATAACATAATTTAAGTACTTTTATGAATTTGATGAAACATTCATTTTAGATTATAAACCTGCAGAGTCAAATTAATTACATCAACCTGTTCATGCGTAAAATTCGTTTTAGATAAAATGAGCAACTTTTTTAATATTCATGATTCTCTAAAGTAATTAATAAATTTCGAGCGACTTGCATTATTTATTTAATGAAATAAACCGCTTTCGTCGTACTCTAATTATATTGTTAACTAACTTTTCGACTGGAATGATGAACGTTCAACATGAAAACTTTTCCCAAATATACTAAACCAATAAAACTGTTGTTGAATAGTTTTTTAAAATAGCTTTTTAAAATATTTTTAAAGCGCTTTTATTGTTTTATTCAAGGGTTCGGATTAAATATTAAAGTCCGCAAGGTATTATTATGAACGATGATGAAAATTTTGAAATTTGCAAGTTGAAGAAATTCTATGAAAAATGAAATTGTATTAAAAGTTAATAATCTCAAATGAAGGGTTGCGAATTCAGAAAAAACCTATATGCATTTACAATACTCAGTTTTCGTTTTGTAACTGGCAATTCAAATTTTTTTGGTTTTAATAGCATCTTCGATAACAAACTAGACGAAAGGAAAGAGATCCTGTTTTATGATCTAATTTGCTACATTGAAACGAAAACGTATAATAAAAGTTGGAAGCTATAAATCATCCAAGGTATAAAAAATTACTGTCGAATTGAGCGCTGCAGATAGGAATATTTGAAACCTTCCCGCAATCGCAAATTGAAAGCCGTGCAAGGAAAGGGAATTTATGTCGCGAGCATCTGATATGCTGAACGCTTCCAGCAATGTTAACTGGATGCAGTTTCCCGATGCACATTGCACAATTGCACATATCAAGTGCAAGCAGACGCTCTAACTCTACGGGGACTTGAAAAATGATGCGATGGTTTTTGGTAATAGATGTTCCCTTCGAAGCATTCCGTTGGCACCACAATGCAACCCGCATTGATTTCCTTCTTTTTGCTTTCTATTAGAGAATTGTTTATGTCAAAGAGGGCGGTGTTGTTTAAGCACACCTACTTTTTTGTTTTACCGAACGAAGAATACTAAATTGCATGGACAGGGAAGTAAATAAAAAACTAAATTGTAAATTTTCGTATGCTTTCGAATTCGGTCTTCGGTTTGAAAGTGGCTATCAGAAGTCCAGAAAGATCCTGTTTCAATAGCAGGATTCCATGCGCTTATAAATAAAATAAAATAGACCAGAGATTTTATAAATTACAAATATTTTGTAAGTACCATTTCTCCTCACATTTTCCCGGATTTAACAAACACATCGCAGACTCTTCCGGGTTTTTTCAAACGTAGTTAATTGAAGTTTGATAAGCACGACAGACATTTCACTTTTATTATTACTTTTTTCAATTGTATTGCAGTGTCGCATATCTTCAACAAACCACTAAATTAACGTTTTTTTTCTGCACCTAGTTATATCTAGAAAAAATATTTTTCCGGTTTTGTGCGGTCGCATTTTGTTGGAATAAGAGATTTATAAATAAGTGCCATACACTTTAGAATGTCGAACTTTCTTTTCACTGGTTTAAATAAATCCCCCCTCCACGCCTCGCAGTCTATATACATACTTTAAAATCGATTATTTTGAAGTGGAAAGTTGGCACAATTTTGCCTTTAAGAGCTTTGAGTTGGGAAACCTTATGACCTCATTCGAATGTTTTGTAAATATGGAGTTTCAATGGAATGAAACTTTACACAGTGTGTTTTGAAAGTCTTGTGTATTACTGTATTCCTTTTTATATTGCAGAAAAGGCGAAAAGCCTAGTTACATAAGATACTCAAACACGAGATTTTCATTGAAAGACTTCCTTTTGAGTGCGAGAGTATCTTCATTGCATACGCAAGATGATAGTTAAGCAATACCCTTGTGGAATGGAACTTGAATAAGAAGTGAGGTCTTAAAGCCATTCACTACACCTTAGAATTTTGATGGTACTAAATGTACAGATAATGGAACTGAAACTCTTCTAAGAGCCTCGTTGTTGCGTATTCAGAACAGTTTTAAATTATTTCAAAATTTTACTTAAGACGAACATCAGTAAAATTGAAACCAAATTCAAAAAATTAATCCATACCTCGAGCCTTTGTAGAACTAAAGTTTTTCAGGGAAAGTACATATGAATAAATTATAGCATTTTTCTGTGGATTGTATACTTGCAGTCTAGTATCAAAATTGTGTTATATTAGTACTGTGTTATATGGAGACAACCTGCGTTCATACAACCGAGTCTTGTATAATGTATAATATATAACAAATATTCATGAAAATTCTTTGAGAAGACTGTGTAAAAATCTAAGCAATTACGTATTCACATCGAATTGGTAAACGTAAAACTGGACTTTTTATGTATTGCACAATTGCGTTCATATTCTCGTAGTTGTACTTTGTACTTGCAGAACACTTAAAATCAGCGACTGGAAATTTATGCAATAAATCATGGTTAAATCCATTTCCTTACATGTCGATGCCAACATCTTACTGGAACCAATTTATATGAATTGCATGCGGATCGATTTCCGGAACCCTTGTCCAAAGGATTTCTGTTTTCTGCCAACCAACCACCGACACATCTAATTTTGTGTATGTATATAAATTGCTCTGCTCCTGGACTATCTGATTTGAGTACCTGGAAGCAGAATACGAAGTTCAATGGAACAGCAAAGGGAAATACTGGTTTTTTTAAGGAAGGAAAAGCGAGCTTTCAATTCTTTATTGCATAAAAGCGAAACGATAAATTAAATTGATTCAACATTTAATTTCATCTTGATTGCTATCTACTCAATTTGGTAAATCCTTATTTGGGAATTTGGAATTTGGAAGTGCTTTTAGGGAGCTGCACGTTGTCCATATTGCAGGAAGATAGTTTCGGTTTAGGTGATGGATTTCAAGTTTCCTGAACCAACATACAGGAGCAATGAATCATTTATTTTCTAGTTTCTTATAGCTGAATTTACTATAACACATTCGACTTGTGATTGACGAGTTTACGATGTTTCAATTGATAAAAATTTGCTTATATGCTAAATGCTTACTACTTTTTTTTCTTGTAGTTCTCTAGGAAATTTTTTACTTGGATTTTTATTGAGTAAATCAGTACATACCAATCCACTGAAATATTGTACAACTTTCAATGAATTTTAGATACTTTTTGAGTGGAAGTTCAGAGTTTCAATAATAAACACATTTACTATAATTATATGTATGAAGCTTCACATTTCAACTCAAAAAGTGTATAAATGCAAGTGATCGTATTGAATTATGAGGGTAAAGAGAAGTGAGAAACGGGTGAATTGCTATTAAATTTTTTACGAAAGGGAAGGTAGAAATCCTGCCGTTCGCTATATATATCAATTTCCTATACGAACACGTAATGAGTTCTTATACAGAAACAGGATTATTTGGAGTAATGTGGAATATTTCATTGAACGTTATTAAGCAATGCAGAATTACTGTATTCCCGCAAGCAATTAACCTATTATAGGCAATATACTACTTTCTTTGTAATTTGAATAGAGACTTTTGCCAGAAACCGTAAAATGTATATATAGAATTATTTTAGTCAATTCAATTACTGACTTGCCATTAACTATGAAATACGTATCTATTTAATTGAATTTTATTATTAATTAATTAATTATTATTTATTTTCGATACAAAAAATTCAAATTACCAATGTATATATTCAGCTAAAATCCTTCTTGTTCTTTCGGGAAATTTATCTTTAAAATTTTTTTGAACATTCTAACATCATTCAGTTCGGAGTTTTTTGTGTATTCTTCGCATGTATTGGTGCATGAAAGGAAGAGACTGTGGTTATTATTAAAGTTCACGGTTGGTAATTTTTTCTCAAAACCAGCAATCCCAGATTTTTTTTTGCAAATGTAAAAGTGTGAGTGTGTGCATGATTTCCAAGTTAGTCCGACTGAACTCTAAAGGGATAGCACAAAATCCGTGCATCAATTCGTTAGTGCACTTTTATTCAATTATATGAGTATCCAAAACTGAACAAAAAACTCAAACTAAAGTTGGAAAGCCACTTTCTAATAGGAGGAGACTTTTTAATTTGAAAATGTCCGGAACGAGACCAACCGTTGTTCGGGACCTATTCGGAAACCGAACGTAATTACGCTTTCGTGCATTAACGAAGGGCAGTTTACTGCCCTCGGACTCTGAAATATTTCATGATTACACGTCCATTGAGAGATCATGTATGAAGGGTTGTTCTCACATTCATAGACTTCAAATCCTTTTTAGTTTCTGTACTTAGTTTGGATCTGTGTATGAAACGTTCCATTGGTATTTTAGTAAGCACTCTTTTATCATATTTTCCCGAAATTTACAGAAATGTGCTCAAAGTCTGCTTTCAGCGAATTTAAGGCTAGAAAAGCTTAGCAACGAGGTGGATATTTTCCCATTTCGGATCATTTTCAATTACATTTCCGTTTTCCTTTACCGTTTTATTATGTATTTTTTTGTAGTGTTGGCTAAATTTCACACAAAACATATGATAAACTTCAGACGAATTTCGAGAAGGTCATTCTGATTGCAGGAATAATCAATGGTCACAGGGTAATTACGTTATCTGGTCAGGAACTTGTTTAATGCTTGGTATATTCCGGACAACATAATTAAGAAGGTAGAAGACATAAAAATTAATGATGTTCAATAAATAATTCAGGTGCTAAAACGTTGTAAATGTCTTTTCTGCTTATGGGATAATGCCTCGCATATATGTGTATATTTTTATAAATCTGTTTCGTAGATTCAATAGAATTTTATTTGGATTCAATTAATTGTTGGCAAATTTATTAATCTGGAATGTATGTGTAACCAACGTTTCGTATTGATAGGTAATTAAAAATCTATCTCTCCAATCAAGAGAGAAAGTTCCTCAAAATCAAAAGTTATACTCTTAACTTCAATATTAAATAATTACCTGTATGTATTTAGGCATATTATAAGCTCGGACCTTATTTTGATTACTATGTTTATTAAAAAATTGTCGTGGATTGCTCGTGTAAGAATTCATTATGAATACTAAAAAAAACATCTTAAGGAAAATAGAATTTTTTAATAGTAAGCCAACAGCAATGCAAAAATAATTCCGAAAAACTTAAATATTTGAATCTTTAACTGATAAATCAAATGAAAGATTTGCTGGAGACGGAAAATGTCTCTCTGAATCAATTAATTGCCACGAAAGAAAATCAATCATGATGATAATTAGGAATTTCAAAGAAACGAGAAATTTGGAAGTTTCAATGGAATTTCTTTTTATGAGTGGTGGAAAATATTGCTTCGAAAAACCATCCATCAATGTCTCCAGTGTTGCTCTACAGTACACAGAAAAGAATTTATCACAAATTGAGAATTGTTAATATCAAAAGCGACTCTAAGCATTTTCGTTCTGAAGGGCAATATTTTTAAGGTTTAACAAAAGGAACAATAAAACGAAATGTACCTACCTAGTAAATATTACAATAACAAAATAAGTTAAGCGTTTAAATACCTAATCTGGGGTTTTAAATGTTTAAAAAATTTGCAGTAGCTATACTATAAATAATAAAATTGGTTTTCTTCAACTTTCCAATGTTCAGCAAAGGATTCAAAGAAAGTAAACCTTTTTTAAATACTTTTATTTAACATTACTTGTAGTTCTCTCATAAAAAGAATAATAAAAACTGCTCACAAAAATTATAATTACCTTTTTTCAAGTTCATTGCACAAATGCAGAAAGAAGAAACTTATTCGTGGAAATTTCACACTTTGGATTAAATAACATTTAGTTTTGATTAAGTTTTAATCCTTGCATGTTCCACTATTATTTGAACAATTTCTCACTTTTTGTTGTATTTAAAACTAATTGCTTTATTCATGAACCTATGTACGATTTAAAAACATTTGTGTTATTTCCAAAAGCGAAAAAAATGTTTGTGTATCTGAGGATTACTTTTATTAACTTTATAATTTCTTAAAAACATTACAATTAGGTACAGTGCATTTTTTTATGTGAAAAACTTGGCGCTCCTTAAGGTTCATCGCGATGAATAAAATGTTTTATTGTATGTATTTAGTAATAATGTGCAGCATCCTCACAGGAACAACAAATTTGTCCAGGAATGACTAGAAGTATTTGTTGAAACAAACAACAAAGCGTGTTCTTCCTAGGCTCATTTATTAAACTTACATCATTTCCATAATCCAAACATATGTGGAGGGGATAAGTGCAATATTCTTATCAAATATCTGCATCCAGTTCATTGCAGATATTTATTAAAGTAATTGTACGTTAATTACTGAAAACTTTTCTAACTTTGCCATAATCCCATACCAAGAAGAAAATACCCTCATGGGTAATGTTGAGGTTTCAACAATTAGAGAATGGTTTGGGTTTAACTCGAAGTTTTCGGGAACGAAAATTAAACATAAATTCTTTAATTTCTTTAATCTACATGCAATTGTTTGTAAGGTTTAATCGAACTTTTGGAACGGTGGTAAAAATAATATATCATAGGTACATAGATTAAAAGGACATGCCAAGGCTATATCTACTTTGTTGTCTCTCTGTCTCCCTGTCTTAACTCCGAAAGAATACAATTCAATTTAATAAATGTAGTTACGCATAACTTTTCTGTTAACAATAAATCGTGTTTCTTAATTTATTGCCGTTTAATTGTGATTGAAATTCCTCAAATCCAGTCCACTAACTGATGCAATGAATTAAATTTCCAGGACTAAGTCTCTCTGGCCAGATTCATTTAATTTAGCGAAACGGGATTAGGTGATAGAATCAAATTTATGGTTTTCTCTTAAATTCATTTTCACATTCAAATGGCGCCAGCTTTTGCATGTATGTTGTCGACAAATTAATACATTGTTGGCGAGGAGCAGAATAAATAAAAGATTACGTGGGCTTCCCTGACAAAAGCTTGCAGACTGCTGTGATTTAGGGGTGTTTGGTGGCGTAAATGTTATTGTTCATGTACGATTAGCACAAAGGACAGCAGCCAATTCATAACATTGGCGATATAGCTACTCTGGAGGTACTCGAATCAGGTACACTGCACTTATAGTCGCTTTGTAACCGAAGGGCAGCCGATCGCATTTCAAGCGTATCATGGAAACAGCACGTAATCAGATGCCATCCCCATTTGCAATGCTAGAAGCTGGTGGGCTGATGGAATACAATCATTGCGTGGAAAATGAATATAAATGAGAAGTTTTGTGTTTCGTGTTTTCAAATAAAAGGTTGTCCTGAAATTACAAGTCTTTCAGTTATTCAGTAGCCCGAACTTCACGCAAAAAGGGTTCAGACATTCAAAGTTGTAGAATTGTCTCCTGTCCTTAGCAGCACATAACGGGAGATGTTAATTGTAATGAACTGGACTAATGTTGTTCGTACGCTATTTTCTTAGTGTCTTGCATTCCTGCAGCTCAAATTACCCAATTGAAGCACTTTCAAAAGATGCGTCGTTGTAGCATAATTGGAACTGAAGAGCATTTATCCACGATGTTTGCATACAAATGCAGTCAGAACTGACGATCACGGCAACATTTCCGTACTTATTGCAACACTGCAGAAGAAAAGTACAAATGCAAAACACTGTTGAAAATGGCGTTGCAAAGTTTGGGGATGAAGACTCCCTTCCTTTTGAACTAAGTTTTTATAGAGAGTACGAACATTTCACGTCCATCGAACTCAGGAGAAAAGACATTTCTCATGGCATTAATCTAAAGTGAAAAACGAAATCTGGATGGAAAGCAAACCGTTAGGAATCACCTGAGAAGCTTATCAGAATAAATTGTTTTGTTTATACAAAAAGGGAAATTAGAAGAGCTCATAACGGATTATCGGAAAATACTTCAGTCCTTATAAGTAAATGAGGTGTTAAAGTTAAACTAAATATGCAAACAAAATTGAAAAATCCTAAAAGAAAAATCTAAGTACCTAAATAAATTTTGATTCCTCTTTAAACAATAGCATGCATTGTTCCTAGTTCCAAAAAGATAACAAATTACGAAATTTTGACGATTGGTTTTTGTAAAAGGTAGCATAATTGTAGTTCTATTCAAAAAGCTTTCAGAAGTAAAAAACCATGCTCTGCGCTATAAAATTTCTTAAAGATATTAATAAAACATTACTTTTCAATTTTATTTAAATCTACGCTAACACTATAAGTCTATCTAAATACCAATTTAATATAATTATCTAATTAGTGCACTGGGGACCGATTGAACATTTCGCTTATCTTAAAAATAAATCGCAACGACATACTTTGTTTACCCCTCTTTTAATGATGCTCTTAAGGGCTGCAAAGTGTTTCAATAAGTACTTTGGAAAGATTTTTGTCTTTTGATTGGAAGAGAAACACATGTGTGGAAATGAAAGGAAAGACGAAGCGCCTCGAAATTCACCGATGAACCTAGTTAAATTACCGAATTTAAAACCCTTACCCTCAGGAATCATTGCGAGAATCCCAACGTTCATGTGGCTTGGTACATATGATCCCCAGATGAATACAGTTTACAATATAAACGGCGTTTAGCGCAGACTGAAAAATTCTCTTACCTTCAAAACAAAATCCAAATCGTTAAATTGTGAACTGAATTCAAATGTTATTCGGCGCCTCGGCGGTGATAAACTGAAGATTTTATTTGTGTGGAAGAATAATTGAAAGGTTTATAATTTGTGGTGTTTATTGATTTTTCCGTAAGCGAGGGGCCCGAAAAACACCCACTTAAGCCAATTCTGTTTCCACAGGACTAAACCATGAGCGAATTATCTAAAAATAATTCTAATCTATTATCCAGA
Source organism: Leptogaster cylindrica (assembly GCA_963082835.1). Lineage (NCBI taxonomy): Eukaryota > Metazoa > Arthropoda > Insecta > Diptera > Asilidae > Leptogaster > Leptogaster cylindrica. The sequence goes on along the minus strand of OY720105.1, from coordinate 3,482,349 downwards.
GGGTTATCTAATAATAATCCGAATTACAACTCCTACACATAATCGTAACGACCCCAAAAAAGATCTTTGTGACTTTTAACATTATAATACTTTCTTCATTAAAGTTGATAGTTAAGAAATGAGAAATCTTATAGCAATACAAAGAAATCCAATTGAGATTGTTGTAGAGGAGTATTTGGTCTTAACGATTGTTTCTTTGTTGCGGCTGAATCACTGATTTTTTATAAACATTTAAATTTAAGGATTAAAAGGCACAATTCCAGACTTCTTAAAGATTTGCAAAGCAATTTCCATTTTGTCTGTTCTAAAGTGGATAATGTAGGAACACTGAAATGGGTGACATTTAAAATATAAATTATATGTATAAAATATAAAAATTACTAACGGAAATAAAATATCTAGTTATGTCTGGTTTTGTTTTTCATTAACTTTTTATGTTAAACCTTGCCATAAGCTTTTAAAACTCTTTTTTCCTTTCTTTTAAAAGGATCATTCAATGTGCGAAAAAGAACTACTTTATAGGAATCGCAAGTGAGGTGATTTCTGCAATATTTTTCAAAAACCACTCCACAGATTAAACAGCCATTTTGGATCTTATATTCCCGATAAAAAAGCTACCTGGACAGTCTGGCAAACTTTCATCCCTCCCTGAACAGAGACGTTTCCACGAAAATCCATTTCCAGACGTAAATCTTTTTGGCCTGTTTGCTTCGTGTTGTAACGTTTCATTCGTTTTTGCTAATAACGAGATTTTCGCTGAGCAGAAATTCTGTTTACTTTCCGTCTGCTTTTTCAGGCGTTCGGCGTGCTACCAATCCTGTATTATTTTTTTTTACCGCGACAATCATATTATCAAATAAACGGAACTGGTAATTTAATACACATTTTCTTGACTTGCGCAATATTCCCATTCGGCATTCGGAGACAGATAAATGCCATCCATCGTTATTGAATACTTACAATTCAAATACTTTTTTTGTTATTTTAATACTTTCGCAAAAAAGCGTATTCAATTGTTTGGTGTTGTTGAAAATACAATTTACGTTACTTAAGCATGCCATTTTTGATTAATATTTTAATATGACAAAGACATTTTGATAATATGTAACCAAGAAACTCATTTGTTTACAAGTTAGCAATTTGTTTATGGAAAACTTATTGTTGGTTCGTTTTTCAATTTAAACCTAATTGTCTCCTTCATTCATAATAAATACGGGATGCTATTGAAAATGCATTAACTTTGTAAAACAATATACCTGTTTTGTAGCATTAACTTTAAAATACTTGGGACCGTTACCTGCTTTCGGATATTTAAAATATGTGCGTTCCTCTGCGGTGAAAAACCAAAGAGCCGTTGCGTCGCTTTACTCTCGAATGAAATAAATTATACTCTCTTCAAGGGGATGGAACTGACATATAAGGAAATGAAGTTAACCATGATTTATCGATGAACTTTCAATTCAACGATTTTTAGTCTGGAGAAACAATAAATTACATCAATGGCAAGTCATGTAGTCCGTTCGCTCCAGGAATCCAGAAAGAATTTCAAGGAAGGCAAGGGCGGAGTCAGTCCCATTTTTATATTTAGTGGATTCATTCGAACGTGAACAAGAACAGACATAAATGTTTTTCACTTATTTGCTGTTCCAGAGAGATTGATTCAAATTTGCAGTAATTCTTTAAAAAACACTCATTTTTTTATCTGATTGAACAAAAAAATAGAAATGGATTTTGTCAGCCTGTTGAGTGACGAAATAATACGTTAACAACAAATTTTGGCAGTGATGACAAAATATGTCAAAAAAGTTTTTAACCATAGAAAGAACAATTTTTAAAGCAACTCAATAAAATGCCGTTATTATCTGTGAGTGTGATTCACTGATTCCCCTAACTGGAAAGTAAAGCAATTAACTTACCGCTGCTGCGTATTGTGACCACTGACAGTTTGGAACAGGACAGTGACTAGTACTTGTGAAAAACTTTTAATTGATTTTGAAATTCAACACAACTCATCTCCCTAAACTTAGAAAACCACCCTACTATAAAATAAATATGTCATCATCCGTGAAATTATATTGACGTGTATTGGTTGCATTGTAGTTCTTATTCTTTGAAGCTGATCTTTTTTTTTTTTTTATTACGAAAAACAAAATTATAATAATAAATCAGTTCACAACAAATGATTTTCATTAGATAATAATGTTGCATTTATTAAATTACTTAACTGATTCAAAGTTTTGCAATATGCTTGAAAAGTTTGCGGTACAATTGGAATGCACTTCTGCACTGCATTTCATGCACATTGTTTCGCCGAGCACTCGCGAAACTTTGTCGTTTTATTTCGGCAATAACTTTAGCTTTCCGTAACCGAAGGGCATTGCTTCTTTGTGTTGTCTGATCAATTATGTAAAATGTAATGTTTACCATATTAATCATATCGCGCATCGCAATTACTTTCGACAAACGCGAAATCTGTAAAGCGCAGCAATGAAACGAGAAACAATGGAATTAACGAAGTGATATGGATCTCGACAATTTTCCAGTCTAAAATGTAAATTTTCTTTAATATTAGGCCAAATTTTGTCTCTTCTGTTTTTTTTTCTTTGCTTCTTTATGGGAAAAATTTATCGTTCTTCGAGTTGTTAAGGTCCATAGCCACCAAATGAAGGATCTTTTTTTACCCCGGGAGCAAAAATATTGAGAAGCAGTCATTCATTATTCAATTTGATAACGAGTAAATTTGAGGAATCACGTTTTGGGATTTAATCAGAATCAGGAATACACAATTTCTTTTAGACTTTATCAAATTTAGAAATTAGGTAAATTAGTTTATTCTCCTCATTTGTCAAATGTTATATTGAATAAATGTAAAATACGAATTTGTGAGAATCGTTACCCTAATTTTAGATTCAGCTTATAATGTTGTTCTAAAATAAATGATTTCACATGAAATACCTACAAGTGAAATGTTGAATGTTCAAATGATTAGGGAAGCTCCAAAAAACTACCAAAACCAATTTTTATGTTTGTTACTTGACTTCTTTTGAAGTAGTTTTATTATAAACACGCCTCACTAGTGATTATTCTATATTATAAGGTTACTGGTTTCGATCATTATATTAAAATTTTTAGTAGTTCATTTTAAGAAGGAACCTATTTTACATATATCATGCTGTTAGTGTATATTTTTGTAAGTTCTAAAGACGGTGTTTAGTCCTAAATTGGCCATCATCACGCCTTGATTTATCAGTTATCCTTAATCTCGTTGATTTTGCGAAGAGCTCACAGAAATTTTAATTCATAATCAACTAAAAACATTATGAAAATTATTCACAAGTGAGCTGCAAAAATTTGTTACACGTGTTTATTTTGCAAAAGGTGTAAACTAAATTTCCAAATTTGCTACCTTAGGGAAACGAGCAACTTGAACTCCTCACCTTTTTGTTTCTCTTTCCATTTTATTTGATCAGGATCAATCCATGTAAGTTAAAAAGTTAACAGGCTGCAAGCAAAGGTACAAAAAGATTACCTGAAAGAAGCGGAAAAAGTGTTGAGGTCATGGAACGAGCAAAAAAGTTTGCAAACCTTTGTTAAACGTGGGCCGCTCGGAAAGTATTGAACCAGGATTTTTCAATTTTAAGGAATTTTTATCACGACCAAAATCAAAAAGGTTGAATGAGAAATTTTATTGAAAGAAAACAAAACCGGAAAAGTTAAACTCAAGCTCGGGGATTATTTTGATTATTGTTTAGGTACGAATTCTTTTGCTTTATTGTGTTAGAAAACTTTCTGTTAATGCATTCTTTTCTGATGCCTATGAGGCAAATTTTGTTAATACTTGTGAAAATATTATTAAGCTGTGTGATTAAGTCTGTATTGTCATGCATAGGTCCTTCCTCAGTGTTCTTTTAATAATTCATATGGAAAACTTTGCGAAACTGTTGTACTTCACAATAGAATGCGACTCTAACTATGTGCCCGTAAGTTAATATTTAACTAAAGTTAGGAGTATCTGAGAAGGGTGTATGTAAACTGTGGTGCATTGCAAAATAGAAGCCCGGATGCACCTGCAAAAGCGCATTCAAATGAATGCATTCGCATAAGAAACTTTCCAGATATTTAACTCCAAGCAGAAGGAATTCAAATAGGGAAGTGTTCTGAGAGCAATTGAAGGGCTTTGCCGTTTTCAGTAGAGTACTCAGTAAAGTTAAGCCTTGGCAGTCAAAATTCCCCGGAATTGCAGCGATGAAGAAATTCGGACGAGGCTCAGGTAGGAATACTGCAAAAAACATGGAAGTTCCGAAATTGTTCCGAATACCTAGAACAGTTTAAGTTTTGGAGTTTTGTGTGTTCTTCTTCTCTATGCCTTGTGAAATCTGTCCATTAATCTAAAGTAGTTCGTTTTAGTTTCTTTTAGACAAGAAAGTTTACTTTGTACTTTTCTGGAAATTGAGCAGCTAAGCATTTTTTGAAACCGAATTTTTTCAATAAGTCGTTGAAATGTAATGTAGGTATACCTACTCTTTAATTTTCATGTAAGCTCTTTCTATTCAAATTTAAATATTAAACAATTAATCGTAGTTCTGAAGTATTCTTTGAAGTATTCTTAATACGACTACATAATAAAATTAAACAAATTTATTAAAGTGGTAAATTTGCACTTAAAAAACCTAAATCCAAACAATTATTTTGTAAAAACTAAAAGGAAATACCTATCGCACTACCTAAATTGATTTAAACTTGAAGAAGCTAATTTTAACTATCCCAATTAAGTAATTAAAAACTTTAAAAGTTTCAATAATAATTTTTATGAAAAAAAACTAAATGTAATTTTAGAGCAGCTGAAACTTTCTAAAAACTATCTTTAGACTTGAATTTTAACCCTATACATACATTGAATATAGTGGGGACTTGAAAGGCAAAAAATTTTAATCATCATGAGTAGGTACATGACATCAATTGAAGGATGTTACCCCGAGGTGAAATAACATGGACCACCCCGTCAAGAAGCTCTTTCCACTTAAACTCGGAAAGAACTTATCAAAGGCATCTGTCTGTAAGGAAGACGTTCGTGTGGAGAACTTGAAGGAGTTGAAGAGATTTACGTTGGGTTGTCTACTACGGTTTTACCTATTACGGTATTTTTTGCATACTATAAGTTGCTGATGTTACACATTCTTGAGTTTTCGCTGATACTCGCATAAATATGTTACCACGAGGCGGATGTTCGGCAAGGAGTGCAAAGACTTTTACATTATTGCTAATGGAGAATTTATCCACAGTTTTCAAGTGTTTCGTCAAAAATCAAACTTCAGTTTAAAAGACGATCCAAAACTTCTGGAAGTAACTTCAATTAAATTTTGAAAAGCCAGTTTTGCCCTTTTAACTTTGAAGAACTTGAGCAGCAAACATTTTCATGAAATCAAAAAAAAAAGTCTTGAAATTACGAATAAGAGAAAAAAATGACATATTTAGTATTAATTGAAAAAAATATATTAACATATCCAGAGTTCTATACGTCAACATTTAGATTGAATTTTCTGGTTTAATTATAATCTGCCCTGGGCAGAAGAGAGTTTCCTTCTAAAACAGAAAACACTCGCGAGAAACCCCACAATTAAAACAGATTTTGTATAGAGAAGGTATGACAAGCTTTAACCCTTTGTAGATTCCCTTGCAAATGCCTGCATATGTTCACACACAACAGAAACATTACCAAATAAATAGATGAGTTTAATGGTAATGTCTGAGTCTGCTGATGCTGGAAGATCTCCCATTTTACTAAGTTTCACCTAATTGCAGAACGTTACACGGAAACATTGTGCAAACTCTGCACAAACACAATATGCTACAGCTAATTTTTATAGATAAGTAATTGCGCACAGAGAATGCAATTCTCAGTAATTGGAAACAGTTGAGATTTCCTTTCAGTAGGTCATTATATAAACACCAATTAATTTAGTGGCCAGAGGTAAATTTCAAAGTCATTAAGGATCATTAGCTTCTTTGTCAAATTGCTCCTTCCGGTCCGAATGCATTTGAATGTGACAGATGGATGAATGGCGTAAATTCCTCAATCACTTAATTTAATTAATTCGAATATATATAGAACTGTGAATTTGCTTAAGATTAGATCTTAAGTGAGAAAATGCATTTTGAAAAATTTCCCCACGAAAATCTTTCGAACTGTTAGAGGAAATTCTACTTCACTTTTCCATTAGCAGGCTATTGTAAAATTATCCTTTAAGAAGGCACATTCTAGATTCAGTGATGATGGCAGGATGTGAAAGCTTTCATGACGTTAATTCCATAAGAACACAGACAGTCTCTTTAAATTACGCTCACAGCTCAGAAAAGCTTGCGCCAGTAATTTTAAATATTTACCGGGTTTTATGTTTCACCACTATTTATCACACAATTTCTACTTTCATCTTTTCGCGGAAATTTTATCCTTGAACTTTAATATTAATACCTGCACAAGAAGCAGATAACTGTTAATCTTTGTTGAAGAGACTTAAAATGAGGACAATATAATTTGCTTTCAATGAAGTAACGTAAAAATGAGTTTATGAAAGACAGTTTTTTGAAAACTTCTTTAATTACATATTTAATATTTTCAGTGAAATTTTCATTAGATTAATATTAATTTTTATGAAATCATTTTCCTCATTGGAATTAATTTTGACAATGCTGCACGTACACAGTGAACAAAGCAATTCAATTAAATTCTGGAGTGTTTGGCCATTTTGCTCAGCTTATTAGTTTGAGTCCTATTTGCATAAATCACTCCTCATATCTTGACTCTCTAATGTTTGTGCAAATCGACCCAGATTTTGCCAGGAACATGACATCTATGTCGCCTCCTTCTATTAGCAATAATCGAACACCACTCCACGTTCTGTTGGCTTTCAAGCCTAACTGTACGCAAAGTGGAGCACAACTAGTTGAATTACGTCATGCCTGAAATTTATGGTTACCTCAGAAGTGATTCGAAGCATTGTTATCCTACTTGAAACAACCCTGAGAGGATGCTGACAGCATCTGCGTTTTATCTACAGGATATCTCTACTGATAAGTTTTGTTAAGGTTTACTTATGACACAAGCACTTTCACGTGTTATGGGATAAAATAGTACTTTAAAATTACTATGTTTCAAGAGGGCAGGCACAAAGGGTTAAGTTTTCTTAGTTTTGCATAAACGTGTTATGTCGGCATTTATACAATCAAAACTGTGCTCAAAATTATAAGCATTGCAAACAGTTCATTAATAATTTATTAATTATGCGGAATAATTTTGATCTAGATTCTATGCACGAAAAACAATTTTAATTAATTTCATTTTTTTTTTAATTTCATAAATTTGTTATTACCTGGTGTGAAATCTAATAATATAATAGTATACTAATTAAGCCGTATCATAATGTTCGATTACCATTTCCAAGCAGTCTTAAGGCGCGTTCTCACGATTCAAGTTTAGTTGAACGATTAAAGTGGTCAACAAAACTGCTGTTTTTTTCTCAGGGCACAACTTACAAGCATGTATCATGTACTTCATGAATTACATTAATTTGAATAGAACATTTTTTAAGCATGGTATTATGTTATGGTTTTGGAATATTTTGAATATGCATTTGGAAAATTGGAAAATTTGTGTAGGTACCTACATAACAAGCTTTATTTTGAATCAAATTCTTTCTCGAAGATGTCGAAATTGTCTTGTTATTATTGTTTATTTGTTATTTGTTACTGCGTTATTAAGCTATGGTTTTCAATAAACTTCGCCGGCGCAATTTTTTGGAAACTATAGCTTTAGGCTTGTTTGATGATTCAATTGCTTATAGTTGTAAATTGTCTTCTTGCACAACTATAAACAGTTGAAAAAAGGCTAATAAGGCAGTTGTTGAACTTTTGATATTAAATTACAAATGTAATCAAATGATTTTGAAATTTTGAAATTTATTTTATTTTATAATATTGCAGTTCCTTTGAAAAGGTTTTGTTTGAAGCTGCAGTAAGTAAAACAACAACAAAACACAGTCCATTCACCAAAATAGTGTACGGTGTGGGCCGGCATAAATACAGCACCATGTTTTCTTTTTGCTCTTAGGAATGACCGCGCCTACTTACAACGACAAAAATAAAACAAAATTTATTCCCTTCACCCTTGTATGCAGTAGAGATGTAGACTTCCATTTTTCCGGCATAAAGTGTCTATGTATATTGAAAATAACCAGACTTCATAAAGAGTTTCGTGAGTGCAAAATTATTATAAAATTGCAATACTATAAATTCTTAATTGCAATTTTGTCTTTTAACAACACAAAAGAGTGCTTAACTCGCAGAAACAAAAACAACTACACTATCTTGACAAACGCATAACTTATGGAGGATTTTCACACTTGGGGGTCTTAGGCGCACTTTAATTAGTGCCTTACAGCTGTGGAAAGGTTAATAACATTTGCATTCGTGTCGAAGCTGAACACATCACGTTGCTAACGACTTTAAACTAATGTTGTAATCGTCTTTATCCGCGAACTAATGAATGGTGCTGCGCTCATGTTACACTGGCAACAAGTTAAGGTCTTCTTAATTGCGTTCACCAAGCTAGAGATTTACCTGGCAATTTGAAAATGTAATTACAAAATCGTTTCTTACACATGGCTTCAGAAGGTCATGAACTGCTCTTGGGTAGGTATTCGACTCAAATTTCACTTCAAAAGTACTTTGACTTTTCAGTTAAAAAATAATTATTTGTCGGTAAGAGTAAGGAACTTGTAATAAAATTCATGAACCATGAACCATTGCTGCTAAAATATGTTGCTTGAAACATTTTTGGTACTCAGACTTTTCGGAAAATATAAACAACATCAAATGAAATTGTCGTAAGGAGTTTACAATGATTTTGAGGTTTTCCCACAAACTTTTCAAGTTCTTTCTGTGAATTTGACTCCGAAAAATTACCTGCGACTGATTAAATACCTGTATAATATCATTGCACCTCGGCTTTAAGTCTCTCCATTAGAATGTATAGAATAAATACGTTCTGGCGTTAGCTGAGTTTGCAGCAGCTTAAATCACATCGACAGACCCTGAAAGCAGTTATAATCTCGTTTGCGAAAATTTCCCGTGATTTAGTGCAGTTGTCAAACCCTGGCTAAGCCAAGAAATTCCAATGGGAGTCGCTCAGAGACATTAGACAATCCATTTATCCTTTCGAGGCGGTTATCGGGAAGTCGGAGTGGGCGGTGGTGACTAAACTAAATCAAAACGTATTTATGGGTGACAACGATCAGTGTCTGTGCGGTACTTGTAAATCCATTAGTACAGATCCCAGGAGAGCAAATAGATCAGAATTTATGAACTAAAATCCATTCAATGCCGGCAGCGAATACAACTTTACGGGGGTGGTTGGCTACTCCCCGCAGTGTCATACGAGTGCCGGGGTAGATTATCTCTTTTAGGCTCCACCACAGACAACAAAATGTATTGTAAAATAAAAACGTTTTTATGAAGAACCGAGTAAAATAGTCAATTTTGCACAGCGTCTTTTAAAAGTGTCAAAACAGAGCGAGAATTAGATCCCGAGAATCAAGAATAGCAACACCATTTCCACACCCACTGACAAGGGTTGGATATTTATTGCGGTCTTAGTTGGACCAACTCAAGGTGCAGGGGAGTCCGTAAAAACTCTCTGCCAATCAAATGTTTCTGTTTCCCTGAGAACTGCATAACAGCTGCTCTTGTTCCCAGCTGGATGTGGTTTCTCTTCCCCAAATCTTGTTTTCGCTTTTTAGCAAAACTCCTGCAGCCTTGTTTCTGACATACGAAGAATTTCATCATTAATTAAAACCGTCCAGAAGGAAGAGGGAAAAACAATTTCCGAAGTGGAACGTAAAGGGTTAAATTTGGCATGAAAGAAAATTTCCTCGAATTTTAGGTACTTTTAAATGAGCTTTGTAAAACCACTTCGATAGGTTTTCATTAAAGTTTTGTCCAACTATAAATAAATATTGATTTGTCTCTAAAGACTAAAACGTGGATACAACTGGAAAAAGAGAACCTAATTTTTTTAAGTCGCCTGAGTTAGTGAGCGAGAGTCCTTTGGATGCCTTTTTAGGAACAATCGGAGAAGTATTCCATTTCAATCGCGGTAACAAAATACTTTGGAAAAAAAACTTCTGGCATTTTCGATCAAATGGTCGGAATTTTCTCATTTCAGTTATTTATAAATACCTATATTGCAGATAATATTATAGTTCAGCGAGCACATTTCTCCATTTGAAACAATTTTTTATTCAGCGGAATATTTATTTTAAACTGCAAATTGCAAACCCTTTAAATTGAACTTGTAAGTCCTGATGAAATTATGGGAAAGGAAAAATAAAAATTTCCTTTGATTTATGCAAATTCTATGAAGGATGTACGTCATCAGAAAAGATGCAGTTTGAAAGTGTAACAGACATTTTTAACCTGAGGTTCAATTTTTATATAACAGCTAATTGAAAAATACTGAAAAGTTGAAGAAGTTTGAAAATCGATCAAAGTTATCGCGCGAAGAAAGTTGAAGAGGAGCAAAGGATAAATTATCAGAACTTTCTCGAGTTGAGTAGCCATTAACTCAGATATGCAAGAGTACACTCCACTTCAAAAGTACGAAAGCGTATCTGGAACGACGGAGTTTAACTACAAAGGATTAAGAATGGTTCGCATCTATAGTGAGAATTTTTCTTTTCATTAAAATTTTACTTTACATTTTGTTACCCCTTTTTCAGATACGAAAACATATGTGCTAATTATGGAAAAAAACTTACTGGATAATAATGAGTTTATCAAAAATTTTTATTTCCCGAAAATTACTGCAAATTTTCGATGCAATAAAATAATTTTTAATAAGCCAAATAAATAAAATATGTGCAAGATCTAAAACTAACTTGGTTAAGTTTTGCTGTTCAAACTTAAACTAAGCTGCCGAAGCCCAATAATGCAGAATAAGTTGCAGAGAACCTTAAAGGCTTTTGATAAATTTCTATACTATAAACATAGTTAATTACAATAAATACATTTATTAATATTTGTCGTTCGGAAATTAGTTGAGTAAGTATATTTTTATTAGAAGGTTGGCTTCGAAAGCACTGTTTTTGTTTTAAGAAATAAATTTTAAATTATGCTTATTATTCTTTCAATCAAAGTCTGCGAGAAAATCGCCCGTAAGTTTTATGACAACGTCAAATTTCGTTGTCCTCAGCTGGTGTGACACGAATTTAGTTCAATGAGCAGTAAAATCATCAATAATTTAGATAATGTGAAAATATTAAGTAAATTTTTTATTCTTCGAATTTTAGTGCTGATAAATGTTCATAAAAATCGATTATTTGAACAAAGCATTAAGCAGTGTATATAGCAAGTTTTTGAATAAAGAAAGGCAATAAACAAATGGTGACATTTAATGATTTTGAATTTGAGTGCTTTTATCTACCGTGTAGTCGTTAATAACTCCTTGTCACATGCACAGCTAAAAGTAATAACATTTCAAGAGTGTGAGAATTAATGGAACTTCTGAACCTTTCTTGTAAGCATATTGAATATACCTATTAATTGATTAATTCATTGGTTACCTGAAACGGAAGTCAGAAGGAGATGAATGAATATTCCATTTAATATATTTCAATTCACAAAACCATTCCTTCCAAATTGTTAGCAATGCAATGAACTTTTCAAATTTTTCCTTACTGACAGATTTACAATTGGCAAAAACAATTAATCAAAATGACTTTTCGATACTCTTTCGTTGCTAATTTGCAGCATATTTTCCTTCTTGGGGTAAAAAGTTTAATCCCAAGGAATCAGGTACTTACTCGGTGAAGGTAAATCACCTTGAAATACACAATACAGACAGGTTTGCGATTGTGTCCCATTTCTCCAAGATATGCTTTCTGCCTAAAATATATAATAGTTGCTAAATATCTTGGGCTTTAAGACATTTCTGCTCTCTTTAAGTTGGTGTCCTTAAACCTTTAGCAAATAATTCGTGAGAGGTGCCAAACGCTCTCCTTGGTTTACTCTTTCGCCGTAGAATTTCTACGTATAAAATGATTAAAATGCTAAAAAAAAGTTTTTCTCGACGTTCTCTTTCTCTTTTAGAATGCAAAGGAAAAAATTCACCACTCAAGTTATGCAGCCGGTCCCGATGTTACTTAAGGGGAAATCCGGCTTTGGTGAGTTCCTAGAAATACTCTCGCCAGTTTTATAGTAGTTGTGTGAGTTGAAATGTTCCTGAATTTATTTCCTGTAACAAAAACACGAAATCATATGGTTTTTGCAATGTGTTAAAATTCTCCCACAATATCTGTTTGTTAAGGTCGATTTTTGTGTTAGGAACATGTTTTCCAGATTTGAAAAGCGTCGTTCGGGAGTTCATTTTGTTCGAGGAATTTTCCGGATTTACATACTTTTATCAACAAATTTAAATAATGTTTTAAAAATAGCCCTAGAGCAGTTCTACTAAAATCATTTAGCGTTTGATAACTTTAATTTAGCTTTTAATTAAGTGATGGCTGCTGCCCTGCTGGCAGTTTTATTTGTCTGTAGGAAATTTGGAGGATGTCTCTGAATAATTGCAATCATTCAGTTGTAGGAGTATAGCATATTCAAATATGATGAGTAAAACAAAAAGATACAAATCAAAAACACGCTCCACTTAAAAAAAACAAAGGCATCATTGCGTCCTGTGGGAAAAATTACTTCCACAAAGTTTTATTTTTTATTTTATTTGTTTCTTAACTTCTTTCACGCGCTCTTTTTCATTTAAATTGCAATAAAGAAAGTTGTTCCTTCTTTTTGAATAATATTTGGTTAAAAGTTCATAGGCTTTTTAACTGCATAAATTGATAATTTACTGTTTGCATTTCTTTAGCATACACTTAACAAGGATTTCACAAGAAAATCTAATTCTACATTTGCATTACCCAGATGATTATTCTTGTGCTGTGCTAATTTAAAAGGACTCTTTAACCTCACAGACATTCCCATGACCTGGAAAATGGGACTCAGTAAGTGTTAATTAAGGGCGAGCGGCTTTAGCCACAGAATTCTGGTATTCATTGTTTTACTTAGAACTAAATGTAAACCCTTCCGAAAATTACTTTGTTTGTTGTTGCACCTTTTATGCCCTTTTTTAGACACTATAATTATTGTTCAGAATTTATTAATCGCCAACTACTGATTAGATATAACAATTTTTTCTGTTAGAAATAAATGCATTGGCTTAACAATAAATCTTAAAATGATAAAGGAATTTTTAATTCTTTAAATTAGTTGAAGAATATATTCTTCAACTCTGAATATTGTACATTAAAAAATATTTTAAAATATTCTTCAAAAATATGTAATCAATAATAAAACTAATTTTATAACATAGGTAATACCATTAAAATACATTTACCCGGAAATGGAAGAAACCCACTTTTCTGAATACATTTCTTTATTGTATGGAAACCGAAATTGACAGTTAATTGACAGTTTAGATGATTGATGAGGAGAAACTGGATCAAGGGAGGGCACCAAAGCCCGTAATGTTGCGTATGTGTTGCGAAAAACTTGCTTTCGAATTACTGTTCACGTATCCGTATTAGAATTAATTTTGATTCCCAATTGGACAAATGTGATTATTCTCGTTCACTTATTCATGGTGTACGCGTGGTGGGGATAATCAATCAATGATGGCTATATTACAAAATATTAAATATAATAAATTAAAGCTTATTGAGGTATTTTACCAAAACACACACTCACAGTTGAAATAATTGTTAATGTGTTCGTAAAACTCCTTCGATATAAACAATGGAACGTTGGATAAAGTACCAAAAATACACATATATATATATATATTATATACGAGTATAAGTGATGCTAAATAAATATAAAAAGTGCTAAAAAATACATCACAAAAAGTGATTCTATGTGATAATAAAAGGGACCTCAATCAAATACAGCTATGGGTGTAGTTCCCTTTTTATCTGTACAATGGCGCCATGTATCTATCTTCTGCTGGTTTATGGGATGATATCGTTACAAAAGGTTCTCGTTTTGGTATCCGAATCTAATATAATCGCTTCCTGCGTAATAATTTGTTTTAAGTTAAACTTGGAAAAGTTGCAAAATATTTCAGACTGTGCGGCATTTATCTTGAATAATACACAACACTTCTTGTTTTATTAACTCTTCAATACAACAACAAAAAAAAAAAAAAAAAAAAAAAAAACATTGTATGCAGACATTAGTTTTTATGTGAGTTAGAACGTGATTAAATGTATTTGGAACAAAGGAATCAGTGAAAATAGGCAATTTGCGTACAAAGTTTTAATAGAGAGTGAAACTTTTAATGGAAAAAATATTCAATTGAGAAATGACGAAATTCACGGTTTGTTAGGATTCATAATAATAAAATTCCAACTGTTGTATGTTTTTTCCAGCCTATATCCTTGTTTGATTCTGCATATGGTGGCTTTCATCTGCCGTTATTTTTTTCCATTTTGGTTTTTTTTGAAAAACTTGAACTTTCCCTTGAAATCGAACTCTCAGGAAATTGAAGAAATGTAACTTTGGCGAATCCCTGAACATCGTTAATCATTATTTATGGGAGGAACGTGAGGGGCGTAGTCAAAAGCGGTGCGTTTATTGGAGTTTGAGGAAATCCAACGCAGATTTACTGTTGTTATCGGTTCGGTTGTGGCAATACGTTGGGTCCTGTTTTCTTTTTGCACTTCCTGATTGATTTTCCCAACTTGTTTTCAACTCAAGCCACTGAACGAAACTTTAGCAACATTTTCATGGCAATAAAAAGAGAGTGTGGTTTGAATATTTTTGGGTGTGTAGGACGAAATTCGCGTTTAAATCCAAGATTGATGTTGAGATTTATGGGATAAAATTTGTTAATACTTTCAATCCAAACCGATATTTTTCGATGGTTTTACTCAGTTTGGGATAAAGGAAACGTCGAATATGGGAGAGCCGATTAAGGTAAAATGTTTGCAGAGATTTCATTTAATCACAATGTTTTGTGGAGTATTAGAAACATAAATATTCATGACTTCTTCACTATGTAAGAAAAAAAATCGGAAAACATTTAAAATGTTTGTACAATTGCTATATTTTTTATGTATTAATATACTATACAACCTAAAATATCTTCAAATTAGCAATAACCACAGAAAATGTGCATGTCTCTTTCAATTTAGCCAAAAATATTATTTGTTCGAATCAATTCTGAAAGCCATTTTGAATGTGATAAGACCAGTTATTCGAATATTATTATTATATGCGATCTAATCATAACTGTGTGTCATCAATTGGACCATTTTTTGCTTCTTGGAACACAGATGTAGTCAAATAAATCTCGCCCCAAATCCTGGGTCTAAGTTCAAATTCTTTCCAAAACCTTTTAAATGGCACCTTTATTAATGCAATAAAAAAGCTAAATAACTGTTTGATGGTATGAGTCGGGAAATAAGATATGGATAAAAGCAAAACTCACGAAATTCAATTAAAGGACTGCGAAATGGAAAGGAAACGATAATAAGGGAAATGGTTTTGTTGAACCCTCAGCGATAGGGTTTCCATTGACCGAAAGTTTTCGGGGGGATCAAACCTCTCACGTCTTTCCCATAAAATTGATGAACGGTTTTCAAGGAATTTTTCTTTTTCATGTTTATTAGATTTCTCCAACTGCTTATTGATATCATTCTAAGGAAGAAATTTTCAATTTTTCCAATAGGTACCACCTAAAAGTCAATGCTATACATAAACACGTTTTAACAAAATAGTTGTTTCGTTTTCCTGATTTAATAAGCAGTCATAATATTGAATATTATTGGTTGATGAGAACAACCTTTTGTATAGAAGCATTAATAAAATTTGGTAATCAGAAATCATTTTCATTGATGAGCTTATCTTGTGAATCTGTGGTTCATATTAAGAATCAAAAAACATAGTTTAATAGGTCAATAATAACAATAATTATTTTAAAACACATACAAAAATTAGTTAAACCTGCAGGACAAGTGTGATTTTGTTTTTTTAATTTCCGAAAATGATCTCCAATTTGTTTTCCAGACATTTCCTTGTTCCCCGGATCCATGAGCTTAACTTTTTGCTAACCAATTTAATAGAATATGCAGTGACCATTCTGTCAGAAATTTTCGAAAACAATACCATTATAAATGAGCAGAAAAAACTTCTGTTGCAATTTCTATGGAGCCATTTTATAAAACCTTAACAATCTGCAGGCATTTTGTAAACACTTTGTTCACACGTTTTATGGATTTTTATTTTCCCATGTTCAATTAGGAACAGAAATGTAACCATAAAAATGTTTCACACGTGCAAACAACATTCAAATGAAGCAAAAACGACGGCATATTTAAAATAAAATATTCGATTTAAAATTTATAGCTTCATATAATCGAAGTAAGAAGTTCAATTCGAACACGACGTACAATTTATAGTGTAGCTAAGGTACCTATTGTTGTTGCGAAAACACGATTTTTTGTGTTTGAGCAAGGTATGTATATTGTATATAATATATCATACGTATAAATTTTTGTAATATTCGTGACGTCACAATTTATAAAAGTTTACTGTAGTCAATTTATACAAAACATAGTTGACTACCATCGTTTACCTGTTCTTGAAGCGAATTTTGTGGAATTTTCTGAATGATATATAAAGTTCCTTTACCATTAGACAGTATTTCACAATGCACTTTTCTATTTTAAACAAAAAGAACTTTATATATTATATATCTTCAGGAAATTCTATAATATTCGCTTCAAAAACATTTTACATGCTAACCACAAACGATCGTAGTGAACAATGTTTTGTACAAATTGACTACAGTAAACTTTTATAAATTGTGACGTCACGAAATTTACAAAAATTCATACGTATCCCTATTATAGAATACATTGTGTTTGAGGAAATTTGCAATTTTAAATATTGCGATGAGTGAAAATATTTATTTATATTTATTTAGATGAGATTAAATTTATGAATAAAGCTTACGATAATAAGTGGAATATTTTTATAGTTTTTTATTTGTTGTAAAAATTCACACAAAGAGGTTGAAAAGTTATTATAAAAGAGTAAATTGAAAATTAGTTTTGCAAGAAAATGTTTTCAGTTTTCCATGAACCTAGTTGCCTCCTTAAAATAAATTCATAGTGCAGGATTACCCATTTCTGAACAATGAAAAGTGAAAAATGAGAAGTTTGCAGTCTTTCAAAGGAGCATAAGTAACGCTGTGACTAGAATTAAGTTTATAATATAATTCGTGAGGAAGACAGATTTCGAAAATTACCAATTTTTTTTTAATTAATTTGTTTCTAATTTCTAATTTCCCAGATTATTGCACCAAACGTTTATCTGCAACGCCAAATACTTGAAACGAATTAGCAAAGAATTTTTTGTAAGAGAAATGTGGCTCTCTTAAAATGTTGTACTTAACGGTTCTTTCAACTCTGGTACAGGAAGCTCATGCGCTCTGCATTTTACGGTCTTGTCTAAGATCATTTTGTATGAATATTATAGAATTTGAATGAAAAATCCCTCATTTTTCATGTCTCCTAGATTTCTAGAACGCAGATTCACCACGTCAGTCGAATCTCTGGGGTAAAAGTGTGATTCGATGCTCTCAAGACTTCACTTTTAATGACATTTCGCGCGATTTTCTGTGTGGGTGTTTGGGTGAGTTCTCCCTGAATGATAAGTCTGTGATTTGGAGTTAGTAATCAAGTGCCCGTCCACCATTTGCGACCGACCGATGCACGCCACGATGCATTTTCTTCGAAACGTTTACTCGACTGCTCGAGTAAACGTATTTTACATTTGGAATAAAAAAAAAATTAAACCACCTGAGTTTAGTTTGATCGTAAAAAAGTTTTATGAAAATTTAATTATTGATATAATGAAAGAAGCAAACAAATTAGGCTGTTATTTTCAATTTCATTCGAGGCTGTGTTTTTTTTATCTCTCACGGAAGTAAACTCATTCGCACTCGATTTAGTGATCAGTGGCTCTAAAACAAATGGAGGCTTGAATGAGTTTTATAATAAAATTCACACACGATAGAACATTGAAAACCGAGTTAGGAGCTGCCAACAAATAGCCACAGTGACGCATAAATTAAGAATTGGATTATATAATAAATGATTGTATTGTAGTTTATTTGGGTTGGTTTGACCAAGCGCACAAACATTTACGCATGCAACTTTTTTACATTCAATATATTATAAATTTTTATAATATTCATATATATTTTGTATAACTAGTTCAATTTTTTTTTGTAGTATAATAAATCTCTAATATGCAAACTGTAGCAAACTGTGTACAGGACAAGTACAACGCATAATGTCTGAGAAATTTCTTGAAAAAATATTTCACATGTGTATTCTTACAATTATAAATAAATTTGACGTCAGATAATATATACTTACTTATATAGTATGTATCTATATCTAATAAAAAGGAAGAATTTCTGCAAAATTCCACTGAATACACCAATATAAAAGATGACTTTCAAGACATTTCTTCAATCTTTTTGCAATAAAAGAACACAAAAGAATTTGTTCAATACAAAAACTGGAATTTGCCTGTTATGTCAAGTATGTTTACAATTTGTTGTAGATATTTTTTATTATATTTATTTTTATTAAAATCTCTCAGAGCTTCACCCTTTTTCTACAAAAACAAATTCTTAAATTAGAAGTATATAGTACAATGTTATAGTGTAATATTATATTTGTATACATTGTCAAAAAATAAGGTAAACAATGTAGCCTTATTATATTTAGATATCTATGACAATCGGATGAAGCTGGATGGTGAAGTGATCTGACAAATTGGTTTCTATGAGAATAATATTTAACAATATTTTGAATATATTCGAACTAAAGAACTATTTCTAGAATTTATAGAAATTTGTTAACATTTCATTGTTATAGTTCCAATAATGCTAAGAGCTTTAACTTTTTTCAGGAAGGACATTTTTCTCGATTCACACTTTTTCAAAAGGATATAGCCCGGCATACAATCCGAACTTTTCTGAAGGACTCCGTACATACGTTATTATTAAGATGCAGCAACTCACTCTCATAATAAAAACACTTTAGCATTTCCTTGAGCCTTGAAATGTTTAGTCAGACTGTTTTATTTTATGGAACACAATGAAGGACTATATTTGTCAATATCTAAGATTTTCTCTTTAACACACTTCTTTATAAAGGACATAATATGTTATAATTATATATACATAATTATCGCATTAAAAGTTTCATTAAAGTTTTTGTTGGATGAATTAACCTTCAATGATTTATGATAGCTATTTTTCAAATATAAAATAGGTAACTTCCGTTTTTTTTTTTTTGCACAAACAATATTAACAGTGTTTTTCGGAGGCGAGTATATAAATTGCATTATTATGATCATTCTAAATTTACCAACGCAACGCTGTAAAAGCTTTATTCTTGACTTGCATTTTATTCTAGACTGCAATTATACAAAGTTTTCTTTCTGTTTAATTAATTACAATAAATCAATTAAATAATCCGGTGAACAGCAAATTTATTGTCTTTCTTCTGAAATAGTACCTATGTTAAGTACTTGTTCTCTTTTTGAACTGTTTGAAATTGTTTTGTTTAATACCCGAACTTATATAATTTTCGGAATATTCTCGTTAATTTCATAATGTATGAAGTACTTAAACCAATAAACGGATTTCGTAGAACTGATGGTTTGGGTTAATCCGTGGGAGAAGTACCTACAGGAACAGACAAAATATTTCCAAAATTTATAAGAAGGAACAAAAGTCAGTTGCGCTAAGCTATTTTATACTAGAATCTTCGAGTGCTTGAGCATTCAAGGAACTTTGGAAGACATGATTCCAAGCTAATCAAAAATGTACCGTTTTCAGAAAATACACAACAAACCAGATGCTGGAGTTCCCAGTTGCGCTCAATATTTTACAATGTTATCCTTTCACGGAATTAAAAAAAAAATTCCGTTTTCGTTTAATATACACATTTAAAATGAAGCTATTAATTAGATTCTTGAAGACTTAAAAAGGATAAACAACTGTTGAGAAGGTTTTGGATGTGTTGCTGTGGAAGTGTCTGCACATTTAGTTTCAAAAGTAAATGCAAATTTTGTTCTCAAAACTTTTTAGCACATAAGTAAGTATGAAAAGTTCATTTACACACTGCAGTTAGAGTTCCGTTATGCACTTTTCCATTGCTTCTTGATTAATTCAAATTTTAAAAATTATTAGAAAAATATTTGAATGAACTTTACATACATATTTTTGTTTAAACACTTTACCAAATGTGAACCTGCTTTGAATTTTCAATAATTTTATGTATTAGAAAGCTTCCCATGCGTCTGGTTGATATTGTGTATAAATTCCTCCTTTGATGTCAAACGAAAACCAATTCGAATTACAAGATTGAGTACTACAGAACCAAAGGGATGTTTTTTGAGCAACACAATTCACTTTGCTGCCACAGAATCGGTTTTCTGGCTCCCACATTACGCCCACTCCCCTTGCTTCTCATATTCCCTTGAAAAACTCCATAAATTTGATCTCTTCAACATCCAGAGTATACATTTTCTTGGACTAGAAAAATTCCATTTGGTGCAACATAGTGTAATTCGACCTTGTACTTTTCCGGTCCTTCAGGGAAACTTCTATATTATTCCCAATGGTATACCTTAGCCCAAGTAAGTTGAATAGTGTCATATGAATCCATTTTATGATCGTTTTCAGCAGGCCAAAAACTCTGCAAAATTTCGGACGGGGGAAAAATCCCCATTCAAAGGAATTCCTTCCGACGTAAAATAATATTTGTATGCTCCGGAACAGGAATACACTTTGTATGCTAGCTTAAAATGCCAAAAAAAAAAAAAAAATAACGTACAAGAAATATACCAAGGTTTAGCTCGTCACACCTTATTTAAATATTGTTGTTTATTGCTGTTAAGTTCTTTTCAAGTTAGTACTTTTAAACTTAATTACTTTGAATTTGAGTAATATTCTGGCATCAAAAGTTAGAAAGTGAATCAAAAAAAAGTAAGAATAAAGTATACATAAAGTATACATTCTTTCAACTGGCTTCCTAAATCTATTCCTTCACTTTCGAACAGCTAAAATCTAGCTAAAACATCTTAAATACTAATTATTTTTTCTCACTTTAACAAAAGTTCAAGAGAACTTAATCTTCTTATAATTAAATTGCGAATTAACTAATTAATTAAAGACATTATCGTGTACGACTGAATCCAGACTTCTTCTGAAATATAGTTGCCATGGTAAGGTAAAGCTACTAGAATTCAAAGGGTGAATAGGTAACGAGATGAGAAATGTGCACGAGAAATACTTTTCCAGTTTGGATTAATTTTCCGTGTACAAAACAAAAAAGAATACATAGTAAATCTTAATATATAAAAGAGGATGTGGTTTTTTTGTTCCCTATAGACTCCTAAACCACTTAACTGAATTTGATGAAATTTTCAGGGATAATGAAGCATAGTCTCGGGATGGAGCGTGTGAAGTTTGGTGGAGATCGACACCCCCAAGGGGGTAAAAGCGGAGATGAAAGTTTCTATGAAAAATCGCCATTTTTGAAGTAAAAAAATCAAAAAATTGGTATTTAGCCTTTTGTTAGAAATAAAGGAACATGTGCATCAGGATTTTTGGAAATTCCACGCCTAAGGGGGTAAAACAGGGGATGAAAATGTCTATGAAAATTCGCATTCTTTAAGGAAAAAATTCATAAAAATTTGTATTTGGGCTTTTTGTTAGAAATAAAAAAGTCGTATACTAGGATTTTTGGAAATTCCACCTTATAGGGGGTAAAATGGGGAATGAATGTTGATGAAACGCTGTCCCTACTTTTTTCAATTCGATTTTAAGCCGATTACCTGCAATTTTCTAAAAAGTTTGCTTATATTGATTACAGGTCAAAGGATTAAGTTTATTGAATTATTGAAAATAAGGTATTAAGCACAAAAATTACAAATTTATCGTTTTCAAATATGCTGAAAATTAAAAAAAGAAAATAAATAAATAAATAAACATATTGGAAAATTTCAGACCTTGAATTTATTAATAATGAAAAAATGATCTTTATAAAAACGTATGTACGTAAATGTACAACGCTAATTTATTTAATTTTCCAAGTAACCTTTGGCAAGCCCGAAAATTATTTCTATTATTTCCTAAGCGAAATATTTCAAACCGAATAGTATCCTTTGTGATGGTTCATGTTCCTTTTATTAACGAAGGCAGTTATCGCTGACAATGGTTCTCAGATTTATGTCTCAACTCTCAAGAGAGTCAAGATAGACAAATGTATTTCAGAATATTATGCAGGTCTAGAGATTCCTCGACCCATATCATTGACACCCCCCCCCCCCCCCCCCCCCCCCAATAGTTCTGGCAACAAATCCTTCTGGGCGACTCTAAAGTTACTGGCACGAAATCCAAAGTGAGGCAATTTTCAGGTTTTGGCCGAAACTCTGCTGATTCCGCTTGGCATTTCCCTTCCTTGAATATTTGCTGTAGAATGCAATTTCCTGATGTTTGGTAATTAGGGAACTGGAAGTCCTTCATTTGTGCATCGCTTAATTGCCATCGCTTTATTTCATGCGTCTGAAATGGAAAAGGAGGAGTATAGTTTATGGCTATAAGAAATAAGTCTCCATAGAAGATAACTAATTATCCTTTCGAAGTCTCGAAGTCCGAAACAGCTGAAGGCGTTGTGGTTGGAAACAGTTTTGGGAAATGTGCATTAAAAACAATTACCACCACATATCTGTTTGTAATTGCCAAAATTAGTATCGAATTTCCTCATGAAACGGTTTTTTACTTTCAAATTGGGAAAATCATTTTGAACAATATAATTTTGTTGCCATAACCAATTAAAAATTGAATTTATTAAAAGCATTTATCATATAATGCAAAGTATTGTATATACAAGCCATAGATACCTATACAATTTAAAAAAAAAAAGATTCGAAACAGCAGACTTTGTATCACATATCATATCATATTTGTATATTGCCGAAAATTTATAGGTAGGTACATGTATATTGTACACTTCAATAAAGCTTTTGTGAACTTTACGGATATTACATTTTGTTGACTTGTGACAGCTTTGTATGTTACTATTTGGGTTGGAAAATGAAGATAAAAGTGTTGGGTCCTTGGCATACCTAAAGATAAATCGTTTTAACCAAAGCCAAAAATGTACTCATGTGAACGACAGGCTTATTCAAAAAAATATTATAATTTTCCAGATCGTAAGTAATTATGGGTACATATCCCTGCCAAAACGAAAATAGATATTTTTTTTACAAATCCAATTAAAGTTGAAGAGAATGATTCAAAAGTGTTCAAAAATTTTTCAAATAACAAATTTCAAAATCAATATCTTATTATTATATTGAAACTTTATACTAACAATAAGTCGATCATTAATACTTAATAGCAGATATGTAATGTAACATATTATTCGTTCCTGACCCCAGGCTCCTGTGATGGAGGGTTTCCAATATGGCCGAATTGATCGATCGTAAACTCCTTGATCTCCTCCTCTCCTTTCTGGTCTCTTACCAACCTCTTTTTATGTATTATCTTTTGTTTACTTCTATTTCCCAATAAATTCACGTATATTACACGTACCAAGAATATGATCATAATTTTAGCAGAACCGTTGTATGGTTTTATGATGTGGACATTCGCTTGGTCAACACAGGTCCATTTTGCAAACGGCTTCCTCGATTTTTTTCTTAATGCAGAGAAACGAATTTGTACTTACTCCAGGTAGGATTACTCCAATTTTATAAAAACTACGCCGTCATTATATAATGTCATAGGTATACTAAAAACGGAACTTGGACTGACATTCTTGTAACCTCAGGACACTAAAAATTACACAGCCATTTGCTACCCTCAACAAAATATCGGTACCTGAGAAATAAACAAATGCTCCAATTTACGATCATGCAATTTACATATCCTGCGGTATTTTATGTAGCAAATGTTAATTAGATTTCATAATGAAATCTACAAAAACACATGATTAAATAGGCAATCAACAATTATTATTTGTTCTATCCGAAAATTTGTTTTTATAATTTTAATCGCTTTGATCTTGTTCCTATTTTGCCTCGCGGTTTGATTTACATAATTGACGAATGAAAAAGCAAACAGGTATGAATCGATTTGAAATGAATTTTGCCCCAAAGGAGCAGTGTGAATGTGCTCCAAATGCTCACTGAGATGCCAAAATCAGTATAATTTTGACGACTGTATATGTGGGAGTTAATGGCTTATAATGAAAGGATTCCGAAATGGTAGCGGAGGGAGAACCAGGACGTGTTGGAATGTCGGTGTGTTCAAGCACCGAAAATTGGCTCACATTAGGTGAAATCAAAAAGTATCCCAAAGCGAAAAGGGATATTTTTCAATAAAAAGGTTCTTTTGAACTTTGTATAAACGATTGTAGAATTCAAAATAAAAAGTCCTTTCAAAAAAGTAGCCTTAACTAAAGTATTTTAAAAACTGATCCTTTCAAAATCGAAAGAATTAATTTGTATTTTTTACGCTCTGATTGTGCTTTCCCGGAAACTGTGTTTCTCTTGACAAGTTTACGTATTTTACACTTCCGTGCTACTCATAATTATCTGCAGTGGTTTCATCTAATTTCTGGTATCCTTGCCTACAAATTAATGTCCTTTCAAATGCACACACACATTGTACTGGATCAGAACGTGATTATATCCAAGCGCCAGAATTAAGCACAACGTAGAGTGTATTGCATTTCAAAAACCAAATCGAAATTCAATGTAAGCACACGTGTGGAGGATAATTTAACCAATGGACGTTGAGTTCAACTGCTCTACTGCGTGCACGTATTTTATTAATTTTCTCAGCCTGTCATTGATTTTATAATATATAGAAGAGAAATTGGAAAATGGAAATTACCACTTTACTGTTAGATAACAATTTTGATTTTCGTCACTGTTGTATGAACATTTTTTAGACATGTAAATTCAAATAAATTCGAAAGTAATTCATTCAAAGTAAATGAAAACAAAACAAGAAGGCTCAAAAGTTCTTTTCTAACATCAATAAAATAATAAAAACTAAATAAAAAATCCCTTGTGTTCTGATTGCATTTATTGGGGTAATTTATTTCAAAATCGGGGAACTAGTTATGGATTTATAAACTAATCATCAAGACGTGGTCCTAGACATTTTGAATTTCCACTCTCACCCCCATACCCATTCGTACTCCACAAACCCTAAGTCGGTGGTGTCACCGTTAATCTCATGGTATTCTAATTTATACAAATAAAGTTTTTCTCAAAACTTCATAGGGGCCGAGATATAATTTTTTTAAAAATTTCAACCCCCTCCCCCGGCCATATATATATATATATATATATATTATATTAATATATACCTATATATATATATGGCCCCAAATTCGAAAGTTTATATATATATATATATTATATAAACTTATATACATATATGTGTATATAAATTTTCGAACGCCGCGGGGTGGTTTCGTTCTCAGGAACGCATGAAACGAAAAGCTATGAAAGAATTTTTCGAAAGTCGTGACATGGTAATGGTATACTGGTATACATCTCAATAGGTAGATTTTTTTTCGAAACCTACCTAAGTCATTGGGGACTGCCGACAGAAGTGAAAACTTCTTTAGGCGCGTTTTCTATTATTTGGATTGGTAAGAAGTCTGTTGTAAAGTTTCTTATAGGAGAAAAAAATATGCCATTTAGTAGTATTCAGCAAGAGTTTTAATATGATATCACACACGGCCCTAATTGGACAACCCCAAATGGACATGGTTACCACGCTGGTTGCCCTAAAAACGTAAAAAATTTGTACTCTACTGGAAAGACCCGCATTCACTAATTCTAAATTAAAAAACCTCGTGTAACTTCATCCACGTTTACTACCCTAAAACTCTTTCCAAAATTTAAATCTTCGATTTTGACTCAACGTCACTCTCTTACATAACGTTATTTAGTCAGGTTAGTACATAAAAGTGATTGAAATGTATTGATTAGCACGCGAACTCATAAGAATTTACCCATTCAACAATCGTCGAAGACATCTAAAGAAGTGTTCACTGCCAAAGGGTTTAATAAACTTTCTTTAGATTTGTATTTTTTATAGAATATTGATATTGTACAAAGGTAATAATTTTTTGTTATCCTAAGAACGATTTTGACTAAATGTTGTTTTTTTTATAGATAAAACGTCATCCCATTGCGGACTTTTTCTTTAATTCATGAAATCATTTGGTGCGGAAAAACTGCTTTTCACAAATGTTGAAGTTGGCAATTGTGATTCCAGGTGAAACATTAGAAAACGATGTCAGAATTTCGAACCCTGAGCAAATACTTCATTTAAAATTTGTGCGTCCCTGGAATTTCATGTCCTGGAAAAGATGATAAAAAGCAATGAAGCAAGAGAAACTTAGAATTCTTCATTTCCCAACAAAAGAACTATGTTGGTTGGAGTTTTGTTCTTTTTTACATATATACATAGACATAACCAAAAAGAAATCAAGTATAACACAAGCAAAAAATAGCGCAAACTATTGTAACTTGCAAATGGAACGGAGTGGAAATGGCTAAAAAGAGACAAAAATTTGCAAAGTAAAAAGTCTTGCACTTTGAATAAGTAATGAAAAAATGGGCACTCATTACGTCCCTGAATACAATATGGTTGTGGGGATGTACGTAAGTTTTGAGACGTAGAAACAATATGGTGCGGCCTCTTTCAATATGTTTAACAAAAGCAGTTTTCTAGCACATTTTAAAATTCCTTGTAATGCTCTGGGAAAATATTTTATTGTAAATAAAAAATTATTCCGGGTTGAATGTTGATATAATTAATTAAAGCGAAAAGGGATCATTCATTAAAAATCGCTCATAAAAATGCATTTTGATAGTTCGTATTTTTCTGCAGAGTTATTGCGATAAAATATAGATATAATAAATCAACTTAAAATGTTTACTAGGTACTTACTTCTTAAGTCATTGTCGAAAAGTAGCCAAAAAACATTTCAAACGACAATGGTATTAAATGGCAACTATTAGATGTTAATTTTTGTTTCCAGTTGTAAAACCTTTCTGAATTTACTTTCTCCGTATATTGACTTCAGCAATCAACTCATTTTGGGGAGAATTCATCAAAATTTTCAATCAGTGAACAATTTTTACTGACTATAAAACAGAAACGAATCCATTCCCCTTTAACTAAGCAGCCAACAACATCTCCCTGATGCCCTCCATTTGGGCTACTGCACGGTCGAAATAAATAATTGGAAGGGTTCTGGCGAATTACCAGATCCCCTTTTTTGTTGAGACTGCTGATTGGAATAAAACAATGAGAGATAAATTTACCATCTCTAGATAAGAATGTTTTAGCGGCAAATTTGCTTAGAAAAATTCTAGTAGATTACATAATTAAAACCGATGAAGCGCAGGTAACGAGTTCTTTGAAATTATTATTTCTTTTTTAGAGCTCTGCCTTGTTAATACGCTTTTCAAGCGGAAAAAATTTTGTATTCATATTTTTAAACAACTAAATGATTTTGTTCAGTTTTGGGAACTGCTTTTGAATTATTGATTGGTTTTTCTCTCTATTTATTAACAGTGAAAATTATTTTTTGAAATCAGAATCATTGTTGAACCAGAAATTACGTATTTTCAGTACAAAAAGTAAATAAATAAATAATAAAATATAATGGTTCTTAAAAATTAAAGAAAATGATTCTAGTTTGAGCTTTCTAGGTTAAATAGTTTCTGAATTTTAGCTTTTTGAAAATATCAGGTCGATGAAAATTTTTTCGATTTTTGAATATAAAAAATTCTATCCGCCAAACTAATTTTTGACCCACCTAGAAATTGAAATATGTATTTACTAACATTAATTTACATAACATAAAAAACATTAAAAATATTAAAAATGTGCATTTTGAAATATTATAGTTCCGGTGTGGAGATAGCCACACATTACTTCCATGTTCACCATTCTGTTAACGGCAATGAAAAAAAAAAAGAATTGGCTGCAGGTGTCGCTCATTTCGGACTGCTACTTCTGCACCCACGACCATAACCTCAAAAATGTTGGACCCGTCGACACAATTTTAGCTGTAAGTTAGCCAAATCAGATGCGATCGAACTCAAAATCAATAGGCATGATCTCGACATATTACGAGACATTTTGGTACAAGTTTTGTCGGCAGTTATCGTTGAAAATCGGAAAATTATAAAACCCGTTATAACTCCCTTATTTTAATACTTGGTGAACTTCTTGTAATCTAAAACTGAATAGTCCAACGAGCTGAACAAAACGCAAAAAGAAATTTTGAAAAAGACCGATTTTTAAGAAAATTATGACCATTTCAAAAAACAACTGACTGAGCGACACCAAGCTAAAGACTTGCAGAAAGTGTTTTTAAGCACTCCCGACAACGATTCCATGATTTTTTCGGATACCCATTTTTCGCAGCATCACCATACTTCCATTCCTATATATAGGAACATGGAAGTAAAAATAACGGTTAATAATAATTTATCCTTTTCCTCCATTTTGCGTAACAAAGTTTTGTTTGTATTTTTTTCGAAAATTTCAAGTGCTTTGCTTTAAAATGAAATATAAATCATTAAAATAGATCAGTATTTGAAAATGCAGTGATTAAAAAAAAACACGTTTTGCAAAATTTGCACTTTTCAAGTCCCCCTATCTACTAAAGGGGGCGATTTTTGAGAAACTACTAAACATGTTTCTCTCTATCTAAGAGCACTTTAGGAAAAAAAAAATTAAAAAAGGGAATGTGTTTGGTATAAATAAACGAAAATAGAATAAATAATAGATATACAAACAAAATAATATAGAAATTCGAAGTTTGGATTTGAAACCACAAATATCTTGTTGCAGAAACAAAGCCATTTATTAAATAATTTTGGAGGGATATACAGCTGAAAATTACGAAATAATTTAGCAAATATATTTACTCTGTTAATTATGAAATTTATTATAAAAATAAGAATACCTGCATTATTAGAAATTTTATTTCAAAACTAGTAAGGAAGCAATTGGTCACACCAATTACGTGATACCCTAAATGTAGAAAAATATACTCATTCTTATATCAAAATTTTTGTATAAAAACGACTCAGGTTTATATGGCAACACTAAGAAGGAGTTGCCCGATTTTGTTCATCTTCGACTTGACCTTATTCAAATATTATTGTACCAAATTGCAAGTCTCTAGCTACAAGCGTTCTCGAGTTATCGTCGGGACAGATAGATAGATAGCCAGATAAACAGACGGACATGCATAAAACGGTTTCTTTTCACTTCCTAAGTATGAATATATAGTTCTTTCTTTTCTGTGACGATTATTTCTTGGCGTTGCAAACGTTCGCTCACAACTAATATACCCTACATCTAGGGTATAAAATTTAAATCCAAATTCGGAAGATCGTGTATTTCATTCAAACAAATTTTTGAACCGTTTTAATCAATATAAAGTTAAGCAGAAAAATTCTGCTGACATTAAACACTGAAAATAAACTTAAAATCAAGATCTATAATGAAAAATAATTTTCCCATCATTAATGTAAATTAATTTTTCGCTCCGTGGCCTGACAACAACTAAAGCAAAGTTAATTTCAACTATACTTTGTCATTTTAGGGTAAAATCAGTTCCATAGACAGTTTTCCCTTGTCAAGTCCAAGCTAAAAATCAATATGCAAATCACTTCTGAAAGTATTGCCAAAAGCAAAAAGCTATTTTGGAAGATAACAAACTCCAAAAAGTTTTTCAAAGTTTTCTTATTCGGAATTTAATTATTCTCCCAGCTTCAACCTGAGTGACAAAAAACACATTATCAGTTTTCCGAGGAGCAACTTTACTGAAGTTTCCGGGTAGAGATCCGTGGAGGTCAATTTTGTTAAAGTTACGCCAGCATTTAACTCTGCATGCAAATGTGACTTAATGTTCACAGAATGCATTGTGCATTTTTTATTTTATCGTACCCCGTCGGTCGACCAACTAATTTACATTTAGGAATGTTTTGTGTTAGACTTAAAGTTCAAATGTTCTTGTCTATGGATTGTTTGTGGAAGTTTCAAATGTATTTTTGTGGAATTAAATTTCGCACAAAAGTGAAGTTAGGAAAAAACAAAAACCATTTTGTTTTAAATACATTCCGCATTACATAACTACAAAATAAAAGTCTATTTACGCTTTTAATATTTATTTTAGTGGATATTTATGGACAGGGCAGATACAAACTACTATGACGGAAAGAGAGGCGCTTTCGGTGCTCCGAGTATTCGGAGCCCCGCGTATTCAATCTTAAGATAAAAAAAAAAACCATCCTACTGCATTTTATGACGGCCAACATATTACGCAATTTCGGTTAGGGCGGACCAATACTGCAGTTTCATAAAAAACGGAAGAATTTCTGTATAAAATTCGTCAGCGCACGTCCCAGTAGTGTCCCACGTATTAAAACCATAAAATGTAAAAGCTTTTCGAATACATTTGTGATTTTTGTAATTTGTAAATCTTATATGTGTATAAATGCACAACCAATTGTTTTATTATTGGAGAACAAAGAGTATGAACATAGTGCACAAGTGAAGGAAGCATTAAAAAACTTCGACTATTGCACTAGAGATCATATCTCGAAAATTCTGTGAGTCCTTTTTAGAGCTCGAGCAGTTCTCCGTATAAAAGGCTGAGTTTAAATAGTTTTATGGGTGTAAACTTTTAAATGGGTCTTTTAGATTTCTCAGATTATTTAACTCTCGTGCTAATTCTACCCAAACACCCAGACGAAAGGATTCATCTTCCTTACTTCAGCCGAACTTGATATGTGTTCTTTCCAAAAAAAATAGATTCACTGCATTTTTCAGATCGTTAACAGTTTACACTGTCACCATTTTGAAATTGCGAAAAGAACAGGAAGTCCTTAAACTTTTTTTTATTACATTTTCTGAACCTTTATAAACTGAAGCTAAGTTTATATGTTTATAAAATGATGCTTTACCGAAACATTCCTTTAAAGTTATCATTAAAATGTGAGTTCTAGAAAATGCAAGGAATTCGTTTTTGCGCTAACATTTCAATAAAATGGAATTTTTGCAGCCAAGGGCAATATACAAATTCTGCTTTATCCGGCTTCCAACTCCCTTCAGGATTCAGTTGTGTTTTTTGCATTAAGTAAGCCAGCAATTTCTTCCATGCTATTTTTATATCCTTTGCCTTTTTATTGCTCTTAAAAACAGACCAAACTTCTACTTTTTGATTTCCGCTGGGATTTCTTACATTTATTTGCAGTAAGTAAATTACTTTCTCGGTGCAGTATTTCATCAGCCTGAAGTATGCTTTTAAGATTTAGTCAAGATTTTTTAGACATAGACAAGACAGTTCCAACTTTCAAGACAGTTTTAGAGAGATGTGTTAAATATAATTTTAATTATTTAAGTTTTTTAAAATATTCTTTGCCATAAATGCGCACAAACATTTTTACCAGTGTTTTTATCAGTGTTTCTTCGAATATTTAAAGTAAATAATTTTGCGAAAGACATCTAATATCGATGGAGAAACTCTTAGAAGTTGAGTCCTATTAAATTCGATGAAGTAATATAACAATTTACACAGACAATTGCTCATGAAAAAATAAAAAACCATTCTCATCCTTTTTCAAAAGTGTTTTATCTGTTGAAATGGTTTTTCTAAAAATTAATCTGGTTAAGCTACATTTATTGATGCAAGGAAGTTTCGGATGTCTGTTGGCGATCCGTTTGCTAAAACATAAATGATTTGGATTGCTGTGAGTAAAATTATTTCATGGCCCTAATTCAGATGGTTAGGGAAACCAAACGGCACTTCATAATATTCCAGGATTTTGTCTGTCAGCCTAGTCCTTTGAAATTCCCATTTGTAGCATCTGTTTCCGACAGAAAAGTCATTCGCGCAACATTTGCACATATTAGTGTTTATAAATAAATATGATAAATATTGCTATTGCACAATAATTTTAATAGAGAAGAATCAAAATATTCAACCGAAAATTAGCAAAATATATACCTAATATATTAAATTATTTCGCTATAATTATAAATATTGCTCAATTAAATTTCATTAAATCTAGTTTTCCTGAAAACAAAAAACAAATTACTTTAAGTTCATCAAAACCAAATTAAGTTACCACAGGAAATCAACTGAATTTACACAACTTTGTTACCTCAAATGCCTTCGTAAAAATTTATAGCCTTTTACCGTTATACAAGCAATATTTGTACATAAAATGGAGAATTATAAAATACTCATAAAGAACTTACCACTTATACAGCAACTGGGTGAAAGAGTTTGGTCGAGATGAGGTAGCTTAGAGAAAGTCTCAGGTGCGCCTTCTTCCAGCAATTAGGGTAGCTATTGTCTCAGACATCCTCAAGTACCCTTTGGAGCAGGGTAATTATTACCCAAGGAGCATATTTCAGATGGAATGAGAAATTTTTATATATATGTATATTGTAGGTTAAAGAAAATGGTAGGTACCTACCTCCACATTTTTTGTATTATTAAGAATTCTGGAAGAATATGTTTCCTTTAAATACCTAAAAAATTATTTTATAAATAAATTCGGAACTTTTTATAAATAAGAACAATTCATGCATATTATACTCCTTAACAAACTAAATTGTATGTTCAAACACTTTTATTATTTTACGGATTGTTAAAATGCTGCTGTAATTATTCAACCCTTTTACAGGTTTCAATTCGTAAAATTTTATTCATTTATTCGTGGAAAATATTTAAATTTAATTGACTCGGCGCTCTCAATTATGTTCGATCTCCACAAAAATTAATGCGGCTGGAAAAGCACACACAAAAACAGAGCCACAGGAACTCAATTTGAAAATAATTCAGCAATTTTACTTGCATAATTCAACAAATTGTATTGATACAGAAATAAACAATATTTTCAATATACAACAAATTTTTGAATTTGAATTTGTTGAATCAAAATATTTCAATTTTCAGAAGGCAAAAAGTTCTTGTTATAAAATGAATTCATTCATGCTTCATAATGAGTTTATGTTTGACAATAAAATATATTTTATAATTAAAAACACTTCTAAAGAAGCCATGTGCATGAAACTGATACAATCAAATCATGGCTTGTTATGGAAGCGGAACAAACGAATTTGTACATTTCCGATATCGGAATTCAAATTACTTTGATTCCTGATTCCTTTATTTTAAAAAAACCTAGTACTTTTACCTATAAAAACCCTTTAACGAACGCATTTTTAATTGTTTTTAATTTCTCTCCTTCAAAGTTTCCAACTGAAATTTCTTTCCTTTTGGCAACCAGGAAATGAACTCTGTAAAAGGATTGATTAAGGAACAAGGTATTTCCTTCCTTGCTGGCAAATTCTTCAAAGAGAACACAATTAAAATTTGATTGATTTATTCAGTGGACTGTAAAGTACCTACTTTAAAAAAAATCTCTTTAGCTCAAATGTTATTTTCTTAGATTTGACTTCCCAAGGGACTTGCTGAAGGATCGGATATTCCATTAGATGAATGTTTTATATCGTTGATATAGATCCGCTTATGTAGATGGTCTTAAATTCCTTCAGTTGAGTATTTAAAATGAACGATTTTATGCTTTCGAAAAACAAACAATTTTGTTCGATATTGTTCAATGTTAATAACAATATATGGTCCATTTTAGTGTCGAGACCAAACAAAATGAAAAGTTATAGCGTTTCAGTGTCGTTAATTATCTTTTTGCGCACAAAATTAAAATTTGCATAACTTTGTATTTCGACCACCTCTTTAGAACAAATTGACACTAAATAAACGGCGGGAGAAATGGTGAAAAAGTTTCGCATTGATCAGCCCTTAAAGTGAACACGGAAACGGTCCGACCTTCATAAAATGCACATTAAGCCCGAATGACACCCACAAACATTGGAACGCTCGTTAGAACAACATAAAATTGCTAAAATCGTGTAGTTTCGCCCATTTGGGAGTAATTAGCACATCCTCATTCCGCTTCCGCAAAATTTACCGCACTTATTAGATTGCTATCTTCACCAGGAAATTAACACTAGGATATCCGGTACACACGTTGCACGAAATTTTCACTTAGATAATGTATAGCAGGGTGATACTGTGAATGATTGAAACTAAACTTGCTTTTGACAATTAAAATCAAAATCGATTTGTGATTGTTAAACTTATGAAATATAGGTTTCAAGTTGTTTCATTACATTTATATAAATACGAAAAAGAAGCTTGCAATAATTGTAACAATGCTGCAAAAAATTTATTTAAACCATCATTGAACAATTAATTCTATATGAATGTTGCAAAGTAAATTGCATATTTTAATTTATATCGCCATAAAATATCGTAAGAATTGAAAGAAGAATTCTGGCCTATAAAAACCGATTGTATAAATTTCAAAAGTAATTCAGTCATATTCCATGAAATGTGCTTAAAACGCTCATTGCAGGATATTTAGATCGGTTCCTTGGACGCTTTACTCTCAGAATATAAATCACGGTTCAAAGCGCTTTTAAGCTGTTCGACCCCATAGTCTAACAACACACACACACACACACACGCAAGGACAATGCGGTCGATGAAGAAATGCTCCTGTTTGACTCGGACGGCTTTCACTTCTGAGTCCGGAAGGACTGAAGCAAACCCTGCACGGGGTAGTGGTGGAGGGAAACAAGAATGTCTGCATTCAACGTCGCCAAAGGCATAAACACATAACGAATAAACAATTGTTCACTAAAAAACGTCTTTGTTTTTATCAGATTCAACCTTTCCGTGAATGTTTCGTCAGAAGAATTTCACCCATAAATTCTTTTATGTGGGTCAGATATATATATATATGTATAATGTATATATATTTGATGCTCTAATGTTTTTGTTGCTATTCGCATTTACTCTTGCTTTCGCTCACATATTGATAAAGTTGATAAACTCAAATGTGCAATGAACTCTTTCAACTCTAATATATTAATGAATAGTTTTATTGCTTAACAAATGAAACTAATCATGTCTTTCCTACGATTCTTCAATAACAAAAGGAACTACTTACTTCAAAATTGTTTTTTTTTAAATATTTTTTTTTTAATTGATATCAATTCATCGCATTAACAAATTTACTTTTATTTCT
Source organism: Leptogaster cylindrica (assembly GCA_963082835.1). Taxonomy (NCBI): domain Eukaryota; kingdom Metazoa; phylum Arthropoda; class Insecta; order Diptera; family Asilidae; genus Leptogaster; species Leptogaster cylindrica. The sequence continues at coordinate 3,447,039 of OY720105.1, read as the reverse complement.
CGGGCTGCAAAATTTCGCATTATCTAATTTAAAAAACCAGGCCATATAAAAAACAAGATCAATTCTGGTCTATTTATTTATATGCAGTGTAGGTATTGTTATTAATTCTTACCGCAATTCATAATAATATTAATTGTATTCTCACAAAAATACCAATATACTATATATTTATTATTTGAAAGTAAACTTTTCGCTATTCCTGGCTTAACAACCCAGCAATTCTTAATTAAACCATTTTCACGCTCAACTGTGGATAAATTCCGCTGGGAAAACATCCCCATTCTGTTTCCCTTGAAACGACTTGTTTCGTTTTCTTATGCAATTTGTATGCATATGAAGTGTTCCAAATGTCTGGTCTTCTGAAGCCACGTTTCGGAAGTTCCTATTGTATTATTTCTTCATTTCCGATTTAAGTAAATGCAATTGAACTCCTTCTTGAGTGTTATTGGAAACGATTTCTACTAACCAAATTCCTACGCAGTTCCACATCAGAGAAATTTGCAAATGGAGCTGGGCTGGAATAATTGAAAATTAAAATAAGGAGGTACCTACTACAGAAACATCAGGCAACAATAAATTGTGTTAATAATAGGTATTACGTATTTGAACTACACATATACAATATACATACAATAAAGGAAAAACAAATATATCATAAATGAACATTAATCAATGTTAATGTAGCCTGTAAATAAAAAATCATAAAAGATTTTATTTAATCCTTTTCTGTTAAAAATCACCGGGTGGAAAATTATTTTTAAAGGACGCAGTCAAGAAAACCATGAAAATGGCAATCATTTGATCGACGAAAACTTTTACAAAGCAACAAAAGTAAAAATCCTCTCTTTGTAAAAAAAACAGTACCAATCCTTTTTTTCAAATTTAATGCGTGGTTTAACAATAAGACAATTTAAAAAAGGGTACGATTAGGAAAACGGTAATTTGGTAAAATTCCGTTCCATTTTGAAAGAACGCGAACTGGAACTGCCAGAAATTGTTCCGCTTTCGTTAAAGAAAATGTTCTAAACTTTGAAGACAAAAGCAATTTAAATTCCGAAGTTTGGTGACGAATTAAAAAAGTTTACCCGAGAGGAATTATGTAATTACATATTTTCAGATAGTAAACAAATAAAAAAGATTTTAGCAATGAATTGAGGGTGGAGATTCAATTGAAAAAATGTATGGAAAACAAAGAAAATATAAGTAAATAATAAATAATAGATATTAATTTCATTATTTAGCCTAATTAATTAACTTTGTATATTTTGTACGCATATATCGAAATACTTTTATACCTAACAATAAGTAGATAACAAAAAACTTCTATAAATGTACAATATATCGGTGGGATATTACTGGATTTCATTTAACACAACTCAATATTGATAAATTAACCTATTTTTCAATATACTTAAATAAGTGGATGAATGCAATTGGAAATATTTTAGAGTAGGTACGTAAATAATATCCAATAAATTATGATTTTTTTTTAAAACTATATAATGCGTTACAGTTAAATAATTGCCACAATAAATAGCTTTTTAATAATTTAACAGAGAACAATAATTAATTATATTTTTAAAACATCGATTCTTCCAACAAAATGAAAAGCAAAGCAAAAGGAATTCAAATCTTTCAACAATGATTGCTCATACAAAAGGGATTCAACTGTATGATCAGGTTTTGTGCACCACAGTTGTCCTTAAGGAGCAATTTGGAGTTTCAGTTTCAACGCCGCATTGCAGAACAATTTTATTCAATACCCTTTTATTGCAACAGTTTAGCAGAAACAAAAAAACTGTGATGCATGAGAAACCCTTGTACAATTTTTTAGCATCATATTTCACTTTTATAGCAGTCATTCCACAAAAATGAGAATAATTTACTGAACGAAATGGCGTAATATTTAAATAATTACTCTGTTTTAAGGATTAATTCTCTTCACATACACCTATCCACAAGTATACCTATTTATATAAATAACAAAACAAACTACGGGTATATACAGCAAATCTAAATATTGCGTTAGAAAGAGCAGCTTGAAGTTAGAAAGACATTTGTTGAAACAATGTGTTTATATTCCGTAACACATAAGTTTTTAATAAATTCATGAATTTTTAGATATTTTTCCATATCGTGTTGTTGTTAAAAATGAGTAAAATATTTTCGAAAGAAATAAAAGTAGGTTTATGAAAATATAAACATTTTTGCAGTTAGTTACCCTTAAAAATTTCAAGAATTTTAAAAATGGTACCTAGGTCCTAGGTACCTATATTTTGACTATTTTTTAATAATTGTCAATTGTCGTTTCTTCATCATCATTGACACTTTATTTAAAACAAAAACCAAAATTTATTCATAATTAATGAGCGGAGAATTAATTTTGATTGAGTTCATCAAGGATAAAGCGTTATATCGCGCGAGCAGCTCAGCCAAGTTCAAAGTTCCCTCCTTTCGTTGCTGATATAATTTATTACCATATAAATTGCGATTACGATGTTTCACCCCGCACCTAGTACAGAAAAGGGAAAAGGAACTTTGATAGCGGCTCCATGACTCTCTGGCATTGAGGGGGAGGTAGTTAGGACTGTTTACCATTAGAATTTATAACGGATAATTACCACAATGGTTACATTTTGGAACACACCTCTTTGTGAAATTAAAGGCTGTGTAATTATTTGATTAAATCCCTAAATGCTTTTAAAATAAGAAAAATGAGCTGTGATTAGATTTGGGAAGATTAACTGCAATGAAAATCATTTATTCGCAAAAAAGGTCTTTTACAAAACTAAAATTATGTATATAAGAAAATCGATTCATATTTTCGATTGCGTTTGACTGGTTTTCCGAACAAATGTTTCCAAAAAACTAGTGTAACACTAAAAGACTGAATGATATAAGTAAAACGAATATAACTTTCACAACCACTAGCTTTTTAAATTATTTTACATTTTTATTTGGAGATACATTTAATGGATTTTTTTGTAAATTTATGTTTGAAGAGCAACATTTCTCAAATGTCCACTATTTTTCTGCTTACAAATACCAACTTTTCATTTTTCTTTAGTTCCTAAATTGTTCGAGATCGAGATTAATTAGCGATTCTGTTGTAGTAAAATCTGTTTAAAATTATTTGTTCTATCATTCATTAAATTAGAAAATCTAAGTGAATTTGAACTTTTCAGTAAACATCATGTATGGAAGCATTTTATTTTCCAAAAGATGCCTTCCACCCTTAACAAGAAAGGAACAATCGTTGCTTCAGTCCCATCAACCATGCCCACCCTGTGTCCCTGTAGTAATAAAGACAATTTCGTTTTAAACATAAACAAAATATTTAGTCAGTTTCATTAACACGCCATTTTCACGAATAAATGCATGAGACTAAATAAAATGTGGTTGCATTATTCAGAAGACGTTTCCTTGTATTTTCAAATGCAAATGAAGTCTGGTAAATTTGTTCTTAACCCTTTTGCTCTTCTATTCACGTCTGTGGTGAGTAGCGTACACAAAACGACTTGTTTACCTGACTCCGTTAAAGAACGGAATAAATTTGCAATGCACACATTTAAGACTTTCGTATTATATCAAATTTTGCAATTGTGCATTGCTGCTGTGTTTACATGGAACTCAGCAAGCAATAGCTTCTCTGTCGCTTGATTTTTACTAACCCCAGGAATCCGCCTTTAAATTCGAAATGTTTCTCAATTCAACGGAATAATAAATCGACTTACTTCTTTTGAATTCGATTAATAAGAAATCGCTTTCACGAGTTTTGTTGACATCAGTTCAGTCGTGTGGGGAAATCTGCTACTCTGATATGAAAATGTGCAATATATCATGAAAATAATCCGTGTCCTTAATGTTGGCTATTTCTAGAGTGCCGATTAGTCCTCGCCGACATGACCAACATTTATGAGCTGGTCTTCATGTTTTTCCAAATTTATTATCACTTTTTCGTATTTAGCGACCAAAATCAATTACAATTTGTTGTAATTCTCATATTTGCTTTGTAATGTTTTTGTAATATTTATATACCTATCCCGGATAGGCTATCCGGTAATTATAATATATTATATGCAAAAAGCAAGCCTACACTCTACATCTACATGGAAATCGTGTAATTAATATACCTAATTCATTTCTTCTAAATTACTAGAATTATTTGGTTTTATCTGAAGCTACAATAAAAGCGAATTGCAGATAAATTGAAAACATATCAGAGTTCTCAATAAGAAATCGTATTTCAAAGCAAAATATTTCACCAATACCATGTCGCTTTATCGTAAAACACAGTAAATTGAACAGAATATTGTAAAACATAATTTTAGCCGCTCAAATTTAGAAATTGAATAAGAATATGTAGTCTTCAATATCCTTTAAAATATCAAGTAATAGTCCCATAGCTCGCAGGACAGTTATTCCTATGTATTCAACAACGTACGTATTTTAAATTCCGAGAGCGTTTAATATTCATGCAACCAGCTGAATTATCCTTCTGCCGTGAATACCATATGAATGAGAATGCACGACGGCAGCATAATACCCGGACTAGTTCTCCTTTCTTTATATATTTTTTTCCACACGTTTTATACAATATCCTCATGTTTTCATAGAAATAGAACTTTTATCAAGTTTTCTTTTCAAATTTCCCGCTGTTAAAGTGCTTCAAGTTGTGTAAACACAGATGCCTGCCCGAGTTTCCCCAGTTGAATCGGTGAGTCCTAAATGTAAAAGTGCCTATTTTAAAAATTTACTTATCGAGATGGATCAGTGCACAAGTGCATTTCGAGTCCTTTGTCGATGTACATTGATATGTACGATGCCGCAAATGGGTTGAAAGCCTTTTCGGAGCAGAAGAATTCAGTCAGGATGCTCTGTATCCCTGAATTCGTTTAGGAGAACCTTTTCCTCACATAAGTTGTATCCACTATTCAATTGGCTAGATGCACTTTTATTGCATCCATTTTATTGTGTTTTCATGATCCAAATACTGGATTTCTTGGAGTGACATTCTCTTAGACTTTCTTTAGTGCATCTTTTACGGAAACTCACTACTAGAACTAATCTCCTTACATTAGAATATCTTGATTCAGTTCTCTAAAGAAATTATCTGTGAGAAGTGGAGACTAATCTTTTATACCTTACCTTAGACAGAAAAAAAAAGAACGAAAAATTCATTATTGGGAAGTGAAAAGAAACCGTTTTATGCAGGTTTTGGTATTGATATTGTACCTCTATTGAATAATGATATTGAATCTAAGAACGATTTCTGGGGGGAGGGGGTAGTCGCATCCCCCGCCCTAGGCTAGCCAGGCCACTCCACTTACGTCACCAAGATTCTCCTGGGAAAAATCCCATGCCCAGATGTATAATGTACATTGTACAATGCACAGATATTTTCATTTTGTAAACTAGTGTAATGAAGAAATACATTCAAGACATATACAGAAAATTAAAAAGAAGAATAATATATTCTATAGGTACCAATTTATAAATAATTCTTAAGCAAAATCTTCAATAATTTTCTTGTAATTCGGTGTTTTAATGATTCCAAGAAAGTTAGAAACAATCAAATGGAATGACTTCAAATTGTGAATTATGCAAAACTGGGTATAAAATATATATGTAATCCACATTTTCCGATACTCCCTTCTACATCCCCACAGGAGGTGTTGGTCTTTGCCGACGGCTCCACTTTGGCGCCACAATTGCAACTCACCCAGTTAGGTTTGTCGTTAGAGTCTTCCCCGAAACCGAAGGTGGGAAGAATTCTGCTCCTGAAGTTTCCTGGAAAAATTTTACGAACATGTGAAGTGCTTTTAAAACAGATTGTATTGATTCTGGTGAAGACAAGGAGTAAGTATTATTTGTCAATAAAACGTGCCTCGACTTGATCGTTGCAAAATTTGAAGTCGCAAAACTTTCCAGAATTTTAAAGATGCTGAAAGTATGATGAAATTAAATTTATATTGAAAGCAAAATTGATGAATTGAACTAAAATACAATTAAAATTTTTGCATGTTCATAGCACAGTTTGAGAATTTTATGTTTGATAAAAATTGCTTCTAATCATTTAATTATAATTTACACGAATTTATTCATCGGCATTCTCCAGATATTTCAACATTTTACAAAAACATGTACGAACGAAGCTGAAACCCCAATTTTGGGGAGTTTCATGGCTTTGGGGAAAATCAAACTTCACATTATGCATCGTTGTGGTGTAAAAGAAAAACACCCGAGACTGAAGCCATCAGTCAACATTACGCCTCGTGACGAAATTGACTTTCCCTCTTCCTCAGGGGCGGGAGTTGAAAGATATTCCGCCATTTAAATCAGAGTCGCTAGTCACTCGAAGGTGGAACAACTTGAGAAGAATGTCAAAACAAAATAAAGCCAATGCGATAACCGTTCGAAAAAATTGCTTAATAAAAAAGTCGATTTATCCTAATGTTTCAGTGCTTTGGTGAGTTGATAAGAATGAGAATAGTAAAACGCTTTAAAACAAAGCTGGTGATTCTGTTTGATTTCCATGCCTCGAAATTTAAAAGCGAAAGATTGCTTACAATTCCTCAATTTATACCGTATGTTAAGAACTGTTTTAAGATCGGCAATATTTTCAATATATACTTAATTCTTTACAAAAATATTTTATGTATGTAGGTATTTGTAGTGTATTTGTAGTCTCGGTTCGAAATTCTAGATAATTTTTGAAGAAGTAGATTTGAAAACCTTTGAAAGAAATTTTGAAAAAATGTGATGAATATTTTTGAAAAATTGTTTGTCCATAATATCAGCAATATATAAAAAACCATCCGTAATTAGTCACCTACCTAATTGTGAGGTGATTGTTGGAAAAAAAATTTTATTGTATTACGTATTAGGTATATTAAATATGTGCTTGATGTCCTAATAGTAATTACCAAAACAGAGAATCAAGGAAATAATTTTATAAAAATCACCGTACAACTTTTCAAACATGTTGAACGTGCCGAAAACTCATTCCAATGGCGATCTCGTAAAAATACATGACAAAGAAATTATAGGATCTGCTAATAAGAAGCTCATTTAATAATTAAACTCTGCGGAAAATTTATGATGATTAACCTAATTAGAATAAATGGATTACTATAAAACAGCAATACTGCATAGTGTATAGAGATGTGTGAACTGTTTAACATCTTAACCACTTAGCAACGTTCTTAATTACTAAACAAATATTTGGATGTTTGTGTATTCTTATTAATCAATACCAATCAGCACATAACAAATACACCAATGTACCAATGAGAACCCAATTTCCTTAATTTTGAAAAGACATGATGGAAAATCAGCAAAACATTCTTTCTTTAGTATATTTTTATGTTTGTATGCATATTAAAGTGGTTTTATTGAATGTCCGGAAGTTTTCCACAAACAATTCAGTTTCTCATTTATGTATATTATTATTTTACTATCCAAACTTCCGTTCAGCATTTGAAATGGTTGATGGTAATAAACCGAAATTTGCATTTATCATTTTCAGTTATATTCCATAAATTTCCACCAAAATTATTAAAGATTTATTTTAATTCGTACATTGTTGTACTAGCGATTAGTATTTTTTTGATCAAACGACAAACTTTACAAATTCTACTAATTGTTTAATGTCTGCAAATATTTCATAGTATCCCCAATATGAAGCTGTAATATAAAAACTAAGAGTCTTCTTATGTTGTTAAAATATTTTCCTTGGTACAATTTGCAGTTCAAATTCCCACTCTTTCGGATGAGGGGCGAGAACAACCTTAGAAATGAAAATCTTTGGTTGATTTTTGAAAACTGAAATATGAATTTTGATAAGTGAAATGATCATTTTATTAAGTTTGTTCTAACAATTTCTTTATAATAAATATTTATTGGCAAGCAGCCCAATGAAGCTCTTGATGCTCTCGCTACCCCAATTCTAGCATCTATACTTATCGCATCCTATGCTAGAAGATTTCATAAAGATCCTTTTTGTATGTTTGTTTTTTTTTTTAGATTTAGTTTTCAAATTAATTACACATGTACATACATAATAAGAACATTTACTTATATACGAATAAAAGCTGTTGTTGTGTTATACATTAAATGCAAATTTTGCATAACAAATTATGGAAGTTAAAATAATATTATGAAAGTTAAATGGAATTCAAGTTCCTAATATGAGAATCGTTTTAGACAAAAAATTGTTTTCTCTAGTTAAGGAAATAATTACAAATTTACATATTTATGCAATTTATTAATTTATTTTGGGCCAAGAATTGTTTCAAACACCAGCAGTGCTGATAAAATTGTTCAGATGACAAGAAACTCAGTCTTGGTCCTAATGTTCCTTGAGGGTAATAAAACAATCTTCCACGCCCTTTAGCCACGCAATTTCCAAAGAAATAATTTCGAAATCACATCCTTAATGCTCTTGGGAGCCTTTAGACTCATGGGATTCTCGAATTGGCCTTTCTATCGAATAAATAGCCTCAAGTACAAGAAAGTTTTTCGACAGAAGCTTTTTGTGTATATTGTGCTTCAATTTTTTCACATGGATAATGCCAGGATGTATATGAAATATTTGACGAAGAATTATTACGATTACCACAACGCGATTGGAGTTGAACTTATAATTTTCAACTACTGTAACAACAGATCTGTAAGAAACTTTTAACAATAAATTAGAGTTTTTAAATAATTTCGATATTTTGTTTACGATGGCAAAAAAAAAAAATTTTTTTTAATTAAACCAGTCGAATCAATAGAGCCGTGATTGAGTTTTTGACAAAGAAAATCACGGAAGTGATGCAAATTTCTCAAAAGCCATTATATTTACTTGACGCCCTGAGAACATTTAAATAAGATTAACAAATGAAACTACACCAGATTTAAGGGAGCAAAGTTGCAAATTCCTCACCTAGAGTCTGAGGTGCGCCTTAATTAGTGCCCTACAGCTGTGGAGCGGTAAATAACATTTGCAGAGCACGTCGCTAACGGCTTCAAACTAATGTTATAATCATCCTTATCTGCGCAGTAATGAATGATGCACTCGTGCTGCATCAGCAACAAGCAAGTCAAAGTCTTCGCAATCCTCTGCAGGAGTCATGCACAAGAAGTCTGGGTTTGACTGTAATCCAAGAAGGTTTTCATTAAATCCCTACATAATAAGAAAACGATATCATTGAATGCAATGGAAACTTGCTCCACAGACGTATAACGCAAGCTTTCTCACAACAGCTCCTTTTATTATTGCTTTTCACATTTGCGTCCTTTTCACAAGTGTGATTTGACCAATAAAATTGCAGTCTGTCTCTACACTCTTCTTCTTCAATATACAATCATATAAATTTAATTTGTAAATCAAATTTTCAACAATCACAGTAATCTTGCCCCAGCAAATATATTATTAAGCTTATCGAAAATGATCGGGATGTGGAAATCAGGACATGAAACTTCATTTGCAATGGCAACTCTTATTCTGGATTCTGGAACAATGCGAATCGAAAGCAATTGTAATCTCGTTCGACCGAATTCCGGTGATTTATTGCAGTCATCGAACATTCGGTGAGCCAAGAGATTTCGCACAATTCGTTCAAGGATATTTTGCGGTCATTTATTTCGCCAAAGCATTTATCTGAATGCTGGCATAAACGGGAAAGGACCAGACTAAATCAAAATGTTTGTAGACAGTCGAAATTAGTATTCATTGCGTCCTTTTAAATCCATTAGTGCAAATCGCAGAACGACACAAACATTGATCAGTATTAAATTTTATGAAGTTCATTCCATTGGTTGCCCAGCGACCAATGAAAGGTTTAAGGGTTTGTTGGCATTTATTCTGGTTTTTTGGCTTTATTTTTTATTTTTTTGATTGCATATATATGCATTTTCCAAAAACATACAATATGAATTATGGTTATTTGGAATACTTATATGAGGATTATTATTTTGTTCCCTTTACTATTACCAAAAATTTCATTTGCTTGTTAAATATGCTTAAAAATGAAAGGGTTTTATAAAAAATAAATCTATGAAATATATACAGAGCTACCTACATGCAATAAAACACAATCTTTTAAGTCTTTTCTACTTAGTAAATTTTAAACGAATGTTGTTTATGACTCTTAGCTTCTTATACAATTATGCATTATTATGCTTCTTATGCATTATATTTTTGGTATGTTTTAAAAAATGTTTTTTTTTTTTTTTCTTACATAAAGTCAAAAAACAATCTGTCAATCAAGAGTAATTTTACACATAACTAAAGATCTTGATTCAATCTGAAAACTTATTAAAAAAGTAAAGAGAGAACATATATATTCAACGAGGAATAGAATTTCATAAGCAACTAAGTATATTTTGTTTTCCATGTGTTATTGAAATTAGTGAGTTAATCTTATAATATTTGTTAGACTTTTGTTCATAGCAACTTAGGAACTTAACAAAATGTTTGGTGATTCCCATTTGCTTTTACAATATCCTTACTAAAATTAATGTATACACGAATCGAAATAAAGAAAGAGAAAGGAAATAATGATAGGTACTTGGAGAAGTGATGATCTTTTTACGAACAAATCCAAGAAACCAGAAGAATTAATGATCATTTATCTTTAAGGATAATGAAAAATTGTTGTGATTCATGGAGAGAATGAAAGCGGTCAACTGGAATGTTGATAATCCTTAAATGGGGTAGTGCTAAGAGTTGAGTTCAATCAAAAATCGTTAAATCAAAATAATAGGAAAACTCTACTGTTATGAATTATGTAGTTCCATTTAGAATATTGACCTAAATATATTAAGTTTAATTTTAAATTATTTATGTCATATTACATTAAAACATTGACAACAACATCAGCAGAACTATAAAACACCTACTCACCCTGTTACAAATGAATCCGCTTATTTATAATAAATAAGTAAACTTATGCTTTGCTAATTTAATTCCAATCTCAGTCATAAATATCCATTCAACCCTTCACCAAGCCACTAACTTCCCTAGATTATTCCTAATGGATGTGCAGATATAAGTTTAACCCTTATTATTGAAAAAGGCTTTATTCCTTCTCACAATCAGTATATTTATTATATAGGCATACAATATACATATATGTGACCTTAGAAAGGCTTATGTGTAAAAATTGATATTTCGACGGTTTCTCTGCTGAGTAAGCTACGAAATACGAAGAAGTATTTGTTTCCCCCTGGCCCCTGGAAAGATTAAACATTTACTATGCAAAGCCAACGATCTATATCCTACGAAACCAGCCCCGAGTGAGTCGGAAAAAAGAAATCATGGAATGGAAACATTAAATTAGATACGTACAAACGTATTCGGTGGGTGGTACGTCAATGATCTGTGTGCCATGTCCTTTGAATATGTTTTCATATATGATTCATGTGATGCTGAATCTGCAGTTCCCGTTGGATTACTCTGCATACATTTTTTGCCCTGAAGGTGAAGGCTAATTTTTTATTTGGCACATTCCAATACGGATTTCATTCGTCTGTTATATTTAGCTTGTCAAGTTACTTCTGCTTCGGGAATATGCAGTCAAAAGAAACACGCATTACGAATATTATAATACTTAATTTGGTACAGAGGTATGGCAACAACAAATGATTTCAGGTTTTTCATCTCAAATATTTTGGATGTTGAATTACGTTGGCAAATAAAAGCGTATTAGACTGACGAAGCATTACATTATTTTCGTCGTTGATTTCAGATTCGCAAACCATAATAATACGAATTAATGCAAAAAATATGTTTCTAAAAAAAATTCTGATTTGGACCAATTTGCGGTTCTGCACTGCAAACACAGCAAATTAGTGCATTGAAATTGTAGATTTGTCTTTAAATGGAATTGTTCGTTAAAAACAATGAAGAATTATGGAATGTTGCCGGATAAGAAAAATTACTTTTTTGGAGATTTGATAAAATATTTTCATTGAATCTTTAAGAAAATATTCGTGCGCGTTTTCATATTAAAGGGAATATGGTTGTTCTGATATAAACAAAAAAATTCATAAATATAAATGAAGACGCTTGAAGCGGTGATGAAATTTGCTGAAAACAGTTGTTCTAACACGCGTTACAAATACATATTATACATAATTCAGTTGTGTTTTCCTATCTTCAGCAGTTCATGTACATCGGTTTTCATCAGAATCAACCGCCACACTCTTTCGGCGAGCCTGGAAGACTGGTAGAGTTATTAACAATTTTTCAGTTTTCTCAAAACACTGGTCTTACTTTTCTCTTACTGATTGCAGACAGTAAATTTCGGTATTCAAAGGACATTTGTAAGGATCAGCACTCCATTTGTAGATTTTCTTACATACTTTAGATAAATTGTTGGAAGAACACTGAAAAATACTTTTCGATCAAGAGAACTAACAGAATTTATTCACAACACTTACCGAATTAGTCGTAAGTGAGAATTCTATCACGTCGTCCTCCTTGCATCTGTAGTATTGTCCTTTTTCGGAGCATCTTACAATAGCAGCTTGTTAAATGAAAAGTTCATGTGCTTCAAAACTTCTCTGGAATATGGATACAGAAGATTTGATTAACCGACATCAAAAATAGTATTCGAACAGTGGTTTTAATTTTTAAGGAACGATTCGGTTAATGTTGTATTTTTAAAACGCTGCAAGGAACAACATTTTACTTTTATAGCTAAAGTAGAAAAATAATTAGGTAATCAATCCATAATTAATTTGATAAACAATTTCATTATATCACTTGAATTGCAATTATTCTGTGCTGGGCAAACAAAAATAAAAATGAGTTTTCGATTGAAGTTCAAACTTTGATTCATCCTCTTATCAAGTGCAATTAAAACTGCTAATTGTAAATTTCGAACTTAACGCATCACAGCATAAATTATCGTACACCATCAAAGGGTTTTCATAACAAACAGGAATCAATATTGCTAGCCGAAATTTCCTCCCAGTGAGGAAAAGTTAATTAATTACTTTACTCTATCCTATACACGAGTAAATAACATAAATAAATCACTTCTAGCAATTCCATTATGTGACTTCGTGTCCTTGCTGTGCTCTTAAATGGTTTCTTGATTAACCCACTTTAACCCTTTACTGAGAAAATATCTCCTGCAGTTTCTGTAATCCTGCAAAACCGAAAATCGAATGTGGATAATCCAATGATTGTACGGAAATGTCGAAATTATTTAATTAAAATCTATCCAAAGGATCCGGAAGACATCTGATTTTGTACTTATATAGAGAATGGTGTTTTATACACATTAACGAAATCGAGAATTTTCTCGATTTCTTGATTGTTACAAGATATCCACGAGCGGGAAAACTTAATCCTGCAAAGCAATTTCAGTTCTTGGAATACTTCTGAAGGAATCTAGAGGATTATGTATTTCGTATCTGGGCGAAGATATATTATATAAACCCAAGCATAGTCTTGAAATTTCTCCCAGCAATGTTCTCTAATGACTTCAATGGAGCAGTTCGAGTTCCGCCCTCTACCATTTTGTGACCAAAACTCTTTTTGTCACTCCTACAAATAGAGAGTAAGAAGTGTCCTTTTCTATCTGAAGTAATTAAGGGATTTCATGACTATTGTAATAGAACAGAGACTAGCTTGCAGTAACAGTGTAGAAAAACTTACTACTTTATTTCAGTTATTTAAAATGCACCAATAAAAAAAAATTAATATGATTATTGATTAATTAGTAATAGTACGTACAATATAATTATAAAATAATAACGGTGTAAAAAACAATTGGAAAATAGATAAACAAATAAAGAAAAATTTTGTTTTCTGCATAAAATTTCTCGACATGCGATGTTTTGTTAAAAAGAAATCAAAAAGTGCAGCTGAGAAGGAATTAAGAAAAAACACAAAAGAAGAGTTGAAAATAACAATAAATAATAAATAATAATAATTATTATGTAAGTATGAATTTTTAATTTGCCAACATTCGCGACTCAACCCACACCGTCAGCATCCTTTAACTATAGTAGTGTATAGTACTTTAATAATATTATAGTTACAAAAGAATTAAGGATTGACAAAAACCTCATTTGATGTAATAATTTTATAAAATATTCAAATTACTTCAGCACAATTAACTCGTCCACAATTTCGGCATTGATTTATTTCACGTCCAATAAAGCAGAACCCTTATCAAATAATGCAAAAAGCATGAAGAAGCATTTTCAAAAGGCCCGAAAGGACCACATCGAATGAACTACCCAAGTTTAAATTTGCATAACGAAAAGGAATCTCCTGAGATCCTTTCTGGGATTTAGCTGATAGCGTATACGTACTTGTATAATCTGAATTCCTTGACAAAGAGCTGCCCGCAAAACTCTCAAGAAAGAATTTCAGTTTCCATCGCTTTTATTGTTGTTGTTGTTATGCATGTTGGTACAAATCCTTCTGGCTTTCAATTCTTTTGTCTTATACACTATACAGTCTCCACGAACATGCTCCGATTTATCTGCCAAATTCTATTCCACGCTGTGTATTTCATCATCATGTCCTAGTTACTCATCTGGTTTAAATCCTTATCGAATTCCATTCTATTATATTTGACGCCTTGACGATTCCAAACTCGTTATATTGTTTTGAGTATCACAATGTCCAATGTTAGTAATTTCGGTTTAATTTCATTAATTATAATTTTAAAGCACGAAAATGATTAGATACTATATGTAGTATATATAAAAACCAAATAAAGAAGTTTTTTCGAGTATACATTATAAAAATATAAAAAGAGTTCAAACTACAAATGACTACATATAGTATACGAACATTGCAATGCAATCGAATGAATGCAGTAATGTCAGTATAGCTTGTAACTTACATCTTAAAATATACAATATAAGGATGGGTTATAATATATGCTACTTTTCAAGAGATAAAAGTTTTTCTATAACTATACTTACTTTTGTAATTAATGTTTGAAACTTTATCAATAAGAAATTCATGAAATATTAACCAAAATATTGTTGAAACGAAATTAGGTAACGTTTTTCTGCTCAAATTTAGCCTTCTATTTTCACACCCTATTTTATTTACATTATAATTATACTGTTAAATATTAATGTTTATTTTGTGTGTGTCTACAGGGTGTTTAATAATAGGCTCTTCCTACAGTAGGAATTTGTTAAAAATTCTATTCCCTCTTGAACAAGATTTTATCAAATATTGTGTTTGTTATGAACTCGGAAAGAGTTTAATATCGCATTAAACAAACGTTTTGAAAAAAATTGAAATACATATAAACACACAAAATGTCGTTTCATTTTTTATAACAAGAATGAAAATCTTCCGTTCATATGGTGTAAAAACATTTATGTTTGTTTTTATGTCGTCTCGAAAGTGAATTAACACACGTACAAAAGTAATTTATTTTCTTGGCCTTGTTTTCCACTCTGCGGAACCAACCCCTTAACATTTTTCTTCGCTAGTTTACCCACAATGATATGCGGAGATCTAGCGAAGAAATATGTCCACCTCAGTTTTAAGTCAACACTTTATTTGCTCTATTCTTTTACGTACGTTCATCCTCGAGTATAATTCTTTAAGCTCTGCACGCTTCCTGAATAAAATTTATATCCTTGTGGAGAAGGCTTCTGTGATTTCACCCAAAACATGATATAGGTACATATTTTTTCCACTGAGAGAAAGTATTCCAAGGAGCAATAAGTCTTCGTCAGATGTGTGAATCTATGAACAGTCAAGGATATAAATTTGTGGGTTTTCATCTCTGACAAATTCATATTTCAACAATTTTAGCATCGATCACGACATTTTATATCCCTGCAGTGGATACGTTTTCAATAATTTCTAAGAGCATTGAGTCAAACCGAACAGGAAAATTTGTTTATCCTTAGATGAATGCTTTCAAAAAATGGCAAGGACCATCAATGGAGATAACAAGAAGAGCTACTATATAAAAAGATAATAGAAAGGATGGTATATCTATATAGGTACTTGATTTGGAACACGATGAATTTGGTTTGAGAATGACTGAATTTAAAGTTCCAATACTTTAACATTTGTCGCAAAAAAAAATTCGTTCATTACGAAAACGTCAGAAATAAAATCCTGAAGACATGATAACAAAAATATTTGCATTTATGAACAAATTCAATTTTTCTTTATATGAATTGAATCTTCGGCAATATTATTAAATAAATATTTTTAAAGCAAAACCAAGCACCATTCCACTCACTTCATTAATTAACTTAAAATGAAAAACAGAAGCGCCCATGTAAAAAGGAAGCTTTACAAACTGTTGTATGTTCATAAATAAATTACTTCCAGATTCATGTTTTGACGCTAATGGAAAATTTGAATTACAATTTATATGGAGCATGAAAATAGAAAATAATGCTCTGATATGGAAAAAAGGAGAATTTTGCTTGGGGTTCTCCGGACTAGCCTATAAGAAATGATTACTTTTATTCAAAAAAACGATGGAGAAAGCCGGCAATATTTACAAGTGATAACAATTACTGTCTGTCAAAAATGACGCACAAACTGAATTTTCTTGGGTTCCGCAAAAGTTTATCATTTGATGTTTTCCAAATGATAAAATTCCGTGGAGATAGGAAACACAGTAACTGCTGAACAACAAAAATATTTAAATTTGCAATTTAATAACAAAGGGAAAATTGTTTCTGACTCAACTTGGTAAGTAAGCTTTTTTTCAATTTTGTGTTCAGTTTGATAATGAAAAATTTATGAGGAGGGTCCACAGAGTGAGCAACTTGACCTTTGCTCCAAAGTTATCCTGGTTTTAGGGGGACATTGTATAAATTGTCAGAGATAATTAAACAACCACGAGTAAAGCATAAATTTTAAATTCCTAGAAAAAGTCAGAAAGTGAATAAGCAGATTTTATTGTCATGAAATTAAAACTGTTAATTAAACAATGAGAAGGGATATCACAAATTTCTCTAATTAAATATGAAATCTTAATTAAAAATATGTCATTGTTATCTTATATAATTTTGATCTTGTACAAAATTAACAAATCAAAAAATGCCGTCCAGTAATTCAGTAAAATCAGTTTCTAGTTCATAAATATTTTATTCATTGAAATAATGCAAAATGTTTTAATTCCAACGTTCAACCCCTCTGTATAATTCTGCACGTGAATTCAAGCTACATGACATTTGAAGCCCGCAACAACTTTAAAACCACTGGAAATTGTAAATCACTCGAAATTCGACGTCTTTCGGCTTGAATGGTTTTTGGACTCAAAATTGCATAATTTCCCGGACAGCAATGAAGCCGAAACTCTGTTCCACTGCTAAAGCGATTTCCACAATTCTAACCGCATTGCGGAAAGAATCCATGATTATGCAGTGATCCTGGCAAATAACACCGCACACAATCGCAAACACGAGCACACTCGCTATACTTTTCAATGTGCTGTTTTACTTTCATAGCAACTGTAGAACAGCAACGGGCAAACAAGAAAACGGTAAACATTGGCAGAAAGGAGTGACATTTAAGTAAAGAAATGTAATTTTTACAACAAAACAAAAACAATGAGCTGAGTACAACAAAAAGTGGAAATAGCTCTGAATAAGTGGAACTTCTGTATTGTGAATTTTTTTAGTATTGTACTATGAATTTCAAATATGAATTGCATATTTTTAGCACCGGGAATAAAGTTCTCAACTACTAGACATGGTGCTTTCTTTACAACCATTAAAAGAACATTATTTACACTTTTGTAAACCAACACGTTTACGATCGGTATAAACTGCGACGATGCCAGGAAGGAATTAACCCGTTTACATTTCACTACATTACGAAATCAAACTTGGGAATATAAACAGGATGAAAACCGCAGATTACGCAGCACTAAATTAGATAAATCTAGTGGAAGAAAATTGAGTGAACTCAGGCAACATTTTATGGGGAAACTTTGACTGCCATTAAGTTGGTTTATTAAGTTTCGGTGATTGGATAAAAATTGAGGAAATGGACTTATCAAACGTAGCCAGCTGATTAAAATTTAATGCACTTTCCAGTTGTTCGTCTTCGAATCTGCAATTTACCCTTCCATGAATATTTAACAAATTTCGTTCCGCGACTTAACTACTAAACATCAAAATATACCATCAACAATAATTTTAAAGATGTACATTGATTGCCAATTATAAAAGGATACTATATGAATTTTGTACAATAGTTAAGGCGCAGTGCATAATTTTGAACTGAATCTACCTGTGGGAAGTGGTGCGCAGTGCACATTCAAAGGCGCTTTTGCACGCATTTGAATAGCTGATTCAGGTAGCATTAATTTTCGAGTAGGTACACAAAGTATCTCCGAATGCTCCGACATTAAAACGCATAAAAGGGAGATCCGGCTGACATTGCCATTTAAAGTAAATTGATTTGTCAACTTTTCGCGAGACCATTTAAGTTTAGTTTTATGTCTCATTCATTCATGTCACTTTTAAGTCTTGCAAAGATTGATGTTACGTCACGTATTATATCGCATGGTATGTTGCACGTTGCATTTCATGTCGTGCATCCTTTTTCGTGTCGCTGATGGCTGGATTCAGAATTATAGTACAGCTCACTCGGGACTTCAAAGACTAATTAAACAATTTGCCGCCCTGCAGCTGTTCCATAATTTGGTTTCCTGGGTGGTGTGCCCATAATTAAATTTCGTTGTTGATCATCCATCACCTATGCTCTGACTTTGGCAAAAGATGAATTGGGTGTAGTAAAACTGACTACATTCTCAATACATAGAAACGTATTTAATTAAAAATTTGGCAATTATTTAATAACGACTAAATTTTGTCACACATTTTTAGAATTTCAAGACCCCTACAGATGCTTCGAAAAATAAAACAATGAACAGTCATCCCTTATTCTATATTTTGCTACCAAAAGTGCCATGTTCTCCTCGTCCCAAACGGTTACTAAATAACAGAATGAAAAACTCGTGTCATATATCAGTACAAGCTAAGCCAGAAAATGAGACACTGTATTTTATCTTAGAAGAAAAAAAATGTTAGTTCATCCTCAAAAGAACACTTTCCTCGCGATAAGCATTAAGACATCCATTGTTTTCAATCCCGGAAGCAGATGAAATGGTTCATGCAAAGCCTGTCAACCTTGACGCAGATAAAAAAGATGTGCCAACGCTTAAAATGAAAGGAAGAAAACTCCAGAATCTTTAAGCCATTTCAAAACCAGAGAATATCTCCTTCGCGGAAAGAGTAGCGAAGCAGAAGTAAATTGAGATTGAAATGCGGATAAAAGCGTCCTTTTGAAACTCAAATGAATTTAATTAAACAGAAAAATAGTAGCTGAGCTTGAACAAAGCATCGCGGACATTAGTGAACTTGCTTTGCAGGAATTGCGTGGGGACGTGGGGTAATTTGGAATCAGTTCAACGGGGCCAGTGGAATCAAGGAAATTAATGTTGTTAACACGGTGCGATTAAACAGAGAAATGCAATTAAAAGCCTGTTCTGTAATCTCTTGGTTCCGTCTGTATATAGTATGTATTTCAAATTAAGTTCATAATATATTGGTTATAATGCTTATAAGATCATTTGGATGCAATTATGTGTGCACTGTGCTATCATAAGTTTTCCGTTATACACCATTAGCAGAACTTTTCACTTTTACCTTAAGATCCCAAAAATTCCTTTCAAAGCACTTGCTCAATGATTTCTTTCACGGCAATCTGCAATCCTGGAGCATATCCCCTCTTTTGTAGATTTTTCATTATTTCTATAAATCGAACGCAGCTAATCGTTTTTCTCAAATTTTAAATTTCGTCTTACAAATTTCATGTCTTACAATTTTTGCCCTAATTTAATATCAGTTAAATCTGTTAATAAACTCGTCTAATACAACCGCCTCGGGTTAGTGGTTCCAACGAAGTGTACACCTCTAAGGTGAATCCCAGAAAGTAACTTAACAAAGTTAATTTGGTTCGAAAAATCTCTAGAGAGTTGCGCCAAGGTCGACAAATAAGGAATTACCTGAAAAGTTTTTTTTTTCAATTTGAGAAAATTGTCTGCTCCTGAAAAAATAAAACAAAAAAACAACATTTACTTTTATGCTTTTTGTGCAGGAAAATTTGTTCACCGATTAAGGACATGGCAACGAGATAGAAAATTGTTCTTAACGGAAATCACTCCTGACGAATTAAAATCAATCATTTAAACAAGAGTAATAATAAATTTGCATGAAAAGGTGAAAGGGTCGTTATTTAATTATATTGAAGTAGTCAATCAAATAAACTTTTTAAAGAAGGAAGGATGACGTTAGCTGACATGGGTTTGTGAATGTGTTGGTGGTGCAACTACAGCAAGAAAAGCATCCAAAACATTATAATTTATCTGCAGAGCTTTGAAACAATGATGTCCTACTAAATTAATTCCTATAAATTACAGATGATTTTTATAAAATAATTGAAAATGATTACGAAAATTCGCGGCAGTTTGATATTATATTGAACCAATTAACCCAGCTTTGTATGGTAGTCATGCGTTGTGAAAAATTATTCCCTTTTTGTTGCAAATACGTTAAACGTTTAACAACAATAAAGCACCTATTCAATATGCGGAATACTTTAGTGGTTAATGAATAAAACACTCAGACAATCGTTTTGGTTTAATTGGTTTCCCATCGTATTATTGAATCCATTAAAAATTTTAGTAAATAATCGATTTACCAATCACCTCGATTATTTTGTATGTTTTTTTCACACACTTTCAAATGTGGTAAACTAAAAATGCATCTATTTATTTTAATGAAGATAATTAAAAATAAATCAGGAGAATATGTTTTATAGACTAGCTGTTTTCACAATAATATAAGCGACAACAATATTAGCTGCGATTACAAGACATGTCAACTTATTCCACAACTCACTAAGTAAAACTACATGGTAAGTTAAAACTACATGGCTTTCTAATCTAAATTAAATAAATAATAAATTTCCCTTTTACAAACGGTGCTTTTAATTAATTTTAACCACAGTACCATAACCTAAACCAAAAAATTGACTAAATTTCTACATAAAAAGTATGGTAACATGGTGAAAACATTTTCATTTTAAGGTTTTCGTTTCCATGTTACTACAAGAAAATCTTATAAAACTTTCGATAATGTTCAAAGAAAGAGTTCTTTTATGATATAAAATATAAGCTTACCTTCTTCATTTTTAATTTTCGATAGATTAAAGGACAAAGTTAATAAAGCGAACTGAGCTAGTTTTCAAAAGTTCTTCATTTTCCAATCACTGTGCACAATTTTGTTGAATAATGTTGAAAGCTTTTGAAATACTGTAGACATTGAAATTGAATATTGATGCAAGCACGTAATGACGTAACTATAAGAGCTATATTTTAAGTACTTACAAAAGATTCCATATTGGCTCTCATTTTGAATAGGGATTAGTTTCATTCCTGTTTTTAATAGGGAACTTATCGAAAGGGCTGTATGAACGGTTCAAACAAAACTATCCAGAAATAAATTTGCAATTTCATTTTGTTCAGTATAAAAAGTACTCTGAGATCGAATCCAATTTCGTCACAAGCATCATTTTCATAAAAACGAATTAAGTTTCGCAGAGATCGATTTTATTAAAATGTTTTGATGTATTCCGTTTATGACCAAATCATAGATTTGTCAAGATTCATATTCTTCTGAAATAATAATAACCGAAAATGCTGTGACAATTTTCGTATAAGCGCAACCTAATTTGTTCCTCAGAGAGTTTAAATAAGTTATTAAAGTAATCAACAAATAATTGAAACTAATTCCAAAATAGTGAAGCTCTCGACATAAACTAACAGCACTGTGTTTTCAAGTAAGAAGTTTAACAACTATGTATTAATATTAATTAGGTGTACGGATGATCCGTAAAGGATGTGCAAAAAGACGCGCTAATAACAAAATCTACTTAAAATCTAAAAACATATTTTTAGTAGATTAAGAAACATAGAGTGTGCAGATAATATTTTATGTTTTAGTTCAGACAGTTTTTTCTAGGATTCCACAACTTTACATTTGTTGCTATCAAAGAACAAGTTAACTAACCATTCTGCAATATTACTTATTCTTGGTACTCAGGTCCTCTCCATGTTTCTGTTTAATTCCCATGAAGCAAACTTTTCAGGATCCTTTGTGGTCTGGTCCTTACAAAGGGACCAACATGTACAATTTGTACGTAATTTAATGTTTAAGTTGAGTTATGAACTTCTGAATAATATCTAAACTGCGGTGCAGGGTGAAATAGAAAGCCAAGCTGCATTTATAAGTGCACATTTGAATGAATGTTCCAGCAAACGAAACTTTCCACAAGCGCAATCCCAACCAGCAGAATGCAAGAGTTGTGTTTCCAGGGTAGCTCAAGGGTTATTTCACCTCCTGCAGAGTCCTTCAATTCGAGTTATACGTTGGAACGTGAAATTTAAAGTAGTTCCAGCAATAAGGGGTTGCGTATGTTTCAAAAAGTGGAAGTGTCTTTAAAAAAATAACGGAGTTCTTGATTACTTATTGTTATAATATTTAGTGTTTCAAAGTTTTTAAATTTTTAGTGTCTCGAAAAGGAAGTTGCATCTGCTTCTTATCACAGGGATGTAAAATTTTGTTGGTGATATTCATATAAATACATAAACTTTATGGTCTAGACTTTGTGTAAATATAAAATAAAATAATATTAAGGTTCGACTGATAGCAAGAAATATAACAAATAGTTATAAATATTCTTTGTGAAAGATGAATACAAATATTAACGACAGGTATATTTTTTATTTATTTCTATACATAAAAGGAGGCTAAGGTATAAAATATTGTTAGAACGCTAAGAGACAAGTTAAAAATAGCGTCTTTCAAAAGTCAATAATTGCAGTAAAATGCATTTTGCTCAAGGGAATTGTTATTCAGTTTCTAAATACATATTCTAGTGATGTCAACATCGAATTAACTTGCACCTTTAACAAATCCCCGTTCTATACCTATTTTAACCAAAATTGCCAAGTTCAATATTGACATAATTTCAAAATCTGTGTTGTTTTCACAAACGAAATTAATTCAAATATTTGATTTTGTGTGGGGAAACTCTGCTCCAAAAAGACACAGCAACTAATTCTACAGTATTCAAAACGCCGCGGCCGCGCCGTCAGCCTGCCCGAAACTAATTTCGTATGGCAAACTACGTCGAAATTCAATCTCCAACTACCTATAATTTTATAGTGAAAGGGTGCAGCACTCAGGACTGCTGTTGGGGTAGACTTACTACGTTGGCTTTTAATTTTGATAATTTCAAATTTGTTTGAAATTCCTGTTCCCATTATTGTCCAAAAGTGCATTAAGCACGAAATGAAATTCAGTTACGGTAAATACAGTTCGAACGATTTTGTGCTTTTGGTAAACATT
This sequence comes from Leptogaster cylindrica, assembly GCA_963082835.1. Classification (NCBI taxonomy): domain Eukaryota; kingdom Metazoa; phylum Arthropoda; class Insecta; order Diptera; family Asilidae; genus Leptogaster; species Leptogaster cylindrica. The sequence continues at coordinate 3,423,615 of OY720105.1, read as the reverse complement.
AAAGCCGATAATGTAGGTACGAAAGGGGAATACAAAGTTATTAAAAACAAATGTGCGTAGTAAAATTCAATTGGTATTGTTAAATAGTTCCACACGAATCTCTACAAAATGAAACAAAACGCAAAAAACGAATTATAATAAAAGAAATATTAATTCATGTGCAAGGAACCTTTGAAGTTTGAATAATATAATTTGACTTAATTAACCTTTGTTCAGTATTTTGAAATTAAAGCACAAGAATTACAAATATGCACTATAGCCGAGAAAGCTAACTGAATTCCATCCGAAATAGAATTTCCTTGCGCCACAGGTATTTGGTTCATCCTTAGAAGGAGTAGCATAGAAAATTATTTGTCTGCTATGGACCACCAAATCTGCAAATACCATGCCCAGGATAAACAAAACCATATTCCAAAATTTGATTCGATTGGCGCTGTACCAGTGGATATTATTTCGTATTCGAGTTTGATCCCCAAACGAAGTCAGTTCCCAATTTTATCAATCACGGTAATTCACTAACCAAATGAACAAACAGCGAAGCAACGTGAAGCTTCGGCATAAATTTTATTCAGACAATATTGAATTTCCTTTTCCAAGTTAATTGAATTTATTGCCGTGCAATTTGCGTCTTTGCACTTTTGCTGAGTTCAATTTGCTAACAACGAGGAAAACGTAAATTTCGAGAACATATGTTTAAGGATGAACGATTTGATTCAAGGGGAACATTTGCACTATAAAATGGAATTGTCGACGGAGTGGTGAATATTTTGTGGTGCATACCATACCAGGTCCTATCCATTTACTTTGCATTATTGTTTTATTAAATACATATATTAGCAAATCAGATTTTATTTATTATAGGAAATTTTTAAAAAACGTAATTATAAAAGAAACAAATTGACTTTAAAGGGTTAATACTGTAGAAGATATATTTACATATCATCATGCTCCTCAATGCTCATACATAATAAAATAAGCTTAGTCTACACATCGGTAGAGACTATTTCACAAATTTATGCTGGGATTGGGCGAACGCATGGCTTATAAATTGATGAGCACAAGCTAAAAACATATTTTCAAACCATGTAAAATAATGTTGAGCTTGTCTAATATAATGTTGTACAGAATTCTGTTCTCCGTAAAATTGAATGGCGTCCTTCGAATTATTTCTTCGCTCCACCCACGTGGTTTCGTGGTATCAACAAAGGCATGAAAGCAATTATGTAATCGGAAGGTCATGTTCGCCTGAACCTCCTTTATATATTTTATGGAAAATTTGAGTGGCAATTCACATATATTCTATAATCCGTGTAATATGTAGTTTCCATCACCGGGTTTTTGTTGTTGAGAAGGATTCTGAAATATGAAGGATGAAGGTCGCTGGTCGGAACTTTCCTATAAGCATTTATGTCAAGAAGTAAATTCCATCAGAAATAGTGTTAATATGTAGGTATGCATAACTGTATCGTTGGAATTGTTATCACATATTATAAAAATCAGTGAAGATTCCCAGAGTGGCGGACTAACCCCGTCTGAGGCCCGGGGCGGCCTATAATATGAGGCCCCTTTATTGATAAAACACTTTTAAGATAAACACTTTTATTTCAACATGCACTAGTGATGCGACTATCGAATACTTTTAAATATACCGACTAGTAACTAATCGATTAGTTTAAAAAATCAAATAGACTAGTATGCTGACTAATGCAACCAGAAAACAGAGCGGCGCCGCTTGCCGCAGCGGCAAGGGTGGCCACGATAAAAGCGGCGAAAATGTGGCGCTTCTATAACACTGTGTAACAAAATTTAAAAATTTTTACGCAAATTGAGCAAACTAAACAATTCTTAGATAAAATTGAACCACTAAGCTAAACTAGTCGAATAGTTTTTCTTGTTGCAACTTTATGATTGCGATAGATAGTGATGGGGTAATCGATTAGTCACTGGTCGGCATAAAAGTGTTGCTCCCGATATTTAAAAGTAGTTGATAGTTTCATCATTAAAGCTCATGGTATTTTTTATTTTTTATCGTAATTTCGGCGTTATGAAGTTCAAATTAAACAAGATCTATTCAATAAGAAAGGAAATTTGGACGCCAGCTCTATCTGTAAATGGCTTGATTTGTAAATGGGAATATTTGCGTTATTTGTCATATGGTAAGAAGCACTAAATGAGATTAACTATAACTTTTTCCACAGTAATAGTGGACGTAAGTATTAAGTTACGGCCGACTGGTTGACTAGTCGTATTTGGAACTAGTCGCCCTGCTTGTATTTATAATGGACGTAACTCGTAACTCAATTTTTTAACGCTACTTTCATTCCAGTGGCGTAACTACAGTGGGTTCAGAGGGATGAATCCCCTTCCAGACGATCTATTATGAAGTTTTTTAATAATCGCATAAATTATAAGAATGCGTTAAAAAATATTTGGATTTCACACACATGAATTAAAGTGAGCACATTTTAAAGCCTATGGACTATATTAATATTTTTACATGTATAATGCCCTACCTACCTAGTGCATTTATGGGAAGGTTCTACTTAGCTCAGAAGTCAGAAAAAAAAACCCAAAAATCACCGTCAAAATGGGTCGCTGGGCCGCTAAAAAAATTCCAAAAAGAACAAGAATTCAAACAAAACAAAAAAAAACTTAAAGAACTAAATTCAATAAAGAAAAACACAAGCTTATTGTCAACGACAAATTCAACTTCTATGTAAATTCAATTCCTTTTGAGAGCCGTAGATTTTATATTATTAAATTAACAATTCCAACTAATGAAACTCAAGAACACAAATAACATTACCTACGATAAGATTACGCAAGATTAATACTGAAATGCTTCCTTTAGAATTAAGCGTAGATGCACTATATGGGCCTGGCACCCGATTGCGCTGTTTTATTGTATTAGGGTTAGATTTTAAGTCTATCACTAATAATTGAATTGTACAAATAACATTTTTTTTAAAGAAAATTCCGCTGCCAGATCATATGAAATTGCTGGATGTTGAATGAATAAACAAGCATTGATCGTGATCGTTATTCTAAAATTAATTATTAGTTAGCTTAGCGCATATTCAAAATTCTAATCCCGTACCTTTGGCATGCAGAATTTCGCGTTACCCTTTTTCTCGTGCCCAGCGGGGAACGTAGCGATTGGTATAGTTTGTGTACCAACCTCTACAATATGGTGCTTGCTTTGCCACTGGAAGTACCTTCCAACACAAATGTGAGTAGTTGTTTTCGTTGATCTAGTGTTCAAGTGTTTTATGCCGAATTGAAATTGTGTGGTTGTTTGTATGTTATGTGTTCTAGGTTTTATGTAGGTACACTAAATTGTTTTTAAATTGTTAACGTTATTTCGTGTTCACTTGTTTATTACACTATATTATTTCAGCTGTCCCTCTTCTTGGGCCTAGCTTCTAGTTTACTAGTACTAGTGCTGACTAGTAATTCAGGGAAGGTCACTTAATTTACTATCACTAATTTACGGTATGTAATTCAATGTTTTTATTGTCTCTTTTTTTTATTTTCAGCTTGTTTTAGTTTTCTGGACGTTCCTACGATTCGGAACAAATATATATACTTAATAAATTTATTCCGCCAGAGAGCTTTTGAACGTAACTATAAGGTTTCTTAGCCCGGAGTTTCCTGTTATAGACATAGTGTACATTGTATTACATTTATTATAGTTACCTACCCTAAATATAAACAGGGTATATTAGTTTTGAGTGATTGATTGCAACGCCAAGAAATAACCGCAACAGAAAAGAAAGTATTATATAAATATTCATTAAAGAAACTTTTTATGGATGTTTATCTGTCTGTCCGTCTGTCAAGACATTAACTCGAGAACGGTTGTATCTAAAACGTTCAAATTAGATTCAATATAATAAGGTCAAGTTCAAAGATGACCAAAATCGGGCAACTCCGTCGTAACATGATTTTCAACAAACATTTCTTCTGTATAAAAACTGTAAAACATCTAATTCTAGGGTTAACATAATTTAGGATTTCATAATTGACCTAAACTAATTATTCTTTCCGCACTAGTTTTATCTTAAATTTTAATTTGAACACCAAAAATAGAATAAATAAATTCAAATATTTTTCATTTTACATTTTCATTCCCTTGATAAGAAAACGATTCCTAAAGACTAATCAAAGTAAAATTTGAATATCTTAAACATTATTCAACACCGCAACAGCTAAGTGAAAACCAGCATATTATGGTTACAAATTAAAGATGTAAATCACGAAAATTAATAAATACATTAATGGGCGCTCCTCCCCGAATGATTATTATAAGGAAATTTTCCCTGCAACCAAAATCACTTCCGTTCTGGTTTTCGCTGTGCTCCTCGCAAAATTGATAGACGACTTCCACTTGAAGCTCGTTTCCCTCCAAATTGGCTGCTTAATTCCGTTCACGTACGTTATTTCATTAAAATGGTAGCGTAATTTTCCAGATGGCGAAAGTAACTCGCCATTTTATATTTTGCCAAAAGTGAAATTTGCTTGATTATAGCTGCAAAATATTCCATTTAAGCAAACCGTGACAAGCCTTCGTTTGCCAGAATATTAACGCTATGCAGGAATTTGCAGGTTGGGAATTGTTCCAATTCCTCTCAGCAAGGATAACTCCGCTCCTTCCCCGCTGAGTCAAAGCAACATTTGACACGGATTGCATGTTTTTTCTTGCATTTTTACACGGGCAATGGATAACAAGTGTAGCGTTCGCGTGCAGTCAGCTTTGTTGACGAAATTACAACTCGGATTCGTAATTCGGTGCATGTATTTTAAGTGGACCGTGGTCTTAAAGGGTTGCTAAAGGTCCTTGAACACCAAATGCACTTAATTTCAGAATTCAGCTGCACGTAGCCAACCGTGTTTCTTGATGGCGAACCGAAATTTTACATTTCAATTACCACCACTAAATTTGGAACTTACGAATTATGCAATTCTTTTTTTGGCTCCAAATCGTGTTAAGGATGCCTTTAATTTAAAAAAAATCCATTTCGGCAGGCCTACAGGCTGAGGTAGATTTCGAAATATTTTGATTGCGTTTATTGGCATCATTTATTTCAAAATCGAGAAACTAGTTATGAATTTATAAACTACTCATCGAGAGCTTTTCAACGATACCCCACATGACGCGACGTCACGACGTGGTTTAGAAAAATTCGAAATTCCACCCCCACCCCCATTCGTACCCCACTTAACCCTAATTTGGTGGTGTCGCCGTTAACCTCATAAAGAGCACTCTTATATATGCAAATAAAGTCTCTCTAAACTTCATAGGGACCGAGATATATTTTTTTCAAAATTTCAACCCCCTCCCTGGCCTAGCGTGTACACTGTACATATATACATATATATATATATATATATATATATATATAATATATATATATATAAACTTTCGAACGGGGGGTGGTTTTGTACTCATCGAGGCATGAAACGAAAAACTATGAAAGAATTTTTCGAAAGTCGTGACATGGTATACATCTCAATAGGTAGATTTTTCTTCGAAATCTACCTAAAAAATATTTAACAACTCAACTTAAAACTCACTCGACCATTATAAAAAATTCCAGTTTTCTGGCTGAAGTTCTTGAATTTCATACACCACCCTTTGAAATGAAACTTTCTACTTTAGTATTTTTAAAATACCATAAAATAAAAGTTTATGGCAGACATTAATTTAACGGGTAATTATAAATTTAAAGTCGCTTGTTTCTTCTTCTTTTTGCTGCAAACACAGAAACAGAGTACAAAAACCAAAACAGTAATTTGTAATGTAATGCAAACGAACGTTCTTTTATAACAAATTAATTTAAAAATTTCCTAATGCTTCACATTAATATTGTCTTGTTTCTAGAGCAATTTGACAAAGGTTGCCACTGTTTATGTTTTATGAGTATGTATTTGCAATCCACTGCTGTTGTTTAATCACCGGAACCGAAATGACTATAAATCCTCAGACAAATTAAATCACAGCAAGTTCACTTGTCCTTCAACCTGGTTTTTGTGATTAAAATATTATTCTGAAGGCTCGCTTCAACTAAATCCTGATAAAGCAGGTGAGATTCAGTACCGGTCGTCTCTTTTTTCACGTCTACGTTCAGCCACTTGTGGGCACATTTCCGCAGTACATCCTTTCTGATGGCCGAGCAAATTGCTCTTGCAATAAATCAACCCGGTGCATTATGAGAGCCCAGCACAGCACTCCACCTGCCCAGGGTGGGGGCTCAACGTGGTTAGCGTTGCCTGCACAAAGTCAGGTATCTGAAATATTTCTCTGCAATTTAAACAGTTTGTTGTGGTCTAACAAAATGCTTCCAGTTACTTATGCATAAACTTACCGTTAGACTGTCCACAGAACCCTATTTGCGAAAGGGGGTGAGATATAAGCTATTGTCAGTTAGCTTCGTAACCACGTTTGCATGCACAAAATGGTTGCATTTTAAATAGGAATACAAAGCAAAGAAAATACATCTTTATACCGTTTTAGTTTAGCATATGCATTATGTACACGAGTGTCCATTTGAAAATGTACCCTTGTTAATCATGTCCACTGGCGAGAGATCCCACGTGCTTTTCATCTTTTTATACCCTATAGATGTAAGGTATACGGTATACCTATTAGTTTTGAGCGAACGTTTGCAACGACAAGAAATAACAGTGACAGAAAAATAAGAACTATATAATCATGGTTGGGAAGTCAAAAGAAACCATTTTATGCATGTCCGTCGGTCTGTTGTTTATTTTTTGTGGTTTGTTATCTGTTCACACGATAACGCGAGAAAGCTTGTAGCTAAAAACCCGAAATTTGGTACCATAATACTTCGTTGAAAGTGCAAGGTTAAATTCGTAGATGAGGAAAATCGGGCAACTCCTTCTTAGTGAACGTTGTCATATTATAAGCCTGAATCGTTTTTATACAAAAATGTTGATTTTGGGTACCGACTGAATATTTACATTTTGAATTCCTTTCATTAAATATTATTTAATAGAAGATAAATCTTTTTTTCATATTATTTCTGGTGTGACCTATTAGGTCATTACTAATTTTGGTTCTTTTAAAAATGTTGTTAAAACACGTTAAAATAAAATATATAAAATAAATGCAAAGTACACGAACTTCTTGCACACTGACATGCAACTTTATTTTGATTATTCACTTGTAACTTTCCTGGTGAAGTTGCTTGAATACGTTTTACTTTGCATTTATAACATTCTTTTGGGAAGAACAAATAGATCTGATGAAGGGATCTAATTGGTAAAAGTTGCAATTTACTTTCTAAGCACGTATTTGTTAAAAAGGCTCTTAAAATTCCATTCTAGTTTAAAGTTCATTAAAACCAGAAAAGAACGAGTATTTTTATTTGCAAACACGATTCGGAAACAATGGAGCCCAGACGAAGTACATCAATTATACCTCTGCTAAAAGACCAGTAATTTTGTATACAGGACATTAGTTTCCGTTATAATGGTTCTTTTAAATATTGTAAATATTGTAAGTTATATTTATTGCAGGGACCCGGACCAATATTCACTCTTGAACTGATCGTTCTTATTTTCTTTTAAATTAACTAATAAATCGGAAAAGTTGAACAAAGTTATCAATATGTCGTCAGTTTCACCGAGTTCAGTTAATAAATGTTTTATAGCTTACGGTATTTATATTATGTTCACAATAAATAATTTATTCTATCGCATTTGTTGACGCAACTTATTTATACATGTAAATTTCCTCTTTTCATAGCATTTGGTACATAAAACCTGCAAAGAATACCTACATAAATCATGTTTTTGCATTAAATATAGTAGTGACATAAGAGCACATAAATTTCAATAATGCTGTATATGAATTCAAACAACTGTATGGAACTTACAAGTCTAGGTATGTGTTGTCAACTCTAACATTGCTATTCCTTTTTCAGGATATTTACCATTCGTTTTGCATTTTCACTGCATTACAATACATATTTTAACAATATAAACTCCATGCATGTTTCATCGTTACCCCTCCACCCGCTTATCTACCCTTCAATTCATCGAATACACATTGCAAATCCCTCGGCACTTGAACACTTGAATCTATTATTGTGAACTAATATCATCAATCCATGAGAGTACCATAAATCCAAGGATTATGAAAACGAAAACTTTGCAATTAAAATTTGTTTCAAACAAGGCTGAATTTGCGCCGAGATCATTGAAAAAAGAGTTATACGATTCTAGGTTAAGATTAGTTCGAATCAATGCTCCATTGATAATGAAACTCCATTAACAGTGAAGTGCTGTTCATTGTGAAGTAAACCTTGAATTGAAATCACAAAAACCGCCTATATGTTTTGAAATCGGATTCTTTAGGTTGGGTTTGTGTTGTTTCAACACTGCTTTTTATATGATGTCTCTTGTTTGAAAATTTTATCAACTTTGATGAAAATATTTGTTTCCATTAAACGTATAAAATGTTTAGTCTCGTAATTTCAGAAGTAGGTACTTAAATGACCAAATGTGTTTTTTTTTCATGAAGTACCTAATTATTTTGAGAAATAATTTAATAATAAACTGCATTTCCTTTCACGGAAATTAAGAAGACTGAATAACATAAAATATACTCATTTAACGTTAAATTCTCATTAAAAATTTCATTTTATGGCAACCAATTTTATATGCTCTTTTAACAATGGTTGTTAATGGAAATTTTGCAAAATCTGTTTAAAACAAAAAACCAATATCCTGTGTCTATTAAAGAATATTGCCATGAGTATTAAATATTAATTCAACTCCTTTATAAAATGTTGTGCATAATAATTACATTTAAGTAGTTATATGTGTGAATCCCTTGGGATATTCACCGGCGCCATTTTTATTGAAAAGGAAGCATCTGTTGGTAAAAAAGAGTTGACATCTGTGCGATTAAATAGAAGGCAATAATACCTATCAATTACTCTTTGAAAGCTGGAACAGTGTTGTCCCATTTAGGATGAGCAGGATTATCCCCAACTTCCGTTGAATACGCTCCTCATTTTCAGTTCCCTCATTCAGGATATGTCATACAACATGCTTTTGAATTCTTACAAAACGATCTGTAAATAAGTTAAAAAATGAAGGAAAAGTTTATAGTAATCTATGTAGGTATATTGTATACGCAATACGCAGGGTACACTTTTCTCTATTCCATAGTTCGAGTACGCTTAGATCAAAACAAAAGAAAAAAACCCATACTCGGAAAATTGACATAACGGTTTTTCACTAAAATTTGTTCAAATCTACGAAAAATGCCAATTAACACAACATATTTAAATTTGAAATGATTAAATTTTGTTTCCATAACCGTTTCAACTGTTTAATTTACGAGTATATATTTGTACACAGTCGTATACGGGAGTTTAAAAAGCAAAGGAATCTTTTAAATACTAAGTAAAAACAATTTCCTGCTTCGATTACCTTTTTGGTTCTTCCTGTAAGCAAAAAAACATGAAAAGTCTGGAATTCTGCTGAGTAAAAGTATACAGGAACTATTTTTCGATAAAAATCAATTAATTAAAAATATAATTCAATATGCAGTCAAGTATTTTTAATTGCAGCTCATTCAATTAAAACTTTTCCTTTTGCTTTCGAAACTGTAATACAGAAAAAATCACGTCTACATTACGAAAGTAGTTTGAAATAATTTTGCGTTTGAAGAGATGAACACATGAACATTGTAACAAACTGAAAGTCGTTAAAACAAGAAAAGTGCTTTTCTAAACTAATTTGGAAAAATATTTGATGAGCATTTTCATTCTGGAATAATGAATATTTATAAAAAGCTTTTGAGTGTGAAAAATAAGAATTTCACGATATTTTGTGATCAAATGAAAAACATGTGAGTAACATCAATCATAAATTATTCCCGGTTTAAAATTCTTGTTTAAATAAAACTCTTAAACAAAAATGAATTCCAATTGTCGGCGAATTTAATGAAGTTTTATTTTTGTGTTTTATCGCCCACAAATTGATCGCCTTCCGTTCACTTTTTAAAATTGGAGCAATACAAGCAATTTAAATCTGTTTTTGTTACAACAATTTCACATTTATTATGCAATAAAAGGAAGCCTACCATAAAGACGGATTTATTGGAGACTTATAGATCATCATCAATAGCAATTTTAAGTGCATTTAACAAGTTTTCTTTAAAGTTAAGTAGATACTTAAATACAAATATTTTTCGTTTGATTTGAAAAACTAAAAAAAAATCTTTTATGAACTCTCATAAAAGTCAGTTTTCCCAGAATTCTGAAATATCCCTATTCAGTGGTGGTGCTTTTGAAAATATAGAAGCGAAGTTGACCATCTTATTTAAATGTTTGATCCTGATATGTCCAGTAGAATGGGCTTTAGAAGGACGTCGCTCAATGCTGCTTGTAGAACCCAAAAAAATTATTAAAATATATTCCAAGCTGTAAAAACCGATTTCAATGAAAATATTTTAAGTTCCCTCAACTGGACGAAACGAATTCCCTTGTCGCAGGCGAATTGCCACTGCAAAAGGTTATTTAATTTCATGTGTGTGCAGTGGAGCCTGAAACTACTCATGGACGTTTTAATTATTTTATTATCGGGCATGCACGATATTTTAGTATCAAAATGTTATTAAAAGCATATGCACCAAAGTGGATAATAACGCTGTAACACGCACGGGTTATTTAAACGTAACGTTTCAATAAATGTTTACATCATTCCGAGATAAACACTTTAAAGCGGAACTCTTATTGTTGTGGCTTTACATGCAAATTAATATCAGGCATTTGATAATTAATTCTAACATTTAAATATGCTTCTTCTGACAAATCTGATTGGATTCTAGTGATTCAGATTTCCTATGTATTGAATTAAATTAAATGTGCGATTTCACGTAAGTTAAAATTAAAACTCTGAGCAGCCCCAACGTAATACTTGCAAATGGAATTCCTGTTCATTTAACTAAATCGTAATTGATTTTCTATAAATTTTAGCAACCTAGCGAATTCTGTTACAGTTTCCCTTCTTGAAACAAATTCTATTACTGTTGCTTTTTTCAATAAGTTTTAACCTGGTGAAATAATTTCAATTCGCATGAGAAAACACTGTAAACTTCTCCAACAGTTTTAAATCTTCTGGAAAAGCTTATGCCACTTTGGAGCACTTTCAACAGTGATTTGCATATTGATTTCTAGCTTAACGGATTCGACGACTAAAAACTTTCTTTGGAATGATTTTCTTTCTAAAATGACGCGAGGAGCAGTTGAAATGTTGAAGTTACTGAAATACATTCGTGTTGTTCCACTCGCTGAATTCTTTATTTCAAAACTATTAACATTAGCTGCAATTGTTCGGATTTGTTTTACTTTTCTGTTGAATGCAGTGCCGGATTAGCCATACAGTGGAAGTAGCAAATGCTTCGGACATTGTCAAAGTGGAGTTTACTTAAATGCAGCAGAATCCCGCCAATTTGAGTAATGTTTACTCCCAAATACCGGGTATTCCGAAATTTTCCGGAAGGCGAGTCAGATTTTAGTTTTGGAACATATAATGACATACGGTAAAATTTTCATGAAAATTCTTCTGTTCTGTTTTTTTTTATCAATAGGTTAATCTCTCATAAAACTCGTCCAGCAGATTAAAGGATGGTAACAAGGCGATCAATATTTCCCACAATATAAAACAAATTTTTCCAATATTTTCCATGAAACATAGTGAGACTTTTTACTGAAACATTTAACAATCCTACAATCTTTGTAACAGTATGTTAAATATTTCAAAATTGTATGGATAAATACCAAAAAACGCAAAAAAATAGAAAATTTTTTTTTAAAAAAACTTAACTCACCCGGGAAACTATCGGGAAATTACTAGGTCGAAATTAGGAAAAGTGCTCCGCTTATTCCGCATTAAACTCTTTGACGTATTCTGGAAATTAATTTTACTATATTTACTCAAACAGTTTGCGAGCAAATCGGGTACTATGTCGATGGTAAGTTGGAGTTGGTCCTTTTGTTCAAGGGTCCTTCATAAAAAAAACTATATACCTTTCAAAAATTTGTTTCACTTATTCTCCACAAAACTCTTTTTGTCTTTTCGTCTAAATAAAAGTTTTATATAGATTCGACAAATAATAAGAGAGAAAATGGGGCACTATTTAAATCAACCGATTTTACACGTTTTGGTAAATTTCCCTGTTATAGGAACACAATCGGGCAAGATCGTCTAAATAGCCTCACGGTTATAAACATTGAAAGTGATTTGCTAAAAGACATTGATTTGACTTGACGTTCTGTGTTATTTTACATCCTATAAATAAAAACTCTTAATAACATTTGCTACGGGGGCGGGGCCCGCGCTGGCTCAATCCTGCACTGGCTCATTGCAATAGTCTGAATAATTACTTCGTACCCTCTTCTTAACTATAATTAATTTTAAAATAAAGAGCTGCAATTTAAATATTAAGTAATTGAATATGTATCGCAATTTGCGAATTGTAAATTTTGCCAATATGTATATTAAATATTAAATCAATAAAACGCTTCTCCAAAATCTTTCCATAGGTAAGCAAAATTTTGAAATTAAAAAAAAACTTGCTTTTAAATATTCGTCAAGTTTTCAGCAATACAATGATGTTGTTAAAAATGCGATATTTCAGCATTTTTAGGCCATTTATTTAGGTAAATTTATTCAATTCCAGCTGTGACCGAATCAATATGATTCTCTTGAAAAAGGAATTTATTCCCCTTTTATTAATCCTCTCGGAACCCATGCAGCAAACCTCTTAACCGCTATTGTGTTTTGGTGTCCACAACATGTCATTCGCATACCAAATGAAACCATAACAGGATCGCAACCTAAGCCATTACGACCATAAAATACACAAGTGGCAGTAAATTTTTGTAAATGCACGCAAACAAAATATTTTGGCGCATAAGGACCGTGGAGTTGTACCCCACCACCCACTCCTTCTTAACAACCAACTAGTAAAACTACATCGAACAAACTGTACTTTCGGTAGTTGTTACCGATGAATGATGATTTTCTGGGTGTCCTGTAACCCAGCACCACACTATCCAGCAGGAAGAAGTTTCGCTCCAGCTACATAAGGGAGTAAATCTACAAAGTTTGGTAGCAAACGGAACCCACTTCTGTGATTATTCCCATTCAACTCGCTGTGTCCAAGGATCGCAAACCATTCAACGGAAAAATACGCATCAGCTGATCCGCTTGGGAACGATCCTCCAGTGCGGCCTAAGCCTAAGGCAACCATTATACCTATCCTTGCTACCCAATGCAAAAAGAACGAAACGTGGAAATTAGGGGGAGCCCGCCAAAGTGTAAATACCACAAAACCCTAAATTCGCATTGAGCCTACGTAAACCGTTATACGTTCTACAGACTACACTACACTCAAGAGCCACAGAACTCATTTAAATCCCCCGCTGCTTTGGAGTGGATGAAAAAAAAAATGCTAACCTAACCAGCACAGTTATCCTTGATACATTGCTATACATTTGCATTCAAAGCACCAGGGAGCCTTCGCCGTGTTCACAAATAACTTTGGAAAATATAGTCACATTTCATTTCTGTTAATAAACTTGGAGCAAACACGAGCTTTTTATGATGCCTACAGACAGTTTTCCTACTGTGGAACAATCAAATATTAGCATCAAAGCACAGAATAAATTTGCACATTTATTTCGTGTAATCCTGAGAGACAATGCTCCATTCTACGCATTTTATAACCCGAAACACGATTTATTCCTGCATATTTAGTTATACATTTTAATCAATTCTATTGTGATTGATTTTATATGACAATTATTACGTGACTGCAATCGAGAATTGCTACGTTCTCCTCGTTTCCCGATTCCCCAAATTGAAACACTCCAAAATGCATTCATAAATGCATGTTGCTTTATTTTCGCCACTGCCATCTTTTATACATAAGTTTTTAACAATTCTATGTTTTTTTATAATCCATAAATATTTTGTAACGTCTTTAAATTAAAATATTACTCGCATCTCATACGTGATGTAGTAGTGTGTGTGTGTGTGTGCGTGTTTTTTTTTTTTTTTTGTAATAGGTGTAGCCATTTTCAGTTCAATAGTCGGAAGAGTAATCCCATAATAAACAATTTCAGACTTATAAATAATTATATTTTGAATATTAGCACAAATAAAATGCATTTTTTTAACCTCCTGCTGTATGCAGGTTACAAAGTGTGGACGTGTTTGTCTGTATCCTTAATGAAGAAGGGAAATCTGTGTCAATCCTATGCAACTGAAGAAACTGTGGACTATTCATCGCTACAAGATGCCGTTTGTTTACATATGCTTCCCCACAAAAGGAGGTATTGAGTCCTTCCTCGCAGTTGAGTTCAACAAACACTGGCTTTGATTATTTTCATCTGGCTTATTCAAGATTTTCCTTAGAGAAAATTCCCCAAGTTTTCACATAAACTTTGTAGTTCGCCATTAACAGCAATTTCTATGATGTCTGGCGCCTCAATGACCCTAAAACCAATTCTGTTCTACGTTGAAAGGCAATTTTGTGGCGTGGTAGTGGTGTGCAGAAAGAACGCCTATTGGAAGAGCAAGAGGAACATGAATAAAAACAAGTAGATACAAAAACTCTGCATGAACAGAAATCCGTGATAGGTTCAGGAAAATTAGTGGTCAGAATAAAGTCTACCGTCGTCGGTGGTTGTACATTTTTCTACATCCATACATCTATCAGATTGGCTTCAACAACTTTTCAAGTCATATAAAAAATGTTTTACTGATTTTAATTCCAGTGAAAAGAGCAAGGATAGAAAAACTTAGATAAAAAATAAATCGATGCAACTGCCTTAATCCAAATGTATAAAGTTCATGAGAAAATATGAAATATATTTTAAGTCTTCAATGTTCAATAGCATACAACGAAATATGAACAACAACAATATTCCAGGAATATATTGTTCACGGTATTGATGAACTTTTGTAAGAAGTTTCCTTTTCACTGCTCTGCGATGTGAGGATTTCCAAAGTTATCTGTTTTGCAGATCATTTAACTATTCACGCTTAAAAATTCATTTTCCGTAAATCACTTTTATGTTGTGATACGAAACATAAAATGGCGGTCAATCTCGGAAATTTGAAAACATTGACTCTCGAAAAAGAAATGAGAAGGAAGAAAAAATCTTTACTTCTTTAGAAAGTCTTTACATTCTCGTTCCTCTACTCTACTGTTTTAAGTTTGAATGTTTTTTTGATTTTCTCACAACATACGATTGGCCGTAGTGAAGAAAATGGCTTGTGCATTCAACCATAGTTTTTATAGAGCATGTTTTTTTGGGAACTGAATGTATTCATACAGAGATTGAGTAGGTTTTTATGTACGCAGAAAGCTTTTATCTAAGATTTACAAAAAAGTGTTGAAAGGTGCTAAAAGGCAGTCTGAATAGAACACAATGGCATTTGAAGTCGTTTATTTTACGATAGCTAAGTTGAAAAATATTTTGTAGACTGGAAGGCAATGAATACTTACATTTTTATTTATTTTTTGTTATATTAGAATTTTCATGTTCAGCTGAATGAGTTTTTCTGTTCTTTTACAAAAAATTCATTCACTTTTATATATTTTTATGGAATATAAAAAAGCTGATGATTCTGCTCTATTTTTGTAAGTCTTGAATTCAGGTATTGTTTATATTATAATAATTCCAAATAAATTCATTTTAATTCTTATGACAATTCAAAATATGCTCAAAAAATATTATTTTCGCCTTTTTCATTATTTTTTTTTTTAAAACAAATCAAATTGATGCTTTAAATAATTAGAATAAATTTCTTCAACAAACCATTTTCAGTTAGTAATGATTCAAAGAGTTACTGTTAATTAAATATGGTAACTTCAAAAAACCTGTTTTAAGGTGTTTAATAATGAAATGAATATCATTAAACAAATTTGAATAAATGTTTCAAATTCTACTTTGCGAAATGCATAAAGTGCATTCAGGAGTGCAAACAACAATGAAGAAACCTTCGCGAAATATGTCAATATTTGCGGAACTCCAGACTCCGCACTACTAGAATTTCACAAACCAACCATTCAACTAAAAAGTTCTCATTTAGAGCCGAGCTGCTCCTCCACTTCTCGTCTTACGCCGTTCATAATATAAGTTTCAAAATGCGGAAACTTTGCTTTCTTATAACAATGCATTCTGAAGACGTCGCGGTCGCCTTTTCTGATACCCCTCGACCCCTCGTTTCCTCTTCTGCTTTCCTGCTCCATTCAGCTGACTGGCGATGAAGAGTTTGTAAAGAGTGGTAATAGAGTTTTGGGAAAGGAATTTTACTTATTTCATTAAACTACATTTTGAGGTAGAATGTAAAAAAAATATTAGATAATATATAAAGAGTAGGTACATAAGAGACTACTATGTGAAGCATTAAGATAATGTTGAGTTGAAAATGGACAATCGCGATTTTAATTCCACAGTTCAATAATTTCTTTATGATTTGTTGATAGCTATTGGATCATTATACAGAATTATATGTTATAGTGTGACTATTTTTTCTCTGAAAGAGGAGAAGTTTTATAAACGAAATTTCAATAAAAAAGAAATGTCATAATTTTAATTATAAAGGAGTAAACTCACAAAGATGGAAAAACCGAACACGGTTTAAGTAAATTGCACTCCGTATTGAATAGATCTCTTGAATAAATTGAATAAATAATTTGGATTACGTTGAGTGCTCTCATTGCAAAACAAATAATCCTCTCGCTAATCTTTTCTCTAATTCTCTCTCCATTAAGAACTCCTCCCAAAATGAAAATTTACTCTTAAGTTCAAATATTATATGCATCCCAAAATCTTTCCTCATTGAACGATTAGCGTCCATGCGCTCCGTACAATTCCGTCCCAGAGAAAAGATTTCAAATTAACATTACGTACTAAAATTTTCTGAGGATTAACAAACTTAAAATGAATCTTCCCTTCAGACTCATCAAGGCTAATGCTTACTAAACTAATTCCATTGATTTTGTATGCATGCCGATGTTGAGATTTCAGGGATTATTAAATGATGCTCAAGAGTTCCCGAAATATGGACCAAAATTTACAAAGGGTTCCGGAAATTCCGAGTGAGCGTTTGGTTTACAATCATAACGAAATCCTGAAATTAAAATGTATTCAAAATTTTCACTTGGAGCTAGTTATACAAATCCTTTGGTTTAAACACTACGATTTTTTACCAATAAAATTTAAACCTTGAACCATTAAAATTAAAGTTTTTTATTAACATATTGAATTAAATTTACAAAATTGCAAGAACACGCACGTGCAAAACAAAATGCGTTGCCTAAGACAACACGATTTGAAAAAACAAAACGCAATTGTGGTTTTATTCTTCAACAGATACATTCAGGTTCGCTTAGCTTTATAAATTTTTCCGTAATAACTTGAAAATTCAATTGGTTCTAAGCCAAATTCGCAGGTGTTTTTAGACCTTTCCTAAAAGTAGAATATCCATTGTCTCTACAGAACACAGAAGGTAATTTCATACTCCACATATAATTGGATATGTTTGGCAAAATTCCAAAAAAGAGAAAAACAAATAAAAGAAAATATTTCAAGCGCACCCTTCGAAAAACACTCACCTGCTCTACTTTTCCTTTACCATACCAAAATTTAGTAGGATTGTTGTTGAGGGAAATAGATTCATAAATTCAAATGGAACACGCAATGTTTCACCGCAAAAACACAGCGTAATTACATTTCATTCGTTGAATTTTCTGGCATTTATATTATCGAGAACTCAACAGAAAAATCTCCTGGGTGTTTTTTTGCAAGTAAGCATTAAATCAGGTTCTTGAAATTTTATTCACACTTGTTAAATACCTTTTTAAGGCTAATAATTAATTACAAATAAAGCTATGTGTCAACTTAAACACTTTTCAAATGGAACAGAGCAAGTTCTCTCAATACATAAAACTTCATCATCCTATTGAAAGACTTAACAACTCCACTAAAAAAGATATACTTACTATATGTACGATACGTA
This sequence comes from Leptogaster cylindrica, assembly GCA_963082835.1. Lineage (NCBI taxonomy): Eukaryota > Metazoa > Arthropoda > Insecta > Diptera > Asilidae > Leptogaster > Leptogaster cylindrica. Next base: position 3,405,543 of record OY720105.1, on the reverse strand, counting down.
AGTGGACACTTATAATGATTTACTTTAATAGAAACTAATGTGAGTAGAATTCTATTCGGTGGCCAAGAACAACCTACCAAAACTTTCACCCACAAAAACCCAGGCAAACAGCTTCACGCACAAAAAGTGAAATGTAATTAAACATTGTATTGTTTTTTTGGATGTGAGTATTTCGCAGATTGCCTAAAAGCCACAGTACACCTAATTTACAAACTGAAGAAATGAACCCACCCTAATGACCTGAGAAGGGAATTGGCTGCACTCATTTCAAAATGTTCGAAGTGAGTGAATGTTCTACTATATCACGTACGCTACAATGAAAGGATAACAGTCCTTAACAAAGAAAAAGCCATTAGGAAGCATCTGGTGAAATATACCCCATCATTTTGAGGAATTGTATCAAGGAAAAATCACCTTTTTTATTTCACGATTTGGAAATAAAATGTGGGAGATTTATTACAATTCATTATAGAAATTATTAAGCCAAAAATTTAGAGAAATTCGTCAAAAACATTTTATAGTGTTTAAAAAATTAAATGAAAATAAATTAATAAGTTTATGAATGAATACTAATTATTGTCAATTCCTTTTCAAAAATTCAGTGCTAGGTAAGGTGGGAATTTCTTTCGCATGAAATCAATAATGTTGTTTTCTAGAAATATGTTTGTAATAAATTTTGAAAAATTGGTGCGCAAAAAAAAGTATAGCTACATATTGGAGAAAAAAATATAAAACAAACCTTTAAAACTTCATTACACCAGTCGAAAAAATAAAAGCAGGGACATAGTTATTGAGGTAAGTCGTTCTTCCTTTTTTAAAACTTGCAAAAATAACGTCAAAAGGAATTTTCTTTTCATGTGAATAGATGTCTGTTCAAAGCTACGATGCAGCTCTTTGATATTGTATTCTGACAAATTTCAAAATAACTTGCGGTTTCTACAAAAAAGAAAAAAATTTCATTCACAACTCAACACAAAGCTGCTATAAAGAGAAAAAATTGATTAAGGGCGGTTTTTCGTTCTCAGTCAAGGCACGAAAGCGTAATTGCATTTGAACTCATAATAAACTCCCAGCGAGGAGTGGACATACTGCAGTTATTTGGATACTACATAATCCACCCGGGCAGGCTGCCAACGGATATCCTTACTATATGAATTTCGAGCTATCCATCGGAAATGAATGGAGTTGCTTTGAAGTATTGGAAGTGAACATTTTTAGACTGATAGACATTTTCGAAAGTCCAGTCAAAATCCAAAAAAAGTATAGAAGTTCGTATATGTTGCTAAGCTTAATTCTGCCTTTGAATTATTTTCCTTAAAATTTCCATTTTATTTTTCCATTAGAGACCTAAGTTTTTTTTTATAAAAACCACTTTTTATATTTTAAATGTCGATAGTGTTAACACTAAATATTTTGTAGGTAAATAACTAATTCTAGAAAAATTAAATTAAATCAAATTGTTAATTAGTACGAATTTGTTATTGTATTATAGGATCCTTTTCTTCAGAACAACTTCCTCAATTTGTTTCCTCTTTTCCAAGATTGGTTGAAATTTCGCATTTGTCAGGATGCGTTTTCGACGATGATTTCTTTTTTTATTTAGGTTCACTTTATTTCTCAACCTCAAGTTCCGAATAAAATTCATTATTTTATTATTTACTACGTTATTATTTCTATTCTAATTTTAACGGATTTAATTATTACCTACTTTTACATTTCTTGTTTTCACTTTTCTTTTTGGCACGTCTGCCCTTGTCAAGAGTTCTTTCGAAAAGTCGTGAGCTCTTCACTTGTTTTCTCTTCTTCTTTTTTAATCGTTTCTCATAATTTCATCATCGGTGATTTTATGCCAACATTATCAATATTTTTCGTACCTACCAAAAAAAGTTCTGCCTACTGTCCTGCTCTGACAAGCAAATTCGTGGTCCTTCATAAAAGCATATGTGTACAACAATTTACAAGATGAATTCCAGCTGAGCTTCCTGACAGAAAATTTGTAAAATTTGGATTTTAAATGGCGGTGTGATAATACACCTAAAATAAACCCGAAAAACAGTCAACCTAAGGAAACGTGACTCCAAGGCAATGATGCACATATGACTTAGTCGATTGTGCAATTAAGTTGTTTACATTTAGAACACTGACCCCGCAGCCGAATGCCGATACTGCCAACTCAGCTCAGCAGGGTGATTGACACGATATGTGCAGAGTGCTTACGAAATGTATTCCAGCGCTTTATGCTGATGTGGATTTCGGCACCCAGTGAATTAGGGTCAAGTACAATTCGCTGACTATGGGTACAAATCAATAAGCTATTGGAAAGGCTTGATTTACCCCCTCTACTTTTAGGTGAAATTAAGAATTAAGAAATATGTATAAATAAGCTAGGAAACCAATAAAGAACTAGAGACTAGTGAAATTCCTTTTTGAGTACGGAGCTACAGTTGATTTTCGCTGCTCCACACTACCTATCTACCGTTCCCAGAGCGATAGTTAGTAGCAGTTGCTCTAAGAGTAGTCACTGCTTTTTAGCAGCTCCAACTCTAACAAACCCTTGGGCATCGTTGCCCGGACCACCTGAGCTGCCAATCAACCCAAGGAAGTCCAGCCGATGGTGGACTATTACAACGGGTCCAACAATACTAACAATCAAATATCGCTAGCAAAACTTATGGATAAATAATTAAAAAAAAATTAAATTTGGTCTCTTAAGTTCTTAAATGCAATATGGATTCAGTTAATCAATTCATCCTTTGGAGACAATTGAAACAATTTCAATAAAAATGGGATCCACTTTTTTAACATTAAAATAAAAAATTAAATCAAAAAAATAAATTAAATAAAGAATTAATGACAAAACAACAGTAATAATTTAATTAGTATCACAAAATATTTCATATTTTTAAAATATAAATCAATATCCTATAATATATAATATTAATCCGATTGCATTCGCAAACGAAGGTCGAAATGATTAGAACATTAAATTGGGTGGAAACTGTTGAACTGGAAACAGTTGAAATAGGATTAGACGACAGGACTAAATTTATGTGTTCATCTTAGATTAATTTTGCTATTCCAGCGACACCAAAACCCGGAATGCCTGTTCTCAAAACATCAAATACATTGTTTGGACAGAGCACTTCGGTGAGATAAATACAGGATTACGAGCATTCCTCTGCAGAAAACTCGCAGGAGGCTCAGAGACTGTGATTTAGTAATGCCTGTTCGGTGTAAATGTTATTGTTAATGTTTGCTTAGTACAATGAATACCGGCAATTACGTAACGCCGTTCGCATTTAGGCCTTTGTCCAACAATATAAAGGTATTCGAATCACAATAAACTAATTGACGCTTTGTAACAGGAATTGAGCTTATTTAGGTAAATCGGGGTGGATCACATTGCAGTGAACTGCTGTATTCCGTATTTATAACAAATGCAACATTCCTGGGCTTATCCTGTATTTAATTCATTGTATATTCAAACAACAAACGGCATTTAATGTAATTGATAATGGAAATTGTTTTGTGCTAATTCCAAATTGTTCAAATTGGCGGTCCTTAGAAAACTTTGTTCCGAATTAATTCAAGTACACTGTAGATATTCATTTTGCAACAAAAGCGAAACTTTTCGGCATCAACAAACGCCTTAAATATCACAAGTTGCATTCTTCGCAAAAACTCAATTATCAAAAACAGTGTAAGTTCAATTGAAAATTATTTAAAAGAAAAAACCCAAGCAAACTGTAATATTATTTTTTTTTATAATTCTTTTTTAATGTAACTCATCTGTACAGTGAGTCTCGTCTCGGATCTTACCTGCTTGCAGCTACGTTTGTTAAAAAATTTACTCTTGCTGTGAACAAACTCTAATAACATTTGCAAGTCAAAGGTGAAGAATGTTTTCATTGAATCATTTTTGGTGCTGTGAGTGCTCTGTAGGCAATTCAGCAGGATAAGTGCTTCCTCTGTGACGTCTTTACCCCTGAACCCTTTCATTACAGCTTCCATTTTGGCTTAAACGGATCTCTAGAAATTTCCTTTACCTATTCTTCTGGTTCGTCTCATTTCACGGTGATTATGTTGGCATTCGCAACTTATAACGGTCCTTGGACGAGTTTACCTTCTACTTCAGTTACTCATAGGATCCAGTCTGCATTATAACACCGTTTATTTTATTTTTTCACTTGCATAATTTGCATAATGGTGACATTCACAAAAATTTACTTTTCCAGTGATAGAATATCTCGTGTGATACTTGTAGAATATTCAATGCACTCCCTGTTCCCTTTGACCTGGCTTAATCCTGCTTAATGCCTCTCTTCATACCCCAGTGAGTATCCTTGTGGAAGAGCTTACTTTCCTTAATTTGATGAGATGCACGTTCATCGTGATCTGTAAATAATTACAGACATTTTGTAAGCTGTAATTTTTCACATGTTCTTGCTTTTTATCTTTATAGCGAGAATGCAAAATGGAGATGTTTGTAGACTGGCGTTACGCGTGCAATGCAAATAATTGAGCGCATGTCATTATTTCAATAAATCAAATATTCAGACTGCAAAAATATTATTTAATTTATTTGTCAATAAACATTTAAAATTAAAGCTTTCTTCTTGCCTTTCACGACATTTGCGAATTAATAAGTTGATGTTTATAAAAGTCTTTCCTTGAACATATATTGTTGTTTACTTCGGATTATTTTAAATTATGGTTCTGTTATTTAATTACAATTACCACGACAAAGTTTATCCTGAACAGGAAAAGTAATTACAGCTGCACAGATGTGTTAAACTCATTCGCCACACATTGAAAGTTTAAATTTTAATTAGAATTATTAACTTTCGGTTATTATGAGGAAGTACGTTTTTCCAGATACCCTCTGAGAAAAATTATAAAAATGTCTGGATTCTGTAAATATATTATTTTCAAATCGAGTCATTTTTCAGAAAACAACGTGTACCACTGCTTTTTCCCACTAGGAAATAGGAAAAAGGAAGACGACGCGGTCGAAGCGAACCTTACGCAAAAGTTTTAATTTGTTCTGGAATTGAAAATATCTCCTCTTGCGAAGAGAAAAATTAAAATTCGTGTAGTAAACTTTGTTTTTTTTTTGTTTTAAATTTTATTTATAATAAACAATATTCGTATGATGTTCGCCCTAGATTACCTAATCTTATTTACGTTGTCACATAAAATTACACTGGGACAAAATAATTCAAGAAGAATAATTAATTAAATATTATGTATTAGTATCATAAAAAGCATTATTACATTGTGTTACAAAATATATTTTCAAATCTAGACTTAAATACCTAGTGTTTAAAAGGTTTCAATTAACTTTAACAAAAATTTTTTATTGGTATTTTGCACAACATTATAATTTTTTATGTCTCGAAAAGTATTAGCCTAATTTGCACAGGAATTTGAAATCAAAAGACATAGTAAAATAAATATTCTTTACATTATTATTTGATAAAAAAAAATCCTTGTTAGAAACTAATTCTTCAAATATACACATTTTGAAAATCCAAAAATCGAATGCTTTTCTGAAATTTTTTGAAGGTATAATAGTTCTAAAAAAAACTAAACTACAACATTTTTCAGAAGTTTACATTTTCGTATTGATTCAAATTATTCAAAGGAGTTACAGTGTGAATAAATTCCAAATAGTTGCACAGGAAGTGGAAGACTTCGTTGAATGTTCTGGAAACTTCCGGATGGGAACTAAATGTCTAGATAGCTTCTACAAATGCATTCGTTCGAGAGAGCATTTTTAAAAATAGCCTGACTGCATTTTACAGATGTAGATGTTAACAGCACAAGTTAAACAGTAAATTATTCAAAAATGTTTCAATTTGAATTCTCCAGTGATATGAAATGCTACAAAAGTTCTGCAAGTTATTACCTCAGATGCGAAAAAAAATAATTACAAGCCAAATCGGAACCTAAAACTTAAATATAAAAAGATATAACAACTAAAAAAGAATTAAAATATTTAATTTCTCTTCATTTATTCATAACATATGCTGCACCTACGTGGTGAACATAATCGTAATACGTAAAATGAAAATGTCTGCTCGAATTCATTAACATTTCCACAACCTCAAACTGAAACTAATCAGATCGAGGAAATGGGCAAGGTTGAAATGGTTATGGCCTAATTCCAATAGGATTAGTCTATTTCTGGTGACTATCCTGCCTAGAGAAGGACTCATAAGCTTGTAATGCAGTCGATTTGACGATGCACGGATAATAAACTTAGACATTATCCTGATTCAAAGGCCTGAATTGAACTCTGTGCCAGAAGTCATTACGAATCCTGCATTCATGGGATTCCTTAAAGTTATTGGGGAATCCTTAAAGACTCCTCTGCTCGCTCCGTTAACCAGTCATGTAATTAAAATTAATTCTTATATAATTGAATCACGCGAATTAAACAGAGAGAAGCCAAAATCTTGCATTGGTTTTAATTAGCAACTCATAATTTTCCACTTTTTAAGAGTTTTCTTCACATCAATCAATCAAATATTTTAAAGTAAATGCATTCGGTGCAAAAATTGAAACAAAAATTTAGCGGAATACTAACTTATTTCACGAGGAGTATATATTGTACACTGTAGAGAGTAGGTAAATTTTAAAAACATTTAGTAAGAAATGTTATGGACAGCAACAACGAAAAATATTCCGTTCACTTTGGTAAAACAGCGGAATTCGTTCAATTTTTAACTGAAGCCTTGAAATGAATTCCGCTCTAATTAAGATATTTCAATAGCACTCGCCACTGGCAAAAGCAAACAATGGTGCATGAATTCACCAGCCAAAATTACTGTTGATATAAATCCTTTGTTTTTTAATTTTGTGCTAATTATACTAATTACTGGCAATTTTTCTTCAAGTGCAAATGGAAAACATTTTTTGTTCCATTAAAGATGAGTTGAGCACTATTCTATGTCGTTCACTAACCTCTACTCTTGGTAGCAGTGCACATATAGCAGAATAATGTTCAATAAATTTTAAATAGGATTTTTCATTTAAAAGAGGTGACAACGTAATGTAATAAAAAGCCTCTGTGAATCTAAAAGTATAATATTTATGAGTACGCTTGAAAGTGGGTTTAACTTGATACCCATTTCTAGGGTTCATTACACAAAAACTCTCAATAACAAAATCTGAATGCCAATCCAAAACATTTGATACAAATGAAACAAAAGGAAAGAACAGAATATTTGTTGTCGCATGGTCTCTGCTCGTTCAGACAGAAGAAAAAATAAATTGGTTTAGGCTCTCGTTCGACTTTGGAGGTTAGTACATAGTACGGACAAGGTAAACAGCAGCACATGCTCAATTTACATTCAATTGAGTACGTATTACTGGAGGTATTCGTATTTCGGCTTGAACCTCAAACGAAGCCATTTCCTCCATTTCCCCAATCACTGTAATCCAATAACCCAATGAGCAAACAGCAAGTGAAGTGCGAAGTGAAGTTAGCCATAAAACTTGATTTCGAGATTATCCAATGTCTTTCCACAAGATCGGTTTGATTTACTGCCATCCAATCTGCGTCCTTTTACTTCAAGCAATACCAAAGTTTCCACCACCAAAGGATAAGGAAAAGGTCCGAGATGAAGTTCCAAGGTTCCACTTGTGGTGGTCCTCATGTAAAGCCCTCTACAAAATTACGTTCATTTATTAACTAGGAAAAGTAATTGTTGTGGAAAAGCGCTCATTTGATTGAACCTTGTAAAATTGAGAATCAATATAATATCCAGGCTAGAAATTTCCGATTAATAACAATATGGAATGGCAATTTCAAATGGTATTGGCATTTGGCAAGGACAAAGCAATACAACGCCTTCATTATTATTGTTATATTTTGTTATATTTTCATCTTAATAACAATCTTTGGTAGTTGAATGGAGCGCATTCATAAAATTTATGAATTTAATGTGGAATTGTATAATAATATTGGTTATGTAGTGTACATGCCATATTGTTAAAGCAAGGCTTCTCATACCTGCCAATAAAACATTGAGTTTCCCAATTTCTTAACGAAGAAAATGTTTATTTTAAAACGTCGTAATAAGCGTCGTAATATAATTTTTTTAAGATGTGAGGTAACAACAAAAATATCCCAAGACCATATTACATTCGTGCGTATTTCACGTTGCTTAGCGTGATCCAGCCAAATAAACACATCCAGTATTTTCATGAATATAAACGAGGTCATTATAAGACAGCGCGGAGGTTTTCCCCCGACAGCTTCTCAGGATGATCCTAACTGCGAAATCTCAAAACATATTCAATGTGTGTCTCTTCCATGCACCAGGCAAAACAACATACGCCCTCCGCAGTAAAGGGGGTGAGTCGCACAAGGTTTCTAATGTGTAGCAACTGGAGGTATACGGTTTATTTATATATTTATAAAGGTTATAGCAGAACTACTCGAATATTAGATTATTATTGGATTGCAAGTGCACTATGTACCGAACAGTCATGTGCATATGTTCCTGTAATCCATGCAATTATTTTCAGCAAACATTGCAACCATGGATTCGGATATTTATTTGCAATTCAGTATTATGGAATGGATACCAAAAAGTAGAAATTTAATACATTATATGAAAACTTGAAAATACAAAATGAACTAATATCGTGAAGTAATATTAATAATATTTGGAGTTTGTTTAAATCCTGTTAAGCCAAAATTAAAGATTTGTTCTAGATTTAAAAAAAAGAAAATACGTTCAAGTTAAAGCCAATCGATTTACACTTTTGGTTACAATTGAAATTGTTTAAAAATACAACTGTTGTTGAAAAAGATATATTGACCATTCACGTATTTTTTTCATTCATCCTGAATGATTCAACATTTTTTTACAACTTCCTGTAAGTTAAAGGTCTCTTGATAAAATACTGCAAATTGAAACGCTTTTTAAATCGATCCCTTTTAACTCTTTTGTCAAATCCCCATTGTCCGTGGCAGAGGAAAAAAAGGATATTTCACTCCAGCACTGAAGTGACAATGTTTGGAGTAGAAAATCGCCTCTTCAAGTCATTCGTAACATGACATCAACAAAGGGAAGTTTGTAAATCCAGATGTGTTTTTTTGCACTAATGGCTTTACAAGCTTCGAATAGGCACAGATTACTGTCATCGCTAACTCCTGTTTGATGCAACCGTTAACGATCAGTTGTAAATAAAAAAGGCGTAAAATAAGGTAATAAATTCGGCAGGAATTCAAGTCTTTCGATTACCCTTTCGCAATGAAATTTTATTGTACATTATTTTTGCAGTGCTCATTGAAAATTTGATACAGATAAATTTAAAAGGCTTTCATTTCAAGTTTCGTATGAACATGAAAAAATGGGTTTTCCGACAAATTCTAAAATAATTTTACCAAAAGGGGTAATCGACTTGAATGAGCGACGTCAAATGTTTTTGGTTCCAGAAGTTTAACGAAAATCTCGAGGACGGCAAAGGATTGGAAAGTAATGCCTCAATGGGCAACCATATATGACGGTATAAGACGACCTCCTTTGCAGACGAAATCAGTTTCACATTAGTTTTTCCAGTGCTCTTCACATAATCTCCACAAACATACCTTTTTGCCGTTGAAACTTGTTGCCGAATGATGTTTTCTACATAAAACACACAAAAAAAATATTCGAATGATGGAGATTTATTATTTAAAATTCTGCCAATAGGGAAATTGCTTGAGGCTGCGGAAAATACCTTTTCAGGGAACGTTAGTATTTGACAAGGCTAATTTTTTCATTCATAAACTAGCGGCATTTAACGTGCATGCAGCAAACATTCTTCAATACTTTCATTTATAATTTTTATTCTCTTCCTCGCGAAATATTCCATTTACGAAAACACCGAGTGGCCTTTAATTAATGTCAAGTAAGTACACTCACTCTAATTGGGACTCATAATTGCTTGAAATATTCACGATATGCTTTTAGCGTTGGTTGGAGGAAAAATTCCGGATTATGACCTTTTTTCCCGTATCTCTCTACCTGTAGAACACAAAAATGACACTGAAGCTTAAGAATTCGTTTGATGTCGTTATTTTTTTAATATTTTATTATACAAGTATGAGTAAAATCATAATTACTTTGTCTTTATTATTAAGGTGTGGCAGTCAGTTCAGAACTACCTAATTAATTTTATAAAAACAACGAACAGTTTTTCAATCAAATTTTTAGAATTTCATTCCGGAATTTTCAATGTATAATTATATACTCAAAATTAGTAGAATGTAATTAAATTTGTTAAAACTATTGTATCGCCTTTTTTACATCCAATAAAAACTGCTATTTTTAGTTCATTTTGATCGATTCGATATACATATATTTCGGACAATAGTCCATCATCAGTAGAATCTAAATGACAATAACAATTGAAATGAATAGATAATAATATAAAATTGCATGTAAATAACTTTAAATTACCAAAATAATAAAATTGAATCACATTATACATACAAATTGATTGCAATCGTTGTAAACAATGAAATTGTCAACTATATACGAAATGTCAAAGATAAATTCGCGCAGTAGAAACAATCAGAATCAAAAAATTTTTGCATCAATACCTAACTACGTTTTAGAATGCATGACTTTTTAGTCATTTTGGTGTTGCTTAACTCGCTCACCCAATTTTTGAATCGTTTCTCCGATATATGTTGATGTACAATCCTTACAATCGACCTTATAAACCACTCCAGATTTTTCAGTTTTTGTAATTTTATATTTCAAATTCGTAAACATGTATCTATTTTGCTGATTCCATGGCTAATTTTCGTTTTGGAACATAGATTTTGCACGATTTTTTCACTTCTCACTAAGATTCTTAACGTATGTGAGCGATGAAAAAGATGATGGTTTAACGTTTGTTCTGTCTATTGTGGAACCTTCACCTAATAATGATATGAGTTATGAATTATGAATTATTGGATGCAGAAAAGGCGATACAATAGTTTTAACATTATACTCGGCATTCAACAATACAATAATATATGCAGATGTAATTAAAGTTTTCCTTTTTCCCGGAATAATTCTTCTTTAAAGTAAGCCAAACATTTCGCAAGTATCTACGATAATTAATTAAATTTCCTCTGTTTCTGCAATCTCCAGATTATTATTTCTAAACAAGGACATCCTATTTATTTAACATATACAATCATACAATATCAAAAAATTCATTGAGTGGAAACTTTTCAATATTTCATTCACATTACGAAAATATAAATATTTTCTCATTGTGATTTATTTCTCCTCGTAAAAACTTCATTTACACTTTTAAATATGCAACACTTTAAAAAACGAAAAAATGAGCATTTGTCGTGCGGTTTAGTGGAGTCCCAGTGTTGGGGAAGGGGTACTCTTCCTTCAATTTTTCCAGAAATAATTATTTTCGAATAAGTTTTTTGAATTTCATATATAGATAAGATACAAGATATGTATTATTGTATTCTAGTACTGACCTCTCACCCACCACCCAGCACCACAGTTGTAAGACTTCAAAACCGTCACTGGTGGCACGTTTCAGTGCTGAAGATCCAGGTAAAAAAATTCCATATTGATTAGCCTTGTTAGGTTTAATACATATTTAGCAATTTGAAATGCAGTTTACGTGAAATATTTGAATATTGCTTAAAAATATATTTCGCGAAAATTTATTGTGACATGTCTGAAAGTGGAAGCATCAACAATGATTTATTTACGAACAAATGAAAAAAAAAGTAATAAATTCCTATTGTTGCCACGGACTAAATTCTGAAATAAATGGGGGTGAACTTTTCTTTATTTCTATTTAGAACAATGTTATTGAAACGCATTGAGCAAAATATAAGGTAGAAAAAGTTCACAATACTGGTTTTTTAAAAAAATTAGTTTTATTCAAAATAATCTTAGAAAAATTCTATAAATTTGAGGTCGAATGTTTTTTAGAAATCTTTATGAAAAGCTTAAGGCAGGAACTATTTCCCAATAGGTATTTTTTCACTAACAATTTGGATTTGAACGAAAGACAAATTAAATTTGCAGTTATAAATTTATGAAAAATTATATAAATATTATTTGCGTAAATGTCGGAAACGTCAAAATACTCTTTTCAATTTGCGGGTTTAAAATGTCCGTTTAAAAGTGACTCTACTAAACTAGTTCTTTCATTTTGTGTGTTTAATTTTTTATATTTGCTTTTTTATCCTGAATCCATGCATAAACGCAGACGTACGCTTACGAAATAATTAGCGTTATTAAAAACCCGTGACTGTGTGCAAATAGTGCAGAATGAAGTTGAACTTACAGGACGAAGATAATTGAAAAGAATTTAATTAATTCACTGCCGGTCTCGTATGAGTGTTCTTCCATGGCACTCAGATATCCTGCAACTCCGATCAGTGGTTCTGTGGCATCGAGGATGTGAAGCGGAAAAGCAATAACATCAACTTGGTAATGAAAATGAGGAAAAGCAATTAAGCGGCGTTAATTCAGGCGTGCACCACTTCACATGCCACTTGCGATAGTACAAGAATTAAATGCGTTTTCGAGGCGGTAATTACAATTAATGAAATTCACAGGGGTTTTATATGCAAGTACATATTATTTCGATCTCGTTAGACGTTTTCGGTCCTCTAAAACATTATTAATAAATTACGGTCGGTAGTAGACCATTTGCAAAACTGTTGGGCTTACGAAAAAAAGCAATCGAATTAGAAAAAGTATTTTTAGATATCTAAAATAAAAATGTCAGCTCATCCTGATGCCAAAACGGAGTGTTTTATTTGGCAAGTGTATTGTCCTGTTTTTCCTTAATAGAATATTTAAATTACTGTAGTCGCATTAACATATCAATTATTTTTAATTCTGGAAACAGATAGAAAAGGTTTCGAAATTAAAAGCCTGTCAACCTGGACGCAATAAAGAATTAAAGGATCACCGTTGAGATGAAGCACAATAATCCGCGAGCTTCAACATATTTCAAAAGCAGACAGGACCTCCTTCAAGGTAAACGTAGCAAAGCAGAAGAAAAGCGAGATTAAAATGCGGATAAGGCCCTTGTTGATTTTCTTCGTCTTCTTCTTCATCATTTTTTTTTTTTGTATCTTAAACGATTTTAATTAAACAAAAACTGTAGCCGAGTTTTAACAGTCTTACTGAAACAGTCGCCAAACGAATAAATTCATTTGGTAGCTTTTTCACGGAAATGGTTCAATTACGAAAATAATTAATGCTGCCATAGCGACGAAAGGACAAAGAAAACCAATTAAAGGCCTCCCCGAGTCGAAGCCTCTGTAAAGTTGAATGATATTAAGACTATCGTGAGTGGGGCTCATTGATATTAAAAGACTGCTAAAAGACGGAATGACAAGTTTCTGATTAATTACTATCCATGTCGACTCTCATGGGCATTATTAAAATACAACAATTTATTATAGCTTAGTTTTTATCATTATACCTTCATATTATCGAAATCACTTTAATTCTTTTTTTTATTTGTGGAAGAACACTTACTAATCTTTTGTTTCCGAATCAATCTTGGACATGTTCGCGTCATGCGTAAGTTCATCGGCATCTCAACAGGATTTATTCTTGCTTAAATTGAAATATCACGTTTTTTAAACTCAGCATGCCCAATTCGATCCATTATGACGTCCATTCTGCCACTTTAGGTGAAGTTTATCCAACTTCATGATGGAAACTTCATCCCTAATTCGATTTCGATTTAGCTTGCTAATGATATTAACGAGTACTACAGCCACAGTTTCGGGCTTCACTCACTCAACGCCGTCAGTGTGCTTTCTCAAAATTAAGTTAAGTTGACTTGGGATCAAGGATCAGAGCTAACTTCGGGTTTACGGGCCCCCAAGGAGTTGAGTCGAAATGGTAAAAGGAAAAAGCAACCCGAAAGCACTCTTAACGTTGGGCAAATTTCCTGTCTACGGGAATTTTTATTTGTACTTCTTGTAAGGTTCAATTTGACCACCACCAAAGGCAAAACAAATTCTAACTAATTAAATAAACACTACAACATCACCGCAGTACATTAAACTATTAGAAGCTGTCACGCAAATATCAGCATAAAAGCTTCAACTAATTAATAAAATATCCAGTCATCACGGTATTTAATTAATATAATCTGTAAAGTTTATTAATTATAAATTTCAAAGCTGTAAGCCATTACATTATCCTTTTTTGTTCTTAAAAAATAAAAACAATCCCTGAATTCATCAAATATATTTGTGCATAATTTGGTATTATATCACAATATCTCCGCTTGTAAAATTTGTTGTAATTCAATGGATTAAACTTCAAATTAATGATCATCGTATAACAACCATAAAACTAAGAAAGAAACTACTCCTTCCGCACAACGTTATTGTTCCATTATATTGGCATTCATGTGAATTATGCTATTGTCAAACAATTTTTATTAATTAAGAATTGCTTCAACAATGGATTTCATAAAACATTGTTTGGAAACTTTGGATCGGTTTCTTTCTTTCTACAGCGCTTTCCATTTCCTCAACTATTTTGCAAAGGTTATTGCGGTTTGTCCTGCTTTATGTGTTCACTGCAGACGTTAATACGGCATAAATAATAAATGTCGTTCCTAATATTTTCTCCTTTAATTATCATTATCAGTCCATCTTATAATTTGCAGATATTTAACAGTTACTTTTATGTAGTGGTGTGAAGAGTTTCTTTTTATTTTTTAATAAAATACATATGAAGTGCCCTTGATTACTGGATAAAGACCTGCACACTAAAATTATTACATGTGATTTTTTATTTAATTTTTCACCCAAGTCTTTTCAATTCTTGTCAGAAAATGCAAAAGTCAAGTTTCCCCGAATTCGAAAGTACTTCATGCAAATAACGTCGCAATGGAATAAAACCGTCGCGATTGTTGGAAGTTTTGCAAACGAATTTAACTCCTGGCTGAAGCCATAGACCCAGAGGAGTGTGTAAAGGTGTTAGTGGATGTGCGAAAGTTTTTTAACAACTGAAAAAGTTTGTTTCGTAATTCATTAAATCGGCCCAAATTCGTGTGAGACATGTTTTCTCACAATTTTATCACTCAGAGCACAAAAATAATTTTTAATAATTGGATTTTAATATTTCAGTGAGTGTTGAAAATGCTTCAAAAGTTTCTCACGTTCCCGTTAGTCTTAAAAGGATTAACTGTACAACCGCGAGCAATGTGGAATTCGTATTCCAAATATTCTATAAAATTTAGCAGACCAAGCCGCTATTATCGCTCCAATCACAATTTTTATATAAAGAGATAATTCTGGGAAATGTTTATTAGTTTTGCAATCATGTTTAACCGCTTCTTCAATATATCATCATGCTATTGTTAGTCATCAGTTATACAGTCTTTTTTACCTATTTCTTACTCTAATTCTTAGAACATATCTGCCTAAAGGATAAAATGATCCCGCTGATGCAGTAGCGGATCCAGGATTTTGTTTTATAGGTATAGTAATACTAATATCTTTTAGTAAAACTAATGGGTGGTTTGGGTATTGAAAATTTTCTCATCAAATATGCAATTAACCATCACTTCTTGCGGTGAAAAATACCATTTAACTTTAAATAATAACAAATGCGGCAATTTGATGCAAACGGATTGCAAATAGTTAACTTGATTGTTACAATACATAAAATCACATTTAATTGTAGACGCATATTACGAAAGCCATTTTCATAATGCGTTGTAATTAAAAACAAATTTAGAGAACTACCATCCAAAAGCACCCCGCTTCCCCTCCGTCTTCCTCATGTTACTACGTATTCAAATGCGCGGTTTTATACCGAAAAATTAAAAACTCATCCACAGTTGGAGGATTAATACACATACTTAGTTACGAAAATTAGTATTGGGATTATTTAAATCTTTATTATTTAATTATCAAACAATATTATCAATATTAAATTTATTGAAATTTTGATGAGTTTAAAATACTTTTAAACTATATATTTTCCTTCAAACAAATTATTTCAAATTTTTTATTGTAAATACGCATAACCTAAAAATATGCATGGAAACAACTAAAAAAAAATCAATAAAAATCGCAAATCCAAATAAAAGCTGCCTTTTGTAGGTAATGATTCAATATAAATGCAAATAAATCCTGAAGATGGTTGTATTAAGCTCCTTTCACAATATTACTTTATACATGTGATACAGGTGTAGAATTCCATGTTGGTTGTTTTTATTTTTCTGCGAATGAATTTCCGAAAACATTGAATGTTCGCTAAGCTCTTCAAGAATATGCTTTTGTATTCGTATTAAACTAATTTCGATTTTATCTTCTGATGCGAGACACGCGTATTTGGAAATGCGATGCCTTGTGTCCTGGAACAATATGGATTATATTACTTGAATGTGTTATGAAAATATGTTTATCATCGTGTAAGCATTGCACCAACAATAAGGGAATGATTTTGTAAATATAGTAAATTTAATATAAATGAATTTTTTTTTAAATTTATGAAAATTTGTATGTATTTTATGACAATTTATTATTATGAAAATTTCTTAGCATATAAATTAAAGGGTTAAGACGGTTCAGTTTGTAACTTATAGAAAACAAAAGTACCTGATGAACTGACTAGGTACACATTTTCGAAATTCTTTTGTTCGTGAACTGTGTCAAAATTTACCAACAATTAATCATTTTCCTGTCGAGGATCATTTGTTACCAGCAAAAAGCTGGTTCCCACGTGTGAATATAAAAAGCGAGTTCATAAATTTAACAACATTATGACAACAGAAAACTAACTTCATTTTCAGTACGAGGCCTTTTTGTATATGTTGCGGCTTCCAAAAATATTTTAACTTGTAAAATTCTTTTAATTATGACTAAAAGACTGTTTAAATTATCTTGCGTTTAATTGCTTCACCCACACATATCAAAAGATAATTTATACATAATTGCTGTAATCAATATTCTTTCGTTTGTTATGATTCACATATTAGTTAATTAATTATTTAATGAAAATTGCATGCAAAACAAATAGAAGAATTCTTCAGCAAAAAATTACAGGAAAAATTGATTCTAGAATTTGATAATATAGTAAGGACAATATATAGTTACATAACTAACTTTTAAAGGAACCACATGTTGGATCCTGTTTCACAAACATTATTTGCGTTCGGGTGCAAAATCCCTACAAAAGCCATTTATAGGTACTGACAGGGTTGGTAATATTGTAGCGTAAAGTTGAGGGTTGTGATCTGGTTTTGTGTGCAAAACGATACTTTCCGTTTTGTTAGTAAATATTTAGTGCTCCGTGGTTGAGCAAAGTTTCCTGGAGGTTGTGTTTTCCTCAAGGATCTCGAGTACATTTTACCCATTTTGTGGGTCAGCTCTTGAGGTGAGCATCACATTCCTGGAAACCACGTATCCCGAAGGGATACTGCATTTATGAAAATAAAATATGCACCGCACGAAGTGCTCTTTTGTACTATATTACATAGTTATTTTGTTTGTCAAGTAATGTGTAATGTTGTGTCCCATAATTTGCATAGGTAACAATTTTTTAATATATTTCAAATTAAAACAAAAATTAAACTACATAATATGCAATTTCACTGGAAGTTCCAAAGTTACATTTTAATAAATAAAAATATATGTATATTATACAATAGGTATTACGGTACATGGGGTAGGAGGGTAGGTAACTAAGCCGTTTTGTATTTCGCGGAAACTGTTCTTTCTACCACGTCTGTAAATTTGAAAAAACAAGTAAGTTTTCTAAACTGAAAAAAAAGATTTTCAACCATGTGCGATGTTTATATTATTTCTTTGAACAGAAGCATGTCAGAAACAGTTTTCATGTTTCGATGGTCATTGTCGAACAAACAACAATATGAAATCACGCTGCAGGACGCCCATTTTCTTTTGCTGAAAAGAAAAATTGTACTATGAATAGGGATTTCTACATAAATACTTCAGTCTGAAAAAGAATCTGCAAACCCCATCTCACTAAAATGAAAATCACACTTCATGAACAGCCGAACAATTCAGAGTTATCACTACAAAAAATTTGAAGGAGAATTGAAATTGCATAAAAAAAATGTTAATTGAAATTCACAAAAAGGTGCAAACACCGTTAATATCCTCATTTTCAGTAGCTTGGTCAGCTAAAGTTACTGTATGCGTTGAGTTTCACTGAAAGTACGACAACGGCCCTCGACAGTAAATCCTCCTTACTTATGCATTTGTTTTGCAATGCAACCACCTTGCGTCTGCACAAGGATAACGGACATAAAGGAGAACAACTCATATCTCTCTTTAATGGAAATGCAATCCTGTGGGCACGTGCATGCCGGAAAGCTTATGCATATGTAACAGGAAGCGAACTTCATTTTGTACGAGATGAAGGATATTTTGAATTTTACAAAATCATTAAGATGTTTTTGCTGGCACAGGAGCCACAAAATGGCGCAAGATTATGAAACTGTGGAATACAATACTTGGGCTTCAGAAGCTGCAGTTAATATTCTCTAAGGACAATATGTAAAATATGTTGAAGAATTCTGGTTGAAATATTGGAAAATGATTCGGTGATGCAAAATAGTAGCAATTGAAGATTATCCTGTTGAATATAACAATAAAGCAACAGACACTGGAAACACTGTAGGTATAATTGAATTTTTCTCTGCAAAATCATTAAAAGTTTCTAAACAAGTTGCCAAAGTTATTAATGCTAATTGTACGTTTCCTTGTTTTGTCACAATAAAATAAATAACGGAGTCTCTAATAAACGTCTCTTCCAACAATGTTTCCTTTTCTTAAGTATTTTTCATTTGTAATGGAAAACAGCGTTTAATATTTCACTTGGATCATAACAATATCTTATTAAAAATAATCATATTGCAAAGAATATAGAAGGAAAGTATAAATTAAAAAACAAATGGATCCTGTTCAACTTTTGAGACTTGATTTTCTTAGCACAAAGTTTATTCCGAACAAAAAGAAAATATTTCACAATGTTGGAAACGGAAGAAAAAAGAACACTCGAGCATCTTGCAAAATATAAGTTAGGTATCCTGTCGACAAATTGCACCTACAACAAATGCGGGCATCATCTGAGAGTCCTCCGTCCTGGAGCAATACAGATCTAATGTGCGAAGGTGGAACAGGATATTCAATGCGGTGTAAACGCTCTGGGCTCAGCTGTAGAATAAGAAAGTTAAAATTAGTTTTGAAAAGTCTTTTCTTTACCAGTTTTTATAAGTTTTTGCTACAGACGGGACTTTATTGGGTTTCGGAAGTTAAACGAAAAGTACAGAGAGGTACGGGGGTCACGTACCAAAGGAAAAGCGCGCACCGAACTGCATTAACTATTCTTTTACTGCACTATTTTGCGGTCGTCGTAACAAGACTGCATTATGACTTGCAGTTGCAATCTTTCCACAATTATGGCATAAAACTATGCAAGAATAGGAGAAAATTATGAATATAATCTGATTAAATAAATTTTCTGCCAAAGTTTCCTTTTAATATTTTCAATTGTTTCACATTTTTCTGGGAAGAAAGTGACACCACACAACTTCCTTAAGAGTCAATCACCACTGCGAACTTAGAGGATTATATTTAATGCCGTTTCCCGGAAATAAATTTGCGAAACAATGAAGGAATCACGTTCAATTAACAAAAACATAAGGTAATTGTATGTAGGAGTATTTCGTCCTTTGTGCCTCCTCGGGGAAACGTGTTATCTGTTCATTCCGGTTATAGCAAGTCAGGAACGATTAACGTAGGATAACATATCAAAGCCTTGCATTGCACAGTACACCAGATAACTACTTCTATGAGGTTGTCAGACAGGAAGACAGTCCCCCACTTAATTAATGTTCTTCCTGTTTCCGCACATTCAAATTTAATTCACCGTTGGCGTAAGATGCTGCAAACGAACGCGGATTTCGCAATTCGACTCAAGCAGAACTCAAGAAAGGGTTCGATTTCTGGTGATTAGGGAAGACAGACATAAGTCCATGCGGAAATAACGTTCGAAATATATTTGGAAGTGTAAGCGGTGAAAATCTGTAAATATGAAACGCACCCCCTAAGCGAAAAATAAAACTTTTTATCGTATGTATATTCAAATTCGTTTTTTTAATTAATTATATTTGCTATTGGCGACATGAGCAAAATGTTTGAAGGAATCTAAAAAGAAGAGCACAGAATGACTTAAGTACAATATTTCTTCATTCATAACTCTGCTACTCTCTATAGAACAATTTTTACAAATAATTACAGCGAACTCTTTACAAATATGTTTTTGAAAATTTTCTAACAGTTGCCTTTTATGCATAATCATGAAGCTTTAAGGGCCCCCATTCACGCTCAGTTTATAGCTCAAAAAATTTCCGAAATATCCATATGAATTTTGTTTTCGGTTCATTACGAGACATTAAGATCAAATACTCTGCCATTTATACAAGAAAAAGGATCAGCGTCTTCCACTTTCAGAACATGTTTGCTTTTTTGACTTTTAAATGTTTTTAACAATCGTAGCAAATAGCGTAGTAGGTAAATTGTTTGTGTTATTCAAAAGTTTTGAAATTGCTTAGAAAATTTATTATATTATTATAACTGATTATTGTCATATATTAATTATTGGGTTTCGATAATTCAATCTGGTAGAGATAGATCAAATCGTATTTATTATCAAATACCGTATGCCAGAAGTAAACCGCTATTGTAAGACAGAGCCACTCACACTTTTGTTCCTAAAAGCTTCCAGGATAATGCAATTATTGAGCTGTCCTCGAGCAAAGAGAAGATATTAACAATAAGGCTGTATAAAGTGATTTGATTTTTAATATTTATGTGAAAACAATAATTGATAAATATAAATTAATCCAAGATTAATGGAAAAAAAACTACGTCCATATTTTTAAGGAATGTTTATACAATATTACAAACCATTTCATAAAATAAATATTAATTTATTTTGTTGTTTCATCATGCAATTTTCAGTGTTTCTTCTT
This sequence comes from Leptogaster cylindrica, assembly GCA_963082835.1. Lineage (NCBI taxonomy): Eukaryota > Metazoa > Arthropoda > Insecta > Diptera > Asilidae > Leptogaster > Leptogaster cylindrica. Next base: position 3,384,525 of record OY720105.1, on the reverse strand, counting down.
AATGAGAGAAGCATTCCATAATTTTTATGGAGGGTTTTAATGAAAAGGCAATTTTACCTTTTATTAAATTGAATTCACAAATTATTCGAACATGACTGGATATTTTGTAAAATAATTTTCGTTATACCTCATCACGGTGTATTGAAATTCATTGCAGAAATATGCAAATAAAATGTTTTATGGTTTTTAAATTGTTCTGCATTATTTATGTTTGCATATCTTTGCCAAACAGTTTATTGTTTCATTTTTTTATTATTTTTTTTTATTTTTTGAGAAAGAGTACCAGCTGAAGCATTTTTATTCATTATTAACGTTAAACAATATTTTCCAAATAACATTGATTGATTCAGCAATGAAACTTATTTTCTTTGAGAACCTCAAACCTCGGCCGTAAATATATCGATTTGCTTATAAATTTAAATTGCCTTTATAAATAAAAATAAAAACTAATTAGGTATGTATTTTTACATTTTCGACTTTTTTTTTATTAAAACTCTGGTACAGTCAAGCATCTTTTTACGTTTCTTTAATGCTCTGAAAAAAATTAAATTCAGTTCTTGTAAATGGCCTTCACTTTAATGTATAAATTTGGTTCTCAAAATTTCAGAATGATGATATTAAATTGCACATCAAAGTTTAAATATGGCGGCTTTTGACTTCATGAGAATTTCATTTGCCATTTTATTATTGATTTCAATAAAATTTTATCTTCCTGAATATATAGCTGTTCCCCGCAATTCAAAGAGATCACACAAAATCAATTCCAATGATGAAAAGTCGCGGAGATATTATAGATGCCAGAAATTTCTGAATATTTTATGGATGGTCGGAAAATTTTGAGCAAAGAATAAACGATGTCCTCTTTTTTATTAAAGGATCATGTACATCAATCAATGAATTCTTAGGCAATCAAAGTAATGTTAATAAATATTGAAAATATCGCAGACGTCTTCATACAAAAAATTACGGGGGAAATTTATTTTTCTAAATTTATTGACGGTTTGCAAATATTGTCTTTCAAACGAAAAAATTTCAGGAGATAAAAAATTTCATGGAATTCAGATACTGGAAAATGAGAAGGAAAGGAATGTGTATTTTCCATCTCCCATGTATCCAGAAGTAATAATGTAGCAAATACTTTATTTAAGATTTAATAATGCTATAATTTATTATAATTACAAATCAATAGTAATGTAATCCATCCAAGCAGTCAGTGTTGCAACTGAACCTGATGAAGGCGCAAAGTTTGCCTAAGCACGAATTTCGGTCGAGATCCTTGAAACAAAACCGATTTATGAGATTCCAGGTCAAGATTAGTGCGAACCAATAATCCATTAATAATGAAACTCTATTCAAACCAATCCTTTTCACATTAAAGTGAACTAGTATTTGCGAAGGGGATAAAATGTTTTTAACTATAACGAATAATGAAAACATTTTATTTGGGTCGGGTTCGAGTTTCTCCCAACCCCATTAATGACGCCATTTCAATGTTCAAGGCTAACTATTTAGAGGAATGGTTGATGTTGACAAACAGGTCTATTAATTTAAGAACCACTCATCAGTTTTATCCGCTCACTACTTATTAAGTGGAGTTTTTTGCTGTCAAAACATAATTAATATGTAGTTTTACAATCGATCCCACAACGACCTACAATCCCTCTCCATAATTCTGCTGCAACAAAATATTTTCACCCTGAATCAAGTACTCGATGACACAATTTCTGTAAGTAGACTGCGATATCCTTACAGAATTTTATTTGTTCGTAAAATCCAGGACAGACGAGCGCACTTAATCGAGTTAATGACGTCATAATTTCCTCTATCTACCCAATTCGTCTTACAAATTACCTGCTTCAACTCGATTAGACTCGATATCCTGCTGTCAGCCTCTCCGTGCTGGCTACGTAGAGTCGTAGTAGTGAATAGTTGTACTAAAACGTAATCAGCTGTGAAATGTCATTTTGTTGTTTTTTGTGTTTTCGGACGTAATACTTCTTTACAGAAAATTTTATGCAAATATCGTAAGTATAAAAACATTTTCTTTTTCTTTGCTTTTTTGCAAGAAAATAAACTGAATCCATTTTACGTTTAGTTTGCGCCAAATGTGTCAACAGATGTGTCAATAACTAATTCCGTTTGGCGGCAGACGACAAACCCGTCATTAACTCGATAAAGTTCTCTCGTCTAGTTTTATTTTTTTGTAATTGTAAATCTAAGGGTACTGTCTGCTGTTTTGGCACAAGCAATTTTTCCTATTTTAAATATTTTCAAAGATTAAGACATATCTTTCGATTCTTTTCCTAGCAAAAATTATCCAATTATTTCATGAATTTAAACATTTGTTTTTCAAACACATCTAAAATATTTTTTATGCGGTGCTTCCCTTCTCTAGTTGCAGATGTTACTTTTCCACGTAGGTAAGGCACTTTTGTAATAATTACAAGTAATCCCAACAGTAAAATTACCAAAATGTCACAGTTGAAATTTTTCAATAACGGTTATCATTCAGAAAAGCCGAAATTATCCTCTGCCCATTACCACAAAAGACCGAAAATAAATTGAATACTTTCCGAATAAATTGTGAATATTAATGTTTTTAATGTACATTTGTGTATGCGGCAGAGAAATGTTAATGACATTTTCATTGAAAAACAAGTAATTTAGGGTCAGAATTTCGTGATTACATAAGGAGATATCAATAATTATTATAAATATCCCTTTGAAGCTTGGAAAATTGTCGACCCAATCAGAATTATCAGGATAATTCATGAGCTGTGTAAAACATGTTTTACATTTTCATCTCTGTGAAAGGAGATGAATATTTTACGCGAATTTTCATTTCAAAAACACAAAATAATCATCATCATAATGGCGATTTTATTGAGAATTATGAATTTATGATAATTCCATAAAATTTTAAATTTTTAGATTAATTATATTGAAATCAAACAAAAATTCAAAATTGTGCTTTTCAATGAAGCAGATTTTACTCCTATATGTGTTTGCTTTGTTTTTGGAGTAAGAGGGTTCGCCCCTGTCTACATCGACAAAAGGATCACAAGATGGAGTGGGGTGGTCCTGGGCGTGATGCGAGTACAGAAGCTTGTGCCCAAAATCCCGCAAAAATAAAGTCGTATATCTGATTATAAGTCCCGATCCTTCTCCTACATATTAGGGGCCGCCTCGCGCCCGCAAAAATTTCAAATAGTGAATGTATTGCTGAATTCCAGTGGAAAGTCTTTGTCAAAAAAATACAACACAGCTACAATTAAGGAATCATTGACATTACAAATAAGTTATTCTTACAATACTATTGTTGATATTGTGTAGAATAAAATACATCAAAACCATACATTTTTAAATGAAATTTCTGAAGTATTTTCTAGTAAGTTATTTTCCCCGTCTATATTCTACTGCAAAGGACATGAAAATACCATTAAAAGCAAATGAAAATCGTGTACCGAATGATCCTGTATCAAAAGTCAAAGTATTCCTGGAAGGTTTGACACACACGAATAAGTTATTGAAAACGGATGTTTCGGAATACATCAAAGTTTTATACCAAACAAAATCGTTCTTTATCTCATGGATATCTCTTCTTGAGGTGAATTTGAAATTGATTTTGGATAACAAAAACCAGGGACACATGACACATATTTCGTTTTTACATAAACTTTTAGTTGCCCAACAATAATACGGCATCAGATCCTTTTTAAAGCTATTACAATTTCCAGTCTGTTGAATAATTTTGGGTGTCAACTGCAAAATAATGTTGCACAAAATATTTTTCGTCATTGGCATAGAATTTCTATTCATAATGCATTCCAGGAAAATTGATTTCTATGTGCAAAGGAAATATTTTTGTTGACACAAAAACTGTTTCCGTGTTTTTTTTTTTCAGATATTTGAAAAAAGCATTTTAGCAATGGAGATTTGAGAAACGTAGCATCGATATAAACATACATTTTTAATAGAGTATGTTATATTTATTTTAAATTAAATTTTGTCTATAATTTTTCCAGTTCCCCTTTCTCCCTTTTTGTTCACCAACTTCATAGTCTTTTTCATGGACTTTATATGTTACGTTTGATGTTTCTCAGTGAAGTAGTTTCGGAAAATTGTATCACCCGAAAATTTTTAGCACTGCAAATAATTTATTCAGAAATAAATTTTTTTAACATTTTTATTTTAATTAACAATGAACTTTTTCAGAATCGCTATAAAATATTTCTCAAAATATCAAAAGATTTGTTGCTATTGGCAATAAAAAAATCATTCAAGATAAGTATGTAGATAATAATGGAGCAAAAATTTCGAAAAAAATAACAATTTGTTTTCAAATTCGGTTGATAATAATTTATGAATTCTTTTGGTTTTGTTTTCATCGTTGTAAAAAGTCTCAAACCGTGCTAAAACGGAAAAAGGTCATTTAAGTTTGTAACGTCTTTCCATTGATCCTTGAAGTATTTCTGCATAAAACATTTGCTTAATTATATTCTCTGCACATATGAATTCCAAAGGACTTTTATGAAAAGGAAGAATGACTTTGACGGCAAAAGCAGTTTGCAAGTTTGTTGCGTAACTATGACTTTCACCTCTTTTGCAACTGGGAAACGAGTACGCGACCTTTTCAAGCAAATGGGGCAAAGATGATATGCGAATGACATGTTTATAAAACATTGAAATGAGGTCGGATGATTTTTTCTTGCGCAAAATGTTTAATTATGTTAGTAATCCTGTTGGGCAAAGTTTATCTAAAAGCATGTACAATGCAATGAAAAAAAAAAGAAGAAGGAAAGCTTTTAATGGATCTAGTAATGATAAATATTTCTGTCAGGCAAACTGAAAAGTTATATTGACATTTTTTTAACCCTTTGTAAAAACGTGCATTTGTCTTGCAAAAAATGAATGTAAAGCAAAATCAGTTGAAAATTTAATTTTACCAAATTCAAAAACTGTTTGCAATTTTTTTGGTATTTTAGTCTAACAACAAAGGGCAAATTCAGGTTAAAGCAGCGCCGTGGCAACAGAGGAAAATGCAAACTGCACAAAATGAAGCGGATAAGAACAACTAAACGAAGTGATCGCAAAACTCTCCATCCAAAGGACGAGTTTACGAAACAGTTCTAGGGAAATGGGACAGTAATTGTTTTCTAACCTCGACTTTTAAGTTTTATCCTGATTGCTTTCACTTAAGCTCCTGCTTTTATGAGTGGGAAAATATTTCACCCGAAGCCATTCCAAATTCGCATCCGCTTCAGTGTGAAACCAACCATCGCAGGACTTTCAAGTGCTCTCCCTATGTTTTGCAGAAGTAATGTTAAAACAATTTTTTCAAGAAAAAATATATCATATTATCTACGGGAAGTGATAAACAAGAATATTAGCTTCATTTATAGCGTTTATTATTTTTTTTCATATAGTTGAAAATATTGAGAAATTGCAAAGTTTTAAAACAAATCAAGGAACTAGCTAGCTAGCTTTTATTAAATATACATAGTTTTTTGGATAGAGTTATTAATACTTAAAACTCGTGTAAAATTTTGACTTTATGTTCTATTTTTAACCTAGTAATCTGAACATTGGACAATGCCGACAACGGCATATGAGGGGGGTGACCAAAAAGGGAGAAAGCGGAACAGCGAAAAAACAAAATTTAAAATAAACATTCCATGCTGGAAATGGTCTTGTTTCTAATTATTCCCGGAGCTGGTCTTTCCTGATCTTAATGTGACAGTATCAGCCTCCTCCTCTCCCCCCCCCACCCCTTGTACTTAAAACAAATCTTTCATTATATTATTTTTTTCCTAGGAGTTTTTCCATAGCCGATACCCCTCCCCACCCTTCGCCTAGGACGGGTTATACATCCGTCCGTGCGTGACAGGTACGTGCCCTGACTATTGACATGGCATGGGATATCTTAGGCATTATGACGTACAACATGTTATGCGACATACACGTTACGTGACATGAAACATGACATGACTTTAAAAATGAACGCCAAGTGAAAACAAATATTATTAAAGCTAAGTGAACGTAAGGTTTTTCTTTAAAAGGTATGTTATATAAAATATATAACAGTCTAATTCTGTATGTTTTTCTAACATTTAAGGACTCCAAATATATATATTATATAAATTCACACAAATTTTAGTGGATTGATTTTTGAAAACATTGTGAAAATAAACAACACTAAATCAATGGTTCGTTAAAAATTTGAAACCACCAATATAATAAATTTCATATGTATCCACATAAAAAAAGCAAAGGACGAAAATATAGTATTTGTGAGTAGGTATTTATTGAGATGTACAGGCTAGCATAAGTGGCCCTCATTCTAAATTTATATTCCTGACAAATAGCACGAATTTATAACTGTCCACGTCATGTTGATTTATGTTGCTTCAAATGCCCATTTTTCTTTTTGCTCCTTACACACGGAAATTATTTCCCACCTTAGAAATTGTTTGTTTTTTCCAGGTCAAAGGTGCCCAGTTTTTGAGGTTTTGGTGTAAGATGATAAACACCGATCAGGATACACGCAGAAACGCATTCATATTTCAAACGGTGTGTTTCAATACAGACTGGAGATGGAAAAAGCTTATTTCGAGAAACTCTCAAATATGTCTGTCTTTGGGGACATCAAGGAAATCCTGGAAATATTACGGAGTTATCGCAAACATTTTGCAAAAGCAAACCAATCAAATATTCATTTTATCACAACTTTTACCGCAATAAAATTTGAGAAAGCTTTACAAGTTTGAACTTTGTAGTGTAAAATTAAATAGAATATATTTTTACGCATATTAATTGAACAGACTCATCAAATTTAACTGTAATAAAAATGAATTAAGGCTCGTATAATTAAAATAATTTAATAGACAAAGTAGGTACATATATACAAAATATAATGTGTATTAAATACATAATATTTTAGTAAGATAATTTTTTCATTATTCTTGGAAAAGATCTTCCATCACCAATACAAGTACGCGAGAATCAAAAGTGCAAGTGGGGCACCATTTTAGCCTGATTTGTTGCAGTCCGAATTCAGAGAGTTCCTTTTCTCACCTTCGCAAACCGAACATCTAGCGACGAATATTTATACAAAATGTAAATATTTTTGTTAAGTTACCAACAGTCCTTTATCCCTATTCTTATTCCAGAATATAGCGTCTTTGTCAATTAAGGCACGTTCTTGAAAGCTGTCCCACACATCAGCGTATTTCTGGAGCTTCGGCATCAGCGGGGGAAACGGGGCAGACTGTTGAAGCTGCACGGTTTTCAGCATACTTTGAAGTTTCACTAAATTATCTACTTCAAAATTTTTATTGTCACTGATCGATCGCCTAAATAAACAAGTCCCAATGAAAGCCATTACCAAATTGTTCGATTTTTAATTACTCACCCACAAAACGCAAACTTTTGCACGATTTTACATTTTTGTCGCCAATCTGTAGTGTAAATGTGTGATGTCAATCCATTATTGCCATCTTTAATGCACGCAGGAACAGCATTGAGATTTATTTGAGAAATCAAATCGATACTTTTACGAATTTGACGATCCTCTCGTGTTTTCTCGACTGAAGTTTCAATTGACTTCTTCAAAGGTGTCATGTACGGATTCGTTTGAACACACTCTTTTGGTCGAATAAATAAATCGAAGGGAATGTAAACGTCCTTCCGAAGTGGGATCAACGTCTCCATATCCAATGGAGCCATCCTATTGACAGGACGAATATCATTTTGTGGCAAATCCTCTGAGTTTGGACGTGGATGTTCAACTCTTCCTGGCTTATGGGCAATATAGTTTGCTTGGTAAGTAGTTATAACGTCGGAAAAACCCAACGGTTTCATTTCATGAAATAGTCTTTATAATTAAATCCAGAAATAAGGCAATTTTATTCGAAACATGATGTATTCAATATAAAAGAAGTTTGTTGACAAATATGCCTGAAATTCTCACATAGTATACTTAAATTAAATTTCATATTAGCGGAACTTTTTTTATAAAGTGTTATTCAACTTTTTACTATTTAATAACTTTCTAACTACTACTTAAGCAGTTAAAGAATGTGTAAATACAATTTGATATGAAAAAAGTTTTCTATAACGAATTAATATCGTTTCTATAGAAAATATTTTCCGAATAAATGAGGAACTGAGTTGCAAACATACCTATATGAAATGTTTATATGTACGAGTTCAATTTATTCACGACAGGATTTCTCGTATCGATCTCTTCTCAAAAGAATTTGATGACCCTTAACTGTGGACATTTTCAAATTGGAAAAAAGGAGCGTCTTTAATATATTTTATATACACTACCTTAGATTTTAGAATCAACAATATTCATTTAAATGATTTGCTTGACTTTGCTGAATTCGCATTGGCAAAACTAACTTTTAGATTTCAAAAAACTGCATCCAATGAATTAATTACTTATTGATGCTATAGGATTTGCCACGCGGTCTTATGAACTTTTCCACCTTTAAGAGTAGTCCTTTCACCCAATCCCATACAGTAAGCTTAAATGCTTGCACTTCTCACTTGCCTTGTTCGTTACTCGTTACTGGATTCACTTCATTGGTCTTTTACGGAACGAGCTGACCTACAAAACTTCGCAATCGCTTTTAAAGCTTGCTATTTGTTTTCTTTTGCACCAGATGCACCACTCACGATGATGCATTTCCAACTCAGTATTTTGGATGCTGTATTTGGCACAAATCTGGTTTGAATAAAAACTTCATTAAGAAGAAAACTACCATTTTTGAAAAGAATATTGATTACTCAAATATCCCACTTACTGAGGTGGCTTAAGCCTGTACTAGTACTTACCATAAGTGTTACTTAGGCGTTAAAACAAAAAGGTAAGTAACCAACAAACAACCTATTAATAATTTGACAAAATTATTAACAGCAAAATTCATCCGAACTTTTTAGCATTTTGTTTTTTCTAATAATATTTTATAAATCTAGAAATCAAGTAAAGTTCATATTCAAGTTCATATTCAAAATTCCCAAAAATGTGCACGAAAATTCATACAATTTATTGTTGCTTAGTTTTCTGTTTATGTCGTTCTTTGGTTCTCTAGAACGAAGTAAATTTGACCTGTCTTTGTGTCCTTAGAACAAGATTTATATTCAATAAACAATCAACTCGTTGGCAGCATGCAAAAGACTTCCAGAAGCACAGTGTCTTAAAATTGCTCCGTCTTCTATAATAATAAATTGGAAGGCTTTCAGAGAGAAATCGACATCCAGGAAATGGAATTAACCATGATTTATTGTTAAACTTATTTCAACTATTTTGGGCGTAGTTTTGGAGGAGGAACTTAATAAATTCCACCAGTGCAAGTGGTATGAAGTTGATGCAGTTTGTCTATTACGTTACGAAACAGTATATAGTACAGTACACGGAATAATTCCGCATTTTATGCAAAGTTTTCTTTGTGTTAAAAACACAGACAAAATATATCTCATGTATACTATTTTTATTGTATAACATATTTTCTTTAAAATTTGCTTCATCATTAATAGAAAATATTAGATTTTACCCAAGGCAGGTCTGACCGAGCAAATTCTTCACTTATTTCTTCCTGTATTAAAAATCAGAGCACGAAAGGAAATTCCGCATAGTTAGGTATTCTTTAATGTTGCATGCTTTTAGTCCTGTTGTTGCCTTTCATGGCTCTTTTCCCCGTAGCTAACCAGGAAGCTATGCAAAACTCATTTGGTTCAATGCTTTACAAGGCAAATAACACAAAGAATTTGTTCATAATATATTGTTTAGCATGAATTGTAAACAACTGAACTTATGCATGTAGAATTCGAATAACGATAAAAACGGAAAGGGAGAATGAATTAACAAATGCACTTTTAAATGAATGCACCCGCACAAGGATCTTTCCAGATATTTAATTCCCAGCTGGAGGAATCGCAATAGTTTAGTGTTCTCAGATTAACTCAAGGAATATTTGGCTTCCTGTAGAACCACTCGATGAAAGTTAATCTTTTGAAAATGCAAATTATGGAAGGACAATGATAAAGCACTTTATGCGATTCAAAAACAGAACATACTGCGAAAATAAGCAATTCAGAATTTCAATTAAAATTTCAGTTGCTTGAAGTTTTAAAACAATAGTTTCTCGTTAGAATTCTGTTCATTCATCCTAATTTGCGGTTTAATGTAAAATAATAGAAATGGAAAACTCTTTATTTCCACCACTTTACTGGAATTTATTCTATTACCGAAATAAAAATTTTAATCCATCAATATAATCCTTTGTTATCGACAACAATTGGTTCTTTTATTTACAAAAATATTTTCATGGAATTTGATGATTAATGAAAATACCAATAATTTATACAGTTCCAGTTAATTCTAAAGGGTTTTTGCAGATTAACGTGCGCCAATGAGGAAGTCAGGTGCAACTGGATGCATATGACAATTTGCAATGCAATTCAAAATTATTACAGGTCTACAGGATAATTTTCCACAACGTTCTTTTATATCATATTGTTGGCATTTTCTGTCATTATTACATTGTGGAATGTGGAATTACAAATCAATAAATGATGGCTTTTCCTAAATAGTGTTTCCTACCGTAAGTAAATAATTGTTTTATGCATTCTAAAATATTAATTAAACAATATTTCAACGTAAATTAATTATTGAAGTATATTCTGCGCAAATTGGTAAAGTATGCAATTAAAATCTGGGTTCGCATTATTTTACTGGAATGTTGCTATTATCAATTGTTTCAGTTTTAGTTAATTAGGGTTAGGTAATACATATCTTTCGAAAAATACATAGGATCATATTATATTAAGCCTCACCTCTTTTTTAATTTTTAATTTCATTACACATTTCAAACTTAAACTTAGGTATACTTTTGAAAAAACACATTACACATTTTTGTGAAGATAAAAGCAATATTGAAAGCATATTTTTGCAATAATCAAACGCAACGTTTGCCGGCACCATCGATGCATAATTAACACAAATTCCATGAAAAATATTTACATAAATAAAAAATTGCTAATTAAATGAAAACTCAATGAGGCACTTACAAATCGATGAACAAAATAAATACATTTTTCAATCAATAAAATTGGAAAAGTTTGTATTCTCAATACATTTTACACGAAATAAATTGAATTTTGTTTTAATAACTATTTTAGTAAAACTCAGTAAATTGCCAACAATAAAAATTTCGCTCTCTGTATTTAAAACGTACCTACCTATAAAATAAAATTGTTCGTTGGAATTTTGAAATAAGTTTCACTCTAATTAAGATTTTTAACGTACGAATTTTCAACTCCAACATTGAATCAATTTACGACTGAAATCGACCGTGGCTATAAATCCTTTCTGTTTAATTTTACAGCATTTATACTAATGACAGGCTATTTGTAGGGTTAGGGGGGAGGGGAATTTTTTTACACATCCACTTGAAGATGGTTGATTGGACGCAACGCTGATTGCCACATAATATAAAATCGATTCAGCAGTGGCTCCTTTACACGCCAAATTGCCTATTTTTTTATTAAAAAAAAAAGTAAAAAAAAAAGTAGGATCTAATAGATTCACTTCAGTTCTGGAATATAGTTTAGCCATGCAAAAGTGGAATATATCAATCACTGTCAGTCATGGCTGGGAGGCAGGAGCTCTTCCGACGCGGAAGAACCTTTTTGTACACATTTGTAATTTTCCTGATCTACGCGGCACGTCCTTAGGGCTTCTTCAAACAGGACGAAAATATATCGACCGTAAGCCTCGAATGTGATGTTGATGTACGTTGTTACTGCATAAATGTTAATAAACGTTGAATGAATTTGTTCACGAGCTCCCAGCTTTGTCGTGACATATGTAAGTAAAGCGTTTTTTAAAAATCGAATTTTTCTAGAATCCATGTTAGAGAATTAAATTGACTTATTAGATGTTTAGTAACTATTATTTAGAATTTATTCTTACACAGAACATTTAAGTAATGCAGGCATAAATAAAGAAATTACATTTGTCGCCTTAGAAGCGACAATAAACCGAATCTGTTTGCCGTCAAAAAAATGTTCATCGGCTTTAATAAAACTGCGTTATTTTTCTTCTAAATTAAAGAAGTCAAGTTTCGGTCTGAATAAATCAACGACTCCGTCGCACTCCCCACCAAGCGGACACTTTCCATCCCTAGAACAGCGAAATTTTCATTTTCTTTCACTCGTTTCAAATTAAAGAACGCGACACTGGAAAACGTAAATTGACCTGAAAAGCGCAACCAGGACTAAAAACTTTTCCTTCACCTTCAGAATTAAGCTCAGTTAATAGCTCAACACTTATTCTAATGGATATGTCTTTTGTAGTTTCTGCGGGGATTTTTCCTTTTAAGCTTAACACCAGAGCCTTTTCCGAGGATATTAATAATTTATGTGATAAATGTGTTGAGAGTTAAGAGGACCCTATTAAAGAACGTGATTGTAATTTCAAGGATACATTTTTGTCAAAAACAATTTCAAAATATAATCAACGTTGTTTCTCTGTTATTATAAAACACCCATAAAAAATATTAATCGATTGAAGTTTTGTTGGTGGAAATTTAGTAAAAGTAAAAAGGGTGCACGTTGAAAATTGTTGTAAAATCACAATCCAGTTAATTACAGACAACCAATTGCAAATATTTAAACTGCTTCGATTAAAATCGATTAAATAAAATTATTATTCCACAAATTTTAATTGTCCTGTTGTTTCCGCGAACAGAAAAATTTGCAATGATTCAAGATGAGTTCGATTGCAGTGTTTGCGTTACAAAGACTATTTCTCTGTCCGTGAGTTGCGTGTATTTATAAAATAAATGGCTGGAATGCTGAATATTGAAATATATAAAATTGTATTATAGATAACGAACTACGGGACAATCCTTCAGTATGTAGAAAAAATAAGATAAATTTATTCGGAAATGCGTGACGTATTTAATTGAATCAATGGCTCACAAATTAAAAAGCATCCAATAAAAAAAAAATTAAGATTTATGCAATAAAATTTCTGTAAAGGTCCTGAAACTGGACCCGCTGGAAACTTAAATTTTATATTTTACTATGTAAAATTAAGTAAATGTTCAAAGTAAGCAATGCTTTTATTTATTTTTTTATTTGTCAGTAAGTGAATCTGTCGAGTAAATTTTTCTGTATATAATTTCGTTTCAGTATATCATTAGCATACATTTCGAACGTACTTAGCAACATTTATGAAAATATCTAATATGGCAAACGATCAGAAAAACCAAATTCGACAACAAAACGGAATATTAATAATGCAAATTTTAACCGAGTTGGATGAGCCGTCCACACTGACCGAAATTGTGAAATATATTGCTCAAACAGAAAGAGTGATTTCAATTTGCAATCCTTGAATTTTAATTGCTTATTTGTTCATTGTTGTAGGTGAGCGAAAGTCAGATAAAGAATTCTGTAAAAAAAGTTTTAGAAAGAGGAGTTAAGTACGGATTCATTTGCAAGATGGGGGCGAGATATTCACGCGAAATGGTTTGGCTGTCCGCAGACGATGTGATTGTTTTAAAAAACGGACTAGTAAGGATCAAACAGAAAAACGGAAAACCGTATAAAAGGAAGGCGAGTAAGAGAAACGGAAAACGATGCTAATCTGGTTGCGTAAATTTAATAAGTCATTTAATTTTCATTGAGAATGTTGTTTTTAGATCTGGTTAAATTACTTTGTATACATGTATAATATTGTTTACCTATGTGTTTAGTACAATGCTATTTTTTTAATGTCTCCATACACCAAAATAATAGTTACGGACTTAATAAACTGCAACTGCAACTGTGAAAATCGAATTGAACAATGATTCAATGCCAAACTGTTGGAGATAAGAAATTCAAAGTTGAAAGTTATTATCTTATTTCAAAGCTTCGAACGTATTTCTCTATCGGTTACGTAAGGATGCAGAATCATAGGGTGGTATTTAAAAACCTCTGTCCGGCACTCGTATTCAGACAGGAAAAGTCTGCTATGGAATTGATTTATGGTCAAAGTTTCGCCCAACTAAACCAATTCACCCTTTTTTCCATTCATTTTAAGATTATCTCTTAAAGCTCTAAATTGCGATCTGTACTTCCCCGTTCATTCTTCAAGAACATAATTAATTATACTTGGCTGTGTGTGAAACTAGTTTACAGGTTTTGTTTTTAAACGAAAAGAAAAATGTCGCTGCAATGATTTTGAACAATAGTTACATTCAATTAGAAACATTTTTGGATATTAATAACGTCCTGTTGCAATAGTTTGAACACCTTTTACTTTGCTCCCGATCGCTTAAAAGTCCAACTTCAATCCTCAACTATTATCAGAACTCTAAGTGCAGTTTCCTCTCAGGGTTGCTCGTCCATTTGCCAGGATGTGTTTGACCTTCTTTGTTGCAACATTAAATGCTTCGGAGATAATTCTGAAATGGAACGCTTTTTAACTTTCTGCTTTATAGATACTTTATCACATCGCCATTGTCTGTGCGATACACTCGTGTGACACTTTTAGCAAAGGGCAACCAACCCCTAGCGTTGCCCATCGTTTCCCAGGCGTCGACTGCGCGGGATGTAGTTCATAAATCCCATTTAGTAGTATTTCCACTAATGGATACATCTACAAGAGGCGTTAATGCACGGTTGTCACCTACAAATACGTTTCGTCGTTTCGATTTACCCTCATTTCCACCACTCGCATCCGAATCTCGATAAAGTATCATACTATCATTAACAAATTAATGGACTTTCGAAAGGGTGTAGTGGTTGTCAATTGAATCCATTTGAATGGCAAGTTTTCAAAATTCGCAGGAAATTGAGGCGGCAGCTCCAATAAGGACTCGTAGGCCCATACGCCCTTTTTGCGGGGAGCACAGATTCTGATTACTGTGAAATTTTGAACAACCGAAATGTAATTTCCTAATTTTGCTTTTAACTCCTTTTATTTATTATAAACTGTACTGACTACTGCAATATGTTTCATTCTTAAATAATTCATTTTTTATTATACCAAAATAACTTTAAATATCTAATAACAGTGAATATCAAATAACTGTAAATACATAAAACAAGAAAAGAATGATATGATTGTGCTTTTGATAAATCAAATTGAAATCCATGGGAGAAATCACATAACGTCTTTTGCTTCTGTCTTCATCCGTCGGAAACACAACGTCGAAGATTTTCTACATTTCCCAATGCTGTATGAGAGCATTTTTATTTTATTTATTTGCAGTGACTTCATCCATGCGGATTGAAAATGTGCACTGCTCACTTCTGTAATCGGAATTCGCCAATCTGCAATAAATCTGCAAAATAGACATGAATCGGTTTTGAAATGTGTCCGTCAAATTTTCATAATGGAAAACTGTTCCTGCACTTTCGCAACCCTAAATTTATTACACTCCTTAACAGGAGTGTTCAGGGTCCTGGCGTTAACATTGTCCTTTCGGTAATTTCTCTATCGAAACTCGCTGGACGCAGGCTCATCAATGGCCACTGCTGTGTTCTCTGGTCGCGATATTTGGGAGAACCACCACAGGAAAGCAATTTATCCAATTTTGATTAGATGCGGTCAAAGGACCTTTAAAGGTTCGGCTGAAAATTACCCTTTCAGCAGCAGCAAATTGTATCCACTTAATTCTGTCGAGTGAAATATAGTTAGAGAGTTCTTTTTTTGCAGTGGTAACAACATTTTTGGTCACCGCAACTCAATTGAACTATTAAAAGATTTTCAGCAATTGATCTACATAAATCGGAATATTGCAAAATAAATGTAGACATCTGTTTGAAAAGTTTATTGCAGGTATTCAATACGCGGTAAAAAATTATATTGTTTTTGGTTAGTAAAAAATTTCAATAAGTTAATTTGGATTTGTTATTCAGCACCAAAATCCCTATAAAATATTTATTATAAAGGTGCTGACCACCTGCTGTTAAATGTTTTAATTACACAGAGGAAAAATATTTCGCGTAGAATTTAATGCCTCAAGGATTAATGAAGTACCTAAAGGGCAATTTCTAAAGGACCTTTGGCTCTTAAATTATTATCAATTTATCTATTTTTTTAATAATTGTAATCAAAGACCACAAATCAAAATCAAAGATACAAAATCAAAGGATAGAAAATTCTGTTGATAACTTCACCACTTCGATATAATTCTTACTCTCTGTTCAAAAAGATTTTCCCATTTTAATACCAACTCGGTAATTTGTTTGATTATATGAAAGCGAATTTTAAAGAAAATTTTAAAAAACAACCAACTACGTCGTCCTTTACAAAAACAGTTGCTGAAGTTGACTCACTTCAATTTCGCGTTTCCAGGATTATTACTCCTTCCAGTTGCCGATTCCGGGAAATGCGGACTGTGATTCGTGACAAAAGCACTTTGGCGCTTAATAAAGCGAGACGAAGTGACTTCTAATTAGCGGCAAATAAGTGGAACTTGACAATTTCGAAATTAATTGTGCTATGACGTTATGTAATTCTATCAGTCACTAACACTCGAACGATTTTGCTGCACTTTTTATTGAAGCATTTGTGATAATAGTTTTCATGACTTCAGTAGAGCGAGTATTAATACTTAACGTTCTTGTAAATGTTGTTTGTAATCGCACACGCAGATGCAGATGCAAAAACCACAGAAAATAATGAGCAAGTAATTACGACGAAGTAGTTGTGTTATTTTTTTTAAATTTTAAAATCCTCAAGCGAAAATGGATTTGCACATTTTAATCTTAATTCAAAATTTAAAACTTTAAAATGGAAGCAACAAAGATGCGAAACTGCGCTAATAAAGAATTTTATATTAAAGAGGAAGAAAAATCCATAAAATTTTTATGCAGCAACACAGTTTTTGTGCTTTACGAGCGTACTATAAATGTCATAAAATTGGGTGTATTAAGATTACGTTACGCAAAATGTACGACCTGAAAAGGATTGGATCATAAATTTCTGCAGGACTGTCACCGGTTTTCAATGTATCCTTGTGATATTTTGTAATGAGTAAATTGACTCAGAACGAAAACAAATCTTAAATCCGATTTTCATCCAAAGACAAAGGCGTCAAAAATATGTGAAAGGCTTATATGCAAATTGCACTCACAAAAAACCTGTGCCGAATAAAAAATTGATGCCGGATGTGTTCAATTTCCCATCTTAACGCGCTGCTGCGCAAATTGCTATCCAGCCCGCAACTTTAACCCCTTCTGAAAGACGAAAGTTAATTAATAACTTCACTACACACTGCACCGGAAGAGTATTGCATAAATAATCGCGCTTAACCGACTCAACCCATTCTTTGCAGAGCACTTTGAAGCTTCGTTAATTAAGTCGTTCCTTGATAAGGATTTCTAATCCTGTTTTCCAACAATCAAATGTGGATAATCCAATGTTTGAATGAAGATTTCGAAAACATTAAATTAAAGCTTAACGGCATTCGGAAGTCTTCCGGGTTCCGGTCTATAATATTACACTATGTTTTTGTAAATTATTGAGAATTAAGAATTTTCGCAGGCAAATAATTCACTCAATTTACTGCTTCTTGTAAGATTCTTGTGCAGCTCAAAACTTAATCTCGTGAAGCAATTCCGTTGCGTTTGGAATATTTTCGAAAGGACATGAAAATCTCTCATCCAATCCAGTGATATTTTATTCGATACTGACTTCAATAAACAATTGAAGTGATGCCTTCCGCGGTTTTGTGGCAAGAAGCCGTTTACCGCAGAACACGAAAGGACTCAGTACGAAATCCTTTGCGCTCAGAAGTAATTAAGAGCTTTTCTGGCATTAGTTTGGTTACGCCCGCGACGCCATACAAAACAATGCAAGACTTCTGAAATATTTTGAGGCAGATCAAAGCGAAAGCAAATACACCCACAAAGTAAATCTTCCATTAAAATCGATTCCAGTTTAAAGCTTTATTTAAAACAAAGAGAAACAATATCAAAGTATCGGCGTTTTCAAATTATGCAGAGATTTAAAATTAGCACTGATTTTAATATAGTAGAACCAGACCCCGATAGGTATTCTTTTATTTCTGTCCCTACTGGTTTTGAAATAATAATATTAATTTTTTTAATCCATAAAAGTATTCGTCCAGTAAAAATTTAATAAAAAAACTAGTAAGGAAGCAATTGGTCACACCAATTACGTGATACCCTAGATGTAGAAAAGTATACTCATTCTATATAAAGATCTAGACATACTAGAAGAAAGACACTTGAAGAAAATAAATTCCATTTGATAGTCCTCAGCAAGAGCTTTAATTTGATATAACACACGGTCCAAATTGGACAACTCCAACGGAGATGGTTACCCCACCCACCTCCACAATCTCAAAAACGTAAAGAAAATTTACCGCACTGCACTGCACTGCACCGGAGAAATCCCAATTCATTCATTCTAAATCAAAAAACTCCATCCACGTTTACCACCCTAAAACTGCCGAAGTTTTCTTCCATTTCTATAATCCTAATATCGTGTAAAAAAAAACTGTGCAGAAAAACGTTCTGCCAAATAATTAATTATAATCCGTATTTATAACAATATTTAACGAAAAAAAATCAAAATGTAAACATTGAGTAAACAAAATCAAAATTTTTGCATAAAAACAAGTCAGACTTATATGGCAACACTAAGAAGGAGTTGCGCGATTCTGTTCATTTTCGAGCTTGACCTTGCAATTTTTATCAAATATTAATGTACCAAATCTCAAGTCTCTAGCCGCAAGCGTTCTAGAGTTATCTATCGTCTGGACAGACAGACAGACACACAGGCAGACAAACATGCATAAAACGGTTTCTTTTCCCTTCCCAATCATGAATATATAATTCGTTTTTTTCTATCGCCATTATTTCTTGGCGTTGCAAACATTCGCTCAAAACTAATAAACCCTACATCTAGGGCATAAAACAGTATTCCACAAGTATTAATTTTATCTGCTGGCCAGGCAGCTTGAGTGTTTTCTGATAGAGGCGCTGGTGTCACGCGTTTCAATAGATAGCTGAATATCCGAATCCATTATTTACAAAAACGGTTTTACATAGTTACTTATTTCGGTTTTTAAAATACTTACAATACAATAAGAATTTTCGTTTTGAAGTTATTTTAGTTGCTCTTTAAAAACATTTTGATCTTACTTAATTAGAATAATATAATATTGCCATTTGTCTATTTCAATCAGTTAAGTCGCAATCCTCTACCAAGAGAAATAGGAATATTTGCTGTAGTCAAGTTGCACACCAATGTGAGAAGTATTGCAGTTAAGAAATAAACCACACTAATTATAATTACATTGATTTTAGGGATGGCGGTTGTTGCCAAAATAACCGGTTTTCGGTTATTTCGGTGTTTTTCACCTGCGGTTTAACCGGGCGGTTTAAACCGTTCTAAATCACCGGTTTTTCAAATAACCGGTTTTCGGTGTTTTTTAAAAACTTTTAATTTTTAAACACCAAAAGCTCGCTACTGCTGCATAGTGCATAGCAATTATGGAGCTGGTGCTGAGCAGCTGTAGCCTGAAGATAAACTCAAGACTGAAATCAAACACAAACTATAACAAAATATCTATTTCCTTCAGATGCAAAGGCAACTATAAATCAAAAGGAAACTATCAAAATGTTCATTCAAAAGGCAAAACAGTTAAACATTTGCAGGGATCGCTAGTAAAATAATGCAGCGCTTATAATAAAACCAAAGTTTTTTAATTATTTATAATTTTAAGCCAAGCGCGGAACGCCTAAGTTACAAAAAAAGTATAATAGTATGTATGTATATTTTTAATAACAAACTGGGGTTAAAGTTTTAAAGCTTAAAAGCTTTAATTTAATGAGTTTAAATTTGCTGATTGCTTTTCTCGCGTGTATGTCCGCAGGCCGTTGGCGGCAGAGTTTTCAAATTCAAATCCATTTCAATCAATAATTCAATTACAATTTAGGTTTTTTTTTTCTAAAAAGCAAAATGTCACCAAAAGGTGTAAAAATTACCATGTTTTCTTTCTGTTTACAAAACTTATTTTGCCGGTTTTTTTTATCCGGTTATTGCATTTAAAAAAAATCACCGGTGAAAACCGAACCAAAAACATCACCGAAAAAACACCGGTTGACCGAACCAAAACACCGGTTTTCGGTTTAAACCGGTAGGTTTTTCCCATGCCTAATTGATTTGATATTCTTTTAAGTTAAATATGTATTAATTTTTTTTTATTTTTTATTTATTTATATATAAAACTGCAACTAAAGCAAGAAAACCAAAGGAAATGCTAAATATTACCTCTCACTTATTAATTATCACTGAAGAATTCTCGTAGTCGTAATATAAAAACATTAATGTTGTAATAATGTAACTCATGTCAACCTTGAAAAAACATTGATCCAATAAAGAAAAAATTAATAATGAATAAAGGATGTTTTTTTGACATTATCAATTATTATTTTCAATAGAATTCACAATGGTCCCTGTAATTTTTCAATTTCCTTCTTTCTTTACTTTGCCACTGTAAATCAAATATTATTTTGAACGAGTGTGAACTGTATTTTGTTATTCCATTTCAGAATGACAGTTCCCATGAAACTTGAGTTTAACAGTGTTTTGAAGCTGGGTTGGTTGAGGTTGGTCGCGCGGTTTCTTTACATTTCGATTCCGCTTCAACCCCGCACCTTGAGAAAATTTCGTAAATTCGTGCACTGTTCAAATTTACCACAGCATTACAGAGGCAAAGTGAATTTAGAATGTGAGTATCAAAAATAGTTGCAATTCCAGATAAAAACTCCATCAAGATCGGTTCAATATGTGTTAACGTATTTCCAATATTATTCATGGTAGCTATTTCGCACCCCACAAGTAGTAATGGTAACTTGTGGGCAAACCTAATCCGCTATCCGCATTGTTTAGACGTCTAATCAGGGCTCTTTGTTTCATTGCAGAGAAATGGCGCAATGACAATGGTGAGGGAGTTTATCAGGTAAGTTGCTGCAGTTCTCTGGCGGAGAGGCACTCGCCGCCGCAGTGTAGGAAAATCAATGCTTCTTTTGTTTACTAATCCAAAATCTAATGGTTACCGAATTTGTGTTATTAATAACTTCATAATTATTTTGTTGTCTATTTTTTGTTTCCTCGGACGTCACAAGTACCGAGGACGAATCGAATGCTGTTCTTAGAGAAACGATTTTTGTTTTGTTTACTTCAAGTCGTGCCAGAGAAAGTTCACTTCACTTCCGTGCTTAAAAATCGATAGATATATGTGTGCATTTCCTTTTTTTTAAATACGTTAAAGCAGCTCCTTAGTAGTAAAAGAATCTTCGTCTAAGACCCGGAAGGCCGGAAATTCGATCCAATGGAAGTAGAATTTCCGAAAATAAACTTATTCCATCAGACATTTGTTTAGAAAACTCCAGATGCAATGTTGCTATTTTGATTTAATTGTTGCAGCAAGCATTTTCATTTCAGTGGAGCGTCCATGGGGGAAAAATGCTCCAATCGATAAAGTCCGTAGATTTCTCTATCGCGCTTGAGACTGTTTATCATCAGCAAACTGTTCTTTCCATGTTTTGAAAAAGACGAGCACAGTAAAATATTGGCGTCGAATGAAGATAGAATTTCCTTTCATCATTAAAAAAACAGACTCGCATAGCTTACAATTTTCGGCAAAGTCCTTAATATCATTTCTATCCTCTTCTGAATTTGTGGGAAAATAATTTTAAATCTTAAATATTGTCCCAGATTTGATTATTGCTGATTACTTCTCAGAAAACTAGAACATGAAAATTAAATTAAAACATGTAATTCCAAGTTGACATTTCTGAACCAGGTTCAGCTCGATTTTAATATCTGAGAATTTTGCTTGCAATAGCTCAGATCCGAACACAAATGTTTTCAAGTTAAAAAAACACTTCAACTGCACGCAATTTGTTGCGGCTCAGCGGTCACGTGCTTCATGATTCAATTTGCGGCATCAAAGGCGAGATCACGATTCTGAAATATCGTCGGAAACCGCGATATAATGAGGGCTCGTCATCACGACTTAAGTCTTGATTCTGCCGAGATTCTGTCCGTTCGAAAAGGAACAACGTTCGCCTCGGAGGTAATTGGTCTGAGGAGTGATGCGCTCAGAATTGCCCAGAATAATCAATGACATCACAATATCACTCAAGTAAATCAATAAACTCGGGGAAGTGGCCACAACCATCAGCGACCATTAAAACAGGCGGCCAAAGGACTGCAGTCCCTGGGGGCTGGTCGGGGTGTCGTGCCCCAAAGCATTGAACTTGGTGTTTGATCGATACTAGTCTCACGTCACCTCTTTTTCGAGATGGCGAATCCTTCCCAAATTCAAACCAGGTCGACTTCGGTCTCAGGGTGACATGATGAGGAAACGTGGGAGGTCCTCAGTTCGACTGAGTTTCACCTCATCAGACATGTAGCGACAGCCAGACGCAATAAGTGGATTCGCTAATGGCTTCTTCCCTACGGAAACTTCCGACTGGAAGTTACCAATTTGCTGTGCGTCATGCTCTGAGCACAACAGCAATTGATTTACGCTTGTTTAAATTCGTTCACAGCACACAACAAACAAAATTTGCTTTTTAAAAACGGATTGAGACGCATCGCAATCCGAGAGATATTTATAAATTTTGTTGAGCACGAAAACACTTGCGTCTGGAGCAGGTCAGAGTCTTCCGATTGCCATGCCATCATCATCTCAGAATACTCGCATTTTTTCAAAAAGAAACTTTTCAAACTCGCGGATACCTTCTTCGTGCGGCCCACACCAGTCCACCCATTACCCAATGGCTGAGGAATTTCTCCAGCAAAAGTCGCCGCGATGGTGTTCCGTTACTAAATCAAAGCATATAATTATCGCGAGTAGGCCGCTCATTACGCCAAGAAAAGCTCCGCAGCATCGCGTTTTGCACCTGACGTCACCCGAAATTAAGAAACCCATTCGTCCCAGGCGAGTCAAGGAAATTAGCCCAAGATCGGCCAGAGAAAGCGCAGCCCTCCCGCGGCACGGGAGGCCAGCGCAGTCAAACCACGCAATTACATTTGCGCTTTTTTTGTACCGATTCGAATGGAGTCAAAAACCTCCGTGCTCTTGTCCAAGAAGTCTTTTCGGGAGATGACATAATCCGAGAACAAAAACATATTTTTTTCTTTCGCGGGGAAGATAAGACGATTCACGTTGCCTTTTGTTTAGCCGCAGTCCAGTGATGGGGCGGAAGATGGCAGACGAGTTTCTACAGCGGGCGAAAGTGACTTCATTTATTGTAGCCAACACAGAAGGTCGAAGGACGAAAGGGTACAGCCCCCGGATGGCCGCCACCCAAGACATGGCGTCACCAGTCATTTCGGATCTTGGTGCTGGTTCGCGCCATCCGAACGAGGGGCGTCGGCGGCGGAAATCCACTGTAGAAAAAAATTGCGCTTCATTACACATCAGTGGTGATTTGCAGCCAATCCTGATCGCCCTGAAACGATAGAAACTCACAAGATATAAGATACATTTCGCTGGTTTCAGATAAAATTATCACCAGCTGGACCGGTCCGATAAGCAGTGCACGGGGCTCGTAGGAGGACGGGTCGAGGAATGCCACTCAATCGCAAAAGTTGACTGTTTTTTGTCTCTATTGCTCCGATTTGCGTGCAAAGCAATGTACTTGTGCAAAATAATGATCCAATTCAATTCCAGAGTTACTCAATTCGGTTTTCCAAATTCTTACAATACAATATGGAGGTGAGAAGTTTCTTTCTGAAGTTACTCTTGAAGTGGTTTAATTTGGTCTTAAAATAAAATGTTTTCTTGCAGAAACAATTCATATTTTTTACATATTATGCACATTTTCTTTTGTTCGATGTGGTTTACGCAAATTGATTTTCTAGATATGCACATGGAAAACTAATGAAGCTTTGTAACAAAATTCGAAATTACAAAATGTAATTCAGCATTCATTTAGAAATAGTAGATTGTAATTTTTAAAAATAGCTTAACTCTTTCGAAGTTCATGATTAATACATCAACGTACAGTTGTATTATTCTTATTTTCTTTTATATAAAACTTTGAAAACAAAATTCAGGTTTCCACGAATCAAATTTCATAATGTCTAATACTCGCGATGAGTGATTTGCAGAATACAATAAAAAAATCAGACCAAGTCAGCATAATCAAGATTAATTCCAAAGCTGATCACAAACATTCATCTTACTTTTGTTGCTGCAAAGAAACATTTGTTGGAATCACGGTATGAGGAAATTTTAAAAATGATTTCTGCCATTTTTTTACAAATATTATTTCCACGTAAGACATGATTCAAAACCAAAAATGGGAACACAAAACTTCTAACAAAATTTAAATCATTAGTAAACTTTTTTTTTAGTTACGCTATTGAAAATTGAAAACAAGGCATTTAAAATTTTTATTTTAATTATAACAATTACAACTTCTTTGAGTTCCATTCGTCTAACGTGGATTGCATTGCGAACAGTAATTAAATAAGTAATTTTCGGTAACGAGGTTGAAAAAGCAGAAATTTTCACTGCAGCAGTTGGCGTGTTATTCGCAAAAGGCACAAAACTCCGGTTTCCAGTCAACAAATCTGTAATTTGCGATGATCGCAGGCGTGTCTTTAGCAATAAAATTGATGAGTCTCTTCTCAGTAATTGCCGGTTTTTAATTATGACGTAGTACTATTGATTGATCCCACTGCCTTGTTCAGTAGTTTCCTACGAAACCACCTGAGAGAGGTCAACTAAGTTGAACTTTGTGTGGGCAGCAAAAGAGTTGAGTTTTTCTAGTTTTTAGCGAATTACCTGGTAAGAATCTTAAAATTCTTTATACTGTGCTAATATTAATAATGATATGAATTGGTTGAGAAGTAAAAATAGAGGTGCGATTGCAAAACAATAACTGCAACAAAGCCCTTGAAATCGCTAAAAACATAAATATAAATTAGTAAACGCTTACAATGTTATTGTTGGAAAAATAGTTACTTTCAAACATGATTTAACTTCTCGGAAACTATAACAATCACGTTACAATAGAGAATTAAAACAATTTGTATAAAATAATCACGGAAATCAATTGCAGTGATTGCCAAGATCATTCTGGTTACTCACGCGATCTGCTGAACAGTGTTCCGGCGGTTGTTGCGCGTTCGTGGCTATCTTCAGCGGCTGACATCATGAACCTTATCCAATATTCACGCGGCACAATTACCTGCCAGCAATCATAATCGCATCGTGACAGCATTTGAATGGACTCATCTGTTTCGTAATCCGTTGATCCCAAAGTCCATCGGCTTTTGGTCAGTATCGGTTGAGGGGGTCTTCGATCATCGCTGCCGCCAAACCGCGAAGGTCCAGAGTGAGTTCACCGTTAACAATCGATCAGACTCGTATTCGATGCAAATGCACTTCAGAAACAATAAAATGAAATCATCAGTCCTTAAAGAACAAATTACTTAAACTACAATATATGAATATACAGCCACCCCTCCGCGAGAGGAGCAGCAGGTTGGGCGGTCTGAGGCCGCGGATTTCGTAGACTCCGTGTAGCCGCAGCAACGGGCGAATCTGCTTCGGATGTGCACAAAAGACAAAAATTAGACTTTCGGAATTTTTTTTGCAAATTGTTTTTTTTCTGGTTTTGGTATTCTATTTTTGAACAATCACGGAAATAGTTGTAATGGCTGGCAAAAGAACAAGACGTGGTAAATCGTGTCGTGCAGGTGTTGAGTGGCGAAGGAGAGCGGGATGGAACAAGTGCCTCGCGTGTTCGAATTCCTTCTGTAGGTGAGTTTTGAGGATTGATTTTTTATTTTTTTTGGAGTGCAGGAGATCGATCCAAAATCGAGGTTGTTCAAAATACTATAGGTCAAGATTGGGTTTGTTTCGCTTGTTGAAGGTGTCGAAAGTAATATGAATCGTTTTTATGGAGCGATTAGAATATCAAGTGGTAGTTCAGAATATGGAAATGAATAGCATCCGAAAAAGTTAATATGGATTTGCATAACCGTTTTTATGGAACTCAATTCAAAATGACATTTATTTTAATACACTTTGCTCCTATATTTATGGTAAGTTCCCATAAAAATAATACAGAGGTAGATAGTTACAAATCAGTCCAAATACAAACATGAAGGAAATTGGGGTTTTTGTAACTCGATCCAGTATTTAAAGAATGAAAATTAAAATTCCTTCAGAATTCTTCAAATAAAAATTTAATCTTCATCCAACTCTTCAAAACTTCCTTCTGCTGTTTGTTTGCCTTATTTGGCATTTGCACAGTATTCCATTGACTACAATATTTCTTTAATTAATTCAGTAGAAAACTTTGAAATTTCATTTTACCGTGATTCATTTCTCAGGAGAAATAAATTGTAACTGCAATGGCGGAATAAGAACTGCGAATGGGGCACCTTCTCGTTCTTCAAGTAATTCCACTTTAAGGACTTCCAAGGTAACATCGGAACAAGGTTATTTCATCTACAGAAAATAATGTGAATCCTTGCATATTAATCAAATTGCAAATTTTCTTTTTTCGTAATGAAATTGAACAAAATTGAGTAAGAAAAACCTTGAAGGAAAATTCTTACTTGTTATTTCTAAATATCTTATTCATTTTTTATTTATCCGCGCATATTTGTTCCAATTTCTTCAAGGTGACACTTTATTACTTTTTTAGAAGCGGTTGGGAGATGCTAAAGATGTTGCCATTTCCATAGGGAAACTATTTTAAAATTCACCTGTACTTTAAATGAAATTGAAAACAATACAGTTCACCTATGAATCTTGCACATTTGCGTATTTGATAAAAGCGATATGTCAATTAATCTGTGAATTATTTTTCGCGGTGGTTCAAAACATGTTTACATGTCAAAATCATTTGAAAACAATTATAACAACGATTTATGACTACTTACGATTGACTTTTGCGGACATAAGAACGGAACAAATATTGCCATAATGTAGTTAACTCTGAGTGGCGGATTTAATTCTACATTTCCTTATGTGTAGATTGCAATCGTTTGTTGAACACACACAACAACACCCGCCACCAAACCGTCCAAAACCTAGCCGCCATTGGAGACGGGGGAATTCTATTGGGCGGCATTGCGATTGGAAACTTACGCTAGAATTTCTTACGACAAAAGTCGGAAGCGGATATAATCGAAATGATATCATTTCTATTTAATTTCGACCACTGTGATTTGAAAAGTTCTACGTTTGCAGAAGAGAAATTTGAGCGGAAAAGCTTTGGCCAGTTTCCATTCACTCTGGGTAATTTTCGCGATTATTGCTTTCTCTTAACGCGGTTTTCTAACGGCTGCGCACTACACTTAAATGAAATGTTTTCTTGAAAAGAGCTTTTCACGTAATTTCTCGCCATATTCACCGTTTGGTTTATTCGTGTTGCCTGAATTTTCTCAGTGAAGTTCGGTTTTGGTTCAACCATGTCCACGATCGATCTAGCAGTACTTCGCGATATGTTCTGCGAAAAACTGGTGTCTAAAATGTCTGTCGCGATCGTTTGGATCAATCGCTTACCTCTTTACTTTGTTCGATTCGGAACTGAAACTCGGGACCCTCGTGTAATCCTGTCGTTCCTGTAGGGACCTCTGTGGCAAGTTCAAGTGATCATCCACTCTGGCGCAATCGATCGTGCGTACTTAATCGAACTGGAATCGATCGTAGGTCTAGCTCGTACCGCCAGAGTACCGCAGTTTGGGAAACGTGCACCCAAAGAAACGAACAACAGTGCTCCTCTCTCGGAAGTTGCTCCGTTTCTTACCGTACGATGATAATGGTGATGACGAGCCCACAAAACAAGCCTATGTAGCATAAAAGTTAGTCTACAAACTGCTTGCGTCTAGATTGTCGAGTGCGGCGGCGGGAAGTGGCTTAGTAAGATTCAGAATTCAGCACCAGTTCAACCTTCTGACCAGCATTTCGACCAAAGTTTTCATCTTCTCTTGTCCAAACACTTTCCCGTCCCTAGGTGCAAAAATATACCTGATGTCAGTGATGGCTCCACCGCTGTGGAAGAAGAAACGATTTTAGATACTAATATCTTATCGCGTGTGAAATTGATTTCAATCGAGGTTAGCCAATTTGTGGCTTTTGCCCAATGGCTCAACATTGATAGTGGCTTTCCTCCCTCTCTCCAGTGTTTGGTTTTCTCGTTTTTCACCAATTGTGCTGAGTTCTCGACTTTCGTTTTTGTGAAACCAATTGTGACAGTGAACTTGGAATTTTATTTTGCTTCAACCGAAGTATTGCTCTTCTTTAAAAAACAAAAAATGTAAATGGATTTTTTGAGTTATTGCATGCATGAACCAAAAACACAAAAAACACACGATTGAAATATCATTGTGATATTATTATTAACAATATGAAATAGTAATACCTACTCGTAATTGTCTTAAATAAGCCACATTTTATAGAAAGTCAAATCATTGCCAAATCATAAACGTAGAATTTTGATAGTGATTTAAAAGGAATTTTACAAATACAAGTCCTTTTTGTTAAAGCAAAAACCTATAATAAGATAATCATACAATTTTCTAAAAAAGTTAATAAGAAGTTCATTTTATTAATAAAAGAATGTAAAATTTCGACTCCGACTTTAGTGTTTTAAAAACAGTTTTCAGTGATAAAATTAAATAAGAAAAAAAATTACATTATCTCTTTTTACAGTTGCGTAAAAAACAAAGTAAAAAATTCTTCCATCCTAATGAAAAGTTTTTGTCGAACTTTTCTATTCTCTTATAATATACTGACCATGTTCCATAAAAAATTACTTGTTAATAATGCGGAAGGATAAACACTTTTGCATTTTTGTTTTAACTTTTGAAAAATCCGCTGATGCTTTGTAAGTTGGTTTAACTAACTTCTCTATTTTAAAATTAAAATGAATATGCTAAGAAGGAAAATTTTCAATAATCTCTAATATCATTGAATTGGCTAAACGCAAAAACAACTGTTTTTCATCACACTCAAAACGTGAACTTTCTAAATCAAATTTCAAAAATAACAAAAAACTAATAATAAATAAAAATGTGTCATCAGAAATATTCTTGTTTCTATTTCCAAAACGCTTTTCATAAAATTATTTATGAAATAAATTCACTTTTTTGATGGTAAAAACACGTGCTTAAAAGTTGATGAAAATTAACATATAATTGTAATTAATTTTAATTTTATTTATGATGAATTTGGCGTCATATGTTATGTGTTTTATGTCATTTCTAAATATAAACTTTGTTATATTCTCGTTTGACAGTGAAAACTGCAAGTTTTACATAAATTTATTTTTAAATGTGTTCCGTTTTATACTAATTCATTCTATTGTTTTTTCTTGTCCTTGTCAATTAATTATTTAACTAATTTCAAAAAAAATATACAAAAAACTTTGGAAAACGTGGAAAACGCTCCTTGAAAATTCATGTAAATAGCTAAACTTTCATTTTTCATTAACTAATAATAAAAAACAATTCAGTTTTTTGTTTTGTTTTTGTAGTCAAAACTATAAAAAGAAAACTGTTATTTTGTTTTAAGTGTGTTTGTCGTTAAGATGCATGATTGAAAATTAAAAATAGTCACCAAAATAAATAAATTTGAAAAAGTCTGCTGTTGTTTCAGTGCGCTTTATGAAATTCCGTTTGTGATTCGATACATTGAAATAATGAGTGGAAAAGTTAAAACTAAATCACCATGGAATACATTTGTTGATACGAGTTCAAAGCGAAAGTTGACTTCAACAAAAATGGCCGATGATTCGCATAAAATCAAATCCGCGAATCCTTCGAAAACAACCACTACAATGACAACAAAAAACAGTTCATCGGTGGTCGTAATTAGACCAAGCACTTTGAATGTTTCCAGAGACGAGCAGCATGTCGAGGCGCAAATTTTCATCGGGTATGATTTGTTTTTATTTATATTTTAGTTTTACTTTTTTTTTTGCTGTAATATAATTTTTTAATCACAAAGTTCAATTTGTCCGGCAATTTTGATTCACCCCAATGACTTTCATCATTTCATAGTTGCAATTTGGAAATTGCACTGTTTCAATGTTTGAATATAATATACAAAGAACATCATTGTTTACATCTTATTTAAACAGAAATTATCGTGAGATCACATTTTCCAGATCTTATTACAATTTCGTAAATAAAACAATAAATTATGATAAGATTTTTGATAGATTTATCTTCAGTTGTGATGAAGTTGCATAAATCATTAAAAATACCTACAAATATTGACAAGTCCGGAAAAGCAAGAGCGCAAATGCAATTGTTTAAATTAGTTAGCAGAGCTTCAGAAGAAATTCAGAGTTATATGACTGCAATAAATAAATAAACTTTAATTGGATGGGGGAAATTTCAATGTTAAAACTTTGGAACACTGTTCTAATATTGTTATTAATGTTAGCAACTAAGGAAACTTGATTAATTATCAGAAACATTTGTCAATACATTTCAATTTGTTTATTCCAAAGCATTTAGTTTCAATTATATTTTGAAATCTTATTTATGAATATACTTTGATTTGGAATCAATTTCGAATCGAAATTTTAACTTGAATTTATGTCAGTACATTTCTTGAATTTGGTACGTCAAAAAGGATTATGTACTATACATACATCCTTTTAAGCAGTTCCTTCTCCCTCTTACAGTTTTCTATTTATTTCCCATTAGAACTTTCCGCAAGTGAATTCGAGAGCTTCTTAAATTGAATTTAAATTTAGAAGTTTTCTATTCTGTGTCAAGTGTGCAATGAAATGCGGTAACAGATTTGCCTTACACCCAGCAAATGCCGCGGGATGTGTGAATCACTTAGAGCCACTCGGTTAAATGATTAAAAGTGTTACATCACAGAATTTTGTAAACATCAAGTGACCTTCTTTCCGTCCGAATCGAGCCAATGATCTAATACTTTGGTCCATTCCGAAAGAATAGACAAATAATTGAAAAATTGTCGAAAATGAATGAACCTCCCTAATTTTGGCAATCAAAATAAACTAATGTTCTACACCACTTCCCGGACTTCCGGGAATTATAAAAGCGTGCCTCGTCGGAAGTCGAAAACATCGCCAAATGTATTACATTTTGAAGTGGTGTGAAATTAGCGAATCAGGGTTTCAAATTTTTGCATGCGTCGTCCGAAGCTGTGTTGACTGTGAATGCGCTGCTGGGAACAGATGCACAACGAGAGGAGTCATCTTTGCGCAATCCATTGACTTCGGTTAACGATTTGCGCCGAATAAGGTTTGCAATTAAACCGAAAAGTGCATGCATAGAAGACTGTACAATGTACATTGTACAATTCTCAACTGTTTATATGTTGCAACGATGGTTTGTGAGCTTTGTTTCGCTTTTGTTCACTCGATTTTTGTAATTTGCACTATTTTCAATTGTCAAGAATATTTTCCTAGACCGCTTCCAATTACGTTTACGCAAAATTAATTCTTGTTGAGATTTTCACTAACCAGCGATAATTTCAAATGTAAACTTAATCTGACGAAATTTTCGCACTTTGACTGAAAAAAATTCAATTATCACCTTTTGTGCTTTTTATCGGTCATTTTCCGTTAAGTACTTGTCTCAGAAAACACTTGTAAAAACTGCACTTCCAAGGGTGTATGTCTGTTTCAGAACGGCAGAAGATAAAATTTTTTTTTGAAGCCGCAGGGGAAATGAGGTCAGTTGCACTTAACTAATTATTTTTTGAATTTATGCTCTAAAAACATGAAATTAAATGACACAATTTCTAATACATTTTCAATGATTACCACTTTTGGTAATGTCATCTTAAGATTATTAAAAATTGGGTTTGAATATTTTAAACTGAGAATTAAATTGCATGTGAAGTTTCAATTAGCTTTTCTAAAAGTTTTCATTGATTCAATTTTTCAAGTACTTGCAGTGATCATTCCCGTTCACCTGCTGATTTATAGCGGAACATTGATGTTTATCATTCCTGCAATAAATTAGCATACCTTGCAATATTCTGAAATGTTCATTAAATCATTTATCAATTCAAGCAAATATTGTTACAATGCAAATAAATTGTTGCAATCGTCAATCGTGAATCATTTTCATCGAAAACAGCCAATTCAGTAAAGGTTTGAATGTTAATCGATATGAAATAAATTGCTATTAGGGAAATTGTTTGGTATTCGGTGACGATGACATCATTCGTTTAAATTCATTAAAAAAAAAACATTAAAAAAAACTGATTGCTTCACTTGGCACTTAACAAGAACTCGGTCACATCTGTCCCAACCCTAAAACCTACTGGACTGAAACCACCTAATCCTCGTTTTACATAATACAATCGGAATATGTGTAATTGAAATTTAAGACTCTCGAATGTCCCCCTATGATGAAATTATATTGCACTTACTTACTTAGTTACGATGGCTTAAATGAGGGGAAGACAAACGAAACCGACCCCAGTCTCATAAATTCATTAAAGCAACCAATTTGCTTGCATTTTGTGCAAATAAATCGCGAGGACAATAAAATTCGTTCAACGAGAAACGAAGACTCGTACAGTACGCGAAATATCATCCACAATTTGCCGGACGTTTTTATCAATTATATTTATACTGCCGGAATGAGGTAATTTATTGCTGCAGACGTGATTTAATTTCTTGTTGAATGCAGTTCAACATCAGTTGCAGGTGAGGAAAGGGCTCCGAACGAGGGCAAATTTAATTCAATTTTTAATTATGTGGGAAGTGATGAAATGCCTGTTGATTAAGTTTGGGAAATAATTAAAAACTTATTGTATAGGTATTACTTACAGTGGTTTAACACTGTATTTTTAGAAGATATCGAAAAACATAAAAGTTTTATATTCATTTTAAATTTTTGCAAAATAGCAAAATACGTTGACATGTAAAAAGTTCTAATAGAAAAATAAAAAGCTGATCTTAAAATGTTAAACTAATTTTCAGTGCTAAGTGCGTTTATTTAGTGCTAATAAAATGATTCAAAATAAAATTCCCAATCATAAGAAGAAGAAATTGTGAAATTTTCAACGTCAAAACGTCGTAATTACGTACGTTAACTATTGAAATGTTTATTTGTAATTCTTTCGCAATGAAATTCACGAATGAATTTTCATAATTTTGAGCTTTGTATGCTTTAAGAATGGTTTACGATTTACGAAGAAAAATACTTCCTGCTGTGTTCAAATTGATCAATAAATAATTTTAGTTTGGAAAAGAACAGTTAACGTCTCATTTGTTGAATAAAATATTCTATGAAATTTTTACCTTTTTCATTCCCTGGAAAAGCTTGTTTCATGTAATTTTTTTAGAAACATCTATATTAACATTTGATCGAATCTTTTGCATTTGCAATTCAGTAATTAATGTTTTTATTTTAACCTCGATATGGGAAAAATTGAACAAGTATTAAGTAATAAAATGATTTTATTTATCTTATCACTTAAGTGTGGCTGTTCTAGTTGTAAGTAAGCTCGATGTAAAAAACTTAAATGACTCCGTAATTATTAGAACAATCTTGAGTAGGTATTATTACCTCGGTTAACCTCGTCTAACCCTTTCAATTAGTCAGTTACAGTAAACTGCCAAAGCCCGGAAGTATTTGAATCATTGCTGAGCTAAGTCTGTGCTCTTATTAATAAAATCTCAAGTAAAAATCATATTGTTAACAAAGTGGTCCGTTTTTGCAACCATTAAACATTTCCGCACATGTGAAGGCCGCTCAATGAATGCAGCGCAACTGATCGTCTTGTCAACAAATCGCCAATTGACCACTGTAAAAAAAAGTGACAAGATCAACAACGTTGACCAAATCAAAGGCAAAAATATGATTATGTCGCGGATCTTCCTTTTCCAGCGCCAATGAACTTTTCAAGTCAACCCGGTAAAGGAAATGCTCCACCGACTAAGTTATGTTATTTGTTTTACTCTACCTTGTCGG
Organism: Leptogaster cylindrica; assembly: GCA_963082835.1. Lineage (NCBI taxonomy): Eukaryota > Metazoa > Arthropoda > Insecta > Diptera > Asilidae > Leptogaster > Leptogaster cylindrica. The sequence goes on along the minus strand of OY720105.1, from coordinate 3,350,537 downwards.
TCGCGTAATTTGCATATTTTTAATAACTAAATTGGCACTAATTAAGACAAAATTAACCGCCAAGAGCTGCACTAAATATTCAAATTTATAGCCAAATGCCACTTTTGTGCAACTCTAAGTGGACTGCAATCGATTCAATTTAGTGTACCAGCAAAATGCATCCGACCATGATTACGAGAAATGCAGTTCCAAGTTCAGCAAATCTTTTAATGCTTTTTCTGCTATAGTGAAACCATTTGAAGAAATAATAAATGAAATACAAAGTAGAATATCTGCCGATTGCATCGACATCATCGGTAGCAAAATGTTATCTACTGTGATTTCGAAATTAAAGGATTTCTTTATCATTGTAAACCAAACAATGATTTAAGCACACATTGCGATTGTAAAAAATGAAGAGAATGAGGATCTGCAAAGAAAAACGTAGCCACTTTCATCGATATTCGATAAAAACCGCTGCTAAATAATCGATGAGGTCATTACTAATAATAAAACCTCTCTCGTAATACCGTCGTACGTTCACCGACTTTTTTCTGTGGGCGAGGGGTGCTAAGAGTGCGACGAATCCGGGCCTGATCATGTAAACAACTCTGACAAGCGCTCTTTATAGCCAGCAAGTTCCAAAGACGCAAATAAACACACACAACGATGAGTTGAAGAGAAAAAGCTCACATTTAAGAGGAAACCACGGTTTTGTTGCAAGAGTTCCGAAAGTTATCGTGTCCGATCATCGCTCGATGGATAATCCGAAAGAGGGCGAAAAGCTCAGTTTGCGAAGATCACTACAACCCAAAGACAATTCAGTTCTGACCAGACGACCATTCGCCCACTAACATAACCCATTTCCTGCATTGTTAACATTTCGCAAAAGCTATAAAATAATTTCGTGACGTACTGGTCTACGCAAGATGATCGTTTGTATTTTCTCAACGTTTTTTTCTGTATGTTTTAAAAGTTTAAATTGACTCTTGTATAAATTCACGCTTTAAAATATCGTTTTTTTAATGTGTTTAAGTTTTCAAATATTTTTTTTATTATAGGTATAATGTATATAGACTGCGGTTTTAAAAATATAAATGAAATCTTTGTTTATAATTTATGAAGTAAACTACATTAACTAACCCTCTAGGGTTCTGCGAGTGAATTTGTTATTTAAAATCAAATGAAGTTATATTTCTGGTTACTATATGCATAAAGCCCTTAAAAAGGATTTAAATATTTCACTTTGTATGATGAAATCAAAAATTTAATTTATTATTCAAAATTATTTAATACACATATTTTATTTCAATTTAATTTCGATGTTGCTCTTTATTTTATAAACTGCCAATTTTTTTAATTGTACTCAAGAAATTTCCTTAATTAATTTTTGGTACTTAGCTCGTTTGTAAATTTCATGTATTGTAGATATTTAATGCTCCTAATTGGTTGAATTTATAACAATGCACAACAAAGCTTAACACATATATTTAAATGTTTCAATAAATGCATGAGAATTTGCAACATTTCGACTGATTTTGGAATGTTTGTTGTTGGACTATAACAAAACTTCGAATGCAAACCAAACCAAAATTTGCATAAAATGTTGATAAGAAAGACTTCGATTTGGCAACATTTCTGATTGCATAAATTATATTGTAAATTCGAAATTAGAATAAAGTGCTCAGCACCGACCCAGATGACCAAATCCAGGCCTCTTTCCGCATAGCAGAGGCATTCATAATCCTAATTCGCCATTCATAAAATTGATCTCGTTTGCGGCGATTAATTCGCTGGGACCGCCAAGGCTGAACTCGTGGGGCGATTGTGAGCAGTGCGCGCACTTGCAGTAATTTCAACTGTGATCGGGCAGCACGTGTCTCCATTGAAGATGAAGAACAGAAAACAACAGAAGTGATGTCACATCCAGTGAGTCCCAGGAATTTCGATTTGCAGTGGAAAATCATTCCGCTGGCCACGGAAATCGATCAGACAGCTGCGACCAGGTGAGCGTCGATCACATGTGAACTGAATCAATGCTTGTTGCGCAAGTCGCGCAAGCTCACCCTGGGCAGCTGTTAAAACTGAGCCGCGACATATTTTCAAGGTGCACTAATTCGCGGCGATAGATTTGCATTGATTGTGCAATTATGCGCCGAATCATAATATCAAATTCCTCGAAGGACAGACAAATTCTGTTCGAGTGCTCAACACAGGCGATCCTAACATTTCACTTTGCCCACTCAAACAGATCTAAATAAATTCTTGGAAAAGTATTTAAAAAAAAATAACCAACATTTGTTTTCGACAAATATGTTGTATATTTATATGAGGTCAAACACTTTGAAATTGATTTTTCTGGCAGCGATTCACAGCCAAGATAGATTCCGCATCAATGTCAAAAATATAAATAACGTCAATAAAAAAAAAAGAGTTAACAACCTTTTCCCCTTTTCTGTCGCCGAATTTATTCGAATTTATGCGAAACCGTGGAATGATGCCATCACATCCTCTCTGTGGTTCCGATGTTGCATTTGTTTACATTTCACGATTTTTGCCAATTCCAACAATTTTTCACGTTGAATTCAATAATTTACGAAAATTGGCTGATATTTTCGATATATATATTTCAAATGAATTCCACGTAATTTTCCATTCGCTGTTAAATCAAAAATTAGTGTCGCGTAGAAATTGATTGCATTTTTTTTCCTTCCTCTTTACAAATGTTTAGAGCTTTTATATATATTTTGCTTTTGTGGTTAATGATCGCTAAGTGATTATTGACCCAGACAATTTTGCGCATTTTGATTACATTCGCAGCGTTTAAAGTTGGTAAACAACAACCCGAATGACATTAGAATATTTCGAGTTTTTACAAAAAGTAAAGATGACATAATTTTCATTGTTTTTATAATTTAGTATAAACTAAAATCATTCGAATTAAAAAGTTAATCGACTAATACTGCACGTGGTTTTAAAAAAGAAGGTTTTATTGTGATGAATTAATTATTCTAAACGTTTTAAAATCGCTTATCACAAGTTTTTTTTTTTAAATTAAGTTTTTTGTTTTTTCTCTCTTTGAATTATCTAAATCAATTAAAAATCCTTGAACTTGAATAGAGAAAGGTTTATAAATAAGCAATTCCTGTTTAAATTCTTAAGCCGCAGTATGATAATTATAATCTTTATTTATTAGTATATTTATTTTTTAATATGTGAGATATTATATCTTTGCAAAACCATAAAATGGCCAAATTCCAATTCAAACCCTTCTTTTCTAATACATCTAGATAATAATTATATAGATTAGATTTCCTTTTTGCGGAGAATTAATTGCAGTCTTTGCAACCATATCGGTAAATTATAATTAATTAATACCAATAATGTTTCTAAACAATAAATCCCCATTATAAAGCAAACATGCAATTATTTTAAATGATCTAATTTGCATTCCAGGAGAAATTTCATAATTGCAAATTACTTCTGCGCGCTTCAGGGAATTCAAATGAAGCTACTATCCAAGTGTTGCAAACTCATTCCTCGGCGCGATATTTTGCAACAATAAAAAAAAAAAAACACAAAAACAAATTTACCTCAATTACACCAGCTCAAGTTTATTAATCACTTGAAAATTACTTCCAGCATCTAATTTTGCGCCATTAGCAAATCGATCTCGAAGCAAAAGTATGACACAGTGACGATTAAGAGCACTTGCTTTAATTCAGTTCATTTTTTGCAATAATAATTGCAAATAATCCGTCAAGTTCTAATCTATGACTAATTAACCGCCTCGAGCGTCAGGAGCTCGGAACATTCGGAATATTAGTGCGAAAGGTTAAGTGGATTCGTAATACAATAATTCGACGTTTGATAAATTGCGAACGTGATTTTGACATTCATTTAAAACATATTTTTGTGATGTAGATGTTATGTTTGTGATGGCTTGTATAAGATTATTTGAATATGTTGTAATACATGCTTTTGTTATTAAGTTGTTAACACAGTGTCCACTTCATGCAATCTCAAATAACTTTGTCAATGTGACAATCTGTTGTACTTTTAAACAGATTACAGAAGAAAACTGTTGAATATAAATAAAGCAATTTCTCTATAGTAATTTTCTGAAAAAATAATAAAAAGGTTTTTGCAAAATACAATTATTCTTTTATTCTAAAGATTAATAATTTACATGTACTTAGTGTAGGCAAAACAAGAAAAAAGCCGTTTGCTCTAAGAAATTTTTATAGTAGTCCACTTAACATATTAGAATAAGTTTTCCACTTTAATTTATCTTTATAGCTAGAAAATTTATTAATTAATAACCAGACATTTGAAACATTTTTCTGCTTTGACACTGATGGCGTTCTCTTTATAAATGTTGTGTTGTTTTAACCTGAATATTCTTGTTTTACCTTATTACATATATTTCATTTTGTTAACCATATTAATTGCTAGGGAGGAGCCCGAATCTACATACTCGTTGTGCATAACTCCTGGAAATCGTAATACATAAAAATAACTTTGTATAAGATATAAAACTTTTGCATTTTATTTTATTAAAGAATTAATTTGTATTTCGGTTTTAGTAAAGAATATCAAAGTTCGGAAGTTCAGATATTTAAATAATGCATAAAACAATGAAAATTTTTATTTGTGTTTGAAAAAAATACCAAACGTAATTTATATCGCAAAATTGTATATGAAAATATTCCACAGAAGTTACTTCCATTTCTTAAACGATGTCAAACAGTTCAAATCTGATTGATTCCGATTAAAATTCATAAAGGAAGTTGCCTCAACCAGTTTTGATTGAATTGTGAGACAAATACACAACCGCAATGCATTATCAATCAGTTAAAAACTAATCGTAATCGAAGGATGACAATAATTCATTACGCATGACAGTAATTAAAGCAGGACGAACCCATTACTGCGTTCTGGAGTAACATGTCAACTATCTGCATTCTGACTAATTACGAAAAACATTGAATTTATTGCCACTTAAAAGCATATCAAGCTTCCAATGAAGTCTAAATCAATCTAGCGCTGGATGCAATCAAATCGTTGTTGGCCATTCGCTTTTATAGCAAGATCCTTTGAGGCTCCGTCTCAATATTGACGTGACCCCTTACAGTGGAGCGATCCATCTTCCAGCATTCATTCGCCCTCGTCGCGATCGCAATCTTCTCGTTAAAACTCGTAAACCGCCATCTACAAACTTTGCAGCTTGAATTCCTCGTTTGTCATATCAATTTGCACATTTTTATTAAATTTATTAGCCCGAATTCAATTACCGCCATCATCATCTGAAACTTGCGACATGTTGGCCGCGGCAACTGTGCCAGGATGGCCACAAATCAAAATCAAAATCAAAATACAAAATGTCGTGGCATGGGAAAAATGGATGGAGAGGGGCGGATGAAAAAAGTAAGAGATGTGCCCAGATTTTGCGGGAAAATTACACAAACAGTCTGCGTAATTGCGGAAGCATGGATCATGCAGACAAGTGCGAACCGCGAATCGTCCAACAGTTTTCATGTGATTCAGCTTAGCGCGCAGTTCAGGGGGAAGCGCGGGCGGCCACTATTTAATGTTTATTTTCGCGCCAATCTTGACCATTCGATTTCTTTCGAGGCGTGCTTTGATGACTTTGTTTACGAGTTATGTTTTGGGTCAGCTCTCCACTCGCAAAAAGTTAACCCTTTCCGAGCCCCAATACCCCCTTCCCCTTCTGCATGACATACGCCCGTGAATGCATACGCGTTATGAATGAAATTTACGATGACATCATTATTCATTATTACACGCGCGTCGTGCACGCACTTGCTGTGATCATTACCGATTAGGAAAACATTTTTTAGAGGTTCTCATACGCTCTAATTTTTGATTTTCGATAATTCCTTGAACACGTGCAATGAAAATTACCTGTCCTTTTTTTTTAGTTAGTTGTGTGTTAGGGAAAAATGTTTATGCTATGGTTACGCATTTTGTAGATTTTTACAGTTTTTGCGTTTTGTTTTCTATTGGAAATAGCTATGTATAAACAAATTACTCATTTTCCTATTTTAGATTACTTTTATCGTGGTGGGTTTACTCAGGTTTCTTTTGCAATGAATTTTAAATTCAGTTACGCCAAATATTTACCATTTTTATCAGAGCATTTAACAAAGCGCTTTACAAAATGCTTACACCCGATACTGTTAAAAAAAAAAAACAAAATGCAACCTTAACTTTGTAGAATCAGTTTAAGGGTTTAAAATAATATTTCTTCAATTACAAGTTTCTGAGCCAGATTTTGCTTTCCAATTGATTGACGGTTCTGTTTTCTCAAAAATCGATAATTTGTTTAATTATTCATTGATTTGAAAATAAAAATATGATCAAACCATTCACAATAGTAATTAGAAAATATCAATTAATTGAAATTACGAGACAATCGTGTAACGGAATATATTTTTTTTTAATTTGCAGGTAAGCAATAATATTTATGTAAAAGTTGCCACCTATCTCTTCCTGGTAACTATCCAACACACCTCACCCCTTCCAAGGTCAGTAGCGATCTAAACCAATCACGAGACCATAATGACATATTCATTAATCATCTCGCATGCAACAAGATAATTGTTTGTTTTTGTAAGCTGGATGAAATTACACTTATTCAATTAACTGGACATTAAATAAAAACAAATCGCGATAATCTTCATTAATCATGTGCAAATATCTTCATTCAAATCGCGTCCATTGTTCCGCAATTTTAACTTCATTTCGGCGATTGTCACATTAAGAGAATTGTTTTTTTCTTTAGTCAGTTTTATTAGTGCTCTCGTGAATGCTAATTAATTTATAAAAATATAAAAATGGACATTGCCATGCTTCATTTTGAGATAGCCCGAGGATGAGGTAACTTGCTATTATTAGCAATTTCCTTCAACAGTGCCGTTCTCGTTCATCGTACTGCAAAACAACTGCAAAATAAATTAAAGCAAACTGTGAAAGAAAATTCAAGAAAAAATTAAAACAATACTTTGAGATTTTCAATTTGCCAACCTTGTCGACGTGTGATTAACGGAAAAATAAGACAAAAAAAAACCAGAAAAAATTTTTAAAAAAATTGTTGCGGAGATGTTGAAAAATCCTTTAAAACAAAATTTCTCTTGAGATTAATTTTATTCTTTTGTTCCGCATTTTGATTAATGATTTTTAAAATTAACTTAAAAAGCAATCGAATGTTTTAAGCAGTTGTAAATTACTCTCTTTGAAATATTAATAAAGGAGTAAACACGTTTAAGAACAGATTCCTGTATATTCAAATTAAAATTATATTTGAAAGGACAAAATTATAAAACAAACAAAAAAGTGATTATTGTGATGAAAGAATATTCAACATATTTATATTTTTCATTAGTTTGGAGTTATTGAATTTGTCATGCACAGAGAAATTCATAAAGGAAAAAAACGACGACCTGCAAGTTGTATCTGCTATTTTGATATTTCACACTAATCGCACTAAATAGTGTTAAATGTAGTGTTTATACATTCCCAGCATTAACTTCTGAAATGCGCTTATCATTAGCGAGTTGATTTAAGTACATACTTCCACTCGTGCTTGAAAAGTGATGAGCCGTCAGCATCCCTCAGCATCCTGGCCTTGATGCTGAATGTAAATGAACATTACAGCTAAGCAATCTTCTGTCATTGTTAATTTTATATTATTCAACATTCGCCGTTGATATCGCAGATGATTTCTCTCATCATAACAACAATATCAGTTGTAGGCGTCACTTGCAACAGCATCCTTCTCATCATCCCCATCACCAAACTCATAAAGATAAGGAATCAGGGAAAAAAATATTCCGCACTCCACAGATCTTTAGCGTTTTCGAGAAGTGCTGATTTAAGAAATTCGCTTAATTGGAGAGCAGAGGACAACAATCACGTTCAGACTCTGTTCGGAGTTTTGCAGCGGATCAAGATTTTTTCCACTGCATACAATGAGAAAAAATGCACATTCGCTGCCGCCCAGTTGCAGCCAATTCACACTCCGCAGGGGAAATGAGATCATGACTTATTTCTGTTCGTCTACTTTTCGTAATTCGTTTTCTATGCACGAATTGAGCTTGTCGAAAATTTATTTTCGCGCCGCCTCCATCACCTGTTCGGGAGATCAATGCACTTTGGTGGCTATCCGCACAAACACCTCCGCGAAGGTGGGCATCACCGCGTCCAATGGGGTTAATGAAAGTGAACTGAATGGAAATTTTTACAATGCAAAATAATTGATGACTTCGCGGGTCAAGCAACTTTCATCGTAACTCTCGGCAATGTCTCTTTGATTTCTCTTGTTTTTGTTTTCATAATTCTCAAACACCTGAATGTTGCTCACTGGTCAAAAAGTTTGAACCGATTTTCACACTTGAAGCTCAAGATTCGAATGGAAAATTTCAGAACATTTTCGCTTATTACAAGCAACAAATAATTATTTTAATTGGGCTACCTCCACGGCTCTCTGTGCCAAGTGTTTTCGCTATAAATTTCAGTTTTCAATGATTTGTTTGTTTGTGTTTTTCAGTTCGTTGAACAAAATAAAGTATACGCACAGAGTTGTATTTTAAAAATAATACAATTTTATTCAACATTTTCCAACACTATTGTTTTTGCTGGCTCTCTTCAGCTACAATTTTTATCTCAAATTATCGTGGTCGTAATGATTTATTCTTTAATCTATTTTAAGTTTATACGTATATTTATTTTTGTTGTTTCTATATTTTTTAAATCTTCTTTTTCGTGTTCTCTTCGTTTCGTTGAAAGGCGTAAACTAAAACAACGAAAATATTTTACACGATGCAATATTTTACACGATTGTAGAAAAAACATACACATAAAATAAAATGCATACACAAAGTAAAAAATCGTTTATTATGCTCTCTAACTTTTGTAAATAAAATAAAACGAAATTTTCAAATGCAATTTTCACAAATCAGTTTTCCACTATCACCGAAGTAGTTTTTAAAAAGCATTAATTAAAATTACAACCACCAACCACAATTACGCTATCACCAGAGCGACTCAATTAAGTTTTATTGCAATTAAAATGCAATAACCAGTTTTTCTAATTGTGTAATTGAGTTATGCTTCAAATTTGATTTACACTCGCATGAAATGACCGCAGCATAAAATTAAACTCTAATAAATGCAATCATTTAAAGCCGAATTGCTCTGTAAATTTAGGAACTGCATGCATTTCCAGCAGTGCACATTGTGTGTCAATATTTTATGAAAATTATTTTACAAGATGTGTGCAATTGCATTTTATGCTTGTTAATTAATAATTAATTAATTGCAATTGCGAAGCCGCACTTTAGATTTTTGGCATTGTTTACAACTATAACTTTTGCTTGCTAGATAAATTAATATGCAAATTTAATTTAATAATGTTTAGAAATAAGCAATTTATTTTATAGTATATTTTAATGATATCTTTATAATTATTTTGTCGTTTCAACATGTCGATTTTGCATTTACTCGAATTATTTCCATTTAAATTACAATGGAAATTAAAAAAAACCAATTAAATTAATTCAAGTCATTCAATTATTTTGTTTTTGTGTATTGTAAAATTCATGGGCAATTATTGTATAATAATTTATCAGCTTTCTTTAGTAACAATCTTTACAATAAAGTAATTCGTAACTCGTGTCACTAAGTCTTTTAATAAACAAATTGATTTATTTTTAACATCCAGGAAAATATTTTTCACCAATTTTCAAAATCGAAATAACTTTTTAGTTTCCTTGATTCTATTTTAAATAACAACATTCCAATACTGTACAGCAGTAAAAACTAAAAAAAATGTGTTATTATCATATTTTGACATTTAAAAATTCAAATATTTAAAGGAACCAGAAAAAAAAACATTCTTTTGCTTATGAAATCAAATTTTTCAAGTTATTTTTCCGTTATATTTCTTGAATATGAAATCAATTGCTAATAAATCATAATAAATAAATGTTCTCCCATAAAGTTCACATCTTGTAGACAATTTAGCAAAAGCTGAAGATTTTTAATAGACATCGAATTGCCATAGGGCAGCGGAAATGTTTCGTTTTCATCACAACACAGCCTGACAAAGTTCAAATGACGACAAAATGTTTTTGGATTCTGACTCAAAACATCGAAAATAGCACTTTGCCGCACCTTTTCGTGTTGCTCTTTTCACCGCTACAAATATAACATTTGCACTTTGGCGTATTTTTGGCCAGAGGCCGTCGCAATTCTTGGATACAGAAAAATTCTAATGGCGTGATTTACATAAAGATTATTAAACATTTCTCAATATTTTGGGCAATATTGCAGAATGTTTTCTCGAATACGTTGGCGCTTCAAATCTTTTTTTTAATATTTTTTCTTATTGTGTTTTCCTGATCGGCACCGACCGTTTGCAAAACGAAAACTTTCTCACCGAATTTCGACACGATTGGGGCCATTTTCACGCCATATGCGCGAAAAACTGCGTCCGAATGTGGGCGAACACCAGATTCCCAGCATTTCCAATAGACTACGTAATGAGGTGTCGCCGAGTTAGCGATATGTTCTGCAGAGTGTTGCAAACTTGCGCACAGTTTGACTATTTGTGGGGAATCATGTAGGTCGTAGGATTTAGTAGAATTGCTTGTTTAGAGTTCGTCAAATTTTTTTATTATGGAACTGCTACCAAAATTGGCGTACCTGAACCGCCAAGAGCAGGTACAGGTGGGCAGTGATCTGAATTATGCTATGATCTAAATTTAAACTCTCTCGCCCAGTGATTCCATTAATTGAATGTGTGGGCCTTTCGTCGCCTCGGTACTTTTGTGTAATAAATGGGCTCTGAAATTGCAATCCTTTTACTTTAGACATTTTGCATTCCACAAGAAGGAAGTAATTATTCCTTTATTACGTTCTTTTTTTGGCAAATCATTTGCATTTAATTCATTATGTTCACACAAAGCCTTGAACATCTTGGTTAAGTGACTTTTTCAATGGTTTTGTGACTTTTAAATTCTTGAAACGGTGACAACGCACGCTTAATGAATTCAGTTTGAAGGTTTTCCTGGAAATATTGTTTACCGAGTTCAATTTGCTTGTTGAGAACACAACGATATTTGTTGACAAAATTCATATTTTTGACATGCGAAATATTAATAATACATATGCACATATTTGTATTGGAATTATTCATATTATCGTTAGTGTGTAACTAAGAAATCAAAATCAAAAGAGTAATAATAATTCAAGTATTCGAAGTGGAACTCTACCATTATTGATTATTTAGTAGGTATGGTATTTTTATAAAAAAAAGTAAAAAAGAACATGAAAATTCTCCGGACAAACGAACTTTGGATTAATCTTAAAAGTATTGTAGCAATTTGCATATGCAACGGAACGTTATTGACACCATCCGATATCAAATCCATAAAATTAAGAATCTCAATAAAACACGACATGCTTACTTTTTTCTTGTCACTTGCTTTTCAAACCATTATGCAAATTATAAAAGATTTTAACCGTCCAAATGATTAATCACATTGTTGTCGGTTTGTCCTTTTAATTTTTCGAACAATCATAGTCATTTCCGGAATGTTAAAACTGGAATGGATTTCCTTAAAATTAAAAAGAAATACATCTCAAATGCAGCAGACCCCAACTGACTCAGTGGGAAGAGTGATGTTAAATCGACAGATTATGTCACTGAAAGCGGCTGAAAGTGATTAATAACAAGATTTTTGGTTTCGCGGAGTAAGCAAAAAAAAGAGCCACTGAAATTTCAAAAAAATCCCAGAAAAAGTGTAATTAAAGTGTGGACGAACTTTGAACCTTTGTTTTTATTTTCCCAACTGAAAATTTACTCTCGATTAGACAAGTTTTCTTGTTAAAGAGATGATCTCACTGCGCAACTCTGTGCGTGTTTCTACTTTTTTTCGTTTTTCTTCAATTTTTTTTAATGTTTCATCAAAGAGGATTCTCCAACGAGTTTTCATTTGTTTTATTTGATTTTTTACACCAACAGAAGCCGTCACTCTTCAGAAGTGAATCGTTCACAGAGATTTGTTTTGTTTTTCTCAAACGGTCAAAACTGATATCATCTGTCCAGTATGGAAGCTTGATCTTGGCATGCACCACCTTGAGTTGCGCTCATCGAGGCTACCAACTTCCTTTCCGCGACAAAATTTGCTTTCTTGACAAGTTAATATGGTCTTTATGGTCATCTTGCTAGCGCTTTTGTATCACTTTCCCGTAGAGAAGGATACCTTTTTTACTCGGTTTTATGTGCAGGAGCATCAGTTTATTGGCGCGACGAATTGGAGAGGTTCAGATAAATCAGAGAAGTTCTCAATAGTAGAAGTCACAAAAGAAATATTTAAAAAACTGAAACCTAAGAATTTGTTCGCTTTGAAAAATACATTCGATTATATTTTTATTAAATCATCATTTTTCCGGAAATTTTTGATGAGAATGATTTTTAAATTAAAAGACAATGTTCGTGTTTTTGTAAAGTAAGTGAAAATTTGTGAATAAAGCAATATTTTAGTGTTAGCAATTTTAAGTGTTAATTAACTTTATCTACAATTGAGCAGCTTTGAAGAAATCGACAAAGAAAACAACAATTCAGGACATTTAAGAATGTGAGGAATGTTTTATCTAAAACAATTTGTGGCCCCTCTAAAAAGAAGTCGTTAAATTAGATTTCTGAGGATTTCGTTTTAAGTTCGAACTGATTTGGAATACACAATCAACGTATTGGCATCCCACATCGATTTTGGATTGGACACATGCTTCTTTAAATTTGAATTAGAGTAAACACCACGTGGTGACTTTTACCAATTGTTCAAATAAAATTGTATCGAGAGACGCACAGAGTGATGGGTGACAAAATCTGTGTTGGCAGATGTTCGTCAAAAATATGAATCTTTGAATCTGCCTTCCGTTGAGAAAAACAACAACTACGGGATACGAAACTTTGTTTGTACTTAACAAGACTTGTTATTATTTGTCAGTTTTTCCTTTTTTCGTTGTTATCAAATCCTCAAAATATGTGTAAATATAATGTTCGCTGATAACATCAAATGACAATTTAAATAAGTCTTCAAACACCTCATCAAACATTGTTACGAAATTGATCGTCGACTTCTAGGTTTGCTCTCTCGACTCATCCAACCACTTATACTATCATTATCTGTTCCCAGTCATAAATTCCTTAAGAAGTAATCGATTTGATTACAGTATTTAATTCGCAACGCAATTTAGCTTTTATCTTTGCTCAGTTTGATATCACTGAACATTTCCTTCCGTCTTATTTTGCAGGGAAGCCCTGAATGCGTGGCGAGCCAAAGCAAGATGTAGTGTTGTACCTGCTGAGCGGCTGCAAGAGCTGTTTCACGAGCTTCAATTCTATCCCAGTGAGAAGCAGAGTAAGTTTGAATCTTTCAAGGATATTTCGTTGACATTGTAAAAATATTCATTATAGTCAGCGAAATGTTGCAAACTGCCAAGGTTTTCGCCCGTAAGGGAGGCAAGCAGCTGAATGGCTTAACATTTGGTGAATTTTGTGTACTTGCTGCAGACTTGAAGCGCTTCAGGTAAGTTCAACAACATATTTTTCTTCAATGTCGTCGAAAGTACATTATGATATCATTTTTAATCATTTTTAGAATGTGCAACTTTGCGTCATCGAGTGATATAAAACCACTTGCGATACCGGAACCTGACTCTTTAGATGGTAACACAAAACCAACTGCCATTCACTTAGAGTCGGGCAGTAGTAGCCATCGAAGGAAGTCATCAACAGTGGAAATAGTGTCGTCTTCAACATCGTCTTTATCTGGTGCTACAACTTCTAAGTCACAATCGTTATCAATATCGTCAACGTCTACAGTAACAGTGGATAAGAATGCACCTGAGGTGTTCTTAGGCGGGTCATGTAATCCAACCACATGGAGGGCCGATGTGGCCATACCAACTCTGCAAAAGTTGGGTATATCATTTTACAATCCTGTACGGAATCGCATAAATAGCTGGTTAACGACAAATGACTTACTTGCTTCCTTTCCTTGTAGCAAGTCTCCGATTGGACTCCTGACCTAATCGAATTGGAGCACAGGGCCAAAGAGAAGGCGAGGGTGTTGTTTTTTGTGATGGATTCCGAAACTCGCGCTTCAGCTGGTGCTATCGAAGCCGCTCACATAGCTGGTCAAAATGCCAGGCAATTGGTGCTTGTACTGCATCCCTACAAACCAGATCAACGCATTTTAGATGAACCAATCACATCGCAGTAAGCTCACAGCAGTTTTCGTTTTTAATCAATCAAATTTTTTTATACGTTATCAAAAGTCATTTGCATTCGGAGTTCTTCCGTGAATCGAATAATCAAAAACTCAAGTAAAATGAATTCTCTTCAATCTTATCTTGTGGCCATTGGCCGTTGAGATGATCAGTTCTAAATTATTCATTTTAGATCATAACATTTACAATTCGGAGCACAAGTTTTGTAGATTGAATTGTTGTAATCTTTATGCGAAAAGAATTTTGATAAAATTCTTACGTCAGTTGCTCTATCTTCAATCGTGAAGGCTAAGCCACAATATCTTATCGTTTACGTAGCAATTACTGTTTTCGGTTGATTTTCCAATACTAAAAAAGAAAAGAAAGACCTTTTAGGATAAATTAAAATATAAGAAACTCTGTTGAATAATTTTAAAAAAATCTTCTATTTTTAGGGAATATTTAGATTTAACTAGAAATCAACAACTTCTCCGAGAGCTTGTAGTACGTCGTGGCTTGCCGGTGCTGGACAGTATTCCATCTGGATTGCACCGGACCAAGCAAATTTTGGCAGGGATTAGAGATCCTCCGTCGAATATTGCATCAGTACTATTGTAAGAAACCACTATTCTGTTCATGGTTCATCTCAAACCTTTATTTTTATTTACAGAGTCGTCCGAGGAGCATTCAATCGGGTGGTGAATTCCGTCGATGATGAAATCTCCATGGAGCAGTGTCAGCGAGCTCTTTCCTTCCTCGGATATCCCGACAGCCTTCTTTCTGCGGGGAACCTGAGCAAAGTCGTTCTATCCCAAAGGAACACTTTAAATCACTGCTCATCGCGATCGGCATCAAATTTACTCTTAAGCCAGAGTCCGAAACGTGATTGCAAAGATTTGCGGATATCCTTTGATGAATTTTGTGTTCTGGCGTCATTTTTATCGGTGCTTCAGCAGCAAATCCATGAAAGTGGATGCATATCGCCGATTAAGGGTACCAATCTTCCACCTCCACCGATTTTCTTGTCCAACTTGCAAGGTTAGCTACCTGGAAATTTTTGTCATTGTATATTATTCAAATTAATCAATTGCAGAAGATTTCCGAAATGGCGATGAATTTGTCACAATAACAGCGAGTTACTCGAAGCAAGTCCTGCGCACCAGCAGCTGCACCAGTGTTCCAGACGACAGACATGTCCTGGACTTCTATAGGAACAGAGACAGCGGAACATCATCGCCACAGCCAGTCGAAACGACCAAATCCAAATACCTGCACATTGGGAAGCGGTCCAAAATATCGTTGAACATGGAATACATGACGAATGGTGAAGTGCCTGGCGATGACAGCGATTCGAACGATTCGGTTTTCTCTAGCGGAAGCTCAATTAACTCGAATCTATGCGATTCCCTAACTGGACTCGAATTTCGTGACATTTATCTCGGGGGAAGTTGTTACCTGCGATCTAGATGGAGGCAGGACTATGCTATTCCATATCTTACATCGAAGGGCGTTACCTATCATCTTCCAGCATTGCACGAAAGCATTCCACAAGGCCACATCAATGGCATTATTAAGGATCGCAATGAAAGTCTGTTACCCAACAAGGATTGCGTTCAGAAGGAAATGAAGAATTCAAGGAGCAGACGAAAGAACAGCTCGGTTAAGAATACTCAGGAGGATTACAGTAGCGATGATGGACCATGGCCGCTCAATACACAGTTGAATATGTTCAATCCGGCGCTGCTAGATTGCAGTAGGGTTCTGTTGTTTGTGATCACCAATGAGACTCGATCTTTGGCACCCATGACCTTGGCAGCACACTGCATTGGTCTAATGTACAATGTAGTCCTCTGTGTTCAAATGCTGCCCGACTTCTGCAAAATTGGGGATGAAAGAGTAAGTATTTTAAATAATCGCTATGGAAAAATTGTAGTTATTGTTAATGAGTGTCTGCACTTTCTGTAATGTGTTCATTTTGTAAATTGGAAGTAAATTTCTCAGACAATATTAAAATAAGCATAAATCAAAAAGGCAGTTGGAATTTATTCCCTCTCCCTTTTCGATGTCCTTGTCAATCATTTTCGTAAAAAGTGAAAATGTATTCCAGTACATGAGAATCCGTATATATATATAAAATCGAAAGTTCGTTTGTTTGTTACTTCATCACGTCTAAACGCCCCATTAGATTTTTTTCATTTTTTGGCTGAAGGTATCTCATATTCCAACTTCGGACATAGGCTATTAACAATAAAAAAAAATAGAGGAAGTTTTCGAGATATTTGATTTTGAACACAAAAAATTTAAAATTTTGAACCAAAAATCCGGCTTTGAATTTTCATATCTCGAGAACTCCTCCATCTGAAGTCTTGATAACTACCCTAATTTAAGAATTTAAGAATGATTTGCCCCTCTGTCTCCAGCAGAGACAGAGATGAGTCTGCTTTACGTCGTCGCGAACAAACTGCACGTCAAGCCGCGCTGAGGGCAGCAGAGACAGAGGGGCTCCGCCCCCAGACCCCGCAACAACAAAACGAACTTTCGATTTCATATATATATCCAAAAATATATATATTTAAATATACCTATATGGATATGGGGAAGTTTATAATGCAATTGGAAACTAGGTCCGGTTCTTTAGTTATAAAGTCACAATCAAAATGTACACTTTTTTTATTTATATAGATGATTTTCAACGTCCCGTGTGAAACCGGGTAGATCTGCTAGTAGTCTATAAAACATATTTAGATGATTGATCAAGCCAGTTGTGATTTGGAAGTGTAAATGGCGCAAATATTGTATGCTTATAAACAACTGTTTGTTATGATATCAATGAGCTTTTAGGGTTCTCTTTTATAATTTGCTTTGTATGTTTTTCAAGAATGTTGTGCGCGTAAAGAAGGCATTAATGAATCGGTATGTTTGTTGCTGCTCAACTATATTATATTTAGCATCTACTATATTATATAGGTATTGGTGGTGTTTTAATTCGAAGCTTGATTGTGAGTTAGTTAGTGTGATTTATGGTGAAGTATTGAATAAAAGCTACGTTTCTGAAATTATAAAATGTCAGCGTATTACATATATTATTACTATTTCAGCTTACACCCGCAGCAATCAAAGATTACAATCGTGGCCGATCGTACTTGATAGATTTAGCAAAAAGACAGGGAGTACCCGTATTCAATGATCTCAAATCAGCACTTGAATGCTCTGTTGAAAAAGTGAGGGCTTACAACTCTAGAAATTCAGTCTGATTACGATTAACTACAAAATCAACAAAATAGTTACAAACATTACTTTATAGAGCATAAGGTTAAATTTTAGCTTGAAATGAGGGCAAAGTGCAAATGGTCATAGAATCGAAAACAAAATGATCGAGTTGTTACTTGCTGACGAGACCATTTCAAGGCTTACAAAACGAAAATCTTTGCTCACCAGAAATTATCCAAGAAGATAGTATGGATGGAAATAGAGCATTATCTGCTTTAGTGAATTTCCCTAGAAGAAATTTAGATAAATCAACTCACAGACTTGGATTAAAATGAATGAAATTCACCTAGAACTGATGAGTGTTTCTGATCCATTGCATCAAATGCATTTACAAATGGTGGACGCCACACCACTGCTCTTAACCGAAATTACTTTATTGTGCACTAGAGAAATTGGTTAAGACGTTTCATTTTATTTAATCAACAGTACTTCAATTTTTTTCGTAATATTTAATTAAAAAAGGATTTTTTTTTTATGTAGTAAATAGTGAAAACTTAAAAACTATTTTAGAGCAGGTTACTTTCTGCTGTAGACGACCGCGACGCTACCGATTATAATCAGGTGGCCCCGTGTTATTGTAAGTTTTGTTTTTATTCACTTTTAATTTATTTATCTTTCTGCAATAATAAAATTAAATTGTAATTGTAATTGTAATTAAATTGCAAAATTATTTTTTTAAACAAAGGTAAATTTTTTCTATCAAAACTTTTGAGTTACTTTTAACAAAATTTCTATACAATTCTTATTTAACGATTTCTGTAGTTAAATTGTATATATTAGGTGATAATTAAATTAATTACAATAAAAGCATTTTTCTTAAATCAAACCTAAACTTTCCATTTCAGAAAAGTCATCTAATCCCATCTTTGAGAATTTTAAAATTTCATTTATAATGGTCTAAATTCAAAAAACAAAAAAAAAACAGAATGTACATTGTACAATGTACAATGTACATATAAGAATGCTTTTTACATAAGTAACTCTTTATTAAATTTCTCAAAAAGCATTTGTTATAAATTTTCCATTACATCAGAGAATTTTATCTACTAATATTGTAATGGTTGAAGACAGTGATACATATACTCCGAGTTTCGAATTTTACAAAAAAAAAGAACAGATCTACATAACATGTTTTGAAAATGAAGAAATTTCTAGTTGACTAGATCCAAAAAAAACATTTGTTTTGACAATTATTTTTCTATTCCAATGTGATTTTTATGTTTTGATTTCGTCAAAACAAATACTGTTGAAGGGTTACTCTTACGAGAATGATTTATTATTTATATTAAATTAGTGCAGAGTACTAAACTGTATTAAAATTAAAAAATCGTTAAGTAACACAGAATGGAAGCGGCGACTAAAAACAGTTATGCAACAAGCAAGCAGGATTGTGCATTTGAATTATTTAAAAACCGATGTAATGCAAATGTGCTTTCATCTTCTTCTTCTGTTTTAACTTGTTACGAGCCGATTGTTGTTAAATCAAATTTAACTGAGAAAAGAACTGAATATAAAGCCAAACAACTGACGGCAAGCATTAAATCCGAAAGTTTAGGAAATTGCAAAAGAGATAAAACACTGACTAAGAAGGCTGATGATCTGCCAACTCAGGATGTCACTTATCCTTTTGGTGACGTCGAAAAGGAAGAAGAGAAACACAAACGCACAATCGCAGCCGAAAACACTGCAGTAGATGAAGAAACAGGCAAATTGAAAGACAATACAAGTAGCGATTCAAATCCTTCTTACACCAATTCCAAACACCAATAGTAACTCTAAAAATATTTCTGATTTACATCATAATTGTTTTTTTGTTTTTTTAACTGGAATCTTTTTAGCAACTTTATTTGTAGCAAACGTTACAGGGAAAATAAATTGAAGTACGAAAACCAATTTAAACACGAATTAATTACATCGCAAATGAACGCCCGAACTGCTTTGGAGGCGGCAGCCTTTATAAAGTAAGTGCTATTTCTGGATTTCATCAGCATTGCTTAAAGGAAATTATTGCTAAAGGCGCTTTGGAGCGACATCGGTTCCATCGAGATCCCAGACTGAACGAGCTCTAAAACAAATACCCAAATTGTCCCCGGAACAAGAAAAACGATTGCGTTATTTACTGAGGGAAAAACAAATCTAACGACAGTATTGAAATTCCAAATATATAACAAATTTGAATAATAATTCTATACTTGATAATAACAATTATTGATTACAATATATTGGTTTACTGCGTTTACCATAATTTATATTAAACCATATCAGTTAAGAAAACAAAATGTAACCAATACAAGAAAAGCTGCTAATTTTAACTGTTTTAACTACTTCAGAAACAAATAGATTTTCTAAGCAATTTGAATACCAATTTAAGAGTAAAGTTTTAAATAAAATGACTCAAAATATGTTGAAAAAGCTCTGTTGGCACTTTATCAAAGTCGTTATTTGCTCTATTTTGGGAGCAAGTAAACAATTTCTTCACAACATCTTTTAGCGTTTAGTAATTATTTATTCTTTTCAATGTTAGCTCTTAAACTTAATTTGCAAAAATTTATGCATGCACGTGAACTTAACTGTTCTTCATTTTTGTCTGAATTTAATAACAAATTGTCTTCAAGGTTTGTTTTACATGTTTTATAAAGAACAGAAAAACAAAAACTCCTATTTAGACAAAAATTTAATTAAATAAGAAATTGAATCCTTGAAATCCGTTCAATGTTGAATTCTCTCGGTCTAATTTTGCTGCAAACAAAATATTGTTATTTATTCTTATTAACTTCATTTCAGAAAGAAAAATTACAAAATAAAGAAAAAGAGAATACATATAATATAAATTATTGCACATTTCTCTGGTTAAAACTAAGATGTGAATTTTCCGCAACACCATAAAACATCGCAGACAGGAAAACTACTTCGAGAATAGTTTCATGTTTTCGTAAACAACTTGTAAAGTTTATTGTTCTTCCCTTAATCAAACGAAAACCAAAATCTCGCAAGAAATTTGTTTACTTCGACAAGCAAATAAATATTTTTGTGTTGGACTATTTCTGGGTTCAAGCGGTAAAGATTCGCAGATAAACTTCCTCTCGCAAATAATTCAAGGGCAATGAGCTCATCCACTAATTGGGCTCTTAGGTGGGCAAGTGAACTCGGCCGGAAATGGGCTCTAATCTGCCCAGTAAGGATCAATTGATCTCGCTGAAGTTCTTTGCACCGATCGCGGTGAACGACATCGGACGGAAGCAGAGCCTTCCCTGCGTTCGTCATCGGTCAGCAGTCATCACTTAATCAGTGACTAATTATTTCTGGAAAATTCTTGCGTTGATATTTTCAATAATTTTAAGCTCTTATCCTTTGACGTCAAACTGATAATAATTTTAAGTGCAAGGTTGGGAAATATTTTTCGGCTAGGGCTGATAATGAAGGTCATTAAAATAAAATCTGACTGCTCATTTAAAATAAATAATGATTGGAATTTGTAGCCCAGACTGATTAAGGACACTTTGTTAAGCACAAGGAGTATCTTATCATAAAATGTACTGGCGTCTGAAAGCTGATAACAAAAGCGATTAAAACGTTAATTTAAGAACGTTTATGATAATAGAACTAAAAATGTGTAAATTAGTAACTTATTGACGACTGAACAGTGAACATCCTTGTCAACAAAACCCAATTCAAAAGGACGCTTGGACAAGAACTTTAATTTACAATGACTGCTATTCTTTCGACTTGTCAACGCCATTTCAATTTGCATGTCCTCCAAATGGAGGATATAATGAAATACTGTACATTGTTCAATTTATCAACTAATCTTATTTGTTGGTCTAAAGTGAGATTGATGCCTCGATCCACATGCAAGAGCCCGGAACATGAGGGAACATTCCCTGTGTCTGGCTGTCATGCACAGGCATTTAATTAAATTACACTTCTCATGATCGCATGCAATTGATCCTCATTTACACAACGATTTGTTACGCCACATTCTGTGCTCAGCACTTAAGTGGCGTCACTAATCGAACTCCGCAAAACTGTGGATCGCCACCCGTATCTAGCATGAGCCGAGCCCGGTTCACACTCGATCTCAGCACCAAGGCTGCGGTGCATACCGCCCGCCCCAAAAGACCCGGGCCCAATTTGGAAATTCTTTTCCTAATTAGCACCATTGATCGGTTGCTGCTAATTGACCCCTCCCGCCACAATGCCCCGGCCGACAATGCGCGATGCAATGAGTTCGCAATATAGACGACGTAAGTGGGGTTGCCCAACACCTGGCCCAGGAGGCATTGAACAGTCTTGCACACACGTGAGTATCGTCAAAGCGATCGCGAATGCCTCCTCGAAGTCGTATTGCAGAAGGTGATCGCAATCGGCCTCTGCGATGGTTGGGACATCTCCATTGGGCATGTGTTGTAAGATTCTTAAGTAACAAAATGTTTGCGATGGCTAGAAGCGCAGAAACAGAATTGGATGAAGTTGTTTCTTCGGAGGATAACCATTATCCGCAACCGCAGTAATCCGCTTTCACACTGGTGTCATTGTTTCTAATCTACATTGCATCTATTGAATGAAGATCACGATACTTCCTCTTAGATTGTGTTGTATCCCTTGATCTAAGTTCATCTCTTCCCAAATTCCTATTTCCTTAGTCTTATCCTGATTAAGAAACCGATTTCAGAGGTGACTAAGACTCAAGTCTTTCTTTGTGGACATCCGCCTCCGCCACTGGCCAGTGAGTCAGGCTCGAGGATGAAACATGAGACTAGCCAAAACCCTTTATGCCCAGATAAAATCGGATCAGTGCTTGCAAAAATTCCTGTACTCTGAATCACATGTATGCATGCAAGGGACGGCGGACCCTTGGTGAATCATGCACTTAAAAATCGCCGCTGGAATGCAAGAAAAAAGCGCTGAAGTTCCTTCACACGGATTACTGATCGTGGCGATCTGCGAACAGGTAGCAATGGCCGGCCGGAGTTGTGGAGTCCAAACTCATTTGATTAAAATTTAATGCCGGACGTAATCGATGGAAACAAGAATGATCGTGCGCCAACGTGTTCTGAAGAGCTGATCTAGCTCCGCGGACGATCGCACATTTTTTTCAGGTTTTACTGGAGAGAACGAACTCGATTATCGGAAAAATGCCTTTGATTTTTATTCAAGTACATTTAAGGACGTATTTGCAATGAAGCAGTTGGAGCCTGGAGGACAGTCCGAAGATTTCATGCGTACACTTGAATCCTCTGACCTCAGCCATAATGTCCTTCCTTTTCATCCCCTTGCACCACTGGAAACTTTTTTCATGTGCATGATAAGGTCAACTGGTGTTTGAGAAAACACATTCCTTTCAAAAGGTTGCAGCAGATGCAGGATCACGATCACAATTCAAAGGAGTCTTTGTCCTGGAATCAAAGTGGCAGATGCACTGCAGTTGCAGACTTCCAGCAAGCTAGATTTCCATCTTAAGGTGATTGCGTCGGTGTACAGAGAACGCGTATCCTTCTGACAGAAGATGCAGGTCTCGTGCGATCCTGATATGATTCTTTTCATCATTCCATGGATTTTTTGTCATATTGGGAGAAAAAACAGCAGATGCAATCACTTTTTTGTGAGAGTTCAAGATGTAGGAACAGTTGGATTGATGTGAGGATCCCAACACACTGCATCAAATCGGCTGTAACAAATAGAATCTTCTAGGATTTTTTTCTCATCAAATTGGGCTCCTCCACAGGAATTCCAATATGATGGACTAATGATAGTCAAACAATGGCATATTGGAGAAAAAGGACACCAGGTGGTACTCTACTTTACCCTGCACAACAGATGAAAGATGTTTTCGTAATTTTGTATCTTATTAAAATCAATTAAAATTTTTTTAAAGAAAGATTTTAAAATTTATCTCTTTTGGAAATCGTTAGTTTTTCTATTCTCTTTCTTAATTTCTGGCTACATCTTCTATGAGCTGTTTATTTCTTAAATAAAATAAATGTATATGAAAAAAGAATTATGTAATATTTTTTACCAACAATCAAATATCTAGTAGCGAGTCTAGTACAGTGTAATTTACTTTGTCCGATGATTTTTGGAAGCCAGTGTAACCACAACAGCTTTTTTCAAAAGCATAAAGAACAAGCACAAAATGTAATTAGTTCTCAGTCTCGATACAAATTTACAATTGAATAATCAGAACACAAGAATTGCTCCTAATACTCTAACATAATTTCAATGATTGATTGCATAATTAATTAAAAACCGCATCCACTCTGTCATAAATTGCCAAAGTATGTATGACAATGTGTGGCAATGCAAAAATTCCCATTTGCTTGTAATAAATGTCATGCAAAATTTTGCCAACGCACGCCGAAAAAAATTCAAAATTTTCTGCCGTTGCTCGAATTCCGCATGCCAAAGCCAGATCGACGCTTTACTTCCAACTACCGCCACATGTTGATGATCGGGTCAGCGGTGGCGCTGCCATAGCACCACGCCATCTCGAATTCAAATTGAAACTGAACAAGTGGCCTTCGTGCGTAAATCGTGGGCAAATCGTTCGCGTCGCTGGTGTCCTGAAAACCAGTTTTTTCTGCACTATCGGAATTGCGTTGCAGAAGCCTAGTCTCACACTCAAATCACAAACAGAAAAAACCAGTCCTACCTACCCTATTGCCATGATGCTTCGGCGTGAGCAAGTTCAGATATTCCAGGAAAAAGTGCGTTGTTTCTTTCTTCCTGATGCAGAGAAATGCTGTAACTGAAAAAATTCGCTTGAGACGTATGTGCATGGAAAAATATTCAGGGTTGCTGGAAATTGGGGGGTGTTCTAGACTTCGAGTTACGAGTACACGTGTGCATATAGATCGCTTCCCCTCCCGGAACAGGGGACGCTACACACGCTTGTTGCTGGCTAACGGCTGGGGCTCGGCGGAATGACGCGGACTTTCCACTTGACGAGGCAACTGTACTCCCGGCGACACAGAACATTTGGGTTGCCATTGCTGCGCGAATATCGCCTCATTGCAAACCGCGCATTCCTTACTATCAGTGCTGATAACGTGATCCGAGAAAAATTTCCCTTATGTTTTATGCAGATTTCGCAGAATATCCCATTCGAATCAGAGTTTCCCAATAGAGATTTTCGCTGTAAAGTGTAAATCAGCCTGGAAGGATGAAAAATCAAAGCCATCTGGAATTCCATCAGAGGGGAAATTCATCGTGTCAACAGCACTGGTATTTTCGTCCGTAAATAACAATTCTGCTTTTCTGTTTTGTGGGGCTAGAGGCAGGCGGCAGCAACACCTTTGAATTAGTTTCTGCGTCCCCTTCCCCGCGACTACCTGGTACAATCCAAAGCAAATTCAAGTTCAGTCAGTTTGATCGCGTTTCGGTTGTTTTAGCGGCGCAGATCCAGCGGCTTGGCTGCGGCGAAGTCAGTTGAGCGGCGTCCGTCGACTCGTTACGACCGATTTCCGCTTCTCGCTATATTTTTAAAATTAAACGGTTTCCAGGCAAACGCGAAAACTGCGGCTGTGAAACGCGAACAAATCCAAACTAGAGCCAGCCTCCAAAAGTGCGTGGAAGTGCGTACCTTGTGGATAGCCGCCGCAATTGGCGCCGTTCAGCATTGAGTGATAAAAAGTTAACTGTGCGGAAGGGCAGCTCTCGAGTTCTGTGATAAGGTATCAAGTGCTAAGTAGATAAGCGAAATGGATATGTCGCCGCAGTCCAACAGCGCC
The DNA here is from genome assembly GCA_963082835.1 of Leptogaster cylindrica. Lineage (NCBI taxonomy): Eukaryota > Metazoa > Arthropoda > Insecta > Diptera > Asilidae > Leptogaster > Leptogaster cylindrica. The sequence continues at coordinate 3,325,263 of OY720105.1, read as the reverse complement.
TACGTGAGCGCCAGCAGCAGTGGCGGCGCCTACTATTCCAGTGGCGGCAACACACTGGGCAGCATCAAGGGCCTCCTGTCGTCCTCGTACGGGGTTCATAGTCCCCAGCAAGGAGCCCACTGCGTGCGTTACGCACCGCAGGAGCCACAGTCCACCAGCAGTAGTTCCGGCACACTATCATCCGCCGCGAGTCCAGTAGCCGGAAGTGACAGCGACACAGAACTGCTCGCCAACGCGCCGCTCCTGGGCGGCAGGTATCTGCTCCTGGAGCAGATTTCCGGGAGCTCATTCTATGAATGCATGGATATCCGCACCGGGGACGCCCTCGCCTGCAAAGTAAGTGTTGGGAGGTTTTAATCGTCCCCAACTCCCAGTCCTGATTCATTAACAGCTTGGGGAATTCCAGGAGTTGGTTGCGATCGTATTGACAAGATCGCGCATTCTGTCAGCCGATCCGCAAGCTTCTTGAAATGGGAAAAACGGTTTTCCACTTAAATTTGTAAAAGAAGTGTTTTTGGGTTTTTTGAAGCAAATTAGTGATTCCCTATTTGTTTCTTCTCTCAACTCTAAATAACATCGTCGAACTTCGAGAGGTGTGCGAATGGTGAAAACTTTTGAAAAATGTTCGCAATTTTGCAAAAAACTTTTCAATTTCAATCCAAAAATAAGTTTTCAAAATGTTTTCAATAAATAATATATTAATATCCAATATTGTTATATCCAATTCTTGTTGTGCATAGTTTGAAGTTCTATTGTCGAGCTCCGCTGTTTTCCAAGATCAAAAAATTCCAAAACTGTTTGCTAGATGCAAAAATATTTATTTTGTTTAAAATTTAAAATTTTTGTTTTGCAACAAAAAAAATCCATTTGTTTTGAAGATAAACTTTCTGCAATTTCAATTTTAAACAAAGAATTGAGAACGATTCTAAAGATTATGTATTTTCGGTAAATTGAAGTTTTATCGTTATTATTTTATTTCTATGTAATTTGTAACAAAATTATGTAATTGAACTTTTCTTTGTTGTCATTACTTATCATTTTTAGAAATTCTGCTTTTGTTCTTGGTTCATTTTGATCTGTTTCAAATTTTTAAAATTTTTTCCTCATTTACACAAAGAAATCTTTTTCCATGTTTTTATTTTCAGTTGTTCACATTCGATAATTTTGCGATTATTTTGCATTCAACCGTTTTGCTTTTGCATTAAATCTCTGTATAATGTGTCATTTGTTTTCATTTTTATCAACAGTTCATTTAGGTTGTTGATACAAAGACGGAAATTACATTGTAATAAACAATAATTACGACTTGATTGTCACTAACTTTCACACAAAGAATGACAAATTATCGCCGATTGACTCATTTCATGTTCTTTGCTCAATACATATGACTCAAAATTTAAAAGATTGTTTTTTCTTATCTCTTCGATTTTTTGCTAAAATATTCTTAACATACTTACGCTTTACCTCTCTCCAAAATTGGGAAAAAAAAAATAAAGCAGGTGGATTCTGCTCTAACAACAGAGCAACGAGACTTTCGCGGTCAACGACTGATATAGACCATCAATGTCAACGCGGCTTTAGTATCCCTGAACTTTTCGCTGTTGATTAAAATGATCAGAGGACGGGAACTTGCACATTCAACCCTTTGTAATTGCAATGTCGCCTTGTAATACGCGTCCTCGAAGCCGCCCCTTTTCACCAACCCGCAGCGCGGTGATTTTGTTTGCGTCAATTGCGGATCGCAATCAAAATTCGAGGTGCTAAAAAACTAGTTTCAATTTGCAGAACTTTTCCTGTTTCTTATGCTCGGTGCAAAAATGCCAACCTTGCGATTTTATATAATGAGACGACTGATGCAATCTCGCGCGGCCATTATCACAGGTGAGTCCCCTTATCACGGAAATCTCGCGGCAGCGGAGGTAGCACACCGCCTCAAGTTCATAAGCGCTCCCCCCTCCCCAAGCTATTGTTTAACACCTCAATTTCGCGCACAGCCCTTGAGCACTGAGGTTAAAGTGATTTTCTACAGTTGCCAAACACTCAAAACATGGCTCAACGATCGCGTACTTCCGGGAGGTTTGCGATTTTCGGCCATTTCTAACCCGCGAGCACGACCCTGAGACGTTTTGCTGCGGTCCGATGTTTTTGAAAATGTCTTGCTAAATATTTTCCCTGATTCTAAATTGCATCAGATTTTTTGAGATATTTCAAGGTCGCAAAATCATCGCAAATTAATCTGAAAATGTTTAGTGTTTGTTCTCGATGCTGAGAACTGAGAAGGTCGCAAAAATGTGACACCCGAGGATTTACAAATTTTTTAAATTACCAATGCTTGCGCGAGAACCTCTCTCCGCATTTCTAGTTCTAAAATGCAAATCAAAAAGTTGTTCTTGCGTAAAAAACGAAACATAAACAATGATCACGGCTGGATGTGAAGTGAATTTCGAAGTTGCTGTCTAGAAGCGTTGTCAACTGATTGCGAAATGTTTTGATAGTTTAAAAAGTGCAGTCGCAAGTGCACTTCGCAATGACGTCATGTTTGCGTAATATTCCAGGTGTCGTTTAAAACAACTGCAATCAAATAAATGTAAATAATTTCATTTTTATCAGGTGTCATGAGATCATGCTTGAGTGAAATGAGGTTCTAGGAACGAATTCGGATATCGAATAGTTGTTTTTTCATTAATAATTTTCAGTTGAAGAGTTAGCAGAACTTTGTGGTGCATTAACTGCTTTTTTCACTAATATTGCATTAATTTATGTTATTTATTAATTTATTTAATTTATGCGACGCTACATATTCTTCAATGAATGATCTTCAAAATGTCGATCTTTGTTCAGAATAACTCTTGTCTTGTATTTAAGCAACAAAGATCAACTCAGTTTAAAATTGTTTATCATGTTGTTCGGATTTCGACGAATGAAACTTGCACAAAATTCCGAACAATTTCTTGGCGATATTTTTGTTTTGATTGAAATTGTTTCTTAAAAATCACATAGCTTTAAACAAAGTCTTTGTTTAATGTTGTTATTTTCAGCCCTGTTTACTCATTCGTCCAATTCGTGGTTCAGTTTTTGGCGATAATTTTTACAGTCAATATCGTCTGACAAAACAGTGCAAAAATCTCGCGGATGCATCAGCCCAACCAAAATAGCTCCACTGCCGTCAGCGCACGTTTTATGTTATTTTTAACCAGCAAATAATTATGTTCGATTAAATTTCAAAATTCCATTATTTTTTTCATCTCCCGTCAGACTTTGACTGTTCCTTTGTGGGCGGACGAAATTTATTTCCATTCTTTGTCCAAAAATTATTTTTATCTTTTGCAAAATTATTAGACTTTGTTGTTGCTCAGCTGATTTACGTAATTTTCACCAAATTGTTGTGCCAAATTAAAGACAAAATGAAGCATGCGCAAATTGTTTATGTTTTCTTTGTTGAAAAAAGGATTTCACTTGTTTAATTTGGTTCGCAAGCCGCGAAATTGTTGCAGATTGCATAACAGTCGTGGGCAAACAACAGTGGCGATAATAAATTGTCGGCTTTATTTTTTTGTAAACTCAAACAAGCCATTTACATTTTTGTTGTTCTTTTAGAACCATTGCATAGAGACAAAAATTCTGATGTAAAATATTTCGAAATTGCTTTGTAGGTACAGTATTTTTTCGCTAATTATAAAAGAAAGAGATTGTAATATTTATGGCAAAATGCTTCTGATACTTGGAGAATAAAATTCAAGTGAAAACAAATCAAAATAAAATCATTTTTTGAGTCATGCAAATATTTCTGATTTTTCAAATACGTCGTGTAAAACATTCGCACTGTTCAAAGGGTTGAAAATGTGAAAAGCAATGATGTGACAATATTCGTATATTTTTGAACCGAATTCAAATTTTAAAGAACTTTCAGAAGAAGAACTATCAAAGAAAGGATTATTTCCGTGTCGTTTTGCGTTATTTCAACAAAGACGATAACATTTTCATTTGCCTGTCAATTCGAATAGCTAATTTTCCATAATATATTGCGACTGCATTTACCATAATCTTCTCTTGACGTTATCACTTCATAATCATAATTGGGTTTCAAAAGTGGCCAATGGGCATACTTAACCCTTTCGGTGCTGCGTTATTTAAACACATCGCCGCAATTCGCATTCGCTGAAATCCAAGTCATTACAACACTTGACTTATGTGCGGACGCAAGCGAAACCAATTTCGCTCTAATGTCCATCAATTTGAGTGATTTACTGCTGGTAATTCACAGCTTTGCAGGGATCATTTCGATCGGCTCACGTTTTTCCGACATTGGGAAAACTTTTTACGATCTGGCGCAAAATTTTAAATTCATTTATTTATCGTAAAAATGCCCTCAGGAATTATTTTCAGAATTTATGGGGAAATCACTGAAGTTTATGAGCAACTATTATTTTTGAATTGATGAAAATTAGGTGGATTTTTTTTTTCAGACATCTAAAAAGAATTTAAAATTAATTTATTTGTTTAAAAAGTTTGCTTGCGAAAATCAATTGTAATTGGAACTTTCGTAATTGTTTGAATTTTTGGAAATCTTATTTTGATTATTCTTTTGACAACATCACCAATGATAAACCACAACATTTTCAACAAAAAGTGAATTCTCGCAAACATTGCGGGGAGTCCTTCACGTAAAATAAAATCCCAACAAGAAATTTACTCTTAAAAGTGACAAATTTTTTTCACTACTGATTGTGAATGACATAAAAATGGGCAAATTGCGGATAATATTTTGACCCTGGCAGCGAATTTATCAGTTTTGCGAAACATAGACACACACACACGGGATATTTGCACAAAACATTTTGCGCATTTGAATTTTATAGCATCACGTTTATTTAGTTGCGAAATTATTTACATCTGATATTGCCGCATTGTTTGTCATCACATCGCGCACCCGGACTCTGTTCGTCCGCCATATTTTGTCATTCTGATTTTTCGGGAAATGATGAAACCGCCTTGATGACGTCACTACAACGGACAACCGACACCAAGGTGCAATCACTGCGAAACACTTTGTTTATGGCGTCATGCATTCGAGTGTGGTGACTTCACGTTTCGAAATTCGTGATGTTATGAAATGCGAGAATCAACAACGGAGTCTCGCAACGAATTTTCGTTCTTCGACACTCGAAAAATGGCCGCTTTTTTGCTTACTGTGGCTGATTTTCTTTTGCGTTTCGGCTGCATTTCTATTGCAAATTATTCTAATAAATGTCACTCTGGATGAACATAAAATGAGCAGTAAAGTCGCTCTGATCCGCATACAAATGCAGACAGACAGATAGATTCGTTATTTCATTGATACAATTCAAAAACGGAATGCACGAAAGCAAGCAGTATGCAGTTTACGACGTTGTTCCAATTCGAACGATCGATTACTTAAACAAAGAACTCATTTGAGTAGTCCGGCTTAATTGCAATTTCCAGTTTAACTTAATCCTTTATGTACCGACCATTGCAATCATTTCAATAAATTAGAAAAGGAAATTATTTTTACGCAATAAATTCACTGCGAATATACCTATATTTAATGTTGATAGATTCTTTCGTATATAATAACATGTAAAAAATACTTCTGTGCTCTTACAGTTAAGCACTTTCAAACATGTTTCTTCCACTATTAGCAGCTGTTGGTATTGCTTTTGTTTTTTTGCTATAACCCCTCCTCACAATCCCTTATCCTGGGGGTTAATTTTTGTAAAAAATCAGTAGAGCTAATTTTAAAAATTATAATATTAAAATTTTTTTCAGGCTGTTGGAAATTCCTACTCGAAGATTTTATCGGCATACTTCCGGCTGGACGGGGATCCACACATCAAGCCGCTGCACAAATTGCTACAGTTATCCGATCAAACCTACCTGCTCCTGCCGCCGTCGCAATACGGCGATCTGCACTCGCTTGTCCGCGAGCGCAGAAAACTCCGCGAACCGGAAGCACGCCACTTATTCCGGCAAATATGCAAAACAGTCAAATCGTGCCATCAACAAGGAATTGTTTTACGTGATCTCAAACTTAGGAAATTCATGTTCAGCGATCGTGAAAGGTGAGTTCAAATCCCTCTATCATCCTGTTGTCTCTCAGATGTGTTGTTATTGAACTCGCGCTTTTTATTGTATTTTATTTAAAGTGTTCCCCTAAAATTGTGCCAAATATTTTTTGTTTAAATTTAAAATAAAGCTCGCTTCGACCTCCCCTGTTTCGCGTAGACATCGGACATTCAATTACGGCAAGGAAAGCTGTTCAACCAAAGAAACCAATTAGTGTGGACGAAGTGGAACACGGCTAATTGGAATATTCTTTCGAGCCACCCACTATTTCTCAATTGCATTAACTTCTTTTCGCTCAAATTGAATTAAAATAACTGCAACCCCAAGCCCCTCCCCTTTATTAGCCAAATCAAATTATAGATAACCGCGTGCTGTGCTAATTGAATATACAAAGTTTCTACGAACGAAGGAGGAAGAGGCTTGCTCGCATCTCATGTCGGAGCAGCAGCAGCAGCATTTGCAGCCCGACGTCCTTCGACGCACCCCCTGTGGTCTTCTCACCCATTTCCAGTTTTATTCAGAAGATAAGTCAACATGCACCAGAGGAAAGCGATATCGGTTTCTATCCCTGAAGGGACAACTATTTCCACTAAGATGCGGCCCAACAACAAAGTTGGGTGGAGGAGGGCAACAAGTCAAGAACCGATGGCCAATTATCCGTTGCAAATCAAATTTGCAAAATTGGCTTTTCAAAAACATGTCAGCTGGGAAATTCAATTAAGCTGCTTCGGGGGTGGCAAATGTGCCCAGATAGCCGCGAGGTTGTCGTCGCGATGGATTTGGTCAAGAGCAGCTATCGCGGCGTCCGGCATTATGCAATCCGCTTTCAGGCATCCGCGATTATTATAAAACTAACGGGGTCATTGCTTCCTCCCGGAGCGCCAAGAAATTGGATGCGTGGAAAGCCGCCACGACTTTCCCAGGCCACCCGAGTTGCGATTGTGAAGAAAGTGAAACCGGAGGTCTTTCCGGAAACCCTTCTCTGCCACAGTTGCGTGCTCATCGTCATGTTCATCTCCTCGCATTTCTCCGAGGGCAATCAAAAGCAGCCAGAGCCCCGTGCGCATGCCAATGGAAAGCGGGTCGACGACCCAATGAATCCCGGACGCACTTCGCTCAGCACTTTGCGTTCACTCGCGCTGAGGGGAAAGACGGCGACGACGACAGAGGTCGTTTTCCCAATTTTTCCTCGCGGCACCCCGTCTTGCATAAATCATCACCTTGCGTAATTCTGCGGGGAATGAATTTTCTTTTTTCCATTGACTGTTGTTTTTTTCGGCTGACTCGGAGCGTTCAACTTTCTGGAACTGTTTTCCGGAAGTGCCTCAAATATCGCGCCCAGAGGTGAGTGAACTGCTCGCAATGTTGGGTCAGTGGCTGGTCACCGCCGTCGCTCGACAGCCGCCTTTTGAAATGACCCACTGTTTGTAAACATTCGATTTTGCGTGCGTGGAGTTTTATGGTTTGGGGCGAAGGGGGCACTTTTGTGCCTTTTGCTAGTGGCGCACTGTATTTACAAAAATGAAAGGAGGAGGTACACAGTCTAGTGCAAAGCGATTTTTTTTAATCGACCACCCATTTTAGAATTTAAGCGAAGGTATGCCAGAATGAGAAACGCTTCGCTCTGAAAACCTCCTTACAATCAACTCCGAGTTTCAATAACAGCAATCTCTAATTAAACGATTTGTTTTACTAATTTCTCAATTTCTTTCCAGAACCCACTTGATGTTCGAGTCACTGGATGAGGCTGTAGTTTTAGACGATCCTGACAACGACATCCTCAAGGAAAAGATCGGTTGCCCCGCCTACGTTGCCCCCGAGATTCTGAAACCAAATTCAGATTTCTCCGGAAAAGCCGCAGATTTGTGGTCCCTTGGTGTCATCTTGTACACGATGCTGGTGGGTCGGTACCCCTTCAACGATCTCGAACATTCAGCCCTGTTCGCAAAGATCGCCCGGGGACAGTTCACGATCCCCGACAACATCCCATCGAAGGCGCGCTGTTTGATCAAATCTCTGCTACAGAAAGTTCCTAAACACCGAATCACCTCCGACGATCTCCTATACCATCCGTGGTTGCTGGAAGACAACGGATACAGCAACATCAGCAGCAGCTGCAGTGATCTGTCGACGGACGATCAGTGCGTTCCGGAAATCGATTGCATGGACTTCACATGAGACGCGAACTATCGCTACCGCAAGTATGACATCCTGCAGTAGCCGCTCGCCACTAGGCGGGGGCGCTGTTCGGCTGAAAATCGGTTACCTGTAGTGACTTACTCCTGTCAATGGATCCATAGCCGCCAGCGAGCTGTTGTCGTCGTGCCTCAACCTGGACGACGCTGCACGACAAGGACTTCTTTGACTGAGGAAGTTCGAGAGTAGACGATCACCCACTACCACCGCCTCCTGAAATGTTGCGAGTTTGCGACCGGACAACTCCTTTTACTTTAGAATCAGTTGACTTTCCTCTACTTTACGTTGTACTTTGTTGAGCAATTCAAAAGAAAATGTGATAAAGCTTTAATAAATGTTAAGTTATTTTATAGAGTTTCGCATTTTCGATCTCCCCACTTGTAAGAAAGGGTTAGACGGTATTAAGCACAATTTGGCTTTGTTTGAAGAAGTATTGCTATTCAAATTTTTGCAGAGTGTTTCAATAACGAATTTTTGAAAAGTACATTTTAGCATTTTTATTGAAAAATATTTGTTTTTTATGCGCTTTTGACTGGGAACAAATCGAAATCACGAATCACGTCTTTTAGGTTTCCGAAATTAAATTTGGTTAAACTAATGGAGACTAAAATTTATTTTTAAAATAAGACTGAAGTAATTTGTAAAATTTTCAAAGTTTGCGTCCCTCCCATGTTGATCGTTCATCCGCGAAAATATGTTCTTGAAAACTGGTTACATTATGCTCCGGCGATTTCAATTGTCAACTCGACTGATTGGTCATGCTCTTCAAGCAGCTCCACAAAAGGCCATGCTAGTGGCTATTGCATCAGGAAATGCAGTGGCCGTTGAGCCGGCGCCAGATGATTTCACAATCCAAAAATTTTCATTGTTAAAATCAGCTTGGAGGAAACATGAAAACATTGATTCCATGGTGTTGGAGAAAAAACCTCCACGAGCGGATCTGGTATCATTGGGAAAACTAGATGGCCTCGTTCTTGAAGTTGTCGCAAATAATTTGCATAAATCAGATGACATAAATAAACCAGAGATAAGTTTTTATATTTGCTAGCATCAAAATATGCGATGGAGTTCACACTTTTGAGTGAAGGACCTTCCTCAACTGCAGAGTCCTCCGCCAGTGGTTGATCTGCTCTTGAGATAAAGGTGAAATACTAAAGGATGTTTCTGTTGGGGTCTTTGAGCCGGAGGTGTAGAGTTACTGAACGGACGTGTCACTTGAGAAGGATGCTCACAGCAAAAGGTCACGCAAACTGTAGAGTGTAGGATGTAGGATTATTGTCTGGGGGCGGACAGGTGGTGTGAGCTGATGTTTGTTGAAGAATCGCAGAGCAGCTTTTTTACTTCTTTGAAGAAGATCGGAAGCAGATGCTCGGAATTCGTGGGACTTATTCAAATTTTCATATGCATCCTGACTAAAGAAACATGATCTGCGTGACGGATGTAGATTTCGAGAAGAAATCTCTTCACATGTCCTTACAGAACATATGCCTGCGTGCGATTGCCATGGCAAGAAGTCAGCAAACACAGGACGAAAGGAACTAGTGTTTTTGTAGTTACGATTAGTAATAATAGAGATCCGATTTTGCTAATGGTCAATGGAAAATTTGGTATCGTACAACAAAAACAAAATTCTATTGAAATCCCAATCAGAACAGGAAATCTTAAAATAAATATTGCAGAACTATTTTCTAATTGAGTTATTCTTTATTCATGCAGAACTGATTAATTCCTACTCGAAAATATTACAATCTAGGTTTCTTATCAATTTCCTTTCCATCACAAAGAAAAACAAAATTATTTGACGATTTTGTTTATGATAAAAAAGAGTTTCCGTAAAAAATTCTCAGATTACTGAATTAATATTCTTCTAGTATTTTTTGCTTTCAAGAGTTTTAAATAAAAAAGTTCCCTAATTTAAAAACAATATACCTATTACAGGTACAGTATATTAATTCTATATGATAAACAAAAAAATTGAATTTGAATTTTACTGGTCATGAAATTCAATTGTTTCCAACCAATACGTGTATATAAAACTATATCACCACTTTGCCCTTCAAATATTACAACAATTGAGTCGCAACGTATTTCGTTTTTCAATATGATGAAATAATTCTCTAAGTTGAGTTCAAACGTTTTGCGTCATCTTCGCTATTTAAAAAAAGAAACTGCAATAACGGTAATCAATGTTGATCCAAAGCCCCTGAATGGTTCTGAATGAAGTACGATTTAACTACATGAAAAGTGGTCAGTGCACTCTAATTAACTTCGACCTGGTAATTACCACTTTCCTATCTTATATCAATTTTTCCATGTTGTACGTTTAACGGAACTGCTGCCGGAAGTGATTTCTACCGAAGTGACAAAGCAAGAGTTACGTGGAAGTTGCCGTGACTGTAGAACGCCGCCCATATCGCGGGGATTTCAAATTATGATGATTACTTGATCTGTTCCTCTGCCATCCGCGAGTTTAGCAATCCCCGCGAGAATTTCGTCATGGAAACCCCGCTCGCTGCTCTGTTGTGGCGAATTAACGAAGCTTCCATGCCATCTGCAAGGCAGAGCAGGCACTCCATCCGCCGCAACCGCGTCGTCCCTCTCTAGCTCACGACGACGGGTTTCGTTGCGCACAGTTGTCATGGAGGACTCTCGGCAAATTGCTAAACTTGCGGATACTTGTCGGAGATTTGTTCCTCAAATCGTCTTCGTAAATTACTAGTGTCGGAAAAATATTTCGGGAATTGTCTCCACTCGCGTGTGTTTTCCAAGATTCATTAGCCGAATACGGGAAATTCTGTTCTGACAAAACTACATCCATTTTGTGTGCAGTGCTGCAAGAGTGGAGCAAGTCGATAGGTGTTTGCGTGCGTGTAATCAGTTATCAGATTGTCAAAAGTTTGACAGATCGATAGAGGCTGCAACCCCACACATCATCCCGGCTCTAGGAAAGAGTGCTGTGAATTGTCTTGTCAACTGCTGCATAATAACTCCCGAAATGTAGGTGAATTTCCCTTGAAACGATTTGCGGTGGCATATTTCACGGAATGATGAAATACCGAGCGTCGAGCTCGTCAAACGCGAAGCAATGCCAGAGTGGCCGAGAAGATTTTTTCGTTCGAGTTGTTTTGTTCAGTGAGTGTCCCCATTCCCCCCATCTGGGGTGAGTTTACTGTCACCCCACAAAAATCCCCCGGGAACTGTAGTTCCTAACAATATAATACTCGGCTTTCGTCGCCTTGTTGAGTGTGCTTGTTTATTGTTTACATTGGATCTGTTTACACTCGTTCCCGCCTTTCAATTAGAGTCCATTTCCGAACGGAAGCAAAATTGCAGTTTATTTTAAATGTGGTGCAACAATTGCACACGATTTCCCATTCCGAGTGGAACGAGCTGAATATGGATGGAAATGTTATTAATCGATATCATCAGTTTTATTTGTTCACGTGAATAATTTGCCTGTTGCTGTCGATACTATTTTATGACGTCAATTGATTCAAGATATTTTTAAACGAAACAGACCAAATTTGTGCAATTTGAATGTTTAACTAGCTTCTGCAGAAACTGGTTAAGCACTTTTGGGTACTAATACTTACAAATCAACATGGCAGATAATTCAAATGGTAACGTCTGCATGAAACAGCTGGACAAGGAATTTAACGTAGTTCTTTTGGAATGATTGATGAAATAATTCGTGCCTGTAAAGATCACATTAAACATTATAATCCAAGCAAAGGAATTATGCCAAATACACGTCTATTTTTTTCATAGCAAATCTCAGATAGATTCTTCACTTGATTAGAAAAATCAAGATGACGACTTGTTTAGATTCGTTTAATTAATTATAAGTAAATATTTTCCGTTTATTACCTTTCCTGTTCTTAAAACTTGTTAGATTCTTTTATTTCGAATTAATTGGTTGCGGGGACGTTTACAGTGACCGGAATCAGCTTTGCTTGAAGAATATCGAATATAGGTTTTACTCAGTGGTCCAATGTTTAATTTGTTTCTCTTGTTGTAATCTCCATAATATATTTGTGTAGTGCTCAAGTTCAGTGATGTTGCGTTGGAGACTTAATTTATTTGCAATGGTATAAATATGGAGTGTTACAAAGGTGCATCGAGATGGTGAAATAATGCAGCGTTCACTGATAGTATTAAAACGTGGAAGCAAATTTCTCAAGCAAAAATTCAAATTTTTCTAAGTATACAAATATGTAGTGTGAAGTTGGAGAGTAGTGGATCCATGGAAACTGACAACATAACCTCAATTATTCAAATTTTTCAGCATGATCCCAAACAACAACTTTAGAATTTCCATTACAAGATATTGGCGGTTTGATCATCGCAACCATGGGGCAATGTACCAAAGCAAATCAACGACAATATCGGAGTACACTGGTTTGTTCTTTAAATACTTCGCAGACAATTGCAATTACCAACTTAAAAAAAAGAAGAAGAAATTTCAAGACTTCAAGATGGTGCAACAATTTCTTAAAAAAGCAGTTTTCAAATTTGGAATAAAATAATGGTAAAACAATCTGTTATTTTCTTATTAGCTTTATTTCTATACTATATTACGAGGTAAATGTAATTAAAATTAAGATTAATTTAATTAATAGTTTTGGTAAGAATTAATGACTTTTTTTTGTGCCTGATTTCCAAAATGGCGTTTCCTCTTCTTTGTGGACTTTTTATTGTGATTCCTCGGTACTTTTTGCACATTAATATTGAATTGATCTTCGAAAGCAAATGTAGCAGTGCAGTGTTTGCTTGGTTTTAGAGATGATGTTGCACTAAAAAAAATAATTTTTACAAAAATAGTCTCAATTTTTACAATTTTATTAAAACAAACAAACACGCAAGCACACTAAAAATGGATGAAAAAACAAACCCATTGCAACTGCACTTCGAAAATAGCGCGTATTCTAATGAAAATACTAGTAATAAAAGCTAAATCGTTAACAGAAAAATCCGCACGATTCTGCTCCCCGAGTTGGTCCATATCGCGCGGAACAGATTATTTATACCGACAAACACAACTAATATCAAAACAATCAGGACAATTTGAATCTTCTCCAGGATCCCCAAGTACAGTTCTTTTATCATGTTGGTTTTTCTCCTGTTTTTAGTCCTTTTTTTATTATCGTTCAACGAAGAGATAAGAATGAATTCACTGCAAGCAATTTTCAATGAAGCAACAGTTTGGGCCGAGCGTAATTTTTTATCTGTTGTCTTGCAAGAATGTGACTTCTAGGCTTTGGCTACCATCGTTTAAGAGAATTTGTTTAGTAAACAAATAAAAAAAGTACTCAAGTTGCATGTGAGTGCTACCAGCGCGTGTGAACATGTCAATGAATCAACCTTCGCACATCGTTGGAGTTTCGAAAAGCCGATCGCTGCAGTGTTCGTAAGACAAAAAGCCAAAAGTTAAAACTACTATAACGATGAAAATGCATAAAGCGTTGAGTTGACGGTTTTTACCAAGTTAGACGGTTAACTTTGACACGCACATTAAAGAATATTTACGCCCTTTTAAGTTAGCACTTATCCCTGCATCAAGAAGCGACAAACGTTTGAAAATATCTAATAAAATAGTTAAAACAAATATTTATTTTTAATTAAAATACTTTTTTAAAAAATAATTAAGTAAATTTAGGGTTCAATTCTAATTAGGTATCGAGATATTCGAGTTCGAATTGTTTATCCACTCATCTCTAATTTGTTTGTGTCAGTTGAGAAATTATCAAATGATCGTAAAATTAAATTTAAAAAACTATTGAAATTTATTGTGAAATTCGACTAAGGCAACCCTTCACCCTTGTGTTTTTGTGATATCCATACAGCTGTGAATGTGGTTACTCACTTTTCGTTGAAGTGATGAATTTCACAATATCCTGTTCACCCCTTAAGTATAATATAAGTATTGTATAAAGGCATTGCAGTCGCATTTGACTCCATTCACTAGTTACAGTTGCTGCGTGTGAGTAGTTTCGATTCAAATTGCTCGAAGAAATTCACAGTGAGGAAACCAAAGGTTAGAGTAAGTTTGTGTTTATTAATAGTATTAATTTTTTTTATTTTTTTTTATAGGTTGATATTTTTTTTTAATTTATGAATTTAAAAAAAAATTTTGAAATACATACTTGCAAATATTTCCATTATAACGTAACAAAATAAAATTTTAATTATAATTTTGCAAACCTTTTTTTTTTAAAAAGTTTTTTTTATGTTTGTAAAACCAACAACTTATTTTACAAAAGATAGTTCTCATAATATAAATCTGGCTTCAATCTTACATCAAAATATATATTTACTAGAAGTGTTTTCAACATTATTATAAATGTAAAATTTTTATTCATAATATTATCGGACTACTTGATCAGTACAGAACGATTTCCAAATTTAGTTAGCCTTGACAGTGAATCGCCATTTGTTTTTATATTTTTCATTTAACGAAAAAAGTTCGCCGTCGTTGGTGCAGTGTTAAGTGTAGGTAGAAAAGGAAGATTATAGTTTTGTTTTCTTTCAATTTTGTATAAATCATATATAGTTGTATTAAAAATATAATAAAAATGAATAAAACAAAAACCAAAACTAAATAAAAAAATAAAAACTTAAAGTAATAATATATTAAAAAAAAAACGAAAAGGGGTCTGAATTTTATTCGCTCATTTGGCTGTTGTTGTAACTTCATATAATGTTTCCTTTTTCATGTTGAGACAAATTTTGGAAAACGTAAACCTTTTTCTGCGTGGAATTTTCATCTTTTCACTGATTCTATTTACACAATTGTTTACAATCGATGACAAATACACAAAATTTTTATAAAAGTTTTGCCAAATCAACATCCAAAATAGAAATTATTGCGCGCCAAGACTTATCGCAAATTCTTAGCTTTTCAATTTCATAAATATTTTTCGATATTTTGATTATATTTGCATTAAACAATATTTTTATTCTTTTGCTAATTCGATCTTTACCAAATGTAATATTGTATGTAATTAGAACTAATGCTGAATTGCTAATAACATGAGTTCAGTAGACTATTTAAAATTAAAATATTACTAAAAATTAAACTATTGTTTTCAAAAACTAACGAAAATAATTATGACAAATTTGTTATTTGTATAAATTCATCATAATTATGAGTTTCTGCAAGACGTGAAATTTTTTTAATGCATATAGTTTCGATAAATGTGTTGAAAAATCCCGCATGAGCATTGCACAAGTGTTTCGATAAGGCTCCAGGTGAAGTGGTCATGTTTTCCATTTGTTTGAATTCGTCTACGACTTTTGCTCATTATTAATATCGTGGATTATGAAATGTTTTCTTCACACTTCAAAGTTTTTGTTTCTTACCTTCGAGTTCTTCTAAGCACGTGCGCGTTCCTGCAATTCTCGTTTGTTTACTTAAATTTAACACCCATTTTGGCTGATTAATCAAAATTCCGTTTGCAGATAATAAAAATTCTATTTACGTTTTTGATTTTAAATGGTGATCTTGATATACCTACGAATACATATTAAAATTGGTAAATTATCAAAGTGAAATTATCAGGGGAGATAAAAAAAGAAATGTGAGAATTTATTGGCTAATTTGAAGCTGTTTCCAGAATTGAAGGACGATTTGTGTAGAACCGTGAAATAATACGTTGTCGTCACGTATTTTTAATGTTTATGTGGACACGTTTTTTTTTAAAAAAATGTTTAGCTATTGTTTATAATGACGTTAATGCAAACATTGCACTTTTAATTTAACTTTATATTGCATTATACAAAAAGGCCTTCGCAATAGCGAGACGGTTGAATACAACTTGTTTTTTATTAAATCTGTTTCATTTAAATAATTATTATATACTATTATTGATTTTTATAAATAACAATTTGGGAACCTAAAAATCGTTATTCTAATTTTCAGGTTGATTTAAACTATAAATCTAAAATATATCCCACGGATTATTCCAAAGAGAAACAAATACATATTTCTTTATCACTAAAACTATTTCATACTGAAATTATAATTTAATTCACATTGAAAGAATAGAAAAAAGCGTTAAAAAATGAGCGCACCAAACTCGAAATTATCTGGAGTTACAAAACTGAAAAATAGAATTAAGAAAATGAAATCAGCTGAAATTCAAAGACGTATCCTGTATAATATATTACAAGAAAAGAGTATTTGTGAGCAAGAAAAAAACTGTTGGCCGAAAATTCAATTGATTGATGATGGTAACGAGACAACAAGCCCACTGCCAGAAGCACCTCATGTCCTTCCGAGCGCATCATCTTTTGAAACAATTTTGGCTGTGATACCAATTGAGACTGATGACGACGAACACGTCACCACTGCGGAGGAATACATGGATTTGATAAATCAGGGGACTGTTCCGACTTTTATTAAAGTACCGAGCGATTCTGTTTCTGTTCTGTTGCAACAGAACTACTTCTTCATTCAGAAAGTGGAAGGAACTGACTACTACACCTGCGTGGATCCATATAACTTTCGCGAGTATTACTGCAAGGTAAGTTGATTAATTATTTAAATGGTTTTTGATAATATGATCGGTGAAATAGTGTGAAATTATTTGAAACGGTTTTTAATGGATAAATGTGAAAGATTTTATTGTTTTTATTGTTAACTATTCCCAGGTTCTTTGTCAACCAACAAAGTACATTATTGATGCATACAAGCGTCTGCAAAACTGCAAAGGAATCAACCCAATGCATAAAGTTTATCGCTGTACGGACAAAAGATTCTTGCTCTTCAAAAAGACTGAGGTGAGTTGTTTTAATTATCGGAATTTTATAATCTGTGGACTTCTGAATTTTATTGAAATGTAGAATGATGGTGATATTATAATTCTAAAAAGAGTTTTTATGTTCGAAGAACAATCTACCTATTGAGATCGATACTATGTCACGACTTTCGAAAAATTCTTTCATAATTTTTCGTTTCATGCCTCCCTGAGTACGAAACCATCCCCCGATCGAAAGTTTATATGTACCTACCTATATAATATTTACACGCTAGAGGCCGTATTTTTGAAGATATTGGAACCAAATTTTAATATGTTGTTTCTGGGGTTAATAGCTCGGTTAAGTTCGTTAATGAGCAAGGGGGAGGGGGTTGAAATTTTTTAAAAATGATATCTCGGCCCTTATGAAGTTTAGAGAGAAACTTCATTTGCATAATATAGAGTACTCTCCATGAGGTTAACGGTGACACCACCAAATTAGAGGATGGTGGGTACGAGTGGGGCTGGGGGTGGAACTTGAAATTTTTCTAAGCCACGTCTTGTTGGGTATCGTTGAAAAGTTCTAAGACGATTAGTTTATAAATAAATAACTAGTTTATCGATTTTGAAGTAAATTACCCCAATAAACGCAATCGAAACACTTCGAAATCAACCTGTAGGCCTGCCGTAAGGAATTTTTTTAAAATAATAGGTACCTTACCTTTACTATATTCTAAAAAATTTATTATTACAAAAATTATTTTCAAGGCTCATTACTTTTCACTATAAAATAGCATATGGTGGAAATGCTTCTTGTTATATTATACTTACCCTGGTACCTGGACGGACGAAAACACTTAATCGAGTTAATGACGTCACCGTCACGTAATTTAGTCGGGTTTGTCGTCTACCACCGAACGCAAGTTGTTGCCTTATATGTTGACATTTGGCGTAAAGTAAATATAAAATAGATTCACAATAGCAGCGCGGCAGTCAGTTTATTTTCTTGCAAGCAAGCACAAGTATTTCGTTCAAAAACACGAAAAACAACAGAATGACATTTGACTTTGATTACTTAAAATGACATTTAACATTTGATTAAATAACGACAAATCTAATTGAGTTGTAGTAGGTAAATTTGTAGATCGAGTTCGGTATAGGAAATTTATATGGGCTACGTTATTATGACGACATTAACTCGGTTAAGTGCGTTCGTCTGTCCGGGGTATTACTTAGGCTTTTCTTTTAGTTTTTATAATTATTTCTTCACAACTGATTCAACGAAAAAAGTGAACCAATTAAAATTCATTCGCACTTATATCGCGGCTTACCAAATGGAACTAAAAATAAAAATTGGGACTAAAACATTATTTCTTCTGCAATCCTTTATCGCTATTTAAAAATAAAACTTTTGGGGACATTAACTACCTGCCTTTTGATAATCATTTAGCGTGTCAAAGCGGTTCATTGACCCTACACACCACTTAGCAAAAGAAATTGCGTCTTTTCAACCCCTTGTTGAAATGTAAGACACGCGATCATGCGCTCATTGTTCACGATTTCCTTAAGGGTGCTTTCACCCAATTCAATTCGCTTGCAGTTTTCGCGTTCAGTCATCGTTATGTAATGAGTCTGATGGAGGACTTTAGAATAATTCAGGAGTAAAAACTGTACTGTAAATATTTCTTGCTGTTGGTTTGTCGTTGAATTCTAATATATTATTTTTTTTGTTCTGCAGGAGGATTTGCTTTCTTATCTCCGCGAGAGGAAAGTGCTGTCGGAGAGTGAAGCGCGTTCGATATTCCTTCAAATCTGCAGAATTGTGAAAGAGTGCCACGAACGCGGCGTCATCCTGCGCGAACTCAAGCTGCGAAAGTTCGTCTTTAGCTCTCATCGCAGGTAAGTTAAAATTTCTGAAGGTTTTTAAGTGTTTTCTTTGTGTTTTTTTCCGGTTCAAAATTTCTCGAGAGGTGAAAGTATTGTCTGATCTAAATGAGAACTCGTTTTATGTCCGCGCTGAAATTCTCAAACAAAAGTGGGTTAACTGGTCATTCATCGTGAATTTCTCTAGGGCACTTGCTTTTTTGAACAACTTATTTGTTATTTCTTAAGATGAGTACCTTTTGTGTGTCGCCATTGTCTTTCTTTTACGAATCGAAACAATCCGAAGAAGAAGAAAAATCACCTCAAACAAGTTTACACAGCTATACTGCAAATGAATACAACGCGTTGATGAAAATGAAAACTCGTAACTAATTGTGTTTCTGGATCGTGCTAGAATAACAAAAACCCAAATAAAAGAAACAGCTCCTCGCGAGACAGACAATCCAGGGTTCAATTTGTACATGCTCCTTTTTCTGTTGAGGTAGATGTAAATTGATAAATCAGAACAAATGTGACGGGAAATTGGGAAATCTAAAACCGAGCGCATGTTCTGGCTTCCATCTGACCTTCAATAACGGAGGAGACAATGAGTTACTAATGCATACATTATCCAACTCATGC
The DNA here is from genome assembly GCA_963082835.1 of Leptogaster cylindrica. Lineage (NCBI taxonomy): Eukaryota > Metazoa > Arthropoda > Insecta > Diptera > Asilidae > Leptogaster > Leptogaster cylindrica. The sequence continues at coordinate 3,305,743 of OY720105.1, read as the reverse complement.
TCTTGCAAATGTAGTCACATTACCCGACGGCTTTTTGCATAATTGTTTTATTATGAACTTTCGTAGACAAAGCAAAAATATCGCAATTGCAGGTTTAACTCAAGTTGAGCACGATTATATCGCACTATGCTTTGTGGCAGTGATTTCAAAACCATTTTGTGATGGCGTTCAGTTCTATTTGCAAGTGCATAAATTATGGATAAAATTGGTTGAACTCATTTACGAATGTGGATTAGATTTCAAAATGTCCAGAGGCTATATTTGTTGGAAAGGCTCTCTGAACAAAGGATATTTATCATGATAAAAAATAAATCAAAATAAAATAAAAATCTTGTGGGCTTGTATTAGGTGAATTTTGTAATAATTTTCGACATTGAAGATTGTTGCATAATGATCAACAATGAAATCGACAAGGTTATGTCAGAACGGTATTGATTTGTAATTCACTGGATTGATAGTTTCGGTTTTCATTGAGGCATATTGCCACTTGCCCGACCTACCATAAAATTATTCAGGGGAAAAACCATTTTTGTAATTATATTTCTATTTTGCAAGAATATGGCAAAATGTTCTATGAGAACATGTTGGCACCAGGAATTACTTTTTATACGCTTTTTTCGTGTATTGACTTTGTTATTGCATTTTAAAACGTGGTTTTACTTTAATAGATCCATAAACATAATGCCATAAAACACGGTTTTGCGTGTAGGTATGTCTTAACTTCTTAATTAGATTTCATTTTAATAGTTGTTGTGTATTATCTGTTATTACATAAAATTTATTAGATTTACAGGTTTTCCAACTAAGCAAGTGATCTTGCTGAGAGAACGTTCATATTTTTCATTTGAAATACAATTTTCAGCTAAATCAGTTTATTTAGATATTGATTCTATCTGCAGTTTTTCTGTACTAACGAATTTCTAAAGTACATAAGTTTAATTTTCCCTGCACTGCTACTAACTTTGCACTGGTATCAGATAAAATAGAATCGCTTCCCTCAACTTAAACAAAATCAAATTCTCCGCTAATAACTGACACGAATTTGAGCAAAAACCTGCACCCATTGTTCTAAATAATCACCTGTCCATTAAATAAACCTTTTCATAAATCACACCCTTTCAGAAATTCCATCAATAATTCTAATTAAATGAAATTTATCAGCAACAAAAAAACCACGAAACTCAAATTCCACTCCTTGACCAAATCTAGTCTCGCTGCCCATTCCAGCAGGGTGCGGTGGTCGCACGATATTCGCCTCTAATCCACATTTGTTGTGTCCACTTAAGTCGCCCAATTCGACCGGTGATACTCACGTGGCCAGCGAAATTGATAGGACCAGGTGTCAATATCTGTTATCGACGTTTGCCTTTCAATCAATTTTCAATCAACGAAATTAGTTTTTTGATTGCAAAAGCGCAAAACTGCGCCCAATTCGATCCGCCCCTGCTGCAGACACCACTGTCGACCCCGCCGACAACAAGTTGTCGAAGCTATCATGATTTATGTGATATTAGCATTAGCTGGAAACTAGTTCACATTATCCGGGGATTAGGAAACAGTGTAAAACGCGACTTCTCATACACGCTAAGATCACCTATCCACCTTCGTGTGCACCTTTGTCTCAATCTTCGCATAACCAAAAGCATTTGATCGTCTCGAGCTGCTCGACAAAGGTCATCCGATTTCAGCAAACGTATCTGGGAGCCTGGGGCACTTTGAAGTACTATGTCATTGCTGTGCTAACTATTTCAAGGTCCCGTGCCACATTTCGACCAACAAATCGCCGCTCTCGATTCGCTGTGCATCTCGCCACACGAACTTTGCCCCCGCGAATCCTCAGAAGACATTGCATCGCCCGCGAGCAAGGGGCACAAATGGTCCAATCTCGAACCCTTGTGGTGCCTCATTACCAATCAATATCCCCAGTGTTGTCTTTTCCCAAGGTGAAGCCAAAGATTGCCCTTAGGACGCAACTCGATCCCCTAACTGTGCCCATTTTGCCAAGCCGAGCAGACCTTACCCGCAACTGGAGCATCTCGCGGAGCGTGCTTCGCGTGCTGCCGGCTTCGCGTTGAAATTTGAAACAATGTCGCTGTTGAAATTGATCTCAAATGTCGACCTTCTTCAAGATCTCTCAGTTTCTCATCTTGTGGGCAATGCTCAGGTATTTTGCAACAATGGCGTTGCCGTGACAAAGTTTTCGTCATGCGAGCGTACATCATTAGCACAATAACGAAGGCAATTTATGAGTTGCTCCGCTGCGAAGGTGACGAGGTCTCTCGTTGCAAATTGGTGCATTCAGATGGGCGGCGTATAAGCACCTGATAAGCGGCCGTCTGCGCCTGCTGCCCCTAATTGATTGAATGCAATGCACGAAGGTAAACAAATCAAAATGCCCAGATCGGAATTTGTTACAGCGTGAATGTTTACAATCTCTGCGTGGCCACAGAAATTACTAATTGTGAAATCCACTTCAGAGTCGATACGAAACACGCACGCAGTAAGAAGATATTTAACTACCGTTCAGATTAGGTTTGATGAAATCACAGCGATCCTTTAATAAGCATAGATACCTTTTTGCTGTGCTAAAGGGTTAAAGTTACATAAACATACACAATATGCCATCAGGCTATTTCTTTGTTCACAAGAGATAAAGAGATCAATTTAAAGATAAATAAACAAATCGTCTGTATTTAAATGAGGAATGAGATAAAGTTTTTTAGGTTGACTTGAAATTCTGTTATTCTTCGCCCTTACAAAACGATCGTATCAATTGAAATTTGAAGCTTAGAAATCCGGGAATGGATTATTTATCTTATGGCTTATCTCAAGTTTATCGTAATATAAAAATAATCTCTGCGCACTCAGCATAATGTGTGAGTTTGAAAACAAGATGCCGTGTTGCAATTCTTCTAAAGGACATCGCGTGCCATTGAGAGTTATAAAATCCAATTTTGATGTTTTTGTTATCGTGGAATTATCATGTTTCTATTGTTTTAAATATAGAATTGGTAATTTATCTTGAGCAATTTCTTCATTGGAATTACCGCAATTTACTTATCAACTTGGATAGCTTTTTAAGATCAAATTTTACGCAAGGTGCTTTTTCCTAAAATACATATTATATAGATTGATTAAAGTAGAATTATTTGATGATGTCGGTTTTTTAAAGGGTACGAATCTTTTATATTCCAGTTTTACATAAATTGGAACCGATAACAATTACTTTCTTATTTGATGATACCTAATACGAAATTAATTTTTGAACTTAATGAGTCTATTGAAACAAGCGAAAATAAGTTTTCAAAAACCGACATTTAAATAATTACAAAGTTGCTACAATGTTGCAAAAAGCTGCTGAATTTGTAAATATTCGAACTCTCAATCTAAATGTTGTGTTTGAAATTCATTTTTAATATTTCCTGTAAGACTAACATTCTGTTTCAATACCGAATTCGCCCTAAATTTATTGAATTTCGATTTTCAAATTATTAATTCCACCTTTCACTTTTGAAAGAACTGGATGGCGTCACTCCTCAGTACCATACGCCAGCAGCATTGGAAGACTTGTTGCAGTTCCAGGCCGAATGCAATAAAATACACCCGTCGACATATGACAATTATGCCATTCATTTAGCAGGCTCCGAATCCGTTCGGTCTACAAAACAAATCTGTTATTAGTTCTCTTACCGCTAAATCTGTCATTTTGCGTCCGCTTCTGCATGCCTAGTCAGTTCTGCAATCAGCAATGCCGCACGCAAACGACGCATGCGTAATAAGATCAAAATGTCAGGCAAGTTTAACGCACTGACATTGCCTTGTGCCAATACGCGCACGTTTAGCGGAATTTGCAATGATAATGCCCAAGTGCGAGTGCATGTAAGTGGGTACTCAGTACGCAGAGTGTTGGGCAATCTGTACTCCGTCGATTGCAGTTAATTGGAGCACGCAAAAGTTCTCATAAATGTTAATTTTTGCGAATCGGTTTTTTTGTGATACGTAACAAACGTGAGATGGGCGTGATACGAGCCACGCAAGTCGGACGCACTCAGAAACCAATCGCATGCAATCTTCTTCTATTTTACCTAATCGTGCCTCAGTGGCGCATCTTATCAGGTGATTTCCGCTGCAATGTAGTGCCAGCAATATCTAATTAGGAAATTGAACAATCGCTGCCAACCGTTAAGTCTCTTTCCGCGGACGCTGTGTCAATACCAGAAGTAATAGCTCTTTGGCAAGAACCTGCCCACGCAGGCGGGGGTGGGCGAACATAGTGAACGGGGTTGGTTCTGTTCGGATTTCGGAATACCCATTGCCAGAAATAGGAGCTCAACGCCTCTGCTCTCCGACATTGGAACCAACTTGAAAACAATCGCTAATTGCATCATTCAACAAACGCATGAGGCGCAGTGATAAGGGATGGAGCGAGGGTCGGATCGAGTTGTTTGTGGTTACCTAATAATTGAAATTACGAAATAGGACATTCTGATAAACAATTTAATCTTCTCCAATTTTATAATCAGTGAAGTAATTGCAAATCTGCTGGGTTTTGTTGCTTGTCAAGTACCTTTGGTTTTTATGTAAATTGTATTTTGCTATCATTTACATTTTGCATTAGGTATAATACATTTAACACGAAATTATGAAGTCGTTCAAAAATTTAATTTTGCAATTGTCCTAATATAAATTTTTTTTCGGTTGATATTCGTTATAACTTTGTAATCATAAAAATATAAATTGAGTAATGTGCAACAATTGCAATCATTAACTGTGCAAGTGCAGTAGAAACACAGTCATGGGTTTTATAAAATTGTCCTTGTTATTTTCTAGTTTAAAATCATATAAAAAACATTCGCAATGAATCTACTGCATTCAAAATAAGCAATTCGACAAAATTATTTATCTTTTAGGGACTCCCAACAATTTCGTAATTGAATTCCTTAAAAAAGCTTGTAGTCTAACGGATCTTAAAATGTTATTGAAAAACATAACGTAAAAAATTGAATGATAGATCGACAGACAACTTTTCATAAAATGTTATTACTTTTTCATAGATCACAGTGCATTCCGATTTAATTATCTTGTTAGAACATTAAATGTTACCAGAGTTCATTTATCGCATAATTGAAAGTGTTTGCCACAAACACGAGAAACATCTGTTGATCTCACCCATATGGAGGCTTCGACATCCGACGAGGATAGCCGTGGTGAACAGCTCCAGGCACTCGTGTCCACATCCACGACTAGTCAGATCGGCTGTTGAAATTGATTTTGGCCTCTGCCATAAATGTTCATTGGAATTCGATACTTTTGTCGCCTTTCGAAACAGCACCGAACTCCGTTGCTCCGAGCATTTGTGTCTACACGAGCTGTTTGTGTCTTAAACTCGGTATAAATGGCGGAGCACGTGTTTGAACCTTTCAGCTCCTTAAAGCATCGGTTGCGGCGCGATAACAACATACATGCATGAATTAAGGAGTTCCACGTGTTTGATGGAATGCAAATTTTCTGGAAAATGCTCGTTCCTTTGGTCCAGACCAGCGCAGGACTTTCGATTGATCAATCCATTTTCAAAATTATCGAACAATCACATTGACAGTGACGAAATTCAAGTTGAATTTCAATAATTCAAAGATTGTCAAAAAAAATTCATGTTGGTTCGCAATTTATGTAATTTCAAGAAAAAATATCACAGTGGTTTTCATCATTAAATAAATTATATTTTTTTTATTATTTTCATTTATAACAAAGCAAAGAGTCGAAATTTGGTTATTTCAATAATTCCTATATCTTCCGTATTGTCTGTCTAATAGAAAACGAAACAATAAGCAATGAATTTAGAATAAAACATATTTGCATTTTGTTGCAAGACCTTTGCCTTTAGAAACCAAAAATTTGGTGCTTTACACTAAATTTAATTAGAATTACGAAGCTAGGAACAATGACATTAAAACTTATGTCTCCTGATATTTATCGCGTCATTCTTCTCCTGTTGTATTTCGCATCTCTTGATATGCAATTCTAATCGAATTGCGTAATTTGTTTAAATATAAAAATAAGGATTTAAAATTCTTCTCAACCCCAAACTTCCGTCCACTTCCTAGTAAAAGTGTGCATTGGTGATTGGTGAACGCACATCAAAAGGCATTAGGAATCTGTGCGAAATTCTTGAGATGGTTTCGTGGTCTATATTTAGTGAATTGCTTTGCGTCAACCGCCCCAAGTGTGTCACAGTTGAAAAGAGTTCCTGTCGGGCTAAAGGATGGTCGAAAATAAAATTCGCAAATCACACAGAAGTCTGCGGCGCAGAGATTGCTCCTTGTTGCAACTAAAGACGTGGGTGGAAGTAATTTTACCCAACGATAAACGACCCGAACTTCATCCAGACAATTTGCGAATTTTTAAGGAGACAGTAATAGAATTATAAATTTCGCAAATTACCCAATTTGATGGTAATTGATGAAAACTTAATGGGGTAGTAACATGGAATGCGGGCCGCAGTTCGTGCTCCAAATCGTGCCAACATTTTATTGTCTTCATTTCATGAATGTTTTCTATATTTAACTTTACAGGCACATTTTTTTTTAGAAAGTTCTTGTACCGCAATTTGCAAAAAGTGTCAATAATAAAAGTTCGAAATGTAGGTATGTAAGATTACAAATGGGGCTTACTGCAAAAATTCATTGGCAGAAATTTTAAAGCACGTTATTTTAAGTAGCAAACATAAGACTTTATTTATTTGAGTTTTATCAATAATAATTACAATTAAATAAATCTTCACAGTTTACGTATGACAAAAAGGACTTCTTTACAATGTTTTAATTCTTCCGAATACAGAAGATTTTTTATTTAAATATAATCACCTATCTTTAAGTCAGAAAAATGAACAAATAAAAGTAATAAGTGTACCTATACATATACTGAAATTCGAATTTCATGAAAAGCAAGGGAATTTTGTGATTCAAATGTTGAATTAATTTCGGAAGTTGAAAATAATATTTTTTTTGAGAGATAAAAATGAACTTTTACAAAAAGTAAAAGTAAACAGATTGTTGCAAAACGAGTTTCAGGCTCTGTTTTGGTAGAATTTTTGTATATTAACAAAATGCATCATTGTACCTATACTATGCAAAACATGGATTACAAAGTTCATTTTAACTTGTTTAATAATTATGTATCCATAAAGGCATTAAATAATTCTATTCATTGACGTAAACTCGTTTTACTATTTTATGACGAAAGAACTTTATTTGCCAATCGTTGAATGTCCTCCATAAAAATGTGTGAAAAATAAACAATTTACTTGATTCCGCAAAATCAACCAACCAACCTTGGATAGCAATCAAGAATTATTTTTAAAATCACATCAGCCATTAACCTTGGCAAATTTCATATTACTTCTAATGTCTCGATTTGTGTTGCGAAACGTCTCAGACAGTTCTAACAAACATCAATATGAATAAAAAATACGAGAACACCGAAGGTCGGAAAAGGAAGTTTAAACTGAGTAAATTGGCACATTTCCCATCCAACCCACATATTAAATTCGTAAGCGGCCGCTCTATACATAATTGTTGTGATACTATAGTGGTCAAATGTTTCGCAAGTTCTATACACCAGTATCGCGACTAGACCTCATTCTCGATTGCTAAACATCACCTCAAAGCCATCTAAGACGATGAATCGAAGGTGAAGCACTGAAAAAATTCGTTGTGGATTTAAAACTGAAATGAAGAAAAATTCAAAATACTGATTGCGAACCAAATTAAAACCGCACCTTGAACTACCAAACGAACGTACATAAATTGTTTCTCTGTTTCATTTTATTTTTTTTATCGAGTGTTGCAAAAGAGTTTTGCCGAAATAAGTGTACGAAATAACGCACACAAAGCAATCTACTTAATCTCGTTACCTGTGAAATACTACAGAAATTTGTGACTGAAATATGGCGATCCTCAACGTGCGCCCAAGCACCGGTGGCTGAGCCGCGCGATCGGCAGTTATTCGGGCATAACCGCCGCCACCGTTGCCACCTTGATTCACGAGTCGCTCGTGTTCAGCTATTACCACAGCCGCGATCGCGCACCTTGAGAAGATCAGGGCCACTCGGCTGAATGACTTGGTTGGCGAGCAGCCGCCCTCTCGGCCCCGGCGCCATGGCAAATTCGCCAACATGATCGTTGTGGTATTATCAGCATGCCAGCTCGCATACTTCGGCCCACACTACTACATTTTTTAGCAGCCGAGAAGATCACTACTCCGCATTAATATGCATAGTTGGTTCTCCCAGAGCGGTCGTAACCTTCCGCAACCCGCCTCAATGTTGCTGCGCAGCGAAACCTCTCACATAGTTTATGCGCAATCAGCTCAATAGCAACGATCTACGCGAGGCAACATGACGCTGGAGATGTACGATCTGCTGCAATGTTTGATGGAACATAAGAGGCTTTTCGAAGCGATCTTCGTGGCGAGAGCGATGCTTTTTTTTGGCGACTTAAGGTAAATTCATGTTAAGGACATGTACCGGCATCGCATCTGCGTCTCGATCATCGTTAATGAATATGCCGCAGTTTTTTTCCAGTGCGTTTAGTATGCGCGATCCGCCGTCCGTGTAAACGTGTCAAATTGCATAGCACTCAGCCATTGAGGCACCTTGCCCGCGGATGGCCGCGCTGGCATCGCAACTCCGTTCATTGTCTGCGGTGATGAATTCATGGAGCGCTTTTGGCCGAACGTCGACACCGCAACACGGTCAACTGCGATCGCCTGAATGTTGCGAATCGCCCCGGAATCTGGGTCAAGATCAGCGAGGTCTCAATCGATCATTTTGGTCTGTTTGAGGTTGTTAGTTGCCTCAAACTGTTTTCAAACGGAAGGTCTTTATTTAGATGGAATCGAACATTTTTCATGTTGGACCTCTTGACACATCGTGAATATATACAACACTCGCATTGAGTCAGCCTCGTTGCATTGAGACAGTTTCATTTTTCGCGAATCGCCGATCGCGAGCAACTTGTTTTAACCCACACCATTTAGCATATTTTCTATGATATATTTCTGAGCAATTTTTGCGTTTCAAATACATAAAATCAGTGCAATTAATAAAAACTCTTAACTATGATAATCCGTTTTGGTTATAGATAGATTTGAAATATGCAGACCATCGAAAAAGGCAAGCGAAATAACTTCTTTCCTGCTTAAGAGGATAAGATTACAACGTTACAAATCTACACCATAATAGATCCTTTTATGATTATTTGTAATTGCAATGAACAAAAGATTTTCGGTGCACTTTTATCTGTTGTTCAGCACAAAATCATTCTTTTATCATAAAACTGTGTTGAACTTCACGCCTTTAAAAGTTCAAACAAATTTTTACGTAGGTAAAACAGATTTAAAACTTCTTTAAAGGTGCCTCAAAAAAAGTAAAGAGGTTTTACATTTCCAATATCAGATTTTCATTTGGATTTATGCAAAAGCATTCAGTTTCTTAACATTTTAAAGATACATATTCCTCAAGTGTAAAGTTCCACATTTTAATTTCAACGGGTTAAACTGATTCAAACGGGGACATTAAATCAATATGCTAATAAATCTTTCATCGAGGAACACATATTTTTCATATATCCCGAAATATACCTCTTCTAAATAATGCAAGGACTGCATTAATAACGCCATCCTTTTTTATTTAATTTCCAAATATCTTAGTGGCTCGAAATGATTATATGCACCTTTCCAACTCATCCCAGGTATCCTTGTCAATTCTCGCAGTATACCCAGGGGAAAACACCATATTCATGGAATTTATTTTCCGCTCCAACTGTCATCTGCTTAATTGTTCCTCGTATCCCGAGTGAATCCTGAAAAGGTTCCAGTGCACGGTTTTGTGTCAGATTCTGGCAGCAGAAACGCAACTTGAAAATTCCAAATCCGATGCAGATTGAATCAGCTTCGAGGAGGAACGCGAGCAGATGTTTCGACTGCCTCGGTGTTTAACGACTTTTCAGTACCTTGAAAAGTGAACACAAAAAACCGTACAGCAAAGTAGCAACCTTCTGAAGATCCTGGAACGGGAAAGGGAAAAATTTTGATCACCAGGCATAAAAGACTACCTTGAGGGACTCGGTGGGAAGATGTGCGTTTCCCATTGTGTCCTTCTCCTACACACACCGGCTGCTCAAACACATTGCTTCGGAAACAGGCTACGTGCGCACTGTAAACAGGACCAGGTGAAAAGTGTCCTTCTTGAGTTTTTGCCGGGGACGAGACTAATGAAATTTTACCTGAACGCACTTTGATGTGAAGGAACTCGACAAATCAGTCCACCCTCCTGACGAATGTTCATGAGCAGTTGTGGGTTTATTGTCTGGGGTTTCAGGGTTTGTGGGTTTCAGTTGCATCTAGGCTTCTAGGGTGAACTTGATGCCAACCTTTCGGTAATATGTCTAACCCGGTACGCATTGCGTGGCTTCAATTTATTTATTGTAGTCTGTTTAAAATGTAAAAAAAATATTGCGAAGCTATTTTGAAATAGATAAAATAATTATATGTACTACAAACTGTTTCGACTCTGATTTAATAATAATTGATAAACATTTTAATCGGAATAATATGATAATACACAATTGATTTTCTATTAAAGTTAATTTTATAGCATGAGAAATAATGAAAATTTCAATGTCGTAATTATGTTAATTTTATTGACTCTCTTCATCTTTTGCTTCAGGTACACTGCCTAAAGTTAAATTAATAGAAATAAAATTCGAAGAACTCTTGACAGTCTTGATGAATTTAAAGACTTCACATATTTCTTTTCCACTAACGAAATCATGTAAAAAAAGAAGGAAATTTTCCCCAGCTAAAAACATACGTCACGATCCTCTTAAGCACTTTCCTATACGACATGACTATTATATTGCTTTCGAAATTATTACATAATTAGAAACTTCTCCAAGGCTGGATTGCTTCAGTAAGCCATCGTGAATTTTCGCAATCGAAATTTAAGTCTTCAGAACATTTCAGCCTCCATCGGCCAACAACAGTTGCAAGCGGTTTGCACCAGAGCAATTGTTTACCCGAAAGCACTTACTCCACAAGTGCAACACTGCAGGTAGGTCAAGTTGCCAATCATACAATTCTAAATTCTGCACAAAAAAGTTACATAAAACCGGCAAGCATTTCCTAAGGAAAACCACACGATAGCGATGGCAAATTTTGCAACCTATTTCGTATCTCGGATTACATAAACCCAGTCCCGCGAGCGCCACGAGTATTCCAAGTGTATGACCTTGAAGGTCCGCCGCGGTATCGGATATGCCACCTTCGGCGGGCTGATCGCGCTGCAAGAACGAAAAGAACTCGCAAAGTCGCGCTGATACCGCGCGATTATGCCATCCGGCAATTATGAGATAAATCGCAGTGCAAAGCGTCAGATTGAGGCCGGCTGCTGCGGCACCTGGCGGCGGCCTCTCCATTCATGCGCCGAAACTGGCTTTCGGCCGCGTCGTGCACCGAAGGATTTCTCCGTCTCTATTTCCAAATTCTGATGCAAAGTCTCCGGCTCCGCCAACTCTGCCATCTATAAATATTCACCTGGCCGCTTTTGAAACATCCGTTTTACAATAATTCGATTGCATGCGACAAACGGTGCTGGCAAGATGGCACCGGAGCCTGCACGGAGTATTCCAGTGCGCCGCGGTCGGCAGGTGCGAACGGTGGAGCTGGGTGGTGGGTGGTGGGTGGTGGCCAAGTGAATGGCGGCTGCTACCAGACATTTAGCAATTTTCTTTTAGCAATTTTCGGTGCAAGCCCTGTTTACCGCGTCCATTAGACACTTTTTGTTTCGAAAGCGGACCCGAGTGGTCGACGGCGAACGAATTGAGATCAACACGGCCGTAGGTGTGGGAAAATGCTCCTTTCTTCGGTAGTGAGGGACGCCACGTCGCAAGACGCGTTGTCGTAATGGATTCTGCTGCACGGTGGATGTGACATGTGAGCCGGTTGCGCATGCCCGATTTGTCAGATGGATTGAGTCATCGTCTCTAACTTTTGGAGGTTATCTGGTTACACGAATTGCTGATTTTAGCACGTTGTGAAGCAATTAAAGGTATTTAGCATTCATGCACCCAGATGGCTGTATTTTGATGGGATTTTTGCGGGACATTGAACGTTTCCGTCGCTGTTTTGAATTGTTTTGCAAGTGCTTATGAGATTGGCCAATTCTAATTGATGGGGTGCTAAAACTTTTAGCTGACCGACGAATTAATTGTCTTGAATAACATCGGGACTTAACACTTTGTATCCAAGAGTATCTCACAGCAATAAGCGTTTTGTAACAACTTACAAATATGGCATTACATTTTAGGAGCTGACATTCACTTTACTTTGATGTTTGCTCAATGAATAAATCAATAGCCAAACTTTAAAACTATGCAATGGAAAACACTGTCTAATTATAATACTGATTTATGCTAATAACTTTTGCGAATAAAATTTTCGAAACCTGAATACTTTATTTCATTATTAAAAGTTCATTTCCGTGTCAACATGACGACTTCCACTAGATTGCAGCATAATTCCAGTAAAATAATGTTGAGACTATTTAAATTCGTAATTTTGGCTGAATGCATGAAAGTGCGAATTTGTGTCTAATCTATTTAATGTGTGCATTTTTGAAGCGCTAAATAGTTCCGCCCAGTTGCGCTAACATCAATTTTCGTTAATTCCCCTACAAGAGATTGCGAGTGGGTATGATGAATTTCGGTGTCATTAATACCCTTCATGACTAGGTTAGCATACTTCCTCAATTAATCATACCCCACTGCTTGCAACAATCTTCCTGGCAATGGCACAAGAATCCATTTGATGTGCAATAACTGGCGGAGAAATGGATGCAATTCATCTGTGCGATCTATTTTTAATAGGGATCTTGCATTGCAATTGCATTCTCAAAGCACTTTGTTTACGAGTTCTCCTCGGCCAGGTAACACTCGAGCGAACAATTGGAATTCGACAGATACGACTGCATGCGATGCAATTCCCTATAGCATGCAGTTACACCGGGCGCACAAGTGTATGAAATTTCTCCCCTTTCTCTCATCCATGTGCCGCGTATGTTGGTTAACTTTCAGATACCATAAGTCGGGCGCAGTGGGCGCCCACTGTTGCAATTCAATGAAACAGTTTTCAAGTATCTGAAAATGGCACTAAATCAGCAAGACAACTCACCTTGCAACAGCGGCTGCATTCATATTGCCGCCATCTATGACGCTCGCTGCACTTTTGCGGGAAAGTGCCCGTCGCTGGACGGGAGCCAGGATAGCGTCGCCACCGCGCCATGCCGCTGCAGCGATGCAGCAGATCCACTTCCTGGTTGTGTCCCGCGATTTGGTGGTGATTGCATCGTGAGTAGGTTGGATGCATTCGTAGGCAGCTAATTTAGTTGGGGTCACGTGGATGGGTCAGAGGGTTTCACAATCGGAGCCGATCGACGCTGCCTCGGATCAGGCGGAATGGAGATTGGGCTTATGCAAGATCGAGAAGTAATTAATTAAATGGTTCAGACTCTTAGGAAATCAGGAAAGGGCTGCGAGAGTTCGATTTTACTCTAATTACTCCCTTTATCGAATTGGAAGATGTTATTTCAGTGCAGGAAATTTTACAATATTGGGTAAAAAAATATATCCAACATCAACAATTTGTTCATTAATATTTTTTTGATTACACAATTTTACAATATTAGCATTACTTGATCAGTGCAGGAATCTTGCAGTAATTAAAAGTTTACTGTTTTAGTAAATCGAACTTCTAAAATTATTTTTAATGATTGCACTGAAGTCTTCTTTGGTAATTTTTGAATTCACTTTATTACAAAATTTCAATTGAAAAAATTAATTTTCTAGGCTGTTTTATAACTACATAATTAAAAGTGCAATAAGCAGAGATTCCATGCCATATTCGAATGCATTAAGACATCTCTGGTAATTATCAGGGAAATAAAATGAAAAAACCATCACTAATATCTTATTATTCAAAACTAAACGCTCTCATAAAAGCAAGGAATGCACAAAAATCTCCATTAATTATTCATTTGCCAAAGATATCACCATTATTGCAAATCCATGATGTATAAAGGTAGAAATTACAACTTTTGAATTCCTGGTTTCACAAGCCGCCATCATTTCCATAGAATGCATCCATTGCACAGTTTTGAATGCTTAGTGGCACAAAGTCGAGTGAAAGTACTCGACTAACGCTTACGTATTGCAAATAGCAGAAGCTGATCGAAGCAAAAACTCTTAGATAATCCAAGGAGCTTATCCCAAAAGAAATATTGCAAATTATTCAGAAGCACTCATACGTCAAAGGTGAAAAAATGTGTTTTAACCAACGTAATGCGTGCTCAACTCCAGGAAAATGTCTATTTTTTTTAAAATTTTTCTAACGAAAGGAAAGATAACAAACCTGATAAAGAAAAAATGAAAGAAAGTGTTCCCCGGATCACCGGCACCACGCCAACGTTGTTAATAAATGTTTCAATCGTGTACTTCATTGCGTTAGTAATTTTGCAACTGGAAACGATTTTTGCGCAAATAGAGGTGCTATTCGCCGGCACATCGCCGAAAGACAATCGAAAATGCCTTCCAGCCCACTGTGGTCTCCATGGCGGAGAGAATTGTTGCAATTGGCGTGCTTCAATTATGGGCGAATTTCATAACGTCAAGATACTTTTGAGCGTAATTTCTCTGTCTGGAGAAAGTTGGCGAACTCGCGGTGGTCTCGGACGGTTCGTTGACTTATCCGGGTTGTTTCTGCAATCGTCCCCATCTCGTTACCATCCTACGGCTGTGCCATGATTTCAAGACGGCTATTGCCGTCATGTCGTTCACTTGTCCGGGGCTTTACGCCACTTACGGCTTTATTTCGCCCAAAAATGCAAATTGCACAGCAACGAGTCTCGTCCACAGCAGAGACAAGCTCTCCTAGCCGCAGGCAGATCGGGCCAGGGACCGACAAATCGGCTTATCTCGAACAATTGATCCGAGATCGGATTAGGTAATCGGTACCCGTAACAGGAATTATCCACGAGCCCATCAGACATTGCGTAAGCCCACCCCGCGCAAAGACCCACCGCACCACAGTTAGGTAATCCAGGCACGATTTTGGAAGCGCCACCAGAAAATTACATCCCAGGACTTTGGAGCCCGACCCGGGCACTGGAATTTGGCGGCATCGGTAGGTGCCCTGCCGGGACCAGCAGCAAGGTGGCAATCGTTATACAATATATACTCGTCGCGAGTACCTTCAATAAATCACAGCACATCAAAGTTCTAAGCTGGTATGCAAATTAGCTCAATTGCATATTGGCTGAATAAGTCGAGACTCGCCTGCATAAGTCACAATCGTCGCGGGCGCAGCTCAGCTGATGCAACGCGCAGCGAATTGACAGGCCCCAGAGAGTTATTATTCAGAGCGAGGATGCAATTCACAGTCTATTTAGAGGCAATTCTAATCGCTCCAGGAGACTAAAAATGGGCATCGATTCCGCGGATAAACCCCATCCCAACTAATGGAGCCCAAATAGGCAACGTAAGTCTACCAGAAGGTGACGAAATGTTATTAAAATTCGCCTGCAATTCTGGGGCATAATTCTGCTGATTTGCCATGCACCGAACGCAGCGACAGGTAAATACTCTCGGTGGACAGTCATTCGGTAATTTATTACGCACATTAGTGATTGGCTTAAGATCGTTAAGTAAAATTTTCGCCGTTTATGTCTCGCTAGAGTTCTTTATAAAGCGAGGTCTGTAGGCTGCAGGATTGCAGAAAGCCTTCAAGACTGCTAAGTAAATTTTAATCAATAGAGGCGCGGAATTGCACCGGATAGCAATTCATCTAATTACAGAAAACGGGTAAAGAGACGAAGACAATTAATTTTATGCAACGCAAACATAATGAATCAAAGCGTAACACATAAAAACCAATTGCTGTTCACTTGGGTGTTAATTGATAAATTAACATTTTAGTTGATCCTGACATACGAGAATTTTTAGCAGTGAAAAATGTTTTAAGTAAGTAAATTTAAAATTGCTCTTTTGAATTAATCATTTAGATTTGAAGTTAAACTTTAAACTTTTAGTACTTGAAATTCGGTCATCTACAATTACCGCCAGATTGCAGTGCATCTTACGGTTGCAAAATTATTGCAATTTTAATAGGTGGTGCAAAAACGGTATTCATGTTTCACTTCACCTACTTGAAATACGGCGCCATATTGCTGCTGTTTTTCTTGTCGAAACACGGAAATTGGCCAATTTTCTTGTTAAGTCACCAGTTGGAGAACCGCGTTCTCGATTAGAACCATATTAACCAGTGGTCGGCGGGAATCATGTGAGTAGGTTTAATGGCAGCTGAACTGGACGGCGGCGCTGCCATTAAAATGTTTGCACCGCCCGGCCATTATCGATCGCGCGAAAATTCAGCCTCAACAAATCGATCGCAGCCGAAGCGTGTGGATCGAGAGGTGTGCATGGAGGCAGTCAAGAAGTGGACCACTATTTCAGATTGGCAGCAATGTCTCAATGCGCTCGAGATTGCCCAGCCTGGACATTGGCCGGGCAGAGTGATCGTGGCGGAGTGCCACCGTCATAGACCGTCGCACTTAGAGGTTCGCCCCGAGTGTTTGGATCCCTTGACGGTGATGGTGATCGCGATGCGCAAACGAGACTGTACAGGATCACAAAATGTATGAGCGATCATCTTCAGATCCCAGACCGTGTCTATGGTGGCACCAGATCGCGATAATGTTGTAACGATGATGATTAATCGATTGCATCTCCTCCTGGGAAGAAGCGATGGAGCAAGTGCAATGGTAATTGCATCGCGATGTTTCGTTGCTAGCCACTCGCAGGCAATCGCAGCCTTGGCGTGTAATTGGTATTAAGCGACTCGAGATTGAGCAAACCACTCAACGAGAGTTCAATTTTGCCGCAAATCGTACAATTTTTTCCATTTCCAACGCGCATCGATGATGGAAGTCAAACAAAAAGGGAGAAACTGATCCCAGGTTGGCGTGTTTGATTGCACTTGACATTTTGTAATCGATCGGTGCAAATATGCGACTTGAAGCCGAGGCAAGCAGTATTGAACTTTGACAGCGAGCGGCTTGAATTCGAGAGAAAATGTTTTAGAGTTGCGATATTTTTAATTTTGTAATTGAAATGTTTACCCGCCCGTGTGGATTGTGCACGCGGCGGGCCCGCGATTTGTGGGTGTCCCCTTGAGCGGCTCGATTTATGTTGGATACATGTTGAGCTGCTACAGCTAATTGGCGATGTGCTCTGTTGAAACACTTTAGCGGAGCTGCAACTAATCATTATGAATCTTTTAATTAAAAAGATGCAATCTTCCTGTTCATTCCTGGATGAACGGTTGCTTATGCTTTGCTGCTAGAACTGCGACTTCTTCGTCTTAAGATTTGCACAATTTCAGCAGAATGACGGTTAAAATATAAAAATTATTTGTTGAATCAGATGACATTTTATCAATTTATAAGTAGGTTTTTGTTTGGTATTAACATGCTCCAAATTTACAATTAATTGTAGGGATTCATTTTTATTCTAAAAATCGATTAGTAGAAGAAAGATCAGTGATCTTCAATTTTTACATTCTTCTTGCTAAATATTTTATGTAGATACAATGTATATAAGAAGATCGGTTTATTTTCTATTGACTCGCAGCCATTTTTTAATTATTTTTTTTAAAAATTTAAAACCGATCTTCAGAAGGTGTGTGATCTGATCTTGTGATCTCTGACAAAAAATATCAAATTTAGCACATTTTGTGTCCGAATTTCGAAACATCCTTGAGTTAGATTATACGTTGTGTCAATATCATAAAGAACACTGTCTAAATGCGAAAATTCTATTTTCGTTCCTCCTCAAAACCGAGCGATGACATGTTTGTATTTAGTGTTCTGTAGCCGTTGTTCGGGAAATAAAAACCAACATTGCAAATACAAGAGTAATTCGTTTCTCACCATATCGAAATTATCTCCGCAATGATCGCTCGTGCATCGATCGCGCCAAGAAGTGCTTAGGAAACACCCTGAGTACGTAACGAGCCCAAGTGCTCGCTTATTTATGCTAATTAGGCGTGTGGAAAAACGCAAAATTACGTCCGTTTCGGGGCAGTGCAGTGTTGCAATGGCCATCTATGCACACATCTGCCGTCCTCTCCGAAAAAAATCAAAACACAAACAGCAACAAAAACAAAAGTATGTGATTTTTGTGTGTTGTGCGATCGTAAAAAGATTGCAAGATCAATGAAGGTAGCCTTCTCTCGGTCAAGGCTGTGACATAGAAGCTATCTAGGGCTGAGGTAATGGATTTGGCGTTGCGCAAATTCCACTCCACTTGCGGCGGCAATTAGAACAGTTTTCTCATCGCCGCGGTCACACCACGAAATTGCGGCAAAGCCAGTGTGTCGGAATTCGTTCGCGGAGGTATCAATGCTATAAATAGATTAAGTAACGCAGTGATCTTCTCGATTACTGGGGACACGAGATCCACTGAGGTGTGCAATACACGCTGTGGCAATCACATCGGCTGGCAGGCTCCAGCATCGCATCGCGATCAATGCGAGATTCTTTCGACACGTCTCGCAGGCCCATTCCATTAACTACAAATAATTGTCATCATCGCCATCGATCCCCACATTGGCTCGACGCTGGCCGCTCATTGGACTGATAGCTCTAATTACACAATTATGAGGCCTATTGAGAAATTCTGTACTGAAATTCTAATTCTATTCTCGTTTCATTTGCGCGAGTGGATATTGCAAAAGCAGTGTTTCTACAGTGCCGAGTTTCGTACTCGGGGCCGGGAGTTTGCTAATAGCGTGCGGCAGCGTTTCTCCAAGCTTTTACAGATAAATTCTAGCGAGGTTAGGAAATAATGGTCGACGACGAACGGCTCGAAGTACATGCAGCCTTTGCCTTACCTACGAGGCTTGTATGACGACGGCGACGGTGTGCGGCGGCTTCTACGACGAAATCGGTGGCGGCCACTATTTAGTCGAGGGCATCTTTCGCAAGATTCTCTCCATGGCACTGTTTTTCAGTGTTTAGATACATCGAATGTATACAAGAGCAACTGGAAACGGATTAATCTGGCGGGTAATAAGAGTGTCCGCAATCCGCGTCAATATTGCACCATCCACCATGTCCCCCAAGTACAAATTGAGTTAATTCTTGCATCGGAGACTATTGTAAATCACTGCGATGAGGTCTCACATTTTGAAATCAATCGGTTTTGACTTTTTGAGCAAACTAATTGAATTCACTTGTTTGGCGATCCCAACTTTGAGAAGTTATGGTCTTCTGAATTACGGTTTCATACCATAAAAATGATGATGCTCGCAAAATAATGACATCCTTGGCGAATCGTTTTCATTTCATTGCCATAAAAGAAAGATTTTCTCGAATCTCGATGAAAAATCTTAATGAATGTTTTATGAATGAATTGACAATGATAATAGTTTCAGTTTGTTTGAAGGTTAGAACGGGTTCTTCTTGAACAACATTCAACATCTGGTCCAAAGTGTTATGGTATTGTTCTTGTTTTTTAAGGTGTTAAACTGCCTGCCTTGAGAAAATTTGTAATAGCATCGAATGTGTGAAGATCATTAGAATGGCAGATTTTCGGCACGTCGAACATGTGTTTTGCAATATTTTTGTTTATAAAACACACTGGACGGTGACCAGTTCCACCGGATGGCAGACAATTTTAGGTGAAAACATCCGTTTTTGGTCGAAGGAGATCTAGTTGGGCGATCCATCAAAACTAATTTCTTTTGTTGTTGAATTCTCAAATTGTTGTGTTTCGTTAATAATAATCACTGACATTGGAAATTATCAGTTTATCTCGATAGCCCAGTTGAAAGTTAAATCACAGTCGTAAGTCAACGATAGGCTGAAAAATTGTTCGTATGCAAAAGGACACCAACTAATGTTTATCATACCCATCTGAGATGAAGACTGGAGCGTCTAAACATTGCATAATGCATACGCAAACACTTTGTTGAATGCCATTTTTAAAACAAAAACACAATCGATTGTTTCATTGTACGTTCTAATCTATGTTGGAATTTTTAAAAGTGCGTTGGTTTCACGTCATTTGAATTCGAATTGTTTTCATGTTTAATTTTTCTGGTTTTTAGTTTGTTATCTTATTTGGATGAATTTATTTTAGATTTGTTTACATTGTTTCCTTTATTCTAATAAAAACTTGTACGAAAGTATAATTACTCAAACAAAAAACCCGTGAGAAAGAGAGACTCCAACAACGAACCTATGCCGCAAGTAATAGGATTCATGTTCAACCTGATTGGTTAAAATTTTGAGGAGCCATGATGTTTTGTTAATATTAACTAATACGGAAAGTATAATTGGTTTAGGCCAATTATGAAATATCCTAGATTTGGATTTAATAAGAAACCGTGTAGAAAACCGTGCAAAAACAGTTTTACTATTGAACAAAAAAATATAAAATACGGAAAGGTGTTGGTATCTATAAAATTTTAAGATCGTGTAAACAAAGTTTCTTACTAAATAATTAATTGTAAGACGTATTGTTGTTAACATTGTTAACGAAAGAAAGTTAATATATCTCAATATGCAGTAAACAAAGTCAACATTTTTATATAAAAACGATTCAGGCTTATATGGCAACACTAAAAACGACTTGCCCGATTTTGCTCATATTCCAACTTGACCTTACCATTTTAACGAAGTATCATTGTATCAAATTTCAAGTCTCTAGCTACAAGTGTTTTTGAGTCATCATCTGGACAGACAACAGACAGACAGACATCCATAAAACGGTTTCTTTTCACTTGCCAATCATGAATGTAGTTCTTTTTTCTGCCACCTGCCACGATTATTTATTGGTGGTGCAAATGTTCGCTCAAAACTAATATACCCTACATCTACACATAGGGTATAATAATTGTTTCCATCAATTTGGTATTTATGGTTTTGATGTCGTAATTAGGTATTCACAAATAATACTAGAATTTATTTGAATTGCATTCTTCACTATATTTTTTACTGCTCAACTGCTCAACTACAAACTGTGAAGTGTGGAGCACTCTCACATTAGTAATGCTTAGTAGGTACTAACAAAATAAAAAAATGAATTCTTTTCAAAGTCAAATTCATTACCAAGAAGACTCTTTGGTTAGCTCATTGCGCTCACGTAATTCAATTTTATATGCACCAAAAAGGATGCATTACCGCAAGTGCCATAATCCGTGTGAATAGTGCACTGACTACAAATGAGTATTTCTCCAACATTCGACTTTATTAATAATTCGTGGCCAAACACGGTTCCATTTTCCCAATAAGCTTACTTGAATTGCAGCTGCGGCGATTCATTGGCGTTTTTCTACAAGACAATGCCCAGCGATGGATTGTTAGTTTCTTCCATTGCAAAAAACCAAAAACGCGATAGCAAGCAACAAAACCAACAACTTGCAGCAGCGGTTGCAGCGTGTCTTGCTACGTATTCACTGCAAAGAGCCTTTGACTGCTGCAATTAATTGCAGTTATCAGTTACGTCAGATGGTTTTCCGTAAATCGCAATCTTTAATTGGGTGTTGAAATGTCGAATTGGAGACTATGTTAAAATGTTGCTGGGAAAACAGTTGATGCAATCCCCGAAGTGATTTATTAGACGGACACTTGCCGACGCATTGCAGCAGCCCAGTCCACTAGTGTGACGACTAGAACTATGTCAAAGTGGGATTGCTCCCCAAGTTCCAAGAATTCGCAAGGAATGCCCGCCGACACTGCACCGGATTAATGTCGCTCGCCCGTCATAATCGTGCAACACGGCGGATTGCGCGGCGGTTTTGAATTGCCGAAGATCGTGGGCCCGCATGAATTCCTGCTCTGTCGCAGGGTTTTGCGAAAATAAGGTGCAGAAACCATCGCGAATTTCGACACTAATTTCGTGCACACATATGCGTCTTGCAATCGGCATGACAAAATCGGCCCACGTCCATTCAGTGCGGTGCTCGCTTCCTCCTTTCTTTGGACGAGTTGATTGTGTGGCTCTGATTTTCTGCACCCCGTCCCAGCCGCCGCGGACAATTGCCCGAGATTGAGCTGCTGCAATAAGTCCATTGCGCCGAAGAAGGTCTTTGAACTGTTACCGGGCCGTGGAGAAAATGTTCGCACGACTTGTTTTCTCTCGCAGTCGTGCAAGCGTTAAAATTTCGCCGCCAATGAGAGCTTTCTCCTAGGTACATTGGCCTCCAGACTGTTTGCGATTTTCTAACAAAAACTGTTGGGAAACTTTTCATCGTTTATTGCCGGATTTCTCAGTTCTTCTCTCCGCATGCTTGATTAAAAAGGAATAATTACAATTCAATTGCAGCAGCCAACTACAGAAATTCACGTAACTTAATTTCATTCCAGGATACAATTGGAGTCTCTTTTGGAGGTGGTGCTCTTGAATGATCAACAAAATGATAAGATAAGCCAGAGACGGGGTTGCCCTCTGTATGTATCTCCGGAAGTCCTCTCTTCCCGAATGTACAATGGAAAACCCGCAGATATGTGGTCCCTTGGCGTTATGCTGTACACAATGTTATCCGGAAGGTACGTAAAATCCTTTTATTTCCTCCTTTTACAAAATTTCCCATACACACCAACATGTACGCAACCTTAAAATCATTTCCGGCTCTACCTGCCAATATGAATTGGAAAGGAAATGCAATTTTTTTGAGGACACCTAAACAATTCCTTGCTGTTGTCCCTGCACGCCCGTGATGCAACCCGAATGCAAGGCAATTAAATGAGGCCATTGCATGCTTTGTTCCTTTGCACTTTAGTGCCCTGAAATTGCATCCACCTGCCGGCTTTGTGCCGGATTCCCTTGATGTTGAATGGTTTAAAGGATATCATTAGTCCTGCGAACACAACATACGGTAGAGCTATTAACGGGAATTGGCCAGAAAAACTTTAAGAAACCAATTCCGAAAGGAAATGCGGCTGAATAACAAATTGCCGGCTGGCTTAGTGTCTTCCAAATGTTATTGAACTTCATGATTTTCTTTTAGCAGTTATTGGGCTTATGCGATTAAAGAAAATTACATAACAATTATTCCTTCTAAACTAAGAATATATTAATTGCCGCGAATAAGTAATTTTGGAAATCATCTGCCTGGATTTTGAATTTTAAAGACATCACTGCGTCAAATTTTGATTGTGTACAAAAATAGGACGTTTCAAATTTACACAATTTTTTCCATTTTTGCAGATATCCTTTCCAAGCGCAACGAACATCTCAGCTTCTAACGCAAATAATGAGTGGAAAATTCATAAATCCTCCGCGTGTTTCTCCGCAGGCATGTTGCCTAATTAGATGTCTCCTGCAGCCGATGCCGGAAAAGCGTCTAACGGCAGAGGATGTATTCTTTCATCCTTGGATATCAACACGTATGGTAAAGGACATCGTATTCATTAATCCCGATGATCAGGTTGTTCCCACTTTGGATTCGGACGCCGAAAAATCATTGAAAAATGACAATTGTTAAGTTTCTTGAAACTGGTTGTTAAAGTATAATTTACATTAATTAATTACTGTGTACTAGAGAAGTCGGCTAAATGTGATCGTTTATAAAACTGATCCATTTATATGTGGAAGATGTGCTAAATTCAATCCTAAACTCTGTGTAAAGTATGAACTAATTTCAATATTGTGTGTGATGAGACAATTAAAGTATGACATCAGATAAATAAAAAATAATGTTTGTTTTTTTTTTTGTTAACAAAATTTCATTGAAATTATAAGTAGCACATTGGCATTTTAGAAAACGGGGTCCATAATGAATAGCAATTATTGTGTTCAGGTGTCTGGCAACCATATTCCAAAAGTCATTCAATTATGGATATTTTTTGTTTTGTTAAAACCACGTAAATTCTCTGCACCCAAACACTGCAATTGTTTGGTAAAAATTCGAGTACATTTGCAAGCATTTTGCAATCTGCACTGCCGCCACCCTTGAACATATTCATTGTGTATCCTTTAAAAGGTGGGTCTTATATAAAATGCCTACAAAACCGTATCTGGGACAAGATTAAAAAGGTTCGAATGATGAAATACCCGCCATAAGTTGAGGCCAGCCCCAATTACCACCGAAAGAGCAAAATTTCGCAATGTCTGTGTCGGGTCCTCACAAAAGTGATCACCGTTGAAAAAAGCGAGGTGAAACCCATCTGAGATCGAGTACGATCTGCATCTTAAATGGCGGGGCGTGTGTCATTGAAAGCAAAAACTTTGAAGACGTGGAGTGCCGCCAGATTTGCACTTGTGCATTAATATGCGAGCAACTTTCCCTTCGAGGTCCTAGTAAATCATCTGCGATCCCCTGACACTTGCGGATTATCTTTATTTTTTCCTTTTTTACTCTCGCTTTTACCAGGGTAAGGATCATTTGGTTGGGACTTTACAATACATTTTTTAAGCGAAATGATGATAATGTGTTTCAGGGACTTTTCAGAGTAGAACGTTGGACATTTGGTTCGCGAATGGAATTGCCACAATCGCTTTGATTTGCATCAGTAACCAGCAGAGATTCAAGATGTGATGCTAAAAATGCCTTTGAATTAATTTTCCAGGCGAAAACATTAAATTCGTGCTCAAGATCTGCAGATCTCTGAGACCCGAAATTTATTCAAATTGCATGTCAGATTGAGATGCACCTGCCTAGGCGTTTTCGTTATACACTGTTATGGAAAAAACTTGCTGCAGAATGATCGCAAGGAGACCCCACCATAAATTATTGGTGAAATAAATCAACCATCGCGACAAGAAGGGCGCGCCGGGCCCTTGCTCGAATTGGAACAACCGATCAACCAAAAACACCTGCCCAATTTCGAAAGTTTGGGCCAAAGGCAACACGACGTGATCAATGTACTTTTTTCTTCTGTGGAGAAGAAGCATTTCGAGGACGACGAGTGGAAGACAACGGGCAGAAACAAGGAGCTAAGTGGAAGCGGGACGAAGGAGCGGAAGCTAGCCTCAGGAGGCGATTTAATTTGTTGCATCTCGATTTTTATATGTTTTCGTTATCTACACGGACGAATGACGAGCTGCTGCAGATGCACTTGTTGCATGCTTCCTTTTGGTTCTGTTGAAGAGACTCAGAGGGCAAACGAACCAAAAGGGCGAACGTTAATGGCGAAATCTACAGTGCACCTGTCGAAAGAATGTGTAAAACTTACATTCATCATCCATTTTAAAAGGAACCATTTATTGTGGCTCCCAAAAGGTACCAATGTGAATATTACTATGCAAATTTCCAAACTTATCCTTAACAGTTCTGAATTCTTCCTCATTTTTTCATTCTCTCAATAGCAACTCTTTTTATTAAATACAAAATTTTGATTTTTTTACATTTTTATACTGCTATCAAAATATTATCACCAAACTCTGCAATACTTAGGTGTGAATCTGAAATCAAGGAATAATTAATTGCACAAATTGCAGTATCGCAAAATGCACAGACACAATCACAATTGATAATTTCCGCTATATGTAGCAGTCCTCATTCAGCCAACAATCTTCACGCATTAACCCTAGTTCATCGTTTCGCCTGCGCCTCGTAATGCTCGCTAATTCGCGATGTGAACGTGCAAAACTTGAACTTTTCGCGCAGACTTCGTGATCGTACACATGATCGATGAGGCATTTTCCAGAAACAGGTATTTACTGTATGCAAACATGGAAAAGCATAGATGGCGGGCGCATTCCCACTTCTGGAGGCAGCTGAGTCAGTCCTGTGACTTATGGAATCGCTGAATGCGCGATATTACTTGATGGGATTTCCTGGCGCGTTTACTGCAGATTGCGATCGGTCAGTTCGCTTACAGTTCGCCAGGTGCTGAGATTTAGAGCACTTAGCGCTTAAGCGACACGAGATACTGTTGTTACTGTTCAGGACTAGGATTCTATTTTGGTATTCTGTGAATGGGAAAAGTTGCCCAACATATTTGCTAACAGCATGATCAGTCGCTATGAAATGTGTCTATGACATGGTCCTATATGTCATCGGCGAGCATAGTTCGGATGCCGTGTCGGTGCTACAATAAATCAATATCGTGACATATCCACCTTTGCACCCAGATAAATGCCCGAACGAGTTGCTGGTGCAGCAGCAGCCCGGAATTGCTTGCCCAATTCGCTCTGTGCGTTCGGCGTCATTTTAGATAGAACGACAGTGAGTGAAGACCTTCACTTCACTGCGAATGACATGCGTATGTTATCCATAAATGAGTTATTCCCCCGTCGAGGAGTTGGTCGTTGGTCAGCGACACGACGCCGCCGGTGGGTTCGTGCAGCAATCATCAGATCAGGCTTACGCAACTTTACGCAATCGCTGCAATTCAGATAAGTCACAATCATGCGAAGGAGGGCACTGGTGGAGCCGCGAATGTTTGCCAATTTGGCTGCGCCGGTGAACGCATTCGGCCGGCGGCATGCGAAGGATCGCGGCGGTACTCGACAAAGAAGAAGCAAGGGCGCGGCCAATCGAGGGACAAGGCAGGGCAAGAGGCCCACTTAATACTAGCACCAGCGCCCATTAGACTTCGCTCACGGACTGCAATACGCGCAATCGGGCTTGCAGGCTGCAGCCGTCTTCCAGTGTGCAGCGCTATTAATCGTGACTACTGACATCGGGTTGTGTCATTGTGCCGCGCTGCAGTTTGCACTCGTTCAATTGCACTTTACGAAATTTCTACGGTTTTTTTTTTGGTTGTTTGGAGCTAAACTCGTAAATGCACGAACTTGTCGAATTTGCTCTCAACAAATAAACGACAAGTGTTGAGCGGCTGACGGCTGTAGGCTGAATTCAGAGTTTCTGGATTCCCCGGTTTTGGGGTGTAGACAAATTATCTCGTTATTTGGGAGAAACAATGAGCAATTATTGTTAACAGAATCTCAAGATTAAGGTAATAACTTTGTTATTTTTATGAACATATGAAATTTGTGTTCACAAGAACAATCATCTGAAAAATTAAGATACAATCGCGAACCATATAACGTGGTCTACCAAATTCGATTGTTTGAAAATCCCTATAAAATGAAATCTAGATCTGTACTTTAGTATTGCATGCAATTTGCCATTAATATTCTTCTCCAATTTACCGTGTTTCGTTCCAATAAATTTCCAAAGAAAACTTGTTCTAGATAATTACAATACATTTATCAGGCGTGAACGGATCTTAGCGAAATTCTTCAGAAATGTCGCTTTTCAAGGTGAAGTCCAAAGAAACCAATCAGCCTTGACGTGTGCTTGCGGCTCTGGAAACGAAACTGGAAAAAGTCTGTATCGGAAAACGATCAACTGGAAAATTTGAACAATCTCCGCTGAAGCAGATCATCCCAAACGGCGAAGGTCTTACGTATTTATAGCCCAAGATCACCTGGTCGCTGTCACAGAATTCGGACATCCTTGAACAATTTCAATCGTCAAAAGCGGAAATTTGTATTTAAAGGATTTAGGCTTTCTCTACAGCCGCACAGAAATCCCTTGCAACGACTTAGTCTATTATGTCATTGATTTGATAACATCGAAATTAAGGCGAAAAAATTTCCTGTTCCTCCAATTCACGTGATAGAGTAATTGGGTGCGGGGGCGCGAACAAGAGGTTAACCGGAGGAGTTCCATTTGTGCAGCAACTTCTGAGGCAATTCCCGAGAATCTGCAAACACAGACCATGCTGTGGTTGCAGAAGAAAGTGGAGAAATGTCGGATTCGTTGCCATTTGCAGACTTGTCGAGGTGTCGCCATTGCAACACGATTGCATAACGGGCCAAATAAAGCAATTGCGAAGGGGAGCCGATCTGATAAGAGGTTCTCTTGATCCGGTGGAATCGCTGTCGGCTGTGGGTCCTTAGTTGAGACATTTGATCCAGGAAGTTGTTCGGGTGATGCTGGGTAAGGCTAAGCAAAGACGGTTTATTTTCTATCTTCTATTTTGGCTGTCCGCGATCGTAAATTTTAGAAATGTTATATCTCGTGCCATTTTTTTCTGTTTTAATATACCTGCAATTAGAGAACTTTGCAATAATGCAACAACTGTAATGATCACTGTGAATTTGCCTTAAATTTATAAAATAAAACATTGAGGGGAGTATTCATTTAGAAACGTAAAAGCAACAAGAGGAAACGTAACTCCCTGATTCCATCTGAAAACAATGTCGCATTCTAAAATAAATTTCAAACAAAAAAATCGGTTTTTAAGTTAAGTATTATGTTAAACATTTGTCTTTATGCTTCGCGGAAATAAGTAATAAAATATTTAGAAGATGGCTCAAGAAGATTAGCACGATGACTTCTGGGAATGAAGATTTATTTCGTCTCGCTTATCCCTCTGAGTGGGAAAATGTGCAAAATCTGCATTATTTACGGTGCTCTGTGAAAATCCAAAAGAAAGTTGAAACAGAAATAAATGAAAGGTTCATAAAAGTAAAAGAAAATGTTGTAAAATTTTATCGCTTGCTGCTTTTCTCCAATCATCCGAATTTCGTTGAAGTTGTAAATAAACTCAGGTAGAAAAAGGTAATAAATTTAATGAGCACTGTTGGTAGCTAGTTAAAATGAAATCACTTCAGTCAAGGACGTAAAATGGGAACAGGATTTTGAAGACGACTGATTATATGAACTGAGTAGTTCAAGCATATATCAATATCAAACCAGAGACAATGCCAACAAATTTAAAAACTAAACAGTTTCTTTTTTTTCGAATATTCGAGTTTGATTTTATTCCAATTTTATAAAGAGCATCTCTGTAATTGTTATTATAAATTACAGTTACAAATGTGATGATTTTATGATAAATGAAAACTCTGTAATACTCTACTTCCATATAGAACTGAAGGTAGACGATGATTCGTGCTCTGAAACGTCAACCAATCCAGAAGTTAATAAATTGTTTAAATTATTTAATAATTGTTAATTTGAATTCACATTTGAGTTGAACACGAATCTCGAGTAAATTGTCTCGGGTTATTTGAATTTGAATCAGAGCAGCTCGAACTGCTGAATACACCTGGTGGTGCAATTTGGCATTTAATTAACGCTGGAAACGCTGGTTGCTGTATTCTCTAAGTTCCACATCCGCTCTGCGTATAGTGTGAGATCGAACCAAAGCGTCATAAAAACCTACAGTAAAGTGATAAAAAGTGGATGCCACTTAAAATAAACTGTAATTTAATTATTCAACTTTGCACTGTGAACGGGTCACAGAAGGCTAATTAGTATTGTTCTATTAATTAAGAACTTAAAGTCGTAAACTTGCCGTTGGCTGTGGCGGAGGGATAGGGGTATTCGTATTTAGCTATTGAAAAGCGTTTCTAAAATGTGGGGAATTCCCCCTAGAGCTTAATTGTGAGCGCAATTTCTTCTTTTCATTCTTTTATTATATTTATTTATTATATTTTATAAAAATATCATGATCGCACTAGATATGTATGAAGGTTTATATAAAAATACTGCTGATTCTGTTGAAAACAGCAATCATCTTAGTAGTCCTTTTGATTCATTACCCATTCACCATCTCCGGGTTTCTGATTTCTACCAGATTTCCTGAATGCTTAGTTTGCTTCTATCTAATCATCTATAGCAATAATTTACTGTTCTGTGTGAGTTTTAACTTTGTTTTCATCGAAGTTTACATTTTATGGAGTTCTTATAAAATGAGAAATCGACAATAAAAGGATTCTAAACTAATATATAATATTTGAAGAATAGGATAGTTCTTAATCTTAAGCCAGTTTCTCTAGGTACTGCTTTCGTTGGATAATCACCGGGATTTTGACGGATTAAAATCCTAGCTATTTATTTTTAAAACATAAACAAGCCCATTGTGTACGGGTCCTTGAAACTGCAGTAATCCTTTTTTATTCATGTTTCAAGTAAGAGAACCAAAAGCTCAGGAGAAAGCCGACCGCTGAAGCTTTTCACACTGGAGAAGAGAATGTTGAAAGTTCCGCTATAAATTGCTCGAAAGTTTAGTCCTTGTGAGAAAATCGTGGCAAACGCACATAAAACATCAACGAAAATTCTTGTAATTGCAATGTAATTTTCAATTGTATGTTGGGAAAATCGATTTGTTGCTTGGTTAGGAACTCTCAATTTGTTATCAGTTGTTGTAAAAGTGCACTGACAAAACCGTGAAAATAAAACTCTTGATTCCACTTTAAGTGGCTAAGGTCCTTTAGGACTTCCGCATTGTTCTGGCATACTCTGGAAGTGACAGCAGCACCAAAGAATTGTCCTCTCTGTTGTGCCCGAGGTTGGAGACGTTACATCAGATTTATTCGGCCAGAAATGTTGAGAGTGTGTGAAGAAACGGCTGAAATTGTCCTAGAAAACGGAGTCCCAGAATTTTAGCAAGGATACGTAAATTCATTTTGTGAATTGCAGTGATTGTGCCACTTGTTTCAGTCTAAATTAATGATTGAAATTAAAAAAAAAGACACTGTTAACATTAACTGAGTTCAAGATTTACCTGGACCATTTCAAGGATAAACTCCGGAAGCAGTGGAAGAGTAATGAACGTTGGGAAATTGCAGTAATTATTAACAAGGTAATAAATATGTCATTTTCGGGTTTATCTTTTGGTAGTAAATTTCGTGTAAATTAAGGATAATAGCAGTTTTATCGCTACAATCAATTAATGAGGCCCCTTGGAAGTTCTGTTATAAGGATATGTCCTGGACATTCATAGAATAAAGTGAATGTCAGATTTATTTTTGATTCTTGGAGGATTATGTTCTCCCATCTGGAGCTCTGACATTTGCATTTATATTTATGAAAAAATCACTTATTTAAATTAATGATGTCAAAAATCACTGCTCAGAATATAGAAAAATTCCAAAGCGGATTACGCTCAAAATCTCCTCATAAAAACACGCCAGGAGCCATGAGTGAACTCTGAGGCACTCCATCTTCATTTCTTCTCGATTGCTTGATAGATTTACAATTTTTCTATTTTTTTCTTAATTTCAAGGCATTACGACCTTAAGAATTTAGAATTAGATGATGTATTAGATCAAAAGATGCAAAAAAACTTCCTTTCAAAGTTACAATATCTCTTTATGGTCGCATGTTTTCATATAGTCTTTTTATGTTCTCCGTATCAAAACATTCCTGTTAAGAGGCTTAAAAGTTGAATTCAACGAATTTGATGTTCTCAAAATTTCAAAAGTATATTTTTTATATGTGGACTTACTGACAAAACATTTCTCGTTTACTTGGCAACCATTTCACATTTTCACTCTTTATTAACAGTCAGTTTGAAATTAGTACAAGTTCGTTATTACGCTGAATTTTGTTTGATGTAACTGATTACTGAACGTAAATATTGAATATTATGTAACCTCAAGCTAAAAGGACTTCTTTGAAATTTAATAATATTAAAGAAAATGTATTTGTGAATTGTGATATGTTATCAAATATATTTTATTAAACACGTCCAGACATTGTTTATCTTTATACACATCAAATTAATTGCGTGCAGGACATCACAAGCTTTTAGGGCATGCACTTTCACCAGGACGGCAGGAGAATTAATTATATGGGTTGTAATTGCAAAAATTGCATAAATGCTTTGTTTACAACTCGAATAAAGTCCTGAAAAATTGCTGATTAGCGGTGTCAAACTTTATGTCGCTCTTGTTTTACGATCCTGGGGAGGGATATCAATAGCTTCCCTCATTGCCCACTTGATTCCCGCACAACAGATCCTTGTGAAAGGTAGACCCGAGAAAGACAGGTGCAGGAAGGTGTACCGTGTAGTGTAGATAAAGTTTCAAGAATAAAAGTCGGTAAAAAAGGAGCGTTTTTTAAAGACCTCAGAAGTCCTTTGAAAATGTGAATGACGACCTCGTTACCCGGGGAATCATTCTCCAGTATAGAAAAACATTTGCCAAACTTTGAAATCAATTTAAGGCAGTTTCTCTTGAAGACAGCTTTGCGACTTTTTAATCCTTGCAGCTGGAAAGTGAAAAGTTACCACAGTAGAACTATTTTACTTTCAATCAAAGCGAGTTGGGATTTTAATTAATTAAGAACGAAAGTGATCCATCTTAATTTATTGTTCACTTTGCTGGCAGCAACAGCCACACAGCTAGATGGTGAATTTTAATTGACGGATGAAACATCCTCCTCTGGTGAAGTGGAGAAAAAGGATGCTCGAAGTTTGATCGGAGTTAATCTAGAAATACTGCTCTTACTATGTTAGTTAAAGTTTCAAAGGATGTTTTCAAGACTGAGAAGTTATTGACAAAAGCTCCCTGCAGTTGGAAAAGTGGGGAAGTTTTCCGATTAATCATTCTTCCTTCGGCTGCAATTTTTAATTTGCAATCACAACTGCCTTTAATTGTTTATTCAATGTGGGCTATGAAGTCACAAGGGGAATATTTTGTTGTTTGTTTTTCAGAGGTCAACCCACTTCGAAAATTGTTTTGTAAAATTTGTTGCTCTTCGGCAGGGAAGGATAAAGAAATTATAAGAGGCCTCAGTCAGAGGAAATTCTTTTTTTGCTGTTTTTGAATATCTTAGTTCTTCATTCTTCTTGCTACGCCAAGAAATAATGATGACAGGAAAAACAGAAAATTGGGAAATGAAAAGAAATTGTTTTATGCATGTCCGTCTGTCTGTTGTCTGATGTCTGTCTTCTGTTGCCTGTCTGCCCGTCCAGAAGTAAGCTCGAGAAAGCTTGTAGCTAGAGGATTGAAATTTGGTACAATAATACTCCGTTAAAATTGTAAGGTCAGGTTCGAAGATCGAAATTCGAGCAACTCCTTTGTAGTGTTCCCATATAAAAAAATATATAAAAATGCTTATTTTGTTGACTGAATAGTTACATAATAACTTTTTTCATTAAATATTGTTATAAATAAATGTTAGACTTACTAATTAATTATTTAAACGGAACTGTTTTTACACTTTTATTTTACTCGATTTTGAAATGTTTCAGATACCGAAAACTTTCCTTTTTTACATGGCCTTTTCAATAATTTAAAATAAATTTCTTTTTTTAAGATGGAAAAAGTGTTTATGGCCGGGATTTCCCACTATTTCTTAACAAACGTTTGTATTAAAACTGTGCCTATATGGTATTTCATAATTGGCCTCAAGCAATTATACTTTCCGTACTAGTCAAAACTAACAAATCTGATGACTAGTTAAAATTAATTAATCTGATGAAGAATAATTAAATAACAGATTTCAGAAAAGATATTTAAAGTCATTAGAAAACGCCAACGGTAGAAATCCTCAAATACACAAATAAACAAACAAGCAAGTATTCGCGAAGTTAATATAGATGAAAATTTTATTTGTAGAATTATTTATTTCAAGATACCTACCTATTAATTTAATATGAACAATTACAATATCAGATTAAATTTCGTATTCAAGACAAATTAAAAATTCTTTTCAAAATTAATGTAAATCATTTCTACGAGATCGTTGCTGAAATAAACAACTAAATAAACAAAATTAAGGTAAATTGACGATGATGTCCAAAATGACTAATTTGAGATAAACCAAAACAAAATGCGTACATCAATTTCGGTGTTATGTCTCGTTATCACGCACTGGCATTTTCCAGTCCATGGCATTAATTGTTTTCGTGCTTGTGGAATTTCGTCTGGGAAACTTGAACGACAAGAAAATGTCCTTTTCTCAGGCCTTAGGAACCATTATTTGATATTTATCCCAATTCTGAAGTGCAATAATTAGATTTTAATCTTTTAACTATTTCATTTTGACGTTTATTTTATTGCTTCGGCCTCCCTTAGGACTGGGGATGCTGCCGGAGTTCGTTTCACTAGCCAATAACAAGGCAAGTAGTGTTACTGTCAAATCGAACACTACACCTCTGACACTAATTTGAAATGAAATTTACTCCCCTTCGGTCCTGCGGAACAAGGATCCTTTCCGGTAATCTATTTAGAATTTGGGCTCCGATGGGTCGTCGTATAAGCCTTGTATTTAATTTAACGTAAATGGTGTACTAAAAATAGTTCGGATTGTCCATGAGTGTCGTCAAATGGAAGGACGTGACTCTTTTAAAATGTAAAGAAAAAAAACAAGAATTTCTGGATCCATTCCCTTAAGCTCCGTCATTCGTTCACCCGCAATTTACATTTCACGAGCGCAGTTATCACTACAGAAAGCGTTCTGCACAAAAGGATAACAGTTTTCTAGTTTTGAAGAAATTTTTCGTGGTTGGCATTTTTAAGATGGCAGCAGATTAAAAATATAAAAAAAGTTACTGGACGGCCGGAAAATGATCCCTTTGCGAGTTGCTGGACTGAAAAGGTTTTCAGTTGACTTCGTTTTGCAGCAGATTCTTCGCTCTAGATTTATCCGATTAAATAAGGGAGTATCCTTTCGGTTTGAGTATATGCTGCATATACTCCCCCAGTAGTTGAGAGGGGTGCCTACTTAACCCAAATATACTATTACTGTCGAGATAGTCTTCAGAGGATGTCTTGTATTCCTGTTTCATTTCGCGCGGATGTGATTATACAATTTTTAGCAAGCTTCGATCCAATAAAGCTTAACTAGAATAATATAAATAGCTCGGTTGCGAGCTGAAAGGCGGATTGTATTCCGAAGTACGCACTCAGACACCCTTATCCTGATTAGGCAGCAGTTAATTAAAAATCCCTTTAGGACGAAAATGGTTTCCCAACATTCTCCCGTGGATTCTCGAATTCATTCTGAATACATTCAGGACTCGGGAGCAATTATTACAGCTCGGTCTTATTTGCGGAACAATTATTATTGATTGGAGAGCACTTCATGATAGTATTTCAGAAAATTGTTTGATAATGAATAAAATTGATTGCTTCGGAAAATTGCGCACAAAAACTGAATTGTAAGAAAAAATAAAAATGATTTCAAACAACAGGGCTGACAGTCTCTGAAGTGTTTAACAAGATTAACAAGATTATTGTGTTTTGCAGTTTTGTTGATTGCTTGGCACCATAAAAAATTTGAAATAATTTTCGATAATCTACAAATCCAGAAAATACGGGGTAAAGAATTTTTCAAAATCAAGTTACCACAAGCTGTTTTCAAGATATTTTCAATCTACTAATTTCTTTCAGCCAATTGGATTGCTTATCACAGTCAGTAATCACATAAATTGTTTCGTTCATGCCTTCTTGCCAGGGGATGTTGGAACGTGAAATATTTCTTACAAATGCAAATTCCTTTGGTTTAAATTTAGCTGAATTGTTTTTCTGTTAGTGTTTTTAGTTGATTCACTGTTTCTGTGTTTTATGTCAGATACAATATTATAGAGTAATTTCTAAAACAATACTGCTAAAAATGTTCTTCTCTAAATTTTTAATGTAAAGGGTTGAAAATTAAAATCGTTCCGTGAACGGTGAAACCATCAAAGAAGAAAATTGCTTGGAAATTGTTAAAATTAAATTGTTAAAACTAAATACAAAAAGACTTCGCTTGCCGCATTGATTCAGTTATTATGATATTTCTTTACTGAAAATATGTAAAAATGTTTACTGAAAACTTAAAATCCAACGAACTTCGTTCCTTGTAATTTATGGTGGACTTTGTAGAAATTTAAATTACTGTATGTAAAATTCAATAATTAAAATTTACATCTACCAATTAAACTTTTGGACAATTTCCCCGCACTGCCTGTGCGAATGTTGGAAATTTGAAACTTTTTTGAACATATTCTGACAATTAATTTAAACGAAAGTTTTCACAATTTTGTGTACCTGCTAAAAATACAGACTTTGTTATTAATGGTTGGTAATTGAATGGTTGGTAATTGAAGGAGTTGAATAAAAAAAAAATGTGATAAAAATTAACGAATCTCATTAAATGAAATATACAATAATTTTCTAGGGTTCATTAAAAATGTTTCGAGAAGTTCGGAAATTTGATAAAAATTTGTTCATTATTAAAATAAATCGAAACAGAGAGTGCAGTTGAAAGTAAATTCTGAAGTGACATGTTTTAAAAGTAAAAAAAAAAATAAGTGAAACATATTTCAATTTGAAAGTTCTGAATATTCCTTTGAAAGCCGGATAAGGAAGCTAAAAAGCAATTTCGTTCCTGATTTCAGATTTTAAAGGAAACTCAATTTTTCAATTTAATAATATTCCATCTGCAAATGCTCAACACGAACACCGTTTCCGGTCCCTCACCCTCAATCGAATCAGCAAGACATTTCGTCGCAAAAAGACTTTTCTGTATGAATCCTTTATTTTTTGTCAATTTGGTCCTCGTATCCTTTCAGTTTTTAAATTACAGCTGTATGACGTTTATTGATTCCGCCGAGAATATTCGTCCAGACGACAATGCAATTATAAACTTCGAAAGCTTGAATATTCTTTGTGGAGTGACAACAGAACCACATTCGCGGATCCCACACCATATTTTAAAACATGAAAGGTTTGACATGAAGTGTTGTCTGATTTAAGTTTGTGTACACTTTACAGTAATTACATCGTGGGCGATTTTTAAATTCAAAATGTATTTTTATTCTTTGTTCGAAGTGAATCCAGGTGGCCCAACACCAACGTTAGTTGCACAGTGCAAAGCGTCCTTCGAGAAAAATTGCCGTAAGAGAATCTCGTCCTAGAGTCCTGGGCTAAGAGACGACTTGCTGAAAGCTTTCGAAATTTTGCAAGCGAACTTCCCTTCGTACTGAGTTGGCTGAAAACGTCCAGTCGCCGAGAGAAGCTGTCCTTGCCGAGACCGTATCTGCTGTACGCCGTCCTTGCGAGCACTGGGGCTGTACTTTGGGGGTGTTAATATTATTTAGTCCGCATATTACTGACCGAGGGTTGTCAGCCAGATATCGAATTATCCCCTGAAACCGATAAATCTGCAGTTTGGGAGAACTTCATCGGGCCCAGGTGCTGGAATTGGGTCACGCGAGTAGGCTGCCTAATTGTTGCAGTGCCAAAGGACCACGCGCCCGAAAGTGGAATCGGCTTTAAGGACTTGTTCTGAATTGTCGCTCATTAGGGGTGGTGCTAGTGAGTGAGTGCTTTTCAAGTGCCGCGATAACTGAGATAAATAACCAGACCTTCACGATTTTCTTTTTTCAAGAAATCGCATTAAAATAAAAGGATTCTTTGGGTGTATTTAGTGGTGTTCTCTTCCGGGGTGCTTCCCCGGCGCTCAATGCGATTCTGGTGTTCTTTGCTGTTTTTCTTAACAACTATTCATGAATTATTAATTTGATGGACTTTTGTGCAGTGAATCTGGTGATGTGGTAAGAATACCTTTGCTAATTTTCCGTTATTTTCTTATGCTTTATTTAAATAAAAAGTAAAAAATTCTTTCATTAAAATAACAATTAAATATTGAAAACTTATCATTATTTTTCCAAACAAAACAATCAACTTAAAAAGGAAATTCAGTTTTGATTATTTATTTCTTCGGATGGATTTCTTAAAAATTTATTTGAAAACCAAAAGTTTGATTAGTTTTCTTTGTCTATTTAAAAACTTTTCCAAATTATATTTTTAAAATTTTACCTGTTTGCAAATTGATGAACTAACACCACAACAACGAAATATATTTCTATATTTAAATCATATTTGAAATAACTGAAAACTGCATTTTCTGATAAATTAACAAAAGTATTAACCAAATTATTTTACACGATCTGTGCATTTTGATTTTAAGTTTGACATTTGCAACAACAGCTAAAGACGGGGAAAGAGATTGTTTGATAAAACAGAAACACACTGAGTTGAAAGGACTAACGTAATTAACCCTTCTTCCGGCTTTCAGTCACGTTACATGGAACTTCCGTCAATATCCCGGGTGAATCGCAAGTAGGTCTGCTCTGATTTTGTATATTTAGTTCGGCACTAATAACCTGTTACGTAATTCAATTTAAATGCCAATTGCGTTTTTCATTATACATTAACATGAATTGTTTGAATAAAATTTTCCAAAAATTAAGCCTGCCCTTGACTGAGCCTTTTCCATTGAATTCTAGATTTTTGGGGATATTGCAAAATTGTAGTTAATCCTTATAACATTTTTCCAGGTGTAAAGTGCTGGATTATAGTTTTGTACGCAATATTTTAATGTAATATTTCTTCGTATTTTATAATTTAATCTGTAATTTAATCAGACAGTATACAGGAATTTTACGAATTTTTTAATTAATAATTAAAAAGTGAAATACCACAATAATCAAATTCGAATTTCAACAAATAAGTAGGTACTCGTATTTAAATCAGTAAGTAATAAATTTAATTAATGCAATGCAAATAGATACTGTTTTGATGTAAATTGTTAACTATATATGTATAATTTAATTTAAAACATATAAAAAGAGAAACGTGTGGTGTCCGGGGGATTTCGGCAGAACTGAACCCAAAACGACACTGCTATAAACCATCGTGTCGGGGGCGATTTAAACCGCTTGCAATTTATTGCCTTTTATAAAAATTAGGAAATTAATTAGGAAGCGAACAAAGTGAAATCAAAGGTAGGCAAAATCAGTTTGACAAATGCAGTCAAAAAAAAATTATAAAGTTTTCTTTATAACTCTTCGTTTCGAGTATCGTAGACTCATAGGCGCTCGTTCCGCGGTACTTAAAAAATAAATCTAAAGCCGTAAACATAAAATGTCACAACATCCTTAATTATAGATTAAGCTCGTGCCTTTAAAAAAATAAATAACAATTACCTGATCTTCGTTTTCGAAATTGATACCTCTCGCAGGGTATAGCGGGGCTCCATCGTTTATAAAAGATAACTGATTATTATAAATTGCAAAAGCCTAAAAAATGTATGCAATATGGCGGGGTACATTAGGTCCTTAATTTAGTCTATCCCGCAAAATATTCCCTAATTCCTTGTTCGCAATAACCCCATGCAGAAGTAACATCTTCATCGTCGCGAGTGCTCGTCTCTCAAAAGATTTATCAGATCGCAGGATTCTCGAGTGCAAACACAAACGTGTTGAGTCCTTCAGTCGCACTCCGGAGGGGGGCAAAATGGCTCAACAAAGGCAGTCAAGTCCTTCTAGTTGCCTCAGAAGGTAAACAGTGGGAGCTTATTTGCCGAATCCTCCTGCAGTCAAATGAAGCACTCACTCAGGTACAATTTTTCGCACCCTACGCATGGAGATTACGCCATAACGACATGGTCCTTGAATTTTTGCTTTAATCACCGTGAATCCAGTGTTTTGCCTTAAACTAATATTCTCCGTTTATGGAAAATTTCATAATCAAATTTTATTTCCGTTTAACGTCTCCCGGATTGTGCGAATAATTAAATCATGTTGGAGGCACAGGCAGGCATAATTTATTTGCAAATGTTTTATTTTTGGATTGAACCCTGTGTATCCTCATCCGAAGCACTTCCTGTTGGTGTGCTCGATTCACGAATATCGATTCAGCCCTTAGTCCAGTTGGAATCGTAATCAATATACTGTCGTGAGATTCACCATAAAATTGAACAGACATTTTCTGAAATAGTGTTGCATACCGAATAAAGATCCTTGACATTTTGGTCCTCGTTCAAACTACTTTCCGAATCGTGGGTTCTTAAAAGTTCCTCAATGATACCCACCTGATGTTTATTTTTAATAACCGAACTGTAAATCATTTCCGTAATTCAGAAAAAAGCTTGTTCCTTAGTCCTTGGACTATCGAAAAAAATATAGGTATAGGTAGACATATAGGATGCATGCTTGCGGATGCATGAAATGGAAGTAGGTACAACAATTTCTTTTATATATCGCATTTCATTGTTGAAGAATTCCTTGTGTTATAAATATTTTTTCAATTTATCTGTGATGCACTTTTAGAGTTCATTGAATCTGAGGCTTGTTTTTTTTTATGTATTCGCTGTAATTACATTTGCTGGTCCTTTGTAATACCACT
The DNA here is from genome assembly GCA_963082835.1 of Leptogaster cylindrica. Taxonomy (NCBI): domain Eukaryota; kingdom Metazoa; phylum Arthropoda; class Insecta; order Diptera; family Asilidae; genus Leptogaster; species Leptogaster cylindrica. The sequence continues at coordinate 3,265,766 of OY720105.1, read as the reverse complement.
CTCTTGCAATTCATATTGAAAAAAGAGTACCATACAGGAAGAAACTTATTTTTACTGCAAAAACCTTGTTTAAAAGTTACGGAAATAGTTTTTCCCGCAGGATTTGTAGAAATTTTAATCAGATTTGTTTTGTACATCAAAATCATGGACATGCAAATCTACTCTCACTGCAGAGTGTTTTTGATTCGGGCTAGATTGACAGACGGGAACCAACATGGCTTTACTAGGAACTGAATCCTTTCCTTTCCTTTTAAAGATGCAGTTCTTTCATTAGCATTTTCAAAGGACAAAATTAGTCAGAAATGTTTTCAGTCCTTTGGCTTGTGAAATTTCTCCCGCCGGATTTAGGTTTCGCAATAACAAAACACATTGAAACAATATTTTTGTATACCAATTTTTAGCAGAAAATCTAGTAGAAATTCAGTTGAATAATCCCCATAGTAACATACCTACTTTTTTTTCGGGGTTAAATGGTCACACTAGTAAATCTGTGAAAGTCAATCATTTTAGATACAGTGTTATTGTTATTGAAAAATTGATATATGTGTAGGACGTAGGTTCATCAATCTATTCTTGGTTTTAAATCATTCAAAAACAAATTTTTGCTATTTATCATTTTGCTATTATTGCACATTGTCTGTTTTGAGAAACAACTGAGGAATATTTGTTTTGCCATTTGCAGACTGTAATATTGTTGTACTTATTAATTATTAGTGGTAGGTGGCATCTTTGTAGAAAAACACGGAGCTCCATAAGATCACCCGAAATAAACTTTTCCTTGTTAGAATCATTATTTTTTGCCAGTATTTTCTGAAAGAGCTCTTAAAATAAAACTTCATTTTTTATTTATTTAAGCTTAAGCTTAGGATATAGACATATTGACTGTAACAAAGAAGGACAATCGACATCACCGGAAAGAAGTTGGTGAAGGAAAAGGATATCAGCTGCATCACGTCTAAGATGAAGAGACTGCAAGCCGATGAGCAGTAATCTAGTGCATAAGTTCCTGTTTGTATTCAAAGGGTTAAGACCATCGTGTGCTTCTCTATTTTATGTTGCATTTCCTTTTCGTATGCAATAAAAATTGAGAAGGAGACTTTGTCAACAACTGGCGTCATATTTCATTTAGAAGGTTTAGGCGTAAGAGGAAACATGCAGATTGAGAAATCCAATTCACTCAAATTTAAGTCATGAAGACATAAAGATAATTTTTTAAAATTTAATCAAATTGCAAACCACCGTACTACTTAAAAAATAGTCGAGAAAGGGGCCAAGAGCTTACATCTCTCTCCATTACAGTCCCAAATTGGTCCTGAATTAACCTAAATCCATATTTGCAGTCATCATTTAAACACGAATTTGCATTTCGGCATACTGAATTTATTTTAAACAAATCCCACACGGTTCTAATTCTGCTCCATCCAAGTTGCTTGTACCCGAGAATTTAAATTGGTAATACTCGATCCTGTGCGAGTGGTTTAGCAACTCCACTTTAATCCCTGGAGTATGGAAATGAGGAGCAACCCTCACCAGCTGACACACCAACTCTGAGAAGCAATAAACATTTTCATGGCTCGAATTAGATCCTGCACCGTGAAGAATTGAAGCTGCCACAAGAGCACTTAAATAATTTCCATCTCACATCAGTTCACACTCAAGCAATTTTTGCAATTTACGAATTGAGCAAACTTCACACTCCGAAATGCCAAAATATTTTCTGAAGGCTAATTGAATCACGTGCTTCGGTGGTATGCAGCGAAATTACGCTTCAGGGAGGCTCACATCGAGGTTTCTAAATCTGACACTTTTTTCGCACTTTCAAATAGAGTGAGACTTGTTTGAGCTTGACTAAACTAAAAATGAGATATAAGTTTTAAATGTATAAATGTGCCCCACTGCCGTTAAAGTTATAAATGTTTCATATTTAAAAAAAAAGGTAGCTGTCATTGGAAATTCTCTCACAACCTCTTGATGTGAAGTATATTAAACGTTTTATTGTTCTTGGGTCCTTCCTCCTTTTATTTATTACAGTAAATTTACATAAATATACTGAGCTCAATTTGCCAAAAAAGTTTCAAATTAATATAAAATTTTTTTAAAGTTTACACAGCACGTTTTGTGTTTTTTATTACAGAATTTAATTGCATTATAAAAGTTCATTATGATATTACCTCTAACGGCTTTTTTTCTATAAAAATACCATTAATCCTTTTAAGATTGGCGGAAATCGTTTTTGTTCCCAAACAATTAACCATTTGGACAGTTTGGAATTCATTAAAGTTGATTTTAGCTATTTTTGTACCGATAAAAGAACCTTCGACACCTGAACAAAACCAACTGAACATAAAAGCATTGTAAATGCAGTAAAAGTATTTTTAATTGAATTATTATTGGTTGTAAAAAGTTATTTTATATCCTAAAAAATATCCTTCCAAATAAAAAAAATTGCAATAAAAGTTTTTTTTTCCATCAAAATGTGTGTTGTATGCGCACTGATAAAATTTGCTGTTACCATCATTTTTCATTGTTATCAACTCCGCTGGGATTTTAAGATGTTTTAACATTAAATTAAATAGTGAACACAACTAAAAATTATATTCAATGATATCTCAAAAAAAAACTTGGTTTTTTTAAAACACGAACAGAAAGAACTGTTTGCTTTCGTTACATAAAATTGCGATAAGATTTTTTTGCAAATAAATTTCCTAGTCTGGAACAAATTACGAATTACGATAGCTGTAAACTAATTTTGGACTTAATTAGCACCGTAGTACCCAGGCTAATATGTATAACGAACGAGGAAACTTACGCGACCTTTTTTATTTTCTCATAAACATTAAGAGATTTTTAAAGTGAAAAATGCGCGCTTTGGCACCAGGTAAATCTTATATGACCATTTTTGCAGCCAGTGTTTCTCAGAAGTGCAATGCGGAAATGTCAGACAAAGTGATTTTATAATGTTGTAAATACGAGTCAAATTCTGTTGTAGTCTATTATTCGTGCATCCTTTTGAATAGCAAGGTAGACTTGTGTCTTGCAGCCTTCATTGAAAATGTGTAGACAGTGATTTGTGATTGAAATTGGTTGGCTGAAGTTTGTTTAAATAATAATGCACAGTGAGTTTATTGCTTTCCGTGTGGAGAGTAATATTATTATTTATTGTCTTCGTAAAACAACTTCCTTTAACTATAAGTCAAACTTTTGTGTCATATTTTGAAGTGATACCATTTGTGAGGATTTTTTCAATTTTTTTCAAATTTCTTTAATAGTTTCGGTAACGGTAACTCTCGCGCTAAATGAGAAGATGTGACAAAAGAGCTAAAGAAATTTAGCAATGCTCTCTCCAAGAGAGAATAGTTAATAACGCAATAGTAATATTCGATTTACGGAAAAATTGTAAATTTAGTTGCATTAATATATCATAGACAGGAAATGGGATGAAATTGTTCCTGCACAATTATAATAAACAACATTGACAGTTATCAGAAAGCGTTCAGCGTCCTGTACTCTTACAAATGGATAAAACAAATGAATATTTCTTTTAAATGTTGTTGAGTTCAATTTGTTTGGAAAGGAAAATCTCCATTAGTAGTCCTTTTATGTTCGTACGACCGAAACAATACTCATCGAGGTAAATTAATTGTCGTTCATAGGAAGAAAGTAAAGGAGCATTGTAAATTGAAGTTGCTCGCATTCCCTTCTACTGGAACGATAACGGTCATTTGTTACGTAGAGAGTTCAGGAATGCCCGTAATCGTTAGCAAACAGTCGGATATGGAACCCCTTGCTTATCTACTACCTCCCCAATAGACCTATCTGGAAATGTGAGAGGACGAGAGGTATAATAAGAATAGGCCTCATGTCGGTGATTATGCAGGGTTGCGGTCGACAACGTAGTCCTGCAATTATTCTAAATGACGACTGGTGGTGGGGGCGCCACTATTGGTCAGCCACATTGCGTGCATCAAAAGAAACCTCATTTGAAGACGAATGAGTTAGATTTGTGATAAAAAAGTGGCATAAAACCGTCTACTGACGCGAACTCAAAATTACATACGTGCATTCATAATTCATTTATTCGTGCATGCAGTCCATAAAATGTTCAATTGCATTCTGAAGTTTTTGTGAAGTGTTGCCTTTCTTCGTCCTGGTTGAATGGCGGAATAATCTTTATAGGTCTTTTGAACTACAATAACTTCGTGATAGTAATTGAAGTGAGCACAATTCTAAAGGTCAAAGCTTCGTTCAAAATTGATGGAAAATGAAAGTTACACAAAAAGAATTATTTATTGCTACTAAACATTTTATATTTTTATACAGGGTTTGAAAGCAGAAGGAAATTTGTATGGCAGCACTGCAGCTGCTTTTTTCTGAACTGTAATACAAATTTGCTTATTTATGCTTTGAGACTCAGTTGTTATATACCTATAAATTTGTAAATATACTAAAATACGTAAGGATTACATTTATTACTTTTATTTGTTTAACGAGCTTCCAGAATAAAATAGAAAATGGCATTGGAAAACATTTCTTACAACAACACTTCTGATCTCTATCGTATTAATTTACAGTTCTTCATCCGTCTTCATCTGTTATTAGGTTAACAATGTTAATATGGATAATTCGAATCTTCTGGAGTTAGGGGAAGGTTGAGTAGTATCGGATGATTCAGCTATTTGCAATTTTTAATTTTTTTCTGGTTAAAATTGAATATTTTCTACTGTAATGAAAACTTTAACATGTTATTTCAATACTTTAAGAATCTCATTTCCCAGGGAATCATTTTTATAGGTTTTTCTTTGACTTTTCGTAAACCTTCTAATTTGAGCACTCTGATTTGTGGAGGGTTGTATCGGACATGTTGTTGTGTTTAAAAACAAACTACATATTTGGATTGATTAGCAAATTATTAATACTACATTTATTTAGTGTTATACAAAAATATACCTATATATATAAAAAAAATATGATACATAGAAATTACTCATTACGAAAAGGAATTTCAATATTTAACTAATGACAAGTATCTCGATTATCATAAAGGCTGATAGGCTTAATTTTCAAGTATTTTACCCATTTTAGAGTAAAACAGAGAAAACCATAAGGATTTGCCTTTTTGACCAGTCAACTGGTGGCTGCCCAAGCTCTCCCCAACCATTGGTCCGATACAACCCGAGTGGTATACTACATTTTGACTACCTATCGCATGCGTATTACCAGTTTTAGACATATTTACAGCGTACAGTATAAAATATATAACTAATCCATCTAACAAAATACTAAAAACATTGTTTTTCCTAGATGAAGGGATGAAATTTATACCAATTTATTATATGAGTACCTACCTACTCTGCGAAATTTGAAGCGGTTACAAGGAACTTCATTTTGTAAGAGTTACTTGTTTCTTGATTCATATTAAAACTTTATGCTTGGGTTAATTAACCAAAATATGGTACAACAAGTACCTATGCCTTCTAATTAAATTGAAAATTGCATCAACTAAGGATTCTGTTAAGGTGCACAATTACTAAAGCTAAAATAAATTGGAGATCAAATTTGAGTACAACGAAAACTATTTTCGGATTCTTAATTAATTAGTTTTCGTTAAATTTGCGCAAATGAAACTCTTTTGGAAGCGGATTTTTGCAATTAAAACTAGATTATACAAATCCGTTTTATATGATTACTTGAAGAAGAATTCATTACGAACTAATTCTTGTTATGAAAATGAAAATGGTGCCGTAATATTAATCCTTGTTATGCGTTTCCCTAGAACCTGTTTCACTCTATTTTATTATCAGGATGGATTCAGATTAAATATATATACTTGTGTATTGTCTAGATATTGTACAAAAAACATATGAAGGACGCTGAGTGGAAACCAAAACCAACAGTTTCGACGCAGATATTTTTGGTTGGTTGAGTGTAAATTATAATCAATGAATCTCATATTCAAATCCAATGCTGCATTATTCAGGAACCATTTACTTTCATAAATATTTGAATGGAATGTAGAGGAAGCCAGCGATAGGCAACTTGGTCGCAAACCATCCTTTCCACAAAAAGGTTATTTAAATGCTCTCCAAAAAGACGAAAATATAACGAAAGGAAAAACTGAAGTATAAATAAGATGAACGTTTGTAGGAAGCTCCAAATTGCGATCCTTTTGAATATGTTGGAATAGCATTTATGTATTCGTGTGTGATTATAAGTGGGACGGTTTAGAACAGAATCTCAATACCCCGAACGTAATCTGTAGGTATGCGAAACCTTCGAAGTTTTTCACTTCAAAATGAATCCTTCCGTAGAATCGAGTTGACAACACGGACAGTTTTATTCGGGTAAGTGGGGCACACCTCAACATGAATACGTACTTGCCCTAAGTGCAACGGCACAATGCAATATTTTGCCTTTTACTTTTTACTTTTTTAGTAAAAGTTCTTCACAGTGCGAGATGAAGAACGAGCTTCGAATTTATTTACTGTGTTAATGCGATACAATTCAATAACAACAAGCACGGAATTTTGTTGCTAGAACACAAGGACGAGAATGAAATTCATCAAGGAGTTTCCTGGAGATTTTGTCCGCCTTTGTTTGAATGAAATTATGCAAAGTCATGGATGAAAATGATGAATAAGAACAAAAACACTACATCATGTTATTGTAAACTGTTTATTTTACTTTTTTACTCTATTTATGCCTTATTGTTAGATGTAGGATATACTAAGTTTGAGCGAACGTTGAATGCACGACCACAAATCTGTCGTTCTACATCTAGATTGTTTTATAATTGGTCCTTTTTAAAGTTCTAATTTTATAAATGATTAAAATATTGCAATACAAAAAATCGAAACATGCTTTTAATGTTGAATAATATTATGTCCTGATCCTTGTATTTTTAATAAGACAAGCTTATTTCGAACTAAAACGAACAACACATAACATTTCAACGGTACTTCACGTAATTTCCAATTAACTTGATTTTATCCATGGAAAATCCAGCATTATAAGAATTATGTATGGACGCATAAATATGCGGTATTTTTTATTAATACCTAGTCTTTAAAAAATGTAAAAGAGACAACAGCCATGTTCATGGGTTTATGAAATATTCATGACGCTCAAATTGGTCCTGGAGATTGCTCCAGTGACATTGAACTTTCAAATGCGATAAAAATTTCTTGTAACACAAATGAACGATTTCAGTTTTCGGTTCATTTCCGACGCCGCCTAGCGTCGCCTAGCAGGAAACCAATCACGTCAGCAGCTTTCCCACTGAGCTCGGGTAATTAATAACTATAAAAACAAGGAAAATGCGAAAGTCATGATTCCTTTTTTGTATGGCTATTAACCATAACTATGTATCGGAAAACAATTTAGTTGCCAATTATCATCAGATATTTGTTATTAAATTTGTGCAGAAATAAGAGAAATCTGGTTTTCTGATTTCTCGCTTCTTATTTATAACTTGTACTGTACTAAAATGATGTTAAACACAAGATTGATCTTGAAGAAGAAAAGAAACATTGTTTCTTGGACGTCCATTAAATGTTCGCTTTTATGTAAAAAAATTACCACAATAAATTTTCTTGTCTTTCAGGCGTCTCTGTTCATTTTTGGAGCAATTCCTTCGGAGGGGGCGAAAAAGTAATCAAAATGTCCTTCAGATTTGTTAGAACGGGGCAGGAGAAATTTTCTGGGAACTTCAAGCGGCAAACGAACATTACAAATTTACCAGTGAAGGCACTTCTGGTTATTAAAGAATAAACTCAGAGGCTCCCAACGGTTGCTAAGTCAGTATCGGCGAAATGAGTGAGAAAGGTCTATCAACAATTGAGAAAGGAAATCAGGAATGCGATTTGAACGGCACAAGGGTTCCAGATGGTACCGCAAGGACGACCTCAGAGAGTGGTGGAGGCAATATCGGTACTGACGTCATTCTCCCTGACTCCGTTCTGGAAAAACTCTATCACAGTTACTCAATCAAGCAACGAAGAGCTGCACTCGTTTGGTTTCTGGTTGCATCAATCTCGTTTGAAGTCTGGGCACTTGCAGTTCCCCAAGGACAGTCATTAGGAGCACTAGGTAAAGTACCTACAGACTTCACCCTGAAGATATTTATTATTGGAGCCGCATTCAATGGGGCCCAGCAAACTGGGGCTTCCCCTTCTTCAAATCCACAATTTTTGCCTTTTCATGCTCCTTTCTTCCCTCAAGCATTCAATTTGACTTCCCTGCCGGGAAGAAAATATTTGCTCCTTGTATTTTGCCCGAACTGACTTTTCACGTCATGAAAGAATTTTGCTGTTTGTAATCCTTGCTGTTTATACAACTTGTCACAGAAGGGTCCCCAAAATCCGCTCCTTGCGTTTACTCATTTAAGTTTTCCATGTTTTTTAAGGAGCTTAAAATATTGAATAATTTTCAGAGTTCTGACAATTAATTTTTCTTTTTCAGGTTGTACTGGAGTTATCCTTTTGTTGAACGTAGCTTTGTGGGTCTTAGTTCGTGTCTCCGGAGATTCAAGGGCATGGCAGCTCCTCTGGGAAATCGTTCCCCATTTGGTTTGGTTTTTGGCGATTATCCAATTAGCCGCGTATTTAATACTGAAGAACTTTGTCCTAGCGAGGTAAGGAATGGAAGGACTCGCAATTAAGCTAGTGGAAAAAGTTGTTTTAGTATTTACAAGAATTAATTTTTAATTTGATGTTTTTAAACCCAGAGTTCTGGTCAATTTTTTTTAATGTTTCGTTAATTTTCGTTTGAAAATGTCCTTGAACAAGTATTTTTAGAAGCAGAGATAAAACAAAAATCAATAATTTAGTACGTCTTAGTCAGATATAGTTTATGCATTTTGATTGAATATCCTTCGGTAAAAGTATAACACTGTGACAAACATATTTCATAAAAAAGGAAATTTTAATAAAATCAATACCGTATAATTAAAAGGATGTATATTTTTTGGACTGAAATTGGAAATTCCCAAAACGAATGTATTTCTTTCACATTTATTTTTCAGAGACTTCCTGGGATGGGCAATTCTGCTAAACTTTCTAGTATATGTAACCCTTCCGGTACCATTGGTGTACACGGGTATCCTTCTGGGTACTGGCTCGTACGCAATATACATGAGCGCTCTTATTGGATTGGCGAAAAGAGATCCCTATTTCTGGGAACAGGTGAGTTTACTTTGCACTTCTGTATTTTTGTCATGTTTTGCTATGTTTACGTTTTTCAGAGCACTGTTTTGCAAATGTAAATATTTTGACTTTTCTACTTTACTCAGTTTTCGTAGAAATCGGGTAAATAACCCAAAAGTAGTTGTCTGAACCTAAAAGGCTTTCAAATTATGAGATGGCTTCAATTTTTGAAATATTTGAAATTGTCAAGAAAAAAAAGTATCTGTAGAGAACTTCTTTATAGAAATAAATGACAATTCCATTCATAATGGAAGTGAAAGGGTCAAAATTTTCCCTTTTGCTAAATTATTTGTTTTAAAATTACAACTTTAGCAACACTTTTAATTAGTCATTCCCCAACTAACATGTTCTCTGACCTGGAAATTCGCATTTTTGGTTGACGCTTTGCATTTCAGTAATGCATCCAAATTACTTATCACTCACGCAAGGGTTGAAAATTTCGCTTCCCTTTCGTTTCCAAATTCGCCCATAGATCGTAATTTTAGATTATTCCGTTGCAAACCAAAACTGTTCAAATTTCATTGCCATAGAACTGAAGTGAAACCAAACGAAACGAAACAGAAGTTTGTTTTGGTCCTTTGGGACCACAGGAGAACTATTCCTAATGTAATCATAAACTTCAAATAGACGTGAATATTGGTTTGCCTTGAAGTCCTGTAATGGCATATTCTGTCCAGTGAATATAAAGTCCAGGAAGGACTTTCATACTTGCTTACTGCGTAGTTGTACATTTCAGTTGCAAATCTGAATATGGAGTGTCCTCTCCACAAAAATTAATGCTTTATTAAATCACTTTCGACACAATCATAAATAAAAGACTGCAAACAGTTCTCCTTTAGAATTACCTACTTCAAATTCTAAATTATGCTAGAAAATTTAAAAAACATCTTTAATAGAAAAATCAATAAGGAAAAAAAGTTTAACTCATTTAGTTGTCGTTCCAAATGTTCTACCATTGGTGAACTGCTACTAAAAACTTTTCTCCCAACGTTATTTCTGTAAATTTAATCCAGTTTGGACAATGTTGTTTTTAAATTGTTGGATTTAAATTTCTGCGATAAAGTTAACATCATTTTAACTGGTTCGCATAAAAAGCATTTAAAATTGTTTATCTTTCTCAGGATTTCTAATCTTTTTCACGGATGTAATTCTTCCGTAAATAACTTTTCTGGCAACATTGTCGTTCACTTGCTTTATTTATACAGTGTTGGTTTAATGTAAATGGAAATGGGAAAATTAGTTAATTAAACGATCCCGACAAATTAAAAACAAATTATATTAAACTTCTAAACGAAGCAAAAGTGGTAAAATTTTTATTAAAAGTGATTTTCGAAGGAATACTTCTGAAAAACATATTTTATGTATGTAGTATTGGTAATGTAAAATAGAGGGGGAGGGGAGGGGGGCTTACTGTAGTCAGTGTAATTTGTATGTCGCAAAATTACGATGGCACAGCTTACAACACTCAAAAAAAAAAAAAAAGTTTAAAAAGTTTTTTATGTCTTGAATTATTTCGAATTTTCTTATTTCATCCTTTCTCAACTTTTGTTAATTTACACAGTTCAGTATATTTGCATAAAATTACAATTTTCATTATTTCTTTCGGTTCCCTCATTTCGAGTGATAAATCAAAATCGTGAAACTGACATAAAAGGAGATTTTCAGAATAAATTTATTTTAATTGCTGTAGTCTTCGGATAATCCCAGTGGATGTTGAATTATTTTCAGGATTCCATTTCCCAGATTAAAATGCGCCAATATTTGACAAATTCAATTCAAAGTTATAAACTAATAACTTCCATAATCCTTTCGGTTTACAATTTCATTTGATTTTGAAGTTATATCCTTTTTGGTTTATTACTCTATATTCTAGCATTACAATTTGAAGTTATAGAAAATTCATTTATTTCCTTTGTCGTTTTCAGATTGGTGCGAATACTGTACTCATTTGTGCAGCAGCTGCAGTTGGTTTACTTTATTACTTTCTGGGGGAGGCCAAGCAAAAGCGAGCATTTTTGGAAGCCAAAAAGAGTTTAGAAGTGAAAATGATCATTGAAGAACAATCAGCTGAACAAGTAAGAAAATTCCTTTATAATGAACATTCATTTTTTATGGATTGTACAACAGAAGTCAATAAAATAAGATGATTTAGAGGAATCGTGAATAGTTTTCTAAATAATTTTTGTGGGTAGCGGGTCCAAATTGACTGATTGTGAGTGATGGTAATTGGGGAGTCCAGTTCTATTTGAATTTCCCTGTAATTGGCTCTTTCAATCTTCTTTCATATCGGAGAAACCAGGTTTCATCAATCAAAATTTGTTGCATCAATTCATCTCAAAATTCATTTTGTTTCCTACGATAAATAGAGAACTCTTTGTGAACATATGCAAATACAAAACAATTTGTTTGAGTAAACAAAATCGTTGGAATTGGACCACTTTGAAATCAAATATCTTGGATTGAGATTCTGTGCCTTTTACCTGAGAGTCCTGAATTTTCCGCCGCAGAAATATGGGATTTTCCTCTACGTTTTGGGCATGACAAAAATTTCTGACGAATATCAAAGGGTTTTCTCGTAAAGCGAATTTTTTTCTGTGCAAAATATGCACTATGGAATCAAGGAAGGGCCAAACAAAGGGATTGTGGGTGTGTTTCAGGAGTAGACTTTACACGATACCATATTATATTTTTACTTAAATTATAAATATTGTCAAAAAAGTTATTGAAATCGATTTAGTACATAGTTACAAACTGCGGTTAATCAATACTAGTATTTTCCAACTCACATTAAAGACATTCCTATTCAGAATATGGGACGTGATAAATTTTCAAAAAAATAATTTCTTTTTTGTTTCTTACAGGAACGATTACTTCTCTCTGTCTTGCCGGAGCATGTCGCTGTGAAAATGCGCCAGGATCTAGGATCAACAAACTCTGAACAATTCAAAAAGATTTATATGAGCCGCCACGAAAACGTCAGGTAAGATGAGTGAGTACCCCAGGTGAGATAATCAGCGCCAAATTCAGCATCTTCATTTTGGTTTCTCACTTCCGGATAGTGTTAGAATTTCCACAAATTTTCGTGTAGTAATTACGGTTGTCATGTCTCAGAATCCTCCAAACACTTATTTCAAAGTATATTACGGCTTCTGGAAAATCCATCAATTTTGCGAAAATCATTTTACAAGAACTTAAATAATTATCTGATTGAAACTTAAAAGGAATCGTCAAATTAATGCCACAAGGTTCTTTTTATTGATTTAGGTAATTGAGTGAAAGCTAGCCCCGAGATATTTTAATATTTGCGGCTCCATCGTAATTGATTTCGTGCTGTTATGCACCACTGAAATGTTTGCGGACAGTAAAATATTGAGGAGCCTTTGAAGCTTGAAATTCATTTCATTTTCATCATTCTCTCAGCATTAGTCTTTGTAGGATCCAACAATAAGATCAATAATCTTGGTTTCCATTTACTACAGTATCTCTTTTGTCAGTAGAAGGTGTCTTATAAATTGAAATTAATTATGCAGAGTCATAGAGTTTCTATTTACAAAATGGCATGACAAAATGTGAAGTATTCGAAATGGAAATTGATTCCAAATAGTTTAGATAACATTGATGTGGTGTCGGCAAAGTGGAATGTGTTAAAACTTTGCTATGCTACAATTTAGAGAACAAATTATTTTTGAAGTAAAAAAAACCAATAAGATTTGTTTTTCTATTTCTACTACTTCAATGGAATTTCTGGATACACAAATTAAATGCCTGTGGGAAATTCTGTCCTTCCATTCATTTACGCCCAACAAAATTACATTCATACAATTTATATTATTCGGAGAAGGGTTTATACAGAGCAACACCAATTTCAATTTCCGTTTTTCACAGCATCCTTTATGCAGACATTGTTGGATTCACGGCGATATCATCGACTTACAGTGCCCAGGACCTCGTTAAGATGCTAAACGAGCTGTTCGCCCGGTTTGATCGTTTGGCTGAGGTTAGCTTGTAACAAACAAAGTTACACGGTTGCATCATAAAATGTAATTGCTTTTTATTATCCGACTTCCAGAAGTATCATCAATTGCGAATAAAAATTCTTGGCGACTGCTATTACTGCATCAGTGGAGCTCCTGTGGAAAGACCAGATCACGCCGTCCTCTGCGTCCACATGGGCCTCTCTATGGTGAAGGCAATCAAGTGAGGGTCGCTTTCATCCAATCGATATCGATTATGGTGGAGAAATGTATTTTTTTATCCAATTTTTATCCTATTTGCAGATATGTTCAGCAAAAAACAAATTCACCAGTAGACATGAGGGTCGGCATACACACAGGCGCTGTATTGGCAGGTGTTCTTGGACAGCGACAGTGGCAATTTGATGTTTACTCGAAGGATGTTGAGCTGGCTAACAAGATGGAATCAAGTGGAAAAGCTGGGTAAGTCATCAATGACGAAAAAATTTAATTAATTAAATGCACCCTCTTCTTATCTGATACTCTCATCATTAGGGTGGCATCAATGAAAATATTTTTCATCTTCTTTCGACACATACGATTAGATAGCAAATTGATTACGTAAATCATTTTAAATTGAAATCCCGAACCATTTTTTTTTTTAAATATTAAGTACAATGAATAATAAAATAATAAAATATTCCCTTCCAACGAAATATTTTCAAAGTATGGTAATGAGGAGAAGAGTGGCCCCGGCAATTATCCCAGTTAAGTTTTACCAAAACTGGATAAAAACTCGTAAATTTTAAAAAGGTTAAAAGGATTATGCTCCACTTGATGTGGTTTATTCATACCGAAATTGCCTCGATAGAATTTTTAAAATTTCCGACTCGAGATAAAAGTTTTTTTTTGTTATTTTACTTTTCTTTTTTTTTGGTAAAGATGGAATCAACTATAGAGCAAGAAAAAAATGGAGGCTCTGGGAGATAGAAATTTCATGGGATTTATGTAGTTTAAAAAATTTCGCAATATAGGTATATTTTTCAGGGAATTCTTAAACTGACTGTGAGTACAGAAGAAATACTTAAACTCTTTAATAAAATAATAATACTTAATGTATTATAGTAATATAACTATTAGCACTACTCATTTTGTTTTTCTTGTCTTTACAGGCGAGTGCACATTTCAGAAAATACTCTCGGATTTTTGAGTGGAGAGTTCGAAGTTGAAGCAGCATTCGGCGAAAAACGGGAGGAGGCTTTAAGGATAGCCGGAATAAAAACGTACTTCATAACAAAAGTAATTAAGCCGGTGAGTGCCATGTCGCTTCTTACACCTACAGAATTCTGAAAGGAAAAGAAAGCAATGTTTGCTTTAATACCCTTAGACGTACAACAGCATTTATAAATAATATAAGGAAATCAATTGTACACGGCAAGCAAATACACCGAAATCGATTTTTAATCATCCTCTTCATTGGCTTTTATCTACCAAGAAAGTTCAGCATCATCTGAATACAAAGGTGTTTACAACTTGAATGAATTCATGTGTGAAATCATGTTTTCTTAAGATGTGAAAGAAAATTTAAAAATACTCTTGTAGTCCCTCTACCTCTATTTCTTCAACACTTCCCTGTCGTATATTGCTGACGTTTTTTGTGAAATTGCGATGCTCGACAAAAGCACGAACAAACATCAGCTCAATTTATGTATAGCTATATTCATCCATAATGTCAGACTTGCGAAACTCTAGAGGTCGCAAGGACCTTGCAAGTGCAGCAAAAAGTAGTTTTATAATCTGTCAAGGACATTTTTAAAAATACCATCGGAGATTGAAGACATTGAACGTCTTCCGCAAAATGGTATAAAATGGGGCCGTGCAGCATTTGGGCCTAGGTTAATTTTATAGTCATCGAAAATATAATCAATACTTTACTTCAACTTTACTTTATTTTTGAATTTGTGTATTGCAGTTTGTAGCAGTTGGGAAGAAAAATGGAACAAATGCGGGAGAGAATGCGACTGCGGTGGAGTCCGTGGAGATAGTTCCCGATGAAGACTCGAAAGTCAGTGTAAGTTTTCCGAAGTTTTCTTTCTATAATTTTGGTTATCTTTACTATTTTATATTTATGACATACGTTGTTGACAATTATATTTAAAACAAATTACTTGAATAGATTTTACATTAGTTGAACTTTGTGTTTGCTAGACTAAATAACCCTAATCAGTTCCAATCGATCGATCGACATAAATTCCAAATCACAAGTAGTAGACCGCATCAGTGTTGAATGATGCGTGAATCCATAAATTCATCCCCCGTCCCGAAAGATATGAACCTGAACCCACTTCAATCTAAAGCTCCCATCTTCGGCATGCATCCGAGAATCCTAAACCTTCTGCCACATTTCACGGAGGATCCTTCGTCGTCCCGATAGCACCATCTGTCAGGAACGTCGATGTCCTGATGTTAAAAGTGCGCGAAGGCAATTTCACTGGCGCTATTAATTCCAATCAATTGTGAAAATGTTCTCGATACGCGAACGTGTTGGTGTGCTGCTATTTCGCAAATGACGGAAGGACCCAAAATGGATGTGGTTAAATGCCCGAAGGAGTTCGGGTGTGAGCGATGAGGCGTGACAAATTGCAGCATAAGCCAATTGTTCTAAAATTGTTTCACATATTTCAGGCAAATTCGGGGGACGAGGATGGGAATGCAGCAGCGAACAGGGAGAAGGAGGAGGACTTCAAGCAGCGACTCAGAAAGGAATTGGTATCACGAGATGGTCACGGGTTAGTATTGCAGGAGTCCGATTTATTAGTTCCTATTAAATAGAAGAAATCCCTTTTTTTCTTGCATAACTATTAGAGACCTATCCAAGGACACAACCATGTTTCTGACATTCAAAAACAGTGAATTGGAAGTCGCGTATGCAGCTCATCGAGAACCCTTCTCATCTGTGCCACTTTTTGCATCCCTTTTAGTGCAAATCATTGACCTTCTGTATTCCTTCTTGATACTGCCAAGGTGAGTTATATTTTCAGTATTGATTTCCATACAATTCAAAATGACTTTGTTCCACCTGTTCAGAAGTTCCTTGAACAGATAATTATTCATTTTTTAGAAGAGACAAACAGGGATTTATGTTTCTACATATATTGTAATAAAAACAACAGTTTAAAAACTGTACTAATATTATGAAATTATGCAATTGCATTTTCTAAGTAATGTGATCAAAATAGTAATTCAATAAGCTGCACATTTAAAGAAACAGTAAATATTTTATTCAATACCTACACTAATTAATCCGGACTAATTGGAGCTCTAGGTCATCCGAATCAATGAAAGTCCATATTAAGCAAAATATAACCTAAAACATGAGCCAAACTAGTGTTTACGTATAGGACTATAAAAACTACATGTATTTTGAAAAGAGACAAAGTAATTTGGTAAATAATTGTACAAGAGACAATTCTAATCATTGCATTACCTACAAGATTCGAATAGTAACCAGACTAAAGAAATTAGTAAAAAACTACCAAGAAAATGACGGTGAAGGGTTTATGGCACGGTACAAAACTGCGTTTGTTAATTATTTGCATTTATTACTTATAATATTAATTTCCTTTTTATAAATAGCTGTTTAGATTAAGCGATCGATCGCGACGTTCGGTTTAATGGGGTTCAGATTAATAAGGTTCTACTGTACGTTCTCTTAGTTCTATCCAATGGGTATGTTCTGTAGGTTATAAATGTGTTTTTGGTATGTGCTTCCTTTCATTACGAATTAAATGGATTCAGCTATAATAATATCGAGTATTTTTTATAGAGTTTTATAAAATGATGATTAAAAATTTTCAGGCACTTATGAAAACGTAAAAATCCCGTTAGGAAAGTACACCCTTTCAAGTATGTACCTCCCGAAATGCTCGATGTATGTATGCATTTGTGTATTTAGGTACGCTACTGAATTTTTCTTCTTTGTACTAATTTAGGTCATCTGCATACTGTGTAGTTCTGTTTTAACGTGGGGACATATTGATCTGCTGGGACAATGTAAACATCCTTTTACCCTTCTGCAACAGATTTAGCGTTCCTGGAAGTGATGAATATTGTGTAAAATTTCACAACAATATTGCTTACAATTTACATTGGAAAATGTTTCGGTCGTAACTCCTTGTATCTATGTTACTAAATGAAAAATATATGAGACTCTGTGTTCTTGCATACATGTTTCCAATGCACTAAACTTATGTACGTAATCAATTTTGTTTTAAATTGAATCTGCGGAAAACAGTTCAATTTGCAATCTATTTAAAATTAATATTTCACAGTATTAAAAGAAAGGGTGACATAAGAAAATGCATGTCTAGATTTTTGCATAGAATGAGTATATTTTTCTACATCTAGGGTATCACGTAATTGGTGTGACCAATTGCTTCCTTAGCCTTACTAGTTTGATTACAAATAAAAAATAAATTATTTAAAAAAACAAAAAACCCGACTGCATTAAGAAGTATCAACTGAAAAGCGAAAAACAAGTTATATTTAATCTATAGAAATTTGTAAAAGCAATGTATAACACAATATGAAATGTTTATGTGTTCGGTACCTCTTAAGCAAATATTAAAATATAGATTATGTATTATATAATTAATATAACTTAAATGTTAGAAGGATACTGCAGGCGGGGGTAAGCTAATAGTCCAAGTGGTAGTCTTTAAGTGAAAATATTTAAATTTTTTACTACAAATTTGTTTTGATAATTATTTAGTTGTCCCCGACTGCAATATCCTTTACAACATTTAAGTTATATTTATATAACTGGTCATGGTCTATATTTTATTATTTCCTTAAGGGTATCGAACACATAAACATTTCATATTGTGTCACAGATTACTTTTACAAATTTCTATAGATTAAATATAACTTGTTTTTCGCTTTTCAGTTGATACTTCTTAATGCAGTCGGGTTTTTTGTTTTTTTAAATAATTTTTTTTTTAATAATAAATTGGTCGCTTAAAAAAATTACAGCGATTTTATACATAATCTAAAAAATATCTAAATACCTGATATAAAAAAAAAAAACTTAAATAAACTACTATTTCTTCTGCAGGCTATGTCTTCATTATATGATTGTTGGCGCACCCTTGATATTGATTGCACTTTCAGTATTCATTTCTATTGCAGAGAGCTTCCCATCGGTAAGTGTGATTGTCGCCTTAGATATATTTTTGTTCTCATTTTATATTTAAACTCTTTATTTGCATAATATATTGCTTGTGTGTAAGGTTTTCCATGTTATTGTTATATACAACTAATAATTGTGTAATGTTTCAGATAATTCCAGGCTTAATGGTTAAAATTAGTAAAAAGTTTAATGACACGTTCTGCTTGAGGCGTTTTGCTGCAGTTCTCATAATTATTTCTCTCGGCTTAACTAATTTGACTGATATGGTGAGTAAAACGAAGCTAATTAGTTCCATTGCTTGAAATACAAAATTGCTGTTAATAGAAATATTACTATATTTTAAGTTCGTCAATTCATTTAGCGAATGCAATATTAAAAAAAAACTAAATTCAAAATCAGATTGCAGTTTTTGCTTATGAAGTACTTGATTATTACCGACAAATAATTAATTTCTATACATTTAATTTTTCAGTGCTACTACGGAATGCGAAGTTCCATTAAGACTGAAAACTCAACAAACATGACATTACAATTTCTACCACTGCTTTCGAATATCTCTAACTTGGACCCGCCGTTGGACACGCTCCTATATCCTTCTTACATGAGTAATTTCAGCGTCCTGATTCTAATTGCCATTGCCGTGATTGCTCAGCTAACTCACATCGTAAAAATCATTTTTATGGTGATGTTTACAGGTGTGTTCCAACAAAAGAGATTAATTTTATTTTCCTTGACATTCCGACATTCTTTTCTTCATCAGTTTTACATTGCTTGGTGAATATATTCGTCTTGGAAGAGGAATACATTTACGAGGATCAACTTGCATGGAACATGTAAGAAGATTTATTGTATTATTCGTTTCATTTGCTGCTAATTCCCAAAGAAAAATATTGATTATATAACGTTAGACTGAAAAGTTTTAATATGTTTTCCGGAAGCCTACATGCAAATTGCTGTGGTTAGAAAGTTCTTAAGGGGGATGAGTTGGATGAGTTTAAGATTGAAATACAACTGGTGACAAAGTGTTCCGAAAGACTTAGACAGATGTTGCAAATGTTCTAAGCGATATATTCAAGAATTATACCATAACATAATTTTCCTGAAAAGCACAAAGAATTCCGTTCACCCTTTTAACGATATTTAAATTTCACATGTCGTAATAATTTTGGGAGAGATATGGAGGAATTAGAAAGTTTTCCGTGTTAAAGATTTCTGGGAGACGTTTTTGTTTGTGAGCAGTTTACACATTGTGGCTTTCGGTTGGACTTGGAATTGATGAATGAGCCTTACGCCCTTACCTGTTTTTTATTGTAGAAACTTATTTGGAATTTGGAATATCGTCTTTAAAAACAAATTTACTCTCTAATATGTGCGTGAGTGTGTGTGAATACCTGATCTTGGATGCATGCTTAATAATTATATCAGCTTAATCCATATCGAAAATCATACTGAAGAGTAATACAAAAACATCATTACATCGTTTTTAATTAACAACCTTCTTTTTAGCGGCCTACCAATTCGATTCAACGCTTCATCAATTTTATTCGTAGTGGCAATTTCTTTATCCTTTCTTGCTCGACACGTAAGTTTCTAATTTGTTTACTTTTGATGTATTTTTCTACTAAACAAAACTTCCTCACAGATGGATAAAGAAGATCGTGTAATCTTCAAATGGAAATCTGAAGTAGCTGAACAAAAGGAGCGAGTTAGTGACATGCGACGCCGTAACGAGGCTCTTGTCTACAATGTTTTGCCCATTCATGTTGCAGAGCACTTTATGAAGAACAAGAAGCGATCTCACGACGATCTTTACTCCCAAAGTTACGCTGAAGTCGGTGTCCTTTTTGCAAGTATGCCTAATTTTACAGGTACGTTCAATAGTATTTTTTATTTAATATCGCATTTATAAATTTAAATTGAACAATTAGATTTCTATTCTGAGGAAACCGTAAACAATCAAGGACTTGAGTGCTTGAGATTTTTGAACGAAGTCATATCAGATTACGATGCTGTACGTGTTCCCTTAAATTTAATTGTATAACAAAAAACTTATGGGAATTTGATTTTAGTTACTGGAATTACCACAATTTCAAGATATTATAAAAATTAAGACGATTGGATCAACTTACATGGCGGCAAGTGGATTGAATCCTTCCAGGCAAGTGAAACCAGATGATCCGATCATTGTAAGATGGGCGCATTTAGCACTGCTGGTGGAATTTGCTCTGGACCTAAAGAAGGCATTGCAAGGGATTAATGAACAATCTTTCAATCACTTTGTATTGAAAATGGGAATCAATCATGGCCCTATAACTGCTGGTGTAATTGGGGCAAGAAAGCCACATTATGATATTTGGGGTAACACTGTCAATGTAGCATCCAGAATGGAAAGCACTGGAAAAGCGGGTGCGATTCAAGTAAGAAACTAACCAATTCTCTTCAATTCTAATCAATCAATTCTCTTCATTGTACATAATTTTGAATTAGGTCACAGAGGAAACATGCCAAATTCTTCAAACTTTTGGGTATACCTTTGAACAGCGTGGCTTGGTATCTGTGAAAGGGAAAGGACAGCTAATGACGTATTACCTTCAAGTAAGTTCAGTTAATATTCTTTGGCAAATATTAATTTATGTATATGTAAAATTAATTTTAGGGAAAATCTACACGAGCAAATCCATCGTCTCCAATGTTATCAGCCGTAAATACAATGGAGCCACTTCCAGAAGTAGAGGAACCCACCGAAAGTCCCAAACTGAAGAGCGCAAAGGACTCAGATACGAGTGATTCTGCACAAAATTCAGCAACAAAGTCAAATCTAATTTTAACTCTTGATAAGTCAAATACCAATACTGATGTTACCCCAGGAAATGATCCCAGATCCCCCAGGACATCGAATCCAATTCTCAATCCTCTCTCGGATGGATTAGATAAAGTTGAAATACTTTCGAGCGTAAAACAAAATGGCATCGAAAATAACGACATAGATGGAGAAGTAGATGTAGATGTTAAAACACCTCTTCTAAATCTTAATAGTACTAATTCAGAATCTAGGGAATATAACGCCTGTGAAAAGGACTCATTGATAGCAAAACAATAGAAACAGTTTGAGAGCGAGCTCAAAAACTATGAATATTGAATTGAGACAAAAAAAAGTCATTTAGTTCGGAATTTTCTAATTTTGTACTTGAATTTTTTATAGGTGAAATTTTCAGAATTACTAGTATTCTGGATACTACTAGTATTACTAGATAGAAGTTCATCGAAATCCCCGATCAATTCATTCAGGACACGCAGGTACTCCTTCCCACCCAAGTAACTTTCGTCGTACATTTCGTTAAAATTGACAATACTAGCGAATATGATCGCAATGTGATGATGATTCTCTGAATATTTGGCGGTGTTCTTCAACTGTTCAGCCACGTGCTTGGGAATGATATTATGGAGGAGCATGTCGGCTTGGTTCTTCATGTTCTGAACCCGAATTTTGTCCTGATTGGCCACAGCATTTCCATAAAATGTCAACCTGTATCCAATCTCAAATTCCCTGTTAAGGAACCAAACCAAAATCAGTAAAAGCAACAAATCCAAGTAAATCTCAACCAAATAATCTTTGAACCATTTTATATCGTCGTACAACAATTGTTTGTCCAAAGTCTCGTTACCGCCATTTGCATTCCATGTCTTTGGTTTCTCCAAATTCGCAACTAATTGCCCAACGGCAATTACCACAAAACAAAGTCCAGCCAAAAGTGCCAGAATATTTCTCATCCAGCAGTTCAATTGCGTAAAATTACAAAAGTGCACAATGCACACAAAAATCAGAAATCCATAATGGTACTCAAAGGTTTCCACCTGATGGATCTCCTGAAGCGTGAAGTTGATGATGATCAACATCACCGGCAATGACATGAGGACAGCGAGGTAAATGTGCCAAGGATACCAGCTGGAGATCGCCTCAAAAATTCTATCTGCACAGGACTCATTCTTGTTCTCTTGGGATTTGGCCTTCATCGAGTGGCGACGGCACATTTGCCTAGTGAACAGGAACAATGCGAAAAACTGGATGGTGGTGAAAATTGTGAATAAGGATACCCAAACCCGGAATGATGAGCTAACAATGGACGCTGTCATTAGGAAAAGCGATCCGGAAATAGCCAAGTAGATGACGATCCCCACGAAAATGTCAATGTACGTATTGTACCTGGGGGTGGCCAGCGTTGGAGGGCCTTCTGTTTCGTTCTCGCTCCCAAATCTGTGGGCCTTGGAGCGAAACTCACGCTCCATTTGTTCAGACTTAAAAAACAAATTGAAATTGTTCAAGGGCGGCTTAACTAAGTAGCTTCTTTGTGATTTGGCATTGTCGCACACGCAGCGGATCAGCTGAAGATCGGATTGTTTCCGGAGTTGCTGTAGACAAGCAGCAAGTGGATCAGGGATTGGTTGGTTCGGCTGGAGGGTTGGGGCCATTGGTGCGGGTAATTGGGGGTGATTCACATTAGTTAGACTGGATGTTGAACTGGTGAAGTAGCCAGAGACACGACGCTGCGATATGGCGGATTGATTGAGAGCATAGATCTGTTGCTGAATGCTAGATCGGCGCCTGTTACTCTTAATACCAGAATAATTTCGGCTAGTTGCGGAAGGACAAATGTTTAATCCATCTGGCCAATTACCGGAATTGTTGCGCGTTGGCCCATCTACAGCGCGAATAGCAAGAGTTGAGCTTCTGGGCCGTCCCACTGGGGATGATTCCGAGTTGTCCTTACTGCGACTTGTAGCTGCCGAACCTACCAAAGGGTGAGATATCACTTCTTGATTGAGAGATGTAAGAACGGATATCAATGATGTCATCAAACATGGAATGCTGACCCGGGGAACAGCAACTTCCCTCAGGTGATCTGGAGTTGCTGGGAAAACTGCTTGTGGGCGGGTTTAAATTCGATAATTTTTGTGGTATTTCCTGCATGTGGCAGCTTGGCCTGGGTGTTTCAATAACCACTGGAAGCTGCTGATATCCATTCTGGTCAACAGCTGGGCCTTCTTCAGGTGGCTTCCCCTTTACTGCTGCAGCCTCCGCCTTCTTCAGATCTTCAATTTTGCGCAGGAATTTCGGTACTTTCCAGTTGCGAAGCTTAACCGTATACTTGAAAGGCTTTGCGTCATCTTCAGGGGGAGCCTTGCCATTAGATATTGGTCCAACAGGAGATGCTGGAGGAACTATCGGCTGAATTGATGATATATTTGTTGCACTCTGTGAGAGTGTAACGCCGTTTGTGAAACCGTCTTGGGGCGAAATAGACAACCGCATACAACATTCTGGTTTTGGTATTGGATTCAAACTGCCACTCTGAGAATTCGTGATATCCTTGCGGTGACCAACCACGAAGAATGTACGACGGCCGAAAACTTCTTCACATTCTTCCAAAAAGTAGCAGTCCCCCAAGAAACTACAAGTTTCGTGTGAAATGTGAACCTGTTCTGGTCGGCCAGTTGACTCCATTCTATTTGCGTGAGTTACATCATTGCTCCAAACATCAAATTTAACTCGGCGAGTTCCAACAATGCCACATAAAACTGTTCCAGTGTGCACACCAACCCTCATCTTGACTCCCTCATGCCTCTGGGCGTCGAAGGCCCTCATTGCAGCTATCATTCCCAAACCCATTACAACGCAACAAAGAGCATGATCTGGTCTCGGTTCCGGACATCCTGACACACAATATTAACAGTCACCTAAAGTGGAAACTTTTTCGCAGCCATTCAAAGCGCAAAGACCATCGAATCGCTCGAAGAGATCATTCAATATCTCCACCAATTGTTCAGCAGTCGTAATCGAGGATATTTTCGTGAATCCGACGATATCGGCAAACAGGATGCTGACATTGGTCATGCTGTGCATGTGGAATGGTCTGAAAAGGGATTTGACATCGTTCGAAGGACGTGGTCGCATATTCTGCTCTGAGGTGATCGCATCCAACTCAACTTAGCCCCGCACTGCTGCAGTTCCTTAAGCATTTTAAAAAAGTCTTATAGTTGTGTATTCAGTTGCAATGGGACCATTGTTTTCTTTCCATAATTTTTGGCAAGATCATAAAAATATCTGTAAGCTTTGTAAAGTATTAAATGATCTTGCCACTAAACTTGGTTTCTCGAATATAACAGAAGGAGGAATGAATGGTGTGAAACATATTACCCTAAATGTGATTAGCTAAATAATTAATGTGATTGAGTGTAAAAAATAAAGATGTTCACTTCGTAGGCTGCTGTCATTTCATGATAAATGTCTCAATAATTAATTATCAATAGAATCTGAATAAAACGTGGAAATTTCAATTAAGAATTGATTTCGTTTTTAATCAAACTGTCATATTTTTTTGAGAATTTTTTTATTTTGACTAGAAATTTTTGTTCTAATAATTATATAAACATTTTTCAGTATTCGTTCATAATTACTAAATATAAATGTCGTTATTTTATAGCATTAAACAATGATTATTTAAATAATATTTTCATGAAAAGCTTCCATAAAAGTTTTGAAACTTGCTTTTTATTTTAGAAAAGTTACTTAATTTTATAAGTAATCAATTTTTCTACTCACCAATATAAGACAAAAATTAATTTTGTAATTAAAACAACATATTGCAATTTAGTAAAACTCTATATAATTTTTAAAAAGAAAAATGTGTACGCTTTATGAGTTTAAAACGAAATCAATGTTGATAACTGAAATAAAAAATGGATCTAATCAGATAGTTATACATATAATACCCTAGATAAATAAAAAGGAATAAATCTATTTTGTGTGCAATTCATTTAAAATACCGTAATTAAAAATATTTTGTGTATATGGGATGGTTTTATATGTCCTAATGAAGTTGTGAACTATTGTGATTTTTATCAAGATTTCTAATAAGTAGAATTTATCACTTTCAAATTCAGAAAATAGAAATAAGCGATGGAAGTCACAATGTACTATAGGAAAATATATTTAAGCATAAGTGATCGATGGTGAATAAATTCAAACGATATCTTCTAGCAAATATAATATATTGAATCAAAAATGACTTTGTAATTTAGTTGTTGTTTCTATGGTCGTTGCTGACAGAAAAAAAATACAAACAAGTACATTGTTAAATTTGCAATATAGAATTTCATAGAATCTCAAAATCATGGCCGCTACCCCGTTCTTTCAACGCCCATGGTTGTTTTACTGGCTTAATATACATTTATTGAATTGTTTTAACGTTCTGGATTATTAATAATATTTTCCTTATTATTTTACTTCTAATACAATACTAGAAAAAAGTTTGAACCATCAACTTACAAAACAATATTTGGCTCCCCATTATAGACTTTTATTGGGAACCACGATGTGATACCAAAATTTAGAACATTCGCGTTTTTTACGCAGACAACATGGATATTGACAATATTCTGTGCTTAAAGTGTCCTGATACATCCAAATTCACTTCGAACGAAAGTTGATTTGATTACTACAGCTTGATTTTTGAATACACACAGCATACGTTCGTATTTCTTTCAATTGTTTAAGAGAATTTGTACATAATCAACTTTTTATTTAGCACAATTGAACTCAACGTGCGGAAATTGGAGTGTTCCAGTTTTACACTCACCCAGAAAATTAAAACCAATTTCAACTTCACAATCGCGGCAGGAGCTTTGGCCCATTTCGCATCCGAGACACGCACCCGGCACGTCTTAAAGTGTTCTAATTTGTCCCAAAACAATTTTGTTTAAGCATCCAAAACTAGCGATTGTCACAGAAAGATACATTTTACCCGTGTTTTGAGAAAGATAATTATTTTCGTACAGGAAATTTTCAATTTCATACATAAATTGATGTTCTATAAATTAATAAATTGAGGTTCGATGCACACAAGAGCATATGTATTTGTCAATCAAAACATCTGGGCAAAATGCCAACCAATTTCACCAAAAGAAGAGATAGTCTAAACGAATGTGCTGTGCATACTTAAACTTTATTGTCAAAATTCTAAAAGATCAAAATCTTGTGCATTTTTAGAGCATGGTGTTTTTTCTTTTATATAATTAATAAGTTTGTTTTAAGCTGCTCTCTTTGCAACAATTGCGTCAATTATTTTAAAAACTTCTTCGAAAATTTCGTCCACACTTCTTTCGGCATTTATCTGCAGAAGAAATCAAACAATAAACTCAGTCTTTATTTTAACTAATTGTAGAAAAACTCACAATCACAGTTTTATCTTTGTATTGCTCAATAATATCATTTGTGTTTTTCCTGAATGTTTCCAAACGCTTCTTGATGGTTGCTTCGTTGTCGTCCGCCCTAACTTGATCGGATTCCTGTGCTCTGTGAAGGATGCGCTTCTTCATTGTTTCCTGTAAATTTATTATTAGTGTGGAAATGATTGCGGAGTTTAGTAGTTTACACACATCTGTACAGTCAAGGAACACGATTAAATCAGCGGGGGCAATAAATTTCTCAAACTCTGTTCCTTGGTGTTTCTCCCGTGGATACCTGATAAAAGAATTTTATTTTATTTTACGGAACTTTTATAATCGAAAGATGTAAGTACTTACCCATCTATAAGGAATCCTGGGGAATCCTTGACTTTTAAAATAGCTTTTTCGAGCAGTTGAAGAACATCTTCATTCGGAACCAATTTTCCTTCCTTCATTATTGCTTCGAGTTCCTTGCCCTTTTCCGAACCAGAAGTCACCTATGATTTAATAGTGAAAGCAATGTTTTTTTTTAAAGAACACTTCGGTACTTCAGCCCTCAATAAGTCGCCGGAACTGATGTGTGTGAAACCGAACTTTTCTACAATTTTCGCACATTGCGTGCCTTTTCCACATCCAGGTCCTCCGAGTATCCACACAATGGGAGCGTTTATCTGAAAATATTCGAAATTGATTAAAATAATAGCGTCATGCTTAGATCATTTTGCGCATATTGCAAAGCAGCAATTTCGTTTATAAAGAATTTTCCAACCAATTAGTACGCGAGGCTTGAAGGAAAATTAACAAGACTTTTCTGGAAAGAATCCTATAAAGCAGAATTTTGTAGCGCTACAAGCGACTTACAACACATGGCTGTCCTTCCAGTGTAGCTTGCATGTTCCTCTGCTTTTGTTCGGCCTCTCGTTTCATGGCCAATTGGTGACAGAAAAACAACTTAAAATTTCACCGATGTCAGCATCCGCAAATATTGAAGAAAAAGAATTAATCAACCAAAGCTCAAATCTAATGCCTGCATTTTTAATTATTCAGCAAAACCTTAACAAAACCAAATGGAAAACGATGCCTTGTCAGGATCTTTTGGGGCACAATTTCTGGCTCATTTACTACCTTTTTTCTGCATTTACATGTTTGAGGCTTTTTACAGTTGTGTGATTTACATTTCATCATTTTGATTGATTTTCAATTTATTGTTTTTTTATTTTTTTGTTATAATCGAAAAAAAGAAATGGAAAATTTTGAAAAGAACTGAATTTTAACTGAACCTAAAAAAATTCAATTGAAAACAATTTTGTTTTTAAACATTATTCATAGCCAATTCGATCATAATAGAATTCTTACATTTTAATTTTTACATTTTACATTTTTTTAAAGAAGATAATAATATAATGAAAATATTTCAAGTAAGCGGATGATTTTTCAAATACAAAATATAGTGATAAAAATGTTTACAATAAAAAAAATATGTTTTGAAATTTAAACATTTTCAAGAGATTCAAATTTCTTTTCGCGTTCAGATATTATCAAAATTGCTTTGGCAAAAAATGAAAGTTTAACATGACATAATTGTTTCAATACCGTTTTACCGAAAAAAGGGGAATGAATAATACTATTAAATAGAAAACGAATTAAAAGTTGGAAAAGAAATTCGAAGACGGGGAGGACAGTTCTAACTTTAGCTAAGTAAAATTTGTTTGAATCGATTGTGTTACGTGACAAGATGTTCTTGTTCTTGACGAACAAGTAAAACTAAGAAAACTTTGAACTTATATATGAACATTTTTATAAATAAGAGTGCAACAGCCTCGTTCCAATGATTCTCATTTCTTGTGGAGAAGTGATGGCCGGAAATATGCAGTTACAACAAGTATTTTAATGCTCGGCTTATTAACGGTCCGTGATGTATGGCTGTGTAGGCTTGTGTTCATCGCCTTTGATACGAAAATTCACTGAAAATCGAGTATTTTTAACGCAATCATAGTTTTGAAACGTGCGTCGAGGCATTTTAATGTTTTCCGACACAATTGCTGTTCACAATCAGAGAAGCTTTCTGGGTTACATAAACTCGCCCACGTTATTTATATTTATATATAAACATCAAATCGCCAGTACGCAGCTTCGGGCAAATACGTGTACACCGAAACGAGCATTGCTTGTTGTTCCATTAACACTTACCCTTTCATCGAGGCCTCCCCTGAACCGTGCTTTGTATGTCAAGGTCATTCGTCCAAGGAAAAATTACTTGGTGCAAAACCAGGAAGACGAATTTTGCAACTGCCTACTGGAGATGGTACTCACCATGATTATCTGCACTCGTACCCCACTTCTGCTCACCAATTTAAGCGCGACACTGCACCAACTCGCACGGCAATATTAACACCGACCAAATTACACGGAACTTCACCGTCGACTAATCTCGAGACACTTGGCGCGTACTTGTCGACTTCTAGGGGTGAACAACGGGACGCGGAGCTTTCTTGTGGGCAATTGATAAAGTTCCCGTTCAAGAGGGTTATTTACAGAAGACGGGCGAGAGAAGCCTCCACCTTGAAAAAAGGTGCCACCCCAAATCGGATGGGATCTGGGCCACAAGGTCGCAGATGCAGTTGCCGTCATTGAGGCTGATGTATTCGTGGCGCCTGTGTTGCGGACTATATTTCCTACTCAACCCTTTGATGATTGTGAGGGGCCGTGCCGTCGAGACTGTTTTCTGGGACAGAGCGGGGAAAATTTAAGTTTATTGGATTTGAGAAAGTTTGAGGTGCCGTGGATGGAGCTTTTTCGATATTCGGAGGCAAAAGTTAAGTGTGAATGTTCAAAAAATTAATTTCATAATTAATTATTATCAGCCAAATTAAAAATATTTTGGAGGCAACCAAGCAGAATATCTGAGATTGTTTTCATGCCAACGTTTTTAAATTGCTTATTTTATTATATTACCTGCTTATATAATTGTGATTCTTCGCTCAGAGAGAAATATTTTTTTCGAAATTCTGTTAAGTAGGTACGTCTACAATTTTAATTATTTGGAACACAATCAAATTAGTGGCGAACATTAAGAGAATACTTGAAGTAGAGAAACATGAATATATAACTTAAATTAACATTCTACTTGTCGTATTTGCGTTAAATATTATATGAATAAAACAAACAAATAAATATCGTGTATTGGAAGTGCATTTTTGAGATTTGAGCCATGAAACTTGAAGTGTACTGAATAAAACAAAAATGTTTTTATAAACTTTATTTATGTAATAACATGAAGTTCGGACATTGCGTCTTAGACTGAAAGTGAAATTTTTATTAGAAAGCATATTGCACCGGTAGACCAAAATGGTGGATGATGCAAAATTCGACCTGCTCCTGCTGCAACCCTCGCTTCTGGGGGGTTATCTCAAAAATACATATTCTACCATCTATACGTTGGCACTTCGCCAATTAGTTTTAAGGCTGCTTATATAATTGTTACTTATACCACTTTGTAAATATTTTATTATAATTATTCTTATTGTTATTTTTTATTATGTAGTACTTTATAAATTCGATATTAAATGCTTTACTCTGGGACTAAAATTTGAGTGAAGAGACTACAAGAATGTATCCAGAGAATGTGTCTCGGCTTCGTGCAGCATTTGCCTAAAATTAAATCCGCCATTCGCAATATTTCCATTCATTTGTGATTTTTGGTGGTCCGAATGCGCATCTGTGCTGTTTTTGAGGTAGCCATTCGTCAAGCTAACGTGATGGCTAACTGTTGGCACCACTCCTGGCACATTTTCCTCGATGTCCTCTACTACCGTCTCTACTTTTTGAACATCTTTGTTAACTGTTGAGTTGATTCGTTTTATTTCTGTTGATGTCGTCGGCTGATCCCCAGTGAGTTGCTCAATGTGATTTAGAATAACTTGTTCAAACTCGCGCTGGACGGAGGGGCTATCTGTGTCACCGTCAACCTGGAATGTGTAAGTAGATTACACTTGAGAATTTTAAAACATTATCTTCGCGTTATATATGCAAATTGCTTTTATATAAAGTCGTTTAAAGAACGCGGTAAACGATTGGGAAAAGTCGTTAACAACCTACTAGTAAAAAAGATCATATTTTAATGTACTTTATAAAACTTTCTTTTTGACCACTTGAGAAGTTTAGTTTTTGTTCTTGAAAATCCCCGCATTTGATTGGAAGGAAAACACAGGTTTTTTTTTAAGCCAAGCAAATCTGATTCAGACACATCCGTTCACACTTTCTTACATTCTGGTCGAGTCGAAACTTTGTCCACCTAATTTCGATAAGGGGGGTTCTAGGACCTAGGTGGACCTACCTCGATGTCCCACGGCCAGAGGTAGTAGGGGCTCGCGGCGGATGTGTCTGTATTAATTACAATGAACTATCGTTAATTAAAATTTCAACATCTCATAGGTAAAAAAAAAAAAAAACGGACCCGCCGCAGATGATGGGTGTCGGGCCTAATATTAGACGAGTCCTTTCGAAGGGCTTAGTCTGCCACTGGAGAGACGCATTTTTTCCTATGAGGAGATAAGTTGCGAAGGATTTATTAACTTCTTTAAAATTCCAAACGTTCTAACGCCATTGAAATGCAATTATTCAAAAGCGTATTTGAAGTGAAACAGTACAACTATACCTACGGTTAAAATTCAAAATGTATGACCACTGTGTTGACGTCACGTGCCGACAGTGTACGGAAAAGTGTGAATTGGCCTTAATAAGTAATCTGCATAGTAAACAGTGGATACTATTTTGGATAGAAAGCATTCTTTAAAAGTATGTCGCAAACGAAGGCTGTGTGCTTTGTTTATTTATATCCTGTCCATAGTACAGCAATCCATAAATAGTATAATGACAAATTAAAAGGCATCATGAGCGCATTCCAATCATTGATTATATTTGAAGATTAAAATCGTTCTCGGGTCAATTCAAGAGTTTTGAGTTATTCAATTGTGGTTTACTTACGATTGTTAGCCTGTTATTGCCATCCAGGGCTTTCAGCATAGGCAGTGTTTGTTCACGAAACAACTCCAATCTTCTTCGAAACGACGAGACCGTGTCGTCTATTCGTCCTCTACCAAGTTGCAGTTTCGAGCAGTCCAGAAGAATGATCGGTGGTCGTTGCTTGAACTGAAAAGCCAAGAATTATATCTGATGTAACATAAAAATTGCCATAATTGACTTACTCGTGTTTCAAAGTACTTGACTTGTTCCATTTTTCTGGGATATCCATCAATTATAATTCCTTTGCTATCTCCTTTTTGTCCCATATGTTTCTGAAGGAGTGAATTTACTGCCTTTTCAGGAACCAATTCTCCGGCGGAGAGGGCTTCCTTGACGGCATAACTTTCGGTGTTCGCTCGGGGGGCGGTGTCAGTAATTGTTCTAAGCAATCTTCCAACACTGTGCGAAATATTAGTAAATACCAGTACGGAAAAATCGCCAAAATTACCTAAAGTGAGTCCATCCTGGATTCATGGCAGCAGCTGCCGCACACAGACTTCCTTTATTGCTTCCTGGTCCACCAATTACCCATATTACTGGAGGTATATCGTTTCCAATGTCGCCATGGAAGGACCTAATATTCTGCCCCATCAACGAGGTAGGATCAGTGTTTTCAGGAGTCGAGTATTGCTTTGTCAAATGGGACATTTCTGTAATATTCTTCTGTTGACTAGGTGCTGTTTCTACACTAACTATACTGCCGGGTATATCATTTACTCCTCTTCCCATACCTGTAACTCCATTCATTATTGCTTCTTGATTTTCGAGTGCCTCCAGAATGTCGAAAACGGCAGCACGAAAATCTTTGTACACTTCGGATGGGGATCGTTCGCCATTTACCTTTGGAATTAAATCAAAATTTATCAATTACAATTCTCTTTTTAAATTGGATTCTCGTACAGCGACAAGTAAATCACTTTGATCAAAGTAGTCAGCAACAGGCATAACATTTTTGAAGAAATTCTCTAATTCCATTTTGGCCAATGACAGGACAACGTGCCCCAGTTTAGCTCCATAGTCAATTTGCTTCTGCAGCACGGACTGACGCCATGAGATCATAATTACTCCATTTATAACTTGGATCTGGAAATAGTATTGCAACATAATTGTTAGTTACAACTGCATGCATAATTATGGTTCCCCCAGAAATTAATAAATTTATCAAAACTACTTTGTAATTCTGAAATTGGTATTTTGGCATTTTTTTTAAGTAGTTAAGTGGCCGGCTTTTGTGTTCGTATTTTGAAAGCTATCTACTGATACAACACTCAATTACTATTGATGTTCAGAAAAGAAAATAACAGACAAACTAATTGTATGAATGGTTAATCCGCACAAAATGGTTGCATGGTAGTGCTACAATTGCCACTGTATAAAATGAATTTTTAAATTGATTGAAATTATCTCCACGTGGTCGTTCCCACGCCACCATTCAATTAAAGGCTAGAACTACGAAAACAGGACAAATGATACTTCCAATGTCTAGGTCGCCGGTAAAATCAATACTTTATATGACAGAGGGTGGTGGAATTCAACCCAACGCCATTCGTGTGTCTATTCCTTGTACATCTGCCCACTCCTCCTTTCATATCGATATGTTTATCAGGGTTATTTTTTGGAGAACTGGATTAAAAGCGGAAGAACTATAGTTAATCCTGTTTTATTGCAATGAATAAAAGGATTTTGGTTTAAACTGAAACAAAATAATCGTGCACAGTTTGTTTACTTACCTTTTCGGAGTATTCCACAACATCGCGCATGGAGCGTGGATAGCCTGAGATTAAGAATGCTTTTGCTGCCGGCGCCATTTTCATTTCCAGCATCAGCACTTCTGCAACTGTTCTCGATGGTATTTGGGCAAAGTCCTGCATATCTGGAAAGAGAATTCAAATATTTAAAAAAATTATTTACAAATATATAATTCACTACCAACATTCTCCATGTAGTGTGTAAATAGTCAATTTTATTGTTTTCGTTTTTAGCAATGCTGATCGAATTGCAAGTGAATTCTTTTTTGCATGAAATTCAGTTAGTTTAAAAAGAGGTTATTAAACCAATTAAACTGTAGGGGTTGTTACTATTGAGTACAAAAAATACTATATCGTTTGCCTGGAAGGGGTTCCACATATGATTCTTGATTGAACTCCTCTCAGACAATAATAAAAAGGTTGCTGAGGTTTATAAATATTTTATAAAACCAGGACTTTCACCCTGCCAACATCTGAAAACATTCACACGACTCCAAGTACTTACCATTTCCTATGGCGTACTGTTGTAACAAGTCCATCATATTAATGTGCGTTACTCCTCTTTTTTCTTGCATGAGGGTGTCGCAGTGAGTGACCTTACCACTACCTGGACCTCCTGTCAATGTGGACGAAATATTGAGTAAGTTAAAAATTAAGTAATTAAGTCATTCACCTAGGATGAATATGACCGGCACTTTTGGTGGATCGAACTTTATTTTGCTTGAGTTCTGCATTACCATTCCATTCGAGGCTGAGCGTATGCTGCTTGCGCGACGGGTCCCTCCCCCCTTCCATTCGGCAACTGGATCTTGGGAGTCCTGTGCCGTGTTGGCGTCTATTAAAAAAAAGAAGCAATTATGGTTTTTTTAAGTTGTTGAGGAAAATAAATCGATTACAATTTACAATAAATGGCAAATTTTTTTCAAAAATTATTCGTTCTTCCTCAATTTTTCACGAGGTACAATCGTGAGTATAAAACTGACCAGATATTTACTATTGATTTTTTGATTATATAGTGAGAAACTCTGGCTTCATCGGCTGGTTATACCTCATGCAGTAAGTGGCTGACTGAGTTGCCCACAAGATCGTTTCAATGATAACGACCACAATTTGCGAGGCCATAACCTACCTGAGGCAGTCAATTACCCCCAATTTCCTATAGAAAGGGTTGCATTTTCAGGTTCAACTCATTCATGAATTCACCAGTTATTTTGTCAGTGTTGTTCCTACATACATCGGCACAAATCAGTAATATCAAGGTCGGCATTTCGTCCAACTCTTGCCTAAAACCAACCCCGTACAATCTATATATGTATATAAAAGTCAAATACCACCCATTGATTCAGTGATCGCTATTTTCCAATAATGACAACACGTATGAACTTGAAACTTGACATGGTGATTCCACTTAAGCTCTAGATGTGCAATAAGAAGGGATTTTTTTGGAATTCCATTCGTAAGGGGGTGAAAAGGGGTGAAAACGGTTTCTCCG
This sequence comes from Leptogaster cylindrica, assembly GCA_963082835.1. Taxonomy (NCBI): domain Eukaryota; kingdom Metazoa; phylum Arthropoda; class Insecta; order Diptera; family Asilidae; genus Leptogaster; species Leptogaster cylindrica. The sequence goes on along the minus strand of OY720105.1, from coordinate 3,230,934 downwards.
GAACCGCTGAACCGATTTCCATGAAATGTTGCATACTTCTACAAATTGCCTCACAGGTTATCGCTGTGCAGCAGAAAGAAAACTAACCAACCATTATTGTAACTCGACGTACGGGAAACGGATCTATGTACGAGTAATACACGTACGTCGCGTTTGGGGGTAGTTGTAAATTCAAAATGTAATCTGATGTATTTCATATTATGATTTGCACCGACCCGGATGTAACCGGGTGGACACCTGCTAGTATACAATATATGTACAATGTACATGATGTTTGAGATACTGTCGACTGGAGTAAATTTGTATATTAATAATATGTTTACGAATGTTTTATCATAAATAAATTCTTTCCTCCAGCTGTCTAAGATTAAGTATTTTTACTTCAGGATCTAGCGTGAAAGGTCACTTGAATAATTTGAAATGATTACAAGATAAAACACGGTTATTTTTGAAAATTGTTAACTCCGCTATTTTGAATTAGTATGGAAGTATAATTGGTTTAGGCCTATGATGAAATACCCTAGATGTAAAAGGCTTAGTTTTAATACTGAAGAAAGATTTTTGAAGAAATAGTGTGCTTGAACTGTTTTCCAATCCAAAATACAATAATATTAATGAATATATTTAATGTGAAACCAAAATGAAAGATTTGGTGGCTTTATAAAAGTATGTATTTTACAAATTACTTCTATGTAATATGTAATAACAAAATTTTCAAAAAGTTTAGTTATTTGTGCAAGTTTGTTGGAAGGTCAATCATAATAACTAGAGCGAAGGGAAGAGAGTTGTTTAGCGGGATTCTAATAAAATGTTTGTGTTTTATTTGTTTAAATATGGAAACCTCCAGCAATATACATGTCCGACAATTAAATAATGAATTTCTAGAGTTCTATTGCATCTTGATTAAAGCAATGAGAGAAACGTAATTCTGAATAAACATATTACGTTAATTAATGCTTAGAAATGGTATCCATTATAATAGCAATGTGGTAAAATACCCAAAGGGAAGCGAAATAAACTATGTATAATTATAAAAACTGAACTTCACTAATTATGAACATTGTACCTAATTCACTTTTCAACGCTTTTCAAAACCAAACACTTTCCGAAGACAAAGAAAAAATTTCGTTCACATAAGTACTATTCACAATGAGATTGATTAATAATAATAATAAATGATATGATATCCTAATTTAGCATATAAAGTGCGGTCTTAATTTAGTGCTTTTACCTGTGTCCAAGCAAATCCCCATCATCCATCCGAGAGTTACCAATATAAATCCAAATCAATGTAACGAAGATAACACTAAAACCATATTGTTCATATATTATTTGAAAATGATTCGTAAGAAATTATGAAAAAATTGTCTAAAATATTATGGTATTTCTAAATAATGAACTCTGACTGCATCGAGATTCGAGAACCGATTCAAAACGTTTCCTGGACGAACTGTTCTTTCCACTGAGTAATTCTAACGGCACACCAGAAAGGATGTAGCCAGAGAACACGTCCTTACCGATTGAAAACCTCCGTTTCACTGTCAAACATTGAAGAAACCACAAACTTTTTACCCTTGTCGACTTTTTAAATATTTTATTAGATTCGACTACGTTGTCTTTTTAATGAACCGCTCGCATCCATCACAAACAAATAATAAACTTGTGTGTGGACATAATTGTACGGATGTTTTTCGGTCAGTGTAGATATCGTGACCACCACTTAAATGAGGTATTTTTATGGCATTACCAGAACCATTTATTTTAAGTTTTGAGGTCATTTTTCAATTAAAAACCGTTGGTAATGTGTATAATATGCCGAAAAAAGAGGAAAAAGTTACGCAGGGAGCAATTAAGTGTGGCTTCTTTGCGTTTACCGAATCAAACATTTAAATTGAACGTAATTTTCTAATATTCAATTTACAATTATCTATTTACCGAAGATGTTTACAAAGACTACTATATTACGGAAAACTTAGAACACCATTATGAACATTTTTGTAATTTTCATAATGCGCTAAAGAAGTACTTTCAAGATTCCATGAACTACTTTTAAGTAATTACAGGAATAGAGCTACATTCAAAGGACCTCTTATTCTATAACTGTATACACTCCTAATTTTCTAGAACTAGGAATAATTCATTTACTTCAAATTCTAGGTACACAAGGCCAAACAAAATTTAAATGGATAATCTTCAATATTCAAATAAAACAAGTCTAAAGATTAAATTTCTAAGGAATAATTTTACAACAAATTTACAAAGTATTCCATGTTTTTAAATTAGAAGTTGGTTGGTAGTTTTAAATTTTAATTTAACTGTTAAATTTCTATACTATAGTGAAGTCTATTAACAACTCTTGAAGAACTTTTAAGTTGCTAAAAGTGTGATCGAGGTCTTTCAAAATGAATTTCAACTAATTTGGAAACAAAGTAATATTGGCGCTGCACCTGGTAACATTATTACACCATTAATTTTCTTAATGTGCTCATATGTGTGTACAATGTGATATTTCCAATTTGAGCAAAACGGCAATTAAGGAAAGTCATGCGCGCTTCCGTTGGTCACGTATGGGAAAAAGGACAATGAAAAACAACATACACTTGAAAAGGTGTAGACCTTGAAAAGGGTAGTGGTTGCAAGTAATGGTGACTAGCGGTAGATTCGCAGATGTTGGTCAGTAAGCGTAAACGTCGAAAGGGCTGCCTGGGGGGGGGGGGGGGGGTGTCGAGGGCGTGATCGAACTTAGACAACAATTTTTCGTGTAGACCTCGAAAGTACAAAGTGAAGTGCTACGAATAACCTCGATATGCCTATTGATCCTTCCGGATGGTATGCGACCTGTTGCACTTCCTGACTGGCTGAACGCGCTCCCCACTTCGCCTGACTGCAAACGATTGCTTGTTGTGTGCCTATTGTATTTGCACTACAAACGATCCCGTTTTAATAATTCAATTATGAGACCAATCGAAAGTGGAAAGTGGAATCGCCCTTCATGCTGGTTTTATGTTTTCTTGTGAAATATTTACTTGTCAAGGAGACAGAATAGCTTACTCGATTCTTAACTGACATAATGTAATTACACACCCTTTAAGGGTTACATAAAAGCAGATTTAAAGACTGGCTCGAGGTCCTTATCCGTCCCACCTACACCACTGAACACTAACTAATTACATCCTGATGAAAGAAATTTCGTGTACTCTGTAAAATATTTAAATTGGCCCAAGATAATTGATATATGAATAAGGCCAAAGCGGTGACATTTTTTGGTTCAGTATTCATCCAGACCTTAATTAGGGCGTATGCATTTACGAATGGGGGTGGTTCATTAAACCGTTTTGAGGGCGAAGTATTTAAGAAATCTCTTTAAACGAATTCTGAAAAAGCTTGGAATTTCCTTTATGTTTATGAATATTTCAAATAATTGAAGACTGTGAAGTTTCTTGACCTAGAATTTCATTGAGCCACTTAATCGGTGCGTATCCTTAATTATACATTGTTAAAATTGAGGGCTGTGTGTTACTGCGCATTTTTTTTCATGTATCGATTACTTTCGGATTTTTAGTTTAACATCAGGACGAGAAAACTAATTAAGGCTTGAAAACAGACAACAAAGTACTTGGATATGAATAAATTTCGTTTATGAAATAAAATAAATCTAAACTTCGATTGAATTTTCGCAATTTATATTGAAAACTAAAACTAAATAATGAAATGTTATTCTTCTTGAAGAAAAATTATTTTTTGGGTATATCCGAAAGATCTCATGTCAATATGTCATACTATCTATCGTAAGGCCAAATGCTTATTAATGTCATATAATGTAAACGTATATAATGTAATTTGGATAAAAGCTTTCCTAATATTCAAATGATATTAATGCAAATTGCATCCGTAAATCATTACAATGTGTTGTGGATTAAGGGCGAAATAGTCTTGTGAATGTGCTGAGTAATAATATGTTTATTCAGGTAAGCTGACTATATTAAACTGAAAATCTCTTTCCTTTATACTTTAAAGAGATGATTTGACATGACAACAACTGACGACAGCGGACAGACTACTACAGACTAAAATCTTCTTCCTTATTAATTCAAAGCTAACTTAACTAATAATAATTACATATATATAATACTAGCAGGTCTACCCATTTTCTCCCGAGACGGTGAAAATCATAACATAATGTACAACATACTACTTTTTGAATTTACAACTGCCCCCAAACGGGACACAAATTACATAGAACCATTTTCCGTAGGACGGGTTAAAATAATAGTTGTTCAGTTTTCTTCAGTCAAGGGCGCTTTTTGGGGAGTTTAATTAGGATAGCAGTCGGTAGTTCTTATTTAACTTTTACTTCAAGAATGGAGAATATTCATAGAAACTTTCGACCCCTATTTTACCCGCTTAGGGATTGAATTTCCAAACAAATCTGATACAGATGTTTCTTCATTTCTAACAAACAAATACCAATTTTTTTTAATTTTATACTTACAAAATGACGGATTTCTAAACAAATTTTTTCCTCTATTTTATCATTTTAGGGGTGGAATTTCAAAAATTTCGGGTTTAGTAGTTCTTAGGGAACCTCTATGCAATATTTCAGCTTTCTACGTCCAGCGGTTTAGTCCGTGCGTTGTCTGTCAGTCAGTTAGGGAACTGTTTTATATAATATGTGTATGTATATACTGTATAACTAATTTACATGACTTTGCACGGGAATGCTTCATCAATATCTGTGATCTGCTACGGTATTCCACAATGTAAAAATATTAAATATATTTAATAAGCTGGATTAAAAATTAGCAAAAGATAAAATATTGTTCCGCACGTTTATTGTTAAACAAGCTCTCAGATAATATACATATGGTCAAAAACTTTGTGTTTCCTTCACTATCCTTGGGCAATGGTATATAGACGTATGAGGTAGACGTAGCCAGTCATGTCATATTTGATCTTATTTAACGTTGTCTCTTCATTATTTTCAATTTTTCTTCTTTTTTTTTTTGCCCACCTCTATTTTTACAGTTTTCGCCCCCTTTCTCGCCTTCAAAGTTGAATTTCTCTTATTTTCAGCGATCACCTATTATGAAAGTTGTAGAAGTTTTCCAAATTTCATGGAAATAGGTGCCGTAGTTCGAATTTGTGCTTATGCCTAAGACTGCAAAGTCAATTTATCTTACTGGAATGTGTGATCAAAATGATTGTTCTCAAAATGTAATTAAATTATACACTTTAACAAAATCTATTCTCAAAATTTTTTTACAATTAACGCAATGCAATTGATTTTTATATAGAGAGATATGTTAGAGTATATACATGATGTTGCTTACAATACCTCAACACAACGAAATATTTATTTGTTTTTAAATTCTACATAAATAAAAAAAACAGTAAATTAAATTATCATAACAAATAAATTCAGGAATTATAGTCAGAAAAACTCTTTCATAAATGTTCGTGCTATATTGCTATTGCGCAATTTGCTCAGAACTAAAGAATCTCGTTCTCTTTTCGATAAGGTTAATATGCTCCATTCTAAATGATCTTATATATTTCGCATATCCATAATTTCGAAATTTAGCTAGTGAACTGAAAGGCAATATTTTGTACAGTCAGCGCGGCTATGAAATAACCTATCAATCGTTTTACGCAGTTTACGCAGGAAACACAACAGCCGTGATTTTGAATAAAATATTCGATGTTGTTAGGATACCTCAAACTTTAATGCTTTTGTAAATTTTTATTAGGTTAACTAGTGCGACCCGGCTTGGCGTCGCGGAGGGCGTAGCAACGCACTCTTTCTATTTGAAATTATATTGTTCTTGGTATTTACTTAGTGTTGCATCTAAAAATGGCCGTTTGCAATTATTCTCTGTTTTCTGTACACTCTTTGAAAGTTTGCAGAGTACCACCCTTGACTGAAAAAAACTACCCGCAAACACGATGTCGGGTAGGGTTACAATAATACTTAATAGCGTCTTAGTTTGTTTTCAGTTAAGTGTGGTTCTGGGGGGTTGAATCAGGATAGTGTTGGCTGTTGCTAATTCTCATTATGCTTTATCTGAAGGTGCAAGAATGGTCACTCCTGGAACAACTCCTAGAAGTTAAAAAAATGTAGGAATATAGTATAATCCCTTATTTTCCCACCTTTAGGGGTGAAATTTTCAAAAATTCTGGTACACGTGTTCCTTTATTTCTAACAAAAGACCCAATACCAATTTTTTTGATTTTATTCCTTCAAAAATGGTGGTTTATACTTTTTCATAGAAACTTTCATCCACCCCCACTTTCATCATACCCCTTGGGGGTATCGATCTCCACCAAACTTCACACGATCCATGATGCCGAGACTATGCTACATTATCCCTGAAAATTTCATTAAATTCGGTTAAGTTGTTTAGGAATTTACAGGGAACAAAAAAACACATCCTCTTTTATATTAGGTTAATTGATTAATTGATTTCATTTTTGCTTTTTTTGTATTTTCTTTATCTTTAAAATTCCTGCATTAAAAGACTTGTATCTTACTTGCATAGCGTTCTCGTGCTTAAAACAAATAAATAAATAAAATGTTTATGGACCGCACGGACCATATGAATCAAACATTTAGAATAAATAAGACAAAAAAAAAAAAAAAATTAAAAATGTTTTAAGTAAGTACCTATCTAAAACTATTTTATATTCGTTATTAAACTGTACTAAAAGATATAAAATAACTTTTGAACCATTTTGCACTATGTATTATGGTAATAAAATCGCGGGCGTTTGATTATTTAGGTATAACTGAAAATCACTTAGTGAATGAATGTGAATTCTACTAAATTATATATTATTAATTTCTAAGCTATTTTACGCGCCCACGATTTTTTAACTATAATACATAGTGATTCAAAAGTTATTTTATAACGAATATAAAATCATTTACATAAAAAAATTTTATTTTTTTTGTTTTTTACTTTCTAAATAGTTTCTAACTTAATAGAAAGCACCACCAATACTAGGCTTCGCATTCTGATTAATTATTTATGCTAACGCTTATTATATTATAGACCCCCTTTCCGGTTAATGCATAGTCCTTCTTTTTTTCTTTTTTTTTATGGTTTTTCTTGTCGAATTCATTTATTTTGTCCAGTTTCAGCTGCAAGATTTTCCTTGTATTTTTGACTTGCTTAATTTCAAATCTTCTTTTACACTGTGCTACAGTTTCTATCTTTTGTGATTTTAATTTTTTTTCTATACAGTTTTACGAGTTTTATTTTATGCTCAATATTTCATTCACTTTAAAATATTTTTAAATATAGTCAACTACTACTACATTTTTTTCCTTTAATATCCATGTCCAAATGGCTGTAAAAAATCTATTTTGAGTACACTAGGTGGCACTCTCGTCGAAATCAAATGCGTCTACAAAATTTTAACTCGATCGGTTAACGGAAATTGGGTGTAGATGAATTTGCAAGATTTGATTGTTCCCCGTACACTGTTTGAAATTAATTAAAATTATTTAAAAACTCTTGTGTTTTTTCTGATCTTTAATTTTTAGTCAGTTTTTCCATTTTATATGTGGTGTGAATCCAAAACGCACATCGACTGCAAGCTTTCAATGGGTTTCGGGAATACAAATACCGTACCCGTAGTGAAATTATCGTAAACAAAAACGAAAGGAAACTTTGTTGGGTTAATGAATTTGATATTCTTCTAAGCTTAAAGCTCCGTCTTCATTAGCGCATTTTACTGGAACCGCCAGAAATTCCGCAGGAATTAATTTTAGAAATATGATATGATACTTTACTTGAGCGAACTTGAGTGAATTAAACACAAATCTAAAACACTTAAATAATTCAGATATTTATTTACATTTTTAACACAAATAAATTAAGTCATACATACAACATTGAATTTAAAATTATTTCAATTACAATTTTCAGCTAGGAATTTTTTCGGTGCTTCCACTAAAACCCCGATTTTCATATCCGTAATTCCCTAAAACCATTGAAATTCCAGAGGGTGGGTATTGCACAACAGTCGAGGTTGGCAAAATTAGAGGGCGCAGCACCTTTTTACTAACACGAACACGTAATTTGTACAAAAAGAATAAAATTAAGTGGAGAAAGCAAATCAAAGCAGAAACTCCAAAAAGAGTGAGCAGCGCATATTGAGGCTCTGTCCAATTTAAAACAGAGTAAATATACATCTTTCCGTGGCTGGAAGAAAAAAAAACATATAGTTATATTTGATGTTTTATAGCATGTACCTAACAATTAAACAAGAATATGAACTCACGCGTCTGTTCCCCCGCAAGCGTAGTAAATAATTGAAAAGAGAGCGTACAAGAATCCAAATAGTATTGGTATAAAAATATGTTGCAACCGAATGGGATAAGCAACAATGAGGAAATCCAAAAACATGAAGGTTGCATTGAAGGCATGTGTTAAAATGTTCGTTGCGCTTATAGCAGTTCCCTCTAAATGAACAAAATGGTTAAAAAATGTTCTTTGCAATTAATGTGCGCTCTTATACACTCACCCTCGTAAATTACACTCCAGTAAATGATTGTGATGGAAAGTGCTAAAGTGATTGTGGTGACATGAGCACACCAAAATATTGTAAAAGTCGTTGGCACAGAACTCCTTTCATTGATTTGCTCTGTAAATAGATTTTTAAAAGTAAAAGGAAATTTTTTATATATTTATAAAAAACTTGAGTACTTTCAGTTTCTGGATGGAAGTGCCATAATGTTACCAAAATAGCACCAAGCAAATTGGTCAGCATACATGTCCAAATCCCCCACACTGTTAAATAAATACAATAAAACCACCCTAATTCATTTTCCGCCACTGACGTTATAACTGCAGCAAAAAAAAATGCAGCCACAATCCATCTGTAGACTAGGTAGTTTGTGCTCTTTGTTCGACTTTGCCACTAAAAACAAAAAAAAAAAAAAAAAATAAACAAATGTAATTAAAAACGCATAAATTATTTAAAAAAAGAAGACAACAATATAAAATAAGTAAAGTAGTACCTACATGAAATCGAAATTTGAAAAGTCAGAATGTTGAATTAATACATTTCCTCGTCAGGAAATATATTTTGTATCGTTGGCTTTTACAAAAGGACATTGTTAAAAATATAGATAATATAATATAGATACTTTAGGGCCTTAGCTTTTCATCAATAGATAACGCGACAAATATTTTTCGTCATCAGAAACATTTACTTTACATTTTTCCTTAAAATGCCGCGATTTCTTAGGATACCGTGTGCATACTGTATGTGAATGACTTCATGATGGAAAGGAAGTAATCGTCTCCGCAAATGTTTGGATTGCTGAAGAATTGTGCAGGAAATGGAAACAAAACGTGAGTATGAAAAGAAGGCTTAAAGGTAATCAGTAACTGTACGATCTGAGGGCACCAACTCATCAGACATTCATGGAATAACAAACGCGACCCAGACTCAAGCCTTAGGCGCGGCGGTCGCGGAGCAAGGCTCTCTGCCGACACATAATCGCCATTGTCAATTGGAAGGTGGGGCATTTACTGCTCCTGTACGTGTACACCTTGCGAAAGGCTTGGACTGCAGCTGATTGAGGTTGTCTGGATGACAGGCACAGGAAGTAGACCCTTTTTCGTTAGTTTTTTGTATCGCCCATCATCGGCATAACGGCACTTGGCGTCGCCTTTCACTGCTTGTGGGGCTTCGCTCTTCCGGCGTAGTTTATTGAGAGCTTAGTGCCCACGCTCTGTAATGACGACAAAACTCCCGCCTGACGTACCTACTCAGTTCCATAATTGCCGCGATGTACTGTGAATACTTTATTATGATGATAAGTAAAGGAAGCTCCTCAGGAAATTACAGCATTACGAGTATTATAGAAACCGTAATGCATAAAGACTCAATTCGATCAACACTCTTCATTTTAATGTCAACAATACGAAGTTAAAGCATACAGCCATCTCCCTCCGGGAGAATTAAAATATATGGTAAACCATGTCCAATCGGTTTTTATTGCTCGAATGTACATATAATCATGATACAGCAAACGTACATTAATAAAAATAATATTGTGTAATTAAAAACAGCTTCTGCATGAATATTATTTTACAGTTACACAAGTGCAGTATATTATTATATTAACAAACATATTTTTCTGTGAAAATTGTGTTATTTTTGAATCTCATGGACACTAAAAAATTACAAGTAATGAGCATTATAAAACTGTATGATCATTATTATGTGACTCAGAGTTATGCTTAAAAACAGCATCAGCATCTGGTTGTTTAAGTAAAATAGTCCAAATACGAAAAACTGTGAACTGCGGATCAGAAGCCTCAAATTAAATATTTCCACCTGAAAAAACCAATTTTTTTTTATATAATATTTTTTAAATTTCCAACTAATTACTGTCATTTCCAGAGATCTAATGAATCGGGCATCGAAAGGGTTCACCGGTTTAAGTAGAAAAATATTTAGTTTGGAATATGAAACTGTCTCGTTTATTGCAATCATGAATAGTGAGAATTGAGTAATTTCTAAAAATACAAGTTGCATTCGATATACAACAACTCTTTTTGTTCTATAGTCTATGTAAGTGGAGTAGAACATTAACATTGCCGTAAGAGATGAGTTCACAAGCAACAAAACTATTTCAAATCGAAAAAGTGTTTTTAATGTAAACGCTTTGTTTTGCAGTTTTATGTATAAATTCGTAAGTTTATTAATTCCTTCGTAATTTTTGTAAAAATCATAATCATTTGAAGATAATCGCAAATCCTCACAGATGATCGAAAAATTATTTTTGCACTGTTTCAAAGCTTCATTCAGTATAATGAAGCAATAAAAAAGCAAGGTTCGCACAGAGTCGTGTACATTTACCAAGTAGAGAAAAAATGCTGAAAAAAATGCAGCGTTGCAGCCATACTTTTTGTGCCACAAGAGGATTTTCATCACAAGACTTGATGCACGCACAAAAAATAGAAGGATATTTATCATAATTAGAATAGCGTTTTTTGTTCCTATTAAGTCTTCACTATTGTGGAATGTGTTGATTTCTTGGCGTAGGCTGATAACCGAATTGAAAATATTCATAATTTCTGCACGGTATTTGTACATTTTAGTTATAGAAAACACTGCTGACACAATAAACAGGATGTGACACGCACAAAGAAAAGCGTATTCAACTTGATCGATGAAAGAAACGAAACGAGGTATACCAAAAAAGGTATAAAGTAACGACAGAAAGGGTACCGCTACAGCGATTCCCAGGGAGACCTTTTCAGCAGCGGGCGAAGGTTGCAGTTTCCATGTCCTTCTGTCCAAATTCCAAGTTGCAAGTCCAAAGGCCTTTATGTAATGGAAGAAACTCCAAAGGACTAATGTAACAAAACTATTAATTGTTGTGTGCATTTTTACCAACTTTCCGCAACTACTGTCCACGATCTACTAAATCCCTGTTGAACCTCTCTAATTAAATGTTTCTTATGATCTCAGATCTCAGATAGTGACAGTATTTAAAACCAATGAAAAATGTAAGAAAGAGTAACCGCTATATTTAATGCAATTAGCAAGTGGTGCACTTTGCGTTCACGTTATTGGAAATACAGTTATTATTCAGTTTTTGTTTAATATGCCACTTTTTGAAGGACGAATATTTATTCTATCTTGAGCTTGGTGCATTTTTATATTTAATTAATGCCATTGATTTATGATAACCTCAATTCCCAAAATAAACCGGTTCACTAAAAAAGATTATTTACAAGTACTTTTAAACACTTCTTTAAACAACTGATATTTTTTCACAAAATCTATGTAATTTATTGCACACTGTTTCAAAATATTTTTTTGAAGGTTTCTGTTTTTAATAAAATAAAATTAAACACTTGCGTAAATTTCTATTAAAAAGCAACAAAATTTCTTCGAAAGAAGAGAACGAAATCGATTTTGCAATTGATTATAAATTTTGAGAATAAATAGAATGGAGTTAACTTTTTACGACATGAGCAGATAAAATTCAATTTATTTTAAAAGATGGACAAAACTGAATACCAAATACAAAAAACGCTCACTATCAGCCGAAAAAGAAAAACAGGATAAAGAACTTGAATATGTTATGAAAATCATTAATTTTATTGCCTTTACACGGTGCACAAAATTAACACTGATAACAACAGATATTACGGGAGTAATAAAGTAACTCTCCATGGGGTATGTTTTTGTGGAGTCCGGCAAACATGACTCCCAACAGTTCAATATATCCACTGCTTTCGTATTTTACTCGCGTGACTAATTTATAACCCTTTCTTGGAGAATTATGACGACATCAATGGGAGACATTTTATGAAAATGCATCAAAAACTAATTAATTAAAATGTAATAATGAACATTTTAACTACACAATAGAACTACTCTAGCTAAAGCATAAAGAGTTGTTTTAATACCATTACATTCGACAATAATATTTCTTTTCCTTTTAAAAATTAACTTGACAGATTAAATAAAATTTCTACTTTTTAATATAAATATTATTTATTGATTAACATGTAAGTAATTTTATTAATTTAATACTTGAGAAGCATTTGTGGACTAAGTTTAAATAAATAACAGAAAATGTGCAGGGAAAGTGTTCTTCTAAAGAAGCAGATTTTAATAATTGTGTTTACAGAAAATTTGCATTGAAGAACTGAATTAATATTATAATACTTTCTGCAACTCCACCTAAAAATGCCATCAAAAATTCGTTGTTCAAATCAAAGAGGCCATAAAGCGAGATCTTAAATCCTTGGCATGCGAACCGTAAGTAGAACATTTCCACCTATAAATTTTCTTTTTCTTTTAATTGAATAAATTAATTTGTAATAGAGAAAAGAGTTACAAATTGGTCCATAGATCGTCTGAAGCGCACATCGCAAGAATTCGGCAACTTAGGAAAAAAAAGGTCGAGATTTGGACTGGACACGGTGGTGGAGATGGCAAATATTTGAAGTGAAAAGTGACACACTTCCAGTATTATTGTTGCTAAAAGAGTAAGTAGTAGTTGGTGTTCGGTGTAATTTATATAAAACATGTAAGACATAACAACAATGGCACAAAACGAATGTTTGCACGAAGCAACCGTTTGAATTTGGAACACATTTTTAATGGTCATTGCGGTTGCTTGCAAGTCCAAGTAAATGTTACAGATGCTTTTCAAATACACGAATTGTTTATAAAGTTCATAGTCATTTGATGAAAACTGAAGTTCTTTTAGCACTTCGGCCAATTGATTCCTGCATGTGTGTAATTGTTCATTAATAATTATAATTCCAACACAAAACAACATGCGCGTATAAAGACATAAATTTAACAAATAAATCATAGCAAATATTTCAATTATCTCTAGTATTCCAAATTTTTCAAAGTATGCAGTACGTCTAATTACTGAACTAGTAAAACGACTACCAAATAGCACGATATTTAATATAGTTACAACGTATGTTTTAACTTGAAGAAGATTATCACGTTTCTTTAATTTAAACATTCTTTCCACAATGTTGATGAACAAATTTAAAATATCCAGAATTTTTTTGTCGCATATGATTTTTATGGACAATACTGCGGAAAAAGCTAATATAATGTATGAGATGGAAAGAACAAAACATTGCACTTGGTGGGTGCATGAGCTTAATACACGTCGTGCGTGAAAGAAGTAAAAGACCTCAAGAAGGACTGTTAACAGGATGAGCGCAGTCGACCATATTGGAGCGATTGAAGAAGTTCTGATTCTCCTCAGATTTTTATCAAATTTCAATGTCAGTATTCCAAATAATTTGGGGTAGTAAAAGCACACCCAAAGAACAATTGTTAGAAATATGTTATTGCCACGAAACATTTGGAAGAACTACATTCACCAATCGATCCTGTGAAACTGAATCCTGCAGCAATTTGTGCTAATTATGATTAGGGGACGATTTTTTGTAGAAGATAAAACATTAAACAATATTTTGTCTTCAAGTTACCCGTTGTTAACTATTTCCTTATCTCACATAATTAAATTGACAACAATTAATTTGAAAATTGCTTGCCATTATTAATTAACGAAATTAAAGCTGACGTTTTTCATGGTATGTTGTTTTTGTAAATATTTTATCAGTTTGAGTCTGTTACTCATGGCGTACGTTATTTTTATTTTCTTCTATAATTTTTTTTGGTTCACAATATTTTATCAGTTTTAAGAAATAGATAAGTTTTGTACTCGTAACTTTCCATAATATAGGATGATAAAATATGAAAAGAATGCTTAAATTGAATGTGAAATTAGCAAATAAGAAACAATTGTTTTTGCCGTAAATATTGGCCTTAAGTGGTAATTAGTGCTTCTAGAGATGATTTGGAAACCTTATACAACCCTTTCAAGACGCCAAAGATGTTGGCCAAGTGGGTAATCTGGGAATCGTGTCTATCGCTCACGGGAAGCCGGCAATCAACCTTTGCATTGCACTCAATTGAAAAGTACAGTCGATTCAGTCGAGCGCGGAACTTTCAGAAAAGTTTCATTTAATCATATCACATTGCAGAACGTTGAAGTTTTGAAATCAATTGTTTTGCAGGTGAATTGATTGCTTAGCTTACATGCAACACTTTGGTAGTTGAACACAAGCGGGGCGTCGATAAGTGATCTACAGCAGGAGTTTGCGGAAGTAAAACAAAATCAATTCAAAGAAATCAATTCGAGGAACTAGGAAGTACCAAGATCGCCTCTCGCATCATCAGCTGTTGCTGTCCAATGAAAAATAACCGGAATAAATCAAGTGCACGAGCATTAATTATGGAAATTAACCGAAACAATTCCAACAATTACGCGAATCGTGCATAGTTTGGGAACTGTTTTAATCGCGGGAGAGAAAAGCTGATGGCTTACGTACTGTACCTGAGATTTGACGAAATCCTCGGAGGCTTCGTGGTCGAAGCCGCAGTTTGATCTGCGGAATTCCCTTGAGATAGGTTTCACAATTTCCTTCAATTGAAGCATTTTTTTTGTGAATTAGGTTATGTGGATTTGGATGCTTCTCCTACAGACACTCCAAATCCGTTCTTCACATCCGTCCTTCGTGGCTGGATGCGCTCCTATTGCACAGTTTTGTGGAAGGTTATCTGAGTTGATTAGTTATCCTGTAATATGAAGTGAAAATAATAATATGTAGCTTAGCGGTTAAAGGTATTAAATATTTAGACTTTCATATTTAGAAAAACTCTTATTTGCTGTTGCGTTAAAATTGACAATTGTGCCGTTCTACATGTATTTCATTTCTATATACTAGTATTTCATAGTTGGCCTAAATAAATTCTACTTTTCATACTAAGTAGTTGTCTTTTTTTTTAAATTAAGTTGGAATTCATTAAGGGCTAGTTATGAAATAAAAAATGATTAGACAATGTTTTTAAATTTAAAAAGATTTGTATTTTAAGTTTTAAAAATATTTTGCAAGAAGTTTGGAATATTTTGAAAAGTGTTCAGTACCATTTTCTCCTCTATTTATGAATCGATTTTTATAATTTTTTATTTAAAGTAGTGCACCGAAACGTTTTTGTGTTACTTTATCTGTTAAATCATGTAAAATAAGGTATAGTGTATTTCACCATATAAAACACATGTGAAGAAAAGAGAAAAGAGAAAAAAAGTTCAGGCAATCATTTTCCTTCGAAATCTACCTAAAAAACGCTGCAAAGTCTTTACACATGGGTTTATTATTTCTGACTGAATACAATAACATTGGTAATCCTCCCAAGCAGCATTTATTTTATTTTATAAAAAAAAAATTTTATTTTTTTTATTTTTAATTTTTCACTCTTTCGTCAAAATCGACTTCATATTCGATATCCTCACACTAAAAAACATAAAAAACGATATCCCACATGCTCAAGTTCACAAAAACTTTAAAAATGCGTAATTTTACCCCCCTTTTTCACCCCTAAAACCCCAGGGTGTATTCCGATCAAGCTGCCGAGCTTCGGGACACAACTAGGGTCCAAATGTAGCCTATATGCGAAAGAACGGTTTTTTCCGACCGTTATTTAAGGTAGATATCGCTGACACGGCGGACGGCGGACAGACATTGCAGTATTGGAATCTACGCATCTTGCAACGTAAAAGAAAAAAAATTGAGGGGGTGTTATAAAAAATTTTTCCGAACCGATTACAAAGGTGTTTTTTCAGAGAATGGTAAACCAAAACGGAAAACTAAACAATATTAAAGTGATATGCAATCAAATATGTACGTGTTAAAAGTAAGCAAATTAAATGTTGTATAAACAAAGCGAAACTTTGGAACTGTACCTATTATATTTATATTTTTAAAACACGCATAACAATAGCAACTAGATCCGTGAAGTAAGCCAATTCGTTTTCAAGAAAATATTTTCAATCAAATATCACTTAAAACCGCTTTGTTGACACTTTGTCCTAATTTTGCCCAATTTACGAACTATCCCATTTTTTATTGTTTGAAACATAAAAATTTGATCATTTTGATGAAATTCCCTTCAATTTTAAATTTTCTGCCGCCATTTTAAAACCAAAAAAAGTAGCCTATGTTCTAAGTTGGAATAAGTATTACCTTTGGACTTTTGGTCCTTTGGACAAAAAATTAAAAATATCGATCCAAGGGTTTCGGCGAGAGTTACAGAGTAACAAAAATCCAAACTTTCATATTTATAATATTAGTATGATTATAAAAATAATTATTTCTATTAAAAAAAATTATTTTGTCTTCATGTTCATTTTGTAGAAAAACCATTTCCGGCGTTTTTGTTAAAAAAACAAAGAAATCGATAAAAAACTTCTAATGCCTAGCTTTGTGAAAACAAATTTAATTGTAGGTTCTATTAATTATATTGTTTCATTTGTCATTAACCGATCCGTTAATTTTTCAAGTTACTCGAGTATTTTAATTATTCATTGGTAAATACTTAAATACAATGAGATTCTTTTAGAAGATTTTGACTCTTCAACGGAGAAGCTTTATATTACTTAGGCAATTATTGTTATAAATTGTTTATACTTTTGTATGAAATCAAATTTTGTTATGATCTTGCTTTTTTCAAAATAAACTCTAAAAATAAAAATCATTTATAGTTGAATATGAAAAAATTTAATATCGTTTTGATTAGGAATATAATCACTTTTAAACTTTTTTAATTATTGTAGTCTTTTGGGAAATATTTAAATTTTGTAACTTTTTTTCTTAAATAAATATATTTTTAAAGTTACAATAAACATTTGAGATTTAGGGAAAATAACATTGTTATATAAATTTTTCATATTGTTCCAAAATAATTATTTTTGCTTATGAATTGTACCGGAAAATGATCAAGCAACATTTTTTGAATGTTTTGAATAATCTTGTTATTATTCTTAAATTACTTTACCTAACAACACGGGTTTGTAGCTCGAAAATCGATTATTTTAAATAATTGTCGGATTAGAGCCATTGTCCAATTAAAAACACAAATAATAAAAATAAAGCACAAACATAATCCTTGGACCATTAATACTTTGCCATCAAAGGATGTCGTTTGCAGTTACGACACTGTAAATCACGGTTGAACTTTCACCCCAACCAGATAACAACCACTCTCTGTAGTATAGTTACGTTTATTATTATTATATAAGTTTTTTTGCACATTACAAAGTTGTTTTAGTTGACATGATTTTAAAATTTCCACTCGTTACTGTTAGCTTTTTGATACTGATTTTTCGCGAGTCAGCCTTCAAGAGAATTGCGTATTAGCAGAGATCCCGCAATGATAACAAATAAGTTAATATTTAGACAAATTAATCACGCTCATAAAATGGGTTTGTTCATACCAAAGTTATATAGTTTATGAAACATTTTAATGACTCTTTGCGGATGGGCTGATGTTCCATCCTAGATAAATTGATGGCTTTAAACATGATTGCGCAGTAATGGCGGGGCGCAGCTTCCTACTTTGAGGCAGGTAATACGTGATTTTGAAACTAGTTTTGCGTGAAGTCGATGGAGTTGCGCAATCGGTGTGAATCAGGCCACGCTACTGCATGAAGCAGGGCCCAACGTTGCCACGTAACTTATGAAAATGCATATTTTTGGGGCATGTTGCGACACAGATGAAGTGCGGCGTACATCGAGCAATGCAAATTCGCTCAAGCGACTGAAATGAAATGTATCAGAGCGGCGATCTTGTATCCGCCATTAATCGCCGCTACTCAATGGAAAATCTTTCGTTTGTGTCGGAAGATCTGCTGTCTACGATGTGTGAAGCCACCGCCTCAAGTTCAGTGACTATTTGAAGATAATGGAAGTCGACTTACATAACAAAACGCGCATACATAAAAGTGCTGAGGATTTTGCACATAAGTCCGGCATATTCAAGGTCATCATGTTGACAATATTTATTTTTATCATCTTCTGCAGAGACCTTGCTGTTTTATCGGTATATTTTGACCGGCAGCTAATTCTGTTCAGTTGAACGAACATCAACTGGTTTTTGTCTGCAAAGTTAGAAAACAGGAACAGAGTGTAATGAAAAGAGTTAATCAGTGTTGAAAATCGTTTGGCTAATAAATAACGTCAGCATTGTAAAATACATTAATAATTACACATTTACCACGGCATTTCTTTTTGTGAAAAAAAAAAAAAAAAAAAAAAAAAAAAAATACCTATTTATTAAACGTGGCTGTGAAAATATTTACGTCGAAGGTGAATGATAAAAAATGATTGTTGATGATTGTCGTTTCGTACTTTGATTCTAGGAAATTAAAAAAGATTTGACGTGCTTGACTGCAAATAATAAAAAAACAATAATTAATTAATTATTGAAGTCTTAACCAGCAAGACCAAATTAAAAAACAATTCAAAAGTAAACAAGAAATTCAAGTGTTAATTTGCATCAGCCTCAGAAAACTGTTCAAAAATGTCATGGAAGACTGCTATATGAATTAAATAAAATCCAAAAAATTAAAAAAATTTTTAAGTAGATTTCAGGCACAATTGCAACAAAATAAAATCCGATTATTAACAAATGAAAACATGTAATTAACCAATTGTAAACCTTTTATGTTCAAGAAATTTCAATTGTAAAATATAATGAAAATAGCAAGTGTTAGAATGAAATAGAATCAAAATTGAATATCCATTCTAGTTATTTCTTACTTTTAATGAAATATAATATTATTTTTGTTAAGTTGATCAATAGAAGATGTAAATATTCAATGTGAACAAAATTTGAACTTCAAATTAATCGAATATCATGAATTTATCTCAATCCAAACGAGGATCATTGAAAATTGAATGCAATCAGTGAAGTTCAATCTCAGGCAATTAATGTGTCAATAAATATGACCCTGTCTTATTAGATTTACGCATTCCGGGGGAGTTTCCTCGCGAATGATGCGTGGGGATCGTGAAGAGGTCAACGGTATCAATATCCGACGTTCTCACTAATCAGTTTTGAATTTAGTTTGCAGTTGACATTAGTTCAAAGAACACTTTAGGTGTTGAAATGAAAATGCAAGATTGATGAATGATTTTAATAAGAATGGTCAATACAAGTAGGGTAGTTGTGAGTTCAAAAGACTATTAGACTTGTAATAAAGCTTTGTGTTAAAAAATGATGCTTACAATTTACATGCCAAAAATTAATTTGTTGTATTCTTTATTAAATATGTATATCCCAGATTCTAGAAAGTGCGATATTCTGTTGCACGATCACTTCACTTTAACGAATATTTTGATCTAATAATTTTGAAAATCACTACACTTCGAACGTATGGAAGAAGGTCAGCATTTCCTGTTATTGGTTATACACTGACACTGATCAATTGGCGATTAATCCCCGGATTTGAGCATCAATTATAACACTACAGAACTCTTGTGTAACGTTGGAAAAGATACGGAAAGTCGCGGCTGTCGATCGTGACTGACTCGGGTGATTTTCCCACCTTGTGGAGCCTGTGAATCTCGGAAAGCACGTCGCGTCGTTCCCCCAAAACAAAAACAACAATGATGACGCAAACACAGGAAATCGGAAGAAGCCCCAAAAGCTTACTGTACACTGCCGAAAATTATTATTGCGAACTGACGGCACAAGATCTTTCTACTTTTGACTGGGATCGACGACTGGAGTTGCCTTGGCTGACGGTAATTACCTGGCCGCGCTGCAATGAAAGTTGGTCTGCAGAGCGGGGAACCACGGTGGCGGCGTCTTTCTCCCACAAGGAGCTGTTTATACACTGCACCCAAGGTGCACTGCAGAGAGTGCTTTGCACCTGTGCACATTAATTTGAGTACACAACAACAACAATTTCAAGTTTCACGCGCGTTTTATTGGAGTCCATCTTAACCTGCTGAAACACGGCTAATGTGAATGATTGGAACAACGAAAATGCAATGCTTATTAATTTCCGCGGTCGTTGTTGCAGATAAGCACGCATACTATGTATTGTTATCGTTTTTGGTATACTGTACACAATAACTCTGGTTTATCAGATTTATATTAATTTCAGTTTTACAAATTTTTCAAAACAATAAAAAGGTGGTAAAACAAAGACAAAAATATTTATCTTACATTAACACTAATCGCACCAGATTATTTTGTTTCATTTGCGTCTTTGGAGCACACACGAGAAGTGAGAACTGCATGACAAAATAAATAAAACTTTGTGTGTATTTTGTATTTAGATTTGCTAGATAACCAACATATAAAAAAAAGGGCTGATCAATTTTTTTAATGCAAATATCGCAATATAAAGCTAAGATATGTTCTATAGGCACATCTTGGACTGATGCTATCAGTATTTATAAAAGATTGATTAATTTCCGAAAACTTTGTTTTAAAACCAATAAAATATAAATCTAAAACAACCATTAATGTGTAATTTTTATTATAAAACTTATAATAGTTACGGTCCCTGGTTTTAATACTGGAGAATGAGATAAACTTATATATTTTTTATGAATAAAAAATCTGTTATAGCAGTTTTTAGAGTAATTAATAACACTACTCGACAAAAAATTGTTTATGTTAATTTTTTCATCATTCCTGAATGAAATTAGCATGCTGAACACGAATATGACATTGTTTTTTTTTAAATAGTAATATTTTGGAAAATACCGAGTGATTTTGGTTTTCAAAAAGGCAGTACAAAATTCGATCATGAAATTTGCACCTGCTTTTCCTCCTCACCCCTTGAATGAATAAAGGAATAATTTTAACTTAACACCTTCCTCCCCACCCCTTCTTGAACCTGTGCGAAACTTAAATGAATAAGACTACCCCACCCCCACCCATTGTTCAACCTTTGCAAAACTTGAATGAATGAAGCAATATTTTGAGATTGACACTTTCCTCCCCACCCCTTTCTTCAACCTGTTTGAAACTTGCATGAAAAAGGGATATAAAAGGAACTCTTTCAATACCTAGATAACTGTTTTTCATCTAATGTTGGCAGAAGTAGAGAAAAATCAGCGTTGTGTATATAGATAAGGGAGTTAAGATTTTGAAAAAAGGACTATTTTTATATTTAAAAAAAAAAACCTTATATGTGAACTGTAGTGCGTGTTTTAAATTTTATTATCGGTATGACAACTGCAAAGCATTTCAAGCTTCCAACCGACTCTTTTTGCTATGTTTTTTGTTTCTATATAAGCGCTAAACAAGTAAAGCACGTCATTTTACCTGGAACAAAGTTCTGCACAACGTACAAACACTATTTCGGAATGCCAGTTGGAAATTTTGAAAAATATTGGGCTCCCCATGTCTCCTGTGGTAGTTGCCGTTCAACCCGTTCAACAAAAAAGGGACAACTATGAAGAAATAGTTATATTGTGAATTGAAAACTATCGACTACTGGGATGCAAAATGTCGATAAAATTGCATTACTTGCATTCTCATTTAGAAATTTTTCGGCCTAATTTGGGACATGTCAGTGAAGAACATGGTGAACGCTTCCACCAGGATATTCTAACAATAGAAAAAAGGTACCAAGACCGATGTGATGCTGGCTTAATGGGAGACTACATCTGGGGCCTAGTTCGCAGTGGTTCATCTAGTCCTTATAAAAGAAAATTGACTAGTTCTGTTCATTTTTGATTGTTTTGTAATTAAATTCTATTAGTATATAGATTCTGTGACATGTATAGCTATGTATTTCCTTATTATTTTGTATTACTTTTGTCCATTATATGCGTTACGAATGGTGATACTAGTGTAAATTGCAAATATAAAAAAAAAATGTAAATTTTGATTTTTTTTTAAAAATATCGACATTTCAGTAAAACAAATATGATATTCGTGATCAGCACTATCAAATTAAGGAAAAAACATTTAAAAAGTCAGATAAACAAAAAGTGAGTCCAATTTTGTAGAGTAGTGTAATCTTTCCATTTGTTCTTCTGGGGCGGAATTCAAAACGCATTCGATTGCATTCCGAAAGAAGAGAACGAAGCCATCTATTTTCCAGTTGATTATAAATTTTGAAAATAAATAAAATGGAATTAACTTTTTACGATTTGGCAGCTAAAAATTATTCAAATTATTTTAGAAAAGGGACACAATCGAATAATGCAAAAAATAGAGTAGGTACGGTTTTAGAAAAAAACGAAGTTCTAGAAGCATTTCATGTAAAAATTTTGGGGAAATCCGCTAAATCCGAATTTGCCTATTGCCGGAAGTGCGGTATTCAAGAAGGTGTGAATTTTTAAATTCATGTGTTTTTTGCGAAGCTTGGCATACCAGCCGGGACATCTGTAGGTCGATCTTTATGTTTTCAAGTACGAGAAAATCATTTATGAGATCACAAATTCATTTTGGGGAAAAATAAACGTATTTATTGACCCAATACTGGTTGAGATACAGTGGGTCAAGGTTGGAAAAAGCAATCGCAAAATGTAAAAAATCGCAGAAAAAAGAAAGTTTTTGCCTGATAACTCTTTATCTTCATCATTTTCACGTGAATTTTGTTAGTTACTCTGTACTCAGTAACAGTTCAATATATCCACTGCTTTCGTATTTTACTCGCGTGACTAATTTATAACCCTTTCCTAGAGAATTATGACGACATCAATGGGAGACATTTTATGAAAATGCATCAAAAACTAATTAATTAAAATGTAATAATGAACATTTTAACTACACAATAGAACTACTCTAGCTAAAGCATAAAGAGTTGTTTTAATACCATTACATTCGACAATAATATTTCATTTCCTTTTAAAAATTAAATTAAATTAGATTAAATAAAATTTCTATTTATTAATATTATTTATTGATGTAACATGTAAGATGTAAGTAATTTTATTAATTTAATACTTGATAAACATTTGTGGACTAAGTTTAAATGAATAACAGAAAGATTTTAATAATTTTGTTTACAGAAAATTTGCATTGAAGAACTGAATTAATATTATAATACTTTCTGTAACTCCACCTAAAAATGCCATTAAAAATTCGTTGTTCAAATCAAAGAGGCCATAAAGCGAGATCTTAAATCCTTGGCATGCGAACCGTAAGTAGAACATTTCCACCTATAAATTTTATTTTTCTTTTACTTGAATAAATTTATTTGTAATAGAGAAAAGAGTTACAAATTGGTCCAGAGATCGTCTGAAGCGCACATCGCAAGAATTCGGCAACTTAGGAAAAGAGAGGTCGAGATTTGGACTGGACACGGTGGTGGAGATGGCAAATATTAGAAGTGAAAAGTGACACACTTCCAGTATTATTGTTGCTAAAAGAGTAAGTGGTAGTTGGTGTTCGGTGTAATTTATATAAAACATGTAAGACATAAAAACAATGGCACAAAACGAATGTGTGCACGAAGCAACCGTTTGAATTTGGAACACATTTTTAATGGTCATTGCGGTTGCTTGCAAGTCCAAGTAAATGTTACAGATGCTTTTCAAATACACGAATTGCTCATAAAGCTCATAGTCATTTGATGAAAACTGAAGTTCTTTTAGCACTTCGGCCAATTGATTCCTGCATGTGTGTAATTGTTCATTAATAATTACAATTCCAACACAAAACAACATGCGCGTATAAAGAAATATGTTTAACAAATAAATCATAGCAAATATTTCAATTATATCCAGTATTCCAAATTTTTCTGGTGATGTAATAAGTGTGAATACTGAACTAGTAAAACGACCACCAAATAGCACGATATTTAATATAGTTACAACGTATGTTTTAACTTGAAGAAGATTATCACGTTTCTTTAATTTAAACATTCTTTCCACAATGCTGATGAAAAAATTTAAAATGTCCAGAACTCTTTTGTCGTGAATGATTTTTATAGAAAATACTGCGGTAAAAACTAATATAAAGTATGCGCTGGAAAGAACAAAACATTGCACTTGGTGGGTACATGAACTTAATACACGTAGTGCGTAAAAAACGTAAAAGACCTCAAGAAGGACTGTTAACAGGATGAGCGCAGTCGACCATATTGGAGCGATTGAAGAACTTCTAATTCTCCTCGGATTTTTATCAAATTTCAATGTCAGTATTCCAAATAATTTGGGGTAGTAAAAGCACACCCAAAGAACAATTGTTAGAAATATGTTATTGCCACGAAACATTTGGAAGAACCACATTCACCAATCGATCCTGTGAAACTGAATCCTGCAGCAATTTGTAATAATTATGAATAGGGAACGATTTTCTTAAAAGGTAAAACATTTTACAATATTTTGTGTTCAAGTTACCCTGTTGACAACCTGTTGGTAAATTGACAATAAATAAATTGAAAATTTTTGCCGTGGTAATTAATGGAATTAAAGCTGACGTGTTTCATAGTATATGATTTTAGTAGTTTATCAGTTTTAATCGGTTACTCATGAGTCGTCGTGTGTCTATGTTGTATGCTTCGGTGGATAGTAAAAAGATAGCAAAACAATGTGAAAATAGTACATTAATGCTTTAATTTACACAATCGGTACTTTTTATTAGTTTCATTCAAAATGCTGCTCAACAATAGTTATATATGTATTACAATTAAATTTGTCCAAATAGTTTTCAGTGAATCATTAATTATATTAAATATCAGAAATTGGAGATAAAAGTTAGATTAGGTTTCAGTGCTCCAAGTAAACCTGAACCGACAAAATAATGTAAGTTACAGCTGCATTTATAAAGCTCATCGATGTAGAATTTCGCATATTAAATAATCCAAAAATTGAGAGCTCACATCCAAAACTCTTGTGGGATAACAAAAGCGTGTCAACCTGGAAGTATTTTTTACCCAAATTATTTAAAATATTATAAACTAATATGCGATAGCGCATCGAAAAACCGCTTACATTTTTTTGTATTGCTCGCGTTGAAATTTGGAATGTGTTCAGATTATTTATTGTTTCTTCTGCCTTTCGCATTGTAATATCAATTACGTAAATTAGTGAAATAATGTTGAACACTTCTACAATGGGAAAGAGAATCATCTGGAGGGCATTAAAGGTATTTTCCTTATGGACATTGATGTAGAACTGGATGAATGAGGACACTGTCGTCAGCAAAGCATGCAGTAGCGTTATCATAATTTGAAGCATTAATAAAAAATTGATCAATTGTTTCGGCAATTGTGTATCTCTTACTTATTTGCATTGATACAATCAACACTGAGAAAAATGCAACAAAAACACCTTCCAGAAAAACAAAAACGCAATCTACGTCATTGTCGCATTGCCCATTTCCAGAATATGTTGATAAAACAACAGGCACCACTAATAAAATAAGGATAAGTAAAATGAATAAACTATAACAAAGGCATAAGGACGATTGACGTGCGCGGCATTTGTTTCTATCTATCTTAAACGGTATTAAGCCGAAAAATTGCACAAAATAATACACAAACAACAAAACAACGACCACATATCGGTTGATTAGGCCTGTCATTTTACAGCGACACTGTTGCGAATGACGGACACTTTTTTAGAATAATGTTAACAGGAACACTTACAATTAGTAAAATTACAAAATGTCAGCCGCTGCAATGGATCAATATAAAGCAATTGAAATTGAATGCAATGCATTGTACTGATTGTGAGCCCTTGTTTTTCATGAATTTAAAATTGCAATAAAGATTTTAATCTAGACTGATCCAAAATATGTATTTTTTATTGTTGAATATTCGAACAAGAGATAATTTGTTTTTATGTGGCTTTTCATAAATCATGGCTTTTTATAAATCTGCACCTAAGGAATTATGTAACAGATTGGTGCTATAATCGCCATGAACGCTGAATTATTCACTTCGAACAAACTAAAAATGGAAATATTCTTTTTCAACAGTGGGGTTGCACCTGCAATATGAGACTTCCCATTTGTAAAATTACGTTAATAAAAATATCCTGAATCAGTGATATGCATAAATTTTTGTTAAAAGCCGTAAAAGAGAATCGTTTAGATGTATTGAGGATATCCTGGAAGTGTATGATAACATACGCCTTTCTTCTTGTGGCATCTATCACAAAAACTAAAAAGATAACGCGCAATGCTTTTACGCTCGCGAACGCAGCCAAAATTATTTGACCATCAAATGTTTCTGTGGGGGCAGGATAAAAAAGCTGTAAAGTGTAGAGTATTTGAAATTGAAGTTGTCTTGTTAGTTCAATGAGAGTTCATTCGAAGATTTTAAAGACCATCCTTCATTGATTCATGAATCGATTTCCAGTTTTCTCTGTCCAGTTTTACAGTCTTCTGTTTCAATATTGCGTATTTTTCCAATATGGGGTTTAAGATGATTGAATTGCTCGAACAATACAAAAAACTAATTAACACTTACTTATACCTACACTTACAACGGTCTAAGTACGAAATAACATTACAAACTATAGCACTGATCTGCGGGTTGTTGTTGTTACTTTTGAGTATATTTTTACAGAAAATGGTATATCGAAAGAGTGCAAAATAATGAGAATCAGCAATACTGTAAGAAGAACAAGTCGATTACAGTTTGAGTTTGGAATAAGTTTCCGCATCTTGTAAGTCTTTTTAAATGATTCCAATTTATAAAAAACATATCAACGATTTTGATAATTTTTTTTCGCCTTATAATATAAAAAAATCAACACAAATTACAAATATTGTCACGTCACAATGGAGTAAGAACCGATTAAAAATGCTGTTATAGCAAGAAAAACTAAAACAAGAATAAAATTAATTAGTTGACATGTGAAAAGAGATTGCTCGCAATTTTTTATGGTACTTTTTAAACGAATTTAGTCAATGAAGTTTGAAATAAAAGTAAAATGAAAGAATGACGAAAGAATAATTCTTATTGACTCGACCGACCATTTGCAGAAACTAAAATTCAACAATTTTTAATTTTGCAATGTGCTTTATTTGCACATATCTAGATGAATAGTTTACTAGGACTGTAATAATAAACCGGAAAAGGAATGAAAATTTGTAAAATGTGTTTTCATTTTGATAATAGTAAAAAAAAATATTTAATTGACTTAATATATGAATCCACAGCAAAATTATTTTTTAACTATTGTTTTAAAATCATTTCAAATACAAAGTATAAGTAAAAGTGTTTAAAACATTATTTTCTTAATTTTTTGTTCTGTTTCCTCGTTCTTGTTATATATATGTACTTAAAAACTGAAGATTATTTTTACACCACTATTGGTAAAGGAATTTAAAATACAAGCGACAATTTGTTTTTTTACTTTAAAAATGTGTGGAAACACCAAATTTTATAAAAGTAATTTCTACAACTCGCTTTACTGTTAAATCAGCTTTCCGATGTGATATTTGTCCAATCCTTTTTCTCATTTCTTTAAGGCAATATCGAATTGAATCAGCAATACTATATAACTCACAGCTGTTTCCAAATAGAGCTTTGTTGTCTCATTACTGAGCTCAACCGTGTTGAATAAACGAAATTTCAAGTTGTCGACTGTCAAGGACAACAAAAACCACTCCACCTGAAAGAAACATATATGAATATTACTGTAATTTCATAATTAAAAGAATATTTAACTGTTTTATGTTCTTTATTTTTAATCATTTCATTCGATTGGTAAAGGTGAAGGAGGTCGGTGTGTCTTTGAGACTCTACTGTGGAGTTGTAAATCACCCCCAGAAGTAAACAAAACTTTAAAAACTCCAGGGCAGGAAATACAATCATGTATGTGGGGGAGGTATTTGGAAATATATTGCCGATGCATACAGAAGTGCATGCTAATATGATGTTTGTGAGAGAGTGAACAAATGCAATAAAAAACTGCTCCTGAAATAGATCTTTGAAATTTAGTGCAGTTTTCTTAATATCCCTATAGATGCTATTGGCACTATTAACGGTTTGAAAGTATTTTTGAAATGTACATTGACTTGGAGATATCAGCGCTTGTTTTTGATTGCAATTCAAGCACTCTTTCAATTGATACAGTTGCTCTGATGTTACAACAAAAGCAACCACCCACAATGTTAATAAACTGCTTGTTACTACATGCATACAATTGTATACTAACCAAATAAACAGGTACCAATTGGGTAATTTATTTATTCTGATCAATAATGCTTCTAATTTCAGAGTTAAAATAAGACCAGAAATTAATAATTTCAGAATTAGCACATACAACGAATTTACACGAATGTCGATTTCGAGCTCATTCAATTGATAGATCCTTTCAAAGTTGACCAGAAATCCGTTTAAATTTGAAATGATTCGCTCCCTTCGCTTAATTGCGATAAAAATGTGTAGAATTGCCACCACAATTGTTTCCCCCATTTTAACTGTTTGCGTGATTTGTAAATTGTTGTCATCACTTTCGAACAATTCATTCACCATAATACGATGTGCCGGCATTGCAAGCA
This sequence comes from Leptogaster cylindrica, assembly GCA_963082835.1. Lineage (NCBI taxonomy): Eukaryota > Metazoa > Arthropoda > Insecta > Diptera > Asilidae > Leptogaster > Leptogaster cylindrica. The sequence goes on along the minus strand of OY720105.1, from coordinate 3,202,098 downwards.
AAGTGAAAACGCAGAGCACGCAAAAAGAGTGAACCAAAGCAGAGTTCGGAAGACGAAATCTTCTTCGATTTTTTGTAATACCAAATACTAATACTCCAGATATTCTCATCTTATAGTAAATAATCCACAAAACTAGAACAAAGTAATTGTTGATTCGTTTCGACATTTTTACCAACTGCAACTGTGGAAAATTTGTTGCCACTTTTAAAAGGTTTTCAAAATTCATTTCTATATTATTGGGTAGCCTTAATCGTTTTTTTTTCGATCTGATAAGCAAACTATAAAGCAATTGACGGTAAGGTACCAATATAATTAATGAATTTTTGTTATGTCAACTCAATTGCAATTTAATGCTATGTACATTTTTTCTTTCAATTTCAAGATGTTTTGGACATTTCCATTGGATTACTCCACTACAAAAAAATTGTCTACATTTTAATGGAACAAATGTATTTGACTTCTTGTTTGGATTAGCACATTTTGCGAAAAAAAAGAAGAAATTTTAGGTGATTTTAGGTTGAATAATTTATTGGGGTATATAGGTACCACATATTTATTTTGAAATTTAATTATACTTACATAAAATCCATAAAAACTAATTTATTTAGCCAAAGTAAAAATAAGATGAGTAGGTAAAATTAAAAATGGCGTCACAATAACATATATTTTTTTGGTGCACGTTAAGCTCCACTGTTTAAAAAGAATATTTCCATTTTTGGTTTGTTCGAAGTGAATAACTCAGCGTCCATGGCGATGATAAGCACCAGTCTGTTACATAATTCTTTGGTGTAGATTTATATAAACCCATGATTGATTCGCATATAAAAACAAATTATTTCTTGTTCGAATATTCAACAATAAAAAAGTGTAGGTACCTACTTTAAAAACACATATTTTGGATTAGTCTAGATTAAAATCTTTATTGCAATTTTAAATTCATGAAAAACAAGGGCTCACAATCAGTACAATGCATTGCATTCAATTTCAATTGCTTTATATTGATCCATTGCAGCGGCTGTCATTTTGTAATTTTACTAATTGTAAGTGTTCCTGTTAACATTATTCTAAAAAAGTGTCCGTCATTCGCAACAGTGTCGCTGTAAAATGACAGGCCGAATCAACCGATATGTGGTCGTTGTTTTGTTGTTTGTGTATTATTTTGTGCAATTTTTCGGCTTAATACCGTTTAAGATAGATAGAAACAAATGCCGCGCACGTCAATCGTCCTTTTGCCTTTGTTATAGTATATTTATTTTAATTATCCTTATTTTATTAGTGGTGCCTGTTGTTTTATCAACATATTCTGGAAATGGCCAATGCGACAATGCCGTAGACTGCATTTTTGTTTTTCTGGAAGGTGTTTTTGTTGCAGTTTTCTCGGTGTATATTGTATCAATGCAAATAAGTAAGAGATACACAATTGCTGAAACAATTGATAAATTTTTTATCAATGCCGAGCAGCTACAAAGTCTTACTTGGCATTCACTTTCGTTTCAAGTAAACACTCTAATTGCTTTAGCTTTCAAAGTTTTCATGTTAGTTTTCGTGATACTGACTGATCAAGCCCTACTAATTGGATGGACTTCAAGAATGAATACTGTGCAATTAATCCATTTATTTTTGTTTAATTGCATGTGGTACACAGTGAACAGCATTAATGTTATTTCCTTCGTCGCTTTTATTATGTTGTATGAGCAATTCTGTCACATTAAATCGCAAATATGTATAAATTGTGAAAGCATTTTGAACACAACAATTAACACCCGTGTGCATAAGATAAATATAAGTAAATGTTTGATCATTTATAAGAAGCTACAAAAAACTATTCGAAAAGTAAAAACTTGTGTTCAGCTTCAAATTATGATAACGCTGCTGCATGCTTTGCTGACGACAGTTTCGTCATTCATCCAGTTCTACATCAACGTCCATAAGGAAAATACCTTTAATGCCATCCAGATGATTCTCTTTCCCATTGTAGAAGTGTTCAACATTATTTCACTAATTTACGTAATTGATATTACAATGCGAAAGGCAGAAGAAACAATAAATAATCTGAACACATTCCAAATTTCAACGCGGGCAATACACAAAAATGTAAGCGGTTTTTCGATGCGTTATCTCATATTAGTTTATAATAATTTAAATAATTTGGGTAAAAAATACTTCCAGGTTGACACGCTTTTGTTATCCCACAAGAGTTTTGGATGTGAGCTCTCAATTTTTGGATTATTTAATATGCGAAATTCTACATCGATGAGCTTTATAAATGCAGCTGTAACTTACATTATTTTGTCGGTTCAGGTTTACTTGGAGCACTGAAACCTAATCTAACTTTTATCTCCAATTTCTGATATTTAATATAATTAATGATTCACTGAAAACTATTTGGACAAATTGAATTGTAATACATATATAACTATTGTTGAGCAGCATTTTGAATGAAACTAATAAAAAGTACCGATTGTGTAAATTAAAGCATTAATGTACTATTTTCACATTGTTTTGCTATCTTTTTACTATCTACCGAAGCATACAACATAGGCACACGATGACTCATGAGTAACCGATTTAAACTGATAAACTAGTGAAATAATATATCTACCATGAAAAACGTCGGCTTTAACTCCATTTATTACCACGGCAAAAAATTATCAATTTATTTATTGTCAATGTAATTATGTGAAATAAGGAAGGAGTTAAAAACAGGGTAACTTGAACACAGAATATTGTAAAATATTTTATCCTTAAAAAAATCGTCCTCTAATCATAATTAGGACAAATTTGCTATGTTACAAATAATTTCAATAGGCCGAGGCTGAGTTATGTTGAAAAGAATTAATTATATCAGTGGTTATACTGAATTTCCTTTTTTATCTTCAACATTAGATGAAAGAAAAATGCTGGAGTTAATTTCAACTTTCTTATTTATATTTATTACAATATCATTTAAATTGATTATATTGTGTAACCTTTATTTTATTAATATTTTAATTAATATTCAAAGCACTTTTTGAAAACAACTAATGAATTCAAAATATTTGCGACATTGTATTATTATCGAACTGAAACAATAGTAACAAAAATGTTAACACGGAGCTGAGGAAGGACAACAAAGCAGGTTTGCCAAGTTCAAACATCCCAAAAATAGAAACTCTCAGTTCATTAAGCTCCAAAGCCATGCAAAATATTTCGATCTGAAAGAGTTGTAATAAACATTTTCTAATCTGTAAACAATAATTGTCGTCTTACCCTTTTCTCAAACAATCTCTCGTGATAAGTGCACTTGTTGCAAATGGGCGTTGAATACAAATTGGTTTTCGATTTTTTTAATGTAGTGTCTATCGCAAATATAAGAATTCCAATCTGTATTGTTATTGTTAAAAAACACCCAAATTTGCCCATCGAAAAGTGTTTGTATTGCTGTAAGCCTTCGAATAGATTATAAAGTAGAAAAAGAAGAGCTGAAAGGGAAAACTGCAATCCTAAAAATGTTTGAATATAAAATATTCTTGTGAACTCAATGAGATTCTGCCGAATTAAAATACATGTATTTAGTCCTTGTTGAATTTTAATGTAAAACAATATGCACTGTTTGTTATGTAAAATACGTCTATTGTGATTTGTGACAACGGCATTAAAATATTCTGCGAGGAGTCGAAGTTGTTCACAACAAATTAGAAATCCTGAAGAAAACACTGTTAATTGAGCCATCATAATGTTCCAAACCGAGAAAACATATATATTAAAAAAAACAACTTTTAAAAAGTAAAGTGTGGACACCACAAACAGTTGGTAGATCAATTGGATGATAATTGCGATAAGTTCAAAACACATGATTACAACTATTCGTTTTTGTAAAATAAAAACATGCCCTGTTAAGCCAGTGATTTTTTCCTGGCATTTGAGGAACTTCATAAAAATGTTATTGATATCTTTTTTCCTTGCTTGTTGAATTAAAGCAATTAATATTATATAAAACCCAAACACATAGTTCCTGATCACCTTTGAAGTGTATTTAGCAACAATATTTGTGATAATACGAGATTCTTTTTCAATAGGAGTCCCAAGTATCAAAAGGAACATCAAAACTAATAAAACTGTGATAAGAGGATAAAACACAGAATGGAAAAACCAGTTCCCAACATTTCTTCTATGTAAGTTAAAATCACACGTTATAAACCCGAAAATCTTAAAGTAAACACATAAAAGCCAAAAAATAATTGTACTCGAATTAATTCGCTGTACCATGGTAATTAATTTTAAATTTCAAGTCGTGGCGTAATGTTGAACTACAGCAAAACAACTTTCATGCTGACCGTAATAACAAAATTTAAATTGCATGTCGATTTAATAAAGCAATTATAGAAGAGTGTGTTCACTTGATTTCTAAATAGATTAAGTTCAGGCCTGCATTAATCAAATAAAAAATCATCAATTATGTTAAAATGTTTTCGATTTGTTGTTATATAATAACATATTTGCTATGTGCGCTATTGCAATTGCAATTTTAATGAACCTTATTCCAACAGCGAAATAAAACAACCTACTTTATGAATATGCATAATAATAAAGTTTTAATACACTATAACTTGTAAAAGAAAGTTTATTTGGACTAAAGATACAATTGTGCAAAAATATTTATATCTTAAAACTTGTTTTTTTAAAACAATATGTGACTAAAATTTTTGGGAAAGATGACACCAACAAAGTAGCGTCAGTAAAATTTTTAAAAAGTTTGTAGCGCATCTATGGCAGCAAATTTTATATATCTCACTGTCAGTGCATTACATGCCGTCGTCTTAATTTAAAAAGATATCAAATATTTATTACTGATTTCTAATAAGAACAGTACAGTTTTATGTATTGCGAAATAACAAATAAATAACATATTCCAAAATGTGCTTCGTATTCTTGATGTTTGTCTTCAAACGGAAAGAGTTTATGTAGCAATTATGGCTTTGCTATATAATCAAATTGCAGCAGTAGTAGCAAGTATTCCAAAGCGTGGCCCAGAAGCAACAATAAATATGGTTTTTCTATAACAAACATTCCAAAGATGGAAACTTCGAATTTGTTGATCAACCAGTTTATACAGCATGTGTCCACCTGAAATTCATTTCGAAGGAACATGTTGAAAGAATATTGAAAATATCACGTTCCATACCTTTTTGTCCAGCAATCTCTTATATGAAATACTACAATACTTATCACTAATGAGAAATTGAAAATCCATTCGTGATTTCTTTAAAACCACACCAATAATTACGATTAAAGAAATTAAGTCAAGGAATTTATATGTAAAACCAAGGTGCCACCATTTGTTAAGATCAGTAACAGTATCCTGCATAAAAGCCTCAATACCGAAATAAAACAATATCACAATAACTAAAAATTGAAGAACTACACTTAACAAAATGTGCATTTGAAATATTTTTACGAAATCAATAATATTTTGTCGAACGGCATTGTAAATGTCAATGATTGGCAACAACTGTAAATAACGCTTCAGTGGTTTGTTGGTGTCAGGTGGATCTTGTGTTTGATTATATATCCTCAAATATCCTTCGATGTGGTGAAACTGCTCAGAACAAAGTAGAAATGCAAGACTGAATATCATCAATTGCGATGTCACCATGCTCCACACAACCACAGAACAAAACATCTTAGCTGAAAAATTTAAAAATGATTGCTCCAGAAAGAAATGTTGAAGTCTGATCACATGAGTGTATAGTTGCAATATTATGATAAACACTTTGAAACCCATGTACAATAATGTTGATTTACGGACTTCACTGCGGATACCAGTTAAGTCTACAATTTGTTCATAGTTTTGGTAAAATTTGTTCAAAACATCCATTACATTTTTTTGACACTTATGCTGCAATATACAAATAATTGCTCCATATGTTGCTACTACATAATTTGAAATAAATTTTAGACCGAGCGTTGCGATCTGATTAATTTTGTATGAAATTGGATAACTTTCTTCTAAAAGAAAAGACACAATTAGTGTTATGATGACTAAAACGCTGAGAATGGCGCAATACACAACGGCGGAAAGAGACTTACGAAACTGTTTCTTATTTGTGTTAATACTAAACGTCAGGATTCCAAAAGTTTTATTGTACCAATAAAGAATCAAACAGAGTACTTTAAATAACTTCATTTGATACAGCATTGTAAAATATATTTTAATTCTTTAAAGTTAGAAGCAATCCTTGTGACTGGAAGGAATGTTTCATCAAACTGCTGACAAAATCAACTGCTCTTCTAATATTCATTTTGTAATCAACTGAAAACGTGACAAGTTTTTTATTTAATTGATTTTTGAAAATTTAATTGGTGTGGTATCATTTTTAATAAATAAACAATAAGAAGGTACATATTACACATACTCATTATTAGAGGTGAAAAAATTCCTTTTGTTTGTAATTGTGTCTGTGTGCTTGTGTCTCCGCTTGGAACTCCATATAGGATACAATTTTATATATGGATTGGGTTACCTCCTTGCATTTGTATGATCAATTTCGAAAGTATTGTAATCAGGTCAGTGGCGTAACTAGGATTTGCTTCTGGGAGGAGATGAAAATTAAATCATCAGTATGTGTTATAAATGAAAAAAAAGAAAAGTAAACAAGCAATTTTAACTTAATTATACATTTTAAGTTTCTGGTACCTTTTCGGTATTGTAGACTTTTTTATACACAAATTTTAATACATTCAGGAACGAAAAAAAATTAAGAAAAGCATTGTAACATTAAAAAAGTCTAGGACTTTTTTGCGAAGCCCTCCAATACCTCGACCAAAATTTTTACTTTGTAACGTAAGATTAACACTACAGGAAATTGTTCACCATGAACCATAGTGGTCTCTTTACAGCGATCTCGCATAGATCATCAATAACTACATATCTGACGACAATTTAGTAAAATCATATCTATCTATTCGATAACAAAGGAAACTATGATGTCAGCCCTGCCTGTACAGTTGTACACAGCTTGATTGCGGAAATGTAAATCGTGTTTGAGGAAGTTAGATAGCAGATTAGATCGATAGTTCATGTCTGGCGCGAATTTTTAAAAGTGATTGACATTTATAAAAATAAGCAGTATATAAACAAAAAATATGTATATATCATATGTAGCTGCAAACCCCTCAAAAAACTTGTTCAGCCGAGTCGAGCTAATTCGAGGATATTTCTAAAACCGAATTGTGTACATTGACTTGGGCACAGAGAGCAGTGGAAATACTAGAGAGCCAACCCTCTAACAAAATTCGTACCACCAAATCCATTATCATTATTATTTCATTCTTAGTTTTGGATAAATTTCATTCTTGAATGAATTTTACGATTTTTGAATGCTCGAAATAAAATTGCATGCATAAATGAAAAAAATAATTATTATAATTTGGGAGTAAAATGTAATTAATAGAAGTATTAAATTATTGATAATCCCTATTGTCTCTCTTTTTGCATTTTAGCTGCAGTCAGTGTTTTTGTTTACGCAATTATTTGATTGAATTAATTATTACTTCTGGAATATCACTCAATAGTACATTAATGAAATATGATTTTATAAACAGTGTTGATTAAAAATGATTTTATCACCTGTGATGCAATTTAAATGCCTATAAAAAAGTTGTAAGTGAACAGAATTTTTGTAGCTTTCTTTTAAAATAAAAAAAAAATATTTATTAAGTAATTCAATTTGTTTATTTGCCTATTGGCCGAAAATTCATACCAATATGGTGCACCATTTGCTAAAGGTGCATATGCTAGCACAAGTCCAATTTGGTATGAATTCCGCCCATGGTGCGTCTTTAAAACAGAGATTTACAATTAGGGATATGGATGATACTTGGAGGGAAGCTCCTCGTACCTATTGGTTCCGGAAACCATGGAAACCGGCCCTTTCGTTCGGGAGAATACATGTAATAAGTAATTACATTTTTCCCTACGTTATACAATGCGAAAAGCAAATTCAAAGTAAAATAACTAAATTAAAATTATTACATTTTAAACATGCATTTACAAACAAATAAAAAGGTAATTAAATATATGCTTTGACCCCTGTTCAGCTTCAAGTTGTCCGAAGATGAATGAAGCCACATAGTAAGTGTATTGTACCAGGTAAAAGAAATAAAAGGAAAACCGAATACCGAAACATGCAATATGAGTATCAGATTCATAAAAGTCTATGGAAAGGTGAATCAGAGTTTAAATTATTAAATATACTTGAACCAATTATCATACTTCTTCGTTCTTGGGAGTAGCCTATTTTTTTCGGCAAAAGATTTTTTTGAAGGATTTTCTAATTTCTAAAATTTCTAAAATGGTGTAATCTAACAGATTTAAAACATGCTCATAGCAAGGAACTGTGGGATCTAAAAATTCTAGGAATTCATATTTAATATTTTTCAAACAAATTTCGATAATAAAGGCCTTTAAATTTTTAATATGAGGCGAAGATTCAAAAATATTTCTAAAAATTTCAAGAACCACATTAAATATGTCCATAAAATGCTTAGAAGGATTTTTAAAAAAATGAAAGCTTAAGCTAAAATTTTTAATTTTCAAGTACTATTATCTACTAAACGGGGGCGATTGTTGAGAATCCACCGAATCTGTTTTTTTCTATCAACGAGTACTTTCTGTTAAAACAAAATTAAAGACATCGAAACACATCAGGTGACAAAATGTACTAAAAGTACAAAATTTAGCGAACAATAATTTCATAAAAATTCAATTTCCTTGCCAGCATTCAGAAATCTACTACTTCACCCTTCCCAGAAAATCAGAAAATCATTTTTCCCCACATGCGCAAAGGGCTATACTATTGAAATCGTCATGGAAACAAATCCACAACAGCACCAAAAAATGCCATCAGAAAATGAATATTTTTTGTGTGCCCCTGAAACTAGAGAGCAGTGCGCAGGCAGAGTGAGTTTTCAGCTCACCCGGCCTTACACAGCCGGAATGTCTTTCTGAATTCAGAAACGGAATACAGAATCTGAAATCCGGCACATTGCCTCACACAGCCGGAATGCCTTTCTAAATAAAGAAACGGAATCAGCATGTGAATTCACACCACCTCGCCTTGTGCAACTGAAATAACCTGTCAAACAGAATCTGAATTCCGGCGTGTGTGAGCTTGTTAATTTGAATCATATGAAAAGAAGTGCGTTCTGAATCGATAACCTGAAAAGTGAAAATTCAGAATCTGAATTCAGAACGCTCCTCAGCACGTTTCTGACAGATCGATCTGAAAAATTCAGCATCTGAAAAAATCAGCATGTGTGTGCTGCACATTAAAATTATATACAATTCAGACCGTTCTGAATTCAGATTCTGAATTCCGTTTCTGAATTCAGCAAGACATTCCGGCTGTGTGAGGCCTTAAAGTTTAAAATGAAATGTATGGAGACTTATTTCGGTTGGTCGTTAAATGGAGTTGGCGCTCTATATGTTCTTCTGCTCTCTGCTTGGGCACTAGGCAGCGATATTTAATATTCACATTTCTAAATCGCATGTTTGAATTATATATATGTAAAAATATAGTACCTACATGCGTTTGACACCCAAATATTTTTTAACGTATTTTAATAATTTTTACGATTATATTTAAAAAAATTAACATCGTCAACAATATATACCTATAACTATTACTAACGAAACCGCATATGTCACGGTTCACTTTTTTTAAAGCAAAAACCAAGTATCTACCTAACTAAACTCTTATGACTTTGCTATATAATCAAATTGCAGCAGTAGTAGCAAGTATTCCAAAGCGTGGCCCAGAAGCAACAATAAATATGGTTTTTCTATAACAAACATTCCAAAGATGGAAACTTCGAATTTGTTGATCAACCAGTTTATACAGCATGTGTCCACCTGAAATTCATTTCGAAGGAACATGTTGAAAGAATATTGAAAATATCACGTTCCATACCTTTTTGTCCAGCAATCTCTTATATGAAATACTACAATACTTATCACTAATGAGAAATTGAAAATCCATTCGTGATTTCTTTAAAACCACACCAATAATAACGATTAAAGAAATCAAGTCAAGGAATCTATATGTAAAACCAAGGAGCCACCATTTGTAAAAACCAGTAACAGTATCCTGCATAAAAGCCTCAATACCGAAATAAAACCCGATCACAATAACTAAAAATTGAAGAACTACACTTAACAAAATGTGCATTTGAAATATTTTTACGAAATCAATAATATTTTGTCGAACGGCATTGTAAATGTCAATGATTGGCAACAATTGTAAATAACGCTTCAGTGGTTTGTTGGTGTTGGGTGGATCGTGTGTTTGATGATATGTCCTCAAATATCCTTCGATGTGGTGAAACTGCTCAGAACAAAGTAGAAATGCAAGACTGAATATCATCAATTGCGATGTCACCATGCTCCACACAACCACAGAACAAAACATCTTAGCTGAAAAATTTAAAAATGATTGCTCCAGAAAGAAATGTTGAAGTCTGATCACATGAGTGTATAGTTGCAATATTATGATAAACACTTTGAAACCCATGTACAATAATGTTGATTTACGGACTTCACTGCGGATACCAGTTAAGTCTACAATTTGTTCATAGTTTTGGTAAAATTTGTTCAAAACATCCATTACATTTTTTTGACACTTATGCTGCAATATACAAATAATTGCTCCATATGTTGCTACTACATAATTTGAAATAAATTTTAGACCGAGCGTTGCGATCTGATTAATTTTGTATGAAATTGGATAACTTTCTTCTAAAAGAAAAGACACAATTAGTGTTATGATGACTAAAACGCTGAGAATGGCGCAATACACAACGGCGGAAAGAGACTTACGAAACTGTTTCTTATTTGTGTTAATACTAAACGTCAGGATTCCAAAAGTTTTATTGTACCAATAAAGAATCAAACAGAGTACTTTAAATAACTTCATTTGATACCGCATTGTAAAATATATTTTAATTCTTTAAAGTTAGAAGCAATCTTTGTGACTGAATGGACTGTTTCATCAAACTGCTGACAAAATCGATTGTTCAAATATTCATATTTTAATCAAGGAAAAACGTGACAAGTTTTTTATTTAATTAAATTTTGACAGTACTTTCAAAAACTATTTTTTAACATAATACAATTTTGCAAACATTATGTGTACCAGTATGTATAATTAAACTTACTTATACGTTCTAGGGCTTTGCCTTGGGATGGGTGTATGTAGAGTGTAATGAAGTTAATTCATCGTTTTGTAACATTCTTAAAAATAAGCAATATAACATACGTATTCATTACATTATTGGATCTGAAAGTATTCCGTGTGTTTGTGTTGTATTGCATTTGTATGAACTAATTTCGAACTTAATTGCAAACAGAGAACTATAATACGTCATGGTGTTGCCATATAAAACGAAAACTTTTCCATATTTTATATTTAATAAAATCTTAATAAATACAAATATTTTAATTTGCTTTTGTTTTAATTTTACTATAAATATTATTCAAAATTTTACTTATGCACTTACGAAAATATCTAAAAATATTTCCTAAAGTTGTTAAGATAACTGTAACATGTAACTGTACTGCAATCAAAACTAATTTTTATATTATCTGGACCGGCAAAGCCCAACATTAGTTATTCAAATCATAAAATTTTTCTACACTGAACTAAAAATTAAGTGAGGTTAAAGTTATAAACATTTCAACTTAACTGTTTTTGTTTTAGAGCTTGGTGAAATTGTATAAGAATGATGAGATAACTTAAGACTGACGACAAAAAGGACAACAAGCTGGGTTTGTTGAGCTCAAACAATCCAACAATTTGAACTTTGGCGTCATCCAATATCAGCTGCAAATGTACAGTGTCTACCTATGAAATACAATAACGATGTAATTTAAAATAATTTAAAATTAAATCAAAGTTATACATATTTTTCGTATTGTCGCATATAGCAACTTTTGCTTTTGTACAGTGATAAGCAATAATTTGCAATGTGGAGTCGGGACTTTTTTAGAGTCGCTTCCACGAGAAAGATGAGGAAGACCACGCTTACAACTTGAATGACTGCAACTGTAGCCAAGCGTTTTTGTATCGTTGCTTCGTAACTCACATAGTTTTTATAATATGAATAAAATACAAATACTACCGTTATAAGGGTGTGCTGTAAACTCAAGAGTACCTGAACTTGAAACATTTTCGCGAACTTAAAAATGGTTTGGCAAATTGTAATGTGCAAGTTTACTAATTGTTCGATTTCAAGGGAGAATTTCATGAATGAACGACTGTTCCGTGAGTATAGAATTTGACATTTTTGAAGACTTTCTAAACGTTGCCCCAAGTGATTGAATTGATCCAAAAATACTACAAAACCAATTGAAAATATTGTTGTTGAACAATCCAAGAGATTCCGGGAAAAGGAACGTCCGACAACATCAACAAAATCACGGATGCTAACTTTGTATGACAATATAACGCCAAATAGCTGGAAACTGATTTTTAGAAAAACTAATATGAACTTTATAGCAAGTATTATTAGAGATGTTTTTTGTATATAACACTTCCGCTTTCGTAATTTGTGTAAACATTCCGAATTATTTAAAAAAATATTAAAAGTTTCAATAATTTTTTGACAATTGCGTAATTGTATTAATAAAACAACTATTGATGATGATATTGCTAAATAAGTTTTGTTAAACACAGCAATAAGGTTGATGATGTCCATTTCACTCTGAATGTTATTATAAAAATCATTTATTATTAATCCCAGCAAAATAAAAATTAAACAAAAACAGTACAGCGTTGCTATGTTGGATTTGTAAATTTTTTTTTTCGTAATTACACTATTATTGACCGCCAAACCACCAAAACATGATAGATAGTAAAAAAACAACCAATAAATAACAGGAAATATCTTACGGCACAATATCTTTGACATTACGCCAGCGTTGACTCTAAGGGGACTGAAAGAAAATCGCAAGCAGTTACTTCAAATGGTCAGAGTTGAAGCCCATTATAGTAATTGCAAAAATATTAAACGTAAAGTTGAAGTAGTCTTCTATGCATATTTAAGTAGTTAATTTATTAAGATTAACTGTTTGTAAATGTTGCTGATGGGGATTACTCAATGACTTCGTATTTTTTCCTTATGTTAATTTGTGTTATTTTTTATCTTTGATTCTTAGATAATTTGGTTCTGAAATTCAATTAAGCATTAATTACTTAAGTCTAGTTCTAATTATGATAGTTATCACTTGCTGTGTTTTGGTAAAATCAAGAACTGTTTGTTGAATTTTCATTAAAATTTTAGTGTTGAATTATTTCATACAAAAAATATTCAAGAAATCTAAGAACGGAAATTCATAGTTTCAATGAATTCATCCTTAAACTGCAAAAAAATATTAATGATTTTTATATTGTTTTAAACTGCAAAAATAATTAATGATCCTCATTCATTGATATTGATGAACAATATTATTTTCAGTGTAATACAGTGTGCATTTATTTGGTTTTCACATTGAAGAAAATTAAATACATAAATTCTTTTTTATATTTCCTAAAAATAAACTTAGCTACAAAGTCCTTTTATTTTGAGTTTTATACATACTGTATACTGTTATGTACTTCGAAAATCCGAATTTAATGCCATAAAGTTTAACATCCACCCTTTGAAATTATTTCTAGTGTGTGCCAACCACAACTATGTGGTGTTGGCTTTCCCTTCTCACCCCGACTTCGTGCATTCAATCCTGTGCATCTAAATGGCACTAACGTCGGTACATCTATCCATTTCGAAAGTTTTGCAAGAACTTAAACATTAATTATTCCTCGGTTTCTAGCATCCCCTGCTACCTGCATCCCTGGCCGCTTCCAAAGACATGAATATACCAGGTTTTCTGCACTTTTTCAGCATTCCTCAGATGCTGCTGTGATTAACTTGCAATTTCTTTTCCAGGTCACGTCGGAACTCACTCTTTTTCAACTAACGTAGCCAATAGCGAACAATTAGTTGTTGTTAAATTCTGTATAATCGATATTTAAGTTGTGAGGTACTATAAAACATTCTTTTTTCTTTAGTCCATCTCGAAATTACGCTTACAGGTTAAATCAATAGCAAATAGTAATGAAATTAAACAATCCAATTTACCTAATTTGTTAAAATAGTAGTAGAAAAAATTTAGAGTTCAGCGCATTTTGTATATTTTTCACGCATAGCATTTTGAACTGTAAAACTACACACCGGAAGGAAAGACTTTCACAACAATTTTTATTTTAAAGCCCGGTCCAGACGTTCAGTTTTGAACAACGACTTGTCTGCGCAGATCAGATCGTTGCAGACAAATCGTTGCAGACAAATCGTTGCGTGTGGACTGGAAAACTGCGACGATTTGAAGTCTGCGCAGTTGCAACGATATCTGAGCTAAAGAGCATAGATATCCGTGAATCTGTGCGGACTTCCATGAACTTTGAACGCATATCACACAAAACAGAGCAAAATACATTAATCTCAATAAAGGGAATTCAATTTATACAATAAACCCGAATATTCGTGGCGTTCTGCTTTGTCCGTTTAATTTTGTTCGAACTTTACAACATTTTGCAGGAGATGCGGTTTTTACTTATATCCAATGCATAAACACATCACATCCCTCAAGCATCTCTATGGCACTTTTATTGAACAATCGAAAAACATTTATCGATGTTTTAACAAATGTTCTTGAAAACACCAAGAAAATTGTTTTATTGTTACAAAATGTAAAACAATAATTAGTGTTCAAACATTGGTGGTGTTGCTTGCAAAGTTGACCATTTCCGTGTTTCAATTTTTGTACGACATTCCTGAAATAATGATGAATTCTCATTGGCATAATTTACTCTTCATAGGCATCTGGATTTTCTTCTTATATATCATATGTGCAACATTTTACAGTGCATTACAAATATTATTTTTTTGCTGGGATTTCTGGTTGCAGGTGATCATATTCGACGCGCTAAATGTATTTAGACAGATAATTTTGTCTAGAGAATATGCAAGAAAGTGCAAAACGAATGTGTTATTACGAAAGTGTTTGGATGAACATCAAGAGATTGTTGTAATTTACAGTGGACTCCGTAAAAGTGTGTCAATTGTTTATCGAAGTTATTTGAGATTTATTTACTACTCTATATGTACGCGTTAATTTCGACAATGGTTGCAACATTTGTAAATTTAGTTTATAGCAGAAACTAGTAAATGACGAAGGTTTTTATGGATTGTTATAATTAATATCCGCCATGATTGTTTTTTTATGCTTGGCAAATGCTTATCATCGCATGATTAAAAAGTCTCATGATTTCTTTCAATATGTATTACCATGGAGATACAAAATTCATCCTGGCAAATGTATTTATTCATTGCATGTTAATAATTTGTTTAATAGTTTTCTATTTGTATTGTTTACAAAAACAGATGAACTCAATTTGGAAGTTGCACTACGTGGGCCTGACAACAAGATCTGTGGCTTTTTGAAGTTGCGTCCTTTTTTATTTCCAGCATTTCTTAATACCACTATTACTTATATTAATCTAATTGTTCAGTTTATAAAAGATGGTGCAATAAATTTTGATGATTAACATTTAATTATAACAATAAAAACAATTATAAGTAATATAATATACCTACATGAGTAAAGTTTGTTACAAATTGGCGTCTTTAACAGTGTAATGTCTATGTAGACAATTCCAAAAAACTGGGGAAAATTTAACAGATAGTTTTAGTTTATTTCACATAATATAATTAGCAGAATTATATAAACAAAATCTTTAGAAATTGTATAAAGAAAATTTTATCTAGAGGGCTACACAAGTGTGCTAGGAATGGTATTATGTAAACACGTTCAGATATAGTTATATACTTAATACTGATAGCACATAATTAAAACCCAATGCAATCAGAAAATATTGTATATATTATTCAGTCTCAAAACAACACGTTGATATTACAAGCTAGTTCGGGGGATGCCGTCGTTGTGGAAACCCCTGTTCTCATAAGATTTACCATTATTACCAATGGGAAAAGTGAATTGATTTCTACTGTAATGACGATGAATCAAAACTCTCAGCTTATACAATGAAAACAAAATGAAGGGAAATATTGCAAAAAGCAGTGCAACCATTGCAACAGTTGTCATTGCCTCGGCTGGCTTCGACCAGTCTAAAATCGGGTAAATGTATCCATTTCCAACACTGAAATAATTGGAATCTGTTGGAGTACATTAATTACTAAAATAACAAAACTTACTCGTCTGTTCCACCTGCAAAGTAATATATAACCGAAAATACAGCATAAACTATTAGAAATAATACTGATAGGAATATGTGATAAATTCGTATGGGGAATGCAACAATTAACAGATCCAAGGTCATCAGAACGGAATTGAGGGCGTGCTCGAATATGTTGATTAAATCGACTGGAATTGTTTCAGCTGAAATACATCAAGAAAAGTATTAATAGGAAATAAATCCACAAATGTTTTTATCGTACTATACAGTTTATAGAGCACTCCCCAATATATGATTGTAATCACCAAGGACGATGTTAATGTTATTGTATGTAATCCCCAGAAAATACTAAAGCAAACTGGAACAGGATCCGACACTGTGATGTTTTCTAGTTTCTCTAAAAATTTACACTTTCGTTTCAAGGATTTTGTACATATAAAATAATGCCTTACGTGCATATTTCGGATGAAAATACCAAAGTGTGACTAAAACTGCTCCGAAAATGTTTGTTATCATGCACATCATTATTCCCCAGTTTGTTAAATATATAAAAAAACGACCACGCATAAAGTGCATTGTCATTGCAGTTATCACAACTCCGAAGAAGAACACCGCCGTCGCCCATCTGTAGCAGAGGTAAACAATACTGATCGTACTCTTTTGCCACTAGAAACAAATATTATTTAGTATATATATATACTATATATACACATATATATAAAAAAAATTAAAATAAAATTATGAGCATACTTGAATGGTATAATTCGAAAAAATTTATTCAGTATCTTAAAGGAATTATCAATGTTTTTTGAAATTAAGTCACAGGAAGTCAATGACAAATTAATTAGTGTAAAGTCAATTTAAAAATAAGATTTTTTATCTTTTAAGCACGCTATAAATCAAAATTTATACCTACTAACGACATCAATACAATTAATTAAACAAAAATATTTTGAAATGTTTTCGCTCTTTGACTTCTTTTTAATGAGAACGTAAAATAAATCGTTCAGCGTCATTTTGATACGATTTTTTTTATATTGCTAAATTTGCTTTTAATGAAAGGCAAAAAAGACTGTTTGTTCCTTAAAAAAAAAAAAACAATGTTGTATTCCAATTCCGCCACTCATTAACTTCAATTTTAACAAAATTTGATTTTATTACTTGTAAAAACAATTCCAACATAAATGAATGAATAAATGTTCAAAGATACGCACCTCCTGATGACAGTTCTTACAAGGAAATTAAAACTTATCTCTTATCTGCGTAACCAAAATAAAAAACCATTCAATTACGACATCGTCAGATGAGTTATCGAAATCAGGCAAACGCCGCCGAGGAGTGGCCACATTTATCTTTGCAAATTATTTTCAGCTTATCACCAATTTAAGTCGTGATATCTAGTAACCATAGTTATGGTGCAATACATTTTTGGTGGTAAATGTATTATTAATAATGATAACGGGAACAGACATGACACAGTACACAATACTTGAGTTGAACGGAGAATTCATTCGACGCGGTTTCAATTATTTTCTTATGAGTATGACTCAACAATTTCGCGGATTTCATTTGAACATTTTAGCGATTTCGTGAAGTAAAAAATGGCTTCATTGAAAAAAACAAAAATTTGTCCAAATCTGGGAATCAAAAAATAATTTTTAAATTTTCGAAACGAAATTACTTTAACGAAAAAAATGGTTTTAAAAATAGCAACAATATCTATGTACATAAGTCATACTTAGACATGTTTGAAAAGAGAACATTTGATCCTTTTTTATTTGAACATGTTTGATCTGGTATGAATTAGAAATTAAACAAGTGAAGTTTCCTTTCTCTTTCTTGATTTTGTCATTGTTAATTCACCGATTCATGAACTGTCTTGCATTTAATTGCATAACAATGACTAATTGAAAATTACATACAATCAGTGGTTCGTTTGACTGATTGGTGGAATTGAATGGATTGGCTGATAAGCGTCTGTCGATAATCATCTTTAACAGATTTTAAATTGAACGACATAATTGATTTTTATTTCTGGTAGGTTTAAGAAAAATTATTTTGGGCCTAATCACTACTGAATTGATAGCGCAAGATTGCTAAAATTTGTTTACGCTTCCTACATGAATTATTTTGCATCTATTTTTCCAAATTATTTCACACATATTTTTCACTCCTAATTTCATTTATATTGAGAGTTTTCAGAAAATTCCCTGCAAAATTACCTGCGATCGTACAAAGTCGTCTGGGGGACTATGATCGAAGCCGCATTTTGCACTGCGAAATTCCTTAGCTACGGGATGGAAAATTTTAACAATACTCATATTTCCTGGAAAATAAACACCACTGAACACCACTCTGATATCTAATTTTCAATCACGTTTCTTCTTTTCATGTATCCAAATCGTGGGCAATCACTTCAGAGCACTTGGTGAACCTAGAAATCTATGAAACGCATAAACGTCTTAATTGTTTTATGCAGTGCAAATACATACCCTCCACCTCATTACACTGATTCCGGCGCTGCCGTATCGCGATAGAATATCGGCAGATTCAGCGCTCGCGGTAAACAATTCACTCACAACACTGAGACTGGCCGTGGATGGGCGGTCGGTCGGCCTTCCCGTTGGAAATCGGCAATATAATGAAATCAATCGAATGCGCAACTGATAAGGAACCCCAGAGCATTGTTCTGCTAGTTTTTTATCAGTTGCCGCTGCCGCTCGGGAAGGGGCCGGATCGGTTCGGTAGCGACCGTCGCGGTCCTGGCTTTTCCGATAGTTTCTGGGGCTCAGTGCGGCGATCTAGTAACTCTTTCTCACTGCTATTGTACATATTCAAATTATTGAACACGTTGTGCACTTGTCACCAGGTGACCTCCTCGTCACGCTTCGGGTTCTGTCTTGGGAAATCTATCGCGTCGGGTTGCTAAAGACTGTTTCCATGAAATTAACGATTGCCAAGAGACAAGGTACCAAGCGCACTAAACATAATGAAATAACAATGAAAAGTCGCTTTGGAGGTAATTATTAATTAAGCTTAACTCGGAGTTGATTATTTTGTTGAGAAACATCTGGAGCAGAAATGATTATGCACAAATGAAACTCAAAGCTCTGAAGCATTAGGTTAAGATTTTGCTTAACATTTGTATTGAGTAACGTTTTTATATAACTTTTTATGTTTTACTTTTCGGTGTTTACCAATTAGTTTTACTACAAAATATGTTGATGAGTTTAATTTATTACACAACAAAATATTCCTGTTCAACAATTGACCTTGATCCTAACCAATATTCAATTACAAAACCCAATTTAATTGCAACAATTGTAATATGCATAACTCTGCGTAATTTATTCGGATAAAAAGATTGCAAGCTCTGTTACCACTGAAACTCGTCAACGGTTAGTTTATATTTTACTGCGGAATTCACCTGATGTTTATGAGTTGAAAAACTCTTCACATGTTATCACTAGAAATTCCGTTAGAGTGAACATTCATTAATTCGAAATTTGGTCCAGAAGTAGAATTTGATCGAGATAAATTAGTTGGAAACAGTGCAAGTGGGGGTGGTCAATCCAAGGACCACACAGCCGTGACCACAGTAATGATGTTTTCAAACATTAGCGCGGGGTAGTTGATTGTAATGAATAGGAAGTGAATGGTGCGAATAAGGAACATGGTCCTACAGAGTGATCCAGATTTTCAGATTGATATCGGTCTTCAGCAATTAATCAATCGTGAAAGTTTTTCGCGAATTTCCATTCCCTTCGGTATACATACTCGCATATTAAATGAATTTTTCAAAATAAATACTATAATTATGTATTTCGTAATTTATCGACGTAATTTTTATATGAGGTGCAAATTAGGATTATTAAGTACAGACTATATTATTTGAAATTATTCATAAGAATAAAAATTAATTTACCTTTTCACTTCCATTTGCAAAAAATCTCAAATTTTTTAATGCAAAATTGTTAACGAGTGATTGGTATTTTTAATAAATATATTTTCAACAACAATTGGAGGAAGTAATATGCGATAAAAGAGGAAACTTATGCTGAAATGCATGCGGGTCCTTTGAAATTCCAATCTTTTTTTGGTAGGGCATTCATCGTTTTACAATCATTTTTTTTTATATTACTATTATAAATTTTGTCACGATGTAATACCATACCATAAGTTTTACCATACTTATAGTAATTAGTTCTGACAGCTGAAGTGGGCGTTGTTATAAAACCTAGCTTACAATTCAATAAAGTAAAAATCGGTTTCCATACTACTACAACTACCTCCTCCATTATCACCATGCCTTACAAAAGCAATGCATAATGCATATACATAATCTTGATTAGAATGACGCGTGTCATCCATGAAATTATGATGTAAAAGCTAAATTTCTGTCACACACAACTGCAAATTCAAATGCACTTAATAGTAATGAAAATGCTTTCATTACGGGCACGAATTTCAGTGTTTGCCTTAATTATATTAATTTGTATCTCTATTCAAGCTTTTTTAAGTGTTTTTGGCGATCAAATAAAAACATAAAAATCATTTCTATTAGTAGTATTCGAAATGCCGAATCGGGTGAACTCCCTCTTCTGGTTTTTGCTGAAGTTTGTTTATTATCAATCAAAAGTTTTCGGTTCTTGCACTTTTCACTTCGATCAAAATTTTCGATATATCAAACGTTCACAGTTGTTATTATTTTATTCTTTTACAGTTTGCTTTACAGTGACGATTTTGGTATCATATCTGTATTACACAATATCCTCTTTATCGCAAGAGTTATTCGGTCATAGTTATTCGGGATTTGTTATCACCATTCAAAATTCTTCTGTTTTACTAAATTTAATGGTGACTGTTTTTATGCAGTTCAGACATATTCGAAAAGTGAAGAACATTTTAAACGATTTTTTCATAGCTTATGAAATCCTGTTTAAATTAACTAAAAATTCCAATTTTATTACCAGTACATCCTTATTAACATTATCATTAAAACTATTGGCCTATTTGCTTCAAGCAGCAATTGGTTTTAAATTGTTTTTCTTCATGTGGAACAAATTCGAAATGTTAATGTTTTTAAATCATTTAACTATGTACATTTTGTGGCACACATTTTGTGGCATTACAGCTGCAATTTTGTGCGGATTTCTAATTATATCAGACTATTGTTGTGGTTTAAATAAACTGTTGAACAATATCTTGACATCATTGTCGGAAGCACCAAATTTCGCACTGATTTCTGGGCACGCTAAACTAATGGAGGATGTCACAAAAGCGCGAAGAAGGATCCAGAAACTGCTGAAGGATTTGTCTCATCTATTCCAAAAGCAAATCTTATTTGCTCAAAGCAGCTCGTTTGTTACAACAGTTACTTCAGTTGGGTTTTTTTATAACGCTCCACAAAAATTTCGTTATTCTGATTATATAACTCCGTTTGTTTTCGTGGCCCTCGAAGCTGTCAGTTGTTCACTGCTGATTTCAACTGTTCAGCGCATTTCAAAGGAGTTAAAAGGAGTGCCATATTTGCCCGGATACAAACAAATAACGTTTCAAGATTGCTTCGAGCAAAGCGTAAAAACAAGGCATTTGTAATTACGTTTAATTCGATTTTTGCATTTAAGGTGGAGCAGTGGCAGTTCAGGATTTTGATACAGCCACCCAGTGTCGATATTTTGGGCTTATACACAGTCAACAAGTTTCTTCTGACGTCAATGGTATCCACAACATCCACCTTTACGTTAACTTGGATTCAATTAAACAAAGCTAATCAACTTTGAAATATTCGATTCTTTGTAGATACACGGAATTGTATTCGTAACATTTTTGTACGAATATTTTTAATAATATTTGAAGTAATACGAGTAGTAAACATTTTCCACTTTTCCCTACGAGAAAACTGTTTTAGAAATGGTTACAGCTGTCTTCACCGCCCACACCCGTGAACTGTTCTTTCCTTTCATAAGCTGTTCAAGAACTTTCTGAATGCTTCAATAAGAATTTCTGGATAACAATTCGTCGAAAATGCATGACCATTTCTAGTCATCCAATCTGAGTAATTTAAGTTGGTTCTGCAAAAAATCTGTGAAGTTGCATTCCACGTTTATTGCTTGAACCTAAAAAATTTCTAAAATTTAAGAAATGCCTGCCTCACCGTTTGGATTCTATATTTCTATGGGCTGTGGGGGCCATTTTTTCAAATTGTGCCTGGGTTTTGTTTCTGAAATTTCGATAGAAATATTCAAATGGAATAAGAACCTCTGTACTTAAAATGAGCAACTTTCAGCAATTTTACATTACAAATAAATATAACTCTTTACCGCATTTCTAAAAAATTAAAAAAAAAGACTGGAGGGAATCAGTTAAGCTTGAAAACATCTTTCGAGTATTAAAGTGTAAAAAATGCGACTAATATGAATTTATTTAAAATGCTTCATTATTTAACGTGGTACGATGTACGAACAGTGGCATTTTGACAATTCAGTACATCCAACTGATATTATAATTATTTTGGGGCTGTACAAAGCCAAAATAGTCAGCTTAAATTTTATTGGTAAGCACAATTATATTTTTCCTGCAATTTTGGATTCAAGTACAAAAACCCGCAGTTAACTGTAAAATTCCACTTTGTTGTAATGAGTGAATTGCTAGATTTTATAAAATAAAAAATGTAAAATATTTAATTTTCTTTTCCTTAAATTCTTCGTCGGAATTTCTCTGGCTTGTAAAAATAAAAGGAGTAATCTAAACAAAAGCAAACATCAATATTGCGAATTTCTTATTAATTTATATTTCAAAGTTTTATATCTCTCCCATTATTGAATTTTTGTTTTTGTTTATATATTGATACATGTGAATAATTTAAGTTTTTAATGTTTATTTTAAAGTGTTTTAATTATTTCAACTGTCTTTATATTTCCCTTTCAAATGTTTTAACATATTAGCCCTGTCTGTATATATAAAAATAGCATTTATTACAATTTGTTGTAGGTAAAATATAAATCTATATATTTATATATTTTGCTATACACAATCGTCGTAAACACAATGACAAATTTTTTTATACTTTTTTTATCAAATTTGATTACATTTACTTGTCGAATTACTGCAAACAGATAAAAGTTTTATACATTATATTTAGAATGACATGCTTATTTTATAAATATTTCCAACATTTTTTAACTGGCATGGGAAAAAGTTTGTATCTAAAATGATTGGTATACAATTGAGGGAATATTTATAATATTTCAATTTGTTACATTTCTTTTGAATCTAAATTATCGCATGCTCCAGAGAAAATGCATACATTATTGTTTTTTATTAAATTTCAAAATCTTCTGGGACAAAATAAACTTGAACAAATAATTTTCTTACAATTAATTTAACTCGTAAATTAACGGTGGAACACATTATTCTCATTTTAATTATAAATCACTAATGTTCACAGCTACTTTATATTCTATATGTGTTTTTTTTTCAATATTGCTTTCCACGAACTAACATAGGTATCATTCAATTCTGGTATCAGGTTCAAAATTTGGCATACAGGGGCAACAAGTTTTTGTAGAGAGAAGCACCAGAAGGGTTGTTGCAATTTTAGTAAAGCAAGTTTGTGTGAGGAAATTTTTGGATTTAACTCTTGCCAGCATGGAAACGTGATAAGTGACTATTTGATAATTTAGCGCAATGTTTAGGTTACTTCTCAGTGTAATTTGGACAACATTTACCTTGGAGGAATTTAGCGTTCCCCAAACTACTCTCAAACTATTTACAATTACAATGACTTAGAACTTTAATGCAAGGTCATAAGCAAATGGTTTTAGCAACAAATTACTTAGTTTGGTGGCTAACTTAATACACAACACACTATAGTTGTATGATCTGTTTGAACGACCGTTACTTCAATGTCAATAAGGTTAGCGTGCATCTATTGTTTATATAGTATAAAATACCTCTGGCATGCTGATCCTAAGATTACTGCATGCTGTACAAGTAAAGTGATGTGAATTGTGAGCAACTACAAAATATGATATCCAAGAACTTACATAAATGTTCTTCGGTCAAAGTTTTCCTAAAAATTACATATAAAGCTGATCAATTTTCAGTGTTATGTGCTTTTTAAGGAATAATTTGACTAAATTCTAAATGTATGCCCATCAGCAATACCTTGTTTTACAATCACAAACACATATAAAGAAAGATATGCCGACTATCTGTAACTAAATCTGTACGACGTACATAGTGTCGTAGGCTTAGTTTCTAATCTTAAATTATAATATGTAGTGTAGTTAAATATTCAGTAGGAAACAATTGTAAAGTCGGCCGATCCTCATTTGGTAGGGTAAGTAATCATTTGTCAACCTTGTAGTAAAAGGTGCGAGAAGAAGAAGACATGAGCTAGTGTCAAGAATGATTACACACTTTTCAAGTAGTCGCTGAGAAATGAAGTCATGTTTTAGTGCTTTGCGCAAGTTAGAGGAAGAGAAAAAAAGTAAAGATGTGAAAACTGTAAATAGAAATAAATTAGAGGAGATCACTAAATTGAAGTTAGATATAAGGAATGATAATAGTGAAGTAAATAGTGGAAAAAAGAGAGCAAAAGTGCTTTTGACTGGAATACTAAAGATGCCATGCGACAACAGTCGGTTATTTTAATTGAAAATAGGTGAATTATCAAATAACCGACAACAGATCAGAAGTGCCATAATTGATGTATTTCCACCGACAACAGATCAGAAGTGGGTTAATCAGAGAAATTAATTGACTACAGTAATTAATTTTTTCTAACGGAAAAGTTTGAATGTGTAGCAGTTCGTAAATTAAGGTTTCTTTTCTACTTTGTTTCAATATTTGCAATTATATTTCTTTAAAAAGATTTCTTCTGCTAGGCACAAGAAAAAAATCATTGTGAAATAAGATTTTTTTCACAATTCATTCATTAGACATTTTTCGTTTCTTGAATGGTATCATTTTAGGATTAACTCGAATTTCGTACACGCTTTATAAAAATTCTCCTGAAAAATATTCAAAATTTTCAACTAATTTTGAAAACCAAAACCAATATAGGTACAAGTAATTGTTTCTCATTCATATTACACGTTACACCGCCATTTTGTCCAAGACATAATCAAATGACTGTTAACTGTACGACTTTTATATAAGTTAATTCAACTAAAAGCGAACACAATCAAACCAATGATCAATAAACAAAAGAAACACAAATATTATACTTTTTACACTCAAACGCAACTGTAAATTAAAATCTTTTGATCAAAATAGTTTTTTTATATGCTGGAAGGAAATTTCAAAATTATTAATTTTTTTTTTTTAAAATGCAGTTACATTTCAAAGCCGGAATGAAGGGATGGAAGCACATGTTAAGAAGTGCAATTTAATTTATACATAAAATGTTATTGCGGTGGAACACAAAGATGCGTCCATATCTTTCACGATATTCTAGTACTCGACAACCGACTTAGGCTTAAGGATTAAGTAAAAATTAATTATTAAACTCTACATTTTTTTACATTTGCATGAATTCACAGGAACTCATCCATACTAAACACTAAAGAAATGCGAGGAATGATTATTGTAACTAAAGCTAAAGCAAATTTTGAAATATCAATCATTCTAAGTGCAATGGTAATCAACAAAAATATATCATAATTTAGAAATACTCAAAATAAAAGGCATAAATAATTAACTAAATTAACAAAACGTTTCCTTAATCGATTTGGTCAACTAGTTTAATGCAATTATAAATAAAATTAATAAAATTACGCATTTAAATAGAGCATTTCAGCAAGTTATTTCTTTGTAGCATCACATAACCTGACTAATTAAAACTATTAACGAATTTCGACTAAAACCCGATCCATTGTTTTAAAGGCTTACGAATAATCATTTATCTATATACCAAATGCATAATACTTTTTCCAACTTATTCTAATTTATTGGATTCGAGACTGCGGTCCATTTAAAACTCAAATAAATAGTAAATAATATTTAAATTTTCACTTGTGATCAAGACAATCATTTGAGCATTAACAAGGAATGATTATAGTCGGGTTGCTAAAGTTAATATACTATCAATTATCACTAGTAATTCAGTCTACCACTCACGAATATGTGTAATTTCATCTTTGTAAAAATTACAAGATTACAACTGTTATAATTAGGCCTAGAAGTTCTTAAGATTTAATATGAATTCTACTGTTAAACTTACTTAGAGGTACAGGAAGAGAAATTAGAATAGATAATTTAAAATTTAAAATGTGCTTTCATTCTATACCAAAGATAAAAAAATAAGGAATATAGTGTCTTGATCATAGGACAAGATTTGCTACAGTTTTTAACATTTTACATTTTTAATTCGACTATGGAATTCGGATTGAGAAATTGATCTCGTTGCCCAGCCTCCAGTGCAGCAACAGTTCTGCTTAGCGATGCCATTTTGCCTTTATTGTTGTTGTCCACCTGTTGATGATAAACATGTTGTGGTTGATGGGCATCAATTTGACGTTGTTCGGAGTTTAAACCTTCACCCAATTCAGCATCGTGACTGCGGCTGTGTCGTATGCATAATTTTGAAAAAATACAAACTCGCAAACGATAGAGACAGTACACAGCAACATGCACCACAAAAACAAAGAGGATCGCACAAGCTGTAACTACAATTGCTTTTCCGGGCTTGGTCCAATCCAGCAGCGGGTATATTGTGGTTTTATTTTTTCTGGAAACCCAAATAAATGTTACTACAAAGTTTCTTCTTTTGCGTTATTATTACCTGTCTGTTCCGCCAGCCAGAAAATATATTCCTGTAAAAATAGCATAAGCTACACCAATTCCAGTGGTCCAGTAGGCGTGACTCATTTTGATAGGATGTCCCACAATTGCTATATCGATTAGCATTATCACAGAGTTGAAAACATGCACCATGATGTTAAGAGCATCCACCTTGTGAATTTCTAAAGTAACAATTTTGTAAGGAATTCGTATTATAATGCAATGAAATCTTGGAAAATACTTGATGCCTTTTTTCAATCAGCACTAAAACTTACCGGGATTGTGGACCAGTGTCCAATAACACATCGAGATTATAAATGAATACACAGTTGCAAATGTGTACATTACCCAGTAGATGTGATGTAAGCGGCTTTTCTTTGCTTGCCGAACTATCTCGAAATCCTCTCGTTCCACCATCATCCCCTGGGTAACTATCCATGCAGCCAACCATGCTTGTGTGGTGCATGCCAGAAGACCCCAATGCGTTAAATAAATCCACCATTTTGCATAGTGGTGTTCAAATTGTTCATCGGTACGACCGATGTCCAGGAGCGAACAAACTAATACTGCTAAACATGTGATGGCTGTTATCCACCGGTAGAGAAGATAAATTATACGGACTTGTGTGTTTCGCTGCCACTGAAAATATCCAAAAATAAGTTTCAATATTTGATACAAAATTCAAAAATGCAACTGAAAATTTGTTCAATCTTATAGGTAAGTACAGTACAGTTCAATTGCAAAACTCTTTCAATGCGCTTTATTACCGAATATGAATGTAAATATTTGGTTTTGTTTTAATTTTTTTAAGCTTACTCTAAAATAAATAAACAAAAAAGGTAGGTAATAATTAATTAATTAAGTAATTCTCGGTTTTTATTTTGTTAATATTTCCCAACGTTAAATTTGCAGTACTGGTTTGCAAATCCAAAACACCTGGAATAGGGGAATCTGAATTTCGCGGTAATCCGAATCAGTAATTTTGCCCATTAGGGAGTAACAGTCCGCATCAGAAATAACAGCTGAATTCGATAGTCGGCATTTCATACGACATCAGCGTTTAGCACACCCTAATTTACATAAACGTGTAAGGTGGCTTATCGTGTACTCTCATTTTGGTTTATTATTGAAAATAATAATAATAATGTAAATAATATGTAATCGAGCACGAAAAAAAAATTATAACCCCCCCTGAAATTTTGTCAGTTTACGTTTTGAGATATGTAGATTTCAAAAAACGAATAAAAAAAAATCCGTCCGTCCGCCGTCCTCCTTCTACCGTGCTCCGTCCTCCGTCCACCGTCCGCCGACCAAGCTTTTTCTCGCAAACTACTGGAGATAAATTAATTAAATTTGGTTCAAAAATCAAGTGACATCCGACAACGGTCCTAACAGCTCGTCCATACAACTCGGAATATACAATGCTCTAATATTACTCAATAGAACACATTTTATTGCATGAATTTATCTCAATTGGTTTTTGAGTAATGGAATTTTAAAATTTTTAATCTCCATAAAATATTCCACTACTTGGATTAAAAAACGTGAAATCATTTCACATGATCACTACTGCCATCTAGCCGTGATTTGAAAAATGTCAAATAATAAACCGTTATGTAAAATTTGCAGTGTTTTTTGAATGTAAAGCCAAGTGTTCCTTCAACACTGTTTGAGCAGAGTTTCAAAGTTTCAATTAACAAATCAAACGGAGTTTCCTCTCTCTTTCCATACCACTAGAATCTATGCCTCATTTGTAACGGTAAACTGTCGCTTTTCCGTCAGTTATTTTCATGGAATTGGATTATGAAGAAGAAATACAGCTGAATACAGCCGAGTATCATTCTGGTCCGAACACTTCAATAATCAAAATGACCCATATGCAAAATTCATAGAGATAACATAGGCATTTAACTATAATCAATATTTAATGTTATTTAATTTACCGTGAACACTAAACGCTCCCACGCAATGCACTTAGATGTAATGAATGTACATTTACAAAATTGAATTAAATTATTGATTTCTTCTGCCAAAAAGAATTGTCGCAAATATTTTCCCCAGCAAGAACTCACGAAATGCCGAATCGGGTGAACTCCCTCTTCTGGTTTTTGCTGAAGTTTGTTTATTATCAATCAAAAGTTTTCGGTTCTTGCACTTTTCACTTCGATCAAAATTTTCGATATATCAAACGTTCACAGTTGTTATTATTTTATTCTTTTACAGTTTGCTTTACAGTGACGATTTTGGTATCATATGTGTATTACACGATATCCTTTTTATCGCAAGAGTTATTCGGTCATAGTTATTCGGGATTTGTTATGACCATTCAAAATTCTTCTGTTTTACTAAATTTAATGGTGACTGTTTTTATGCAGTTCAGACATATTCGGAAAGTGAAGAACATTTTAAACGACTTTTTCATAGCTTATGAAATCCTGTTTAAATTAACTAAAAATTCCAATTTTGTTACCAGTACATCCTTATTAACATTATCATTAAAACTATTGGCCTATTCGCTTCAAGCAGCAATTGGTTTCAAATTGTTGTTTTTCTTCATGTGGAACGAATTCGAAATGTTAATGTTTTTAAATCATTTAACTATTTACATTTTGTGGCACACATTTTGTGGCATTACAACTGCAATTTTGTGCGGATATCTACTTATATCAGACTATTGTTGTGGTTTAAATAAACTGTCGAACAATATTTTGAAATCATTGTCGGAAGCACCAGATTTTGCACTGATTTCTGGGCACGCTGAACTAATGGAGGAAGTCACAAAAGCGCGAAGAAGGATTCAGAAACTGCTGAAGGATTTGTCTCATCTATTCCAAAAGCAAATCTTATTTTCTCAGAGCAGCTCGTTTGTTACAATAATTACTTCAGTTGGGTTTTTATATAACGCTCCACAAAAATTTCGTTATTCTGATTATATAACTCCGTTTGTTTTCGTGGCCCTCGAAGCTGTCAGTTGTTCACTGCTGATTTCAACTGTTCACCGCGTTTCAAAGGAGTTAAAAGGAGCGCCATATTTGCCCGGATACAAACAAATAACGTTTCAAGATTGCTTCGAGCAAAGTGTAAAAACAAGGTATTTGTAATTACGTTTAATTCGATTTTTGCATTTAAGGTGGAGCAGTGGCAGTTCAGGATTTTGGTACAGCCACCCAGTGTCGATATTTTGGGCTTATACACAGTCAACAAGTTTCTTCTGACGTCAATGGTATCCACAACAACCACCTTTACGTTAACTTGGATTCAATTAAACAAAGCTAATCAACTTTGAAATATTCGATTCGTTGTAGATACACGGAATTGTATTCGTAACATTTTTGTACGAATATTTTAATAATATTTGAAGTATACGAGTAGTAAACATTTTCCACTTTTTCCCTACGAGAAAACTGTTTTCGAAATGGTTACAGCTGTCTTCACCGCCCACACCCGTGCACTGTCCTTTCCTTTCATAAGCTGTTCAAGAACTTTCTGAATGCTTCAATAAGAATTTCTGGATAACAATTCGTCGGAAATGCATGACCATTTCTAGTCATCCAATCTGAGTAATTTAAGTTGGTTCTGCAAAAAATCTGTGAAGTTGCATTCCACGTTTATTGCTTGAACCTAGAAAATTTCTAGAATTTAAGTAATTCCTGTCTCTCCGTTTGGATCCTTGCCCCTTGGGCGTAATTTGAGCAAATTTTGTCTACCTTTTGTGATTGGAAAGATATATTCAAATAGAATAAAAACCTCTGTATTTATAATGAGCAAAGCAACTTTCATGGAAAGATGAAGAAGAAATTTATATTAGAAATTTAGATTGAACAGTTTGCAGTGCAATATTAATATTGTAAGCAAGCATCTATTAAATTAAAATTAGAATTTTTTGAAAAAAAAAGCTGTCTTAAAAACTACTAATAAATGTACCTATGTGTACATATGAATATTATCGAGTATCGATTAGTTGATGAGAAACATCAGCTGGGGTCACCCATTTTCCCAAATTCTTTTTTTGCGTGTTCAATTGTCGTATTTTGTTGCTCGACAGACCAGGAAATTCAGAATTTCGCCATTTAAATTAAAATACAAATTTGTGCTCTTTAAATAGCTTATTAAATGTATTAAAGGTCTGAACAGTTGTATTGATTTCGCCCATGATTTCCCAAAATGGCGCCAACTTGCGGAACAAATATTTCACTTTCCGAATTAAATTTTTGGAGTTTGCACTAATATTATTTTGCACGTAAAATTGCTAAAAAGCCGTGAACTTATTATAATAATAAAAATACCGCATTTACATTCAACGAATGCCGAAAATGATATCGAAAATGAAATTATTCTTTATTAAATTCATGTACGCAAGTTAAAATATGGCGAGCCATGAATATTTTTTCATTGTATTAAAAATTTATGCATCTGATAGTTGTGTAAAATGAAATTCAGTGTTCAAGGATTTTTGATTTATTACCTTTGTGCTGTTATAAACTGATAAAATCTCGGAGGAAACGAATAGGAAAAACATGCACTTTCTGCACTGCATGGGAGCGATAAAATTTTAATTTGATTCCGTTTGAAAGTTGCGGCTCATTTAAATCTGAATAACAAATTCTATTGCTATGTTTCAAATTAGTGTCGCAATCGAATTTTATTTTGTGAATGAGAAAAAAATATTTTCTGTATAAAAGATTTTTTTTATATTCAATTCTATACTTAAAAGTAGAACGAATTTTACAAAGAACAATTTCATAGAATTCTCAAATAGTACCTAGATTTATTACATTGACAAGTCTTGACTTCAATAAAACGCCAACTGCAACTTACAGTGATTCGGAAAGAGGTGAAATTCAAAAAAACATTCCATTTGTTGCAAAATATATTTATTTGCCTTTTCCGTTCCTGAAAGTTTCCTCGTTTGTGTCAAATGAATTCGATAAAATGCTATTTAGCAACTCAACAACAACAGAAAATAGCTACGTAACTACAAAAGCACGCGTCAACATGACTGCAAAATCGAGTCCTGAGAATCTTATACTCGTAACTCTGGAGGGCAATTATAATGCAGAAGAAGCGGGAATTCGTATTCGTTTTCTTCAGCTTTTAAGGAACTTTGGTGAAAAAATGAAATTATTTCGCACTTATTGCAGATCGTGTAAACAAATTTCTTTAAGAGATTTTACACTTTCATTGTTATGGTGTGTATAATGCAATGTTTTTTAAATTGGGGAACCAAATATTGAAAAAATCATATTTCCGAAACCGTTCAAGCTTTTTTCATAAAACTTGGAATATACAATGATGTAATATTACTCAATAGAACACATTTTATTGCATGCATTTATATCAATTGGTTTTTGAGTAATAGAATTTTGAAATTTTTAATCTCCATAAAATATTCCATTTCTTGGTGGATTAAAAAACGTGAAATCATATCACATGATCATTACTGCCTTCTAGCCGTGACTTGAAAAGTGTCAAATTTTTTGGAAATAATAAACCGTTGTGTAAAATTTGCAGTGTTTTTGAATTTACAACTGCCCCAAACGCGATATATATTACATAGAACCGTTTCCCGTAGGACCGGTCAAAATAATAGTTGTTTAGTTTTCTTCAGTCAAGGGTGGTTTCGGGGAGTTGAATTCGGATAGAAGTCGGTAGTTTCTATCTAACCAAAAAGCCATACCAAGTTTTATGATTTTCTTACTTCAAGAATGGGCAATATTCATAGAAACTTTCAACCCCCAGATTGCCCCCTTAGGGGTTGAATTTCAAAAAATTTGAATACGGGTATTTTTTTATTTTTAACAAAAGGGCAAATAACAATTTTTTGGAATTTTTTATTTATAATATGGCGGATTTCTAACTAAACTTTCATCCCCTATTGTACCCCTTTAGGTGTGGAATTTCAAAAAATTCGGCTTTAGTGCTTCTTAAGGAACTTCTATGCAAAATTTCAGCTTTCTAGGTCCAGCGGTTAAGTCCGTGAGTTGTCTGTCAATCAGTTATGGAACTGTCTTATTGGTAGTGTATAGTTGATCTTGATCTACCCGTCTTTACACGGGAATGCTTTATCATCAATATTCAATATCCGTGCTTTGCTACGGTGTTCGCATAGTAAAAATATTGGGTATATTTAATAAGCTGGATTAAGAATTTGCAAAAGGTAAATCGTAAAACATTATTCTGCACATTTATTGTCAAACAAACCGTCATATACATAAATGGGCAAAAACCCCTTTGTTCCCACCACCTCCCTCGGGTAATGGCATATAGGCGTATGAGGTAGACGTAGCCAGTCATTTGATCTTATTTAACGTTGTCTCTTGAATGATTTCATTTTTTTTGTGTAGAGTGCTTCCCAATAAACCATCATTTCTGGTAATTGTCCACTTCCATTTTGCAGTTTTCGCCCGTTTTCACCCCTTAAAAGTTGAATTTCTCTGATTCTCAGCGATCACCTATTAGGAAAATTGTAGAAGTTTTCCGAATTTCATGGAAATCATGGTTCAAATTTGTGCTTATGTCTAAGACTGCAAAGTCAATTTACCTTAATGGAATGGGTGATCAAAATGATTGTTCGCAAAATGTATTAAATTCGCTTTAAAAAAATCTATTCTCAAAATGCACTACCTTTTTTAAGACAAAAAAAAAAAAAACAATTTTAAATTTATTAGAATTCCCAGTTTGAGCACAACCGCACGGTGAGAATAATCGAATCATCGAATCGAAACGAGCTGTCAAACGACAGGCCCGCCACCAACACCATCTGGAGGTGAAATGTGAATTATCATACAAAAAGCAAACCACGATTTTTTCGATTTTCCGGCTTTCCCTTTGTTTTTCCGAATTTTCTTTTTTCCTTAACCACCCCTATTATATATATAGAGGCAAATCAAACTAAAAGAGAATCATTTAAATCGCTCGAGCCGTTCTCGAGTTTTTGCGAGACTAACGCAATGCAATTGATTTTTATATATATATAGATAGGAAGATATAATATATAAAAATTTATACTCGTGTTGAAAAAAACACAGTAAAGCAAATCGGAGCCAAATTTTTCCGCATCTACATTTTTATTTGCCTAAGAATAAATTTATTACAGTTTTTACCAATGTTTTCCTTGTCAAACTTTGAAAACCGGAGAAAATTTGAGAAACACATATTATCCAGTAAAATGAATTCATAAAAACAATTTAAAGAAATCAATTGAGAGCAAATGTGTCTGCATATCAATGGCATCATTCCAGCTCACTTTAAATTTCAAAGTGTTTGACCTACATTTCTGAATTTCTAGGCGACCGTGGATGTACATTATTTTCCTCGGAGAAAGTGCTGCGTGATTTACTCAAGGATTTAATTCAAAATTTAAAACTCTTTTCTTAGAAGTTGCATAGAAGCCCAGATTAATTAGCCATGGAGAAATGATTGTGAATTGGTTTGTTTTTCTGGGCGTGTACTATATTTTTTAATCATTTGTAACGAAAGAAACGTGATTGATTCAGCAATCAACTCACCTGACATAGGTAGAAATTGTGTCGATGGACTTGTTGTGATGAGACTTCTGGAAAACAGCTGTTCCAAATTTTAGTCACCATCATTCTTTTACTGGATTCGTTGTTATTTTTGCTAAGCCAATGCCTTTCCGAATTGTTAACTTTTTCGCCCTCTTCTCCGTTGTTGGTGGCAGATCCTTTTCCTTGGCCGTCGTAGGTATTGTCGGACTGAATGCCAGCGCTGTAGCTTTCTCGTGCACTTTCAACGGAATAGATCCTGTATACGGAGTTCTCCACCTCTGTTGAATTTGCACAGCCCAATTCAATTTATATATTACAAATTCGACGAATATGGCTCCACGAATGTAGTCTGCGCTGATTGCTTTGTGATCTGAAAGTGTAATTTTAGAAATTTATTACGAACATGCAAATATAAATTGAGTGGAACTAAACGGAAGAGATTTTCAACTATCAATACCAATGCATTTATATTTTATAGACACTATAATATTCCGCTATGTGAAATAGACGTCATGCTAACATCAAGTAGAAATGCAATCGTTGTTCTGAAGTTCTCATTTCTCTTTGCTTGCTTAAAGTTCGAGGGTTGTACATAGTTCTCTACAAATTCATAAAATTTAACATCATAGAATTTCACCTTTTATTTCTCGTGTTTTGATATTTCTTAAAACATCAATTAATATTCATAAAATTTTCATTCACTACCACAATTTGCATTCATGTTTTTATCTGAAGCAATTTTGACCTTAAAAACATAATTTCAATCTTTCTCGAAAATTATTGACTTTAAGTGCGTCTATTTTTTTTTTAAAACCAAGTTTAAATCGTTCATTGTTTTTTGTTCTAACAACAACAGAGTTGCAAGGAATTTTGCATGGCCTCATTTAAAAAGGAACACCTTATAGAGGTTTCCAGAACAACAACATTTTTGCACATTTTTCATCACGAAATAAGCTCATCTACAAGGACTTCACTCGTTGCGTTTGCGTGTGCCAAAAGAAGAAAAAAACAAACGTTTTTATGACTATACAAAAAATCCATTTGTCAGATCTCAAAAAACACTATAAACACAAATTTTCTGCAAGCTCAAAATTATTTTTTTCAACATCTCGTATTAGAAAGTTGCTAAAATTGGAGTCATTCTCTTTCACTGATGCTGCGTAAAACACGTGCTGAGTGAATAATAAATAGAAATGTAGCTCACAATTATTGTACTTTTTCCATTTGCATTTGAACTGATGCAAGTTTAAAGTACCACTTAGTTCTTTTTTTAGATAAATAATACTACAAGGTCAAAAAGGGTTAAGTACCTGAAGTGGCAATTCAAACACACTTTTGAATGAGAACTGAGAAAGGACACTTCATCATTCTAAAAAAATAGAAGACTAGACAACAAAGGGATATACGTGGATATAACAAAAGCACTTGGAATGACGGATAAAGTACTTCATCCTGTGTTAATAAGTGCCTCAAAACAGCTGTACTTTACAGAGAAGGAAATTAGTTTTTTTTTGTTTACAACCTCCGACAAGAAATAGAGTAAGATCAATTCAAATTGTTGCTTTCAGAATCAAATGATGAGCGACAGAAAATTAAAGGCAATCATTCTTTTTTACGCTTACAAATTAATTCATTAAGATAGTTTTCCATCACTTCCAATTAAATTTGGCTATTTATCTAGTTTCGCCACATCGACCGTTTGAAAACATTGCTCTAATTTTTCTCCTAACTTTTTTACTCTTTAAAAAAAAATATACATGTAGAGAAAAAACTTTTTTTATTGAATTATTTCAGAAAAAGTTTTTGTACGATTTATAATTTGATAGTAGAAATTAATTTAGCTCAAAAATAATTTGTTGCAATTTTCGAACGATTTCGTCCAATTTGTCGAATTCAGAAAATTACATTGTTAGCATTTTTAAGACATTTCTAGACAAAAACAGAGGACAGAATAAGTTTCCACGAAGAACAAATTAATTATTTAGCTAGAATTGCAACCGCGGAATAATAACATTTTTGCAGGATAAATTAATTTAGCGCAAACTTCCTGAACCGATTTCTTTTTTCATGGAGGCGCGGCGCATTAATTTAATTAAACATGCAAAAGTTATTAAGGTCTACTTTTAACAAACCATATGTAATATCGATGTAGTTTTAACTTTTAAGTTTAATTATTTGCAATTCTTGAGTCGTTATTTATACAAATATGGCAATGAAAATGACGCTTAAATTGTGGTTTTAGTTAATCCTCCATTTTGGAAACGTGGAAAAATTTTGTTAATTAACTTGAAAATATAGAAGGGTTTCAATCATAAAATCAAACTGTAATATAGTAGTCAAAAACAAATAGAGTTTTAGATCATATTGCACTTTAGAACTCAACAAATCTCTCTTAATGAATGCCTTGGAGAAAAATTTCAATTAGTTAAAAGTGCACTAATTTTTGTATTTCAGCGGCAAAAGTGCTATCGTCGACAAATCTTTAGACAAGCCGCATACATGGATTAGTGTCGTTAATGGTTCACTAAATAAATTACTTTTACTTTTACTTCAGGAACACATAAAACTATAAAAGATATTAAAGTCAGTAGTGAAAAGAACATGAACCGTTAATATCGTTAGCTATGACGAGTCTAGTGAACTACATTTTCTCATGGCTATTGGTGATACTATATTACCATGGAAAATTTTCCGGAATATTTGTATTAAATATTAACAAAAAGGATCGAAGTGTAAAACTTTCTTGGCAGTCCTTAACGTGTACCTTAATTCTATTCGCAGTGACGGTGTACTCATTTTGCTATTATTCTATTGACAAATACATAAAAGCTGTTGACGACAATAGACCTATCTTTACAGTCATTTTCAATATCGCAATGCATGGAAGTCGTTTGTCCATTATCTTTGTGACAATTCAGTTTCAAATCCGGAGCGTGAAAAAAGTCCGTCACGTAATTAATTGCTTCTTCAACGCATTCGACTTCATATCAAAATTGTCACTGCATCAAAAATACGTTAAAAACATTTCGTTAATAATGCTTTGCTTGAAAATAACAACGTTCATATTCAAGGTGATTCCGCACATTGTCCACATTCATCCAAAGAATTTCAAACGAATATATACCGTGAAATATTTTAGTTTTTTATTAATCGCTGCTATGTCGTACTCTGACTTTTTTATTACAAACACTATTTTTATTGGGTTTTTGACATTGAAAGATTTTTTCAAAATTTTGAATGAAAATTTACTAGATTTGTTAAAACAATTCAGTGAAGAAGATAATGAACACGAAATATGCATTTTGAACGAAAACATAAAAAAAACAATTAAAATGCATCAGCATATTCTCAAATTAACAATAACTTTCGTAAATATATTCCAAGAGCAAATACTGCTTTCAATATTCAGTTCGTTTACTATAATAATTACAATAACAGGCTTATTGTTAATGGAGTATTCAGTATTTGATGAAAGCACTTCGAAAATTTTGCCCATAATTGTAATTGCGGAGCTAGTCCAAACCTTGCTATTGATTTCTTTAACTCAAGCAACAGCGGAAATATCAAAATGTCCTACATTTGTTATAAACAATTTTGAGCCTAAATTTGTCAAAATATTTGGAGAAGAAGTAAAAAGTCATTTAGTATTTTGAATTAATTTTTCATCATTATTCTTGGTTTTTCAGGTTTCAAGATGGCATTTGGAAGCAATGGTGCAACGGCGCATAAACGGATTACTTAGAATGGACCAATTGGGATATGGTTTATTAACAACCCTATTCAGCACAGGATTCAGTTATATCCTTACCTGGGTGCAACTATTTAGAGCGCACAAAATATCGCAAGAACTATAAATAAATGTTAAAAGTCTTTTAAGTCGCGTGATGGTAATCAATATGCATTTCGTTTGCTATGTTTATTTTCGATAAATACAATTTCCATTTTGAAATGAATTTGTAATGAAAACCAATTATGAAATACTCCAAATAATCGTATAAAAATTATTTTGAAAAATGCAAAGCACTCTGTACATTATGAAATTAAATTATTGATTCCGTTCTCGGCCGCAGGGAAACAACAGGAAGAAGTTTCCTGAATTAGTTAAATTCATCATGTTAAACCGCGTGAACATCACTTTCTGGTATATTCTTTGGTTCATATACTATCAAGGAAGACTTTTCGGTCCACTGGCATTAGAGATTGACAAAAACCGTCGAAGTGTAAAGATTTCACCAAGATCACAAGTTTGGACATTAATTGTGTGTGTTTTTCTAATTGTATCTTGTTCAGTTTCTACTTACATAATGTATTTTAGTGTGGATCATTTAGTCCAGAATACTTTAATGGAAACCATGATTTTTGCGAGCACTGCAATACATTTATTAATGTTAATTATGGCAATCAATTTGCAATTGAAAAAGCCAAAGAAAATCATTGGTGTACTTGTTGGATTTTTCAAAACACACGAAAATATTAATAAAATGGTGGAAAATGAAAATATTGTGAGTTTCAGATCGCTGATTATAGTGCTGACGAAAATCTTAATTTTCTTTGTTCAGTATATTCCTTTTTTCAACTATTTACTACAATATAGTGACTTTTATGACAAAAAAGAGTTTTTACATAATATAATACTATGTATTATTTGGAGCAATCATTTCATAGTTTCGAGCAATATTTTAGTTGGATTTTTAATCACCGCTGATATGCTAAAATTGCTACAAGACAATTTTTTGCAATTATTAATAGATCTCAAGCGAGAAGAAGATGAATACAATATTTGTAAGATACACAACAGAATTGAGGAAGGGATTAAAATGGAAATTAACATTCAAAAGAGGGCTTCTAATTTTTCGAATCTGTTTCAAAATCAAATCCTTCTTTCAACATTGAATTCGTTTATTGTAACAATTACGGCAACAGGCCAACATTTGATCGAGCCACAAGTACTTGGAACTCGGCTGGTATTTATGTAATTATTGGTTTTCTTTTTGGTGAGGTTCTCAATGTGGGATTGTTGATAACTTCCATTCACTTTGCTATACAACAATTTAAATTACCTGATTTCTTTACGTGCCATGGCTCCACGAAATTTGGGAAGAGTTTCGAGGAAAATGTAAGTGCAATTTAGATACACTAAAAACAGTATAATATTTAATCAATGTTCACTTCTGAAGGTGTCGATGTGGATTTTAAAGTTGTTAGTTCAACCGTTCAATGTGAAGATTTTTAGTATGTACTACGTAAAAACAAGCACGTTGACATCTCTTATAAGCACAGGACTTGGCTATATTTTAACTTGGGTTCAATTGAAGAAAGCCCGACAAATTTCATTTGCAACCGAATGAAAAAGGGCACTATATTGTATATAGTGTTATTAGTATTGGAAGTATTAGATTTACAGGTTTATCATTTTTTGTCTTGCTTAATTATGTAAAATTGTAAATAGAAATTATATTGAAGACTCTGTAATTGCTAAGCATTCATTTGTATTTGTGCAACATAAGAAAACTGTGAGTGAAATATTTTTTGTACTGTTGAATGTACCAATTAATTTTATTAGCAGCACTAAAAAATTTAAAGAAAAGTTTTTGTTAAATTGTCAAAAATTTTATATATGTAGTTAAAAATATTGTCCTGTAGGTACGTTCGCATTAATTATTCAAACCAATCAAATGAAAGAGAAGTACAATTTTTTTGCCATGTAGTTTTGTGTTCTTCTACCTTATAACCTTGATCTCATTAATTTAGACAATTGGAAGAACGCTACTACAATAGCAGAACAAACCAAATCAGCGAAACCAATGTGTACAATTATAAAAAGTTCATGACCTCAGCCTTAACTTTCAAGTGTCTTTCAGCGCGTGTTCAACAATTTCTTTAAGTTAATTAAAAAACGATTTGATCACCGCGTTTGATGCCAATGACTTCCTCAATTTCTTTCAGGCAAATGTTCAATGACGATTCTTTAAGCTTGTGACGTGTTTCGAATAATTTGAAACAGTGCTGCCAGGAAACTTTAAAAATTAGAATGATTACGAAAAATTTGTTTGCACCAGCAATATAAGAAATGTATTACAAAAATTTGAAAAACAAAACATTAGGAATTGTGATAAAAACAAAACCCTTTATATATTTCTACAACCAGAAAATTGAGTTTAATTTTAGTGTTAACGAATATGAACGTTTGAATCAGGAATACCTAGTTGATAATTTAATTAACTCAATTTTTTTCAAGGATGCTCCGTGGATATATAATTTTTTTTTATATTAATAATGAACTTTTGTTATTTAAAAATATGTTTGTTGTAGAAAAATAAAAAATGTTAAACCGAGAGCTTACTAAAGAAGCATAAAAAATATATGCAATATGATTCAAATCTGCAATGGAAAGCCGAAGTTAGTTCTTTTCTATAACCTTTATTTGTTTTCATATCTATTTGTATAAATAATATTAATTGTATAAACAATTGGATTGCTAATCTAACAAAATCAAATAATCTTTCTAAATATGTACAAAGCGAATAAACTAATACTAAATCATCTAAGCTTGACTTAAGCCAATTAAGCTGCTTCAATAAACTCAATAATGAATTACACAAACAAAATATTTCAATAGTAAATCGAATTATTGACAAATATCAGTAAACAGCAATAAGAGAAACAATGCTTAAATTTACATGATGCTCCATAACACAAAATGGCTTGCCATGTTATTATGTCCAAAATAACATTAGATGTAATATTTTCCTGATGAACTATTCAAAAGTCCGTCTGCTATAAACTTCTAATTAGGAGATTTAGGATAAGCCTGTCAAGCTATGTGCACGCAACACGCTTGTAGTGCATATCCCGTTAATTTTGCATTCACTTTCGCAGTCAAAGTGCTTTGCAAACATAAAGTATTCAAGTGGAACGAGTAATTCAATCCTTCCACGAAACAGATTGCGGTAGACTTATAGAATAATGATCGCCGGAGGGCACCATGAATAATATGTCGTTTTCGCAAGGATGCATTCTGTTTGCAAATAATAAATTATATTACGAGATGAGAAAATGTGCGTTCGGTCCAATGGAATTACGTATTCTACGATGTTGAAAGTTTGTATCGAGGAGGAATCGAAAGCTCTGTTCAGGGACAAATGTAAAGAGTTTACCGGAAATTTTGCCACCATTAGGATATGTTATAAGTTGAAATAAAATTTTGTGGCACCACAAGGCACAAACTTAAGCAAGTCTTTAAGATCAAGCTTAAAGTGAAGTCGTTTACTGCGGATCCAACGAACATGGTTCACAGTTTCTGAATGCAACACTTTTCAGGAGACAATTGCCTAAAAAAAAAAACTTTTTCTCTTGGAAGCTTTCCAAAATAATTTACAGTTAAGCCCACACTTACAGTTAATCAGTAAAGATGGTCTCTTTCACTCTGCTGCCTTAAGGAGACGTGCTCAACTGAATACAACACTAGAATCCTTAAATTGGTGCCAATAAATAAATGAAGCTTTTGTGCACGTCAAAAGCACACTAATTACCTGGAGTGATAAATGTCCTTGGCCCTTTGCTCTTTGCATTCAGGAGAAATACGGGTCAGTGTTAATTGTACGATCTGAATATAGTTACGGCTTTCTCAAGCGCACACGACTGCTTTTTTAAGGAGTTGTGTTCATATTCCTGCCAGGATTTCTCCAAATTCAGCCGTAGAGAAAATTCTGACACAATAAACAAATTTCTACAAGATGAAAACGAGTCACAGTTGAATGAATTCTTGTTCATTTGGTCTATATACAAACACCAACACGAAAATGAAAGGAAATTTTATTTATTTTTCACGAAAAATAGGAAAAAAAGATCCCTATTTAAGGTGTACATTATTTTTGTTTTCATTTTCAGTTCATCTTGTCACGGAGAGCTAAAGACGAGAAATTCTACGATGAATATTTTCGGTCAAAAAGCAAAACAGCGAAATAAAGAAGCATTTTCCACATCAAAGCTAATAAATATAACGACAGCTTTTGAAACAGAATGAAATTCTGATGGAGTATGTTTGTGCACTCACTATAATCATGGTTTTGCATTATTTACATCACGTTTTAATTAAGATTTCGCTGCACCATTTTTAAATTGGTTGTTTATGCTGGTTGCAATTTTAATTTCAGCATTTCTGGTATTCACGACATTTTCAGGCAGCTATTAAAAGTTGATGAACCAATTCCAGAAAGTTCTGTGAAAGTTTCACAAATTAATATCGTGGAAAATTAATTATTAACGTTACAACATTTTAAACTGAATTTTAATTAGCTTTCAAAATCTTCTCAATATAAATCACATTTCCTCAAACCACTAATTTCCCAAAATAATTTATGTTGATTAATATTAAAAACTTTCGTGAGCTTATTTGAGTTTTATTTTAAAGCCGAAGAAGATATTTTTATTTCTTTTAGAGATCTTTATTAATGGATTTTACAAAAAA
This sequence comes from Leptogaster cylindrica, assembly GCA_963082835.1. Classification (NCBI taxonomy): domain Eukaryota; kingdom Metazoa; phylum Arthropoda; class Insecta; order Diptera; family Asilidae; genus Leptogaster; species Leptogaster cylindrica. The sequence goes on along the minus strand of OY720105.1, from coordinate 3,159,064 downwards.
CATTACTAGGGATTAGAGAAGCATTATGTTTTTAAAAACACAAAGTAAAATAATATGAAATCACATTTGACCATTTCATTTGCTTATCAAATTACAAATCACTTAGATTTTCAAAAGTGGTTTGGTTTTTAAAATTCTAATAGGAGCTAAAAACTTACAGGAGTGGGAACATTTCACAGCTTTCATTTTTAAGAACAAGAAGCATAGAAAAACATTACAAAGTGGTTGTTTTATAATTTAAATTCATTTTGAAAATAACCGTAGAAGTTCACCTTTCGTTTAACTAGAACGCATGAAATTTGAGTTGTCTTTGCTTTTAATAACAACATAAACAAAGTTCACCTGAGTCATCAAAAACGTTTGAATAAATTGAAAATTCCTGCTATTTGTATATGAATGTGTCAAAACTCTTCTTGAATTTTCCTGGCGCAGTTTGTTAAAATATATTTCATAAATTTGCACTATTTATTAAGAGGATAAAACACCCACCTGACTAATTCTTAGCTTTTACTATTTTCTGGCAACCAGCACATCCTCAACCGGAAGTCTGTGTCTGTCCACTGCAAATGAACGGCCATCGCGCTCAATGCAGAAAATATAATTTCCTGTGCTTTATGTTCGATAATCCATTTTGAATGGAAGGAACATTCGAAGGTGAAATTGAAAAAGACACGTAGTTTAAGAACAGGCACACGATAAAACATAAATGCGAGCGCAACGACACATTTTCCACCAGAATATTATTTTTCCTGGAAATTGTTTTTCTTCTGGATGTGAATCCTGCGGGGCTGATTAATCACAAGATTACAAAGATTTTTCATCTCTTTCAATAGCAGTGAAATGTCACGTGAATTGTTAAGTTTCATTTGGAAATATCAAAAAATAGATAAATCCTTACGCCTACAATGGGTGTCTAGAAACTTTCCTTGTATTAAAAAAAAATCCACAGACTTCTGATTTCGTGGGCGAAAAAAAGCAATTATGAAAAGATAAACCTGGGCGTAGGTTATATGAAAAATTAAAATCACAAAATTTACAAATCTGCCTCATTACGTTATTACTTCGAAAATAAGATGAACAAAGTTTGGCAAATGCAAAAATTTTCCCGTTATTTTTCGTGGGCGAATTTTTTTGGCGGAAAGAAGGCGCGCAGATGATTTCGTCCTTCTTCAATTGCGTTTACGAGCAGAGGTTCCTGATGATAATGGAGCTCTTCGTTTGCCCAAAAAATCATATTTCATCATGATTCCAAAAGAAATTGCAAACGAAATCTCTTCTCATGAGAGCCATTAATTTGAATTATTCAATCAAAATAAAAAAAATAATCCAAACTTCCGCAGTACCACAAAGTTCTTATTTTGGAACATTTAATGTTATGTAATGTAGTGGAATTTGAAATATTATTATTTTGAAGTAGACCAAATAAAAATGTAATCATAATTGCCCTAAACGAAATCTGATTGTTTTTTTGTATTGTACCTTGAAAATTTTTTTTAAGTTGTGATCAATTAAGTATTAAGAACGGTGTGAACTATTCTAAATCACAATTCTACTTATTTTTAAAAGAATTCCGATTCCGATCGAAGTAAAAATATTTACAAATTTTAATTATAGCAATGATATTTGATTTTGCTTTTTCGAAAATTCACGTATTTTTAAAGCCCTCCATTATACAAAAATTAATTTATTTTTCCCATTTCGAGGAAGGAGCAAAAAATCAATTAAAATTGGAATTGCATAAATTTCCGTAGATGAATGGAAAGAGGGGGGAGTGAGAATTGAACGCAATTAACAAAGAGGCCATGCCAAATTCCGCTTGGTCACTTTCGGTTAAATCCTTCAATTTCATTAAATTTTGGTCCTACCCTGGTGTCATGAGGGTGGCTGAATTAACATTTTTTTTTACAAGTTGTGAAGTTTCAGCACCGAATTCTGTCTAAATTGCGGCAATTCATTTCCCAAATTAAATGATTTCAATGTGTAAACACCCACACCAAAATATTTCCGATTGGAGTAAGAGTCCTGATCTGTGCTAAAGAGAGTGTGTGAATAGGAAAAAGGAATGTTTGGTAATGTTCATTGTTGGTCCTCAAAACCTTATGAACCGTTATCCACAGATACTTGGTGATTGTAATTGTGTGGAGTTAAAACATTTCCGAATATAAATTCCTTTTCTTGTGTGAAATGCATTTTTTGTTCGTGCATTTTCAGGGATAACTCCAAAATCCTTTAGGAATGGGTGTAGAGCAAACACCCGTTGTCACCACATCGCTCCATGCGACATAAAGTACAAAGCCTGGTGGGAAGAACCCCATTTCGCAGCCTGGATCTCATTTCGGATTGGTCGAATTGAGGGTGTTTCCAGATGTCGACTGTAGATAGTGTAATTGAATTTATTCAAGCTTGGTAAGCAATTGCTTGATACCCATCTGCAGTCCTGTGGAAAAATAAAAATGGGACGGAAATATAGTAGGATTATCTAATCGCAAGTGGGAACACTGTTTTTTCTGTTTCCAATTTTTTTATTGTATTCATTCAAACGATGTTAATTCAGGAAGAATTCAATACACAAAAACATGTAAAATTCCTTTTTGACCAATACATAAGGTTTGAATTTCATTCCTTCATAATCCAAAACATAAATAAATAATACGTATTAAATAAATTAATAAAAATTAAAAAAAATATGAAGTTTCGCTTTCACCGGACACCCCCACAATTCTTTCGACCTTGCCTTTGAGTTCACAAAAATTAAAATACGGCAAAGTGTTGGCGTAATTAACGTCATCAAAATTGGGCAATTAATTGGAGCTGCCAATTGCACACTGAAAGCAGTGCAAGGCGGCTCCAGCAAACGGTTCTTCAGTTAGAAGAAGGTTAATGGGGACAATGAGATCGTGAATGATCCAAAAAGAGAGCAGTGTGATTTCAGTTTTCATCCGACACTAATTGTTTGCAACTTGTCATTAAATTAACGCTAGGTTTTTTACTTACTTCATTCGTTCCAATGGAAAATTCCCGTTTTTTCTTTATTTTCGGGTTCTTAAAATAAAAAAACAAAATGGCAGGAAATGAATGAGAAAAGTTTTTGAATTGTTGAATAACTTTTGTGGACGAAAGTTCCCTGTGACAATATTTATTCAGTAATCGATATTCGGAGGGCAATCATCGGGTGATATTTGCGAATTCTTCCGTACTCTCAGGATGCTCTAGATTTTTTTTTTTTGTGTATGAATAGATCTAAGCATGCGCTTTAGGGTGACATTAATTAAAACTATCAAAATTTAGAGCGTCAGGAGACTTAAGTTTCCTCGTTGATGTTGGCGATAAAATCAATCAGACTAATCCAGGTCAGGTCTACTTTTATCCTCGCCCCCATCCAAAAGGGGTTAAGATGACCTTGGAAGGAGAGAGTTTCGTCTGACCTCGAGCATCGCGCTGGAATCCTTTTTAGTTGCTCCGAATCCCATTGATTAAAGTTTTGTTTGGTCCATATGAATATGAGCACCCTCATAAATATCTTCGGCATTTTTGATTACATCATTTGAAAAAGGGGCAATTTTCCACTTCTAAAGTTTCCCACTCAAGGCGAACCATTCCCGGGCTGATTTCAGCACAAAATTTTCTCATCGCGTACAAAGCTTTTATCTGGGAACGTGAAGTGGAGATGTGGTGCAGGATTTGGCGGCGAATTTCCAGTTCATAAATTTACCAGGACATTCTTAAAATTAGTACCCGTGTTATCTTCGTTCAGCCGCACCGAAGGAGCAGGAAGTATCTCTGCGGTCGGAATTGCTACAGCGTCAGTTGTCAAGGAATGGAAAATCGATAATGTAATCCTCGGAAATGTCCTCCGTCATGAATATTATCCGGCGAGTAACAATCACACAGGAATTTTCTAACTGGAATATGGGTTTAATTGAGCCCCCCATCAACGTCACTCTCGCATGCCAGTGAATGCAATTAAACTGCAAACTTCGGAATGTATTGTTCGCGCAATGTTCGATGCACTGTCGAATGTGCATGCAATTTCAATTAAGGGTGAAATTCGATTGCGTTGTTCGGGAATCGGATCCCAAGAAATGCATTTTGGGGCCGGAAGGTGTTCTTGACCAACTTTGGACTTAGGCCATTGGTAGGCGGAGGAAGTGCACACCCGAGCTAGTAGCAAACTATCCGGAATTAGGTGATTTATAACATTTGGCACTTATCTCATTGAACTTGTTTTACATTGGAACGAACGAGACCATTAGGAGGTGTGTGCTGCAATCACGTAACAAGATATTGCAGATTTAGAGGATACCTGGACATATTGATAAGTGGCTTAGGTTACGGTAGTCTCGGCATTACGCAAATGCTCATATTATAATTAGTGAAGTCGTTCAAGGAGGCGCAATAGGCACCCGACACATTCATTCCAGTTATGCCAGTTAATATTACAAAACTGTTAATCTATCCATACATTACATATTTACATATACCTATATAAAACAGTAAAAAATACTGACTAACAGACATTTTCACAGACCAAACCGCTGGATCAAAAACGCTGAAAATTTGAAAGTGCATTCTTATAAGGACATGGATAACCGCTAAGAAAGGATTTTTTAAAATTCCTCTAGTAAAGGGGTAAAATAGAGCATCAAAATTTGTATTGAAAGTTACCATTTTTGAAGTAAAAAGTTAAAATAATTGGTATTTGGCCTTTTGTTAGAAATAAAGAAACATGTATACAAGGATTTTTCGAAATTCAACCCCTAAGGGGTAAAATAGGGAATGAAAGCTTGTATGAAAATTCGCCATTGCTGAAGTAAAAAAAATTATAAAAATTGGTATTTAGCCTTTTGGTTACAAAAAAGCTGAATTAGATATAGCAACCTCTATCCTAATTCAATCCCCCTAAAACCACCCTTGACTGAAAAAAAAAACTAAACTTCTATTATTGTAACCCGACCTTCGCTAAACGGTTGCTTATAATATACGTCGCATTTGTGCATAGTTGCAATTATATAAAATGTAATATGATGTACATTATATTATCACTTTCACCGCCCCGTGTGAAAGCGGATAGAGCTTCTATTACAAAATAAAACCCCTTACTTCAAAAATTTCTAATGCGTTGCAGATAGAATTTTGCTTATGTATTCATGTTAATTTTGCGATGTATTTTTGGAATGATGGAACTAAAAATATTTCAAAAAATTTAAAATGTGTCCTTTCCCGTGAAAAGGAATTCTTTATTTAAAATAAGGTTTCATATTTTTACTCAGGTGACATTATTTTCATATTTGCTTAGAAGGAAACCTTTACTAATATTTATAGAAATTAGGGCACTGAAACTGAATTCGTTATGTATACACTGTGCAGCAATAGAAAAAGACCATATCAAAAAAGATCTAACCATAAGAATAAAATGTTAAGTAAACAAAATTAATAGAAAGGTTTCTTTTTCAGTTTTTCTGCACTTATTTTCCAAAAGAAATCAAATCTTAAAGATCCTTTCATTGGCGATAAGAGTTCAGCAATAAGAATTGTATAATCTTTTATTAAACAATATAATATGACAAAATATTTAAATATTTTGTTTCAATTTTTGAAAGCGCTCAACTATTTGAAATGGACGTAAATGCACAAATAAAATAAAACCGAGGACAATAAACGCTAATAGCACCAATCTAATGTTTTCTCAGTAATATGTCATATGTAATCCTTGTGCTGTATTTAAATGAAATCCTAGAAAACTTTCCTGTGCGCTATATTCGATAATAAATGCAACATGTCCCGCTGCCTTCGTAATATCCCCTAACGTATTCAAATCACACTTTTACCCTTCTATTTCCTCTTCCCATCTGCTTCCAATCATACATCTTTACATCGAGTACAGCATTTGAATTTACTGCAGTTATGAATAATTTCTTTGAGAATATCAATGAGATTTGTCCTCCGAAAGTAGTCAGATAAAAGTGGGAGTATGAATTTCTTGCAGTTGAGATCGATTTCAATCCCAAAGGCCTCAAATCCGGGAAATTCTCGAAGCGTAGAGGACAAATAACCACCTATGTACAGCAACTGAAGACGAATCAAATCGAAATATGATACATGAGGTTTCCACATAATATTTGCATTTTGCAGTTTCTGATAGTTCGACTCAAAAGGATGCATTCAGCAATGCTTACATAATGATAACCGTGACTTAATGAATAGTTAAAGTTTCAATTTGTTCAGCTGCCAATTTCCTGCCGCAAGTGCCTTGTAGTTGGCAAGCGAAGGATATTTATCCAGCCTCAATTTAAGCACTTAATTACAATTCCGACACCACCGATATGTTCATTTGAAATTTTCAGATAATTCCCGTTGGCAGAGGTGCAGCCCAATTATATAATATTAATATGAGTCAGTTGCAATTTCGGGTTGACAGGATTGAATAAAATGGCTAAATACATTAAGCTCGGGAGATTCGAATTCATTGTACACATAGGTACCTAATGAATGTTTTTCTAAATACCAATTTTTGTGTTCAAATTGCTGAGATTCTCTCTGTACGTAAGAAAGTCCCTATTTTAGCACAAATGTTTGTTAATCAGGTCTAAAGGATATGCTTTTTGAACCGATTCTGTTGCGAGTATTGAGTAAGTACATCTTCAAGAAGCAGCAACTTTTAAGTGTCTCATTAAACTTGGAATTGGTCGTAGTTTTTACCCTGAGACGAATATTTGGGAAATAAAAGGAGCATTCCTATTTAAATAGATTTTCTAGAGACAATTTTTGGTTTGAAAAAGCGAACTTTGGCTCCACTTTAGTTCGAAAAAGTTCTCAAGGAGGAAGTCATTCTTAAAGGATAGAATTGAAAAGATGGGGACGGAAAAGTTTTCCGAATTATTTTCAACAGCTCACTTCTCTTGGCTCCAGGGAACTAATTCGACACAATTAAGGAGGATGCTTCTAATCTGGAGTCGATAATGTGATTTCCATCTAATAAATCCTTTTAACTAATAACGTCAATGGCTATCTCCATACGAGGGTGAATCGAGATGCATTAAGTGCAATCGATTCTACTTAGAAATGGGCACAAAAGTATTTGCAGCCAAAGAGTCAAATGGAATGGAGTCGTTAAAAGCTTATCTTTTCAAGTGTAAAAAAAAACCCATTTCCCAAGAGGCATGTAGTTTTTTTATTCGTTTTGAAATATTGTTTCAAGCACTCTCGTCAGAGAACAATGCAGGAATTCCGATTATTTTATCTAGTAGTGTCCTCGAGTTATTTTGTCATGTCCGTTCTCCCTGCTCGTTGTCTTCCGTACCCTTGCCTCAAATTCTCAATCAAATTAATTTGGAAATCCGATTGAAGTACTTCAAGGAATTTAGTTTCGGACAATTTTGTGAAGCATAATATTCCTTGCATTCTCTCAGTTAGTAAATGAAGCTTGCATCGTTTATAATGGAAATACTTCAAATTTCCCGTTTCTATTAGATTTCCTGACGGGCTAGTAAATTTGTTTGTCTTGTTTGTTATTTTGCTTTGTGGATTATTTCCGTAAATATGTTAAGCCTGACTGCTTACAAGGATATCTGGAGGTCCTTGATTAAAATCGGGGAAAGAAGATGAGACTCATGCAAATACTGTGTATGACCCAAACAGTACTAGTTTGACTTTCTGGCTAAAGGGGAAGTAAACCCATTTCGTATTTCGTGTCACATGTTCTGTTTTTCATTTACAAACATTTCTTTCTATACTTTACATCCTTTAATCCTTCCATCTCAAGTCAAAGCTCTTTCAAGTCGATGTTAAATGTGCCTCAAGGTAAATACTTATTCTGGAAGTTTTCCTGTTCTGAAGGATACGTACAGTGAACCGAAGCTCTCTCAAGTTTTTGCGCAAAACTGCTGATTTGAACCAACAGAGAAAGGATAAAAAAAGAAGAAGAAACGAGGGAAATACCGAACCACATATAAGCAAGGTTTGTGCTTTGTGTTAGAGCTCATCGTTGATAGCGAACACCCACGCCTTACGTTACATTATCAGAATACCTTACCACAATCATCGCAAATAATGGGATGCTGGAAATAATAATGAACAACAAGATAGGTACGCAAAAGCTTGTCATTTTAATGGAAAGCTCTCATGTCCTTTTAAGCACTGAACGATGGAGAACTTCTTGCATGGTGAGAAGGTTGAATAACTCGACCAGGCTCAACAGCAGATTATATCGCCTTTTTCAATTTGCAATGTGAATAAATCACCCGACCTCAAGGATGAATCATGTTAAAGCACTGCACTGTTAGTTCCATCAGGATACAAATACGCTGACAATTGAAAGGAAATAGTTTCCGCGAGAGCTGAATAGTGAACTTTTGTCGAATTAACTGTTATTATCTTATTTAATTGCCTGTAGCACTTTATAAAACAGGTAGAAGAGGTAGAAATCAATTATGTTGGCTTAAATTGCATGTAGGCAAATATTCAAATTGTGAATTTCAGCAATGTCTTAAACTAAATCAACACAGTTTAACATAGAGTGACATTTAGTAAATATTTAATTAATTTGTTTAAATATGATTTTCTTTTATGTTTTTAATATTTGACTGTATACCTGAAAATCTTCCACTCTTATACAATATGATTTCATTTAACGAAATATTTATTCATAATGAGAACCACTAATGCACTAATTTCTGTTGCGTTCGAATTTAGGTTGTTTACTATAAATACATACTTCAATTTGTACACGCGAAAAATTTTCCATAAAAACACTATTAATATTCTGAGAAGTTGAAACGAATTAGTCTCAATTTTTCAAGCTTTCAACTTCCGAAACAACACTTTGACTGTATCATAATTCATCAAAAAACAGTATTGGTGCCTAAACTTTCACACATTTTTTGGTGACCGCGGAACTCATAGTACACAATCGTTCCGATCTGTTGATGCAGTAGCTCGTTTTGAAACACTTTTTTGACGGACAAGATAATAAATTTTAAACAATCAAATTACTCAATCGTACAGTTCCAGGTTTCAGCTTTCGAATTCAAAAGCCCGTTTGTGGAAGATCTAACAACCCCAGAAACGACGGCTGTTAGCACACGTAGGGATTTTCCAATGGCGGAAAACTTTTTACTCAACCTAATATTTAAAGGTATTTACTATTTATTTAGTACATATTTTGCGATAGGATGATGTATTAATAGCAATGAAATCGTATTAAGTGAAAATCGAAATAACTGCGAATCAAGGTCTTCCGTAACATGTGCCGTGCAAGTCAGGTGATTTCGACTCGCGTTTCGCGTTTCACTTGCGACACCCTACAGAAAAAATTGTGTACTGTAAGAAAATATGCAAAGTGGAAGTGTGGAGCAAGTTCATTGTGCAGAAAAACATCTGGTGGAACGCAAAGTGACTAGTATTTCTCAATGCTGCATAAAAACATGTGTTCTAAGAATACTGAAATACAAATACCCCTCGCTTACACGAAAAAGTTCAGTGTAAATCGAAACTCAGATTTAGCGCCTTGCAAATGTGAAATTTTCAGGAGCAGGAAGCAAAAATATTTTGCTGATATTTAGAAATTTCGAATATAAGAGCAATCTTTATTTGTTTTGTTCGTTTTGATAAAAATTGTTATAACAACGTGCAACTTGACGGAATATTCCAATTTTTGTTCTTGTTACACAAGTTCCTATCGTGTATCTCGATGGAAACCTGCACAGTGTATACATCTTTACAAATTGGTATACAATACCGAAAAGCTGTAGGTTAAACGAAAATGTAAATAGTAAGTTATTCAGTATTTGCTGAAAATTCTCGGAATCAAAATCCATTATTGAAATTTAAAAAATTGCACATATATTTTAGTGAAAAACAATCACAGACGTTTTTCATCTGTGCACAATTTCCAGTAGTTTATGTACAAATACTGGGAATACCTACTCCTTTTGGTTTTCACATATTCTTTAAGTAAATTATAATATTACAAAACCAGATTCTTGTTCTTTCACTTTCCATTAAAATTTTGCAATATGCACATATTTATGTACATTGTACATTATACATATATTAGACAACGAATTCACCAAATTAATCAAGGAACAAGAATCAACACAAATTCCAGTTTTACCATTCATTCAAGTCATCCATTTAAGGTCTAGATTTACTAATCACTGAAAGGAACATTTCGCAGAAGTAACAAATGTTTCTGTAATTCCGCAATTATGCTGTTTTCATAGAAACGATTGGAAGCACTTTCGAGCGCTAAGGACAATTTAGTTCCATGCAGTTACGCTACTTCTGCAGGATCGGCTCCTATTCGCATCTACAAACACTACTGAAGAAGGAGAGAAACTTCTTCGAGTGTGGTTCAAGGAGTACTTGAGTCCTTGTCATTTGAAGCAAAGGAGGCGTACAAATTTGTTTGCATATTTAATTGGTGGTTTTGGAACGATTTAAGCCACTTTTAATTTGCATTAGCTTGGTGAATGTTGTTGTGTGAAAAAGGGGAGGCTTTACAGTCTGGACGACACTTAGCAGTTGTCAAGGACAGCAAACGGAAAATTCTAACGAAATACACTTAGTTGATTTCATAACTTAATGAGAAGGAAGCAAGTATCCTGTAATTTCAGTAGTTGTGCACAAAAAACAGTGTATTTTTTTTGCATATATCATGGAGTTGGTATGAACTTTTTTTCTAGAGGTGTGAGCAGAGCTCTTTTTTTACATTCTATTAAAATTTTAATGACGGGCTTTCTGAAGTGAGTTTTAATTTGGATACATTTTCTGTATATAACTATATAGTATATTAAAAACATAACCAAAGCAAACCTCATTTGCGCTGTTTTTAAAACCTTAAAAAACTAGAATTGTGCAAGTGGTGCAGAAAAGGCCATGAAAATATTAAAATTTTTGCTGAAACTTTTACGGAAAGTATTTTTACATTCGCAGTAAGTGTATGCAACAGGATGAAACATCCACGAATTTATTTTTAAAAAAAAGGAAGGAATTTTTCGAAAGCACTGATCGGACAAAAATGTGTTTATTGTTGTTCCAGTATATGTTAAAAAGATGCACATTTGCTGAAATGATTTCCAACCGAAATCAAGGAATTTTTTTTTGGTATACAGTTTTCAACACTGAAGAACATTAAAAATTTTTCTCTTATCCGTAAACGAAAAAAAAAATCATTTCGGTATTTCCTGTACAAATAAAGCAGACGTAACCTTTTTATCGTTTTACCAGAAAAACCAATTAGACCAATGATGATTTTTAGAACAAAGACGTTTAATTTCCAGTCATTCTTACTTCGATAGAATGCCGTGGATATCTTTTGTGTTTTAATAAATAAAGGTTGCCGTTAACAAAGCTCCAATTAAACGAAAACAATGGGACTTATGGTTCGAATCGAAACAGAGAAGATTTAATCAAGTTACATCATTTAATGTAAATGACGAACAAATTTTGAAAAATAATCTGATGTTTATTTTATAAAATTTGCACTGATTTATAATATTGTGAAATATTTAAAAGTTTTAAATCAATTAACGTTGCTCTCTTATATATGTAGAACGAAAGGACACAAAAAAAGTCAAATAAATTTTTGTTTTTGAGTAACAATTCAGCAGTTGAGTTTATCATTTTTCCAATTCCCATAAAGTGGCAATAATTTCCCTCGAAGTGTGCAACTTATATAATTTAATATTAATTATGTAGAGTGAGGCAACTGTAAAAGTATCGCAATGTCCACATTTGTTCTATTGTTTTTATCATTTTATTATTTTAAAAATATATGCACTAGCACATATGAAACACGAATATCCAATCATAAAACTATTCGTATATTGATGAAAATAATCAATTTTAATGTCGTTGTTGAGATATAAAAATAATTGTTTCAAATATTGCATTTTGATTGCTATGTGCGAAAGGACCTTCTACGGCTATAACAAATGTTGCATTCATCATGAGTGCATACTGCAATTTGCAAACACATGTTTTATTATCTGCTGCAATCCTACCCAACACCACCACGTTTATGTTGATGATCGTTCAACACTTCATCACGTACACTCGTTCACGTACGTAAAATTAACGACAGACTTTTCACATCCCATTAAGTTCTAAAGGTGGAATTTCTGCTTTGAATAAGGGAGATGTTTTTAATCCTTTCAAAGCATGGATAAAAGCCATTGAAAGCATCTTCATATTACTTGAAAAGTCCGATGTTGGAAAACAACGCCTACTCTACAGTCTACATTATACAATCGTTTTTGCTGGCCTATCTCAAGATAGCTCCGAACAGCCATGCACTAATGTGATTCTAACTGTTTATGGATCTGAGGCCTGAGGCATCAGGATGCAAGCACCTCTTTTCCATATTATTCAAAAAGGATATTTCTCTGTGCTAAACTTGATTGTGTTTTAAGGAACACGATACTTTTCGAACTAATTGCATAGCTTTGCAATTCAATGTGGAGTTTTCAGTTGTTCCACAAAAAAACAGTTTATTTTGCTGTTAAGTACACACTGAAGAATGAACATTGAACATCTTTGTTTCGAAAGTCCTTGTATAATAAACAAAATGTTCTGAATATTCATTTTATTCGAACATACTTAACGAATTTCTTGTCAGTTTTGTATTTCAAATTAAGAACTGTTATTATTGGAACAAAACATTTGCACACAAATTTATAAAATTTCCATCTCTTATTTCCAAATTGTCCAACACTAATTTTGAAATCAGAAATTACACTATTTTCAGTGTGCAACTTAATAAAGTGATAAACACCAATTCAAAAATAAAACCAAGGCAATTTGTTAATGACGATCTCCCAATTCACACAAAAATAACAAACTTCATGCGATTTCATTAATCTTTATAAATATGTTCATTTATTGGAGCATATTTTATTTTGTAAAATATTGTGCAATTTTTCATCAACTTAACATATTTTTATTACCATCGTTATCAAAACGTAAACGATATATACATTACACAGTGCACACTTAAGAAGTGCAAAATAATAAAATTGCAAATACGAAATCCAATTAAAAAATGAGAACTGGAAGTAATCATGGAATAAATAATGGCATTCATTTTAACTTTAAGCATCATTGTTTTCCATGTTTTATCTTTTTCATTTGTAGAATATTGATTCCATTCTGAAGGGAACAAAACATAAGCAGCTTGTTTTGTTTTACTTGAATCTTTTTGATGGTACCTACAATAAAAAAGTCTTATCATAAAAAAAAACTCCCTTAATAAAATAAATGCTCTGATTTTTGACAAATTATTTATGCGCCGTTAAGACATGAATTTGAAAATTTTTATTGTTTACTAAATTGAAAATTAGAGCAATTTAGTGTCTTTAATTCTCTTGTATTTCCCTATAAAAAAGTTACTAGAACAGTGTTTGGCTTTGGAAGTAGTGTGCATTAATTGATTTTTCGAATAAAACGTGATTTCTCAGACAATAGTTAGTATTACCTGATGTTGGCATAAATGTAAGAAAAATTCTCCCCGAAAATTAAAGTCTAATTTGAATAATTAAATTTTAATAATTACAATCCGAAAAGAAAAGAACATTTCTTGTGAACACAAGAAATAAATCCCTGAATATCGATTAACAAATAACTAATGACTAAGAATCAATTTCATTCAATATAATCAATAAATTAAGCAGAACTAGGTCTGATCAATGAGATCAAATCACCCCATAAAACTAATAACAGTTACAATTAATTTATTATTTTATAATATATTGTTTTGCGTCGTATTGTGAAACAAACTTCTACAGATATTGAGGAAAAATCGCTGTAATATTTGTGGATACTGTACACTTCAATTGTGGATACTGTTCTCTCTACGAATATTGATCACATAATGGTTTGGAGTGTAGAAGTCCGCCATCTACAACGCATTATCTTCAAACCAAAAAACACCTCCACATTCAGGAGATCGTTTCCAAAAAGCAAACATGCATGATTAATGGAACCACATTAGGGGAATTATATTTTCGGTCGCAAAGTTCTCTTTGGAAATGTAACTTCCAGGTATGAATTTCTGCTTCTGTGGAAGTAATTATCCAGAGAAAATTTAAACAAATCGGAAAATATGATGCACATTCATCCACCACAAAATTTAAATTATGAATTTTCATTATCGTGGGGGTTAGACAAACGGAACTGGAAAGAGAATAATTAACATTTCGAGCGAATTGAGACGCAATTTTTTTTTCAAGTATGCACGGAAGAGGAGGATAATCCGGAGGAAATTATTTATAATTTTTAAACAATCGAAATATGTTCAACATGAGTTGATATTAGTATATGACGTATTGCGTGGATGAAAAATGTTGAACGAACTCCAACGCGACTTTATATTAATATAACAGCGATTAATCCTTTTTGCTGAGGTTCTCCGAACATCCAGGTCTATTTCAAATAAAACTAGTAAGGAAGCAATTATTGGTCACGCCAATTACGTGATACCCTACTCTACGTTGACATAGAAAAGTATACTCATTCTATGTAAAAATTTAGACATGCATTTTCTTTTGTAACTAGGGCAAGTTGTCCACGACCTCTTGCTTATTTTGTTTTCGTAGTTCACCTGGAACAGTACAGGTCAATCCTCTATCCGCAACTCAAGAACGCGCCTTGTAGCACAACGCAAATGCCAAGAGACAACGTTTTTGCTTTAATAGTATTATTCATAAAAACATTTTTCATTTATTGAACAATATTTAACGAAAAAAATTCAAAATGTAAATATTCAGTAAACAATCGAAATTTTTGGATAAAAACGATTCAGGTTTATATGACAATACTAAGAAGGAGTTGTTCAATTGTGCTTATTTTCGGACTTTACCTTGCAATTTTAATTAAATATTATTATAGGTACCAAATTTCAAGTCTCTAGCTACAAGTGTTCTCGAGTTATCGTCTTGACAGACAGACAGGTAACAGACAACAGACAGACGGACATGCATAAAACGGTTTCTTTTCATTTTCCAATCATAAATATAATATAGTTCTTTTTGTTCTGTCATGATTATTTCTTGGCGTTGGAAATGTTCGCTCAAAAATAATATACCCTTCATCTATTCTCCAAATTCTGAATTCTGCAAACGTTTTTGTAGAATGTACTAAACAGTGTAATTTAAGGTCGATTTACCGTTCCGTGACGGCACGGGAACGTAATCGTATCATGTCTCTGAATTTATACTGTGCGTTGTCATTGGTGTATTCGCACTGTTCGAAATAGTGATGAGATACAATCGAGAACATCAATTATTCGTAACTACCGAAACTATAGTGTGACAAAACTATTGCGATTCTATCGAGTGCTCTTTCAACTGAAAAATGTACTTGATTTGAAAATAATGATGATTTTTCGACTGGAATGCGCTTCACTGAACAAGATTGAAATACCAGCTTAATCTGTATTTGATTTAAGTAACAAAAAACATATAAAAATTCTTGCTTTGCCATCCATCTGCTTATTTGATTGTTTTTAAGTCAAAAACTATAAAATCCTCCGAAGCGAAAAAATATTTGGATCGAAAATATATTATATAAAAGTGTGCAATTATTAATTATGTATGATTACCTTATATTATAGATGATATATTTATTGTTTTTAGACTAAATACTCTTATGGAGTCTTCATTAATTTTTCTCAGTATGAAACTAGTAGGTACCTACTCATAATAATTCTTATTTAGACCATTGGGAGATAATATCGATAGGAAAATAAAAACAATCGTTGAATATCCCTGCACCTTTAGATCAGCGTACTCACCGTTATGTTTGCCAAACACAATTTTAAAAACACGACCAAATTTGCATTACATCAGCGCGTGCTGGTTATGTTGGAACGTGAAGATTCTGTATGTTTACAGCAAAACAATGCTCTTGAAACATATTTTAATAAAGAATAACAAAGTAGTATTATCACGGTAGCACGGTGAAGAGCCAAACAAATTATTCGATCGAATCGATCAAAATAGTCAGTAAAATTATTATAAACATACCTATTTACAAATCACAATCTAAGTGTTTAATGCATTTCTTCAATTTAATGTATTCAAATCAAACATTTATATTTGAAAAAAGAAGAATATCCCTAGGTACATAATAACACAGTTTAATTAGAATAAATTCAAATCTGCACTCAACTGAAAAACAAATGAAACAACGTGATGTATTTAATTAGATCCACAAAATAGTGATGAGCACTGAAAAATTCATGATCACCCGAATCACTTTTATCAAGTTTGCAATCTGAATTATTTTAGAGCAGTTCTGTATTAGTAATCGACTCCTATGGTTTTTTACCGCAATGTTGGTACACGTTTATCGCAGCAATTAATATTATTTACTTCAATATATCATTTCTACCCCAATTAAATTAATATTTCGTAATCTGGACAAATACATGTAATTTACTTAAAAATCAAATGTGTGTTATGACAATAAATTGAAATATTAAGCAAGGTTAAATGCATTTAATTATTGTAATTGTGTTTTTGTTTTGTTATATTGTCCAAATAAAATAGTAATTTGTCTACAAAAATGTTCTATAAATTTGATAATAATTTTACGATATCATCAAAGTTATAAAAATCCATATTGTAGTTTTTTACAATATTTGATTTTGAAATATTCTATTTTGCCATGTAAGAACGATTTGAAACTTCAAACAGTAACGACAGTTTATAAAGATATCCAAAGATTAATTGAAATGAAACACAATAAAGTTATTTTTTTTCTCAAAAATTATGCAAATTACATAATGAAATTGTTAAAAGTTATTGCTGATAAGATAATGTAAAAAACATCAATTGTTTAAATTGTTTTCGTTATAAAGTTCTAAATTAAATTTCATTTAGATCTCCATTGATAACCAATCTTGAAATTATTAATCCCTCGTGAGTTTTAAAATCCCACCGACTTAAACAGTAAATTTTGGATGAGTTTTTTTTTGTTTTATTTAGATTTTTCGTCAATTGTCTTTGGATGGTTTCCATGGAATATCAATGAGAAAAACAGAATAAAATTAATTCGACGACAAATGAAATCGAAATCGATGCTAAGCAAGGATCGAGATAATCCTGCAGGTCATGAGAATGATTCCGAGCGCAATAATCCCTAAGCGCAATCTGGATGAAATGTTTTATGAGGCCATTGAAAATAGCATTGGCTTGGATACAGCTGCTTTGACCGAGCAGATGCTGATGGATAGGCGTGCCATAAAAAATGAATTCCATTATATTGATGCGATAATGTCCTTCAGCCGTGGATACATTCCCAAACCTCAATCTTAATCTAGGAACGCTCTGGAGTTTGCTATTTGTCCCATTTTGATTTTTTCCCTGTATTCCTAAAAACAAAAGTACAGACAACAAAAAAATCAGCTCAGGGAAACAGGTGACGAAGGAAAGAAAAAAGGATGACCACAATAACTGGAAACTGCCACATCGAAGTAGAAATTGCCATTTTTCGGCAACTCAATGATTTCGTTTTTCACAAATCACAATGTGTACACTGTACAGCATTCAGGTTCGTTCGGCAGGTAAACAAAGAGCAGAGGAAAGGGCGACATTTAACTGATTTCAAAAGGACATTTCCGCGGCCCTGGAAGAGGCGCATTTTGAATCTTGTGGCACATAAATACAACAAGAAGAGGTTCATCAGGAATCAAAGAACAACTTACAATAGTATACATACACTGCCAGCGCCATCGAGTGGCCAAGGTTACAAGGCCCGAGGTTTCCTCCCACAAACGCCCCTCCCTTTAAAGTTTTCGAAGGTTATGTGGAGCACGGAGGTTTAAAGTGTCAAAACGGCTCCCCTGACGTCCTGGGCCAGCGCGATGGCCACGAGGCCGAGATACTGACTGGAGCTGACAAGTCTGGCTAACAATGACACTCACTCACCTTGATTCTGCAGTCCCGAGATCCGTACGAGCAGCTCCTAGAACGCACCGTCACAGCCTGGCATATCACACACTTTTTCACGGACACTTCTGCGAGCACAGCACTTTCACCTGGCCTTTCTTCTAGGAATCACCACTTATCTACCGCAGACTGAACCAAGGCAGAGGGACTCGAAGAATGGGGCTCTTCGTCAGGCACTCACTGGATAGATGACACAGAATCCGGCTGTGTACCGCAAATTGGATGCGCTAAGATGGCACCACCAGCCTCGCCAGTCGAACTGCGTCGAATAGGACTCCGTCAAGTCAGACGATCTGGTACCACGGCGGAAGCTGACTAGAACAAGAATCTCTCGGCTCGGATGCCAACCGACTCTTCTCGGGCGCCGCGGGAGCAGATTGCTTTATAGCTGCGACCGGCGTTTAATAGGTTCCACTGCACATGACCGGTAGTCGTCGCTTCGGGGCTGCTAAACGTAATTCATGCTCCTGTTACGTTAACAGAAATAGTAGTGTCGGGGTCGGGCTCGCTGCTCCAATTGGGGGTGGTGGTGCACCTTCACTTCCGTTTGCTTTGATTTTCCTCCGAAAGTGGGAAACCGGAATTCAACGAAGAACATGTGCATTTCGCGATTTTCCAGTTACCAAGAGCTTTTCTCTGGAGGGCCGAAGCGCTCGTAAAATTTAGAACTGTTATAACAATAACATTTGCTATTTGCACAATTACGACAGAAGAGTCGCTACATTTTCTAGTATTGCTTTCCATTTTGGCATTTAACCGCCGCTTAATTAATTTATACACGACACATGTTATCTCTGAGAGCAAATTATGTCAATTGTTAACCTTTTTGCCAGGAAGTTAATTACACTCTTCTAAATGAGCAATAATATTTCAAACGCGCAAACCAAGGCGAGATTAATGATCGTATTAATTTTATTTTTAACACTTTTCTGAATGTTTGATCGCTGATTTTATTGTTTGTTGTCTGGGATTTGTTTTAACAAAAATTAAACTACAATATGAACTAATTGTACATATTTCTTAAGAAATTAATGACGGTTTTTTGGGCAAATATCATTTTAAGTTTTAAGCAACAATGCAACGCGATGTAAGAATTTCTTGGAAACGTGACGTCAAAATGTTTGTTATTTCATATGTCAGAAAATATTTAAAATAATTCTTTATATTTATTAAATTTGTGTCTGTATAATTCAAATGTATTTTTTTAATAAAATGAAAAGTGTAAAATTTCCTCAGTTATGTTAGTGAATATCAATATTTATGAACAATTATCCTTTACCAACTCCGGCATTTAATTTACTGGAATCAATTGCAGTTAACAAATAAAAATATATTCCCATTTAAAATCCTCCCAAGAAACTGATCTTCACGAAGTTGCTCATATGGTGAGTCAGTGAGTGTAATAGAGAGGTCAGACAATTTAATTTCAATCGATCTACAACTGAACTATTGACAAAGTGCGACACCAAAATAAACTGTAACTTAATCAAGTAAAAGATACTTTGAGTTTCACACAATAAAGGGTTTCTCTCAGCTAAAATTTAATTAATAAAATTGATAAAAGACCCCGGGGTAATGAAATGTGAGCACGCATCAATAAAACGTGCGTGATGAATATCATCGAGGCACATTTGATCCTCAATTTCGATGTGAACCTGGCTGAGCTAATTGCCCCAATCAAAGTCACTTTGAGTCCGGTGCATTGTTATCATTTGCGCATAATGAGGGACGTTACCTACGTAGGTCTGTAGTACACGACAATTAAAGACGATGGTCTGAAGTCAGGGTGACTTCTATTTTAGCGAGGCCCAGTCGCGGAATTCAATGAGTCGGGAACTAATTTGATCGCATATAGAAAATAGTTTACGAGCGTGGGAAAAATGATCTCTGTCCAAATTATCGCAAGGGGTGTACTTACGGACTCCCACAATTGGTGCATTCTCCGTACATTTGTAGTCACCTGCAAAAATCAGGGGCGCATGATCGGGAAGGGGACAAGAAGGTCAAAATAAATGCAGAAACTGGAGAATATTAATAGTGACTTACAAAATGCTGGAGAAGTAATCCATATCACAATGTTAGTACACAGATTATTTAATTTTAATTGGATTTCATTTGAGATTGCTCGTTATAAGCTCATTACACTACAGAGGAAGCTGTTTGCAATTAAACAATTTGCCCGAGTCCATCTAGACAGAGAATGGGCTTTTGCTTCAGTCATCTTCGGGGTTTTTTGTGTTTGCAATTTGATATCTACAAATTGAATTAAGCAGAAGTTTCGTGGATTCGGAGGCCACACAATTTTCCGTAGACGTAGTACAAGACCTGGCTACTGTTTGTTTGAAACTGCGCCAAATGGACAACCAAAACCACAGTTTTATAAATTTTATCGATGAGGAATGATGATATTATTTGCCATAAGTAGCTATAACAGAGTATATCAAAAAAATTTTATTGAATCAGTAAATTCGATTTCAATTCATTTTTCGTGGCATATATTAGAACAACACAGTAATTACAATTGATGAAAATATTCAAATAAAACTTTCCCCTCCAAATCTCAGTATATTTTTTATTTCCAATTTTTGACATCATCAAACCATCTCAGTTGCGGATGAGTGTGAAAGAGTTACGTCATTTCAAGGAATTCACTTTTAAGGACATCTGGAAAAGTTTCAGTGTCACCGATTTCTATAGAGAACAATGTTTGTAAACATTAAATATCAAAAATGAACAAACTTAAAGTTCAATATGAAGGATGAAACCAAAGCAATGTAATGGTTTGGAGCTTCTCGTTTCAGAACTGAACAGATTTATGTTATGTAACAACTTAAACTTAACAATTGGCTTTTTGTTGTTTTTATATTGAGAAAATCAAACAAAAAGGTAGGTAACATGCATCCAAGTACTTTTTCATTGATTAATTCAAAAGAACACGGCAAGCGAATTCTGGTCGATTTTCTTCTCATGCTCTCGCCGCCGACCAAAAAATACCCCATTAAAACGAGACTGTTTTACGAATGGTTGGTTGCGGACGGGTGAATTGCAATCACCTGATGAAAAGCCGTGTTGCCTGTTGAGACCGAACGGAGGTTCTTCCTCCCCGGGCAGGTTTAATGCCCCGTGGCCACGCAACCAGAAAGGTTTTGGTTTGACCGCTCCGAGCATATGACAGTGAACTCAGGTCTCGTTGACGCCGCTCGCTATTGACATTTACAGTGGATGAGAATCAATGACTGCATCGGAGCTAAGTGCGAAATTCATAGAGATACTTTATTTCGTACTGCGATATGGCAATTTCCGCTAATTGGAGCCTGTCGCCCTTTTGCGGCCGGGCATTACACTTGTACGTTTAACGGCAAGTTTGTTACTTGTAGAATGAATTTTCACGGTACATTGTAACTTGCAAGCAAAAGCCGATAAAAATAATTTACTCCAAGCATTTTTTTTTAAAAGACTAAATTTATTTTTTTTATATTTTGTTTTGGTTAAATGCAATAATTCATGCAATTGTGTATAGTATTTATGATTTTGGTAACCAATATTGTTTGTTTACGGCTGAGACGTACAAAAAACCTCCATTTTCGAGATATTTAAATACAAAAAAGCTTCAAAAAACCATTTACGGAAGATATTAATTTCTATTTTGAGTAACTGAGAGTAAGTTTCACAACCAATATGGCAAAAAACGGCAAGAAAAACAAAATAAAGGGAAAACACAAAAACTAGAAGCAAATTAGAATTAAAATGTAACAAGCAATACAAAGACAGTAAGACGAAATATTAAATTAATTTCGAATAATTTTTGAAAATTATCATTGAAATAATATTATGGTCCTTTGAAAAGTATCTAAACTCGTTAGTTCAAGGTATTATTAATAAAGAATACATAAACGGAATTCACTCTGATTATAAGTAATCAATATTTAATTTTCTTAAAATCACAAATCACAAATCACAAAATCACAAATCACAAATGTTTGAAAAGAGAACAAAAAAAAACAACATCTTTCGAAATTACCCAGATAACTTTGAACACCCTGTAAAAGCTCTAAGCTTTTTGGTTTTTGTATTCGGCAAAGGCATATAATTAATTACAATAGAGGTGTTCCTGTTTAGGATATCGTTAATTCGTTAAGTCCTCGGAAACGCCTTACGAAACCTGGCAACATTAATCAAACCTTCAAATGTGCTTTACATTATACAATGAAAAATTCCGGAAGCGAGATTTTTTAAGTTAAAGAAGTTTACAAAATGAATTACTATAGAGTTCGTCTTTCAATTTTCAGTTTTCAATTATTTCATTGAACCAATAATTTTTAATGGCAAATATGGCAAATGAAATTTAAAAGGAAAAGGAAACAGAATAATTCGACTGCTGTGTGAAAATTTCAATAAATTTTCTTTAAAATTTCTATACACCTTCAGAACAGTATCATAAATCAAAACACCTTTCTAAAAATATCCACAAGGAAAATTACAGAACAAAAACTGTTCGACCTAAATGTTCGCAGTACCCTTCCGAATTGCTGTACTTAATATTGAAAAATTCCAAAAAGGCCTTTAACTGTGTTTAAAAACACTCAACACGACTCTTACCCCACTCAGCAAGGTCACCGATATCCTGGCGTAACCGAAAGTGAGCAAAACGGAATTCCAAATGGAGCGGACCGGAATTACGACAGGAACAAATTGCACCCCAATTTTTATCCATCCGGCTTTTGTCCTCCTAGACGCCAACTCCCATCCACTGGGCCATAAAACAAATTCATTCGGTAGTTTAATGTAAACCAAAACATGGCGGGCGGCGGGCGCTGAGATAAAACATAACAGTTCTTGTTGTCCTCATAAACATTGATTAACGCTTGCTGAAGAATGATCTTCGAGAGCACGACTTTCCTCACTAATGAATGGAAATCATTTTAAATACTCGTTCCGCTGCGGATTTCAGTTGTCCGAATTGTTATTAGATGGAAGTCTGATAAAAAAGCGGGTCGGATTCTGTAGGCCTGAAAATAAATCAGAAGGTTTTCCTTCGGACAAGGAATAAATTTCAAATAATATAATCCATCCAGCTTCCTATTTTCATAGTTGTGAGTGTTTTTTTTCCTTTTTTGTGCGTGTTATTTACATTTTTTATTTTTATTTTTTAAGAACTTTTTCACAGGCCCCTTTATTTGCTCTGCTTTGAAAAAGTTTCGTTGTCATTCCAGACTTTGGAATCTCTTTTAAATATGCATAAATATTTTTTTGACGTACACGTATAACAGAACATTGAATTTCAAGGACTTTTTATGCAAAAAAATCTCTTGAAACTTTTTTATTTAATTAAAAGCAAAGTTCCTTGTTATTTTAATACGACAATTACCGCAATAATATTGTAATTAGGGTCTGTTGAATGGATTTTTGTGGCCACAATTTATATTTTAGTGATAAATAATGTTGATTACAATTTTTCTCGCATTGAATATTCCGGTCAAAAATGACTATAAAAGGAACGACATTCTCCCGAAAAATTCAGTCGCTTTCAGGTATACGCCGAGAATGATTCGCAAAAACGTGTCTCTGGTTTTCACTGAGAAATATTGTTTTTAACATTTTAATGAATATTTATTCTGGTATACGCCGAGAAGATATTCATTGTAGCTAATAAAATTTTATTATTCTGGTATATGCCGAATAGTACATATTCAATTATTCTGGTATACGCCGACTAATACATACTTAATATTATTTAAACACTAAACTGAATTACTAATACTAGAACCTCGCCTAAGACAATTAAATACCAGTGTTTTCTGTTATTTTCAGAAAGCAAATAAATGCAGAAGATTTAGATTTAAGTTTGATTAATTTGTGAGTTAATCTTATTGTTGTTGTTTTTATTATTGTATATTTTATTAAAGTTAAATAAAAAATAGATTTTTGTCACTAAATATGTGTGTTTCAAGTTAAAAGAACCTTGAATCCAACAACCAATACAGTTTGTCATTTTTTCAATATTTCAATTTTTCATTAATATTGTAGTTGTAAAATGCTGCAACACGAATAAAGTATTTTCCCATAGGCATTTCCTAAATCGCTGCAAAAATAGGTTAATTATTAGTCTGA
This sequence comes from Leptogaster cylindrica, assembly GCA_963082835.1. NCBI lineage: Eukaryota > Metazoa > Arthropoda > Insecta > Diptera > Asilidae > Leptogaster > Leptogaster cylindrica. The sequence goes on along the minus strand of OY720105.1, from coordinate 3,135,008 downwards.
AAAGCTTTAGGTGAACGAATATAAATGACGCTGCAACCAGAAATTAGATAATTTTGAGGAACTCTTGTACTTATAAGGAATTGACGTTGAACTTATCAAGTAATATTGCCAGAAATAGTTCTTTTAGGTCGTTATTTGTGCAGATACAGCAAACCAATTGTTTTACGAAACTATTATAAACAAATAACTTCATCCCAATCCCATCTTTTGGGTTTGGAAATGTTTCATGTATAGAACATAATATAAACAATCCTAACCTTCACTTTCCAGTGCACCTGCCAAACGGTTGAAATGTCTCGTTTGCTTCTTGGTCTCGTTATCTTTTACGTTCCGGTTCAGTTCAATAAAAAAAAAGTATTGGTTCAGTTCCGGTTTTCGTTCCACCAAATATACCGGTTTTTTCAGTTTGCGGTTCAGTGCCGAGTGACTATTTTATAATATTTTATTATAAAGTACTTCAGTATTCACAGATACTTACGGATTGGCAATATAAATAAACTTTTATTTAAAATACTAATATAATAATTAAGTGCAGAGTAGCTGTAGACACGATTACAATTTATAATAAAATAAGAATGCATTTTATTGAATGAAACATATTTGTATAATATTCTCCTAATCCCCTTGAGTATGCTCTTACACTACCATCTATTGGCATTACGTTACCCTCGACTAAAAGACTAAAAGAGTGCCTTGATAACAATACAGTTTTGACCATTTCCTTAAGAATGTTGCTGTCAAGGTTCTACTGTATAAAATAAATTATAACATAATTTAATGATTGAAAACACTTACTTTAGTTGTAAATCTGCACTAAATATAAACACAAAACAATTAGTAAGCCAAAATCTTTAACCTTTAATGTATTTCTCGCAACTAAAAATTTCACCTAGTATAAGGCTGTGCAAAACGTGCTGACTTCATGTTGAGTAAGCATATGCGCGTGTTTCAACATGAAACAAACCGAAATAAACCGAAATAAGTTTTCGGTTCAGTTCCGGTTTTCGTTCAGGCAAAAATTTTCGGTTTCGGTTTTCGGTTTTGTTCCGGATTGAAGCAGCATATTTTTCAAATCAAATTATATTTCAATTTCAATAAAAAAAATTTTTAAATAGCAATAAAGACTACTAAATTTGTGCTGATCCTAATTTTGTCTCGTCTCGTTTCACTGTACGAATGGACCAATTTGAATGTTTTAGAGCTATCAACAAAAATAATCAGTTTTAGGGATGAAAATTAAAAATCGAATTTGCCCAAAAATTTACTCATTTCACTTGAACTTGGAATTGAATCTAGTTTACCAACAAATATTTGGACGCGTGTTCCCCTCTTTAGAACATTTCTACGTTTTCCCCATAACTGCTTACTTCCCCAATTTCCCGGAGTTTGGAGTCTCTTAGCATAAATCTCTTAAAAGATTTGCTCTTTTAGATTCTCTACCTTCCTGGAATGAGTCCTTTTCCCACTAACCTGTTTCCCAGGAACACGTAGTGTAAACATTTATTTTGCATGCGTTGGCATCTGCTGAAAACAGCTCACCTGGTCGCAAATTTAATTAAACTCGATCGGTGTTCTTCATTGGATTATCGGGGTTTGATTTAGCACTTCCGCCGACACGAGCAAATAAGCCGAACCTAGGTATTATATTTGGAGGCTCTAAATTTACCTGAAAGCAGGAAACTTGAGAAACCTTGCCCCGGGGAAATTATATAATTATGAGGTGGCGAGGGTGCAGAAGGCGTAATTGGCACCACACTAAATTGGTCTACTGGGAATGTGAGTGGAGGTATCTTTTGATTTTGAACCCGTTTAAGTTGGACTCTTTTCACACGCACCGAGGAGAAAGTGCCACAGGAAATATTTAAATCATTTACACTTTTGGTCACATTAAACAGTTCATTAAGTTTGATATTTTCTTTTCCTAAGTTTTAAATTTCATTTATCTGCTAGTGACAGGAAACAAAATGTGGTTGGTTAATTAATTTTCAGCACGCTTTATTTTGAATGAAATAATTTTTGACTTAATAAGCTTACAAGGAGACCGAGAATTTATAATAACACTGACGCTTCTGTGTCGACATGCGAATAATGTTGAATTACTGACAGCACCCGCAGAATTTAATCCAAAATTACTTCGTTTAAATGGTAATAAATATTAAATAGTATCGCTGCGGGAGAGTTTAATATTCATTTATAATGATCAACGATGTTGAATAATATTTCAGGAAAATTATTATTTGGATTTTCAGTCCAACAAACAATTGGTGCTTGAACACGAGATTCATTAACTACGCCACGGTATAACTTAAAAGCATGCACAAATCAGAATTAATTACATTTATTATAAATTTTATAGTTATATGCTTTGAGAAGTGAAATTTCAATGAACAGGTGGATTTGGATGCATTGTGATTCGTATATGTAAATCTTATTACTGCAGTGCAGTGTCCTGAAGAAACCCGCTGAACTCAAAATTTTATTAATTAATTTGTTGTTTTAAATACTTATGTGAAATTAATTATTTCTACCATAAAAGTATTTTGGAAACTACTTATAAAACGAAAATTATTTAGTCTTGTATGGCAACATTACCAAAAAAAATTTCCAATTTCGTTTATTTCCGAACTAGATTTTCTTATTATATGAAAAAGAAAGCGAGTTAATGATTTTCGCATCTGTAAATCCTTCGGAAAAGTTGACACAAAAGTACGTAATATGTAGTATACACATTGTACATATGTATTTACTCCAAATATGCCTGCGAACTATATCGCTCGCCTTATAATTATCACATGTAATCTTGACAAAGATAACGGGTATTTAAATAATTTAATATCGTTCTATTCAATTAAAAAAACCTTCATGTCCTGTGAATAGAAAAATATCAAGTATTAGTGCGTCCGACCTTTTGCTCGCTCATTAAAATTCATGGCATTTAATAGGGTTTTTCCGGGTCTTAAAAAAATCCAGGGGACCAGATTTTCTGCACTAAAAGATAAAAAGGACTCACTGGTTCAGGTGAAATATGTCCCAGTTAATTCTGCAGGGATTACGGGCTTATCTTCTTATGTATATAAATAAACTAGGGTAGTATTTGGATATTTACTTTAAACAAAACGCGATAAAGCAAGCTTTATCGAGAGGTTTCCTGCGTTATAAGGACACTAGTTCGGAAGAAAGTTTCCTTACTAAATTTTTCCCAACTGTTTCATAAAAGCTTACCTAAAAGTTTAGAAATTGTTTTCGTTTATTTAATTACCTCCCCGCGACCCGCACGATGGTGCAATTTCCCGCTGCACCAAATGTCGGAAACATAATCCTGAAATAATAAATTTCAAAACCACGGCAGTAGTTATGAAATGCTTCCGTACTTCAGCAAATATAATTGCAGTTGGTAGGTAACTATGACTTCTGTGTCTTGGTAACCGAAATAGATACCCAAGTTGGATAGACCGGGTCCATAAATCTCCAATTCCGGCCTTTTAATGGTGCAAACGCTTCCAGTGGTACCCAGAAACAGGAAGTTTATCGCCGCAGCAAACCTACGGGCAGTTTCCGGCTCAGTTTAGTGCAATGTGCGATAACATGTTTGCCGCAAGGATGATACTTCTTTTAAAATTTGCAAACTTTTTAATGAATCGCAATGTGGTGAGAACGCCACCCGATTGTGAAAGGATATTTCACTCCAGGGATAATTAATGCAAACTGTGCGGTTACACCGAAATCCTTCTGATGAATAGTTTCAGGTAATTTGTGGTAGAAGTTATGACTTATAGATACAAAAGTTTTATCCAAAATCTACTTTAGTTTCGTCCTTATAATGAAGGTCGGTCGTCATGTTATGTATATGCGCTTGTATCTGTGATGATTAGTACAAATTTAATGGATATTATCCTCAGCTTGAAAACTTGAGTTAATTGGAGTTCAGAGTTAAACACCAAAAACGACTTCCAAATGAGAACAATTTTTAATATTTTACAAAACAATTACTTTCGCCACTTCATTTGGGAAGGTCATAGTTTGAAAGGATAATGATTTTCGGGAACCATGAAATCATATTCATGTAAATATCTTCTGGTTTAGTGGTTTTCTCCGGGATAATCATAGATTTGAAATCTTTTTCAAATATTTCGCAAAATCATCTCCAACATCCTCCAGAAATTAATATATCAAATTTGGTATCCATATTATCGTGACAGGAAAGTGTTTCGAGCATGAGGCCGCAACGTGATGTGCGTACAAATATAATTTCTTTGATTCCTGTTTTGGGGCATGGGCATGCAATGCCTTTTATCCTGGCCGTGTAACTGACAGACATTGGGGATGGTTCGGTTTGCTGAACCTTTACAGCTAATACTGGTAACTGGGGACTAAGGACTAACGTGACTGCCAAGCGATCACGTACCAGTTGAATGTTTTCTTCGTTGTTTACTTTACGAACATCAAATTATGTTACCTATGTACCTATTTGGTATCCAGACATATCACATCCTGGCAAGGTTCCTGCCGTGACGCTGCAGGAAGCTGAGCTCTGTCGAAGCAAATCTGGCAAGCGAAGCGTCATAACAAGGACACCAGTATGTGGAAAAGGAGTTCCAAATTTGTCGTTTGCAGCCTCTTTCATACGTGTAATTGGGCAGCAAATCGATCAAAGCGGAAATAACCTAGCAGGGATCAACATGGAAATGCGAAATGGCGTCGCATGACAACAGGTTCATTTTAAATTTGCCATTAAACGACACATGTACCCTACAAAATGACATCATCTTTTATTGATTTTTTTTCCTTCTAAAAATAGTCCCATAACAATATTTTAATAAAAAAATTTCTACAAGTCTTATTTGCAGATTTTCAAGAGAACTGATTTGTTCAATTAGCAACAGGGAGCCTAAAACATTTGTAATATTATTGGTGTGCGAACATTTTTAAAACAAATAAACATATAAACACGTCTTAACAAGTAGGTATAACACAAATTCTAAGTAGTTGCACGTGGAATATCCTTCGAATATCTGAAAGTAAATTTACTTCTGTTTGTAATAAAAGAGCATTCCTAAAACAGCAAAGAGCCGAGAAAGAGTAGCACAAAAATTAGGACATACATGCGCAGTGGATGTGTTCCCGGGCTCCACATGTTATCCTGTCGACAGAAGCTTATTAATGCTTAATAATGAGAAAAAGTTGTGACTAGATCCTCGGGGTCAAATTGATAGGATATTAAGGGTGTTCACATGCAATAGTTCAACGATTATTGCTCCCTCATGGTCGAACGATTGATTGTGAACGTGATCGATGGCGGATTGTCTTCCATTGCGGAAGTCATTACATCCGGTGCTTGGCAACGATAATCCACAGCTATACCCAACGAGAGAAGTTGTCTTGGAAACAACTCTCGCGAAATTGCTTGATTTTGCAATACACATGATTACTGAACATACTAACCGTAGGTCAACCTATTTTGAATTTATGGGCAATATTTATTCTTTAGCACACTATTGAGGACCGGACTATTTTTCCGGAAAAACATGCGATTGAGGCGAGTTTAAGTGCATTCCGCTGGTAATCTCTATCTCCATCCTGCAGATTGGGGTTTCATAAAAATGATAGAGTATGGGGTGGCCGGATGGTCCGATCCATATGGGCCTTTTGGGACTAATACGGAGTGCAAATTTTATAGCTATCCAATATCATGGTTTATGTCATGTTAAAGGTTTTGGTGACCGGGATCAAAGCCCACTTTTCTGCTTTGGTGTAGATAGAGGGCGATTCTGCACTGTCATTAGTCGTAAAATATTTGTTCCACAAAAATCCTTTATTCAATTATATTTACGGAAGTAGAACAACTGAACAAGGAAAAATCTTAATATAAACATTATATATCATACACATATAATTAGAACATTTTCGGTAGCCTTTAATTTTTACCTAATCAAATTCAAATATGTTATTGTTATTTTATGTGAATTCGTGATATTAGTTTAAATTAAATTTATAAGAAAAATACTTATTCGTTTGCAAATAAGATAAGAAAAGATTTTGCCAAGGATATAATTGAAACATTTTAAGTGCTAAGCTCTATCTGAAAATTGTTCAATGTTTTAATTTTAACATGTGTTCAAAACTGAATTTTCTGAACCCTTACAATCCTGGCAGCTTTTTTACGGTCCGAACTTTCCAACGAGAGTGTACACGTACAGGGAAATTTTTATATTTTATCCAAAGTTTATCCATGTTCATATTGGATCATTAAAAGTTTCCACTGATTAAGCTTCGGAAAAACTTTTTGGTCACATATCCAAACCATTTTAATAAAAGGTTTTTTTATAAAGCTTTTATTATAAACATTTCTAAAAATCTAAATCTAAACAATATAAAATACTACGTGCTTTTATATCATAATATTATTACAAAATAATTCCGGAAATTCATCGAAAGTACACAGAAAAAAAATACCCCCTGAATTCCTCAATGATTTCATTTAAAAGAAGAAACTATTTGCGACAAAAAGTAATAGAAATATATTCCCCGCCTATTTTACGGAAGCTTTTATCTTCTTCTACAAATACCTATTTATATAAAAGCCAAAACCGACGCACTCAGTGACTGATCACAGTTTCCCAGGATCTAAAAAACTTAAGAAATCAATCTTGATAGTTGATACAGAGCTTCCGTAACACAATAAGAAACGGTTTTGTAAATTCGCCTTAAACTGGCCTAATAGTGAGGTAAAAATATTTTTTAAAAACCTATAAATAACCTGTAAATATACATTTCTCAGAACAGTATCGTTTTGCAGGAGTACCTATAAATTCTTTATTTTCACCGTATATTTTTTATGATTCAAGAAATAAACGAAAGACAGCTTTTGCATTGTTTTAAAGAAAGAGAAAATACATTATTTGAGTGTACATAATAATCACTATGCTATCATTTCCCTCCTTGAAAAAGTTGTTTTATTGCCGTCACCTGATTCCCAAAGGGTTGATGAAATCTCCCCTTCTAATACGGTAATACGGGACAAGCAATTAGCTCTCAAAGTCTCAATTGAGTTATCACCGATAGACAGGGAAATTGAGGAAATCTTAATTCACAGTAAAAAAAAACACACTTCGTCCAGCAGCTGTTAAAAGTCCGTTGGTCGCATCCTTGATTTATCACCCACTCGACGGAAGGCTACTGGATGTGAACCGATTTCCACGGCGTTTACCTGCACCCCCCCCCCCCCCCCCCCCCGCAGTCCTTATAGTGTGAATAATCTACAATGTCAGTCTCCAACTCAGAAAGAAGTGCGAGATTCCATCGGGCAGAGTTCCGTAAAATTTGTCAGAATATTGAAAAGTCCTACCCCAACGAAATCCCGTTAAATGGATTACCCTGCCAGGCGTCATTGACATAGAGAAGCGCGGGCCAATGTGTGGGTGTCAGTGAGCCCGTATGCGATATGAATGTGTAACGACCCATCCTGGCTGACTGACGTTTTCTAATCGTACGTTCAACTCGAGCGCGGCATCCACTTTGTTATATTACAAAGTACAGTACACCCCAGCAACTGACAAGGGGACTTCCCCTTCTCGTTTGACGTATTCAAAGGCTACGTGTAACAGGCCCGTGAATCGGGACACGTGCTTACGTGTTGAGCATAGCTTGTTTTTTTCGTCTCACACGGAATGCTGGTGGGCAATTTTGGCTTTTATATGCTCGTAAATATAAAAAGAAGAAGAAACTCACCCCAAATGCTTTGAAAACACGCATACGCGAATCGTGAGTGTTATTTTTTTACGTGTCCAAATTTTGTTTTGTTATCCTTCGTCTGAGAAATGCTTCCAAAATATCCAGGTAAAATGTGGTTCAACATGGAGAGGTGTTTTTGGGAGGTACTTAACTCACACTTGCACGAATCCTTCAGGAAAAAGGCGGTAAGAAGTCTTTAAATACTTGAGCAATAGTTAAAATGGAGACGGAATTTTTAATAAACATGTCACGGTTGAGGTTTTTCGTGTTTCCATATGAAAATCTAAAGTAGGTACGCTTTTTATTTTTATCGTAAACAGTAAATCATACTTTCTTTTTTTTTAAATATTTTCCTGAAGAAAGTTTGTTATTAAAGTACTGTGGCAAAAAGCCGAACACTGACGGCTTGCAATGAAAGATTTACATTGAAATGAAATCCGAACAAACTCGAACATCTCGTTTAAATCTATTTAAAACTATTCCAAAACCCAAAGAGGACACTTTCACATACCAATTAATTTTTGGTCATCTGCACAGGACATCTTCCCCCAAGAGAGAATCCGGTTTGCTTGCAGACAAGTTTCACCCCTTTCAATAGATGTCGTGGACCAAAATCTCGCACTGGACCAAAAGGATTTCGTATTCTCACATCTTTTTAGATCTATTGCTGACCAAATTGAATTTCGAGAACCAGTTCCTTCTTGGACGCTGTATGAAGAAACATCAAGAAACGCAGATTCCCATGGTCGGATGCTGGTACAGAGGCCATGATCTCTGATCTTGACCAAATTTGTAAAAAGCAGAATATCAGTTCTTTGTGCAGCAGAAGTCCTGTTTAACGAACTTTTCAGACGCATTTCCAAAAACTTACTCTACCGGATAGTTTAGGTCCAGTGTGAGGAAAATCTGTTCACACTCGAACAGTCCAGAGTTATTTTTTCATTCCTTCACATTTTATTTCAGCCACATTTTGTTAACGAATTTGTTGTACTAAAAGCATATGTTTTTTTTCGATGTTGTTCACATTACAATATTGTAAGCATTACCTATTGTTGATTATCTAATTTAGTATTTAAGGTTAGAATTCGTGAACTTAAATAAAACCCTCTTCGAAGTTATACTTGCTGATCAAAAATGAAAAGAAAGCAAATCGACGTGAGCCGCCCAAAAAAATGAGAGACCATCTTCTTGTACAACACGTGGTACTTGCATAATTATCGCAATTTCGAAAAACCATTCATTGATAAAATAATTTGAAATGAAAAGCATAACAAAAAGCTTGTCCCTTGTTGTGTGCTCATTGTCCATTGCGAAGATTGAATGGACGTGCAGCGTTCGGTTTCCTGATTCAGTAGTGCCGACAATTTAATCTCTTCCTAATTAATCTGCAGCAAATCAAAATGATTTCGCGTAGAGGCAAATTGTCACCCCAATTTCATCTATTCATTGTAAATACTTCCCATCCAGTGTGTATTGAGAGTGAAATTCGTGCTAATGTTGGACTGAATCCGCGCTCTGGGTATCTATGCACATCCTTCCTCAGCCTGGGGGAGGAACGGTCGAGGGCGCAGTACACGAACACAACGCAACTAATTACCTGGGCCCAAATGAAAAATAATAAAAAGCGTCGGTTGGATGGAACAATACAATCACCATGTCACGAATTTGCAATTTTCCAGATCATCGTGGAGTCTCCTGCGGGATCCTGCACAGGTACAAAACTCATAAACACAAGGTCGACGGCTAATGGCATTTCTAACCACTACTTAATGCGCCCCACACCGCTGCAACGGCAACTGCATGTGCAGGAATTGAGCGATGTCTATCTGCTAAAGTTGGCAGAGCGTTAGACCGCGGGGAAGCTGGACCAGAAATGGGTTGTGGGGATGATGTTCCATAATTTATGTGTATGTAGGTTCCCTGTCTGCCACCCTTATTTGTCGCATTCAGAGTTTCTCAGGCTGTTCTGGCGAAGGACATCAGCAACGGAAGACACTTCAAAAGTGAAAAGAGGAAAAAAACGAAAATCATAAAGGCGTGGAATGGGGATGAGAAGGAAACGGAATGGGACAGGGACCAGAGAACGAGGGAGGATGAGGCCGTTTTGATGTGTCACGTGTACTCATTCAACCCTCAGAGGGCTCAGCCGTTATGCCTGGCTACCATCATCTGCAACCCCTAGAGTCGTTTTGCTTGCTGGTGGGACTATATCCAGTCGCATCTAAAGGCAAGCGCTATTCGATATCCCTGGGCGTCCCTCTGCCCAAAACGTAATGAGGGACTCTTTCACACAAACAACCCTCAGGCAGCTCAGCAAAGCACCGTTGGTAGGAACGACAGCAGCCACCCAGCCACCCTACCCCGTCTACGAAACTTTTCCGATCCAATTTTTTTGCACCCACGGGTGTGCTCCACTGACATGCAATCCCACTAGGGTAGATCGTTAGAGCCCTGCAGGGTGTGGGCGGCAGATGAAATGGGTTTCGAAACTCGGGAGCGGTGCCTTTTTTCTGTGCTTTTGGCTCGTTCTGTCCTTGTGGTGTGGGGGAACGAGTCTACGGGTCGCATTTTCATGAGTTACTTCAGTTGTTGTTGTTGTTTTTGTTGTCGTCGTTGCTGACTGGGGCTGCTCCTCTTTTTGGTGGATGGGACCGGGAGCATTCACTGCGCCTGGAAAAGTTCAAGCCTGGGTGGTCGGGGATTAATTTTTTATGCGTGAATATTCATGTGCGGATTAATTTAGTAAATTTTAGGGTTGAGGAAATCCCTTGTTGGCGATGTTGGTAAGCTTCGTTCTGGGCTGACGAAGAGACTTTTTTTATAAAAATTTCCGCACTTCAAAGTGATTGTTTGCGGGACTAATTGGACGAACCGGTTGCTAGTTGTGTATTATCATTGAGAAAAAAGGTAAAACGATGACAGTAAGTAAATGGAATCATTTCCTGTGACACGAGGTTGAATATCCTGATGTCCTGCCAGCGAAATTTATAGAGAAGGCGCCGCTTCGCTGTCTGTTTGGGACGTCGAGGTGGGTGCTGCTATATTGTTTTGGCCCGAATGAGAGTCTTCCTGGCGGGGGGTGATGTCCATACAAAACCTCTTCTTAGCATACATACAGCCAGGGTAATAAATCAGAAATAATTCATCTGGCGCTCACCTTGCACTCCCCTGAGTCAATTCCATCGAGGAACCATGTCCTGTCCTATATGAGTGGCCACTCGAATCTGTCGTCAAGCAATATCACAGTATTATATGTACGAAAATAAACACCAGCCCCAACCCATCGCAAATCCTCTTCCACAGCATCCAGAAATTCAAGGAATATCCTGTTCATCTTTTGGATACTATCTCCCATCGGTCATCCGCCCCCCTCCCATACGTGAGCCTACTAATATTCTTGGGAAATCGATGTTACTTCTTTACCCATTTCGAGACTCTTGTCGTCGCAACTGAAGTCTTCAAGTGGTGGACTTTTCCTCTGTCGTTTCTGTTATTCTTGGTTTTATGCTGATGGTCCCTTGGTCCCGCATTTCCTCCCACCGCTCACTGCAGATCCGTTACTATACACATCCTTGTGTCAGGGACGGAAACGAGGACAAAGGCTGGGGTGGCATGCTCCGGGGCTTATCATGCAATAAAAAGTAAGTGCTGCTTGGAGCGGTAGATTTTGACGATTCTTGTGGCTCCAGACATGTTAGGATGATGACATCTTTTTATTTAAGGTTTATCCATATTCTTTTTATTATTAGGAAGATTTTTTGCGCATCGAGTCCACCAGTGTTGTTTTCCATTTCTCATGTTCTTACGACATATCTATATAAAAAGTCTGTGTACCCGTCTCTGGCTTTGTAATAAGAATCCTAAATATTAGAGAGTTTAAAAAAAAGCAGTTATTTTACTATTTTCTTTGATCAACAATTTTATATAAGAAAAAAGTAATATAAGAACCTACAGAAAATATCCGGATCGGACGAGGATCATGTACATACAGCCTTTCAAGTTTCAATACGAAATGTTTCTTAAGCCCACGCTCCATTTCCAATTTCACGGAAATAATGAACAACATTTTTATTTATTACAAACAAAAAAACATTTATAAACAAAAAAAATACTTTCCATGACAAAAATAAAATTTGTACTTATCTAATATGAAGATAGCAATTAAATAAAAATTATGATTATTAATTTATTAATTTTAAATTTTTACGTTGTGTAGGTATTTGCTTTTAATGGCAAATAATGCTTTTACGAACAAGAAAACAATATCGCAGTGTTTTCACTATAACAAAACTATTGATTAATGTTCTTCCAGAGGAACAACTATACTTTTATAATTATTTATTTAGTTAAACGAAAATAGTCCCTGAATGCTTGGCCACCGCACTTCACTTCATAGAGTAAGATTGGCTGCGGAAAGAGGGTTTCATGTTCCTCACCAGATTTGCCTTCACATTTTCATAATCAATTTTGATTTTAAAAAAAATGTTTCAGAATGGATTAACAAACTACATTGTGAAATTAATTGGTTCACTATGTTATGAACAAAATTGAATTACAAATTGTTTACGCCATAATTTTATAACGGAGAAAGGGAAATTCAACATCGCAGTTGATCCAATTATTTCTTTGGAATTACCTTATAGACACCAATATTCTGATTTTAATCCAGTACCTACTGAGAGTCGAAGGCAACCAGTTCAAGTTCAGATCAGAAGATTCAAGTTTAAGTAATTAAAATGATTAGATGCAATTATCTCTTTTCAAACACTTTTTGCACAAAAGTGATAAAAACCTATAATCATAATTGATATTGTGAATCTTTAGAAGATTTCGAGAATCATTATCAGAATTAAATATTTCCTCTTTTTTCATTGTTCCTCATTTATAACAAAGAGACATCAATTTTCGTGAAGATTTAACATAAAAATTCAACAACAATAAAAAAGGTATTAAGTAAAAAGAAATCCAGATAATTTTTAAAGAAAAATCCCGTAACTTTTGAAAGTACCAAATGAATAATTTTGGTTTTATAAACAAATATTTTTTTTTGTGGAACCTTTAAGAAAAAACAAAAGATTATTGTTCCCTGCGGTCATTGGTTCTAAAAGAAATGAAATTGATGTAATGTTTGAATTCAAAGTAGGTAAATTAGTATTTTGTGTTTTCCAAAGACAATCTGAAAAACTATTTCACGTAGGTAATAAACAATTTTCTAAAATAATAAATGTAAAGGCGGGTTCATATAATATTAAGTTTTTTCATATGAAAAAGTACCTACTACTAAAAAATTTCAAAAATACAATGCAAAAAACTAATAAAATCAGAATGAATTTTTGCAAATTAAACTGCTAGAAAACAAGGAACAAGATTATAAATGTTGCGACAGAGAAACTTATTAAAGAAGTTTCTTTAACAAAAACATATTACATGAAAGTGATTTTATCCAATGCTGTTCAATACTTTCGCAGATTTCATCTGCACCGAGGAACGGAACGAAACTGATGTGATTTATGCCCTCCAAAGTGCCTTTTCTCCCGCAACGGCACCGAAATCAACAAGAAGAAATGCGAGGAGTTGATACGGAGGTTTTTTTTATCTAAATGAGGTTACAATGAGAAGCTTCTTGCATCTTCTGTGAAAACCCTTGTTCTCCAAGCGTCTTAAGTTGATCTTCTTGTTAGGATATATCCATTTGAACACCGGCGCGGCGTCTCTGTTTGCATCTTCGGTATTTTTACTGAGCTCCCCGTTTCTTCTCACACCCTCGGCACACTAAAAGCAACATCTTTGAGAGATGAATGTTTTCGGTTTTGCACAGAATGGGGTGAACCAATCAGGATATTAAAGCCCGTTGGAAAGACGACAAACACTGACATTATAGGGAGGAACTCCTTCCCGTGCTGGTAAACGGGGAGTAACAAATAACTTCGTGCTATTTTTTCTAATGGACTAAAAGAAATATTCCAGTTCACTGAAAAAGAAATAAAATGCATGCATGAAAACGTACTAGAAATAAGTAAAAGCAACACAAAATATTGTTTAAATTTTATTTATTATCAGTTTACTAAATTTATTCTAAAAATTATTTTATTTTGGCTTTGATTTAATTGATTTATAATATTATATATAGGTGGGTACTTTGTTTTAGTACTTTCTTTGCGTCTTTTTCGATTTTTCATTTAAACATTATTTTTAATGCGTTCAAAAATTTTATTTTTACATCTTGCACTATTTAACACTTGCATGTTGAGCATTAAAATGTTCTATTGTCCTACATAAACTAATTCAGAATTTTGCATTTTTACATAATTGTAAAATATTTATCCCTCCCTCAAATAAAACAACTTTCAGGATACGTATTAAAAGTGACTTTAAGCGATCATCAGCATCAATTATACATATAAATTAATACAATTTTCTCAATTAATTAACACAATGTTATCAAAAATGCCCCAAAAAATGGTAAAACCGTTTCAGAAATTCGTGACCAGTTGTCCAGTTTAAAAGTAAATAAATCAATTTGGTTCATTAGAATGAATCGAAATGGGACACACCTCCAGCCATGAAATCCTGTAGCCGGTTTTATTGCGGCGACAAACTCATCCCATCAAGAATATGAACATCACAAAAAACATCCCCGTACCACAGGCATATCTATCCACCTCCTTGTACACAAAGTTCTATTATATAGTTGCATATACAAATGCAAATAAGTGAAAACTTGAACTGTCCTTGCATGAACTCATCCTTCCATTTCAGAGGGAAAAAATGTGTGTCAGTCACGCACACATATTCCCATAAAAACAAAATTCCCACTCCAGCCTGGATTCCTTCACTTCACGTCTGTTGTTTTGGTGTACTTTTGTGTCTCATCCCAGGAAGGATAAATCCTCAACAACCACGTGCCAGGACGATTTATGAAAACTCAACTCACGTGGTTTTCTACAGATTTGTCAGAAAGGACACATACGGAGCACGAGTTTAAATTGCGTCTGAGCAGAATACGGACTAGTCGTCTTTTTCTCTCGCCAATCCTTGTATAGAAAATATTGAGGTAGGACTCCGTTCAAGTTTTCACGAAGCCGGCGTTGAGTAGAGGATTCCCTCCGTTTCTTCGCAGCACAGCAATGCCGAACGAAAGTATTTTGCAGTTTCAGTTTGCTTCTGACATCTGTGCTGTTATGGTCCTGAAGTGTGTACCGTTCTCTGTAGAGCAACTAGTGAGATTACGTGAAATACATCGCTAGTTTACCGTTAAACTCTTAAGTAGCCCTCTCAGATTTTGAGTAAACAATGGCAGATGGATTAAGGAGTCGCGATACTCGCTGCAACTCTGGTAAATGCTACACAATGTTTTTCGATACAGAAATTATGGAGAGAAGGAAACCAAAAGTTTCACCAAAAAAGCGGGAGTCCCCGAGGAAACGAGCCCTGATTCTGGAGTCATATTCCGCTGCCAAAATTCTGAAGGCTGCCGAAGAAAATCCTAAACACGTGCACTTTCAAAAAAGTGAAAGTACTGAGAGTGAGGAGGAGCACGGAAAGCGCAAACTCTCTTTGCAAGAAACCGATGCTGAACTGAAACAGGAAGTCGATGCCAAGAAACCGAAAATAAACACTGAAAAGGATCAAATGTTTGAGGTTGTATTGGCTAACATCCATTCTTGGCTTTTTGCCGATTTTCGGATTTTACTATTGCAGATATTTCAGCCGTGGGCCTTGAAGACATACGGGGATCAAGCGAAGACAAAAACGATTACTTTGAAGAAGAAAGCTCGCATCCTGAAGGCATTGGATGGAAAGGAACAAAATAATCCTGACAGCTCAAAGTTTCGGTTTTGGGTGAAGTCCAAAGGTTTTGCGAGCGATTTCAAAGCAAAGTCAAAAATGTCCTGACTCAACTTTTTCGCCATTATTTCAGGATTTACCATCAAAATACCAGAAAACTTTACCAACCACGAACTCAATCAGAAGCCGAGCACACAAAGGGATGAAGTGGACCTTTATGTAGCATCCACTACGAAGGTAAATTGTGAAGCTCGGAAATAGAAGCAATTAAGAGTACACCGTTACACTGAAATGATTGCACTAATAATGTACCTTTATAGTAGGCGCTCATTATATTTTCATGACTTTGAGCTAATCTTGATTGACTTTTTGCTTGATCCTTTGACTGAATTTCGTTCGCAGATTTGCTTAGTGATTTTTTTTAGCATCGGTAATGCACGTCAACATAACTTCCATTAGACCAACTATATTTAATTTGTTTCATCGGAATACTGTGGCATTTTTTTCGTTGCACCGAAATACAAGGATATTTTGTAGAAAATGTGAACATTGGACTAAACTTTTACTTAAATCCCTATCTCTAACCGAAAAAACCAAATTAAAGTGATTTTTAACATTGCTTTTTTCGTACTTTCCAACTTTGTTTTTATGTTGATTGAAAACAATCCATTTCGAATATTTCGAACGTTTTTAAATTTAATCTCAAATTACACTTTTTCAAACTGATTTATTTTTTCCTATATTTAATGTTATTTGATTTTGTTTTGTCATTTTAATATAGAATTATGTAAAAGTATGTGTTAAAATAAAAACAAATAATGAAATGAAATTCTTATATTGCAGGACTTTGGTGAAAGGACATACAAAAGAGTTGCAGTTGTGGAAGAATTTTTTCGCATAATTTACAACATTCACGTAGAACAAGGGGGACGAAATAGTCGTCACGCTGGACAGAAGCGAACGTATAGAATTGTATGTCTTTTAAAATACACTTATTTTCAAAATCCTAAAGAAAGTTTTTATTTATTTTTTTATTATCAGATAACAGAAACTTATGCCTTCTTGCCTCGTGAAGCTGTAACGAAGTTCCTTTCTGGATGTCCTGCGTGCAAGAAGAACTTGCGCCCATTTTCTCCAAGTCGCTTTGATGAACAGTTCACAGAAAGTTCTTCTGAGTTTGAAGCACTGAATTACTCGTCCCAAAATGAAAGTTCTGTTGATAGCTCCCAACATGAAATGGCACAATCTCTGGATAAAACTAAAACAACGTTCACAAAATGTCAGGATCTTTTATTGCACTCAAATATTTCAAATCAAGCCATGCCAAACTTTTCCAATAAAATTGATTTAAACACTAAACAGTGCGAAATTGCTAAAGTTAATTGTAAAACTGGTGAAATTCGGAAAGGCGATGATTTTAAATTTCATAACTACTGGAATATTTGCAGGCCGGATGTATCCAATGAGCACATATTAAATTATTATCAATTTCTCAAAAGGTTTTATTCAAATTCGTCAATAAATGGTGTTACATTCCCAATTTCTGATTCCAGTCTCAATAATAAAGTACTAGATCAAAATTTTCCACAATTTCAAGCAAATTCAGTGACAAATCAGAATATTTCGCATGTGCCAACAACCGCTTTTGACGAAAGTCCACCGTTCATCAGGGACAATTGCTCCAATTCCACAATAGATCTCACCATAAAACCCTCAGACTCCTTAAATCAAAGCATCAATATAAATATTGAGAATCCCTTATTACCGGACAACCTCAGGACAAAATGCAACACTTCAATTTCGCCCTGCTCAAACCCAAATATGTTTATTAATTCAGTCGACGTGTCAATAAATGTGTCGAAAACCGTTAACCAGTTGAACATTACGTGCAAAACAACACCGCCCAAGAAAAGGTACAATGTTTACTGCCACAATGTTTCCACCGAAAAAGTGGACAGTAATTGTGCAATAAACTTAAGTAAGATATTCTGTGAAACTCAAATCAAAAGCGATATTAAAAAAGAAATAAAAGAAGAAGAAAACGACACCAGAATGGATCCGACGTCCTTCAAGTTGGATTTGAACAGTGTGAAGCCAATAACATCGACGTACTTGAAAATGACACGAAGCCTGGGACTCAGTGACGAGGACGCCCTGAAAATAGACGATTTGGTGAGTGAAGATTTTAAATATACCTTATAAATTTATTTATAAACAAATTGTTAATGCTTTATTTATTTTGTTTCACGCTTTTCTGCTTCGAGAACAAATCAATTGTATTGCGTTTCGGATCCGCATCGAATTCCTGCTTTTGCATAAGTTTTATTTTATTTCGATGTTTGATGTAAGCTTTATTTTGAAAATGTTACATTAATTAATTGTTTTTTGAGTTCACCAATGTTTTGTTTGTGTTGAGGGTTGAAAATAAATCATGAAAATTTATTTCGAGTTTTTAAATTGTTGCTTCATGTTTTGGTATAGTTTGTCAATACATTTCCAGAGTTTTGTTTTCCGATTATTACACTGTTTTGTTTAGATCACACACACACACAATACATTTAGAGCCAATAATAAGAAAATGTGATTAATCATATCTGAATCATGATTTCTTATCTTAGGTAACAAAAGCCAAATTTGGCTACGCCTTCTCATAAAACCATTTGTTATTTTTGTTCTTTCAGTTTATTTGCATTTAAATCTGTTTGTATTTTTTGTATGTAGTTGTAATATAATAATGGCAAATGGCTCATTTATATTAAAAATGCGCAACAAAAAAGACATTGTGTTTTTAAAATTACAGTTTAGGTTATCGATTATATAATTAATATCACTACCAAAATATGAAACGGATATTATTTTCCATTCATGTAAAACAAAGAAAACATTTCCCTTGAATTTCTTAGTTTCAGTAAAAACTACATAAATAGTTTACGTTTTTGTGTATATTAATATATACCATATGTTTTTGTTATTTTCATCACGACAATGTTCTTAGCATCCAATTTCTGATAAAACATTTTCGTTATTGGTTTTTTTTGTATCTTTTGAATAATAATCACCATTTTACTGAAAAGTATATTCTTAATATTCTTAAGGTTTATGGTATTCCAAAAAATTTACTAAGTATGTCACATAATAATTGTTTACTAATTCTACGGCTCTATTATTATCCCAGTCAAAAAATGAAATTAAAAAGACTGCTATAAGCATTAACATTTGTACAATGTACATGCTTCGAAGTAACAATTTCATTTGGTTGTAATACAGTTTGGTGGTTTTATATATCAAAAAACAATTCAGCGAATGTAACGAGATCGGCAAATAAACCACACTTCATATTATTACTTTTATTTTTCGTATCTACTTTGTTTGTTGGAAACATTTTAAATGATTAATTAGAGTTAAAAAACCCGACAATATCCTTATTCTACGCACAATTATCGTATTTTCCAGAACGGTAATATTACCGTAATAAAAAAAACTGACACAAATTAACTGTGACACAACCACCAGACAAAATTAATTTTTCTAAATTTCGTCCTTACTCCCAGTCCTCGTTGGCTCGCAAGCCTCATTGCTTCGTCCTTTTAACTTGCCGGGACCCAAGTGTGTTTAATTTGAAGATCCGTTCTCAAGATGTTACTTGAATATGGCAAGCACAGAGCAACGGCAGCACCAGAGGCAAGAACGGAGGTTGAAGACAAGGGCTCCACGTTCCCACAGCAGCTACACATCCATAGAAACGGTTATAACTGGTTATCCAAGCTGTAAGGACAAGTGGGAAGAAACCGGGCCGCCATTATCATCTTCCTTCATCCCTGAATCTTTGTCCCCACACTTCTCGTCTGGGGTACTCGTCTTTATGCGAGCCCGAGCCGTTTTACTTCACCAGCAGTATTCAGTGGGGTGGGCAGAGAGAGATGTCTTCTTCCATTTAGAATACGTCAAATGGGGATCGTATCAGGGTATACGGGTGGGCGTAGAGCCCTCCCCCCGCTTTTAACTTATCCAAAACTTCACCAGAAGACTTCTTAAAGGGAAAAGGTAGTCTCTGGCTTTCACCGTGGTTGGAAATTATTTCCTCGTTTTGCTAATTCGTTACATTCTGTTTCGGTAAGGGACGTCAGTGGGACTCCACTAAGACCTATTACGTGGGACCCTCTTGCGCTTGGGGGAATATGGATTTTCGGCAACATAACCTACTTGATTGAAATTTCGAGCGATTAAGGTAGGACTGCTTTTGGATCGGCTTGGTTCAGGGAGAATCATGTCAGCTTAAAACTTTTGGAAATCTCTTAGCAAAATAAAAAATATATGTAAATCTAACGAAGAAGTAATTCTTAATCTATATCCTAAATCTAAATGCAAATAATATTCCAGGATAAAGTTTTTCACGACGAAATTATTTTACTATAATTAACAGAACTCTGCGCACATTTTGAATTTTTTAAGAGCAATACAATCAGTTTCCATCAGCGCCTCTAACACTATTTTAATTGATAACTTTTTTCAATCAATAAAAAGTAAAAACACAATAAGTCAAATTAACATAAAAAATACAAAACATATGGAAATTGGAATGGAAATTTAAGATGCTCCAAAAACTCGTCAAAAGGTGTTAATTTAAAAAGGTCATCGAAATAAAAGGTAACTATTTAACCCTTTGCTTGAGGACTTTTCAAATACTGTTTTGATCTTACACCGCTTCAGTAGGTATAGTCGAGTTTGCTGACAATCAGGGGAACTGAAGAGCAACCATTCAAATTGCTAGCTACCACTAAAACAAGGATTTCATCCCCACATGCAAGACTGCAACTCTCACTTCGTCTGTGCACTAAAATGGATTCATAACAATCGTAATCCCTGAAAAAGTGTACCAAATCCGAACACATCGGCTCCAGTGTTAATTAGAGTAGTTTCGCTTGTTCAGGAAGAAAACGACCATCTTTATCCCAATAAAGAGCGATACTGGTTTCGAAATGCTTTCGGTGTGTGTCCCTGCATAACGGTTTCATGAAATCAGTATCAAATACCGACGTTACCTCTAAAATATTAGTAAACCATAATCTTTCCACAGCGCACATAAACTGGTCGTAAAAAATACATTTCCATAAAGGATGTCAGGAGCACGGATGAGGGAAAAACATGAAACCCGTAAACATGAGACCAGGCTCCAGAATACTTCGGAAGTAGAGGAAATAGTAAGAGCGCCCCTCGTTCTGGAACACATCATCCAACCCACCACCCTATCGTCTCATACCCAATGAAATTCAGGCGACCTTATGGCAAGTTACCTCGTGCAGGCGTCCAAACCATTCCGTTCATCCGGGTACCCCGAAGACATCATCTTAAGTCTACGGGAAAATGGACAGAAGAGGAAAAAAATTGGGAATGAAAAGAACTGGAGTGTGAGGTGGGGCGGAAAACCGACCTCTTCTGTGTATACGACGCAGCTATGCTGGCTTATACAGCTCCCAAAATGATCTGCGCTTCTATTAAAGCCGGGTTGTGATGTACAAAAGAACGACGAATAGCAAAGGCAGTGGGGTGGAGTGGGAATGAGAAAATGCTTCAAACACACATCCGTCCAAACATAAATCCCGGGCTTTAGAGGGTGCTTTTGGTAAGGTAACGGAACAGCCCGAGCACAGCCCCGACTGGAGCACTTTGACTCTGAGGGAGGAACGGTGACCCAACTCTGGCATTACTGGCAGCAGGGGGCATTCCAACCACCTTCCCAGCTGCAAATCTAAACGTAGCATCGTTTTTGGGTGTTCCATCCGGTCCCGGTTCTGCCGCAGTTCGCAAGGATGTGATGAAAACCTCCTAACATTCGTGCGACGGAGTTCCACCCCAAACCCTGTCATTTCTTCGGGCGGCGTTTGAATTTCGCAAAAGCTGTCATCAACCATCTTCCTTCCTCGTATATTCCTGACATGAAATGCTCTGCCAAGCTACCAGGAGCAGAGGCACGAAGCATCTCAACTGTATGCTCTGCTATAGCGATGGATTGAAAATATCCTTCTGGTGGGACTCCCGCTAGGCACCTCTGCGCTTAGTCATCCTCGTGTGCATATAAAGATGTTAATGGGTTTTCACCCGCCACTAACATTTTTCGAGATTGATACTTCCCTCAAACGCATATGGGAACACGGTAGGGTTCAAAACAGCTCCGCAACTACAATTTTTTCTTTCTCATTTTTTTTTCCATAAGCGGGGAACGGATTTGATTAAAAGGACATAACGCAATATTAATGAAATTATTTCCCTCCGGCTTACCAAGTTGTGCTAGAAAAAGAAATTTATCTGTGAAAGGAACAGGTGAGACCTCGTTTGGAAATTGTCGCCGACGTTTTAGCAGAATGTCCTCATTGAGGAGTTATTTGAATTGAGGGCAACATTTTTTGCGGTAGAGTTCTCAGACGGATGCAAGCACTTGTGCATAGTGGGAAAGTGTCGACACGTACTCCGCAGTTATAAATGTGGAAGCCATGACAAATAAATGGAGGCCATTGATTTAATGGCAACACCTTGACAGATACAAAGAGAAAATTCTTTTTCTTTTTTGATTTCGAACACATTTTGATGCGGTCTGGTGGGTTAAGCAAATTATGTACTCATTTCTCTGGAACTTGCTAATGATCCCGAAAATCATTTTTAATATATTTTCGAATCGAACAAGTTTGATTTTCTTCTTATTCGAAGTTTTGTAAGATCTGTATTTATTGCGAATCTTTGACTGTTTGAACTTGTCAATTGGGTTTGGCCCAAAATTTTTATATTGGATGAAATTTTTATCTGTGTTTGCAAAAATAAAAAAACAAGTACACTTTTTCCTGTTTTGGTTTGTCATCAAAAATCCAAAATCATCAACATTCAACAATTTGAAGCAAGAAGTAGAAAATTTTTTGTAATCCATCAATTAATGCAAAAGTTGCTTCTTGCTATTCCTGTAATTTTAAACTTTCTTCTGGAAAATTTTGTAATTTCCGTTGAAACAACACAAAGTATTTATAATATAGGTAGGTATACCTAATTAATCGTAGCATTTTGCAATTTATTATTATAGATTCAATTTTCAATCAAATATTTTCATAACGGAAATTTAAAATATCTTCTTAGAAGGTACTTGTCGGTTTTCATAATCGTTTTATAAGAAACGCATTATTTTTCCTTATGTCTCTATGATTACATTTTTAATAGTTGATGCCAAAAACTGAAAAAAATTGATAAAATTTCGTGATTTTTGTGGTCCAAAAAGTTGAGCTCACCTTAGAAATTGTCGCAAGCTCATTTAACTCTTACTTGGGTGCGCAAAGTGGATTAAAATCACTTCCTGCTTTGTAATGTTTTTCGGGATCGAATCAAAAACGATTAATTTGCCTGGACTATTATTTTGATGAATAAACTAAAATAAACTAACAGAAAACAAATTATAAATGTTCCAAGCGGTAGTGCTTCTGCTTCATTATTTCATTTATTTATATTATAACCAAATTTTTCTGAAACAACTTGCCTTTTTGTATTTCTAATATAAAAGGAAGCATTTTGGAAAAATTAAGTTAAAAAGTTAAACTGATTTTGTTGCACGCTATCATATAATATATTGATATCAATCCTAATAATCTCTTCGGTTGGCATTTTTTTAAATTTATTTAACGACATCTTAAATTCTTAAAAAATAACTTTCAATTGAATATATTGTAAAAGAGCTCAATAATAAATTAAGGTATCCACTAAAAATAATTTTGAACGCTATTGTGACAACTATAAATAACTCATTTTTTGGAAGAAACCCGGAACTGATAATACAAAGGGTATTATTTCGAAGCTACTTAATGAAGCAATACTCTTGTATTACACAAAATTGACAACCAAAGATTCCTTCTGGAAGCCACCGCAGTAACTGTTATAAGATCCTGCAATTATCTGGCATCAAGTGAGCAAAATACAAAAGGTTCCTCTTAGTACGCAAAGAACGACTTCAATCGAAAAACCAAACATTTAGAGAAGTGGTTTCGCAAAACCACCTTTGATTTGGATCCTGTTCGAATTTGTTACTCTCGCCCCCGCCTCAGTGGGCGAGTGTTGAAAACGTAGCATATCGTGTACACAAACAAAGAAATATTATTAAATATTCAGAAGAAGTGACGTGTGACAGATTCCGTGCGGGGGTGAGTGGCTTTGGTGCCTCCTGACAACGTCGTTAACGTGAAATTTTTTTTCAGAAAGGTGTGGGTGGAGCACTTTTGTTCTGACGCAGAGAATTCTTCATTTTCAGTCGTTTCTAGAAAATCTTCATTAGAAAACTGAAGGCATGGCCCCTTTAGGATCTCTTGTTGTACCCATTCTTATTCTACCTTTGGGTCTGGGTCGTGAACAAAAAAGGGTTAGTCTTGGGTCTAATAAACCTTTGAACGGAAAAATGGAGTAAAAAAGTTTATTTTGTTCCCTAAAATACCCAAGAAGGGTCCCATTCGAGTGTGTTTCTCAGAGAGTAGTTAAATAGAAAGATATCCCTTCACACCCTGGATACTGAAAGTTTTGAAGGGAATGAAATTCAGGACGGGTACGCAACAGCACTGTGCGGGATTACACCCTTATCACTGGCAAGACGCACACACAAACATAAATGGATTGAAACCTTCAACCCTTCAAATCCTTTTCAAAGAACGTACGAAAGGAAAGTCGCATGACTGTGGGGATACAAAACATCCTTAAACTAAGGGTATTGAATGAATGGGATGTTAGTACCCCTTGGCCTGACACGAAAATAGAAACAAAAACAAATTGGGAGGCTTCCACCCTCACCCATTCTCGACGATCGTCCTTGCTGAAACTCCAAGCAAACTCACATGTGTATGCCTTCGGGTCGCTTGCTGAGGCTCTGGGGCTACTGGTAAGGGTAGCATGCCATGTCGACGAAAGCAGAAAAGGACGACGAGGTGTGGGTGGAAGCCAAAGTGTTTGCAAGTTCTGGTGCAAAGGCCTTGTTCACTAGATATATACGTATGTACGGCTACATCCCATCGTGGGTGGCAGGATAGACTGGCGCCTTTACCCTCTTCTCAGAATTCATTTTCGTCCCGAGTTGGATACCCCACCGGTTCTTGCTTTCTGTTCCCTTAGGGGGTGAATGCTAAGAAATTTTCTTGATCATTTTCCTCCCATCCATTTCGCTTTTATAGATTTACCGTCTCTCTGGTGTAGCTGGCTGGAATGTTGGTTCATAGCGACCATCAACCCCAACTCCCATTAATTTTCTTCTACCTCTTGTCCTCCAACAAAAGCAGAATGGTAGCGAACATTTTTCCTCTGAACTTCTGTACTGCTGAGGGCCTTTCGATTTGCTATCCACCCACCCCAGGCGACCAGGCGCCCGCTTTGAGCGCCCAGCATTGACGAACCCCATTTAACTCCCAAAGCTGGGTACCTGTCACCAAAACGTGCTCGTTTTTATATTTTGTGGAATAGTGAGGGTTAAAATAGATCAAATTCCTTTCCACCTTTAATGTTTATCATTTCGGTAACTGGGCTATTAATATCAGAGGATTGGTTCGGTCATTAAAGGATAACATTTTGCATCGGCAGTGGAATCAGTTCCGGTGACATGTGTGAGGAGCTGATTAGCTTTCTAGAGGATAAAGCAAGAGGAGAAGGAAAGTGCTGTGCTCAGTTTCAATTAGACGCAAGCTGTTGGAAAGTTGACCAGGCAATTGTGGCACACTTTTGTTTTTTAACATAGCTCCAAGATACGAAGTATTTGGGATCGTTGGCGAAAGTAAGGTTTCCTGATTGGATTATAATGACCTCTTTTGGAAGTTATAGTTATGTATTAGGAATTAGCCATGCTTTCAATTTCTATACCTTATTTTCAAGCCATACAATTCAAACACTGAGAGTTCTCTTTATTTCCTTTCTGTTAAATATAGGTAAATAATGACACATAATAAAGGTTCTAATAAAAGAATTTTATCCTTCTGGAAGTTCTGCAGAAATGGTTTCCATTGCAAGTACTAATTTTAGGTTCAATCAGATTCATAATGGAATAATCAAATTTGACTAAACATGTTACTGGATCCTATATAACAATCAAATATTCCTATTCGATCTTGCTATAAAAATTATGGCAAATTGGGATAAAAAGAAATAGGTGGTAACAACGAAAGAGCTTTCGTTATAAGAATTGTACGTAATTACGAGATCCTACTTGAAAAATATAAAGTTGGAAATTTTGTTGAATGGGTTGCTTTTGTATAGTGCATGTATATGAGAAAAATTTATTGCATCTGACTTAAAGGAAGCTATATCGTCTTTTTATCATTAAAAGTCCTATGTGATATCAAAATTAGCAGTACAAATGAGGAATGTCGAAGAAGGCTAAGTTTAGTAACCGCCACCTAAAAAACCAATATGGAACTGAATTTTAAGTGGACAAGATTATGAATAATTAATAATGCGTAGGTAATAAGGCAGACATCATCGAAAAACAAAAATATGCTAATAGAACTTGAACCATAATAAAAAGTCTACTCACAAATTTGTGATAAGTATTTGTAAATAGCAAGTAACAAATGCCTTTTGAACCCAATTAATAAGAGAAATTAAAAAATAAAACCTAACAATGAAACGGAACAAACCCTCTATAACATTGCTGAAGAGTACATAAATTTCGCACACACCTGCGTTAAATTCGGCATGACAAATTGGGATACTTTCAGGCTATTAAAACTTCTTTTCACGTCCTTATGCCGAATAAAAGAACACTTGTTGCATGCGAGCTTTCTAGCAGCGTATCTAAATACCGGAAAATACTTAAACATTTGCAAATTGACAGCTGCATGTAACCGAAACTTAAAAGTTTTCTCCACCCACACACGCCCATTAAGTTATTTGCTCGATGTGTGTACCGATTCCGTGTTTTGAAATAAACACCACAATTGCGAGAGCATCAAGAATTCATCGTTTCGCTCTCTGCCCGGCGCCCTACTTTCGTTTCGACGAGCGTGCATTATTCACGAGAATCATTCTTTCGGCAGGAGTATGTCAGTGTTTGAGTGTTTTTAATGTTTTTTCTTAAAATACTTTTCTGAAAAAATTTCAGGATACGTTCGCACACATCTGTCCGTGGTCGATTCGTTTTAACATGAATAACGGTTTTGTTAAATCTCTCTCACTCTCAGTTCGTTCGCTCACATATTTCAGTTTGTTTAGAATTTAGATTTTCATCGAACATGTTTTCTGTTCTTCTCGCTCATCTCCACTCTTCTCTGTGAATTGATAATCAGCCTGATTTCGAGTTGAGTTTTCCCGAATTTTTCCGCAACGGATGTCTTAGGCGGCTTTGCACTGAGAGCGCATAATGGCATGTCCTGTGGAGAGCCGACTTCTTTGCAGCAATTTATCCTTCCACTGGCGGCCTGTCAGTCACATGTGCTTCCAAGCCGTCAGCTGATTTCGAACACTTTGTTTCTTGCATTTGCTTGTCTGACTGACTGTTGGCTGACCTCGTTCTTTCTTCCCTCAATTGTGATTTTCCCGTTTTTCCACGTTTCACCCAAGTAATTTGATTTAAGCGTGATTTTACATTTTGACAAATCTTTAGGTGGAAACCACTTGTAGAATGTGCAATTGTATTGTTTTATGTTTTCTATTTTGTTTCTGGTTTTCATTTTCCACGAATTTTCTTGTATTGAGAATTATATTTGCATCAGAAGTGTTGTTTAATTTAAAAGCAACGTGACAATTCGGCAATTAATGTTGTAAAATTTACATTATTTGTTTATAAATTTTTTTTTTGAGTAGATGCACATGGATAGTGCGGAAAAGTGTTTCATGACCTTCAATAATCAATAGTGATTAGTGATGCCAAATTTGAATCCCATCGTACAATACTCAAATCCGTTTGAATTTCCGAACTTTAGCAAAAAATCCAGAAAAATGAACTTTAAAAATTATCGATTTTTTTAACTCTTATTGCGTTTGAAATGTTATTATTGGTAAATTTAACACAAGTTCTGGTATGTATATTAAAATATATTTATATTTGTTCTTGTTTCAACATAATATAGTATATAAAAAGAAGGGAATATAGAAATCCGAATATCTAGCCTAGAAATGAAAAACTTGGATCAAAATAAAATGACTATAAAACAAAACAACCCGTAAAAGCATGTTTTGAATATATATATTATGTAATTCATCTACATAGTACGTATTTTCAAAATTGTGACAATTAAAATTAATTCAAAAAAAAGAAAAGATGTCTTGATTTTATGATAATTTTTTTTATACACAGTGCAGAAGGCTGTCATTTTTGCATTATTATTAAAGATGTTATCCGCTCCTTCTGTGATAATGGAATAAAATTTTGATAAAATGCATTGTCTTTGTCAACGAACCTCTCTGTAAAGTTTCAGCTCGATTGGATGACGGGAAGTGTGTTAATTGGCCGTCGAAAATTTTGCTTTAAACACACAAACAAGTTTTCGCGAAGTTAATATAGATGAATTAAATTTAAATATCCCCTGTTCTTATGTTTTCATGCATACATAATTATTTAGTTTTTTGTAAAGAGCATTTTTATAAATATAAGCGATTAAAATGCAAATAATTACGTATACCCTGCACCTACATAATATCTAACATTAATGGGAAAAACAAAACCATTTAAATATTATCTACACTCATATTTTTTTAATCAAACTGGATTTAGTATAGGTACGAAATACGTATATATAAATATCCTTAATTTTATAAGTCTGTTGGTTAACTAAAGAGTAAAGAGAAATCTCTATACCTAATCGCTATATATTAATTGATTTAACGTAATTCCCCTAAAATCTGTTATTGCAATTGGAAAGATACATAATATTATAATTCATTCAAGCTTACTTGTTTTTTAACTGTTAAATAGAGAAATCTCAAGAAATGAATTTTTTTGAATAATTGAAAAATTAATTTAATAATTGAATTTGAATAATTTTTTAAATCTATAATAAATACGGCTAAATTGTTCAAAGTGCTTATAATAATTACTAACCCCAAATGGTGTCATTTTCTCGCGGCAAGGGCAAATTTCACATAAAACAGTTCATCCTCATATTTATTTGTAAGACTCATGAACTCTTTTTGTTTTTTTTTTAATTAGCATACGTACGAATATGTTTAGTAAAAAAAATGAGGCAATAAGTTTGTCAATTTGCTAGCACTATATATGTAATTGTTTAAACTTTTAAAGATATTCGACAAAGTTTTGTATTCTGTTTAAATTGTAATGAATTAATATGCATTCATTTTTCTTCCAACTGCGAGGAGAGTTTATTGGTCCCGTTCGTATTCCGAAATTAAGACTCAGTTAGCATTATATACTTTTAGTATTTTTTGCCGCTATTGGTTTTGAACTTTTTCCAATTTGCAATTCGGTAACAAACAGCAAGAAATGTTCTGATCTTTGAATGTTTATTAATGTTTCTAATTCTGTTTGTCAAGAAGTATGCAAAGTTATTTTGTATTAAATTTTCTGCACTTCGATTGCAGTTGTTTATAGAAAATTGTCTCTTTAGAAATTGAATGCATTTAATGAATTTGGTAAAGTGCTTGTAGCGTTTACATGCACTTCTCAAGAAGAGTTCCTATAACAGCCTTAACCTTGTATTCAGAAACTATTCGATTAAAGACCGACTAATGCACTCTAATTGACTCCTTCCTGCCTCGTGCATTTCCTGCTGCTGCAACAATGACCACCCTGTTCGAGTCCTGGCGACCCTATTCACTTTTTACCCGGCACAAGATCTTGGTTAGCAAATACTAATCTAAGAAGGCGAGTTTAATTAAGACGTTGCCGATCCCCTAATGTGACATTGTATGCTGCTTGCATAAACCGATGATATATCCCTCTAGCTGTACATAGTTGTGCCTTCGTTCTTATCAGTGGCCACCCCATGCCCTCAGGACACTCAACAAAATTATCGACCATGTGCCCGGCCAGCCACCCATCACCTCATCACCCAGTTGATATACAAGGGTGATATTACTATAGCGTCTTCCTGTTCCATGTACCGAAATGACAAAGCGTATCTCTCTGCCCTACTGAGTATCCTGTTGATGGCATGGGTTACGGTTCCACTCCGAAATGAAAGCATCAGAAAAATCGAGGAGAACGCCAACAACAACAACAACGACGGCAACGACGACGATGACGACGACAGTAAAAGCAGCCGGATAGGAACGAAAACAGATCCTACCCCAGTGCTCCATCTCAAATATATCTCAACCCTCCAAGGAAGAAAAAATGTTTCAAATAAAAAGAAGATTTTTAGATATATTTATCTACATCCCTCTAAGACTGTATCGCTACGTTGGTGGATGTACTTGCCTTTGCCAGAGGGCGGGGTGTGGGCTGCTATTTGTTACTTGCAATCCTTGGGCATCAGTCCGCTACCACACCCCATGAAATGCCCGCACCCGGCTTCCTGTGATCCGGCAGACCAAAACTCTACTTAACCCTCTGGGGTTGAGATACGCCACCCAGCCTGGATTGTGCTCTTGGCTTAAACCTGAACCCAAACTCATTCCCCTAACGACAGCGAATGCAGTCCGGGATCCAAATTATTTGAAGGAAAGCAAAGCACGGCAGGTGTGGGAGGTGGGAGAAAATTATTACCAAAGAGATGGATGGAGTTCCAGGCAACGTTCAATAAACGTGGAAGAAAAATATTCTTATCTGATAGAGATGGGGTCAAACCTAAAGCCGCCCTGACGCAGAGAGATGCCCCGCAATGGTCCCGAAGACATTATTTTCCTTTTGGGGATTTTCGTACTAAGGATAACCACAAGCCCCTGGTGATTCCGCAAGGCTTGACTAGGCTCCATTTTTGCGACCAAAGTACCATTGAATTACAGCAACAAACACGCGGACTGCTCGCAACTATGTTGCCACTGAGGAGTGAAATGAGTTCCCGAGAAACTCGATCCCACGGCGGACTTGACATCCCCGCGGTGTCCTAAATTTGATGGAAACCCCTCAGCTGCAGTTATTCCGATTTGCGGAGGAATGGGCCTTCCAACGCAGAATGAATCAAATTTAAAGTTGACGCGAGCATTTGAAGTAAAAAAACAAGCACCATTCGCAGAGATTCCTTGCCGGATGGTGCAAGATTGCCAGGTCGGGCCAACCAAAAGACGACGAATAGGGCTGCCGGGGCGCTCCCCATCAAAACTGCCGCCACACATCCGAGCGTAGAGGGAAGCGCTTAATAGTTCCACGTTGGGATATGTGCTCGTATGCTGTGGTATAGATAGGACACTTTAGTTAAGCACGCCACGTATAGCTATTGCAGGACACGAATATACGTCCTTATCCTGGCACGGGTGTTTGTAATCACCCACCCCCACTCACTCCATCCACCCATGCCAGTGCCAACCGCCGCGCCGTTCACCGATGCGTCTAAACGGAGTGGCGAGAAGGCAAGGATATGCGGAGACACCAGAGCTATATGAGTGGGCAAGTATAGCACGATACCACGCTGGAGGGAAGACGTACCCAAAATGCCGTTCCGTATCCTTCAGCACTCCGTAAGGCTCTTATATCTCACACCACACCATCCGAAAAAGGAAAAGCACCCAGCGGTGCCAGCAACAAAAAAGGTCCTTCGAGCACATGTCCTCGAGATTGTGTCTGTAAGGGTATATGTGGGTTCTTTTATATCTGTTATCTATGCTCCCGAAAATAAAGAAGGGAAGAGTTGGAACGCATTCTGTACGCTGCTTTTGTCCGTTTGCCGCTTTTTGGGAGGAAAACTACTTGGCTGAGGAACAATTCACCCGCCCGTTATATCCTGGGGACCGGGCACCGGTTTACAAGGGGATGGATGGATGGATATATGTGAACATTGACGTACGAGCTGCGGACAAAGAAACCGTGGGTAGGAACTGGCTTCATGGGGGACTTATTTATGCTTTTATTGCAATTACTGGGTATAGGGCACTCGCCCGGAACTCGGGTGCCAGCTATTTTCGGCCGGTCTGGTGCTTTGTAATATTTAGATAAGCGGCACCACCGATTCTTCCACAACAGTGTGTCCTCACTGCAGGGAAAATCAATGGCATTTTGTCAGTGGGGACCATTACTTAATTAGTCCATGTCCTTGCAGTGAACACCACTGTAAAATGTAGACCCTCTGATCGAATCGCATGTACCCACCCATCCCCGAAGTAGCACAAAACGCAGTGGCCGCTCTCTTATCGAATGATTGAAATTAAATATTTTTAAATTTGTGATGGTGGCATTTAATCAACCCGAATTCCCACAATGCAGTATCTGTTTTTTAAAATTCACCTGCAGATTTCGCCTTGATTACTTAAAACAATGGTTAAATTTAAATTGGCGATGCAATGATCTACCTAATGTACGTGTGTAGTTTCAAAGTGTCTTAAGAACTGAGATTTAAAATCATAAAACAAATTAATTTCTTTTATTTAACATTCTGTCCATAAAGATGATTCTTTCAAATTAAATTAAACTTTCCAGCAAACTTAAATTGCAGTTCTCAAAAGTGGTGGAGTGTTCCTTTTGAATAATGAGTTCTGCAATAACGGTAAGTTTCGATGGAAGAAATTAGTGTAAAACATTATTTACCTAACAAAAAACTATCGTAAGAAAAGGACTATTGTTGTATGTTGTTTGAACATGGATTCTTTGATTTACGCAAACAATCAAAGTGCGTCAATCTTTTGAAAGCTGTGATTATATCATTCCACAGAATTCGTATGCACCTATTTAAAGCATCTTACATAATTCAGCTAGCGGATTAAGTTGTCAAGAAGGATCTTCAGATGAACCTCAACTTTTCTATATTTACATTCGCCCGATGCAGCAATCCGTTTTTGATATCCCTTTTGCCGTACTGAGGACAGCGCAGAGATGTGATTAAAATTGTCTGTGTTGGATAAATTAGTTGTCGAAGTTTGCAGAAATCCGCGACTTTTCGCTTTCGAAAGGACCACGTGTTTGCACAAATTTAAATAACAGGTGATTTGTGAATGTGTTTATGGCATATGGAATGCGTCTGGCGAACAGAACGGTGCAGGATTTGTGCGAAAGAATAGTCACAAATAATGCTTTCTTTGCAGGAGTGCAATATGCACCGAGGACCTAACAACCAGTCCTTGACCATTCACCCCTTGTATGACACGAGAGATGGCCCCGACTTCCTATTTCCCACCATGGTGCATCATGGCTGTTCGATATTCCATGCAACCCATTTCACAGCTACACACAGCCGTCTCGCCTCGTCGCCCGGAGCGAGACAAGATCCTTTCATCAGGCCCCATCAAATGACGAAAGTGTCACACAAATTTTTTTCCTGTGCTCCTAAGCAACCAGCCACCCCTCGCTCAGTAAAGCATGTAACGGTCCCTTCTTTCGGGTGATCCAAAGATATCAACAACCCCCTTTGGGTCCTGTCTTCTGTGTACCTTTTCGCCCTGCTTTTGTGCGACGCCATTCCGTATCCTCTCAGCATTCTCTGTTAATGTTCACTGTGTTGGTGTATCTTTTCCGTTTGCTCCCCCAGAGAAGCACGTTCGCTCCGGCGATAGACAGACACACCACTACAGCATCAAAACCACCCCGAGCCACATGTTCTGATATCCTTGCTCTCAATGTGTGTGTTGTGGATCCGAGTCGTTTGATTAAATACGGCGGGACACGTTTCTGTTTTGGTCAGTCAAAAGTTGATTCTCGTGCCAGTAGCATCGTCCTTGAGAACACAAAAGGAACTGAAAGTAGTCTGAAGGCAGCCCCTAACTGCAACTACCTAATCAGTCAATTCTTGTGGGTCTAATAATTCTGCCCATCATCATCGAGAAGTACAGTCAAACCACAGTTTCGTTGGACAGGACCATTCCTCATTGGAAGTTGTGGAAGTGCCGTGAATGAAGTGTTTACCGTTTTGGCGGTTAAAAGAATCCGCCTGACAGTTTGCCCTGTGCTTGAACATTTGAAGTTTTGTTGACTTGAAATCCAGTAAAATTAAGAAAATTATTTTGAGAATGGCGGCTAAAAGGAAGGCTTCAGTGCTCCTGCACAAGGTATTTCAATATTTGCTTTTTCTGCCAGAATGCATTTATGAGAAAGGGGTGAAAATGCGTGCGTGATATTGCTTCTGCAAGTTAATTTATGCATGTGTAATTAAGAAACGAATTTTACTTTTCAAAAATTTTGATCAACAGTGTTTTAAAAAAAATATTTAAACGTTAAGTTAATCCAATGTGTTCTGTTAAAATATTATTTTAAATTTAATTTCGTTTTTATAAGTGAAAAATGTAATCTTAAAACCCTTTATTTAATTTTATTTCTAAAAGCTATTAAAATGATATATTTTATGCATACAAAATGATGTGTCTTGTTAGTGTTCACTTTCCACTTTAATATATATTTCTTTTTCTGTGAATTAAATTTATTAAAAATATTTTTATAAATCACATATAATTTTATTATAAGCATAACTTGATCATTGAGTGAAAACAATATCATATATTAATTGTACAAGAAAAACAAACTCCTAATTAAATAAATTAAGTCAAAAAAGTTAATAAATTGTGGTTTACATATAGTCTTGTTAATCAGGTAACCCGATCGTAATAACTGCATTGATTCAATTCAATTGCTACAATTCGCTGAAATTCGGAATTTTCACATCTGTTTTGTTTTATTAAAAAAATTATGAATTTAGTTATTAAAAACCGTATATTGTTTAAGATTAACGGAGTTTAAGTGATAATGCTTTTCAAAAAATACGGGAAACTGACGACCTTCTCTACGCATGCCAATAACGACGTGGTCACACTAGTTTTAACGACAATATTAAAAAACAAGTTTAACTTTTAGAATTTTTATATCTAAGATTTCAAATATGAGTAACGGTATCACCAATCACCATCCATTTTCACATCACAAGTTACACTCAATTATTTTACCACATGTCCTTATTGTCTACACGAATTTCTGAAAAACCATATAAAAAGGACTTGGGCGTTCAACACAAAGTTAAAACGTAGTTTTCATTATTATTAAACAATTTCCGTGAATGAATACAGTCACATAACAACAAAAGTTATTACTAAAATTACAGACAAAATATATTTAATCATACACTATTGAAGTGGAAGTAAAGTTTGTACAAATGAAAATATCCACTTCCACTCCAAAAGTGTATAACTTCACTCTTAGCATCAACATGATATGGCAGACATATACCTGACCAATTTTTCATCCAATTGTAGTATATTTCGTTCATTCAATCAATATTTTCATTCAGTCAAAATTTCCTTCTCTAAAGTAATATTCAAACACATTTTTCTTTGCAATCAATCTAAGACAATCCTTAAAAAAAAAACTTTGCCTTCGTTTTTGCATTTTTAAATCAATTTGGTTTCAAGTGGTTAGTCAAGTAACAATTTGAAACATTCTCCTTGTACCTCGATATGAAATAAAAATTTGCATCTCAGAGGATTACAACATAAGCAAAAATGAATATTGTTTTCCTACTTAATAGGATCATCCTACTTGTACCTACTATATTTGAACTATAATCTCAAAATAGCAAGATGCAAAGGTTTCTTATATTCAATTGATGCAAGAAATTTTATTGAAGTGCATTGTTCAGAAGAAGACTGAATCTTCAATTGACTCTTACTTCATTGTGTTTTTCCTTTGGTAACCTCTTTTATTAAATCGTATTAAAAGATTGCATTTTAAAAGAAGACGTAAACAGTCTTTTTCAATCTTTGTGAGTCCCAATCTTTATTAAATAATTATGAACTATTTCTAACATTTTTGATAACATAGAAGATATTCTTCAATATTTTTAATATATTCTTTATTGTTTTATTGTTTATAGGAAAACAGACTTCTCAGTAACATGTACCTACCTACTATTAAAATTTTTCAAAATGTTTCTGAATTTTGTTGTGTTTCAAACAAAATTGCCCAAAAGCATACAAAAACCATCAGCAAGTTTATGATTTGTTTTTGATGCAAACAATTTCAAATTTTTAGTAAAACATCTCCTGCTAAATTTTGAAAGCATAGAAGTCAAGTAGGTACTTAATCATCTGGAAATTTTCAAAATCGACTTTCCGGAAAACGAAAACGAAAAAATAGAAAACCGATATTGTCCTTGCCCTCGCAGCGAGACAAATTATGTCATGGGCAAGAAGTCCTGGACTAATCCAGTGATGAAAAGCCAATGGCTATGTGTACATGTAAAACGCATGAAACTTTTCCAGGCCCATGTTCCTCTGTTCCCAGCACATTTAATAGATTCTGTTGGCTTGGCAAATAACTTACGGTGCCTACATCAATTTGACCGAAAACCTCTCCTTTATTGTCTGACCTCGTCATCCCGTTCCTTAATCCCTGTCTAAGTTGATGAAGAACAGTAAAAACGAAGGCACAGGATACAACGAAGGCGCCCCATCCGAAATGGGAAAAATCCTTTTCTGGTACCCACCACATATCATCTGCTCCGATGGGCAAGCTGTAATGGAGGTGCTGGAGTTTGATAAACTAGGACAGGCCAACCGTCGTGGAATGAAATTCATTTCTTTTGGGCATTCATCCCCGAAGGGAAGAGCACGTGGGCAAGGGAGCACTAGACAAGGCCGTCGATTTGGTATACAACAGAACTCAACGGTGATGTCTACCCACAGGGTGGAAATGGCAGGAAAAGTAGGCAAGAAAAAAACGAACTCCAAGAGGATAACAAGACGAAAGTCTCGAAGAAGGATCACTTCGACCGAAAAGGAAATTCCTCCTGCTCCTTCGGGTGTCGTTCTTGTTGTTGTTTTGCGCTTTCTCTCAGTTTTTTTCTGTGCCCGCTTTCTGTATGCTGTTCAGTGTTCATTCCCATCGACTTACTGGGTGGTAGGGGGTTGAGATGATGGAACTGAAGGATAACCTAATGCCAACGCCACCTTCTCTTGGCTTAAGTCTTTGGAACCGCACAACGCCCGAACCCAGAAAATTGGCGTTGGGGCTGCCTTCAGGATGAAAAGGTGGGAGATCGCTTTGGATGTGTAGCTGGCATTTTGGTCGCCGTGGTGGGGATGAGGCGCCTTAATTTCTTTTGCCACCCAGTCGGCCCCCTGCCATTGTTGTTTCATTTTTATTTGGGCTCTTCTAAGAGGTTTGCTCGAGCTTTGGTGCTGCTGTTGTTGTGCACAGTACCAGTTCGTCCTTTTGAGGGATGATCCGCTGTCCAACTATACGAGGGTTAGTACCACGTCCACTAGACGCCCTCATTTTCTACCCATTCACCACTCCCTATCCCGGCCTCCTACAACTGAGTGGTCTGCTCATTTTTTCTATGCTTTCGTTACTGCTATAATTTTGGCCATGGTTTCTTAAATTGATGTGGTGGTAGTGGCTCCTATTCCTTGATTCACTAACAATTTTTGTTGTTGGAGCCTGCTGTTATTGGTAGTGTGATGTTTTTCCTCTGACTGAATAAAAAGGGAATTTCTTACTCGTCGTTAACCTCTCCACCGCTGTGTTACCGTGCCACAACCGTTGAGAAGCCTTCGGTGCCGGTTTTTAGCTTAATTAGTTTAATCATTCTAATTGAGCTGAGAGGAACACAGTGGCACCAGAAAAAAAAAGTAGAAGAGAAAAAAATTTATAGATAACACAAGCCCGACTAAGCGAACTGTGGACTGTAGAGCTGAGCAGGAAGTTTTCCCAAAGGGGGTAAATCCTTTTGGCAGATGTTTTCACCAAATTTCCGTCATTCGCTGAAATATGGATTATTTTGTCGACTGTGGAAGTTGACGGTGTATAGACGGTCGACTGCAATAGATTATCTCAATTACTTGCACCCTATTTTTTATTTTCTATTCAGACATTTAAGTGGAATATGAACTTGCCAACTCATCTCCAACATATACACACATTTTATTTTGCTCTAGTTTTAATCAGGAATTTTGTGATTGGCCGGATTTTATTGCCGTCGGAAAATAACCGTGGCCTATATTCAATTTCTAAGCGTGCAATTTTCATCTTTTTTACATGTAATTTTGCAAGTACAGCAAAAAGTGTGATTTTTTTACTTTGAACTTTGAACATTCTGAAAAGAAATTCGAATTGAAACTTCTGGAAAATTAAAATCGAGACAACTGTAATTCTTTAATTCATAAAATAATAGTTTTAAGAAGTGACTTTGTCAGCAGGCATAGCAACAATTTAGGTATTTATCATGGAATTGAAATCAAATCTTGAAAGTATGAAAATTTGTTTGCATAGTTAAAAATTTAATTAAGTTACAATACTCAATAATATAATAGAAATTTCGTTAAAATCATATTTTCCCTTTCCGGAATAGTTTTTTTTTAAATTGATATTTTCCCTATTTTAAAAAGCACACAGTGAAAGCATAGTGAATATTGATTTCGTATGTAGGTATTTTTTGTACAATGATTTAAATTACCCTGGTGAATTACTACATAAATCTTTTTCAAATATATATTACATCAATGCATCAACTGTACAAACATTGAAAGATTACGACATCGAAATCAATCTACATCGAGCGTCAAATAAAAATCAAAATATGTGAAATCTCTTCCCGCCTGCAGCAACAAAAAGAAAACCCATCCAGAAAATTATGTATGCAAAATGCCTGCACGTCTGCGACAAATACGCGGTCTGCAGTCCTGAGAATTGGGTTTCGCTCCTGCACCGCCAGATGCACTTAAATCTCGTGTTAATCAATTTGCCAAGGAAGTAATTTCCTTAGTGTACTAGTAGAGCAGTCACGACTGCTTTACGGTATCCTCCTTGCATCGGTTGTTCCCGATAATTGCGACCTGGTGCGAATTTAATGCCGGCCAAATTGCACTGTGCAGCGGAATCTGCCGAAACAGGATGTCCTCGGTGGTCGTTCACAGTGTATGGCTGAAACTATTATTAATTATATTGTAGTGGGGCGTTATTGAGTTATTTCGAGGAGGTATACGGCAGTTTAAGGCGCATTTGATTATATCCCGCCGCCCCTGAGTCTAGTGCGTACTTGCATTAATCGGTGGGTCTTAATATCCTTGGGATTTTGCTCGGTTCGCCAGCTTCGGGGCTCAGGTAGAGCTGCCACTGCCGCCCCTGCCCTTATTGTGCGTTTAATGTATAGAATATTCGCATGAGCAAATTCAGCCCCAACCCTTCCTGCTCTTACCAGCCCAAAAATATTTTTTCTTCCCATACCGTGTACCTGTGTGGGTGCGTGCCATAGGGTGCAGCCTGGATGTGCTACTGAGCCGTACGCACAACATCCAACATACCGCACTTGTACATGATAGCCAGCCTCGTATAGGCAACTCCGGAGTTAACCAAAAGCGGGACAGCATATTCCGATGGGGTAAAAGGAATGTGGGAGGAGGAGTGGGGAGGGGGGTTGAAAAGGGGTGCGTGCACACCGTTCCAGTGGGTAAGGGGCTTTTCGGTCTCATGGCTTTCCATTGTTTGCAAACTCTGGGATGGGGATTCCGATGACGCACCCTGATTTTCGCTATTTTTCTTTCCTTTTTTGTCAGTACATTATTTCTACTTCATGATGAATACAAAACCAGAGAGGGTGCAGCCTGTGCGCTTCCATCCTGTGCCGCTGTGGGAAATCTCTGATGGAAAATAAACTGGTGCATGGCGCTGCGGCAGAAAGGGGGCCAGGAAAAAGAGTTTAACCACCCCCGCGTACGCCTCCGGACTAATTACACATCATTCGGACATCCATCCGGGACATGAAATATGCCGGTGCGTAGTTTTGTGGGTCGCATTGTGGAGTGCATCCTTCTTTTAAGACCGCTTGCCGAGTTTATCGTGAGTCCCTTATAGAGCATACGTCGACAATGATTTTTAAAGGACAATCGTGAATTTCTCGTGAGTATGTCTGTGACTTTGATCCTGCACTAATTGGTTAATCAATTAATCAATACCATGGAAAAATGTTTTGGTTTTTTTATTATTATTATTTATTTCAATTCGTGTAAATTAAATAAATGCTCTTAACCACAATCGCTGTTGCAGTGATCGCTTAACGGCTTCCTGTGAAATAATTGCACGACAATAGATAGACCGTTGACCCTCGGGATAATACTCAAAAGTAGCTTCTCACAACTTGCCCTACATCACTCACCCCTCGCGTATTATATGATGTTGTTCCAGTGAGAACGCACCCCTTTGTACGTTCTAGAGGGAGCAGATGGATACGCTTTTGTGTGCAACCCCCGGTTGGATACCAAGGGTGTGTGTACCGACTGTTTTGTATATTTCCCTTAATTCTTGGGGGACTGCGGAGAACCACTGACCTGTTCACATATTATTGCTGGTGATGACGCCTTAAAATTGCGTGCAGCCTCCTTATTTAAATGACACTCATTGCAAATTGCTGAAATTAATTGGGCCATTAGATGTTCACCACTTATTTACACTATTCATTTAAAATTTATAATGATTTGGATGAAATGGCGACACTTTTATATCCAGACAGAACATTTGCAACGGGGATGCAATTCCAAGGAATAATTTTTATTTAATTGAACTATCGAAAGAACTAGTTAAATTTCAACAAAGAAAGTTACTATTATAGTGCAATTATTTAACAAACTATTCGCAGCAATTGACATTTATTTTGAAAGTATATTTGATATTTTTGAAAATATTTTTTATAGCTTGTCATTGAACTTAACTTTTCCACCAAAATTATGCATGGCTAAGTTTTGCTACCTAAAAAAAAAGTTCAGAACTAACACTCTTACACAAAAACCCCTAAAAATATGTACTGATTGTGATATGTATTAATTACTTATTTGCCTATAGGTTTAAATGAAAACTAAAAGTTTAATTATATTTGGAAATGTAATAACCTTAATATGTTTAATGTTTATAATATGTTTTGGAAATATTCACAATTTATTAGAATAAGTACATAAATAGCCAACTACAAATTTTGTTGTGCAACAATTCTAATATTCTACGAAGTGCTAAAATATAACTGTAATCGTATTCTCGCAAAACATGTACCTAAGTCACTAGGTGATCTTAGGAACCGTTCTCCGAACTTGACTAATTTTGAATCGTTGTATGCGCCAAAGAAACGCTCTTCAGAGTTTCATGTAACATTTCTGATCTGAAATGAAATAATTTCCTAAAAGGCAGTTAGTTCAGGAATCTTATGAAGGAGAGAATTGCTCGAAAAGGATCTGCACTTGCAGGATGAATGTCAAAATTGAATGCTAAAGTGAAATTAAGCCATTAACACAGTTTTTGCCAGTAACAATGAGATTTGTATCCTTTTATAAATTTTTGGGCTATCGGACCCAGCCTACGAGCCCACACAGGGATAACGATGACCGGCCACTGGATGAAATATGTATGAAAGTTGGCTTTGGTGTATTCACTCCAGCACTTGATGGTCCTTTTATTTGTGTGAACGCTGCGAGATATTTCATTTCGTAATTTTTGATGACCGAAATTTCAGTAAAATTCATGTGCCCCCCGAACCAGTGCTGGCCTCCTTTAGTGTCGGTATCCCTTAACACAAATGTGTGCATGGTCGTGTGGGTGGGAAAGGGCGAGGGGAGGTGGCACATTATGTTGGTGTGCCATGCCAACGGATGCATGTTGAACAGTTTTTGTCGTTTTGAGTGGGCGTAAAGAGCCTGCCCCACCCCTTACACAATATAGGACAAGTGCATAACGTCCATAGCTATGCCGTTGGTCCACCCACCACCACCACCCCATCTCTCTTACGGTCACATGAACTTTAAAAACCCCAACAGAGGTCCTGCGGACACCTCTGCAAACTGCTGGGAATTCTCCCACACACCTAGATTCCCATAATGAATATAAGTAGGCCGTAAATATCCGGGTTTCACGGCCGTATAATGAGCGAACATCAAGGCATGGGAACACGGGCCTCGGGACTCGAATCCGGTTCGGGAGTGGTTGTTAATTTTTATTTATTTGTTCCCAATTTTTGCCAGGTATGGAGGGCTAGTGCAGTTCGAGCTTGTCAATTGATTTTTGTAGCATCAGCAGTAGGTGGACGGTCTTCAATTTCTCGTCCCTGTTCAATGTTCTCTGACTATCCACCCTCACACTGTCGTGTACTGATAAATCACACAGTGCCTGGCTGCCGCTATCAGCTCTTTAAATTTTAAGATAATCCTGGATGGCCGCACTTTAAGCGCGGGATATTGGGTTGGTCATATATTGTGCAGTCTGGTGCGATAAGCCTCGGTTTATGGAACCCATCATCTGTTTAGATTTTAGTACGTGTATGCATCTCACACCAGGGTCCTTCCAGAATATGGTCTTATATACAAACTTGTTATCCATAGCCCCTTCCTTCAAGAACTCAATTCTAACCTCAGATGTCTTGGCAGTGTGTGTAAATCAATTGACAAGGGTCTCCTTCTCTTTGGTGTTTCCCAACTTTGGGTACTCTGTAGACCTAACGTTACCTACCTACATATCTAACATTTAAGCTCCAAGCAGTGGCGAATCCGCCCGTACCCATCTTTGATAGTATAAAGGATGGGTACGCTGCAGGGAATGAGACTTAAGTCCTTCTCTTAAGAGGGTAGAAGTAAGATGATAAAAAGGCACCGGTTCTGTGTGGGTGCATATGTGTTCCATGTTGGAACGTAACGTCTTGCAAAAGTTTCGTGCTTCTTGCATGAAAGTCTAAAAAGCTTGAGGCCAATGCCGGTCTAAGAACATTTTCTGGGGGAAAAGGAAAAAGGAAAAAAAAAAAAGAAAAAAAAAGAAGAACCAGCGTCACAAGGTTGTCTTGAGTTGAGTTTGATATGGGTAAGTCATTTGACAGGGCGACTTTAAGGGATGTGTGCTCATGAATGAAGAAATAAATACACTTGAGTAATGTGCAAGGGGGCCACTATCGTCAGCCCAGCTACAAGGGAATTAATTAGGACGTACGGACTAAAGTGTAGAAGTATTAACTTTTTCCCTCCTTTTGTTTTAATACCTTTATTAGTTCGTTGTGCCATCCTGGTGTTTGGGTAGTTGATTTCCCTTAGTTCTCGGATTCCAAACGCAAATATTCTCGATATTTCAATAGCATGCGATTTGAATTGGAAATTGATTTATTATGACGATACTGACGAAGGATTTTCGGAAATGTCTCAGCTTGAAGATGCGCAACTGTTTTTTTATTTCTTTTTTTCACAAGGCGATGAAATGTTAACAAATTTTTTTTTTTATTGATTGCATGCTTTAAAATTATTAGTGTTAATTTAAAGAGTTCGAAATCATTATAAACACCAACTCATATTGTGTTGGGGTGGATTACAAGTGGAATGCTGTTCAGAGGCGCACTGGATTATGTACGTTCGGTTATTCTACAAATATTGTGGTAGGTGGAGGAGAATGGTATCCTTCCTATGAGGGCTGACAAGGACTGGTGAAGTTCAGTAGGCAATTTATCAGCTTTAATTAAACCTCATATGAATCACTACATAGCAAATTATCTTTATATAATTTTTATATAATTTTGGTTTATATAGGGGAGACCGGGGCACGTTGGCCCAGTTTTTTTAATATGTTTTTTTAAAAAAAAATCATAAGTATTTTAATGACACTTTATGTTGCAATATGTTAGGACATTCTTACAGAATCAGTATATCACTTCTAAACCTTGAAAACTATGTTGAAAAAAATTATAGAAAAAGTTTTTTGGAGATGGGTCAAGTGGGCCAATGTACCCCTACCTCGGGGCAAGTTGGCCCGGGAGTTGGGGTACGTTGGCCCAAGTGACATTTTCAGAAGTAAAATGGACACAAATGTAGGAAATCAAAATAAAACAAGAGAATATAACAATTTACACAATGTATTTGACCAATACGTAAGAAATACACAATGAATGCATGAAAATTACATATTAAGAGAATATTTTTTTTTTTTTAAATTATTATAAGTTTTGTTACCTCGAAACTTACTCAGACTCACTGTCTAAGTCCATAGGGTCAGCTAAATTGAAATATTCAAAAAATAGTCCGTTGACTTCATTTTTGACACATTCCTCATGAGCCCAGCGCTTCAGCTGGTGCACTGGATCCATTACGTTCCGGGCTGGCTGTTCAGTTTCACTGACCGTAGGCTGATTGTGCTGAGCTGTTTCATTAGACTCTTGGAACGTTGCACAATATCTTCCCAATGTTTTTCTCGGTATTCCGAACGCTTCATTTACAGCCCTGATTGGCCTTTTATTTTTTTTTACTTCTAAAACGGCTTGTAGCATAATATTTTCAGGAACTTTTCCTCTTTCTGTTTTTTTTTGTAATTTCGCACCATATTGACGTTCTTAATAATATAAAATCTTATAAAACATCGTAACTTCAATTAAAAGTTGTATTCGAACATGTGTTAAAATTGGTCAGGACAGGTTGGCCCAGGTGGCCATTGGCCAACGTGCCCCGTCTTCCCTGGGCCAACCTGCCCCATCGGCATCTTTTATATAAATTATATTTTTTACAGAATTCAGTAAACCAATTTAATCTGTAAACAACATGTAACTAACCCTCAAACTACAACCTTTAAACATACTACTAACCTGTTGCACCTGAAATATTCACAAGCTAAATAAAACACTTTTAACTCTCCACTAAAAATTTACTTTGAAACACACAAAACCGATAATTTGATATCATTTGTCAAACTCTGATCTGGCGGCCATACTGTTTTTGCAGAAGGAAGTTGGCATTGCTGCCAACCTACCCCTTGATTCCTAGCCCGATCTTGTGGTAATTATGAGAAATAACTGCAGTTGGCCAACCTGCCCCTATGGCCAATGTGCCCCGGTCTCCCCTAATTATGGCACATTGAATTTATCAAAGAATCTACACCAACAAAAATCAACAAATAAAACTATTGGATTTCAGTCGGCATTTGTTTAAGCAATAATGAAAATATACTTTAGGTTTTCTGATTTGTCAAAAATGATCGAAATTACCTTTTATTGTATTCCAGGAGAGTCTACCAACATCTGGCAACGAAACAATATCTGATCAAGCAACAGAGGATTCCTACGCCGGTTTGATGAAGGATGCCGATAAATTGAAATTGATGCTGCTGGCGTGGAACTATCAGAATTCAAGTGCAGCTCGGAACAGTACAGATGCCCCGGATTTAGGTGTTGTTGGTGGTCTTTGGGCACAGTACCAAAATGCACTCGCTTTGAACACAAAACAATCGTCTCTGTC
This sequence comes from Leptogaster cylindrica, assembly GCA_963082835.1. Taxonomy (NCBI): domain Eukaryota; kingdom Metazoa; phylum Arthropoda; class Insecta; order Diptera; family Asilidae; genus Leptogaster; species Leptogaster cylindrica. The sequence continues at coordinate 3,090,218 of OY720105.1, read as the reverse complement.
ACCTGTGCACAGAACAGAGCAATCTTCTCCAATTGAAAATCAGGATGAAACAAATTCCTCAGGTCAGAAGGACGAGGATGACGGTTCTGAAGATGATTCCGATGATAAATTGGATCAAAATGCTCAAGACCCAGAAAGGCTCAAAGCGTTCAATGTAAATTTACGGTTAATACACTTTCTGTTAAATTGTTTACTGATGATCTGTTTATGTAGATGTTTGTGCGATTATTTGTTGACGAGAATCTTGACAGAATGATTCCGATTTCAAAGCAGCCGAAAGAAAAAATTCAAGCCATAATTGATTCTTGTGCTCGACAATTTCCGGAGTTTTGTGAGAGATCACGAAAACGCATACGAACTTACTTAAAATCCTGCAGACGCAACAAAAAAGCAAGAGAAGGATGGGATAACACTGTAATTATATTATAAATGAATTTTAATCAGAAAATTTTATAAATAGTTTTTCACAGTCTCGCCCAACGCCAGCTCATCTAACTTCAGTTCAAGCCGAACAAATTCTGGCAATTGCTTGCGAAAACGAGAGCATGAATGCCAAAAGGATGCGTGTTGGCCTGGATCCGATAAGTCAAGCGATGCCGCTGCCAAGTGGAGTCCCGAATGCGATTGAAACAATTGCACCTTCTGTTCCTTATCCAACTTTTCGCACAACCCCCAACACTACTGCGAGCTCCACGGAGCCAGATCAGGCTACGCCTGCAACCACAGTCCAGAGTGTGAACCCAGCTAGGAGTTCACCCTTGAGCTTGAATACCACCGGAAATGAGGCAAAGTCACTAACAGTCGCTTCAAGCATAACAACAAATAGCCAGATTTCGAACAGTCCGCTTTACCGCCCAGCGGATTTCGCTTCGCCATCTTCAACATCATCCCCTTATGCGCCACGACCACAAACCTATCCATCATTTTTCCCCACCAGTACTTCCGCAATTGGTGAGTAGTTTTTTAATAACAATTAAGATAAAATAATATTTAAGAAAGTGTAATAATTGAAGACATCTTGTTTTATGTTACTCTTTCGTTTTACGTGCAGCAACTCCAACTGATCTCTCCATGAAGCAACACCAACCGCAATCCACGCAGCAGCTTCCCTCAGCGGGAGTAAGCCCCACTCCACGTCCACCTATTGTGACACACAAGTTGAGCGCCAATGAAATAACTGCAGCTCGCCAAGTCATAACAGCGTACAGGGAGAGTGCAGCATTCCTTCTACGCACTGCAGATCAAGTGGAACAGCTTCTTTTGCAGCAACAATAAAAGAATTTGCTTTCTTGCCGTACAGGGTGTTCCTAAAATTTTTGAAGTTTTCGAATCTGCGTTCAAATGCGCAGTTGAATTACCTTTGAGAAATAACTTGGTGTAATTTTAGTGAATTACGATTAGAAAAAAAAAATTATTTATTCGTTGGTATTTTAAGAGATAAAAAACTACAACACAGGGTGATAAATTCGAAAGACAAAATTTAACGTTAAAATTATATATTAGGGTTAACTACTTTTAATTGTAATTAGAAATCGTAGTGAGATGAATTCGCAATAAATGCGATATTATTAAATAATTTTGAAAATGAAACCAAAGAGTCTTTATAGAGAACTTCCAACATTAAGGAAGTATTCGAAATAAGTTTTTAATATAATTAACAGAAATGTGCGACTTTAAGGCGATTTATTGTTACAAATGCACACTAATAAAAAGACCATTTTGTGTTAAATATTCTTTGCATATTTTATATTTTCTTTACTTAAAGAACTAAACATGATAAAATTCAGGGCACATTCAATAACTTTTGTCTTAGTTCACTTAGCATAAATAAATTAGGAGTAAGAAAAGGAAATTACATAATAATCAAAATAAGTCAATAAAAAATTTCAAAATTCTATTGTGAGATTTTTATTAATTTAATTTTTTCATTAATAATACTTACGACTAATGAAATCCTTTGAAAAATCTGACTTGTAGGTAAGTCTAAAATAAATGTTTTTTTTTTTGGAGAATATTTTAAAAGTGTCCAGAGTAATAATCCTTAAAAATCCATCAGAGCACAGGCCACAGAATTGAGATATTATGCCTAAATGATTCTGTATGTGGCATATTCATAAAAATTTAGTTTTGGAATTCACCGCAAGCTATCAAAAGGTATTCCTGATGTTATAAAGTTGCTATTGGTTGTAGTAGCTACCAGTATGATAAAAATATAGAGCAATGTGGCAGCACTCAAAATAGTTGTTTTTAGTGAACAGTCTTCAATCTGTTCTGTATATTAACCTTAACAAGTTGTTGTTGTACACCTATAATTTAAAACGCCAATAACATATACCTACCTAAACTAAAGAAATATAAAAGTCATTTCTGAAAGGTAAACTATAAAAAACACTCAGCCCGACCAACCCTTGAATCAACTTGGATACATTAAAATAAATTTTTGAAGTCCATCCATGAATCTTTTTCAAAGGTATGTATTGTAGTTATGAGTTATTAAAGGCTCCAAAAGACGAAACCCGCATTAAAGATCCTCATCCTAGTGTCTCTAATTTTCTGAGGCCGTCAACTATCGCCCTCGTCACTTATTGGCTACGTGCAAAAATTCTACCGATTTCTGGAAGCGCCTGACAATACACAAAATGAATTTCTCCACAGAAATTACCTTGAAATGTCCACTGCCCGAACTCAGTTTCTAATTTCATGCCGGAGGACTAAGATGTTTCGACTCCTCTTTCTGTATCTGGCCATGCCACCCAATTTGCCCTCTCCACAGTTCGACCCGGTTCGGTTCCTTTTTTTTCTATCTTTCATTTCCACACACCCGAAAAACTCACCGCAAAGGGCTGTCAACCTTCCTCAGGCATTTGACGTTCCTTTCCTTTACCCGAATCATCTCGGCTCCAGCACTCTGACTACCCCCTTCTATGGTTTTCTCTACAGAAGTCCGTTCATTCATTTCCAAAAACCCACACAGTCCATTGGTCCCGTCGAAGGAATAAGAAAAAAGTTCAAACTTGCTCGTACCGGGGTGGCTTTATCTGGAAACTCTGGTGCAGGGCATACGGTAGGTGTAGGTCTTCGTTATATGGGGCTTACATTAAGACCCATCCCAGCGATGCCTGTAGGTTTCTGCTTTCCTACAATCAAACTGGTGCAACCACTCAACTGATTCCACGTCCGAAGAATGAGGGAAGCTAGCAGGGGTCTGCAGTATACCCTAATCTTGTCCTTGCTCCGGCTCGTTCTCTAGACCCGGTACTTTCCCAAACTCCTCTGGTTCAGAAGCTGGGATATCCCAACGTATATAATTTTTTCTGTACTTATAGCACGGACTATGTATAGCTTTAGCATGCTCTAGGTCGCTACTTGTGCGAGATGGAACACCCACTGGGATGTATACCCTCTATACATACCTATAAATTTCGTGAGCCTGAATCCAAGTACAAGGAGGCAAAAATTTTCCTTGGTATCCTCTTTTTTTGATTTCGTTTTTTTCTATTTTATTTTTTATTTTTGTTGTTTTCGTCTACTGGAACTTTGCATCCAGAGCAAAAAATTTCTTGGACTCTATCTAACCCCAAAGGGATTGTCGCCGTTCGGCTGCAAACTTCAAGGTAGCGAGTGGAATTACAGAAAAGGACAACTTCTAAAAGGAAAAAAATAGGTCACCGACTGCACAATATTGCACAGCGTTCTCCTGGCGCTGCAAATTAATACTGAATACCTCAACATTCGGGCAAGTTATCCTTTTGTGCAATTGTTGAGTTTAGACGGACTGAGAACGTTTCTCTGGATATATACAGCATGAACTGGAAAATTTTGTTAATGTTAACGAGCTAAAGCACAGTTTCGATAATGAAAGACCATTTGCCTTTGACTATTCGAACTCACCAAATGAGTTTGTGACAGTTCAACATTTTCAAAAAGCCGGCGACTTCGCGGAGTATCCTAAGACTTTTGTTTAATTATCGTTTTCAGGTCAAAATTTAATTTAAAATTAATTCTAAGAAAAATTTTCAGAGATCTTCAGTATTATCAATTTGCTATTGCTTCCACAAAGTTCAGCCTAAAAAATGCGTACTTATTATCATAACTGTGAAAAAAGCATTTATTTCAAATCAAGTCGCTAATAAATACAATTAGTGCAAAATGCTACAGATTTATTGGTGGAAATTCTAAACAATTTGAATTATTATAGGAATGTTGTATGTTAATTAAAAATTTAAATCCTTAAAAATTTAAGCCTTTTTGTAAAACAAACGCCATAAAATAATTTTAAAATAAGAAGTTTTCGAAGAATATTTTTTCGTAGGATTATGAGCTTCCTTGGGTGGGAGATCCAGTGCAGTATCCTTGTATACTATTATATAATACAAACTTACTGTTTACTATTTATGTAAAACGACAATGGCTTATATATCCGTCCCTTCCATAGAACTGTGTCTTAGGTTACCAAAAGCTTATACGATATTTCCAAACAAGTTATTTTATTATTATTAATTGGTTTTTAGATCGACCATATCAATATTAATTTTTATTTAACAAAACGTACTTTTGACGAATTGTAAACATTTCAATATTTTTCAATGCGCTCGTATATCGATAACTAGAATTAAATTAATAAACAAAGTTACAGCAAACAACTTCACTAATCTTAAAATAATTGTTTTAGACGTGCAAAAATGATGTACTATAAAATATCCAAGAATTCATTATAACGGAAAACTGTTTTCTGGATTGTTACTGAAGAAAAGAGCAGAGAAAATAATAATTTGTTTTGTTCAAATGTTCTGATATGATGCACATTAAATACAATTTATTTTGCTCAACTTATTAATGCTTATAGTTATAATCATTTATTTCTAGTATTACTAGAGTAAAAGGTCAGATTTCTTAAATGAGAATGTAAAATGTATATTATTTGTAAAAAAGAGCTGTACAAATCGGCAAAATAAAAATCCGCGCGTATACAATGACTGTTTTTATAAGTATTTAACCTAAATCTTAATCAAAGTCCCAAAAAAAGGATGATGGGTAAGAAAGTTGATTAGAGTTGGTTCGGAGTTTAGAGCCTCCTCCTTTACTTTTTTCAATTTTATAATTCATTTTATTTTATTATTTATGTTAATTAATTTTATAATTCCATAATATCGCCATTTTTTAGACATTTTTTTTATCTGTTATGTCAGACACATGCTGACAACATTTTACGATTTTATATCAACATAAGTCGACGTAAACAAAGTCGAATCTTGGATACTATAAAGCTTTTATAAGACTGAACAAACTTTGGATACTTTTGTACATATTATCAAAAGCTCTAATAGAGTTCATCCTAAGTTCAAAACCACTAAATATCCCTAAATTTTAAAAAAATGTATAGGTAAATCAAAAATAGGTACTCCAAGGTAAGTAAATAATAATTTTTTAATTAGGTATATGGTATCAGCTCCTATGTCATAGTTTCATAGACTCTATGATTAACAACAAAAGATGCATATTTTTGATAATAATATTGAATTCAATCCATTTCATTTATAAATCTTATAGGTATAACTTTAATCAATTGAAAAAACGGATAAGTAATAAATTTTTCTACTTCCGATCTTTGTTAAATAAGTAATTAAATTTTAAATTATATTTAAGAAACACAATACTTAAATAATTAATTTTAATGGAATAATCTGTGCTTTACTTACACATTTTGTACTGTATGGTGTATAAAATTATTTAACCCTCTGCCAAGTTCTGTGGTTACCATCAATTTGAGATCATTAATTAACTTGTTTCCCCATGACTTCATTAAATTGTTTTGTATGAAAAACTTTCTAGTCACTGTAATTAATATATCCGACTCAAGGCCATTTATCTGAGATATGTATTTCATCATAGTGTTAATACCCCCCCCCCCCCCCCCCCCCCTTCTATAGTCCTAAGCTAAATAAAAAAGCTAAGTTAAATATTAACATAATTTCCCCACACAATTTGGTCATGTTGAAGTTATAAAACCGACCAATGGTTTTTGCAAAATTTTGACATAACATATTTTGTAGGTAGCTGATAAAGCTGACAATAGCCTAAAGTATTCTTGCGAAGGACTCTGGAATATGTTCTATGCTTACAGCATCTGCTTCAAATGTATAAGATTTCTTCATCTATTTGCGCTAAATTGACAGTTCCGCCGCCCACACTCACATTTCTTTCCTCAAAATAATCGTTTTCGGCAGATTAATTTTCCTTAATTCCTTCTCCTTTTTTATTTACCATACAAAACACACATGCTTAACGTAACTGTATTTTCAGGAATTTTGGGTGCATTCGCCATTCATAAATCATGACAGCATTTTCGGGAAAACCGCAAACGAAAAACTCTATGGCAACTAATTAACTCAGAGGACTCGGCCCGGGAACAATGAGCGCAGGAGGTTTTCCTTTTCACAGTAAGAACTAAGAAGCCCAGGTCTTTGAATTAATTAAGGGAAAGTATAAAAACCTCAGGATGTAGAAGTGCTGTTGCTCAGGTCATTATAGAGCATGAGTAGGTATTCCTGGATTGAAAAGTACTTCAGAAGAATTGTGAAATTGTTTAATAATCACTTTCATGACTCGATGCCGCAAATATGAATATTGATTGTGATTTTCTGTTTTAATTGTTCAATTGACGCGTATTAAGTTCGTAGAATATTTATGCACGAAATATGCCATATCAAACTGTTTGTGTCCTTGGCAACTTATCGGACATGAAAACGCAGTGTCCTGTAAATGAATTGCGATTCGAATTCAATGTAGAGAAAAACTTGCAACAACAAAAAATGCTTTAAATCGAAAACGCCTGGTAGAAACATAAAACACGGATTTATTATTTTTTGTTACATACAATCGTAAATTTACATTACATATTTACATAATGTACCTAAAGTACAACAGTAATTTTTTGATTTGTTGAAAAATACAATAATAATTTATTTTCGTTCCAATTAAGAATTCCATTTCGAAAACTGCAAATATTATTCACAAGATTATAAACATTTTAAATAAAACCACGTTTAAACTCATTAAATTGTAGTTTACAACATTTTGCGTCAATAAAAGGCTTTTAGTAATGCTCTATTAACACGCTTTTGATTTCTGAGGGAAACTAAACGGCAGTAAAAGTCCCTTGGCAACAACAGCTGCAAAATCTGCACACAATGTGCATTATCCGATTTTTTTTTTTTTTTTGCTACACAATGAAAACAAAGTCGAAAATTTCACCGTGCTGGAAAAACTTTTATGCCATGTAAATAAATTAAATGAATCCTGGAGGTAATAGGCCGTGTCCTGTTGGTCTTAATTTATTTACTCCAGACACCGGTATTCTGTGCAGTTCCCATGGCCAATGGGAATTCGTGACTTGAAAACTTTGTTCAACCCTTACAATTACAAAGGGTGGCGCAAATCTGAGTCAATTTTAAACGGTGCTTTTGGAAGGGTTTCTCTCCACATCGAACCAAGGAATTTCTGATGTAAATTGTAAATCGAAACTGCTGCTTGAAGCAATTGCAGCAAAAATAATTAATAATAATTATTTAAATATTCCACGCAACATTAGTTGATGTTATACCATTTTCAAAACAACCCTTGTCCGAAGTTGCATCCACGCTAAATTCGCAATCAAAAATTGAAGCATTTTTATACCTTTACAAATGTCTTTTGGAAAAGCATTTATAGCTATTATGATAATATTATGATTATTGAAACATAAAACACGTAAGACAAGGCCCAAGGACGCGGCCGGGAGGAGGGGGGAGGACAGAGGGGTTTAGACCTATAAAATAAAAAAAAGTATCGCTCACGATTATTTTAAACCCATGAAAGGAATCACATCACATCATCACATTTCTTTAATGAAATCATATGCCAAAACAACTATTTTCTAATATTTTTCGTTAATTTTCATACTCTTAATGACTTATATAGGTTGTTAAGATTTAGATGAATGAAAGATGATTAAAAGCATTTAAGTTTGTTTGATAAATATGTATTGGTAAAATTTGACATCTTTATAGTATACTTAAAATGACTTCTATAGGTATACTCCTCAACTATGAAAAATGCTTATACAAAATTTTCATAATAACTTAAGATTTTAAGATCGGAAATACATTAAAATGGCGTTTTGTGAGGTCATATTTTTAAAATTTTCCGGGGTAGGACCCCCGTACCCCCCGTTTTGCTAGGAGGTATTCCATAGCGCCGACCGCCCGGCAAACTGACGCCTCCCGAAATATTTTTTTGACTACGGCCTTGAGACAAGCCACTATTTCCAAAACATGCATAACGTTTGCGCATTTTTGTTGTTCTAATAATATATGAAATAAAAACTTTGATCAAAGGTATAAAATAATTCATGACTTCACACTCTTAATTACCTAAGGAGGAAATAAGTCAAACTGGAGCACTAGATTTACGACTGTACAGTATTAAAAAATTTAACACTCTTTCTTATTACGAGCAATTTAACATCCTTTTCAGCTATAAACTTCGAAAGTTTTACAAATGACGGGTGCTAAAAGCACAGAGTATTTCAACTTATTCGAATTTACGGTGCATTTCGTGTCACTCGATTTATTAAAGCCATTAAATAACAAAAAGTGGAATTTGGAAAAAAAAATTTATGACTCGTGCTGAACCAAAACGCATCAGATACGCTTTGGCACACTCAAAATTTCATTACACTGTCATAAAGGCTGGAATAGCCGCCATTTCCTTGGAACTCCTCTCATCGTTTCCATCCTAAATCGTTGAAGCAATCACATTTAAATTACATCAATGTAGCTTTTTTTAGCTATTTGGCAATCTAGGCCCTGATCACACATTACCAACGCAATATCAAATCGGGAATGAAATTAACAAGCACAAATTCGTCCCTCTTTTGAAGAAAGACCACTTCTTGTGTGGGAGTGTCCTTGAATTTTTTCAATTGCATTTTATTTGCGATCACACAAAGGTGTATCAAGACCACTCGTGAAATCATTGACTCTTTAGTTCTTTCAGTAAACAAATCCGTGTTGGCAAGAGTTCAATTGGCAATTGAGCCTTGCACAACTCCTGTCAAATATTTGCTTACGTACCTACGTTTTATATTTTCGAAATCAACAGTCGTCCAAGCAATCGTCTGCAATCTTGTCACAATTCGAATCGATATAATAGAATTGGCAGGATAGGGCTATGACTTTGGTCTCAAACAGTGGTTATAGTGTTAATTCGAATCCTCACCGCACTCCGCACTGGCGCAAATCGATCCCAAAACAGGATACGGTGAAGTTACGGTCCTTTGGTGACACAAATAAAATTAATTAATTCTGAGCAATTGTAGCTGCGGATGTGCAGTTCAAATTGAAGCATACTCCTATGACTGAAATTGTATGGCGTGTTCCGGATTAACTGCTCAATGCGGGTTTCCTGACCCTGTTCGAATGCGAGCATGTGTACCAGTTAATTAATGCGTGGGATTAGGTAAATAAATTTCAATGTTGCGATGTCCTCAATTAAACACACTAATTAATTAATGCCATCCATTCATGACGCTTATCGAATTGAACTCAGATTAATTTGTGTGTGTGTTCGAACATTTCCGGAAACAAATGCTAGTAAAATGATTTTATTGTGCGAAACGTCATAAACAAAATAATTAAATTAATTTTTATATGAAAAAGAGAAATTGAGAAACTTGAGATCAAACTTAATTAATTCATTTATGAGTTTATGTCCATAGTTGCATTTAATTAATTTTATTGAGTGTTTTAGAGTAATAATATTTGTAATATAATTGCTTTTACTGCTATGCATAACATGAAAATATAGCAAAATATTTCAATTTAAAAAAAAATTTAGAATTTTCGAAATTTTGTACGGCAGTTTTATTTATGAAAGATTTCATCCGTTCCTTCTGTGATAATGGGATAAAATTTGATAGAATGCATTGTCATCGACAACGAGTAATGGCATTTATTATTATAATACAATAAATCGAATCTAATATTGTTTGAATTGAAGGCGACTTTACGATTTTCACTTTATAGCATTTATAAAAAACAGAATTCCTTTATATCACTGACTACAAACACATCCAAAAAACATCAACGAAATCATTCCAACAAAAATAAAATCAATATAATTTAATTTACTTTAACTTTGTGTACAAGTTCTTAACCGCAAACTGCAAAAATAAAACGAGTCTTTTCCGACTGAGCATTTGAACATTAATTAATTATTCCAGCATAATGTCTAAATGACACAACCAACTTGACACAAATAGTTACAGAAAATATTTTACTCTTCTGCGGAGAAATGTAGTCGACTCACTTGTCTCTTATAACATCTAGTAAAAGGAGTTCGCTTTGAAAATTCCCCTCAGAGTTTTCCGCTCGAGAGTTTTAGTACCAGAAGCTCTTGTTTGCGTATAGAGACCACAAATCAAATTCTCATAATGTAAAATAAATTTAATAGGTGTGATTTGTTAATGAATGTTATATTTATATGAATTATATATATTATTATTTTTATTATGGATTTTATTCTATAATTGGTTATAATTTTTTGAATGCAAATTAACAAAAAAAAAAAATTATTTAAATTGAATGTAATCAATTTGATTCAATTATTTTACATGTTTTATGAAATAGATGGCAAAATAAAACATCTAGACTGGAAAACTTATTTTCAAGTAAAAAAATTTCCATAATAAAAAAACAGTAATTAATTAAATATTTAATGAAAAGTTCTATAATACTTTATAAAACATTGTTTGAGGATTCATGTTACCTGTGAAATATTTTGAACAATGGAAACTTTAGCAAAGTTTTGAAAACAAAAGGATCCGAATCCCCTATTAAGTACTAACTGCACTCTATCTCAGAACAAGGATAATATCTTTAAATTGAAGATCTGTTAAACTTTAAAGAGCTCTGCCACAAACTAATAAATTCCCGAAGCAAACACTCACAACTATGACTAGCAATTTGTTTACATAATCATACGTCACAGCATTTGTCGAAGACGGAGACTTTACAACAAAACATATATTTGGATTAGGTTTGAATACCAAGTAGAGAGGGGAATCGACTCGGGAGAACATTCTAATCCTTGCTGCACGTGACTCTTATTCACTGTTCTAGTAAGCTAATTCGAATGATTTATGCCGTTGGGTAGCGCCATATGCGGCCATGTCTACAAGCCCGGCATTGCATTTATCGCAGTAAATCGTGCACTCCCCAAAGACCATTTTATGCAAATGGAACCCAATGCGACGGCATTCGACATTCAAATCGCGATTATGATTTGCACAAGTGTTTAATTTGAACTTTTTTCATTGCAAACAAAAATTTTATTTCAATTTTGTTGCCATTTTCCTAAAAATTTCGATAAAATTAGTAAGCAGCACAGGCTGCTTAAAATTGCATATTGCCAAAAATATTCGGCTGTTTCGCATCAAAGAATTTAAATTGCGCTTTTTTGCATTCAGAGCACTCCTCTTTTAAAAATTGAATTTATCGATTTCCTTCCGTTTTGGCCGAATGTATCGAAGAGTCGACCGCTGGGCGCTGGGCCCATTCAGGACTGCAATTATCTTGGATTGGGGCATGTACCATAGCTGGAGTGCAGCAACCAGGAGATTGCCCGCAGGATATTCGGGCAGTCGACGGGAACACGAACGACAAAATGTTTCACGCTTGTTTGCAAAAGATGTAATTAACCGATGGCACCCCGATTGCTAACGTATGAAACGACTTCCAAAAAAGAAAACGTTTTCTTGAAGTGTCCTTTCAACCAACAAAAACACTTCCCAAAGTATTTTTTGATGAAACGTGGAATTTTTTAAAAATGCTATTTAATTTCATTCATCAAAATTTAAGCGGATAATAAGTTGATAAACTATAATAATTGGTTCTATTTATTGTATTTGGAGAGGTTTCGAAAATTACGCTTAATGAAAACTAATCCCGGGTGAACTTCGAAAGTTCTTCGAAGAAGATATATTTATAAGACTGTTGAAGACGGATTACTTTGAATGAGTAGTGAGTTTTCCTAGGAGGCCATCATAAATTTATTTATTTTATACCGAGCCACTTGCCAATTAACTTAATTTGCATCTCGGCAAACTTCACTTGCCGAGAACGCAGTGAAAACTTAGTATGAAACTACAGCTCGGCTGCTCGGATAATACTACAACCCCCCCCCCCCCCCCCCACACACACCAACAAGAGGGCATGTCAGAGCTTGAACTTCATCTTGTAGTTTGAATTTATTAGTTGTTTTATAGAATCATGATGTGCACATCAAAGTTTATTAGAGTACAGCAGAGTAATGAAACATCATTTAACTTCCCCCGCAAACAACAAGTTTTGATATTCTTTTAATAAAGGCGAATTTGTGTTCTTGAAAGTTTTATTAAATTACAACAAAATTTTTCTCGTATAGGTTTTTGTGATTGGCAAAAAGTTTAGATTCGAACATTGTTCGGGACCAATAATATTATTATTTATGACACTTATGACAAGAAAATAAATGATAAGAAAATAGAAACTGTAAACAAGACACAAGTATTTATTAAGTAAAATTTTAGTTATTTACGTTTACAAACGTGGAACAAACAGTGTACAGAAGCTTAATTAAATCTCATCCCATTGCATGAAGGCAAACGATGATGAAAAATATAGAAGTGTAAGGTACAAAAGGCATTAGAGCTCGAAAACATTATTTTTTTTACTTTATTTTTAAAGTATAAATTTCGACTACAATTGCATAATTTTGTCGGAATTGCTCTCAATGTGCACATTTTCCTGAGCAGAAGGTGAAAGTAAGTGTGCAGCGCAACTAATGCATCTCAACTGTATGCAACCTGCTGTATATAATGCTTTGTAAGAGTGTGCAACACTTCAATAAATACAAAAAGCTATATAAAATCACTCCAGGCTTCACTAATTAAGCAGGTCGCTCAACTGTCCTAATAGTAGCTATTTTTCGATTTATTTGAAATATACTTGGAAAATTTTTCGTTGGTACTTATGCGCTTTGTGTCCTTTTTCCATTTCGAATATTTTCAGTTAAAGGGTTTTTAACTATTCCCCTGAAGATTGTGTTCCCTTAAAATAAATACGAAACAGAGTTGTGTTAAAGCTAAAACGAAACGAGTCTTTCAAAATGTAATAAATCGAATGCCAACAGAAATGATTTGAAAGTGAAAAAAATGTTTCCCGGGATTTTCGGTACAGTTATTTACGACACACACGTTCACACTTTACCAAATGAACAAAAACGCATATAGTAAGTTATTAACAAAAAATCATCTCGTGCAATTTCTCATAACATCAGGGCCACCTGCACCTGTCTTTTAAACTAAAAACTTTATCCGGATAAACTCTTTTGTTACTGCGAAATCCTCCCGGAAAACTTGGAAAAGTATTCAAGGAGATTAAAAGTCGTATAACTTGGCCAGGAATACGAATTCCATTAAGGACTGCAGAAAATAACAAGGGAAAGAAAATTGTAAAATTAATTGGATTTGATCAGCTTTATTTATCTTTAATAACTAAGGGTGAAATCTACTCTTTGCACCTGAAATGTGCAATAATGACTATATTTATAAATGTATATTACGTGACTTATCAGTTTTCCACAAACATAAATCAATCATCAATTTATTTACACGACACACCAAGAATTAAGTGGTTAGATCCTGCCGTCAATTTCATGAGGGAAACTTTCCGTGATTTACGATTCCTCGGAAAATAATGCCAATAGGGTCGATACAGTGTGTTTGTTACTACATGTACAATGCAATGTACATTGTACATACTTTACTGAAATGATAGTATTACGTAAATTAGAATATCTCATGACATGCAAGGATTCATGGATGGACAACACAAAAACTGAAAAAATTGAAGAGACAACGCTAAGTAAAATCAAATGACTGGCTACTTCTACCTCATACATCTATATGCCCGGGGATGGTGGTGGGAACAAAGGGTCTGGCTCAAATATATGATGGTTGTTTGACAATAAACGTGCCGAATAATGTCTTACGTTTTGCAAATTTTTAATCTAGCTTATTAAATAAGCCCAATATTTTTACTTTGTGGAATTCACCGCAGCAAAGTACGGGTATGTATTGATGATAAAACTTTGCCGTGCAAAGCCGGGTATATAAGCTGCACATATTACACATATAAAACAGTTCCTAGAAAGCTAAAATTAGGAATGAAATTACTATTGAAATTAATATTGAATATTAAGACTATAGCAGGTCTACCCGGTTTCACTTCTGAATAATTAGTACTACTCCAAAACGCGACGTATATTACATATCACATTATATAGTATATAGCGTAGGTCGGGTTACAATAATTGCTGTTTAGTTCTGTTCAGTCAAGGGTGATTTTGGGGAGTTGAATTAGGATGGAAATTGCTAGTTCTCATTAAATTTTTTTTCTAACCTAGGCGAAACACCAATCTTCATGAATTTTTAACTTCAAAAATGACGAATAATCATAGAAACTTTCATCATCTAGTTTACACCCTTAGGGATTGAATTTCAAAATATCCTGATACTCGTGTTTCTTTATTTCTAACAAAAGTCCAAATAAAAATCTTTTTGTATTTTTTACTTCAAAAATGGCAACTTACAATACAAATTTTCATCCCCTATTTTACCCCTTTACGGGTGCAATTTCAAAAATTCTCACTTACCGGTTATCCATATCGTTAGGAATGCAGTGTAAAATTTTCAACCAATTAGGTAGACCGGTTTGGTCTGTGTTTTGTCTGTCAATCACTAGTCACGGAACTATTTTATATATATAACACATATTATATAGATTAACCAAATACACCGAAAATTGGCTTTATACTACTTAATTGGTATAGTCTTAGACCCAGGTTAGTTTAAGCACAAAAACAGAGTGACGCTAATGGACTGTCTCCTCGAAAATGTGTGAACATGAAACTTTACTTTTGCTTTTGTTAAAAAATTTCACTTTTAAAGTAGTAATAAAATAATATTTTTGTAACGCCGCGCCGCAACCGTTATAAGTAAATCACCTTTTCTTTAATTTACCACTACTCACTTACGTATTTATTTTCAAAAATTATAAATTACAAATAATTTTTTTGATATTCTGCCTGTAAGTAATTAAAAAACTTTTTAATATAGCAACAATATTATTAAAAATATTTTTCATTACATGCTGGTGCAAAATAAAAGCAAATAACATTTCAATAAATATATTTTATAAACGACAACTTTTTAGCACCTCTACTGGAACTGCACATAACACTTATAATTCGTGATTCGCCATTTATTTAAACTAGGCTTAGTGCAAACTACTTTTAGTGATGACCACCTTGTTTAGGGAGTGCGGCAGTGCAACGGTGCAGTTGTCTCGCGTTTCATCAACATTCTCCTCAATGAGGGGCCCTCACGTTTACGAGGAACATTGCATAAGTGTATGCTCCTTGCAAGACCTTAAAATCATACCAAAAATAGTAAAATTAGCACAACTAAATACCTCATTTTTCACACAGAAACAAAGATTAGAAGAGTTAGATCCTGAAACCCTCCAATGGAGAACGTATCTGGGTGCTGCGCCTTCATGAGGAGCAGGAGCACCATTTTCTTGTTCGAAATACTGTCCAGCTCATACCAGTAACTGTCGTACAAAGCTGTAGCAAACTCCTCTGTTTTCGTAATAATCATTTGTCCCGCCAAACAGTATAGATACACAATGCAAAGTATATAAAAAATTGGAATCAATAGTTTTCCTGCACCGTCCTGCAAAAGATTCAATTCAGAAGAAGATTCAATAAACAAAAACTTAATTACCACAAGAACCTCCGAAATAAAGAAGCACAACATTCCAGTTGACGTTATGATTATTAATAATAGAGACATTTTAAAAACCTTTCTGCAACGCGTCATAAACACGGTGAGGTTGCTTTGTGTCTTTGCAATATCCTGCAGGAGGTTTGTTTGTTTCTCCTCCGTGTTATACTCGCTCGTTTTGTCTCCAATTAAATAGGAATGACGAGTGCAAAGCTCTATTTGCGATGATGCAAACGCAGAAAACAGAAACAACAAAATGTCGCAAATTGTAAAACATGTAAGGAGAACGAAACTTTCAAAAACTATAAATAAATAATTCATTTCATATCCTGGATGATTTTTATAACTATAACCATTAAAAATAATATTATTAATGTTCAAATTAATTAGGAATTATTTAAATAATTACGGCATTCCAATTATAGGTACCGCCAACGGGAGTTTCATGTCCTTCGGATGCAAAAGAGGTAACAAGGAATACATTCCTGCGCATCCAATGCCTATAGCAATTATAATTTGAACTCCTCTGCTGCGGTTATTTAATAATTATTTAATCAAGTTTTGAGCAATTTAACAATATATAATACTTAATGATTTTGCAATATTTTATGCCCACTTCACGACAAATGTTGCTTCCTGTTTCGAAAATCACAGTAGATCTTTCAATGCACTCACGCAAGATGTGGAAATCCTTTCGATAGTACACAATCAGCAAAGCTTTAAACAAACCCTTTACAAAAATAGAAAGTTTTGTTTAATAAACTAATATTATTTTAAATTTGACGGAAATTTGTAATTTACCTGAAATCCAGCAACAACACACGCCAATGATTCCGATTGATCAGAAGATCCTCTCCTGTGCGTGAATACACTTGCATAACATGAACAAATTGTGAAAAACAAACAAACTATTGTGGCAAAACAGAATTTTAATCGTGACACAGTTTCATTATCTGGGTCCTTAAAAATCGGATATGAAACCAATTCCATTATTTTCGAAACCAAGTCTAACAGAGGCAGCCAATTCGAAGATCTGAGGCTGAAGTACCTCAAATATTTTTGCTTCAATTGTCTCAAAGTCAACATCTTCTCCTACGTGGTGTCAATGAGGAACTAACGCACACGATGCAAGGAAGTGCAGCAGGAGTAGAAGACAGGGACATCCACGTAATCTTTTTTAAATATTTAATGGAATGGAGTGGATGCAACCGGGCAGGGGCGCCGATTGAAACGACTTACGGGGAGGGACCCCGTTTTTTTAATAACAAATTTGAAAGTAAGTGCCGGGGACCCGGGACAATCCCGATTTTTACATTCCGCCGTATTTTAAAAGAAGTTCACTCAAATTAATTTTTAAAAATTTATACGAATACATACATTTAAATCATTTTCTTTAAAAAAAAATACCGTCATACTATTATACAATTCTTTTATTTTTCCATAGAGTTACAGAGATGCTCCGGCCTTCCCCTGCCCCTCTATTTAGACGCCCATGCAACAATGTATCGTTTTTTAGTCTAGCAGAAAATATACGCCTCCTCAATGACTTAATTACTCGTGTAAATGTGTCTTTCAAGTTAAGGAACTTATGCCGCAAGGAACTGCGTTATTATGCGTTCGAAAAGCAGGAATTGCGTTGCTTTAACGATTGATGACAGCATGGCAACAACAAAAAAGGGGAGGAGAATTTCTCTCCGGCTTGGATAACTAAGGTCTAAGTGTCCTACATTTGGATGGAAACGCGATAATTAACAACCAATAATGAAGAAGGTTTTTAAATGTAAATTGATTTTTATATTATACCTTAATGTGGATGGACTCTTAACATAATCGATATTGTCACCTTGAAACGAAACTGTAGCTGAATCTATCTATTATTTGACCTGGAACAAATTGCAAACAGAGGATTTTCAACTATCCATGGATCATGGGTGATTTTATCCTCCACAATATAAATACAAAAGTTTACCAAAATCGGACCAGTCATACCGTGACAAATTAAAAAACAAAATGGCGGTCTCTAACATCTTGTCATCTTCAATGATATTAATATTATAGCTCATAAACATCTGAAAAGGAAAACTTCCGCACACCGATAAAAACATTGGCACTTACAGCGAGAACTGGGCGTCCAATGTCGTTAATAATGCCGGCTTCGGGGAAAAAACTTCTTCGAAATCTACCTGTTTAGACTTAAGAAAATAAATTTTGCAACAAAAATTAATTTTAACTAATTTGCCTTTCTCATTTTCGCATAAATTGCACTTGTTAATTAAAAAATCAAAAATTAAAATTTATTGTCTAGACTTCAGAATTCAATCATTGCAATTAATGCATTTTTCCGGGCTCCAATTTCACGCAGCCAATCAAAAACTGCAACAAGGGGAATCGATTTGCACATTAGCGTCGATCCCAAAAAATGCACAGTTGACCAAAAGGTCATTCCACTGCACGGGAACCAGCAACATTCCAAAAAAGGTGCAAACTTGCAAGTTCAGCATACAAGTGCAATGTCGTGCCGTGCCGCGTGATCGAGGGCCCGAATTACCTAATTATAATTGTAGTAGTAAGTCGAAATTTGTATAAATTTGTCAATTGATTAGAATAAATCATCAGTTATTTGCAATCAGTCAAGGCGTTTAAGTGAGTTAACATCAACTTACTTTTCAGCTTTTCAGTAATAACTTACTACCCAAAACTAAGCGTTCTGGTACAAGCACCAGGTACGCTCTCAACAATCAGTCAAGGTAGAAGCACCTTGATCTGAACTCTTTCTCTGGAAGTAAAGTAACTTCAAAGCACTACCTAATATTGCTATATTAAAATTTATATAGCATATTGTAGGTATTAAAAACTTAAGCCGAAAATTTCCTTTTTAGGTTGATTTCGAAGAAAAATCTACCTATTGAGATGTATACCTTGTCACGACTTTCGAAAAATTCTTTCATATAGTTTTTCGTTTCATGCCCCTTCCTGAATGCGAAAGCACCCCCCGTTCGAAAGTTTATATATATACCTTATACCTATATATGTATATATTTATATACAGGGTGTTTCAGACCACCCGTCCACCCCTAAAATCTCACGAAATTTACATCCGATTGGAAAATACAAAAATACGTGTCAAATATTTTTTGAAAACCCATCCGATGACATCAAACTTGACCCCCCGCCACTACCCCAATGGGTGTGGCGGGGGGAACTTTAAAAAGTTAAATGTGAACCCCTATTTTTTTGCAGATTTGAATTCCTTGCATCAAAATAAGTAACTTTTGTATGAAACATTTTTTATTATCATTGATTATCAAAATATATATTGTCTGTGGTATAAGTTATGAGGACGTCGCTACGGTAGTAACAGTGGCGTATTGGTAACCACATTTTAACGCCACGACCGACATCGCTACAACCCAAATGTGGACGACAGTCGACAAATGCTAATTGGGTACAAATAAACCAGAGGAATTGCTAGCGTGCGATGGGGTTTGCGGTAATTTTTTCCACGCAACATGTCTAAAACGCAGCTCTAGATCTTTAGCCTCAAGTCTTACAACATGCACTGAATGCGTTGAGATAAAACCCTGCCATGCTCTAAGATTTTTGAAATGCATTACTGAACGACTCGATGCATTTGATTCTGTGCAATCACTAATAGCTATAGCGAATAACTAGAAGTTTACTAATCTTTCGACAAGCTGTAGCCTGGAGATGGTCTCAGATGAGCTTAATTCACTAAATGGTAAGAACTGGTAAAATAAGTGAATTTTTAGTCAAATAGGGACCAACTTCTCACACACAACCAAGAAGGGGACCCAAGCACTAGCAATTTTATCCTAACCGGAGGACACCAACGAAGAGGTAAAGCTAGCACTTGTATAGGACTCAATGCCCAATGGCTATAGTATTAAACGGTGGCGCATAAGAATATGATTGTCTTCTACAGAACATCAACAAGATCAATGTTGATCCCTAACCCTCATTAAAACAAAACTTTTTTTTTTACTATCAGTAAAATTGAAGCTAAACGAGCACAATTTTCGCCGACTTTATGCCACCACAGTCTCAATCCAGACTGAAAATCTGATTTTTTAGATATATGTGTAATACTCGTAAGTGTAGGAAACGCGTGCATTGTGACTTGAGTCGACAGATATGCTTCGCTTGAAGCACACTTTGCTATAAATAGCTCACAGCATAATTATATTAATTAAGCCGGAATCATAAAATAGCAAAAATGTCACATTTATAAGCAACATATTTTTGTGAAATCGAGTCACACATTGGAAATTGTCGGAGTCGCACGATAGAAAATTATTAAAATTGCTTATAGGTAAATGTGAAGTTTTTGCTGTCGTCAGACTCCTGCTTTAGCGTATAAAAACGGACAACTCCTTGAAAACTTAAGACTACACAACAATTATCATATAAAATTTAAAGCATGATTTTTCGAATCACAAATTACAGAAAAGGATTCGACTTGATTCAAGCCAGCGCATTAAATATTTACAATGACTTTAAAGGACGTGAACACTGATATTCAGAACTAATTAAGTTACAAAACAGTTATGCAAGGTAAATACATACTTATTACTGAAAACAATGTAACTACTCGTATCTAGAGTAATTACTGAACGCATCACCATAATATAATATATTGGATTGGTGTCTCTACTTATTTTTATATAAAAATGAACCCCGTTTGGTGAATTCTACATGACAAGTAAAGCAAAATCCTGTGGAAATAATAATTACAAAATTAGCCTCGCAAACTCTGGAAAAAAATCCTTGAATTGATTTTAGGGAACATAACATTAATAATGGCGTGAATTTATTTTCTACAAAAAAGTTTTACAATATTTTCTGAGTTGAAATGCTTTAAAAATTATATTACATTAAAGAGACATTGCTATTTTTTTTTTGTGAAAGGATCCAAAAGAATATTAAACTGCAGTCAGAAATGGTTTGTTTTTAATTACACATAACATTAACAATTGAAGAACGACTGAATAACAGTAACACTTATCATCTTAATCTCGTCCATTATTTGAAAGCTCTGGTTATCCGAAGAAATGAATTGCACTCCAAACAAGATATTTATACCCCTTTAGTGCCCCATCTACACCACCAGTTTCTTCAGCTTGTACTTTAGTAAAATATATAACTATCCGTTTATTCAACGGATACCACAATTGTCGATATATCAGTAGCATTCAAGGACAATAAATCAACCATCCACCGCAGACCGTTAACCCTAACCCATATGTGAGACATATATGAATGCGGTGCTTCAATAAAGGATGGCAGCAATACATCCTACTAAGCTTTTATCAGAGATAAAAAGATGCCCTTGCATTGCAAGGTCTAGAAATATTGCTGCATATGGGGGGAAGTGGCAAAGTCTCGGAAGACTTATTCCAGTTATTTATTACTGGTAATAATTATTTAGGTACCACATATTTTGACCAGATTTACTTTCTCCGTAATATGAGAGTTTTGCATTCCTCGATCATTTTCGTCTCTTCTATTTTCTATCGGAATTTTCTGATCGCCTGCAAAATGTTCAATGAATTGTTATGGCAAAAGGACATATTTCGTGAGAAAGGAATTCAGAACGATAAATATCTGCAAGGAATCTGTGTGAACATTTTCGAGCTCATGTGGAGCATCATTCTATATTTACCATTATTGGAACATCCAACCGCACAGGAACGTGAACAGCATTTAAACTTTTCAAAACTCCTTACACAAGAGCGACTTATTGAGGTCCACATTTGATGACGCCCTGCGGAAGAATACAGTTATTTGACGCCTCTCCCGCAGGAGTCACTATTTATGTCAAGTTTTGTTTAAGTTATTTCAAGCATAGTTCGATTCGAGTGGTGAATTTTCCTCAAATTTTAATGCATATATACGCATTATTAATATACAGATTATTTTGTACCGATGTACCAATATGTCCTATGACCCACAATGGAAGACTAAAGTGTACGAGTATGTTCAATAAATGTTCAATAATGCTAAATTCCCCCCGTAAAATGCTCTTCTAATATTATGACTGAATACATTTTTCTCATGTATTATATGCAGTAGGAGTAATACCCATATCCACATTTTGAATTCGGGTCAAAAGTTCTACATACAATGTTAAGAATTATGTTAAAAAAAAAAAAAAAAAAAAAAAATCTTAATTGATTGCGTGAATATACTTCGTAAGTCTCATAAATGCGCTTTTATTTCAGAAATAATCCGTAAAAGTGTATTATGACTTTTTTCAATCCCTCAGTCAATTTTTCCTAATCCCATAAATGCACCACGATTCACGCTTTATCCGCAAATGCGATGAGTTTCCGTCATCACCGCCACTGACCACCATATGCTGAATTTCTTGTGTCACAAGATGGAATCAATATCTAAAGCAGACATTGGACGGTATCCAACTGGCCACGCTGGACGACACTGAGCCGGTTGTCGTCAAGTCAATCAACGAACTGAATCGATTGCCACTGGGACTTCGATTGCCCTAAACGATCCAATAAACAATAAAAGACAATTTGGTGCAACTTCAGTGTTGCACCCGAATTGAACGACCGGGAAGAATTGTTCCATTTTCAGTATTCCTCTCAGGACAATTGAATTTCTTTCAGCGATGGCAATTTCACTTGGAGTCTCAAGCACCTGCAGGAGTGGCGAAATCAAATTTTCAATCATGAAACTAATTTAAAATTTTAATTAGTTGAAGTTGTTATTTAAATGCATTAAAGTTGTACGATATAATTATTCGGAATATAAATTTTTCGTGTTTTTTGGATTACATTCTTAAATAAAACGAGATCTTAAAATCATTCTTAGTTTTTTTTTCACTTCAACTAAAAATTAATGTGTTTACTTTAATATTTGGGGTTTCATATATGAAGCATCAGGTGGAATCTTCCGATATTTTGGATTTTAGAACCTGAACCCTTATGAAAAAACCATCCGACAAGCTTTTTCATAGTAATCACGAACAGTAAGCAAAACTTGAGAAATGGCCTTTTGGAATCCCATAAGTTTTATAATGTCCATTTAATATATTCATCTATGGCACTTTTTTCAAATCTTTCACTCGAAATTTATTTATCAATAAAGAAACGATTCTCAAAAAATGAAATTTTGGTATAATGTTATAGATTTAAATACTACATTTTAAAGATAAAATGCAAAATTCAAAAGACTTAAAAGTACTCTTTGTCAGTAACAATAAAATTGTGTAAAATTTAAATATTGTTATCCTAAAATTGTTTGTACATTTGTACAATATCATCCTCCTATGGAATCAGAAGAACGTATGCAATGAACAAAATTAGATTTAAGATAAATTTCAGTTGGATTCTCTTCTGATATATCACAATTGGACCGAAATTGCAAAATATAAAATCCAGAAAGTTTCATAAACACCAAAACTTTAGCACATTCTACACTCTACAGTAACAAATTGAGACCAACATTCGAAAGTTCAACAATACTTTTCATATGAGGTCCTTTCAGTGAACATTTGAAGAAAAGTTTTTCAACCAACTTTCCATATTGCACTTGATAGAAATTTTAAATCAGAAACATATAAACTGAAAATGCCTGAAATATTTTCAACCGGAGGAAGATTTTCCTTACGGTGCCGTGCAGGAGCGAAAAACTTTTCAAATAAGAGCTGAATTGCAAATGCAAATAAAAATGCTCAAGTTTCGAAGTGCATCTAACTCTTTTTTTTGCTCTAGGGTTTTTTTTTTTCATCGGCAAGCGCAAAGAACACGAAGCATTTGAAATTAATGAGACTCCTTTCATCGCAATAAAATGAAATCCAGTTCAAAAATTTTACATTTTAATTCCTATTCACGGTGTACCGCAAAATGCAAAGAATAATGGGTGGAAATTGGTACGCCACTGGAATTTATGGGGTATCCTTGACGCTCAAGGTGAATTAATTTCCATCATATGGGAGAAGTGGATGAGAATGAAGAATGGCCAATAAAGTGGATCTAATGAATTTATTGGTTGCTCTCATTCTTTTAGGAAGCAACGAGGCAAAGGGTATATTCGCATGGCTTAATGGAGGTCTTTCTGGAAGTTCGGTACTGGATGATTTATGTCCTTTCAACATCGTATTAATTCTCTAAGTGGTGTCGGCGTTATGGAAATAAATTCTGAGATCACTAGATACGAGGAATGCCATAAATTTCAGGGCGTTTTGGGGTGTGAAATCAAGAGACCTGAGCTGAGTGAAGTGAATTCATATTTGAGTGTCTTACTTAAAATTATACTTAATACGAAAATGCATATGCAATGTACATTGTACAGTTAAGCACAGTAATGTATACAATTTTTGTTACATATTCAAATACAAGTTCATGAATTGTTTATGAAGCTTTCTGATGCAACAATTCAATTTAATTTTAAAGCCCGTTTTAAAAACAACTTGTGATTTCTGTGAAAATTTAATCCGTGAAATGCAGTTGTGATAAAAGCGTAGCAAGAGTATTCCTTCACCGTTACAACGTGAAGATATTCAGAAATTGGATGGTGATCTGAATAGCGCCCGCAGTCAGAAGGGTTTGTAAATAACTGAGAACTGCCAATTTTCATCTCGACTTTGGTCTGTCAAAATTTGGTAAACATTTGGCAAAGGATAACAAACTTTACTTACATAATTCCACTGGGAGATGAGGTTTCATGTCAAGTCCTCTCAAAGCTTCCACAATGAATTTACCTACAGCCCCCGAGTATTTCACGGAACTAAACAACATTTTTAAGGTAATTTGCTTAACAATCACATCCATTTAGGGCCAAAGAATTTTTCTCTAAGCGTGAATAAAATATTTAAATTTGATTTAATGGTAACCGAAGTGAATTTTTTTCCATTTTTTCTTGTTTCATCTTCCGTAATAAATGTAATAAAATATTTCGTTTCCGTTCAGCCCTCAGGAGGGAACTCAACACTTGAACTGTGATGTAGGTATAAACAAATGTTGAATATTTCAAGTGAAATTTAAACAAGTTTTTCTTGGAAAACGATTTTTCGTTGAACTCTAGAATAGCATTGTTTTCCCAGGAGTGGCTGGATGAAACAAATTCTCAAAGCCATTTATTATTCAGGTTTAAAAATTGATTCAAACGATTCGTGAGAACCCGTAAAGGTGCTAAATGTTTTGGGGATAGGTGAAGGATTGATTCCACCTGGCCTCTTTCTCGGATCAAATTAATATCCCAAGGGTACAACGTTTAGAATATTTATACTACAACCCTAGTCCACAAGTAGTTGTAAACTTGTAAATAAAGTTACTCTTCGAAAAGTTACAGTAAATATATGCGATCTAGATCATTGCGAATAAGATCATTGTTTATTGAGATTTGATTCACATTTCGAAACCCGAACTTATGCCGATGAAATTCCCTTCCTGATTCCTCCACAACGGGAAGTTACTACAACAGTAAAACCCAAAGTAAGGAGTTGCAATGAATGTCAATTAATTTTTATGATTGTCATCATTATCTTGTAAAATACTCATAACGATTTCATCCAATTAGAAAATATTTATCATTTTTCACAAAAAACAAAGAGAACCTCATAATGACATCGATAGTCTCCGGTTTAATTTATTTGCTAACGAAACCCCTTCAGGCTGTACGTCCAACAAACAATTGTTTCACAATGAACAATTATTTTTACTTTACCCAAGGAAGGCAAATTGAAGTGAAGCATTATTAAAGATCAACTTTAAAATGGAAAATGAGAAAATTTATTTGAGAAGCTGTTTAAAAAAAACGTTTTGCAACATTTTAATTAACTTCTATTTAAAAACAATTTCAAAACTACGATTGCAAGTATTATACTATAATATTAAGTCTGCACAACTAATATATTTGAAACTACCCCAAAAACAAAAGAATCTCAGTCGCAATGAACAAACTTAAACAATATTTGTGCAGGATACTAAATCAGGCAACAGAAATTTTGAATTTTCCTTTTCTCTTTAGGTACAAAAAAAATAATCAACAAATTACAGCAGTCAATTTATAACATAATTGACTATTAGTGTTATTATTATAAACAATTACAACCTTGTAGACCATCTTCACTTTAGATGGAATCATTCCTAGGAACACATCTGGTTCCTGCAGATAGCCAAGGTGACTTCGTGTCTTCTAAATAGAGATCAGTGCCAAAACTCCTAGAATTGATCTTTGAATTTTTTTCTAAGCTCTCTCCCTGTTCCGACCAAATTGGACAACAAAGTTCTACACAACTTGATCCTAAGTAATTGTTGATTTTATTAAGTAAGACAAACTTTACCTGAAGAAAAAGTTCTGCTATCCTTCTCGACGAATTGTGGTATCGTATAGAATCAATATCTAAAGCTAAACCAAAATCGATTCTACAACATTCTCAGAGCTATTAGGTTCGTACAAATTTGACTTGAAGGAAAGATAAAATACTCTCCATAAAGTGTATTTAGATTAAATCACATTTAGATTTGGAAATTGTTATCCTAGGCGCCTCTACATCACAGTCCGTCTGCGAAGGCATTGTATAAGAGAACCATTAACAGAATATTCAGCATTTGGAAAGTAGCCGTGGTGTTTTTGGCATTGCCTAAAATTGTTTTGTTTCTGTCAGTGTCTTCAATTCAAGACAGTTATACGATTAAATGTTGAGTCATTAAAGTGCAGTAAATCACTTTCTTTATGTAAACATGAAATTTCCGACAATCGCTTAAATCTAGACATTTTTCGGGAAACTTCGGGGTGAAATTTATTGCGTGAATTACTGCCATCGCAAGAAATTTGCCGATTGCCCTCATAGATAGCTCAACAGGTGTAAACATTACGGTTCACCCCAATAAATTGTCACCGCTCGGGAGTGTCTGATTCAGTTGAAATATTCCCAGATTTAAATCAGATCCTGGAAGTGGAACGCTTGACGTTAATTCAATGGGGGCAATGGGTTTGAATAAACGATAAAGCAAGACGAATGATGCTGTCGAGAGAATATCTATGGAATGATCTAAAATTTGGAAGTGCTCAGTACATTTTAGCATTCATTTAGCATATTTGTAGAAATATTTTCTTGGAAAAATGTTCGTTTCAGTAACAAAACTTTCTATTTCTTTAATTCTAGTTAATTTTCTAGTTTAGTCAAGATAATTGGTATTTGAATTTTCAAAATTCTCGTTTATCAAAATTAAAATTCGTATTTCACAAACACCCACTTTTCAGTTGCCCAAACATTTGTTACTACATACGTAATGATTATTATTTATCTCAGCAGGTACTGGAAAGGTTCTTCTGAATTCAAGTCTTCATGTCTTTAGTTTAAACAGTTGTTCGGTTTTTAACGATTACTCAGAAAATACCTGAAACTTTATACATTATCTAGCAATTCTGGGATTCCAAAAGTTATCAAGTAATTTTTTCATGGTAAGTATAATATATGTATATTTTTCTATGTAATATTATTTGCATTATTTCCTAAGTAAGAATTTTTTTTAACAAATTGTATTTATTCAAAGGATTTTGGGAGCCACATGAACTGAATCTTTTTCGAATGATATCTCGTAAACGGTCCATCTGGGATTTTTTAAATTATCTTTCCCGTGATCAGTGACCCAAAATCTTTCGGAAAAAATACAAAATTTAATTTGCCACAGTTATCGGTATCTCCTTACGGGTTAAAATAATAGTTGTTTAGTTTTGTTCAGTCAAGGATGGTTTTGGGGAGTTGAATTAGGATAGAAGGAATTAGACCCATTTTGCCGACTCCCATTTCGTCGGCACGCCAATTATCGTAAAGTCCATTTCGCCGACTCCCACTTCGCCGACATGGCTAGCAACAATTTGAGTATTTCCTCTATCTGAATCAATGAAACAACAACTGCATTTTTATAACAATAACTCTACAAAACTCTCTTTGAACAATGACAAATAATACAATGCTTCTTTATGGAAACGGAAATTAAATTTCTATGTTTAAGGAGTATTCTTGCTCAAATGCTCACGTCAAATAGCGCTGGTGTATATAGTTAAAGCCGTTTCTCTGATTTGTCGGCTAACTGGGATCTTAAATAATGCTAATTATTTTGTCGGTGAATTGGGGTGTCGGCAAGCTAGGATGTCGGCGAAGTGGGAAACTACGGATAGAAGTCGGTAGTTCTTATTTAACTTTTTTTCCAACCAAAAAGCTTTCTAGGTACAGCGGTTTAGTCCGTGCGTTGTATGTCACTGTCAGTTAGTTACGGAACTCTTATTGTTAGTGTATAGTTGATAGGATGATGAAAATGATTGTTCGCAGGATATAATTAAATTCGCTTTAAGAAAATCTTTTGACAAAATGCGCTACCTTTTTTTTACGAAAAAAAAAAACAATTTTAAATTCAACTGTTCGGGCACAACCGCATAGTGTGAACAATCGAATCATCGAATCTAATCGAACTGTCAAACGACAGGTCCGCCACCAACACCATCTGGTGGTGTTAAGTGCATTCTCATACAAAACGCAAATCTCGAATTTTTCGATTTTCCGGTTTTCCCTTTGGGTTTTTCCGAATTTTCTTTTTTTCTAAACCACCCCTATATTGATACAAAGAAAACAAAAAAAGAATCATTCAAGTCAGTCGAGCCGTTCTCGAGTTTTTGCGAGACTAATGCAATGCAATTAATTTTTATATTTAGAGATTTCTCCTATTTTATTTGACATCCCACTCGAAGAAATAAAAAAACATTAAAAACTGACACTTTTTTGGATGTAACATCCGCCATATTCATTTTGTTCGTATAATATATAGCCTTGTCACCTACCCAAAAATAACGAATTGATTGACACCTCATTCATCAAAATCGGATGAGTAGTTTAGGCGTTGCGGAGGAAGACACTTAAATACAAACACACCGACACACGTAGACTCCTAAAAATACTTAACTTTTTCTGGCTTTGCCGCAATCTGGTAAAAAAAGAATTTAAGTAAAAACTAGAACTTGAAAAAAATAAAATTTATTTACCTTCCTCTATGGATATTTTTACTTAAAAAATTTAATTAGCTGGCAAGCTCCAACTCAATGGCGCATACAATTCTGAGTAATCCGATTTAAAAATTCTAGCGAATTATAATTTTATATGTAATTGCTTGTTGGACCAAGCAGCTTCAGGTGCTATGTATAATGTATATAAAGCAAAAATAAAATAGCACCATTTTTTCAACTAACAAAATCATTTTTTCCTTCGGTAAATTGCTGTTAATAACAAAAATGTAAGATTATTATACGTAAATTAAAAAAAAAAAAACAATTATTATTGTCGCCTTTCCTAGACGAAAAAAGCTTTAACCCACCACACAAAAGTCAACAAGCCGACAATTACGAAACCCAACTCAAAGGACTCCAGAAAGATGTGGTAGGACAAGGATAAACTAATTTCGGTCAGCTGAAGTAAATATCAAAATGGGGCAATTTGAAATTCAAATTAGCACCACTCTTGCAAATGGGGAAACCAATTGAATTACGCAAATTACCATCGCCACCTACTTAAGAATTGCCTGCAAATATCATTCCAGGACTTGCCTTCCAGCTTCTTGTGAACCACTTACCGTGCTCTCGGTCGCACTAACCCCTACTCTAGAATATTTTTATTGACTTGGAATTAAGCAATGACAATTGCAAACTAGCTGAGAATAGCAATGCGGTGATGAACCACTTACCGCTTGCAAATATATGCTGAGAATAAATCCCCGGCTTGATTAAATGCCAGCCAAACGGAACAAGCAGCCGCACTTTGCGAAAATATTTTCGAAAATACCGAAGGCGTTTGAAAAATGTAGTGAGCACTCAAAAGAATGTACATCGTGCAAAGAACCCCAAATTCCAACCAACCTAAACTGTAGTAATGCGAAGAGATTTCCCATGGGATTTCTCAGCAGATGAAGTGTTTTTCCCCGAAGCATCCTTAGCAAGTGGCAAGATTTTCTCCAATCCCTTTTCTGAAAAAAATTTAGTACCTAAAAGAAATGAGCCTTTTCGAGTGTATCAAAAGTGATGAGTACTCCAGCTTTTATGGTCGGTACTACCTTTGATTAGGATTTCAGTTTCCTGTGTGTTGGGATGTGATTCTGCATGATGGAAGGAACTTAATGGGTTCCAAATATGTTCAAGTATTTGAGGGTGCTTTATAAAAGACAAAGCTGCCTCATTTTCCGTATATTTAACATGATTGTCACGTTTTAAGACGATTTTTAATGATCTTGTAAAACTTTGAAGTATTTTTTGCCGCAATTTTAAGAATGTAACGCAAATGCTTCAAAACCGATGCCCAATTAATGAACCCAAATAATTTAAATTATAATTTTAGCTAATTTCAGCGTTTTGTTCTCTTTTGGCATTAAATACATCCTGGTGCTTTCACAACATTATTTCCTTTATTTCTTCCAATGTAGGTCAAGTTGTCCCAAAGGAATGGAACGGAGGGCTAATTACGATGAACAGAGGTGTAAACTATTATAGCCAAATAATCAATGAACAACGAGATTCGTGCTTACTTCCGATCTAATTAATAATGCTTAACATTAAATTATTCAAACAGAAATAAACGTCGATGGTGAGTTAGAATTCATACTGTACTTAAATATGCCTACTTTAAATGAAAGGTGTAAAGTACAAATACATTCTCCAAAGTAGAAATTATAACGGTAAACAAAATAATACAGCTGTCTACTTAAACAGTGAAATGCATGAATACGAAAGGGCAATTTCGAATATTGAAACTAATTAATTCTGTGATAAAATCACCAATGACGTGATTGATAACATATCCTCTGTACATAGATACAAATGATACTTTAAAATAAACCTGAAATACCAGAAACAATAAAAGGGTTGGAAAACCGCATATGATGGTTTAACTGACATCGCGAGTGGTGAAGGCGTTAATTTGATACAACCAAAAATATTCTGGAACCAATTCCATTCAATTTTAATATATGAGCAGTAAATATTTTGCAACACGCCCCAACACAATGTGGTTAATCGATGTTAGGCCATCTAGGCTTCGAGGTCTTAACAACTTTGACGCACCCACTTTTTGTGGAGACTAATTTCTTAGTGGAAGCATCCTGGTTCCTGATTTGTGCAGATATTTAAATTTCGCGTCACTTCCATTTCTTCCACAAGAACAGGAGATTAAGCACAATTGGTGTGCACAGCCCACCTCCAATTTTACCCTTTTTATAATTAAAATGCCGATGCCAGTTCGTAATGCTACATCTAATTAATGGCTAGATCAAAAAGTTTTCTCGTTAAGCGATGCTTTGTATATCCACAATTTAAATTAAAATGTGAAATTAAGTGAAAAATTTGTACAGCAACCTTCAATGTACAACAACCAGTCAACAAAAAGCAGGCCAATTAACGAAGCCCTTTTAAATCCGGAAGGTTTCGCGATTTTCTCAAGGAAGTCTGCTTTACTGGAATGCTGTGTAAAGAATATTCTGGAACCTCGAGAAAAGTTTTCTTGTTGTACGAAATTTGATTTTTTTTCTTAGTTTATTCTACAGGCAATTGCAGATTATAAAAGAGTTCCTTGAGAACACTTAAAGCCTTGTCACGGCATGAACATTGTTCAAATAAATAAATTTTCCTTTGGAGCGTTAAATTAAAAATCGCGAAAAGGCTTTGTTTTCCATGAATAGTCAAATAGTAACCGCATTTTGTGGATTAGTAGAGATAAAACCAAAATTAAATATTGCAAATCCCATTCAAAAGTATTTGCAAAAATATTTGTTCGCATTTAAGATTTCTAAAAACGTGTTCACTACAAAATTCGTGTGTATAAAATAAAATCATGGTTTCTTTATTCTCCGTAATTTAAATAAACATCTTCCAAAAATTCAAATTCAATAGCGTGATTTTCTTTTCAAATACCTTAACACACAAATACATATAAATACATTATAAAAGAAAAAATCCTGAAGAGTCCTTCTGTGATCGTTCTTTCAATTACGTTAAGTACATTAAAGTCCTTGGACAGCGATAATGTCAAGAATTCAATTTTTAAATATGAAGTTAGTGTCGACGGTAAAATAAATGGTCGAGTAAATTGCGCAATATAAACTTTGAAATAATTTACCGAATTCATTGCCATCGCCTTATCATTTCGTGCAATGCATGCCTCTCATACTTAAAAAAAAAATTCATCAAACGGAAATTGGGGGCTGAGGGCAACAAAGTGATAAATACTGAACACTTTAGAAGCACTTTTCTTCCGTCTTCATGTGAAAATGCGAATGAAAAACGAAGCAATTACCGTCAGGCCATACAAATGTCAAGGATATTACTCTTTCTCCGCACTATAGTAGTCATTCGGGGGCAACATCAATTTATCACCTACGAACTGTTTCAGGACGAGTAAGTCCTTCGCGCAAAACTCTCCACTTTGATGGGAAAATTGGTTAAATTAAGCCTCGCAAGTGGAATTCAACGGTGAGCGTTCGCTTTCGGGAAAGCAAACTGTGCATGAATAGAAGATTATTCGAAATGAACATTTCTGATATAATGTTCGTTCATCGTCTGGTGTTTTCCTCAGTTTTAATTAATTCCGGTATTTCCCTTTTTGTCAAGAGGACATGGTCTTAGAAGAGATTAAATTAAAGACAATGGACATGTTTATATTTTGTGCTAAGTTGGGTCGCATTCAAAAGTGAAAACAAAATCGATATTCCATTCAGTAGACTTCGCTTGTAGGAATGTTTACTCGTATGTATTTTGTGCGCTATATACACAATAAACATAAACATAAACATAAAAAGTTATCAATGCAGCTGCGTCATGAAAGATCATGAATACAAATACAAATTTATACAGCTTTAGGGTGTTCGCAGAGTGACAGAGCGCAGGATAGCGTCCCCAGAATTAATTTTGTACCTTTAAATGCTACAAAAAATTATTGTTGCAACTTTAAGGCTTTTCTGGATATTAAAACATAATATATTTTTTACATCACATTCGTAGAGTTATAAAGTTCGTCAAAGTTGGATGTATTATATTAAAAGACCCTGTTTTGCTGTACGTATAACTCATAGATAATATTTTTATGAATTGATTAATTGAAGCCATTTACGTCGTCCTTGTATCTAATCCTTATAGGGATTTTCTCATCTCTGTATTCGTGAACAATAAACACGAGAATGAATTAAATTAAAATAAGGTATTCTGAAAATACCCCAGTCCCAAACATGCCAAAAAATTTGTAGCCATAAGCAACAGTTGCTCTCCAGATATCATTATTTAAAAACAGACTCGTTTTGAAAACAATTTTAATGCTAATGACTCGTGGTAAGTACTGGGAAAACCCTCCAAAATACTTTTTCAAATTGTTTACTTAGATTAAACAACCCTCATAGAATTCCGAAGAATGCGAGAAACCCAGGAGAGATTCAACCACAATAAATTTCGGCATACATACCAGAATGTTGCAATTGAATGCCTTCAGCCTCACAGGATATGCACAGGGGATGACAATCATCATCATTCGTGCCAATGGGATTTTGGTAACCTCTTTTAAAGTGATGAGACTGAAATTGCTGTTTCCATTGTGGAAATAGCTGCCATCATTATTTCCACTACAGTAATTCGGATCAAGTTAATGGGCCACCTCCGCCCCCGCCCGCTACAAATAGAATCGAATTTATTCTGAGCTGTTTGTTTCGCATAGGAATTTATTTTGCGTGCAAAATGCACTTGATGCATTTCGCGCAATCCATGAAATTAGTTCCTCAATAGAATACCAAGTCGAATGGCCATTGCTGGGCAATTCGATAATAAATTATCGACATATGCGACTTGAATGATGTTATTTGGTGAACTAATTGAAACTCATTGATCATTTTGCAAATTATTTATCAAGCTGGATGGAGTGAAATTCAGCAATAACCAATCTGTGGGATCTCAAGATTGCCCCAAAAATAAGAATATGAATTTCTTAAATGATTCAACCAATCTAAAATGTTTATTCCGGTGAAACGGATGAAGTGGACCTAAATTGAGCTATGCAAAATCAGAACGGAAATTATAATTGGGGTATGCCAATTATGAAATATACTCTAAATGTAGAGCGACACAGTTTTAACATACGAGCAACGTCGTTAAGAAATTGTGTAAAAAACCGTGCAAAACCCGTTTTTCAATCGCAAAAATAGAAATTTGTTTTAATTGTAAGTTATTGTGTAAAAAGTTGTGTGCAAACGTATTTATAATAATATTTAGTGAAGGAAAGTTAATATGTAAAGTAAATATTCAGTAAACAAAATTAAAATTTTTGTATAAAAACTAAAACGATTTGTGGGAACATATAGATGTGGATTGACCGAACGCAGTTTTATAACAAAAAAAAAAACAGCACAAGAATTTCACCACGAGTTTGCTTTTCGTGTCACGTTTTACAGTGCAATTTCCAAAACGTTAAGAAGTGTAAAAAAGTAGTAATAAAAAAACATTTACACTTTTTCAGTAAATAAAGTTATTGTACAAACGTTAGAATATCTTTAACTAGTCACCTAATTCTAACTATATCACAAAGATTCATGTTTGTATATGGCAACATTAAGAATGGAGTTGCTCGATTTTTCTCATCTTCGAACTTGACCTTACGATTTTAACAAAGTAATACTGTACCTAAATTTCAATCCTCTCTAGCTATTGGCGTACTCGAGGTCTCGTCTGGACAGACAAACAGACGGACATCCAGAAAACAGTTTCTTTTCACTTCCCAATCTTGAATATATGGTTTTATTTTTCAATTGGTGATTAGATTACCATTATTTCTTGGCGTTGCAAATGTTCGCTCAAAAAAATATCTAAATCTAGGATATAAAAATAATATTCTATTTTACGATGCTATTACTCTTTAAACTTTAAGTAAAAATTATTTTTAATGTAGGTTACTAAAAGTTTTCGAATTTTTGATATGAGCCTTTACCACCCTTCGATTTATAATAAATTCGTATTATTAAATAGGCAAACATTAAGGAATTTTAATTAACCATTTCGAATGTACCTATATACAAAAATTATTATAAAATTTAGGACACTTTTAACAGTACATTCTTCTTATAATATTGTTGAAAACACATTTAGATTTTTATACGTATTCAACGTCATCCAGGAAGGAGTTACGAGGTAAATATTTATCATTTTTCTTTAGCCCAATTAAAAAGTGAAGTTAAAATTTTGGAGAATTTTTGGAATCTTATCGATTTTTCAAAAATTCAGCTAAATTCTCAGAGAGGTTCATATTATTCTGATTACCATTCTTAATCTTGGAAAGAAATAAAAAAAAAACAACCCGCCATGCGAAATATGCCATGATTAATGGCAGTGGCGAAATATAAAAAAAGAGGAACTTTAGAGTTCTCGAAATTGTCATTCCTTGGATATAGACACGAAAGTTCCATTAGATATTTCCACTCTCTTGAGTAGCTACACACCCGGGGTGAATTTTTCGAAACAACAAGGGTAGCAGTGTCCCCAAACGTACACGCAGGGCATGAGCGCCAGATGAGTGCTCGAAAAAGGGCATCTCCTCGGGGTTAATGTGTGCAAATAAGCGGAGGTTCAGCTCGTTCCACACTAGGTCTCTATCAGATGATGATGTTAAAATAACCTGTCGTCCTCATCGATTTCCACCGTGAAATATTACAGCACGTTGGAGCTATCTCACCGTCATTAAAAGCCGCTTAAGGATATCAGAAATTCTGGCTACAGTTCGTAGTTGCGGTCTCCTGATTAATGCTTCATCATCATTTACAGTTTCCGAAACAGAAACGAAAAATAACCACTATTTCAACGGTTCAGGGATTTCAGAATACAATATACAACAGTAACAGTATTTCCAGGAAAAAAAAGAAACATACCAACAGTTTATATTATTAGGTCGCATTTATCTGTGCAAAAAAAGATTTATTTCTGAATTCAATATCAACAGTCACAACCAAATCATCCCGGAAATGGAATCAATCATGGATATTAACAGCAAAAAGGGAAATCATTTTGCTGAAATTCATCTTCTAACATCTTTTAAAAATCTTTCTTCGCGGAATGCTAAAGCCATCAAGTCTCAAACGTGATGAAGACAGAAAGCATCTTTTCACGAATTCTGTGACATTCCGATTACTTTGCTGATAAATGGAGGACTATTTTTCATTTTAAGTCAAAAGAATCATCTTATTTCCAATTTCGCCAAATCGCATCTTAACATCTGTGAAGTCTTCAAATATTTCATATTGTTGGCACTTACAAAGCAACACGCAAATATTTGACAAAATTGTCTGCAAAATATCATTGCCATACAATTTGTTTAATTTTCCATCGCAAATACAAGGCGCAAGAACCCCTGAAAGCTTTTTACAAAATACAGAAAATTTCTTGTAATATCTCTCCAATGTGGAACCTGTCAAATATAATCATGGTATTACCGTGAATTTTCCACGTGTCCTGTTTACCCAAAAACAGAAAAAAGCATTCTCATGTTTCCCGAAATTTGTCAAAATTTACCATAATTTGACTAATTTATTCTTATTTTTGTTATTAAAATCAATACTGGAAATTTTTTATATCATTCTGCTGTCATAAAAATATGGAATCGTTTTATAATTTTGAAAATAAAACTTTTATTTTTAAGTCATTGTCACGGATAGATTACCCTCCCTAAACCAGTATTAATAAACTAACTTCTAACTATCCAAGCGGTGATTATATGATAATTTTTAAATACGATCAATAAATTTTCGTTACATTCAAAAGAGTTGTTAATTGTTTCTCTCGGTGATCAATTAGAACTAGGCAAATGATGTTATCGAATGCAGTATAATTTATTGAAAGTACGTACTTATCTTTGGATGTCATTAAAAAACTTAACATTTCAACACTTCGAAATTCTATAATTCAGTTTATCTTCAGCTATTATACTTATTTTTACATTAATTCTTCTCTTTTGTTAGACAATTTAAAAAAAAAACTGTTGATATAGGTACCTATTTCTAAAGAAAGGAATCCAGTGGCAACTGTTTTTTTCTTTTCTCCACGAAGGCAACATAATCATCTCAGAGGTATGAACACATATTTCCATTCCCTATCTATGGAAAAATATAATATCTGCGAGAAGACATAATTCGAAACTGATTTCTCCCCCACTAAATTATTATAGAACATCGAAAACATCGCCATTGTGCTAATTCTCCTTGACTCTCTTAAATTTCACCATGCGATCTTCATCTTGGTCCCTTTGGTTGCTCCTGAAGCTCCGGGTAGCACCTGTTCCCAGAGTTCACGATTCAACTAGTTGACTTCTGCAATGCCCAGACGTTTAACATCAAGAGAGGCCTTCCATCGGAAGAGCTTCTCCAGAAACGTGCAAATCCCACTTTCCTCGTCGACGCCAAGAGACTATTTATGTAGAAAACTTTTGCGGGAAAAGCACAGTTTCCTTCGAAACGTGGAAGAGATTGGTTGCAAAACCGAAAATCGCAAAATTCCCGGTGTATTGAATTTATTTTAAGTCCTGATGGAAATCCGCCTAAGTGTATAAGTTCAAGTGTCTAAAGTGATCTATAAATTGTATTCAGCTGTGGAAAGTTGACGCCTCCAATTTCGAATCGTTCCGATTGAGTTTGATAACGGTGTAGGCTGCACTCGTCCTTGTATCTGTGCAAAAAGTGTACATAAAAAAAATTCCATTATATCGGAAAAACAGGAAGAATTTTGTACCACCGTCAGAAGTGCCGTGAAATGTCCGAAGTGAAGTGATACTGACTTCCTGTTTCCTAGAGATGTTGAATAAATGTCGCCAGATCTGAGAATAGCATTAAAGTGTTACTGAAGCGAACTTCTCTTGTGAACCGCTGAGTTTGTGATATCCTTAAAGTGATGGTAATTTTAATTTTACGCTCCAACAAACTTTGTGTCTGCTTTAAATTTTCTTGTTTTCGATACATCTACTCTTATTCTTTCAAATGCCTTTTTTATGTGATAAGAGCTTTAAACATTCCCTTTATTCGATAAGCCTTTGCTCCCTCACACTTCCGCTTCAGGATTAGTTCTTCTATGATGAAAGTTGACTAATCTTCAAGGAGCGGTGGCACTTCACAAGAACTCCTTATATCCGGACATGCTGCATGCTTGATGCACAAACACTTGCCGCAATGGTACTAAACATTTGAACAACTATTGTAACAAAAATTCCTTGAACAACATCACATAAATGTTTTGCAAATAAATTCTGCATTCATTTAATTGTTTCTTTTTATTATTATTTTATTTGTACAAAGCTTGTATCCTTAAAAAGGTCACAGAGAAAAAAAAAATCATTCAATATAAGCATGTTTAACTGTTGTATTAAAAATGGTGTCAAATATCAAATGCATTGCAAGGACATGCTAATATGAATTATGAAGTTCCCTAATAAAAATACTTGCGCTTATTATTTACAGAATTAGTTAGTTTTTCCTAAATTTTTTGTTTTGATATTATATTTTTTGCTGTGTACCTAATGCTTAGTATTTATAGTTATTTACTAAAATTGATATAAATAGATCTTTTAATGGTTATCAAATATCATTGTATTTAAGCATACCTACCTATTTTATATTTAAACAAATCCATCAACAATTGTAGTAAATCATCATCACTTTCACTCAATGTTTTTAATAGAGTTCAAATATGAAAACTCGATGGAATCAATTAATCTTCGTTGACACCAAATGTTGGCATTGATAAAAACAAAATTTTTCGGAACAAATTCAGAGTTAATAAAAATTCAATAAATCAATTTAAGGAATTAAGAGAAAACGCCTTCAATACTCAAATTTATGAGTTATTCAAGTAAATGTTATTTTTAGAAAACTTTAGCGAACATTTTCGAGATTTTACGATGACATAAATCATGTCACCTTGAAAATTTGTTTTACATCGTCACCTCATCCCTGCCGGTGGCCTATTAAGAATTTCCTATTCATAATTTGAACTATGTTTCCAAACAACTACAAAATAATTCTAATTGTTGTCTTTAAGAACCGATTTTGTACACAGATTACGGTACTTTTCAAAACATTTTTTTATCGTATTGCAGAACAAAATGAAAATGAAAATGAAATAATAAGGTTTAATTTTAAATTGAAAAGAAAGTATTGTTTTAACATCTGCAATATTTAGAACCAAAAGTAATAATTCAAGAGCGATGAGCGCAAACCGTCAACGAATCCCGTAAAACAAGGTTTAAATAATTAATAAATCCAAGAAAAATAAATTTGATAATAGATTCATTTTCCCGTGGTAATTATTTATTATGATTTGCATGTTTTGTCTAAGTTGAACTCGTGCCAAAACCATAAATTAATATTATTTATTAATATATTAAATATTAAGACTTTATTGAGATCCTTAATTTTGTGATCTTGTGATTTTATTATCGCGTTTTTCAAATTATCTTTCCGTTCCGTTTTGTAAAATTTAAATGAACAAAGAACGTTCATAAAAAGTATTCAAATGTTCAGAGTAATAAATTTACTTTTATGTCTTACGAATTAAGATCTATTCGGATATGCGGAAAAACGAAATTGGTTCATTCCATGCCGGTCTATTGGCTTGAAAAGGATTTAAATAATCTTAATGTTCTCATTTAGTCATGTTCTTGAAATTACGACGTTTTTAAAATTTCTGCAACGAAAACATTTCATTCGTTCTACATCTTCACGGAGCAGAAATCAATCATGTAAATTTAATCAAAAATGATTGGTTTTAAAAGATATTCTAGAAAACTGCAGCTGTAAAGAAAATCAATCTTAAAGGTTATTACCATTTCGCGACACTCCATACAAACTAATTACAAACTGTGCTATTTTTGCGCGAATCAGAACTCTCGATCCTTTTTCATGGTCGCATGAAATAGTAATAAATTATGACTTTGCTTTGACATTCAACGCCAACAATCGACCAAAGGCTTTGGTCGATTGTTGGCGTCAAACGAGAACTGATGAGAAGTTTATTAGCGCTGGAAAAATTGGGTTATTCGTCGACTTTTCGCGCAGTGCGTCCTGTGATTTGTCTGTTGCCGTTGGAAAAACATTTAAATTTCGTGTATCTTAGCGGTGAACTGCCGGTGACGCAAACTGCAAGTGGACCAACCCCACGCTGGAAATACAGTAGGTGCTTTGAAGGCAGCATTACAAAGTCAACTAATTTCAATGCTACCCCAAATGAAATAATCAGACAATTTGAAAGAGAATCACGAAGTCGTCATTAATTGAAATCACCCACGGCCAGGAATACTCAACCGTTTTCTGATATGACCTGTATTAAATCACGACTTACTAAATTAGGGACAACTGATAATAGGAATCATACATCACCACGCACTGTTTTGTTTTCTATTTTGTGTATAATGAACATAACTCATACTTATGTTTATTGTATTTGATGGATGTGATGGGAATAAGGGTGGTTGAAGCCGTCTGAACAAATCAAGGACCTCCACTTTGTTATCATCCCGATTGAAATAATAAGCAGAAGGTTCCGAAAAATTGTAAAATATTTCAATCGATTGCAAAACTAGCTTTGATTGCTTTGTTCGATAAGTCGAAGTCGCATTGAGATTTAATTAAATGCGCACGACAAAACTTTCTTCAATCTTTTATTAACCAACAAAGAAGAACCCTGCTGGAATAATTCAACAAATTTTCTATTGTTCGCCAGTGAAGTCGTTTTTATCCAAGATTGGCAAAATTGCTCCCTATGGGAATCGCCTGTCCTGCTCACTGCACCACAGCAATCAGATTTAATCAGCCTTCTTAAATCGGAATGAAAAGTTCTTCAAGAAATTGAAATTCCAAATTAAATTTGGAAAATTGGAAACAATAAGTGATAGAAAATTTCATTTGGCAAAATTATTGCTGGAAAGCAGATTTTTACAATTTGAAAATTATGCAAAGTTTGGAATAAATTATAATCACTGAATTTAAAATTTTTTTTTGTTGGAAAAATTTGATGTGACATTGGTTTCTTTCATTCGAACAAAAAAATTAATTTTATTTTTGGTGTTCAAGGTAAATTATTCAAGAAATCTTGATGCATATAATATACAAACCATGGCACACGTATCGCTCAGATATATAATTTAAATTTTCAGTTGATAGGTTTTCCGAAAAGGAACCAAAGTTCCCGTGAAAGTCAGCCGAAAATGTTTATTGTCTAAGTGATATTGATTTCAAAGACAAAAATATATTGCCTGTCTTCCAAATGGAAACTTCCCAACTCAAAGCAAGCTTCCCAACAATTTTAACCCATCTCATAAATCTTTCTCACTCGACAGCAATCATTCCTCAACTTCATTGTTACAGGTCTTACAGGACGAAAAAGAATATCCTTGTGCCCAAAAAGTTATTTTTCGGTACACACAGGCATCATATCGCCGAATGGGAATGAAAAAGGATACCAGTCCTTGAATTTGTCGCTACGTCAAAATATCAACAACTACCAACGGTATCAATAGTGCCTTTCAGAAGGATATAAGTCTGTTTGCAAAGCAGATCTCTCTAAACAAGTTCGTGTCATTTAAGATAAAAGCTTAGAAAACATTGGTGAAAATACATCATAGAACACGCAACGGTTGGGGATGACTTCCCCAAAACTTACTGTGACAAAAAACTGCTGCTGTAATTAAGTGAAAGGGGTACATGTCGAATTAAATATCTTTGTTTTCAATCTAATGTCCTTAAGAAGGAGGAAGTTTCATCGAAACAGGACGATCAACTTTCATGAAGACGCCAACCTTTGTCTTTCGCTCTGCTGAAAGGTGCCACGTGTACATGTGGCAAGAGTCAAGTCAAGAATCGTTCACGCAATGATTTCATACTAATTTGCCATTCTTTGACTAAGCAATAAAGTATTTACCACGAAGAGGGTTGTAGCAGCAAGATTTTAGATTGCCATGGCTCCAAAAAGACGCATCAAAGGCAAAGTTACTCCCATCTTTGGTGTTCCCAATTTGAGCCAGTCTGAAGTGCCGCAGCGGAAAATCTTCTTCGGTTTCAGACGTAAACGGCTATCAAGTAACAGGTCCATTAAAACAGTGAGATATGCGGAGCGCCCTCTGCCCAGATAGGAGCAAATTCAATCCTTCGTTGGAAGATCTCAAAAAAGAAGTTTATCATTCATTTTCAGGCATTCTTCAGTAACAATAGCACAATGGCAAATTTTCACCCATTTTGTGTTATTTCGCCTGGAAAGCGCTGCAAAACAAACGAAAGTGGAGAAGTTGATTTCTGGCCTTCTTCAGCAAATAGCTTAAGCCAGAGAGTCGTCGAAAGGACAATACAATATGGTTTGAGGGAAAATTACTTAAAATCAGCTATGGCTGTGGTGCTCGTCACCAATACAGTGCATGCTCTAAGGATAATAAGGCTACATAGAAAAATTATGTCACTGATGATTTTCGTTTTTTTTTTCTGCTGTATTTTTAATTCCGGTCGCACAAAATGTACAGAGGAAAACTTGACATCTTTTATGAGAACTTCACGTTCGTAAGGAAAACTTTTATTCAGTGCGAGACAATAGAACTTTTATGGATCTTTTTATGTGGCATTATTACACCTGGATTACGCCAGGACGTTTTCCTAAGAGCTTAAATGTGAATGTCGCCGCATTGTTGCCTACAATTCGAGAAACATTGAAAGAGATACCGAACAATCCCACTTTGATTATACTTCCAATGAAGGTCAACTGTTTATTTTTGCCTTATAATTTTCTTTGATAATTTACATTTTAATACTGATTCAAATTTTTCCGCCAACCCACAATGATCAACAAATGTAATTGCCACTTTTCGTTAGCAAATGAATCACTTTCCCTGATTAGGTACTGTCCCACTTAATAAAAACGCGTAAATAAAATTTCAGTTTTTTATAGTTGCGCATGTTATTGTTGTTGAAAGCAGGTAGGAAATAATTGAATCATTTAAAGCCTGTGACCATTTTAGGTACTTCAAACCTCACCGTCAATTTAAACTCACGTCTAACGGTAATCCCGCGTTTATTCCCTTAAGCAGGAAGCCTTCCTCCCTCTTCAGTCTTCGCCAATCTCATTGAAAATTGTCTTGACCATAAACATGTAAATGAAACTTCCGGAACATTCGCGGGCAATAAAATGCTAAATTCACCATTCTGAATGATTGATAAAAAAAAACCCTAGCAATTTGTCAGTTTTCCAATTTCCGCAGTAAACCATATAGCCAGTGAAGCAGCCCCCTCCCACATATCCCCTGCGCGCGAAAAAATAAAAAGTATTGAAAATTACTCAATATTGATGTTGACAATTTTTCCATAGTTCCCCATAAAACTGGGCAAATATGTGAAGAAGACGTTGATAAACAAGCGGCGGGCTCCTGGGCTGGCGAAAAGCAAGCAAATCACGGCGGGAAGCCTTCCGAGACGCTGCCCGTCTTCCTTTCTGCCGTGACAGAATTTATACACCATCTCAAAATTAGCCAAGATTGAATGATTTCCAACAGTGCAAACAGAACCAGGACGTTCCTGGGATGCTCCGTCGCCCCCGACCTTGTCAGCTCAGCTCTCATTAAAAGGCCGTCAAGAAATTGTTTGCTTTTCACACGGAGTGGATTGATGCTGGGAAACTGACACTTATACACTGCTAATTGCCGTTCGCATGACTTTCGGCCAGAATTTCAAATGTGTAAATTGAATCGTGCCTATAAATAAATCCATTATCACGGCAAATAGCAGCTCGTCAATTAAGCGCTGCGTTAGAAAGCGGAATGTATGGAAAATGTTCAATTGAATTGTTTTCAATTGCGATTTCGAAATGGAAATGGAAGAGATCGATGAAAATTGTTTGTAAAATAATACATTAAGAAAAGGGGATGTTTTAGAATTCAATGTAGGTATGGTTAAAAAAAAAATCATAAATATTTACTCTTTGGTTTATATTTATATAATAAATAAGGATTTGAGTTTGAATATCAAAAGAATTGGTTGAATAACTAAACCAAAAACATTTTATCACCTCTTAAATTATTCCAGGAGTACCTACTAAGACTATCAATTCACAATTGGTGTTTTTACAAAACATTTAAATTTTCGGGAAATAAAATAATATAGCAATCATAACAATTAACAATAGCAAAAAAACAACACTTCATTATTTAGATATTATGAATTAAAATAAAACATTCGTAGTTATTG
Source organism: Leptogaster cylindrica (assembly GCA_963082835.1). Taxonomy (NCBI): domain Eukaryota; kingdom Metazoa; phylum Arthropoda; class Insecta; order Diptera; family Asilidae; genus Leptogaster; species Leptogaster cylindrica. The sequence goes on along the minus strand of OY720105.1, from coordinate 3,046,094 downwards.
AAATGAAGTTTTAAGTTTTTCATTGAGTAGAGTTAGAGTTTGAAACATATTCCTTTACATTCTCGTTTAATTATTGTTATTATTATTCTTATTGCACGACATTCAAAAGCCCCAGGTAGCAATAATTTGTTTGGTTATAAGAATAGTTACACTTCTTTTTTATAAAACAAAAATGTTTGGCGTAATTATTTCTTTTAAAAAAATGAATTGCAACATCAAAAATCATCAGCTTCCACGATGCATTTTAACTCCATAAGGCTTAGACTAACGATCAAATTTTACTAAATTTGCAAATGTATTCATTCAAAAGTTGGTGGGCAATGAACAATAACCGCAACGCACGAGTGAATAACAATTCCCAAAATTTGATTATTATTTAAACTGGCGTTTTATAAATTTTCCCACACAGCTCAACATTGAGTCCATTCCGTATGCAATTCTACTAAACTCACTCTATCACATTTTTATGGAATAATAAAAAACACTTGTGCACACAAAAAAGTATTTTAGATTTTCGAACTTCACGCTTTCACAAACAATCAGTAATTGTAGAATATATTCAAATGGGTTTTTTTCCTTCATCCCATAGACACAAATGAAATGACGTCACAATAGACTACCGCCAAACTAAGTTGGAAGATAATTAAATAATTAGATCAACTTATGGTAGGCAAATGGCAAACAACAAACTGACTGAGTTAAAAAGTGTACGTGAAAACTCTAAAGAAAGTTGATAAAAATCTAAAAACAAAACACTGCAAAACGTTGGTGGTCAGCGAAAGTATACATTTTAACATATTTTAGAACTACAACAACAATGAAACCAATCTAACAATAGTTCCGTTCTATTGAATATTTTATCAGTGTGTAAAACATTTTGTGCAATATCAGTGGATATTACAGAAAATAAACTTTTCAAATTACATTATAAGAAACAGATCTAATTTTCGATTGAAGTCAACAAAGTTACTATAGAGAAATGCCTGAACAGGACAATTACGATGACGAGGTAAATTATATAGCATGAGAAGTTTTGGATTCATAAGTTGTGTTGAAGTTAATAGCTTTACCAAAAGTTTAGAATTACTTTAGCTTTCCGTAGTGATAGTTAGTTATCGATTACTATATTTTTAATTGTATTTACCTAAAACAAGGGGCTCGTTCAGCCCCCAGTCCCCAATGGTTCTTGAAAGTCAGCGCTCCTGTTTATAACTATTATCACAGACAATATATTGAAAAATATACTAAACAAAATTTTTTGTAGAACATAGTTCTATATAAAATAACAAAAAATGCATTGCCAAAATATTTATAACAATAGTATATTCCATAAAAACAATGCGAAAAGGCTAAAAACATACTAAATAAACACATTTTGTAAAATATTTTTCACTGTTAACTATTTATTAAAGACAATAATTGACAACTTTTAAATGAACATATTTCATGAATTGAAAAAGTCGGCGCTGGTTCTACGGTCGACCTAATCTTCACCCTTAAAATCTTAATTGCTTAATTAATCATTGAAAATGCAACTTTTGCTTTCATTTTACCCATTACAATTGTCTGCAAATCGCTTACACGATGGGACAAAGCAACGTCTGAAGGTTCTGCGATTAATCTTCTTTCAAACCATTTATCCAATCTTTGTATCTATAGAGACTTATAACAATGTCGGCTTCGGCGTGTCATATTCCAGAGTAATTAAACCTTTGCAATAACTTTTTCAACGATTCCAAGAAGAACAAATTCGTTGCCACTTCGTGCAATAATAGGACTTCCATCAAATCCGTTCACTTGAATTAGGTACATCAGTTCCACCAATAGTCAAACAGTCAAATTTATTTTCATTTTTGGTCCGCTCTTGACATTTGTCCTGAGACCACAAAGTCACAGGTACGTTACGTATAGTACTGGGCGTGATTATAGTTTTTCCACTCGACAAACTGACACCAAAAATTTCTTGTCTTACTTTACCGAGAATTTCTGTAAGAGGAAAATGGTTCAAGACGAAAGCAGTGAGACCATTTTCTTCATGATCATCGTGACGAATTACATAAGACACTCGAATTTGTCTTTTATTTGAATGTACAGATGTTATATAAAGTCCATTAACAATTACTCTAGGAGCACAATGGGATGGTCCAAGAGCAATAGCTTTCCTAATCAAAACTCCTGTATATAGATTGAAGAACTCTTGTTTGTCGCTAATTCTTACTACCTTATCAAGGACTATAAAATTAGTAAGTTTTGAAAAATAATAACAATATATATTTTCAATACGATATCTATTTTAAAAAAAATTTTCAACAAGCAGCAAAAAATTTAAATAAGAATTTTATTAAAACTAATAATATTGTTGATATTTTATTATTGAATTGTAAGTATTAATGTAGGTATAAAAATTTTATAATATGTTTATAATATTGTGAAAATATTTTCCCAAAAATACAGATGTTCAGTGAATTTATTAAAATATAGACTATGTATTACATAAATATAACTTAAATGTTGGAAAGGATATTGCAGTCGGGGACAACTAAATAATTATCAAAACAAATTTGTAGTAAAAAATTTAAATATTTTCACTTAAAGACTATCACTTTGACTATTAGCTTGTCGCTTTAATACATAGTCTATATTTTAATAGTTGCTTAAGAGGTATCGGACACATAAACATTTCATATTGTGTTATACATTACTTTTACAAATTTCTATAGATTAAATATAACTTGTTTTTAGCTTTTCAGGTGATACATCTTAATGCAGTCGGGTTTTCTGTTTTTTTAAATAATTTTTTTTTATTTAATACTTTATAGTTTTTATTAATAAAACATTTGTCCACTTAAATATTGCTAAGTAAGTAAATAAGCTGGACGATAAAGTTAGATTAACAAGATAGAGGTCGGATAAAAGAAGAAATTGATGTTCTAGCTACATATGTGTAGATTAAACTTTCGGCAAGTTTTAGCCGTCAAGTTAATTGTACGAGTACTTCAATATATTAGTTTGTAGTGTTCAAATCCCGATTTAACAGCTTTTTGGGATCAAGGGTACTGATAGCCAACCCAGCTAATGTTTTTACTCGGCTAAGAGCTACGTAGGTTTGACCCTTAGCAAAGACATGTGAGCTAACGTCTACAACGGCCCTATCGAGAGTGGTGCCTTGTAGTTTGTGGACAGTTACAGCCCAGAAAAGTATTAAAGGCAACATCCTTCGTTCATTTTGGTTTATTATTTTCAATAATAAACCTATGTAATTGAGCATGAAAAAAAAAATTATAAGCCACCCACCCCCCCCCCCCCCCCACCCCCAACACACACTTCCGAAATTTTGTCAGTTTACGTTTTGAGATATCTATATTTCAAAAAACGAATAAAAAAAAATCCGTCCGTCCGCCGTCCACGCTTTTTCACGGAAACTACTGGAGATAAATTAATTATTCGATTTTTCGTTTTTCGCAAATAAATTTTGTGGATATAAATACGGTGAAATTCCGAAAAATTACATGGAATTTGAATTAAACCAGTTGCCGAAGGGTTTTGGGAGCCAGATGAACTGATTCTTTTTCGAAGGATATCTCGTAAACAGTCCATCTGGGATTTTTTTAATTATTTTTCCAGTGATCAGCGACCCAAAATCCTTCCGAAAATGTCAAAAATTTAATTTGCCACAGTTATCGGTATCGTGCTAAGACTGTATTGGTTTTTATTATAAACAAGAATCATTTAAATGCTAAGTCTTTCGTCCATGATACATCTCGTTTCGTTCTCACTTTTACTACGTGGAAACGTGTATAATAATTGCACCTGCAGCGACTTCCTATTTATAATTTTCTATACAACCATCCTAAAATTCGCGACACTAAAATCAGAATTCATATAGGTATGAACTTATGTTAGCTTTCAACTTTCAAGGTCAAAATTTAAGCAGGCGTTTACAACAAACGCTGACCGACTTTTGCTACAAATTATTTTAAATGGAATTTCGACAAAACAACGGCGAACAATTTTAACTTTCGGTTTCAATCATGCTAACTGTATTATTCTCCCCCCCCCCCCACCCCCCACCCCGCGGTAAATGATTATTGCTTAACTTAACTTTTTTTCAACTTAAAATTTTTGAAAACAATTTTGCACTTATCTGTAAAATCAATAAAATTTCCGCCATTTTGCAAACACTAAACACATTTTATTAGCTGCAAAACCAACATTTGTGCTTTTAAATTATTTTATCAGTTGGTTCAAGTGAGACTTGCGTGAATAAAAAATGGTTGCAAATTTATTTAAAAGTGGAACATTTCTAAATGTTCTACGCAGTTAGAAAGACGTGACAAAAAACACTTTTGAATAAATTTACGAAAGCCGAGAATCTAATTATTGTTCTTTTCTTTACCTTTTCCTTCACAATACGCCAGGATCAAGCAGCGGTATTGTATAAATGAATTAACAAAAAATAAAAGAAGTAAATGCACAAAATGTACCTATAACTCAATAACTTAAAGGGTTTTGGAAATAGGTCTGTGTTTTATAATTTTATTACATTATTGAAAAGTACAACAACGTTGAACGCTTTTCGAATCGACTAAGGAAGATTGAGGACTTGAATATAGAATTATAGGCGCGTGGAATGCACAATGCACAATGCACTTACAGTAGACTTCATCTCATTTGGACCCGTTTAGTTCGAACTTCGAATGGCCAAATTCTCTTATTAGGTAGATTTCGAAGAAAAATCGAACGTTTTTGTTTATAAATTAAGTTTAAAAATATGAAGAAATAAATTTTTACTTAACTTTGAATTAAAATATACATTGGGTATATGTTGTTATTTCCTCCTATAAGAAATGTGCTAAACTCGAATAATATCTCGACTCCAATGGAGTTTAGAGAGTAGCTTTATCTGTATTAATTAAAGTACTCTTTATGAAGTTTTCGGCGACACCACCGATTCAGTGGTTGTGGGGGATGAGTGGGGGTGGAAATTCGAAATTTTTAAAACCACGTGTTGTCGGATATCGTTGGAATGCTCTTGATGAATAGTTTATAAATCAATAACTAATTCCTCCATTTTGAAAAACATTACCCCGAAAAAATGCAATCAAAAACACATCGAAATCTACCTCAGCCTGTAGGCCTATCGAAAACGATTTTTTTTAATGTAGTCTTATACTTTTTTGCTTTTTGTACTTACAATGTCATTGTGTCGACAGAGTTTTTTAAGTTTAGTGTGTCAAATAAACAATAATTGAAAGTGTTCATCATTATTCATTCCCGCTCATTTTTACAAAGCCGCTTCCATCCATACACATATATGTACAATGTACATTGTACATAATACCTATGTAATTTTGATCTTTTTTCCATTGATTTCTGTTCTTTTGGAATTTTTAGTTCGGACAAGGGTCCGGTCCCGAGGTGTCCGAACTAGAGGGACTCGACTGTATTAGGAAGTATTTCCGCATTCTTTAATTTGAAATAGCAATTAAAAGAGTTGTAGAAATAGTTGAAATACAAAAGTATAATAATAATAGAGATCTTGCAAAAACTCCTCCAGGCTCAACCTGTGATTAGAATGAAGTGGTCGGATCCTTTTTTCGTGCACACAAAAATAACGATTGATTGGATGGGATGCTGAGGCTCCTTCCAAATATATGAACTCCTGAGTCTATGAGCTTCCACCAGGAAGCAGTTGAAACCAAAATGCCATTGAATAAATTAAAATCAGTCCTAAAGCCGTGTATTTTACGAATTCGTTTTGAATGCCTTTAAATATACGGCGCGGATACAAATCCCGAATCTTGAAAACATTTATCTGCGGACGAAGTTCCCTTTAAATCTATCCGCGTAGAAATCTGTTAATTTTGTAATCGCTCCTGGGAATCGCATTAACGTTCGCTTGCACTCGGAATCAACCCAAAATATTCCTTTGCTGCAAATAGCACTTGTTTTTTGAAATGCACTTTGAGAAGCCCATAGAAATGCAAAAAACAATTTCATTCCAAATGTTTTAAAAATTGTCGGAAATTATCTGTTCCGGATTAATCCTGGCAAAAAGGAATGGCTGGAAAACTCTGAATATGAATTCAAAAATATTAAACCTTTATTAAATGATTACATAAAAAATGGTTTTTGTTTTTCAGTTTCAGTTTTATACAACGTTCACTTTAATGACTCTCTTCGTGACATAACCTTCAATAAATACAAAGTAATGAAAAAATCACTTAATCAAAAAATCCTTTATTAACAACATTTAAGTTTACATATTTCATGAACAACAGTTTCAATATGCACTCTTAAGAATTAAATATCTTAATTAAGCGCTGATCATTGATCACTTGATGTTAGCTGTAACTAGTGCATCAATCCAGTCTTTGTACCTATAGAGGTTTAGAATAGTTATCGGCTTCGTATCATCACAAGTAATTGTATCGTCTAAATCTTTGCAATTAAAACTAAGAATTATTCCAACAACTCCATATCTTGATTTGTCAATTTGTGTGACAATTGGAAGACCAAGAGCTATCTTTTCTCCGCTTTTTGGAGATCTGAACCTGTTTGCACAAAAATATTTATCGTCATTCCCAGTGAAGGACCTACACTCCTCGTTTCCCACTTTATATAACTTCTCTTTTTTTGACACATGCACTGTAAAGATGTTAGCGTATAAAGCTCTTCCGGGTTTTGGTTCTACAACAGAAGGATTAATGCTGAGGCCGGGTACTTCAGATTCTGCAATAAAGGCAGCGAGATCGTTTTCTTCATAATCATCGTGACGGATTACACAAGTTACTTTTATATTACTCGCCGCTTGGTAATATGCCTTTATAAAAAGGTCGTTTGTCAATAGTTTAGGGGCGCAGTGGGCTGGCCCAATAACAACAGTTTTCGAATACAGAGCTCCGCAACAATTTAGCGAGAATGCAGTTCTGTCCACAATCAAGACTACATAATTGCCCTGATCGGATCTGTCTCCAGCGGCACAACACAGTATCAAGGATACGAACAACGGGATCGACGAAAACATTTTGACTGACTTCAAACCATCCAATTCCCACTCTTATACTATATTACCAATTTTCTAAACAATAATTGAGTAAACTGCAATATCGCAGAGAGCCAACGTGTATTTCAAGAGTAACTGCAAATATTAAGATCACGAGCACAAGTGTTTGCATGTGTAGAGGAAACGCACGTCTGAAAATCGAACTTTTTTTGTTATTTCATGTGTTTCAGCTTTCGTCTTTCATGGTTCTCTATTTCTTATCATAGAAGTGTTGCGAGTCTAGTGTATTAACAATTTGAATCATTTAAATGCTAAGTCTTTCGTCCTTGCTACAACTCGTTTCGTTCTCACTTTTACTACGTGGAAACATGCATAATTATTGCATCTTCAGCGACTTCCTATTTATAACCATCCTAAAGTTCGCGACATTAAAATCAGAATTCATATAGGTAGCTTTCAAGGTCAAAATTTAAGCAGGCGTTTACAATTGATTTTCGATAAAACCATTGCGAACAAATTTAACTTTCGGTTTCAGTCGTACCTGCATTGCCCTTGGAAATGGCCCTTCCCTGCGATAAATGTTTCTTGCTTAACTTAACTTGTTTTTAACTTAAAACTTTTGAAAACAATTTTGCACTTATCTCTAAAATCAATAAAATTTCCGCCATTTTGCAAACACTAAACACATTTTATTAGCTGCAAAACCAACATTTGTGCTTTTAAATTATTTTATCAGTTGGTTCAAGTGAGACTTGCGTGAATAAAAAATGGTTGCAAATTTATTTAAAAGTGGAACATTTCTAAATGTTCTACGCAGTTAGAAAGACGTGACAAAAAACACTTTTGAATAAATTTACGAAAGCCGAGAATCTAATTATTGTTCTTTTCTTTACCTTTTCCTTCACAATACGCCAGGATCAAGCAGCGGTATTGTATAAATGAATTAACAAAAAATAAAAGAATTAAATGCACAAAATGTACCTATAACTCAATAAATTAAAGGGTTTTGGAAAAAGGTCTGTGTTTTATAATTTTATTACATTATTGAAAAGTACAACAACGTTGAACGCTTTTCGAATCGACTAAGGAAGATTGAGGACTTGAATATAGAATTATAGGCGCGTGGAATGCACAATGCACAATGCACTTACAGTAGACTTCATCTCATTTGGACCCGTTTAGTTCGAACTTCGAATGGCCAAATTCTCTTATTAGGTAGATTTCGAAGAAAAATCGAACGTTTTTGTTTATAAATTAAGTTTAAAAATATGAAGAAATAAATTTTTACTTAACTTTGAATTAAAATATACATTGGGTATATGTTGTTATTTCCTCCTATAAGAAATGTGCTAAACTCGAATAATATCTCGACTCCAATGGAGTTTAGAGAGTAGCTTTATCTGTATTAATTAAAGTACTCTTTATGAAGTTTTCGGCGACACCACCGATTCAGCGGTTGTGGGGGATGAGTGGGGGTGGAAATTCGAAATTTTTAAAACCACGTGTTGTCGGATATCGTTGGAATGCTCTTGATGAATAGTTTATAAATCAATAACTAATTCCTCCATTTTGAAAAACATTACCCCGAAAAAATGCAATCAAAAACACATCGAAATCTACCTCAGCCTGTAGGCCTATCGAAAACGATTTTTTTTAATGTAGTCTTATACTTTTTTGCTTTTTGTGCTTACAATGTCATTGTGTCGACAGAGTTTTTTAAGTTTAGTGTGTCAAATAAACAATAATTGAAAGTGTTCATCATTATTCATTCTCATTTTTACAAAGCCGCTTCCATCCATACACATATATGTACATTGTACATACCTATCTAATTTTGATCTTTTTTCCATTGATTTCTGTTCATTTGGAATTTTTAGTTCGGACAAGGGTCCGGTCCCGAGGTGGCCGAACTAGAGGGACTCGACTGTATTAGAAAGTATTTCCGCATTCTTTAATTTGAAATAGCAATTAAAAGAGTTGTAGAAATAGTTGAATTACAAAAGTATAATAATAATAGAGATCTTGCAAAAACTCCTCTAGGCTCAACCTGCGATTAGAATGAAGTGGTCGGATCCTTTTTTCGTGCACACAAAAATAACGATTGATTGGATGGGATGCTGAGGCTCCTTCCAAATATATGAACTCCTGAGTCTATGAGCTTCCACCAGGAAGCAGTTGAAACCATGCCATTGAATAAATTAAAATCAGTCCTAAAGCCGCGTATTTTACGAATTCGTTTTAAATGCGTTTAAATATACGGCGCGGATACAAATCCCGAATCTTGAAAACATTTATCTGCGGACGAAGTTCCTTTTAAATCTATCCGCGTAGTAATCTGTTAATTTTGTAATCGCTCCTGGGAATCGCATTAACTTTCGATTCGGAATCAACCCAAAATATTCCTTTGCTGCAAATAGCACTTGTTTTTTGGAATGCACTTTGAGGAGCCCATAGAAATGCAAGAAACACTTTCATTCCAAATGTTTTAAAAATTGTCGGAAATTATCTGTTCCGGATTAATCCTGGCAAAAAGGAATGGCTGGAAAACTCTGAATATGAATTCAAAAATATTAAACCTTTATTAAATGATTACATAAAAAATGGTTTTTGTTTTTCAGTTTCAGTTTTATACAACGTTCACTTTAATGACTCTCTTCGTGACATAACCTTCAATAAATACAAAGTAATGAAAAAATCACTTAATCAAAAAATCCTTTATTAACAACATTTAAGTTTACATATTTCATGAACAACAGTTTCAATATGCACTCTTAAGAATTAAATATCTTAATTAAGCGCTGATCATTGATCACTTGATGTTAGCTGTAACTAGTGCATCAATCCAGTCTTTGTACCTATAGAGGTTTAGAATAGTTATCGGCTTCGTATCATCACAAGTAATTGTATCGTCTAAATCTTTGCAATTAAAACTAAGAATTATTCCAACAACTCCATATCTTGATTTGCCAATTTGTGTGACAATTGGAAGACCAAGAGCTATCTTTTCTCCGCTTTTTGGAGATCTGAACCTGGTTGTACAAAAATATTTATCGTCATTCCCAGTGAAGGACCTACACTTCTCGGTGTGCATTTTATATATCACTTCTTTTTTCGACACATTCACTGTAAAGATGTTAGGGTAAAAAGCTCTTCCGGTTTCTGGTTCTACAACAGAAGGATTAGTGCTGAGGCCGGGTACTTCAGATTCTGCAATAAAGGCAGCGAGATCGTTTTCTTCATAATCATCGTGACGGATTACACAAGTTACTTTTATATTATTCGCCGCTTTGTAATATGCATTTATAAAAAGGTCGTTTGTGAATAGTTTAGGAGCGCAGTGGGCTGGCCCAATAACAACAGTTTTCGAAAGCAGAGCTCCGGAACAATTTAGCGAGAATGCGGTTCTGTCCACAATCATGACTACATAATTGCCCTGATCGGATCTGTCTCCAGCGGCACAAGACAGTATCAAGGATACGAACAACGGGATCGACGAAAACATTTTGACTGACTTCAAACCATCCAATTCCCACTCTTATACTATATTACCAATTTTTTAAACAATAGTTGAGTAAACTGCAATATCGCAGAGAGCCAACGTGTATTTCAAGAGTAACTGCAAATATTAAGATCACGAGCACAAGTGTTTGCATGTGTAGAGGAAACGCACGTCTGAAAATCGAACTTTTTTTGTTATTTCATGTGTTTCAGCTTTCGTCTTTCATGGTTCTCTATTTCTTATCATAGAAGTGTTGCGAGTCTAGTGTATTAACAATTTGAATCATTTAAATGCTAAGTCTTTCGTCCTTGCTACAACTCGTTTCGTTCTCACTTTTACTACGTGGAAACATGCATAATTATTGCATCTTCAGCGACTTCCTATTTATAACCATCCTAAAGTTCGCGACATTAAAATCAGAATTCATATAGGTAGCTTTCAAGGTCAAAATTTAAGCAGGCGTTTACAATTGATTTTCGATAAAACCATTGCGAACAAATTTAACTTTCGGTTTCAGTCGTACCTGCATTGCCCTTGGAAATGGCCCTTCCCTGCGATAAATGTTTCTTGCTTAACTTAACTTGTTTTTAACTTAAAACTTTTGAAAACAATTTTGCACTTATCTCTAAAATCAATAAAATTTCCGCCATTTTGCAAACACTAAACACATTTTATTAGCTGCAAAACCAACATTTGTGCTTTTAAATTATTTTATCAGTTGGTTCAAGTGAGACTTGCGTGAATAAAAAATGGTTGCAAATTTATTTAAAAGTGGAACATTTCTAAATGTTCTACGCAGCTAGAAAGACGTGCCAAGAAACAATTTTCAAATAATTTACTTACTCAAGAAAATCAAAATCAAATGGCTTTTGTTCTTTTCTTTACCATTACAAAAAGTCAGGATCAGGCAGGAGGGAATAATATCAAAAATAAAATAACAAAATTTTCACAACACTAAATTGAAGGGATTTGGAAAATAGTCGATGTTTTATTGAATTATTATTAAAAAATTTAAGGCTACGACAACATTGAACTCTTTTCGAATCCACGAAGTAGGATTGAGGATTTGAATATAGAATATCATTGGCACGTCGAATGCACAATGCACATACGCATATTAGAAAGTAGAACCGGGGAACGAGTGCTTACGACTCTTTAACACAAACTTTCAAGTGGTCTAGAAATATTTTTTCTTCACGATCGCCGCCGATCTTGAGCTCATTTTTCTTCTCTCATCCCTTCTACATTGCTCTGCTACACTGCTACAGCCTACAGTCAACAGCATTCATTTTAATGATTCTGAAATATTCTTGAAAATATGCAAAGAGGTGAAAAAACTGTTTAATCAATTAATCATTTATTAACATTTAAATGGAGATATTTCTTGAACAATTGTCTCAATCTACACTCTTACAAACTTAATAATATATTAATTAATTAAAACTACAATTTTCGCTTTCACTTTAAGTTTTGGTTTAACTTTAATTCATTTCACTCATTTTTTCACTTTAACTTTCATTTTCTGCGAATCGCTTACAGGATGCGTTAAAGGAACGTTTGAACGTCTTCTTTCAAACCATTTATCCAATCTACATATCTGTGAAGATTTATAACAATAGTTACTGGAATTTTATCGGTTGTTTGATTTGGAATGACTTCGGCATTACGTCGAATAATTCCAACAAGTTTGGGGATGCGGTTGTCGACATCATCCATTATAATTGGAGCTCCACTCGGCATAGGTTCTTCGTTCCAAATACTAAAGCATAGAAATTTGTCGTCATTTTTGGTGAAATTTTCACATTGGTCGTGAGACCATAAGCGTCGTGTCGAGAACCACACGTCGGCGTTGTTCCAACTCCAAACTTGAACAATTTGGTTAGCATTGGCCTTTCCTATTTCTAGAGGCACACGAATGCTCATGTCCGCAATCGGGGATTCTGTGATAAAAGCAGCAAGATCATTTTCTTCATGATCATTGTGACGAATTACGCCAGATACGTTTACTTTCTTTAAATTTTCAGAGAATATATAAAGTTGGTGAACAAATAGTTCAGGAGCGCAATGGGACGGTCCAAGAGCAATGTCTTGCGTAATTATAACTCCATCACATATATTGGCGAAAGCATTTCTGTGTACAATTTTTACTACGTAATTTGTGTTAAACCTTAAACATGAGGCACTAGACAAAATCAGGGATATAAACAACGCGATCGAGGAAAACATTTTGACTGACAAAAATAACCACAACACTTTCTACTTTTATACTCTTTTACCAATTGTTCAAACAAAACTTGTGTTAAGATTAAGAATTCGCTATGTAGAAAATGATTCATTATATTCCAGGAACTGATTTAATCATAGCAGAACAAACATTAAATATACGCAGAAAAATTTCAAGCAAGTTTTGAATTTCAATAGAAACGCGGTTATCCAGGGTTTGACGTTGGGTTCTAGAGCGAAAATATCAAGGTTCTGTAAGTTGCGTACCACTCTTGACTTTAGTCATCAACAGATGTTTTACAGAACTTTTACTACGTACTCCGGTTCCAGCTATCAGCAGCCACTAGAACTAATTAACTTCCGGTGACTAACACGGTAAACCGCGATTCCGAGGTACTTAAAATGAAGTTTGAATCCTAAAAGATGATTTTTATAGATTAATTTTTATAGAAAACTGTCAATTTTTTTCATTTTTCAATAGTGACAAATTTAGGCAAACAAATAAAATTTTTGTCAGGTGGTTTAAGCCCCATTGAAAAATCTGAAAATACTCATAAAAAAAGTTAAATAGAAACGCCCAATATGAATCAAAATGAACAATTTTTTGTTCGAATGCCCCCAAAAAGCTACAGAAATTGTGAAAACATGATATTAATGTAACTCAAATAATCAACCGACCTCGCTGGTTCAAACCACCCGAGAATGACAATACATTTTGCAGTTCAAAAAAAAAAATATGTGTGATGAATTACCACAAAAAAAAACTTCATGCACATGAAAATACTTAGACTTTAAGCCACAATAATATTCACCTGGAAATATTTTTAAAAATTACGTCTTCCCTGAAAGAGTTTTATAAAAACAAAACACCAAAATTTAAAATTTTGTATTTTCAAAAGACGTTATCTGGCTGACTCAGAGATACATATGTCGAGTGGGTCTTTTCTCTTCAAAACTTTATAAATGAGATAACGGTCCTGCAATAATTTTCCACTAATGACATTTGAGATGCCACTGTAAACAACGGAAAAATAGGGGTGGCCCAATCACCCGCTCGCCGCCGGCTCAAACCACCCGCCCCAGTCTCCTACAGTTAATAGGAGTAAAAATTTAAAGTGATATTTATAAAAATATAATAATTCTAATTTATATGATAACTTATCAGTATTTAAAGATGAACTATTATAGCAAGTATCTAGGTATTAATTACAAAGAGAAACACTTTTGTACACTTTACCTAAAGTAAATGCCTACTATTTCTTATTTTTGAACGCGGCTTAACATTTGTGTCATAGGTATCATAATATACCTTGGTTTTTCAAAATTCTTTACACTTTTTTACTCAACATTAAAGTAATAGGTGAGGTTGAATGCATGAACCAAAAGTGCTTTGTATACATAGTACATTTACGGACAATCTTAGCCTACAAGATAAATATTTCAATGATAAGGTTCTTATACCATAGATATATACATATAGGTAGATACATAATCTGCTTGTCAGAAGAAAATTATCAGATATCCAACGGACATACAAAACGTTAAAAAATAAGGTGCAAAATGGTTCTTAATCAGTTGGGATAAATCGACAGAATAGATAAGGCACAAGAAATCCAAACACGGTACTTCTAGGAAACACCTCCTGCACAAAATATATTATTACAACAACTAAAACCTCCTCCGAACTGTGATTGTTCCAAGAAGTTGTCAGAAGCGGACTGTTCTTCATTTGTCAGCTTTGCAACCCTTCCTCAAAGTTCTGCACTCAGACCAAATAATTTTTCACTTTACTTGGGTCGTCACAATATTTCAAATCTTTGACTCTTTTAGGATACGAAATTGGGTTCGACAAAGTTTTGCTCATTCAACGGCATTTAGCAATCCAATCGACGTCAAAGTTGAACCAAAGTGAATAGATTGCACCAAGAGCGCATTTTGATGTACCATTAAATGATGACTGTTCTTGAGACCATCCCCCAGTGTCGAATCAATCTGAAAACCTATTTCCAATGCACGTTTATCTGCAGGCACCAGAGAATCAGCTTATGTTGCGATGCTGATGATGCAGATAGTTTCTTATTGAATTCTTACTGTTGACAGTTACAAGGCCATGATGGGTTCCAGTGTAACAGAACTCGATGGGAATTATGCCTCCGCCATCAGCAACTGGAAAACAAAAGCAATCGAGCTTACACATGAGGAATTCATTTCCCAAAGCACAAAATCCAATTTGGTTCGTGCATTATTTATCAGGGAAAACTCGGCGCAAGATTATAACCAAACTCATCGACCGCCCTCTCCTGCCCCCGATGATCTACATACGTATACCGAAGATTGCACTCTTCAATTTATAACTGATACATAACGGAGTATGGTCCTTGGGGATAGGCAACATTTACGTTCAACATGCCTGAAAAATACCGTGCATGCAGCCTCTCAGCAGGATCCGCCTTCCTGATCGTTTTTCAAAAATATAAAAATAAAAAAAATAAAATGATTTCCTTTGAAACATTCATGACCACAGCTTATGTGCTTGCAGCCTTCAAGTGATTCGGCTGCAGTTCACTTGCAGTGACATTTATGCCCTTCAGCAAGTGGTAATGTGGTGCCCCAGAGCGTGAGCTGCAGTTATCCTACGCATGCAGAAGATGACTCCTTTTGAGGCACCAGCAAATTACTTGGGCATGATAATTCTAGAAATTCCATTTAGTCCTAATCGGAGCATCTCCTTGAGATCTCATTGAAAACACTTAATCACTTGAAATTCTTGGCAAAGCTGCAAAATTTAGTCCACCTCCACGGACCCTCCCACTCGCGGCAGCTATTAACGAAATTTTTCTCCTTATTTCATTTGTGTCGAGATCAGAGAGGCTTTCCCTTCCGACCCCCTGGAAGTCATCTGCAGCATCAGTTATGAAATTGTAAAGTGTCGTGATTAATTGGTGAGAACTGATTTCGTTACATTCACAGAAAATTAAATTGTTAATGAGATGAGAACTTGATGAAGTCCTAGAAGGGAAACTTTTATCAATGTAGCGTGAATAAAGTAACGCAATAGACGAGTTTTTCAAGTGGGAAAATCGTTATTGTTAAAAGAAATGTACTTATTTCTTATAAAAACAACTCTTCATGAACATATTTATGAAAACATATCTTTCATCGTTGTAGGCAATCTTAAATATTTTTAATATGATAACTTTTAATAATGCCTACTACAGTACTAATCCTTCCTACGTTTGAATGTTGCAAGTAAATTGTTTCTCTGAACCTTGTAACGAGAAATAATTGTCTTGAATGCACGATGTTTAAAAGGAGAGGAGGCATTTCGTGCTCATAAATTTCCACTTGCAAAAGGACTATGCTCCTAGGATATTCTCACCAAGAACTAATTAAAGCGAATGTGGAATACTGCAGCCACATGTTAATGCAGAAAGCAAATTAGTCCTAAAAGTGGGTCAAGAACTCAAGAACTACATTGCTCTGACTGCGGAAAGTAATTGTCCGGGACTCAAATAGACTCGTACGGAGAAGATAAATTCTGATATTAAAAGGAAGTATAATTTCAGTGATTTAATATGCTTCGAAACAGATGAGTGTTGCATAAATACATACTGTGTAGTGCGTAAATGTGTACTCCTCTGTAACTTCTCATTTATCACCAGTAATATTATCCACGAAATTATGAACTTTCGTCAATTTATTTATGTATTTATTTATACGTATTTTTTAACTCCCTCGATTTTATTTTATATAAAAGAATAAAAAAAAAGGTATTATAACAAATTGCTTTAGTTCACGGTAATTGTATTATTGCGACAAATCTTGTAAATATTTAATCAAGCAAAATTTTCAACACGCTAAATTCATATTAAAGGTCATTGTACTTAAATCACGGATTTGTACGATAGGAAACAAAAATAGCAACAAAATGTTCATGCAAACCAACATTAAGTGATGTTTTGCGTTTCTTTCTCGTTAACGTTGTTAAACATTACATTATATAGAAAGTTCACGCTATATAGAAAGTTCAGTTGTGTTGGTTTCCCCCATGGAAATTGGATCCTAATTTATAGCTACTTACGAAAACGGAGCAGTGCCCATTAAAAGGCCACCAGTAATCCTGTCGTCCTCAGCGAAATGTCTCAACTGAAGGCATCCACCAGCCAATAAACTGGCAAGGGACCCAATTCTGACAATGAGCATCCAACCAGACAAATTAATTTCCCTGGCGAAACACAGCATTTTTATCACCTGGTCGAGGGCTTCCGGTTAAGGGTTTATGTACGACCGCAAGTTATTATCCTTCGAATTGTTTCGATTCACTTCACCGAAACTTGATTTTGGCATTATTGGTAAATGGGGTGGACATCTTGTTGGCATTACCCACCCAATAATTTATTTCGCTTCCTGTTTGCCATCGGAATACGGTTTTTATGTCAAAGAAAATTGATTTTTTCCCTAAATATAGTCACGCAGTTTCTGAATTTAATATAAATTATTACTGGAGAACACAGGACAATGAAGTATTGTGGCATAAAAACATTTAAATACAAGTTATGTCGACCAATCATAATTATCATATTTGTGCACAACTAGGAGAAAAGGTTTCAGTATATTTCTGGTTCTGTATTCGTCGTCACTTATGTTAATAGTTATTTAAGTTACTTAAGTAAGAAAATTAGTTAGATCCTTAAGTTTTATGAAAATTACCTTTATTTGTCCCCTGTGGAATATCCTTCGCCTTACGGATTCACTCCCCCCCTCCATCCCACTCGCGTCATTGCACAGGAATGACCTAGTTTTCTTATTTTATTTTATTTATTTATTTAAGCTTAATACAAATTACAAGCTATATCACAGTACAAATTACATAATACATACTTCTTAGGTATACCTACGAAAAAACGAATTCTGACAAAAATGTTTTCAAGTTTGTCATTAATTGTATTTACGGTGTAATATTAAATATAGTACATACAATATACATAAATGAATAAAATAAAATATAATGATACAAATCATATCTCTTGATTATAATAAGACTATTTACAAGATTCGAAAAAAATGAAGTATTGTCTTCAACAATTATCTATAAAAATTATGACAAGTTTGGCATCAATGTAAATTCCGCATTGCTGTTCAAAAATAATGTTGGAAAATAGAAATGTGTCTTTTGTTTAATTGAAAATCTATATTATTCGCGTGTTCTAATTCCACTCGGAAACAAAACAACTATTGTTTTCTTTGCTGTATCGAATTCTTTTCGACATCGATTTGATTGGCCAAAGTGAAAAGCTCTTCCAACTGGGAGATTGCTATGATTTGTACCTGAACTGCTAATCAATTGCTTCCAAATCAAAGGGAAACGAACGGCATCAGCTGTTCAAATTCAACCAAGAAAAACCTGACGCAATATTAATAACATGGAATCGCTTTGTTACTATTTCAAGCGACAATCTTCTGAATAACGCCATTATACAATAAACACGTGTCCTTTTTATGATCTCATTATTCAGAACTGAAAATATAAAGAACAGTAGAATTTGTTTCCAGCGTTAAACAATTCTTATATGGCCATAATACTGCATTGAAACTTTAAAAATATTAAGCTTCTTTTGAAACATTAAAAGTTTCATTTGTTCTTCAGTTTCATTATATTTTACAATGTTTATTTTAGTGCTTCTGCTACTGAAATATCTTAGAAATATTTCTGGATTTGTAATATAAATTCCCATCTGAAGATCGAACTTTTTATATTTCAATTTTATATCTTCCAATTTCCGTCTTTCATAGTTTTCTCTATAAGCTCATGGAAACGTGCATCGAGTCCAATTTATTTAAAATCGAGATCTTTGAAATCTCCAACTAAATTTGAATTTAAATGTTTTATTACTAAACGACTGCAGTCCCATAATCCCATGGGAGCAAAACATTAAAACATTTATTAGCTACTATGTAATTCTTACTTCGAATAAAAAATAACAATAACTTTCTTTTCTACAAAACAAGTCCAATATAAATTTTGTAAAAAATGCTTCTAAAAATGTATGGAAGTTGAAATTTCTTCCAGTTGATCAAATCGTCTTGGAATTCTCCCACGTGTACCGTGTGGGTTGCGTGTACCGACTGCTTGGCAGTTTCCCAAATACGGAACCACTTCCATCGATTGCATGCAAGGCTGCAACCTGTAATGAAGTGAAGAATAAAATAAAGCATGATATTTACCCTCGACTTTGCCATTTTTGAAGCAATAATATTATTTAATTTTCGATAAGCCGCAGCAGTCGAAATGGACCCGATTTCTCGCGCAAACAAAACAAACCCCCGAAGCCGACCATCGTCGGTCGACTATTTTAACAGAGTAAGTGGATGAATTCATGAAAACAACTCCGTCGACAAATTGTTCTTGTTTTTATCCCAGTACGTAAATGGAACATGTTTAAGAATCGAAAATGGAAACTCCCACGAGAATGCGGCTTCACCACCCAACCAGACCAGACAGCGACCATGATTTGCGGGAGGGGAAGCCGGCAGAGTAGACTAACGAATTTTCAATTTTAATGTTATATTTCTTTAAAGTCGTAGCGAGTTGTTTGCTAAATTTTTAAGGAAAATAATCCTTCAAATTGAAGATTAAATTGAGTGAATTTTCAAATTCAGATTTAGGTACATTCGTATCTCCTCGATAAATACGTAATTAATGGTTCATCACACCAATTTAATAATTATCTAAAACAATTTTTAGTTGATGGAATGTATGAATTATTATGTACATTTAATCAGGTTTTCTTTAACTTTCGCCAAGAAAATAAGATCGATTTTCAAATTTACGAACGGAAGTAGGTAATGATTCCAATTTGCTCTCCATTAATAAACACGAGAAAACTTTTCCTACAGTTGTGCAACAAATTGTAAATAATTATCAAAATCAGCAGAGCAAAAATCTGCATAAGTACGACAAAGATGTTCAGTTCGAAAAGAAATACATTTAGTAATTACGAGTGGTTTTGTTCCAGCGGGGTGTTAGTCCCAGCAACAGTAAGCCCCGAGCGCCCGAACCCAAGTGAATTTAGCAACTCCATGAATACGTAAGCGCCAAGTTTTAGCTAGAAAACACAAGTGCAGTTTTGTCGCAAGAACACCCCCCCCCCCCCCCCCCCCCACAATTTGTAGATGGTGAAAGAACTTCGCCCGCATGGCGAAGAAAACACACCTGTGTCTGATTGTCTTAAATTAGAATACAGTGTACCTACTAAACCTTTAGGGTTTATGCTGCAGGTTTCCCGCGAAGATTGCTCTGTCGATGATGAGATGGGTTAACAAGTTGATGGAGGTGCACAACCCCTATAGCCGACGATGATGAATAAATTTCAGAATTCCAAAGACTTGCAGGCATAATTTCATTTACCGTACAAACGTCCTGGATCCTGCTACTATAAAGTATCTTCATTGCAACAGGAAAAATAAATTTAACAAAAGAAACAGACAAATCCTTGAGAGGTATTTTCTTTTATAAATATCGTTTATTATTTAGTCTAGCTCGCTGCAGAAACCTTTGAAATTGGAAAACTTCTAACCCCACGCAAGGTCACTAGTGTTACGATAATAAGTTAAAACACAACCCTTACGTTTTTAATACACAAGCCAGAAGTTATATGTGTGTGCGAGTGCTTGAGAAGCACAACTACTTGAGGTACTTCAAACACAGTTTTTCCGCGGAAAGATGCCGCGAGTTAACATTTCTCCGTACATAACTCCGCAAAAAATGGAAGAAAGAACAACGAAGACTTACCTGAGAGACACTAAAAACATTTGGAATTTGTTATTATATTAGTTGACCATGACTCCCCGAACTTTCGTTAGATGATAAATTAATCTCTGCAGTAAAATGGATTCAATTAGGCAGAAATAAGGATTATCCAATTATTACAGAGTACTACTATATAACTCCAATAAACTGTTGCTATAATACTTCTCCTTTTTCCTTAAACCAAAACACTGCATTTAAATTAAAATTATATTAAATTTAGTTTCAATGATTATGTAAAAGTAATTTCTGTTCTTCACTTTCATTTTTATACAGCATTCATTTTAATGATTCTGTTCTTGAAATATCCTTGAAATCTTAAAAAGTGATGAAAAACCAGTTAATCAAATAATAATATACATATTAACAACATTTAAATTTACATATGTTTTGAACAGTCTTCTTAATGTGCACTTTTCAAAACTTGATATCTAAATTAAACACTGATCAATGATCATTTAACGTTTTTCATTAATTCGTTCATCAATCCAAGATTGGTATCGACTGAAGTTTACAATAGTTATCAAATGATTGTCATCACACGTTTTTGCATCGCCTTCAACTTTACAATTAGTATTTCGAATCATTCCAACAACGTTATATTGTCCATTTGTCTCTGAGACAATTGGACCACCAATAACTCCCTTTCTTCCGAACACTTTAGGATGGGAAGTGGTTACGCATAGAAATTTGTTGTCATTTTCGGTGAAATCTTGACACTCCTGGTCTTCTGAACGTCCTACATCAATGATATCTATATTCGAAAAAAGCACGGCAAACATGTAAGCAATAAGTGGCTGTCCTGGGACCGTTTCTATTACTTTTGGAAAATTTTTCACGCCGGGTATTTCGGATTCTGTAATATAGGTAGCGAGATCGTTTTCTTCATGATCTTCGTGACGAATTACATAAGATACTTTTACTTTTGTTGCCACATATTTGGGATGTATATAATAATCGTATTCGTAAACAAATAGCTTAGGAGCGCAGTGGGCTGGGCCAATAACTAAAGTTTCCGAGAGCACAGTTCCTGCACATAGATTAAAGTAGTCATTTCTGCCACTAATCATTACGACAAAAACGTCATCTTTGAATACACTCGCAGCGCCACAACACAATATCAAGGATACGAACAACGGGATCGACGAAAACATTTTGAATAACTTCAAACCATCCATTACCCACTTTTATATTATTTTACCAATTGTTTAAACAATATTTGAGTAAACTACGATGTTGCAGAGGATCCATGTATACTTCAAAAATAACTTCAATTATTTGTTGTTAAGATCTACACACGAGCACAAGTGTTTTCCTTGTAGAGGAATCTCACATCTGAAGATCGAACTTTTTTTGTTATTTTGTTTCAGTTGTCGTCTGTCATAATCTCTTTTACCTCATGGAAGCGTTGCGAGTCCAGTTTATGACAACCTCAATATTTGAAATGCTAAGTCCTTCGTCCTTGTTACAACTCGTTTCGTTCTCTAGCAGCATTTAGCTAAGGATCCTTGCCACCAGAAACTTTTCCTTCATTTTTGGACGAAAAGAGTTAAAGTAATTGGCATTGTGGAGTGTGGACCACGAATTTCGAACAGTGTTTCGGTAACTCAAACAGAAAGAGAGACATTGGACGTATTTGAAGTTTATTTCAGTCGACCTTGATTTTGCGAATTAACATTTGTTTATTGTTGATAAATTCATCTCTACTTAATAATTCAATTCGGATAAGCAAGGATTCTGAAGCAACCCCAAAAAGCTTTTAAAACTCAGATTTTTGAAACGAATAACCATTCCAGCTGGCATAAACAATACCTAAATTCTAGAATTTTTCTTTCCATTCTACATAGATCTCCATTTTCCTTCAAATTAAAAATGTCCGCAAAATTCTCCACTCATTTTGATTTATTTCCCAAAATGTTCCTTCTTCAACCCGATTCGCCATTATTTATCCTCCATGTTTTTTAAATTTATTTATTAAATATCATACCATGACACCTGATCAAACAGGCCTTGAATCTTCTTATTTTGTAGTGGGATGAAATTGTTGCAATTTCAGCGACTTGCTATTTATAATTCTATACAACCATCCTCATTTTCGCGGCAGTAAAATCAGGATACCTATAACAGCTTTGATTTTGAAGGTCAAATTTTAAGCAGGTGTTTACAATAATTGCTGACTGACTTTAGTAACAATTAATATTGATGGAATCGTGATAAAACTACTGCAATCGAAAAAATTTTCAGGTTTTATCCGAATTCAAAAATTCTAAAAGCAATTTCGCACACATATTCGCTATTTTAGAAACACGAAACACATTTTACTGACTGCAAAAATAATATTTGTTCTTCTATGTTGTTTTATCAGTTGTTCAGGTAAGACATGCGTGAATAAAAACTGGTTTTAAATTATTTGTAAAATTGAATATTTCTACATGTTCTACGCCGCAGTTAGAAAGACGGCATAAGAAACATTTTGAAATAATTTAACTACTTAAGAAAATTGAAGTTAAATAATATTTGTTCTCTTTTTTTCCATTAGAATAATTCAGAATCGGGCAGTGCTATTGTATCGTATTTATCAAAAACAAAATAAAACAATGCACAAAAAGTAACATATTAAATTGAACAGTTTTGGAAAAAAGTTGGTATTTCATTGAATTATTGAAAACTACAAAAACATTGAACTCCTTTTGAATCGTCCGAAGTTCCTTTTAAATATGTCTCTATTATTATTCTCCTGCGAATCGCATTAAAGTTCGCCTGTACTCAGCATCAATCGAAAACATTCCCTAGCTTGTTTTAAAGTGTAAACAGCGATCGTTTTTTAAGGTACTTTAATAACATTTGAGAAGCTCAAAAAAATGCAAGAAATAATTTCGTTCGAAATGCTTTGAAAAATGTCGGAAATTAACTGTTCTAAATAATTATTCCTGACCAAAAAAATTGAACCTCTCGGCAGTTGAAGACCAAATGACGCTTTTTGAAAGGGGTTGGCCGGGGATGGGGTTGAAATGTTGAAAGGATTATATCTCGGCTCCTTTGGAGTTTAGAGAGAAACTTTATCTGCATAAATTAGAGTACTCTTTATGAAGTTTACGATGACACCATCGATTCTGGCGTTGTGGGGGTGGGGGTGGAAATTCGAAATTTTTAGAACCTCGTCTTGTGGGGTATCGTTGAAACGCTCCTAAAGAGTAGTTTATAAATCAGTAACTAGTTTCTCGATTTTGAAAAACAAAAAGCCCCAAAAAATACAATCAAAAACACTTCGAAATCTACCTTAGCTTGTAGGCCTGCCGAAAGGGAATTTTGCTTGGGAATATGAAACATATAATGCAAAAAGGTTCACAACGAGCGACGCCGACAACGACGATGCGGGGTCAGAGGATTACCACCCAGACGATCTATGTACATTGTACAAGTTTTCTACAATCGCTTAAATTTCTCAAACCTGCCAATTGAAAATGCGTAATTTTATGTTAAGATCTCTCTTGGTTTACACAATACACAACTATTCAACCTTTAATTTCCCTTCCTTCCCAGAAGCGAAAACTATTATTACCAATTCAGAAAAATTTAACAATTATTAAGAGCTCTTCAGTCCTTTGGGCTTTGGGTTTGGCCACCCAGTTGCGTTCAGGCCTTTTGCTCCCCGTCATTATTGTTATTTGCCAATATGGATAGAGAATATAATCGTTGCAGTTTGCAGATCTGATGTTAGGTAAATGGAAACTGCGGTCTAGTGCAGTGGGCACTATGCTCCTATTATAAAAACTAATTTACTTTTATCCAAATTATTCTCACGTTCTGTTTGCTTAACGAAATGTTTAATAATGAAACAGCATCTGATATTCTGCCGGACGAACAGTTTTAGCATCCATAAACGACTCTTTCCTCAGACACGAATATTAAATACAATTCTGAAAATTTCAAATAATACAGTGCATATAAGAACGAACAACATTGACATAAATTTAATATGCCTACATGCATTGAGGACGGAAACTTCGACAATTACAGTACATTGTTTTTAAAGTGAAACGAGATGGAGACTGGAGACGCTATAAAAACAACGCAAAAAGAAAAATTTGCCCAAATAACTTTTGTCACAATTCTCTTAATAAAAACCAAAATTATGCAAGTTTGAGCAATATTTTTGAAAAGACTTCGTTAACTTTTTTAAAATATTTAATTACGTACATATTTTTTTAGATTAAAGTCAGAGAAGACGTTCAATTAGTATTTGATGTAGATTTCTGGGAAGAAGCCAAGAATTTTTGTGTTAACAGAAATTTTAAAGTTAGTTTTAATGAAAACGATATTTTAATTTCATATTTAAAATTGATCTCACCACCAAAACAGCCCATCAAAGTTTTTAGTCATTTTTATTAATTAAAACATAACTCTGTCAGTAATTTTTCTGAATCAGAAGAAAATTATTTTATGGTAAAACTTCGGTCGCTGTGCCAATCTCGAATCCCTGCTGAATCATGGAAGATAAAATAAAAACAATTTAATTGTAAGAAACCTCTAAAATCTTCAGGGCAGAAAAAAGTGCCTCCGCTCATTTAAATTTTGTAATTTAATTATACCTTTACTTACCTTTTTCTCTGGTCGAGCAAACCCTTTCCCTTTTTTTATCTATCAGACCTTTTAACCTTTATCTAAACGGAAGCTGGAATAAAATTTTTTACTTCACGTTTGGTTTTGTTCGTTCCTTTTGTAGTTGTTGTTAATTACTATTTTACGACGTTTTTGCGAACTGATGTTTCTTTTTCTTTTATATTATTGCAGTTAGTATCACGAAATCCAAATCAAAGGAACTGGAGAGGAATTCTCATCGCTCTTTTAGTCATAGCTATTGTCCTTGCACTAATTGTTACTTCTGTGGTAAGTAGCAATTATATTAATTAATTTAAGTATACAAACATCTATATACATTATACATATATCTATAAGCATACTTAGTATTTACAAGTTCATTTGAAAACCCCGATTTTGGAAATAATGAGAGTGAGAGGTGATCAATAGGGCAAAAATTTGTAATTGATAAAGAATAAAACTGAAAAACTTTTTGAATGAGTATTTTTTCTCCACACTATCCTTTGCAATTAAATAAATAAGAAGGGAACATCCGAGCTACAAAAATAAGCTATTCATATTCTATATTAATCTTAGCAATGTTGTGAAACACTAGAAAGTAACAATTAGGTACACATAGGTACTGTTAGAAATATCTGGTACCCATCCACCGCGAACGTCTATTAAATACTATAAAGTCCTCCTAACTATACTCTTAGGTGCTGTTAACACCGCCAGATGAAGGTCCCCGTGTCAAAGGCCAACGAATTAAACTTCAGGACATTGTCGACGGCCATTTCCTGCCACAGAAGGCTAACGGCACATGGATAAACGGTAAGTTGGTTGTTATTATCACAAGCAAATTGCACTCGCTTATAACTGCCATCCGACGGCGCCTTCGATTTCTCGCAAGAAGTCCTCGACGAACATTGTGCACTGATGTCATATCTCCGCAGATATTCAGATCTGTTTTATATTATTCCTTCGTGTTTTTTTTTATTTTAGGGGAGGAATTTCTCTATCAAAATCAATGGGGTGGAATAAGCTTGCTGAATGTAGGGAATTTATCAGATTGCGTCTTAATGTCAAATACAACGTTTGTAAGTATAGAAAATCAAATTAAGTTTAGGAAGTTTGTTGTTTTTATTAGAAATCAAATATCTGGCAGTGATAGCCGGTCATTTCGTAATGTGCCCCCGTATCCACGTTTAATCAATGCGGAATTAAGGAAATTCAATCATTCCTCGCATCACAAAGTAATTGCTTTAAGCACAATTTAAGCTTTTATCAATTACAATATTACTTTCGATTTTATAAAAGATGTCATAATAATTTGATTGCCTTTGTTATTTTAATAAAATGACCGTTTTTCAGTTTTTATTAAGTATTATTACCCAATTAAATTGAAACATGGCAAATGGTCATATGATATATTTTAAAATTGTATAGCTTGTTGAAATTATATTAAAATTGAACAATTCAACAATTTTAGAAAACCCTATCACCTTTCAAATTTTCGATATCATCGGATAAAAAGTACCTTCTGTTAGCCCAGAACGTTCAAAAGCTCTTTCGGCACTCATATTTGGCTCAATATACAGTGTTTGATATTCAAACAAGGTAAGGGGTTGGAATCAACCGATCAAACAGAAAAATTGTCTGTCAAACACTTAACCATATTTCATCCAACAGTGAGAGCATAAAACTGACAGCGAAAACAGATGGAGATGCTTGGCCATTTCTTCACTATGCCCAATTCACACCCTCGGGCAGTGCCGTCATCATGGTATATAACTATGACATATATTACACCCAGGGACCACGTTCCGAGCAAGTTTACCGTGTGACGAAGGACGCTGTGCCAGGGATTGTATACAACGGCATCCCCGATTGGCTATATGAAGGTATATGGAAACTTTATGTACTCAAAAATTTTGATCTGAGATGGATGCATCTGCTTGCAGAGGAAATTCTGGAATCAAATCACGCCATTTGGATGTCTGATGATGGTCATCTTATGCTTTATGGCTCCTTCAACGATTCAATGGTGGCGGAACAGAAATTCGCTTGGTATGGGACAACAACTCCAGAAAACGGAAATTCATACTTATATCCAGAGATAAGATCATTACGGTAAGCTTGTGTTGCGAAGCAGACAAAGTGTCTGAAGTGCAACAGATTTGAAACATTATTTTGTTGTACAATTCCAAGTTGTTCACAAAATTGTATCAAATCCAAATTCAATAGAATGTTCAACGTTAAATATTTCATCCTGCATCCCAGATAAAATCCTGTCAAAATTCCATCTACAATTCACATACCGCCCACCGTTGAATAAATTGCCTATATTTGCAACCCAACACGAATATCGGGAGTTTCTAATGCAAATATCCTTATCAGCAAAACAAAACCAACACAGCAAAAACATTCAACTACCTGAATTTTTTTAGAAAATGATATCCTATAAAAACAAGAACAAGGAAAGAGGATTTCATGAAGGGCCAAATTCGCAGCCTTCACGCGTAAATCCCCATTCTTTGGACTCTAATCCCCAGCATCATCCAAATTCGCCCCACAAAAACGTCCGGTTTTCATTTTAGATATCCGAAACCTGGCACACGGAATCCCTTGGTAACTTTACGCGTAGCCGACCTTGCTGACCCGAAAAACATCCGGATTAGAGATCTAAAACCGCCTCCGGTCCTGGCGAATGAGTAAGTTTTAGCTTTGAGGTATAGTTTGAAGTTGTTCCTGACGGATATGAATGACAGGGAGCATTACTTCACCAGTGCTAGATGGGTGAGCCAAACCGAGATCAGCATGGTGTGGTTGAATCGCCCGCAGAACCTATCTGTGGTGACCATCTGCAAAAGTCCTTTATTCCACTGCTTTGAGGTAAGCTCTAAGCCACATGAGGTCAGTTTAATACAGCCGCCAGGCTCTTCTCACCCCATTCAGTTCGGTATTGAAGTAAAGTTTCAATCTCAACCCTTCGGCAGCAATGGTTACGATTTATCCTCCTAACTATCTGTAATCTTGATTTTTGCAGACACATCGAGTTAGCGGCGACGGTCGGGGATGGGTTGATGTCTTGTCTGTTCCCCTGTTCGCCTCGAACGCCTCGTCCTACATTGCCATTTCACCCCTTCGAGATGGAAGTTCAGGTACGTTTATTAAATTTTATGAGCTCATTTGACTATAATTACAGGATGAGATTTTCTTTTATAATTTTCCATTTCCATTTAATATTCTGCTTTCAGGATACTTCAAGCATTTAGTGCATGTTTCAGTTGCTAAAAAGCGTGTGATTCCCTTAACACATGGAAGATTTGAAGTAAAGCGAATTTTACATTGGGATCAAATAAACAATTTTATGTCAGTTTGAAATTTCTCTCAGTTTGTCAAAAGAATATATTTGTTAAGAACGAATTCTCCTGTAGATATTACCTCGGATCGCCTGAACGTTTGCCTTCACAGCAGCATTTATACAGGGCTTCGGCTATTCCACCACGGTACGGTGCGCCCCTTCGGTCCCCTCAATGCCTAACGTGTCCGCCCACGCAACAAGGAAAGGTCACGACAACGACATCTCCACCAAAATTAGTAACAGCCTGGGACGATGACTGGGAAGAGGAGTCCCACCATAATTTGCCTCCACCTACTCCACCATCGAGTAAAACGAAACACAAGAAGCAGGAATCAACGTCCTTGCCAGTCCCTTGCCTGTACCATATCGCCTCCTTTCCGCCCACTCTGGGCGCTAATTATGTTTTAATTGACTGCTTAGGACCAATTGTGCCATCAAGTGCTATTTACAGTATATCACAAAAGGATTATAGTAAACCGTTAGAATTGATTGTTACAATCCAAAATAATACCAGACTACGGCAAAAGATTGCCAGGACAGCGCTGCCACAAATAAAGTCCTTCCCAGTAATGATTTCAGGAGGATATCATGCACAGGTGAGGTTGTTTCTGCCGCCGGTGTTGCGAGAAGATGAAATCACCCGATATCCTACCATTCTACATGTGTAAGTGTGTGTGTGAAATTTAAAAGGATTACAGAAAATTGAAGATAATCGGAAATTTTAGATATTCAGGTCCTGGAACACAATTGGTCACGGACAAGTGGCATGTGGATTGGAACACATATCTCTCCGGCACAAAGGACTGCATCGTGGTGCAAATCGACGGCCGGGGCAGCAGCGGACAAGGATACCAATTACTGCATGAAGTTTACAAACGTCTGGGCACCGTGGAAGTTTCCGATCAATTAGAAGTCACCGAATATCTCCGTGACAATCTTCACTTCATAGACGGGCGACGAATGGGAGTCTGGGGATGGAGCTACGGAGGATATGCGGCCGCTCTAGCACTCGCCAGCACTCAATCAATTTTCCAGTGCGGAATTAGCGTGTCACCGGTTACTAATTGGAAGCTTTATGGTACTTACCCTGATTAGTTTGTCAGTTCAACTCTCCGCCACAGTTTAACTTTACAGATTCGACATTTGCCGAACGATATCTCAGCTTTCCCAATGTTACTGACAATTACAAGGGATACGAGGAAAGTGACTTGACGAAGCACGTGGATAATCTCCGGGAGAAACAATTCCTCCTTATTCACGGCACTGCAGACGACAATGTCCACTTCCAGCAATCAATGGTATTGGCTCGGGCCCTGGCGTCGAAGGGTGCACTCTTCAAACAGCAAATCTACCCCGATGAGGGTCACAGCCTTTCAGGAGTGAAGCGACATTTATATCGATCGATGACAGGATTTTTTGAAGACTGCTTTAAAAAATTAGTAAGTATTTTACTAGTTAATATTTTACCGTTTTATTAGTAATATTCATTTTATAAAAAAAAAATCAAAGTTGAAAGAACTCCCGCAACATTGTTCTGGTCGACGTTTAAAAAAGTCCCACAGAATTAATTGAGGAGCCCTTTATATAAATAGTGGAAGCCATTGACATAAATAAAAGGTTCTATTTTTTTATAAATAACGTTTTTACATGTGTTGTAAACGTTTTCCCTTAAACGTCGCTATAAATGAACTGTACTGCTTTATTGTACTATATGTTTGAACTTTTTTTAGCGCAAGCAAATTGATTTACAATTATTCAATATTTGCATTCAAATTATTTAACAGAAAAATGTTAAACACAATTAACCAGTTATCGAGATTTTATTTTAAATGTTTCATTAATTAATAAATTGAGCCGTTCACACTAAAATTGATATATACTAAAAATCTCATAAAAAATACTCATTTTATTCCGGCACATTTTTGAATCGTTGTAAAACTGATTGAATCTGAAAAAAAAAGATTCAGAAAACTTATAAATATATTTATTATTTACCAAAAGCACGTTAAATGTAAACTAAATAATGAATCAAATATCCTGCAACAAATCAAATGTAAACAAAATTTAAATTGCAATTTTGAAAGGGTGCACAGTTGGAGTTGCACACGCTTGCATATTGTTGTTCGTTCTCACTAACGTAAATGTTTATCTTGATTGTTTAAAATGTCAGATAAATACTTTAGAAACGCTAAATTGATTGTTTCACGTTGTCTTGTTTTAAGGTTCCACCAGAATCAAAGGCTGGATTGGGCAATGGAGGATATGGAGAACAAGTGAACAGCTAAAACCGGAGGGTGGAAACAATGTATGACGGATTGTAAAAAAACAATGGTTGTGAGTAATGATATAAAAAAAGTTACTTTTGCCCTTCAAAGGAATACTCAAAGAAAGTAGTCAGATTTCTACATTAGCGTTCATTCTGGGACTACTTCAGTTATTGTCCTCACCTCTTAAGTAAAGCTACAATATGTCCATCCCGCATCCTTTTGTTTTGTTTAAATTTCATCCTTAACATTTTATCAATCGATTAGGTATAAAATCCTTCGGAACGGTGATACTAAAGTGCCAAATTTAAGCGTAATTAAACTGAACATGTTAAACGAACAATTTGTAACGATCGGTGTTGTACTCGAAAATCGGTGATTTCGTGTTAATTTTGTTGTTATTTAAATGTCTTAAACAATAAATATTTATTATATAAATATGTTATATTTGCTACAACAAAATTGAAATTCAATATAGTTTCCTGATTGGTATCAAGGCAATATAATAGCACAAACCGTTAAACAGTGAGATTTTGCTGAAAGTCACTAAATTTAATACTAATTGTAAAACTCAAAACAAGTTATACAATATTTTAAATCCCAAACGTACATTAAGTTTAAGGAGTTATTAAAGTTAAATTAACTTACAAGTAGGTATAAAAAAATAGGTATACTATAAAATATTTATAAAACTTATAATAAAAACAAAAGAATATATGCAACTATACTATAGAAGCAATAACGCATTTACTAAAAAGCAGTTGTAATACATATTTTAAAATAAACCTTATTGTGTATTTCATGTCTATTATTAAAATCGAGTAAATCACAATTTGTACAAACTGATTTCTACATATAATTAATCGAACACAAATCAACTAAATTTATTTTTACATCTATAAAATATTTATTTCTAAAGAAAAATATTTTACTGTGTTTGTTGCAATAACAAGAACTATATTAGCTAGCGATTGTTATTTTTTGTATTGTTCCCCGATTTGATATAGTAAATAAATAGCAATTAGGATTTAAAGCGAAATCTCATTGTTCTTATATCTAACATTGTGCCTTTCAGAATTAAGTCGTAAATATTTTTAAAAGGAATTAGCCACCATTACATTTTTGAATTGTACGTATTGTTTTATATATAATGTATGTATAGTTAAATTGTTTTATTAGAGGCAATTGTAATATTTTACAATATGCTTGAGAAATAGGCGAGAGTTTTTACGGTTTTTATTAATTTCCATCAACTTTAGGGATTAATTACCGACTACATATAAAAATTTTATGATAGAACAGTACTCACGGAAGTTACTACGACAATTTGAATCCGCGAAACTACCACCCAACTTGGTCAAGGTCATCTCGGTGGTCTCCTCACAAGTGAATTATGTCTACACATTTCTCACGCTTCTGCAATCATCTTACAAAATAAAGAAAAAATAAATTTCTATTCTTAATTGGAAAGAAATAGAGAACACTGAAATTTCTAGGTAAAAGCAATATAAGGATCTCAATGATAATTAATAAATAATTTCAAACAGTAACAACAGTTCATCGTTCATGTCTGACTATTAACAAAAAAGGAGTCTGAATCGAATTATATTGCAACTTCTGGTCCAACCTCACATCCAACGCCTTTTTTTATACAAGTATATATTACTAAAAATAATTTTGAAAATTGGAAAATATTACAATTCGCCTGTAAGTCACAAACCTCTGGTAAAAGTTATTTAATTATTTCTCACCAATAAAAATTTTAAATAATTCACAGAAAAAATAGAAATGAGTATTTAACATGTAAATCAAAATGAAAGTATATTCAAAAATTCTTGGATTAAATGAGCAATAAAATTGAAAATTAACAAAGCACAATCACCAAAGGTCCTCAGTAAGTTTGAGAATAGATTTTAAAATAATAATAAAATCATTTCGATTTTTCAATTCCACAAAGGAATGAGGGTCCAATAAATGTTCAATTCCTCTCATCGTGTCCCTACCGCTGTGCTAATAAAAAAACATTGTGGGAGACTTTAGAAATTATATGAATTTATATAAGAAATTGTAAAATAATATCAACTAAGTACCTAACACAACTTGTTCACTTCTTCATACCTTTAATTAAGTTAGTTACAAAAAAATGTATTCGTTGTTTTTAAATGAATATGAAAATATTTTAAAGAATCAATAAAATTTGCAACATATTTTCAATAATCAAGACCAATGTTTTATCTCATAACTTGATCCACTGTCAGAACTTCTTTAAAATTGTAGAATAATTGTTTTTAAAATGAAAAACAAATTACTGAAATAATGTTCAAAGCGTTACAAAGAAAATTTTCAGAACAGATTTACATGAAAGACAGACATATTATTGATTCTACTGAAAACATAGAAAACATCAGGAAATTTAACACAGAACATAATAGTAATAAATGAAAACTAAATGAAAACTCTATTTATGTAGCATTAAAAGAGTTTAAACAAACAAATCGAAAAATCCGTGTAGGTAATAAGAACCTAATATTCTTTCGTCTATTTCCTCTACCGTTCTTTGTACTATATATTCCCTTTTCACATGAAATTTTCTATGTATTATATATTATAAATTACTGTGTAGATAAAAAAATTGTATTTTCCAAAGGATGTACTTGAATTAAACGATCTAACGTTTTTCAGCATTAAACAAAACTCGTTAATGTCCGTTTCCTTTCGATTTGTGTAAAGAAAAAATATTGTACAGTTTCAATAATAATTAATTAATTAGTTTTCCTTAGAAGTAAAAAAACCGTGACATCAATAATTGCTGACTTTTCCAAATACTATAGCAATGTATTTAACAATTTTACTCATGTAGACAGTTAGACACATATTAGAAATTTAAAAGTATGTATTTTCTAACTGGTGTAGCTATTTGAAATTATTAAAGAAAAAAACCATTTGTGATTTCTCCTATTTGTAAGCAACTTCAATGAGTAATAAATAAACTGCAATTAAATTTCAAATGTACTTTAATTTTTACTCAACCTTTATTACCCGGAACTGCTTAAATTTCAAATTTCAGGTGAGCAGGTGGTAAAAACAATATTTAAACAAATTAACAGCAATAGTTTCAATATAAAAAGCTGTGTTCTTGTCTAAGATGTTGGAATTTATTTCATTTGACTTAGACCAAATACATTTAATTAGGATTGACCTTCAATTTAAATACAATTAATAAAAACAATTACTTCCATCGGTTATTTTCGTAATCCCACTTCGAAGATAAGCCAGTAACTGGATTGACTTCCAACAGGAGCATACGCTTGAGCTGTGCTTTTTGGTGTGCCTCATCGAAAGTTACCGGCAGATCGTCATACACTGAAACGAACCCATTGAATACTGATCATTTTGTAAATAAGTCAATCCACTAACCATAAATATTATACAGCACAGTTAAGAGGATGGCAAGTGAGGTTGCCATCAGGCCAATACCAATGTGCAATTTCCATTCTCCTGTTGGAGCCTTCAGTTCGGCAAAGGTCTGACAGAAGGAGGACCTGTAAAGGGCTTTCTTCTCCTCAAGGGACAATTTCTTCCAGTCACCCTTCTCCTTCTCGCGAAGCTTTGCGATCTCTGGAGTGTCTTCCCTGAAGCGCACTGCAGGCATTGGGTAGTCAACTCTGTCGGCGTAACAAGCGGTTCCATTCCATCCATAGCCGACGATTTCTCGCTTGCCAATTTTATCTAAGGTATGAATTGCGGCGATGTTCGTAATTTGGGGTTTAGGAGCAGCAATTTGCTTTACAGCGAAGCCAATCATTCGCAGAGCCATATTTATATATGTTGTGAAATTTCCGCTCGCAGTGCGCTGCAAAATATTAAAATTCGTAACTGGTGAAATTATTCGCAGTTGTCAAAAATGTCAAAGCAAAGAGCACCGGGTTACATAATCACAATTTTCCATTAAAACAAAAATTAACAGCTACACTTTTGAACAATTATAACTTAGAACATTTCAAGGATATGTGTAAAAAAAAATCAATCCTTTGTTAAATAAATTAATTAAGGATGAGAAACGTGCGTCAAATTATAGATGTTTTGAATAACTTCAAACCACTTAAGATGAAAAACTTTAATCTACTTTTTATAGTGTTACAAACTTTTTATAACGAAATAGTGAACTAACAGATTTTATGTAACGCAGACCAGAGGTTGAAAATAGGAAATCCAACGTACCTCTTCACTTTACAATGCTCTTAAAACCAATATGGCTACGCAGTACGTTTTCGTGAATGAAATGTACTAAAACTGTCACTTGAATCAGCTGACTCGGATTTACATAAATATTTTGATTTGGTTTTAATATAAGAATTGTTATTTATTATTATTATAATTATTATTTGAACTTTCAGTATTGAAATCCTTATTCAGGATAAAGACATTAAGAGGAACTGTAAGATCTTACAGAGAACTAGAACAAAACAACACCGCCATCTGTGATATTGTGACTGCGTTACTTAACCCTTTAACAAATTACTTCAATGGGACTTGTTTTTATTCAAAATCATTTTTATCCTGTGCAAAAACTCAGTTGCTTTATTATGCTGACGATTTTACAAAGGAATCAAAGTCTACCAGTGCCATGGTATCACTTTCCTCTTATCACTCATTAATCAATCCAAAAGATATGATAACATATCCCCAATTCGAAAATCCATTGAATTAGCAAGGCGGATAAAAAACCGTGTTAACATGGCAAATATTGCGTGACTTCTTAATTTTTAAGTAAATTATTATTTCCTTTACAGTTCTATTATTTTAAAGCATTTGCAAATAACTCTAGGAAATTTTAAACTGGAGCCTTGTCGACTAGTTTGAACCAGTGACCACATTCACAGCGTTTGGGCTCTCCTTTTTGCAGCCACATCCACTGCACATATGTTTGGTCTTCCTCGCCTGCAATGTTATTTTAATAAATACTTTACAATGAAACAATCACTTGTGTACTTACAAATGCATCCAACAATTCTTGCTGAAAAAGCTGAAGGTATCATGTTGGGGTTGTCTTTCGTACCTGCGCCGCGTTTGAATACTTTCATATCGAAGGGATTATCGTTTCCAGCGGCTTTAGCTAACAGTTCTCTTTTCTCTATGCCGGTAGCATGTTCAATAGGGTCGTTCATCACTGCAAGCAAAGTGGAAAGAAATTGTTACATAAAAAAACGAAAATTGAGGTTAGACTACTGGCCGTCGAACATATGTCCCATTGGAAAAAATTTAACTCCCGTTTCCTTTATAAATATACAAATCAACTGAGGTCTAGTGGAAAACTGCGAACAGTAAACAAAGCTGTCATGCAGACTGCAGGAGGCAATTTAACACTTTTTCAACTGGAACTGCCGCTCATAAAGCAAAAATATATTACACTGCAATCATTCAATAGGAAACTGTAACCAAACTGTAAATTGTGGCATTGTAAACGGTTTTCCTAGGCTCCACAAGGCCAAATTCAAAAGTACGAGTTAATTACGTAACCCTTAGAGGGTAACTCATGTACTGCAATCATCTCGAAGGACTTACTTTTGCAATACCGTACTGGTGTGTATCTAATATTTTGACGAGCTACTTTTAATACGACGCGGCTGCAAATCGATGCCATTTTTCGTTTGGAAATCTACGGTCAGCTCTAAAATTCAGTTTTCTTTCACTACGAAAAATTCTGTATCGGCCTAAAGTGACATTTACTTGACGAGAAGTTGGCAACAACTTCGAACCAGGTGAATGGCCAGGACTACCATATAAGAAATGATGATAATCAATAATTATAGCTGCAATGCTATAAAAAAAAAAATTATGATCTATTACATAAATTTAGTGTGTAGCATGTATTCAGCTATTTGAAGACTGTTATTCATTTTTTCTAAAAATAGAAAATATTTCAAATTGATTGATAAAGCAACCTAATTTAACGAATTATCTTAAATATGAAACATATACTTAAGTAAAGTTGGAATTTTAAAACCAATAAGAGGACAGCGTCAGGTTTTAGTTTGGTGGTGACAATTTGTTGTTGTTGTTAGTAGCAACGCTATTTCAAAACAAGTGGTTGTTTTGTTTGAGAAATGAACACAATATTGAAACCATGAATCAGAAAAATGCTGTATTATTTGATATATCAAAAAATGAAATGTTTCTTCTGACCGAAAACTACAAGACATTTCATCGAAAACTTAAAGCTGATTGGAAAGTGGAACAGTAAATATAAAATAATCAAAACTTATTAGAACTAAAACTTTCCAAAACTTTTTTTGTCTTTTAGAAACGATATTGAATTGACACAGGAAAAATTCACGAACATCAGATTGTTTATAATAGCTGGGCCACAGGAAAAGTTTACTGAAGATGAATTCAAAATTTTAAAGGTAAAACTCGTGAAAATTTTTTCTAGTGTAGGTACCTAAATAAAAAATCAATTTTAAAGTTTGAAATGGAAAGTTGTGCATTTAAAATGACAATATTTTTATCATAAATATCAATATAATTAAGTATAATATATATTTTACTACTTCGTTTTACTTCAAAGGGCTTTGTGGAGAACGGAGGAAGAGTTATCGTAATGCTTGGTGAAGGAGGGGAAAATGAGTTTAATACCAACATTAACTTTTTCCTTGAAGAGTTCGGAATGTACATAAACAACGGTAAATATTATACATAGATTATATTGAATATTGCAAGTGAATAAGCATACTTTTTAGATACTGTTGTCAGACCAAATTACTACAAAAATTTTCACCCAAAGGAGTGCATAATCGGGGGAGGGGTGGTGTGCGAATCCATGTGGCAGTATTTGCTCCATCAACATATCGAGAAAATTGATTATCATTTTACTGATGAAAAGTACAAAATCCTTTTCCAATATCCTTATGGGGCAACTTTGAATATTACTGATCCTGCCAACATTATGCTGACCACTGGACCTGTGGTTTACCCTTTCAACAGACCATTGGCTGGATACTACTGCAATGAGAAGAATGGGAAAATTCTGGCCATCGGATCAGGATTTATGTTCCAGGACAAGTACGTAACGGACAGGACCAATGAAGCCATTTTGGATTATTTTTTGAATTTGATGTACAACGATGACACGAAATTCTCCCACCTTGATTTCAATGACGTAGAAGTAAGATGCAAGTAGTTTTTGGGAACAGTTCTGATTAAATATATTCCTCTTAGATCAGCGACAACAAAATCCTGATTGACATCGCTTTCATTGCAGAACAACCGAAAATGTGCCTTGTCGAGTCCCGAGCCGGCGATATTCCGGCAGATTTCAAAAAAATGTTCGACATGGAACTTTATGACATATCCAACGACTCCCTCAGGGAAGTCATAGAAGCTTACGAGCAATTGAACATCAATTATGAGCCTCTCAAAATAATCAAGCCCCAATTCGAAATACCTCTGCCTCCACTCCAGCTCGCAGTACAGTTTCTGTCGAAGATTTAATTTTGAAATCAATGATCGCAAGTTATTATTTTAGGTTTTTCCACCAGTCTTCAGTGAGCCCCAACCACCACCATTGGAGCTGTTCGATCTCGATGAAGCCCTTAGTTCACCTCGAATGCAAATGACACAACTTACAGGAAGATATCTTGCTTCCTTTGAGGAAAAAAATAAGAATAAATCGGTGAATGTTAAGGAATTAGAATACTTTATTCGGGAATGCGGTAAAATTGTCGGCGTGAATATGGGAAGCCAAAGTATGGAGGCCAAGGAAATTCTGTATAACATTTGTATGAAGATTGCACATTATAAAAAAATGGACAGGGAATAAAAAAATACATTTAACAAAAATATTGCTTTGAAAGAATTTAGGTTAATATTTTATTGCAGGTGCAAATTCGTTTTAAATGATTTAATTATTTATAACAAAACGATCTTTTTTAGAAGAAAAAATAAACAGATCATCCCCGGCGCTTCACACAGCGACTAGTCCTAAAACGAACGAGTTTGTTTTTTAGAATAGTCGATAAATTCCAATTCAATAATTACCAAATAATTCATTCTGTCTTCCCCAATTTCAAGTCAACAACCAATTTGAATAAATCTTTTATAAAACAAACAATTTAAGAAGTTCCTAAGTTCCTGCTAATTGCTCCCTCATATAATAAATTATTTGCTTGCAGGAGGAAGTGAAACCTCAATTTCCATCGTATCGTCGTAGTTCCCTTGCAAATGAAACCACAACTTCCAGTTTTTTCCGAAAAGCAAAAAACTAAAATTGTTAAATGTATGCCGTAAAAAGTGTCTCGTGGGTCCATCTGAAAAGTATCACATTTGCTCATAGACATTCTCTGGCGGGAAGGAAAATTGTAAAATAACAAAAAAAGTTATAAACTCAATAAAAAACAAATATAGTACGTATATATTGAGGATAACAAATCTACCGAATCATGCCAAGGTGTCGTTTTCTGGAGGTTTATTTTTAGCTGACTTTCGGTACTCCAGGGAATCGGTTAAATTATGACCCACAAGCCACAACCACAACCAATAGGGAGAGCATTGGGGATGGTTTACAAAACACAACTATGGTATATTGTTGAATTCTGAATCCATAATATTCTGTATTTTCAATATTTTTTAGAATTATACTAATTGTAAGTATTGTGAAACAATTATTATATATTGGCATTCCAATTATAGAAAAATTCTTAAAATCACAACAGGTTTACGATATTTTAAAAAATGCTGTCAACAATTAGAACATTTGTAGGAATTCTGTGAAAATGACACCGGAATCTTATCAAAGGTATCCATCAATATTAAAACAAATAATTGTAAATTTCCCTTGTTTATTAATATTTCAACAATGAAGGGGAGATGGTCTTCTCATGTTCACGACACCAATCTTGAGCAGCAGTCCAATTTGGACCTACCGCATTCACGAGAATCACCGAGGCCTGGCAGTTAATTAACATAAAATTTGTCACTCCATTATAAAATGTGCATGAACCTCAACTAGACGCCTGGCAAGGAAGGGTCCTCACATGGCGCTTAAATTATCGTATATCAAGAGAGATTTTAAAAATAGTATAAAAACTGAAGGAAAGCTGTAAAACCAACAAGAAGTCATTAAATTATTTGTTTAAGGTACGTCATGTGAAATATGTCCAATGCACCGTATGATAAAAGGGAATCGTTGAAGACCCCTGGGATGCTGCAACGAGTATCCAGCGCGAAGACCCGCTGGATTCCCGATTCCTCCGACTCGTCTCGCCTCTCCGGTCTGGTTAAGATTTTTGGAAACATCTTTGGCAACGGCCAAATAAAACGATCGACGTGTAGCAGAGCAGCCAGGTGACAAATCTGAACATTTCCCCTGTCGTCTTTCATTAAATGAATTTTCCGGATGTTAAATTCCCCTTTTTTTCTGTTTACATTCGAATGTTCACTTTGTTTTTGTCATCTTTCCCTGGGTGCATAGGTGGCATTCTTACAAGATCAGATGAGAATGCAGATAACAAGGTTCCAAGCCCCATCCTCTGCCTTCGCTACCCCCAACCCGTTGTTTTTGTCCGCGGAGGAATAATTCCATCTTGGTATCCAAATTGTCGCAGTAATAAATGTGGATTCACGGCGAGATATAATGACTCGTACCTTTGGGCTGCCTGTTAATTGATTGTAGCAGTTTGGATAGGTTTTATTTATGTACATCTGGTCAACATTGTGGGGTTTATGGACGCTGGTCGCTGCGGTTCTTGCGGTGAGGACATGTGGTGCACCGATTTCCTATTGCGATTGCTTAGTAATTCACTGCAGTCAATTGTAATTAGCACAATGTTCAAATGTATTGGATTAGTGAAAAGAAGAGGAAACTAGAAAGGAAAGTAAAATAGATTTTGCTAGCGGATTGATATGAAGTTCACGAAATTGATTTGTTTCCTTTTTGAATGATAACGCACAACACAAATTGTTTCCTTTATCTTGGGGCTGTATTCGATTTCATTACAAATACTTATTCGAGTTCCGGTTTTCGCACTCAAGTTAAATGAACTTCCAGCAATTGCAATCCTTTCATATCACCTAATTCGTTTTCGTCGATAAGATGGCGCAATTTGCTATAGTTTGATATTTGTTCTGCACTACATCTTAATTATTTCATAAAATGTTGCTTCTTCAACCCGATTCGTCATTATTTGTCCTCCATATTTTTTAGTTTATTTGTTATTAAAGTTCATACCATGGCACCTGCCCAAATTGCCCGTTAATCTTCTTATTTTGTATTTGAACATTTTACTAACGCAGGAACATGTAATTTGGACCTTCAGCGACTTCCTTTTCTAATACTTCTGTTCAACATGACAACATCCCCAATTTCGCGGCAATAAAATCAGGAATCCTATAACTTTGAAAGTCAGGTTTAAACAGGTGCAGAGTTTACAACAATTACTGACCGGCTTTAACCAAAATTAATCTCAATGAAATTTTGATAGCACCATTGCAAGCAGATTCAACTTCTTGATTCAATCGAGATGCCTGTAATTTGCATTGCCCTTCCCCCAATAAATGTTTCTTACTTCTTTTCCGAGCTCAGAAATGCTGAACAACAATTTTACGCTCATTTTAAAATTAACAACATTTCCGCCATTTCACAAACACTTGACTAAACAATGCCTAAACCGGAAACACCTTTTGCTGACTGTGAAACCAATATTTGTTCTTTGATGTTATTTTATCAATTGTTCTTCACGGTTAATACTTGCATGAATAAAGAAAAATTGCTGGAAATTATTTTCAAAATTTAATATTTCTAAATGTTTTGCGCAATTAGAAAGACGGATCAATAAACATTTTTGGAATAATTTACTCGCGAAAACCTAAATTGAATGGTTTTTATTCTCTCATTTTCCTTTTTTATTAGTCATTACAATAAGTCAGGATCATGCAGCGGTGGGTAGATAATTAGATATAGTATTGTATTGCGCAATAAATTATCAAAAACATTTGAAAACCTCAACAACAATTCTTTACGAATCGACTAAAAAGGAAGATTGAGGCAAATTTGAATATATAATTATTGTCACGCCAAATGCACATATTAGAAGGTTTTTCCCCAAACTTTACTTTTAAATAACTATTTATCTGCAAGAACATTTTTTTGCTGCCGATTTCTTTGCTGCAATTAGGCCAATTATGAAATACATATAAAATGGCACAGTGTTAACACAGAAGAAACGTTTATTGTGTTAGTTAGTAACCGAACTTTGTCTAAGTATCAGATGCGATCAAATGCGCATTTAATAGGCCTTTCGAAAAAAATGAAAAAAACCAATTTTTCAAATTTTTCGTTATTAATTTCTTTCATTCCTTCACAACATCTAGTGTTTTTTTGTGAAAACTTTATATGCAAAGACTCACTTTGATATCCTCTATTAAGCATCATAATTTTTCTCATAATGTCAATCATTTTTCAAAATAACAGAAAAATATGAATGTGGCGGCGCACGCAGTTCGTACAAAGTTGCGCATCAAGTAGGTTTGTTCAATGTTCAATGACAAAGATGTTATGGTTTTTAAATGTTTTAATTCCCCTTTAGCTACGACATATTTTGTACTTCCTTCTAGTGGTGAGGAAAAACTGAAAAAGGACTTGAAATGTGCTAATATATCCTCTGGTTTGTATATTTGCATTCCTTGTGATTTCGACTATGATGATTAACCTGTTCAAGAATTTTTAAATTTTTTCATGCCTTCACTCCTGATTTATACCTCATTTAAATATCCTTAAGAGCTCTAAACTTACAACTACAGGCACATTGTATAGTGTACACCACTCCCCTATATGTATTTCTGAAAAGTGGGGTGGGAGTAGAATTTTTAAAACCACGTCTTGTGGGGTATCGTCGAAAAGCTCTTGATGACTAGGTAATCCATACATCAATAACTAGTTGCCCGATTTTGAAGTAAATTACCGGAATAAATTTAATCAAAAATACTTCGAAATCTGCCTCAGCCTCTAGGCCTGCTGAAAGGAATTTTTTACCTTCTCACGAGCTCAGTGGTTTTAGTTGATTGAACTAATATTTATTAATTTTATTATTTATTAATTCTTGTTTCGATAGTTATATTACAATTACATTACATGTAAGCCAAACATGCATTTAGGTGTCACTAATTGGCTAATCCACCAATTTCCATAGAATAATTCACGATCTCCTAAAAAACTATTCACAATTAATGAAAGCTCATCGGATTATCCACAAAACTTCCAAAGCGCATTTATAGCGATAAAATCATCATCACGCTTCGAGTCCTTAAGTAACTCGCGTTCGGTCTGTAATAATTTGTGGTGACAGTGTCGCCTGCAGTCCAATCCTGGGCAGCGCAGTGAACTCCTGGGAGAGATAAAGATCGTGTTCAACATCGTGTTTTTCTTGCACCTCACGGATATTTATTGATTCTCGATAATTTGTTGACTTCTTACCTTTCCCTGTGCAATGTTAGCGTGCTCATGCAGATATCTTTAGTTGTTTGTTATCTTGTACTCGTTCTCTTGATCAACATCTTGAACCAGGATTTGTTAAATGTTAACTTCGACAAATCGTTCCATGGCACTTGGAAGTAATTTATGTTGCAAAAAGGAAATTCTTTGCTATAGTCAGAGATCGCCGAGAATGGAATAAAGGATTTTTGAGAGAAGACGAGAGAGTTTGAAATCATTGATTCAGTAAACAATTCCCTGTCACGGTTTTTCTATTTAACATACATACTATGCAGAACTGCAGCAATAATTTGGCATCACACAAGAAACATTTTTTCTTTTTCTTTTTTGGCATACGCAAATAGAAAAGTCAAAACCATATCCATGATTTCCTCAGCAAACAAACAGACAAACAAGCAAACAAAGCTGCTTTAATGGACCTCTCCTCTTCACTTCTGGCACTGCATTGACCTTGTGTTTGCACAAAACTCAGAATGCTTTCCAGGCAACGTGGATTAGGTTGTTTTAAAAGGACTATTTGGGAAAAATCTCACGGCTTAAGAAAACAAAACTGCAGAGGAGCTGCTTGTGGTTGGGATGTACTTACTAAAAGGGCAACAGCTGGATAAAGAGTATTTGCAGGAATTGAAGAGCCGCCAGCTGCTCCTTCGCCAAGTTCATGGCGGAAACGATGCCAATGGCGGAGGTGAACATAGAATGCCCCTTCGATTGGATCCCTCGTTCGATGCATAAAAATAGACCAATCAAATGCCATTGTATCAGTTATTGTCTGGTGAAAACTGTTTCATTGTCACAAGCAAACTGTTTTCTATTTTCTTCTTTTAATTAAGATTCCAGGAATTATGGCTTGTAATTCTTCCAACCATTTGCAACAATTTCATTTTCAGTTAATTTTGATTGGTATACAAGACAAAACGTTGGTTAAGATTTTCGATTACAATACATATATTTTTTATTGTAGCTATTTCTGTTATTTTCGAAGTTATTTCCTAAAGTTGTAATTCCGATCATAAGCCAACA
This sequence comes from Leptogaster cylindrica, assembly GCA_963082835.1. NCBI lineage: Eukaryota > Metazoa > Arthropoda > Insecta > Diptera > Asilidae > Leptogaster > Leptogaster cylindrica. The sequence continues at coordinate 3,001,840 of OY720105.1, read as the reverse complement.
GCGAACAAAGTCGTTCTGTTCTGTGAACGAAAGCGGCGCACGATATCAGTCAGCTTCAATTGCCGCAAGCCGGATAATGAAGAAAAGTACTCAAGCGTTTTGTTTCCAAAGCGACTGCTGACATAAATTTCAGTTATCATATGCAATTAGTCGCCTGCTGATGAATTGTTGACGAGCCAGAACAAGAAACTCATCTATGACTCCCGTCGCTATTTCAGTGGAGTTCTTTTTTGTAGTTTTTTTTGTAGAATCTGTGGAACGGAAGTGCAAGTAGCACATCCAATGCAGTTTCATTTTAATGTGCTTAATTATCTTTTATGGAAAGAGTAATTAAAATACGACAATGTGTCTCACATTCCTCTTTACCTACCTCGAAGTGTTCTGACCAAACCCAGCCGCATCGGGAATCAACTGGAGCTACGCAAATGACAACTGCGACGGGGTGAAACCCTATCCAAGGAAGTTCTCATGAGTAGTTTTTCCCGAACAAGAGCATTTTAATGAATTCGGTGGAAGAATTTTGAAAACCCGTCAAAAATGGTGTTTCGAAGGTTGCGGCCGCCGACCGCCCCAGACAACGACCATCCTGCACCACGCAACGCAACATTTGGCGAGGAGGCCGGTGTTTCGCAGGTGAAGTCACTGAACTGAAGGACGATCGTCGATCGGGTTGTTTATAAAATTACAACGCACCGGAGTGCACTCACAAGGTTCACTGAGGTCCTGAGAAAGTTCGCTCCACAATTGAGATGCCGTAGGAGTTGCGGAGAGTGCAGGAGTTGAGGGATTTCGGAATCGATACAAATGGGAACACAACAAAAACACACTGATTACGGGTACGTAATTTTGGGCGAATCCAATCTCCAGCAATTTTTCAGCGGGTTGGATTTTTGGGGTGCAGCCCTAGAAGACCGATTCAATTGATTTTTCCTTGTAATTATGGGAATGAACTTTCCAAATTAATTCAAACCAAGGATAAGCTGCAATACTTTACATTATTATGTGGTGTTTTTGCGATTGAAGTTACAGAAAACAAAGTGGAGGTTCACTGATTCATGTGAACCCTAATATTCTTCTAACAACTGCTCACAATGTTGTTTTCATAAGCCCACCGGAAATATCAGTATTTGGTGGTCAGTGTAAAAAAGCAAGTTTGCAATGAACGATAAATTTTCAAAAGAAGCAGTAAGATGGGAAATGTCTGACTATATTGTTCATCATACGTACGATGTTTCTAAACGACCGTATTTTAACGCTGATATAGCTTTACTATACGTATAACAAAAACAAACGGGATACGCTCGGAATGTTCTTATTGTTAAGAGTATTAAGTCTTAATCTTCCGCTAGCTGTAGGGGAAACCGTTATACTAACTGTTTGGGGACGTCTGGCGAAAGACGAAGGCACGACTTCATCTTAAATGAAGAAATGCCTCTTGCAAAAATATAATATTTTTTATTATAATTCACCTGAGAAGCCTTTTGGTAGGTTCAGTGCAGAACATATCAGAAGGTGACTTACATAGTAAGTTTGTTACTATAAGAGAGGACCCTGTGATCTGTAGCAACCAGAAAATTTAGGAAAGTCCAACACCGAGTGCGCTACAGAAGGCCTATGGCCTATGGCCTATGGTCAAGTGAAGACTGTTCTGCCAAAATGCCAAATGACTGGTACATCATCATCCAGCGTTGATATCAACACGACACAGCTCAGCGCAGGCAGCCGATAGGATGAAATCCTGATAAGGACGCATGATGAGGACGTTTCGGAGGAAATGCAAGAAAATTATTTATGCGATTAAGTTAAGATCACCGATTGAATCATTTTTGAGAAGTTATTTAAACATAACTTCACTATGAAATATGGTATGAACGGTTGAAACAAAAAAAAAAAAGCTGCTAATGCTAATTGTATACACTATACATTTAGTCTAACTTCTGGGTTATTCGAGAGTCAATCTGTCGTATCTGTGTGTGGAAGTGGATTAAACTGCTCTCAAATCTTGGCGGACTGACTGATTGATCTATGTGGTCAAAACAATCATTTGTACTAGACTAGAATCACCCACCCCCGCCCCTCCCCCGGGAAAAATTAATCGATTTTCCTTCAGATAGCTTTAAATAAACATTTCGGATCTTTTCCATTTTGGTGTCGACACGACAGTACTTGGTCCGGTATTGGAAAATCGTAAGAGAAAAAAAATTGTAATAACCAAATATATCGGTGACATGGTGGGTTGGTCGGCGATCGCCGACGGCACAGGGCTAGAAACTCTCTGAAAGGCCCATCCATAACCCTTCAGTGAAAAAATGTTAAAATCGGTTTAGCGCCCAAAAATCTTTGGTCTATAAAGCACAGGGCCTTTCAAAAAATTGCGCCAAATATATGAACCACCCTGTGCCTCAGGGACCAGTTCCAAAAACAACGTCGTCCGTCGTAATGTTCAGACCCACTTCGGGCACTCTTCGGGCTGACAAAACCAATTTTTTATACGGGAAAGACAGCCCGAAAATTCAAATCGACTTTCAGAGAAATACAGAAGAGTAATCGGTCGTGAACATCGAGAGAGCATTTTTATTTCGGTATTGACGAATGCCTTGGCGGGAGAGACGGGGTTTGCCCGAAGGCCCAAATACCTCTGAAATAGTGAAATATATACAGGGCCTGTATTACAGGGTATTTCATACAAAATAAATTCGGGCCCGGGGCCCCTAGTTTTCAATCGCGACAAATTCTGAAGAAGATGCAACTGATATGCACCTCGGGCTGGGCTACTCAGGCTTGCAGCCTAGTCTAGTGCTAGTCAACCTACCCTTATCAGTTCAACGCAAAATGGTTGCCTGTTGCGAATTCTTTAGTGTTGGCTTCAACTTTTCGACTTTACTTTGGTGTAGAGATACGTTATTAGAATGTTGTGCAAAATCTCTCCAATTAAAAATCTAAACAACAGATTAAATTTCTTGATATCGTCGACAGCCATATCGATTTCTGATACACCGTAAACATGACTATTGATCATTGATTGGCTGCAATCTTCTGTTGTAATAGATCATTATTTATGATGAATACTTCAATTTGTGCCAATTGGAATATTGTTAAAGCGCGAAAATAAGAAAATCAACTGGGAAAAATCTTTAGAACTTTAGTTGACTGTTGTATTGTTAATAATTAATTAATCAGTTCACGGGCTTTCGTTTTAATTACGTCGCCTGGCAACAATAACTGTGCAAAACAGATAGATTAAAATTGCATAAAAAATATACACGTGTCGGTCTTACAAACTGTTATTTTTTTCAGTCTCACGCTATTCAAGTTGGAAAAGCGTTTACGTTTTAGTCGAATTTCTGACTGACATTAGCAAAAAAATTGCATCACAGGCAATCGGACACCGTACTGCATTATTCCGAATTTTTGTTAATTCTAACTTTGTGCAATTCAGAAGCAAAAATGGCGGTATTCGCTGCATTTGAAAAACAGCGCAAATTTTATTTCATGTTGCCATCATTTAGCAAGCTTGCAAATCAAATTCTTTGATTTAAAATCATTGCCTTCTCGAAATATGTACAATTGTTTATTGTAGAAGTTGAAGTATGTATATAATAATATTTATTTTAATATCGGTTTCATATGTACTATATTGTAAGTAGGTCTACCTACTTACTTTTGTATATAGATTAACATGAAAGCGGGTGACGTGATGTTTTTGTCGATAAATTAGACAAATGAATATTGATATTATAAAGATATAAAGTATAACTAAATAAATAATAGCATAGGAGGTGTTTGAAGTTGTTTGAAAGTCTTTATAGCGTTTCTACAAATGTTTGAGCGATTTATTCGAAAGCTACTCCTGGTCATAATTATGGTGAAGTAAGATGATATGCAAATCAGTCAGAGCAAACAAAAGAAAAAAATAAGAACTATCTGGCACTGTCATAGTTTTATAACTTCTATAAATAAATAGGTGCATGCTGCTAGTTTTGCGGCCCGCTGGGTTTTGTTTTAGTTTCAACTGCGTCTCACAGGTCTAGAATTACCGCGATAAAACCGCAAATTCAGCGAGCGTGTCAACTTGAAAAATCTCGAAAAGTAGATTTCTTTTGCAGTTGCATGTGGGCAACATTAAATTTTTTTATTGTTTCGTTTTCGTTTTCTATCGTCAGCAATATTTGTCAGCGTATCATCCGTCCAACCCCGGCATATCCTGCGGTTATAAATTGGTTTCAAGAAAGGGCAACTATTTGTTGCGGCGTCGGTCGAAAACTTATGCAGTTATGCAATGTATTTTCACACAGCCCCATAGTAAATTATTTAATGAAAATATAAGCACAAAATATAATAATTCAATACACTTTTCACTATATAAATGGTTTTTGATTGAAATTCTGGCAATTCTGTCCACGATTTTAAGGGCCATTTTCGAAGTTGCAAGGGGGTGGAAACTTGCAAGGAAAATCGCGCAAGCGTACATTTAATTGTCATTTTCACAATTTGGGGAAATAACCAATAGAAACCCCCCACTTATAAGAAATTTTTCTTTTGTATATCCTTCTTTTGTACATAGAAGTCCTTTTTTTCTATGTCAGGGGTGTCTCAAAATGGCCGTTCAAATAATCCTGTGAAGTGTTAAAGTTGTAGGAAGGGATGGAATGCACAAGTGCCCAAATTCTCACAGGAATTTTACAAGAAATTTAATTTTCTATTTTTGTAAAAAAACACACAAAGTTTATTATGGGTAAAGAATATTTGAGAATTTTTGAATAAGGATTTTAGTGACTGATATATTCAGAATGTATTTAGCATTAATGAATTAATTTCAATGCAAAGGTTTACCACAAATTTAGCAATTTTTTTATTTGTTAATTCCAGTGTTGGCATACGTGTATGTATATTATGTATTCAATTATTTATCAATGCCATACTATTTGGCTGCTCTTCTCTTGTGTTTTGTTGTGCTATTGGGTCAATAATTTATCAAATTGTATTTTTTAGGGGAACTTTAAACAAGATATTGTTATTAGATCAAAAAAATTTATTCACAAACTTCATCATAAATGATCAAACTCTTCCTAATGTTTTACGAAACATAAAAAAAAAACTATATTAAAGCAACCTGATCTCTTCGGTAGGCAAAGAATATCGTAATAAAAAATGAAAGAAAGAAAAACTGTTTCAATGTGATGAAAAATTGCACAGGTGCATTCTTCTGGAGAGAAATCTCCGGCAGAGCATGAGCATAGTTTCAGTGTCCGTTCAGGTTGACATTTTCTCGTTCCTCTTTTTTACTTACATCACCACTCTTGATAAATTTCAACATTGTAGACGTCCTGTGCAGACATGAAAAAAAGAATAAGTCCCCCCGTTCAATACTGAATTTGGAGTCAACTTAATCCAAAGTGACACTTGGTCAATCAGCTGAAAATTAATTGGTCAAACCAAATTCAGCGAACAGACGAAGAATTTCGGTCTGAATATTCTCATTTTTTCTGTGAAGAATATTTTTTTTATTTTGATTAGTTTTCCTAATTCTGGGAAACAGAATAAACAGTCTGTGGTAGAAGGGCAAATCATTTTATACCTATTTACTTCGGTTGATTTGATAGAAATCGTAATTCAAAGTTGGTTGTTTCGGTTTAATTTATTTGTAGATTTAGTGTCTATCTTTCTAATCAAAATATGTAGAAATGGGCGATTGTATAGTAACTTCCAAATAAATACTTGTGAAGATTTACTTAAGATGTTTACAACACGATTGTATAATAATTGTTAGAAATTCTTACAAACCAATAAAATATGTTCTACAGTCACAAAATTTGTACACCAACATAAATGATTTTTACGTTGAAGTGATTGCAATTGTTACTAACATGAAAAATCACTTTCTTGCAATTACCTACATCAAAACTAATAAAAATTCACTCTAAACATTTCTCTAGAATAAAAAAAATCATAAAAAATCTTCAACAGCCATTTTGTTTCCAGAGGAAATTTTGTGGTGCAGTTTTGTCTCCACGACTGCAACACTGGAGACAATTCATCCGGGTAAATTTCAAATTCAAACCACTTTGACTCAGCAAATCAGCACTGTTCGTGGCCTCGTGGGTGTTTCGCCCTCTGCAAGCGGGAATCCATTGCGCTCTAATCTTATTACGTCCTACCAAGTACGACAAGGCTAATCCGCGGTATTTACCGGAACCCTTAATGAGCTGCAAATTGCTCCCCCGTTCGATTTAATTCAGAAAGCTTCTTTCGCCGTCTCGTGACCATTTCCTGCTTAGACCCTCAAGATGAATGTGAGTCCAGTCAGTTGCCATCGCCAGTACACTATAAGCCGATCTCGTGGTCTTTTCTCGGGCGCATTTTCAGATAATGTGCGCCATGTTAGCCACCCATGGCTAGTTCAGGTGGCGGGGGAGCTTCGTGAATGTCCCACGAACAATCGAATCGACTTGTCTTTCGCATGCCTCCATCCATGCGCCCTTGTTGTGGAGACAGATTGAGAACGGGAAAATTGACATAATCCGCGGATACCACGCTGTCAGTCATTTTGCACACCTCCAATGGCCATTATCCGGGAAGGTGTGCGATTGGCTGAGTAGGAACGGCCGGAAAGTGTTGCGTTGCGAGTGGCGTCTTCTGCACTTCCACGATCACCGCAGCAGCGCGAGTGATTTGTGCGTACCGACGACGATCCCGCAACTCAACTGCTCACCAGATGCCCTGGGTGCCAGCCGAGTGACGCTGGATCAAATCTTCCTCCCCAGTTCAAGAATCTGCCGAAATTCGGAACTATCGCCCAGCGTGTCGCAAGCAATAATATTTTCTGGCTCATTTGAATTTAAGGAGTTGTGAAGTGAAACCCATACCGGAAGTGATGCGTTTGGACGCATGCGGGGTGAAATAAGTTCTTCGATTCGGACGACCTCTGGTGAACACAACAATGAGTGGTGCACAAGTGCAAAGTTCATGAGTGTTTGGCCATCGGACCCTGAACAATCTCTCCAGAGAGAGAACGGGGCAATTCCGCATTCCCAGAGCACTGTGATGTTATACAATATACCCTCCTACACTAATTTATCAACACTGGATTACTACAAGGTTTGTTTTGATTTCTTTTTGAGTTCCCCAAATTTCAGCGAATTTCGAAGGGAATTTACAAACTGAAAACTCCAAAATAAGTATGTAATTATATTTAAACACACGTGTGTCGGTCATCACTTGTGCAAATGGCATCGCGAGCAATTAATTGTAATAAATTAATTTATACATCCTATGTATGTGTGGTTAATATAATATATTCTTAATAAACAATAAATTAAATTTATAAAAATAAATGGAAAATTTTTATGCCGTAATTATTTTAATTAATAAGAATGAGTTTTTGATACATTCAGTTATATTAATCACGTTTATAAAATTTAAACGATGTTCAATTAAATATAAATGTATAATCAATTTAATATTACATTTAATTTCGCAGGGACCCACAATAACATTATGTTTTAAAATAAGATATTGCCAAATACGATATAAATTCTCTATATATGGATATTTGATAATAATCAATTGAAATAACAATTTTTAAAGTTTAATAAGTGCAGAGAAGTGAACAACATTTAAATAAAAAAATTTAAGACACGTATCAATTAGGATTAAATTTAATGATTATGTTACTCTAACAAAAGGTTTTTAATTAAACAATTTTAATTTAATTACATTACTGCAGAGTTTCTCCACAACTTGTTTCAAATTTTATACTGTTTGTACATTGAACAAAAGTATAATAATTATACGTAACAAATTTTTGATATTCTGAAACATTACTAAACCAAATGAAATTGAAATAAATTTCAAAAATCCCACATCGGAGAATGCGAAGTAATCAAATCCAATTTTATCCCTGAAGGTAAGGATTCCCACCTGGAAGGGTGTTGCTATAACAACTTAATTTGCTGCTGTTTCGTTTCCACTGCGCACATTGTTCGTCTGTTCGCCTTGGAATTTTGTTGTTTTCCCTGTTAATTCTAATTTGCGACACGCGCCTAAAATGGGAGCAGCGGTGATGTGCAGGAGCGTAGAACCCTTTCAAAATAACCTCCCCCTGATACAGTAACACGTGTCGATGTCATTATTTTAATTAAGTGATCCGACAAGAAGCGAATCTGAAAGGATCAATTCCAAAGGAAAGAATTACTGAAAGCTACTCCTACCGACAGCCACATCCACTGCTTTTCGACATGGAAGCATTAAAAATGATTCCCTAATTTCAATTGGATCCAAAAAAAAAAAACAATTCGCTTGACCAAGATTTCCAAAAAAATATTCTCCTAACAGCGTCCCTAAATTTAGATCAACAGTTCCCCAGAGGGAGGATGATTCCATTTGAATATTCGTCGTTATCAAGTGGAAGCAACAATTCGTCAAAAATCTTCCCTTAAGCCCCCTTTTTATAAGCATCATCACAACAGCAAGATGGTAATAAATTCAATCATATCATAACCTCCATCAGATGGAACACTTCAGCCACCCCTTCATGTTTTATTCCTGACATGTCGAATTTGTCCTGAATTACGTGGTCCCGGGGGATCAAATTAACGCCTGAAATTCCTTTTTATCATCTAATATCTTCCCAGAGACGCTTATCGTGTCAAGGCGAATCATACAAAAAATTTGGCGAAGAAAAGGAGGGAAGTGAAGAGGGCATTATCGAATAAATGATTTAATGAGCTTGTCGCAATTACGATTCACATAATGCCCGTTGATTGTACACCACCCTTATCCTTTTTGGTTTCGATAAGTTAAATTAAACCAATTTCACAATTCTCGCTATATTTTAATTATGTTCGTGTTTACGGATAATAAAAACAAAACATAGAAATTCAATGCCCGGAAATATTTGTCTTCTCTTGGAAGTCAAAATTTTTGACACTCATTTGACTTCTGGCCCTAAAAATACATGAAAACCTTTTGAAACAGTTTCAAGCTGCAATCTATTACTGAAGCTGCCACAAGGATATCACGGGATGCCTCATCTCCCTTTAGATGCAGTTCAGTGCCTAAATATATGGAGATCTTTCCTTTGTCTCAATAAGTACGAAGTACCTTTTGAAGTCTAAACTTCCGTTTATACTTCTAAAATAATTGAAACATAATTTTCAGTATGCCAATTTTCAGTAATGTACCCCATTTGTTCATTAATATTTTTAGAACTGACAAATGTTGGATGACACTTCCTTTTTGTACGATTTCCAGTGGAATTTCTCGGTGCACAGCAAAACTTTTTTTTTTTTGAGAAAACGCCACGGACATTTGTTCCCCTTCAAAGATCAACTTTTGCAGTAAATGTAAACTAAAAACTTATTCAATCAAAAACTCATTAATCATAATATTTCTGACTGCTTTCATATAAGTCAGGTAATTAATTTAATTTATCCCGTACAATAAAAATTTAACACAGACTTTCCTGAGCGGCACCGCACGCTTCGAACAAGTTAAGGAGCTCTTAATCCTCAGTTGGTCCTCGACAACACATTAAAGTCAATGATACGTCTGTCCTCTTCTGAGTGGTCTCGAGAGGCATTTATCGGATCACGCTTAAGATCCACAACATTCTAGTTGCCCTCCTTTAATCCCTGTTTAATGCTTTTCATTGAGTAAAGAAAACATCGGTGCCATTGGCGCAGAAGTACAAATATTATCACGAATGCACAGACCATCAAGTACACGGATCCCTCTGTGCGCCCTCCATTCATCCTCTTATCTCTTTGGTGGAGAAAGACTTCAAGAGATTCTTTTTACGTTTTACACATTTTTTGCCGCTCCTTCCGCTGCTTGTCATGGCTTCAATAATGGAAGAATATCAAACAGGTAAAAGGCACAAAGGTATGACAGTATAAAAGATTCACCTTGGCGTTTTTTTATTGTGTGAGGAGGCCATTTAAATGTAAAATGTCACATCTGATGACATGTCTATTTTGTTCCAAGGAGAATAGAATTTTTTTGACAAATTTCTTGGATATACGTTTTTAGGATGTTGCCCAGATGATGGCATTGTTGTGTGTAGGTTGGTCTGCAACATCGTGGATGAATTATTCCAGATAGACTGGAAACATAATTGGTTTGGATTTATTAAATTTTATGTTGTCAAAAAAACAACTGATTAAACTACTGTCATGAAAGTAGGATGCTCTAAATTTGTTATACCTTCGGTTTTTCGGTTAAAGTTAAAACCCTTGCGATTGTTGATCTAATCCAAATTTCAACATCATTTCATTTCACTTATCAAGAAAACGTTTGTTAAAGCTTCATATATAAAAGTTACGTCAATATTATTTTTCCTTTTGCAATATAAACTGATGTTAAATGCTTAAAATATACCTAACTATACAATAGAAAAAGCTTTGAAATATATTTTAAACTACCAACATTATTAGTGCAAAAGGATATTGCATAACTGTAGAAGGTTTTCTACAAACCACACGCGTAGGCGCACACACATGTTAATCATCAAACTTCAAAATTTCAATATGCCCGATTTTTTTTCCATACATACTCAATGTTTTTTCTTCTCTTGACACTTAAACTACTGAAGGAACCCTTGTCCATTTAACCGCTAAAAAAAACTCCTGATTTCTCAAACTGAGCGCAGGATTAATTCATCAGTTTTGATGGCGAGCCCACACAAAGGACGGTTGTCCTGTAGCAGTTGTTCATTTCTCGATGGCTTTGAAGATCATTGGTTCGTAAGTTTTCCAAGATTTCGAGGAAAACCCATGCCACTTAACTTTCCACAAGGATTATCTTTAACATAATTGAATTGTTCAACCGAAAACTGGCTTCTGGCCGATCAATTTCGAGTTATGGACAACTGCCTGAATTCAGGATGCCATCCCAGCAGGGTTTCTGCATCCTGAAAATGCTACCGAAAAATTTTCATTTGAAAATGAACAAGACATTTCGATTTCGTTGGGTCTTTTCATAATTAATACAACTTTATGTTTAATTTAAAAAGAAAAAAAAATATTTTAACATTTTTCTGAACGCAAATTTAACAATAATAAATAATTTATTATAAATTGTATTTTTGTTCTTTTTTTGTTATTCCAAACAGAAAAAATTCAAAAGCTATTTTTAAATGGCGGAAAAAATCTTTCAAAAAAATGTCATCAATGCAGTTAATCACATTATTACGAGTATTCTAAATACGAAGCCAAATTTAGTTCTTACAAATGTTTCCTGGCGATAATTCTATAGCACAAAACCATTTTAATTTCAGGAAAGCATTATTAGAGGATCCTTTTTTCATATTTACGTAAAGACTCCCCATTACGTCTCACCCTCTAACAAACTTGTAACATAAGCTGACCTATTTAAATACAAACGCTCTTTTTTGGTATACTCCTGTACTTTATCTGCGATGTCTTGTGCTGTTGCCTAGGGGGAACTTCTAGTAGAGTGTCCTTGTTCCTGGTGTAATTGAACTGGAAGGGTGCAGGACTGTCTGGTGGGATGCCTTGAATTTCGGCGTGTGGCGTGTTGTACAAATGCTAGCTACCTTTTAATGCCTTGTGAAATTTTAATTAATTAAGTGTGAGAGGTTTCTAAGTGCTTCTTATATTGAATTACACTGGTCCTTCAAAAGTTACTGGATTTTTCATCTGTGTTAATTTTGGTTTACATTAACGTGTTGTGGTTGAATATGTGCAATTAAATAATTTAAGCAGAGCTTACGAGATTGCTTTTATTTTAGGCTTACGTTTGATAGGTACAACGGTATAATTTTAATTTAATTCTACATATATGTGTACGTGGCAATTATTCAATGTTAACCACTACAATTTATCGTAATTTTTGTTTGTCAGCTGAATTGTATATGGTCTCACTGTCAAGGGTTTTATATTATAACTTATAAGGTTCACTTTTTAGTACCCCGGAAAAACTGAATTTCTAATAGGATTTCTAATTTTGAAAAATATGAAAACAAAACTTTACATCAATTTCCAGAACCAGTCGCTTTTATTCCATTCTTGAATTTTAAGACATTTTATAATAATATTCAAAACATTCATTTCTTTTGGGATCCCAATTTAAATTCATTAAATTTTCGATTCGCGCATGTTTTACGCAGGAGAACTATTCCACTCCATGCCTGGCTTATCCTGCAAAGAGCAACGTCTAAGGCATTCTTCAACCATGTATACCTCTTGAATATACGTAATGCAATATCCTTACTGCACCCAAAAAAGACCAACAATGCAATGCGATTGAACATTCTCTTGAAATTGAAAAAAACAATTCAAGCATGAGTTCTTAAGGAATTTGAAATTATTTCGAGCAGATCATCACTTCTAGGACAATGTGGGAATTGCGGCGATAGGATCTGGAATCTGGATACATGATACCAAACTTACTAAAATTTCTATCGCTATTTAGTTTTTTTCTGTGGATTTAGGTCAGCCTATGAAGGTCCTTGATTTTCACGTTCTGCTCCTACTGAACCTTAGTTTACAGCAACTGGCTGTCGGCAGTCGATAATATCGATAATCTCCAAATACAGGCCATTTTCGCCTTCATTGCGAACATCTTTGCCATCTGATTTCGTATACAGAAACAGAGTCCCCGACGCAGTGCTCCTTAGCGGATGCAATCGCATACTTTTCCTTTTGCCTGGTCTGAAAACGATGAAGGCATGAGATTAAAACACAAACACTGACCAAACAGTTGCACCGTGGATAGTGCATTTAGCTGTCTCTCTAAGTACTTCCAGGCACCAAATCGCCTTAAATCGCCATTCATCCTTCGCTTCCTTCTTGCATCCGTTGGCGTTTTTTGCGCAGGGTCCACAATCCGTTGTTTTCCTGCCAGTGGCAAGATTCGTCGTCGATGCTGAAAATGTCTCTTGTCCGATTTGCGCTTCAGTTCAACACATTAAGATTTGTTTGGGCATGTTCAGTGATTCCAGTGATAAGCTGAAAAAGGGATTATTACTTTTTTTACAATATTTTTTTAGGATAATGGAATTCACTTTCTACATTGATGCTTATGTGCATTTTGTCGCTTACTACACGATGCACTCCCTACCTGTATTAAGCAACAGTTTATGACTATTGTTTGTGTGAATCACTTTGATTTTGTTTTATTAGTTATTTTACATAAGCATCAGCAATAGTACCTATTTATGTATTATAGAATAATAGAAACTGGAGAATTTGCTATAAATACACAACCCATGCTTTTAAATTATAAAGACAATGAAAATTTGTGAAATTAACATTTTTTTTCCATTTTTTTATTTTTCCCCAATAACTTTAGTCAACGTGAAATACGGAAATATGTATGTTTTACTAAATATTTAATATAGGTAAGTACTAAATTAAATGGTTCCCAGATCAAGCCACGACGTAGTTCGTCCGGTGCCTGATTTGAACGAAAGGATACTGTGAAAAGCCACATTTTGTGTTTCTCTATAATCTATATCATAAACTTCTTCAGCAATAATTTTTCCAAAAAATTGCGTAAATTCTCCCTGTAATTAAATCCACCTCGGTGTTATGTAAGTGTCTAGTTTACATTTATAACAGGATCACTTTGCTTCTTTGAGTCTTCCTATCGACAGGATTTCAGTTTTCATCTGTAAAAGACAATGTGAAAATTCCTTGAATTGCCAACTCAAAATTTGTGCCGGATTACTCCAATTAAATACAAAGGACGAACCCTTGCCCCACTTACCCATCATAGCGCGAACATTTTCCTCCCTCAGAGAGCTCAACAATGCGCGGAATTTTTCCTCCTCAGCAAAAAGAGCATCGCAACCATCCGGAGTCCATTGTTACCGACCGTAGCTCGTAATATTCTTAACGACAACAAATAAGAAGCAGGAGCTTCCACAATCCACAGGGCTGTCGTTTTGTAATTTGACACCGCAAAATGTGAGTTCCCTGCGAGATTCATCATCATCATCAACGGCATCGCCGTGTCCTGGATCAGGCTGGCTTTTGTATGAGCCCGGTCAGGCTGCAGGCTGCCACCGGAATAAGGCCTGTACCTTTTTCTGAACGTCGACTGTCCTGGTTAAGAGGGTTGCAAGTAAGTTAAGTAAATGCACGGATAAATTCCACACACAGCCGCAAAACAGCATGTACACATTATTTATCAAGTACTCTGTGGATTGCTGATGATTGATCATTTTCTAACTTAGCAATCCATCGTGCATCTTCAAATGACGGCAACAGATCATAAAGAATAAATATAGACCACACTGCAGTTCATTTTCTTTGTTACGCCCTCATTAGGTTTATGAAAGGGTGAGAAGAGCTCTCGAGCATGTTATTGTAAAATATTGGAACGATTTTGTTTGGCAACTCGTTTGCATGATCGGGAAAATATTCAGAATTGCACAATCAACAGTTTTCCTTTAATTTCTCCAATAATATACTAATTGTTTAGCATAAATATTAACAAGTAGAGGCAACAGCTATGAACTCTGTTAAATTACAGTAACTTTTTTGTGTACATACACTACAGACTTCAGTCAAAATAATGCTTTTAATACGAGTATCAATTTCGGGTAGTTTTTGAAATAATTTTTAGTTGTTTGTTTTTGCATCAGCTTATTACAATTTAATTATTTTAAATTTTCCGCCAAGAATCAGTCGGTTGCTTCAATTTCAGTAATGGTGCTCGAAATTGTGATTTTGTTTCCTGAAGCGTATTATGCGTAGGGATTTACGGAAATGCACATTTGTCGGGAAAACCCCACCAATAAAAATTCACACACTTCCAGTTTATATAATATATTTTTTCTCTAGTCAAGCATACCTACCCTTTTGATTTATTTGGTAAAATATTTTAAGGTGCAAGAACTTTTAAGAATACTTCTTTAATTAACGCTTGCACACTTTCTCACGGAATCCGAGAAAATTCGGCGCTTATAAAAAATTAGTTCGAAAGGGTTAACCAAATATTTTTTTCTTTTGCTATTATTGTGTTTTCTTTTTCAACTTTCAAATTCAATTACACACATTTTGAAATTCATTACAGCGAACTAAATTCATTTCGTGTTTCGTCCTTGCTCGCTTGACTATCGACCGTGAAAAGGTCGATGCAATTTGCCAACAGTAGTCCAATTTACCCTCGACCTCCAAACTAACGAATTTTCACCCTGCGGCTACCCAGAACGGTGTATAACAGGGTGAGGGGTGTCGAAAATATCATATTTCACACAGGAAAAGTTGTTTTTTATGTGATTTTATGAAAAATTGATAAAACTGCATCAATCAGCGCTGTAAACTGGGAAGCTGGGAAAGCGCAGTCGGGGAATCAGTAGCGCGGTCAAGTACTGTGACGGCTGTTTGTTCTGCAGATCGTTAAAGTGGAACGATCTTCCGACAATGAGGTCTTCTGTTAGAAACTCGATCCTACTGACATGCGGCGCAACTCCCGGACCCGGTTCGGTTGCTTGGATCGATTTCATATCGAAAGATTTGTTGCGTTTTGTGCCGCCACTCGAGGGTGTTCCTACGCGGGTGGAAAACCGTCTTTGGTAAACACTTACTGGCCTCCAAAAGTTCAAAGGCTTGCATCCAACAAGTTGCAGAGATGCCATTGTGCGGTGTACAAAAGATTCACGTGTGATTGCATTGATTTGATTTTAAGTGTCTTTCACAGGAAATTTCAGCAGGCAAGAAGAAAAGGGAAAATCGCTCACGAAGTAAAGTAGCAATTTTCTATCTCAAGAAAATGAATCTAATCACTGCGAATGTCTTTTTGTCTTCTGTAATTAGAGAACTCTGTCGAAATAACACAAAACTGAAAATCCTTTGATGCACAAAACCTGTGTTCACACGTTCATACACACTTTCGCTCCGAGGGCTTTGTGTAACTTTCCATCCACCCGAAATTCCTCCCTGCAAATCGAATTCCTTCGAGGGGAGTTTTTCACCACCGAACAAACATAGCCTGAAAAGTTGCAATTCTCGCGCTGCTGACAAGGAAGGGCTTCTGGCGTTCCTGGCACAGTGGGCTGGGCGTCATTCGATCCGCCTCCCGCCATGCACGAGACAAAACGCGTGTGTTGGGGAGACGGACGCCAGTTGGCGGCTAGAGAGGGGGCTTTCACTGTACTTAGGCTACATTGCTTACAATTATTGTTATGTACCATCAAGCGGTGTCGCTGGGCTCCACTTCGGGAGGAGACGCTCCTCTTAGCGGCTAGTCGAGGCAGCCTGCTCATCTCCTAGGTTTCTAGGGGTTTGCGCTTGCCAGTTGCCACGCATAGACGTGCTTTTTCCAAGGAAGTACTGAGCTTAACACCGCTGTTGGCGCGTTGGCCTTGGCTTTATGTGATTACATGTTTGGTGAAAATTAAACGGGAAAATATTTTCGCGAATTATTTGGTTTTTTTCACTGTTAGGTCCAGGAAAATTGAAATATCGATTGAAAGTATACAAAAGTCTTTAATTGGGAAGGATCCACAAAATGATGAACTTATATTTCGGGGAGATCCTGGCAGTATTTTACTCTTTGATTTATGTAAATTTCAAAATTTTATTTAAACAATCTCGCCGAAGATTGAAGAAACAACTCTTTCTCCTGTTTTATAAGCACCAACCTAATTAGAAAATCAAAATATTAATTTTACGTGTTTAAAGTAGCTTGAAACACTAAACATACAAATCTGTATAGCCGGACTCGGAGGCATTTTAAAACCCAACAACGACTACAATATTGTAACTATAAATGAAACATTTTCCGTTTGGAGTTTAAATATTGTAATTCATGTATGCAATAAATAATTCAAAAACAATAACATTGCAAATTAATTTCGTCTGCCAATGCCTCTTAATTTACTGTATTGTAATTCCTCATTCGAAATAACTTTTCCATATTTTTAACAAAAATTTCAAAATATTTTCAAAAGTAGGTCCATATTTTTTGAAAATTATTCTAAATACAATAAGTCAACAGGACCATTGCTCCTTTTACACCTGCAACGCTTGCGTGTTTTGCACATTAAAAAGTGCACTCCTGTTCTCATAATTGATACAATTAGTGCAAAATTTGATTGATGGAAAAGAGTCAAGCAACGGCGGTGAATTAATCGTTGCACATTTGTCTGTCGCCTTTCAGCGCCAATTAATTTTGTGCAATTATCCACAATTTACGCCAGAGACGCACATTTTAATTATGCAACTTGCTCGTCGCGTCACGTTTTCCACCACCACCGGCTGCCGGCTGGCGTGATTTGCACTCCTTTTGCACCCCAATGCAGTTCAGCGTCTTTCGTTTCTGCGGCACCTAATTGCGTTGGTGATTATCTGTGAAATTGCTGCGCGGCAAATTATGACGCGATTGCAGGCGGCATGAGGAAAAAATAAAATGTTTTTAATTCAATTCAGGACATTTCCAGAATGCACACAGGTATTTCAAAAACGCTGCAATGTCTTTACACATGGGTTTATTATTTTTCACTGAATACAATACCATTGGTAATCCTCCCAAACAGCATTAAAATTTTTTTTTTTTTAAATATTTAACACTTTTTTTATTTTTCTTTTAATTCTTCACTCTTTTGTCAAAATCGACCTCATATTCGATATCCTCACACTAAAAAACATAACAAAAGATACCCCACATGCGCATGCCTCAGTTACAAAAACTTTTAAAAATGCATCACCCCCCCCCCCCCCCCCCCCTCATAACTAAAACCCCAGGGTGTATTCCGATCAAGCTGCCGAGCTTCGGGACACAACTAGGGTCCGAATGTAGCCTATATACGAAAGAACGATTTTTTTCGACCGGTAATTAAGGAGTTAAGGTAGATATCGCTGACGCGGTGGGCGGCGGACAGACATTGCATTTTCGGACTCTAAGCATCTTGAAACGTAAAAGAAAAAACTTGAGGGGTGTTGAAAAACATTTTCCGAACCGATTACAAAGGTGTATTATTCAGAGAATAATAAGCCAAAAGGATTTGTAGCCAATGCTGAATAACATCTTGATGACTTTGGATTTTATTAATTTTAATTGAGGTGTAGATCGCTTATATAAATAAATGAAAATAATTTATTTTTTAAATGGTAGTACCTAGAGCGGCTAGTCATAACAACAGTAAAATCACTTCTCCTAATTATTGTTGAGATCACCTAATCGCCCCTCACCGATCGTGCAGTCTGCAAAGCTCTTAATACTTGGACTCAACAGCAGATTTCCGCAAAACACGAATGTTGACATATCACGCATGATCGTCTCCTTCTTCTCCAGAGCGACGATCGTGCAGAATTCCTCCGTGTTGCGTTGGGACCACTAACACGTTCGCATCCCTGTCGATGTTCTGCCATCTGCAATCTGCATCCAGTCGTTTTGCAAATCCAGAAATTCGCGATCGCTTGGTGAGGATCATTTGTCGTCGTCGTGCACCCATGAGCCGCGCATGTGCTCACCACTCGAGTGTCCACGATCGCCAGCCGCGTTACCGCGGACCATCATCCCAGGAAGATTTACGATCAGATTGATCGACCAGACCTCCCAACTCCCAGACCAGGCCAACTCAATTTTTATAGGTGCGGAAATTAAGTCGCGCCGTTTGAGTTTATGTTCGCTCACAACACGACAAACACAGAAACAAACAAATCGCCATGAGTGGAAGTGTTAAACCGTTAACCTTGACACTGGATCGCGCCTCCACATTTTTGTTTTTTGCTGAATAAGCGATAACCGAGTTGACACTTGAATAGGCTCTAAATTACTGCGTCAGGTCTTTGTTAATGCAAGTGCGTTCTACAGTCAATTTTAATTAAGATTATTTTTTTGCTCCACGAGAACCAACCATTTTGTGCCAATTCATTCATTTCCTTTTGTTGTGGCAACAAATTCTGCGCAAACATTGTGGGATCAATTTTCAAAATATTGAAATATGTATTTACTGCCTCACTGGTGACTGGTTGCATTACAAGTGTGTTTAAAAAGGATATTTTGCGGAAAATTTCGAACAAATTGCCACCTGAACCATCACAAAAAGTTATCTAAACAATTCGTATAAGATTAACTAATGTTTTATTGATCTGTTTTTTAGGCAAGCAAGGATAATTTTAAAATTAAAAACAATCTCTCTAATATTTTTTGTTTAACTGTTTATTGAATGCCGTCAAAATTGCGACATTCAATGTTGATTGTAATTTGAAACGCAATAACTTAAAACTTTGTAGACATAACATCCTGGGCAATAAAAGATTGGTATTTAAAACATCTTCTGATAAGATAAGCTGTATTTGAGTAGGTACGAAAAATAATTTACCGTGATAGGTATTCTAAAAATTCGAGATAAATTTTGTTCGGATTTTGTTTTTTTGGAATTTGGATAATCGTATTTTAAAATGCCACTGTATTTGCAATAATTAATAATGCATTTCATGTTCAAAAACTTAAATGAATTAAACAATTTATTTATATTTTATAGTACAGAACGTTTGCATCATCTCCTCAGCAGCACTTTGTTCAAGTTTACTTAAAAAGAAAGCTGAAAAGTGTTACATTCGTAACGACCATTTGTAATTATTTATTTAAAAAAAGATCCATACTCGACAAACATTTGGAGCATTGTTTAACGATTTTTGCACTTACAGAACCTTGTGAAAGGGTTGCCCAAATAAGCAAAAAGGGTTGAAGAGCGACTGATACAAAGTCGTGATTGGAGGCTTCTTTGCTTTCACGCTGCACCATGACCGGTGGCAGTCGACAGGAAATTATTAATAAATTGAAGACTCAGAAGCGCGCAGACAAAACAAAATCGCGACTTATCGAAGCTGTTATTATTATTTATTTACTCTTTTTTCTAACTGTGAGCAGAGTGCAAATACAGCAGCGGATTTGTTTGAGCAAGAGCCACTCTCGTGCCTTGAATAAATAGCGCTGAGATGAAAACTGACGGCAGTTCAGTTCGGCGTTGGTCCAGAAGAACCGAATCTGGATCTGGCATTGTTGACTGAGTTCAGTGCACCTATGGCACTATCACGTGATGAATAGTAAATCTACATAGTAAACATGCAGGAAAATAAACCCGACAAGGTCCTTGCAGATTCGTCCTAGTGATCGATCCTATGTCGGTTTTATGCGACAAAATTCATGCGACGACTTCGCCCACCCAGTGATTTAGTGTCACTATCCAACTTGGCCAACATATCGTCGTAAATTTGCGCCTCAAAAGAAGTGTTTCGCATTTCTAAAATCGTCAAGGATTTTATTGCTGGTCGATGCATGAGCCGAGATTTAATGGGCGGCAGCTAATGAAACCCCAACTAACGACTTGGGACTGTTTATTCTTCTGCGACAAACGAGAGAATGTTTGTTTGATTAGTGTCAAAACGATAATTCAGCAGCGATAAGAACGCTTTATCGTGCCACGATAAACGCCCCTTCAGCTCGAAATCCACGGCGACCAAAAACGACCATGCAAACTTCGGCAATTTGGAGGTTTACAGAAAAAAAGATTTTGTGATAAAATCACGTTCACCGAACAGCGACTGCTGCAGCACGTTTGCAGAGCGGGTGAGTCAGATTCGCTTCACTTTTGTTTTGGATTTTGCTGGGTTTTTTATTCGCTCTCTTTTATTTATAGTGGACAGCAGATTTAAATTTTATGCTGAACCAAATATGTACAATAACTAGGTGAATAAGTGTCAGAGAGCATGAGTATGTAGAATTATTTTGACTGTGATTCCATCGTTGCGCACTTGTTTATGGCAAATTGCCAATTTATCTGCCGGTGTGCCAAATAACTTCTTATCAGTTTTGACTAATGTTAATTTCTTGGAGAT
Organism: Leptogaster cylindrica; assembly: GCA_963082835.1. NCBI lineage: Eukaryota > Metazoa > Arthropoda > Insecta > Diptera > Asilidae > Leptogaster > Leptogaster cylindrica. The sequence goes on along the minus strand of OY720105.1, from coordinate 2,981,027 downwards.
GATACTACACCTTTTGTTTTGAGTAATATGAATCACCTCTTCGAAAATGCAAGGATTATGTTGCAACTGTGTAAATCAAGATCAATATCCGGGCAATTTCAAAACATGATATCGAGTTATAGAAATGATCGAAATCTCTTAACAGCAAAACAATACTTAATTTATGGCTGAAAACAAACACTTTGATTCAAAACATGATCGCATTTTTTTAAGCTCTTTTTTGCATTTGCGAAAAATTCCGATTGTCTGATGTAATATTTAGTTACCTTCTTTTTTATTGAATTTTAAAGCTTAGAATAAAAATTAGACTGCGCAATTTTATATAAATAATAAATATTACCTAAACATTAACTTAGAATGCAGGAAGCCCCCGAAAGCTTATTTAAAGTGTATTATACTGTATACACATATATGTACCAAGTTTCAGTTCTCTAGGTTAACGGGAAGTTGGATTGCAAGATTTGGCGACAAACACAGTAAAAGTGAGGTTTTTAATATAAAGCATATGAATTAATCCCCCCGAACCCCCCGAAAACTAATTTAAAATGAATTGGCCGCAACAATCTACCGACGATGTACCAAATTGCAGTTCTCTTAATTAAGGGGAAGTGAGGTAAATTAGCCTTGCAAAATTTGGCGACAAACATACACGGAGTGAAGTTAATATAATATGTAACCGTTACATTGTAACGCTACTATGAACTGATTCGAAAATTTTCGATCGTTTTTCACACATTCCAATTTGCAGGGCTAATTTGGAAATTGTTCACTTCGCGTTCGTGATATCGGATTTCACCCACCACAGTTGCTTCAGTCCAAATTGTGAATAATGACTAATGTAAGGATAAAAGCAGCGGTTGTAAATGAATTTCCGACCGTTTTCCGAAAACCCGATATATAATGAAAGCGGCCCGAAACTTAATTTGAAAATTGTCTTGTGCCAGAAGCGTTTAATTATAGTAGGTACTAACTACGTACGTCTGTTTTGTGAATGCATTAATTAACTAAATAAAACAATTGACTCATTAAAACGCTCGGACTACCGAATTTGGCATTTGTTTTATTGCTCTAATTTTAGGGACTAAAATGACGCCAATCATTTTATTAGCAATATTGCCGTTTGAATTATTGAATCCATATTGCTTTGATTTTATGAGGTTTTCAATTGACAATATCTTCAATAAATGTTATTTTTTACTTCTGCCCAGTTAAGAATTAATGGTTCTAAAGCACATCCTAAGCTTTTCACTTCGGACGTTTGAGAAATTATATTTTATAATAAAAGACAATTTACAGTTCATCAATTTCTTTTTTAGATATTGATATTTTTTGTAGTTACTGAGTTTCCGTTTTGTATTTTCCGTTTTTAGAATACCGGTTTAGATAAGCGAATATTCAGCCGCATTCAAAAATCAAAATGTATTATAAGAATATTTCAAAGACAGAACAATCAGTCGACAGTCTTGAAACCGCATTTTTGAAGGTACTGCTAATTTATGTTTTGCTTCAAAATATTATTAACTCTTTAAATTACTACTTTTCAGTTTTCGGACATTCAGCTATTAAAACGCAAGTAAAAGAGCCCCTGGTGTAAAAACTGGCAACTTTCGAGGACAGTATAATATAATAATAATATAATGTAAAATATTACATTTACTGCAGTTAATAAAAACAATTCTACATTATTTTCATGTAATTCTAAACATAAAATTTATTTTTAAGTTTTTGAAATCGTATTGAATTGACCACATCCACTGTGTGGAACTCATGGAACTTGTTGTAGGGCTTACTACTCAATAACTGCAACAGAATTACATTAATTGAAAGGGGATAAGAAATGGAGGCGTGAAGTTTTCACCAATGAGCGAGCAAGTGTGCCTTGAATCGCATCTTTGGTATTACCTCAAAAAGCCTAATAAATATAATAGGTGCGACTGAGACGACCATGCACAACAGCCAATAGCAGTGCTCCTCCATTGCGAAGTGCGCAGAGGGCAGTCAGTTTCTCGTCGAGTGTGTTCGGTTCAGTATTGCAACAGTGCCGTCGGGTGTTGGATATAATTTCTGTTGTGCTGTCAGGGCAGTCGTTGCTCCCCCATTCAAATTGGATTAATTGCGTCTATTTGTTTTTACAAAAAAAGACCAGTCATAATAGCGAAACAAAATAATAGAAAATTTGTGCAACTCAACATGAAGTGCTATTAGAAGCGGTTGAAGAAGTTGACTCAAGTAAAGCCGCCGCCGCAGGCGAATCCTGTGTGAATCCCCAATTATTGTTTCGGGTGTCGTGCATTGTGATCATGAATTCTGAATCAATTACCGAATCAGTGATTTTGTGTGGCCAATTGATTGATTCAATCGAGAGATAAGTGTTGGATACGATCACCGATGTTGGTTTTGTCCAGACAAGGTAGAGACTGAGCTATTTTTGTTTGTTTGTAGTTAAAGCAGTTTGCAATGGTTACACTAATGCCGTACACTTTCTCCGCACCAAGATGTGGATTAATAGAAAAAATGATTGAGCCAAAGGTACCTATTACGAAAATTACAGTTGTAGAATGTTAAGAACAATTGGCGCTCGTTTTGCACATCAGTTTATTTTGCAACGAATGAAAAAATCAATTGTAGGAAATTCAAAATAATTGATTGTGTAAAATATTGATCTCAGTTAGTTTATGGTGAAAGGGTTACTACTTACTAATGTACTCTACGTGAATTGTATTTTATTCATTCTGGCATTTACTAGAAGTTTAGATTTCCCTATTGAGTATCCAGAAATGAAATACTGTTCAAAAAGTTGCTCAATTGCATTTAATTTGGTGGAACAACAGTGAATTCACTATTTTCCACCTATGACGACGAATTTCTGTCGCTACGGTCCGGCCCGGGTCTGGTCCCTTGAAGTTCTTCATCACTGAGTTCTACAGTAGTTTAATGTTTAACAATTGCTTATTTGTAAGAATTGATTTTATTAGTCCACTTATGTAGTAAATCTGCGGCATCTGCCTCAATCATTGCATTTCCTACACAAATCTGTCTACCAAGCTCAAGTTTTTACAATCCATATTTGCTAACTTTAAATCAGATTGTGATGAATAACAACATTAGTTAAAATCACTGTTTAACAAATTTCTGGACTTAGTTTTTAAATTGCTATCAGTGAACGTTTGATTGATTGACTAAAAAAAGGCCCCGCGCCCGCAGAAGATTCTATATAAGCCAGAATTGTCTTTCGAAACTCGAATTTTGGCTGCTCAATGTTTAAAGAAATCAGTAATTAATCATGGACATTATTTGTTTATGGATGAGCAATGAAATATAAGTAATCCACTTTAGTTATAATGGTTTGGTTTGGTAATTACTTTGATGCTGCTTGTTGCATGTACATATACAAAACCACAAACGTTTTATATTTTATAGCGACTCGGTCATTGCGCCCACTTTTTCTTGAATTTTTTCTTATAACAACGTGTCTCATTTTCGCTTTATCGCCCAGACACGCCCATTGGCGTCCTTAACAAAACTTACATTATTTCCCAGAGGCGCCAATTCGGGTGTTAAATGAAATTATCGGATTGAGATGTATAAAAGTGTTTCTGTATTGAACTGGATAGGAATTCAATTCTACATTCCATTAAAATATAATAAATGTTTATATAAAGTAGTCTGACTGTTCGAAACCATTCTGTTCGAACTAAGATTGTTTATTCCATTCATTTAAATTATAATTTTAATTATTTATCTCCTTCAGAGAACAATCGATAGAAAAATGCTTTTTATACGGCATTCCAGGGCAGATTATAAGAGTGTTTTAAGAGTCAACAATAAAAATCAAATATAATAAAAAAAATTAATGTTGCTAATTCATTTGTTTTTTTCCCAATAATTTTTTTTGAATAACCCATTGTAATTTTTAATTGGCGAAGCATTTAACTGTTATTTAAGGTTGATGAATTCCATCGTTAAATTATTAATTTTGTTTCAACAACAGTTACTGTTTTACTATTTAGAATTTTACCGTGCATCTCTGTTACAAAAATAATTTTTTCATTAGGTAGAGTTACTATATTTTATATTTTTCTAGTATTATTTTTACGATTAAATAAAATCAAAAGTATTACAGTTATCTTTACCTTAAGATGTGGTTTTAATTCATTTCTTAATTAAAGCTTTTTTTTAAGCAACATACACAACTGTAATTCGTTCCTGAAGACATCAGACTGATAACATTTCAGTTATCATCTGGAAATTTAATCCTTTCTGAATTCCTACACATAAATATGTTTCTTATCTGGCGCACATTGTACATGCTTGCTTATCAAAAATTGTTTTGTTGGATTTGCAAATTTAATGTTTATGTTGCAGTTATGTGCGGAAAAACAAAAATTGACAAAAGGTAGCCGTGGGAATCTTGTCAAAAAAGATTATTCACGCAAAAAAGCATGGAGCACCGTAGTCAAAACAGGATCAAAAATCAACAAACATAAAATCTAATTGAGAGAAATCGCAATCGTACCTAATTAGTTATTAAAAAGCCCCTTGTTTTTCTTTATTAATTACCTGAGTAATTAATGAGAAGTGGGTTTCCAATATAGCAGTAATCAATTAGCGGTTTACGGTTCAGGTGTAGTGTACAGATCATCCTTCTACCAAAACTTCCTAACTGAACGTTTAATCACTTGTCAATTGATCAATTTTTCGCTTTTTATTATTGCGGCTGTCTCGTTTGATTGTTGTCAAGCGGGTTTGAAAACTTCATAGATGGATTACGGCTGTTTAGGATTAGCTGTTCTCGTGGCTCTTGAAGGCGGATTTAAGCGCGACGCCGACGCCAAGGTCCACCGCGGTCGGGAGCGGAGACAATTTCAATCGAAGTGCGATTAAGCTCCAAGCTTTAGTCCGGCGAGAGCTTGCCAGAAATGAAACCTGAGACTTGTTTATGTGTCCATTCCACCTTTTCGTCCTCACTTATGAATTATTCTGAATAATTGCTAAGGACATATATTGAATGTTGATCCATCAAAAGAACAGTTGTTCAGCCATTTTGCTCCTCACCAGCATCATCACGATGATAGCCACAAGTGTTGTCCTTGTGGAGAAAGTTGTGCAAAGGTAGAATATAATGATCCACTGGTGAAAGGGACGAAAAGGAGTCATTTCTACAAGATCACTGCTGCATTCAGATTCTGCTGCTGTCAAATCTGCGTTGGTGAAAAATCGAAACAAAATGATGTAATCTTTTTATCATTCCCTTCTCGATGGTCATGCAACCAAATTGTGTCATAAATTTACCCAGAACACATTCACCCCTAGACATTTTCGTGTGCCTGCTCGTCTGTCGTGTTTTATCCAATTCACTTCTTGTGGCCAGATCTTATCACGTGGTGTGATCATCGTGGGTCCAGAGTGATCTCGTCATAAATTACACCTGGCCACAGATCGAGATTCTCTCAATTTGATTCAAAACTTTTTATTATTTCTTCGTGCCGTTTTGACATTATCTTCAGGTTTTTGTTTTACATTCCTGATGTCGTTTTTCCGTCATTTATCGTCGCTCGTTACAAGATAACGTCACTGTACAATTGCCACCACCTTTATTTTTGTCATAGGCAACTAAAAATCCCCAAGATGTGGTTATGCTGGATGCGTGGAAGGACCAAATTCCCCGGTTAAATTACATATTTTGCTTTGTTTTGAATGTGTGGATAGTCTGGGGAAGAGGGGGAAACGTGTTTTTGTGGTCTGCGATCTACGGTGGAAATGAATCTTCTGAGGGACGTTGCAATCCTCTGACCTGGCGGACCACGTAGGCGCATTAAAAACCATCCAGATCTTGTTATATGGTTAATGGTCGCGTCTTTACAACACTCTTTAGTTAATTTTTATTACCACCGAAATAATGTTTCACAGTGACAATTAATTCTGCTATTGGCAGATAAGGTACTTTTAAGTAACTCAAAAGGTGCTCGCAAAGGACATTTAAGGATAAATAAGATCAGATAATTATTCCGAAGAAATTCTCCTCATAAAACTGACTTTTTGTGGAGCTGCTCGATGTGGGCAGATAGTCTTGATTATTACAGCATTTGTTCTTACATATATTCCCAGGAGTTTTCTATTATTTTCAAGAACCTGCAAGATAGTTTTTTTTTAAAAAACATAACACATATTTTAAATGTTTGCAATGTCAGTGCTCAGTTGTAAGATGCACCTTTGTTTGGTATACAAAATGCAAGACTCACTTGAAATCTCGTTACCATTATTTTAGTATTATTGAATTAAGTTACAGTGCCATGTATTTTGCAAACAGTTAATAGACCTCAGCCCTCCACCCACCCTTCCTATTAACATATATTGCAGATTTTTTTATGCTGATATTTGGAGAAACGGCGAGTATCTTTCCGGTAGAAATACAATGTATAAAAAGCCAAGCACAATTAATCATGATTATTACTCATTGTCTCCTGTTACACTCGGAAGCAGTTTCTAAACAATGTTTATTTACTTTTTGCAGGTTAAACGTCCAAAAACAGAACAAACAGAATCAAATGATCGCATTAGGTGAGTAATTTACCTGTTATAAGTGCAACTAAATTACTAAACTTACTGCAAAATCGTGCAAAAAGCACATAAACAAAATAAATATATCGTTCTATATGTGTCTTTCGTTTTCAACGTATCTTTATGCTTAAAAACCAAACACATTACAACCTAGTTAGTTAATAAACATAGTTTTTGAAATGTTAAACTTGCTGAAGAAAAAGGGATTGAATTTAATGATCTTCTTCTATAACTGTAGGAACAAACGTTGTCATCAACGAATTCGAAAGTATTGCTATCTCGCAAATCGCAACCATCTCTTTTCTTGGCATTCGCTTACACCAAATATGTATCTTGGATTTTTTTTTAAATTAAAAATTTAATGTATTTTCAATCGATTTTCCACGCACACATTCTGAAAGAAAATGTGTATGCAATAATTTCTTATGTAAGCATATTCTCAAAATATTAATTGCTCTCTTGCTAAAAGAAAAACATTTCAACAAGATCCGGAAAAGCCGAAAAAAACTAAAGGTCAGTTAAATGTGGCCGCATTAGGACGCGGATATTTTTAGGCAGTTCGCATATGGAAGGAAAAACACTTGTTGTACTCAAAAATCTCGACAGAAAAAAAACACTCGCTGGTTCAACATGTGCCAAACTTTATGTCATATGCATATAGTCAAAAAGTTAACTATTTCTTGAGCCTTTTTTTTCTGGATCACAAAATTCTAAATTCCGAAAACACGTGTTCGTTTTCAGAACGCCCTTAACGATCTTTTTGATGAATTTCTTAACACATCTTAAGAGGTTAATCTGCGCCGGGATTCCTCAGCTACAAAAGGGTGACCTCCGCAGCTCCTTCGCCATACATCACCCGAAATTAAAACTTCCTCGGCGAACTCTTCTTATCTGGCATGTTCCCCGAAATTGTAACAACATTTCTCGGATTGTTTGGGTTGATTTATGCACGCACGTAGACAATTAAAAGGTTATGGGAATTTAATTTTCACGAATGCCCAAAATAATTACTTTATTTTATATTTATTTGAACTTCTTCAAATCGTATGACAAGAGTTTCTCTGCAAATCCAAGAGTTAAAAAATATCAAAAATTCGTTCAATTGCTTTATTGATCAAACAATTGCACTTTTTTAACTAGGTATATAATTAATTTTACAAAACCAGGGTATGTCGCCGGAGATTGAAATAAAGGGATTAAAATAAAATCGTTTTACTAAATGGTTAGTGTTTACGAATTTAAGTTGGCATTTGAGTAGTAGTATATAGGAGCACCAAAGTTTGTCCTTGTTCTTTACAATATCACCGACGGTAGACTTTCATAATATACGAAACTGAGGTAGATACTTGCAGTTATAGGCTAACTTTCTTTTTTTTCTTTTTCGATCAATTCTAATATTCGCTCGTTTTCCTTTATACTTTAAATAGCGTGTTTCAAAAGTAAGCACAGAACTGTTTGTGGACAAGTTTTTGCGTTGGCTGAATAGGAGCCGTCCGGATTACCCCAGTCCCCAAACACTGGACTATCAAATGCTTTTCATTAATGATACTCAGCTTATAGAGTGCACTAAAATCACATATTTTAAATGATTTATTGCGTTTTTTTGCAATCAACCACGAAAGAAGTGGTCAAAGGTTGCACTTTTTTTATAAATTAAACATGAAGAGTTTTATGTACACGTACGACGCACATAGTCAAATACTGGAATACCTCTTGTATATATTTTCGATATGTACACTAAACGATCTCTACTTTAAACTTATTAGACGCAGATGCAGAAGAGTAACTCTCATTTTCGTTCGAGTCACACATTAACGGGACTTAGACTGCCTTTTTTCTCTCGTCAACGTAATCTAAATTATTTCAAAAATATTATTACCTAATCTCTATAAAGAAAAAAAAACACTTTATTTTTTCTGCCACCAAAATGCGGATTAATTCCTAGGATCCATTTAGCAACCCTAACTTTGAGAGTCCATTATTTTCATGCGAAAACAACTGCACACATGTGTGTCCCAAATGCGCGCTGTCCCTCTTGTCATCGTCATTCGTCATCCATCTTCGACCAGAATTTGACGGACTCAGCCTGCAATGGGGTTCCCTAATCTCCTACTCAAAATGTAAGCCAAGTTGTGAGCCTGTGAGGCCACAAAAATGCAAAATACCAAAACCAGGCAAAACAAGCAGCACAACATTAACAAAATCAATTCAAGAAGATGTGAATAAAAACAAAGACTGATTTTTAATTGAATTTCCTCTTGCAGATTATGTAGCACAACGACGACCAGCGGTCAATGTAGCCCTCTGCCCATATCTGCAAATATCGCGAACAACAGCAGTGGTGGTGGCGGCGGCGTCGGCTTACTGCTACCAACGACGGTGTCTTTCGCACAATCAACTCTTTCGCATTTAAGTAACAATCATATTGGATCCACTGGCGTCCATACAAGCTCAACAATTGATACAGGTGGTAGAGGATTGAATCTGACATCACATGGAACTAGCACAAATTCTAGGACCGTGGTCACAGGTAGCAACACACTCGGACTTGGTCTCAATTCCAATGATGTAACTTCGGATGAAAGTCTACCGATCAATCCCGGCATTAGTTTGACATCGTCCAACAGTGGACGTTTGAATTCGGACCTGGGAATGTCACATTGGCTGGCAGACACCAGTGCTGTTAAATCAGAGAACCGAAGTCCAGGAATTGATTCGGTTGTTGTCACTGGACCCGTCGGATCGACGGCAGGATTAATCGGTGCGGGGGGCCACTTGGACTCGTCTTTGTTTTGTACGAATCCGAACCCGAATTTGGTTGAGGGCGGCACACCCGTGCAAAACACTAATTTACCAGGTGGCTACGATCACAAGCAGGAATACTATAGCTACTACAACACAATGCAGCAGTACACGCCATCCTTTTATCCATCTTACAGCTCGCCATATTCCACCAGGACGAACACGAAAATTCCCTCCCCGAACTCCTACCTGAGCTCGAGCTACACGGCCGCGGCGGCTGCTTCCAACAACAATTCGTCGCAATTGTACTCCACATACAGCTACAACAATTTCGGGCAATTCGGAACGGCGCAACAAGACTACACAGGATACTACAATGATCAGTACAGCAATTACTACAGTCCAAGTACTTATTCCGCCTACGTTAACTCACCTGGGTCCAGTGCGAGCCACGGCTTCCACGTATCCGGCGGTCTTCCAGAAAGTCCTTCCGATGGCCACTCGACAACGCCAATACTGCACAGTCACTCCCCGAACTCGCCACTGCCCATTTCACCGAACGCTGCACTCTCTGTGAAAACAACGCCAACTGGGAAGAGCGGGGGGCGATCGCGGGGTCGCCGTCATGCTCATCCTAGTCCGACCCGGAGTACAACTTCGGAACCCGGAGCCCCCGACACCGCAAAATCCCCCGATCGGGTATTCATTTGGGACCTGGATGAGACCATTATTATATTCCACACACTGTTGTCGGGCTCCTTCGCGACTCGATATACAAAGGATCCCAACCATCTGCTGCAGTTGGCCTTCCGGATGGAGGAATTGATCTTCAACATGGCGGACACTCATTTCTTTTTCAATGAAATCGAAGACTGTGATCAAGTCCACATCGATGACGTTTCATCGGATGACAATGGGCAAGACTTAACCAACTATAATTTCACCACCGACGGCTTCCACTCTGGCGCTCCCCAAGGAGCACCCCCAAACATTGTGTTACCCACCGGTGTGAGAGGTGGAGTGGATTGGATGAGAAAGTTGGCGTTTCGATACAGGAAAATCAAGGATACTTACAATATGTACAGAAACAAGTAAGCACTAGCTTTTTACTTTGATAATTGCATGGTAATTTGTTGTTAATAATTCAGTGTTGGCGGCATCCTGGGGCCCCAAAAGCGAGATCAGTGGCTTCAAGTGAGGTCCGAAATCGAACTTGCAACAGACAGCTGGGCCAGCCTTGCCACCAAATGCCTCAACATGATAGCACAACGGGAGAACTGTGTTAATGTCCTTGTTACAACAACACAACTAGCTCCCGCATTGGCCAAAGTCCTACTCTTTGGCCTCGGACAGATATTCGCAATAGAAAATATTTATAGCGCACATAAAGTAGGTGAGTACGAAAACGACTGGTTCTACAATGTTCAAAGTTTAATCTCCATTCGGACCACTTTTAATTGTACTGTTATATTTATTTCAGGTCAAGCATCTTGTTTCGAAAGGATAGTAACAAGATTTGGCCGAAAAAGTACATATGTTGTCATTGGTGATGGTCCAGATGAAGAGACAGCAGCAAAGAGCTTAGAGTTTCCATTTTGGCGCATATCAAGTCACAGTGACATCAGAGCACTATACACAGCACTCGACATGGGATTTTTATGAAATCCTTCCCCGATAAGGACGACGCATTAGCCGGAACGAAAGACTTTTTCATTAACTGTAATTTATACTTGTACAAAAATTATATATATAAAAATATATTATGCCAACAAAATAAAATTTATCATTTTTAGATTAATTCTACTGATTTTGTATTACTTAGTATTATTTTAAGATCAATTATTTTGTATTAGAAATCTACATTTGAAATGTTCTGTGTTTCCCGTTAGGAAATCAGTCAGTGATCCATAAAAAAACCAATGTTTGAAATTTTTTAAATGCGCTAAATATAATTTATGTAAATAAATTAATTTAATGTGTTATTTATATGTTATGATCTATTTTAGTATTGGTATTACCAAAAGGTGTTTTTTATAGCATGTTCTTCCTAACTGTTAAATAGTGTGACGTCATCTGTTGCAAACTTTTGGAGCAGAAAGGTAAGAAATTATGTATTTTTCCTTTTTTTTTTTTTAACAAAAATAGTATTTTTGTCATGAGCTACGTGAGGGGGGGGGGACTCGGAGATTGCGTTGCCTAGAATGGAATGATTTTATACACTTTGCAGTTTGCACTTACGGGGCAATTTCCAATAATTTCAATTATATACTGCCCAAACTGAGAAACAGAAAAAGAGGCTAAAGAAAATCCTGTGTTAGCAAATTGCAAATTAAAACACGTTCAATGGATAATCTAATCGTTCGTCCATAATACTTGCGAGATCAATACTTTTGTATGCCTCAATTCTTACACGAGCCGACAAATTTAATTTAATGTAATTTCGTAAGCAACTGGACAAACATTCGTTATCTGGCAGCGCGAGAGTCAATAAACAACTCAAAAACAATGTCCTTGAACATTGAAATCAACCAATCAAAAAAAGCCACGCTCTGTGTGCACATTGTACTAATGGTTAAACCTAATTGTTTCATTCAAATAATTAATTATGTAGGTAAGAGTAAAATTTGTAGGGTAAAATGTTTTCATTATATTTGGACAATTGGTTAAATGAATTTTTGGTATGTGGGAACTTTTCATTGTTGTATATGTTGCAATAACAACCATGAACCATATACCTATTCAGAGCTTTGATGAATATATAAATGCGATGATTTGAAATTGTTCTCATTATCTTTTCACTTTTTACAAAATGTTGTTGCTGTTTTTGTTTATTATCCTCAGTGTTTCGATGGTTACTAATGGAGAGCCAATTGTAAATGGACAGGATGTTACAAAGAAGAGTCCATCTTCATACAGATTTGTGGTGTTTTTACGAATTGAAGTTATAGAAGTAGAACTAGATGGCTCTATAAGAAAACGTGTAAAACAAGGTGGAGGTTCGCTGATTCATCAGGATCCTGATATTATTCTAACAGCTGCTCACAATGTTGTTTTCATAAGCCCACCGAAAATATCAGTGTTTGGTGGTCAGTGGAAAAAAAGCAAGTTTGGAATGAACGATAAATTTTCAAAAGAAGCAGTAAGATGGGAAATGACTGACTATATTGTTCATCATACGTACGATGCTTCTAAACGACCGTATTTTAACGCTGATATAGCTTTACTATACGTAAAAAAACAACCGGGATACACTCTGAATGTTCCTGTTCTTACTGGACAATTAAATCTTGATCTTCCGCCAGATAATGGGACTAGCGTCACACTAGTTGGTTGGGGACGGCTGAAGAAAGACCGAGAAGCTAAAACTCTTCAGGAAGGAACTTTGTTTATTAAAAGATTTGGCTTTGGATCAAATACAAAGTATTTTATGTGGATCGACGATTTTCCAAACGGCGTACAGAAAAAAGGTCGCACAGCTGGTTGTGCCGGGGATTCCGGAGGTCCTGTTATTCACAACAACGCAATAATAGCAGTTATGGTACTCACTCATAAATATGACTCAGGCCAGAAAAACCCGGACCCAATTATGTATTGCACACCAGGCGGACCTACAATGACAGTTTATCTCCATGCAATTAGAAACTGGTTAGATTTGAATATACCAACAAAGAATGAACAGGCATCTAAACTTATTCTCAATTAAACAAAGGGAATAACTTTTGGATCTAAAGTGCAAAAATATACTATAACTATTTTCATTATTTAGCGTTATATGAAAATTTGTTTATAATGTCTGATTTACATGTTTAATAAATGTTGTTACTAGATTTCAATTTTTTTTTTTTTTTTACTTACCCAACAACCCAGAACCCTAAATTTAAATAAAAGTAAAACAATTAGCTATTAAGTTTAAAACAGACATCTCTCTAAAGGGGACGCCAGGCACTAGGGCAGATAGATTTTCGCGCGAGACGGGTTTTCGATGCAACTGTCAGTCGTCACGTTTTCAATTAATGAAAGTTCAGATTTGAAAACCGCAAATAAATAAATATATGTGAAATTTAAAATATATCCATTTTTAAGCATGAGGAATGCAAAATATTTCACCAATTTTAAGTTTACTTCAGAATAATAATAATAATTTCAAAGTCTATCAAAATAAAAACTGGATTAACTGTCTATTAAAAACTGGATTTAATTGCAGTTGTCAGAAAACTAACTATTAAATATCAACAATTAATTAAATACTGTAATGATTTTAATTTCCAGTTTACCCTGGAAAAATATCACCAAGCACAACAGTAAATGCTTAAAAATTAAAAACAATTTTATTTCACATCTTTTCAAATTCTTCACACCGATAATTCCAAAATTTGTGGGCACTGGACACCTCTACCTATTGAATGCTTGAATGTGACGTCAGAGGGGTTTGACTTTAACATTTGTTCTTGCGGCGATTCTGCGAAACAAAACAAAAAGTCAACTCCCTTTTTTGGATTTCTCAAGGGTTCTGACTTCTGATTCTGAAGTTCTGAGAGGGTTCTAACTTTTTAGGTTGTGGTTTCCGGTAATCGTAGGTTCAAACCAGGTTCAAATAATTATGAACTTTCGACCTTTTCGAGTTTTCGACCAATTAGAAAGGTAAAATCGCAAAAAGAAGAGAACACCCATGTAACACATCTCTTTAACGCCTTAAAAATCAAAGTTTTCAAATAGAAAACAAAATAACCCGGCTCACAGGCTCAAACCTCTCATGCCCACAGCCTCAAACCTCACAACCCACAGAGTACAGACTCAAGCCGCACAGGGCCCACAGACACAAACCTCACAGAAAAAAAAATTAGAAATTAAATTATAAACGAAAAAGTAATAAAATATTTTGCAAATTTATCTTGCAGTTTTTTTTTAAATCTATTGCGAAGAAATGAAGGAAATTTCGTACAAAATTCTCAATGCGATTGGTGCGAGGCGAATTTTTGATAGTTTTCACATGAGCTGTTTAGTTGTTAAAATTTAGTTCTGTAATACAAAAAGTTAGGTTATACAAGTATAAAACATCTGCTTAAATATTAATGTTTTTTAAAAGTTGTTAAACATTTTTAACGCGGCCATTTTCAAGTTCACAAATGTCGATGTTCGGGAATTTCTCGAAATCTGGTTATGTGTTTTCTGATGTTGATTCTTAAAAAAATAATTTCCAGGCTAATAATTTCGTTTTTGCGAAGACTCGTTTTGTAAAATAACAGTGTAATATGGCAGTACTGTTCGAATACGAAAACACTTCTCAATTAAAAAAAGTTGACATTTACCATATATTTATTCTTCCACCTAACATGGCTGACAATTAGAAAGAAAACAGTGAAAAAGTGATTGTTGTTTTGGTGATGGTTTTTGTAGTTCAAAATTGCAAACAATTTTATGAAAACGTTCAATTAATCTTATAAAATCAATAAACATTGTTCGACGACTGATTCGTAATCCTGATTGAAGGCACTGTGAGTGTTCGCCAAAAGGTAACCAACCGTAGAATCTTTCAGAATTCTGAATAATTAGGTCAAGCTAAAATCGGATACTTTTAATTTAAATAAAACATTAGCTGTTTAAACTTTAAAGCATGTACGAATGCCATTAAATTGTGCCCAGAAAAAAGTGTTTTGTTTCAAGTACATGTGCACCGAGATTACAAATACAAAACAACATGAAAAGTTTAACCAACGCCAAATGCAATATTGATATGGCACGAGCGAAGACTAAATAAATGCTATTCTGTCTGTCAATTGTTTACAAGCATGTGTAAAGTATAGTAGTAAAGTTAAAAGGATCTTGCTGAAATATTAAAAATTCCAGGACACGAGTCCCGAGTATGAATATTTAGAGACGCATATTTTACTTATTCGGAAAAGCAATGGTTTTTAGACATTTTCCGTGACCGAGTTGCACCATTGTGAGTCATGGTTTTTCCAGCGATTGGCCTGGCACCTTGATTGAGGCCTTTTCCAGTGCTATGGATCGAGCATTTTTGCCAATTTCATAAAATTGGATGGAGAACAGCAATTTGTACGACATCACCCGTACCGTGCCTCCAGCAGCTGTAGTTTTCTAGAGTGTTGGCCAACTACAGCAGGTGAAATCAATTTTGTGAAAATATCTCGATGTTATCATTTCGCTTTATCTGTTTTCTGATAGAAAGCGAGGAAAATATCAATAAAATGGCAAACATTATTATCAATTTTGTATTATCATTTTAAAAACAAAATTCAGTCTCTCAATGGTTCTAATTTTTATAATGTGAGAACATCTTTTTGGCATGGTCTCATTGAATTTTATGCTTGCTTCCTCTGTTCTGCTTGACTTAATAAAATGCTGGTTTGGAGAATTCCATTTACAAATTTACTAATTACTTACAATGCCTTTAAAAATTCAATTCATAACAGAAATACTGAAAAAATTTCCCATTTTATGTTTGTGAAATAAAATTCAAAATTCAAGCCAATTTAAAATCATTTACAAATACTGTTTCTTATCTTATCCAATTCGAGATATTGTTTTGTTGTTCTTATTGGAAATTCTGTGTATTGTTTTTTGTGTCAAATAAGCATAAGTATATATTTTTATGAATTAATCTTTACTGCGAAGAAACTTTTCTTTAAAACATCTTTATTTTAAAATATATATGCCAATAGATAATGTGGTCGCTGTAGAAACGGTTGAAGGGCAATCTTTGATAGCCTCTGGATCAACATGTTTCGAGACGATTTAAAAAAAAAGTATTCGCAATATTTTCTCCCCTATTTAAGTATTTAACATTTCATGGAAAAACGCGATTATTTTTTTAAAAATTGGTTAAGCATAGGTAAAAAAATCCTTACTTTACTCTACACGTAATCTACATGTAATCTTTTTGTAATTTTGGAAACAAATGCCGCCATTTAGTGTTTGTACAATTCGCTTTTCCTATTCTCTGGTTAGAGTCAAATGAGACTATCACTAATTAAAGTTGCAGCATGATATGCAGTTGGCTAGCGAGATTTGTATGATAATGAGCAATATTGGGGTGAACTGCTTTTATGAGACATTTCCATCGTATTTGGTTTTCATTCAGCCTTCCCTGATAGTCGCTATCGGACGATCAGCAAATAAAACATTTCGTGAGAAATCAATGTAGATTTAACCAAAATTCCACAAGGTATTGATTTTTGTTATATTTTCTTCAAACAATTTGAACGGCCTGTGTACCATGAAAATTATAGCAATAGCATAACGAATTAGTGCGATTCCAAAATCGGACGCCGATTCAATCTCGTTTACGAAACAAACCTTCACTTGTCCATGACAAACGAAATCCCGCCGAAGTGGCGGTGGCCAGTGCTAATCAACGCTTAAACGCAAAGCACTTGCTGCTGACTACTTCGAATAAGATTGAGAGCAAATGAGATAATTGATAAAAATCAGAGTTCACTTTACATATTGCACGCCAATCCTCTGACCCAATGTGTCTGCAAGCGTGCGCCACAGAAACCATTTCCCGATTGATATAATCTGCACATAACAAGACTTTTGCAATAATTAAATTATGTTAGTGTGCAGGACAACAAATTTGCAAACTAAACTGAAAATGAGAATAATTCGTTCCAATCGATTAATATAATTGAACCAAGGTGGAGAACGACTGCTTGAGAAAGCAGGGAGTAAAACGTCTTGAACTTGGGGTACTACGCAATAGTCGCAAATCGGTTATTACTATAAACAGTTAACTCGGTTTTCCAGATAATTATTAAAAAAAGTAGATGCAATATGGACTTAAGTCCGAAATAAGATTCGATTTAAGTTTTACAATTTAAAAATGAGAGAAGTGGTTGATGCAATTTTTTGTTATTTTGTGAATGATGATATTAATTACAAGTCGCCGGTTAAAATAATCAAAGACATTCGTGTGACCTGATTGTGTGTATGAAATTAAAAAAAAGAAAAGTAATATTAATTCCCCTATTTGTTTTCTTATTCTTGTTTTCCATATGCCATTGATTTCTCCTGTTTTAAAGAATCGTATCAACATCTTTTTTGGAGCATTATTTCTCAATGTCTCGAAAAAACATAAATTTAAACATTCATTCGACTTGTCGAAGTATTTCCCTGCTTTTATTACAAATGGCCTCACAAAACTGCAATCTTACTAAAATGTAAACAAACCAATAAATAATTAAATTAAAAGTTTCATGAACATCAATTGGTCTACATATGTTTAAACAAACTAAATTATATTTATTACGAATATCTATAATATTCAGTTGAAAAATAAGCCAGCTTGACAACTTAGAGCACCGTTAAGTTAAACCAAACTTAGTGCATCTCTAAACATCTCTTCTTAAAAATGTAATTTTAATTTACAAAAGGCGTGTTGCTTTACATACTTAATGTATTCGATATTTTTTTCTGCGTAGTTACTTCTGGACAAAACTGGATTCAACCGACTAAATTCGATGTAGCTCTTATGTACTTCAATTAATAAACATTTTTTAGTAGCCAAGTTTAATTTACTTGTCAAATCTTCAATTGTAATGAATGTACGGCTTGCACGTTGGTGATCCAGCTAAATTTTCACTTCCGGTTATGGCATGAACTGTTGCATCAACATCCGAAACGATTTGGAACAATGGACTGTTGTCAACTATTTAAAGAGTTTGTCGCTGATGTTATTTTAAGATTCTTTAGCAATTTTGAGTGGCTCCCCTTGTGTTGAGTATCATCTGCGGAACGTTTAAACAGAAATTTCGGTTCTATCGACGCAGACACTCCGGCTTTTCGTTAATTTTAGACAAGGCAGTTCATTTTTGGGCTTAGCAATAATTACGGTGTGATATAAACAATAAATTTCTCTATTTCACAGACAGAATTTCTCGCCAAATTCAGATAACAATTACACCGTAATTTAGAACATCATTCGCAGTTTATTTGAAATTTATGAACAATATATTTCCATAATCCTTTTCATAGATCCTAGTTAACACGATTAGGTTTATTGTTGTTCGGTGTTTTTGTTTTATTTTGTTGAGTGTAGAAAAATTTAATAAAACGTGTATTATGAAATAAGCTCGTTATTATAATTTGATCGAAAGTAATTTTATTTGAAGTGAGTATCGTTAATACACATTATTTTCTATCGAAGTTTAAGTGCATTTGAAGTGTGTAATATGGAGTTAACTATTATAAATATAAGTGCACATTGCACCATTTTCAAAAAATAAAAGGCCTCATACACAATAAAAAAAAAAAAAGACGTGCATAAATTCTTCATATTCCTGCGCATAAACGCAAAATTTATTCACCGGTCTTTTCAACCAATTTTCTTCATAAATTTGCGTTAATGAATAAAAACATATTAATGTGTCATTCAAGTCCTTTGCCAAGACCAGGAAATTAGAAACTGACGAAATAAAGACGGACATTTGTTTGGCAAATGATAAATGTTGCGGTTCTGTAATCCAGGGATTTTATGAATAAAGCCGGAGGTACACGATACGGAAAACGTCGTATTTATAAGCGATACGCCGTATTTCATATCGTGTGACTCGACGATAAGCAATATCGCTTATAAATATCCCAAAAATTTCGGAATATTTTCGGCACATCCAAGCAATTTGCGGGGTACAAATTTCCCGAGTCACACCATACAAAACTTTATGTACACAGTTTTGAGATTACTGCTCTTAGGGCGGCACGGCGTCGCGGTAATCTGTGATTTGCAAAATACAGGTTGCATATTCATTTTTGCTTATCGTGTGACTCGATGTCTCAAAAGTGACATCCACAAGGATATTTCCTTATAAATATGATGTTTTCCGTATCGTGTACCTCCGGCTTAACAACATATATTAGATTCTAATTGTTTCAAATCCAAAATTACTTCTTTGTAATACCATTGTATCATCCAAATAAAATAAAGCGGAGCTTTGTTAACTTATTACATACGAGATGTACATACATTTTGCTCACACAGAACATTTGTTTCGCCATTATTATTATCGGATTATTATCAGTTTCGATTCCATTGCACAACGAAACAAAAATATTCACACTGAAAATGACCGGCAAACTGAAAGGTCACGCAAAGCTTACAAATAATCACTTAGTCAATGCATATTTAAGTTATTTCTGTAATGAAATGCAGTTAACAATTGACCGCTGCTAAATAATAATGTTTGTGGGTATTTTAAATTCAAAATACTATGAAAACAATGTATTTTTACTGTCGAGTGTGACGAAATATTTAACGGGCACCGCAATTCACACTGTTCGAAGTCATCAAACTGCAATTCAGTTGTAAATAAATATTACCTATACTTTTAGTTTTCACAGTCTTAAAACCTAAAATTGCCAACTATGCATTAAAATTTAAATTGATGATATGATCTTTTTTTATTTAAATATTTATGAGGTACAGACAAATGGAGAACTTAACGATGTTTTTTAATGTGTTATATTTATTTATTTTTATTGAATTATCAATATATAGGGGAGAGTCGTGTAGGTTGAAACGGCATGTCGGATGAAACACAAAGATATTTTTTTTTCCCTTTAAATTTCACACCAAGTTGTATAGTGTCAAGTATTTCTATTATCAGTAGCTAACTTTTCATAGCATACAGACTTACTAACTCACCATCCTTGTACTTGAACCTGAACAAGTCAAAAAAATTTGTGAAAAAACTGTTTTCAAAATTTTTCCATAACTGAAAAAAGTATGATTTTTTCATCGGTATAAAAAGGTGAATATCACATTTACACTACAGTTTTTGCTCTATTTTATAGGTCCGAAAGAATTTCAAGAATATATTACATAGAAAAAACAAATCACATGTCTTCGACGTCTTACTTTAAACAATGACAAGTGAATAACTAAAAAAAAAAACTAATGAAACAAACTAATAAGTGGCTAAACAAGTGAATTTTAAAAGTTACAGAATGTTTCAATAAAAATTAATAGTTCAACTGGTGAAAGTCGCGAGCCGTAGATCGAGATAAACTAGTCATGGTGTTTCTGATTTTGATGCATTACAAATAAATTTTAATTTGAAAATAAAGAATTTAACAATAAACATTTAAAATTTGGCGTTTTTATAAAAAAAAAAAAAAAAAAATACTTTAACCGTTTTCAATTACTACGTCTGTTTCAACCTACACGACAAAATTTTTGACGGCCAAAAATCACATGTTTGGAAACTAGGCCGTAACTTTTTTATTGTTGATGCAATTCAATTACTTTCTTCAACAAAAATGTAGCCAATAATATTACCTACCCAATGGTACATAGAACTCTTTGTTATATTTATCGAGTCAAGAGTTGCGACCAAAAATCAAAGCGTGTTTCAACCTACACGACTATCCCCTAATGATATGACATAATAAAATAATGTTTCCTTGCACTCTTCTAGTCCGATTGTTCGATTGCATGGAAAGACAGAAAAATAATACAAACGATAAAGTCTTATTGAAACACTTTTAAAAAAAAATCTATAGAATAATTTTTAATTTTTCCCATACCTTCTCAAACCGTTTTCACAGTAATTTTCCCTTCCAATAAAACAGAACAAGGATTCTTGTTAAATATAAATGAAATCAAACAAATAATTAACATCATTACTGAAACGAGTAATAAAAATTATACTGTAAGAAATCAATACAATGTCATATTACACTACTTTATTATTTTTATTGTTATTTTCAATTAAACAATTTAAAATAATAATATAAATGGAAATTCCGTATAATAAGTTTTACCAATAAATCAGTTTTTCTTTGCAGACTCTTTCACGATTGGCACAAGTCCAAAATGGTGGAATATTGATTGTGAGTCTACCTAGTTCTACTGTTTTGGGTTGATTAGCGAATTATCTAAACAGTTTGCCTTTTGTTAATTACATAATCAATGCCCTGCTTTTGGTGATTAGAGTTTACCTGTTTAAGTGAAAGTTGCTTTGCAATGCTTTAAAATAAAAAGTCTTTGATAACTGTAACGTTCTCTTACCGTTAATATTTTGAAAGTTTTAGAATGTAATTTGTTTACATTTTTTAAATGGAATGTGTCGATTTTATGCATGAATCACTAGTTAATTACATTCATAAGAATGCTGATATTTTGGTAGATATTATTGAAACAATGGATTTCTCTTACTATCACGAAGTTTTCTGCGAATTTTGGAATAATCAAATGTGTAAAATAATAATAATAATATATAGGTACTATTTTCAAATTATTACACAAAATACATCTTACGGATAAATTGACGCTTTTTATGGTAGACATTCTAATAACTGAGTATATGAGAATGATGCGGAATTAATTGACCCGTTGTTGGTTAAAGTAAGGTTTGCTTTTGACCTCTAACAATACCATAAATCTATTCCCTGACCTTTAATTTGTTACTACAGAGTTATTCAATTTATCCTTGACATAAAAGTAGAAGACAATGACAAGTTAAATTTGTGTTGATCATTGTAGATGCGAAGTTATGATAATATTATTCCAAGAAGTTTGTCGAATATTGTCAAGTATAAAACGTTTAGAAAACACTTTAATAGTTGCCAGAGTGCAATGCGCTTAAAAATAAAATTGAAAGGAAAATCTTCAATATGATTAAGTAAAAAATAATGCGCGCTCTTTTTACCAATAAACGTGTGTAAAAAATTAGCACATTTTTAGGATTAGTTCAATTTACTTTAGGAACTTATTAACTTTTTCTACAAAATACTTGGAACAAATATGGTACGCAACTGTGTTTCAAGTATTTTGAAACTTTCTTAATTTGTTACTATTTCAATACATTTAAGATTATTTCTATTATTACTTAATGTTTTCGCAAGTCCTTTCATGACAAAACAATAGAAAGTATGTCTTTTTTTTAATAATAAACAGCTTAAGAGTTGCTCTGTTAAGTTAAATTTACTTTAGACGTCGTACTTTCTTCCAACACAAATATATTGAAAACAAATCATATTTGAAGTCATTTCTGGGTTGTTTAAAAAATATCAGATCCTTAATTAATTGAAATTTTGAAATGGACTTCAAACAAGAAAATAATCGCAATCAATTTTGAGACTAATTTCCAAGTTCAACATAATCAAATTAATATTTTCTATTTTCCCATTTGACTAACGCCTAATTTTGTTTATGCTTGTTCATTGGTTGTTATTGTAAATTATGTTTTTAAAACCATAAAAACTTTAATACTATTGAATAAGTTATTTCACTCAACTCCCCTGCTCCAGTTAAAGTGTTCATTAACTGCAGATCATGAGCATGTATTCCTTAATATCTATTTTGTTTTATTATAATATTGATTGTAACAAAATGCTTATTTTTTCAGATATTCCACAAGATATAGAATGATATCCCGTTTTCATACGTTAATGAGGTGCTCCTCGAGAGTATTAGATAATGCCCCTCCTGGAGATGATGCCGCTGCATGTTCAGGTAGGGGCGATTGCTTGAATGGTACATGCCTATGTGAAATTCGATATAGCGGTGACGAATGCTCTGGATTCAATTTTCCATATCATGCTGGAATATCTACAGTCTTTTATTTTGTTGCTTTGATATCTCTAATACAATTGCTCATATGTATTGTTGCGGAATATCAAAGATTAAAACAACCATCAATTTTGAAAGCTTGCCGCATAACAACACAAAAGTTGTTATATTTTGTTGTATTTATTGCCGCTATGTTGCGTGGTGCATATTTTACAACACCGGTTAGTAAAATATTTTTTAAATTTTGTCAATTATGTTTTAAAACAATTAAATTTTTAGGAAGCCTTACAACCTGGATGGGCTTCAACACTAATGTCTGTCTATTATCCACTTTTAATGACTTGTTCATCTTTAGTTGTTTGCCTTTGGGCTGAGGTGAGTATTATTTAAACATTTCATGTTAATGCAACAATTTGAAACAGTTTTTAAATTCAAACGATTTTTGAAAATCCATAAACAATTTGCTTGTTCTATTTTTTACACGTAATAACAAATACACAATGCAATAATTCGGTTATGTTATTTATAGTAAAAGGAAAATTTTTCAGCATATTATAGAATAAATTCAACAGAACTATTTATTGCAAACAAAACATATGCAAATTAGCAGCTTACT
The DNA here is from genome assembly GCA_963082835.1 of Leptogaster cylindrica. Lineage (NCBI taxonomy): Eukaryota > Metazoa > Arthropoda > Insecta > Diptera > Asilidae > Leptogaster > Leptogaster cylindrica. The sequence continues at coordinate 2,957,580 of OY720105.1, read as the reverse complement.
TTTTTTCAAAGAGTTGTAGGAAATTTATAGCAACACTCGAAATCTTTTTGTCACTGCACTTCTTTCAATAGAGTATGAACAACAAAAATGAGTTTGTGGCTTTAAAACTATTTCAATGCCCGAATCAAATGCGAATGGTTTTAATGACGACGTGATGGCCGGTGAAAAGCAGCTCGCGACAATTGCATTGAACCTTTTTAGGTAACCAAAAAAGCCGTTAACCTACATATTTAGGCAACGCGTTCCGCGAAAAGATGTAACAAACTGTTATCTGTATTGTAGTCACGTTAGAAATCTTAACATTTTAGTATCTAGCAAGGGATTGAAGTAAAATTTATTCAATGTCAAGAGGTAAGTCTTAAAATGTCGCCAACTGAATGTACCTAATGCATTACGAGCTTTTGTAAATATTTGTGTACGAAAAGTAAAAGTAAACTTTATAGTCAATTTGTTATATGAACTTTGTTTAAAGTCATCTCCACAGTGTAGTTGGAGCTTACCTCTTGTTTGCACCTCAATCATAAGATTAGCGTGCGCTTTAATTCTATACTCTTTCCCAGACAATGGTAGCCACCCAATTAATTAGCTTAATGTGCACTTACTGAACAATTTATCTATAAAAAAATAAATTAATTGCAATTGAGCTTGATAAGCGGAAGGAAAAGTTTATATATTGTGGTTTTATACAATAAAGGTTTTAGTTGAATCTTACGTTTTTTAGTTTCAATTTGAACAAACAATTAATCAATGGTGTGTTTATGATTTAAACTTAAAAAAAAAAGCAGTGATATTTGATTTCATCAATATGTAGATTTAGTGAGTGTTGATAAGAGCTGCACATTTATTTCTAGAGTATTAAAAAATTTATACATAATAACGACCAATCCATACCAAAGTGTTCATACTGCAAAACACCTGTTAAAAATGGTGTTTTATGAACACTTCAGTAACAACATATGCAAACACAATAACAAACTTATGACTCAAAAACCGCAGCCTCTTATTGGAAATTTCATTTTAGATTTTTCATTTGCGCGACATCCGCTGGGAAAAATCGCAGTTCTTATCAAAAAGCTTCCTCGGATTTCTGGCATTTAATCTATTCTTGTATAGTTTGTTCGGTGCTGAAGTGTTTTCATCCCTGCTGGTGTCTGATCGGAACGACTACGTTTACATATTCAATGGGTGTTATGCAGCATTATTGTTAATTGTTGTAATATTCTTTCTCATATATGGAATTGAAGTGTTTTTCAAACTTCGCGGCGGTTTTGTATATGATCAACGAGGAAACAGTTTGGGACCAGAAGATGCTATTGTAAATGCTTCACAGCTTCATCAATCACGTTTTGGTTTGCTTAGCCAAGCAATCATGTTAATTGTAATTGTTGGATTTTTGACATCAGAAACACTTGGTGATTTTTGGAAGAAAAAGTAAGTGTTAACAATTATTGATAACAATAATTAATAATATAACAAATTTCTTATCAAAATAGAGTTCCAGTGTATTCAAGAAATTGGCACGACATCGTCTTCCGTATTGTAGAAATCGGTGTTGCATTGTGGTTCCCGTGCTGTTTATGGAATTCAATGGCACCCGAACAATTATGGATCCTAAATCCACGGAAACTTCTCAGTAGACAAATTGATCCGACTATACCATCAACATCTCAGGAAAGTCGAAGTCTTTCTCCCGAAGAAGGTCAATCGTTCATAACGAAGAAGGATTGCTGGATTTGTTACGATTCAGAAAAACAGGAAGCATTGATTCAGCCATGCAAGTGCACAGGTGATGTCAGCTCTGTACATCACGAATGTTTACGTCGATGGCTGGTCGAAAGCTGCAGCACCTCGGATGCGATTCTTCAGTGCAAAGTGTGCGGATCTCCGTATGAAATTGAGAAAACTAAAAAGTATGTATTAAGAATATTCGTATTGTCACAAATTTATTCGTTAGCTAGTTTTTTTGACTGCCAACTAACATTGTATGCTTTAACATTTAACCTTTCTTTTTTCAGACTTGATTGGGAAAAAGGTTTTACAATTCAACACTGGGCGAAAACAGTGATTTTAATAACATTAATGTGCGTAACTGGAGCTTGTGCGTGGGTGATTATTCAGCTCTATGTAGATCCAATTATCCGAATATTAACAGCTGGTACTGCGGTTTTAATTGGCTACGTATGCATCAAATTACTGGGTGAAAACACGGTAGTCGCCTACCAGAGAGCTAAAGTGAGCTCAATAAATATCGTCACAAATGAAGTCACCGAAAAACTTCAAACAATATGCGAGGAAGTTGATTGTAAATAAACAAGTTAAAATCCACAACCACCATTCAGTAGTTACAAATAATTGCATTAATTTAATGGGTTTTTTCATTAATTTCAAATTACTTAATAAATATTAATAAAATTATTTGAAATCTTTAGATATAGTTAAATTACTAATATTTTCAGAATGTGATATTATTAAGAAAGCAATTCTAATGAAACACAGAAGAAATTTCCAAATTAAAATACTCCCATCTGTTTGCATTTGTATTGCAAAGTAAATTTCAGTCAATGATAAACAGTGTCAAATGACCTTCAATTAAAGATTTGTATTAGAATTGTTCCTTTTATGTAGAGTATGAAATATTTATTATGTTTTTATAGTACTTTTAAGGCATTTTATTGTACCATAAAAATACAATTCATAGTTAAAGTCCTTCATGTATTTTTATAGCCTATTGAATTAGAGTGATATGGACTGTATTATTCTTAACCGATTCTTAAAAGCCAAATAAAGCCAATACGGACGTAAGTTCTTTTTTATTCAGATTATATAACTCAAATGTGATTACTGCAATTTATTATTGAAAAAACACAATGTAGGCACTAGGCAGCTGTGGGAGTGGCCGACAGAAGTAGAATACTTCTTGTACCAGGCCGTACTGTGTGGTTTTTCAAGGATTAAAATTAAGTTTCGAGTAATTGTCGAAAGGATCAATTTTTATGATCGTTCACGGTTGCGAGGGAATCACAGATACAGCTCCTTGGCAATCAAAGTGTTCATTTGATACGTACATTCAATTTTAAGATTTCATCTGTATTCCAGCATTTCTTAATATGTTGCAATGAAACTTTTCTTGTGTTCAATTAGGTAATTTATTAAGAAGTTATTTAGATAATCATTACATCTTCGCTAAAAACGCATATAACGGTACATAATCTATGAGGCATATGTATATTAATTCTCATTTACATTCTCTTGCGAGCGTCATCGTCTAATTATATTTTCCCTGCGATAAGTAGTTTAGAAGATTATCGGACTTTAATAGGCACCCCCACAACCTCATGGAGGTGAACAGAGACGAATGAAAACGGGGAAAAACTTTGCCAAATTTCGAATGTAAGGCGGATGGGCATAACCTCACTTTCTGCCTATCACAATGAACTTGAATTGAAATACGTTGAGTCGTACGTAGAGAGTAAATTTAATGTATTAGAGTTAATTTTGTGCAATTCCAGAATAGCTCAGTCAATATTTCCGTTGGTATTAAAATGTAAACAATGATTGACAAGCATCAAAAGTCCAAAAGACAAAAGAAACGAAACGGTGCTATGTGGACATGACAAAAAACGGACGAAAACGAAGGAAGAAGAAAAAACGAACGCAGACACGAACGAAAGGATAAAGTTTAACTTTAGAATAAAGTAATTCGAGAACTTTTCCTTTGTTTTTTCATTAGTATTTCTTAAGCCGGAGGTACACGATACGGAAAACGTCATATTTGTAAGCGATACGCCATATTTCATATCGTGTGACTCGACGATAAGCAATATGGTGTATCGCTTATAAATATCCCAAAAATTTCGGAATATTTTCGGCACATCCAAGCAATTTGCGGGGTACAAATTTCCCGAGTCACACCATACAACACTTTATGTTCACAGTTTTGTGATTACTGCTCCTACGGGCGTCGCGGTAATCTGTGAATTGCAAAATACAGGTTGAAAACTCATTTTTGCTTATCGTGTGACTCGATGTCACAAAAGTGACATCCACAAAGATATGTCCTTATAAATATGACGTTTTCCGTATCGTGTACCTCCGGCTTTAGCCTCAGTATTGGAGCAGTATTGTATGGTAAAGTAATAGATAGGTAATATAATAGAATGGTAATAGGGTCGGCATTTGTAGATATTTTTAATCCAACCATTTGTTTGGCAACATATTTACCAAAAATTTCAGTTTCTTAATTGAGATACGGGAATTGTAAATTAATTAATATTAAGCCGCAGAGTACGAAAATCGACTAAAACTCTTGCTTGGAAATGAACGACAAACGTCGAAGAAATTTAGTCGTTTCATTTATGCCGTAAGCCGCAGCTTGGTTTTACTTTATGAAAACCCACCTTTAGTTTTAGTTTATGAAAACACACCTTTAAATTTAGTAATTAGAAACATTAAAAAATCTAAATAAATTAAATGAACTCTTTTAAACATTTAGTATGTGTACGTAGAATATTTTCTTGGGAAATTTAACTACTTTTTCTTATAATTAAGCAATGTAAAATTTAATGCAATGTAGTGCTGCAAACTTCAGTTCGTTAGGAAATCACATGTTTCCGTAATCGCGCGTGCTATGCGCAGGTAATGCAGTTCACCTTATTATAAATGCCGAACTCGCGAACTTGATACACGAACACGAAGTAACGAAGGCATTCGTCAGAAGGCTTTCTGCCTGTTCGTTGATTTGACGTGAGCACGATTTTTAGTTGCAAACCATGCAACTTGTGTTTAATAATTATTGTGATTTGCCAAACAAAATTCGTTCCGAATGTATTACAAGTAGTGATGAGAACTGTTTATGTACATTTAAATTGAATAATCGTAACAAAATAGTGAAAAATTTTATAAACCTTATACCCCCGTCTTGATTAGGGGTAAATTAAGTAAAATATTTTAAATCAATTCTAGTTTCAATACGATCTAATTTTCATACGTGCTTATTTTATCGAATTGTGTTCAAAAGTGCAACGAAAATTACGGTAGAAAGTATTATTGGAAGATAATCGTTCATATTTTCAACAATAAATCCGGAAAGGGTGAAAGGAGGAATTTTTCTGGATTCTTTGAATTACCCGAGAGGAAAACGCTTCAACACTGCATTTTACAAAAGCAAAAATGCCTAAGAAAAATAGGAGAGGCAAAAGTAAGTGATTTATCTTTTCAGTGAAAATATTAAAATTCCCCGAAGGCCGTGCGCGCATGTGTTTGTGCACGTTGGCATGTGGTGGTAAGCCGTGAGACTGTGCCGTGACATAAATTCGAAAAAAAACTGTTTGACGAGGATTTAAGCAGATTCGAATGTGACCCATTCATAACCTTCATAAAGAGCATGATTTTGCACTCGCAGACCTCCTTGACAGTCGTGTTCTGAGAAATACTACTCGTCTGAATCACCGCCCGATCGAATTGAACAGCTGTTTGCGGAGCTCTGCCCACTGCTCGTACGATTCACTTGCGCATTGTTATGAAATAGGAAATCTTAGCAGGTTTATCGGAAGTGCTATCTCCTCAAGGCTGAGCAAAGTGGCATCTTAAAAAATTAGCCTGCTTACTGCAATGCATTGACGTTGCAGTGTTCGTGGCGTAAGTCCGGCGCCAACAAGGCAAAGCGGCGCATCCTTTCTCTGCTACTGCTAGCACGAATTTTGCATTGCCAAATAACTATCACATTGGGTTTTTTTGCAGTCACACTTCTATATGCTTCTGAACTAGAATACCACTACGAAAAGAATCTGTACTGATTACAAAAAATAAGTACAAACAGCTTTTACTGTTTGAGTTTGACAGATACCACAAAAGAATCAACAATAATTATTACACATTTCATTTCACTATTTTGGTATAACAAAAGAGTCATGGAAGCTGTGACAGAGTTTCGATCATCTAAATTCCAGTCTCCCGAAGTCCCGAGAAAAAACCAAATATTTTTATTATTTAATTCCATTTCAGTGTCACGGTTCTGAAACTCTGAAAACCTGATGTCATCAATTAACGCTTTCATGAGAATAATTTTAATTAACAATGGATTTCGAAGTGATGAACTGAATGCTTGCAATGTTATCTGAATTCTTTTTCGTTATTATATAAACATATTTCCTCAAACAGCAAAATATGAATGAAGCATTTTTTGTCAATCTTAAAAATGCCTCAATTTTCGAATTTAATTTTAGAAAAGTCTGATTTTCACCACATCAACAATAGTTCCATTTTCCACACTTTTTTAGGCTCATAGATTTTCACTAAAAAATTGTAAAAATTATGTATGACGATTGACGAACTAAAAACCTGATGTTTTTAATTTGTTTATGTAAAGATTTCAAAATCGGAATTTTTTAAAGTGAATTAGATAACAAATTGTCGTGATTTTTGATTTCACAACACCTTGCAATGATATCGCTGTCAACTTCCAGTTCAAAGAAAATCCAAAGTTTCAAACTTTAATTTAATAGAATCGCAATGTTGAACTAATGACTCATCGGTGTCAATTTGTACTAACCCTTCGCAAAAAATGTACAAATAAGTAATCTTCATCCCCGGTTCTGTATTTCGCAAGTTTCGAAACTCGAACTTGTGTTGCGTCCTTGTATTTCATAATACCGAGTAAATACCGCCCAGAGTGATGAATGGTAGTGTGAACCAGATTGATTAATCGCCCCCACCCCGCCAACCAGCGGCATTTATCTCGGATAATTTAACCGCGGTAAAAGTAATGATAAAACTATCGCTACCAACGTAACTAATCAGATCCGCAATGAAGGTCATGTTGTCGAGTTCTGGGCAAGAAATACCAGAAATTCCATCGTCTGCAAAATAAGCTTCGATCTACAGAGGGGGGGCACCAGAACGGAGAGGCAGCGGGTTCTCTCGCGTCTGTGAAATGTCTGCAAAGTAGGTAACGTATATCTTTTATCGTTTCCTGGAAAACGTTGACACGCTTCCCGAGTACCGGAACAGCATGCGGAAGTAGCAAACCATTTACATAAAAGTGGAATACTTTCTCGCTGAACAAGGCAACGTAACACCTGGCTACCGTTCAACAGGGATACTACCGCAACCATCATCCGAAACAGTTAAAAATGTTGCAAGACTTTCGATTTCAGTTTCTTGGGTTTAAACATTTTTAGACTCTGGTGATTGGAGTTTATAATTCAAACCGCAGACACATCGGCATGAACCCATTTTAGAAAGTACATTTGATTTACTGTTCTTTTTTGTGTGTTTAATGTATGAAAACTGTTTGTATGTATTTTTTATGTAGGAAAAAGAGGAAAATGTACGTTAGCCTTGGCACGATTGGTCGCCGATAACTGTGCCTTGTGGTCTCGAATTCAGACCACGATAAGCAAGAGCTACTTCTGCACGAGCTGATTTGATTCAACGGAGAGACTAGAAGGAGTAATCCAATTACATTTAGTAGGTCAATGCAGGGTATTGAAAAGGATTGTTTTAGCGAATCGCAGATCAATAATGCAGGCCAACAATAATTGATATAACAATTAAAAAGCCTTCTTATTGGAAATATACTTTTGGAATCATTTTTTGAAATGACTTTAGTTGTTGAGCATATTAAAAAATAGTAAGACAGTTATTTTGGAACATTTGGTGTTCTGGAAAAGGCTAAAGTTTTTTATACAGGATTTTTAAACCACTGTTTTGCAAACCGTTAGAACTTATTTTCCTTCTTTGCAAATATATGATTTTTTCCAATAGTGTTAATGCAATGATGTTCAGATCAGTATTCAGTAATGATCTGAAAGGCACTGAATAAATATATCAAAGACCCGAAAAGGACTTTTTGCGATCCCCGGTATAAATTGTTTATTTAAGACAAAATTTGTTTAACACTTGAATCATCAAAAATGTCAATAAAATCTTCACCCACAATTATTTTTTTTTAACAAAACTTGCTTCTTCTATTAGGTAAAATTTTCCACTGTGAAAATGATTCATCGAAGATGTAAAATCACAAATAGTTGATTATAAAATGTCAGAGGCGGTTTCTAAAAACTATCCCAAATTTTTAATTTTTTCAAACAGCTCTAATTTGTACGCATAATTCGATTTCGAACCACGTATTGTGATTCTGATGTGAACAGCTGTTTTTGTGCCGAAGTGATCAATTACTTCTTACTCATCCCATTTAAATTTAGCCACCCGACCAGGGGAAATCCTCCTCGCAGCTTAGAGGGACTATTCCTGTGCCCAGCTATCTCAGCTGGTTCTATTTCGTTGCCAGCAGCTCCTCCTGTTTCGTAACCTTACAAATTTTCAAATGCAATCCTTACACAAATTTTATTCACGTGTGATGACGTCGTCTACCGTTCGGCCAAGAGTTGATTAGGGACTGTGAACGAAGCAATTTAAAATAGTATTGGCCAATGCTGCTAGACTCCACTTCGAATGCCGCAGAATATGATAATCTCGAGAAGACGAGATGACATAATCTCTTTCCGCTTCCGACGCGTTAATTCAATTGAAGAATTCTCATTTGTCTTTGAGTTTGTAACAGTGCACTGGCTGGGAATTGGGATGGACTTCTACCCCCGCTAGCTTCTTAAAATCTTAAAGGAATGTCGAAAAGAAGTCAAAATGGATTCCATGCAGTGCGAAGTAAGAGTGATAAAATAAATTAGAGTGTCTGCTTAGAAAGTAAGCCACGACCCAATCAGACTGGCACAAGTATGTATGCGAAATCCAGTGCAATGGTATCTAAGTAGTGATGATGTGTTGCATGATTTTGCAACTGCACCACGTTGTCATTTGCATTGCCTAATTGCCAAGAAGAATCACAATAACCTTGGCGGCGCACGTTATCCGAAGCATACAAGATGAACGTAATCTTTCTGAAGGTTGTGGGGTCGCTGAATAAGCCCAATGGGATCATAAAATGCCTCAACATGCATTTCACTTTGTGAAAAAAGATTTTGCTAAATTATGTACGTTTATTTAATTTCCTTTTTACTGTGGGAAAAACTTTTCCGAGCTTGTCTCCTTGAAAACAACAAGGCAAAAGAAACGGAATTCAAAATAGTTTGCTTGTGTTAATGGAAGCCGTTTAATGCTTTTGTTTCACAGGAAATCAAATAAAAACGTTGTAAACAGAAAACTAAACTAAACCTTGTACAAATTGAATTACAGAGTAATTATATTAGAAATTTTGTATCAATAGGGATAGAAATCTATATACAACTTCATCTAATGGTTCTTGAAAAATTTGCTTCTTACGACTATATTCTAAAAACACTGCAAATTTTACACAACGGTTTATTATTTCCAAAAAATTTGACATTTTTCAAGTCAAGGCTAGATGGCAGTAGTGATCATGTGAAATGATTTCACGTTTTTTAATCCACTACGGAACGGAATATTTCATGGTGATTAAAAATTTCAAAATTCCATTACTCAAAAATTAATTGAGATAAAGTCATGCAATAAAATGTATTCTATTGAGTAATATTAGAGCATTGTATATTCCGAGTTTTATGAAAAAAGATTGAACGGTTTCGGAAATATGATTTATTCAATATTTGGTTCCTCAAATTATTATTGAAAATAATAAACCAAAATGTAGCCTCAAAGTTGTTAATAACCTTATTTTTGTTATAGAAAAATGTTTAACAATGTATTACGTCTATATATTATGGAGGACCTATTAATTGTTCACATGAAATGTAACAATTCATTGTTATTTTGTTGATATTCCTCGTTAGCTACCTCTTTATAGAGGTAAGCTTATTTCGTTTGTGTTTGATTTCAATTCTTAAGACGTAATTCAACCATTTTAAACACTTGACAATAAGTTTTTAAAAGTACAAACAATTTGAAATCTTATCAACCGAAAAACTGAGGTTCCTTTCACAGAAAGGATTTTGTGTGAAAATGTTTTTTCTAATATTATTTCTTGAAACAGAAAAATGCCCACATGAAATTCCGATTTTCTGATGTCAGGTCAACGTATTTATTTTATATAATATACACAAGTTTGTAATTCGAAATTGTCTTGTGCACCCAAATATTGATTATGTTTTGCTTCAATTTCGCCCTTTATTTGATTATCTCCAGTATTGTTTGTTCCCATCAAATGGAAAGTGCCTTATCAAATTTATGCAGTGATAAAGCAACTTTGAACTCTTACACTTCGCATTTTAACATTATCTAATTAATATAGCAAAGTGAATGTAGAAACTGGTTGTGCAGCATTTTGATAGAAATTGCGATCAAAGTCCACAGCAATTGAGATTAGATTTTAGAAACAAGTAATGCACTTTATAATTTGGTGAAATTCATGGATTTTAAGAACTTAACATGTATTGAATAAAATTAGTAGCAATCAACATTTTGTATCTATGATTAGTCAATTGTTCATATTTCCCACAAACCAAATGAACAGTTAAAAACAAATGTAACGAAAAGTATTCCGGTCAAACTTTCTTCTCATGGAAATACATATAAATAAAATTTATTAATTTTTTCAGATCGAGGAGGAGACTCAAATTCCGATGACGAGTCAATCAATGATAATGCAAGCATTTTTTCACTGCAATCTGAGAATGCAACATCTGTAGATGAATCCGAGGAGACAGTGCAGGGCGAAAGGTTCGAGGAGAAGTTCATGCAAGCACTCGAGAATGCATCAGAGAAATCAGCACAAACGCGCACTCAAGCTCTGCAAATTCTCTGTGAGGTTCTAATGCATCGGCACATACCAGATTTCGTGGAGGATCGCAAGGTTACCCTAATCGATGTCATCGAGAAATCAATTCGCCGTGGTAAGGGACTTGAACAGGTTTGGGGGGCTAAACTGGCACCTCTGCTCATAATCCAGCTGGGCGGAGAGGAAGGGATCACGAAGGGACTCAATCAATTCTTAATTACAACGATGCAGGACAAGTCTGTGTCTTTTGATGCCAGGGCCAAATGCTGTGCCGCTCTGGGTATTCTGAATTTCCTTGGTGGTGACGATATAGGCGACTTGCTAACTTTGATGCAGTTCTTGGAAAGTGCATTTAGTGGAAGTTACTTACGCGATGAAAAGTCCCCAATTTCTGTTACTGCCGATGCTGGATCTTTTCATGCAGAAGCCTTGACTGCATGGAGCCTGTTATTAACATTAATTCCTTCTGGAGATTTTGTATCCTTGATGAACAACCAACAAATGATGCCGTAAGTTTTATACAAGTAATAAATTCTCAAGTGACTGTAGTTGTAACATTTTTTTGGTTAGATCTATCTCAAACCTTATGGGGTTGCTGCAATCACCTCATTTAGATGTTCGAATGGCTGCTGGAGAAGCAATTGCACTCGTCCTCGAGAGTGGACGATCACATGATGAAGACTTTCTGGAAGATTACTTAGGCGACTTAATAACTGCGGCGAAACAATTAGCTACAGACTCGCACAAATATAGAGCAAAACGTGATAGAAAAACTCAAAGAGCTACATTTAGGGACCTTCTGCGATATCTTGAAGTAAGTTACAGGGACTACGTTTGTAAAAAAAACTCCTACTTAATCAGAATATCTTAATTATAGGAGGATATATCTCCTGAAATAACCATCCGCTTTGGGACTGAGTCATTAGATTTAGACACGTGGGCCATCCATCATCAATATACTGCTCTATGTTCGGTTATGGGACCAGGAATGACTTGTCACTTGCAAGAAAATGAATTCGTTCGTGACGTCCTCCATCTAGGGCCAAAAATTGTTCAAACTCCAGCTATGAAGGCCAGCAAGCAATCCAAATTGGAAAGGGTATGTTGGTTTCAAAAATGTTTACTTAATAGTAAATGTTTTCTGTTTATTATTATACATATTATTTATTATTATACGTAATATCATTAACGAACTTGTTTAATATTTTCAGCACTTGTTAAACGCTGCAGCATTTAAAGCACGTACGATAACCAGAGGAAAAAATCGCGATAAACGATCAGCTGTCTTTAATTAACATTATCCAAAAATGGCATTCATTAAAAAGAATCTAAGATTTATATAAATCATGGAAAGGTTATTTTTAAGTTATAAAAAATAGATAAGCCAAGGAAATTTTACGTACATAGAAAGCCAATACCACTACGATTTAATGTACATAAGATATGAAAAAATCTGACTGTGAAAATTTATAATTCTATTGTTTTTTCGTCGTTACTTTACTGCCCGAATGCAGCTGGTCTAAATTTGAGAATTACTATACTTTTTTAAAATTGGTAATTTTATCGCAAGATCGATTTAAGTTTGTTATGTTTGAATTATTTTTCTTGATTTTTGGAGAATTCTAGGAGCAAAAAATAGTGAAGATTTATTTCGTGTTGAATTTTCGAAATTGAATTTTACTAATTTCTAATATATTTCATTATGTAAAGTTCACACTTATCCAACTGTTTAAATGCTAAGACTATTTTAGCTTCCACAGCTATAGCTTAGGTAAATTGTTGTATGTAGTTAAGCATAAAACGTTTTCTTTTACTCATTTATGTAAGTGTAATTAATTACCTAACAAATTATACGAAAAACAGTAACGGCTCCCATGTGTTTCATTTTTAATGATTTTGCTATATTATTCATCAAATGGGGAAAACAAAAATACAAGAAAAAAGCAATTGTATAGAACACTTTATTACATAACTACAATGCAAGTTTTTTTTTTTATAAATATTTTGTTATTTGTTTGCATAAATTTATTAAAATACATGTGTTTTATATCAGCACCGAAGGACATACAACAAAACGTGTTAGGAACGCAAACACATTTTGATCTTAATAAAATCCAACAAATTTTTGGATTGTTGTTTGGTTTTTTGCTCGTTGAAATAGTTACGTGATTGTTTGTAATACTTTATTGTTGGATATTAGAAACAATGCATTATGCACAACATTCTTTATCAATGTTACTTACACAAGCTGGAATGCACCGTGGTCCATGAAAGCTCAGTAATAACTGCGATATTGCAAGTTGCAGAAATCGTCGGATTTATTCAATCCTTTATTCATACAAAAACATGATTTAGATAAGAAGCCAAAAACCTTCCACCTTTCCTTTTTCCCTTATAAAAGCATTTTCCCAGAAAACATAGAAGTAAATTGGATTTGTGGAGAATAGGCGAGAGTAATGCACCTGACTTCCCAATATCGATTTCACGACATCTTAGAACTATTTTGCTCGCTATTTTTTAACCATTCCCTGCATTTGGTTGCTAGTTGATCTACTAAATCGTCAACTGCGTCACTATTGTTGCTTATTTCTAAATCCCAGTCAGTGACGTCATCCAAGTCGCACTCCGAATCACCATCGTCCACACCGGGCTGGAAGATCCAGCCGCGCTCCCGTCTTACTTCTTCGGTGCAATTTATTCGAATTGTTTTTAATTTTTCACCAAACTGTTCCCTGAAATACTTTATATCACCTTTTCGGCGAATGTCGCTGACTAAGACGATCTTATGGTCTCCTAGAAGCAACATTTTATAATTTCTTTTTGCTGAGATTATCACAATAGAATACCTTCTTTAATAGCTAATTTGCAGAAGTACGCGTAGTCCTTGCTCCGCAATTCATTGCTCCACTCGAGCATTTGCTTCCGATAGTTTTCCTTGTAAGGACCGTCGCTCAAGAGCTCTGCGAGGTCCAAGTCCAGTTTTTTTGCCCATTCTGCTTTAATGGGCCCGGAAATTCTAACAATCTGACTATCTTTGCTTCCAAGTCTAAGAATATCGACTAATTAGATCTATTCAAGTCTTGATAACAAATAATATAATCGTACGCTTTTTGCAATCGTTCCGTTAAAAAATCTTTACCAGATTTCCTTTTTCCACTGAACAGTACGAGCAATTGTATATTCTCCATTTTTTGCGCTCACAAAATATATAATAACACTTTTTTTTATTTTAAAACATTTACCTGCAAGTTATTTATAAAAAATTAACAAAGCCCTATATCCAAGAACCAACTGTTGCATTGACCTATTCGTTTGTTCCTTTTAAACTTAATTTTCCATCGTTAACTTAAAAGCAACTATTAAATATACTGATAACAAAAATATTAATTTCAATAATTGTTATTTAAATTTTATGAATGTGACGTACTGACGTCAGAGGGGTTTGACTTGAGGGCACCATTCGGCGACAGGAATTTTATTCTAATTTTGATTTCAGGAAGTGTATACATAATTTACATTTTATATAGACATAAATGTTTAAAATAATTTAAAACAATTTTTACATATTTTTTAATTTAACTCTTGACATTTAAATTATTTTAAAAAATTCATTTATTTTTTAAATTATTAAAATCTGCATATAGATATGCATAAGTGTAAATAATACAATATTGCCTCGGTACAGTTTTTAACATTAATTTTGCGTACTCAAAACCCATGAAAACCAGCGAATTAAGAGAACCAGAGAATTAAAAAATAAAAAATATATGAAATATGAAAGGAAATTTTTAGTTTCACTGGTGGCTCTACTAATTCCCCACTGAGTGCCCACGTGACCAAAAATCGGATACGTGTAACGTCGTGTTGTCAAAGTATTCTCCACAAGTGAAAGCGAGCGAGGAGAAGTGAACCACGTTTCCAAGCCAGAGTCACCGCAGAATACGCGAGTTTGTTCATCGGTTGTCAATGCGCACAGATATGGAAACAAGTCTGTAATCTGTATATCGCTTTTGTCTAGTTAAACTGTAGAATTCTTCGTGCAGCGAACAACGGTGTTGGATTAACTTGTCCGTGAATGTGTGGTGTGTGTTGTGATCGAAACAGGCGTGAAGTGGAGACGAAATCGTAGAATTTATCTGCTTAATCTTAAGTTGTTAGTAAAAATTGTACAAAATGGGAAGTAAGTAGCAAATGGTGCACTGCATAATATAATAATTTATTAAGAAATTTATGTACTTTTTGTAATTTCATTCGAAGAATTTGTTCAATGACAATTTTCCGCTGTCTCTTTCGTTGCTTACGTATACAAATGACTACCACTGAAAATTCCTAATATTAAAACTTTTCTGAATAAATTCAGTCTTGAAATGAATATAAACAATATTATTTCTTGTTTCAGTTAAATTCCTGGAAGTAATCAAACCCTTCTGCAGTATATTGCCAGAAATAGCAAAACCTGAAAGAAAGGTAAGTGTCTGAGAGATTGAAAGAAAAACGCGTGTTCTGAATTAAAGGAATTTAATTGTGAATGCTTGTAATTAACTACATTACTGTGCTACTCTAAAATATAGGTAAACTAATTAATTTTTTTCAAATCAAATTCCACGTAACTAAATTCGAAATCTTGGCTAGTCGAGTATGTAGGCGTGTGTGGATCAACGTCGATAGAAGGGATCCCAAAATTAACTTAAAAACCATTCAGTTGTTAAATATTAGTTAAAAAGTGATTGAAATTTCCACATCAGCAACAATTTGACTTTACCACCAACAATGCGTGAATGGTTCAAATTGAAGCCTTTTCTCTGCGCACGAACTTTCACATAAATCTGCTTTAATTGTGATCACTTGTGATTTGCGTTTGCATAGTTTGTTTTAGCAACATTCACCAGTGTTACGTGGCAATAATATTTGTGAGAATTTTGTGTACTCTGTACTCTAGATGAAGTTAGCTATTAGAAAGTAATTCAAAACCTTCAAATATACCTATCATAACTATAAGTACATTTAAATTTTCAAGAAATTGTGAACCATAATATAATATGCAATTTATTACAGATTCAATTCAGGGAAAAGGTGCTATGGACCGCAATAACACTCTTCATTTTCCTCGTTTGTTGCCAAATTCCGTTGTTTGGCATCATGAGCTCAGATTCCGCAGATCCCTTTTACTGGATTCGTGTGATTTTGGCCTCAAATCGTGGAACACTTATGGAATTGGGTATTTCGCCAATTGTAACATCAGGTCTGATCATGCAACTCTTGGCTGGCGCTAAAATCATCGAAGTCGGTGACACACCAAAAGATCGGGCTCTATTCAATGGAGCACAAAAACTTTTTGGTATGGTCATAACAATTGGTCAAGCCATTGTCTACGTAATGACTGGAATGTATGGAGATCCAGCTGAAATCGGCGCTGGTGTCTGTTTGCTGATCATCATTCAACTTTTTGCAGCCGGATTAATTGTTTTGCTATTGGATGAGCTCCTGCAAAAGGGTTATGGTCTCGGTTCTGGTATTTCACTGTTCATTGCAACAAACATTTGCGAAACAATTGTTTGGAAAGCATTCTCACCGGCCACTGTTAACACTGGACGTGGAACTGAATTCGAGGGTGCGGTAATAGCACTCTTCCATCTGATGGCAACAAGAAACGACAAAGTTAGAGCACTGAGAGAAGCATTCTACAGGCAAAACTTGCCTAACTTGATGAACCTTCTGGCAACTGTGCTCGTGTTTGCCGTCGTTATATATTTCCAAGGATTCAGAGTTGATCTACCCATCAAATCAGCACGTTATCGTGGACAGTACAGTAGCTATCCTATTAAATTGTTCTACACTTCGAACATTCCCATTATTCTGCAATCAGCGCTCGTTTCAAATCTTTACGTTATCTCACAGGTAATTAAAGAAGGAATTTTATTCTTGCAATATGAGTAATAATAAATGTTTGCAGATGTTAGCAGTAAAGTTTCATGGGAACGTGTTCGTTAATCTACTCGGAGTTTGGGCCGATGTCGGTGGCGGTGGTCCGGCTCGGTCTTATCCTATAGGAGGTCTATGTTACTACCTGTCGCCTCCTGAGAGCGTCGGGCACATTCTTCAAGATCCTATACATGCATTACTATACATTGTATTCATGTTGGGCTCTTGCGCATTCTTCTCGAAGACATGGATTGACGTTTCCGGAAGCTCAGCAAAGGATGTATGTACAATATCATTCCTTGCATAGAACTATTTAATTGAGGTGTTGTATTGCAGGTGGCTAAGCAACTGAAGGAACAGCACATGGTCATGAGGGGGCATCGCGAAAACTCAATGATTCACGAGCTCAACAGATATATTCCAACAGCAGCTGCCTTTGGGGGTCTGTGCATTGGTGCTCTCTCGGTTTTAGCTGACTTCTTGGGAGCAATTGGCTCAGGAACTGGTATCCTGCTGGCCGTGACTATAATCTATCAATACTTTGAAATCTTCGTAAAAGAACAATCAGAAATGGGTGGAATGAGTACGTTACTTTTCTAAATGTTAACAACCTCTCCTACCTTTATAATTTATGATATACTTAGTTTGTTTTTTTTTTACATCCATCGATACAAAAATTTAAAAATTATTGAAAATGAAACCCAAATTGTGGTTTCTGGTAATTACTTTGTATTTACAAAGAATGCAAGACTATTTTATTTTTAAATGTAACTATTTCTCAATTGATTTAATAGTTAATTTATATAAAAGTAATTACTGTGTTTTATTTCAAGTGACCTCGGTTTAGGAATTGTCTCAAGGAAATTATTCGAAGGGTTCCGTACCATTGACTAGGTAAACAACACTAGGTACAAAATTAGAGTATTTTGTGAATATTTCAAGTGCCTACCTGTTGCCATTATTGACATCGAGCAAAAAAGGGGCAAAAAAATCGCGTTTGTTGTATGGGAGCCCCCCTTAAATATTTATTTTATTTTGTTTTTAATATTTGTTGTTATAGCGGCAACAGAAATACATAATTTGTGAAAATTTCAACTGTCTAACTATCGCGGTTCTTGAGATACAGCCTGGTGACAAACAGACGGACGGACAGACAGCGAAGTCTTAGTAATAGGGTCCCGTTTTTACCCTTTGAGCACGGAACCCTAAAAAGGAATTTGTATGTACTTTATACATTGGGAAAATTATACATCCCAATATTATTTATTAACAAGGAACAATTCAAATCGTTCCCCACTATCAATCAACAAAATTTCACTTTTATTGTTAATTCAATAAAACAATTTAAAACTTTAAGAAAAATATTTATTAACAGTATTTACAACTATATTTATATGTAGATAAAAAATAAGGAAATATTTTAAAATCATTTGCAGTCTCCCAGTTTGCTTTAGACTTAACCAAAATAAAAATATACCGTTGATGTATGACACAAAATTAAGCCTTCTAAATTACATTTCTGTTCCATAAAATAAATTTCATAAATTACTTTTCAAATTGTAATTATATCCTTCTATATTTATAGTTCTCATAAAAAATATATAACGTCATATTCAGTAAGAATGAGCGAAAACTGACCTCAAGCTATAAATGCATATCATGTTACAAATTCTTCGGCAATAGGACTATCTGGATCTTCCTGTACTATGGATTCGATATTTGCCCTACAGATTGGGCAGTATTGCAATTTTTTGGTGCAACTCCCACAGAATCCCCTGAAACGTATGGAATTACTTGATTGCGGTCAATTTTTACCCTTTCATTACCTGTGCATGCACGGATTAAGCCTCGATGTCGCTTTCCTATCAAAACACAATGTACACGAATCGTCACGTACACTGATTTTTCGCAGTTTCTCCAGATAGATATGCCTTGGAAGTACCACCTATTTCACATTGTAAGACTGTAATTCCTGAATTGTTGAACAAATTTGATTTTACCTTATCTTGTGCCTTTAACGTCGCATTATCATTAAAGTTCTTAAAACGTCTGTTTTTCGGAGGATGTTTAAATGGTTCAGAACCGAAATTGAATATGCATTGTTGAAATGACATAAAACTAGCCGCAGCGAAGAAGCCTTCTCTAAAAGTAAACCTTTCTGTTACATATTCTCACTATCGTTTTATGTATTACTTTGCATTCTTGAAAACCTGTTTATATCCACTGGTTTCGACGCCATCTAAACTAAAGATCACTTCGTGTGATTCTAAATCTAGTAAACAACCTAATATTGAACCACCATGCCACACTGGAAGACTGTGGCTTATGGACGTTGCATTGTACCAAATTAACCTTCGGCAGCCATCGAAAGCTATCGAATATTTATCATCCCCAATTCCATAACCATCGTCACTGAGGAATTTCGAATTTTTTGTAGCCCAGCCGATTTGCATCACGCCTGGTGTTATCACTAAGACTTCGTAATACCAACATCCAGAAACAACCTGAAAAGAGCTCTTTAGCAATTAGTTACGCAGGATGTTTGATTATCTTACTTGATATGTACACCGCACACTTTCGAAGGTGTACGCATCACATCTTGCTTCCAAGCCGTTAGGGGATATTTTTAGGTACTCACTCACGTCCTTTGTGTTCAGCATGACGTTCACATTGGATAAATCGACTGCTTCGTAGGAATACTTTCTGTTTTCAACAGTAACTAAATAAGAAAATGTGGTTTGGTCAATGCATACATTACTTAACCGAGAAATAAACTCACAATAGTTATCTAAACACCAACGGGCACAGAATCCAATTTGCCGCATTGTAAAATCAGCATCATTCGCATGTTTCTCTAATTCTAATAATGGATTGTTCGGATGTTCAGCCAAAGTTCTCTGCAAAACAAATATTCATTGTTATTACGATCGAAAGCATTAAAAATAAAATCCCACTTTTATAGTTGCTTTATTTTCACTTGTCAGCGCAAACTTTTCAAGTGCGATTAGTGATAACAACGTCACATCATTGTTAATTCCTTCTTTTAAATTTCCAATCAGGTATGAGAGTGTGGATGGAGATAGCATGGTTATGCTGCTTGGGCCAGCCAGCTTCTCTGCGAGACAGCCCAAAATCACACACAAATTTCTTTCGCGACGAGGCGTTCTCTTAAGAGAATGTGTTATCATTTCAGCTACTTCTAGAACTGAATCCTTGGCAGGAAGAGGACTATCGTCGAGTAACAGAGCTATCACACTAGGACCCATTGGATGCTCAACAGGCACTACACGAATCAGTGACTTTACTAATTCGATCCAACCTGATGGCTTATCCGTTATCACATGAAGCAGAGTCATGGAATTGGGAGGTTCCGGCTCACTGAAAAGCATGTACAAAAATTATATTGAACTTTATTTTTTGAATGAATTACTTATCGACAATAGTACCAATAACTTCCAAAGTCTCTTCTACTAGGCGATCAACTGTATCTGAAAGCGATTTGCATAATCGATTGTATGTTTCAAGTGCACAAAGAGCAGTCTCATTTGACGTGTTTTCGAGGTGTCCAGGCTGTTCAGGAGTTGGAAGACCATCTTCGACTGTGTCTTTGCATAGGCACGCTCCCATTGTACATATGTGGTTAGTAAGTAACCGCGGCCGACCGAATTTTCAATAAGTTACATATAAATATAACATGCCAGAATAACATAAACAGGAAGTGTCTAAATGGTGAATAATATCGCATTTGTCAACTATTTAAAAAACGTCATGAAATGTCAAATTTAACAGTTATATGAAGCATGTTATCAATAAGATTGCTCTTAGCTAACTGCTTCAAATAGTTCCATATTTCAGTATGAAATTCATTGAATTGTAATATTGAGAAAGTTTTGAAGCCACACTCCTTTTAAAAATTGCCAATATTTTTTGAAGACCGAATACAACAAACAGGCGCACACAACACGCATCTGTCAGATTCAACTTGAGCAATGAACTGCAACTTGTGGATCGGTTTTTAGGTTCTGTGGAATCTGGAATGGAATAAATCCATCTGAATTAGAGAAAAATTGGACGAAATGGACAGAATGGGGAATATAAACGAAATGTAGGTCGCGGATGTCGACACAATGTCTGAGTGCTGGAGATGGAGGATGTCCCAGAGGCACCAGAGGCGCCGCGCCGCGCCGTGTTCAATGTTCAATGTTCATCGTGCGCATGAGTGGAAGGACTGCGGCAAACAGTCCAAATGAAATTAAAGGAATTCAAAACCTATTTAGATTCTCTAGAGCGGTTAAAACTTTCATATTGGAATGTAATCAGATTGAATTTTTTACAATAAAATTATTTAGAATGAATTTCTATTATGAATATTTTATTAGTTTTTTCATGCACTGTTTTACAGCAATAAATCTTACCTTATAGTTAAAATGAATTATTTGAAGGACTCGTTGATGATACATGTTATCTCAGTGAATAGTTTTAGTTAATAAGTTTTTTAGGTTGACCACGTAGGCCAAATTCAGCTCAATTATATATACATGTAACAGGTTTCTTACCTCGGGATAGAGTGATTTATTTTCTTTGCTTAAAAGTGCTGATTGCATATGTTTTAAGGAGAAGTTATTGTTTAAGCAGGAAAATGTAAACAAAGGAGCAATAAAATTTTCAAAATTTTCAAATTTATTCAGTTCTGTTTAGCAATATTATTTTACTTTCAATAGTTGCTCGCGGATTCAATTCAACAGCTCTGAATGTTAACAGATATAATAAACAACATAACACAAAAGAGATGTATTCGAGAATTGCCTGCAATGGAAGAATGACGGTGTTGATGGTTCTCGAACCCGAAGTGCTTGCTTGCTGATGCTTTTGAAAAGTTGAAGAAGCATCAGCAAATGAAAATCGTGAGTGCTCCCAAACCTTGTTTAAAACAATTTGTATTAGGTATGAAGATTTAAGAAACACTTAATAACCAACGAATTTAACGAAACTTCTTTATTGATTTCCTTGGTTTTTAAACAAGTTGTAATAGTACCCCTTATGTTTTATTGTAGCTTAATAATAAGTAAAATTTTGCTTTTCAGTGGGGTTCTCGATGTTTCCGACAGTTGATGGTCAATGTCCTCTCTCCCATGTCAACAGAAATAATTATAGCAGTGGATTGGAGCATCAGAGATCGAATTGAGATATTTTTATTGCACTAATTGAACTCTAAGCCTAATAGCATTTTCGTAATTATTCGTTAAAATTGTGTCAGACTTTTGAATCCGGTTCTTAAAAAAACAAGAAATTTTAAGTAAAATGTCTAATTTATTTTAGAACAGAAAAAAAATTATTTTCTTGTTTTATAAAACATAAAGTCTTCTCATTATCCCTCTCATCATCTTGCTGTTGCTATAAAAGCATCTCTGCAACAATAAATTAACAAAAGTATATTACGTAAGATTGCTAATTTCCAATTTATTTCTTGTTGCATAAAATTGAATATCACCATTCTCTAAACATAGCGCTGATATTATAAATTATAATAATTGTATACGAGAAAAAAATTATTTAGAAAGAATTTGTACAAATAATCCTTCTTTCTGTTTAATGTTTTTTTTTGTTAAAGTTTGAAATAAATATAGCAAATAACCTTAAATTACATTACATACCAAAGATCAATATAATATTATAGTGACAAATTTTTACAGTATCGTAATTCCATTTAGGATGTCAGATCAATTAGTACAGTTCGATTAGGTGAACTGATTTTATTGATAGCTACTTCGTTATCCACATAAGACATCAACTGATAAACCTTAGCATTCCGCTCAGATTTCACATTCTGTGGGACGACCCAATCGTCTCCAGCATTTTTAATATTGTTCTCTAAGTTTTCTTGATTTTGAAAATGTATATCAGGAATTTGTGGACTGTTGTTGTTCGAATATGGAAATCGATACAAGTTCAAATTTTCTGTGGTATAATTTGAAAAAAGAAATACAGATGGTTGGAGTGGCTTAGGTTGAGCAGTTGTTGTCGGTGAAAGTAAAAAATTGCCTGCAAACTTACTTTGTTTACGTATATTATTTGAATTATATTCTAAGTCTTTTGAAATGGGCGTTAATGTTACTTCAGGGCTTATTACAGAACTTTTTGCCGTTATGCTTATGTCTTCCTCATCTGAGGAACACAAGTCTATTGTATCTAAGCATTGTGAGTTATTTGATTTTTCTGTTTCCTGAGCAATATTAAGCTTTTGTTTGTTACATCGTAAGCTGTTTTGAATGGATTTTATATCACTATCCTTCAGTTTTTTAATCCGCACAGAAAGTGGACGACATTTTTCTAACAAAGGTTTATTGAGGAACATATAAGCATTCGTCCATTGAATGCTGGGAAGTCCCGTGCGGCTACCCATATAATAACTGCGGTACGATCGATTGTTATACTCGGAAGGCTTCTTAAATGTGCAGTTTACATAGGGTGGGGTAACTTTTTTATCTAAAAACTTTGGACGCTGACATAAGTTTGAAAGAAGAGGAGCATGACAGAATCTCGCCTCTCGTTCCAGTCGCTCATGAAGATACTCCTCAGTCATTATAGCTTTTGTATTCTTTATTATAATCTGTCCCGCCGGCGACGTTATTGGCAATGTCGGAAATCTGGTCAGTGCGTACACGGCTCGATTTCTGCGCGGCAATCGTTTTAACTTTTTTACTACCACTCCGTCTGTATCTTCCTTTATCGGGCTGGTTCGTTTTAAAATACCTTTGGCTTTTAACGTTGATGATAATTTTGCTTCAGTCGATTGTAAACCGAAACCCGCTAGGAACGATTCCTTTAGCTCTTCATTTGTATTTTTACACGCATCAATCTTTGATGGAGAAGGTTGAGGTGAATCACAAATGATAACATCATCATCTGATGTACAAGTCTTTTCATGCTCCTGAAAGACAAAAAATGCAGACATGAGTATTTCCCAGACTCTTATTTAGTTTCATTTGATTAAGCGAAATCGTGTAAACAACATACCGTCAGTGCTTTTAAAGAATACAATTCAGCATCACAATTGTCGCACAAGTATATATCGAACAGAGCTTGTTCTACCATCTGCTGCTGTTCAGCATCCTTTGAGCGCGACTTCTGCAAAAAGAGACACTTCCGATTGCGCTGAGGCTGATCATATAACTGTAAACAAGACTGATAAGAAGCCGAAATTGTTTTTTTGAAAATCCACTTACCATGTTCTCATTGCGGAATGTTACTAGTAATTTGTTGGATCTCCTATTATAGAGGGACGTAGTTGAGTTACAATTATTCATAAATCGAAGAGTTGCCGTCTCATAAGATGCAAGGTCATGACAGAACCGTAATAAAAATGCGCTTTTGTGAAATTGATAGCAAATTTGAACAATTTCCTTTAATTTATCCAACCAATTCTAGATAAATTTTTTAAGTGAACATTTTATTGCGTTTTATTTTTGTTTTAGTTGTTACCCCTTGGAATTTTTTCGGTTTTATTACTGGTATTGAAAATGGTACATCTTCAGGCCACCATTCCGGTTCACTGTAATCAAATCTGCTTTGATTATTTATGTGCCCCAAAGAGCATTGCACCATAAATGGAATGAAGTCCTCCAGTTGCTCTTTGGTTATTTTTTCCAGAGATGTAGGATATCCGTTTGCAAAAAGGAGCGGTAGGTTTGAAACTACATTTTGTTGAGTTTCCTCGTTATCCTCCATCTTGGCACTATAACAATATTACATTAGAATTTCATAACATATTTGGATTATATTTGTCAAATTATTATTTTTACGTTTTTTTTTTAGGAATTTAAAAAACAAGAAATGCGGAAAGTATAAAGCCGAAGTCAGACCATACGGAAAACGTCATATTTATAAGCGATATGCCATATTTCATGTGTGACTCGACGATATGGAATATGGCGTATCGCTTATAAATATGCCAAAAATTTCGGAATATTTTCGGCACATCAAAGGAATTTGAGGGGTTCAAATTTCCCGAGTCACACCACACAAAAATTTGAGATTTATACTGCTCTTACAGGCGTAGTCTGTGAATTGCAAAATACAGGTTGAAAGCTCATTTTTGCTTATCGTGTGACTCGATGTCACAAAAATATCCCACAAAAATATTTCCTTATGAATATGACGTTTATCGTATGGTCTGACTTCGGCTTTATACTCATTTTTTTAGGCGAATTATAAAATACCCTAGATGTAGGACGGCATAGAATTTTAACAAAAAAGAAAAGTTTATTAAAAACTATGTAAAAAACACAAACACAATTTTTCCATCGTAAAATAGAAATTCGTTCTAAATTATTGAAAAGGCATATAAAAAAGTAAAAGGTTTTTGATATTTGTAAAGTTTGATTTTGGAAAAGGACAGTGTTTTTGATTGAATTATTGAATTGAGTGGGATTAATGTGAATTATTGACTTGAGTGTTATACCCTAAACTCCTAGAGTCTAGGGTCTAGACAGACAGAAGCTAAATCGCATTAATGAGTGATGTCGAGCTCTGATTCAGGGCTTACTTGTATAGCTGAATTTAGTTCGAAATCACTATTTAGCATCCTGTTTGTAAAAGCTTTTATTTGTTTGTAGAGGTTTTCATCGATACCCCATAAGATCAGCTTTTAAGAATGTCGAATTTCCACCCCCACAACCCCTTAATCATTGGTGTCGCTTCATAGGGAGTACTCTAACTCATGCAGACAAATTTTCTCTCTAAATTCTATAACCTGCAAACTAAAAATTTAAAACAAGTTGTTTTAGTTAGAGCAAACAAGATATCGGAGAAATGCTTCACTTGACATGTTAATTCGACGCATCATTAATCCAGAAGAGAAGAAGATATACTTAACGCAACTACGTGTGTACATACACTTTTTGCAATTTCTTTCGTTACTATGAATTTTTACTGCTGTCGGGGGACAGTTTGATCAAATTTCAATAGTTTTGATAGTCCCCAGGTTGTTGCTAGGCAAGTCTTTGAGGGGTCTGGAATTGTGTCCTTTAATCGTTGGATGTTTATAAGCTATCTAGTACGGAAAGTATAATTGGTTAATAGCCTATTTACTTCGGCTCGAAAACACTTGTATCGCGTCTTCCACTGAAAAAAGACCCAAAAACACTTGATTTCCCATACATTTGGTAAACACCTCGGAACCTGTTTTTGATAAAAACGAGTACGAAAAACAGGTACAGCATTTAGTTTTAACATTTCAGCACTGTTCGACATTTGTCACTACGTTGAAAATAGACCGGAGCTATATTAAGTAATATCTAGCCGAATTTTACATTATAGGGCTTAAATGCGACTATATTGATTCAATTAATACGAAATAATACGAAATAAATATGACTCTGTCAATTTCAAACGTCTACTATACTGAATTTGGTCGGTGTCACTATCTATAGCTCTATATTGAAAGCTAATTTTTTACAATATAGCTCGGTAGTCGGTGTGAACATAGTAAAACACTTATTTTAGTTCTTTTACAACTACTGTATGAACTTTTGTACTGTATTGGCCACGTGAACATCGTACAGGACATGTACTTTTCGCAAAATGCTCCAACACCTCTATATTGTGTTCATCAATTGAGAGATTTGTTCGCAGCCTACTCGTCTGCTTCTGGTTTGTTCCATCGCTTTAGTCTTGGATTCAGTTATCATCAGCCGGAAGTCCTTAGCCGCATCCTTCAATTCCACATAACACTCCTTGACTGAGAGGATTGAACATTATATTGGTCATCAGCGTCATCCAATAATCAGCGTTGATCTATTTTTCAGACTTCCATTTGTCTGTATTTTCAGTTTTTTATGATGCCTTCCATAACCAAAATAAATAACAAGCAAGCCAGCCCATCCCCCTGCTTCAAGCCACCTTTCACTAGGAAAGGAGTCTGTTAGCTCATTCTGGATTTTTCTCTGAGCGCTGGTATCATGCATGATCGCTCTTATTAGTCTTACCAGCTTGGCTGGAATACCTAGTTCGATTAAAGCGCCATACAGGTTTTCATTATCGAACATGTCGTCGTTGGCTTGTTTAAAATCAACGATGTCTGGTAAACGTTGATGGCTTTTTCCCAGAATTTTTCGAGTTGTTTGATTGAGAACAATTGCTCGATGGTAGATCTCCCTCTACGAAATCCGCTCTGATATTCGCCTATAATGCGTTAAGAAAAGGTTTCTAGCCTATTTCTCAGGATGTTGCTAAACATTCTGAACAATAACGATATTCCGCAATCCGCGGTAGTTTTTAGGACGCAATTCATCACTTTTCTTGTATATTGGGCAGATCAATGAGAGTTTCCATTCTTGCAGGACAGCTTCTCTTTCCCATACCTTTGCCACCAGTCGATGCAGCCTTTGTATTATTACATCATCGCCTTGTTTTAACAGCTCTGCTGAAATGTTGTCCATGCCAGGTGCCTTATAGTCTGTTTTTTTTCGTTTTGATTCCGTGATAAGCTCTTCGGGTATTTTTGCATCGCATATCCTCTTGAATACCGCGCAGCACGTTGTTAAGTGCTTCCCTTTTCTTTTTTTCTACACAGTTCATCAGCATGTCTCCGTTTACTGCGGTATTTTTCTTTCTTGCCCTTGTAGGCTTCTCAATGCATCTTTTGCACTCAACATTGAACCAATCATTCCTTCTTTCTCGTCTGACGCACCCTAACGTCTCTTCAGCTACTTGCTTGTCTTCTTCTTTTATATATGCCAATAGTCATCCCGTTTTTCTACTACAGGATTTGTTGGTCTCTTCACTTTCAAGGGAAGGTCACGAAAGTGAAAATCGCTTTTCTCAACCAGACTAATGCCATTTTAATGATAATTAATAGTTAATAGTTATTATAAAATGTAAACTTTTAGCGGCTGATAGCAAGAAACAAAAGAGTTACGGCCATTTTTGTCTGCCATAGGAATATATGGGAGTAGTCCAGGAATTTTAAGGTTTGACCCGTAAGTCTTTAAAATGAAGCTGAAAATTGGCATGTAGGGAACATTGATCACGGAGAATACAGAAAACTCCCCGTGGCTCCCGTCTCGACTTCCCCCCAAAACCCCCCTTTAAACAACGATTTGCAGTCTTTCAGGAAAACAGTTGTAACTCCGAAAACTATAAAGATAATCCTTCCAACTTCTTTTTGTTTGATTTGTCTTTAGTTTGTCTAAAAAACATGTTAGTACAATATTCCTCCTAAATATTATAGTTTAGCGGTAATCGAGTGTTAAACAGAAAATTTGTAATTTCACGCTTTGTCTTTTGGAAACAACTGAAATTGCTGCTCATGCGGGCGATCACGCAGTCGTCACGAAGTGCGAACAGCAGGCTGCAAGCTAAGATTTGCTTACGGTGTGACTCGCTGTCACAGAAATATCTCACAAAAATATTTCCTTATAAATATGACGATTTTTGTATGGTCTGACTCCAGCTTAACGCAATCTTACATTCAACAGAGTACCATTTTTCATCCCATAATGACTACGTTTACATGCAGAGTCGAAAGATCGAGTAGAAAACAGGTTTCGAACTCTATACCCGTATCTTTGAGCATTCCGGTCCTACGGATTGAGGGATCGAGTCTAAACGTAGTAGAAGTGACGCACCAATTTGATTTATTATACTAACAATTTTTTTCAATTTTGTCGAGATCCATTTATATTTTATGGACATTTTAAGCAATTTGATTTCGCACAAAATCATAAGTTTTGGCCAATTACTCTGAAAACATGAACAAACTATCGAAATTTCAACTCGACTACTCAACCCGTGTTTGCATGCGTAAACGTAGTAAATAATGGATATGGTTCATTTTTTATTACCACTTTATGATGTAGTTGAAAATGTTGGGTTAAATTAATATTATGCCTTAAAATCATTGTCAGTGTATAAAAATTATATAATCTCTTTTCTTTGTTATAAGTCATTTCTCCGTGTGGTGATATTCATCAGAAATCGAAAAAACTTATCCGAACAATCGAAACACGCGTTAACATAGGTTGGTTGTCTACGCCTTCCACGGATCTCTCAGATTGAAAAAATTGGGAGTGGACACTATTTATAATTTTACACTTCACAAAATCCTTTATATCTAGCTCCAACAATTTAAACAATTAATGAAATTTATTTGCTCCAAGGCAGAAACACGCGTTTAATTTTCGATTCAGTACAAAACTAAACTCCCGTCTCCCGATAAAGATCGAATTATGAACGAAATACGTTTCAAGATCGGTTTCTCCAGGAATTATATGAATTCCAAAAATTAAATACAATAACTGTTCCGTCAAAAATTAACTGTTTAATTACCTCTGGTGGTAGTAAACATTCAATACTTATGTTTCAAATTTCATCGAGTTTTGCAATCATATTAATCTTAATCATAATTTTCTTCTTCTTTCTTCGAAATAACTAAAATACAGTAGGCACTGTGTTTTTACGAAAATAATTATATATTGACAACTTCGTCAAACTTTCCTGCACTGTCACACTGCGTTTCAGCAAAAATTTTACAAATAGGAAGCATAGAAAATATATAATTCATTTTAACTACGACCTCACCTATTAAATTGTCGCGTTTTAAACTTTTTCGCAGTAACAAATTACACAAAAGCGTTCACATTTAATCAAATCTTCAAAAAATTTTATAGGATGCAACTTTGAAGTTTTTCACAACGAACACAAAAAATGGCGACCGAAATGTCACTTAGCCTCCAAGAAAATATGGAACCGTGTCGAAGAGAGTAAGCAATATTTTGTCTCGCTTTAGCGTGTACTCTGTTATTTCATCTATTAAATTCTTGCACCCAGAAAGAAATTAGAAAAGCAGAGTAAAAATAAAGTCGACAAAACTACGTTGAGAGTGAATGTAATCAAAGTTAATATAAAAATAGAATTAGAATTAAATTATGAAAAGCTGATTTTACTTCACTTGCTTGCATTTTTGCATGTCTTTTTTATAGTAACAGGGTTTTTCATTTCTAAACCCCTTCGTACGGTCAAAAACTTCCGACGCCCTTGTCACAACTGTAGTACAGTTGGATTCCGTTAACAGCGGATCGCCTAATTCGCCGGATAAGTATAGTAGGTATGTCAAAAATGCAAAATTAACTGGAAAACAAGTACCTATATTATGCATATTGTAAATAAATTAAAAGTTGCCTTCAAAAGCAAAGGAGTAAAGTAATTTGTAATGGAATATATAATAACTAAAAGTTGGGGAGGGGGTTGATTGACCCCTAGTTTTTACCGGGTCGACTTCGGCAGAAAAGGAGGGTAATGTGTTTGTAAATGCAGTCAGGGGCTCAAAAGGGTGAAGGGTCTCCAAGGCTCGAACCGATTAACAATGTTTCTTTTTGTTCCTCATTTTGGTTTTCAAAAGTTAGTGCTCCTGATTGGCAAACGATGAAATAATTGTACAATAGTACAAAGCTTAAATTAATGCATATTATTGGAGTCGTCTCTCTGCGCAGGCAGTTTCCAATGCGTTATGCAATGTTTTCCCATTGATTTGAGCGGCAGCGAGGTTATTTTATTTCTGGGAAAAGTTGATGCGAATGTAGCTCGCGCTCCGTGAGACATTTTTGTTAAGTTTTCTTTGTAAATGCAATGCACATCATGCTTTAGGGGCTGGTCGAGTGAGCTCCAAATGTTTAACTTTCTTTTTATTATTTAATTTTAATTAATCATTGCGTTTTTTAATTAGCATCGAACATTAAATACTCCAAATTCATTTGACAATCCCTATTCGCATTCATTTTAAAAAAAACTTTTACATAATTTAAAAAACAAGGTTTTTGAGGCTACTTTTAAGTTTAATGGTCGAAATGTAGAAACAGTAATTAAAAAGGAAGGCAAATTAAACACCAGATCCCAATGAAATAGATATTATTACAGAATTCCAAGCTGTTGTATATCAAAATTATTCAGTAATCCTGATTCCTGGGGATCCGTTGCAACTGCGACCTAAAAGCAACGGATCCCCATACAAATTTTAGAAAATGAACAAAAAATAAGATTGATTGGTGGATCTTTACTCGAACATTTTAAGATTCCATTGCCATCATCACGAGAGGATCGTTTGGGGGAGGTCGAGGTTCTTCTGGATCATCGTCGACACTAGGTGGCGGCTGGTCATCATCATCTGGACGACGAGATTTGCTGCTACCAGAACTAAATGTGCTTTTAGCCAAACTCAAATAATGCATGTTTTCTTCGTCGTTAAGAATCTTGAAAGGCTGATCCTTGCCCACTAAAGCAATAGAGATGTTCTGAAAAGCAAACAGCAAATAAAAATTAATTTCTTCAGAACTATAAATAGAATTTATTACCAAAAGCGGCGTTAGTTCTTCTTTAGTGAGCAAATCTTCATTGGGAAGGGATCCGCGTAAGGCCTGGATTCCATGACAGATAAGATCGTCTTTAGAGCAACCACCAAACTCTGGTAAATGCTTCTCTAAGTAGGTTCTTGCGCTTTGGGAACGAGAACCAATGGACATCGCTTTACAATTGAAGTAATTAGCCGACGGAACGACTTGATATATATGAGGACCTTGATCATCGTAACCAGCAACTAGTAATCCAACTCCATAAGGACGACGATCATATCGTTGCGTAGTTGTTTGCATCTTGTTACCCAAATTGCTGATAAGACGCGAGACAGGATAATAGGTATCGTAAGAGTACTTGTAATTAAGGCACTCAGTTCGTAGGTACCGACTCAATAATCTGGCATCGGCAGTTATTCCAGCAATAGAAATGCCTAAATGGTCATCAATGGGTATAATCTTCTTTTGATACGACGCTAGCTCCGATGAGGCCCTCTTCAGAGCTACAAGTACAGCATAGTCCTTGTTTTTCAGACCCACCGTAGCAGAACCCAATTTTACGGCTTCCATCGCATATTCAACTTGATGAAGCCTCCCCTGAGGGCTCCATACCGTAACATCACTGTCATACTGATTTCGAAACTAAAATTTTGGAAGCAAAAAACCAGTTTAAGGTTAAATTTTACAACAATCTTTCATAACGAAGCAACTCATAAAACTAATAATTTAAAAATTCAATTACTTCAAACTCCTCATTTTCCAATTAAGAAACTTCATAAGTTGTGTAGCTTACCATTTTCTTCCAGGAATTAAATCTCCGGATGACAAACAACTTTCAACATCAAAAAACCTGCAGTGAAGCTAGTCACAATCCGACAGCTATGAAAGTTTACGAAAATTGATTATACCACTTTGAAATTTGTATGCCTGTTCAACAAGTTTCATATTCGACAGCGACAAAATTGATAAAAAACCAACATTTCTTCATGAGTATTTACAATTTTGTGACCTTATTAGACACAATTTTAAATGTAATCTGCAAAATATGATGAAAATACTTTTTCATTGATCAAGTGAAGTTAAGTGAAAAATTCAGCAAATCTGCAATTTCAAATATGCAAATTCAGCAAATTAAAGAAATAAATGTTCCAATTCCATTTTCGTAGTCTTTTTTTTTGTGGCAAAATCATCAAACGTCAAAAAAGTTGGCAAAAAATTCCAGATTAAGTTTTTTCGTTGTTATTTTTCAAAAATCACAACAATTCAGAGAGGAAATGGCTGCAATAAATGATATTTCTAGGGAAGAAAGATGGAAAAGGGTAGGTAGATTAATAATTAAGGGATAAAATACATTCCTAGGATTAAACAAATGTTACATACTTGTTTGTTTTTGTAATGTTATTGTATTTTAAGGCAGTCGTGGGAGACCTTCCAGCGGACTTTTTACGCATCGCAACCGCTCGGGAAATTCAAGAGGCAGCTGATTGTCAAGCAGCGATGGCCTTGCAACAACAGAGTATTGCTGGTTATATGGTTATTAAAATGAAAGAATATCATTTCCAAAATGTACTGAACCAATTACTTTATAGGCGCCCAACATAATCGGTCGCTTAGGCATCACGATTGCGCAAGCCAAATTAGTTAGAAATTATGGATTAGCACGAATGGATCCCTATGCTCGAGTCCGAGTAGGGCATTTTGTCTATGAAACCCAAACTGATCCGAACGGTGGCAAAAATCCCAGATGGAATAAAGTAATTCACAGTCAACTTCCGTCTGGTGTGCACTCCATCTCAATTGAAATCTACGATGAATGCAGTTTTAAAATGGACGAATTGATTGCTTGGGCTGAAATCAAGATTCCGGATTCTATATTACGTGGTGAAACCCACGAGGAATGGTATCCGCTGAGTGGCAAACAAGGCGAAGGTCTTGAGGGTTCCATAGATATTGTCTTAAGTTTCAGCACTCAGCCGATGTATCCACCTGTTGCTCCCGTTGTTATGGTACCAAGTGTATCAGCTGCAGCCTTGCCCCCGAGACGTGTCCCAGTTCTTGTTGCGTCTCAACAGCCACAGGTCCCTCCCCCGGTACCAGTAATATGTGAGGCTGACTTAAAACAGGTATTTCAATTTGATTAGAACGGAACAAAACAATTTGTTGACGAAATTTTATGTTTTACAGATTCATGAAATGTTCCCAAATATTGATAAAGAAGTCATAAATACAGTTTATGAGGCAAACCGTGGAAATAAGGACACCACAATAAATTCATTGCTCCAAATTACTGATTAAAACACCAGAGAGTACGAGGATTAGAGAACGGCTGTGCGGACTTATTTGGTGGACGTTAAAGTTCCAAATCTTCCATATGCAAAGGACTCGGGGGGAATGTCAAAATTACTTTCTTTACTCCTTTTTTTAAAAAAATTTTCTGTATTACAAATAATTATTTTTCCGTATTTTACTTACAATCTTTAAGCTTGAATTATATTGTTATACGCTGTAAGTTATACTATATTAATAATATTTAAAATAGTGGCTATAATTTGATTGTTTTTAATATTATTTCCACTTTAAGATGCTTCCAGTTACATGATGAGCTCGCGAATGATGCCATAAAGGAGTTTGAGTCTGGTTAAGGTGTACTTTTAAAGCTAAATTAGGTGAAATTATGACTCATTTCATTTGAAATATTTGCGCAAACTTATACGTGTGCTGTTAAACTGGTTTTGAAGATTTTTTATGGGGCTGAAGGATCATGGGAGATAACCCAAGTAGTATGCGGGAATAAAAACATTCTCACAGACTTACGAAACGTAGAACTTGTGTTAAAATTTAAGTTTCATTCTGTACAAAATCCGCTGAATGATGTTGAACAAATTATTTGCAGCATAATTTAATTTATTAGTTCCTAGCTGTTTGCCGTGGACGTTTCCATTAATTTCTCGTTGCTGTATTCCTGGAATAATTCAAGCAAGTCTTTGTAATGTACTTTAATAATTAAATCATTAAGATGAATATAAATTTCATGTTCAGAATGGTTTTTCACATAGCACAACTTAAATGGTGTTGAATAGCGCTATGGTTACATAACACCGTGCTCTGCGCAAGCAACCGGAGATGGAAATCGAACTTAATGCAACACCGGCTCTTACACCAGAGTATAATTTGTGTTTCACCTGGCGCAATTGTCTTCTCGAAATTCGTGAATTATGAGTCACGCGTTGAGTAATTAACGCTGGTCATTTGTTGTACTATGCTTAGTATGTAGAGGTGTGCCTCCTCTGCGGCTCTGCACTTTGTTTTGTGCCAGCATTTTGCCTGGATGTTGTTGAACCGAAAAAAGTGCGTTCAGAGAGTGGAACGTTGATCGTTACAGAAGGGGAAACTTGGAAGTTACATGCGCCAGGCTAGTTCGGTTCGACCCGATTTCGTCTAACCTTGGACTTATGTAAAACACTCCAGTCGCAGGGGGAATATGTCCCATCACCCATCACCCATGTGCAAAAGTGCTCTTTGCTTGCTCTGAAAGTCACCTAGCTAGTGAGCACTGAGCTGCACCGACCACGACTGCTCTTCTCGTAGCAATTATTACGATTTCTCAACAGATTTTCGACTGGAATCCAACATGACAAACAGAAGTCAGTGTTTGGAGCTAATTTTATAACTTATTTTTTCAAAACAGCAGCGTCATTTGTGTGAAATTTTTGTCTGTTTTAGTTTTTAATTATAACTAGCGTCTAGCGTTAATTGTAATGTAGTCTGCCTCTTTCAGTTTTTCCGTTATTTTCAACGCTCGAACAAGAAGGGGCTGTTCTTTTTGTATTAATTTATTTTTATCATCTTAAAATATATAAAAAGATTGCTTCATGCAGATTATTTTTCTATATTCTATTCTACATTTTTTCTTATTTATTATTGTTTTTGTTTAGTAACTAATATGTTTTGGAAAATTGCCAGGGCTGCACGGTTTACAGCACTGCGCTCTGGGTTTCCAAGCATTTATGGATTTGCGCTCGCTCAGATCAAACACTTTGCCAGACCCAGAGCAGACGACACTGAGCTGCTCATTTGTTCCCACACTCCCTCCTACTTCTACTAGAAGTCCACCGTCCACGAACTCCAGACTCTCCAACTCTTTGATAACTTGCTCGGTGGAGCTTCACCTCACCTGCGAGAACACGCATGAGCTGGAAACGTCAAGACTGTTGTGGTCTCTCGTTGGGGACCCGTTCAAGCAAGTGAGTTACCTGAGCTGCTTTTGCTAGACCATAGCCAAGTCTTTATTGTCCGAAAGTGAACCTAATACGAGGCTGGTGTTTATTGTTCAACTTTAATTAACAGTTCTGCAGAATAAGAAAATCACTGCGAACGCATTGACTATGAGGTGTAATGCTTAGAATAAATATAATCTTCAATGATTTTTGTGGTCATACGCGATGAACCTGTGTTGTGCGATTACCATGAGCAAAAAACACCGAACGGAAACGGAATAGGAAGTTGCTTCTGCCTAGATACTGTCCACCACCTGTGAACAGTTCATTATTGGTTTCTAGCTGCACCCTCCTGCGTTAGGGTTGGGCAATCTGTTGTTATTTAAGTTTTGCAGGCGATCATTAAGGAAGCGGTTGAGTGTTGTTTATAGCCAGTGCCTCTGTGTGGAATAAATAAATTTGATGCACTCGGCGAATTAAATTGAAATGTAAATTGCGGTGTTGAGAATAGTATTAAAAAATTGATTTTACGCCGCAAATGTGTTCCGCGACTCGATTGTCGATGACATGTGCACAGTGCCAGCGAAGTAGAGACGGAGCCAACACCACCTGCGATTACTTCATAGCATCGCGGTGTCATCATCTTTTTTAAGTTACCTGTAAGTCTATGTTTTCAGTGTTTCCCCAACACATACTTGAATTCAGATCACACTTAATTTATTCTCATTTGTTTAAACATAATAATTCTTAGTAAAATTTGTGTTGTTACATAAACACCATTTAGACTTGAGTAGTTGTATCAATGTTGTCAATTTTGATAACTCATCCTCAACCTCAAGCTAGTGCATGCCAACCTCAACATTGCGATCATGTGAATACGTTATCCATGCAAATTAGTTTCGCATTCATATGAGATGTTCAAGTGTAAGACAAAAAGAAAAGTAGCGGTAATAAAACACAGCAAGAAAGTTTTTCAATTATGGAATTTGATTATGATCTTTTTGACTTTGCATTTGTAATATGAGAAGACTGCACGGCTGTATAAACACTAGAGGACATTTATCATTTGTAGAGCGTCCCTCACCACAACTCCCCTTTATATTATTTATTTTGTAATCTACAAAAGCCGTTGCTTGGAAGCAATTGATTATTTTATCTATTTTATTTTCTTTCAACAATAAGCCAGTAGGGGAAATAAATCAATAAATTTTCGTGTATACGACTCAATTATGACTATTGTTTGAAAATGTAATAAATATTAACGGACGATTTCGGGGGTGGAATACTGCTAATTGGGGCGTTAAAATTAACAGTAAAAACAACACAACAACATGCTGCAATAATAGCACAATTAATATGCTTAAATAATAATATAATAATATACCAAGCATCCGATCCAATTGCACACAGAAAATTGTATCTAAACGCTGTTGTTTATTTCGTTTTTCTTTTACCCAAATTGCTATTTAATGCGCACAATTTTAACTGTACTATAATAGAATGTAA
Source organism: Leptogaster cylindrica (assembly GCA_963082835.1). NCBI lineage: Eukaryota > Metazoa > Arthropoda > Insecta > Diptera > Asilidae > Leptogaster > Leptogaster cylindrica. The sequence goes on along the minus strand of OY720105.1, from coordinate 2,920,882 downwards.
ACACACTTGAATCTCACCTATTTTCAGTGCCCTGAATTTTCATATGTTGTGGGTATGGGTTTAATAAACTCATTGGGTAATTAACTGTTTTCTTTGTTTTGTGATTTGCTTTTATACCCAGAAAATTACCAACGCAGAAGTGAGAACTGGTTGCATTTTCTAAAAATATCCCATTACAAAGCGGCTGTCGCCACAAGAACAGCAAGAAAAGATTAGAGGGCATAAAACCTTAGAGGGCGAATGACACACCATTGAGAACTTCCACCTTGAGCATCATGCGAGGCTGAATTTGTGCTGCTCGAAGGAGGAGGAGGATCAGGCGATCTGCCCGGAATAGGGTTTTGTGATTATCCCCTTTTACCTGCTCAACGACCCCACTTATTTAAATGATCATTTTCCTCCACTGAAACTCCGCAAGAAAGCGTTTTCCGAAATATGCCTCAAATTACCAACCAACCAAAAACTGAATAACTGGAAATGATTATTACTATGAGTTGTGAACATTTTCATTTGCAGTAAAACACCATCAAATTTACTATATATTACATTTTTGGCCATTACAAAAGAAATTCAAGGTGAACCTCAAAGTAGAATTATTACTTTAAATATAATTTCCAATTGTGGTAGAGTTAAAAATCCAGTTGAAACCTTGACTGCGTCTTTAAAAGCGAATTTCAGCATTTTACATTTTCATTTCAAAATTTCCACGGCTCACGATTGTTGGAGGTTAATTTGTTCGGCAGAGATACTCTCCTCCACAAATAAAGAGCTGCTGCTCGTTGTCCAGGCAGGTGATGCAGTTATGTACCGCTTCCGTAGAAATCGTGCTTCGGCAGCACTTAGGGAAAAAATTATTTACGCTTGTTGTGCTTATTGTTGCACAAATAAAATACACTAATTCAAGTTTTATTGGATTTTGTTACAATTTACTACACTTTCTTGAGATCTCTTTCTACGATTTCGTCTTGCAAACGTAGAATTTACAACGAACAAAGCCAAAAAGGTTCAAGGTAATTTTTAAAGTGATTGAATTGAACGGAGGTGCACATTTTATTTTCGCTCACCTCATGATTCATTCGCGAAGTCCTTGAGAAACTCATATATACGAAGTATTGGCTATGGTCAGTGGCGAAACCGGATCAGTTGAAACTCCACAAAACAACTGAAAGGCTCAATTGCTTCACTTTCGATTTTGACGACTTTTAACTTACATAAGAAATTGCAATACTTTTACTCGAAGCCCTTCAGTGGGATGAGTTTTATTGCATGGAGATACATTTTAAATTCGATTCAAAGCACACATGCCCGCTTACGCTGCCTGGATCTTTTGACGGTGGAACCGTCCATCGGAGCCGATAATGCGGAAGGTAGCCATTGAAGTGCGATTTCGACGTTCCTACACTTTATGTAATTGAGTGTAAAATTTGCACTTTTATGCAGGCTTCATTAATTAATTCGATTCGGAGTGTTGAATACTTTCGATTTCTTATAAATAAGTATAATTTATAAAGTCAGTAATTGCTTATTTTTCAATTTAAACACCACGAAATTCGTGGCATGACTGTGCCCATCTAACAAACATCTGGTAATTTTTACCTCGTACATATCCACGTATTGTTTATGTAGAAAAACAGTTAACTAACAACATTAAACAGCTTCATGTGCACAATTTTATTCTAGTTCTCGGAAGTCTTTGAAATTTAAATTGATTCCGTAATGTCAGGCTAAAATAATCATAGTGAAGCGTCTATTGATCGAGCTAATGAGGTCAGTTCCTAAGGGATGTATTATTTAAAAATTAGTTTAAATTTACTTTGCGTTTGTCACAATACTTGTGATCATCACTGTTTAAGGACTTTATGCCGACAAAAACTTAATGTTATTAAATGTTATCCTTGATCAAGATCTTTATTATTATTGATAAAAAAAACCCGAGCTTGCATCCCAAAATAATTCCGGGTTACTTGCTCATGATGTATTCATTATTGAATAATGTAAAGAAAGTTGCAATTTTCTAGAATACAAACTAATTGTTTTCCACTACAACTTTTATAATATAATACTATGTACATTGTACATGTACATACGTTAACTTAGAATAGGTAATGATTTAGTCATGTATGTACTTTTAACTCATCTTTTAATTGAATTCCTTTTTTGTTTGCGAAACCTTTCAGTTACCTAATTATTGCTATGCTGTTTTAATTTAAACACAGAAAAGAATTCTTATTAATGTATCTGCCGGAACGACCGCTTAAAAGCTTTTTAAATCTGATCCCAAAAACAAATTTCAATCAAATCTTATGTATTTCATCTGATATCTATTTTCCTAAATAATAATATGATAGAATTGATTAAACCTTGCTGATAGGAAACTGCAGATGTATGAATCTAATTTTATTTAAATTGTGCTTATAAAACACTTCTTGTTTACATATAAATGTTTACAAAAATAGATAACGTAACTGTATAAATTCAGAGGAAATCTCTAAAGCTCACCTATTTACTAATGTTGGAAGACTTGATTAAGTCTGCCCTTCGCTTTTCGCAAACAGCCTTAAATTTTTTCTTTCTTGTATCAAAATTCTTATGAATCATTGTAATTACTCGAGATTTAAAGATGTTGATGCTTTCTTCAATCTAAAAAAAAAAAAAAAAAACAAATTAATTTGATGAATCGAATTGTTTACTGACTGATGAAATTACAGTGTGCTCTTTTTCTGGCTTTCCTAATTTGACAAATGCGCACTGCGGAGCGTGCTTTTTATGTTCATCCCAAGGATCATCACTAGATTCCCAACCGTCTAATGCTTTTTGGCAAATGAAGCATTCAACAGAGTCATTGTCGTTTTCATTTCCAGTCCAGAAAAACCCTGCTTCAGCCATCTAAACAAATTTTACGAATACATTATCTTTCACTCAAGTTAAGTGAATAAGTTCACCTTTTGTATGCAGCATTTATCTGTAGCCTTAAACGGCCAGATTTTAAAAGTATCCCGGCGATGTTTTTCTAAGAACAAGTATTCTTTAGGGACATCCAAAAGATCAGAATATTCCTTGCAAATTGTATACATCACTAATACGTTATTTGCCAAATAAGTTACTCGTAAGTCGTGACAAATATACTTCAAAAGAATCACTTGGACGTCCGTTGCCTCAATTTTTTGAACACTTGTCAAATTTGATACGTACTGCCAGTACTGCCACAACACTTCTGTCACATAACACTACAAATTTTCTTTTTGTGGAGTGCCATATGAAATATTTCTTGCTTGATCAAATGTAGCTGCAGTACAATTTGTGAATTATACCGATTATACAAAATTAAACCTAACACAATAGAATAGAACGTGAAATTTTAGTCTCTCTAAAAATAAACCTCCCTACCTACATCGATGCTCGAACCCTCAATTTTAAAATCTTGGTAGATTTAAATTTTCACGCGTTTCAATAGCTGAATATAATCGGCTGTTCTATTTTCCCTCTCCATTTAACCTGTCAAATGATATTATCCAAGATATTTTAAAATGATTGCCTGTTGTCAGGCGCTTAACTTATTTGCATGAAGATATAATTATTCTTTTAATTAGTTTAAGGGGGGCACTCCATATAGAATGTCATATCTTAGTCGATTTTCATTATTTTTTTTTGGAGGGTAAGGAATGCATACATCCTTTCAGGGTCCTAGGTTTTATTTACTACATAATTCTAGTTTTACAAACTATTTTTTTTGGTTAAAATAAATTCAAAATGGCGGAGATATAACCAGTCTCCGTTAGGTTGTTCGGAAAGGAGGCCGAATGCGGTGTACACTCCTGTACATCGTAGGATTATCTGAAACAGCCAACACAAAAAACTTTATTAGTATATACAGGTGCTCACTCGATGAACCTATAATATTGGTAAAATAATATTAATTGGTTCCAGGGGAGGCTTAAGAACCAAAAAGTAGATTTTTTCGGGAAAAATTTCATACTTTGACCCATCCAAAAACATGTTTGATTCGATAATTTTTAGTTGGTCTTAGGTTCATCAATTGAACAAAAGTATTATCAAAACGTGTGGCAAATATGAACTTGATCGGTCAAATAGTTTTTGAGTAATCGTGTACACCGATTTTCAAGTCTCCTTTCCGAACAACCTAACGGAGACTGGTTATATCTCCGCCATTTTGAATTTATTTTAACCAAAAAAAATAGTTTGTAAAACTAGAATTATGTAGTAAACAAAACCTAGGACCCTGAAAGGATGTATGCATTCCTTACCCTCCAAAAAAAAAATCATGAAAATCGACTAAGATATGACATTCTATATGGAGTGCCCCCCTTAATTATTAATAATTATTAATTTATTTAACAGATACTAAATGGAGGACTACAAGTTTCTGTTTAAAGTGGTGCTCGTCGGCAACGCGGGTGTCGGCAAAACCTGCTTGGTGCGACGATTTACCCAAGGACTATTTCCTCCTGGTCAAGGTGCTACGATCGGAGTAGATTTCATGATTAAAACCGTCGAAGTTGACGGTGAAAAAATAAAGGTATACAATTTTGCACTAAATTGTTATCAGTAAGTTTTCTGATTGATTTGTTAATTTTTCAGCTTCAAATTTGGGACACAGCCGGACAGGAAAGATTCAGGTCGATAACTCAAAGTTATTATAGATCCGCGCACGCTCTAATTCTAGTCTACGACATCAGTTGCCAGCCTACCTTCGATTGTCTTCCAGATTGGCTCCGTGAAATACAAGAGTATGCTAACTCAAAAGTACTCAAAATCCTAGTAGGCAACAAGACCGATCGAGATGATCGAGAAATTCCAACACAAATTGGCGAGGAGTTTGCGAAACAACATGATATGTATTTTCTAGAAACATCAGCAAAAGAAGCCGAAAATGTCGAGAGACTTTTCTATGAAATTGCAGCTGAATTGATAGAGCAGGCAAGAAGTAAAGATAGCAATCATCCTCAGAGGAACCAAGAATCCATTGGCTTAACGAATTTAGGATCTAAAAGCCACTTTAGTCCCAGCAATTGTTGTGCTAGTTTAAGTAGTAATATTAGTAACAGTTCTTAATTTCACTTTTATACACGATTAATAAGGATTTGAAGGATCTAGAAAACAATTACGGATAGAACGCACATCACGAATGCTTTTTTAAACGATTAGGAAAATATTATAAAATAAACATCTAAAGCTTTTACCGTAAGATAAAAAATAAGTTCTTTAAAGAAAGATAATGATTAGCAAGATGAGGAAGAGATACACACGGCAAAAATAACTCTTTTTATGAAAATACTCTTTTTGTATTTGTATTAGATACGTACAATCCTAAATAAAAGGATCATTTGCCAAGGTAATTAGCACGGGTACAGACCTTGGAAAGGAAAACATGAATGCTTCTTACATATCTAACAGAATATTTGATACGAAAGGACGGTTATGGAAACAATGAGTTCAATGTATTTATTTCGACGCTAGATTTGTGTATGTTGCTGATGTAGTTTTATGTGAATTTAAGAATTTAAGCAATGTTTTTCATAGATCTGAGTTCTTTAGTTGGTTCTGGTAAAAATGCCCATGTTTTTTTGCCCAACTTTGATTTTTTAGAATATTGAACACAAATTAGAATTTCGGATTTTAGCCGTTGCAAAAGTGTTTTCTTTCAAAAGATTGTGAACGATTAAGAATGAAAATCAGTTAAAGATAATTCAACCAACCGGATATAGGAATGCCATCTCGATTTTAACCAAAAAAGGAAACTTAATGAACCAAGGCTCCGTCGCAATCAGCTGAGTGAATAATTGCTACTAGAGAAAATTGTTCGACCTTTCTCTTATACAAAACAATTCCTCATGCTAGTTACACTTACCGTTAGACATGATTACAAGAATGCTTTACATCGAATGCATCACAGAAAACAAATAGATCCGTAATATTTTAGGTTGAATAGTGAGGGGGAATGGAGTACTCTTAATTATTTTGGAAAATAGTATCAATATACGTATCCTTAGAGCCTTAGAAGAGCAGAATGTTTTGAAAGGATTCATTTACTGTAAATTTGTTATTGTCACAGAAATTTTTAAGTTAACACAATTTGTTGAATAATTGCTGTGAACACATTGTACATAAATTGTTTAAGTTTGTTTTAAATTATGTTACCTTTAAATCATTTTTACTTTATTAAATAAGATCTAAAAACATATCAGGGCTTTATTTTTTTGATTTATAAGAATGTACTATCATCTAAAATCTAAATCATAAGATCTTACAAGAAAACGCTACAAAACAAGCACTTAAAATTACATATTCAGTTCTTACAATATTAAATGGAAGAGGAAAAGAGGATGAAAGATAAAAGCGGTTCCGTAAAATCAATCGTAATAACAAAATCAAATGGAACGAATTTCATTTATCAATCAAGGATAATAATATCGAGATCCCTCTTTTTTGCACTTTGAGGAGCTCCCGAAGTTCGGGCTGAATTTTCATTGAGTGCGTTCGCTTTTTGCTTTTCAGCCAATATTTGCTGCAGTGTCTTCGTGGGACTGCTATGTATGGCAGACGAAGGTGGAGTAACACTTTGGTGTGGAACGGGGACGACTGCTGGGACTTGACTCAATCCTGGAGATTTCGAGGAGCGTGCGATAGCCGGGGCAGGCGATTGAGACATAGGCATATTGAAGGGCGGAGTGAAAGCTTGAGTTTTACTGCTTGAAGCGCCCTGCAGAGATATTGGCATTGTAGACATATTCGGGGCTGTTGAAGGATAAGGACTTGGGAACTGAGGTTGCATTTTTGGAGTCCGAGTTCTTTTTGTATATGGACGCTTCTGTGGAGGCGCTGGGAATTGTGTTAAGCGCGACAGCATAGATGGATTCGCTCCACTTCCCATTGACTTTATTAGCTCTGCATAAGTATTTAGCAAATTCACTTGCTGATTATAATTCTGTAGGTTAAAATTGTTCAAGTATGGATATTGCTGAGCTAGAGATGACATGTTCGTCAATTGGGCAGCTGGAGTGTTTGGAAAAGAGGACGACGGCATTTCTTTGGAGAAATGCGCCTGGCTCTGAGCTTTTTTGGAGCCTTTTGCCTTGCCAGAATATTTTGTCGGTTCCGATTTCACAAATTCTGTCACGAGCGATATTTGAGGTGTTTTAGCTTGTTGACTTTTACCTTTTTCACCCGTAGATGCTGTTGTAATTGTCAGAGATTTCGGTAAATCCGGAAGATGAGGGATTGGACCCTGTTGAGGAGGGGGGAATGGTGGCGTCGTTTTCGGTGGACTTATTTTTGTATTTAAGCTCGGTGACCCAGAAGGGACTTTTGTGACAGAAATAGATGCACAAGATTTCCCAATCGAAGCGGGATGTGACGAAAATATTTGAGAAAGGGAGGACTTTACTTCTTTCGGGGGTGGTATTGAGGACTTTGAATTAGTTGGAGTAATTGTCAGCTGCCCACTTCCAATACTTATCGTTGCAGATTGTGATTGACTGACCGCTGTAGATTTCATTACCTGAGATGCAGCTGAAGCAATTAAATTCTTTATATCAAATTGTGGAACTTTTGGCTGTTGATTGGAAAATGTTGCAGGAGGCTGGATTGCCGACATTGATGCTGCTTTTCCAGTAGCTTGCTTTGGTGTATTTGTTAAACCGCTTCCCGCAGGGGGCATTGCATTTGGAAGTAAAGGAGCCATTCCATTAGGTAAGATTTGTCCACTAAGAATTTTATAGTACTCAGACATAAGATTTTGAAAGATAGCAGGATCCTGAAAGCGATTTCAATTTAGTTCTGAGCTCCAAAATAATAATAATTATTATTATTCAAAATACCTTTGTAATCGCCGCACTGAGCGCAGGGTTTCCATAAAACGACATTAAAGAAGGCATGAGTGCGGGATCCATGAATGGACTCAAATTATTTCCAATCGCATTATGCATTTGTTGGTTTGCTGATGATGTGGAGTTTTTACTACCCACTGGACGTCCTCGTGGCCGCGGTATTCCAGGTATTTGTACTGGTCTTGAAGCCTAAACCGGAACAGAAAATGTATTTAATATATTTCTTTTTATGATCTTGTGGTGATAAAACAATAAACAAATACACAGACCTAAGCGGAATGGAAATGAAGTCAACTTTCACATTAGGAGGAAAATATAGTATTACTTACCGGAACATATCCAGGGGGTTGTGATTTTAGTGTTGTTGAAGCTGCATCACTGTACACTGAACTACCCGAATTTGCCTGGATAGCCTTTGCCTGTTTCTCTTGATTTTTTCTAGATGATATTTCTTGGAGACATAATTTTATTGCCAGATCAATCATGCTAGAGGCTTCGGGCATCTTTGTCACCTTATCTTGAATATAGAACTTGTAAGCATCCACTAACAATTGCGTAAATTGAGCTTCTTTCTGGTTCATATGCTTGATGCATTTCTTGTGAGCTTTATAAATATCAATTATCAAATTCAACAGTTGGGCGTCATCTCGTTTTTCCATGTACTGCTTCAGCGAATTTCGCATAATTTGGATACAAAACGAAATCGCTTGCTGGCATAATTCCTTACGTTCAGAATCCCTTATATATCGCCTGAAATATTTAAAAAGATTAGAAGTAACAACCAATTACAATAACTGCATGGATTTACTTATCATTGTCCGGATTACGATGTAATTGCAAAGCAAGATCAATCAGTACTTTATGATCATTGGTTTTTCGCAATACTTCTAATAATATGACCACACATTTTACTAAGTGTGAGGAAAAACTGCCCGGACGATCTATTTCGGATGATGGAATTCTCCATATTCCATTGAAAAAATTATTATTCTTACGGTCAGAAAATAGTCCTATAATCTGGTTCCCTAAATTAGTCGTATATGTTCCTAACAGGAGTTGGCGGGACTTTGTAAGATCTCGCAATTTTCCTGGAGCATTGAGATAGTGATTTACAAGACGATAAATTGATTTGTAGTGTTCTGGAAAGCGTGTTACACATTCTTCTAGATTTTTTATGCAACTTTTATAAATTGGCTCCAGCTCATTTTCAGACATAGGACTATTTTCATCCGGTTTGTCGTTCTCATCGCTGGAACTACCACTGTCAGAATCTGATGAGTCTGAATCAGAACTGCTCGAATCAGATTCACTTGAGGACGATGTTGTACTTGTTGTTCCGGTGGTTGAAGTTCCACTAGTGGCTCCACTCTCCTGGAAATTATCATTGCAGTTGAATCGAATTTATCTCGTTTATAAATTAAGAAATCGTAGTAAGTGTTTAAGTTCGAAAAATTGAGCACAGAAAATGAAAGCTTGGTCAATCAAATCAAATATCAATTGAACTCATAACATTGTCTTTAATTTTAAGGGGTCCTGCTTAGAAATACTATAATACATTCCTTACTAAAAGAGCAGTTGATTAGTTTGGCAATTCGCTTAGCAAAGGTACTAGTTACATCCTTCATCAAACCAACCCTTAATTTCCTTTTCTACCATCTGCTACTAGGGGAAGCACTGAAGGTAAATAGAAATTAAATCTAGTGGAAGCCGCTAATGGGGCACTGTAAAATACTCCGCAGAAGCAACCCTGCAACTTAAGCGTCTACCACCTTCGGATGCTGTTGTCGTCATTCCATTGATCCCTTTGAAGGGCACTCATGGTGCTCGGTGTGTTCGGGGCAGCGCCCAAGCAGTTCAAGAGCCGATGTGCGATAAGAACCAAGACAATGTCGCCTCGTTGAGTTCTTGCCGATGCTATTTTTACGCGTCCATCAATCCGGCGAGATTATCGCACACACGGTGTCTCCCGAATTCCGTGTGGTGTGCAGCGGCAAGAAGCCAAGAAGGTGAATGGCTTAAATGCCGGCCATAACATCGGTGCATTGTGACGAAGACGGTGAAATTGCCATTAAAAAATAGCAGCCGCTGCAACACATGCGCATCGCAGAGTCTTGCCTCCTCCCAGAGTACGGCGGGCCGCGAGGGTTGAAAACAACGTCCGGAGAAGGAAGACTCACAATGTTCCAGCCGAGGTAACAGAGTGGTTGCTGCTTTATCAGCATCGGCAGGAGCGAGAGTCCACATCGCACCTTGTTTGAATTCCCTTGTGTGCGTTTCCTCCGCCATACAATTAAAATCCTGGTGTAGTAACCCGAAGTAAAATAAAATGTTTGTAAACTTCAATTTGCAATGAACAGAGACGCGAAGTGAAGTGTTTTCGTAGTTCGAGTCGTGTTTTGTGATAGGTGTGAAAATTAAATTAACGCACGAAGGAAGCCTATTAATGACCCGGTTTTCCATCACAATTCAGTGACCCGACTCGATAAAGGCGTGCTTACCACAAAAATGAATTATTTACAAAGTTCTAACAACTAAACTAAATGATAAACACGACTGTGTTGTGCTGCTGAAAATGCATCAATGTAAAATTATTTTATGGATTTTTATAAGTTTCTCTGGGAGCCACAAAGTAGCGGGTGACAATAAGGAAAACGAAGAAAATAATGGGTTCGTGTTCACAATTCACATTATATGAATTTCCATTTTTGTTTTTGCTTTCATTTAAAAGTACGGCGAGCTGCTGCAAGAAGAACTAGTTCAATTAAAACGAAATAGTACTATTGTAGACATTAGGGAGAATTATATTTTCACGGAGTTTGAGCAGAGGGTAATATCCTCTTTATTAGACTTTAGCCCCGTGAAGTTGGTGAAGTTGTGAGGGAACACCCTTTCATGACCTTTCTTGAAACTTTTTTTGGGGAGCTCACGTCTGCTGCTTATAGTCACCTAAAAGAAGCGACACTACAACATGGCACACAAAACATATCAATTACCTCAAAGCTCAAACACATCTAACCGATGTTCCTTCCATAATTTATGGTTTGTAATAAAAAAAAATACATATCAATAACTGAAAGTGCTTCCAAACAAATTTCCTTGTCAGCAAAAATGCGTGAGGCTTTATCGTTATGGTGTCCTTTATACCAGGCTGTTTTTAAGGACGAATGAGGTCGACAGTTTTTATCATCACAAAGTTTGTTGAACCCATGTTGCTTGTGTTTTTTAACATTCCTCAAACTCAAACTTTTAAGTTATTGTTTTCTTTCCATACTAAAATAGTTAGACAAAATAACAAACCACTCACTATCAACAATTTTGAGATAAACATTTTTATGTTTCTTCATTTTTTTATAGTGTTGACCCAAAAAGAGTTTAGTTTAGTAAACGATGTTTATCACTTTCAGAAAGTAATTTTTTTTTCTTTTGGTCAGTATCAAGAATATTTTTATAGAAATCGAAATTAGTGAAAAGCAATATTTACACTTTCAGCGTTGCACACGAAACGGAATTTGCAAGAAGCGGATACCATGAAGAGGTGTGTTCAAAATTTGTATTGAAAAATGATTTATAAACCGAAACTTAGGCTTAATATCTGAATTATAATATTTTAATTGAACAGCTTCCTGCTGGAATATGTCAAGTTTATAACGGTACAACATGTGAGAAATTTCTTAGAGACATGTTCGTGTTCATTCCACCCAATTTAACCATGACTGATATTGAAGAGAGATTAAAGGCTGCTTATGGAGTGATCAGAGAATCCAAGTAAGCCCGAATGTTAATAGCATGGAAGTTATTTTTCTGAAACACACCAAAAAACACTTATTTTTGCAGAGATATGAACCAGAATTGTCGCATTTATGCCTTACCGAGTCTCTGTTACAGCACTTTACCAATTTGTAGAACACCTGAACGCACAAATTACTTATATTTTGCAAACAGAGCATCATACAAAAACAAGAGAATTAAAAAAAATCGAAATTTGTTAACAACTAAAAATCCATCCAACGATTTTTTGGAATATGTTAGAAAGAAGCGGTTCCTAGAGAGAAACATAAAAGACAAAAGGATATTTTTGAAAAAGAAGCAGTCAGTGCTGTATGATGACATGTTTGCTACAGAAGTATCTAGTGAATATCCACCAACAAGAGACTCTGAAAATCTAAAGCGGATTTGCCGAGACGAGTGCGAACTACTGGAGAATGAATTATGCCAAAAAGAGTATGCCATTGCAAAGAGACATCCCACTATCGGACAAAAATTACCTCTAGAAGATTGCCATAATGTACCAAATGATAATGATTGTTCTTCTTTCGGAATTGCAATTGATGTATCTCCTGATGAAAATTGCTACTGGGAAAATGGTTCTGGGTACCGCGGCACAGTAGCAGTGTCTGCATCCGGCAAGCACTGCTTGAAGTGGTCGTGGCTGATGAAGGAAATTGCAGATTATCCAGAATTGGCGGGGCAAAACTACTGCAGGTATTTTCTACATCCTTATAACAAAAAAATTTACTGAATATAATATTTTTGTGGGTTTTACACAGAAACCCTGGAAATACAGAAGATCGGCCATGGTGTTTCGTCGATGATCAATCTTTTGAAAAAATCATTGAACACTGCGATATACCGAAATGTGCAGACCAAATGTGGCTGTACATCATCATATCATTTATTCTCGTGTTGGGATTTATACTGACAACAGTCACTTATATTTGCTATAAGAAAAATAAAAAGCATGGAATGACCAATATACAAAACGTAAGTCAGTTGCTACTCCAAAGTTTCCTTATTTTACTATGATTTTATACAGATAAGTCTTCCAAACGCCGATAAGAACATATATGGGAACTCTCAAGTGAATTCATCTTTTGAAATGACGAGGTTCTTCGGCAATAACCAAAGCAATGCACACAACGGTCAGCATGGCTCAACGCGTGGAGGGTCCACCTTACGTGTGCCACAGTACACCTTGCAAGACGTTGAATTTGTAGAGGAATTGGGCGAAGGAGCTTTTGGTGAGTAAATTGAAACCTTTGGTGAAATATTCAATGGATTGTTTCATGATGAAAATGTGTAATCACTGCTAATTATCAGGTAAGGTCTACAAAGGGAATTTAACTCAAGTGAACGGTGAGAAAATTTTTGTAGCTGTAAAAGCCTTGAAGGAAAATGCCTCCGCCAAAACGCAAACAGACTTCAAGCGTGAAATTGAGTTAATATCGGATTTGAAGCACGACAACATCGTGTGCATATTAGGGGTGGTGCTGAACAAAGAGCCCCTTTGTATGCTTTTCGAATACATGTCACATGGAGATCTGCACGAATTTTTAATTGCTAACTCCCCAAATGAGGGTAAATCGCTTACACAACTACAATTTTTGCATATTGCATTGCAAATCAGCGAAGGAATGGAATATCTTTCCGGTCATCATTATGTCCATCGAGATTTAGCGGCCAGAAATTGCTTAGTGGGCGATAACTTTACAGTGAAGATATCGGATTTTGGTCTTTCAAGAGATATTTACAGTTCAGATTATTATCGGTAATTCAACAATTACTTTTTGTGTATTTATCCAAGTTACTAATTTTGATTTTAGTGTTCAATCAAAGTCTCTACTGCCAGTTCGTTGGATGCCCTCTGAATCCATTTTATATGGAAAATTCACCACCGAAAGTGATGTATGGTCGTTTGGGGTAGTTTTGTGGGAAATCTACAGTTATGGACTACAGGTAATTATTTAACATATACAGCTGATAATAATAGAATAATTCAAAATTTCTATTATAGCCCTACTATGGATATAGCAATCAAGAGGTCATAAATATGGTTCGAGCCCGTCAACTTTTGCCCTGCCCGGAAGCATGTCCAACTGCCGTATACTCATTAATGATTGAATGTTGGCATGAGCAAGCGGTGCGACGACCTTCGTTTTCGGAAATCAGTCACCGCCTTAAGATATGGCATCAAGCTCAAAAGAAAAGCAATCCACCAGTAACTCAAAATATGTGTAATTTATAATTTTCCCAACAAAAAAATGTGTTGAGAAATTCCTCAATGAAAATGGCTATTTTTACATACTAAAACGAAACCAATATAAATTTAGTGAATTTTCAAAATCTCAATGCAGGAAATTATATATATTTGGCTTATGCCTTCTCGTAAAATTTATTACTGTAGTGCTTAGAATAGTTTTACTTATGAACAAATTTATTTAACACCGAAATGATGTTTTTTTAGACAGACTCTTCTGTAATAGCTTTTAAAGGAGAAAGTAAGAAACTAAACCAAAAATAAAGAGCAAGTATTTACACGTTTGTTTTCATTACTATGAATGTGAGCGGATATGATGAGCCGAAATCGGAATCAGAAACGAATTCCAAACCCTTCAATTAAACTTATTCCAAATATTTTCAAACCAATAATCTTCATGGATTTTAATAAATTGGTGGATATGGTGAATAAAAATTATGTCATAGAAGAAACATTTCACTTACTTGCGAGGCTCTGCGGGATGAGTTCGGCACTTTCGCTTCCAAAGCAGTATTGGGAGTTTCTGATCGACTCTTATCTTCACTTTCAGCTGCAACACTTGCGGTTTTCTGTTCCTGCACAGCTTCTGAAGGTTTTTCTTCAGTGTTGTTAGAACTGGAAGCAGTTTCGCAAACTTCAATTTTCGGTCGTTTTTCCAGAATTTCAGCTTTTTCTGCCGCCAATTTGCGCTTAAGTGCATTGATACTACTATCTAAAAAAACGAGTTCACTAAATATTGGCATACTGTTAAAAAAAATAGACAAGCTTACCATCAATTTTAGCTTGATTATAGGCAAAAGGACTGTTTGAGAGATCCTTTAGCACTTGAGAAAGCAGTCTACCCACATCTCGGCTAATTGTTTCATGTTGTTCTAAATACTTTATGATAGCTGAGGATGTTCGATAAAATATTTCGAGTGCCTCTATAGAAAGAGTTGATGGGTTGTTGTGATTTATTTTAATTGGATATGTTGCATTGTTTTCGTACAAAAAATTTGCAGCCTTCAAAGTAATTACATTAAAACAGGATTGCGTTAGAAATTTTAGAACTTTTTACCATTAAGTAATGATCCAGAAATACTTTCGGATGTTCCTTTCTTTTTTCTGCAATTTTTCCAAGCATATAATGATGCAACCATTTTTCATCGTGGGAATCAACCTCTTCGTTGACTATATCATCATTGTGATTTTTCATTGTTTTGTCCGCTACCGAAAAACAGTCATTCGATATTTTTAAAAACTGTTCTTTTCGAGTTTCAATAAATGCAAACCTGAAAATGCGAAAATAACATCATTATTGAATGTTTAGGCTTGTTACTATTATACTTACATGTCCATGGATAATGTATGCGCGGAATGCTTCAATTTTCGTGAGCAGAAAGAATGTACAGTGTAGGCAAATGATCCGTATTCAATCCAAAGCAAAGTATTTTCTTTGTTAAGCTTAATACATTGCTCAAAACATTTCATTGCATCTTCGCTTTCTTTTAAAAAGTCTTTTCCACTAAAAATAAATCATGATTTCCACTGATCAAAATAAATATTAAAAATTCATTACTCCAATACTGTACAAGAATTTAATTTCGTCTCCAATTTGCTCGCTTTGGAGAGCGCTAAGCCTGCCCAAGAATCAAAACGCGAAGGTGTGCAAGTCAAATCCAGAATATAATATTTAATAGTTTTGGAAAAATCGCGATTCTTAAAGTAATAATCTGCTAAGAGGTAATAAATGCAAGATATTCGCTGAGGCAGAAGAACACATTCTTGTGGTAAATCATCTCGAACGCCCGCTATGAAATTTTTTATATGCATCGTATGAGACTGAAGATCTATTTCTTTTGGTATGAGCGGGAGAATCCTCAGTAGTAGTTGCTCCATGTCAGCCGTTATCGACTCCAACCTGTGAAACCACAAATTAAAATTATGAAAAAAGACATTTTTCATTAGTACTTGTATGAATTAAACTCCGGCAAATTTTCGGGCCGGTAAAGGTCAAAAAGTTGTATAGCTCTTGGCCAAGTTAGTTCTACTGGAGCAGCGTCGTGCTCTTCAATGTGACGTGATCTGGCTTTTTTTGGTGGGTAACCGTAGAGGCAATAAGTTATCTAGGAAATTTTATGAGATCGAATATCAGTATTTATATCCAATAGTACCTGCTCCAGGTATTCTGAAACTAAATCTCTGTAAGCATCCATGTACGGCGCCCTTAATTTTGGAGTTACTGCACTTAAGGTGTATAAGAGTAGTTGACCGTTATCTCTGGTGCACCACTGCCGTCTAAAATTGATATGTATTAAAAACTTAAATTCTTCTTCTTTAGTCTCTAGATATTGTATAAACTCAATTAAAATTTTAAGTTAGTGGAAATTTTGTATTTACCTTCCTAGAAACTCGTGAGCAGTAAACAATAATAGAAAAGTGTGAGGAATCAATTCCTCAATATCTTCAACTTCCGTTGTTGTTTCGATGGACTTGACTTTGATGATCACTGGACTATTGTCTTCGATTCTAAAATGTATTTTCACGATTACAATGCACAAAAAATCCGAACATTTGGAATCACCTTTGGAGAATTTGATGCAAAATAATCCACGCCCGTTTGCTGTTCACGGGATGTGGTGGATTGTTGTTTTTATCAAAAGCCGAGTCCAGTTGATGTGACAATATTTTACATAAACTCTGCACCAAGCGCGAGACATATTTTTCCAAAAAGGATACTGAAACCATATTTAAAATTTTTAATATTATGATATCAGTGATAACTTTGCAAAGAAAACTTACAAACGTCATAGGAATACTTTAAAATTATTTCTTCAATATAAATGAGTAAAAAATTAATTGACTCCGACCATTCCTTGTAACGGAATGTGTCCGTTGGGGCCGCAATTAAGTTGTCGACGGCATGTTTAAGACAGCGTTCACACCAAATCAAACACTCCTAAATTAAATTAAATTAAATGTAATAAGATTTTGATGATATTTCTAATTAGCAATTAATATTACATCATATTTTTCCAAATTCCACAAAGATTCAATTAAAACTTCGAATTGTGTTTGAATTTTCATAAGAGTATTATCAGAGTTTTTGATCCCTATGCTATTTATTAAACTGTCCTTTAAAATCTCCACCAAATGTTCAAATTCGTGATTATCGTACAAGTTTTTGACGTTGCTTAAACTTATTTTCCTGAAAATTGTTAACATGGTCATTAATATTAATTATTAATTATTAAAAGAATCATTTACCGACCTTTGCAAGTTTACTCTTGTACTGCGTACGCTTTCCAAATCAATGTAGTTATTATCTCGCAAATTTGGGAAATCAATTTTAAAATCAGGAGATTTTGTGGCCATGAACGATTCCAAGTTGAGCAAGCAATTTACTGATTTATTTGCATCATTTTCACACTTCGCAGAACAATAATCCAACCATATCAAACGAATAATATTTTTGTCATAAAGTCCGTCATTAATTAAATATTGACATCCTGAATTGAACATCAAATGATTGTATAAAATTTTCCATCGACAATTCAGTTCACTGCAAAATACAACTTAAATTGAGTCCGAAAGAAGTTATTCGATTTACTTTGTTTGGCTTTCCGTATTAGATAATTTTCTTTCGTGGTCTAGTTCCAAAAAAAATATTCCCATTCTAAAAGAAGTTGTGAAATCCTCGTCGGATAATTGATTCCAATTCCCTAAATCATAATGATTTCTGCAAAATGTCATGTGAACAGTGTTTAACTTGAAAATGTTATATATATACTGAAAAAATTACAAGTAATATAAATAAATCGTGTGATAGAAGTCTTTTATTTCTTCGGTTATAGACTGATCCCAGTATTTGGACACATATTTCAACCACAGGAAAATTAATCGCATGAGATCAAACGGTTTATTCTGAAAGAAAAAAGTAACTCAAAAATTATACATATTTTGCGCACTTTAAAAATTTACCAGTTCTTCGAGAAAATCCTGAAAATCTGTTGCAGTTTCCTTTTGGAAGGCTTCATAAGTGACTTGAATTTTCTCATATCTTTCATTCCTTTCCTCCTTTTGTTGGCAGATATCATGCTCAGTTTTTGTGTCATGTAAAAAAGGTGATTGGTTTTCAAAATTATCTCTAAAATGAAAACCAACATAACTTACAATTAATAAAATGTAAATCAACATATTTCACAAACAGTACACATTACACAATACTATTACTCACGAAAAAAATTTTGAAAATATTCTCCTTAGAAAGCCATTAAGTGTTGTATCCACCTCAATTCGGTCATGTTGGCTCTTTTTCCGCGAAGAATATCGCCTATTTTTGTGCCAACCCCATTGCTCAAGAAAACTTAAATCGCTGCAACGTCTTCTTTTCTTGACGGCTTCCACTTCACCTTTCGGATTATCAGAATCTTCAGCGTTCGAATCGGACTGCTGCGGTGTTTGTGATCCCACACCATCAACAATTGGAGTCACAAAAATTGTGTTACTATCCGAAGCATTATCCTCATTTTTTACTAAAGAATTGAAAAATAGAGTCAGCTTTTTTGGTTTTTTTTAGTAAAAATTTACCTTCAGGTATTTCGAAGTTGTTTTCACTAGGAGGATCAGATTTGTCATCTTCAGAGACCTCACAGTTTTTCATTTTCTCCTCTTCTTCCTGAACTTTCTCCTCAAGAATATCTTCAAAGCTTAAACGAAACATTGGTAATTCCTCACTTTTCATCAAGTACTCATAAACGGATGTTATAAATTGTGCAATTGAGAGCCAAGTAAGCTCCGGCACCCGGAAACTCTTCAGATCAGGTTTCACTGGATTTTCTTCATCATTGTCATCAAGAACGAATTCTGGTAATACACTGGATCTTTCTGTATTCCTTTTCTCGGACTTTCTCTTGAATGAGCATTTCCATAAGCTGTAAAACAGTTATTTTTTAGATTGTTAAGGGGAATCAAAATGAATTACTTTTCAAAAAATGGTATCATATGTGCGAATTTTTCAGTTATTTCTGTAAGAACGTCAATCGCCTTCTGGTGGCCCTCGTCTTTCAAATACAACTTCATTGCCCATCCGTATGCTCCAACGATGTTTTCTACGGCGCAAAGTGCCTCTAAAACTCCATCTGCGGCTGGCCAATGATTCGGATTGCGCGCAAGGCACTTGTGAAATACAAACTGCGCCAGATCATACCTTTTCAGTTCTAAAGCTAATTTGCCAAGGTTGTATATTATGTGGAGTTCCGAGTCATCTAATTCCATAGCCTGTTAAATGAAAGGAACTCCATGTATATAATGATTAAAGGTAAGTCTGCATACAATCCATATAATAGTAACAAACTTGAATAATACATTTTCAGCTAACAAAACATTGCTAAAACGAATCGTTGCAGTTAAGCTATGCGTAATGTGAAATACAACATCGATTATAATTTTAGTAGACACTCATTTGCATTTCTTTGTGAATTTTGGTTGCAGTTATTATCAGTTCTCTTTTCGTTTTGTATTACTAATTAGTATTTCTGTTCTTGTAATAGACTACTATTTTCCCGTTAAAAATATATGAAAATATGTGCTAAAAATCGAGATAACTTTCTTCTAGAAATCGTAAGATGTTGAAACTAGTAAAACATTTAGTTGTTCGTATAAAATTTTAATCCCTCATCCGATTAATCAAATAACTAATATTACTCAATTGTTTTGTATCAGTTTAATCGCGATAGAACTACTGCAGCACGATTAATCAAATAACCAATATAATTAATTTGTTATTGAATTGTACAATATTATGATTGAATATGCGATATTGCTGTTAGTGGGCGCTGAGCAGAGGTGGTAACAAAGAATCGATCATTTCGTTAATCTGACATCGTTATATCCCTTTAAGGTTGAAGCAAACAAACAGTATAGATAATAATGGGAATTATGTATGTTGATAATTGTTATATTGAGGACTGTATGCAAACTGTGTCTCCAAACAGTTAAGAGTTCTATAAAAACAAAAATTCACTCATACTTCCACAAAATGTTCCAGTGCTAATTCCTTTTCCCCAATTTCCTGGTAGATCAAAGCAATATTTTTGTGGCAGTTGTATCGCATGCAGACAAATTTGTCATCTTTGTTCTCCAAAGAAATCTGTAAGACAACGCAATGAACTAAAGAATTGGTTAACAATTTAAAAATATATTTGAATCACCTCAGTAAGAACTCTTGTTTCAAGCAGCTCCTTCAACAAGCTTAAACAGTTTTCCTTGTTACCATTATGTTTTAAGTCCAATGCACGCATATATTCCGTAACTGCAATAGTTTCCTTTAAAGATAATTGCATTAAAAGGATTTAATTTTGTCTGGGCATAATTGTTAGCACTTTCGAAATGTTAGCAAACATTTCATTCCAACTTTATAGACTGCGGAAGTACATAATTGCATCTAGGATACTCTATTGCTCCTTTTCCGTGTTGTCTTTTAACAATACATATAATAAAATGGGCATCCGAACATAATTATAATTAAAATGCAAATAGAATAGAAAACATACCTCAGCTTCTTTAGTAACGTGAACTTCATCTTCATTGTTTTCATCACTATTTATTTCATCATTTAATGCTGATATTCTAATCATATTTGAATTATTCTAATTTACTAAATACTAAAATACAGTTGTTTATTATGACAACCACAATAAAATGCACCACTTATTAAATCTTCTCTTTCACCCCGGCAAATTTCATTCCACTTATGCCAGAAATCTTGCGAAACAGAATGCTTCGATTCCCAAAATCCCGAATGTTCCGGTCACCGGTGGTCATTTTGGTCTAAATGCTTTTTCTAAATGTTTCGTTGCGTTCCCCGTCAATAAGTCTCTTTTTGACAGTTGCCGTGGCGTAAAGGTTTAGGCACGCAACCTCGAACGTAACACTAACGTTGTTTTGCATATTTATTGAATCCAAAATAAGGATTTAGGAGACAAATTACTGCAATGAGGCGCCCGAAAAAGGTAATGATTAAGTTGTCATAACAATGATGTATCGTTTTTAAAAATGAAAAGTAAAGAGTTTTTGAGGTTATAACAACATGTGTTTTTAGTACGAATCTGGCGAAGCAGCACAATACATTTCAAGAAAACAGGCTCTCAAGAGGCTCCAGCTAACTCTAAATGACTTCCGACGTTTATGCATTATTAAAGGTGTATATCCAAGAGAACCTAAACACAGGAGAAGGGCTCAGAAAGGGTCTTCCGACATAAAAATTTTATACCATGCTAAGGATATACGGTTTCTTCTCCATGAGCCAATTGTGTGGACCTTGCGTGACTATAAGGTAAATAACAGTCAGAAATAAACAATAAGTGAGGTATGAATGCCTAATTTCCTTTTAGATTTTTGCAAAAAAATCTGGTCGTGATCGAGCAATTCGAGATTTCAAGAACCTGAAGCGAAGATTGGCGCAGTATCCTGAAATGAAAATCGATCATATCGTTAAGGAGCGTTATCCAACATTTATTGATGCCATAAAAGATTTGGACGATTGCTTGACCCTGTTATTCCTGTTCAGTACTTTCCCCTCACTTCATCTGATTCCTCGGGAACAGTCTGCACTCTGCAGGCGCTTAACTATTGAATTCCTACACTACATTATAGCCGCTAAAGCACTTCGTAAGGTGTTTATTTCAATCAAGGGATACTACTTCCAGGCCGACATCAAAGGACATAAAGTAACTTGGATAATTCCACATTACTACCCATTCAAGCCTCATTCGAAGGCTGAGGTGGACTTCAAAGTGATGTCGATTTTCGTTGAATTTTACATCATCATGTTGGGATTTGTTAATTTTCGACTATATCATTCAGTTAATATGGTCTATCCACCGGAATTTCCTGTTGGAATGCTGCAAGATAGTGACGAGAACATGAGCAATGAGCACTCGTTTGTGGCTGATAGAATTGCTGCCCTTAATATTGATTTAGTTCGAACAGATAAAACTCACGTGGAAGAAGAGGAAGAGAACGAAATTGATCTGGAATTGTTGGAACAAGACGGAGACTCCGAGAGAATACGCAAAATGAAGCAAGAGGTAACCGAAGTTAAGAAGTTGAAAACCATTTTTAAGGGTTTGAAATTCTTCATAAATCGCGAAGTTCCACGAGAACCTCTGGTGGTTATCATTCGTTCTTTTGGTGGGAAAGTGTCTTGGGACAAAACTGTCTTCCCTGGAGCTACGTTCGATGAAGCAGATGAGAGTATCACGCATCAGGTTGTGGATAGACCAAACTTAGCGAAGCAGTATATATCGCGAGATTACATTCAACCGCAATGGGTCTTCGACTGTGTCAATCAGAAGATGTTGTTACCCACAAATAAGTACTTCATTGGTGCAGTGCTTCCACCGCATCTGTCTCCATTTGTTGATCCTAAGCGGGATACTTACATGCCTCCAGAGGAAAAAGCTCTTCATGATCCTTCATTGATTGAAACTCATGGTAATTTATTGCTGGATGTTCTAAAGTATCGCGTAACTTATGTAACTGTTTCAGATAAGGACGACGAGGAATCTTCGGATGAGGAAATTGAAAACTTGGAAGAGCAATTAGAGACAGCGTACAACGAAGAAAGAAATTTAAGCGATAACGCAGCCGAACCCGAAGACAGTGATGACAATGAAGACGATGAGGATCGCGGAAATACAAAGGAAAAGAAACGTTTCTCAGAGGTAGGATTTATAAGCTGCAAATGCTGGCTTGAAAATATTCAAATTTCGATTTTAGAAAAAGAACATGGCAGTCGAATCTGGAAAAGTGCATAAAGTAAATAAACGTGCCGAAAGGAAGGCTCAAGTTGAGGAGCACAGATTAAAAGCAAGAATGGTCAAGCCCAGACACAGAAATCTGTTCAGAAAACTGATTAGGGAGAAGCAAGAGAAAGAGAAGGAAGCTTGGTTGCTGAACAAGAAAAGGCGTCGCATCGAAGAAACCGAAAAACAGACGAAGAAGCAGAAAAAAAGGGAAGAACGAAAGAAGTTACTTGAATAAGCTTCGTTTTCTATTGTATAAATATATTCTAAATAAAATAATGTATTATTCTGGATTCTTAAAGTTGTGGATTTTCGTTTAAACTAGATTTTAAAACGCTTACACATGAGTTTATTATTCCGGACTGGAGTCTTGAGTGAAGCGACCCACAAATCCTGAACATTAGTGCCTGAACGGGGCGGGTCGCAGAGAGTCAGTAAATAAACGGGACAATTATTGGGCTAGTGATCCCGGTTTTTTTAATTTTTTTCACTATTTTGTTTTGTTTTTATCTTACATTTCAATGAAAATTTTTTTAACGACTTTTTTAGTTCTTCACTCTTTCACAAAAACTTTAAAAAGCCTAATTTTACAGCACTTTTTCATCTATAAAACCTCGGGGTGTATTCCGATCCGATCCGATCCAGGAATCGGGACACGACTAAGGCCCAAATGTAGCCTATGTGCGAAAGAAAGATTTTTTTCGACCGGAAATTAAGGTAGGTATCGCTGACACAGCGGACGGACATTGCATTTTTGGACTCTGCATTTTAAGACGATAAAAGAAAAAAATTTGAGGGGGTGTTAAAAAAATTTTGGAACTGATTACAAAGATGTATTATTAAGAGAATAATAAACCACAAACTGCAGCAGGTAAACGTTTTTTGTGGCGTGAATTTTGTTTTTCAGAAAGCGAAAAGGGAACGTGTCTGTTGAATTAGTAAAACTACAGCCATAGACTACAAAATGTTTTCATCCGTTTATTTTTCATATAATATATAACACTTCGACAACTTACATTTCATTTTACTTATTTATACACTTCCATTTTTACATAATTATCAGCGTTATATTATATTTGTGTATATGCTCACAGAAATGTTTAAAAATATAAACGATATGTCCAAAACTTAATAACTTATCCACTAAAATAAAAATATATCATTTTTTCATGTTCTTATATACTTTATAACTTTTTTCATTCATTAATTAATTAACTATAATCTTTTTTATATTTCATTTTGCACTTTAAAGTTTTATTTATAAAACGATTTTATCATTCTGGCTTATGTTGGGTGCAGTTGCGCTAGTTTTGCAAAGTTTTCGTTTTAGTTTATCTTAGCTTTCTACTGGAAATAAACTTAGCACAATTCTGTGTAGATTTTAGTCCTTTGATTTACTATAAAAAAAATCAGCTGGAATTGGTGTTTTAGGCATGTAGGCCCGTTGGAACACCACTTTAGATAAGTTTCTCAAACAAAATTAAATGAATGTTGTTATGTTCATAATATTAATTGTTTTTTAGCAATAAAGAAATGAAAATTTGGCATGTTTACTAACTTTTATTACCGATTACAAGTTTGCTTTCGATTGTATAAAAATGCTTAAATGTAATGTAAATATTCTTGCACCTGAAGCAATAGAAAAAACAAATTTTTAATTTGCCATTTTCTTGACGTTTCATATTTTGCGCATTATTAATTTTTACTTTTGTTTTAAGAGAAAATTGCAATCAATGTTACACATGTAGTTCATTGCAAATGGTTGAATTGGTTCTAAGTTCTTTTGTTGTGGTTTGATTTTCGGTAATTTTAAATTTTCAAGAGCTATTTAAATTCAAAAATAGTTCAAAGTAATTCGAATCTTTATATTGTTTGCACAATATAGAATTTTAATTAATATTAAAACGAAGATCGAAAAGTAGGTAACCTTCGTCCTTCATTAAGGGAACAATGACATGCTGCATTAACATAAAATCTCAAATGATGCGTCGGAAAATGTTTATCTCACTTTACTTAATTAACAACTCCGAAAAAGGAAAAAGGGGACCCTTTATACTTCTTTGCGCCTTTAAGGATTAATTACTTCACCCAACTACTTAATTTTCGTAGGCACGCAAAGTTCTTACGGTGCAGGGTTCAAATTATTGACACTAGAATAACGATTTCTATGCTTTAAAAGTAAAACAAACAGAATCTATAGCGGTTCAGAACTTTACTGACTCAGGACGAAATTTCAGGGAATTTGAAAGTGTTCGTGACTATTTTTGTCACATGAAATGGAGAATTGTAATGAATTTTGATTGCGTCAAAAAATGGGTTGTAATTTATTTATGAACTTGACTATGAGCCGGAAGCCGTTTGAAAACGTTGCTTCTGGGCAAGTGAAGCATCAGTAACAATTAAATGAGCAAATGGCACTTTTAGTGGCAACAAAAACCCGTTATGGTTACCTAATGGAATTTAAAAATATTACAACGACTATTGGCCAAGCTTCGCAGGACTTAGAACTAGTTCTGGTTCGGATGGGGATAATAGATTGATGTTTGGTGATGCCGATGTCAGGAGTCCTTCAGAGGCTCGCATATTGATCTGAGAGCCGGCTGAAGGTGAAGGCAAGGTGGGGGTGAGGGCAGGGGGCAATTGTAAACTTTGGCTAGTATCCACTACTTGCCCCGGTGTATGCTGCTCAATTCGGGGATACTGATGTGGTGTTGGAGATGGTAAATCGTAGGTGTACATTGACGATGATGATGCTATTGTCGCCCTGACAGATAACGGAACAGTAACTGGCGGATTTATTATCATTAGAGATGTTTCCATCAGCAAAGAACTTGCACCTTGATATATTTCGCAATCCTTTTCCAACTGCTGCTGCTGATTCAAAGATACCCTTTGACGTGCTAATTTACTTTGTGATTGAACTAGGCATTCAGTTTGATTACTATAGCTAAAAGCACCATCTTCCTCGTCGTCTTCATCATCGCTTATGTTATACACGTTTAGAGGACTTTCTAGTTTTTTCATTTCTAGTGGAGCCTCTTCTGTGTTATTTTAACATAAAAAAAATTATTAATAATTGTCTTTTAGGTGGAATGTTCACTGCAAAGGAATACTTGCCTGCAGGCCTTTCTGGCTCCTTTATTATAGGAACAACACGATTTGCCGTTGGTTTTTGCTCGTTTTGCAGAAATAAGGAAGTTGTTGCTATTTGCCGAAGAGCTTCCATTCCCTCATTTAACATTTTATTATTGCCTCTTTTATGTGTAAGGGGAAATCTCTAAAAACAGTAAGACATGAATTAGTAAATTAAAAAGAAATGTAGGTTAAGAAAACAAATAGTAGATCTATGTAGGACGGTTAGTACTAGTAGCATTTATTATAGTGCGCAAGGCCGGTGACAGGATTCTCGAGTGCTTGAAAAACTTACTCTTACGATTTTGAAAAATATCCTAGAACGCCGGGGCCCTAATCACCCAGTTGTCCCCACTGTTGCCGGCCCTGCGCCCTGATAATGCGATTTGGTAATTTGGTTTATTTAAAAATCTTATAGACAAAATTAAGGCAACAAATATATGTTAATATAACAAAATATTATTTTAATTTTTTTTTTTTTACTTTAATTTTTTGGCTTATTTAGCAGAAGCAATCAATGTGTACAAATCAATAATGTAATATACTCAAACTTACTTGTAAATGTGGACCTTTTGCAATTGATACACGTTTATTTTCGCCGCGCAGTAAGGAAGTTGTATGATCGGCGTCGATTTTATTAATATTTTTCTTATTAATTCTTCTACTCGACGATATACAATGAGACGGACAGATACAAAAACATATTCGCAGAATACAACAAACTAAACCAATACCTGCAAAAAAAATGTATTGGAATTGTTGAGTTTTTAGATTAAAAACATGTTACCTATTAACGAAGGTCCTATAAGTCTTAATTCAACAGTTTTGAACCCTTTTTCGCCGGTTCCGACAAATGCTATAACTAAACCAATTGCTATTGTTCCTAAGCCAACATATAGGAAGGCGTTTGCAAATGAACTTGGCCCTCTTAATACACCTAATAAGTCTTCGTCATCTGATGAGCCACCAAGCGATGAATCTTGAATCTGTTTGGAAAGAAGAACGTTAGAAATACAAAAAGCATTTGCAGGTATTTGGGAGTCCTTACGCGATTTCGTTTTACCCATCTTCGATGACAGGAAGCAGGATTGTTATCTTGAACACTACATCTTCGTCCACGTTCTAGCCAAGCGGCACGTCCTTGGGCGCACTGTGGGCCGAAAAATGCACATTTTGAGTAAGTTTTTATTGTTTTATTTGCGCATAAATACGATTTAAGCACGAAAACACTGAGACTCTGCAACTGATAAAATTGTTATTCAAATTTCCACATTTCCGTCAATTAAGTCACAAAGATATTGTTGAAGCGACAGATACAGAATAGAACTGCATGCAAAAGGAAGCTAATGCATATTACGTTTAGTTTCTAAAAGCATCAAATTCAGTAACGTGGTTGCATTCTAAATTCATGCAGCTAAAATGAAATCTCATCCACCTGTAGCGAATTGCTTGCAATCATGTATACTATAGGCAAACAAAAATTAAAACACAAAATGTCTGCGTCGGACTCGGATGACACAACAGCAAATTAATGTTTGCAATAATTTCTGGTGCCAAGTCAATTAATTCGTCAGTCAAATAAAATTTGTAACAACCAAAGCCGTTCACAACTTTGTTTGAATTTACAGTTCAAGCAAACAAAGTTTGTGGAGGTCTTTAAAGCAGAAGAGCTGCCGAGCCTCGATTCACCTGTAAAAAGTTAAATTGAAGCTTTTTAGTAAAAATGTTTTTTCACAATTTTGTCCTCTTTAATACAGCTTTGTTTCTCCTTGTTATATATTTCGTAATGAGGAGAACGACACGAATTTTCCTGCTATTTGCTCAGAACATAAAAGAAAAATAACTGGTGCAAGGACAATAAATCAACAGCTCTTTCTGGTTATTTCGAAAATACTGGAGCATGAATTCCTATTTCTGGAGAGCAGTGAAATCTCCAAAAATGTTGTTTATTGTACGGAGACAATATTGTATGGACAATAATTGTGAAATACTAACCCTTATTAAATTGTTTATTTTTAAAAAATTATTGATAGCACTATTGATTGACATTTTGGTATTTCGAGTGCACAATATTCGGGGCGAAAATGTTGCTTATTGTTGAGTATTGGTCTAGAATATTTATCGGATATTTTATTTTTATTTTATTTTTTAATATGTTTTTATGTTCATTATTTCTGAGTGAAGCAATCATTTGCAATAGTAGGTAAGGTTTACACAAGTCGTGAGAATATTAAAGCTTCTACAAAAAAAAAAATACGCAAGCTGAACTTCGTTTCAGTTTCAACTTAGCAAATTGTTGTGAACTAGGAATGGCTTTTGCTATCATAGAGCGTTAACTTAGATAAAAGAAGCCCACAGTAATAACCAGCAACACTATCTGGGTATTTATGTAGGTCATGAGGCGCACCTTTTGTGGCCGCACAAGGATCCGTTCACAGCGTTTTCTCCTCGTTGGTCGAAAGCATAGAACTAACACAGGTTGGGCATAAAGTTGAGGATATTTTGGCGGTTCGTGTTGGTGATTTTTTATTTCATTTTTCACATTTGTGGCACCCCTGAATAAATTTATTACTCCTACATCAGTCGAGGACTTGAGTTTAATATTCTTGTAAGTCCTAGATTTCGCGTGTCTCGGTTAAAGTTGAAAGGATTCCTTTTTCAAGGGCAAATCGATTTTCTTTTCTATTCTAGCAGACCATGCTTTCAGGATTATAATTCATGGTAGTTATTTTTTTGTTGTAGTTGGACAAGTTTCAATACTTGAAAAACAATGTACGGATTTCATATTTTCACTTATAAAAATTATGAAAATTGTTTTAATACATTTTGATGTTGAATTGAAGGAATTTCGTAGGATCTCGCGTTTCTCATTAATTCAAAGTATTTGACTAGTACATTTAGTTTATCATTTCGTGTAATCTTGAAATGATAATAATGTGAATACTTATTATGCAGTAAACCTTTGAAGTCTTTGAAATCTTGTTGGCTGCATTTAGTTTTGTTTAGATCTAATAAAACTACCTATACTATATATAAAATGCGAAAACTTTTCCTTCTGGATGTTTTATCATTTGAAAACTGTTTTGTAACAACATTACTGCATTAAAATGTTTATATAAATTTCACAGAATTGTACCTATCTAAATCAAAATTTTATAAAACGCACACATATTACATATGCACAAAAATAAACACACATTTAAACTAATTAAGCAGAATTCAAACAAAGTTTAGCTAGAAAGCAGAATAACAATCGCATCCAGTTATGATAAGAAATCCACTTAATCGAAGTTTGAAAGGACAAAACAATATAGGTATACCTTCTGAACTCTCTACGACTTTTTGAAAATTCCCACCACAACACTGATTATTCGGACAATTTCAGACAAAGTGATAATATGTTAAAATCCACAAGGAATTCGTTAATATAAACTCAATGGTGATAATTAAAACAGGTTAAAATCAGCACACTAAAAATCCACCAAAAAACTTCTCTTACCTCTTCTTCTTCAACAGCGCCATTTGCTTGCTGCAATTAAAATCTTATTACTATTGCAAAAAGTCAAAGTTTCTGACCAGGATTCGTCGAAACTTTAGTAATTTTTTACACACCAATAAATGGAAATGGCGCTGAACACTTATGTACGTGCCATGGGATAGTGTTAAACAGCATATGTGTTTATGAGTTACATGTAGTTAATGTAAATTGTTGGAAGAAAATTTGTAAAGCGTAAAAGAGAATTCGAATGTTTTCTAATTGTAATGGTTTTAAAATAGTTATAATTAATGCTTTTAAGAAATAGAGGTGTAACATTTGAATGATTATGTTTTACGGGAAGTATATGGATTCTGTAGAATGAGCATGTAGTCAATTTGTTTTTCTAGGAGATATTTTTGGTGGAAAATATGTACAAAATATTTGTCGTTCCAGATTTCCACATTGCAGAATGCACATCCGTATTAGATCTACTTAAAAAATATTATCACTGAAGATTATTCAAATGTTTTTATTATAGATTATTCAAATATATTTTCCAAAATGATTATGAGAAAAAGCAACAACTCAATGTAATTTTACACGAATATTTTATTTAAAAAAACATGATTGTTTTTGCAATTA
This sequence comes from Leptogaster cylindrica, assembly GCA_963082835.1. Taxonomy (NCBI): domain Eukaryota; kingdom Metazoa; phylum Arthropoda; class Insecta; order Diptera; family Asilidae; genus Leptogaster; species Leptogaster cylindrica. The sequence goes on along the minus strand of OY720105.1, from coordinate 2,890,963 downwards.
ATTTTTTTGTTTTCAACTGTATGTTAATAGAAGACTTTGGCCTTTTTTGAGAAGTAATTATGACCAAAAATATAATTGCTACACAACCACAGGCTGCATTGTAGTCTTATGGCCTGTTGTCACGGAGATGTGATTCAAACGTTTCAGTAACTACGACCTGATATCACGTTCGCCTTCTGAACAGAATTTTGATAGCAACTTATCGGGGCGAGTTTTTCCATTAGATATTTGCGCAAAAGGTCAAATTCTTGAAATTAATTGGCCCACAAATGGAAATCATTACAAAATTATTATTTTTGTTAATCGAATTCTTGAGATAGGTGAATAGGTGAATTAACAATTTGTCACAAGGAAATTCGAATGATGACAGAAACATTCCTTGTGCTTTTCAGAAAATCTGCCGTAAGTTCGATTTGTGCAACATTTCGAATATACCGACACATAATTATAGCTAAGAGTAAGAACCATAGTATAAAAAATAAAAATGAAAAGGAAGAAGTCAAGTAACAATATGGGACGCAGTAATGTAAACAAGATTTTTTAATACTGATCGAGACGAAACGCAAATTATTTAATAAAATCGCTGATTAAATATCAAATTCTGTAATAAGAAGTGCAATTAAATTGCCTTGATATAATAGAAGAAATAAGCAAAAGTTCCTCTACGTCTTTATAACACTGTGCAGACAAATGATTTTGGAAGGGTCATTAATTTTTTTTTATATACTTATATCATTCATGTTTAATAATTTTGTTCTTCCGAAGTTTGTATTATTTGAATAACTGAACTGTGTCGTATAGGTATACTTATACAGTAAAGATTGTTATTTAATTTGTTATTTATTTGTGGTGCATGACATTCAAGCATAAAAAACTAAAGTATTTAGTTTTTCACACGTGAAAGTAATTAGAAAATATTTTCGGAATATCTACAACACTTTAATAATAAAAGCAATGCTATAAGGAAAAACGTGTTTTTAATGTTAGAGTCAAAGTTTGAAAATTTTCTAATTATTTTGCAGGTAAATCAGTCAATATCAGCGAATTTGGTACCATAATTAATAGTTAATTATTTTCTAAGATTGTTGTTTGATACTATCAAACTTTTCGTACAGTAAGCCGGCACTCCTTCGTTCTACGAAATTAGATGTACGTGCATACACGCACAAATATATTTTAATACCGTCTACATTATGTTGCTCACGCGATAAATGTAGTGACAAATTAGTTTAGAAATTTTCCATTGTTAATATAAGTTTGTTATTGTTTGTATTTTCGTTGTCAAACTTGTGAAACGATGCAGATGTTTACCGTTTTGAAAATGTTTTTGAAAGAATGCCCATAAGAAAATATATTAGCATAGGGGTAAATTCTTGTATTTTGATGATAAATAGGTACAATTTGATGATGATCAGGACGAAATCTTAAAAACATTATGATTTTACAATATATTATTTTTGAAAAATTAAACATATGAATTAATTTAATGTTAAGATGTAAATTTATTGCAGAACTATAAATAATACCCTCTTTCCCGTTGAAATATTATTCTCGTATTCGAAATAAAAATTGTAGGTATATAATATAAAATACATACCTATACTATACATGTGTTGAACAAGAAATTACTATAGTATTTCTGTATTTTGTGTAAATGATATATCTGCTCTTGAATAATTCAAGTTCTAGTTCTAAGCGATTGAACAATGAACAATCGCAATTCGCAATTTGTTGCTGTATATTGTATAAAGTATATGAGGAATTGTTACCGCAATTCTTATTCAGTTGAAAGCCATTGAATCGTACTATGAATGTAAAATGTGTTATTGTAGCAAAAGCTACCATTTTCCAAATAAGTGCACCAATCGGAATTGTATGAGTTACTGAAGTAAACTGATCTGAATATTAAAAACCAAAATTGTGAAACTTATTTCGGTCAATAGAAATATTGTTCGTTCGGGTGCACTTATCAACTTCTGTTTGCCCTAAAGCTATACATCTGCAAAATGGAGTTCGCTACTTGGGGTGCACAACTCGGAAGCTAATTTTGATAAAATCAGCAAGCAAATCTGAATTCGATGCGGCTGCATCTCCATCTCGTTCAATAAGGGATGCACAAAGCACATGCAGGTCAAGCCAAGGTTACATCTGTCCGACCTTTCCAAGTAATGACGCTCAACGCCTACACGGCATAATATTTTTAGATGCTGCAATTTGTACCTGCCCCATATCTTGTTACGTACGTAATTCCGCATTGCATTCAGCACTTCACAGTGCAGCTCAAAAGGAGAAATGGTTTTTCTCTGTCATATATCAATAGTTTGCTATTGTTGCTAAAGTGAAACGCTCGAGGCCCCTCGACATCCTCATACACCTTAGTTGTTTTCAATCAACATCTTGACTTTTTCATCAACCACTACAATCACATCAACATCCTTCGCACAAAGTGCACACTTTTCTATGATGCATGGGAAAGGGGGAGGGGTGGAGATGAGCTTTAGTTTACAGTAGAATATTTGCAATGAAAATTCAAACAAACCTGCACAGCACCCGTTTAATCTATGCCAGGGTTTCTCATGCAAACAAAAGCAACAGCTTCATGGCCCACTTCTTTTACCTAAGATTCAGACGAAGTTCAAGGAGCACGATAACATTGTTTTCAACTCCAGGACGAGAAGGAACTTGTTTGTGCCTGCCCATCTCTTTGTATTAGTTCTGATTTTCTGAGGAGTTTTCTTTTTTCTTTTCAAGTTTCTTATTTAACAGGGCAAAACACTTTTCTTGTTCTGGGTTGAAAGATTTCACTTGAATTTAAAACAGATTTACATCTGAGGTTATTTCCTTGAATCTGCTTATATTATAATATTATACTAGTTGAATGGCTTTTTCATGTTCCGAAGGAAATCTATTCTTTATTACTTCTGGATGGAATTGTATATTTACTCTTCACAGGTTCATGAATGATGAAACCGTGGAATAGCAGGTACAACTTCCTTTATGAGAATTAAGTGATCGAGAATTCTTAGTTTTCTTTGGTATTAAAATATTCTTACAAATTTTTTGGTGTTGTTTTTTATAAAGACACAATTTATGGAAAATATTGAAAAAACATATAAATAGAATCAGCAAGTATAGGGTCATAGGCATGGTTGAATATCACAAATTATAATACATATTAACATATTGCTGTTAAATTAGTTTGAACAATTTCATTTCCCATGAATTGAGTTAACATTAAACATTGAGTTAACATTATATAAAATTTAGATGAAAAGGTAAACGAATCAGATTTTTCGTAATTACCTACTTGTTTTATTAGATATAATATCTATATTTTTTACAATACCTTTTTTCTTATACACCACAGAAAAGTTTTACGAAATTTCTCACCGCTGACCTTGAAATTTTTTCCTCTAAACAGGAAATTATTAACTTAGGCACTCTGATAATCACCAGCACAATTACGAGGTCGTCTCTATATAATTTTGCTTAAGTATAGCAATCACACGAGTCTAATTAACTTCAACATTGGTTCTTATGGATTCGAGAGACTTAACGCTCAAATATCGTGTTGTGAGTATACCAGTGGAATAAGGTCAAATATTTCATTAAACGAACTCCTGCAAAAGCATGCAACTATAAAAAATGAATTGAGAGTCGAAACTGGGACAATTAATTATTCTCCGCGTTAATGAAATATGTAATTATTATGTCTTCGTAAACCGATATGGAAAATATTGGTTAAAGTTTATATTTATTAATTATTTAAACTTATGTTGTGTTTGTGATCACGAAAATTTTAATATGATTAAAGTTGCGGAAATAATTAAATAGTTCATTTGTAAATAATGTTTAAAATGTCCGATCAAGGTCCTTAAAATACATTTTTTGTATGAAAATACGTCATACTATATGTCTATATGTCCTTTTGTTTTGTTTGATGTCGCTCTCAGATCAATATTTAAACTGAACACCAAAAACAATTTTGGTATACATGGCATTAACTTTAATTGAACGTAAGCGACATTTTATGTACTATAAGCAAACTCTTTTAGTGCTTATAGTTATTAACATCTAGACTACATGTTAGGATTATTTTTTTATAATCACTGTCGTTTTTATACAAAGTAGAAAAACTTCTCAAAGTAGAAGAATTGTTTTAATATAATCAAGATTTAAAAAAATCGAAAGCGAAGGAAAATGTAGCTGTTAAAAATTCTTACTGCGTTTTATAAACTTGTACCTACATAAAATATTTAGTAATTTTATTAAAAGAAAAATTAATTAAAATACTTAGATTACAAAAAAAGCGAAACTAGTAAGGAAACTATTTTTGGTGCTATAAATCATGCAAAAACTCTTCAAAAGCAGACAAATAATAATTAATTAAGGAAAATTAATAAAAAAAACTGCCAACCATTTTCCATTTCAAAAGCAAACTATATCGAACACATACATACACGAATAACACGAACTCACACCTCATTGTTTCCAAAGCACACGTCAAGAAGAACTTTACAAAAAATCTACTACTCAACAGTTAAAAATGACAATGTCATACCGAATCAGTTCTAAAGTCGTGAGAACATGAAAGGTAGAAGGTGAATGCATCAATTTCATTATGTTAATCTTACAAAATACATTAAAGTTAATTGCTTTCTCGATAGTGTCCATCTGTATTCTCATAACTGTGGGATCTACTTCAGTTAATTAGTATTTTGATTGGTCGAGAAAGTTTGCAAAATGAAATTAAAGTTTTGTTGCAACTCTTAATTACTATGTGCAGAAGAAGAAAGCTCTTGAGTCTTGACTAAGCGATTTTAAACGCAGAGAAAAGGCTGAAAGCACAAGATAAGACAACAAAAAATAATTTTTTGTTAATAAAAAAACACGTTCAAATAATTTTTTTATGATTATTATTTGTGTTCTTTACTTCCATTTTATCTGGCATTCATTTTATTTAAAGCTTGAAAATTGTGACTTTGTTTCAATTTTGCCCCTCGGTTTTTTAAATCAGAAATTCTGAAATATCCTTCTTTCCAGGATTGTTTAATGGAGTCGTTAAGATAGAATTTTCCGGCTTCATAAAGTTTTTATAGGAGGTATTGCTGCTTTCAGTTTTACTTTTAAATCGTCCTACAAAACATATTGTATGCTAATTATGCAAGGGTGCATTTAGAGGTATAGATTATTTATTTATTTATAAACAAGCTTAATACAAGCTGAACAATAACAATAACAAAAACTAAAAAAAAAGAAATTAATAAAATTATCATAGGGGACGGGCAAGAAGTTTTTTTTAAAAAAGATTTAGAATCAATCTTGTTAATTCTATAATATTTGAACATGTTTAAAAACTTTTATTTTTACCGAAATTGGGTGTTAAGTTTTATCCAATTGTGCAACAATCAATTTTTTTAATCAACGTTGCCTAGTATTTATAAAATTTCTGCATTATATGAATTCCTAAGAATGATATAGAACTACAAATTTTCATAAAATACTTTTTATAATTATAACAAATAACACACACACTTTCGCCACTGTAAATTATTATTAGAAATAGAAATTCCAATCGTGTAACTTAAATCGAAACTTCTTTTATTCGCGAAGTTATAATACATTTAAATATTTCATCTTACGATAACTTTTGGTAGCCGAAAAACTTGAAATTTTCGGACTTTTTCCAGTTTTCCCTTATATCTTGAAAACGGTCCATATTTTCTAAATAACCGTTCCTGAATGCATTTCACAAAACCGATCCTTCTACTAAGAATATCTCGTTGAGCCGCCATATTAACTATTGAAGTACATTATAAGAGCTATCGATTGATATATGTTTCGTCCTTGGTGGAAATTTGGACCAGCTCTCTACAAAAATGCCCATTGTCCTTTTCTGTTTTTTGGATCGCCATAAAAATCGAGCTACTGGACCAATTTAGGAATTTTTTTTTAATCGACGCGAAATCTTGTCCTCTTTAATTTTCTATGCAACGGTTATCTAGAAAATATGGACCGTTTTCAAGATATAAGGAAAAAACTGGAAACAGTCCCAAAATTTCGAAGTTTTTCGGCCACCACAAAAAAAAATCTTTTGTCGGAATTAATGTAAGCTGAACCACTTTTTTAACCTCTATATACTGGGCTACTATACATAACGGTCTTCATAACAGTGCATAGAAATACGCTATTTTTTAAATGAAGTGTAAAGAGAAGTTGTATGCAAGAATCATTTTTTCCGTTACAGCAATTACCAAAGGGACTACCAAGAGGGGTGGACAAATTTTTGGTGTAGTTGCAAATAATTAATTATACAATTATACAATATACATATTATGAAGATTTTAGGACTCTTGTGATTTGAGCTTTACTAACCGAAAGCAGCAATTTTTTAGTAGTACCTTCTTTTCGAAAATGTAAAGAATAAAATTGGAAAGTTTGATCTATTTACTAAACACATTACCCATGATTCCGGCGGATAACGTGGAAAAGGAGCTATTTCTTTAGTGGCCACGTTGCTCGGCAACTCAGCTCTTCCAAGTTTCTTCATTCTTCGCCGACGCGCCACTCGCTCCTTCGATCTTAGCATCAAAGCCGCCTGCATCTTGATGGCGTCTTCGTTTTCTGCGTCTTCTGCGTCTCCTCTTTATGTTAACAACGTCGGCACTGGACACACTCATAAAAATTGAAATTTCAATTTTCTTTTCTCTCTTTCGTTATTCGTTATATTTTTTTGATAGTTAACTTTCTTGATTTCACTCTTCGATTTTTTAGCGAAAGTTTTATTTTTTTCATTTTCACTAGTCCTTTTTGAAGCTTTTTCGTTTTGACGGAGAATTATTATTGACTACCTTAATAACAATATATAATTGGTTTAGCACAGTTTTATTCACATATAATTTGAAGCACTTTTTGAGTTATTCATTTTGTGGTCAGTGATTTTATTTTTTTGTTAATGGAACACATTATAATATTTTTCCAAAAAAACCTATGCGAGTTGTTGTTTTTGCCGGAATCAAACGAAATTTTGTTATTTTGCCAAATGCAGTGGATTGTTAGTGAAAATTGACATTAATTTATTCAAATTATATCGCTATTGTACGAAGTTATTAAATGCTGGGAATTTCCGCAGGAATGTAATGCATGAAATCACTTTGTAATCCACTTTAAATTTATGCAAATAACTTGCATTGTGCAATTGCTAGCTGATTTATGGATGAAGGTAAGGTGCATTGTCTTTGTCACCGAGAGATTATAAGCTTCCTCATAGTTACATGGAAAGGCTCTGTGTTCATTCCAGTGTGTTATTACAGGAAATAACTATAGTACATTTTCGTGCTTGTAGGCGGGACATTTACTTAGTTTATGTGCTGACTGTAAGTGATTAGAAGGGCTTATGCCGACTAGATGTCGTGTTTGCAATTCACTTCAAAATTAAATGTTTATATGCTACATCTACAAATTTAAAACCAAATTATTGTAAAACATAAAGTACAAGAACAATTAAATCAAGGTAGCAACCAACTCGATATACACATTATCATATAATGTATTTATGGGAATGTAAGCATTTTTTATAAAAACTTTTCCTTAAGAACAATACTGATAACAACATTTTCAATATTTTGCTATATATACCTATAGTAAATTGCAAATTGTAATTAAAATGCTGTCTATTTTATGAGCAAAAACCAAAACATGTTTTGAAGTTGATCCAAAATTGTAAGCTTCTCTCAGCAAGTTTCGTAGACTGCAAAATATGCTGCAAATTGGGATTGGGCTTGACCACATAAACGTCATATAACGGTAAGAAAGGGTTTTCTATGCAATTCCCAGAGGTTTGCTCTTGCACAGATTTCCTTAATTTGCTTTCTATATTGAAATACAGTTTCACTTTGATTTCAGTGGCGTGTATTTTATCTGTGCTTACGAAGGTGTATTTTGTGAGGCAATAAAACAAGGAATTTCGGAGGTTTGAGTAAATCGATTTGTATCTCAAGGATCCTTGAGGACGTCATTTCCAGGAGAACCAACATTTATGAATTTCATGAAAGTTGCATATACCGGAGGGAATCGATATTGAATCACATCCATGTCCGAAGTTGGCAATGAAATGGAAAATATTTACATACACCTTGTGTAGTAAATCACAGAAAAACCAGAGCAACATACTCGTCAATCACTGGTGATGATTGATGGAACAAATACCATGAAGTGGATGAAAGATTAATTGTTGCTTTCCAATCAGTTGAACTTAATCTGTTTCTTTAAAAAAAATGTGAAGTGCTGTTGCCATGAAATTAATTTTAGTATATGTGTATTGTGTATGTTGTTTGTATTTCCATAAGTGCTTTTGAATTGATTTTATCCGGAGGCAATATAAAAGTGCAGTTGTTAATCTAAATACCCTGAAATTGAAGGAGATTGAAACGTTCTGCAATTCCAGGGTTTGTAATATCCGGAGTCGTAGCTATCGTATGCTATTTTCAGGACGAAGGCAATTAACCCTTAACAGGTGTCATAAAAATAAATGACTCGAAATGCTTGCATGAGTGAAATCTTTTCTTTCAATACTCATTAAGTTATTTTACAATATTTTATAACATGAAAATATGCAAACGTTAAAAAATGTAGAAAAATCTAAAATGTAAGAACATTTATTTTAGTTTTATATTGCATAAAGCTGCGCCATGTTGGTCTGGATGTTGACCATCTGTGGGCAAGTTGTCGACGCAAAAATCATGTATTTGTGGAAACATAGCAACCAAGTTGACAACTGATTTGACAACCAATTGGTCGTCCATAGGCCACTTAAATACAAAATGTGATTAGTCGTTATTCGATAAAGGTGCTTTCAGTAGAAGAGTTGTATACTTCAAAAAATAATCCTCGAATGTCCACTCATTTTATTCTCAAAATCGTTGAAATTCTTACTGATCATCAAATCTAATTCTTTTTATGCAACTTTAATTTAATCATAATTTTATAGTTTTATGCGATTCTTGCAGTATTTTTTAAGAAACAAAAATCGTTTTTCATTAGATTATAAAAAAGGGCTTTTTGAATAACTCTTTTTTACAAAACGTTTACCTCAATATTTTCAGTGCTGAAGTCCTTTAATCTGCTCATAATACAATTAGGACTGCTGACAGGTTTCAGGTGGATTGTGGAGAATTTCTCTGTATCCATTGTTTCATTTGCTGTGCCGCTTTCGTTGTCCTGAGCCAAAATGGATAGTAACGAAGGAGCAAAAACTTTGACTTTATAAAAAGCAGCTTTGTTGTTGGATGAATTAAATTCTGGAGAATTGCTTTGATTATGGCAGGTTGACTATTTCAATAATTCTTCTCGTTTTCCAATGAAATTTTTTTATTGTAGGTGGCTTGCAAAACGTCATAAAATGCTTGAATATAATTATGTCGACTGTCGAGAATCATGGGATGTGTGCTACTGTCTTTCTCAAAAGCGACTTAAAATGGAGTTAATTTCAAAATCTTATTTTATGTAACGTAAAATCTTGAAATGCATCGCCCCAGATAGAATTCATTGCTACGTGGAAATACTCTGATTTGCTTTCTCATGAAGGATTCGTGGATATCAATTCTAAACATTTCTAAGAATAGTAAAATATATCAGACGGTGTAATGTGGAGTCCTCGTGCCAAAAGCGTCCAGGTATTTTGTGGTAAATATAAAATTCCCTCTGCTGTGAAAGACTCTGCAAAAGTCATGAGGCTGAAAGGATTGTGTATGGTCATAATCTATATTAGCCTTTTTGAGGATGAAAACTGTTTAGATGGCTCCACTGGCGTTTTAAACAAATAAAAAGCGAGCGCTTTTTTTTACATAATTTAAAGAGTTTAATTCACAAAAAAATATTGTGCCTTGTATAAATTCCACAACAAAAAGTTATAAAAAAAAATGATGTTATTGTGAAGTAACTTCACCCTTGAAAAAATTCTATTTTATTTTTGTTTAGAAACAGAAGAAGTCTACTTCTGTGACTTTTAATATTGCATTTAACTGCACAAAAGTGAATCAATATTCTGGAGTGGACACAATACAGCACGTATTGTGGAACTCTCTCACTTTTGATATGAAAAAATGTTTAGAACAAAAGACCTGCTTTTTCATTGTGAAAATATATCATCCTGTAGTACGTACAAAACTAAAAAAAAACAGTACATTAGTGTTCTCGAAATTGTTCCTTATATATTCCATTATTCTAGTTTAAAGTATCAAATTGGTGCTAAAACTTTTACATTCATTATAAACTTATTCATTCACTCGTAATCATCTTGGGATGTCTCCATGTACTCAAGGATATTAAATGTGTAATGAGTCGGGGAAAGAGTATTTAAATATCGAATTTCATACAATTGTTCGTTCTACAATATCGATCGCGAAAGGTAAAATTTAGAGATGAGTTTATTTTAATGCACATGATTAAGAATTGCAATAATGTACGGAATAAGTACACTTGAGTACATAACTGGAGTATTCAAGTAGTTTAAAATAGTATAACGTCTCCGCTAAATTACACCGGATTTGTGGAATTAGTTTTAGTGGTAAAATCCGTATGCAATAATTCGATGAAACTTTATAAAAAGTCAATGGCGTTTCCGTTTCCGAGGTTAAGATCGATACAGATGCAGTCCAAAATAAAACAAAAATAACCTGCATAACCTTCATGTTTTCGCTTTACTGTGCCAATTTTATTTTATTTATTATCTGGGCTTTGTCCTTGCGCCTTCGCAGACAAAGCGAAGTCACTGATATTTTGTCAGTTGCGTTTGAGTAAACTAGCAGAACTTTGAATTGAAAGTAGTAAATAAATTTTGGGCGGTTCTGACACAAGACAAATGTCGGTACACCGTACACACGGAATAGAATTCGAGGCGAAATGTCTGAACCTCAAAAGGAAGTGATTGAATTGGGAATGTTCCATTTGCAGTTTGCACGTATTAATAGACTTCTGAAATGTTTTCAATCAATCCTCAAATCACTTTTACAACGAATTTCAGGAACTAAGGAGACTCGGGGGAGTACGGAAAGCGAGGGACAACCCAGTTAAATCAAAATGCCATTAGGAAAAATATTTGCCGTCTAGGTGTAATAAGAATTCTTCGAAGGGTAGTTTAGGTATTTTTGAAAAAGTGTGAACAGTTCACTCACTGTAAACGTTAATGGATTTATAATTTTAGCTACCTACCTCACGATTAGGTATTATTTAAATGTTGTAATTTCAAAAAACGTTGTGATTATTTTACCAAAAAACATTAGTATTGCCTTTTTTAATCGGACATTAGCAATCAATATAATTAATAACCTGAAAGATAAATGCATTTTTCTTTCAATCATTCCGGACAATTACACAAAACTTGCTTTGTAATTGCTGTAACTCATGTAAGAAACATACTCGTAAAGCAGTCATTTGCCCATGTATCATGCAATATAAATAAATTCGGTGGTACATACAATAGTGGTGTGAGATTTTATGCACCAAAGATTTTTCCCACGAACAGCGTAACATGCATTTTCTTACATTACAATCACAATATCAATATTAAAGCAAAAATAATTGCAGTGGACGGAATACGGAAACATCAATTATATTGGGGCGTACATAAAGCGTGGCACAGAGAACTAGTTGGTGAGGTGCGTTCTGGCCTCTGGGGCCTGAAAAGAGGTGCATCGCATGGAAACCGGATGCTCAAACTGATGTCGCCATGGCTGTCTGGTCACGTGTGCATAAACGGTTTTTGATCGGAAGTTTGGAAGCATCACAACATTCCGAACTAGTTCTGTGTGCTTTTTACGGAAGCAAGCACTGAGAAATTGTTTGTGAGATTTGCAAGCTGTAAATATTACCTCGCAATGATCGCAAGTGCAAGTCTCTTGTTCGCAGTAAGTTATTTGCGGCCATTTGTGGCCACTGCCTCCATTGGGCAGTCCGTAGATGAGGCTCTCCTCTGTATTTCCCTGCGATTGCGTCGTTATTGTCTGGCCAGGCGCGGATGCACTGTAGTTGTCATCGCGATCGAACGCATCACTTCTGCGTACCCGATAGAAACTGCACTTGCGCTCTAATTGACCTGTTGACGCATCATCCGGGGCCGGATGGTGTCCTGGCGATGCAGTTGGGGTTGCTGGAGTTACTATAATGGAATCATGCTGTGGAAGCGGAATTTGACTAGGAAGATTGGGGCCCGATTCAGTAGATGGATGCTTGCTACAAATGATTGATTGCGGAGTGGTGGGTGGAGTACCGTCAGCTTGAGAATGCAATGGAAATGTAGCGGTGGCTGACTTTTTGAGATGCTGAAGCCGGTCATGGCGAGGCGCTAACTTTGGTGACAGTGGTCTACCATGAGGATCATGATGATGGTGATGATGGGGTACATGCTGTTGATTGTTACCCTCAACTATTGGCAGTAAGAGTTTACTTTGTGTTGCATAGTTGGCGCTTAGTTTCCTTGCCTCTGCCTGCGGGGTGCGCAGGTACGTCGATGGCAGTTGATGGAATTGACGACTGGCTTGTACGCGGGTTGGTGTTGCGGTGCCGCTTACTTTTGATTTGGCTAATTTCGCTTGTAACGCCTTATTTTTATTATTTTGTTGTCTCTGCCTTTGCCGGGATCGTGATGCCAATGAAGCACCACCTGCAGCCGCATACATATTCAGTCGGAATCAGTTTTGTTGGTGACTGTCTCTTCGTCCTTTCTAAAGAGTTATCCTTGTGTATATAGGCCGAGGAAAGGATTCGATTTTGGATTTTATTAGGTGGTTGTTTTCGGGAGTACAGAGTTTTTTTATTTGGTTTGTTTTCTTTTTATAATAGAAATTTCCAGGGGCTTATTAAGTAAATCTTTTTCTAGTTCAGTTATTTGTTAAGTAAAAGAGAAATATAAAAATGCTGACGGGAGACGCCCACCAACCTTTTTATGTACAGATCGTTTTTCATTTCATCATATACAAACGATTATATACGTATACATTGAAATTGGCGGCTGAAGAAGCTCGATTTTATGTCTACAGTATTATAATTACAATTTTGTTGTTGTTGTTGCTTTAACTGCTTTAACTTTAGTAGTAGTTAACAATTCTTTTTCGTTGCTTGTGCACCTGTTTGAGTATCGCACTTAATTATGCCCCAACACGAAGCTTACTGCTGTGTTTCTTGAATCAGTTTTTCTACCTAAATCCAGACAAGTGTTGACACCGTTTGTATATAATCTATATTGAGAATGATATCCAAATATATGTAAATATCATTTACTTTTTTATTTACTGTCACGTCATCTAAATTTGGGTCAAATGATTTAATAAAAAGTAATGCTTTTATTTATTAGATGTTTACGCTGTTTTGTGCTCGTTCTGCGCATCAATTTTTTCACAAGTCAATTTTTGCTGTTTGATTTTGTAATGTTTTGGAAATTGTGATTTGGGTGGGTGTTATTTTTTCGCTTATAAACTTGTGAAAAAAAAACAATTTTTGGAAAATTTGAAGTCCTTTTTTCGATTTTGAATTATTTTCACAAAATCTTATTTTCGTATGATTGCAGATTTTATACTTTCCCTGTATTACGGTTTGATTTTTTACACAAACTTAAGTCTTTTTTTTCTAAATATACTTAGATAAAAGTGTGCTCATCAATGGGATTTTGCCAAATGAATATGCGCCTTCGGAATGTTGATTGTTTAAATCAGTGTTGTCCACTTTTAATAAATAAAAAATTTTTTTTTTTTAATTTAATGTTTTGAAACCATTGACTGTTGCATAAAAAATGAATATTGTTGTTGTAAACATGTTTCCAGTATATTGCAAGATTTATATTCCCTCACCACTATTATGAAAAAACAAAACTATTAAAAAATTTAACTATAATAGGCCCTATTTAATTTTACTAAATGTAAAATATCTCAGATTTTTGATTGCAAGTCAAAAATCTACTACGGTATCAGAAAAATTTCTCAATGGACTAACAAATTTGCTTGTAATGTTACTTATACAAAAACTGATTGTTCTTTTACATTTCAAATAAATAGATTTGTTGGAAATGAATTTGCATTACTTTATAAATATTCATTTAAATATAAAAAATGTTAATTGTTAATTTTTTCGTATTGTCTTCAAGTTTTTCATATAAGTATATATGTATGTTTTATTTTCATATACTTTTTCAAGTAAATATTCAAATACTTCTCTCTTATTTTAGAAAATTTAATATTCATTTACATTTAATAAATGATTGCGCTATTAAATATAAAAACAACATAACTACTAACAATGCATTATTTCAATATGTTCAATTTATTTAAAAAAATACACATTTGTGATTATACATAATTAAAATAATAACGAATGCTACATCAAACATTCAATTTAACATTATAGTTTTTATAAAAAATTTGTTTTATTTACTTCTCACAACAGTAAAAAATGATTTTAAAAATGCTATTTTGGTTTTGTGTGTAACTTTTTTTTGTAAAATAAAAATAACTATTTTCTGGCTTGCTTATTCGTATAAGGATGCTATTGTTTTTTTAATTTAATTAGTTCTAATGCATAAAAAATGTTTTTTTATGTATTTCTTTTCGATTTAAGACACTTAGGTTTTATGTTAGGTTCCGTTTTTGATAATTATCATTTTATTAATACTACCTAATGTACTGAAGTAGCAGTTTCCTCTTCTTTGTTGTTTCAACAATTTATTCATCTAGATTTAATTAAAATTATGCCGTAAGCAGTATTTTTTCTGTCTGTGATAAAAAGCAAATTTAGCAGATTGTTTTACATATTCCACAGAAGAGGACACTGCCTTTTTGGATGCTTATAGGATTTTAGACGGAAGTGTTGAGGAACGTATTAGTAGTGAGGCCGTTCTATTTTGAGCTGGAAGGAAGTAATAATTTTTGATGTAAAAGTTGTTTTAACTATAGTAACTTACGTTTAACACTTGAAACCTCTTTTAGTACAATTATTAAAGACATAACATTTTTGAAGCAATTAAATTGATCAATTAACCCTTACAGAAAATAATCAACAAATATTATATGTATTAGATGTGTTAATTTGTTGGATGTTGGTAAAAGCAAAATTAATGAATTTATGACATTAATTTGCCTCATCCAACGTTTTCTTTGATTTTTTATTTTTTATAATAGGCGGTATGTACTTTTTAACAAATAAATTGAATTTTTAAAGGAAGTGTGATAATATGTACAATATTTTCCTTCCCAGTTTTGTTTTGCACAATATTTCACTCAAAATAGTCTCAATTACAAAAGTCTGTAATGATTTTACCCTTTTTTGATTGATAAATCAGCGGAAAATTGCTTGCGTGAAATTTTGGTATTATTAAGGAAAAAGCAATTTTAATCGAATGCCTGAATAAAAACAATTGCAGCAAAATTAGAGCTCATACAGGCAAATTATTCCGGGGAAAGAAGTTTCTGCAGCACCTTAAATTTGTACAATCGATTTTCCTAGGTGATTCTCTGCTGGCAGGGCAAGGGAGGGGACAGGACATGCAATCAGTACAACGCACGCAAATTCCCTCAGTGGACATTTCCATTTTTGAATAATTTCCAACTCATCTGAAGCGGGGTCTTATTAACTTTAATAGCTGTCGGTGCTGTTCTGTGGGACATGTATGTACTGTACACAGATTTTCATTTGCGTTTTGTTTACATTTTGACCTTTTTTTTTGGTTTTTTGCTCTTTGCTAAATGGCATATTGATGTGATTATAACAAGGGTCGTTCGGAACGAAATGCAAGCCAATGGTTACGTGCTCAGACCAGACCATGCTTGATTATTTTAATTGGGAATGCGGTAAGTCATTTTGGATTTTGTTATTAAATTGGTGTCTGCATATGTAAGCAAGAGAAACTTTAGCTAGCTTAATCATCTATGGTGGTTTTTTACCACTACAAAATTTAGAAAGCCTGAGAGCAATCAAGGGATGTCCGGGAACTTAGCAGATCATTTTCCAGCAGATCAAAAATAAATGTGATTTCTCGTCGCATGCACATGAGTTCTATACTTCTTGATACTTTTTACTGATAGTTCTTATTATATACTGTTATATACCAGCTGTTATACGGGGTGTTTTTTTTAAGTTGAGACAAACAAATATCTCGAAAACTACGCATCGTACGAAAAAAAATAATAATACAAAAAGTTAATATTTCCAAGGGGCACATATGTCTGTGCGATCATTAGCCACCCCAACCTCTCTGTGTGGGTGGAGTGGGGGTAACTCTAAAATTTCAAATTAGAACCCCCGCTTTTATTGGCATATTTTGATAGTACGTTAAAAAAGAATTAACTTTTACTTGAAACTTTTTTTGCGATTCGTGGCAGCGAAATTTAATTTTGTTGTTTTTTGCATAGAGAACCGATTTCTTTGATTCAACAATACATTGGTAATTGAAAAAACCCCTATTCTAGTTTAAAATCCCGATATTCTTCTTAAAAATTTGATTTACTTTACATTTGTATTAATAGGGTGATAATCTATACTTTTAGTTTTTCATTCAAAGAAAAAACAGAAAAAAATGCCAAAAATTTATGAGATTTTTATTTTAGTCGCTGAATCAATGAATATTTAAATATTGATAAAATCTAATGAGCCACTGAGTCAAACGTGGCTTAAACGTGGAAAAATTTTATTTCTCAAAAAGACTCAGTGGTTCATTAGATTTTTTAGTGTATAACCTTGTTAGAAAGGTACATTTGTGATCTTTCCAATAAGGTATAAAACATTTTAAAGCTATCCCAAGTAGTTTCAGAGATATTGGCATTTTAGTGCAACAACCTCGCCCACGATCAAAGTACTAGAAAATCCCCTCTAATTCGAATAGGGGTACGTGGGGATAGAATTTTTTCGTAGAACAATATTGTGTTCGCCTTGAGGTCCCCTATCACCCTGTTTCGGGTTGACCATCTTCGCTGTTACACCCTGCATAGCCATTTGAAATTAGAAATTTTGATTATACAAAATTTATATTATCACCTTTAATTGAGCTCACTTTTAAACAAGAAATTAAAAAATACAAAATAAATTAAAATTTCTTTTTATTTGAATGCATTTCGGCCTGTTGACATGCCATCAACAGTCGTTTATGGCGACTTTGGAGGGGTGATTAACGGCACTCTTAGCTATCATTTAATAAAGAATCGCTCGTGTTGCAATTTTTTTGGGGTTAGGCCGTATTTTCTCATAAAATGATTCCACTACATATGTGAAACATATTTGCATACATACATGCTTTTAATAACAATTGGTCTAATATATCGCAAATGTTTAGTGTTGAAACCGTTTTTTAGTCCTACCTGCAGATTTTGCTTTTAACGCTTTTGCACATTTTGTATTATCAATAAAAATTTGTTCGTAGTTCTTGCCGACTCAAATGTCCCTGGCACTGTACTATTTTACTATTTTCTTTTTTTTTTAAGCATTATCCCTAAGCGCCTAGAAATTTTTTTCCATCTTTGTAGGTTAATGGATGTCAAGATGTATGTAGAACACAATTTATCGATCACTCTGCATGAAATTTACACACGTGCAAAAAATTTAAAAACTTTCAGAAGTTGACTCGATGAAGGCTTCCGGGTAATGCAAAGTCTGAGTGTTAATAGGAACATAAGTCATTATAATCTGTAGCCGAATTAAATATTTGAAGAGTTTGAGCCCAAAAATGTTTTCAAATTTTTATCTCACTTTCGAAAACTTTTAATTACTCTTGTTATACTAATTGAGTGTTCTTGTAGCCACTCAGTGCATTTAAGTGCAAAGCTGTGTTAATTAATTCACCCAATCTATTAACTCCATCGCCGCAATGTCACCCCAATTTGAACTGGGTTGTTGATTGGATAGAAATGATCCAAATGTAAACCTTGAAGGATTCTTATCAAGATATCGGAAGTCGATTTGCACGTTCTGTTCACACCAAACAGGCATTCAACAACTACCAGCAATCGGTTTGTGAACTTTACCAAATACGTAAAACACGCTAACAAGTATTATATACTATGTTCGTTATTTTGTGTGTTTCTAAAAGTAAAACTGTTTTACAATTTGTTTTTGGTGGAATTTTTTGGACCACCAAATTTTCTCCGTCATTGCCAAAACTGTTAGTTCTGTGTTTGAAGGACTTCATTTGATCTGTAGGTACCTATTTCATGGAAACTTGGGGGAAAGTCCACATGTAAAGTTTTAAAATTTACTATTATTGTTACATATTTGATACCTCTATTACGGTTGCCAAATAGCAGTGCTTTCGCGAATATGTTTTGCATAAGAATATTTGATCTGAGGCTCTTTCTGTATTGCAGTCATATTCTCTTAAATAATTTGCAAAACGTGTTCGTTTTGTCGTGTACCTATTTTGCATCGATTTTAAAATTTTCCTGAACTGAAGGTGTTCTAATGTTGTGTTCAGACAGGCTGAAATAGGTTCCCTCTGAAACAGTTGTTGTTACTTCTGCCAGAGAATTTAGTAAATTGTAACAAAACTGTTTCAGGGCTTATCAAAAATCAATACGACCACCAACATAATAGTTCCGATGAAGTTTCAGGCCTGATACCATCATCTAATATTACAAACGTTGTCATAGAGGTCCTTAGTGAAAGGAACATCGTCCACTTTTCGTCTTCAAATTACCATCATAAATTCACCAAACCGTTTTTGTATGTTTTTTTTCCAGAGAAAGACATTTTCGGGTTTGTACTTGGCCAAAAGTGTTCACCTTTTGGTACTTTGGTCTCCAGGAAGATTGCTGGAGCAGGACAACAGAAATTCGTTGACACTTCGCGACGGGTTAAACGTGAGGTGGTGGGAAGAATTTCTGAACTTCAAGTCAGGATTTTTAGATGTTTTATTTGCGATTTATTTTCAAAATTATTTATTGCTGCTAGTTGGAAGGACGAATTTTGGTGGGCGTATTTTCACTTCAGAAGACAAGCAATTAAGAACTTTTGGCGACTGCTAGGGAATGGACTCAGAACTGCAACTTTTTTTGGGAAAATAATTACAGCAAAAGTAAATTGGATATCGATCTTTTGAATACGGAATTTCGATTAGTAGCGGTACTTAGTCATTTTTCTTTTGTTTCCTGCAAACCTCCTAATGGAATACTTCTACTGAATTTTTTATTAATAATGACCATTCGACTTATTACTCTGTGTCAGTGTGAATATGTGGAAAAGTGTTTTTGAAAAAATATATTGCAAATGATTGATCGTTTCCGTTTTTTGATTTATAATCTTTTGTTGTTTTACAAAATCAATAATTTGCAATTATGCTGTTACTTGTTTTTTTTTCATAATTTTATTCAATGCCTATACAACAAATTCAACGCCTATATAACAAATAGTATTCTTTTTCTGTTTTTTCATTAATAGCAAAGATAATGCGAATATTTCCTTTTTGACCACGACCCTGATTAGTTCCAAGTTTAATTTATAGGTACCTAAAGCAGAAAACTTATTAAATAAAATATTTGTTTAGCTGTGCATACTGCATAGTAAAATTTGTCAAGTGACTTTAGAAGCGTGCACAAAACGAAT
This sequence comes from Leptogaster cylindrica, assembly GCA_963082835.1. Taxonomy (NCBI): domain Eukaryota; kingdom Metazoa; phylum Arthropoda; class Insecta; order Diptera; family Asilidae; genus Leptogaster; species Leptogaster cylindrica. Next base: position 2,871,388 of record OY720105.1, on the reverse strand, counting down.
AAAGTTATTTGAAAACTTTTGTAAACTTGTAACGGAAGTGAAAATTGGATTTATTACTGTGCAAAGTCAATTTTCCTGCCAGCAATTATCAAATCCTTGGCAAAGAACCTTCAGAGTCGACTGAAGAAATTTTTCAAATGTCTAATTTGTTTGAAAATATGCAGTCTTAGGAATTCGAAGAATTCGGGTGAGGTCAACTAATCCAGGTGATTCAAATAAAAATAATTTAAATGCTAATTGGACGAGCAAAAATGAAGTGTTGCACTGTGTATAAAGCAAAAAAGTTAAACTATGTACAAGTATTGATTTTGTGAAATGTAATCAAAGCAGTTTTTTAACAATGGATTGTTACAGTTTCATTTTTAAAAAACTGTCGTTTATACAAAAATTTAAAAAAAGTAACGTACACATATATAAAAAAGGATTTTGCTGGAAAATTAAATTGAATATATTTCATATTCAGAATGAATTCTCGTGAATAAAATACTTTATGGAATTATTTAGATTTTTACAGTGTTGAATATTAACCATTCAGTACGAGTGTCCTGTTCTGTTCGCGAGTAACTTTGCCGATGAATCAGTGGAAACTACAAATTTACGTGGAGGCTCAACAGCATAGGCATTTTATTGAGGATGACTATATTCGGCCTGCTTAATAAAAGGGATGAAAGAGTTAATGCAAACAGAGATACAAAATGACAACTGCGTTGCATAACTTGCTCTAGTTCAGCTCAACAAATCTGAAAGAACATTTTTTGCAGAGTGGTTACGCTAGCAATATTTAGTTGCATGTGAAACTTGTATTTTAAAGAGCATGAAATTATCATTAGAAATAAATTCAACAATATTCACATTTGTTCTACGGTTCAATGTGAAATACGTACTCTGTGTCGCCAAGGTCATTTTTACTTGACCTATATTTTCTCTTAAGTGGAAGCAAGAGAGCTGCTGACGAGTCCTTTGGAACTCATTGGAATTACAAAAATAATCCAACATCGGATAATGTTTGCAAAATCATTTCATAATCATATCACTTTTTCTTGATCTTTTGCAAACCATTTCTCTTTTTGCTTGCGTCAATCAGAAGAAAATGTTTATCTAATTATATTACAAGTAAAGTTGTTTCGCCAGGAAAGTAAAAGTTTTTCCGACTATTGTAATTCGCTTTTTTGGCCTCGAAATAACCTTTATGAATATAAGCAGACTTACAGCAATCAAAAAATTTGTTTTGTTTGTTTTTTGATTAGACTTCATGGAGGTGCATTTACTCGAAGTTGTGCTTCTATGCATCTAAAAAATTAGTCGTCTTTTCTTTGCTTTCAGAGTTGACTTTAAGTTCGAAATATTCAAAGAAGTTCTGGATGGCGCAGTCTTGGGTGCCATTCCTTCAGCCTTGCCATCGAGAGTAATCAAGTTGTTGCAATTAAATGTTTCTGCTCTTTTGAATACGAATTCGTGACATTGAAACAACGCGGGCCCTCACAGAAAATGTCAGCTAATTGCATGATGATTGATGCTTGCAGAAGAATTGGGATGGAAATTTTACATTTGCAAAGACCAGCTCAACGATTTCCCAATTTATTCTTATTTCTCGCATCATTGGAACATCATCAGCGTTGGTAGTTTAAATTTAAACGCTTTAAGTAAATTTTTGTAATTTTAGACGGTGCTAAAAATACAAATACCGCAGAGTGCGGCCCGCCTGAGTGATATTGAGCTGCCGAGGATGCACTGGCAAATGAGAGTCGTTTCTTGAATTGGTCCTTTAGAAACCGTTCTTGACCTTTTGTGCAATTGATTTTCACCACTTTTTGTCGTTGAAGTTACCACTTTCATTATGTCGGCGAAAACTTTTTCTCTTGATGCATGCACAACGATAAAAAAAAACCATGTCAAAAGTCTTGAGTTTGAAGATGTGTGAGATTAAGGAAGGAATCCCATCAGTATTAAGTTTTACAGGACGGTTGATTTATACGCATTTCTCACATCCATTTCTGTACAGTGTACTCTAGAATAAGTTTTCAGAGAATTAACACACTTGCAAAAGATGTTGCACTAAATTGCAATTGATTTACTCAAGTTGACTAATTATCTTGATCTGCTGAATCCTAACGAAGTTGGAGAAACTTACTTCCGTTTATACAAGGCCATTTGTTACTGCAATTGAGATGATATAGCAGTTTAGAATTGATCAATGTTTGATGACCAAGTAGAATAAGTTAAGCTGCTGGAACTTTTGTGGAATGGAGAAAAACAGAGACTTAAAGGTGAGTAATGGTATTTGGTTTGAATCGCAACCGTTATCAGGAAGCCTTTAGAAAACTTATTTAGTTTTACTTTTATATTACTTACTATTTAATATTTCAACATTGTTTCATTGCACTATTGAAAAAAAAGCATTTATATTAAAACACATTCTTTTGATTTGTTATACAAAACATAAATGACTGTGCCGTCACAATTTTTATGGTTCACTGTTGGGAACACAATAGTCAATAGGTAACACAAAACCATGTTGTTATGCGAACTGTATTTCAAATATGCATTTAAAGTTAGAAGGTTATGCATTGTTGAAAATAACAAAACACACTAATTTCTCGAACTTGAAACGCTCGTAGTAGTGGCTTTTAGAGTATTCACACTTTCTAACACGCAAAATGTTGAAGTTTTGAAGAGTATGGCTTATTAGTAGCCAAAATGCATTCGATTTGCAAATGGCAGAGCATAGAAAACTAGAAAACAAATCTTTTATAATATGTATTAATGAAGTATTCTTAACTCTAAAGCCGGAGGTACACGATACGGAAAACGTCATATTTATAAGCGATACGCCTTATTTCATATCGTGTGACTCGACGATAAGCAATATGGTCTATCGCTTATAAATATCCCAAAAATTTCGGAATATTTTCGGCACATCCAAGCAATTTGCGGGGTACAAATTTCCCGAGTCACACCATACAAAACTTTATGTACACAGTTTTGAGATTACTGCTCTTACGGGCGGCGCGGCGTCGCGGTAATCTGTGAATTGCAAAATACAGGTTGCAAACTCATTTTTGCTTATCGTGTGACTCGATGTCTCAAAAGTGACATCCACAAAGATATTTCCTTATAAATATGACGTTTTCCGTATCGTGTACCTCCGGCTTAATGGTTAAGTTAAGAGTACTTTTCAAAACCCAAAGCATATACATAACTTTTTAAGAAATCGATCGCAAAAGGAAAAGAACGTGAATTATTTCTGTGCAGCAATTTTGAATTTAGATTTTGCGAATGCTTTCAAATTGAAGTACTTTGAGAAACTAAGTTTATTAAACCGGAATTTTTTGCAGTTTATAAGATTTCAATTATTTTGGTCGAATTCCAATTAAAATAAAAACTAGTATGGAAAGTATAATATTGGTTCAGGCCGATTATAAAACACCCTAGATGTACATGGGCACAGCTTTAACTTTTAACACAGAAGAAACGTTTGTTAGAAAATTATGTAAAAAACAGTGCACAAACAGTTTTCCCATCGTAAAAAGATGATATTTGTTGCGAGTCATTAAAAACTCATGCAAATAATTAATTTTAATTAGTATTTAAACAATATTTAAGGAAAGAAAGTTAATATGTAATTATTCAGAAAGAGAATCCCACCAAAAACATTTTCATGTAAAGTAACGCCAAGACACTTATTGCTTGCACTGTAAAAAATTTATCAGATCTTATGGAGAGCCAAGCTCCTAACTCTACACGTCTTAAGTTAAAACTCTGTAACTCTCATCATAGCGTATAGCGTTCTTCATGAATTCTAGTCTTAAGTTCTCTACAAACCCTATACGTTAGTCACAATGTGTGGCAACAACATTTTTGCATAAAAAGGATTTAGGTTTATATGGCAACACTGACAAGGCTTTTGCTCATCTTCGAATTTGACTTTACAATTTTAACGAAATATTTTTGTATTTTAATCGTACCTATCGTATGATTGTATTTTAATTGTATAGTCTCGGCAGACAGACAACAGATAGACAGACGGATATCCATAAAACGGTTTCTTTTTACTTCCCAATCATGAATATGTTTTTCTGTCACCGTTCTTTCATGGCGTTGCGAATGTTCGCTCAAAACTGATATAGGTACCCTCTCCATCTGGGGTATAATAAATTAGTCGCACATATATATTTCGGATGTTCTTCCGATATTATTTATGGATTATTGATCAGTTTAAGTAAACGACTCCTTTCTCATTACACTACATTTAACATGTCTACAAACTGCAATAGAAAAAACCCCGTAGAAAAGTAAACATCGTGTAGTTGCAAATCACCAATTAACTATTGCAAACTCTACGGAAAGCAAACACTTTACCAATGACGTTCCTCCAGTAGAAATACTCTGCGTTTGCGTAATGTTTACATTTGTTGTGTTTACCAAAAATGTGATTAGGCGATACCTGGACTCATTGACCTTTCACAGACCGTAAACCAGTTCACCAGTTGGAAATGTTAATTCGTTTTACGTCAGAATACTTTGCCCATGAGTGTAGAATGCGCTTGTGAGTGCCATGCAAAACGGTTCACTAAGGCCCGCGTTGCACTTGCATGTAATCTGCACATTTACGGAATTGAAACACTTCGAAAGTCTGGACTTTTGATTGGATAATCCAAACGTAAAAGTCTAATTGCCATTGAACGGTGGGGACTGGCGAATCCCCACTGGAAATCGATAAATCACGGCGATTGCCAGCGCCCCTGAGTACATAAATCAGCAACCGCATGCCATTCTCAGGGGCGTTTTTAATAAGAAGGATCTTATTTGCATTTCTAGGATTCCTGACCTTTTTGCTTTTGACATTATTTCCTGGCTCGCAACACATTCCCACACATGCATAAGCTCGGTAATCGCGTATAGGTAAAAACATTAATTCGATTTAATGGTAGTGTAAAACTTCTTCACGCGGCTGCAGTAAGCGAAAAAAGAACGAATTGGATTTTTTCTAGGAGTCAGCAAAACTGTTTTGTATTGTGTTATCCTCGCTCTGTGTAACGTTATGATCGGCATTCAAGAAGCTTGTATATATACATTAAACACTTATTCAGGCAATTCGATGCAAAATACAATCACAAAGAATCGCTTCACAAAAGTGTCGTTTTAAAATTTCAATGAAGCAGCTGTAAATTGGATTGGGGATTTGAATTTTGAGCATCCTTTTCCCACTCTTTGGAGGGTCTGTCAGGCGAGTTCCTGTCTCCTAATCTGATTTTGAATTTAAAAGGTTTTACTTCAATGTCAGACGAGTGTCCTTTAGGGAGTTTGTATACGGGATTTTAATTGCAAATGCTTATATGCCTTTTTAATCGCCTGGTGTAAATGTTCCGCTAATTTTGTTAGTGAGAATTTTGGTCAGGTGCAGCAATTTTTTGTATTTTTTTATTTAACTAAAGCGAACAGATATAAAATGATCGTAACTCGTTTACCTTAAATTTGTATAAACAAATTGCCGAAATGTAAATCAAAGCATTTCATAGCAATCCTCTACATGCACGACTATACAATTGAGGCAAATATTTACGTGCTTTTCGTCCTTATTTTATTGACGTGTCTTGAAGTTTTCGCACATCTGTGCTACACTGACATTGAGAGGTACCAGGATGCAATGAAAGGAATTTCGTGCAGCTGTATCTATTCGAGAACATTTTGGAGGACGAATCCTTTTGATTTTATTGCATATTTGCATTTCGATTTAACCAAACACTATGCCGAATAATATTGTTGAAAGCGAGTCAGACTGTGACGTCAATATTTATTTACAAATGTAAGAAGGAAGGAATTCAGTGTGGATAAATCAGATCAAATATGAGGAACTGAAACTTGCGGTGAAATTAGTGCGATGTTTTAATTAGGTGGAATCTGTCGAGAGAAAAGCCGTTCGTTTGTTCAACGATTAGTGGTTGTAAGAATGTAAGATGCCGCCAGGATGAGTTTCCATTCATGGTTAAAAGTATCGATTTATTGTTCAGTTTAAGGGAGGGATTCAAATTTTTTTGTAAATAGCAATAGCAAAGAAGTTCCAGTCGTGTCACTGTAAACCGGTGCCGGATTTCAAACAAGACTGTTTAGTTCAAAATAGGACTTATAAACGAAAAAATATTATAACTAAGAGATTGGTTAAACAAAACTTTTATATTTGGCTACACGAAAATTTTTAAGGTTTTAAATTTATGGTGTTTTCTTCACGTCTGTAAAAATAAATTTCTCTAAGTTTTCACAAAAAACTTTTTAGGAACTTTTCTAAAATTAATATTGTTTTCCATAGTTTCTCTTTTTAATATTCCTTAGTGATTATTCATTAACTATATAAAACCATTTTGGGTATTTTACACAAAGAGTGAGCTCGAGTTTTTCATCCTGATTTATGACAATGCTTTCCTTCGTCACCTCTAAAATCTTGATAGATTGAATTAAATTTCTCGTACACTATGGTTTAAAATGTAAAAATAAAATTGAAAATAGTTTTCAGAAAAGATGAAAGAAGAAGTTGAGTTATGAAAAATCCCTTCCACTGCCCCACTCCTCCGATAACGACGTCATTTTAATGAGAGGGAACGCAGTAACTGAACTTGATCGTCGTTGGTAGCAAAGTTTAATCACGGAAAATTTTTCCTTCCTGTCGGAATAATCCTTTTGAAACTATATTAATGCATTTAAATGGTTTGGGATGAGAATATTTTCCCCGAATGAAGTTTATCCCAGAAATTATGGAACTGATAAATTTTAAAAATCTATCTCTGTCAGAAAAATTTGAAACGAACAAAAGAAAAAAATTCAGCGAAGAGAATTTTCAGAAAATACACATGCAATAAGGGATTGGGCTAGTAAATATAAATGTAATTGCAATTTCTTAACCCTTCCATTGCAAGTTGAAGTAATCTATCACATAATTCGGTGAACAATACATTAAGGATAAAATGCGCTTCCTTTTTCATGTTATTTTGTATATACTTTGTTTGCTCTGTTTTCAATAGGCGGCTCTATTCGTTTGACCGTTTTCATAATTTAAATATCTGTCCCATTCAAGAAGTTAAACTGGACAAAAATCACAAGCCCTAAGATTCCACTTCCTCTGTCGTTCAAGAAAAAAATATTTTGTAAAAAGTTTGACTTCATGCTACATTCTCCCCAAATAACAGTTAATTATAATTGAATAATTAGATAATTATCTAACAAAAATTCCCTGCATTTGGCTTAATTTTCGTGTTCAAAGTCACGTGTCTGCACATCATAACATCTGATTACAAAATTTCGTTGGTACTTACACCACATTTGGAGGTCACGTGCACTTCATCGTTCTAATTTATCTACACTACGGACTTATCACATTTGCACTTACAATCGAACATCACTTCTTCATTTTACAAACTTTTACAAACATAATTCTCATCACAGAATTAATTCAATGCCGAAATTTTCAGAATATTCGTATTTTTTGCATATTGATCCGAAATGATTGCTGTTGCAAATGAGAATTTAAATTTTATTTTATTTTTAACACAAGAAAATGTTGTCATAAAACCACCAAATTTTTTTGAATTACTGGTTAGAAAGATTTTCATTTATTTATTTCGAAAACTATGAAAATGAAAAAAAAATACAGGTACCAAAATTAGAAAACGTTGCTGTTATTTTTCTAAAACTGACTTAAAAAATGTTCGAAGATGCTTCTTGAGGACATTTCGAAAGTATTTGTTACGTTAGCTAGTAAATTATAGGAGTTTCTATCAGATATTGTAATTTCTCAAAAAAACATTTCAAAAAATATTTTATACTGCCTATATTGATTGTTTTTTGTTTAAAATATATTTCCTTTAACAACATTAAGAATTCAAAAGTACTAATCATATTTTTTTCCTAGAAAGGTTTCATGAGGCTATGAAAAACCAGGTCTAAGAAATAATAGGAGAAAACAAGAGAAGTCATTCAGAAATTGGCAGATTTATTTAAATACTCATGTTAAACCCGGCATAAAAACTAGGTAATATAAATGAAATATAAAATATTTCAAGTGAAGAAAATTAAAAACGTCTATAGACACCTTTTTCCAACTTTTTGATTTTATTGAAAGTTGGTTTTGCTTTTTGGCAGCAGAAATTGGAAATATTCATTTTTATATTGTCGTCTTGGGAATTGTTAAGAATTGAAAAACAACCAAAGTTAAATAACTCCATTATCGAACAATGTCAATACTCAATAGTATTTTATCTAACTGGTGAATTCATTATCCAATTTAATATTATTAATAGGCAATACACATGGGAGTTAACTGAAATCAAAATAAGTTAAAGTCCTGGAAGAGAAAACGGTTGCACTTATACAGTATAAAAGGGCAAGTCTTCATGAAATATAAAATAGAAAGTCAAAGTATCAGGAGGCATCATTCTCTAGCGACAATAACCTTGAGCTCAATGTGGCCCCTCTTACGAAAACCCTTCATCCTCGACCTCGCAATGGAAACTAAAGATAACTGCTTGGATGCGTGAATCAATTCTTAATTAGCTTTGGTGTACGTTCTATCGTAAAAGTTATGCTCATTGTTTAACCCTTCTAAATCATATTCGCGATTTTTTTTCATATAAATACGTGTGTAGTTTTATAAATAGCATTGAATCGTTATGCTTTATGTTCAGCACTTCAAAAACTGAAACGCTTTTATGCTGCAGATTGCCACAAATTCTGAAACACAGTGAAAAAAAAGGAAATAATAAAAATAATAATAAAAGTAGATTGATCTTTAATTAAATGAATCACAATTTATTTTAATCCACTATTACACCACTGAAATTCACCACCTGTTCACTCCACAACCGATTGGATCTTTTCAAATTGAGTGTTCGTTCTTAGAAGAATTTTGGAGTGGGGGAAATTTGAAAAATCCCGTTTACTTACTCGTCGAAATACATTGATCTGGTGGCAATAACACTAAGGAACTTAATACTAAAAAACATAGTTCCTTGATTACTAAGCGAAGCGACGGATTTTTTAAGCCCTGCGGAACATATCACGACGGCTGCTAACCTACCACTGACTGCTGAGGGTGCCATCTACCTTCAGTGAGGGTGTCCACGATGCTGTTGCAGCACCGAGCTCCCCCACATACATGTAAAGCCCAGAGGGTGGTGAATAGTCCGCCCACCCCCAATCGCCAACAACACCCACTATGCTTCGTGGCCTGCTGTTTCCATAAAACTATAGTATGTTTGTTCGGGTGTATTTTGGGGGGTGAGTCTATGAAGTTTTCGCGTGGATTAACAGTTTTTGCAGGGTTGCATTAAGATTTAGTAAGGAGTTTTTATTCCAGATAGTATGCTTGCTCCCCCATATACTAAATCAAAAACGGTAAAGATATTATTAGGTACGCCCGATTTCTAGGCAAAGATGCATGGTTTCAGTAAAAAGCTTATCGCTATGTAACGGTACTGTGGCTAGTACCGTTGTACAAATTGGGGTTAAGTGGTGCTCATGATGGATGTGTATTAATTATCTCTTAAGTTTGAGGTAAATCATGTCTGCCATGAGTGAAAAATAAATTACAACACGGATTAAAATTTTATTTTTCCTTTTCTCTTAAATAGATACAGTTCTAAGATTTTCCATACTCAAGAGAAAGACTGAATTCGACATCATTTAAGAAACTGTTATTACATATCATACCTACTATAATTATTATAATACTTTTTTTAGGTTATTCTAAACACAATCATTTATTAGCAAACAGATACACAATTTAATAACAACATTATTTTTTTTAAATAAAATGAAGCAAATCACTAAGTTTCGGCAGCTTTTGTTTTATTTTTATTAAGTTGATTGTACGATTGTTTAATAAGTAAACGAAATTACTCATAATCGCATTTTAGGGTACTTTAAGGTAGGATCGTAATATTAAAATAAAGTACGCACGTAATGTGTAAGATTAAAAACAATTTATTGAAACAATTTGAGGTTTCGTTTAAGGTACGCATTATGCAACTATAAGTTCTTAAACAGTAAAAGTTTGTGATTCTCTCATTAATTTTTACGAATGTTTTTTAATAACAACGGCACGAATAGTTTAGTAACGGATAGTTTAGTAATCTAGGGTAAAACATCGAAACGTGAATTTTGAAAAATCTTCCGCTGGTTTTAGTCAATGGTAAAAGCTATATTATCCTGTAGGAAATATTACAGCTTCAAACCATTCTGTCCTTCTCATGTTCTCCGAAACCTTCAAAGCACAGTTTCAAACCTTCAACACATTTAAATGTTAAGCGAGTCTATTTTTGCTGATATGCGGAAAATGCACAACGTGAAAACTGTTATAAAACGTTTGGATTAGGAATGGGGTATCCAGCTATTTAAACTTGGAGAAATTTTGATCTAGGCGTTTATTTTTGCGCCGCGGCGTTTTAATCCTTGTAATCTTGCACGTGTTTAATAGCTGAATTTGATATTGGTAACTGTAAGTAATAAACACCAAAGACACAAGCTTGCAATAAATTCAAGAGTTTTCATTTCATTACATTATAAATATAATAATATTATTAATAATACTTCAATAATTACTGACAGTTCAAGATCAGGGGATTCCCATTTCCGATATACCGAACGGGGGAGAAAATGTTGAAAATATGTTGATTGATTGATGGGTGTAATAAATAGATTTCAAGGAATTTTGATGATCAAATGTTGATGGGTAATTCTTTTGAGATTCAGTTTAATAAATTTTAAGTAGGTAGTAGATAAAAATCGCATTATTTTAAATTAATATCTACAGATATTAAAGAGCTTCATAAATTACAGTTCATCAATTCAGCCGGAGACAATTAATTACCAAACAAGCGAAATGTAATCACAACGTGCTTATTTCTGTTGATATTCTTGAAAAATGAAAATACCCGTAAATTTTTGTGATGGGTGAAAAATCATCTTGATCTTCACCATAAAGTCAATCTGCCGATAATGATAAAGTTTTTGTAAAATTGATTTGGATTCCACTATTCTAGCCGGCGATAAGTTATTTTGTGTGACATGTGAAAGATTCTCTTTGATGGAACTCAGTAAATTGGAATACAGAGATAAATAAAAAGGGATGTGCTTTCTCAGAAGAGTTTTCCTTTTAGTCTATTAACTTCAATTTGTAAAAATGGGTTTTGTGTGTATATTTCGAAAACAACACACTTTTTTATAGCAAGGTGATTTCCCAAAATAAAAATCTTAATATAATGTAGTTTGAGAAGGCAAGAGACAACGATTCTTAAAATGGGGTAATGTGGAACAGATTTGCAGTATTACTTTTTTTTTAAACGAGAGCAAGACAGAGGAAAGTAATTACACACTGTTCTGAGGACTATTTAAAAATGCCTTAGAACTTCATCTTCGTTAAAGCAATTATCACAAATATAAAAAGATGCGATAGTAGTTGCTTATTTTAAAGAGGATAATTCGAAAAGATGAATAAGCAAAATAGTTTTAGTTTAACAAAGAAAGGTACCCTAATTTCTTAAATTTGCTAAAAATTTGAGTTAATTCTGGTGTGCCTTCGAAATAACTTATCAGAGTTGTGTTCTCTTATTTGCTCCCAAATGGGGTTTTCCACCCATTGACTTTTAATTGAACATTTGAACCAGACCTGAATTCCTATAAGCTGTAGACTTCTGACTTTCACCAGATAAACGAAGTGGTCCTCTATATGTTCCCCTTTTATTTATATCTACGCGACTATATTATCCGACTGTAAAAAATGAAAATTATATGAGGAGAGCGAATATGGAATGAGGCGAAGATTGCTATAAACAAAGCTATTGATGGCGCCGTTATTGTGGCGTAAAAATGCTATTGATCTGCAAAAGGTCCTGCAAGACCAAAAAGGGTTCTTGGTAAATTTTGATAGCAATTTTCAGCAGCTGCAAGTTTGGGCTATAAATTTCCATCCAACAAATTTGATAAGTGATCTTAAATTGGTTTGGCGTTAATGAAATTTTGGAATGCTTTTTTTTCTGTTAAATGTAAAAAACCCGGAGAATTTTTTGAAAAGGATGCAAAAGAAAGGAAGTATTCCCGGGTTCTGAAATCCTTAAAAGGAACATTCCTTCTCTTTTTAGTACCTACGGTTGCACGTATACCAACAGTTAAATGAAATTCAGAACCAGCAATGAATAAATTTTGTTGAAGATTTTATCTCAGACGTTCGTTTACGGCACATTGAATGAGACTTTTTATATGTCCTACGGAAACCGACTTGATTGCTGAAATATGTACATATTTTGAGTATTTTTTTCTGTTTTTTATTGTGTGTTAGAAAATTTTTTACCCACTACAAACCCGGTTGGACAAAACAAGTGAAATTGCAAATGCGGAATTTTCTTTTGGTTTTCATTTTTACAAGTACCTACTTATACTACTACTCTAAAGAACGTGAGTTCAGTTACGAGAAGGTTGAAATTTGTGGAAAGTTAACGTTCATTATTATGCTGTTTCTACCATAAAGCTTACGAAAATACTGAAAATGTTTAATAAAGAATTTTACAGTTGAGTTGAAAAAAAATTTGTGATTTCCAGCATTAATTTCATTTTGATTGCAATAGTAACAAACAGTTTTGAAACAAATTGAATTTAAAATTAAATAATAGTTTTTATGCAATACAAGTCCAGATATTACGCAAATTCTTGAATTGAAACTATAACGAAATTCCGATGTTAAGTTTCAAATTTTGCTAAAATCAAACTTTTGTATGTAAATTATAAAAAAAAATGCAATCATTCCACCCTAACGAATAGATTTGCTAAGTGAACCACACACACATGCATACTGTCACGCTATTTTTTAAGGTCTTTGGTCCTTCTAGACTTGTAGTATTCGTTAATCATTACTCTTCGTTTAAATTGTGATTATTTGACTTTCAAATGCGGAGACACATCGTAAAAGTCTGGTCTGGTGTGTCTGGTTTTTTAGGCACCTTTCTTCATTTCAACTGTATCATATTTTATTCTGCCGCGTGTGTTAATGTCATGGGGTTATGATGATCCACATTAAGGAAAACTAATTTGACAGAAAATTTATGGAGAAAATTATGTAAAGAGAATTCGTGGAGCGTACTTTTTATTTATATTAGTCACGTTTTATGGTAATCTAATCTTAGTTTGAAAAATTTAACTTCAAAGATCAAAGTGTTTGTGTTTTAAAATTAAGTTTTTAGACTTAGAGATTAGATTAGCGCGGTGATCAATGATCAGTACCTATCTTTAAAAAAGGATAATATTGTAAATATATATTGTAGGATAAGTTAATTTAAAAAAATGTTAAATTACTGATTTTACCTTAGCAATACGCGAATTATCAGATTTTCAGAATCAACTGCATTTTTTTTCTCACTAAACCAGCAAAAAAACATAATGAAACAACAGTTTTTTTTCACCTGAACATAATTAAGTTTAAAGAGTACTAACTTAAAACGAAACTCGCAAACAATTTTGCCTGTTATTCTAATTAATCGCGGAGTACCTCCTCTCGAATAAATTTCGAAAGTTCATAAGGAGCCACGATTTGTAAGCAATTCACGCTCCAGAGATCCTGTGCATGTCCTTAACGCAGGACACCTTGACCACTTGCCATCCAATTATGAAATAATGAGGTAAAATTTCTGTACTTACCCTTGGAAAATTTGCAATGTCGACTCGGTTGTGCTTCCTGAACAATGGTGCCATCGGAGCCATCTTGTGATGGATTAAAGCCATTATCGTTCTTTTATGTGAAATTCAAAGGACCTAAAACACTATACTGCTGTAATGATTTCTCGTTTGGTCTCCACTTCAAACTGTGCCGTAGGTCACAGTTATTGAGTCCTGAAGCAGTCCTCCACCCCAAAGTGGAGCTATTCCAGCCAGTTGTGCGGGACGCCCTCGACATATGTTCAACGGTCGTTCCCAGCATAATTTAGTTTAGAGTCCTTCCGTCGGCATGAATGGCATGTGAAAAGCCGTGGCGCACTTTTACGGGGGACTTGTGGGTGTAATTAATCGCACAGGAGTGAACAGCTGCTCGACTTCAATGCGTTTGCTCTGAAGGCTCCTGTGTTGGTCAAGATGACCTAGATGTCGTCTATTTCGCCGACAGGACCAAAGTTACTTTGAAAGGAACTGTTGGAAATAAGGCGCCGTTTTTTGTAAAAATTAACTAATTGCAAACGTTTTGACAGTGAATAAATACACTGCGACAAGGACTAAGGAAAAGGGTACACACACTTATGCAGTATGCAGGGGTGTGCACAGATATTCATTAATTCTTAATAAGTACTTTACGGTAATAGTTCATTAATTTTTATAATGGATCAACAGAAAGCAAAAAAATATCGACCTTTATTTATGATTAGTTTTCCTTTTTTGGATACAAATAGGACTTTAATGATTCATTGGCATAACTTAGGGCTGGAGGCCTGGAGCTGAAGGCCACTTCAGCTCGTTTTCGTCCGTTTCCTCAAGCTTCTTTAATGAAGGGATATGATATGATCGAGGGTTGGTGAAATTTCCATCGCCTTCTAATATTATTGCTTAACAGTTTTTAATTATGAGATTTTTTTGGAAATCTTAATTTGCAAAAATCCATTTTTTGTTTTAATATTATTTTCCACAATTTTCATTACGCAAATTACATTAATTAATTTCCTTTTGAATTAATTATCAAACAAATTCATTGAACAGAATAAATGAATCTATAATTTTTAGACATTTCACATTAATTAAATTTTGGAATTGTTGGAATCAATTGTTTTGAAATAAACCTGTCAAAATTTGTTAATTAATTGTGGCTGACAATACTCGAATATGTAAGCCGAATGTAATTACAAATTCTGTATAGTAATTTTTCTCCTTTTTCTGGATTCGTACAAAACACTGAATTGGAATAAAATATTAAGAGACAGCAAAAGGATACTTAGTGGATACATTTTACTGGGGAGTTGGGAATTTCCGCTTGATGGCTTTAAAAAATCCGATTTTAAGTTGAGAAAAGATTATATAAAAATTGGATAATTGCCTTAAAAGCAGCCATTGTACACATCAATTCCCAAAACGGGACCTCAACCATGAGTCGAATGCCAATTTTTTGCCACCCTTAGGACCAGGGGGCGTGTGTTCTGGGTTTCTCTGTCAGTTGTCAGTTCAGCACATTCCGTCGGCGATAATTCACTTTTACCAGTGATATGTAGAAACACTTTCAGCAGTTGCAAGTCGAAGAAGTATGGAAGAGTGTTTGATCTTGGCGCAAAGCGCTAAGGAAGAACTTGCACTAGGTGAGGATGTGACATCGCAAAATGGCTTGGAAACTGAGAGTAACATGGCACAGTTCCAGGTTGAATGCTGAAATTAAATCGTCATTGATGGAGGATTACGCCAACAGTGCACCGCCCTAGTGTACACCATGAGCTCAACATGTACACAAAACAACGTGGGAAAATATTCCTTAAACTGCACCTGATGAGGTGCAGGCAATTGTGGGCTTGTTGTGAGCTCCTCACGGAAACGCTAATACTCATATGACCGCTCACAAAAGTCGCAACGTGAAATGGGTTCACTGCTACTTGCGTAACCTCCTCGGAACACTGCAAATAATGGGATTCATGAGATTCCAGAGCATTGCTGCATCTTAACGTTGTTCCACATTAAACAGTTTGCTTTTGAAGGTACATGACAAATTAGAAATTTAAATAAGCTTTTGTTTTTTCTGGAAGCTTCAAACCATAAATTCAATTGAACGTTCTCCATTACATCTCAAATATTCTGGCTTCAAGCTTCTCTGTTATTATTTACAAGGTGTTCAAAATTAATTGGAAAATTTACAAAAAAAATTTGGAATCTTGTGAAATGTAAGTTTCAAAAGAATAAAATAGGAACAATTCATACAAGGAAAAGACGTTTTTCATATCCTAACAAATTGCTTTAAGCGAAAATTTTTTTTTTTTAAATTAAAAGGAGAATGGAGAGTTTCCGTTTATCGTCTACAAATACATTAATCTTATTGTGCTGGCATCAGAGATGTGCAAGAACTCTCAAAAACAAAAACAAACAGAGCAATTAAGCCGGAAAAAAATGTTCCAAAAGAATTCGTTTGAAAACATTTTAGTATTCCGTTGCCATAGAGAAATCTCGCACAGAAGAATATCTCCATAACACCGCGGAAGGAAAAACATGCAGAGTTGGTACATTTTCCAAAAAGTATTGACAGAAACGTATTTTGTTTATTAACAGCTCAAGGAACTTCACTACGCCTGTGTCAGCATTTACCATTTCGCACCAAAAGTCCTAACATCAGGAAAAAAACATCTGAGAGCACTCGACTTTATCCTTTTACCGTTGATAATATTCTTCGACAAAAAAACCTCCTTTTCTCCTTTAGTAGTGGAAAGCAATCGATAGTAAAGACAAAGGACGGACATTGTATGGGAAAAGCTATCAAGTCATGATTACGGGTCGAAGGACGATATTTTGCTAGCTTTCGCTAGTGCGTGAGTGGAAGTCCTTCGACGAAGACGACTGAACTTTGTTTCGATGTAGACCGTGGGGCTCAATTCATGATGAAGGAAAACATGCAGCGCGGTTGTCCTTGAAGCTGGCTCGTCTGGGCAATCCTTGATTGTACACTGTTTTCACCGTGACTACCTTATTTTGTATAGTTTTGTTGTTTTCCAAAAATTCAACTTCCTAGCTAAAAAGATTCTTGCCAAAAACATTCAGACACGTTAACCGGGCGGTTGTCCTCGACTCCTGGTTAGGCTGGTTATTGTGCGCCTTTCACTCATTCTAACAATTGATTTTCCGACATTCCAGTATTTAGAATAACAGAAACGCCTCAGCCAGACAATGTTGCCCCCGAATAATGGTATATTCCCCCAAAGGGGAGCACAACACCAAACGAGAAATAGGTTATCGATCGCGCCTACTAGGAGGAATGTGTTTCCCTAGTGTTTCAAGGATAAGATTCAGATTTCATTGCTAGCACAATAAAAAAAAAGCAATGCGGAAATGTTCCTCCAAATACCTGTAATGGCGTTAATGATCTTTACTCAATCAACACAACCCCCGCCCTCGCGACTGGATTTCGAAGGTGGAACTCATTTGCTGCATATACATAAATTCATCCAAAGTAAACACCACAATTGTTTCTACGTTTTGTACATTGTGCGTTGGGGCTACATAAATATTTGATTTCGGTTGTGGGAGCCAGAAATTTGACCACGACGTTGAGGGAAACAAGTGGTAATGATTTATTATGGTATTTGTTAGGATTCCTTCCACCTTTCACCCAACTTTTCCGGAACAAAATATCTGGATATTATGAGATGTGATTTTTCGGAGAATAAAATCGATGCGCACAAATTGAGGTTTCATGCCATTCGAATATCACGCATAACAAGGTGTAATTTGTTGTTCATGTTTTTTGTTAAACAATTTGGGAATACCGTGCAAAGTTTTTTTTTTTGTTTCTGACATGTTCGTAATTTGAAATGTATATTAGTAATTAACATTTGGTATAATATAAACAAATCACGAGAGTTTTTCTGGATTTTATTATCATTAATTGGGTGTGGTTTCGAAATTGTTTTTTATGAAAATATTGAGCACAACACAACATTTGTTTGAAATATCTTAATTATAGTGGTATAAGTTGTAAATTATAGCCTCTTATAATTTCCGTAAAATAAAACCAGTCTTTATATAGGATCAATATATTTCGGGCTATAGCCCATCATCAGGATCTATATTACAAAATACCAATACCTTTTAAAAAAAAAAATTAGTCTTTATATAGGATCAATATATTTCGGGCTATAGCCCATCATCAGGATCTATATTACAAAATACCAATACCTTTTAAAAAAAAAATTATTTTTAAATTTAACGAAAACAACAAATTACCTAGCAACTCTATCAAAACAAAATTAATATTAAAAAATTCTTTGACATTAAAAAAAACATTTAAGTTATATGAAAGTATACCTGGTATGGAAATTATGTGAGGTTATATATAACTTATACCATTAATCAAAAATTTCCGGCTATCACAAATTTTATATTTTTCATCTTAATTATAATTATAGTTGTTTAAAATCATTATCATAAGTATTTGCTCCTTTTGTATACGAATATTCACCAATTGTCAAGCAGCAATTGTATAGGCAAGTAATATAAATAATCATGTTTTTATTGTAGGAGTAAATTCTAATCTAAAGCGTACTTAAAGAGGTTTCGAAGTGTTTTTAAATGTTTCTCAATATCTTAAAACTAAACAAGTTATATTTGCGTAATCTACGAAGAAAATTTAACAATGAAATTTAATCTACACTTTCTTATACAGCACTACGATTAATAATATTTAAGAAATTGTATTTAAAAAAATATTTAGTACTTACCAGAACAACTAGTGTTTCAACGTCTTCGTATTCAGAGTGTTACTTAATCCTTTCTGGAACGCCATACAGCTGTGTTGGCTCAATGTACGATTAATGTAATATGGTCTATTTTTGAAAACTTCTTACAGATTTAGATAGATACGTAGTAAGCACACGTTGCAAACTCACAGAAGGAATCTAGAGAGATGACCATTAAGATTTCTAGTTCCTTTATAATTAATCCATTTGTTTGCTCTTGTTTTAGTTTTATAAATTGATTAAAGTTTTGCTTTCACAACGTTTAAGATTTCGTTTTCTGATCTTCATCTCTTTCGTACATTCAATATTTTTCACTTACATTTTTTTAAATTTTTTCCGTGAAATTTCAAGTTTACAAATTTACATTGTAATTGAAATTGTTTACATTTGAAAATAACATTCAACTGTAAAGTAAGTTTTTGTTATGAACTTATGGTAAACACAAACATTTATGATTTCTACATCGCAAGATTTTGATTTTTTCCTTTGTAATTTTCTTTATATTTTACAAATGGGATGTAAATTTGTGCAAAATATTTTGGTTTCGCATGTTTTTGTTTGGCAGACAAATTGTTTTTGTATTAGCATCCCAAAAAATGTCAGTAACAAATGAAAAGGGGATTTCAAATCGAAAATATTTATGCATGGCAGTGCAGCGCCTTAGCAAGGATTTATGTCGATCTTGTGGACGAACAGAAATAGAAAATTTATGAACTAAGAGAAAAGTTATGGTAAACATTGCATTAATTGTTTTATCATATCGATTGAAATTATCTAAACTCATAAAAAAATACAACCTATTCCACGAACTACGGCGAACTCTCTCTCCATCCACACAACTGTTGGCAGAGTTAAAAATAACTAAGCAAATCAAATGAATATAGTTAAAAATTATACAACGTCAGTGTCACAACACCACAATCAAAATAAATCAAAATGGGCAAATTTCAGGGACACGCACACACAAATAATATTCGCTATATTCATTTTCAAAACGCTTCTCTACGTTAAAACAACCATTCTTACTTGAATTATTTAAATTAACTTTTTAAGCAAATGAAGTTCCTTATCAATGATAGTCCAGAAAGGTTAAAGCTGTTTTTCCAAAATATTAAGAGTAAACCAAAATTTTGGGTGTATTTTGGGGTGAGGTTTTAATATGCACAGCAGAAAAGTTAAAAGTCTAAAGTTTCTGAATAAGACATAATCTCCTGAAGAATATTGGTACAATGAAAAGATTAAGTTTCAAACGATCTTTAAGGGTTAGCTCAGCACTAACAAAGATACAAAAAGCTTATATACTTGTCTTTAATACTCCCCTCATCAAAAATCAAAGGTTGCCTCCCTTCGCAAGGGCAACTAATTATAATTTGGATATCCATCTCCGAAAATTAAAGGGTTTTTAATTTGGGATTATATGAAAATATTCGAGTAAACAATTTAATTAAGGACACAAATATTGCAAAACTAAAATCTCTGGACTCCGCCTCGTCAGGAATTCAATATATTATGTGAATGTGTGTAAAATATTTAATTACATCAATAACTATTTACTTTTTCAGATTATATTCAGTAATCTCAACTCTGCAAAATTACCAGAAAATATTTACTAAATTTCAGTTTAGATATTTTGTCTGATTTCATTTTTCTGATTTCCTTTTACCATATTATATAAAACCACAACAATTGTTTACCACTCCCCACAGGATATTCTGAAAGCAATTAGTTTTAATGGTGGCTTTTTGCTACAAGTGGCGACTTGCCCACTGCAAATAATTTCTGCTTTTCACACTTTCTAAATTGTTCTCAATTTTTTTAAACCACATTTTCCCTATAAACAAATTCATAATAATGAAAAAAAAGTTAAGGCAGGAAGAATGTTTCATTTTAACTTTGTAAGCACTTCCTTTGTTGCTGTTTCAGAATGAATCAATTTAATTACTCGCCACCAAGGATTGCTGTACAAATAACAATTTTAAAATCGATAAATTTACAAATAGGAACAGAGACACACTCTCACCATTTGTTGCTGTTTATTTTCATTCCGGTTCTAGTGTTTGTGTCTTTTCTGTACATCCATATGCAATGAAAACACACTTCAAGTTCTGTACAAGTACAAGGATTGTAAACAAAGCCAGCAACTTGAGTGTCAATTTTCTAAGTCGCATATTGTTTTGTCGCGAATATTAAACACTGGAATGGCAATTATTTAAACAAAATACGAGACGCTTTCAGTGGTGCGTGTCACATCAGGGCAGAGGATATGCGTGAAAATTTATGGCCTATTCACTTGGGAATTTATTTGTTCTCTGGCTCCCTTTTCATTTCCGTTTATTCAGAAACAGCTCAGTTTAAGTGTAAACGAATGTATTCGGATTTATTTGCAAAAGTGCAGAGTGGAAATGGAAACAGAGTTCAAAACCCAAGTGGTGTTTTTGTATTATAAGGCTGAATCGGTTTCATTTCTCGTTATGATTGCAGCATAAAAATACATAATCCTTGTTGCAAACATGTAGACGTACACGTACAGTACTTATAAATAATAAACAACAATGAGTGAATGAAAGTGAAAAGAGAAATAATCCCCGACTCCTACAGACAAGTGCTCTATTGTGCTCTATTGTTTCTCCGTGATCTACATTTATTATAATTTTCTGCGACCTTAAGTTCTTTATCTAGAATGATTTTGCTCGCAAGGACACAAAATTCTTTCTCAAGCAAATGTTTTTCATGGTTAAATAGTTGTTTCATAACTATCATTTAATGTGAATGCGTTAGTATTTAATATAAAATTGTGACTTTCTTCTGTTCTCAAGACAATTAATGTACATCATGTTTATTATATCCTTCTTACCGGATTAGCGTACAAAAGAGGAGAGAAATTTTAATTGATCCTGTTACATCAATATCTACTTTGTCTGTTTCCAGAATAACATACCAAAAATTAATTGAGGATTCAAACCTTTCGTTCAGTAATCACTGCAGTTATTAACAAGATTAAAATCATCCAATTATTGTACAATATCAAACTGCGTTTGTCGTATGGTCAGTATCACTTATGCACTCAATAGTAATTGCACGTCTGCTTTCAAAATTAAGGGCCTTCACCAACTCGGCCATAGTGCAATTTATTTGGCATTGAATATGGAAATTACTGAAGTTCTATCAATGCGTGAACAATGCAAAAGCAAATGCTGGTACGCCCGCATTGAATCCAAAATGGCCTGATGAATGACTTCCCAAATGCACTTAAATTCATTGTGTCCGGTATTAATTTCCTGCACGGATCCACAATATCAAAATTACCAGTCATTTAAAATTTTAGAATAATAATAACCATTGTTATAAATTTGTTACATAAATTAGGTACTGTGGTATTGAATCAGTTTCTTAACGCTAATTGTTCGAAAGCTAATTATTATTATCGCTATAAAATAACATTTGAAGTGTTTTCAATGAAACACGATAAAATTATTTATAAATAGCATATTACATTGATCTGCCTCGAACAGAATCCAATCACATAAAAGTCGATAAATATGTCGTAGAAATGATCGTAAAGTTAACATGGAATTACTAAAATCCTATCTTGACAAAGCAAGGGATCCTTTATTTTCGGAATACTAGCGATTGAGATACCGTTATAGAATATTATGATGTAATATTGCAGCGCTTCTGCTTCCTCAAGCCTCAATGGATGTTTTGCATTATAGGTTCTGAGAATCTGACTGTGGCTGTGCATGTAAACTCCAGCTTAACGATTTTTTTTTCCTTCATCCTCGTCCCATGTTTGATATTTGAAGGAAGAAAGTATGAACCCTTTCACGAAATTCAAATAAATCCGCAATTTGCGTTTGAGTTTTTTTTCTGTACGGAAAAACATTTTCAATTACCGTTTGATTTGATGGCAACCGTAAAATTTCATCGTATTCAAATAAAAGTTAGAGAAATTTGTTTTCGTTGAGATTGATAATCTTGGTTGTCACTGTTTACCTCAAGGCAATTTGCGTTGTATCCTTCGTCAAACTGCAAATGAAATTCCCTAAGTGTGAATTTGAGTTCATCCTGGGGGCATACTAAGCGTTGAAGTCAAGATCCATTTAGATACCTTTGATAAAAACGGAACAGGGAAGTAAAGACTAAAGGTACTGGGTTGGGAGGGGGGACTTTTAAAGAATGGATTCCACTTATTGTGAAGATGACAGGCAAAGTTTTTGCGTAGCAGATTTCATTGTTCAATCTGAACATATCCAATTAACTTTGCGATCAAAACTTAACAGTATATAGTACCATTTTGATGAGTTTCAAAAGATTAAACAAGTGAAAACTTATATTATAAAAAAGTTTCAAGGAAGACTTTACTTAGATTTTTATAGATAATAGACCAAAAACCTTTTAATTCAGAATATCTCAAGTAAAGAACAACCTAAAGAACATATCAAAGAAAATGACAACTTTTTATTTCTTTCTGCAGATGAAGGCTCTTATAAAAACTTTTTATCTGGAATGGATATGGATACCTTTTGGAGCTGCCTCGAATCAATAATTTCAAAAACGACCAATTTAATTATACGGAAAAAGTTCACGACTGTTTTACATGAACGGACCACAATATTGTCCACCTCAGGTTTTGGAAACTGCTGCCAAATTTGGATGGAAAATAAATACTACCCAGAGAAGAAAATTTTTTTTGGTTTTCATCAATTTCTTTTTAAGGATATATTCCAATTTTTTTCTTCTTTACTCTTATATAGAACAAATACGAATGCCTTTAGCTCTAAATCGGGTGTGTGTATTCCACAACTTGTGTGGTGTGGTGACTTAAAGGATTTATCTAGCCCCATGCCCCCATCCTAATTAAATTCAGATCCAGGTACGAAGTCATGCAAGAGACATCAAAAAAGAGCAAAACAAATTTAATTACGGTAATCATTATTTTCTATGAGAAATAAATTGAGAAAATAAACGCGAATACCAATCGCGAATAGCGATAAGAATTGGAGCGACGGGTATTGAAGAGTCATTAACTGCTGATAGATTTTCCACTTCCAGAATGGGGGAATTCTTGTTTTCCGCGGCTCCCTCCTGGTGTGTGATTGACATACTCGCAAACAGGTGACAGTTGACAGTCTTTTGATAATTTCCAGGCCGTTCAATACTCATAATGGAAGACACGCAGGCATGATTTGCATGTTTTGGCCCTTTTCGAAATAACGATTTTTGTAGAAAGTAGATGAAGTCAGCAGATAAATAATTTTAAAAACAATTCAGATTAGTTTTTGCAGAGAAAATGTTTTGTATAATTTTGTTTAATTAGTGGTATGTATTTATTGCAAAATTCACGTAAATAATGCAAATCCAGAACGCTATACTTCAGAAGGAATGTGAGGTACTAATAAATGTATTATGCACCAGAGATATTTGTTTGTATTTCCTAGTAAATCAGAATTTTCCAATTTTTTTAGAAAAACCGTACTTGAAAAAAGGTTTAAAAATATCTATAATTAATTGGAAAAGTATAATTATCTTTTCTACATTCAATCCTTTTGACAGAAATCTGTTCCTTCTTAGAACCTGAGATTCATTGAATAATTCAATAATTTGTTATACAAATAACAAACTTCTTCTCTATTTAGTATTTACAGAACACAAATATGTACCTATTTAAATCCATTTAAATTCACAAAACGTAAATAAGTCTGCTCATTGGCATCAGTAAGCAATTTCCAACTTTGGCAAACAAAGTCAATTCGAATCTGTTCTCATCTCGAAACAAAAATAAGTCCTTCATTCTATCCTTGTCACGGATCACACTTTACACCTTCCAACAAATTTGAGGGCATTTAAGCACTTGTCATAAGCCTCAACTCTCACAAAAGCTACTCATTCTCTCCGTAAAATTAAGTTTAATTGCAAAACAAAATATCCTCGAAAGACTAAAGGTGATCCTCCTCCCATCCTGCTATCAACGAACTTTCACTGATTATAACAGCGCTTTGACAATATCCTCTAGAAAACAAAGTATCCTTGGCAGATTCATTCTATTAACCAACAAAATGTCAGAAAAACATGCTTTACGAGGTTACGACACGACAATACGAGGAACAGCACGTTCACTCGACACATGATATGCTCTTATCGCGATATTCCTTTTAATTAGATCTCTATTAAAAGCACTCTTCGAGTGCTTCCCG
The DNA here is from genome assembly GCA_963082835.1 of Leptogaster cylindrica. Lineage (NCBI taxonomy): Eukaryota > Metazoa > Arthropoda > Insecta > Diptera > Asilidae > Leptogaster > Leptogaster cylindrica. Next base: position 2,846,745 of record OY720105.1, on the reverse strand, counting down.
TCCCTTCCGGTAGAGATGCTTGAATGACGGAGATTCCCAAACAACGAGTCCAAGGCACAACCGAGCATTGTATATATAAATAAGACTGGTGGTGATACAAATTTGGTACGATTGGTGACAAGATGTTCCTTTTGATTTAATAACCGGCAGATATCTGAATTCATGACCATAATTCTCAGCAGAAATATGCTTTTTGTTGTTCGAAATGTTTAGAGTTTCAAGAAGGGAGCGTAATCCTTTTGTGTACCACAAATATTACTGCTTTTTGATGCTGCTTCCAAGTTCCATGTGAATATATAAAATGTGGATGTTTTGGGTGGAAGATGTCGTTATACAGACATCTGAAAGTTGTTGAAGTGATGGGTCCTGATTAAGTTTGAGTTATTAAAAGCAAATGTCTTGGACAGATATGTTTTTGTAATGTTGTAACAACTGTTGTAAAACTATCCACAGCACATGTAATTTACCAAACTGTTTTTGTACAGAAATGCACGATTGCACGAAACAAATGCTCCATCAGCGACAGAAACGGAGTTTGCATAGAGAATGATCAATTTTGGATGTTTCATTTACAATAGAATATAATAAATTTGAAGGCATTATTCTTTGTGTGCACTATCTAAAGCTCAGCTTCGGTGTGATCTTCGATATAAATGGATAATGATGTGTAATGTATGTACTCCATTTTGCAAGTAAGGGTTTCAAAATAATTGTTTTCAGTTTAAAAAAAATAAATCATGGTTTTGTAAATATTTAAGAAAAACTATTTTTTGCAAAAGTAATTTTTTAATTTTATATTCACAATTCGAAAATGAATTTGTGTTCTAAAAACATTTATTACTTAGCAATATTGTTTAGGTATACAATATTATGCACTCAAACGAAAAAAATCGCAATTTGATTTCATGCTTGAAAAGAAAAAAGCTACTTTTAAAAAATTAAAAACCATTTTGTAATGTAAGTAAAATTTATTTCAATTCCTAGAAATGCATTCACACGAGCTGTGAATGTAATTTTATTTGAAACTTTATCAATTTATTTTGAAATTTCCAACTTTACAACATGCATTGTTCCTTGTGCATTTTGCGGCAGCGTAATAATGTTTTGATATTATATTAACAGTAAAGTTTAACATGAGTTGAGCATTGTAAAAACTTTTCATGGATTGCATATTTTACTTCTTAGAAAATAGAATTTGTTCTCAGGTGGGCAGATATCCAAAATAGATAGAAGTAAATATTTGATACTAGTTATTGAATTTGATACAACACAAGTTTTTGTTAACAATGTCCATAAGTAACTAGAATTTTCATTAAATTATAACACCATTGATATAGGTAAAACAATTACTCAAGGACATGAATATTGAATATTTTATTTTATTGACATTATAGCAGTTTTCAAAAAAAAAAAAATTTCCTAAAATTTTGCGATTAACATTTTTGACATTATTTTGCAAACTTCTTTAAATATTTTGAAAACTTTCAAAACTAGAAAAAGTAATTGAAAAATGTGTTCCTGATTTTCGTTCTTCTGGCAACTTTTTAGAAATCAAAAACTTTTATTCATTTTTATTAACAATTCAATAATTGGAGAGGTTTCGATACTATATCTTTTGCATCTTTTTCAACAACGAAAAATAATATAATTGTATTCGCAGGTAAATGCAGCAAACTATTATCTTTTATGAATGCGCTTTGAAAATTACCTCGCATTTCCAGAAAGTTTGCATGCTAAAATTGAATTCATGTACAACAATGGAGTAACCTCCCTCCCCCTTCGATGCAGTTCCCAAAAAAACCCAAAGTTTAATGTTAACTAATCAATGAAATATTTTTGCTCGGCCTGTCCTTCCAGGCTCTTCCTTTTAAAAACTTCTCCATCTGAATTTCAAGAAACAAACAAAAGCAAACAAGGACCCTCGACAACTTTTGAAAAGTAGGTAAGGATTTTAGCGAGGGGAAAGGATATTTTACTCTTTTCTGCAACAAATGAAAGCAAACAAAGTAAACAAAATGTCTATTGTGAGTGGATCCACAATAGTTACCATTAAAGCTCTTACGTTGAGAGTTATCATCCTTCAATTTTACCGTCTTGCTCCCTTTTAAACTGCTTCAACGACAACGATATTTTCGTGACAGAGAAAACTCGGTAATATTTTTATGTTTATTTTTGAAAAAAAAAAAAACAAAAAAAAACTAGGAAAACAAGAACAAAAAGGAGCACTTGCACTGGAAATCACTCACAAGACTGCAAACAAGTCCATTTAATATTAGACATTGAATCGCACTTCTTCTTTTTTATTGGGAGCATATGCAGTGATGGAACCAGATTTTTAAATAAAATGGCAAACGCTTAAAAGGTCCCCACTGAGCTCTGTACGACGTCGTCGAAAGGAGTTCTACGTGCACTGGTTTTGAGGTATAGAATCGCACTGTAATCTCCATCAAGTGAATGAAATATTGAAAAGAAGGCTTCCTTTTATTACTTCACCTTATGCGATTCATTCTCGAGAACGAACGAGGCGAATCAAAAATTGATTCTCAGCACACTGAAAAGGAAGCACCTTCCTGCAGAAGGATTAACGAATTATTCTGGGGACTTCAATCGTCGACTGTGATTAGATATTGGACGGAACAGGTGTAATCAATTACCGTTCAATTTCAGCTCTATTAATTGCACGAAATCATTTCCGTCATTGCGGTGACTTTCCTTCAAAAGAAACCGCCCAGATGCACCCATTCACAATATTAATAATTAATGTAAATGGTTTGCCGCAATATAACAATATTGAATGTGATGCGAAAAATCTAATAAAATTAATAATGCAAATTGTTGTACAAGATTCCAACATTGGCCAAAGTTATAACGCGGATTAAAAGTTTGAAGAATACTCGTATTTTTAAAAGCTAATTATTTTCAGAGACATGTAAATAATAAATTTGTTATTAATATACATATTTATTTTTTTTACATAAATGACCTTGTAGAATCGAATCTTTTATTAAATTAGTCCAATGAAAATAGATTAATTTTATGTATAAGTCTCATTTGTATATTTTATAATATTGCAGGACATTCCAACAAATTATATATACTATACGTTTCTATGTTTGTGTTGTACTATATGCAATTAAACTTTGCCAACATTTTTTAAATTCATATTTTTTTGGAAAATATTTATTGATTGAGTTTATAAAAACGAAAATGTCTTCAAATTGTTTTTCAACAATAAATGGGTTTTTTTACAACTCGAAACAAATAATATGTTTTAAATTATTTTTCAGTGAGTAAATTTACAATGATTGTTTTCTATTAAAAGAATTTCACATGTACTGTTTTTTTCCAAAATCCAGACGAATATTTTTGAATACAGCTTGAAAACGCATTTCATTATATTTTATGGACAGTTAAAAAACACAGGTTGCCGTAATTTCAAATAACTTGCAAATGAATATCGTTTCCTGTTCCTTTCCATGATATTACATATTTTCCAGCTAAAAAGGACGCACCGCAGCTGATGCCTACGGATGCCACAGCCAGGCCCCAGCCACCCTCCCTCTGAATTGACTGCCTTGAATCAACGGACAACGAGGGCTTGGAAAAACAAAAAGTCAAGAAATTTTTTCCCACAAAGCTTACTATAGGTATGTGGGCAGTGGAAAATTGCTCCTGGCATTTCTGAAATTGCATTTTTAATCCTTTAATAAAAGAAAACTCAAATTTCATGGTCTTTTGTGAAGGAAATCATCATTGTTATTTGACTTAAGTTTGAGCCCATTTCACAAATGAAATTTTCGCTATAATAATTGCGAGATTGTTCAAGTAACGAGCACAGATTCCATTTCAAACAATACGTGAAGCAGAATAATCTAATTACGGGCATGACTTTTATTGTAAGTGTGTTTTTTTACAGCTTGAGTTAGGTTTGTTTACATTTTTCAGCAGCATGAAATGAAATTCACACATTTTCAAGAAAATCCTTTATCTTTTGTTTGTTGTAGAACAAGAGTGAGTTTTTCTTTTATTTAATTTTGCACTAAGCATTAAGATAAAAGAAAATCTCATCCCATTTATAGAGGCGAAAGCATATTTTTTGGAAAATGTCTTAAGTAAATATTTTTGCATATAATTTTTTTTTGTATTGCTAACCCTTTCTCAATGAGTTTTTCATTGGTTTTCTAAATAAGGGTTAGTGAAACTCCATCGGTTTTCTGCTGATGCATCATCGTTGGTACGAAAGTAGAACTATTGATTTTGTCTTCATTTTGTTTGTTTCATTTCAATCCATTATCCAAGTGATTAAAAATAAAATCGCCATCTGCTCACATTGACTTCACGTGCCATATTGAATTCAATTTTTTGCGCTAGCCATATATAAAATCTCCATTCTCATTTTAATATGTGGAAAACATTTAAGCAAAATTCACAAGGTTGCTGATAATTAATTAAAACAACATATTTTTCAACAATGGAGATATAAGAAAAGAAATTTTAAAAAAAAGCTTCATAATGAAGATCAAAAAGTAGAAGATACCATCTCAAAAATATGTCCCAGTAAACTGAGTCCTTGTCTAGTTTATAAAGCTACCACTCAATAGCTTCGAGGGACTTAAGCATGCACTACTCAAACTCAAGGACTCCACCAACAGCATTTGCAGGAAGCTGAAGAACATCAACTGCAAGCAGGGAAATTTAAAAAAAAATGGAAAAGAATCTACATAGTAGTCTTTTTTCAGGAACAAAAAATAATATATATGAGAAAGCAATGATACAGAAAGGGGACATGAATTAAAACCACACAAAAATGTGGAAATGAAGTTTTCCAGAATTGATTGTCCTTTAAATTGAGTACAAAGATATAATTTATTAGACAGCAGGTATGAGGAGCAACTCTTTGTGTTCAGCATGCATTTTAGCAATATTGCGACGATTCTTCTCGGAAGCAATCCAATGAAACCAAGGAGACTACACAGGATGTCTCTATGAGGAAATCCCGATGGTTATCCAACTGTCAATATCGTAATCAGAAATCAGATGTTGAGGGCTGACACAATGAAGGAGGAATACTATATACTGTGTGAGTGTAGCTCGAACGAAGGTAAAGAAATATAGTATATATCTAGTTGAGCATAGCTCTGCACACTATGTAACACACCTTGATCCTTGTGGAGCACAATTACATATCCATTTCAAAATAAAATATAAAAAATAAAAACCTTGCGTAGTGTAGAATGAGCTCATCTCTAATTTAACACCAGTGCTTGTCCAATTGTTTTGTATACTGGATTTTACTTATTTAAAGCAAATTGGATGAAATTTTTGTTTAATTTGTTATACACTATAAGGAATAAACATACTAAACAACCTCTTTTATTTCGTGCTCCTGTTCATTGGGTGCAACGCAAACTCCTTTTGTGTCCAATAGAAGATCTAATTTGCGACTTTCGGTCTATGTATGCGGGTGCTCCGTGCGTACAACCGTGATTTTCTTATCACTATGAAATAGCATTGAATTCACCGACACTATGTACAGGGACAAAGGTGTGACAAATGCTAGACTTTCTGAATCTAGTACACATTTACACAATCACCCAAGTTTAGAAGGAGATCTTGTTTTTAATGATGCTGATTTTTCGCCTCGTCACACTGCACTCTAAGGCGGTGAGTCCTTTCAACATTGCACCTTCTTGTGTACTTAATAAATAATCAGACAGATCTACAGAAACGGACACTCCGAACATTTGATATCAAACGGAAATTGAATTTCACTGACTGCACTATTTTAACAATTCGCACACACTTCACTATCGCAACAGTTAGTTATTACCAAAAGAGTACACCAATTCACCAATCCGTTTCGCCCGTTGTAATTAAAGTAATCACACTTAGGAACGTTCGTGACACAAAATGTATGTCGAGCACTTAATTTCTTTTCGACGGTGGCAATCACAACTGTGAAGTAAAATGCAGAGAAGAATCGCTTAAATATGATATCTTAATAATCCACCAACTGGAGTAACAACAGCAATAACAACAACAACGACGACAACAGCAATAACGTTGCAGAAAGAAGGAAAGATTCTTTACAGAGAGAACGCGGAGTTTTGCACGACGGTGTTCACAGGTGTAGTACGAAGTCGAGTATTTGAGGATAATCAACCGAACTCTAACTAAAAAAACACAGATTTTAGGGTGTAAAAGAGAGAGATTGAGAGTAAGAATGAAAAGAAGAACGATATTGTTCGTTATAATATTTGCAATTAATTTAATATACTTTTTTCTTTACTTCTTTCTCGATAATCGAGTTTATTTTGCAGAATTTTATTTACAATAAATTAAGAAAGAATTTTTGCTAACGTTAAACACCCATCGACTCGGAAAAAGTTCTTCTGATAACGCGACTTCAGAAAAACCATGTTAGCCACCCCCCAAAAATCCTGTGCAAGTGTTTGCTCTTTTGCAAAGTTGACTTGGGGTAAAGTGGCGCTTGGAGAATTGTGGGAGTAATTTCGTAGATTCATCATACAGGGGGTTTTTAGTGGATCTGTGTTGCCAGATTCAATTTTCAATGGGATATTATTCTCTCCCACTTTTTTTTCTCTATATACCGTTCTACAGGTGTGACTGTTATTTACGGAAGTTAAACGATATACCTTATTGGTACTAGGTACATTTTTTCCCATTTCATCCAAATTAAAATATATCGATTGAAAATAAATAATTTATTAAATATTACAATGTAAATATAATACTATGTTAAACTTTTGTTAAGAATTTTAGAAGAGGGTCTTGTATCATTTTGTCACCGTCCTTCAAATGTAGAACAACAAAACGATTTTTAATGATCGGCCTGTTAGAATCCTTAGAATCATTTTCTCCGTTTTGAACTTCCTTTATGACATCAGTCTTCTGCTCATCGTCTGTAGAAACTTCTTGATTAGGCTTCGTTTCACTTTCAGAACTGTTTTCGAAATCTCGCTTATCTCTGGAGGGCAAGATCACTTCAATTATTTTATCATGTTCTGAGAGGTGAGTTTCCTTTAGTTTATATTTTCCAGATTCAAATAAATGCAGGGGATGATCTAATTCTTTGTGATCTTCATACTTTGCTGGAATAATGCCTCTATCTGGAGTTTGTGGCTTCGAAATAGACTCTTCAACTTTGCTTACCATTTTTGCCATCTTTGGTGAACTGGTGGGCTTGAAAATTTCAACCAAATCGTTATTATCTGTTTTATTTTTCTTCATTTCCAAATTAACGGTAATCATGAGCTCAGAGAGATCATGGGGATCTACTGCAGAATCTTCATAGGGCACATGGTCGTTGTGATAAATTAAATTCCTAAAGTTAACATGCTCCGGTATTCCTGATTTATGATAGTTGACAACATCCACTTTGGCAGTGGCTTCTGGAATTGAATTTACTACAACTTTGTGTCCTGAGTTGCTCCACTCGGTCATTGTAGCAGGAGAGTGAGCACAGTTGGCCTCATGAAGGACCTCTTTTTCATAAACCGATCCTGAATCATAGTCCTCCTTATCGTGATGTTTGTGCGTGTTTATGTACTTCTTCCATAATTTGTCATGATTTGGTTGAACTCTTATGTTATAGACATTGGGAGGATCAGGAGTGAGCTCGGTTCGGTAGTGAACTGGATAAAGAGGCTCACGTTTGTAACTGTTGTAATTTCGATTGACGCCATGATTGTTGTAAAAATGCTGACTAAAATAAGAGTTTCTATATTAGCAGGAAATTCAATTATAATTAATTTAAAGTTTTTCCATTACCTGTGGTGATTATAACTGGCCAAAACTGTCTCGCCGTAAATCGCAATTAACAAACAAAAAACGGACTTCATAATGCAAATATTACGAAAGATAATCAAATTTCCAATGAATTGTTGTACGAAATGTGATCGCTGTGAGATTGTTGTCAACTGTCCAAGAGGTTCACTTTTATGCAGTATATCTACTTTCATTTTACCATTTTGTAATCGCCAAATATCACGTGCAATTTGTTTTGGCTTTGACTGCTGCGATGGCCACGTGAGGTTGGTGCAGCGACCTCAGAGTTTTCAGTTGTTTCTTCACATATCTTTGGTGAAAAAACTGTTGTAGTCAAACGCACAAGCCATTTACCGGCGAAATAAAACAATAACTACTAATGGGTAAATTAAATGCGATCTTATAATGAGCATTTAAATTTTTTTGAGCTTTAACGAGCACACGAACTTCATGGTAAAAATAGTGCGGTATGCAAATATTTTTGATGCGAAGTAATTCAAGTTCAGATTCAAGGTCCCCGAATCTTTTCGAAAATTTGCTTATGTAGTTCAAAAATCATGCATTTAGTTTACGTGCATTCATAATTACTTTGATTACACAAAGAATGATGAATGAAAATATTCATTAACTTTTTTATTTCTTGTCTTAACATTTTGTCGAAAAATTACAATTGTAGATAGTAATACAGTGTTATGAAAATTATTATCAATAAATCCAAATCATTTAACCCTTGCAAAAGAAATATATGAATGCATTTTAAAAATGTCCTTTGAATATCCTTTTTCCATCAACAAATCTGGTAACATGTCTAAAATCGGCTCTCATTGGAAAAACGTGCTTCTCCTTAGGGGGAGTTCAATGCTCTCTTTTAAACAAATTCAATCACTTTGACTGAAATATCTACAAAGTAAATACTTATCAACGATTTTATCAAATACCAAATATAATAATAAATCCTTTAAGACGTTTCGGAACTATATAAAAAACTCTGAGCTTTTGCTTATTTTCTGCAGGAATATAATTATATATTTGAAGGAAAACTGGAGACTGAATGTGTGGAAAAATACGTTAAAACAGAAAATTTTGAAATATAAGTTATCGTTCGGATTTTAAAAGTGTTCGGAGAGGTAAAGTAAGGAGAGAGAAAGCAAATGGAATTTTTACGCAGCCACACTGGATTCTGTGCCAAGTAGAAAAATTTAAACTTCTCTATGGATTCCGAAAAATATTACTCAGAGCCTCAGAAGCAATGTTCGAAAGGAGAGTTGACGATACCCCGAGCATGTAGTATACGTTTAGGTGCTCTGTTTCTTGCGGAAGGATATCAAGGAGAGAATGCCACGATTGGAGCTTTTCAATATAGACGAAAACGGGGAAAGGGACTTCGTTAAAGTTGCTTCCATTGCTCATTTCTACAATCTTCATAGTTATCATCATTTGTAATTTTTATGCTCATGCTCCTGAGTCCTGTCAGTTGTCGCGGTGAGGTCTGTCAGCAGTGTTGGATGATACGAAGGGTTATGGTGGGGTTCCATGGAAATTACAATTGTACATAACTAAGACTCCATCCAAAATCCACTGACTTGAGTCCATTGATTTCGGTAAAATTTTCTCAATTGTTCTCTCAACATCAAGCATACAACTTTCTCCAGGGAAACTACATTTAGTCATGTAGAGAAAGCATTGCTTCCGTTTTCTGAACTTTTTCTCGCTGAAAGCACGTGCCCCTGCACTAATTTAGATTCAAGACTAAAAATGAGCATCCACGAGGATGCTGGAGACTAGGATACTCTCTCAATCCACGACCAGATAACGCCCTTATTCGCACTCCGCGTATCAACTCTCCATGACTGTTACGCAAATTATATGTCGGGTGATTAAGGGACGATCCTTTTCAAAAAACTGTTGCTAATGGCAATAATGAATAATTTTGTTGTTTTCTATATTTTTGCATTATTTACGAGTCTTCATTTATTTTTACAATTGTTTTTTCTTTATATTACTCGTAAATCAGCATAAATTCTCGCAATTCCAAGAACATATAATAATTTAACGCAACGCCGCACCACTTGAATTACAACGCCGCAAAATTTTATAGTCATTTATTGAAACCTTTAAAATATGATGCAGAAAATAGTTCAGTTTTTCGAAAAAAGTGTATCGATAATATACTAATTTCGTTTACCAACCTTAATCATACACATAATTTACATAATTTATATAATTTACATTGCTTTTTTGCTTGTTTACTTCCACTTAAAATCCAATTTAATTGAATGTGTTTTGTAATGGAATTGCCTAGGCCTAGGGAATTCCAGTCTTGTTGATGCATGCCACTAAATGCAGGATGCCAGAGGTTAAACGCATTGCATGACAACGGAAGTGTAGCGTCCTCTCAGAATTAAATCCGATTTCATGAAGGCTGTAAGTACTCGGAGAGTCAATAATATCCCTTCCGGTTCTAGCTTTTTGCTAATTGAGTCATTTCAACAACTTGCTGATATGATTTTAAACTGGCTGCCATTAGGATAATGTTGCTTGTGTGCATTATGAAAAGTCCGAAGCTGAAAGCTGAATATTTTTACATGGCTTTGTGGATCCCATGAAAATGTATGAGCTGAGCATGCAATGGAAATAGAATTACTTTAGTTTAGCACTCAAAACACTCGCATGACAAAATGTATTCATGGAATATTTTAATAAAGTTGCCGTTGACGATAACAAAAAATTTTCACAGTTTCTGTTCCATTGCATGCGGTCGTCAATATCAAGAGCGCTATGTTAATGCAAGCCAAAAGGATTTATTGCCGCATAAAAGAAGCTGGTGGAATAAATACATCGCATTTGTCTTGACCATCGGATAAAAAATTAATGACACACCGAAGCAACAGTTCAATGCAAACTGATGATACGGTCGTGGTCCTCCTTGGCAATTCTCATCCAAAATTAAAGGTCCTTTAAAGTGCCACAGCCTGAAGGGAGGACACTGTAGCCTGAAAGTTATCTGGAAACGGGCCAAAGTGATACCGAACCAAAATTTCTGGCACACCGCCAATAATTGGATGAGGTCCTATAATATCAGCCCCTATTAGGCAGCGGAAATTAATTGGGGGCAGGACTTTAATAACAATTGGGTTCAGATCTGCTCGCGTTCCTTGTATCTACTTATGACTTTATTTACTTACACGCTGCGGAATAATGTAATTGCAAAGAGGTTAATCAGATTTTAAATTGGGATCTGTTGCAGAAATAAAAATAAGTTGTCAGAATGATTTGCATACATTAGTTCATGCATCGATTAAAGAAGTAATTTAAAGTATATAAACGTTTTAATATTGAGAGTGAAATTAACGCAAAATCAAAATATTTCTAAAATTGTTAGCGAGTTTTTTATGGTAAAACTATTAATTTATTAATAAGTCCAAAAATTTTCAAACACAATTTGAATGTACTCAAATTTAAAAAAAAAACTTATCATAAAAGAGTGACCTAGATTCAAATAAAAGTTGAAAGAACCATCGTGAAATAATTCCATGTGACCTCATAAAAAGTTTTCGATAATGTTCATCTGAAAAAAAATTTTTTTCGGTCATATTAACAGTTGGAAACTCACAATCAGACCACTAAAGAATAAACATAATAATGGCAACTGTGGAGAAAAAGTAAACAGACAAAATAAAAATCAATCAAAGCAACAAGCCACAAAATTGGCATTTCAGTAGTTTGGCAATAATCTCGTGTAAAATTGTTATGTTTTCTAAAAGCATGTAAAATTAAAACGAAAGATATTAAATTATATCAAAATTGCAATATATTTGAAATTGTATCGATAAAAAAATTGTTTACGGCAAAATTATGGGAAATGTGTCTTTGAAAGCAGCTGCACTTAAGCCATTTCCGGAATCATGGTAAGTAGGACACTTTTTAACTCATTTCTTCGGTTTTGACTTTAATTTTTGAAAATTTTTTGATTGCTGAATTTCACTTGGTGGACAAATGACATAGACAACATATTATTTTTATTCATTGATCAATTTTTAAGAACATTCTACCAGCAGAAGTTTTCCTGCTTCCCGATGAAATCAGAAACAATCGCCCATTGGAAATCCACCCAAATTGTTAAGAGGAGTTCACCAAAATAAGATCATAAAAAAACTGAATTTAACTCTGAAACATTGTTTTTAATTCACACTCAAAATAAATAATAGCGGTATAAAAATGTCCTATTCACAAATGCCTAAACTAAGCCACGTCCGTTAATTCAGTAGAAGGGATAAATCCATTGTGGCACGGGTTCCGAGTAAGCTCCAGCGTAAGGGGGTGGGCCGTAAGATGGTGGTTGAGCTCCGCAAGGAACAGGCGCCACTGAAGGTTGACAGCTGAACAGCAGATTCTTGGCGCAAGGCATCGTTGGTGCAGGTGCTGGATAAGTGTAGGTCATCGGAGGTCCTGGTGCAGGTGCGTACGACGGCTTCATGGGAGGAGGATAAGCAGCCTTCCTGTATCTCACTGTATCTTGAGCAGCTTCATGGTCCACAGCACTGTCCTTGAGATCCTCTGGACTCTCCACTGGAGCAGCGAGTATTGAGGTGAATGCGGTAACAACTAGGAATGCAACTAGGAAGCACTTCATTTTGGACGGAATCGGTTTAGTTAACGTTAAAAATTTTAAAAGTACACTGACAATGGTAACTAATTCAACTAGAACTTTTATACATAAAAATTGGAAACACAGCGAATTTGGCAATTAGCACAAGTACTTTGCCCAACAAGTGCTGTGCGCAGGCTTCTTGAGCAACGCACGCGGTTATGATGGCATTTTGTGATCCACTTTCAGTAAATTTTCTGGCTGCGTAAAGAAATTTTTTGTAATTAGATTCTCTTTCGAAATGTTGTTTAATGATATTTTAACACAAACATGTTGTAACTGTATTTTATTTTTTTTTCACATTTTCCTCTCAAGTGACTTTTTTGTTGCAAAACTTAATTCTTTGATATTAGTTTTTACTACTAATACAAACATTTCGAATTTATGTACGAAAAAATTAAAATTTTTTTAAATAATTAAGTTCACAAAATCTAAGTTAAACTTAAATTTACTTTGCGGATTGCCTTAAACCGGAAAACAATATACATTTCCTGTCATTGCAAAAAACACAATTCAAATTTTTGAGGATAGATATACACGAAAACAGTTCGCATGGATTTGCATTTTGTGGAAATTAATTCAGACAAAATTGCTTGAAGTTTCCACCACAAATTTCAACTAAACGTTCGAAATGAAATTGGTTCTCACATTTGTGGGAATTTTCATAGTGAAATTTCTCCCTGTGTTTGAATGCGATTTATTTGTGGAGGTTCCGGAAATTCGCATGCAAAAAATCTGAGTATTGCACTTGCAGTATACCACCAAACAGCCGCAGAAAATCGTAAACCGGGTATATACCAATGAACGAAAATCCCGAGTCCGGTCCCACGAGAAATCTCTGTCCCACGCATTTGGAGTGGCCCTGCGGGGATGCCACTAACAAACCCGATAACAATCACAGAACCACGTTGCGAGGAAAATCCAAATGCGTACTGGGAGCCTTCCTACATCCCCTCAATACCGCCCATTCGGGTACAGAAAATTTCTGTACTTGGTCCCGCTGGGATTAATTAAAAAAGTAGTCAATATACGTCGCTTTAAAAAATATCCTTTGGAAACCAACGATTTTTCCGTTGTAATTAGACTTTAGTCGTATGGGAAAACAGAATTGTTTAGTGGCATTTAGATGTTTTTTAAAGCATTAAAGTAAGGGAGTTCTTTTTAGTATCACATAGTGTTATATCATAGAAAAATAATTTTATGTTTCAATTGTTTTTGTTATTAATATTGAAGTGTGTTTTCCGGAACGTCTCAACAATATTTTTGCCACAAATTTACAACTGCATTTGAGTGAAAAAATTTGCTTAAAAATAAGAAGAGTAAAAATCAATAAATAAAGTGCAGTAAAAGAAACTGTTACAAGCATAGCAGAACCAAGCTAATATATTATATACAATAAGAGGTGTTTCGGCGTTTTATATGCAGGACTCCATGCATGGCAGGACTGAGGAGTGAGGACTGGTGTGCCAGCCAGGGAGCGGATGAATAGTTGATTTTTTTGTGCAAGCAACCATGCGAGCAGGTGATAGCGACGTGCACAAAGACCGGCAGATCGTCGTGCACATCCTGGAAGTGTCCTTGATAGAGCACATTCATGAGGTTGGATTTTGACATTGCACATTTGGAAACTTATTCCAGCAGTGGGCCATAGATTGGCATGCGAACTCAGACTTCAGAGCCGGACATCAGAATCCCATTTTATGGAAACATCACAGGTAAAGCATATCCTGGCTGAGGCAAGACAGGAGGTTCTTCTGAATTTGCATAGTGCATATGTATGTATATATTCTATATCCACCTGAATTGATTACTTCGAGTATATTGCTACACCAGAAAGTCCTTTTCATCTAAACCCAGCTGACGTTCCTTATTTCCTTTGTATCCTGTGCTTTTTCCCGGTGGGATCAGCAGTTTCAGTTTACCTTTTCCTGTACTTAAAATTGCTGGAATTGCAACAAAAATAACAACCATTTTGACCATTTATTACATTTGCGGTATTATTTTACAAATCTACATTAAATTTGTTGTGATTTTTTTTTTTTAAATATTATTTGTACGTAGTCGGAATCTCTATAGTTTTTTTTATATAAAATTATAATTTTCTGGTAATATGTAATTATAAAACTCATCGAATCATTGCAGCAAATCTGCATGTTTTGCACTCCGTCGAATGCGTAGCACTGGAATTTGGGTTCAACAAGTGTACCTAATTGCAAACGTGAACAAAGTTCATACGTTTACTCAATAAACAACGTGACAAACCGTTGCATATTGTGTGCAAATTATTGCAAAACAATTTGTTATTCATCAACAAAACAACGTCGACTTCAGCAATACCTTGAATGTTACTGAATGTTACCATCTGCCCGTGATTGCTAATGTTTCTTAATTAAAAAATGAAATTCATTCAAAATTTTTTTGCCCCAATTTATTCATTTCCAATAGCAAGCAGAATATCGTTATTTTTAATACATGTGTTTCACGTGTTTCTCGCTGGAAAAATATTGTAATTTAATTGCAGAAGCACGTGTTAACTGAACGTTTGACTTTTAATGTTAAATTGCCCTTTTTCTGGTTTTCAGAATAATTTACACCAACATCAAATTGTTTGTTTCGGATTTATTTTCAAAGCCACAAATATTTGAGCATATCTTAGCAATTTTCCAGAAGTCAGTAGAATAATGCATTGGGTCCACTCAGTAAAAAAATATTCCCTGAATTCACTGACCAGAGAGAGAAACCGTTTCAAATTGCAGCAGTTTTAGAAAAAAATTACATCATGAGTGGTATATGCCAATATAAAGTTAGTGTGAAATTATGAAAAAGCAATTCGCCATGACAAATAACAAATAGAACACATTCTTTTAACAGAATTAAGGTACTATTTACTCAACAGTTATTCATATTTTTATTACAAGACATCACAAAATAACTTAATTGTTGTACAATAATTGTGTGAACTTTTTCTTCATCTCTTCTTTGGCGTCTTTGGTTTCTTCTGAAGCCACACTTCCTCGTGCATTACCAACTTGTCCTGCAAAGGCGTTGGGCTCATATCCGTATGGTCCACCGGTGGATAGTGGATTGGGGTTGCTCTTGCCCAACATTGAAGTGCTTCTGGTGGGATATTCGGCTTTTACGGGTTGGTAGGGTGAGGTGTAGGTGTGGACGTCGAATGAAGTTACCGTGTAGGTCGGCACATATTGCTGAGAGGACTGATCCGAGCAAGATGAATAGGGAGCAGAAATTCCGTACGTTGATGGTTTGGAATAATCCGAGGAAGATGTTGGATTTGCAGAGTACGATGATGTCGGCGCTGAATATCCAGATTGAGGTGTTCCATACGCCGACGGTGAGATCGGGTATGCAGCAGGAGATATGGGGTATGTTGCTGGAGCAATCGCGTAAGGATATGTTGCTGTGGGCATGGAGTACGCTGAAACTGGCGATGGATACACTACTGCGGGAGTTGGGGCTTGTGAAGCTGGTTTTCCTTGATTGTTATCGTAACCATACATTGTGGAATACATTTGTGGATAATATCCAGGATTGCTGTATAAAGGCGTATTGTAACCTGTTAAACATTTCCATTATGAATTTGTAAACAATTTTATGAAATTAAACTCACCATAAGCAATGGGATGAACCATTGGAATTGCCGGGATTTGCGGAATATAGGCCACTGGTTGGTAAGGTACATTATGGACATGATTTTTCTTACACTCGTGCTTTCGATTGCCATAAGTTTTCTTGTTGCCATGACTGAAGTTATCTTCCTCTGAAGATGAGGAGCTACTGCCTCCGTCGTCTTCCTCACAGCTTTCCTTTGTGTAAGCAGCATTCAATTGACTTCCCTTCTGGTTGTGCTGCAGAGTCTTGTCATAGTCATTTTTCTCATATGATTTCGAATCTGTCTTCGGGAAAGCTGATATTCCGCCTGATGAATAGGAATCTTTTTTCTCGGAATTAGTCCCATAGGCATGACTCCCCGATGAATATGGTGATTTCGAAGTGGTTCCGCTGTAGTAGCTGGATGTATCGCTTCCGGGTTTGGTGTAAGCGACGGAAGATCCACTGGAGTATGAGGGTGCATATCCTGAAGTCTTCGTACTATCTCCAATGGAATAACTTAGGCCAGGCTTGTAATAACCAGCTCCTCCGTACGATGGCCTTGGATTGTAACTGTATGCGGGATTGCCGCCATAGCTGCTGCCAAAACCGCTACCACCATAACCACCACCATACCCTCCGCCATAACTACCACCTCCTCCTCCATAACTACCAGCTCCTCCTCCATACCCACCACCATAACCTTGATTATACCCGCATCCACCATAGCAGCTTGGTTCATGGCATTGCCCACAACCGTGATGATGTCCTCTGTGATGCCCAAAGAGTCCTCCTCCTCGGTGTCTTCTAAAGAAAGACCGTGGTTCCCTCACAAATTGCCCATCATCTGCGGGTGTTGTGTTCTCCAAGTCACTTGCCAAGTCAATTGCATCTTCCTCAGTACAAACTAATTTCAGAACACTTAGTAAAACCACAACGAGACTAAGAGTTCTCATTTTGATCAAATTTCGCGAATCGTTTGCTCAAAATCTTTCAGTTAAACAACAGCGTTCAGCTTCTAGCCTGATGGGAATTACTGTTAAAACTAACATCGAGCCCGGCTTACATTTTAGCGACCAAGAAAAATTTCGAAAGTGTCCTCAATTAACACACTTCCCTCACCTGTACGTTTATTTTATTTAACCCAGTAATTTTGTTGATAAATTAAGAAATGTTGCGATTATGTCAAGTGCAAATGCCTTAAACTTTTGTGCTATTTAAGCATTTTCCAATACCTTTAATTGGAGCAAGAATTTTTATTTTTTCGAGCGTGAAAAAAATATTTTAATAAATTTTCGCTGACGTTCCTGGATATTATTCATTAATTTCTTTAAGTCATCAGAACTTTTCAAAAACACTTCGTCAAGTATACAAATTAATTTTACTTTTTCTTTGAGGAATTTCAGATTTTTTATTTACTAGATAAAATATGAACATAATATTTTTCTAATTCATAATTGGTAAAATATTCATGTAGTTTTAATAAGTTTTTTTTGTTAAATTTCTTCTGTTAAATTCAGTATTAGTTTTGGAATTGTTTAATGCAGAATAAACCTCTATTTTACTAAATCATGCATTTCTAAGCATTTTAAAGAAATACATTTTACGTCAAAATTTTGTAATGATATATTATAATACTTATTGTGTGAGTAAAAATATCATGATTTCCGAAATAATTACAGAAATTGAATGAATTTTCATTTTCGCAATGTTTTGTAGAAAATTTTTTACACGATATATTTTTCTACTGAGTCTGAACCGTGTAGAGTTCTTTTTTTAAATTCAATCTACATTATTCTAATATTAACTTAGATTGAATTTAAAGAAACACATTTTTCATGTTATACCTACTCAAGTAGGTCTACCTCATATCACATTTTACAAATAATTCGTACATCAGTTAAAACTAATTTCTGAAAAACAGAAATCTTGAGTACGTAAATGCTTTCAAACACGAACATAAAAAGAAGTTCCGAAAGACTTTACTATAGTCTATGGTTGACTATTGTTGCTCTAATTTATCTGTTATAAACTTGTTAATAAATTTCTCAGGAGTTACCAAGAAAAAGCATGAATCAAAACAAATTGGATCAATTAATCAGAACAAGAAAAAAATTCTTCTTTGCAGTTTTTAATAATTCACAAATACCCGCAAATTTGCACCTTTAGACATTTCAGCAGTTTTTCTATCCATGTACTGTTGCAATGCAACGCCTTCACCTGGGATTTATTATTATTTAATTGTTTCAAAATGGATTAAGGAAATGTTGCAGCCGTTTCCATTTAAAAATAAATTCAAATACTTTGTTTGTGTATAAAATGATTTATTATGTAAGTAAAAAAGTTGTTAATACTAATATAACCTACAATACGATTCTACCAATTGCCATTCCGGTACACTACTTGACCATTGACTCCGGTTCCAGGATGTGCTTGCATGTTCCTCATGTTCATGTTATCATTCATCATTTGTTGCATCTGTAACTGCTGCATTTGTTGTTGCCTATTTTTCATATTCGCAGCACTTGTGAAGTCTTCTATAACTGGTTCTGAATTTTTTACATTGACGCTATCCTCATCATTTGCATCCTTGCGTTTAAAACTCTCAGCGTTCATTTCGGTCAAATTTGCATCGTTTTTGTTGTCACCCTTTTCCATATTTCCCATCGAATCCGCGCGTGAGAATTGTCCTGAATCAAATTTGCGATTGCTGGTGAAAGAAGAATTTTTCAATTTTGAATCGGGACTCTGTCTATTTTTGCCGTCATTTGAAGTGTTCTGCATTGATGAATCCTGTACACCATTGTCAATGTTGCTATCGAACTTCTTCTCATCATCTTCGGAGAGTTTTTGTTCCTTAGATTGGTTACTGTCGAAATCCTTCTTGGGCTCCGGAATATTCTTCTGAATATTTCTTCCCGGCGATGGCGGAATTCCTTGATGTGCAGCGCCCAAATTAGGGTAGTATGGAAGTGGCGGCGGTTGTTGCATTGGGGGTCCATACATCATTGGTGGTGGCTGTAGAGGTGGGAAGTTGTAGACAATCGGTGGGGGAGGAATTTTGTACGATGGCGAATTGTAGCAAGGGACTGGAACTACATTTGGATTACAACTGAACAGTAGATTCGATCCGCAAGGCACTTGTGGAGCAGGAGCCTTGTAGGCATATGGGCTAGGACTTGCCGGTTTATAGCCTGCTCCTGCACTTGGTCCATACTGATAGGCGGACTGCAGTTCAGGTGCGGCTAAGTCATCTTGTTCGCTCATCTCGTTGTTATCGAATTCGTCTTCGCCAGCTCGGTATCCATACTTCGGAGGGTTCTTTTGGGATGTGTAAGACTTTTTCGATCCATATTTACCTTTTCAAAATTATAATCATAAGAACACTAACAAAAAAATTAGTAGGACAATAATTACCACTATTATATCCTGAATTAGATTGATACATTTCATTGGGTCCAGCGTTGTAACCTGCAGAAGGACCGTACATCGGCGTTGTCGGCTTACTGGAGGAATATGAAGCGCTCTGATAACTTGCTGGTGGTCCATACGCGGGTGATGATGGGGGATAAGCAGAAGACCCATATGGTGGTCTAGCAGGGTTGGCAAAGTAAGGATTGATAATTTCCTGATATTTCATTGGTTTCGGTTTCATTGGTGGAGGCATATCGTATGGTCCTGGATACTTCATGGGCTTCTGATTTCCAGCCGATGGTCCGTAATTTGGATTACTTGATTCGTAACCACCGTAAGAAGGAGCAGTTGGTCTGTAATTTCCTGATGGTGTAGAATATGGTTTGTCATATTTTGATGGTTTTGGTCTAGCATATCCACCTGAACTAGAACTGTCTTCATATTGTGAATAGCCACCCGAATATGCTGGTTTCTCAAATCCATATCCTTGGGAGGGTGGTTTCATTGATCCGTAGTTTCCAGAGTCATAGTTACCCTTGGAATTCGGTTGCTCATCAGTTCCCCTGCACATGTAGTATGGGGGTTCGTAGGGACTGGATGGTTTAATCTCCACACAAACTGTAGTCAGGGTATTGGCTTTCTTCACTCTTTTCAGTTCACTGTCACTGCTCTCGTCTTCTAGGGCCATCAAATCCGAAGGCAAGGCCCCACCGTTGGAACTTAATACTGCAGCGCTGTCGGATGTTTCCAATGCAGTATCCTCTTCATCTGCTACCGTTGTTGACTCGTAACTATCTGTTATCTCAGCACTGTTTTCCTTAACATCATTAAGCCGCAGCTGAGGTAAGTTCTCGTCCTTTTCAGCATCGACCTCTGCAATTTCATTTGCACACAAACTAGACACGATCAAACTGATCGACACTAAAAATATCCACTTCATTTTGGTCGATTAAAATGCACCCGATTTCCTGAACGATGTCACTACTATTTCTGCACAAAATATGATAATGCGCCAGCTTTTATTGGCAGAAATTGCAACTCAACAATTTGCACTATACTCAAATCCACTTCGTACTCCCTCCGATCAGGAAGCATTTCGGAATTGGTCAATTACAAACCTCTGGACAGAGTTCCGCGACTTTGACATGTACCATGAAGAAATCTGGTCAGGTTCACGTATAATTACTAATTGTTTCCACTTAGTAATAATGAGTAAACATTTGAGCTTTAACCTAGTTCAGAAAGAGACTGCTGCTATTCGACGCCACCTCCTCAGTCCCTTATTAAGCGATTTTGTAGCCTAATTAACCGGGAAACATTCTTGTGATTTTTTTAACAATTTGTACTCGTCAGCCAGAATGTATTGGACATAATTGTTGTTCGATTGTAATTCGAGTTTTAACGAAAGTACTTGATTAAGAAATTCTCAGTGGTAATTATTGCAAACAGTTTTAAAGAAACGCAACATGTTTGATGAACAGTGAAGATATCAATTTATTATATTTAAAGTATAAAATCTTTCTTTTTATTCAGATATATTACAGACAATGTGAAAATATAAAACTATTCTTCAGTAAATTTAAATTTACTTCAGAAATGAAATTATTTGAAAGCTGATTAATTCCACCCACAAAAAACATTATTGTAACTATTTCGTTTAAAACTGTTATAAAGAACAACCGTCTTACCGGTTTTGATAGCTCAAGGAATTATTTTTTTGTAATTAAAATTATAAAAAAGACACATCGGAGGATTTTCGTTTTCGATCTTATTTATTATGGTTTTTTCTAAATAAATTAAATAAATTAGAAAACTATGATAAATTTTATTTAATATTAACTTTGTTTCTCCGATGTGGACTCAATGAAGTCTGGTTGTTTTTCCATTAATGGCCCCAAGTGCTTTTGATAGAACTTTTCGCATTCCTCACCAGTTTCGTCGAACTCGTCAATAACCTGAAGAAAATAATCAACAATTGATAATTAATATAAACTGCACAGAGAGTTTCAAAATTTACCTTGGGGTCTACATCAGGTTGAAAATGCTCTGCACCTTCCACAATGGGATAAAGATTCAAAACTGTTGTTCCTGGAATTTCCTTCTCAACTTTAGACGTTTTTTTCAAACCAGCATTTTTCGTTTGATCTTGAGAATTTTTTGATTTGTTCGCACTCTTTTTAGAGCTTTCATTGTTTGCGTTTGGGTTTTGCTGTCGCTGAAATATTTCATCGATTTTTGCCTCAATATCGACTGATCTCTTTTCGATGCCATGATGATGATGCAATGAGGACGCATTGCCTGCTTCTCTTATGTCCTCAAACCAAAAAGGCTTTACCCTCTGGTGCTGATCCTTATTCAGTTCTGAATCAGGACCCATTTGTTGTACAGATATCGGCGAAATACTTTCAAAACCAATCTTTGGAGATTCAGTTCGTGATGACTGCTTCTGTGAGGGCGTATTCAACTTCAGCTCCGAAATTTCCGATTTCGGTAGATTTTTGACAAATTTCCCGTGGGAAAAACCTGCCATAAAAGCCTCCCACAAATTTACTGGGGATAGTTCCGATTCCTCCGAAGATTTGCTTATTTTCTCATTGAAATTTTCATTACTTCTGTCTGAAGAATATTTGCTTTTCAAGGGATATGCAGTCTTATGAAAATCGTGTTTGCTTTTTGATTTACTTGGCAACGCTGGTGGAACCAAGTAATTGAACTGAAGTCGGGATTCCTCCGGTATTTGACGGTTTAGCGAATCGAGTGAAAGCTGTGGGGGATCCATCTTCTTTTCCGGCATCACATTTCCAGGACTACTGGGAGGAGCTGGTGGATCCGGGAAAAACTTCGGGGGATCTATCTTCTTTTCCGGCATCATATTTTCAGGAAAACTAGGAGCACTTAGTAGATCAGGGAAAAACGGTGACGGATCCATATTCTTTTCCAGTATTACATTTCCAGGACTACTGGGAGGAGCTGGTGGGTCCGGGAAAAACTTCGGGGGATCTATCTTCTTTTCCGGCATCATATTTTCAGGAAAACTAGGAGCACTTAGTAGATCAGGGAAAAACGGTGACGGATCCATATTCTTTTCCAGTATTACATTTCCAGGACTACTGGGAGGAGCTGGTGGGTCCGGGAAAAACTTCGGGGGATCTATCTTCTTTTCCGGCATCATATTTTCAGGAAAACTAGGAGCACTTAGTAGATCAGGGAAAAACGGTGACGGATCCATATTCTTTTCCAGTATTACATTTCCAGGACTACTGGGAGGAGCTGGTGGATCCGGGAAAAACTTCGGGGGATCTATCTTCTTTTCCGGCATCATATTTTCAGGAAAACTAGGAGCACTTAGTAGATCAGGGAAAAACGGTGACGGATCCATATTCTTTTCCAGTATTACATTTCCAGGACTACTGGGAGGAGCTGGTGGGTCCGGGAAAAACTTCGGGGGATCTATCTTCTTTTCCGGCATCATATTTTCAGGAAAACTAGGAGCACCTAGTAGATCGGGGAAAAACGGCGAGGAACTCATCTTCTTTTCCGGCATCACATTTCCAGGACTACTGGGAGGGTCTAGTGGATCAGGGAGGAACTGCGGGGTATCCATATTTCTCATCGGTATAGCATTTGCAGGATTCTGTACGTTTAGAAGTTTTGGAGAAAATGGAACGGGATTCTTCAACCTGTTTAGCATAATATTATCAGGATTGAATCCCGACTTTTCCGGGTCTAATGGAACTAAAGAGAATCGATCGAATGTGTTTGGATCGCCTAATGCTAACTGATCAGCATTTCCTTTTGGTTGTAGTATTCTATTTGGAATATTCTGTTTTTTCCATTGTAAACTTGCCTCAGTTAAGCCAACGCTTCTAATAGGATTCTTCGGTACATTTACATTTTTCAGTAAAATTTCAGGAGAATTCAAAATCGATTTGTCTGCTAAACTCATTGAACTTGGTAAGAAAATAGGTTCTGGTAACTTTGGTGTCGGAGGAACCATCGCACTTTTTATAGCCACAACCCCAAGTGGCAGCAACATATTTGTGTTCTCTACTATTGGGACGGTCTGCGGAAGATTAGAAAGCATACTAAGTTGACCAATATTCTCTCGTTTGAAAATGTTGTCTTCTTTTCTCGTAGGGATTTGCTCCACAGGAGATTCTTTTTCGACAGGCGTTTTTTCAATAATTTTTTTAGAAGTTTCTTCATCAATGAGTTTAGCTGCTGGTAGATTAGAAAATGGATATTCCTGATTCACTTCAGACAATAGCTCAGTTCCAAAATCTTCTTCATTTAATGCGGGATTAAAGTTGTCAGAATTAGTTCCTGAATCGAATTCACCCTTCACATTATTTATTTCATTCAGCTTCATCAGATCCGGGTTATCAATTGGAAGTGCAGAAGGATTTTCCCCTTGTTCAAAAATTGTTGGTTTTGTATTTTCTAAGGGTATCACTTCATATCGAAGTTCCGACGCCAAAGCCTCTTTGTCTTCATCAGCAGTTTTGTCCGCGGGTTTGTTGGAAAGAATCTCATCCGGTTTTTCGGCGAATTCTGGTAAATCATTCTTTTCGACGGGTTCCAAAGGATTTGCGACTATTTCACCCTTTTCTTCAACAGGTGCAGGATTCCCATTAGATGGTTTCAGTGGATCAACTTCTTTGGCTGCTTCAGTTTTATTTGCATACGTTTGTTTCCAGCGGTCGCGAATTTCCTGCAATACATCCGGTACAAAACCAAATTGATTTTTTTGTTTATTAAACACTTCTTCAATCAGTTCATCAAGGGTAAAAATTGGTTCGCTTTTAAGAACATCGACTGACCACTTCTCAAGCGCAGTAGCCTCCTCCGTTGATGTACTCGAATTGTTTTCATTTTTTCCTACTTGGTCTTCTGGAGCGACATTGGGAATCGCTAATTCTTTTATTATTTCGTCAGCTTTCTCATCACCCAAAGGTTTATTACCATTTTCAACATCTTTATTATCGCCATCTTGTGCTATTTCCTTCGATGCATAGCTCTTTGGTTCTTCTGATTTAATATTTTTAGGCTTTTTTTTCTCGGTGCGATTTTTTTGAGCTTTCTTACCTTTCCTAGACATCGCTTCATCCTCATCAGACGCTCTGACTCCTACCATAAATTCATCTTCACCATCATCCGTGGCTACATCTTCGTTGCTCATCTCGATCTCCTCTTCAATTGGAAACTTCTTTTCCTCTTTCGGTTGCAAGTCCTCCTTCTTCAAATCATAAATTTCGGGAGCATTCGATTTGTCTTTGGTAGTTGGTGAGTGTTCCAAAGTTGTATCAGAAGGAGTTGGTAATTCAGAAATTTCCTGTTCTATAGGTTCAACGTGATCCTTTGCTTTCTCAACACTGCTTTCCTTTTTTGCATCAGATTCAGCATGAACAAATAATTCTTCTTCCGGCTTTGGCTCGGTTTCTTTATGTATCGTATCCTCTTGTTTTGGATTATGAACTAAACTTTCGTCAACATCATCATTGAGACCATTCGCGATATTTTCCTGTTTAATTTCCTTTATGTCGTGTTCCTTTCCCGAATGAGAATCAATAGTAGTTGTGTGTTTCATTTCATCTGGTTTCATTTCGACATGATCTTTATTACTTTTGGAATGATCTACGTCATGAACAATGGGTTGATCTTCCAGATTATCTGTGGTATGATCTTGGTCATGATCTTTTATTGGAACGTTATCTATCTTATTTTCAAATGGGTGATCTTTCAGTTTATTTTCAGAATCAACATTCTCCACTTCTGCTTCACCAAGGACGTCTTCAGCTTCAGGTAAAATGGAAGGAATTTCTTTAGGTCCATTGTCTTTTACAAGAATTACATTTTTTTCTTCAGCAACGTCAGGTTTATGTTCCTTAAAATCCTCTTCAATAACTTCTGAGACTTTCGGCACTTCCTGTTTCGTAACATCAGAAGGTGGATGTGAAACTTTTTCATGTGCATCATCAATAACTTCTTCTTCAGCATGTCCCTCAGCTTTATTCAACTCCGTATCCGGAACTGTTTTATCTCGACCATTGTCATGCTCAAGAATAGGTTCTTCTACAGGGGGAACGACTGTGTCGTCCTTAGGCGTACTAACCACTGCGGGAATACCATTCGTATTAGCATATTTCACAACTTCCATAATAGATTTATACAGATCATCTGAAATGCGGTGTAGAGATTGATCGTTGCCAATATCATGCGGCGTCACACTTGGAAGCCCGTGCATATTGGGTAACTGGCCATTTACAAGGACCAATTTTTCAATAACTACCTTTGGCGAATTATTACGATCTATATCATGAGAGCACGAAGAATTTTGCAAGGGTGAACCGACAGCATTATTCACTTCTGTTGTGTTAAAAATTTCTTTTATAATTGGTTCAAGGGGATCTTCTATTGGCTCTATTGGACGATCTGCTTTCGTTTTAATGCTTTCCAAGTCAAGCACACTCAAATGTTCTTCTCCTGATTCATTTGATTCTTCGGAACTGTCTGAAGCATCGTCCTCTAATAGGGGAACTTCGGCATTTGAAAGTAGTTTAACATCTTCAGTTTTTTCTTCTATTTCTTTCTCTGTTATTGTTGATTTTGTTCCATTTGCAATAGGATCAGAAATGACAACCGGAGAAGCTTGTTCAGTGATTGTTGGTTCATCAAGATCATCATTTTCTTTAGCAGGTACAACATTAGATTTACTATCCTCAGGATCAGCTGAAGTTGGAACCTGTTCGCCAGTAGAGCTATCTTTATGTAAGGTACCAGGGTCATCTGGAGGTGATTCAAGAAGAGATCGAGGAGTGCCTTGGGTTGATACACCAGGATTCTTCCGATGATTATTTAAAATTTTCTCAAATATCTTATCAACATCGCCTTCTTCTTCTGAACTAACTGAGCTATCTTCCGCATTTTGGTGTACTGTTGTCGGTACTGTAGTATTTGCTGTCTTCTCGGTCACTTCTTTAGTCGCATTTTTAGTTGAATGATCCTTCACAGGTTCTTGCGTTTGCTTGTCGTGCACAAAATTAACAATTTTTATCACTTGATTGAGAATATTGTTGTTATATTTCGAATCATCATCGGTGTTTCCTGTAGTAATAGTTTCAACGATGGGTGTATGAGGATTAACATAAGCATAGTTTCTTCTGCATGGGGGAACACTATCTAACCTTAAAACATCTGATAAAGGTTCATGCACTGGCATTTTCACAACACTGGTTTTGGGAATGCGCGGTTTGACCACAACAACATTGGAAGGTCGCCGATTTGAACGCCAGTAGTCTCCTTGCTCATATGAGTGCGTTGCAAATGGATCGTGATACGGATTCGAAACGGCACTATTTATAAATTTATTTAATAGTGAATGAGTGTCGGACTGAAAAACGTGCTCATCCATGTCTGTGTAATATTCCAGCTGCCGTTTGGACAACTTTGAGCTTTTCGGGCTATCCTGAAGCTCCTGCTGTTCGTTGGGACTAATAGACTTTTGGTGTTCATCTCTGTAAGATAACTTTTGATTAAATAACATCACTTTTGAAATATCCATCTACCTTTTCGTTCTACTGTGCAGTACTCCTGCAAAAATCGTCGATATATTTAAAAATAGAAAAATCAGAGATACAGTCTTCATATTTCAGAAGAACAGTAAAAATATTAGCACTTGAAATTTTGTAGATACTTCAATTCTCACTGCACTATTAATTAATCTTGCACATTTGTTAATATCTCGCCATCTGTGAACAACTGAGCCACAGTTAATGCAAACGTGCAAATTTATTAATTCGCATTTTTCTAAACCCGACAAAGTTTACATTACGCATATTCTCACATAGGTCGGGCGCCCTTAAATCATACACGCCTTCATTCAAACAAATAAAGTCAAAAACTTTGCATTTTACTGTAGTTTGTTGATAAATTCTGTAATTCATTTCAAAACAATTCGCTGCATTGGCACCGGAGCGATCTTTCACATTCAAGCGATAGCCAGACTTTTGTTTATGTTGACATGAGAAGTTTTCACGTAAAACCATGTCACGAGAGGAGTTCATAAAAATTTTCAGTGCTCTTGATTAAAACGGTTGAGACGCACGTGCTGGAGTGCAATGTTTTCTAAAGATATTGAAGAATTGCATTTCAGGTAGTAATTTAAGGCACGATTACTAATTTTAATGTTTTCGTCGTATTTCAGGAAATGGAAGCGCCAGAAAGGAATCATTAAAAAGCACGAACTCCGCGCAGTTCAGCAGTGTATCGAGTTTCTTAAGGAAAGTAAGTAATTGATATGTTTTTTCTACATTTTTTTGTTTACATATTGCTGGTATAGAAGTATGTATTGTGTAGATATCTGACTATTTGAGCATTATTCAAATGTCTGCAGTCATCGTAATAAATAGAAAAAAATGATTTAATTATTTTGGCAAGCGATCAAAAGAGTTTGTTTTAGAATGTTTTTCGCCCAATTACATAAAGAATTGAATTAAAATTTATGGAGCAATAATAATAAAAGTTAGTTCTGTCTAAAAGTTTTTCAATAAATGCAATAACATTGAATTATTGTTATTGTTATTATGTGTAAAACGAAAACGCCACAATATTTGTGATGTAATGATGTTTGCACTTTAGTGCTTGCAAAAAAAGTACAAAGTTGTATAAACGAAAAGAGAGGAGAGTTCATGCATAACTGCATAATTGCATACCTATATAAAAAAGATATTAATATATCTTCAAAAGTGTTCTAATAAATCTCGCACGATTTTTGTGTTTCAAAGTATCACTAATAAGTTCATGCTCCAGATTGTACTCAAAGGGGATTGTTCTTACTGTATGGTTCCCGTTTCCTTGTGGACAAAATTGCCACAAAAATAAGAAATGGTGATGAAGACTTATTGGATTTTCTGAAATCGCAGAGTGCAACAAAAGAATGTGCATCAGCCTTAAACAGCTTTCTCCGCTCTCTACGAAAACCTCTTCTTTCCGCAAGAGTGCAGGAATTAATTTTGTGTAAGTACAAAACAAAAACAAATCTGCAGGAATAATGTCCTCTCTCCTTCTTCAAATAGCTGAAAATTATGGTGTATGCCCCAAAGTTGTGGCTCTGGATGCCCTCAGTCTGCTCTCTGAAGACTTGGAAGGATACCATAGGGAGTTATTTGTTCTGATGATGGAAATGATGAGGACATTATCAACAGTAGGCAGCCTTCGCCCCTCAGAGCTGCGCGTTTGCTACGCTCCTTATCTTCTGATTCCGCTTTTCTTCAATATATCGGTACAACCCTTTCGTTGTTAATCAACTAATGCATTTTTCGATTTTAAGGTTCTTTCGCGGGATATCTTGAGAAATTGGAGAAACATCGCCGATACACTGAACGAGATGATAATTTGTTTTAGCTTTTTTCTGGAAGGTTGCAACTTCCAAACAAAGAATGAGTGCATTTTCGCATTGAAGCGGGTGAGTAAGTGAGTTAAATTAAAAAAAAAATATCTTTAAAAACAATATTTAATTTTATCTGGAACAAAATCAAAGGGCTCCCAAGAGAAACAGAGAAGTGAGGTTTGAAATATGCTTTCATGGTATGTTAATCAACTTTTTTTTTATCAAATTTGTAGATCGCAAAGCGAGTAAATATGCAATGGCGCAAAGTAACCCAACTGAGAGAGCTGTTCTCACTTACAACATTCCGTACTCTCACCTACTTTACAATTAATTAATTATAATTGTTAATGGTGTTCATTGGTTGCAAGAACAAAATGTAGCTATATAAAGCCAACAATATCCTTTTTTAATTTTCAATAAACTCCTTTATCCTGATCCAGTGCTATGCATTATCATCAGATACAATTTTTTATTGTGCATTTGTGTAGTAAATACCTACTCATCTGGTGAAAAAAAAACTCGATTTTGGATTTTGCATATTCGCTTAGCATGATGTCTTAGCTTAGGAATATTCTCTGAAAGTTTCATAAAAATCGGGCGATAAATAACGAAGTATTAGATGTTTACAAACATGATGTCAGGCACAGTTTTCTATAGTAGATAGCGAACTTCCAATCCAACGCGTTTTTCTCGAAACTATTTTTCCTTAAAAAGGGCTTCAGGGAGATCACAATTTTTCGAGAACCCACAGTACCGATTTTGATTAAATTAGGTACAGAAGTTTTATGTATATGTCACTCATCTTTGAACAAAGGAATTTTGATTTTATCAAGATCTAAATTTTTTATTAACAAAAATGTAAAAAAATTGCAGGGTAATTTTCATTGTTTTTTGCTTAAACCAATGCCATTAGATGAAAAAAAAAATATTTTTTTTTCAACCCTTCGGTTAGAGACAAGATTGCACCTTTACTAAGCCAAATATATAATCTCTTTGAAAATCGTAATTTCACATAATCCAAGGTCGAGCAATCTTGTCTTGAAAACCGCGGAACACTTTGAGAAGAAAGTGTTGCGGAGGAACACACGCAACGCCGCCAATTTGTTTTATTAATTTTTTTTTATAAATTTTCTGAATTTGTATAAAATACTATGTTTTACTATACGAAAAAACCCCCGGTTTATGGAATGCATAGTTTGTATAAAAAAATTACCAAAAAAAGCTTTTTTCGCTCCCATGAATAGGTACACCCGCTTAAGCATTTAGTTACCCCAAAATATTGTCTTCATTTTTTTGCATAATAATAATATACCAATCAATCTAAAAGAGCGAAAAACAGTGAAATAACTATTTTAAAGTAAATTGATAATTTTTTATTAAGTTTATAATATTATAACCAAGACCATTATTATCTTGTTTTAACGCCAGAATTGATTTTTTGTTTTAAAAGCACACATATTATGTACATATAAACTACAGAAATAATTCAGCCTCCGGGTATTAACCGCCACTCAAATTAAATGTTATTTGAAAACTTTGAGCTAATCCTAATCCGAAAGATTGTTATCTTGCATATTCGTAAACACTGCTGAGTCCTTTTCACCGAGCATTCCTGTGTTTTCGTCCTGAACCTGATACTGATTGAAGTTTTGCGCCAAGTGCCAAAGGGCCAGCATTGTGAGCGCATCCTTGAAATTAAGATTCTCTTTATGCCTTTTGGTTTCTGATTCGGTTATTGAGTTGTCCCCTTCTCTCTGCGGATCCGCAAGTATCTTATTGAATGAAGGACCTCCAAAAAGTCGATCGTCTTTAAATAAATCGCGAAAAGTAGTGATGTCCATTGGAACTGCATTCACTGTTTCTCCTCGTTTAGGTATTTTCCCGACATGCATATGCACACTATTTTCACGAGCTTCCACCTCTTTCTTTTGAAATTCATCAGATTCCTTCCATGGAATTGTATAAGAAAAAATGGGAGTTATTGTTAACAAAATCAAACAGACAGTATACATTTTGCACCACTTTTCACAAGAAAACACTATTTTTGACTGGCACAAATCATCTCACATCGCAGAAGCGTCGCATTTTAATTGCTCCAATTAATCTTCATCGTATTGTGATAAGTTAATCATGTTCTTAGAGATGCTTCTATTTTGCCTGGCAAGCGTCTCAGCCTTCAGCCTCCAGGCTTTATTGAAAGCAATCTGCGGCAGCGTCACTAGAAATTGATCCGAGAGCTGGATTGTTTTTGAACTCGACTTAGATCATTTTTATTTTTGAAATGCTGCTCTTCCAGTCGGTTGTAATTGAACAAAATTTTCAAGTTCTTTTTAACTTAGTGCAGTTTGCATGAAGTTGTACACTTTTCACTAGGAATTATAATGATAATAGACAATTATAGTAAACCGATTGGCGATTCGATTCTTCTGTTGTACAACTGACAACATTTATGTAAGATATTGATAAGATAATTCTAAAGCTACGAATTTTAGCAAACTTTTAATTGTGCATTAGTAACCTTTGGTACTTTAATTATCATTATTTTCTAAGTACATATTATGTTTATTTTACATCGTAGTTTCATCCAAAACTTTTCTCCCCCAAGAATACAATTATCGCTAATTTGAATCTGATAACGAATCAGCAGAATACACTAACAACTTTTGAGAAAACTCAACTTATTTATATAGTTAAATAGTTAGTTTGAAGGTAAATTTTATTTGTAGATAATAAAACGTAACCAACCCAGCTTAAAAGCTTTTCAATATCTCTTGTTCATCCCCTACATGATCTCGTTTTGCAAAATTTCAAATAAGGTTCCGATTAATATCATTGATTGCTACGCCACTTGTGATAACGCCACACACGATTAACTCTTTTTATAAAAATTCTGAGATCGTAGATCTTCACTCTTCAGTCTCAGTTCTATCGCAATTGAGATAACTCATTATCAAATTCGTAAGAAGCAATTGTTTTATTGCCAAACAATTCCTCCGAATTTGTTAAGAATATCACCGGAACTCTTAATTTTTTGACCAATAAATATTGCAAAAGGCGAAGTTCGATTTCTGCAAACGAACACCAATACAATAAATACATTTGATACTGAAAAATACAAATATATAGTTTGAGACAAATTCCGTGTCCATCAGTATTGAGTGTTCTTCGTTTGTTCGGAAAAAATATAAGCAATTGGTGCAGGTCACTGATCAATTAGTGACTCAATCGACTGAAATATTTTGCAGAATACATGTTAGAATAAAAGATAAGTATTTATCTTCGAAATGACTTTTATGAAAGATAACAATAAAAATGTGTGAGTGATTTCTAGGTATAACATTTTACACCTATGCTATGTTCGATGAGTTTCAAAACTTATCGTCGTTATCTCTGTTGATATATAACAAGAATGTAGTGTCAATTAGTCGACACCCATCAACTTAATCGACGTACTCAAGCGCATATTCTATCGAGCCTCAGTCAGTACAAGTAAGTATACGAAGCTTGTAGTCAGGCATAGTTATTTTATCTTATTTATTTTATAAAAAAGAAATTTTTTATTAATAATGTGTTTTGACTGCTTTTGTGATGATTCAGACAACATGAACCAACAAACAACAAGTTGGACACCCTCACAGCCAACATACGTCAATCAAGTAAGTTCCGGCATTAATTGAAGCCACCCACATCTTAAATATGTCCATCTTTTCCTCAGACTATTGGCGGAGGCTTGGAGCAAACCGTCATATCACAACCTAGTTATGGTGGAGGTCTTGAACAAACTATTACTTCCACTACAAGTTATGACGGAGGATTGGGACAAAGCGTGATTTCAACACCCAGTTTTGGAGGAGGATTAGAACAAACAATTACCTCAACCCCAAGTTATGGTGGTTTCGAGCAGACTATCACTTCTAACCCCAGCTTTGGTGGAGGATTGGGGCAGACCATTACATCTAACCCCAGCTACGGAGGATTTGAGCAAACCATCACTTCTAATACAAGTTACGGAGGCGGCTTAGAGACAAGTATCACTTCAACTCCAAGTTGGAGATCCTAATCCTCCTATATATCATAAAGTTATATAATCCGTTCCAGTCGCTTGTGCAATCATAATCATTAAAATTGAAATGGAAATTGGCGAAGGTAATCGAAGGTTAATGAAATGTTTTCAGGGTTTGTTGGATTTTATTTCTTATGTCTTTAAAATTTTCGTAGAGTATCAAGTTGTAAATTTCTTTTCGCTTAGCAAAATTTTTAAACTTATTCAAGATATTCATTCATCTAATAACAAAAAATTATTATCTATGGCATTTTATTGAAGAACTTTTAAATAAATTTTCTATTTTCATTGAACGTAGCAGTGCTTTATTTGACCTTTAGGTAATCCAAAACATTCTAATAAAATTATTATGATATAAACTAAGCATTTTGACGTTGGTTTTTTATGCAAAAATCAAGGTAAAAACGCAATTTAAAGAACACACACTTTTTTGAATACATATGTAAAATGTTACAGCACCTGCACAACTACATTCATATAAAATTTCTACAATCGATGATGAAGTCATTGCAAAAACCCAAACGTTTGTAATGGAAGAAAAACTGATTGCATGTGTTTCGCTCAATCAAAGTCAGTAAATCAATATCTTACGTTTTTCACTGTCGTTTTTATGGAGAGCGTATCAAATAGTTGGTCGTAAATCTCGTACTGATATTGAACTACATTTGAAAGTTTTCCTATTATTCTTCCAGAAAGTATTACGTTTAACCTAAGCCAATTATTGTTATTTTGAATTACAAATATCTAGTATTAATTTTATTACTCATCCTCATTTTAATTGTTTTTGCGAATGTATGTTCTCTTGAAGTGTTTTGATAAATTATCTTCAACAACTTCTCAAGTCTTGCTGATTCGTTATGCAATGGAAAATGAAAATGGAAGATTTAAAAATATTTTATTATTTATTGTTCAATAACAAAATTTACTTTCTATACATAAATACTGTATTTAGTTAAATTCCTAATTCATAGTTCCTAATACTTAAACATTGCCAACATTTAACCGCTAACAGCTCTATCTAAAAGAAGCCCTAATGATGTTGGCGTCCAGCTGGTAAAGCTGCCGTCACTCACCATGAGCACAGCACGGTCAATGTAGCAGAACAATTTGCCAACTCTGTACACTTGCTTGCCAAACTCCCTGCGACCTGGCATAGGTGCAAAAATTATGCCACGCTCAGCACACCTTTGCGAGACAAGTTCCTTGAATTCCAGTTGAGGGGGTGGCGGAATTTGCAGATCCATGAGTGCGGGCGGATGAGTAACTTGTTGCTGTGTTGGTTGGACTTGAGGCTGCATTGGGGTCGGCATCGATGGTTGTTGTGGCTGAACCTGTGGCTGTGGAATGTCCCCAACTGCACCTGTTGCAATTGTTGCTCTCTGCATAAGTTCTAGTGCTCGTCTAAAGTGCTCTTTAGCATTCACTTGCTGCAGCACATCATCCGATAACAAACTCTTCCAGCCCGTGTACCATCTTGATATTTGCTCCAAGTTTGGCCTTTGGTTCAGCCAAATAACCAAAGTTTGTGTCCATTTTGGAAAGAAGAACTTGTCCAAGAGTTGAGCCATTATAATTGGAGATATCAATTCATGCCATTCCCAAACTTGGTTCCACGGTTCTGAAAAAACTCTCGAATTATCAAATAAGCTAAATACAACAGCATTGAAATACCTAAATCTTGTTGAAGAGGATTAATGATCATTTCAGCGAGTGTTACTTGCAGTTTGGGAATATGTTTTAAAAGGAAATTCTGCATATCGCCATCAGCAAAGGCATTTTTCCACGGAGTCAACATCAGCCGTGCGGATCTGTCCTGCGGAACCCATGCCTGGAGGGCGTTTCCTAGTTTATCACGAATCATAGGATAAATGAATTCCTGTAAAAAGATTTCGTTGAAACATACTAACCACGAAAACTAAATGAAACACTTACCTCCATTTTATGCCCCAAGATACCACTCCATGGTAGAATCCACACATGAATTGGTACAGTGTCCGTAAGTGGATCCCATGCTTGCACAGTGTTAGAGAGTCGTGGAAGAATCACTTGCTCTAAAATATTGTCTAAGATCCAAGTGGGGAAAACAGGTGCCCAAGCGTCCAGTAGAGCAGCCATAGGCTGATGGATTTTGGGATTCCATTCAGCAGCTGCCGCACGAAAACTGGGAACAACTCCGGCCCACACCAATGATGAGTACGGATCAAAAACATTTCTAGTTTCTGATTGATGCATTCCGAGTATTGTGCGCCACTTCTTAATTTTATCTACATAACGTGTGGTTTCCTCTAAAGGCTTCCACTCGCTCAGTTCTTGATTGACCAGTGGAGCAATGACTCCAGCGGCCAAATCACCCAAACCGAATTCCTTATATTCAGCAGGAAAATCTGTTTGCAATTGCACAAAAATTTGTTCAGCCTTAGCAAGAGTTAAATTGAAATCGGGATCTGTTAACAATTCAACCAATTCCAAAGCCTCCTCCAGGGTTTTAATGTGGTCGCTCTCAAGCTTAACAATTCTTCTTAAATTCTCCTTTTCATGCTCCAGCTGTTTCTGCTTGTCTACAGACTCCCTTTCGGTTTTGTCTATGGATATTATTTCCTGTTCGCACATGTCCACGATTAAATTTAAGTTATGCATTAATTCGGGTAGAGCAAAGTTTGTGCACTTTTTAGCCTGTCGCGGCTGGTATAGATCTTCATCCATAACTTTCGCCTGGCCCAAAGCGTGGTAACCGCTGAGCACTCGTTTCTCCGGTCCAGTCATATCGATAACAGTTACATTGCTCAACATTTTACTGAAAAGGAAATTGTTTTAAGGGTAAACTTTAGAAACAGAGGGTAGAATTACTTAGTTTTGTCTAACAGTGTATGCGATTTCTTCCCTTTTTCAATCACTTCTTCTACACTTCTGTAGTAGTAGCGATTCTTCTTGCCTTTGTCCTTTTTCCCATCTTTCTTCCACATGTTGATTTTTTCCTGAAATTCTTTAGCTTCCCGTTCATCTTCATCTATGGGTTGCTGTGGAAAACAGAATTAGTCGCTGATAGACATTTATATTTAAATACTAGATTTACCTTTTGATTTGAAGCAGTTTTCGATTTTTCAGGCCCATAGGCACCAATTGCACCTCGACCTTTCCGCATATGTGCTTCTACAGGTTGAGATATGCCTTGCAGATCCTTGCCCAATCCCTTTCCTGGCTTATAGCCCATTTGAAGCAACAACTTTGCACCAATACCTTTTGTGTACGTTTGCCATTTTCCTACTGAACCTGAAAACCCGGCTGAACTCCCAGATAACTTATTTTGGCCACTTCCAAAGCTGGGTTTCGATGTGAGCCTTGCTGGAACTTCCGATTCTGAATCAGATTCAGAAGAAGTGGCGTCTCTAATTTGTTTTTTCCCAAACGACGGACGTTCGTCCTCTGCAACAGAAATTCATTGCATTAAAAATAGCTTTTATCTGAATGGTTTAAATTTACCTTCATCAGTAATCTGCGAATCATCGTTTTCAAGCCGCTCTTCATTTTTCCCAGACTGTTGAATACCCCCAGCTACAAAGTTTACTGGTGCCGAATAGTCTTTCACTTTTCGTCCACGACGTCGCGCTGAAAGATGTTCCTCTTCCTCATTTTCACTGTCATCAGCCCAAATTCCTTAAATATTTATAACAATTTACTGGCAATGTTCGTTAATTCATTAAATTACCATAAATTTGCTGATGTTTCGTTTGACGTCTTCGATTCCGATTTGGGTTGAACTCATTCTCTAAATCATAATCAGTAATTTCAAACCTTTCATATTCGTTGTCCGACATTATTCTTTAATTTGTTCGCACAGAATTTCCACAATTAAAGTCGGAAAAGCAATATACTTTTCCTTATTATTTTGAACTACCGGAGAGAAATGTCAATTTGACAGCCCTGAATTTCCAGCACTGCCAACAGTTTATAATTTTCGTGCTAGGTCAATTTCTTGTAAAATGGAAATTATCAATAGATATATATTATTACTTAAGAACATATTTAAAACTAACACATTTAAATATTGCTGTGCGTCCACTGAATTTTCGTTTCATCTAGAAACAAGTACGGTTCAGTTTGAATAAAAATTGCCAAGGATTTCTATATAATAATTTTATTATATATTCAACACACATATATTCTTACAAGTCATCAAAAAATCGCTGACGGACTGCTTTAACGGTTTGGGAAACCACTCAATAATAATGAAATAAAATAAAAATCATTTGGAAAAGCAACCACTTGTTGCTTCATAAAATAAGTAAACAAAAATCAAACTAGGAAATATAAACGCACGTTCAACGTTGAATCGGCTGAAAGTTTCGTGCCCGCGCACCAACACTGTGACAGTAATGATTTGTTTACATAAAAGAAACATACACTCGCTCGACGGCATCGCGAAAAAATTGAATTACAAAAGAAGTGCGCGAAACGCCGAATAAAAATGAATGATCGCTCACATTTGTAAAAGAAAAGAATTCGTGCACGTGGGCTCTCCTAATTTTTATTAAATTTATGGCAAATTTTTAGTGAATATTTGTGAAAAAAGTGTTGCTAAATATGGTGCAGGTAATGATGAATCGATTAAGTAGAAATAACATTGACGAAATGTGTTTAAAACGTGTGATTCCGTGATAGAAATATGTGTTTTTAGTCAGTGAAAAAATTCGACTCGCGGAATTTTTATGTCAACCATTTTTGCAATTGGCCCCTGTATGGTGTTGGGAGGACTCGTTGGGGTGGCTGTTCCAGGGCCGATGGACCCTTTTCTAGAGCTCACAGCTTTCTGTGGAGCAAATGGGATTCCTTGGTCTTGTTTTGTTGACAATATCATGATTGTGTTTTTGGTTATGTCTCGTGCTTTTCTTGAGAAATGTCAAAATGCTCGAAAGGAAGTGCGAGAAATACTAGCCGTGGTAGTGTGGGTGGGGGTGGTGGTTGCCAGCAGGGGGTAGGAGTTGTCCTTTCGGGCGACTGCAATGCCGAGTGGGATGCTGGTATGTGAGATGGGGTCCACATCCCCCGGTCATCATGTATAGCAGCTTAAGTGAACCAGCCATCCGCTGAATTCGGATGTGAAAAAATCTCGGGGTGGCGAAAAAAACCATCGGCAGGAGCAACTCCGCGCGGAAAAGAATGGCAAAAAATGATTTTATCGATTTTGTTGTCAGTTTGCGATTGCGATTCGCGTTTATGTGTGTCCTACTCTTTTATTTTTCATGATTCCCTGCCGTTATTTAATCCTGGTGAGGGCGAACTTATTTTGTTATTTTTCACTGCGACTTTTTCCGTTGCCCCGGTCCCCGGCCCTTTTTGCAGATGAAACTGATATTTTCAGACCGGACCGGACCCGAATGGAGAGTGGTGGTGCCGATTTCGCAGCGGACGGGCTTTCGTATTCATGGGATTTTGCTGGTTCAATCATGGCTTTTCCCTAGCTGCTCCCCGGACCTGTTCTGTTTTTTTCACGCCGCCCTCTTTTTTGCATTGTTTTTTTTGTTGCTGGTTCAATTGAACTCCAATATATTGATGGAGGTGGACGATATGTCTGGTATGCAATTTTGATAGACTGGGAATTGGATCCTCCACGGCATTATAGCCCGTCATCTGTTCAGGAAAGAGTTCGTATTTTTTTGAAATGGCGAATTTAACGTTTTTACAGGGACGATTTCATTATTGCACGAAAAAATGATACGAGGTTTTTGCAATACACATTTT
This sequence comes from Leptogaster cylindrica, assembly GCA_963082835.1. Classification (NCBI taxonomy): domain Eukaryota; kingdom Metazoa; phylum Arthropoda; class Insecta; order Diptera; family Asilidae; genus Leptogaster; species Leptogaster cylindrica. The sequence continues at coordinate 2,808,096 of OY720105.1, read as the reverse complement.
AAAGTTGGCGGAAAGGGGATGATGTTCGAGTGGTTCCCAATGATTTGCCATACATTATTGGAAAATGCAAGGATCCCAAGTAATTATCTGAAGCATTTACATAATAATAGATTAATTATTTTAAAAATTAGCCGTATGTTCTGACTTTCGATTACGGTTTCCAATATTTCAGGTATTATATATCTATATAAAAAAAATTCATGTAATTAGTAAACTTTTACCAAATTTTGAGTAGATCATTGTTGTGGTTTACCCATTTCTATTTGCTTTGTCTTAAGGCCTTTCGGAGCAGACGCGTTATAAGAGTGTTGTTAATTATTTATAACTGAGGTGACTATTAAATAGAATTTTTACCTCGTTATTATATTAAACCGTGTGCAGTGTATCAGTTTAATTACGAGAGCACGAAGATCGTTCAAAACATCTCTACTGATTAACTAATCTACTAGTACTAAGCAGTAATTACAATAAATGAAATTTCAAGAGACTTAAATGCATTATAAGTAATTTATTTCAAAAAATTAATCGATTTTCAATTATGATACAAAAGAGTTCGTCTGTATGGAAGATATCCTTCTACACAGATTTATTTATATCATTAAAAAGATACCTACAAGATCTGCAAATCTTTCTTATTCATTGTCCTCAAGTTATCAATCACTTTTAGACAAATGATATAAATCTTCAATGGAGTTAATGATTTAAGGACGCAAGAATAACTTTCCGAAACTCATTCATCCACATAAAATTCAGTTTCCTTCAAACAGGCTGCAAAGAGGTGCAAGCGGGCGGAACTTGTGCTGAAGAGGCCCCGGGGAAGAACTGAATATAAGACCCCTTTATCAATAATTTTCAATGCTTGGAAGGTCACAAAAAATACGATTTTTCGTTACCAATTTTCATTAAAGTAATTCAACATATTTGCTTGCTCGGCAAAAGGGAGCTGCATTGCTTTTATAAATATTTCTGTTCTGACCTCTATTTTCTTATGCTAATAAAATTACTAACAAAATATTGAAAAAAGAACATTTGTTAGTATTATAATTTTAATTTGAAAAATATTGAATGTATGCGGATAAGATTGAAAGACTACTAAAGGAAAATTTCGAACAGCTGGAAATAGGGAACCAAAATTGGCAAGTAAGAAAGTCCAAAAAGTCATAAACTGTGGAAGCTAGCCAAAACCAATTGAAGATAATCGAAGAGGGCTGCAGTAAGCAATTATATCGGTTTACCCTTAATGTTTTCAATATCTGTTATGAATCTTGAACAAAATCCAAAATGTACTCCATGATAAAAAATTCCGCAAATATCAGATTTTATTGTTTCCTGTGCGGAGTCCCCTTAATAGTTCCGCCCCTGCCCAATTAAAGTTTGGCCCACACCCCACTGACACTCTCCGTCGACCTTATGCAATTATATCTTCTCCAACGCCAAGTAAAATTTCCGATTTCGTTCATTTCAAACTCCACCCAGAGGAATAAAACGTTTTCATTGTAAAGCTCTGAAATGTCCACAAGGGGTTAACGTTTTTGCACGATATGCATTATTATATGAGACATTCTCTTGCTAAAGTAAACATTATTCTTACGAAAATATAATGAATCCAATATCTGTTTTTATTTTGAGATGGGCAAATAAAGCTTATTAGTTAAATTACTTATTCTGAAAGCCGATATATTGGCATTCGTATTGTTATTGTAAAGAGTCTTAGTAAAAAACCTAGATGGGTGTACAAAAAATGCCATCAATACCTGCTTACTAGATAAAATAAATTGTAAAATTTGCAAAATCCCTTTATGTTGCCTTCCAGGCTTTGGACGACTATGATGTCCAACAGGATTTGCCAGAAGCCTTACAGTTGCTAGGTGAAATGAATAATAATGTGAAACAGGTGTCCGATTTGGTTGAAGGAATGCTACAGAGAGTTAAGACTGGAGAAATATCTACAGAGTATGGTCTTAGTTTTTTGGAAATAAAGTATCATATGTTGTTGAATTACTTAATTAATTTGACATATGTTGTCCTTCGAAAGTGTTCAGGTAAATAGTGAAATTCATCTCCGTTTTTACATTGATCCATGCATTCATTATGGGTACTTCCAGGACAAACAATCGAACGTGATCCATCGATAGACAGACTTATTGAAATCCGTACGGTCCTAGAGAAAATTAGGCCCATTGACTACAAGCTACGGTATCAAATAGATAAATTGGTAAAAACAGCAGTCACAGGCGCCACAAGTTCTTCAGATCCAATCTCGTTCAAGGTACAGCAAAATTATTCTCAATTTCATATAAATAGTTAATAATAAAAAAACTGTTTGTTCCTAGCCAAATCCAAGCAACCTAACATCAAATTTACCAGATAGCGACTCACACTCTGAACTATCTGAAACAGAAGACGAGCCTAAGAAAGACAAGTCTACAAGTGGAGTGTATGTGCCACCGAAATTGACTTCAGTACCCTTTGATGAGGACGACACGAAGGCCGACAGAGAGAGAAAGTTGCTAGAAAGAGCAAGGAAAAAAGTGTTAACGTAAGATTGAAATATTCCAAAAATGTAAATAATTAAAATATCTTAATCGTAGGTCATCCATTATAAAAGATTTGAAAGAAGAGTACCTAGATGTACCAATAGAGATTTCATCTGGTTCGCGAGCACAACAAATTCTATCGAAGGCACAAAAGGATAAGGAGGAATACGAAGAAGCATACTTGACCCGGCTTCCTGTTACCAAAGCCGAAAAGCACAGGCAAAGGCAACTGACCACCCTCGGTAAGTTTTGGTTCTCCAGTTTTATTGCTTGTCTTGTCGCACTATTAACTCGACTCTTTACATATTGTATTCACATTCTAAACGTATATTCCTCCTCAGGCACACTTGGGAGCGAGATAGTAGGAGACCTACGAGCGCTAGACGATGTTCCGAACAGCAGTGGTAAACGTAAAAAGAAATCTGCTGGAAAGAAACGTGGTGGGAAAAAGAGGCGATTCCATTAAAAATTGAAACTGGAAATCACTTAAATCATATTTTGAAATAGAATTAAAAAGGAAATTCAATTTGTCAATAGTTCCAAAGTCTGAACAAAGCACGCCATAAAAAAACTAAATCATGAGATTGCAATTATTGTTGAGTCATCATACAATCTTATTATTACTATTTTTGTGGTTGCGTTGATTATTATGAAAAAAGAAAAACCATCAAACGAAATTATTGTCAACTTCTTTAGTGTTTTTGCTATTTGTTTAGTTTTATTTTTGTTTGTGTTTGTTATTATTACTTTCTAAAATTTATTTTTAAGGTTATTAGTTATTCAAAACATTTTGTATCTTCAGAAATATAATCTCGATGTAAACACTCATTTAAGATTTCAATTGTTGTGTACCTTATATTTTAATTAATTGATTAAATACATTTCAAATAGTTTAATAAATATATAAGTATTCAAAGGAAATACATGTAGAAAGAACTCACAATGAGCCTTTTACGTATTTAATAGGCTGTTTTTAGGAGTCTACTGTAAAACCTGAACTTTTTTATTTAGCAATATAATAACAGTGAATTACTTAACAGTTGCCTTAATTATACCGAAAAAAAAGAAACACTTAAGTAATTGTCAAGAATTTTAATTATGAGCAGAAGAAAAAAAGAAAGAAAAGTTTTCCTTATATTGAATACAATAGATGGAATCATTACACGTTTTTCATCTAAATTTTTTACTATGTATAGCAATAGGACATCCAACGAATAAAATATATTGTGCAACATTATAAGATTTCCTTTTCTAACAAATAAAATAATAGAAGGGCATAATTCATATGGAATTTATTAAATATTTTGAAACGTTTTGCTGCAATAATTATTTTCTTGACAATACAGATTATACAATATACAATAAGCAAAGAATTTTTTATAAATTTCTTGGTGCTCACAAATGAAATAGTACATAAAACATACAAGTATAGAAAGGAATTCTTGCAACAGAAATGTATGCCATAGCACAAATAAATAAATGAAACCGCAAAAATGTTAAAATACGAAGCAAGAAATCTGTTCTTTCAATAGCCTCAAATCAACAAATTACAAAAAAAATAGAACAAATAATAAGACAAAATATTTTACAAATTGTAAATAGTAAGAGAAATAAAAAAAAACTGGAAGACGTTATTTAGCCATATAGCAGATATAAATTAAAACTCCTAAAAACAGTTGGTAAAAATGCTATTCCTACAGTTATTACGTCCAATACATGAAAAACGCAAAACAAAATCGACCTTATTATTTATTAATGGGTTTTATTGAATGTAGTGGGAATAATGAATTAAGTAGAGGAAGTTTAAGAATATAAAATGAAGAAGAAGAAAACATAGCCAATAGAAAATTCTTTTGAACACATCAGTTGTGTTATTCAAATGTTTTGTTAACTACTTTTTAGTATAAGAAGGCTTTATAAAATCATGTTTATCATGTGCAATTCTAATTTCAATGATAATTGAAATGACGCTTTGTTGAATCGGTTTTATTTTAATCCAGAGTCACAATACACATATAATGCAAACTCTATTAAAAGATGATTTGTTTAATTTATTAGCTCATGGCGAAGCAATCCCAGTGAACTCTATTTATACGAATGTAATGAAATCTTAATTGAAATACTTGGAACTGCGAAGTTCCAAAGTAACGAAGTATCTTCGCGATAGTCTAAAAAATTAGCGCTAACGCCACTTCTAATACTAATATAATGCAACGAACATTTCACTTTGCAGTTGTTGTGTTATGTCTATGTTTTGGTGAAACCGTGGATTTAAAATAACCTATTCACCGAAAAAGAACACAATTTAAAAACGCAATGTTACTTCAAAGAATTTTGCAATTGGAGTTTTAAAAAGGATCGAACAGGAGTCATTTCAATTCGATGTTATAAAGTTTGCATTAAAGTGAAACGTTTGCTAGTAATACTTTTAGTGTATAGTAAAACGTTGTTTGTGTTTTTGTTATTGGCTGCACATTCATTTTAAAAGTCTTCTAGTTCTCTATTATTGAATTCTACTGCAAATCAAACGTTAACTATATTGTCATAATTTGTCAATTCTCTTAATTATTACTTTAACCTTTGTTCAATGGGCACATTTGTCCAACTGTAAGTTTCCTTCAGTTTGTTGAGTTTATTTTTTGATTTTGTCAATTATGGTACAGTTTTTCAATATAATTGTAAATTGTTTATGTTTAAAATAAATTTTAGTAATTTTAAGTTAATTTACAATCGTTGTACGAACAAAATCAAGAGTGATTTATCATGAAACAAAGACGACATCCTTGAAAATGTTTTAAGAAAATTAGAAACGTGTATCGTTTTTATACTAATTTGAAAATAAATTACAAGAACATTTGCCAAAAAGCTGACTATAGTTCATTTCGCAAGGAGATGTACATATTCTCGGGATCTCTTGCAAAAATATTCTCAGAATACTAAACAATGTACGTTTTCTGATATTATTTTCAATATTATTGAAATGATTAAACTCTTAACATTTTTAAAACAGGAATCATGGAATTAAAGAAAACATTGGAATTATAATCTTTATAAGGCATTAAGAAACATTTTTATATATGATAAACGATTGAATTAAAGGAAATAGAATTGTAATGTGTTACAAAATATATTTTTTGATAAATTTTACGAGGTACGATAAAATGCGAAATTTAGTCTTAAGATTTTTGTAATTCGATTAATAATGTATTTTTTTCTACTTTCAATTAAAAATCATATTGTGTGAAAATTCTCGTAAGTTTGATAATTAGTTTCTCATAAATTATGTAGTTATACTAACTGATTTATTTATGTCAGTCATAAACAGACGCACTTTTATAATAATGCTTGTGAATGTTTGTATTGTTCGTGTCAAAAATTTTGTAGTTGCATACATATACGCAGATAAAAAATGATAAAAATTTGTGGTTTGGATAATTATATGTATGTATTTGTACGACTGAAATTAAGGTCTCGGTATAATGTTTCGGCAATTCCCTATAAAAAAAATTAAATTAATTCCAAATTGGAAAAAATATAAATATCATCACCAGGCAGAGTGCAAGCTGACAATATTCCTATAGCTTTTTGATTGCATTCAGGACTCTCTTTTGATTTTCGTTTTCATTTGATTAATTTTGTTTTATTACATTGTCATAATATGTCATTAAAAATGGTAATAAAAATTCCTGTGATTCCTGGAAAAATAATAACTTCAGCCATTTATTAGAAAATGTCATCAATTAAAATTAGAATCAATATCAAATTTAAATACTGCTTAGCGCAGTATTAGTTTATGAATAGTTTTAAATTCGTTCATACAAAATAATAAAAGAAAATATTGATTGCCCTATCAACTCCTAAAATGTGAGCAGAGAAAATTCTTCTAAGGCGCCTAGTTTTAGAGAATCAATTTTGTTTTTGATATTGATTCGGGTCTTGGTATTAAAGTTACTTCCAAAAAAAAAAAACTTGAATTTGTATAAGTCAAAAACAATAATAAAAAATACTAGATATTAAATGAAAGAAAAGAAAAATAATTGCTTAATTAATGCCTTCAATTTAATTGTAACTATTATTATAATTCCATTAACATTTTTTAAATAATAAAGTTGTATAATATTGAAAAAGGAACGCGGAAGAATAGAATGAGAAACAATAGAAAATTTTTAAAGAATTGCACATTATTAGGTTAACTATAATTTATAGTTCCATAAGTTATCATATTGAACCATTATTAAACATTTAGAAATATTTTTTTGTTCCCTTGCAGTTATATCTTCCTTTTTACCGTTTGCAGGTGAAATGAATTTTTATTGAAATATATGCGATATTTACAATAATAGCAAAATGGGAATAAATTGAAAGTGAAACAAGGTGATATATATTTATAAATTTAAAAAAAAGCGAATTTGTTAAGACTTTTCTTGTTTATTTAGTCAAATACAACAAAGAAAAAATAAGTAACTAAAAAAAATAGTAAAAAAATAAACTAAAAACATTCCATCGACAGAAGAAATAAATTTGAATCTTGATTTTGTTAAGTTGAAAATCCAAAAACATCATCAAAATAATCAAAAAAAAAGAAGAAGAAATTATTAATAACTTTAAATTTATTTTTGTTTACCTTTTGTTAAGAATTTACTACAAAAAATAAAATTGATATTCTCGAGCTTCAAAAATAAATATTTAAAGTAATTATCGATATAAAAAAATTAATGAAAAAGAAAATTAAAAAAATTTTGGATAAACAAAATTATATTTTGGGAATTTCGGACGTAAAAAAAATATAAAAAAAATACCTAGTAGTTTTGTAGTTTAAAAATCTCTGTACAAATTGGAAAATTAAAGATCTTTTACTGCATAATTAAATATACACTCATATTAATTACGAAAAGAAAAAAACAAAGAACATGAGATTTTAAAATAATATAAAATATTAAAGTTTGGCACTTAATCATAAAATTTTTGGGGAAATCTTATTAATTACCTTTGCATTTTGGAGAAGTGATAAATGTGAAATTATGTAAAAATTTAAAAAGGGATAAAGGTTGGTTAAATAAATAGCTCTTTTGGATAAGAAAATATTTAGAAACAAAAAGTTTTTGATCAAAAAATATAAATTTTGGCTAAACTTTGGACTTGCGACCGAAAATAGTTAAAATCAAAATTGTATAAAAATAAAATTAATGCATGTGAACTTATAAAAAGCATATATTATATATATAAATTATAAATAGAGAAAATAAGGTTTAATATGACATTTAAAAATACTGGTATAAAGAAACTATCAAATGCAGTAGAAGATTTGAAAACATTCTTTTCAACGTTTTGGACTTTTTCCATATTCATTATTCATTTCATGAAAACTTGCTTATTTTGAATGTTACTTTGTAAAAACTTAAACACGTCATGGAAGTGAAAAAAATAAAACAACAGTTTCAACTGATTTAATTGTTTCATTCTGATTACCCTTATTTGGTCATCTGGTCATAAATGTTTGTGGATTTAAAGTATATGTTATATTTTAATTAACTCAATTGACTTTTTCACATTATCAAAAGCGAATTTTATGAATAAAAGAATAATGAGATAAAATAACTTACGTATGTTTCATACTGTATGCTAAATGAACAACGATAACCCTTTCATTTTGCTCATACCAAGAACACGAAAGTAGGAAACGATCAATACCTGACCTGATACCTTCTGTAAATCGCGACGATCCGGTGCCGCATATTTCCTAAGAAATGTCAAGGCTCTAGACTGGCAGCTTGGTGATAACGGACTAATTGGTCAAACGATCGTCGCGATACGGAGGATCATTCCAGCGTGATCGGTGACCTTTACATATTGGTGTTACGATGACGGCGACAGATTCCTCAACTCGCTGCCAAATTGATTTCGTAGTCGCACCTTCTAGTGGGTGATCAAGTGGTATGGTCCACCACCCAAGCTGGAGATTTTTGCAAGTTACGTAAATGCCAACAGCAGAGCGAGTGCGATTCCCCAACGGAAAAATAGGGGGGCCATCGGAGCATAACCGACCCCAGGTGATATGATCCCCTTCAGTCTGTGTCAAACGCTTCAGCAGCTCTGATTGCTTTCTTGCAACAATAATCGAAGTTCGAAGAATCCTGAAGATACACTATCATGACGATATTCGCCCCTTTGGCTGTGATTTCCATTCTCGCCCTGCAAGGTTGGTGTAAAGTGCAGTTAAACAATTTTCACCAGTTTTGATTTTAGAATTCACTTTTTTCCGTATGGTGGTGGTTATTGTGTAATTTGTAATGAAGATTTATTGGTTTTCATCTAACGAAAAACCAGTAAACAATTAAATTTATAATTGACGAATGTGGTTAAATAGTCAATTTACGTTAAGTTTTGGAAAATATAAAAAAATGTTGGGGTAAAATTTAGAAATAGTGAATTTTGAACCACCAGAAGGACTTATATTATCTACTAAAACAAATTATCCATAATCTAATTTGGGCTTTCCCATGTACAGATATATTTCTTGCTGTTTATTAATCCTTTTGTTTTTGGTATACAAAAATGTATTTTCTGATTAAGATAACCGAAAAAGAAACAATATAAATTGAAAAAATGTTTTAATAGTGCGATTATGTATTTCCAGTGTTGAAATAATTTAGTTGGACATGTGGGTGACTAATTATACAAATGAATCTTTTATACAAGGAATTTATATTTTTGCTGCAGACTTTAAGTAAATATATTCGGAGAAGTTATGTAAATTTGTCCACAAAACAGGACGAATGTTCGTACTGATGAACAGTGGAAGAGGAGGTTGCATTGAGCACTTGTAAATTTAGGATTCTTACGGATCCATAATTTCTGAAATAAAAGCAAATTTGAACGCAATTGCGCATAAAAACATTTTTGGAAATGGGAATTGTTCCATTCAATAAAAGAAACAACCCAACAATCGTAAATCGGACACGCTCTAACTGGTTTAACAATGTCATTTATAAAGAACAAAATAATTAGCAGTTCAATAGATCGAAGTAAATTGAAAGCTGCTCATTGTCATTTAAAAACTAATTAAATAAATTGACGGAGAAGACGCAGTCAAACTGGTTTGAAGCTTTTATCATCTGCAACACGTTTCTAGGTCAAAGAAGGTGTATAACGAGTTGCATCCGATTACATAATTCCGGTTTTAAAAAGTCAATATTTCAAATTAGTTATTCAAATATTTTGCTTCTTTTGAAAGACATTGGGTTTTTTTCGCTTTCACTTTCGGGGATTTTGTGACGAATAAATTTTCTGTTTAATGTGGAGGCAGGATTTAAAAAAAACATTCTAAATTTGCAAACCACGAATTTAGTTGATCCTAAATTTAATTATCTTGTTTATATGAACCGCGGATAAAATCACATTCATTGACAACCAGCTTGATGATGGAATCCGTGTACATCTTCTTGAATTTCTCAAGAAATTTATTCAAGTTGCTGGAAGCTGTTATACTTGTTTTGCGGCTTCCTGATATTTTATCTTATTTTAAAAATGAAGAAATATTTTGTAATTTAATTCGCTAAATAGCAAAATAAAACATCGGATGATGATGGAAAAGTTTCGTTATTAATTTAGTTGAAAACATTTATTGCAACATCGGAATTTAGCAAGAATGTTAGGAACAACGCTGAATTTACAAATGTATTGTTCGTTGTATGTTAATATTAACAATTAAAACTTTAATTCTCTGTCATATTAAATAATTTATTAAATGTTAACTCTTACAACACTATTGTACGACACATGTTGATTATTTTTACCATAGCTAAAACTTATTAAAACATGAAAAATAATGCATAATATAGAAAAATAAAACTTACAATTCCAGTGATGTCCTTCGAATAGATACCAAAGTTCTTTAAAGAACAATTCCGGATTTTCTCCTCGACAATCGATCATCTGATTCTTATCATTTAATATTCATTCCATAAATATTCTAAACAATGAAATTTTATAAGCCTTCAAGAGTTTGTTTTATATTTAAAGGCTATAAATTTTTTCATACTTTCACATTGAAATGCGAGAACGATCTTTACAATATTTCTGAAGGTCATTCGTAGTTGTTATGATCATTTTTGTTAAATCCAATTTTAGTACTGAACGAAGCTTTCCTTTTTACACAGGTTACGCTCAAGCTCAGTGTCCTGAAAAAAATGGACGATTCGCGATCCCTGGTCAGTGTGATGCTTATATTGAATGTGTCGATGGCGTAGGGGAAGAGAAGTTATGTCCTGATGGCCTTCTTTTCAACGATAAAGTGAGCCCATTCACATTCCCTTGTCAATACCCGATTGATGTATCCTGCGAGAATCGTGCCAAGCTGCAGCCTGCGCAAGCGACGGAAGAATGTCCCCACCAGTATGGATACTATCGGATTGGGGATTCTAAGAACTGTGGACAGTTTATGAATTGTGCGGCTGGCCGATCATTTGTGTTTAACTGCCCTGAAGGATTGGCCTACAACCAGGAAACTTACCGATGTGATTGGCCGGACCAAGTGCCAGATTGTGATGCTGAAGCCTTCCTTGGATTCTCCTGCCCGAAAGAAGCCAAGTCGGAACTGTTGGGTGAACAGGGATTTAACTTCTTCCGTTCACCCCACGATTGTCAACATTATTACATTTGCATCGAGGGCAAACCCCGGCTATACAATTGCGGGGAGGACTTCGCGTTCAATGAACTCATAAGCGCATGTGATGGAATCGAAAATGTTACTGGTTGTGCAACAGGCGGAAGTTCCTACCAGAAAACTCCACCATTGTCTTCGAAACCGTTACGAGGCTAATTTAAGCAATAAACTTAGTCCTGGTTGTTAACTGTTTTATATTTCTAGTCCGGTCAGCGGTAGTCATGCGATCAAAAAATCTGTATGCTAAGCTTTGAATAAATTTTTTATTTTATAAAGAATTCACGATTTTAATTTGTAGACATCTAGATCGTTTTCTTTTTAGTGAAAACAATATTTACAAAAAAAAAAATCACTAATGTCGCGTTTCGTTTCAGGCTCGTACGCACAGTGCAATGGAAATAATACGCGTATCCCTGTCGAAGGACAATGTGACGCTTACATTGAATGCGTGAATGGAGTGGCAGAAGAAAAACTATGCCCCGATGGACTGCTGTTCAAGGAGGACAGTCTGGAGTGTGCTTTTGCACCGAGCATATCCTGTGGAGCCCGAGCAAAACTCCAACCACCGCAGGGGACCGATAATTGCCCGCGGCAATTTGGCTTCTACAGAATTGGTGACGCATCCCATTGCGGGCAATATATGAACTGTGCACATGGCGTCGGAAAGCTAACAAAGTGTCCAGAAGGACTAGCATTTAACAAGGATACTTATCGTTGCGATTGGCCCGACGAAACACCTGATTGTGATGCAGAAGCGTATTTAGAATTTACCTGTCCGCCCCAGGAGTATCCCGGCGATCAAAGTGAAACTGGGAATCCCGACGACGAGCTGGGATATTATCCCCATGCAAGCGATTGCAAGCGCTACTATGTTTGTGTGAATGGCAGACCACGACTTTACCGATGTGCTAAATTTTTAGTCTTTAACCCAGAGAACAAACTTTGCGATTTTTACACAAAAGTCCCAACATGTAACGTGCAAAATTTACCAGAAAGTAGAGCAATCGCAGAAGCCGAACGTCTGAGGGAAATCACTGAGGAAAACTTGAGCAAGCTTCTTGTTAATGCATAAATAGTTTTCACAAAATCATATTAAATTTTTACACTGTAGAAAGTTTGCGAAGGCACTGCTCCGCCCGGCACGCACTGTAAAGCCGTTCATGGCCAGACAAAGCAAGTCTCAATATTATTTCGGAACCTTAATCTATGCATTAGTATTTTAGCACGTACCTGAGAACTTTTTAAAAATCAAAAACCAAATGTTCGGTAAAATAAATAAAGTTTCGATACGTATAACATAAGTTGTCTACAATAATAATCATACCTGAAACTCGTGGATACTAAGCAAGAAATTTATATCTGATATAGTTCTATAAAAATAATCGCTCCAATCTTGAGTCGTCTTAACCGGGTACGTAGGACATATTGCGAAACTGTGTGCTGTGCGGAAATATCAAAATTGTACCCTTAATGTAATAATAATGATTTATAAACAAAAAAGCTTTAAGAATTTAACGATACTTTCTTGCTGAGTTGATATACTATATACAATTATACTTATTTTCTAATTTTCTCTTGAATCAAAATTTGATTGATAAATAAAGTTAAGACATTAGACTTTCCCTAATTTCGAGCAATTTGATGTTCGCCGGTCGTTGACTAACCCGAAAACTTTTGTTTTACAACAATTATATGCACTTCCTGTTGTACTCGCGAAAAAAGTTGCTAGAATTTTTAGAGTTCTCCGCTGTTAATAAAAAATCACAAAGCTTAGGAAAATTTGAATTGGGAACTTATGAAAATAAAAAAAAGAATATATTTTTACAAAATGAGAATCTTTATTGATATTCACAATCCATTTTGAATATACATTCTTGCGTAGAATAACGGTTGTACCTAAACATGGTTTGGTTTTTCAAAATCTTTTTTTTATTCTCCTATATTTTACGTTTCAATCAATTTTAAGGCACTTTTCATCTAGGATAGAATTATATCAATAAATCTTTTGTTTAATTTAATAATATTCTATAGCGTTTTTAGTTTAATGTATTTCAAACGTTCGTTTAAACTTCACTTTCAATTTATGCATGTGAAATCGACCTTTCTTTAGTTTATTTGGTAACAAAATGGAGGAATTCTTTGTATTTTTTACTTTTTTGTCATTTTTATTATGTCCAAAATAATTCTCAATAATACTCAGAGGTTCTTTATTGTTTATTTTTGCATATTTTTTTGGAACGCATTTAAGAAGATGTATTATTTTGCAAATTAGCAGAAAATTTGTCCATAATTATGTGTATTCATTAAGTTATTCATTGTTTCAAAATTTTACAAACAAAATACATGTACATTTCATTAATTTTAATTTACAGAATTTGAACTCTATATTTAAGAGAAAGTGCCTTTTTCTGAGCGAATTTCTTATTCGTGTATGAAAATGAAATAAAGAGTAAATGGACCCATAAATACGTGAGCAAATATTAATTGTCAATTTGTGCACTAATTATTTTGCGTATAAAAATCAAAATATTGCAAATAATATAATTCATAGGCATTTGAATTTTCGTGTATTTAAACAATAGTCGGAATGCTAAATAAATGTCCCAAAAATTGTACACTTAAAGCATGATTTTAACATTGTAAAGTCAACTCTAGAAAATAATTTTTTACCATACTATGTTGTTGTTTTGAAAAAAAAAACTTAAAAGAAAAGCACTTGGGAAAGCTCGGTTGTTGAATGGGAACAAGATTTAAATATGTTAATTGTTATGTGAATTGAGTGGACCCAAGTAGATGTAATTTATTAAAGTAAAGGGTTTTCCATTAGGTACTATACATTTTCTTTTTTTAATATGAACGAACCCATAAACATATTTTATGATCTGCCAATCTCAGTTTGCTTGTCAATGTCTACCATTTAATAGCCATGAAGTACACGAATGAGCAACAGTTACAAATAGTCAAAATTTATTACAAATTTCGGAGTAGGTGGGTGCAACTTTAAGAGCGTTATCGCCAAATTTTTTCTCTGGGGATACGCGAAGTTGTTGGTCTATGCGAAGAAGCCGCAGACGTTAGACGACCTCAAAGCAAATATTGAACGCGAAATTGCCGGAATATCCGTCGAAATGTGCAGTAGAGTGATCGAGAATTGGGTCCAACGAATCGATCGCTGCAAGCATGCTTGAGACGGCAAAATGCCGATATCGAATTTCATTCTCAAATGGTATGATGAAATCTTTCATTTGTAATCAAAAATTTGGGGATATCTAAAATACTTTCGGTTCTATTCAAAAAGGAAGATGCATAGTTATTAATGGAAAACCCTTTAGTTACATCGTTTTTACTTTGTGAAGTCTCTTCTTGTACATAATATGTACTGTGGTGGAATGTATTTGAATATTACTAAACATGGAAGGGAAATGGTAGCAAGCCAGTTTGCAAAACATTTCTGAATATATCAAATATATTCTTTCAAGTAATTATTAATGTTATTTTTAAAATAGCTTTTGTATGTGATAAAATACACTTTAGTCATTATACGACTTTCAACAGCTGAATGAAAAACAAACAGGAATGCATATTTTAACTAATTTGAATTATATTGAATCATTTCACGAATGACGTTTTAATATTCTGCCAAAATATACAAATTAATTATACTTAATTATCTTCTTCAACTGATTTTTGTGACTGTTTTTTCAACTGTTTCACGTCTTTCAGTGAATTTTGAGTTTTTGAATTGAAGTATCCAATAGATGCAAAATGTTTTAGCATGGGAAACGGAAAAATATAAGATAAGCTTACACCCGACGAATGCGATAGTTTTTTAACAATATTTATTCAACTGTTTTGCAAAAACTCATGTACAAATGCCAACTTTATTTGTAAATATCCAGCACATGAAATTTCTTTAGCAATGCAGAATTTGATGCGAAAACACTTTTTCCAACCTTTAAATCGATCGGTAAAACTGTACATCTGTGCTGATTGATTCGTTAGAAAAAAATGCTTTCCTGCGTTTTACATAGACTTCTTAAAAAAAGGATTTTGAGTTAATATTAATTTGACAAGAATACAAGATCCATTTTCATTCAAATATAAAAATCCCCATGCTGTTGGTTTAAAATAGGAAATGTACGATAATACATATGAGAAAAAGTGCGATGACGTGAAAAACAAACAGTATCGAATGTAATAAAAACTACTTTAATGTTTAGATGAACATGAAAATGGCGTAAAATTTAATCCAGAAATTTATGTGGTTTCGTAAACTTACAACAAAAAGTATGGTGACATTTATATAACGGAAATTGCAACTATGGCGCACGCACATTTCACGATAGAAATATTAACATCGTATAAAAACGCCTTAAATAATTAGCAGTCATATAGTATGTATGTATTATGCCTTTAACTCAAAAAATTTGTTCTTTTATCAATTATCATTTTATATAAACTTATTATTTCTATTAATATTATAGGTTTCTCTCAATTTGTTTTTTAAACAACACACTTTTAGTTCTACAAAAATATTCTTATAAACTAAACTTATATTAAAGACTCTATCACTTTTTTATCATTTCAATTATAAATTAGATTTTCTTTCACTTCTGTTCGAAGCATATTTTTCATTTTTTATTTTTTCTTAAATCGTTTTATAATATATGCAATCTTTGTTTAGCATGCTAAAAACTACAGCTAAAAGGATGATAAAAGATTTTCTATCTAAGAAAATACTTTTGCAGGACATTAAAAACAGAAAGTAGTAAATTAATTTTAATAAATAAAACTAATGTAAAATCAAATCAAGTCTTTAAACTTTAACTATTAATACCTAACATATGAGTATGCGATATTGCAGGAAGAAGGTTCAATGCCTTCAGAGATACTGATGAAAATTCGTAATTCATATCAAAATTCTTTGAAAGCTTTTTATCAATATTATAAAAAATACATTTTCACCTTCTTGCACAGATATCTAATGTTGTTTTACGAAAATATGAAAAAATATCACAAAAATTCGGCATTCGAAACTGAATTGTGCTTCTGCCATAAGAATAGAACAGATAGATTTATCATCCTTATAGCTATACTTGAAACTATCTTAAAACTACACTCTCAATTCATAGTACACAATATTTAAAGAATCGCAGCACTTTTTTCTTAAATACTTTTTTTAAATTAAGTTTGGTTAGCCACCATAATCGCGGGGGCACCAATTTGGAATTCAATTCCAAAAGCGCCTTGTTTTTGGGAACACAAACAGTTGCTCGTAATTTCATAATTGGAGCAAGCATTACATAAATTGTTTCTTTTTTTAAATCTACCTATTTTATAAACCACGAAATAAAAGGAGATTTTTCCGATAAATACCCTTTTCTTGATAGTACAGGAAAGGATATTTAACACATTTACTATACCGCACATCCTTTTCTGGCGCCGTACATTATCCTTAATTCTGGATATATTATTTTCTTAATGAGTTGATTAGTTTTTGCTGCCAGCATTGCACGACGTGAATCTTTTCTCAACACCTTTATTCCAGGTTTGTGGACTAGAAACCCGTTGTCCAATATGTGAAATTCGTAATCCAAGGCGCAAAGTGCGTAACCCTGCGAAAAATAAGAAGGGAGATGTGGTAAGCTTGGGCAAGCATAAACTATAAACAAAAGTTTCATACCTGAGTCATTTTGTCACTTTTGCCTTCCCAACTCAATCGCTCATCGTAATGTGGGTCAGCGTGTGTGCCGATATATATCGGTTCCCAGTGGACAAAGTAGCCAACACGCTTTCCGATATGAAATACACCTAACTCTTCGGTTTCGTTCGCTGCCATCCACTCCTTGGACTTGGGAACTCCATGACAACTGGAACAAACTCTTTTATGGAATGGAATGGCTTTGCCTGACTTTAAAAGTTCTTGAAGTTCGGTTTTATCCTTCGGGACAGGAGCTGAAGCTTCTACTTCAAAAATTGAAAGCGGATATACCCTGAAAAGTGTATTTCACTATTTTAATTCAATTCTTTTATGTAAGTTTTATGGGGTAAAAAAAAAAAAACATTTACCTTGGATTCATTCTCTGAAGATTCACATCATTCCTGGCAATCATTTCGAGGAATTTTTTTACCAGTCCTGGATTTGGATACAGTTCAATGTCACTAGCTAAAATGAAATGTGTGAGGGCTGCATCTCTTGCAATATTTCGTCCCACATTCACAGGATATAAGAGTTTTTTCTGTGTCTTGTATAAGTGTCCAGAAGATGTGTTTAAGAACGGAGGTGGCAACGTACAATTGAACTGCGTTTCCAGGACTTTGGCGTTCTTCGGAATACTCTTTGGGATATGTTTCGTACTAAAATAAATATGGAAAGTTACAAATTGTCGGACTAAATTGCTCTCGGGTAGGCAGTCTCTTAAATATTTTATTGAGTTTATAGTAGGGTTAAAATCCGACCCGGGTGCATGGAGGGCTATACTAATTGGTGCGTTCCATCTGAAAATAACAGGAAAACATTATTACTGCAATTTTACATTTAAATTGCATTGTCTACCTTTCGAGCAATGGAATTAAATTATCTAAAAATGTGTAGTCTGCATGCGTCGTGTAAGTAATTGTTTCGTGGCACTTGAGTTCACCATGATCGGATCGTATGTAGTTCTTCAGCACCCAAAAATCACCACGTTGCAGTGTTTCTGATGTATAGTCGCGATCATGGCATTTTAGAATTGACTTTAAACGCTCTTCAAAGTCCTTATCATCAGCACTCGCTGCATAAGCATCAGAGCCAGTATTATTTACAAATGTGACTGGCTCCGGAGGTGCAGGAGCTTCATTTTGAATTTTTTCTGGGGGTCCATAGTTAACTTCAGTTGGTATATCAAAACGTTTTTCATCGTTTTGTTCTGGAACTTCTTTTTGATGGTTTTCGTTTTCTTGTTCTTGTTGCTGTTGGAAATTATTTTGTGCTGCATTAATTCCATCTTCCTTTGCGATTTCATTTCCATTCGTAATTGTTCTTACAGATTCTTGTTTCAGTTGAAGATTTTCGTATTTCACCACATCTTCCAATTTTGGTACATTTTGAGCCTCCTGGAAAATTCATTGTGCGTCTTAAATTACTAAAGTTTTCATACATTTATATTGTATAGTACACAATATATATTTATAACTATTGAAAAAAAAACAAATGAATTAGGTATGAAGAATTTTGATATTAAGTTTTCCGAGAAAGGTCGTTGTAAGTATCTTCTTAATTAAATTCTGAAATAAAAAACATGTTTACGAATTAATAATGAATTTGTTACTCATTTTGAGTTGTTGTTGTACAAATAATATGTTTTTGCAAACATTTTTTATTCTGTATGTACCTACTTTAACACTAATAAAAGTCAGCATAAATAAATTGTTGACAAAAATAGTACTAGGTAAAGATTTTTGGTTTTTTACATGGAATTTGAAATTTGTCAATTTGGCAAGTTCCACAAGTATAACGTTTATTATAATGAGCAGTAAATTCAAATGTATTATAATTTCTTGATCACAAGATAAAATTCTTAACAAATTCTCTGAAAAACAATGGAACAAGTTATATGTATAATATAGAACTGAACACAAAATAAAGTATTTCTTCATAACGGAAATAAAAATTGATAACCCACAAAATTATGCTA
The DNA here is from genome assembly GCA_963082835.1 of Leptogaster cylindrica. Classification (NCBI taxonomy): domain Eukaryota; kingdom Metazoa; phylum Arthropoda; class Insecta; order Diptera; family Asilidae; genus Leptogaster; species Leptogaster cylindrica. Next base: position 2,789,218 of record OY720105.1, on the reverse strand, counting down.
ATGCAACAGGTTTTTGTTAGACTCATGACTCAACGGAAGAACAATAGAAATGAAAATAGAGTTAGCTTAATAGTTATGGTAACGATAAAATTTAAAACATTTTTTTAAAACTGAGTTAATTTCGAAAATAAGATTCTTCACCTATATAAATATTGCGTTTTGTGCTTGTTTTTGGCCTTTAAAACATGAACTTGAAATAAAACGTTCACAAATCGCATAAACATTCCTTAAAATTTACATATTTAACGAAAAAATTCATAATTCTACATAACTCTTAATATAATAATATGTAATAACTTCATTAATTATACAGTAGTGTAAAAAAAGAAATTATAAAGTCAAATTGACATTTAAAAAACGACAAACGTAAAAACAATAAGCATTGTTTTTTATAATAGGATGCAAGAAAATATCTCCCTTTCTTTCCCTGTTAAAATACAGTAAAAGGTATCTAAGTCGAGTTTTGTCTTAAAAAAGCAACAAAAAAAATGTTTTTGATTTTCTTTTCCTAAAAATAAGTACCTACCTCTGTTTTATCTTTAATTTCATCCTTTTTCTCAATGAAATTAGATATTGATCGTGATTTAGAAATATCATCCTGAATGATGTACGCCGGACCGGTGGCGAAATTTCCACCGCCACCGATCATAACGTGACTGCAGATGTAGAGTATAACGGCAATGTTGATTAGGATGCTGCATCTGAGGAGCCAATTTCGTCTTGTAAACATCTCGAATATAAAACACAATCAGATAAAATTATCGACTAAGTAACAAGTGCAATGGCGAAATTCCAGTAAAATCTTCTACAACAACAGTGTTTGGCGGTGATTCCCAGGTTTCAGCTATTGTCTCCCCTTCCGCGAATTTTGAATTTCTCATATAATTTTAAAAGTCCACTGTTCAATTTTTTAGCACTCATTTAGCACGACTGTTGTCTTCCTTGTACATTTCCAAATATCTGTAAAAAATATAAAAGGAAAAACCTGATAAAACACGCAATCAAAAGTGGTTTTTGTAAGATCTAAATTATGAGAACAAACAGAAATTTCAGTTGTGATGAATCCACGTATGGCCATGGAGCATTGGCAAATATGAATTTGATGTGAGTGACTTTTTTACCGACATGCTAATATTCCAACCCTACACTCCGTTTCTTTATTATTACCAAAAAAAAACAAGCCTCACCGGGAGACAATTGCGTGTTACCGGGAATACATCGCATTCGCGGTTCACATGTCGTTGAACTTCGTTATTTGTCGCTTCATAAAATCCTCATTACACAAGACTCTAGAGTCTAGAGGTTCAAGCAGAAGTCCGTGAGGTGTTGGCGGCCACTTGTATATTTTAATTACCGTGTAACTCATAACCAGTAAAGTAGCAGTCACTATGATTCACATTTGCGCCAGCTGAAATGACTCGTTCATGATCGACTTCGGTTAATATGAACTGGATTCGGTGTGATTCGAGTGATTGAACGTGGCTACCTGGGCCTCAAATCTAAAATCTTGCTGCTTTATTCCTAGCACTCTATTCTTTGGTAAATTCCATCGCGGCAGTGCTATAATTAAATACGAATGTGATACCAGCGGGCCTCTGGAAATGATGACTACATAAAATGATTGATTGGCTGCTGTAAAACAACATCAAGCAAAAATTCATTACCAAACGCGAAAGCAGAGTTTCCAGTAACCCACTGCGATCCGTGATAGTTTTTTAATGAAGTATGAAAAAGTAGATACTAGTGGAATTCAGTGGTGAATTGTGTTAGAAAAAATTACATACTTCCAAATGGAACTACAATAGGAAACTTCAGGGGTAAACAAGAGTTGAATAGACTAATTAGTTTTTGTACCGGACGCAAAGATGAAACAATGGCTCAGCAATTAAATTGCTGGTCGTACTTTGATTAATAATTCTTGATTGAGCTTTAGCTGTAAAATCTGTAAAACATCGAGCAATAAGCGAAATGAAATAAACAAATCTCAGAACTCATTGTTTACACATAAAGACAAGCTATATATCTACAAAAACATGCGAGTATTTTTTAAAAATAACAACATAAGAGATAAAATTATTTTAACAATTGTTTAGGCAAATTACTTATATCGAATGGTCAAGTAGACAGTTTAAAATGAATTTTAAAATGCTTATGAGAGCACAAATTGTGATTCTGAAACTAATTGTGTATGTAAATAATACAAAAACTAGCGTTTGAAAATTCAGACTCAAAAACTCCAACAAAGGGCAAACAGAAATGTTTGTTGTTAAATCAAGCTTCCAATAAAGGATTTGATACTGTTCTTTTCCTCTATCACTTAAGATCATTTTTTTCCTAAATAAATTTACGTGGATTTTTGGCCGAGTTCTAAGTTCTAAAGTGTTAAAAGGCACTTTTGTATTAACCTTTTAATACGAATACAAAACTATTTCCTTATTGCTTCAAAATCAATTTGTGCAAACACCTTAAGAAGTCCGGCAAAAGATGTTTACTTTTTTATTTCATGTTGTACTAACTTAGTTTTTTTTTTTTTTGTATGAAGCTACATTGATGAAATGCTTCGAGCTATCTAGAGTTGAAGGTTTTTTCTATTCTATCATAAAATATCGGTAAAAAACAGTCCACGTTCGTTTGCTGACCGGGAAGCAAGAATCATATATAAGAAAACTTATCCTTTCCGCGGAGGTCAATGACGTGTTTAAAATTCATTAAAATTTAAGAAATGAATTTTACGATTTTGAGTATTATTTAACGGCGAATTTTATTAGAAGTAACATAGACAGAAGGCAAGAAAGTACAGTCACTGTAGCAGCAATATATAATGGGAGCTCTTTACTCAAGTGCTGGTGCACCGCGGGTTGTCCATTGCTGCTCTGCAACCTTCAAGTCTCCAGTCACCATTTATCACAACGGAAAGGAGCAGATACTTAATTTAAGGCCAGGGCAACTTAGAAAATTCTGCGAGCAGCGAACGAAATGGTTTACGTGTGGAAATGATAAACTATTTGGGAGCAACTCAGCGTACTTGTATTGTGCAATTTAATTACCCACATTTGCAGTACATTGGCAAGTAAACGTAAAATTTCTGCCGGGGCATGTGGACGTTGCTTGTGGCCCCCATAAAAGGAATATCCCAGTACTTATCACTGTAATTAATAGATTCAGTTCCTGATGACTATTGTTCACGTACCATAGTATAAAAACAAACCCTCCTTGGCGAGTTTATGATGACTTTCCGACTACTCTTTTTATATAGCATAAAAGGAAGCTCAGGAATCAATGGTACTCGGTGCGCTTCCTTCCAAGGCACTTGTGCACTTCAAAGGGTTATGGCCTGGTTCATTTGCGAGAGTTCTTTTACGATAGGCCTAGAGTCTTCTTCGCATTTTATCTAGACTCATAACTAGGATTCTTTAAAAAGTCATATTTATACGCACGAAAGCTATTCATTTGTATTTATTCTAACACACACACACCCATAAACATGAAAATCATTTCAGTTCGGTGATTAAATAAACCTTTTGATTTTTCACTTTTTGAGGAAGAATATTTGTTTTGTTTTAAATAGTGGAGAAAAATCCTCTTAAGAAGACATGGGAAGCTAGTCCTTGTGCAGCTGCATAAGGCTTAGCGATGCACAATGTTATCCGTGCTGAGTTCTTGTGGTGTAACTTCTTGAAAAATTGCAATATACCCTCTTTTCACGTTTCTTTATTTTTTTCTTTTCTATCTCCAGTCCCCGGGATGCTGATGAATTGTAAATCGCACGTTTGATAAAAGATCCCTCAATAAAACTATGTTTAAAATTTAATAAACTGCAAACAAATGCACGGATCCGACAAGAGGTAAACTGCATCAACTGAACGCTGAAAAGATGTGAGTCACTGTAGAGTGGATCTTGTGTCGTTTTATTATTTAAAAAAACCATGCTAAATAAATGTTTTATTTCTTGCAGTACAAACAGACATTGCACCGACGTTAAAAATGTCCCTCAAAAGTCTGAATTTCATTTAAACACATCATGTAATCACAAGCACATAAAAAATGTACATAAAATTGTCCAGTTTATGCAATTTTTTTGTGAAAACAGTTTTGCAGTTGCATCATTTCCAGGTAAACTGCTTAATTTACTCATGCTCTTTTTAGTCAGCCACAACCAAAAAAATTGCCCGTGCATGATTCGACTTTGGAAAAAGAATTTTATTATTGGACTCGGTTTGTACCTCACGATTTTCTGCAAGCAGCGAGCCGCGGGGGGAAATTTTTTAAAATTAAATTACTATGGACAAAGTATTTGGGTTGCTCATAATTCACGACAAATTACTCAAATTCATGTTATACCATTCTGAATAATTTTCAAAGAAGTCAAGGATGTAAACCCAAAGTCCTTTAACAGCAAATTTTTTCAACAATGAAGTTTCGATCAATGTAAATTTCATTAAACAAATTTATTTTTTTAATTAATTGCTTAAATTCAATAAGATTAGTTTTGTAATTTTAGAATTCCCTTCAACGTGAATTGCCACAACGGAACTGAATGCAGGCATGAGACGTCTGCAACCTGCAGCGACAATTACTTCGTTTCATGTGCACCTTTTCTAAAGCTTACTCCTGCACTCCACTTCAATTTTAATTACTCAAAGGATAAAGGATATTGTGCCAGAGGAAAAACGACACAAAAGTGTTTCAACTTCGCAGTCGGTCACTTGAACTCGACTAGAAAGAAGGAAACAGGAAATTGAAACGTGACACGGATGTGAGCCCGGTGCTTTTTTTATTGTATTCAAAAAACATAATCAGGAAAATTTTCATTTTATAGCAAAAGTTTTCGTAAAATCTGTCGGTAGAAGGATTTATTTTCTGGTAGCAATTTTTCCATTTTGTAGATAAATCTTCGTTTCTGATTCCATTTTGAGTCACAGATGTTTGCTACTTTTGATTAACACTAAAGTCCTGAATTGACGAATCTTTTATTGTAATTTGTTTGTTGTACAAGGTTTTTAAATGAATTTTAGTGAATTGAATAGAATCGAAATGATCTGGGAAAATAAGAAGATATTTTAAGTCGAGAAATGTTGACAAAAGCTTTTGTTGTTATTTATTTATAAGTATGTACAATGTACATAAGTATTAAGTATATATACTGAAAGTATTTTGTGGAAAAATGTTAACTTTTTGTTTTTATTGCCCCAGCCCATTATTAACTCTGTTCTACTTATATAAATCTTCTTTTCCCGGAAAATTGCAAAAGAGCTTTTAATAAATTACGGCTGGGCTGGGTTGAAGTTGAACTTATACTATATACATATATACTATGCAATTCCTACAGTTGTGCTTTATCGAGTCGATAGTTTTTGTGCAGATTCAATTATAATATCCCATCAAACTAATTGGTTCTTTTTATAAACTTTTTCCTATTAATTAACCAAATCTCACTATCAAATGCTAATTGAATTCGAAGTTCTTCCTTCGTCAGTTCCAAAGTGAGGAATTTCAATTATAGTGACACTTTCGCTGGAGAAGGATCTCTTCGGACTAAATACGTATACTATAAATTTTTGCACATATTTTTTTTGTTCTATTTTGCAGGCAGAAGGAATTATCGAACTTTAAAAATTCATTATCCTTGATTCTATTTTCATCAGTTATTATGTGTGTGGAATTTACGAGCTATTAAAATGTGTTGTTATGCAGGAAATAATTGTAATGTTGTACATTTTTATTATTGCAAAATTTGTATAGGATTAATTTAGTTGAGTCCAAATTCGCAAACAATAAACCAAATATTCAATTCAATCAGTTTTTTTCAATATATTATGTAGGGACAATTCAAGTATAATGTTTCATTGACAATCAAATATTTTTATGCAAGTAAAATTCAATGAAGAAATCTGCAAGAATCCTAAATATTTTTAATAGGGCAAACAACCGTACGAGCTGCCAGACCATGTCGAAAGATTTGCGATTAGAGGCTGTATAAGTCTATACTTGCAAATGGATGATGGAGTCAACATCATTTCGAGAGTTCACTGGACGCAGTCCAAACAACACAAATTCATAGAAAGGCAGACTCTTTGAAACTACCAAAAAACAACACCCAACATAAATTGGAAAAAAATGTTAAACAACTTTTAATTGATTCCAATCGTGAAATTAATTTAAGTATGTACTCCTTCGAACTCTTTTATAGAACTTCGATAGAAAAAAAACCTTCTATGCGGCGCCAAAATGTAAAAAGTCTAAAACGAAAAGAACAAATTGAAGACTCCCTGATGATCATAGAAGCAGAAAGGTTCGATCGCAGATTACTTTCAGCGTGTGGCCTTTTTTTCTAGAAACCTTAGATTGATCACAATAACAGGAATTACCTTGAATTTACTACCAACACCGCCATTTAACTGAATTGCTGACCGTGCTAAATCGAATTTATTTTCATTTTCGTCTCGCATTACTCGCAATCAGGTATGGCAATTGAACACTCACTTACCTACGATTGGACGGTTTTAGTTTCCGGATATGAATCAATATTTTTCCATAGCACTTTTTGTTATTAACTAGAGTTTTGTTTCTGATTAGCTTTGTCGCGGTTGAAGGTTAGTTTTGGGATATCGCGATTACTAGTTTTGGCATGCTTTTCGCATTCTTTTGTAAACAATGTATTATTATTGTGTAAACAAAAAAAAAAACAAATACTGATTTTTGTTCCTGCATCAGTTAAAAAAATAAGTAGAAGGAACATGCGAAACATAGACAAACTACACAAATCACGAATGTACAATTCAGAAAATAGCAGCACCCTGCTGAGTTGCGCGATCTGAGATCATCCTCCGCGGTGAGGTAGAGACATCCGCCCAACTGGCGATCGAAATCACTGACCATGAGAGTGGGTAAAAGCAATCATTCCTCACCGATAATGGGAATCTCGATTGACACTAGCCACTGAACGTGATTCCACTTTATTAATCGATAGCAATATTCTATTGAGACGCTAATCAAGCATTGTTACTTGCACCCGGCCAAGAGATGCTCATTATTTCGTACAGATTTATGAAGATTCCTTAATTTATTTGATGCTTCAACATCTATCGTTTAAATAAATAAAATAAAAAAATGTTTAATTCAAGTGGCTGGAAATCATGATTTCATGTATAACCTTCACGATATTCTCTTATTATATCTATTGTGGTCTTGGAGCTTATTTTTTAGTAACGTCAACTCTCAGCAGATTTTCCTCTTTTAACAACAGCTCGTGTACAATTAAGAAGAAAACAACATAAAAATAATTTGTGTTTTGCACATAAAAAGTAACAATCCACCTCTAAAGATTTAAATACAATATTGATGAGATGAGAATTAATGATCGAAGATATTTACAAAATTTAACCGCAAAATATAATATCGAAGAAAAGACTTCAATGACTTATTTGTTATCTATCATACAATTTTTATATAATGATGACAAATTGATGGTCTGTGAATATCAAATAACATAAGTTAACTGTTGATTCATTGAATTGAATAGAACAGCTTAAATGTATAGAAATTATTTATAGAAACAAAATCATAATTCAGATTTATTGTTGAATAAGCAAACAACATTAAAATATTTTTGAAAAGAGGAAACCTTGTATCCTACAATATAATAAATCATTTTTCAAAAAGGAAAAAAACACTTTTAAGAATAGCTAATCACTAGATATTGATTGGTAAAAAATTCAACTTAAAATAAGTCTAAATAAAACAACAATTCGATCGATTAAACATAAATCGATAAATGTTTAATTAAAAGTTTTCGGCTTGAGCAAACCGCAATGAAAAGTCAAGGGAGAATTCGCTGCTCGTAATTACTAAACAAAATATTAATGTTAATCATGAAAGCGAAGTGAAAGTAATTTCAGGACTGGGGAACGAAGGAAGTACTGTAATTGCAGCTAGTAAACTAAAACACAAAACTTTCCTCTTGGGTTGCGCACACCTTCCATGAAAACCACGTTGCGTGAGTTCCTCGAAAACCGAAAAAGTATGCCATCAATAATATCGGCAAAGAGCGACTTATTCCAAAAATGTGAATGTTGTTATCGCTATTAACGTAGGATTTAGTACACAACACGCGAGTCGACGTCCAGGAGTTGATTTTTTGTGGAAAAGGTGTGTCGGAGTGGATCCTTTGAAACTTCTGCTTGAAGCTCTAGTAGTCGAAAAAAATTCAATTAATTACGCGAATTGCGAGTGACACCACCTGTTCCATTCGTTGGTCGTCTCCAGCAAAGCAAGTTAGAGATGATGTTCTGCTGTTTGCTCCACCCGGAAGGGGTGCCACCCTTGCATTCATTAAAACGCTAGCATTGGGCCATTATTAGTGCCGGCGGCATCCTGACAAAGCACGGCTTTCAAATTAGGACAATAAATCCAGTGGCGGAGAATTGGTGATCGTTCTTGCGGAGCAGTGTCATCCTGCCCCGAGATTCATCAAGCGTAACGGTGCGGGAGCACGTATTTAACAGTATACTTCCGAAAAATGAATGAAGTAATAAAATAGTGAAGGGAAAATTAGTTCTGGTAACCAGGGTAGACGAATGGGCTAACAATATCTACAATTCTGTTGTAGTTGAAGGAGCGACACTTGCGTGTTTCGTGAAAGATTCTGTTCAATTAAAAGCACCTGCTAAACACAAGGCTGAGTCATAATCGAAATCCTAAAGGTGAGTTAATGCCCTTTATCAAAGTTACTGTTTTTATTTGTCTGTAAGGCTAACCATACATTTGAAAAAAGGTTATTTAATTTTTGGTCGAGCATAAATAGCTATTAAATATTAATCATCACAATTATTTAGAACTTTTTCGCACAAATCATATTGTAAAAATTGGATAAAAGAATTAACAAAATGGAAATTTAACTCTTAAGTTTTTCTCACACAAGCACAGCTGAATACAGTCCTTGCTGCTTTTTAAGTGGTTTCTGTGGACGACGATGTCACCCTTTATCTTCTTTTTTTAAAACCCTGCCAAATGAGCACAAGCAATTCAGTGGTACATGACGTATGTAGGACAAGGTGTTTAATATAGGATTTTCTGGTCAAATTATGGTTCTATTTTTATAAGCGACTTTAAGTAAAAAAAATTGCCTGAAAACTACGGCTGTGAATACCCTTTTCCAGCTTCCACGTTTTCAACGGAATGTGTATGTGTCCTAATGAACTTCTATAGTGCTCAAGTGTGCAGGATTACGAGAAACGACATCCATTACTCAAATGAAAGACCTTTCATGAAAACTATTATCCTGAATACCGTACAAACCTACGATATGTTTCTTAAATTTCATAAAATGTTTCAACATATTCACGTATGAAAACCGACGAACACACTCCAGAAGAGTCGGCATGTAAAATGCAATACATGCACTCCTTTCTGCTCTGCTGAATGGGAATTGTGCAGGGATTCTCATTTGCAAAGCATAAGGGATAATCTGCCCGGCAGCATTAAAACTCAAAAAATTATTACATAATACATATATGCATATAATACATATATGTATAGTGTATACATGTAGGCAGACATTAATAGCAATTGCTTCGGATGCCGTACACTGAACTAGTTTTTAAATGTTTAAAGCCAACAAGGAGCAAAGAAGAAAATTAGCAAACATCAGGAGATGACGAACGGAAACCCGATTCGGAGGAGAGTCGAAAAAATCTCTAATCAAAGTCAGAAATATTTACCTGGATTACGGTAATTTGCCTTTGTGTTCTTAGACGGTAAACGGAATGTTCTGCTGGCTGTGGATTACTAATATTTAAAACTTGAACATTTATGCTCTGTTCTCTGCCAAGTCCTAATTGCAACAAGGAAAAAGGACGAGTAAATGCTGAAGAAAACAAGAGCACTTAATGTTGCCAGGGACGAGAAACAATGCGCAGTTTTGAATACGAGCAGCAAAGGATTTGGGGCTTTGAATGAATCTAGAGTCCTGAGGATAATAATCTATCGCAATCCAAAAAACAAGAAAATTCTTAAAAGCAGGTGAGTTTTGCTTTAAAATATATGCTTTTCAGCTTTAGAATCCTTAAAACGATAACAAAACTACAATTGATACGATTTTCTCTGGCTTCTTGACTGCATATGCATATAATAAGATGAGAAGCGGAAAGTAGTAAGTTAACATAATTTGTTCATGAGAAACATGTTTATGTCAATTTAAAAACTGACAACAAAACAATCGGAAATGAAACTAAAATGTGGGTCACAAAGGGTTAAAATAGAAATTAGAATGCAATGATGCTCGTAAAATATAAGCAGAAATACGAATTTATTTTTGTTTTTTAAAGAAAATGTTTGTTTATATATTTTTAATAATATAGTCGACAGTTGGGTGTAATTTATAGGCAAGCGTTTTCGTGGAACCAATTTTCTCTATGACATAAAAAATATTGGTTTAATATATTAAAAAAAGATGAGAGAAAACATTTCAAACATAAATTTTTGATAATAATTAAAAATAAACTTTGTTCCGAAAAACAATATGTAGATACTATTTTAATTATAGAAGAAAATCTAGTTTTAGTGAAAAAAAAAAAAAACTTTTGAATACGGATCGCATTTTAAAAACTATTTTCGTCTAATATTGATATAATGTTAAGGTATATAGTTTCTTTTTTCTCTCGCTATAATGCAAACCTAAAGGATACATTGAAATTTCTAACAAAAACTTTTGGCAAAAATATTGCACAATTTTCCCAATTAAAATTTTTAAATATTGCAATACAATTATTAAATGTTATACGCACCGATAAATCATGTTTTAGCCAAAAATTAAACAGGGGAGAAAACTCATTTAAATTATGCAACAGACCCCGCCAAAGCAAATACTGCCGGGGAATTCCCGAGAGAAGGATTTGCCCAGAAATCCAGTCAAAAAGATGCCAATTGAAATTAGTTGCGGCTGGTTCTCGGTGCGGAGTTGTTAAAATATTTATGAGGAAGGAGTTCGCGGACTTCGGATTTTCTTTGAGATCAGGAAAACTGGAAAACTTTCTTTTCCTATAAAGCATAGTGCAGTGAATGGCTTGAATATACTTGGCAAATTAAAATTTAACTCTCCCCTGACCTAAAGTAATTATAAATTTGGAGAACCAGAAAATTTTGTGCAAATATATGACTTTGCTTGTTAGACTTTGAAACTGACTACTTTGCAGTTTGCTTGGCTGGGGAAATTTTTTGTTTATTTAGACTAGTAATTTCGCTTACAGCCACGAAATAGCTTAAGGAAAAGTGAAAAACGAAGGAAAGTAAAGAGGAGGAAACACCAAAATCAATGCGCTGGGAAAATGTTTTTGGATTTCTGCTCGAGTAGATGCATCTGCACTGCTTTCATTAATATATGGAATTTACGCTTTCATCAACCTCGACGAACACTTGCGCTTCATTCATAACACAAACACCGGATTTTTTCAACCTACTAAATATATACGACTGTGAATATGAAATAAAAAGGAAAAATGTTCGGGAAACTTCATATTTAAATATTGCAATTTAAGTAAAATCTTCGTAGTATTGAAAACTACCGGGTTCTAATGTAGAAAAAGTAGTTTTTGTAGAAAAAAATCAGATATGATTGTTGAAGCTGCAAAACGCTTTACTGATTCTTGGAAAAAATTGAAGTGATACCACAAATTCAATCGATCGTTCTATGGAAAATACCCGAAATATTAAACACACCTCGCAAACTTTAAAGCAAACTTTTAAGTTCAGCGCTACGTTTTCATTACGAAGTGTAAATGCTACGTGGTCAGCGATTTATTTTTGATTTGAAAAATGTTTTAGTTCAATTCGCACATACATCTAAATAAATATTGGACAATATTGGGCTTATGAAATGCGGTCGTGATGAGCTTTTATTCACAAGAAGCGTATTCAGTTGAAGACAGTATGAAAATTTAGAAATCAAATTATGAAATACATACCTAGTTTCTTTTCATTTTAAAATATCGTTTCTATTTTTACAATTTCAATAGATTTATTTTATAATATTGTTAGATATTAACAAGAGTTGTGTGAAAATTAAAGTCTCGAAAATAAACATAAATTTTAACATAACAACACATTTTTAACACATTTTCATTATTTATGTGCACAATTGATAGTTTTGAGAAAGAGAGATTGTAAGAAAACTTTATAGCACTGTCTGGGGGACGGGGAAATGATCCCGTGACTCCCGTTGGTAATGATATTTTTAACATTTAAATTCTAAATTTTATCAAACCTATCAATTTTGTTTACCAACGATATTTCCTTGACTTGATGATTCTGACAACACGTAACAAAACAAACGATCGAATCAAACGAATGAATAAATTTTTACACACACAAATGAAAATAGTGCAACAAATGTGTTTACATGTAACTAAAGGATACTCATTTCCATATCTTCCCTTCTCTATTTGATGTCGCAATTTGCGTACTATACACATAAGCCATACGAGCTTGTAAATCTCAGAAATCACATTACATATTGGAGGAATATCATCAAACCGGAACACGATTTCGAGTAGCATTGAAACAAATGAACCGTATTATTCGGAGGAAGGTAAATGTTTATTTCAAAGGACAATATTTATAAAGGAGCAACTCACAAAACCACTAGAAAGGATTCTTTTCAAGTAGTAAAAATATTATCGATGTATTCCTCCCCCGGTGCGATATCCAATTTGTTGCTAAATCCTAAAAATAAAGCATTATATGATGTGAATATTTCGTTTGACCAGCCAAATCCCATTTTCATCAAAGCAGTAAGCACTATCAGGAATATAGACAATATTCTACCCAAGGATATGAGATATTTACTAAGTGTTTATTGTTTTATTTTGCATAGAGCAGTGTTTAACTTTTATCTATTGTCATATTTTATTCGTGCACTTTAAAGTATGTAGTACCACAGGTTTATCTGTGGTAGACTGATAGTACTTTGGGTGCATGGAGAAATGTGTTTATCTCGAAACTAATGGAGCCTGCATGTGAAAAAAGTTTTTATCGCTTTTCTTGTGCGTTTGCGATAGATCCTGATTGGGGTTCACTGTTTGTTCCAAGTGATCCTAGATAGCTTATTTTATAAATTCTTAAGCCTCTATAAATTGCAACAATGACGTTTTAAATTTATAGGATCATCCTATACTCGAACCGATTTAGAAACCATAGTAAAGATCAAAATTAGTAAAATGGCTTCTTCTTTCATTACTTTGTTTGTTACGCCTGTAACACTCAGATTAGGGTTAATGCTCTCTAAGATTAATTAACATTAACATTTTCCTCGTCGACTATTAAAAAGTGTGCGTTTTCCTCGTCGAATATACGAGAGTTAATAAATTAAAGCGCCCATGTAGGAACTTGTCTTGAGGAGTATTACTCTCATGAAATTCCACTCGTGATTAAAGCCTCCAGCGTCTTCCTGCAGCAAAAAGACATTCCTCAGGTAGCAGTATGGGTCTGATGGCTGATATCCTGTCGCTGCTGTCACACGACCGGAATGCCAAGGAATGGCAATGCAAAAGGTCAAGAGAAACCGCGTTGACATTCGCGGTAGGTGAGACGCTTCGTGGCGGCAAACTTAATTGCACGCAATTTATGCGTTGGAAATGTAAAAACTCCGGGAAAAACGCAAACAACGATACTGCATGGGCGGGGGGAGGGGACGAAGCATTAGTGGTTATTTTTAGTTTGACGCCAAATTAAACGTAATACGTCTGCCATGCAATCGAGGTGGATGCATTCACGTCTCAGGAAGGCGATTTTATGTAATCGCGATTTTGTGACTAATGTTCGTGAAGAAAAACCAGTTTGGACTTAAAATGGACAGCATCGCCCTTCGTGTTCTATTTTTAACTCGGGATGGGAAAAACAAATAAGGGAGTTCAATAACTGTTCGAACGGCCGTCAGTGGCTTATTGAGTTTCGCAATCAAATAATGACGGATCTCTGGGCTTGTGAGAAAATTTTCATAATTTTGCGAAAGTCAAGCTAAGCTGATGATCATAACATTAAATGAGCCGGAACCTCATGAAAATTTGGTACAGAGTTTATTTATTTCCACACATTTCCCGTTCGATGTTCATTTGAAAAAGAAAAACTCTCAAAATGGTTTTGTTTCAAAATGTTGACGAGCAACTTATCAAGTGTTTGAAAGAGAACAACGTTGAATATTTTAAATGAACTTTCAACTGAAACAGACGAATGAACTTTTTTAACTTCACCTAGGCGGAAGTGAAAATCCTCGGGAAATTATATAATATCGCTATAACCAACTTATTATTATCGTTTGCAGGGGAAGTACCCAATGATACGTATATATCATATCAGTACCGATAAGTAGGTACTTTTCGGAATTTTATTGCATAAGATAATTTACATGGTTTACATGAATGGTTGGTAAATACTTGAAGTATTATGTTTTTTATTAAATGTTAGCAAATGTTAGTTTAATAACTAGTATACCTTGATTTTTCACTCTTTTCGAAGTACAAATATTATTGTAATTTTACGGAAATTGTAGCAATTAATTTTTGAAAGTTATAACGATTTCCACGATGAGTAAGATGTAGGAACAATTAAAATCTGCAACAAAATAAACTAACATCGAAATTAAATTGGAAACTGTCAAATCGTTGCTTCTCTTATTGTAGGTACATAAAAATTTAAATGAGAAAATTAAACATAGGTACATATTGATGGAAATATTTTAGGTGGATTATTTAATCAAGAATAAAAGCAAAATTGATATCAAATAAACAAAACTGCATTATCGTAGTTTATAATAAAAGTAGAGACTCTAACCGAAAATAGTTTAGTAATACTTTTGTAATTAATTGAACGTCTTCATTATTTCGTTTCCGTCGACAACAAATCAAAAAAAAGTTCTATCCAATGTGTTATCAAATGGTAAACAGAATTCAACCAACCGTGTTGTTACATATTGAAATCTCAATGTCAGCCTTTGTGTAGTGAATCACAGGAAGAAACCAGCCTGAACGAATTCCCGCAATCCCATCTTTCGTTTGTTGACTTGTAGATGTAGACGCCACTCAAATCAAGACTTTCACCTTCCATAAAATTTGTGCACCGAAAATGGGAGATTCCAACAAGAAGAAAAATTCTCAGCCGTCGATGAAACCCCCTCAAAAGGATTCTTCCGTTTCGATATTATTTTATCTGTTCACATAGCTCCTTGATTTTTCAGTTCCTCTCCACGTTCGTTACATTTTTCCGTTTCCTCTTCTTTAGTCTGGCAGACCGTTTCAAGACACGAAATGAACGTTGGGACTTCTCTTATATCTTTTCTCATTTTTATCTCTACTAAATTTGAATATAAATTCCGTACGGGCGCAAGAAGAAACAATTATCAGAAGGAAAACGGTTTTTTTTTGTTGGTTGCATGTTCAAAGGATTCTATTTTATTGGTTTTACGGATTGTTGAAGCAAAAAATTGATTTAGAATATAAGAGAAAGGCAAACAGAAGAAAACATTTTCCGAATGTTATCTTTAATATTGAAAATAAAATGAAGAAAACGTTTGTTAATGGTTACTATCGAAATAGGCAGCATTACTTACATTGCTACAAGCTTTTCCGATATGAAAAGCGATAAAAGAAATTCCATTTCTTATTTAATAACAGTAAATTAAGGTTTAAAGTTACTGAATCAATGGAAAGAATCTCTCACGATCTTAACTAGATTTATGGTGAACAGAAGACCGTTGACATAACAGGTTCCAGTATTTACAAAAAACACGATCATCCAGATGTGGCTGGGGTCCATTTAAAACCGAAATGGGAATAACGGTTTTATTGATTTTGTATCCGTTATATTTGGAGAATTCCACTTATTTCGATAAAAATCAGTTTGCAGTTAATAAGACGTATTTCTTTTATTACACAGTTATGTTTGGAAGAATCTTTTTGTTATGAATAACTTTGGCAAAAAAAGGCGATGCTAATGAGTCAAACTTCTTAAATAAAATGCAAACATTTATTTGCTTACATTTTACAGTGAAAAAAAAAGACAGATCCTATGTAAATATTAAATTATATCCCCAAATACGCTTGGAATAAAAAGTTTGAAGATATTGAATTACATAATATATTCTAAATAACGGTAATAATTACCTGTATTAACTTGTAAACATCCCAAAGCACCGCATATTCAGTTTCAAGATATCTGAAAATAAAAAAAAATTAATCCTTAGCTAAGCACAAATCTTTTGTCTTAAAGCAACTAATTAGGTACGAAAAAAATTAAAGAGTCTATTTCTGGAAAAGTAGCGAATTTAATTCCAGATAATTGTTTTACAAGAGATCAATGCAGCACTAATTGGATAAAAAATCCTTCCTTTATTGACTCCTCCCAAAGCATAAACGTTTATTGAGTGTGCAGTGAAACTTCTCAAGAGCCGTCAATAGTCTCTTGAACATCACCTGGAGCTTCAAGTTTGGAGGATAAGCGTTGCTAATCTATTTGTATTACAGCAGTTCCTGATACCGGAATAGGTTGATGAGTAAATTGCTCCCACAGTCCCACCCCAACTCACGGCTCTGCTGCACTACCGCAGGGCAGTAAAATTGCAGAACGTGGCGCATATCTCCGGAATAAACTTAATTCACCCTTCTAATGGAGTCGGTAGTCGGATGCCAATTACCAACCCTCGCAAGGTTGGCCACGAGACGACCCGTCACTTAGGGATCCCAAACACCCAGCAGCGCGGGTGCAGACGACGAACAGTAGTTTGTATTTGGCTGTCACTGTGCCAACTCTATGTCAGGAATGCCGCAATGGGGCTGGCGCTAGCTGGCTGGCATGCAGCGGGGCCCCAAAAGGCGCCCACTTCCGCGATCTATGCCCATTACAACGTCGTCCCATAGTTGTTTACCTGAGTGCTATTGACGACTCGCCGGTCTTAAGTGGATTTTTTATTTCCATTGATTAGCCATGGAAAGCCGCTTCCAAGAGCTTTTATCACTTCCTTGCCTCCGGACGCGGAAGAAGCACAACAAATCGCATAGGTGAGGTGTTCCAATGAATAGAAGTACAGCACCGACAATGCACCGCCAGCGCGACTAACTTCCGTAACGAGGTATTCCCCGCAGTCTTTGTGTCAAGCTGCGTTTTGGAGCGCGCCGTCTCAATCAATAATCTCCGGTTGAATGCAGCAGTAATTGATCGGAAGTTGCAATTCATTCGCAAATGGGATCCAAACGAATTGGAGGAAAATAGTTTGCCGAATTCCAATTGGAATGTGACGAGTTCAAGGTAATTAGTCGCCCATCGAGTCAGGAATCCGCACGTGCAGATATCATTTGCACGAATGCGGTGTCAATTCAATTCCCTTCCATTGTTTGCAGGTAAACGTGGCACGAAATTAGGTAATTGTAATTGTTAAGTGAACAGAACTCATAAAGGTATGTGCCACTTGCCAGATACTTGTTAACTGAACCCGCCACCGCCACCGACAAGTCACTTTCGATGCAACTTCGAACATCTGCGATGGAAATGTGGAGAAATTTAATAAGACGATGTTGAATGGCCGACGATGGAATTTCTCTGGAGCACGTAAAAACGAAATCGCAAACAAGTGCGAATCTTCTTCCACGAAAGCTTACAATCGGCGTAACTCATTAATCTCGAAACTGACTGTACCATTTGATAGTCTTTGCGAAAAATAAGAGTTTTTACAACAATGCGAAATGTATGCCTCTCACGCAAACTTAACCAGTAAATATGGGTTATTTTGTATTTTTTTTAAAAGATAAAATTCTTCCTGCAGAAGTTTGTTTACAAAACTGAAAACATGAATTGAAGGCGAAGAACATCCGAGTAGACGCAATCCTATTTTCGGGGGACTGCACACGAAGTGATCATTCGCCGCATATGCAAAAGTAGAAAGTGCACGTCAAACACTTGGCAAAGAAGGGGCTTAATGCGATGCGATGCATCCGTCCACGCCATGCTGCAGTTTGGACTGCATGGATCTGAAAAAACCTTGTCAAATTCTGCGATAGAAATGACAGTTTTGGAACGTATTGCCATAAGCAGCAATTTGTTCAAATGCGTTTTTACTTGCGCCTCATCCATTCAGAACTTCAAATAATACATATCACAAAAATCTTTTCAATAAAAAGCCAAGTAATTTAATTTGGATTTTATTGATAAAACAAGCAAATTATTCGAAATTGATTGAACATATTTATTCGTTGTTCCTAAAAATACTACATTGGAAAAAATGCTCTTTATTTCGGTTCACATTTTGGAAAAATATTTAATTAAAAAACCAGAGTGTGTCACCGCTAAGAGCTTACGTAAATTGCACTCCAGGAAAATTAATATCCGTTTCCTGATAAACTATCAATACAATACTTTATCTAATATTTTATTACGAGCTGCAGCGGTTTAATTAGCACATATTATTTACTTGATTGGGCTCCGTGGAAATTTATAATTAAATTTTCACCACCCGAAATTAATATTTATTTGTCTAGAGATTTTCCCACAAAATGTGGTTTACTTTGTTGTCAACTATTTGTAATAACCAGAAATTCGTTTGTGTATTGCACTAAAATTCATAATACGATATTTATATTGATATTGCTTTTATGGGCAATTAGATTGATTAATTCGACTGAAATCAATATAAGCAGATAAAATTGCATTAAATTAGACAATTGGTGAGAACCAAATTGACATCAAAATGTGTAAAAACTTTAAAATTGAGGAAGCAGAAATTACTGTTTTATTGTTTGTTTATAATTAAAACTTTTATGGCATTCGCAAAAGAGGAAAATATGTAGATATCTGAAACCACAAAAACGAATTCGGTTTTGTACTATATCAGTGGACCAATTAAAGCAAAGTGGTAAAAAGCTCTTATTCCAGCAAACATCCGCTCATGGTGAATCCTTAATCCTTTTAGTCATCGCACAAAACATGCGTTCGATATGCACCGGATCTGATGGAAGGTTCATTTCACCACACAACAAAGTGGATGCTTTCAAATGAAAGGATTAATTACAAAATTAATTGGATTGAATTTCGCTCCCGTACACTCTCAAGTTTGGCCTTCGTTTTAATTGTCTTGTGTGCAATAAATTTGTAAAGGGTAAAAGGAAATTTAAATATGGAAAAATGAGAATATATACATATTTCTTGAAAATGATTTTCATAAATACATATTTGTTTAACAATTTTTAAAGTGAACATGAGGTATTCTATTACAAAGCAGGGTTGCAACAATGCAACGGCACAAATCTTACAGTCATGTTTTTCGGGTATCCGCAAGTGCACCTTGCTAGTGTGACTATTATTACCGGCACTCGTCCGATTGTGTAATCGGCGACCGAACGGCCAACTTCAAAAACTGGCCTCGAAATGCCAAGAGCCGTGAGCTTCTTCAGAAATATCAATGCGGACGACAATTCCAGAATACCAATGAGTGCAAACAAAGCACCAGCAAATGAACGCAACTCCACCTTCGCCCCAGAAGTCGTGGGACTGGGTCACCAAACCAAACCGCAACCTGAGAATGCGCCGCGAAAATCGAAAAACAAAACTTTCAATTTCTGGTCCCCGGGCTCATTACGAAAACTTTTTCGGAAGACAATCGCCAGCGGTAGAATTGAACCCGGACGAACGGGTCGAGAGCGATTTTTGTAATAAAAACAATAAATTAACCTGACGATGATTAATAACTCGGGAAATTGAAGATCTCCAGCAATTGCTTTGCAGAAGCCCACCTGAGGTCGTCGTCACTGTTGTGTGAGTCCAAAATGGAGCAAGTTATACTGTTATCAATGGATCCTATATCCTCACAGGGGCGGACGGGATGCAGCGCAAATTGACTCATGCGTTGCCAAAATTGGAGAGTTCCACAAATATTACCAACAATAGTAGGTTTCTCCTGAGGAAAATAATTGCCGGGGCAAGCCATGAGCAAGTTGAAGTGCGAGCGGCCTTGTTCCGCTCAAGAATACTTCTGGCACGTAAGGAGCATGTGTCAGCAAAGGACGATAAAGGGTGCTCAGATGTATCAAAAGCCAGAAATCGATATTATCTTGTGCCACAAAATCGAATAAATGAACTGAAGTATCTCATATTCAAGGCTCCTGGTGTTCTACATTTCCAGAAGCGGTGGGCGGTTGCCGCAATTTATGCAGCGGTGTGATTAATTCATTACAATTCGACATGGAATCAGACCCTCCAGGAGTGCTGATTGTACTTTGTGGAAACATATGCCAAAAGTTTGGACGCCGCCGCATGGACCAGGGAACATCCGCTGCGGGAGTTTGGGACAAAGTTTCTAAAGGAAATTCTGTTGCGTACATATTTCAGGGAAGTATATGACGAAAATGAGGCGAATTGGATTGAGGCAGAAACAAATTTCGATGCTTCCACGTAGGGATTTAATTTAACTTCAATAATTTTCTCGGGAGACTGAAGGATGCAGACAATGAAACCTTTCGCAAACGTTTACGTGAGAAATGTATAGGATTTTGGCTTTTGGTAATTGAATTCTTCTACCTTGCATTGTTGTTTGTTTTTTTCATTAAATATATTCTGAGGTTGGTCCTGAAAAGTTTTGATATAAATTACAGAGTACAATTATAATGTGGTGCAGATTTGCATTTGGTCCAGCAATTAGGATAATACAACTTAAAAAAAAATACTTCAGATTAATGAACCGAGTTTCTCAAAATCTTTAAAATAATTGTTGACTTCAAAATAAGAATAAACCTTTCCAGTGTGAAACGGTTATTATTTGGAATATTCTCAAAGGATTTTATTTATGATCCGAGACCTATATTTAGCGATTCTCTACATTTAATGAGATGCTCCACGTTTTATCGCAGGCATTAAAATGATTCCAAAATTTAGAAGCCTAAACTGAGTTCAGTAATATTTTTCTAGCACATGTTGGCTTCACACCCAATTTCCTCAAAAGAACTTGAATAATTACGACACAGCAAAAAAACAAAACACTTTTTTTTGTTCTATAAGAATAACTTTGTGAATTCTCAAAAGAAATTTGCCTGCTTAACAGACAATTAAGTTTATCTGAATTTCAATGAGTATTCTTCACTAAACCTTTGTTGTATTCCGGACCACAAATGAGCTACGGTATTATGTAAAGTTTAAACAAACTCATTACCAATTCAAATGGGTTCCCACACCCGGGACGGGAAGAAGCAGAAAGACTACATCCAGTGGTCTTTCATATTAACTCAACGTGCACTGTGCACTCTGAAATAAATATCTCATTTTGATAAAATGTCCTTTTGAATATTAACCGTTTTGACATCGACCTCTTATACAAATATACATATATACTTTTTGGGGGGTTACAGGACACATTCTAGGATATCTAGGATTTATATTTTAAACATTTACCCCGGAAATTGGTTATCATTTTGGAAAAACTCATTATCGGTTCAAGTTTATTCAATTTGATTTAGTCCCTCGACCGTAGATAACTGTTTTGAAGGACATTTTTGCCTCTGGCTAGAATAAACTATCAAAAATCTACAGTCGAGATTTCTCCAAAAAAAAAAGGTTTATTAAAATTGAATTTCTTTGGACTTTTTCCCCTACAATTTAGAGCATTTGCATAGCAAAGTTATTTCTTCAATGAAAAAAAGGATGGCATTGAAGTTTCGTTATTTGGAAAATAATAGCGCTGATCCTGCAAATTAAATACAACCTATTATGCAATACATTCGGAAAAGTCACACACAATATTCATTGAAGTTCACGGAAATTATTTATATCATTTTAGACAAACAACGCTGTTCCCTGTTCATATAAATTTCAAAGGAAGGGGAAATGGAAGTGTCAAAGGGTTGCAAATGGACGCCGCAACTAAATTAATTACGACAAGGTTTTCATGTCACGAAATTGATTGCGGTCGCATGTTAATATCACTTATGACTGGAAGGAGAAGGGAAATTGTGTAATTTAAGGCAAATATTTTTGAAGGAACAAAAGTTTCCCTGACGTCAATCTTGATTGACATTTTTGATAGTGCACGACTGACCGTTAGATTATGTGTTAATAATTGCGATCAATAACAAATGCGATCGTCTCAAAACCTATTAATAAGAAAACAATAGAACCATTGCTGACGTTACCTTTACAGGCACTTAGGCGTAATGTATTCTTTGTTTTGTGCACTTTACTAAACAATTCAGAAAAACCAAGGAAGCGCTTTTAGTGGAAGTCTTTATTATTATTTATAGAAATAAACATTAAAGTAAATACAAACTTGAATGTTTTTAATTCTACGGAATCGCAGAATTTGAGTCAAATGTAGTGAAAGATTACCGAAAAATTTGTAACAATTTTTCGCAATTGACAAATGGAGAAGAGCGCAATTTGTCAATTATTGTTTTTCTTTGTAATTAATCCAAAAACGCCTTTTTCTATTAGAAACAAAAATAACTAACCGACTATTTTATGTTGCAGGTCTTTGGCTCTAGAATCTAGATCCTTATCGCGGATTGCGGATAATTGCAACTAATCTATTTTAGTGAAGATATATCTTCTCCAATGGTTTTAACTGAACACTTAACATTTGCGACCTCTCAGAATGGCAATTGAGTGAATAGTCGTAGTTTGGTACAACATTAAGCGAAGCATTTGATTACTTCTAAATTGATTCAATTACATTGGACATTCATTTTTAGGTTATTAACAATTTTAAAAGAACTCGGAATCATCGACCATTTATTTTTCAATTATTGCAAGTAGTAACTCTTTTTGGTATGTTATGCGCATTTCTTGTTGAAATCAAAAAAGTGCTTCTACAATATTTTTAAAGTAAATATGAAGAAATAAGATAAAACCACATATATTAGTAACGATGACACCAATCCTTCTGAAATATTTATTATTGTTGTCGCAGTAATAAAATATTTAATCTTTTATATTTCTCAGCAAATTCGTACGACTATGAATTTTGCAAGAGCAGCAATCCAAAAAAGACGGTTTTGAATTTGTTAACTGAAAATGGAAATCTCTTAACCAATTTAAATTGGCCCGATTACGTTATTTAAACGAAGTAGGATGAGACAAAACGATTAAAAAACCCCGCCTACGAGAAATTATTGCACATTGCAGAGGAGCCTTAGCGAATTTCTCTGTGAATTCTCCAACGACCCCAAGACATGCCGAAGTACACAATTCATTTTCGCACTCGTTCGCAGATATTGAGTCCAACCTCCAACCCCTTTGGCCAAATAATCAGTTTTGTGGCACAGAAAACTGTTCGGGACATGATATTTATCCAAGGTCGTTTGGTGCTGTGGCCGACGGAATTAGGTCCGTCGCACAGCGCACTGCATTTGTTTTGTGGCCGGCATTTGAGAATTTAAATCCAAAAATCAATGGCGAGAGCTGCACTTGTAAGCCAACCGGAAAATTAGGGAGGAAATGGGTGTCAGGAGGGACAAATCGCTATCAATCGGGAAGTGGAAGAGTTCAATTAGAGCGGCAATGATCCCGGCAAGCAAATCCTTCGTTTCTGCTGCAGACATTTATGAGAGACTGCTAAAAAAGCGCCACATTTTAAGGGGGCAATGCAACGCACAGGTAGGTCACCTGCCTAAGCACTCAAGAAACTAATTAGGAAGCAGCTCACGTTCTCCGGCGCACATTAAGTGGAACATATCTCGCCGAGATCTCGTACTTTTGTACACACTGAATGGATATTTGAATGCAAATTAACTTGCCCCCACGAGGAAGTCTACAGCTTTGGCGACGTTTGATACTGATCCATTTCGCGATCGTGGATGAAATCCATTCGAGGTTGGAAGCACGAGTTTAATTCAACACTAAAACTTTGTTTGATTAAACATGGTAGACAATTTATATACGACATAATAAATTATATTCCGGTTTTTGCAGCCAACATCCTATTTCTTGGTTTATTATTAATTTTTCTTGGTATTAACGTTTGTTTTCTTTCTTACGATGTATTCGAGTTTGATTTTAGATTGAATTAAATTTTAAATAAAATTATAAGAAACTCTTTTAAAGTTTTTCCTCTCAACATTTTTGAAGTGAAAAAAGCTATTTATTACTGAAATGTAATTAAATTAAAATACCAATAAAACAATATTTCATAATTAAAAATATATTTGTAATATCATTTTCATATTTGTGCCCAATCAAAATATTAATTCCATTGTATTTCAATCTCTCATTTTTCGAAACATTTGGCAAACCATATTTTTATTAATCCGTTCAATTTTCACATTTTTCTGCATTAATGTAAAATGTTTTCACTACTCTAAGTGTTTATTTTATCACCCTGTAAAATGTTTACACATTAAAATTTTAATTGAAAAATATCAATAATAAATATTTAAAAATAAATGAATGCAGTATAATACATAAAATAAAACCGCACTTGACTTAATTATCAGAAATTCTCCACTTGTTTATTAAATGAATCTGTTTATGTAAAAACAAAATAATGTGTGGTGAAATTTTTTCATGCGTTTTTGGTATGTTTTTGTTTACAATTGCATCCACCTTTAACTGTTTTCTCAATGCATGCTTCGTCAGCGTACACGTACACTGCATTATACAATAATTAATTATTAAGTCATGAAGTTACAACTGTATTATACAATAAAATTACAGTTGTTTCACTTTATATACAAACAGTGAGATGAAGACGATGAACGTTATTTTCACTTATACTGAATAATCTAATCTTATTTATTCGCGCTTTTAATAAGCAAAATCACAATTTCTTTTTAAAGTTAACTTGCCATAAACTGTTTTCCAAAAAAAATAAAACTAAAAAGCTCTCCCCTTTACAAGCAAATGAAAGCGGAATGCAATATACACAAGTGGATGGAATAAAATACGCAAAAATGTCATTCTAAAATGCATCAAAGAATTCTTCCTGTCAAGTTGAAAATATCTGTAAAATTCAATAAACTTAAAAACGTTTAATTTACTGTTTGTGTAAACTTCAAAATGCCATCGTCGCTTATGCTGATTGAAAAACATAAGAAACAAACAAAAACAACTTGTAATTATAGCTTACTGTTTACGCCATGGAAAGGATAACAATCGCGTAGAGAAAATCTGTCTTCGCGATTCTGCAATGTGCTTGAATACGAAGCAAAACGCATCGATTCCATTGGAATCAAATTACCATCGGCAATTCGGTATCCCGGCGCGATGTAGACATTTGCCCGAAGGTATTCAAAAAAAAAAAAATATATATATATATATATATGTATATGAAATAAAGGGAAAAAAACAGCGCAATGTCGTTGGAGTGAAACTCTGGATATTGTAAACAACTTCCGACGAAGATATTCAACGTGAGGCAAGTAAATATGCTATTTTAAATTATCTTCATTTACATTATTTGGCGACCCAATGAGAAAATTGAAAATTGCAAGTGTGCGGATGGTGGGAGGGTGGCTTTCCGGACACCCGTTGGGTGTCCTCTTGGAACAGAGCCCAGTTGTGATTGGATTTCTCTGCAGGAAATCGATAGCCGACATAATTTTATGTTTACGCGAAATTTTCCGTATGGCAGCAGGTGGCCGCCAAGTGTAACACTGTTTCATGAGCTTCAAACGAATGGCGCATGAATTACCAACTGTTTGTACTTACAGCAACAGAATATTGTTGCAAAATTTGTTTTACTCGAACGGCCGCTGAGTGTGGCCTCCGTCAATGGTATTGATATCACACGGAATATGCAAATGCGTGATACGAGCTAATCAATAATCGAAAACTGAGACATTAAAACTTTTAACAGTTTTCCCTGAACGTTTTCAATCAACCGAATCGCGATCTCGTGTTCTCGCTAATCGATGACATCGGATTCTGATTCGGCTGAAAATTGCCAAAAATCAGTTTATGAAGAGAAGAAAAGGGAAGGGAAAAGAGTGCCCCACCTAGGGACAGCAGAAAGCGGCAGGCGTCAAACAATTCAATCGGCGGCATCACTTGTGCCTTTTTGTTTTATTGGTTGTTTGGAAAATCGTGGAAAACGGAAGTGGAAAATAGGTAAAGAAGATGGTTCTTGATAAATTGTAACATTTTCAGTCAAAGTGGATGAGGATATTTTGGGGAAAATCAATGTTTTACTGTTATTGTTACCTTGATTGTTACTTTTATTTAGGTTTTCACAAAAAAGACACAGGGAAAAATACTTGAACGACGTTATTAAGTTGCTCCAATATTCTATTCTATCACAAATTTATTTAATAGTGAATGCTTTCTTGCTTTTCCGATGGATAATATGCCAAATAAGTAAATAGTCATTAGTACTCTCAGATAATGAGGGTAATTATGTTCTAATTGCAAAGGTCTTCCCTATTTGATTTGGATTATGTGTGTGTATTGCTTAATGAACTATTTACATTGTTGAATTTTTTATGGAGAGGGAAAATCCAATAATCGTTTTAGTATTGCTTCCATTGAATGTTGTTATTTGTTAGCATTTAGAATATAATATTCAGTAAAAGGAGCTCGGCATTACTATTTATATGAATCCTTTAAAAGATCAATATCATAACTGTATTCTATTTCAGTAATAAACTAGAAGTGACCGGAAACGATAGAAGGTTTTAAAGTCGTATTTGATCTTTAAGGATATGTGAAAAAAAGCTTAGCTTGATATTTGATATTTGATATTAATCGATTGATGTTTAGATGAGCATGACGGCAAGGAAAAGCGAAGGAACAGAAAAAACTAGGCAAGGAAATCAAAAAAATACAAATGTAAGCCTATTCGATTCACGTCAAGTCTTTATCATAGTCATATAATGAATGCTGAACAATGAGCAAACGAGATTTAGTTATGGCGAATTGAACAGATCCTGAAACAGCTTCCGAAACGCAATTGAACTTTGTTTTTGAAGTTCTGGGGCTGGACTGCTTTAAAAAACTGGCGTCACGAATACGTAACAACAAGCTGGACATGACATGTGACATTCATATGACATGCAATATAACATGGTTGGTTACGCTCATGATGACCTTTAATAATGATTGTTTTGATCAAAAGCTAACTTAATTACTTGTGTAGGTCATCAGATATGTTCATTCAAATGGAATTGCATGACATGTTCTAAATCAAAAACATATGAAAGTCTTCAAACTAAATCTAAAATTAATCCACTTTACTCCTTTAATGTTTAAAAGTCAAAATAATATCGCCCTTCGCCTAAATTATTTTCATATTGAAAACATTTAATAACCCTTTTACTTCCTGTGGCGTTAACTGTTTTCAAAACTAATTTTAAGTGGTAATTAAATTAGCCATACACTTAAAGCGAATCCCCGCCAATCGTTTAACCGAATTATTGACTGTTTCTTACCGCAACATCATCAAAAACTCTGCCCAACCGAAGTGACTTCATCCACTTATCTCATCAATTTCCCTTCAGTGACGTTCAGTGCTCGACGAACTCTATAGGTTTTTTGTTTTTTGCAGCGCTTGAAATAATCACTACAACGAATCTAGACGCGCTGTGATAAATTAGAAAGTATGCTCGTAAAATTTGAAAATGAATTCTTTACCGGGATAGATATTGTGGCGAGCGGAAAAAGTATGTCAATAGCCACGAATGATGATGTTGGCTTAAATTGCCGCAGTTTCTTTGTGTCTAATATTACAACAAAAGCACTATGAGAGCCATTGAAAGGTAAAAAATAATTGGTAAACGCCATTGCGAAATTTTCTATCGAACTGAATATGAAGAATTACTCGAAAATTATTCGCAATCTGATGAAAGTCCAGTGCTCATCGCCGCCAATTATTCCCCGTGCTTGAGGAATCTTCCTCCGTGGACAGCGGGTAAAATTTTTCAATATAACTCGAAGCGAATTTGTTTTTCTTTGTTTTGTATAATTCATCTATGATCGATAGATAGTAAGTAATAATTTAAAGCTGGCAGTTTGGATTATAATCTTATAGAAGTCCAAAACCATCTCTTGATACTTCTGCGAACGAGTGAGGCACTTGGAACAAAGTACTGCTCATTACGATTTTTGAAATGATCTACTGGTAAATTTTTGCAATGGCCCCAAATGATCAGGCACTCTATGTTTTAAGACCTATAGCAGTCACTGATTCTGGTCAAGGTTGGGATTCGATAGATGAAGATCTCAGTGTCCTCCGTAAAATGTAGCTTGATGGCCATATGATGACTTTACAGCGACTAAGTAAAATACTCGAGAAAAATTACGATTATATATTACTCACGTCATGTTGTAATTAATACAGTAAAACAAATCCTAAATACTGACTTTAGTTTAGGACTTTGGTTGCAGAAGAGCAAAACTCTTGAAGTGTAAATCCAAAGATAAACCAAACACAAGTGCAACTTAAACATTTTTCATTCATTTTATTTACAAGACTTTGAACGACAAAAAAATTCCATGTCATTAGCAACAGTCATTAAATGAAGCAATAATATTTACTACAGGGTCCATGTTGGGTTGCATGTATTTTTTGTATCTGTATAGTTCGCCTAAACCATAATTTTGTTATGTCTTTGCTTTGCTTTGCTTTGTGTAATGTTAATGCTCTTTATTGGCTGCGGGGTCAAGGACATCAGCAGGTACCCTCGACATGATCACTTATAACTTCTGCTTTACACCACTCAGACGACGTTTGCAATAATTGGCATTCGAAATTATTCAGTCAAATAATTATGGTGCAACCTCTAACCCTTTATTATACTTGATGACCGCGAATTTTATCGCATTTACCTGCGAAGATATTGTATTCCTTCCAAAACAAAAGTAAGCCATTGGAATTGTTCGCATATGTATGGGAAAACTTGTTGGCACTTAAAGCGCTAATAACAATTGGATAAATTTTAATTCCCGTATGCATGGGCGGAAATTTCTATAATGCATTACACCTCCGCTAAACGCTAGTAAGTTATTACGATTTTTTTATTGGTCCAACACGCCAAAAAGATCATAAAGATATAAACGTACAAAAGCGCGAGATGCGTAATAGAAAACGGTTCATTTTTATAGGGATTTTAGAGAGGTGTTATTTAAAACACTTTTTAAATTATAAACATTATTAATAAAATATAGTTGGTATGTATATTATATTGTTGTATCTGTTGTATCTATTGAAAATCAAACAATGCAATACTATAATCAAATTATTGAGAGTAATTTTTTATTTGAATTCTACACGCAATAAATTCCTTGATCAGAATCATACGCAACTTATTAACTATTACTGAAAATAATATGTAAAAATAAAAATTCAATGATCTGAAATTGATCCAGTTTAATGTCAGGATTAATCTTGAACTGAATTAAATTCATTGATTTGATCCAAAATTGTACCCAATAAAAATTCAACACAAACGTACAGTTCGTCTTCATACTGTACGTTCATACTGTTTTCAAGATTGCATAACGCATAAAATGCAAACGATTATAACAAAGTTGGATGACATAGATTGAATAGATTACTGAACACTGGAAATTAAAATTAAACTGAAGCATATCTGCCTGCAGGAAGAGAATCAATGCAATTCAGTATCCTCCAGAGCTTTGGATCCAAATATGCATCTTATAATAAAATTTGCATTTATTAGCAGGTAACTAATTGTTGAAATGCAAGATGTTATACTATACGAAGATTTATTGTTATATTGATTTTGTTCGTTAAATGAATTAAGTAATGTATTTTCTACGAATGAAATGCAACTGCAAAATGTAGTCGACAGAGAATCCGCTCAAATTGTAAATAATGTGCGCAACTTTGCTCCTAATTTGAATTTCGTATGCAGGAATTTGCTGAAAACTAAACCGGAACTGCAATGTTATCAGCAACGAAGCCAAGATGCGATGCCACGGCTCTTATCTTTAACAAACTAATATAATTTCTGTACGAGAAGAGTTTTGTCTGAAATCAGCTGAGTATATCGCAGCTGCCTGCCGTCTTGGCTTCGTGCCGGCAGACCGAAAATTTCGTGGGTAAACACATTTGTAAAGTTCGATCTCTACGATCCGATGGTGTGTGGCTTTCGTGGCAGCTTTTAATTAATTTCCATGTTGCACTGCGATATGGATGCATGCGGAGACGCTTTCTTTGGTCGTCCGGCTCGAACGCTTCTTTTCCATCCGCCATTACAAATGCAATTGGTGCAGATGCAGATAAACACAGGCGGGTGGCTATTAAAGGAGATCAACGAGGCCAACTCTTTTGCAGAAGCAGTAAATACCAAGTGGAGGATCCCGTAACCGATGCCAGGGTGTTTTGCAACCCCAACTCCGAAAGCAGATACCTTCGAGCCGTTGTTGTTCCACTTATATTTTTTTTAAACCGAGATACCGAACTTCTTCTGTGAGGACATTTTATTTTTTTCCACTTTCTTTTTGCATCCCGTACCTTGCCCCTTGACCCAGGACCGTGTTCCAGAAAAAATAAAGCAGCCGTCACTAGAGAGTTGTTGTTTGACTGTCAGGACTCTGGAGTACTCAACTCAATCCCAGACATAACTGGAATGAAGTGAGGTGTTCCCAGCTATTTCAACCCTTTCCTCCATTTTTCCGGGTTTACACTCAACTTTCTAGTGCGTAATTTTGCAAAAGTCGGCCGAAAGGGGTGCCGCCACCATTGGGCGTGAGCTCAGTGCTGTTTGCCATCAAGAACAACGAAAGGGTGCGGGCATCACAGCGAAAAGGTTTCCGTTCGTTTAGCTGCCAGCACTAGACGAGGTGAACGCGAATTTAATTGAAGTGCAGATTGAATTCAACACCTTCGCGGAAGTTTTTATCAAATTGAGTCCCAGAAAATATTCATATTTTGAAAAGCATTCCAATAATTTTTCTTAAAGCGTTTACTGATCAAGTAATATAACATTAGCAGAACGCATTCAATTTTTTATGGTCAGGGATTCCAACTTTTTAGTATAAGAAAATAAAAGATATTATCATGTACCTACTTAACGTTCATGGCGATTTTAAAGCATTTTTTATATTTGTAATGTGAAGTTTTCGAAAACATTTTAAATGAAACATGAACATTTTCTAATCAAATAATATTTACCTTATCTTTTTGCCTTATCATCTTATGTTTAAGAACTTTTTCACTTCAGGAAATACCAAGTTTGAAGAGTAGAAATGCACTCAATTATTTACAAGTATCATTAATTTAGGTGAAAAGTATACTAGACGAGTAAGTAGTCAAGTACTTTATTAACTTAATTACACAATTGCAAAATATTACGCAACAAAAAACAGCATTTGACTTGCAGTTTCAGATGCAATGTAAAATTAATTCCAAAACGGAAAATACTAATTACAGATTAGGAAAAGAGACCATTTTTTCCAAGTCTAATTAAAATATTAACTAGGTACAGACTTTCCTAAAAATGCATTGAATTAGTTTTTTGATACTTTTACGAAAAATTATGTTATAATTTATTTTTAAAGTTTGTGCTTAACAAGTATGTAGAATTTTTTCTGGTGCCAATGCTGTTTCCAAGGATACCCTAAATTTATGGCTAATGTCGTAATTTGGAACCTCCACATTCAAATAGTGCCCAAAGACGGCGTTCGCGACTGTAACTGACCGGAAGAGACACAGTCCGATTGCGTCCCTCGAGTTCGAGATTATTTCCAGAACTAGAACTCGTGCATTCGATATCAGCAAAGACATTGGAAATGGTTTTGCTGCCATTCAACAAAAGTTATTTTACAAATTAGGCTGAAAATGGGTAATTATCGATTTCACTATTGGTTAAGGAGTAAAATTCACAAAACAAAAAACGCACAATAATTGTTTGTTTTAGTTTTTAATGGAGGGTAACAGTTCCTAAACATACATACACATAAATGAAATGAATATTTGAAATTAGTTTATTATCTTTTAAAAGGTTCAGATGCAATATTATGTAAAAGCTAATTTTTTCAAATAATGTTTTTTCTCTCATAAAAGGGTAAAATAGAGTTTGCAATCATTAAGTAAAAAGACTTTCCATAATTAGCACATGGAATATGTTTTGGCAGAGATTGATCTAGGGCATTGATTTTCAAATTATTATTGTTATTGTATA
The DNA here is from genome assembly GCA_963082835.1 of Leptogaster cylindrica. NCBI lineage: Eukaryota > Metazoa > Arthropoda > Insecta > Diptera > Asilidae > Leptogaster > Leptogaster cylindrica. The sequence goes on along the minus strand of OY720105.1, from coordinate 2,757,122 downwards.
GAGAATTTGGAACCGAACTTTTATGCTTCAGCCAGTAACCTTGAATTAACCCTTTTAATATCGATTTGTGTAACAGAGTACGAAGTATGGAACGAATTGGATTTTTCGGTAATTGAATAAAGTTAAGTCGCTAAAGTTTACGTTAAAACTTGTAGGGATACAAATTATTTTTAATTTGCAATTTATGTGTTCAGTTCTGAACAAAACTCTAAATTACTTTAATGATTGTGATTCTAGAAAAAAAATGTATTCCTAATTCGATATTCCAACTATCTACTTAGTACTGATTAATGTTTCTGCAAATTTAATTATTTAAATAATTATATATTTGGTTTATTACAACATTATTTTTTCCACAAATGCTCTAAATGTTGATTATTCATAATTACGAAAGAATCATTACACTATCATTAAATACGAGAATTTAATTACGCTTTAATAGCTTTAAATGGTTTTTAGTGCTAACGTTGGTAAAACCATCCTCTAATGTGATTATTATGTTGTTAAATTTTTATGCTTTCAGAAAATTCAGATGTCTTTCTAAACATTTAAAGTTACCTCACAAAAGAAAATCATCAAAATAAATTCATATTCTGTTTTTTTTTTTTCAGCCTCAAAGGTTTCTTTATCTATTGTTTTTGTTGCATTGCAATTCGCAAATTCCTCGTATGTATATCGCTGCGACAAAACTTCAAACGGAAATACATAATGCATTTAAGCAAAATACAATCAAGAAACATTGAAGAATGCACATTGTCAGCATTTTTGAAATCTGAAGAAAAATTAAGACTAATCACAATTATTGTGAACAACATTGTGACCACCTTTTGGTTTTTTTTTCTCTGAATAATACACCTTTGTAATCGGTTCGGAAAGTTTTTTATAAAACCCCCTCAAATTTTTTTCTTTTACGTTTCAAGATGCGTAGAGTCCAAAGCTGCAATGTCTGTCCGCCGTGTCAGCGATATATCTACCTTAAATAACGGTCGAAAAAAATCGTTCTGTCGCATATAGGCTACATTTGGACCCTAGTTGTGTCCCGAAGTTCGGCAGCTTGATCGGAATACACACTGGGGTTTTAGGGGTGAAAAAGGGGGATAAAATTACGCATTTTTAAAGTTTTTGTGAACTTGGGCATGTGGGGTATCGTTTTTTATGTTTTTTAGGATGAGGATATCGAATATGAAGTCGATTTTGACGAAAGAGTGAAAAATTAAAAAAAAAAAAAAATTAAAAATTTTTATTTTAAAAATGAAAATTTTTTTTTTTATAAAATAAAATAAATGCTGCTTGGGAGGATTACCAATGTTATTGTATTCAGTCAGAAATAATAAACCCATGTGTAAAGACATTGCAGCGTTTTTAATCTTATGCAATGCATTTTACAACGTCGTGTGTCTCTTTGGAGTTCACATATTCTGGTTTTGCTAAGATCCCCAAAGTGATCACCAATCACCGAATGGAAATTCCCAGCCGCAGTTCGGAGATCCCACATTACACGGGTATGGATGCGTCATCGCCGGTATCCATTAAAATCAGAGCAATGAGCCGTGTGCACTGCACAGGTAGCCAAAGACGTTCGTTTTCCGGGTAGCAAAAACAACAACCGCAGGTTCACGGCGGTTTCGTGACCGCCACCGCGGAATTCCTGGTTTCATCCAGTATTCCACGTTTTTGGCAAAACGCGACTTCCTCCACGAGGCTCACCTGCGCAGTTGCCGAGTGCACCAGAAAAATCGGTTGGTCGTGTGAACTTGGTCCGCGGCAAGCACGCGAAATAATTGTTAAGCGGATACGTCGCTCGTCGCGGACTCATTTCTCTGTCTTATAATTTTCCTACACCACGCTTTCGACTATTTTGTGTATGTTGTTTCACATATAAAATATGGAACAAATGCCAGCATGAATTCCAGCTGAAGTCGCAAAATTTCAGTGCGGATTGATTGGAAGACATCGCCATCGCCGGTGACAGTATTACTGCCAGTGCAAACATTTTTATTAGTTTTAATTCATTCAAAATGGATGCGAATTAATTTTGTTGAGATCGGTTTGAGAAAATCAATTTGAATTTAATTTTCATTTTTCAGGGGAGGAGAAATCTTCGCTTCTTGAAGATGGAAACTGAAAATTGTTTAGTGGAAGACATAAAAGCATTGTGTTTGATGAACTCAGAAAAGCGATCATCACCCGCTTCTACACCTGGACTTTTGTTTACTAAATTATTCAGGAGTGTTTTTAATCCATATGCCCTTGAAATCCGAATCTTAACACCCAAGAAACAAGACGCAACAAAATCAATTAAGAAATACATTAAAGTTATTGAGAAAAAACATGTTAGGCATTCCTTGCATTATTCAAAAACGCTAATTAAACAAATTCCATGTGCAGTATGTTGTTAACAACAAGATAAGGGACTGTTGCACCATGTGGGATTTGGGAAATCTGTTATGGAACGTGCAGCTTTTAGGCTATCTGGAATTCTTTGAACAATCCACTGCTTATCTTCATTTGTAAATTCGTTTAAATGTAGTTCAGAGATATTGATTGTGTTTATTGCTAGAAGAAACAAATAGAAAACATTGAATGAATTTTTATTTTAAACACAACCTTTCCAACATTATTCTAAAAATAAGTCCGAATGGAATGGACGAAATAAATTAAATGAAAAAACTTTACATTTTAAATATTCAACTTTGAAGTTATAAAAAAGCTACAAAAAAAAGGGAAAAAACTTTGAAGCAAAATGCTGTATGAAAGACAAATTCGCATGTCGAAAAATTCGGGGCCTGAAGCGGATTAAGAATCGTATTGAAATGTCGTTTGTCTAGAAAGAGATTTAAGATTTAACATCATAATCCGCGATGTATATTATTTGAACCTTACTTAATTAAGGGCGAACGACTGAACGCAAAAAACTTATCAAAATATTAATAAATTAGAAATGTTACTTATTAAATTACCAAAAAATAATAATACGTTATATAATCAAATTTCTTTCTTCTCTTTGAAGCACTTTTAATTACAATAATATAACTGTAAGATGCTTTGAATCTTCTGCGAAGGATTTTCGATACTTAGGATATTCATCAATAGTGTAGACATCGGATTAAATAAAGGATGACCAACGAAGACACCAGTGTAAGTTACAATTAGAAGAAACAGTTTGTCAATTAAACTTGAAATGCAAAAGAAAAAAGGCGCAGTGACATGTAATCAATACGAAACTTTGTCATTAGGATAGTACCTAGCTACAGCGGAAAGACAAGGACACAATTCCAGTCATTACGATTGAAAGAACAAATAACTGGCGGAAATTAACGGCGTTAAACGACGAATAAATGGTAAAACTTAAATTTATTTAATGTTTTCTATTTTACAAGTGGTTTCAACGTGCTCATATCTACCTTGTCCATGCTTTCAATTTCGGCTAAATTATGTGACTTTTGTACAAGACATTCAAAATTTCAAACGAATAATTTTAAAGGTTTGTTTTCAATCTCAATCTCTACTTACTCCAGAGTCCAGGCATATGTAAGCTATATTAAATGTTGTAGTTCTGTTATGTAACAATTAATCTTCTGACAAGTGTAATTCGGTAAGAGATGCTTAATTAATTTTGAGACACGTGTTTTGTTCTTACATCGTAGCGGACTCCTTAATTCTGGGTTATTTAAGGTTCGAGGTCAGAGGTCCTCACGGTACTTCCACAGTCAAGAAAACAATGAAATCTGTCTTAAAATTAGATAGGACTGATATCGAAATAGGATAAGATAATTTTGGCAGACTAACGGCCTTACGGGATTCATCTTTAACTACTGAACATTTTGAACTACTGGAGTGCGTATATTTTTTTTGCGTACAACAACAACAAAATCTACTGAGCCTGGCAATGCCGAAACGCCAAGAAGGGACTTTTGATTTTGAGGGACTTACTTGATTTGCATTCAGAGCTGGGCAGGGGGTTCACGGGCCGCGTCCTCCTTAGATCCTCGAGCTTACTATTGACCCTTTCGTCACTAATCCCCACGCAAAGAACGAGTGTTTTGGCAAGTACCGATCATCCACATCTGTGTCACCAATTAGCGCACTAATTTCCACTTGCCGAAATGCACGCACACGAAGTTACCCAGCAGTGTTCAACCACACGCACTGCGAGTTTGCGATCACCGGAAGGACACTCAATGAAGATCCTCGTCCCCCAAAAAACACCAACGCTGCTCTGACTTCGAAACGATGTCAACAACTCAGAAGTCAGAATTAATTCGCATTCAAACTTCTGCGGAAATCAGCGATTGCCGCAACAGCTGATGCATCCCGACACCCACACCGCACAATTTCACCGATTTCAACCCTTTTCCCGTTGACCAAAGGCTTCTGACTTTTCAGGAAGAACAATTAAATCCTTTTTAATGGGTAACTTTAGTTTTAACACTATTTTTCGCATCCGAGACTCAAAAATCCTGTCAAAAAGAAGACAAACAGCAAGCAACACCTTCTCTTTTAACAGTTGCACTTATACTGAGAGTGAGAGAACAAACATTGGCAAACAGAACAAGAAACTTTTTTGCTTTGATTCAACATCCATCGTTCCTTAGTGCAGTTTCCGCCCATTCCTTGTTTTCTCAGTTCTCGAATTTCATCAAATCGATAATGAGTATTTAATAATTTAATATCTAAATTTAAGTAGAGTAGATTTGTACTAAAAAATTGCTTAAATGTTTAAAAACTTCGTAGAAAAATTGATAGGATATTTGAGGAAAGGGAAGTTTCGAAAGATCTCTCAACACTGCATCGCTCAAACACTGGCATCACTCAAAGTCTTAAACCAAATCACTCATAATATTTTCCTAGCCAGTTTTCGTAGTTCCAAGTGACTAAATGAGTGAAAACCCAATGAGTGGAAGAAAATTTTAAAAATGAGGTTCGAGTCGGGGCTTTTGCCACCTTTTTCAAATTCGGTGTCCTCTTTTTTTAGTTTTAAAAATAATTGCCACCACAGCAAAAATACATAAAATGGTATTTGTTGTGTCATAAATGAAATTCCTTCATGGCTAAACTTCAGAAAATAAGTTACTGATATGTTCATTTATTGTTCGTATTGAGGAAATTAATTATAAGTTACGGTGCAATCAAAATGTTTTTTTTCTGCGCAACAGGTAGAATTATTACTTTATACAACTGCAAAGAACAATTCGAATAAATTTCAATAAATTATATTGCCAAATGGTTTTAATATTTTATTTTTACAAATAAAATTTTATAAAATTTTTGATAAAATATTTTCCATATAATATTCGTCGTTGCTTAAAAGCCTACAAACATTAATTTTTATAATTCCATGTGACGAATACTTTTCATGTCGCCATTAAGTTTAGTATTTTTCACATTTACAAGTGGGATTAAAATATTTTAGATTGATTTAGTTGCTTCAGCACTTTCACTAGAGAACGAAGTTTAATTGTTTATAATATTAGAGCTTCAGTCCTTTTACTCATTTTCAATTTGCATTTATTTTTTGGTGTTTCAAAAATTGTTACGATTTTTACAACGATATTTTCTGGTCCTTTTTTTGATCGCCTCAAAATTGTTTAGTTGCGATAAATCAGAATATTTTTCTCATTTACACTAGTTTAAAATATCAATGAGTTATAGGATATTGCGTGTTTTAAAATAGTAACTCTCTGCAACATTATGTCGTGTTGCAAATTTGCAATTCTTAATGCATCCTCTTCTTATAACCAAAAACAATTTTTGTTTAACTTAGTTATTTAAAGCTCTCCGCAAAAGAACTTATTAAAAAATTATCACTTATTTACAATTTTACCACAAAATACGCCAAAATCTTTCTAATTAAAAATAAGTAAACTTTAAACTTATTTTACCGAAAAGCCAAGCAACAGAGATTACAATTATTAAGAATGTACAAAAGTTATTCTTTAAAGGTATTTAAATTTAAGATAAATAAATTATTTTGGTAATGTAAAGCGGAAAATTTTTATTAACAACACATATACAAATTAGTTAGTAATTACTCAATTAGTTATTATCATTCATTCAAATGTGACTAGTTGAAGGCACTGCGTTCTCTAGTTTTCTTCTTACGTTAGTAGACCAGACTTTTCAATATTCAATTGTGAATAAGTGTCCTGTACAGAGATACAAAGGATACAGTAGACAGTTTATAGTACAGAAAGTTTATTTTTCTCAGTTCATTGGTGTAAGGACTTCTAAAAATCAATACACTTATAAAATTAATTTGTATTTCATGCAGTTGCTGCAAAAAGGAAGGACTTCAATATTGGAAAAGGGATTTTTCAGTTCTTGCCTTCATTTTAACTTACCAGAGTAATAAAATATTATCGATGCAAACATTGAAATCAATTTAAAGGGTTTTGCCTAGTTGCACGGTGAAAAGAACGTGGTTTTTGGGAATATTTATAAGAAAGTTCAACTATTTTATTTTTTTTTTAAATATTGATATCAAAAGGATATGTAATGTATATCAATATATCAATGGCCCGGAAAAGTGCAATTCTTCCTATTGGCATGCCATGAAGTTGTCAGAAAACATTCAAAAAATGTCCTGCATACTAAAACATGCAAAAACCCAAAAATCACACTTTTCTGAGTAGGCATAACAACCCCTTAAGCAACGCTAACAAAAATGCTAAATTGAAAAAAATACAAAATAACGAACTAAAATACTTAAACCATTCGAAATCAATGATGAAACCAAAATAAAACCAAACATTTATGGCATACTTCCAACAAGAAGTGGCTTCTTTAATAAATCTTTAATCTCCTTCTGTGCATTACAATTACGATAAAACAAAATATATAAACGATAAAAATGAAAATATAAATCCTTCCCTAACGTAAACTAACTTAAAAACATTCATGTCAATTTACAATATAAATTCTGTTGTTTTTATTTTAAAAGAATATAAAAGAAAGGTCATGAAGAAGACATTTATGGAAACACTCGTAAAATGTATATTTTAAATAAAAAATATTAAACTTAGCTTTTATATAATTAAGTGCTTTTACAATTTACTCTCACATCACAGCTGTCAAGGATCAACAGCATAAGTATTTTAAAAAATTAATATTATATGAATTATAATAAAATGTTTTACTTCTTGCAATGAAGAATAAAAGTTGCATAAATATGACTAAAAAGAAAATGTTAAATATTGCATTGTGCTTTTTCTTCAATAAATTTTGCAAGTATTACGTATAAATATTCCAAAAGAACCGGGTCGAACGATATTGTTGTTGTTTTGTTTTGATTGGTTGCATTCGGGAACGTACAAATATGTACGATTCAAATTATCGTGTATAATTTTATAGGAATTGTACAACATCGCCCACACTTTGCTCGGCTTCAAACGGGGGCCATAACAGGTGAGTTGCTCGCTTAACGTATTCGATCTAAATAGCTTAATGTACTATTGTTGCCTTCATTAATTTTATACTAAATTTATACAATTCTTGTCCAAAATATATACTTTTTTTCAAATTTGCTCTTATATCGTTTTAAATAAGCACTTTTTTCACATAGAAAATTATATATATTATATAATATTACAAAAAATACTTGTTCTTAAGTTTGGGGAAAAATATATAAAATATATCTATATTTTTGATTTATTATTTACAATTTATCATTAATAATAATCAGTTGGGTTCCGGGTATTTGCTGCGGTTTAATGTCGAAGGTTACACGCATTACAATGACGATTACACATGTTTCTTGCCTCTTGGCGAATGATGTTTTTCTCTATTCGTTTTTTAAAGTCTCACAAATACATATTTTACTTAGGCACAAATTTGTTATATCCACAAGGTTACTGCATACCTTATTTTCGTTTACATTAATATACTTAATTATTTTAACATAACCAGCTTACATCAGCCTATTGTGGTGCAAATAAAATATTTTTGTCAATGCTCTCCGCGCAATAGTTCCATTAGTAGGTTGAATTCTTCGCCATCTTTTGATTTTATTGTCAACATTTCTTTGCCAAGCTAAAGTAAGTGTTATTACACAACATCAAATTGTATAGTATACAATTAAAGAAACACAACTTACCTGGCAAGTTCTTTGAAGTTCTGGAATCCTTAGCAGCAGCTCCCCGAACTTCGCTGGCGATTCTGGATAGTGTGCCAATGTGTAAGCTTGTAGAGCTTGAAGTGCCTTCTCTTGACTCTCACGTACCTTAACAGGTTCTCGCAACTCCGAAGTGTCTGAAATAATTATCAAATATTTTCTCATTACTGCTATAAAATCACAATCATACCGGATTGTAGCAGAACAATCACTTTCATGGCGACGTATTCGTATCGGTCCACACGAAGTCGTCTCAAATGATCAGTCAAGTTGAGCATTCGCTCGATGCAGGCCTTCAAAATAGGAACCTTCATCAGTGAAGGAGAGAGGGGCTAATATTTTAAAAACCGTTATACCTGTAGACCACTGGATTTCGCCTGTTCCAATGTTATGGACTTCCCTTGTGAAATCTTTATTTCTCCCGGTGTTGCTATCGATCGAAAGCAACAAGAAAATAGAAGCAGTTCACACCACGAGTTGATAAGCAAGCAAATTTGATCATCGATCTGATGAGATAGAAAGTCTTTTATTACTGTGCTACATTTAAGATTGATTGGCGAACAGATCCATCACTCACCGAAATGTGCTTGAAAAGCGGCAGACTTTTACACCACTTGACAATTTTATACAGTCTATGATCGGCCACAGTGCATAAGTTGGCTATAAGATCTGGGTTAGTGTTTTCACCATTCGAAGAGAGTCCTGTGCTAGCTAAGATCGGGTTAGAGGACAGAGTGCTCGCATCCCCTCCGCATACTGGTTGGTTCAGCCGTGAAAGTTCGCTCTCATTGTATTGCCACAGGTGCTCGACATCCATGATTTCCTGGAAAAATTTTGCTAAAGATCTAACGAAAACATACACTAAATGACCTACCTGCAGCAAGGGTGGGATAGCGTTGCGATGACTGGATGCTCCAGAGCTGCTATTGCTGTTGCCGTTGTTAGTGTCCGGTTGCTCAGACTTCACCATGCACCCGTTGACCCCGACACGCTGCCCTTGTTGCGAGTAGCCGGGATCGGGGCTAATTAGAGGACTTAGCATGGAATTTGGCAAGGTGTACGAGCATTGGTAGGTGGATCTCCCACCTCGAGTTCTGTCCTCCCGAATGGCTTCTAGTTTCATCCCCTTCTGGAGGCATTTGTCAAAACGGCACGCAGGGCACTTCTTCCTCGTCGAAATTGTCACAGGACATGGTCCTCCGCGCACACAAACGTAATTCTTTCTGTTTTGAACGGTTCTTTTGAAGAATCCTTTGCACGATTCGCACGAAAAAATGCCATAATGGAAACCGGAGATCTTATCTCCGCAGATGGGGCAAGGACTATTGATGAGCTGTTGCCTAGAAATGCCCGCCGAAGGAATCGCATCCGTTTCAAGAATCATTTCGTCCGACCGCCGCGGTGTAGAAGGCAGGGACTGTCCTTCGCTGTCTAGCACAGGCCGATAGAGGGCGGGATGATGCATGGAGCCATTGAAGTTTCCGTACACATTGTGACGACCTTGGATGGGTGAATGCGTGGGACTAAATTCCGAACTGTAGGAGTAGCAACTACTGTGCGATGCGTCGCTGTTGTTCCTGCTCAGCGAGGGAGTGTACGGGGCGTGTCGGGATGTGAGTGGCGATTGGCTGGGCGAGCTGTGGGTGTAAACGGAATGAATGGCCGAGTCTGGGCTCGGATTGGCGGGAAGAAGATTTGTCTTAGATCTAGCGAGCAGCGGCGAATTGAGGCCGCTGATGTTTGCATCGGACAAGCCCGGCTCGTACTTAAGATTAATGATATCACTTTGGAACTTCTTCGAGCCGGAAGTAAAAATGACGCCGGCGCCTGTTTCTACGGATATCTGATCGAACTCTGGCTTAATGTCTGGGCACGGCTTGGAATCGTCCTTGGTCGACATTTGCGATTCCCCGAACTGTTTGTCATTGCTGATAGAGTTCTCCGTGTCCATGAGATCCTCGGCTCCCGATAGTTCACCTTCCCAGGACATCGGCCGTGGGCCATTCTTGTTGGCAGCATTTAATCTGCGGTTTACTTTCGAATTCTCAATTGTCGATAATTCTGACTCGGATTCATCGGAGTCCTCGACTTTTGGAACTGAAATTCGGATTCCGCCATTGAAAAAGCTGTTGCTGTTGCTCGATATACCATTGGTGGATGGAGTGGGGGTTGAAGACGGTCGTATACCATCCTCACATTTTATATTTGTGACTGAGACATTATTTCTTATTGTCGGGGAACTCCCGGATGTGTTTGTTGTGAGCATGGAGCTGTTTGGACTAGCTACATTTGGGGATGCATCCCCCAAGGATGTTGACATTTTCACCATGAAAATTATTGAATTTCAACGCTATGGCAGCATATTTCTGAAAGTTAAAAAAGTTTTGGAGTTTTTATTAATTCATACTTGATGTTGATTGAATTATTCTATATTATCTATGAATATAACTATGAATATCTTTTTGTATCGTTCAGTAAGTTTTTGGTAAAATTCATTGTTTCTAACTTTTAATAGTTTCCGATTTCTTGTTTAACGATAATTCAAGGAAGTAGGAATCTTTAATTGATTTCTAATGTAAATTACGATGTCTTAGCGTAGGTTCCTCTCGTTATGATGTACACCGTTATATTGATTACGTGATTAGTTTCCATTATATACATATAATTATAATTTTGATAAGAATATGCTAGAAAATAATTCGCTGGCTCGATAATAGTTCAGAACCATCAATTTTGCGATGAAATTATTCGATTCGTTGGTATTTGCCAAATTTCTGATTTATTACAGTTACCAAGCCGAAGGTGCTGCTTAAAAAATTGCGATAAAAATATGCAAATTTGGTTTAACCCAGAAACCATTTTGAATGGACTTAACGCAAAGCTTTCCTCGTTTTAAAAATAGCAGATACGTTTGTGAACTTATTCCAATCGGCGCGGTCCAGTAAAAAACAAATTAGGCGTATTATGGCCTAATTATATTATTATTACTACCAAAAATAATGAACCGCCATTCATATCAAATATGATTTTCTAAAATCTAAATGAAAAGGGATTCGCCTTTGATATTACAAAAAAGGTGTTTCCGCAAAAGACACACAAAAGCAAGACTTTACTGAGAACACAAATAATAATTAGGGTAAGTATTTCATTAATATAATTGTTTCTTTTTAAAATAAGTTAAGTGTTTTCCTTATTCCTTTCCGTCGTCATTTTTCTTGTTCCTTTTGATGTATCTCTCATTTTACGTTATATAGTCTAGGATTTTCCTCTAAAATAACTTTCCTTGATCATTAGGTTTATCATTATCGAGGAAGTGTCGTAAAGGAAAGAACTGTAACTTCCTGCATGTGTTCAGGAACCCACAAAATAAAACTGTATTACATTGTCATTGTTGTCTGCCATAGATTACATTACAATAAATTTCAAAACATAACTGGAAAACATATTCTGAATCAGTGACGAATGGCTGAATTTTTCGGGGTCTCGAGAATCAGCTGCGTACGTGACGAAATCTCGAGATTCTCGAGACCGCGAAATTTTATTTTTTGGGGCCTCGAGCGGTTTGGAAAATCGAAGATTCAATCCATCGGGCTGTTATATCTCCAAATTGCCTATTATTGGGCGGAACTTTAAAAACTTATGGCAAAGATCTTTATAAATACATAGGGTTAGGAGCATTTTTGTAGAGTAGTATTTGTCTTGGCTGAAAATTCCCATTTGAGTCACATTTCTAATTCTGCTGAAAAGTGAAAACAGTCCGATATTTTAGGTTATGTCATAATAAACTTTTTTCGATGCTGAATAAGAAGTTAATCATGAGCAAAACAGTCACTTTTGTAATGAACAACAAAAGAATGTAATTGGTAAACGCCTAAACATGTGTAATTTAACATATATGTTTTTGAGCATTAATTTTTCCTGTGAAAGAATTTAAAAAAAAAACCAAGTTTAAAATATTAATTTTTAGAAGAAGCCAAAATTTTCTTGACCTCGTCGGGAATCGAACCCGGAGATCATGTAATCATGGAGTTAAGAAACCCAGTATCTCTTTCACTCTTCTACTTCTACTTTCACTCTATTACTTTGCCGACGTTGGCATTATATTTTGTACTAGCCAGAGTGCAGCAAAATTTTCCCGATCTACTAGTTTTTTTCAAAAGAGGGAAGTCACTTTGGATGAAAACCCGCGGGTTCAATTCCTGGCTTCGCCACGGACGAAGTTTTTTTGTGTCCAGTGACGCTTTCGGGAGACAGGATTCAGTTAACACCATATTATCACTTCCTGAAGTATAAGTGATAAAAAAATTGATCAAAAAATACAAAAAAAAATGAAAATTGAACGGAAAGGAATTATTCAGCTATGGAAAGCGTTGCTGAATGTTGCGAGGCTGCTTGAAGCGAGACGTAAGCATAGCGGAAGAGAGCAAAACAACTTGCATACCCCTACACTCAAATGAAACACACCATCAAATTGTCACGTGATCTAACGACCTTCACGTTATGGTTGGCTTTGTACGCAACGACCTTGCATGTCGTCAATAGCAAACTAACACCACCATGCACTCCAACAGTGTTGATGTCGCTGAGCCATTGTGTGCATGTGTGGCACTTATCGAATGTAAACACAAACATGGCATCGCTTGTCGCCACAGTCTGCCAGTGCCGGATTGACTTGGAAGAGACGTTCGGAGAGAGGGAGGATTGTTGCTATGGAGTTATTCGACAGTAAGTGAAACACGGGACGAGATATGAAATTCAATACCTCGGAAATAAATCCAAACAATTGACAGCGGTCAAGTGCACCAGGGCGAGTTCGATCGCGTCCTTTCTTTTGGATGCTGTTGATAAAATTCCAAGTCGAGTCAATTATGCACATTGGAAAATAATGTACACAAAAACGAAAATAACTGTAGACGTTTTTTCGTTGCTCAGGTAAGCCATGTTACCTGACTTGTGTTTACTCACCGTTAGCATTTCCAGTTTGCATGTGTGTATTATTGAGGAAGAGTTGCCAACTCGGGAAATCAACGCAGAAAAAATGGCCTCTTAGTTTGGTCTGATTTTAATTTTTCCTATGCAAAGTAAATGTTTATTCGCATGAATTTTTCAGAAAGAAAATATTATTTTTCAATCAAATTAATCATTAATTCAGTTAAGAAGTTATATTTTTAATTCTTTTTCAAATTATAAATTAAGATATTATATAAGTTTTTTCCACTCATACTGGTAAGTACATGGAACAACTGTACAGTGTGCATTGTTGTTAATAGTTTCATATTGATAGTTTCTGTCTGATTTCTTCAGTAATTATGAAATGTTAAGAAATTATTATAGAAATCGAATTTTCGTTGATATAATTTTGAATATAGAAACCATTTCCTAGACAATCAAACCCAGAAGTCAACTAATAGCAAAAACAAATATTATTTAAAAGTACTCCGATAACAACTATCTCATTTCGTCCCAACTTCTCCAATAAGTATCTAAGCAGCGTCGCAAGCAATTCACATTTTTATTTGTAAAATAAGCACTGTCTTTATTTGTAATTCGCGTCTGTTGCAGCTACGCAATCCACAAGACAACAAACAAATAATGCCATTAGTTATTTGAGCTCAGTCGAGTACCAAACGAGATTGAATCTAGAGATCTGTAATCTGTAGTAGAACTATTTTTATCGATTTGCACCGCGAGGTTATTGCCGTTCGTTGACATCGTCTCGGTGGTGACCTTGCCCCTAAAAAATCCTCATCTTTCCTCAACCATTCATTCTGCGTCGACACAGAAGAAGGTAAAACAATCCAATCGGGGTGGGCGGGGGCAGGCGGACGTAAGCGGAACGATGAGATTTCAATCTGATATGAAATCAAATTTGCATAGAACACTGGGCACTAACACATTCGTCGCCTGCGGCGGTTCTGTGTTCTCACACAAGCCCTGACGACGATGCCAAAGAAGATGACGACGACTGGCAGATTAATCTGCAACCGCGAGTGTAATTAACGCACTTGAGCTGGGTATGAGGTGCACGGCCGGGCGCAGAAAAGGCAACCGCTCCTGTTCTGTGGTCCACTTTACCGTGCAGGCAGAGCATGCAGAAGCGCCAAAAGCAGACCGCGTTGAGGAAGGCAGTTGGGGTATAGACCACCAGGACACCAGGACGGAGCGGGACCGCGCACTTATGCAGCGGGCTTGATGCGAGGATCGCAGAAGACTCACTCACCTCCGAAAATTCCCCAATCTAGTCCAGATCAACAGGCTATGCAGCAATTGCACTCAATTTTCGTACGTTCTAGTTTTGTGGAATTTTCCGTGCAGTTCTAGTCCAGAGGACTCCTCCTCTGTAGTGTCACCATTTTTAGCACACGAAATGCAAATAAACAACTTTCAAAAGACATGCCAAGATCCAAGATGGCACGGACGCGCTCGTCCGCCGAGATAAAATTAGTGCCGAAAACAACGAATCACCGCGGAGGAGCTGGGGAAGAAGTCTTCCGTGCTTTCGAGCTGTTTTGGAATTATTCGCACCGATTTCGAAAAAGTAAACCGTGTAACGGTACTGATTGATAATGCGTTAATGAAAAGACCCTGGCCAAAAATTAAATAAATTTTAAATGATAATTACAAACATAAGGGACCAATGAAATGATAAACAGTCTATAAACTGTTTTCGTTTAATATTTTTGCAATTTTGGTTGCAATTTAAGGTCATCTCGCGTCGTTAGGAGCAGAATCCCAATTCCGATCAATAACTTCCTGAATTTGCTTTGGAATCATAAAATCTTTTTACAAGAAAACGTTATGTTCGGAAAACTACGGCAGTCTAGAGCTAGATGAGTTTTAACATTCTTTACAGAGCTTTTGTTTAAACAAAGACGTAAATTGAATGAAGAAACGGTGCGGAAAACTAATTACCAAATGGTCACTCAGCACCTAAAACAAATACTCCTGAATATCGCTTAATTAGTCTCCACTTACAAAAAAGTCTACGACAATTTATTAGAATTATTTGAAATTCACTTTTTCCATCTACAATATTAAAAATATTATAAGACGTCAACAAAATATCTCCATACGCAAATGCTTTTAAGTTCTTCTGCGCAATTTGGATATTGAACACCCTAATCACTAAGTTTAATAATTACAAAAACAACAATCAAAAGTTTATCAATTTCGACAAATTGTTTCGTGAAAAAAAGATATTTATTAAGCAAGGAGATGTTTGCAAAAAAGCGTCCGATTCGTTTACGGGTCATTTTCATACTCTTCGGTCACTAACCCGACAGAACGAAAACTCCAAAGTTTTTCCATTAAACTAAGCTCAGGAATTGCACAGAATTGCATAATCCCGCTGCGAGTGCACGCAACCGGTCTCGAAAGCTTCAGTTTTTGCGCATATTTTCGAATGCAAAAAAAGAACATTGCAAACTGGTTAACTAACATTTCGAGGAGCGCGGCGTTTATTCGCCGTGGTGTTACTTACTGCTGTCTGGTTATATTATTTCTTTCTTTTTTTAACTGCATTTCGAGTCGAGAGCAGGAGTGAAACTCATTCATTGAATGGGTTAAAACATGAAGTTTTGCGTAATTCGTGTCTCTGGCCGAATATTAACACTTTTTCTTTCAATTCGATTTGATTCGCCGAACGAGAGGACGTTACGACGTGCAGCTGATGTATTTGCTAACGCGAAAACCAATCTACATCGGCTGCTCTAGGACAAGTTGTTGTCGATTTGGTTGCACCAACTATTTCGCTGGTGCGGTGCAGTGTCGGCCGTCAAGGCAAATGCGCCATGCTTCAATGCAAATAATGGCACTCGCGGTTGGTTTTGTGTAACTTTCAGTTTTCTTAATCGGCGCTAGCGCTGTGGCGGAATAAAAACAAAATTCAAATTAACGAAGAAAAAAGAAAATAGGAAAAATAAGTAATTTGACCCTTGCGCCTTCGTTCTTAGGAACATGCATTCAGTGCTTGTCCGGCTTTAAGCAGCTGGCGCATAGAAAACAGCCTTTTGGGATTTATAGGCCAAACCTCAGCACTCCGTGTGTGGTCAGATGTTTTTAATTAATAAATGAACGATTTGGAAACACCGCCTTGAGTTCGTTAAATGAGAAAATATATCCGCGGCGGGAATGTGTCGCAAATCGAGCAATACTTCTTGAGTTTCCACTGCACATGCCGGTTATTTATATTCGCTATTCGCATCTATTATATTATAGACCGAACATATTAAATTTCAATAACATTTTAGTTGCCAAAGCAATAGCATTGGAATAACTGACGAAGTGTTTCAAAATTCGAAAATTTTATGCCTTTGCGCGAGTAATTTCAATTTATTGCGATTGCACACTCAAATTAAGAGAGAATCAGAGTCAGGCTTTTTTATTATTGTTATAATTTGAAGGTATTTTTTCAAAATCGACAAACAGCATTTTGGAATCGAATTGAAGACTTGTGCTTGAACTGCAATATGAGGCAATGGCCCAATCGTGTCGGCTTTAGATTTTAAATCTTCAGCGAAAAAGTACCTAATCCAAAAAAATCGAAACGATTGGAGACAAAATAAATAAATTATATTAGTTTAGAATAAGTAAACATTTAAGTCAGTTATAATTTTCTATAAAAGTGTTTTGTTCGATTGAATTCATTTCAATGTCTCGATAGAATCGATACTTTCAAAAACCGTTTAAATTTTCTAATCATAAGTTGACGGTTCGTCAGACATTTTCTACATACTTGTCTTTGATATTCCTTGAACCTAGACTGTCCCTTCCGCATCTAAGAACACTTTCAAGCAAATTGCAACATTTTCAACGATATCACGTTCAGCGGGTGAACAGGACACTCTAGCAAGCGAGATAGTTAAACATGACGGCAGTATTAAATGTAAAAAATCATTGAAAGGTGAACTTCTCTTGCAGTGCAATAAGAAATAAGCGCAATATGGCTGCGAAAAACTAATATTTTTCGCTGTCGTTTGAGCGTTCGTCGAACGCAGTCGGAGGCACGCTGAGGAATGTGACTGAACGCGAACGAGTGCACCAACATTGCATCGCTGGAAGGCTGCGGCGCGAAGGCTCGCTGACTTCTTCAAAACTGCTAGCGCGTTCACAATAATTTATGCCAACCTTGTTGCAACAAGTGCAATCAAAAAATGCATTAAAAACGCGCCAAAAGGAGCAACAAAATTAAAAAACACCACGCCGTGTGCTGTAGTCGAGTGCAAGCTTTCCGCCAGGTATTTTCTCTTTCTTCGGCTTGCGCAACATAAAATGCATTTTGATTAATGTTTCACTGCGCACAGTTGCACTTGGCTTGATCCTTTTGCATGCACTTGGTTGAATGGCCGCAACTTGATTTTATATAAAGCAACTTAATCAGCCACCGGCCATTAAAATTCCTCTGGGTTGTAGCATCCTTCGAGGTGGTGCAACGTAATCGCGGCTGTGCTGCCGGGCCCATTATCAGCACTCGCTGGTCGGGCCCCACACTCCACAGCCGAGTCCAAGCGGCAATCCGCGAAGGTGTCCCTGTTTGCAGGCGAATCGAATGTGGCAGATATTGAAAATATTCCGTATGTGCATGGCGCAACCAGTTCCACATTATTTGGGATCGGCTAACATTTATTGATTTTTCCCATTTCGCACAAACTGAATCACCGAATCGAATTCTATTAGATCTCAGCAAATGCATATTCGCGAACTGGTTCTGCGGGTAGCTGCGCACTCAGCACTTGGAATGAGTCGTAACAGTGCATGGGAAGGTAGACATAAGAAAACCAATAATTTTTCAAATCTAAACGCTTTTATTATGGAACGAATTCTTGGTATTTTAGAATTTTGTTTTCCATTTGCAGAAAATTGATGAAGGAGTTACTTAAAGGATGAAGTACGGCAATGAGTGTAGGTTATAGTACGACTATTTAGCTATTTAGAGCAGAATTTTTCTGGACTTCTATTGTTAACTCATATCTAGAATTATATCTCATATTTGCAGAGGCAATGTCTTATATTGACATACATTCGCATTCGATTTTTTTATGAGAGCAGTGCCTCAAGGTGCAGTTTTAGGACCAATCCTTTTTTAACTTTTCTAAATTGCTAGTGAAGTTTATCCTAACTTTGTCGATTCCCGTAACTAATTTCACACTCAAGAATTCTCTTTATTGACTGCCATTAAATAAAATTGTATTCTTCAAATCAATATGGTGTAAAAAATATGAAGGATTTCACATGGATGCGGAATTAAAACTAATAAGCGTATTGCCGGGAATTCCCAATGTTAACTCCATTTACCAATAGAGTAATCGTGTGTGGATTTAAACAATCACGGAAGAGAAAGTGCAATTTTCACTTGCAGTCCTTGTAGATCGGCCTTGGACTGGCACGGAACAATGCGCTCGGGAGGTAACAGTAAATGCAAATGGAGCAACTTCTGAGGTTAACAATTAACCATGGAGGCTCTTGTTCGCTTGCCAAGCTAAGTGGTCACTCACCCCACTCGGAGGCTGCTCGAAGAATTCCAAAAGAACAAACTTTATGGGCGCAAGAGTGCAATTTCAGTCGACGATAAGAAAATCCTTTCACTTCGATATTAGAAATACAAATGGCGGCGGACTACGAAAAAAAAACAACACAATGTGAAGGCAAAGAAATAAAACGAAGAATAAAAGAAAAGCAGTCAAAGCTTGAGCGCAGAACTGAGAATTCGAGCTAACTTCAAAAAGTAAACAGTGTACAGCCCAGCACCATAAGACACGGCGACGGGCTATGATTTAAGCACTACGCGGATACCTTAATGAGCACATACACACCTGTCCGTCTTGGGTGAGTGTTGGAGAGCGGTCGCCTTCAGTGGTCATACGAACGTAACCCGAACGGATCTTCCTGTGTGATACCGAGCTTGGCGTTCAGAGATCAGCACTATGCATACAGGTCCGATTACAACACCAGCTTCACCAGCAGCAGCGACCTCTTTTCCACACACCACACTTTCATGCAGGGCACTTTTATCGCCGAACTCACACTGCCAGATCTGTTTGCACTGCGAAAGCGATCTGCACCTTTCTTTTTTCTTGTGCTAAACTCTTTGAAGGACATTCACAGATTTTGGGCTTAGTATGGCCCTCACACACTCCACGGATTTCGGACTTCAACTAAAGTGGATAAGTACACAGGCTGTCCTGAAGGCCAAAGGACATCCTGTCGACCTTAACAAGATCACCTTATTTGTTTTTTTATATTTCTTTGTTAGGGCCTTTTCCAGGAATGCCAGCAGAAGTGGATTCCTGCTCAAGGTAGAGGAAAATGATGATGGTGGTGGATCACTATGGACAACCGTATACAACTGAAAACTGCGATCATCGACACCGCTACATTCACCTCAAACGAACAGACGGAACAACAGACGACCGCTAACTGCCAGCGCCAAGATCGGTCGCGACGTATGAGCCGAAGATGTTGAGTCTTGGGTCTTGCCTGGATGTTGGGCACGGTTTTGCGAGTGTGGCGCTGCTGTGCTCGAGTGCTGCAAGGTACCACAGGCGATCGGGCCCCAGTTGGGTGGCGTGCGGGACGCGGACGAAGAGACAACAAACGATCGGCGACAGCGCGCACCGCTCACGAAACTCCAGCACCCAAGAGACCGGGAAAGGAAGGTGAGTCGACGCGGTCGGCCGACCAGGTATCGAGGCTGGCTGTCCAGTTTGGCGGTGCGATCGCAACGCCAATCCTGAGCCCCCTCCAAGTCGCTATGAAACTAGTTTGGCAGAGATTTCGGCCGGCGGTCAGCGACGAGACAAAGAAATGTACGAGAAAGGTGACATCTTGAGACCTGACGTAATGGGCCCCGATGTAATTGATGTAGGTAATTGCACTATTGGTGCTCATCAGCAGTTCTCCCGTTAGCTTCTCTCCAGATTCATGGTAATTTAAGCAAATTTCCAGCGATTTCCCGAACACAGTTGGGAAAAGTGCGGAAACGAATTATGAAGAGCTTCGAGAGCACCAACCAAGGAGTTTATTGCGAACATTAAGGTGTATTAAGTTATTCTTGCGCAAACGACAAACGACACTTGCAGAGAACAGGATTCTTTGCACGTTCAACAACATCCAATCAATTAATATTCCTGTTCGATTGCTGAGATTCTTGGGACAAAAACTGGTTTCGCCGAGAAGCTGTGGATTAGTCACTCATCAACATTCTCAAGGATCATTTTCACAAATAAAAGTAAACTGAATTCTGCTGAACAGGAAACACTTGCGTTAGTTCTGATAAAATTATAGGTTTGTTTTGATTGATCTGTCTAAAGTCGCGGTAAACAGCATAGCATTGATTCTTTCTCTCTCTCTTGCCAATAGTTTTTATGGCAAATCAAAATATAAAACAACGAATGAATAAACGGAGAACAAAAAACGCAGCGTAAAACTTCTCAATGCAGGAGAAAATATTTTCGTTCTGAGAAATTTAGGTTAATTAACTTCATTCGCACATACGGAATAGCCGTACGTGAATTATAAGCCCCTGGAACTAGAAGTGCCGTTCAGAAATGAATAATTGAGCCAAATCGCGCCTCTTTCAACCACCCATGTGCAGCTTTGGGTGGTGGCAACATTCGCCATTTATCGATCAAATAGGGAATCCCTCTCGCGGGACCCTCGAAGGACACCTGTCACGCAACTTCTTGTAGCTTGCTAAGCATTAGCCAGAGTTCACAAGTGAGCAATGAGTTCTCTTGCGCCCACAACCCTGTTTCTCGACAGCAATACGACAATTGCTATTTTGCATTCTATAATTGTTTGCGAGTGCAATTCCAGGCAAAGACAATCCCGAACGACCTGAATCAATCACGAGCTGCGCCATGATTCATCTTCGGTCACTAAAGCCTTTTTAATGGACACCTTTCCAGCGACCGTGAAAAAACAGCCAGCCTGGATGGAAACGGCGTCTGCGGCGCTGTTCTTCCCCCGGCGCCTCCCGTCATCGATCACACTATGCGTCACCACAGAGGGCACACAACAATTTCCGGGATGATGATACATTTCGGTTGGCAACCTTTTGTGCCGCTTGCGCTGCTCCACATGTGGCCGCGATGTTGACCCAGATTTATATTTTCAGCTAAATTTCAACGAAGATTTTAATGTTTTCATTGAGAAGATGTTGGTGTCTGTGATTCCTATTAATTTTAGAGTTTCGTACGAAGTTATTAATCATCTTCGTGACTGATTGAAAGTTTTGTTTGTAACCCATTTTAAGATGGGCCAAGCCGTTCTAAATAGATTATTGAGATATAAACGAGTATGATGAGCATGAGGATATCCAAGATAACAAACTCCTATTTTTTCGCTTCTTATCCTTCACTTTAAATGATAGTGTAAAGATTTAGTATTTGTTGCTACTTTTAAGCGACCAAAGACTTTTAGAGAAGACGAGAAGAACGCAAAATGAAGATGTTTGCAAAGACTTTCATCTTGATGATCGTTTTTTGTCTTTGATTTTCAACGGGTCTCTCGATCTTTTGCTGATTGCGTAAAATAATTAAGGAGTTCCCGAAACCATGCCGAAGTGATCGTGAGGTTCAAGACCTGAGGGAACGTGCATTAAATTTGCTTACCGGAGGTGTGACCTCTGTGCCTCGCCTTCTCTTCGCGCAGCACATAAAAACGCGATCTTTGCAATTATGTGGCCAGGCCTTAAGTAGATGAGTGCAAAAATTACAAGCTTCCGCACATTTGTTTCAAAGTTAACGGTAAACGGCGGGGAGAAGGGTATTGAACGGCGGGCGAATGCCTTTCATCCAAGTGGAGTGAATGTTCTCGACTGCTCCAGCGAAGTTAGAAGCTCCACCGCCGACTCTACACAATATCCACACAAACGAGTACGAGGGGTATAGCGGTGGACCGAAAGCGGTCCAAGAAGAAATCGCAGAGCTGCTGCGTTCAGGTGAGGAAGCGTGTGATAACCGCAGCTAGACGTCGCCCTCGCGATTCACGGAATTCGCAAATGAGAGAACCGGCAGATGGATGGAGACGAACCCGGTCGGGCATGCAGTGGCAACCCACCTTAGGGGAGCAACTGTGATCAGTACTTAGTGTTAGTACTTACTTGATTCAGCACGCTATAGCTATACCAGCCAGTTGCGAGTTGACACAAGCAACTTCGAGCGACAGGGCTCCGCGGGGCTCTGCTTTCTGCGAGTAGCCTCCACCTTTCTTCTAGCCAATTAGTCAGCTGTACACCTTCCCGTTCCGCTGACCAATCCAATGCCGTGTGCCGTCGTCCACCGTCGAAGAAGTCGCGCGCCGCTCCCAAGATGTGTACCTTCTTAAGTTCTTGTGGCCAAAGCCAAAACGTAGAGTTTATTGACACTTCAATTACAAACACACGCGAAAACAGGTATGCAGCCGAACACACACACACCCTCAATGCAGCAGCCCTCAACACATTCTCAACTAAATATTTCCTATCTCCCGAACTCCTCGACTTTGTTGGTGTGCAATCCTTTTCACACACTTGCACTGCGACGCATTGTAGTTGTTACGTTCCTTTGCTTTTTTGTCAAATGAAATGAACATCACAAATATCGAAATCTGTCAAACGATCTCCATTCTATGAACTGACGCTAAATTACGGCCTGCTCTTTTGGGTACTTCCCATTCGCGTATTACTTTTCATGATGGTGATTTCAATTCACGCAAATGACACTACTCAAACATAACAGAGGACTTCAGCAGGTTGCACCAACCCACCTTCATGCATACAGAGGAAACTCACTTGCTGCTGTTTGCAATGCATACACTTGAATTATTGCGGACCTTATTTTAAGCACTGGTAATGATTATTGGGAAGTGTGCACGTTTCTAACAGTAAATCGCGATAAATAAATGTGAAGTTACTTAATGAAACCGGCGGAATTCTCGATTGGCTCTGTCACCACCAAAATCACCACTGGAACAAAAAGTGTTTTCGGGAAGCAGCATGTATGTACTATGTATATAGAGAATTGTAGTAGAATCCGAAACTCATCACAATAGTCCTTTTATTTTTCCGACTTTTCGTGGACCGAGAAGTTCCATGTCACTATCTCTCTCTTTCACTGGATCTGCAAATAGCTGAAAAAGTGAAAAAGAGTACGGTGAGATAGTTCACCACAAAGTATTCACAATGATCACGATCATTTTTTCATCACGGGATTTCGGCGAATTTGCGATTATATACACATTCCGAAAAGGAACTTGAAAAATTTGATACATTGTTTTACAATACAAATTCAACTAAATAACTTTGATGTGAAATGCGAACATGGTTTAAATTGTACTAGAGTACTATCTCTGGGAATTTGAGTATAGTTTTCCTCATAACCATAATGTAATACTAATATTTTATTTCTTTAAACTGTAAAACAATCAAAAATCGGATTCCGCTAAATTCAGCAAATCAAGGGAGAAATTAATCTATGTTTTGGCAGTTTTTTGCTAATGCAAAAACATCAAAAACTTGCCTAATAGCCTGTTTACATATTATGATATCGACTCAAAAACACTTGTTTTTGATAAGATTCCTGTTTTCCACAGAAAACAAGTCGAAAAACACATGTTTTCCCATACATTTTAAAAACACCTCGGATTCAGCCCTTCCACATCATTGCCAAATTAAATTAAATTCTCTTTTAATTATCAATGAAAAAAATCATAAAGTTTTTGTTGACGAAAGCGACAGTCAAGGTTGACGAATTTTTTGACATTTCCTCCAATCAATTGTCATTTTGAGACAAATTATTATAGGAATTTTAATCGTTTCCTTTGAGGGTTTACGATGCATTTTTTATCGTGGTGGTATAAAGCAGATGTAATGTAAGTTGTCGATAGTAAGAGTAATCAACTGATGATTGTGATAAGCGAACCAAAAATCGGGAAGTGCTCCATTCGAGAAGTTATTTAAAATTATGATTTGCAGCTGTTTTATTTACAATTGATTTCACTTAAATTTGATAAATAAAACTCAGAACGTCACCATGACAAACATGCGACCGACGAACAAAAAAATTTTACTAAAAGTTGTGATTCTTGGGGATGGTGGAGTGGGCAAAAGTTGTCTAATGAATAGATTCGTGTCCAACAGATTTGATGAAAATAGCTTCCATACAATTGGGGTCGAGTTTATGAACAAGGACATTGAGGTAGATGGCGAAAAGTACACTTTGCAGGTAATTCACTAAAGACCCATCATCCAAGCATTCTTAGAATACTTACTAAATTAGGACAAGGCGAAGATGTCAATAATAACTAACATCCGAAATCAGTCAATCTTCTAATAAATTTCGATTTTCTAGATTTGGGACACAGCGGGACAGGAACGCTTCCGGGCACTACGAACACCATTCTACCGCGGATCAGACATATGCTTGCTCTCCTACGCCGTAGACGACCGAGACAGTTTCAAGGGTTTGATCCAATGGCGGCAGGAATTTTTGAAATATGCCGATGTGAAGTCAGAGAATTTTCCGTTTATAGTTGTTGGTAACAAGGTAAACATTTCTCTTAAACCTTCTGCAGTGAATGAGCAATTGCCGTCCCCAGAACGATGTTGAGTCTCAGTATCGTCAAGTTAGCCAAGAGGAAGTTTCGTCCTGGTGTCAGGAGTATCACATTTACAGTTTCATTGAGACATCAGCTAAAAATGCAACAAATGTTAACGAGGCCTTCGCACTTGCTGTTAAGCAGTGGCAAAAATTGGAAAAGAGCACAGAGCGCGAGATGCGTGCGCATGGGGATACAATAGACCTAACTAAAGGGATCCGGCTGCCGGCGCAAACACGAAATTGCTGCTCTTTGGGGTCTGATAACAGATCTTCGAGTTCACCCGCAGTAATTAACACCTTATAAAGACGATGGCTCTTCCTCCACTACTCGTGAACACATTCCAAACTATTCCGCAGAATTTTTAATCGCAAATCAACCAACATTTTAAGGAACACAAACTTATCAATTGTGCATACTCGATCAAATCGATAAAATGGTGGATTGTAACCTGATGCAATAGATGTTAAGTATATCTTCACGAAATAGATTTTTAACACTAAACCGCACTAAGAATAACAATTCTAATTTTGTACAATTCTAGCAATTAAGGTGGATGCAAAGGGTCTAACCAAAGTAGGCTGGCATTAATTAAATCCAAAGATAGAAGATATTTTTATTCAATTTTATCGAAATCTGGTTTTTCTTACAAAGTTGTGTTTTGAGAAACGAAGATATTTTGTTGATTCTATTTTGCAATTTTGCTTGCTACAAGATTGGTTGTTTTTTTTGTAGGTTTTTTTTATTATTTGCCTGTAGTTGCAATTTTCATAACTACAAATTTGTAATATTTAAAATAGTAATTTTTTACATATCTGATGAAAGGACGAAAGTGATTCTAAAATTAAAGAACTGCATAATGCATATTATACTCAGTATCGATTGATTGATTCAAAATTGTACGAAATTCCCTTCATTTATATTTAATAAATTATTTGAAAATGATACAAAAACAAAACCATGTTTTAATTTCATGACTATTCAATTATGATATTATATTTCTCAACTAAAAAAACATCTTCAGCAAACCATTGGTCATTAGACGACCAATAAGGAAATTGGGAGAGCACAGTTCCAGGGAAAGAATATTGCAAACGATGTTATTGATTACAGTTATAACAGTCCTCTTCTAGAACCTAGACTCTTGAGATTCTTAAGAAAAATAGTACAAAGTGCATTTTGATATATTACACATATATATTACCAAAACACATATTATCAAAATGTATAAAGCCGGTGTCTACCCGGTTTCACCCGGGTCGGTAAAAATCATAATATATAAAAAATACTACATTTAAAACAGCTACTTTTCTAGTCAAAAAGGCTAAATAACAATTGTTATGATTTTTTTCCTTTAAAAATGGCCGATTTTCATGCAAAATTTCTTCTTCCCCTCTTCCGCTTCCTCTTAGGAGTGGAATATCAATAAACCAGTTCTTATTGAGCACCTGTAATGAAATAATTCATGTTTCCGATTTAGGTATTCAAATTTAGAATTCTGAAAATTACAGCAGAAGCAGAATTACAAACAATAATGTTTTTGGAGTCACCAAACGTGGACATATTATTAAATGGTATTCCATTTTTATATTATATGTTTGTAAAATAAAAATTGGTACCTATTTCAGAATTCTCGTCGGATGTTGTTTCTCACTTGAATGAAAAATGTTTTATTCGAAATTTTAGAGCAAAGATATTCAAATTTTATACACGCCTTTCTATTGCGAAGATAACGTGACATCCCACCTACCACCCTTCTACTGAGGTAAAATTTTCTAATGCACACTGCACAGTAAACTATTTGAGTGTTAAATATATAAAGTAGTAAACATTAATAACGTGGTAAACTCAATAGCTTTTCAAAAATGAAACAAATTTTACATATTACCTATATTTGAGAAAAAGTTTGAAATACAAAACAACAAATTTTATTTTACTTTATTTTATATTATTTTATTTTTTTCCCCAATCGAATTTAAATGAGCCGCCATATTAACTATTGGAGTAGTTTGTAAGAGCTATCGAATAACATAGGTTCCGTCCGTAGTGGTTCCAGGACCAGCTCCCATACATTTTTGCCCATTCTTCTTTATTAATCTAAACATTGTTACTAAACAATCTAAACAATTAACTGGCTTTTTAACCTTATTCAGGGGATATTCTCTGGAATTAAATTATCAATGAGAGTTCAGACTATTTGCAACTTCCCATTATTTTCTTTAGAATATTATCATTCCAAATTTAACTAAAGCGAAATAGTTAGTGTGAAAAGTGTGAATTCCAATAACAAATTAACCCAATGCAATTTATCCGAGATTCGTGTTCAACTGAAATGTTCCGACCACGTCGCTTTTGCATGTGGTAAAGCGAAAAACGTAGAGAAACTAACTATTTATTTAACCATACAAAATACAAATCAAAATCTAAGATTATTACCATTGTCCCAAAAAACTTTATACCATTAACCATAATTTTAACGATAGCTACTCAAGCTAGTCAAAACCCAATCTTTGGAATATGGTTTAAAACTTCGCTGACTGGAAATTTGAAAAATGTTTGTTGAGGATCAAATTGTGGTTGATGTTATTGTGGGTTAATAAAAAGTAGCGTAGATCAAGTTAGAAGGAATTAAATAATAATACAGTTTTTTTTAGAGAAGATAAATAATATTGTTTATAACATTAATTTACTACGTTTACATGCAGACTCTGCTCTGCTTATAAAAAGGCCGTGAACGACTCGTGGGTGTGTTTTTCCGTACTCTGATGCAGAGTCGAAAGATCGAGTCGAAAACAGGTTTTGAACTCGAATCCGCGTTTTTGAGCACAATTGAGGGATCGAGTCGAAATCGAATCCAAACGTAGTCGAAGTGACAGCTGATTGCACTAATTTGATCTATTATATTAACAATTTTTACAAGTTTAATTTATATTTTATAGACATTTTAAGGAATTTTATTTCGAATAAAATCTTATGTTTTGGAAAATTACTCAATTAGTCAGAAAACATGAAAAAACTGTCGAACTGTCAACTCGACTCGTCGACTCGACCCAGGTAGCAAAGCTTGGTCGAGTCGAGCTCAACCCGGTTTGGACTCGCATGTAAACGCAGTAATTATTAACTAGCGCCTACGTTCCTACGCTTTCTATTTGAAATTATATTTTTCTTGGTATTTACTTAGTGTTGCAGTTAAAAATAGCCATTTGCAATTATTCTTTGTTTCCTTGTGTAAGGGTGTACACTGTTGTATAGTTTGCAGAGCACCACCCTTAACTGAAAAAAAAACTACCCGCAAACACAATTTAGGTATATTACAATTGCATAGAACCGTTTCCCGTCGGTCGGGTTACAATAATA
The DNA here is from genome assembly GCA_963082835.1 of Leptogaster cylindrica. NCBI lineage: Eukaryota > Metazoa > Arthropoda > Insecta > Diptera > Asilidae > Leptogaster > Leptogaster cylindrica. The sequence continues at coordinate 2,729,080 of OY720105.1, read as the reverse complement.
ATGCATTAGTTTGTTTTAAGTTAACGGTGGTTCTGGGGGGTTGAATCAGGATAGTGTTGCTAGTTCTCATTGTGATTTATCTAAAAGTGCAAAAGTGGTCACTCCCAGAAAAACTCCTAGATGTTAAAGAAAAAAGTAGGGTTAGCGTTTCATTCTTTATTTCCCCCCCTTTGGGGGTGAAATTTTCCAAAAATCCTTGTACACGTGTCTTTATATCTAACCAAAACGCCTATTACCAATTTTTATGAATTTTTTTACTTCAAAAATGCGAATTTTCATAAAAATGTTCATCCCCTGTTTTACCCCTTAGGGGGTTGAATTTCCCAACATCCTGATACACTGTTCCTTTATATTCAACAAAAGGCCAAATACCAATTTTTGTAATTTTTTACTTCAAAAATGGCGTTTTTTCATAGAAACTTTCATCCCTGTATCAAACTCCACTAAACTTTACACGATCCATCCCGAGAATATGTGGCATTACCCTTGAAAATTTCATATTTCATTAAATTCGGTTAAGTGGTTTAGGAGTCTATATAGGGAACAAAAAAACCACATCCTGTTTTATATATTAAGATTGTAATATTATTAATTATTAAATATTGGGTAGATGTTTTCGAAACTTCATGAACCCTCAGCTAAGCCAACAGAATTTCAAATTCGCTTTGATTCAATTCAACAATTCAAATGAAGATTGTTTACAATAACAAAATAAAAATGTAACAACTAAACTTTATTTTTAGTAGAAAAAGGTACGTATGATTTGAACACACTTAATATTACTAATTGTAAGCCATAAAAAAAACAAAATAAAATCGAACACATTCCGTACGTATTAAGTATTTAGCTGTTGCATGCAGGAGAGAACTCAATTTTTTGTTTTTCAATTGTTTTCAAAGAACAAATAAATGGAAAGAATCTTATTCGACGCGAGTCCACGTCCACTTTACAGATGTACTCGTACACCAACATCATTGCACGATTTTGATGGACGGGAGCATTTGCATTGCCCGTAAGTGTAAAGTAATAAAAACAGAGTTACAATGAAAAATTATAATGAAAAACCAATGTACCAACATAAAATTGTTAACCAGATCAAATTGAAATTTGAACACTAATACAAATGATATTAAGAATACTTGATTAAGATTTACAATAAACATTAATGGAATTCAGCTTTAAATTTAAATTTTTTACGTAAAGTATATGTCCTTGACCTCACCTCTTGTAAGGATTTCTTGCCATTCCACGAGTACTGAGCAGTCACTAAATACTTGTTAACCAAAACCGCATGTTGATTTGGTTTGTCCAAATTTGCAACCTGTACGTACCTATTCTGTGTTTAGAAGAATCAGTTCAGTACAGTCTTCAAAAACTGCAGTCTGCAAGCATTCCAGCCAAAAGGGTTATTCCCCGAAGCGCGAGTCCTGCTGAAGTCCGCTAGACCCCATTAACGATGGCGACTGTGTTCTCATTAGAAAATGAAATTCGCGACTCGTGCAATTTGGAGATGGCTAAATGGCTTTAAGCTGTTAAATCATTCACGCGATGTAGGACGATCCGATTTCAATTAGCTACAAAAATAACTTCAAAGTGTCTCATCTGTTCGCCGGTTTGGCCCGAACGGAAATACAATTGGCGGCCATTTTTCCGCAACGAAAGTATTTTGAAAGCGAGACCAGAATTCATTAGATAGAGAGACACAATAAAATAAAAATTATATCTATACACTAAAAAATATCGTTGTGGACTTTGTGATTAGTATTGTATGATATTTTACTTATTTTTAAGAAAGTAAAATTTTTTTCGTCCTGGAGGAAGTTTTAAGACTGTTAATAGAAATCGTTCAATACAAAACTAAGCAGAAGAAACTACACAATGAATTTCGGAATTTTTCTACACATTACTTTAACAAAAATAATAATCATTTTCAGTCATTTCCTTCTTCTCTAAAAACAATGTCTCCACACGTGTAAAAAGCGTAGCAGTAATAAAAATCATGCTATCACGATGAAAGTGAATTAAGCTAGATTTTTGAGATGACTATTTAATAGTTCTTCGCGTAATGAGTTATAATGATATAATTGACGAACAGAAGGCTTTTCACTTTCTAATTTCATGTTTACATATCTGGAAAGGTTTCACCCTTGGTGAAATTTTTTGGCGAAACAAAATGTAATATTGTGAAAATGTCACCGAGGATTGTTAATTTGCAACTCAGGTGGCGATGTTAATTTTTCAAGCATAATAATTCGTTGCACAGGAGCATAAACAACGTGCCATTGTGATTGTTAATTAAAAAAACAAAAATAAACACAATACCATTCCACAATTCGCCAGGTTGAAAAACTTATCATAGACGGATTATCATGCCAGAGAAATCTGTAATCACTGCTTAATATTCTGCCAGCATTCTCGTGATTCGCTGATTGGCCACTCGAAAGCAATAAATTATTCACGTAGTCAAGAATCACGTTTTTAAATGAAATTCGAATGGTGGCTTTTAAAGACATTCGATAAGTTGCATAAAGAGAGAATGATCTAAGAACCACGAGAATTGTTTGTGCACATTTGCATTGAGTTCCATGACACACTGGAACTATGTGGCCCTGTGGATCATTGTAATTATGAGCAGTTGTAAAATTTTATGGAATTGCTTAAGTATCTTTTAATTGAGCTCGAGCAGTTGAGGTACGGTGGGGGCAGGGTGCCGCGGCACACCATCATTAAACTCTGCAGAATTGCTGGTGCGGTCAGGTGAAATTATACCTGTTGAAAGGCCCGACTTGATATGACACTTATGAGGGTTATTAAAACTCATAGACACAATAATCGCGACCGTCAGATGGTCCCTGAGAGGCTGCTTAATCTAATCTGGCGCTTGGCAACTTTTAATATTTCACTCGTCAATTTAACCGGATTATAGAAAAGTTATGCACCGACCGCGACGCTTGAGCTCTGCTGAATTCGCCGAGTGATTAGTGTTTGTGTCGCGCAATAAACTTTATTTCGTTTTGATTTTGCATAATTTACTCTAAAAGGATTACATACTTTCATACGAATATGACCCACAAAAGCAGTAGGATTGTCGTTAATATTTGAAGTTTTAATACTCATAAAATTATAAAACAAAGTTTTCTTTCATTTAGCTTTAGCTTTAGCATTAAAATTATTTTTCATGATAGGCTATCCATTTCGTCCATCGTCCATAAGGCGACGGCTATCCATTGTTATTATTGCATCCCCTTCAACGAAATAAACAAAACACAATTTAGCATCGTACATTGAATCACTAAAATTGAAACCATTAAATAAAAGGAGACTTATTGTGGGATTTATTTTTATGAATAGAAAATATTTCGGTGAACAATTAACGAATTCATACTTACTAGGTTTTACTTAGGTTCTATGAAACTCATTCTTTTTTAACTTCAGTTTTCAGATCCCCGAGTTCTGGAACTAACTGATTATATACGCCATTGTCGGTTAAACCTAAAGAAAATTAGTTTCTGTTAACAAATAGCAAAATGAAAGAGCAACTAGGAAATTATAATTGGTACAGATCAATTATTATGAAATGTCCTAGATGTAGTACGGCAGATTTTTAGTGAAGCAAACATCTTTGGTTTTCAAACAGAAAAAATCGTTTCTTTAAAAATCTGTTCTTAACATCTGTTCTTAACATTTTATTGTGTATCCCCCATTTAACATAACATTATTACTATTTTTTATATAGGACGTAATTAATTAATTATTATTATCTAACATTTTGAAAATGAATGTCGAACATTAATCTCAACGAAAATCCTCAAATTCAAAGTGCAGAAAAGAGCAGCATTAACCAATATTCATATATACACTATACAGGTATCTAATTATAACCTTGCATTATCATAAACAATTCCTTCAATGAAAAACGTAACTGATATTAGTAAATTGATTAACTTTTCCGGTGGCAAGAGTTGCTCAAGCGCAGTTCGAAGCCTGCAAGCCAATCAGCAGCATCTACACGTACCTGTGCTCGTGGCCTCCTTTTCTGCATATCCCAGCATTACAATGTTTCCAAGATGATAATTAAATGCGAGGGAAACTGTTAATAGTACTTAAAAACAAAAAGAAGTGACAAATTCTAGCAGGTTACTAGATAGAAAAAATCTAGACAAGAACCAGATTACCTCGAAGCCCATATTTAGCTGTTCAAAGGTGCAAAAACCACTGCACCAGGCTTATTTGCATACTCTTTCAGTGAGGTGTAAATGTGGGGGCAACAATTAGCGCCCCCATCCATCGCGAATTTAAGCTTCGCCAGAGCACATCAAGAATGCAGAACAATCAGATTATTAAGAAAAATACATAAACAAATTGACGTCGTTCAAGGATATCGCAATTGATGTTAAAAATGCTTATGTCGTGGAAGAAATAATTGCAACAGATGGTGTTTTAAATCATAAACTTTTGAGTGAAGCAATATCAATAAATGCAGTACTAGAATAAAAACATTCAAATCAATTTTTGTGAGGCGTTGACGAACCGGTTGCGGTCTCGCGGCTCGCCACGCGGGGGACTCCCGATTGCTGCTCCAGAAACGTCCGTCATATCCATCAGGTGACGTTTCTCGCAGTGTCTTCCACTTTCCCAAATTGTACAAATTACATGTGGCGGTGAATATTTAGCCCCGAATGGCCGAATGCAATCGGACGATTTTTGTGATGACATTCACAAACGGAACATCGGCACAGAATTGGCTTGACCTCCTCATGTCAAGGCGTGCGATGCACTTTTCAAGAAACGCCGGCAGTTGACCGATCACCATTTGCGCAGATTTTTGCCACCTTCGTGCAGAGTTCGAAACCGTCATTATTCAGATTTGTGGGAGCCTTTAATGAGCTGCAATCACTTTCAAGTTGCTTCGTAAAAACAATTATTAACAGAAGTCCTTTGTGCTGAAAAATACCGGGAAATTATGTATAATAATCGCAGGATGTAAATCACGAGCCATTTTGAGATTCGCCATTACACAAAATATTTTTAAAAATTATAAATAAGACAATTAGATGTTTGGAATAAATATTCCCATGAATTGCAAAAAAAATTAATTACGCCGGATGCTCAAATTATACTTTATTTAGCACGACACTTTTGATTCATTTGGGCAGCTGCAGAGGAATTCGGTAAACTGTTTTAGAATCTCAGAGTTCTTGGAATTAAATTGGTATTAATGATTGTAATTTGTTTAAGCCAAAATGATTAATTAGTGGATACGATTAAATAGAAGCCAGAAGTGTACATATGAAGTGTGTGTGTTTCTTTTTGTAAATAGTTGCAATGAGTACGGAACACATGTGGCTTAAATCTGGAATGAATCTGGTTTCACTCAAATTTTTAGAGAAAGGAATATCAAAAAACTAGTCCAGTTCCAAGGCTTTTTGATACAAAAACAAACTTTTAATTCTGTGCCTACTTAAGACTTATGTTCTATAGGTATGTTATTGTTTTTAAAGATAGAACAAATACTGTTCGAAAAAATTGAAATTTTGTGAGAAAACTCCAAACAGCAGCAATAGCAGCAGCAAACAACAGATTTTGCAATTGTTATTGACAAGATATGATAAATGGCGGATACATCACAAGTGCAAGAAAATCTGTAAACGAGATCACGAACAATGCAAGCGACTTGGTGGGCAGAATGTTGTGGGATTGCAAAAGGAGCTGTTCGCTTCGAAATCCTTAAAATAAAACGAAAAACCGATTCGGTATGTGATGCAAGTCGTTGAAACAAAAGTACCAGAAGCACAGTGAGCCGAAGGAGTGTCGTGTTGAAAATTTCACGACATGGATTTCAAATATTTCATTTCGATGGTCTTTGAATTGTTTTTTGTTTGAAGGGAATTTGTTTCTAGTACTCGTGATCGAATTTTTTGATTTGGTATTTCGTGAAAACATTGTCAATTGTAATTGATATTTGGAGTTTTTCTCTTTTTTGCGCAGAAATCATTTACAGGTGTTTCAATGCCTGTTCAATAATAAACCTTTGCCGTTCACAGACTATTTTTCACATACTTAAATGAACATCTAAAACAAAGTTTTATTCATGTGGGGGCTATTAACAATGAATCAATTATTTTGGATAACACTAATGAAAATTGAAAATATCCCACAGAATATTATTTTCAATTCTTGGACTTATTTCGGGACAGAATTCTCAGATCATGAATCAGTTCTGGATTTTCTCACCAGTTGCAAGTGCGATCTTTGGCACCTACCGAGCCCGAGCAGAGCAGGTCCCTTTCAAACTATTTGTATCTTCTCAACTGGGACACACATAAATACGCTGCGGGAACACTTCCTGGTCCTCTAAAAATATCCGCACCCAGTTCACCCCTTCCGCGCGAATGGCGAGTTCAGACATTACATCACTAGTATCGATGTCGCTACAATTAAGAACAAATATATCAACATGTATTTGCAACTTCCTTGCAGCTCTGGCAAGCGACAGCATTCTGCTCGGGAAGCAGCGAAACCACCAGGAAACACGAATAGAAAGGCTTAGACACAAAATCTTACTTAAAGTAGTCGGGGATTTTATTTAAACGCCAACAAGATCACTTTGCCGAGTGTTGGCTGTGGCCATTGGTCTTAATTCTGTATCGGAGTCTTAAAATGATCGCATCTGAATTGTGATTTTCCGGCAGGTGGAGAGAGGCGGAACTGGGGAAGGGGAGATCACTTGTGCGACATGAGATATGTGTGAACATGCTGGAAGGCAAGGATTGCGTCGGAACAACACGACAGTAAATAAAATCAGGGACAGCTGACCGCGCTGCGATCGGCTCGATATTATTTGCAACGCGGAAGCCTTTCGATTTCTACAGGGAACACGGGCACAGGAATTAGAAAATTGGTTGGTGTGGAGGACGAACCGGGAAAAGTCAGGACATTCGCCTCCCAATCGGAGATTCCTGTTGGCGGTCGGCGGTCGACATTTTGCCCGATCGACACTTATTCACGCATGCGATTTACGTGAATTTAAGGTACACAGCCGCGCAACCGTCATCGTGGGTGTGTTTCGATACTATCGGCTTCGATTGCGAAGTTTTGCCTTCTTGAATTTAAATTTGTCACGTGTCGTTACCCGCCCGAGATGCAGGCGTCCACAGCATCCGATAAACAATAACAAAGCCCTGTACCGACTGTTTTCCGCATGCCCACTCGAAAAATCTCTGGCGCGAATCTTGTCGACGGGCGCGGAATTTAAATTTCTAATTATGTTGCGCTGTTTTTCCACCTATCCATCCACCTAAACACTTTTTGCTCGATCGTAATTACCCTAAATTATAGGACAAGGGGTGGAATCCCAGAGTGTTGTCGTTGGGTGAGAGATCGCAGCGGATGCGACGGTCCATGGCGAATAAATCTTGGCCAACAACAGCTGGATCGAGGTGCGGCTCGCAGGGATTGATCCTGAACATATTCCGGTGTGAACTGTTTATGATGAATTCGTTGGTTAACCCTTTTCCACTTTGTTTTTCTTTCTGTTTTGTTTTGATTGTTTGCCGCCCAATCGGTCGGTGTCTGTAATGGGCATTATTGTGAGGAGGGATCTGTGTACGGAATAAATATCCATTGTCGCACTCTTATTAATATTAACGTCCTGTTACGTGGCAATGCCTGGGCTCGCTTGCTGGAGCTGTCTAGATGTCTTTTTTGTATGCAAATTTCGTTGCCTCTATCTAGCTCGGCTTTCGATTATAAATTCCATAATTCTTCTCGGATGCGTTTCTTGAGTTATCGTATGCAAGAAGTTTTTTTCGTTAAATTCCGACAGAGCGATTACCACAAGCTATCAAAGTTATTCTGGGTGCTGTTGGCGTGTGACCGGAATCTTAAATCCTGTCATTGGCACTAAAAGTATTTTCTTCGTAACAAGATGTTTGTTTGGTGTACTGATTTTTGAAGGATTCTTCTATTGTGCTATGCCACAGAATATTAAAATCATAACGTGCGCAATATACAATGTACCTGTGTTTTCAAAAGAGTTGACGATTTTAGGAAAATTTTACACCTCACGAACTCAACACTGGTTTGTTGAAAAAATTTCCATTTTAAGAATTCATCGCATGGACCTTGTGTTCATTTAACTGGGATGAATTTACAAACGGTTTTGCAAACGTGATTCACACACCATGTTAAGTGTTAAACTTTTCTGCAATTGTTGATATTACATTTTTGCAAACTGGCGGAAATAATTTACAAGTCCGAAGTCACAACGTTTGAGCTTTCGAACGTAGTATCTAGATTAGCCCAACCAGTGGCCAGTTGGCCACTAGACCATAAAATTGAGTTATAATTTTAATTTCCATTTATTCCCCGTTGTTAATTTCATTACTAGCAAACTGCCGATTACTGAAACTCTAAAGCTGCCGTCTAATTCAATACGCAGCCGATGACATAATCCTTTAATAATTCTCGCTCGCACAGGACAAAATTCGCAATTTCAAGTCGGATTAGCCATAATTGCTTCAGTTAAGTAAAAAGATAAAAATAATAAAAGAAAAGAAGAAATGCCTCTACTTGCCCGAAGTAAGAAAGCCGCGATTAAGTAGTGCTCGTTTACTTAACCCATTCGCCTGTTGATTCTGCGCGCACAATTAATTAAACGAGCCGAGCCTTGGCCAATTGTGTTTTGGTTTTTTGCTTATTTTTTGTTATATTCCTGCAACGTTCAACTTTCAACGTTGAACAATTATTATCGATTTTCAGTATCTTTTTAGCTTTTCCCGAATTACCCGTAATCACGTAAGATGAGCTTGCGATTTGGGAAATTAGCGGACGCGATGATAATTTGCAATGCGCACAAAATCCGCAAAGAGCCGAAAGGTCTTTTTGCGAAAGACAATCGCGTCTGCAGTACGTGCGCAATCTTTTTAATGTAAACAGCAATTTTATTGGAAAAATGATTATAGGAATAATGGAGTGTTGCGCGAGCAAATATTCATGAGCTGCGAACTGAAGTGTTTTGCTGGACTTGCACAAGAGTCCGGAGCCAGCTCAATCGGTCGAAGGTTCTTTCGGTGTTGGCAAATCAGTCAGGTGAAAATAAACCTATGGGACCTCCAGCATTTGAAACCGCACAGTTGTCACCGTGGCTGGAATTCAGATGACACCATGCTAAGGTACTTAGGAGTGCCGTAATAAACGTGTCTATTAGTCTCATCACCTTCGCTGTATTTCATGGGTGCGCACTGTACTTTGGTTGCATCACTGATAGTCAGCAAAGTAAACAGAGGTGACATGTGACGATGCGATTCTCCTAGAAGAAGAATGCATTCTCATTGGATGCTCTGGACCCAGAGCCTTCCCAGAGACTCCCCATTCTGTGTCTACCTGTGCCGCCTTCGGAATATTTTCGCTCGACTTAACCTTCTAACTTCTTAGCATATCGTGAATAATTTACTTCCATTGCCTCCGGGTGGTTTTGAAAGTGAAGCTGACAGCCAACATATGACAATAATTTTTTTGTTTTGCCGACACAAGTATCACTCAGCGGCAACCTGTCGTCTTATCCGCACTGTTTTAGTGGCTAGACTTATATACGTAAGGTGCACATTTACGTTGTCGGTAACGAATCTCGATGGCTAGTAAGTGCTTAAGTACCGTGAAAGTAAAATTCTCTTAGCAACCGCAGAGGGTAGCAGGAGCCGAGATCGGATCAAATCTGAATGCTGAAGAAATTCATTTGCATGCTGAATTTTGATTGCCCCTTCGCGATCTGTAGACACATTTAAATATAAGTCTGGAAATATTTGCTTTATTCCAATTTTTATTAAATTTTCCTTTAGCACCTCAAAGTGCATCCTGATTCCTGATCAAAACAATTAGCATTATTTCAATTTGCTATAATAATGCAATTTTATTTCATTTTTATTTAAAATTTAGCAACAGAGTAAGATCCTAATAATTTTCTCGTCCCGGCGACATTTATTGATAAGAGTCATTTTGTAACAAAGAATGTGAAAATTATTCAAAAAAATCAAAAAAACGCACCTATTTAAATTAATCTCCCATTTATGGCGTGCTAAAACAGCATAAAATTTTCCAATCATTGATTTATGGTCATCATAAAAGGGCTCTACAAAGCTCTTGTTGAATACTGGATATTTTCGTTTTGCTAATCTTTCTTGAGAAATATTTTTCAATATCTTTAGTATTATATTTCGTTGTTTTTCTCATACTGATTTCAATTACTTACTTTTACTGAACCAAAACTCCATGAAGCATTGAGGAAAAATGTTTTTCTTAAATCTACTTTTGCACCTGTAAGCCTGCAAACGAATTTGTTTTTGTTTGTTTGTTGTGTTAATGATGCTATTACACACTTTTATACTCCGTTTATGCATTGTGCTAAGAATTTTTTACGAGTTGAATGATTAGCACTCTGGAATTTAGCTTTCTTAATCCATTAGTTTATAGAACCAATTAATTTACAAAAAAAAATCGTTATGTAAACATTCAAAGATTATAAGTGCTCACATTTAATTGCACAATAGGATGTAAGGTTTTTTTTTACATAGGAAATGTAGAAACTTAAATGAAATTCTCGATTTCGAAATAAAAGGACATACTACAATAAAATCAGTTTAAAATCGCAATGAAAGATATCCGAACTGTTGTTATTTTTTATTCGCTATATTTATGTAAGATTCACTATAATTTTTATCGAACGTTTGTAACACCTTGATAGAATGGTGATAAAAAATGGAAGGAAGAAAAGGAATTCTTTTTATAGTTGTCTGCTTGTCCAGATGACTCGAGAATTTGAAAAGATGGTAAATTAAAATTTAATACAAAAATTATTTATTAAATTTATGAGATCAAGTTTGAAATTTGTCGAAATCTGTCAACTTCTTGGTGGTGTTGCCATGCAAGGCTTAATACTTTTTGATACTATGTTTGTGCTTTTCTAAATGAATATATTAGTTATTATTTATTTATATCTTTATAAGTACCTCAGTAAATCTATTACTTAATCTATTACTTGGTGGTCATTTGAAATCAACAACAATTTCCTTGTACTCCGGTGTAGATAGCGTTGTGAATGTTTAGTACGTATTTAGCCCTATCTTTTTGAAGGTTTGGACGTTCGCAAAACCACCACCTGCAGCGCTGTTGTACTTTTTTCATTGCCCCTCACTCTACTAGTCTACTACAACATCGGTTGGGGAAATTTTTACATTCGAATTTATATGTAACCGAAATCACCGGGGATTAAAAAATTTCAAATTCGCCATGCAATCCAAAAAGTCATAGAAACAATGAAGAGCCGTAATTAACTCCAATTGCTAATGCATTATTCCCCGTGATACCAAAACCAGATGAGCTCATACGTCCCAGCCCCTAACTGAACTATGAGCCCATCAAGCAATCTTCCCTAAATTAACTTTAATTAACAAAGCCAGCCGGGGAGATGAAACGAAACTGCATAATAACGCCGATGCAATTAAGCCGGTGTCACTCATCCGACTTGATTTTGACTGATGTAATAGTCCGGTGTGACTACCGGATCGATAAATGACGGAGATGAGATTTTGACTTTTTTTCTGATGGATTTTTTCTTGACGCTCTGCTCACTGCTGTTGTTAGTGTTGTGGCGGTTGCAGAGATCACTTTGTCTGGGCAGTGGCTGCCATTCAAAATTCCAGGTGGGCAGGTGAGATAATAAATGCAGTAAATAGCTTTGATTACCGAGGTGGGATCAGGTTAGGCTTAGGCTGCCCACCGATGCGTGATCGGCTCTAAAGTAAAAGTTGAACAGTACCTATAGATTTTCAAATGCGGTAAGTGCATCTGTAATGGACGTCGGAAACAGCATGAATATCGAATGAGGAAGTCGCAGCTAGGCTGCAAATTGGGCAAGAGACAAGAGACAAATGTATACTTATTGTTTCTTGGTTGCCAGAAGTAAGGTAATTATTTAAATTATGCATCATTAAAATGTTCAAAAATCTTGTGAAAGCATTGAATACAAAAAACTAGAAGAATAAGAAGAAATATTTTACCAATATTTATTAACAATCATTCTACAGTTTCGTAACTTGAACTCAATGAAATTTCATTTAGAAACGAAATCAAAATTTGTCACATTCCATTTACACTTTCTCATTCGTTACTTACCATTCATTAATCTGTTTCGTCATTACTCAATTTAGGCAATCCCGGCTTATAGCATTTCACTTCGCTTTTCACACAGTCTAGTCATAATTTGATAAAATGATTTATGAGAAGAATGATGGGCTGGCACATTGTCTTCGCACGGAGTAATGCAACGCGTAACAGCTACTTGCTACAATTGAGCAATTTACTCGCTGTTTACTTAACTGACCGCCATGAATTCGTAAAATTTCGGGCAATGTGAAAAATATTACATAAATTTTTAAGGGGAGAATTGTCACTTTCGTAATTATGCACTTTGGAAATAGAAGCAGAATGATAGAAATTATTCCCCAACTTCACTGAAATTACAAGGGAATTTAACGCATGTGAATATTTTGAATGTTTCAATTTAATTTCATTGTTGTTGCTGGTCTATTGTGGTAAGAAACAACACATAAAATTATTGAATAAATTTAAAGTAGCTAAAGGTTTTGCCAGAAATTAATTATGTGAAGTCTTTATTTCAAAATAGGATTTTGTCTAAGAAACTTGTGCGTTTGTTTTTTGAATTAATCCAATTAATCCGTAATCGACCATTGATATAAAGTGCCGATGAATGAAGTTATAAAAAGAAATTCAATAACTTTTTCTTTAAAAAATGCTTTTCCATTTAAATTTCTATTTTAACTCTTTCAGTAATAAGTAATTAATACAACCATGTAATTGTGAAATTCCAAAAGAAATTCAAATTATTATTTACCAATTCGAAGTGCTTTTTAGTAAAAATTTTAACATAATAAAATTCGCCTATTATACTTGTGTGTATTTTCCAAACATTTGACTCTACATTTTTTATCCCCCACATAATTTCCTAATTAATTTCGTACAATTCATTAATTAAACCGTGGAACACATGGAATTCTTTTTAGTTAAATTCAATTTATTTTTTTTTCGTGAAAATAAAAATGTTGCTTTAACCAGAACGTTCGGTGAATTGTTATTTTTTTTTCATTGCACATGACGAATCGTTTCACTTCGCATAGATATCGTTAATCAGGTTAATTTGAAAATTCAGTAAAAGTTTCAAACCAATTGAGTTTCCAATCAGAGGAAAAACGCGCGAAAGTGACCAACGGCTGTAATTGCAATCCGGATATTTAAGGTTTTCACGGGCAGAAGGCAGAACCCCACTGGGAGGCAGTTGACCGCTGCACTGAATGAGGTCGACAGAAAAACAGGTGGCCCGGCGTCTTTTCACCTAGATTTATGCTAATTGATTTGCTGGGAAAAGCTCCGCTAAAGTACTTAACCGGCAAGTGAGGCCTACTAATTGCGAATGCCAGGCGGAAGCTGCAGAAGAAATCCAATCGATTCGACACCTTGTGGGGCCGCCATGAATCCCGACGTCTCTGGGGACTTCTGGGGAATAAGGTGCACAAATCTCGGATCTGGTCCATGGATGGAGGTATTTAGAGAACGCCGCCGTCCGCCGCAAACTTTCCTGGGCATTTTGTGGCGCACTCAGCTGGGGAACATCGCGGATGTTTTGCACGGCCAATGTCGATTGAGCTTCACTTCCGCAAATCGGTTGCATCGGCTGCAGCGGATCATTATAGAATCACGGCTGGTTGTCGATGGGGGCCAAGACTGTGCAGTAGGTTCGCGTTGGTGCCTCGTGAGCCTACCTAGTTACTAGACTGGGCAAATCAATTTGATCTAGTCTACTCGGGTCACATGTAATTACCATTTTGCGGCGGTTGCACATTGCACAAGCCTTGATGCTTGAAGTTTGAACGTCATCACAACCATCAAGCAAGCATTCAGAAACTCAGCAACTTTTGTTACAGGCAATCTTGTGGCATTTTCTAGATATTGGTTAGGATCGCACAACGGATGCTTGTACCTGGATTTTTCGTGCTTCTGGGATTTCAAAGGTTCCTCCACGAAATTAATAGAAATACGAAGGTTTTCCAATTAAACACTGCAGTGTTCGGGAAATGGCAAGACAACAGAGCAATGCTGCATTTGGAAGAAGGCCACTTTAGAAATACGTGCTTTTAAGAATGTTAATGATCAAAGTTGAAAAACTGATGTTAGACTTCAACTTTAGGGAAGCGAAACACTTCTCAAGGACCTGTTAAGTAATTCACTTTGTACAATGTTTTCAGATAAATGCCAACATTTTTTGAACTCTTGTAGTTACGAATTGTTTTCGTGTAGTTCTCCACAACATATTTTGGTTTTTCATTCACAAACATTGGAAATGTCTAGAGCTTGTTAAATCTATTTATCCACATAGGAATGTTTTTTTTTTGAATTGGATTCAACGTGTGCTAATTTTGTATAATCATGAGTACTACGTGCATTCACGAGCATTCAGTAAATTTTAAATTGATTCGATGTACGGAAGTGGAGCTTTCACCTTAACGAATTAACAAAACACCAACTAAAAAGTGAAATTAAATTAAAGTTCGTACAAATAAACAGCCAATGAAATCTTGGACAAAAAACTAATTCCATTGTGGATTTTCCGCAAATAAGAGATGTTTCTAGAGTTCACGTTAATAAGTTATATTGTTTAGCAAATTGGAACGAGTTTAGTTTTGTAGGATTGTAAAACATTTATAAATTAGACAAATAATATTATTGTATATAAAAGAATGCTGCACAAAGTTCCAGTGTAATTCCAAACGGAAATTCCTCAGAAAAATATCGCAAGTATTAAGGGTTGAAAAACTTAAGTGATCGGAGATGTGCCTTAGAAAAGTTGGAGAATATCTATATCCTGAAAGTTTTCTGAGCATCCTTGAGTGTTGTAAATGGAAATTATCAATTGTGGCACAGTTTTTCCAGTATGTCTTCGAATAAAATTCTCACATCGCACCAAAAGGACACCACCATCCACATTACATTGTGATTTGTGGGCAAGTTTTAACCAGCATGTCTCACAGCCTTCTGCGGGGAGTGGAGCACTGAACTGGCAATCGGCATTCAAATGTCACCAAAGTCACGATCGTGGCCTTTTCATTCAGACTTTTCCACTTTTCCTCCTGCCCAAAAACCATATTATTTCCTGGCGATGACAATATCGACTCTCGTTCGCCGAGCGCTTTCTACATTGTTCTTTCTGGTTGTCACCCAAACTGGGAGGAAAGGCATCCGCAGCCCTGCAGCGCGCCCGTCATCCCAGAGAAATCGCTTGTACGGCACCAATTGGAAGACATGGGGAAGAGTGATAGAAAAATTATACAAATTGCAGCTGTTGTGCGATATGACACTTGTAATGAACATTACATGATTTACTGTGTCGGAAGATTTATGTCGCTGCACGGACCCCAGTCTGGGCCCCCAGAGAACAGCGACGATTTCGAATTGGAGCATTCAAATTAAAATGCACGCGTTCCGTAATTGCGGGCCAGTACGAGATCGTGTTGTCCCTAAATTGGGGCACCATGTCGGACACATTTTACTATTGTCCCCAATACAACAGCTACAGACAATGCATTTCTACTCGGATATCGTTTGATGACTGCACTAGATGTCGTATTGCCAATTGGATTAAATGCAGTTGGTACAAGTTGACCGCTGTCATTTCAGCACTAGCGCTAAGTACAACGATCCAACCCGCCTGCGAAATATGTTTCCAAACATGCACAAAAACGCGCAATGTACTTTTACTCGATCTCTCGACAGGTATCGAGAGCATTCCAGTCAAAACTCGGCATACATACATCACTCATAAATTTGACATGGCTCTTTTCTAGAAACTCTTGCGGCGCCTGAAGGTTTTCGCGTATTTCTCCTTTTTATCTTTCCAAATCCCTGTGTCTACGCCATTTTGCGGTCGTACTCTGCTCGAGTTGATAATTAAACTGCTTTTGTACTGATTTTCAACAATACATCGATTGTAAGTAGGCTTATTGCTCAATATCATTGACAAGTGCGTAAAATAAAGGTAATTAGCGAAAAGCACTCGACACAGTGCAGCAGTAATTGCTAGCCATTTTTATGCCAAATTATGAGTACCTCCATTGCCGGAATGATCTAAACAAGGTTAAGTGCGATGGTAATTAATTTGCTCCAGTTTTCAGAAGTAATTCAGGGATGAAGCACTTTGCGAAGATCTGATAAACAATATTTAGAATTAGAACTGATAGTCAGCTTGCTGTACTTTACTGAAAACGAGTGAAAAAAAAGGAGAGAATTAAAAGAAAATGTTTTTGTGGAAAATGAAAATTAGTTTGAATTGATTGATAACCAACAAATTTAATTAATTACAATTTAAACTTAATTAAAAATGAATTACTTAACAACAAAAGATAAATCGATTCAAATTTTTTAGAAAAAAATTGTACCTACCTTTAGAAAAAAATCCGCGGTAATGGTCGAAGATTATAATCATTTTAATAAAGGTTTTAGTTTTCTGTTGTAATTCCTATGTTTTCCGAAATTAGAGAAATCCAAAATATGTGTTTTTTTCTTCTACTATACAAGGAACTTTCAAATCTAGCATTTTATGTGTACAAAGGGTTGCATCTTTGTCTAAAATTGATATAATTAAATACAGAAGGAAAACTTAAGAATATATAATATATGCTTTCACTATTCTTAACATTTTAAAAATCAATAAGAAAGCAAGGTGAAAATAAGGATTCCTTCAACAACTGACATCATGCTTGATGCTTCGTGCATCACTTTTACCACGCTGTTGACCTGAATCAGTGAAACCCTTTCTCTGAATATCCCGATACTAAATCCAGCAAAATTATGTGCATCGTGACGTAAAAATGATGCAAATCTATGATACCCGTAGTTGTCAAATGTCCCAAGAGATTGATTAATCGTCTCTATTCGACTACTTAACCTAAAATCTTCACCAGATGAAATTTCACTCGATCGCACACCTTAAATCGTCTGAGTTTGATCTTTACTTTCATCTCGTGTGTTTGGTACAGATGCACATTTCTCTATGGTACTCGAATTTAGCTACCGTAATTTTTCGTTAAGGTTCTGTCGCAACCATATCAGATAAACATCAACCGTCGTACACATTCTGCATACGGTAGACATTGCAACTGTTCGTGACCTCTAAGTCATCCATTTCAGACAGCAAGAAATCGTTGCACCAATTGCATTCACTAAAGGTCGATTAACCGGTGAGCAATAGAAACTCTCCTGTCGATACACTTAATCAAGCAATTTTTTCTTAATTATATCAGAAATTATCCCTTTTTCGTGCGATAGTTCACGTTGATATTTGGAATGCTATCAAGGATGAACTGACGAACTTGCATGGTGCGATTAGAAATGCTGGCAGTTCTACGGAAACTCAACAGAGGGTTTCTATTTTTAATCGAGAATGTCAATGCACTGCAAAAATTGCAGTTGAAATAGAGTGGAGACATGTTGGGGCATATAAAGGTAGCAGTGCTTCAGATTGATAGAGTTGATAAAGTATTAAAGTTGAACTCAGCTACAACTCAATCGTTGAAATCAACAGACGAACCTATCCCAAATTGTGTGAAGTAACGAACTTTCCTATACTCGTTAGTATGACGTTGATGGTTTCGTTTAGATTACGACTTTGCCGACATGTAGTTACCTGATTAGAATAAATTTCTATTGTTGCACGACACATGTTATTTGTTTTGTAAAATGAATTTTCTTACGCCTCCTTTGAGGTCGTCCAACTGCACGCATATTGCACGATTGCAATTGAGGAAGCCTGAAGAGTTAACGATGTGTTCGGAAAGTTAAAAAAATAATTTGCTAGGAGTGGAGTTTTACACTTAACAAATAATTGCAAATTTTTACGATACCCTTGCAATAGGGACGCCTCCACATATTGCCTCAGTGCATTCGATTATGAAATTCAAATTAGGATTTGTCAAGACGTTATCCATGTCTTGGCAGTTGGCAAACTAACAAAAGGACGTTAATCTCGAATGTATTCTGAAATCCTTTTGTGTCAAACCATTTTAGCATATAAATAATAAATTCATGTCCAAAGGAATCTGGACGTGTAAATCTCAGCCCTTAATTAATTGTACGCGTCATTTTAGTTCACCTAATCTACGCTTGAGCAAGTCAAGAGGAAAGGATAAAGGCAATAAGCACTTAAGAAAGCGTCATTAATCAAATGAAGTCGTTCTGAATGGGGGACGTTGGCAGATTAGAGCGTCTCCAAAAAATAAATTATCCCTGACAGTCTGATCAGAGTTTGTCAGTGGAAGAGACAGATGCAGAAGATACACCATCCCCCCAGCGGATTCTTAGATTCATCTAATAAGAATAAATTAGGTGGCTCTGCCTCCCTTTTGTGATTCCTCTTGTTGATTGATTCTGGCTCGTGACCATCCAATGCCATGATAGACAGTCTCTGAAAGGGTTTTTAAGTTTTGTATCAAAAGTTTTTCTGATGGAAAAATTATCTGCCGCAGGGATAATAATGAATATAAATTGATTTAGGTTTTTCGAGACAGGTTGTCTATTTTGTTTTGCATCCTTTCAATCTCCGGTTTTAGTTAAAGAGAATCAAATTAAGAAAAAAAATAAATAAATAAATAAATAACATGGAAATCAGTTTTGAATATTATGATTTAGTGAATCCCCAATTCTTGGACACTGTTCAGTGTTCATATATTAGGATCAAACACAAATTATAAGTGCATACGTTTGTTTGCTGAAGTGAAAAACACTGATTGATGGCTACATTTTGTCTATAATTTGGGTTCAAGGAAAACTTTGGGCTTCTCACGGTTTGATGGAAGGGGCTCAAACAACGACTTCCTTTAACAGCGGTTTCAAATCGAGATGTTTCTGTTATCGTCAAAACAACGTTTTCGAAATTGTAATTTTTTGTAAATAGTAAAAAGTTGCGGCTAGTAAAGAATAGAGACTTGAAAAAAACAATCGAAATAATGAAAGAAACTACATTGCAGAAACTCACAAGAAACTTCAAACAACAACTTCATTAGCACAATTTCGTTTTTCAATAAAAACTTCATCGTCTTTTGATCTTTTAGAGTAAACACATCGATCACTTGTTGTACACCAGAAAACAAACATTTGACCCTAATGAGTCTGGCTTCAAGATGTCGTGCCACCTGAATGAATTGATTTTCTGTTTTCTACTTTTCCCCTATGCTAATCAAATCATCAAAATTTGGCGGAGCTTCAAGAATACAACAGAAAGGGGATCAATAAGTGAACAATGAAATCACACCAAATTAATGAGATATCTTCCAATTCGAGTAGAGTAAAATGACGAGAAGTTTTCACCTGTTGATGTGTTTTTATTTTCATTTGATTTTTTTGTGAAAGTTTTATGACTTTCAATTGCCTCAGTCTTCCTGCAAAAGTGAATTTTCCTTTTTCAGTGCAAATGTTACTTTCCCTTTTAGGATGTTTGCCATCACTTAATAATGAGAAAACCGTTTTACACAACCAACCGTATTGAGTTTTAATTAGAACTATTTACAATTGTCCCCATTGAATTGACCGTTTCCAGGTAACCAAGAGATTAAGACGGTAATAAGACATTGCGAACGGTTTTATTTCATCATTAAAAAGAGCGCCACAAACTTGAGGCTTTCGTTCAATTAAATACCAGAAAAACGATTAGATGCTACGTGATAAATTTCCGTGAATTATCGAAAGTGAACCGAAAATGCCAATAACAGTGATCCTATCGGGGAATTCCCATTGCGACGATCATCAATGGGAACGAATACCTTCTGTTGCAAGGGGATTGTGTTGCTCCGATCAGAACAAGAGCTTGATAGCTCAGTTTGTGTGGTGCTCCAAAAGCTGCAGTGGTAGCACCAAACTCGGCATTTACACTTTTATGCCATTAAAAACTTTCATTTGTTGTAAATATGTAGCGCTGGATTGGATTGCTGAAATGCACGATCAGCGGCTCCTGGTGAACTTACGAATTAGGTGAAAGAATGAAGGAATGATCAATATATTTTCAAAAAACCTTTCTTGATTTCTTCATTTTTTCAGTTTTTTTCGTTATCATAATTCATAAAATGTAGATGGCTTTACGCACAGGAGTGTTGAACTTTCTGCTGTGAAATCTGAAAACATTCAGTTCAGAATGATTGAAATCTCAGTAATAAAGATTATGTGAATGGCGCGCTGTGGAGTTCAGTGCTGAACTGTTGAGCCTCTCTTCTGCTAGTTATTACTGATTGTGAACTGATTTTTCCTTTTGTTTTTCCATTCTAGTGAACTGTATTCAGGATATCTAGTACAAAAGTAGATTTGTCAACGTTTTAAGCAACATTGAAAAGCCATCTCAAACACACTGACACTAATGAGGCAGCGACAGAATCACAGAAGCCTGGAATTTATGACCGCAGCACCCACTGAAATAGGCCCAACCTGAATACCTGGCCTTAAACTATAAACAATGAATGAAAGCCTCTTCTCGAAAATCATAGCCACGCCACCGCGCAATTTGTCATCATGGCTTGTGGTGCGACAGCCGCTTGACACGAATGTTAATTGCGAATCAATCATGGCAATGGAGCAATTGAAGACAAATTTGAAATAAGTAGCCACAAGAATTTCATTCCATTTTCTCTGTGACAATTTGGTCGGGCCTTTCGCAGCAACAATGCGTCCCAGTTCCATACTTCGTTCCGATGGCTGGCCACTGTAACTGAACTCGCGTATCTTCGGCGATCGCTAATTGAAACTGGCATCGTTGGGCTGCGAGGTGGCGACGCCGGCGCAAAACATGCGATACCCGCGAATCAGGGAGTCGTAGAAATTGTGGGTGACACTTGAATCTATGATATCTCCCGGGAGTTGGCTCCAAATGTGATGATGATGGCCAACGATGTAAGTCCATTGGCTTAATAGTCCGTGATAATTCGCAACTGAGAGGTAATTCGAGAGCCGGATACGTTATTTGAGCATGAGTAACATGGGGATGATCCGTTAATGATATTGTGCATGGGAAAACGTCCAGTTGATATTTTCCTAACAGATTTACAATGGGTACCGTTATTAATATGAACATACCTCTTTTTAAGGGTTTCATCATTCATTGCGAAGATCTCTAAGAATTCAAAGATTCAAACCTTTTGGATTGTGATCTGGGCAACAAAAAGCAGAGGATTAGAAAATTTGAATTTCTGATTTGAACAAATGAGCAAAACAAAAAAATCTGGAGAAAATATTATCCGGAGGCAGGTCTTAAAGTTTTTTCTTATGTTGATGTACAAATTTGATCCGTAGATAAAATTCATATCAAAAGTTCTGATGAATTTCGGTTTTGAATTTCGTACGGTTCGAAACCCGAAAAAAATCGTTTTCAATTTGGCGAAATTAACTGTTCTGTACTCTACATTACAACTGCGCAAGTAATTAGGATTTCTGCAAGACTAGGTCACTTGTTCAAATGGGTTGGGCAGTGGACTGCTCTATCGCGATTGGACGCACAAAAACGCCGCTGCTCATTAGCAATTAGCGTTTTACTGAGTCTGTCACCCGCAGTTCATTCGTTCTGCGGGGAAGGAGGAACACAAATGAAAGTCTCAGCCAGCCGGCCGTGGGAATTATTGAACATTTTCCTTTAACCTTTGCGTAATTATCGTTAATAATAGACTAGTTGCACGGCAAGAGAAGTTTCAGTTCTTATTGGAAAATCTGAAGGCAGAGAAGAATAGAAAATCGTACTAGCGAAATTCAATGAGATCAGTTGGTCCGTTTGTCGGGGTTGGGGCGGGAAATGCTCGTTTCAGCCCGAGATGGATTGCAGGCCAGGGTTCCTAATTACTCGACTCTGAATGGAGTACCTTTCACTGCGAACTTGACCCTCTCGGAGGCTAGTGAACGAGGGATTCGCACTCGCAGGGACGAACAGTACTCGATGAAATTGAACTGTCGGATTTTTCTTATATGCTGCACATTGCACATTGCACCTGTTCCAGGAGTTCACAACAACTCAGCAAAAATTGATGCCTACCTTCTGAGACTGGAAATCTCCAACCTTAATGACCACGTAGACTTTGACTAAGCAAATTTTGTTTGTTCTTACACTCTTAAGTTGGCTTCCTTCGCGGTAATTGAATCATTGATCCTCCAGTGCAATCAACAGTTCATACACGGATAATCGCGGGGACTGTCGGGGAAGTTTTGCCAGAGGATTCGTAAAAGGCAGTGCAAATATTTTTCTGCCAACAATCTCTTATGTTTTCGATGAACTGATGAATAAAAAAATAACAAGAGTGCAGAAGCTTACGTGAACGAGTTCCATCAAAATGCAAATTATGTCTACGAGAAGACTGACTAAATTTCGCCATAAAATCAAAATTAGAAATTAAAACACTTTCAAAAAGATAATAAAATTTTAATTGTTGCATAGATCACTCTAATCATTTTATATAATTTTATAAGATTTTTTCTATAAAAATGGGTTATGAAGTCGCCAAATAAATTAAAAAACAAATATTTTTCTTGTTCAATATGGAATTTTTACGCAAATTCATATTTTTTAGTTTCCAGTTAAATATTTTCGACATTTTGAATTTTGTAAACTCACTTTTATTTTCAAGTTGCATTTCAATCACATTTTAAAAATTGGGTGAATTTTATGCTTAAAATATTTTCCGTTTCTTTTACGTCTATTTGCCAAGTAAAATGGTGTGCAACCATTGAACTACGAAAACATAATATGACCTTTGTTGACTCAAAAAAAAAAAAAAAACCATAAAAACCAAACATACTTATTCTTGAATGTTACTTTTCTTTTAATTAAACAAGCTTTTCTAATGTTGTCTCTTGGACGAGTTTTACTGATAAGAACACCGTCAAATGAGTGATAATTCAGACAAGGTCAACAACATTTCGCTGCGGATAATTGAAAAGAGAATAATCTTAATTGTTTTGTAATCAAACATTGTGTGTTTACCATGAGAGGTGATTAGATGAGTTATAAACGCGGCACAATTCATGCGTGGATGATTTTGTGGGAATGCATGAACTTTTAAAAACATATAGGTAAGTTGTCTTCATCAATATCGATCAAAACAATCGAAAATCAGAGTACTTACTTAATATTGTAGGTATAAGACACTGTTGTATGTTATTAGTTGCATGAGGTCCAATTATATCCAGTCGAGAGTTAAAACCGTTTTTGTTATTTTATCAGCGCGCTGAATTGATTTCCTATTGAACCCAAGTGCGTTGGGGATGTGTGCTCGCCTTTATGTGACAGCAAGTATTTCCCAACTCGGCTGAATTATGCAAAAAAATAATATTTGCGTGAGTCTGCTGCAGAGACTTCCTTGATTTTATTTGCCAGAAGATGCAGACTTGGGCTGTTTCACGAAGAGAGCTCGAACGCTCCATTGAATGTGCAACACCTTACAATAGAAATTGTCGTACAGTCCAGGAAGAGGTGTTTGCGCGTTCGTGCCATCCAGTGACTTCCTTCAGGAAAACGTTCGTTTTGGCCATTGTGCACAAAAGGAAAATATTTTCACACCACATCCAATCTTACTTTCACTTCGCGTTCAGACCCAATGAACCCGGTGCGCATGCACGTCGCGGCAATAACCAAAATTGACCGGAGAATTGCGCAGAAATCTCTCATTTCGCTGGCGGCCAGGTGTAATGCCATCGACTCACAATGGATCACAATATCAAAGCGTATGGGTCCACCCACGTGTCCACCTCGGGACTAACTTCTGCGCAAGACAAAGCGACGCCTTCAGTCGTAGGGGTAGGGCCTGATTACCGAATGAGGAGCGATGGAGCTGTCAATAATAAGCTGACAAAAATAATGGAAAACACTTTCTAGCACGTTAATGACTTTCTTTGGGCACGCATGTCACCGCCTTTCGTTATGCATAGCTCAATGTAGAGCGCGATCAGTCAAAACCATCGGATCAAGATCGGAAATCAAAATCAAAATGCAAAACAGTGAACATTGTTCGCCAATTTAACTACCGCGGGTGTAGTTAGCCAGTTAGCCACACAGGTTAGAGTTCGCCGAGGACCGTAGGTACTCATTGCCCGCATTGTTACTATTGCAGCATCACAGATCGAAGATTAACCAATGTCCATGCCTCGCCAAAACAAATAATGTGATGCAAAACAATATTTTAATTAGATAAGCTCAGTGACGTAGCTAGATGTAGTGGCGTTAGGGGAGGAGTGGTACTGCAATGCAATTTACCGCCCTTCTGAATATTTAAAAATTTGAATATAAAGTCGAATTAAAAAATTCAAATTACTTAAATTCCAAAATAAATTCTGGAAATATAATTATCGAGAAATATGCACTTTTCCTGAACAGAAAACAAATTTATTATTGTTTAACCTTTACTTATGTTCCCAGTAAACCATCAATGGATTGTCTACACATTGTTAATCTGTTTTCTAAATGTGACAATACATTTTCGGAATGCATATACAACCCGATGTCAACGCATTTTTTTGTATGGGTGATGTCCGCTTTTTTCTGGCCAAAAAAGATTTATATTTAATGCGTTTGCAATAGATTTTTCAAATAGATTACCAATATATGCACAATGCATCTACAACATATTTTATTAATAGATTTAAAACTCATTGAATAAATAGATTCGAAATTGATTAACTTTTTTATTTATTTTCTTTATTTTCTTCATGTACACGCTTAAGGGTCGAATTAATTCGGCGTTGCTTAAAATTATTAAATATAATTTTCGATTTCGCTGTTTTCAGTGACTGCTTCATGTCGCTGATGAAGTCAGGAAGACCATAATTGGTTGATTTTAATGCATCTAAAATAAAAACACAAATTCAGTACTCAAAATGGGTTATTATAAATACAGTTTCTGGATACTGCTACTTACCAAATAGGCATTCATTAAAAAGTTTCAAGTCCTTAAATGGTCGTTGACCCTTTTTGCCATCCCAGTTATATTGACTTGCTACATCTGGTGCTAGCAATAAGGGGAGTACGAACTTCAAACTTTCAAACAAATGTCTTTTCGAAATACCACAAATTCTATTCGCACTCATTCCGCAATTAACAAATGTCACTTATTAATTTTATTATATAATATAATTCAATGAAACTTCACTATAAAATGCAATTATATTTACATATCAGTATCGATCGAGAATTTGAAAACTCCAACTTATAAACTGATTGCAAATCCACAACTGCTGTTTGTTAACTTCCGTTAACGGAATTGTACTTACCGGTAAATTCTTCGTCAATGTGTTGCCAATATATTTTCAATACACTTATGCAATGCAATATCCGCGTCTGTGTAACGTCACAGAAGAATTGACCAATTGTATTGTAAAAATGCATCGACAATTGATTTTAAATGTGTTTAAAAAATCATAATCATCTCGAACCGAGAACTAGAGAGGAACATATTTTAACTATTGATTAACAATGCATAGACAATACATTGTATTGAAAAATGTATTTCGCATGGTTTACTGGGTTAGGAAGAAAGTTAAAAAAAAAATGAAACGGATTCTACAAGAGCAAAACTGGCCAATTAAAGAGAAAATCCGAAGAGAAAATAATTGTGATGCTGCGAGATCAGCACCAGAGAATAGAGATACGTTTGCATATATAATATATATTCTTCTTGCTGTGCGGCTTCTCTCGGAGACTTGAATACCTGCAGCACTGCACTGCAAGGGTTTGTGGTTGTGACCGAGCAACGTGCTCCAACGCAGTGCGTGGCTATTTACTGCCATCTCCAAGTGGCGCGTGACCTGTTTCAGGTATGGCATCAACGTACACTCTTGGAGTCATAGTCTTTTTCAGCAAGTTCGATTTCTCACCAGCAACGCAGCCGAAGGAGGAGAAGGCGTCTCTCGTTGCAAAGTGGGCCCCAAAGAGACTTCGCTTCCACAACAGTGCTCAGTATCGCGAATGGTTCCAACAAGTTTGGATTCGAAGACAGTCACTCGTCGCGCAACTTTAGCAGAAATCGATTCGTTTCAGAAAGTTCTTGTCGCAGCTCATTGATAGCCCATTTTTTGATCGCGCGCCGAGAAACGCGTCCACGTAAACAACCAAATATAATCGTAGGATCAAGTGATATATATCCGCACGGTGCTCCGTTCCCCAGCCAGAACGTTAGAACACAGTTTGTTTGTTCCTCGCGTCCTGTGGCCGGGGCACAGCAGTGACAGCAGTTCGTTCGGTGGTGAAAACGGAATTCCACAATTGATCGCGAGGATCAGATGATCTTACAAAATTAGTGCCCAGTGAGGTGTCAAGTGCGACTCTGTCCTCGAATTGTCACTAGGTCAAGAAGGCAAGTTGAGGAAATAATCATGGAAACGGCAAAAGGTGTCAACAGAGATCAGTGATTTGTTGGTTGTCATCAATTTCAGGCGTCGATACGCTGACTGCGATCACCGATAAACAAGTATCGCCATGGGCACAAGGACAACGGATTGCCGCAAGTTCACGCCGAACATCTTCAACAAGAGCAAGTGCAGCCACTGCTTCCGGCAGCGGGAGGAGCATAGTGCAGCGGCTTTGGAGTCAAATCGGGTAAGCTTCCCCGTCTTATTTCACATAACGATCTAAGAATCCGAACCCCCTGAAAGGCATTCGTCCCCTATCTGAGTTTTGTAACGAGCACATATCCGTGAATGCAATTGCGTGAGTGTTGCACTTTGCTGCGAACCGTAACTGTAATCAAATCATACACAACTGCAATCTGGGGTCCGTGTGCTGCTCACTGCCCACAATACGGCTACAACAATTTCAATGTTATTTTAGTAACATCGAAATTCGAATCCAGTGCGTTTTCGGATGTGGGGCAATTCCTCAACGACCGAAAACTCTCCCAGCTCAGCTTCCCTCGCACATGAACCAATTTACACATGACTCATCCACGATTCTGCCTGTAATTTTCATTATTACAAAAACTCTCATCAAGCTTTGCAAAAAACAATTTTTTCGTCTGCAAGAAATCACAACACTAATTAAAGTTCTAAGTGCGTTAAAAAAATCAAAAGTACAGAAAAGTTGGTTTTTTGTGTTTTTCCACAAGCACAAAAAGATGAAACGGGGTCAATAATACTGGAGTATGGACTCAATTCAGAACCAAAACCATTACCAAAACTAACTTCGATTGAAATCATGCACGGTAAACAGGAGTTTTTTAACGGACACTTTACAAATACTTGTATTAAATGCTGTCTGATTTTCCACTCGTACTTAATACTTTTGTTTTCTTGCACTTAGTATTTCTAATAATTTTAATGGGATCACAGTTTGACGTCTGTTAATAATAAATTATTAAATCCTTTTTACATATTCATGCTCGGATAATTTTTTACAATTTCCCACATTTCCTGAACGCAAAATGAGATTGAAGGCAAAAAGCGGAAGTGGTTTTTTTGCCAAGGTTTCATGCGAACCTTGAAATAGAAATGATAAAACCCAAGTGCGTGGAAACCGGTGTTGAACATTTTGTCAAATCAGGTGACAACTTACGCAATTGTCCAAAGACAATCGTGGGCGGATTCTTAGATATTTTTTTTGGTTTACGCAGCTGAAGTGATTGTTTCAATCAGACAAGATCAAATTCATTAACTTTTTTAACTATGCGAATTTATTAAGGGGAAAATCCACTTTTGATGTTGAGGTTATTTCTTGGAGTCGTTTTGGAAGAGTATTTTTACTATAATATATGTATTTTAATATAGGTAACATAATAATGTTCTTAATGGCGTCACTGCTTAACTTCAACCTCCCACTTACCCGTCATGTCAGTTCCAGTTTTCTCCTACGACTTAAATTCTAATTCCACCAGAATTGTTTTCTAACTCTACAAAGTTGTATTTGTTTTACTTTTTAGTTTTACCCAAACTCTTGTACTTTTCTTCTATTCTTCAAATTCTGTTTTGAATTTTGCAACAATATTCTTTTATTCAGTTAATCTTCATTCTTCACCCTTTCCATATTTTCAATATTTTAAAACAAATTAAAAAAATTTTCTTGTCACAAATTTAGACGAAAGAAGTCTTGACGACAATGTATCAGTTTTGAAATCTTTAGCAGTTTGCACAATTGCGACAATCATCAGAGACTGCTGTGATAAGTGAAACACGCATTTCTTGCAAAAGTTCTGATTGCAAACAAAATAAAAGAGTTCTTGTTGATTTAAAACAAAATTACAAAACACACTCGTTCTCGCTATCTTACAGTTTTCCAAATCAATTTATTATGTAAACCTTAGTTCGATCTGATTTATAAATAATATTAATTTCAGTCAAATTATTTTGCAAATTCTGTGCAATCTTTACTATAAAGCCAAATAACAAAAACGAAAAAGTGTAAATCGTCTATTTAGGTACATTTCTCTGTTTACGAAATGCATAATTCAGAATTGTACTAGAGTAGGTATAGATAATGAAAAGGGGAGAGTAGAAAATAGATGAGAAAACTATTACAATCAGGCAATTGAACAGACAAAAGCTTTTAGGTTTTGATTAATGCAAAATACGGCGTTCGAAATTCGCTGGAGACTGCTTAATTTTTCATATTAACATAACTAAATTCCAAAAAGAGTAATTTACTGCATTCGAGAACATAAAAGAACTTCAACTGGTAGATTAAAATTAAATTCCTGATCTGGTCGCGCATGGCATCAAGGACATAAAACATCAACATTGGACAATTGTTGTTGTTTTCATTTAATCACACCTTGTATTTGGCAAAAAAAGTCTTAAACAGCTCACATTATAAATCACCTCTTGCCACAATATGCTTGAAGAATTTATTTAAATGTGCTTTTGAGCAGGTTGCCCACGCCATTTGCAGTAATTAATGTTTTACAGAAATGTTTCAAGTGTTCGTTTTCTCTTGTATTGAACAACAAATCTGCATTGGGAAATTGCAGTAGCCACTTGTAATATCAAGGCCAATTAGTACTGAGGCGTGGTATGTGATAAATGTTTACTTAAACCTGGATTAAATTGTCCATAGAAAATTATTTATTCACAATTAACAGAGATTGTATTGCGACTTTTGAATTATTGCATCCGATCGGAGTGGAAGTCATTCAGAACACAGATGTCCTTATTCTGCGCTGTTCTTTTAACTGGAAATTCATTGAAAATAATGCAGGATATACCTGTGTATTTATTTTAAGAAATGCAAGCAATCATTTATATTTGATCAAAATTACTATGAAAAATTATTTTAGATCCTTTGACTTTTCACCCCTCTCTCGTTGTCAAAGAATGTAATCACACTAACTTTTCTTAATAACCTCTAAAATAAATTTTTGTTTTTCTGCACAATAAAACAACTCAAAGCAACATGCAAAAGCTGTTGGTATGTTTTTTATGTGTATGGGAAAAATCTGTGATTGCAGGTGTTTCATTGAGATAAGTTTTTGGTTTTCTTATTTACCGTAATGACGCAATTATTCGACTTTAACTTTTTAATGACTTAAATGAGGAAATTTCTTGTACTGCTCTGATTGAAATCGTGTCATTCCTTTTGCGAAATTACACAGCATCAATTGGTTAAAAAACATATGATTTTGTAGTAAGAGGTGTTAAAATGTGCAGCTCGCAAAATGCATTTAGTTCAAGAAATTTTCAAGAAATTGCAGATTGCTTAAGACGGTAGATTTGTATCCAGAAAAATGAAACTTGTAACAGCACAAGAAAATGTGCAATTAACCCTGAACTATTTTCAAAAGAAAAACAACAGATAAGAGCATAAATGCCGTGTTGTCCATAATTTAATAAATTGCCACATCTTATACAAACCCCCTTCGACATCCGCTCCCCAGTCCCCACCGACAAACGGAGTTCTAAAGTCGGTCAATTTTCTAATTAGAAAACAGTACCTGTGTAAAGTTGAGTGCACCTCATTGTAGCAACCAACAGATAATTACACGAAATTGCAGAGGAGCTAATGTCTCAACCAGAAAATTCCTGGCGACCACTCCTGAACTGCGGAACCAGCAGCGAGAATTGGTTCAGATGCAATCGCACTTCTTCCAATGCATTGCTCTGCACAACTAGAAATGTTTTGGGCTTCCGTTAATATTCTTTTGTTTTACTGCTTTAAACAAAAGGATTTATCACAGCTTAAAAGCAGCCACTTTTTGGAATGTGGAACGACGCTGCTTTTATATCTCAATTATGCGGCGGCAGCGGATTCTGTTTTAACTTCGTTTCGGAAATGTTCACGATTTAAATACGAAAAGTGATTTCATGCGTCGACAATTCGAACAATTTGAAAACCAGTACATAAAACTGCATTCCTGGGGCATTTTTGGATCCTATGCTGCAGCTAAAAATAACTTCTACCCAAAATCACGTTCTTCACAAGATGGGGGGGGAATCAGATTCAAACGAAATGTTTCACAAATTGGAAAAAAAGGTTTTTGTGATTGGAACAGGTCTTGTCAGCAACAAAAAGAATTTAATTGATTAAAAAAGAGAAAAACGAAAAAAATGAAAGAAGTAAAAGGAATGAACATAAAAATAAATAACAAACCACAAAAATAGAAAAGCGAAGATAAATTGCCGGATGAATGGACCTCAAAAATGCTGAACTAATCCAGCTAGTTGAGGGGGAGAAGGGGTGGACATATGCAGTTCAGATTGGTCCTGCGTAATACGATAATGGGACTAGCACTAGTGACTAGAATACTAGATGGACTTTTGAGCCCCTCTGGTGCCTCCACGTCTGACTGCTGTCGCTTGTGTTGGGTGCACTCGATGAAATGCATGACGAAGTGCACGTACTCGCTCGGGAGGATCGCGACCACAGACAAAATGCATTTCACGATCCAGGATGATGCACTCTTTACCTGGGTCTTGTCATCTGATAGGGCACTTACCTGGAGGAGATTGAAATTGATTGAGGACTTGTCATAAAAAGGGACTCTCGAGGCAACACTCCTTCCCATGTATCACCAAAAGTTTGCTTAACGATAAATTTTTTGTTGTTGTTGATGTGATGCAGTTGCCTGAAGTCTGACGAGATAAATGCCAGAATCTATTTCTTTGTTCAGGTGTGAAGGATCCTCTCCCCTGACTCTGGCAGTTATTTGTTTTGCAATGCCACAGATCATACTGTAAATTTGACCTGTCACTAATCTTGTGAAGACGAAACTCTGCCGAAGGACTTTATCCAAATGTTGTTTACCAGCAGAGTTTACAGAATCGCGTTTTTCGTATTTCCAATTTCTCACCTCCATCAATAACTCGAGGCAGTCGATCAATAACAAAACGGCATAAGTAAAAGGTGAGCATTAGACACGATTCTGTCATATTTCACTTGCAGTTCCAACATTCGAGCATTTGGCCTCGATTAGTCTGTTTCTGTTTAATCTCTGTTCAACATTCGCAGTCTATGTGCAAATATCGCGTAAGCATCACTTGCGCGAGCGTTTACAGAAGTAATTAGCGCACTTAGATGATACTGTTAAATTGCTGGGGCTGGGCAAACGTACAAGACCATGTACCCATATCGTCATTCTTTTTGCCACTGGCAAACTCATCCATTAATCTCACTTTCAAAACTACCCAACAATATATGCAAATGCAATTTTCAACCTCTAACAAGGGCGAGGTTACACGGCCAGAGGAGCTTGCAGATTTCGCAGA
Source organism: Leptogaster cylindrica (assembly GCA_963082835.1). Classification (NCBI taxonomy): domain Eukaryota; kingdom Metazoa; phylum Arthropoda; class Insecta; order Diptera; family Asilidae; genus Leptogaster; species Leptogaster cylindrica. Next base: position 2,697,310 of record OY720105.1, on the reverse strand, counting down.
GGAGTTGAGTATGGAATGCATCCGAAGGTGCCTACACAATTCCGGCCGAAGTTGAGTGACGGCGGCAGCGGTGGCGACGGTGGCGATGAGGTCCAGGAAAAACTGCATTCCCAACATAATTCATGACTTTTGTTTTCCGCGATTGACTATCAAGCACCGGAGTCGAACGCTCTCCGTTATAGGCCCGACCCAGCCCCCCACCTAGAAACCAATAAGGTCCTTGGTCCCGTTCGCTACGCGAGCAGCACACATGTTTCTGAGGTGATTACACATGCTCCAGCAACACGATGCAGTGTGGAAATGCATTTAGAACAGCGTCAACAATTTTCCCAGCCAGCTCTGTAGTCGGTTTGGCAGTCACCGCTGTCAGTCTTCGTTGATGTGCATTAAAGAATCGGTCTGGGCGATTAGACTATTAGAGGCACCAATACAATGAAGCCATCGGCGGCGGTGCAATCACCGTCGGGGCCCCCAATCAACCCCCATCGCCCCTCCGCCAGCCCCCTGACAATGTTGTGTGCCGTATTTGGTGTATATTGCCTCACAAGGTGACTCGACTTTTTCACAATTTTCTGCATGAATTGTTGTCGTCAGCTTGCCATGTTGGCCGGTTGCATTGCACTGCAGCGCAGAGTGTCTCGGATCCAATAATAGGAAGCCCAACCGGATAGTGGGCTGGCGGGACGAAGTGCTTACTGCACTATTTGCAGTGAAAAGCGAAGGTAGTACTCTCAGCAAAACAATGCACCCGATTGCAGCAGCACTCGCCTGCCCGCGAATGTAGCTGGTGTTTTTGAATTTTGCAAGAAGGCGCACCAATTGAAAGCATAACCCCAATACCATGTGAATCGAGCCGCGGTACCGAGTACATGTGATTTGCGCGATATTTTCCCATTGTTTTCGTCTCTGTTTTTGGGAAAAAGGTTAAGGGGCTTCCGCGGCTGCTATTTCACTTTAGAAATCGAAAGATATTTCACTTTAATGATTCATATGATAATTAGATTAACCCGCTTTGCACAGCTAATACCTGACAGTGCGCTCCAGTACTCGTTTTTCTGCAAACTCGGTGCAATTTTTGTGACGTGCCAACGTAAATGATGGGGGGGGGGGGGGGGGGGGGGGTGGCACGGTAGCGGCGCCTGGTCAATGAGACCAATTGGTTTAGATAAGTGCCAAGGAATGTTTTTTGCTAGCAAATATTTTTGCATAGCAAACAAATAATTTTAATAGTGATAAATTGGTCATAGATTTTGAAATATTTTAAGGGAACTGAGAGGGTGCAATGAAGACACAATTTGCAAGCAATTGATAGAGTTATCTGAAGAAAAGTGAAGTACTTAACATCAGAGCGATTCATTAACTATTTTAGTAGTTATATTTTGCTTTTTCAATTGTGGATATTAATTTGATATTTTTTAGCAACAAATTTAATATCATTTTTATGAAAATATATACAAGATTCATTTATATTTCTGATGCAATTCAATATAATCCGAATCAAATGATTTTTATCATGTCCAAATTCACTTGGCAAGAAAATACTTTGCAAAATAATTCATTGCCCCTAAAGTATGTAATCCTAGAGTATAACGGTTGATTGAGACAATTTTCGTTAGTTTTCTTTGAAATATAGGTACTGTGATATTCCATGTGAAAAGCATTCTTTCACATGCATTGAATATGAACGTATGACATTTAATAACCATTAACGAAAGCCAAAAACCAAGTAATTCAACAGTGAACTCTCGTTATCGCTAAGATTAGCTGAAATTTAACTCTATTTCTTGCAAATATTTAATGAACACCTGTGCGTAAGATGCTCAGTGATGAAGCTAACATGAAGCCACTACGGGAATATTATACCCTAACAACATGATCATTATCTCATCAGGCATTAATAGGCGAAAAGTACTTCCCCATCACCAATCCAGCAAGTATCGGCCTCTTCTCATCTACTGTCCAATTGAATTTTCGGAAAAACAAAACTAATGAAAACACTTAAAGTATTACAAGCATGCAGAAACATTGCCCATGGGAATTCGAAAATCACTGTGTGTAGAAATGTGAATTTTCTGAGCACTTCTGGCGATGATTAGCCATCGAAAAATTCCACATGAGGAACAGGAATGGCGCCACTCGAGTGACAGAATCACCTCCGATGGGAATTCTGCAAACGCAAATTGGCGTAATATTTGCTCCATGGACCGTTACTTGCACGATTTTATTGGGATCCACATTAAGATCATCTGTAATACCAACTGGAAAATAACAAACAACAAAATATACAAAGATGGCGCATGATCATGGAACTTTAGCAAAGTCAGTAATTGACAGTATTGTGTTTATTAACTAGAGGCATCGAAACGAACAAGCACAAAACTCGCCGCTTCTTCTTCGGTTCGTGGGCCGACTGTGCAGTGTGAGTGTGACCAAAATGATTACCTCACCGTCGCCGATCAGGTGTGACATCAAGGTCCGATCGGAATTCGCGGTTAAGACATTGAAATCGGAACAGTGATTGGCAGAAGGGTTGTGATGAATACAGAACAAGCAATGCAACAATTCCGTCAGGTCATTCAAAGTACTAAAAGCAAGTGACGAGGTCAATACGATCAGCCTCGTTAAATGGATGGTGAAACGTAACTTCTCACCTGGGGAGACACCTTCAAGGTTGAAGAGTCGCCATCAATGAGCTTCAAATGGTTTGCGTGTGCGTGTGCGCAAACTGATTACGATGTAAACGCGTGGGACCACGAAATCAAACTTTATGGCATTCTCCCTCATCGGTACTTTGCTTTTCGAATCGATTGCGTCCCACTTCAGGTGATGATTATCTGGGACAGGCGAGAAGAGACGCTCAACATCATGACCTGTCTCACTGATTGCGTACAAACGTATAACGCACTGTCTCAGATGTGAGACACTTTGAAAGTGTTGCAACAATGATAGTTCTCAACATTGTTGTTCGCCTCACGAACAGGTTTTATTTGTGATGGGTTTAATACATTTCAATACAGCGCAAAATATTGTTGAGTGCTAAATAATATTTTTTGTGCTTCTTCCTGTTTGAGCAGTTTCATTTGGAATGTTCGAAAATTCTCTCAAAGTTTGACGATATAAATAAGTGAAATTGGCTACAAACGTTTTAAATTTAATGCAAAAACTCAGCCTCCTATTTTTATATAAATTTGATACAGAAGAAAACGATCAATAAATACTTTGCATAAGAGTCAGAACATGAAAGCGAAAACAGATGTCAACATTTGTTAATTTGACACGTTCACATAATTTAGCCATTCAAATTAGGAAGTGAAGATCGTGATGATCATGACATTTTATGCAGGAACTGCCCTCAAAACAGGCAATTTATAGCTCATCGAAAAGTATTCGACATTTCGAATATTGTTTTTCATGTTACTCGTTCGTCTAAGCATCAGCAATATACCAAAAAAACAGTATTTATAATTTAGCAAAACTTTCTTAAAAACACTTTCCACATTTTTAATTTCCTAAAATAACAATAAATGCTTAAACAGAAATCGCAGGCGAAATTTGTGACAACTTTCAATTTTTCTTATAATTCTTTCGATTTGAGTTTCATTTTCTTATTAATGCTCTTTAATGGCGTTGAATTTCAAATGAGTAAAAACAAATTAATTTCGTTTGAAGTAAAAAAAAAAACAACATTCATTCGTTTCGTGGTGCTTCAAGTGTAATGAATTTTTTTGGCAGCAGATAGATGGACATGGAGGGCCATAAGTGATGGATTGAAAGACTCCTCTATTTTGAGCAATGCCAAGCAATGTTTCGAGTCTGGTAACATAAACTAAAGTCATAAGTTTATACGTGCGCAGAAAAGGATTCAGGGATATTTATATCGTAAAATTTGTCGTCTTGCGTCGAATCAAAGATCAATAAAAATGATCGCGTTCAGGGTTGTATCACGATCTCACTTCACTTGGCCCCAGTCAACATGAGATCGCCCCAAATCTATTTGTTGTTCCGATCAGTAAAGACAAAACGTAAGCATTGCATCGCATTTCATAGTATCATTTCTGCAACATCGATGATCGTGCGTCAGCGAAGAGGTGATCGAGATCGGTCTCGGTTAAAGACCATATTTATAAGATCTGACATCTGGGATTTTTTCAAAGTTCGATCATATTTTGTGCGATCAGATCCATTGATCAGTGATTCAGCGAAGCAGTCGACAGAGTATGGTTACCTTAAAACCGTTATCATGGTATGTTGAGCAAGCGCAACTACACATGTACATTGTACACATGCACCGCAATCGCGGTTACAAATAAGGGGAATTGTTTGTTGCTTCACACGCGCCCCTCAACAGTCAACAGCCCCAGCTCAGCCAGCTCTCCACCTCCGGGCAGTTGCCCCATTTGGAGCACGGTGCTAGCAACTTCAACATACTTTGTAGAGCTATCAATTCACCATGATTGCGGATGTGTGCGGGTCTCAGCTTGCTGTGGAGTGACTCACTACCTATGGATGCCAATGTTGTGGGTTCTACGGCAATCGGCTACTATTGTTTTACTAAGGTTGCCACGCCGCCGCGGCCACAATTCCCGGAAGACTTAATTCACCCATTACAGTTTTTTTTTTTTTTTTGGTCGAGCATAGTTAAAAAACACAATTCATCAAAATTTTATGATTCAGAGAGTTCAACCTTCGCCTACGATTAGGCAGAATGTTGCTAACACTATGTATTGTTAGCATCTTCATTCTTCTTGTTCCAAAATCTTGAAAAATTTGCACGGAAGAGACTCATTCGATTGTTATCGAATATATTTGTCTTTAAAATGAGAGTACAGCACATTGCTAGCGCATTTATGGTTTTTAAACATTGTTGGGACCAGCGTCAATTGAACAAGACTACTGAAATGAGACATACATATTATAAAATATGTGTATGATTGAAGTGACAGGCAATAACCGAATGTTTCTATATATATTAGGTACTCCATTACATATTTAACAAAAAAAAAATGGTTTGAAAGAGCGTAGATACTAGTATTTTGAAATCAAAAACAACATTCTTTTTAAAATGAAGAAGAGTTTCTTGTATAAAAAGAAGTATTTTATTAATTAGTGACATCATTTAAATTTAATTTTTGTAGCACTGAATTTGAACAATTTTGTTCCCGCGGGTTGTCACTGATAACAGCAATAAAATCATGGTATAACAACAACAACAAAACAACTATCATTGGCCAAGTTGTAGCCAATTTGGTTTTCCAAACAGATAGTAAAACTCAAAAGTCAAAATGAATTTACTTCCTGCCAATGTGAGTTCATCGTTCTAGAAATTATCCAAACTCCGTATGCAGGTGCATATTTTGTCACATAGAAAATCTGCATTTATCAAGTTTTATGTTTTCATAAATTTCTTGCCTTGGAAAATGCTAGATAACAGGAAGGTGAATATTTTCAAGTTTATCCATTAAAAACGAAGATCCCGCTAAGTTAAACGAAATAATTTCAATCGGATTTGCATCTCATTGCCTTTTTTAAATTAAATACGGCAATTCGAATGTTGCTTGTTTGTTTATCTTTGTCATGGAAATCGGTTATTTACACATTTCAACAATGAAACGAGAATTCTAAGGTAACAAATATAATTACTTTCGCTATGGTAAATATGAAAACTTTTCAAATTATATGTGATGGTGTTGAGTTCATGTTTCCGAAATGAGGCTCTATGCCTACGGCCGGTGTGGCGTGGAAAGAGAAACGGAGAATATAAAAAACCCTTAATCGGTTATACAAAAAAAGCAAAACATTTGTTATCGGACGAATTGATAAAAAAGAGAACAAATGCGATCTCAGGTTGAGAGATTCAACGGACTTGCCTCCGATCGAAAAACCTCGAATGGCGAACACAGGTAAAAAAAGCAGCAGCAGCAAATAAGGGAACACTCGAAGAATTCCAAACAGAAAAACATGCTGAAGAATTTTTGACAGATACATTTTTTATGATCGAAAATGGCCGAAAAAACCAGCAAAACACGTTATTAGATTGGTTCGCCACCAGTTTGCTTATTGACCAGTTCTACTTAGAGTTCAAGTCCAGAGGTTGGAGCTCACACTGTATTGGCAACATCTGACGGAGATCAACTTTATCGAGGAGCAAAGAACCAGGCCAAAACTGCCCATAGATGCTGGAAATGCTGGACTTCGAATTAGTATTGATCTTGTCGTATTGTCGCCCCACCGAAGACGATGATGCGTTCATATTCAGTACGCCCGATGGAATTCCATCGAGGTGGTGGAACCAAACAAACCGAAAAATAGACAAGATAGAGGCGATCCTGACCGATCCTCAGACCGCACAACGTGCATTCGCCCTATAATTACATTGAAAAAAAAAAAAATAATGAAAACAAAAAAGTTCTGACCGCATCTGGATCTTTGCATCTGCATCTATTGACCGTCAGTTCTGATGCTGTAACATTACAAGATCGTGTAACTGCCGCCGTTGTGTTCATCAGTTTCTCTTTTTAATGCACGCACCACATAAAGATCAGCGCCTTGGCAACTGATCAAGTGGCTAAAGTAATCTTTCCTTTTTCTCGACGGTACCGACGGTACTTAGGTAGGCTTCGTCTTATAATGGAGCGCTCGTAAAGAATACAAGCAGAAGTCTGAGAACTTCATAAACAGCTAGCAACAATGGACCAATGCTCGACAAATGATCTTGAGATCCGATCAAGTAAGCAAAGGAAATCATTTCTTGTACTTATTCTATAAAATGGAAATAACGAGAATTAACAGACGAAAGAGGCTGGAAGAAGGAATAAAAAAAAATAAAAAACACCAGCAACGAAAACAAACCGCTCAAGGACATTGTATTTGGTCAGTAAGTTCCAACCAAGTTGGTATTGGGGATTCCGTGCGCCTTACAATACCATCGCTTGTAGTTATGGTTTTGCTTGTTGTTTTCTGTGACATTTTTAGCGATAACCTATCCGACTGGTTATTGCACTTTAAACAGCACTGCAATTAGGGCTGCATTGTTTTAGAATAATTTGTAACCAGGTTGATAATGAGAGCAGTTATAGCAGTTTGCGGCGGATGCGTTTCACATGACTTCAATGTTTTTACGAAATAAATTCTATAATTGGACATTAGGACGAAATTATTTACAGGATGCTAGTTTATGGATAGGCATTGAATGCGAAGACATGATGATATAAACATTTATGTCTTTTATACTTTATGTTGGCATTTATTGCTTTTGGTAAGTTGTTCATTTGCAATTGAAACGGTTGCAATTTTGCGGTAATTTATTAGTTACCAATTATCAGGTAATGAATAATAGAGATGACGTAATAAAAGTTTCAAAGTGTTCAAAGAAATATTTGGTGCTTTTTTTTCCAAAATTGCCTATAATTGCCCTAGCTTTGGAGAGATTATTCACCTGAATTTTTTTCGAAAACTTTTTAAAATTACAAAATTATTCTTTCACGAAATTTGGTAATGTTATTTGGTTAATTTACTTAATCAACGCTTTATTATTTTTACAACTAGCAAGTATATGCCGAACCGACGATCTCAATAATTACTGTCTACTGAAATTTGTTTTTTTTTTTTTTTTGTCACAACGCGAACGCATTAAAACATTGGCAATAAAAAGTCTGTCTTGTCCGGGTTATTGTTGGGAATTTTACAATTGTACCTACCCTGTAAATTGGATCAGATTTCATTGGAAGCTCACCGATAAGGAGACCAGATAAAAATGGATTTTCAAGATAAGCAGTCCAACTGAATCCGGTTAACCCCTAAAAAGCTTTGTGCTTGATTTTCCATTCACAGAGTTCACACAAGGTAAACGCGACCACAGCATCGCCAATACGAGCACCGGTGTTTTCATTCATTACAAATGAATTGATCTACCTACGTGTACCATTCCTAGAAATCAGAAATGTCTTTCTATTATTTTCCACAATCACGTCTCAATGAAAAGAGCTCATCAAGATATTAAGGATAAAACAACAGTGCGTAAGACGTTCCGTTGGCCCAATGCGTTACTCCGTCCCATATGGATATGAATGAAAATCATTTCACCGTTTAGTGTTAACGGACTTTAAGAATTTCTATTTAAGAAAACTATATGCAACAAAACAACAAATGTTGCATAATTTTGAGCCAGATCGATGTAGATTCGCAAATGTGATAAGTTCAATGAGAAATTGCCCCATAAATAATCGATAGTCCAGTTGTTCGGATTTGGTTCGATCATTGAGTCTGGGTGAATTAGTGATGTATCTTCTGCTAATAATTTTATTCAGTATGAACGAGAAATTATGCACGCGGAAGAGCCCAACTAACTTCAGAGTGCATCCCTGCCTATAAATGGGAAAACGCATCCGTTAACCGGTTTACGAAAACGGCAACTGGTTGTCAATCTTTGGAAGACCGCGGACGTCACATGGTGGATACTTTAGCTAATCTCATCATGGAAACTATCCGGTATTTTTCGCAGACTCTTCTTTAGTATCGCTCACATTCCGTCTCTATTCAGACGTCCGAATAGATGAGCTTGTCCTATAAATATGTCAAAGGGATGTACACCACTGTTTACTTCCGTCAATCGCTTAAAACTGATGAGATATGGAAAATTCCAACCATTTTTCGTTTACTATCAAGAGTTAACAAAAAAGCACTGGGATATAAAACCTTTTGGTTTAAGCGGAGAAGAATATTGTAGTATAGATTTTAAAAGTGTTTTTTTAATATAATGCTGAGGCTTCATAGCAGGCTTTATGAGAACATATAGCAATTTCAAAAGAAGCGCGGTTCAAAAATTCAAATTCAAATTAATTAGTGGGAATAATAACAATAGCAAATGCACACGACCTCTTTTAAAATGTTCCAGTGAAATTTCTTTCCTTTCATTTTCACACCTTTCTCGAATGTGGTCAAATCTATTCACTTCTAAAAATAGTTATAAAGCTCAAAATAGCAACGTTATAACCCAGTTCTCAATTTTATACCAGCCAATCACTTCGATCCCCAAAAAAAATATATTATATAAAAAAATATGTGGTTCAATGAGTTGTGCTATTGATGAACTGAACAACAATTGAACAGTCCAAAGTTGTTCAAAAACTTTCATTTACTGAAGCGATTCGAACAACCAATACCAACCTGTTCCCGTAGATTATCTCAATTATAGCTCTGCGGCTATCCGGCGATCCTGTCCAAATCTCTGCGATCGATTTGAGGTGGTGCAAAAAGGTGTAGATTATACAATTGAGAAATCCTAAATCAGTGACTCCAACTTTTCGCGTATATGAATTTGGAAATGATTTGTGAGTTCTACAAGAACCCAACATGATCAGTGATCAGCTGCAGTCAAATGAAAATTTGCAATTTTGCCACAGTTCAATTCCGCCAACTCATTAATCAGCCCCAGGGAAATAGGGAACATACAAATTTGCAGGAAACCGGCGAAAGTACAATAAGACCCGGATCACTCCATCTATCGATCGATCATTTATCTTCTGGCCATAGACGCTACTTCAGACGGGCAGCAGGGAGAGGGAACGATCAATGAGAATATTGACCATTGGTACAGGATCGGAAAATGTTGCGAATTCGTCATCGAACAATGATTGCTACAAAACTGAAAAATTAACTGCTTTTTATAGTGAATTCTGCAGAATCATTGGTGGACAGTGGCGAGGTGTAATTGCGACCACAGAAGCGGATGATCGTAGAACTTCTTGGCAGAGAACAACAGAAGATGAATGCTGCGCGACTGGATCCATGTTACATAAGCCCCTTGGCGACTTTAATGACAGTTGCGAGCCAATCGACGGGAATGATATGCACTTTCAGACAATTTGAACATGCGAACTATAGTTGTTTTTTAAATACACAAATTGTCATTCGATTTTCTATTTATTCTGCTTTTTTAATCAGTCTAGTTGAATAATCTCTAGGAAAAATCTCCTGATCTCGTGATTGTTGTACCAATGTACCATTTCGATTTCATGCAACTACCTACAGCAACTGCAATATGTGCCATGATCGATGGAAAAAAAAATCGTTTTACTTATTTGTAATTGCAAAAGTTTTACCATGGAGAAACGAAAAGCAATGAATTTCTTAATAAAGTTCGAACCAATCATAAATAAGGAGTGATCAATGTGACCGGCACCTTTGAAGAAAGTTTTCAAATCGTGTGATCAAAATATAAGTATTTTTTCAATATTTATAACACAAAGCAATCTCTGTAATTTCCTTTAATTTATATGCTTTAATCACAGTTCATAGCAATTATCACGATCAGGAAGTAATATCCGATTTATCAATCATTTTCCACCGCTCATGATCATCGGGTGTGTCATTTTTACTGTCTTCGCTCAAAGGCTGATCAACGCCAGTCAACAGTTGAGGACCATTTAACCATTTAACGTAAATTCCTTTTTCATCCCATTCAATATAACAAAGTTTTCTCCCAAGAAGACTTCAGTAAAGATCACTGCACCTGTGGCAGCGAGAAAGTTGACACCTACCTTCAGTTCACCTGCACGGTCTAAAGACCAGACCAGCAAATCGCGAAAGAAAACGCTTGTGCAGGCGCGCGATCGCGCTCCATCATAATTCCAGCCCGACTTTGAGCAACACGTGCATTCGCTAGAGTTGATCAACAACTTTCCATCATGTCGTCAAGTGAAATCTGCGGAGTCCTACGACCAGATGTGGGGTCCATTCGTTGCCATCTTGGAATCGAGTGCTGGTAATGATTGTTGTGATAAGGTTGGACCAAAAATTGGGATGCTGCTGATCTTCTGAACACTCATTGCTAAAAATTGGCATGTGGGAAAAAAGCCAGCGCCGCTTTATTTATAGATATGTCGCCACAAAGGTCAGACCAACAATGCCGTCAGCAAAATGCGCGATCGGGCAATTACTACGATAGTATAGTGTTTATTTTTTCATAAGACATATTTGAGGGACGAGTTCGTAATTAGAAACCGCATTTGGATTTTGGAAAGACTTATACATGTTTCAAACTTAATTGAGATCAACACTTTGTATTTCATCGCTGTTCTGAATAGTATTTTAAATATACTGTGGACCTTTGGAAAATGGATAATGTAAAAGGACATGTTTATAATATCCACAACAATTGATATCTTAGGATGGCAATCACCAAATATCATCACACATAAATTTCAAATTATTCATGTTTTGAGAACTAATGTGAATCCTTATCCTGAATAAAACCTTTTCCTTTTGAAATAAAGGATCGGGATGTCAGCTATTGTTGGATTCTATCAAAAGAATGTGATAAAAAACTTTATAGTTTAGGATCGAAGCAGCTTCTTTAATCATCAGGTACCTACACTTTCACTTACCTGATGTTCAACACCAGTTCATAAACCTTTGTCACATTAAGGAGTTTTTTTTGTTTATCGAAAAAACAAATTGTGTTTGATGAGGTGAAAAACAAGGAGTACGAATAGAACAAAAAATGTCTACGGAATGGAATAAGTGGTAAAAACGATGAAGAATTTTTCAGGAAATACGCCAATGAAAGTTCTTTAAGTGTTGAAATAAGAAAAAATGGAAATGGGATTGTAAAGGTTAAAGCCTCCGCGGAATTATTTATACGCCGTATTTTAAGCCTTTTTAAATGTTGCTCTCGCATAGAAAACCATTGAAGCTATTATTCTCATCTTATGTTGACCTTAAGCGACTTCATCCAACATACTTGACAAAGTAATGTTTGAGACTTCAATGTTTATTTTTCGTTCAATTTGGGTTTAGTAAATACAACGATTCCAAGGTATTTACTATTTATCTTTAATATTAAAAATAGCATATATATTCTTTGTGGGTCGAGATTTTTATTGCAAATGGCCGTAAATAAATTTAAAAGCATTCCTAATCACATCTGATCAAATTTACATGAAGAATATTTTGATCGAACAAATAAACCACACCCAGGTTTTGCGGCTGTTCACATTATATTGATACCTGGTTTTGTAGGCTCTCGACAAATTTGAATGGGATTGCATTAATGCTTCTTCTCAAGTCTAATGTAGATTATGCAAAACTGGGTCACAACCTACTCTTAGGGTATCTGCATCGCGTATTGAAAATACGCTCGTCTACGCATCTATTGAAGCTCACGACACAAACCTCGAAGCAATAAATTACGATATGGAATCTAAATAAAAAATAAGAAAACAAAATAAAACTACAAATTCATCAAAGTTACTAAAGCAAGTCGCTTAAACTCGTTATCTTCTCACGGTGGAGTGGGGATTGTTTTGGAGGAGTTTAATTCTTCAATGGCTTGAAAACCCGATCTTATATATTAAACTGAACGTTTCAAAAAAAAAACCATAGTTTTTTGAAAATAATACAAAATGCAATCTGAAACGATGTCCTCGATCTGTCATTGGTCAATCAGAAACGCACTGAATAATATTTTACGCGTCCATTTCCCACTGTCGATCCCCAGCTCGCGTGGGTCAAGAAAATGAATGAAAGAAAGTTGGTCATCGATTGCCAGACCGTTTTTATTGCGCTGTCACTTATGACTGGGGGTCATCGCGCTCCCTGACGAGTGCCACTCGATGATGATGATGATGACCAGTGATGTCCCACGGATGACGGAGCTTGCTCACATACGGGTGCGATCAGTTCGCTGATTATTGATCTGATCGCCATTAATTGATGGATTATTTCTCCGACGATAGCACTATCCTTCCGGAGATGTTGACCCTTATATATTTATATAAACCTCTAGTTGACCAGTTTGATGAATAATGATCGAAGTCAGGAAGCCCTTTCCGGATCAGTTGGACGTTTTGTTTATTGGTGTCAAATTGATCGTGACACAAGATCAGAGATATCAGCCGCACTCAACCCGACGAGGAATTTCGGTTTGTGGAATGGACATGCGCTCATTTAACATCTAGTGAAAGTCTCCACACACGTATTGGATATGATATCGCGGCACTTATCTCCTCGGTACAATCACCTCAGCACGGTTGACATGCCGGACCCTCAGTTAGCCAAATTAAATTTCATTTCCTGCGAAATACTCACCGATCTCTGTCGATATTCTGAAGCCCCTTTATTCGCACCTTTCGACAATATTTTTGTGTGAATTTCGCGTGCAAAAAGCACGTGGTAAAAATAATCACCAGATCAACAATTCAACCTGAAATGGTAAGAACGATCACGAAAGTGACTTTCACTTTAATTACTTCCCAATGGACAGTGCCTAATTTGAGTTAAATAGAGCCCCAAATGCCGGTATTTAGACAAGATCAGTGGAGCTGGATCAGCTGGAGAAATTGAGCCTAATGTAGATTCAGTCTGGTACTTGATTAGATGGGAATAGAAATGGATTTTTTTTTATTTTGGTTGATTTAATATTTATTGTTTAAACCATATGAGCAGTGAGCTTTATGAAACATTTGAGAAAGTTTCTTTGAAGGACTGGAAATTGTATCAAATAATATCTCATTAGTACTTCGGGGATATTTTTTCATGGAAGATGAAGACATTAGTAATGACTTTTGCTTTCGTTTTTTCGAATTCGATTTCATTCAAATGTTCAATATTATTCGCTGGCGAATATAATCATATTTGATTCACAGCACAAAGGCATTGAATTGCAACAAAGAAAACGAAAATTCAGTAAAAATTATTGTTAGCAATAATATAAATAATGACTGAGAATCAGCGACACGACACAGTGGAAAGGACATTAAAAAAAGATAAATTTAACATCAACACAAATGATATAAGACTTATAAAGAAATTATATTATAAATCATTTTCAATGTTTACTTAAGAAAATTAATATTTTTTCAACATTTTTGACACATTTTTGTTCGTTAAAAATGAATCCATTTACAACGTTTCTGTGAATATACCATTCTTTCTTTTTTTACAATTATATTTTAAAAATGAATAATGATTTTTTTAATGTATAGACTATAGAGTTCGTTATATCGCTTGAGCAAAACAATAATTGCAAACAATAACTATAGATTAACTTACAAAAGACCAGTTTTGAAATTAAACCAGGCCAAAAAATTCAAAAAGAGTTTAAAAGAACCATCCGAAGACATTGATGTCATACAATATTGTTGCTATGCATGGATTTTTGTATCAATGGACTAAAAATTTGTTGATTTTGGGAAAAATACCTGAATACCATCTCTCAACGATCCGAAAGTGGTCAGCGTGAAGCTTGAAAAATTGGGAAATATAATTCAATTGGGCTTGAAACACTGTAAACATTACAGAAAGTGTAGAACACAACATTGAAGATGCTTTTTGAATAAAAGAGAAACTTTTTCAACTGTTATTTGCTTCAAATGCATTAAAATGTTGGTGTTTATTTTTAATAAATATCATTTTTACATCATCTTTATTTTCTCCTGTAGTATTTTGCTTAGGTGCAATTTACTTTTAGAAAACATACGTATTCAAATTTGCGAAAGTTTCGAAAGTACTTTACCAATTGTCAACTGCATCGAATTGTACAAAAATAAAATAAAATAAGAATAAATAAAACAGAAATTGCTGCATCACGAATTCCACCTGCAGCCTTAAACTTCACTACCAACAAACAAATTCAAAATTGAAGGTAGAGTTTTTCCAAAATGAACGCCTTCACGACATTTATTACACAATTCCCAACTAAAATATTCCCGAAGTGAAAACACGCAAAATAACATTGACGCGCCTCGAAACAATAAATAAGTAAAAATTAGTAATTGGTAATTTGAAGAACGTGCTTTTGCAGACGATCGAAGAAATTGGCCGGCGGCGATCAATAAACCTTTTAGATCGCGGTTACGGGTACCAATTTTTTCGTCAACATTTTGGCATTTTAATTGAAATAATTGCAAACTTCAGCGTTATTTTCAAACGATTTCAGAAACGCAAAATTTGCACGAGTCATAAATGCGCGCCATCGAGGTGAGGTGACTGACTGAAGAAAGTTTTTTCAACCTTTCGTTTTTTTACTCGTTTTTTCGTATTTTTGTTTATTTTTATTTATTTTTCTTATTTTTTACTTAATTTTCAGTTGAGGTAGTTGCATGAAAACGCCATGGTATAAAACTGCGAACACTGAAAACGGTATTTGATTTGCGTAAAAATGGTGTCCAGTGCGTACTGATCTGTGGAACGGTGCTCTGGAGCCGATGCAGCACCAATTATCGAGTGCATGCTTTAAACATTAT
Organism: Leptogaster cylindrica; assembly: GCA_963082835.1. Classification (NCBI taxonomy): domain Eukaryota; kingdom Metazoa; phylum Arthropoda; class Insecta; order Diptera; family Asilidae; genus Leptogaster; species Leptogaster cylindrica. The sequence continues at coordinate 2,682,068 of OY720105.1, read as the reverse complement.
AGAGAGAAAAAAACACTAAAAGCGAAAACCGTAAACAACTCCGGCGCTGTAAAGGTAAAAAAGGTTGACATTAAACCGGTTAAACAGTAATTGCCCTACGTCGTGACTTCATTGACATTTCAATGTTGGACCGGCGATGTCGTCTGTTCACTTTCTGACTGGGATGGCTCAGGGGGCCTCACTGCACCAGTCCGGGGCGCAGCATCCGCATCGTGGAATCTCACCTGGGAACTGCTGCTGCACCTTTGCAGATAGATGCAGTTGCCACGATCCACCATTTAGCTAGCAGTAGCTAGGGACACTTTTTGTTTTGCTGTCGCATTGCTGCTGCAGCTATTTATATTGTGAGCAGCAGTCCTCAGTAGTAAAAGTTACGCCAAAATGTCTGGCACTTTGTGACGTCTCCCTCGAAATTCTCTCCTCCATGGGAACCAAAAACTTGCTGCTATAACCCCTTAATTTTTGTTGCATGTCTAGCCGATGGAGGCAGCCGTAAGTATAGTGAGTTGCATTGTAGTCATTCAGTTCACTTGCTGCAAAGCACCATTTTCCTCCAGTGCATGTGTTCCCTCATATTCACTGCATCTAGATTCTAGATAAAACTAGAGATCCGCGGTCCGCCCATTGGATATGCAAATCACTCATTAAGTCACGAATTTGTAACACTCATTGTGAACACTAATTCGAAATTTCTTCTAGTACTGCATATCAGTAATTCTTGCATAATTAACAATTCCGTTCTTAATCAAAACGTAATCAAGGAAATCTTGCACACATTTTACATACTTTTTTTACAATGGAAAGTAAAATTCCAGTGGAATTCATTCGAAATCTGACACTCGAAGAAGTCAACAAATCCATTTAAAGACACTCAATCAAATATCATAGAACTACTTTTGTTTTCAAGTGCATTCATAATTCCAGTGTTGATAAGCATCTTGGAATGTTTTTATTTATAAAAAAATATTTTTTTTACTTTAATTTTAGTCCGAAATGTTATTAAAAAATTACAATAATTTTTCAGATTTGAACTGCTTAATTTATTTTATTATTTTTAAGTTAATAATATTTACTTCGCGAAAACTTGCTTATGTATTTGTGTCGTTAAGGCAAACCTTTCGATGGCTAATTAACACTCTTCCCCTCATCCAATCGAGCTAAAACTTTACAGATAGGCTCCTTGTCGATGATAATGCATTCAATCAAATTTTTATCCCTTTATCACAGAACTAACGGATAAAATCTATAATAATAATGCAAATATAACAGCGTTCTGCCCTGTTATTATTATTATAAAATCAAGTGATTCTGGATCTTTTTTAATTAATTTTAATTTTTAATTCTTTAAAGCTTATGAGAGAATATCTATCGTAAATACATACAATTCCATATCACAGTGTAGGTTATTTCTTTTTATTATTACGAATGTCATCGTTAAGTAATTCATATAGTTAAATGGTGTTTGCATTAAACCGACGCACGTCATTAATAAATAAACCCTTCGCGCGATTTTACATATGTTTTTTTAAACTTAGCTCAGGACAAATTTGGCTAAAAAAAGCTATTCAATTCTCTCCAAATCTAAAGTTGCTATTTATACAAAACTCAATTCTGTTGATATTTCAAGCACTTTTTATCGTCCAAGAGGTACTACAACATTTCCTTTTTTTAAGTTTTCATGATTGTAGGCTCATTGTTAGTGGTTTCGTAGATTTTGTTGTATCATGAAATTCTCTATCGCAATTAAAAAAACAAAATTCGTGGTCGACATACAAATCATGCTATACCAAAAAAGAATCTACAATTCATGTAGCTGAACAACAAAAAACCACTTGTTACAATTTCCGTTAGAAATTCTAGATTATCTCAATTAATTAATGCCTCAGCGCTAAAAATTGAGCACAATTTTAATAAAACTGTTATTTATTTCAGGCATCACGTAAGGTCTCGAAGTGTGGTTACCTGTTCGTTGCACCTGACTGGGATTTCAATAATCCGCTCTACAGAACAAAGGTAAGTTGGCAGCAAGTGAGCGTGCGCCGGCCTCTGGCCCCACCGATCGCATGAGCGGTCATTTTACATTTATGCAGATATTTGCAAAACTTCGGTCTGGTTAGTGTGCCAAAACATTTCTGCCGTGATTTTTCCTTGAACGATTCCCTATCCCTACTCTGGAATTTGTTTATAGTTTCGATACTCGAACTGGACTTGTGTCTTGTGGTGCTGTTGTTGATCGTGCATAGAGAAGAACAAGGCACTGATGCAAATGTGGCTTTGTCGCGTCATGATCAAAGTGTGCAAAACGAGGAAAATCATGTGATCCCTTCGCATGTAACTCGCTGGAATTTAGGCAGGCGCAGGGAACCTGCACCCACGCCGCTAGTCCGGCTGGAGTTGCGGAATCTGTGGAATGCGGAGGCGGACGCACGCCAGATCGTGGCTGGCTCACCGGCGTCAGCGACAATGTGTTTTTGCACGAGTTGCGCTTCGAAGTCTGACGAACTGCTCAATAGTCAATGCTCATCCTCCTGGCGAGCGTTGCCCTACATCGGTGCGAGGCGGGCGGCAGTCAATTTGGCTTTTTCTATCGAGTTTGTCATGCGGAAATTACAACTAGCAAAATGGGAATCGTTTGTTCATCTCTCATCAGTAAAAGGAAAGCGTCAATTCTCTTTTGTGCCCCTGATTTCAATTAATCTCAGGCTGGAGCCAGCTCAGCTGTGGAAGCTCTGTTGGGGCAGCCTATGAAGCGCCAGTTGAAATGCCGCGGAATTCTATTATGCAACATTCTCGCGATGTGGTAATGCAAGTTGATTTGTTTTGATGCCTTTCGACTTGGATTAAGTTTAGTGCTTGGCTTGAGAAGTGTATAGCAAATTGATTGGATTTTTTAGTGATCATATTTGATGGCATAATCAAACAGCTGGTTGTTTTGTTAAAAGATCTGTCAACGTCGTTTTGGTTATTTGGTAACATGGATTAAAGAGATTCTGTCAATATTTTATATATTTAGGTTTACATAAGAACAATAGACATATTGAGTACAGAGTAATGGTTCAGTTTACTCTAGGGACTCCAATAAATAGGATATGTATAGAGTCAGGATTTAGTTCTGCTTTCCGAATTAGATTTGGACCATTTCTGCAAGAATTTCCAGTCATTAACCATCATTTTTAAATCTTTTCGTGTCAACATATTTTATCTCGATTTCTGATGCTCAGAGCTCTCTGCAAAAATCTGATCTCTTCTTGTAGATGTACCGAGAACCTTGTCAAGATGTCAAAGTTGTCGACACCTACAAACTTGTGGTTATCACTTCCAATATTCATTATAGGTTATTACATTCACATACAGCATAAAGTTAAAGCATATTTCATAGCTCCCCAGTGGGTTAATGTTTCGTGTAGTCAATCAAATGCATTCGGTTGCATTTAAACAGAAACACTACAAAACCGCATTCAATAATGAAACAAACGTTATTTAACAGGAAACGAAGAAAAATTCTCATTTCTTCACCTATTAATTTCTCCCAATAACCATTTCTCACCAGTTGCACTAGCCGCAAGAGTCTCAAGTGATAAATTCATTCAACCACGTGCGGTTATCGCAGGGCTTTCTATATCGATTTCTCGTGTTTGCTCAACAGCGAGCTATGCCGCGACTTTTGTCACATCGGGGAACCACTGTCTAGGAAGTCCTCTCATTCGCTAGCCTACAGTAAAATCGTTTTAAAGGCGGCTTGCAAACCATTCCTCGAAATTCCAATAAAAGCAATCGTGTTGGGCTGAAAATCGACCACCTAAGATATGTGCAACCTGCTGACAGTTTAACGAGGCAATTTGCATGAGCCAATCACAGATGCATTCTGAACATAATGCTGCGCCAACTAAACGGTCAACATGGTCTATTGGTATTATTTTGCACATATGCGGACCCCGGAAGTGTAAAATGTAAACAAATTAAAGTAATAAAATGATGAAATCTCCAGTGTCGCAGCAAAAGCATATAAACCACGGCAATGCAAGGCTTGGCAAGGGAAACAAGATAGCTGCTTAAGACTCTTGTGAGTTTTCCTGTTCGTCCTCAAGGTGGTTCTAGTTCTGTTCTCCAGCGCTTGCAGCACTAAACTCCGGACTCCTGTCTTTTTTCACAAATTTCCTCGGGCAATCGAAACTTGAATGAGTGCCTTGTATGCAACATGTTTGCCATGGTTGGAAAAACAACCTTGCTTTAAAGCCTACGTGGCTGGAAACGTCACGCAATCGGAGAGAAATGCTTCCAAAAAAGAGTTCAATTTTCTATGCGCCGCGCCGGGGTAATTTCGAAGAAGAAGAAGATGATGATGATGAAGTAGAAGAAGCTGTGCGCACATAGAAAATACACGGCGCAAACTTATTGCATTATGTTGAATGGTAGTCATCGTTATGGTACATATTTTAGGAAGGGAGCGGTTAACCATTTGGTAACGGGGAGAAGAAACGACGAATAGTTGAAGCGGTCACTCACCTCAAACGGCAATCACAACGTCATGAATGCATTTTACTACACAGTTTCTGTATGATGCATGCTGATGAAGGTACAGTTTCCGCGTTTATCATACAAACACTTCATCTGGATGAGCCGACTCTCGTCGTGCAAGTGACGAAAGTCATTAAGCCCGCCATTGCAAAGTACTGCGCAAGTCATTTCTTCAATTGCATCCAGTTGATTTTGTTGCGGCCAAGTGACAGTGCCGCATTAACGCAGAAATTGCTAATTCCCGTGCGTTCAATAAAACAGCAGGAAAATACCTGGATCGAGGTACGCATGCCTTGCGGTCTAATTTTGTCTGGCCGATGGCATGGCGATTGGACAGTTTCTGGCGGAAGGGTGAGGTGCAAATCTCGGGCAATTACCACTAATTGGAGGCCAATTATAGCTGCAGTGATCCGAAGGACATGCCGTATAGACTATACACATATTTTCGTATGTGCACTAAATTGTTATGGTATGGGAACTCATACTAACTATTTTATTTTACTTTTTATATATTTTGCGCAATTTAATTTAAACAAAATCAACAATAAAATTGCATTTATAGAATCTGGGAAAGCTTAACGTCTTCAACAATACAATTACTCAATGTTTATTACATTACAAATTTTGAACAATTCGAAAGTTAATTGTCCTCTGTTGGCTAAAAGTATTTTTCAAGAATCTTGATAACACGAAAGTTTTGTCAACGGCCGTTTGTCGTTGGCCTCTTTACAACAACAAAAAAGAGACCCCCACTTTCTGCAGGACACAACTGTGGGAACAAGTGGCATTTTAATTGCCGTATGATTTGGTATGCAAGAAATAGCAAAGGGTTAATCAATAGCCGATGGAGTAGATTGCGTCACTTCTTGTCGGCTTTGTGTGGTGGTGCGGCAAATGTCGGTTAGCATTAACCTCCAGAGTCCAGAGGCTGAGATCAGTATGGTCCGAAATAACTGGCAAGCACACGCCCCGAATTCCATGTATAGAACACTCGCGGCCCGCCAAGTTATGCAAGCGGGTGGTGAGCGGCCTCAGATGTTGCGTTTCCAGCGAATGCCGGCCGCATTCGTGTTTGGAGCTCGGTTTTCGGTGGCTTTCCGAGCCCTACGAAAAGAATAAACAAGTTTTGTTTGTCTTCCCGCCTGTTTGCATATTTAGATAAATTTCGAAAGTTAATGAGATTATTGTCATCGGGAAACACACGCGGGGAGCGGGGCAACAGTGAAGGCTTCGAGGTGCGTGAACCATTTGCTGTTGCAAGGTATTTCTTAAAAGTTCAATTAGAATAATTGCTCTCTGCGGAGTGCGGAAAAATTATGAAATATTGACACACAAATGCAAAAAACTGAATCCATTTGAAATTTGTGTTTTTCTTTCTTCCCACGCCTACGAGTAGGCAATGCTACTTAGCGGTTAATTGAACAGAAATACTTCATTAGCATTTAATCATTGTAACTTAGTTTTAATTATCGCTGTTTTTCAGCTTATAACAACTCAAAGTTCATAGAATTTTTTCTAACAATTTTTCTATACTGGAGTTGGAAAATATTATAGAGCCATATGTTCCTATTCCAAATGTTTTAAGTTAAATCTCTACTCTACAAATTCAACAGTTCCAACCATAGAAGAAAGTAAATTTTCTGAGCTTTATCTCAATTAGTCAACAAATTACATAACTCGTAGATTTATTTAGTTCCATCGCATTCTGAACCCGGTGCGGCTTCAATACCTCCGGAGGCAGGTGATAAGAAATCACGGCAGCAAAACAACTCCGAAAAGTGTATCTACAACAAGTTCTCCATACTGATTCCGCGTCGACTTAGCGTGTTTCTATTTTTAGATGAACGGATACCGTAACAACCGTTGAACTGTTTCGAACTGATGAAGCAACATAAAACAAAAAAAACTATAGTCTGTTAGATCTTCCCCACCGTAATATCTATCGAATTGTTGGAATGGAGAGCCACTCTCGTAAAATCACAAACATTCCGTACCCCAAAGACGTGCGCACCTGCGCATTTCCCAACAGAACCTCGCTACACCTCTCATTAAACATTCAAGACTACTCCCCGCAGATTTTCATGTCCAGAATAAAACCTAGATTTGACCTGGAAACGTGATGAATATAAACATTTTTTTTGTAAGCGGTGTTTTCGTTGGATTGGCGGAAGCCGCCATGAAATTGAAGCGCTAATTTCTGCCGAATTCGACATATATAATTATATCAATGGAAAATGGCGGTCTTAATTCTATAATATTTCTACTTCGTGCTTCTCTAACTTCTGAAACCTCCAGGAGTGTTCGGATTCAGCGTACTCAGTCAAATTAAATTTTTTGAGCTGCGCGCGCAGAAGTAAACTGTCGGATAGTTACAACGCCCATCTTGATTAGGTTAATTGCGACCTCCATCGCAATTGGTCCGAAAAATATTCCTACTTCGAGTGAGAATAGAACTGGGTGAACAACAGACAAAAAAGTAAGAAGAAGAACAAATTATTAATTTTGCCAAAATTGATTTCATGTCCCTCCGCAGCTTGATGCCCCTCAGCAAGATCCTCCGCCACAGCACTACTATCGGCTCCATGGGCAAAAGGTGAACGAGGTATGTGCAGCATTCCTCGTTACTACCTTGTGAATGCCGATTGAGTGTTGTGTTGTGTAATCAATGCTAACGGTACCGTAGCGAGATGAGTCAACAGAATTTTAACCTGAAACTGTTTAGTCGTTCACAAGAACTCTTCAATGAAGCGAATTACACTTGAGGTTGCAAAACGTTTTAACCACTCCACTTAGAGGACGCCTAGAGAGGTTCTGATTAGAATCGCGGATCGGCCAAAAGCGACGGACTGGTTATGTAGGCAGACTCTTAACTTGCTGCGGGGTCTTGGTCGAGCAAGTGCGCGATGTTATTAGAAGGCATTTACCGGGCACCACTCAGAGGTGATGCTGTGCTGCAGCAATCACTTCCTGATTATATGGTCGATGGTCGTGTCGGCGGCGACTGCAGCCCAAGTATTGCGCTCCACTCTGCTCCGCTGCATTTCTGGTCCCACCAGTTCCCGCACCCCTGGTGCAGACTCCCTTCATCCACCAATCGACGACGAAATTATTTTTGACCTATACATGGCTGGCCCCGAGTCGAAAACTTGGCACCGAATCGGAGAAGCGTTGAGAAAGGGCCAAAAATAATTGATTTTCTTGCACCAGGAAATTAATGTGGCAGGTGCTGGGGCTGTTCTTCCCCCCGAGATTTGCCATGGTAATTAGTAGGGACGTTGAACCTAGTCTAGTCTCTTGCCTCATTTATGTCACGAGATGATTATCTTAATTGCATTAAATTCTGTAATTTGAGTAACAAGACGAATGCAATGAAGTCAGCACTTGGGCTCAAAACTCGCCCTCATTAATACCATTCTTTTAGGGCAACGTTTTTGTCAACGTTGCTTATGCAATAAGAATTTTGCAATAAGCAGAAAAAATAATAAATTTGTAAACAGAAACTGCCGGCAGAAGATAGCAAACACAATCCAAATGAAATCCACTTCTCAGTGTTTCACAATATTTATTTGCTTCCATTGCCTACGTACAGTCCGTAAATAAACGATTAATGCAACATAATTGAAAATCAAACCTGTCCCACATCCGCGAGCAAGAAATCGATTTACAACTTCGTCGTTTGTCAGATTAATGTCTCTCGATGGAAGAGTAATCGCTCTATTGCGAAACACCACTGTACAATGTACATGTGTTGCATGCCACTAAATGTAGTCCTCGGCCCCGCCCACATGAGGTCGTCGTTTTGATAACATCTCTGGCCAATTTGGTATATTTCGTGAATCAACTCAATCATGTTTCTAGCACAGTGTTGTAATTTGTTTTTTTTTACATATATTTTTATTAGAAAAAAAATTAACTTTTGAAGTTGAATTCCTTTTTTGGCCGAGTAAAACATACACGTTCCACCTTTTATCTTTGAGATTTTTGCATCTTCCACAGTTCCACAATATGAAACTTGGAGAGCCATTTATAAAACATCAAAGAAGAGTACCAGTACAAAAAATTACTTATATTCAATAGTTAACAAAAACATACAGCAACAATAAACACATTGGCGTAAAATCCACCTACTGCTATTTTTTTTTGGGTAATTTTAAATTTTTGGTACATTTATTGACCTTTTTCCATCAATAGATTTTACGAAAAATCGTGCCGAAATATTTTGTAGTGTTCAAAGTGTGACACGTCCATTAAACGTCCATTAAACATAAAAAGTACAAAATGTATGAAGCATCATGAAAACATCAAGCATCAAGAATTCAAACCCTTTACCAACTTCTCCAAAACGTTTCACGAAACGTACGAGTGCGGCTAATGTTGCCTTCAAACCGCGTTCAAGTGTCACCTACGGAGCCAATAAATAATATCAAAGTCATACAGCTGTGCACAATAATTGAGGGGGCCGTTGCCAGGCCAGGTCAAGTGATCTAGAATTGTTAATTTCATGCTAAATGAAGGCAATCAATTTCACTTTGTGCACGCTGAATTTATTCTACGTGTCGTGGAACACCGCAGAATTGAATGATTTACGCGTCTAGAGGTTGGTTCCTGTCAGCTTTTGTTATGTGTGGTGTTTATTGTTGTTCCCCGATAATGTGCAACAATGTCTTGTTCACCATGCACAACCATTAACGATGCTGTAACTTCGTTGAGGGGCCGCAGAATGAAGTGTAAATCTGAAGTGAGCATTATCTAATGGTCAACTCAAAATTGCAGTTTGATTAAATTGGGCATATCCAGCGGGTTCTTGATGCAGTAATTGGGTTCTTCCTGAACTCCTTTTTGTCTAGTGAAAACTGGGAGAGGAGGTAAGGGGCCAATCGCATCCAACACGGAAGACTGCAATCGTGAAAATAAATCATTTTGCAACAACAATCAACACCGAAGAATGTAAGTAACAAAAAACCACCTGCAAATTTCAATTAACGCAATTCGATGACATAATCTCTGTCGACGTAAGTCGGCTGCAACCTCAGCGAAGTTCACTTCCTCACAGCAACCGCCAATTAGATCCGGAGTAGATAAGCCACTCTTCAGTTCGCCTTTGTCTTGCACATTTCTATTTTCTAAACATCCGAAGCACAAGAAATTGCATCTCTTTGGATTCATTCGTTTTTGTTGTTGCCTTTCTTCAGAGTGTTGACATGGCATGTGAACGCATTTCGTGATTTGTTTGCGAATTCAGTTCATGTTTTTGTAGTACACAAAAATTAGGTAGAGCAATTGAAACAAGATGGCAAAAACAAACCATAAAAAGCATAAAACAAGTGAAAATTCATGAAAAAAGAACACCAACGAAATAAATCCGTTTGCACAAGTGCAGAAATTCAGTGCATAAATGCTGCCACTGTGCAATCACGTGCAGCTTGACTATCCAGGTTAGGTACTCCGGGATGTTGGAGGCTCGCGGACTCCGCGGAGAACAGCTCAACAAATTTTCCATTTCTGGTATTCACAACTTGTTCAGCTCTACCGTTTTGACCTAACGCAAGTGCAAAATATTTATGATTTACTTACATCAACATTGAGTTACAGGTGCACGATAATTTTGCTTGCATTCTTTTCGCATTTCTGCACTTTACGTAAGTTTTTCAGATGATTATATAAGCATCTTCTACAGATTTTTTTTTTGTTGCATAACATTACAGTATTTATGGAATGTTTCAATGAATTTCTACATTTAACCAGACATTTTTAAAGTGTTCTCAATTTTTGCATATTTTCTGCTGCACATTATATTTTCGGAACTTGTTGATGCTGCAAAATGCAAACATAAGATCTCAGAAAATAGTTTGTTGTTTTTTCTGCGTACACGTGTGTTTTCTTTTTGAGGTTTTTTTTTAAGAAATAAATTCCAGAAAATGTAACCTGTCTTCGTTCATTCAGTATTTAATAATAAAAGCTGACATTGTTCTTAGAAACTTGTTTTTAATGCTGAGGTATTAATTTTGTGGCACCAAAACAAGAACTTTTAGTAAACGTATTCATTTCTTTTTACTTAATTATTTTTGTATATCTATTTAGAATAAATTGCTCACAATTGTATAAAATGTAGGACAAAACATACCGTTATTTGTTGTTAACAGTTCAATATAATAAATAGAAAACAACATAAAAATGTAAAAAATGAAGTTATGATCATATGTGTATTATGTATGCTTGTACCTATTGTTTGTTTTTCGAAAATACCATTTTTCTTATGAATCATTTTTTTCACATTTAAAATTTTCCAAACTATTAACTTACCATAAATTATGTTAATTTTTTTTCCATTCTGATTCTTATGTTTTCTGCAGTTCAGGTTCTGTTATATAATAAATCCCGAATTCTAGTTCATTTTGTGAGTTTTTCTTTATTTACCATAAAGTACAAAACATTGCGATGATAATATTTGAGACTTGTCAACTTCATAAAATTTCAGTCAACAAAAAACGAAGGAATTTTTTTAAATAAAAATGTCTGTGTTACGTGTGCAGAGTTCAGCAGTCAGTACGATTCAACTGATGTATGAATTATTCAACACAACATTTTTTGTCCGTCAGCTTTTGAATTAATCCCAAAAAGCCTTACCTGTTAACCTGAATCAGGTACTCGTGATGGGCTGAGTATATTTTTTTGTAATATATTATAATTTTAAAAGCGTAATCGCAAAATATTTCAGTGACTGACATGACAACCGTTGCTAACGTTTTGTTATTCATGTTCATCAGCAGAGGTCCCTCCGTGCGTTATCGCCTCAGATTCGGTCGGTGTACGCGCAGCTCTTAATTGAGGAAGGTGCGCGATGTGGCCGCCGCGCATCCACCCCATAACCGTGTCAATAAGTCAACTGGCCGAAAGGAGGCCACATGTCGGCACGAACTAAAGGCAGCAAATACGCGTATGATTCCGCCGTTGCATAAAAACCAAAAGAAGCAACAACCGCGCCTGCCCAGCAAACAAAGCCCGAAAATGGCGGCCCGCGAGAATGGACGACGCGACGGCCAGAACAGCGAGACTTCGGCCGAATTGTCAGTCGGTCATGTTCAGTACGAGCAGTTAATTTATGCATTTGCGAACGCATAATCGGTGGGGATTTGTTCTTATTTTTTGTGCCTGTTTCCTCGGCCCAACAATCTTTTCATGCAGTGATTATAACCTCCATTCTTATCTTTTCTAGGTCAAAGTTACATAACCTCGCCGTGTAAATACAAGGAGGAAATCTTTTTTGGTGATCGATGGCATGCAAAATTGTGTTTAATTTGTTGAAGATGCCGCGCAATGCAGATCCGGTGGCAAGTGGCACACTATAAAAATTCCAGAACTTTGCGAATTAAAACTGTTGAATTTTTAGCGGATATTAAAGCCATAATTGTTCATGTGGGTAACAACATTGATTGAACAATAAATTTGTGTTTATGATTTATAGGGAATATCTGTTTCCCTTTCTCTCATTAATTTGGGACTCAAATGATGTCAGCATCTGCTGTACTAAGTAATGGAATGTGCTCATAAAAACAGGAAACAAATTGAAAATGCTTACAATTACGGCATTCACAAAGTATGAATATTTTAACTATTTTTACAGTTTCATTGGTCCATTTTAAGGCCATCAAATCAAATCGGCAAAGCGAAAATTTCCTATTAAGTTTTATAGTCGTTTGTCTTTCTCCTTATAACCAATGCTTGTGTTTTTTGTCGGTTTTAAATTTCAATTCAATGTATTGCAATTTTTACGAATTTGTCACGTCGTCAATTATGTTCAACAATTTTAAATGTGACTAATGATCCATGGAACCATTAAGCTCTCAATAAACACTGGACACTTTCAGGGGTCAACGACTTATAATTGCCTATTAAGAAGTTGCAGTTAACTGAAGTTTTGGAACGAAATTATTTTTTCGTAGAAATAAAATCTATCTATTTGTTTCAAAAATTTTTTACATTGTTTCTCCGATCATGGCCCCTGGACCTCAACAGTGACCTCCGTTCTTATGTTTATATTTTTCTACATATATATTATTTATATACCTATATATAACGCATTTCACAGCGCTCTTAGGGACACGATAACTGTCGCAATTTAAAAGATATTTGAACCAAATTGTATTGTGTTATTTTTAGGGTTAATAGCTCGGTTAAGTTCGTTAATGAGTAAAATTGCCCCAAAGGGGTGGCTGGGGAGGGGGTTGAAATTTTGGAAAATTTATATCTCGGCTCCTATGGAGTTTTGAGAGAACTTAATCTGCAAAAATTAGAGAACTCCCTATGAAGATAAAGGTTACACTACCGAATTATTGGTTGTGGGGGTTGGGGGTGGAGATTCGACATTTTTAGAAGCACGTCTTGTGAGTTACCTATCGTGGAAAACTTGAAAAGCTCTTGATGCGAAGTTTATAAAACAATAATGAGTTTCTCGATTTTGAAAAAATTACCTCAAAAAATTCATTTAAGAACACTTCGAAATCTACCTCAGCCTGCGGGCCTGCCGAACGGGGTTTTTTTAGTTTGGGGTAATACTTTTTAAAAACTATTTTTAAGAAAATTGATCGTAAAAGTTGTTGTGGATTATTAGCTGCACAATTTTGTCGATTCCTAATGTAATGTAACTGCTCTTTAAATGTACATAATAATGGTTTATCATCATGTCTTGTGTGTCAAGCTAATGCATTTTACTCTAATTACTTCTATTTATGCATTGTTTTTGTTGTTATGTGGCCGTAAATAACTCATTGTGTTGAAGAATTAGCTGACGTAGACATGCTGGTTTCTATTCACTTTGAAGCCATTTTGTGCGGTTCTCGAAACGGAAATAATAGAATCAAAACACTAAGGTTCTTCTAATTGAATTAAAGGCTTTATAAACTTAAAAGACGTATCAATGACACACACTGAATACATTACCATTTGTCCCTTTTCACATTCAGTTCATTTTCAAGAATAATTACTTTATGAAAATCCATTACAGAAAATCCCATTCCAGAGGATAAATACCAATTTACAACCTCTTGACTCGAGATAATTATAAATCCAACAAAAGCGAAAATTTATCCTCTGAAACCATCTTACGTATTGAGATTCACCGTATATGCCTGATAGAATTCCGTAATTGAATACACCGGCACTACTAACCGCCATTCTACTCGACGAGCCCCGCGGAGGACTTCTAATTATTCCCCTTGTGCCGATGCAATCCGATATCAATCCACGTAACCATCATTGTATTGTGTCGAGGTACACAGAGGCAAGGAATTGCGCTGCAACCACTAGCGTAGCATAGCAGAACATAGCGCAAAAATTCAGTCTAGCAAACTCCATGATGCACTCACTCTCCGGTAATTTGATTAGCGTAATTAAGAGGAGCTTTGCAGTATATTTTGGTCGAAAATATTCCCCTCAAATTGACAGTACGAAGAGGATCAACTCGAGTGAATTGGGTTGATCCAGAATGCGCGATTTGATTATATGTTATCTTTTGACCGATCGCGAACTGCTGTTCTGTAAGCAATTTGCGCGCCTTGGCAATGATCACCTCCGACGAAACACCGTAAACTCAGCAAATCGCAAAATTTTATGCCCCGCGGATATCTAATCTTTGACAAAAACGCATTGCAGATGGAATTGCTGGCGGGATCACGGTGCGGGTCGCGTTAGTAGATCATTTACAATAATAGCAACCAGAGCAGATCTCACTGACGAGATGCGATCATCTCAGGCCACGTGAATTACAGTAATTAGGAGATACGAAGGCATTCGAGATTTCGAGGTTGGTCGCGGATTTCTGAACAATATGTATCAAAAACTTTTGGGCGGATAAGGAAGACATTTGTCAAATTGATGGCAACATTACGACAGTTCAACGACGATTGCGATTGCGTTTACAACAATAAAAATATTTAAACAGTAAAAAGTCGAAAATGAAAGGGTGTGCAGGCGCGAAATCAAACCTTTTCTTTTGTTGGTTGGTGACGTCGAGCACAGGCTGGGCTGACTGAATGGGTGCACATAAATTTGTGACATTTCATTTTTTTTTAATGTTTTGTCCTTGAGCATATTAGCCCAGTGCCTGGGGAGTGCTGGTTAACTATGATTCACGCAGGTGGGTAACTCCTCAAATCTAGCTGACAATCCTTCATGTGATCAAACAAAATTTGTGTGACATAAAATTTTGCAATCTAGTTGACATCAATAAAGCATTACAAAACATTTCGATATTATAAACGCAAACATCAAAACCTCTCCTCATCTACGGAGGTGCGCCGGTGTGTTGTTTCTAAATTGTTCCATTACGTATTACTTGTCGCCATTTATGCTAATTTGAAAATACAAATTGTAATAATTATGTTCGAGAGGCAACAACAAAACTGAAATGCAAAAATCTAGACACCTGAAAATGAAATAGAGATAATTGTTTGTATTGTGCTATAGAGTGAAATCTTCTGTGTACATTCAACAATTTAGAGGAGTGGTCTCATAAAAAACAACAACAACAATAATTCGTCGGCATTAAGAAAAGTATTTGACACCTACTAGAAAGAAGCCATCAACTCTCTCCGTCGTCGTTCCAGTTGAACCGAAGACGAAGTGAATGACATCTCAATATCACAAGTTCGACCCGGACCCCCGCCAAAGAGGTTACATTTCGACAATGATCTACATTGATCGTGATGATTAATGGCAATTCAGGAGAGATCACCTGGAGTCATTAAAAAATCAAGTTTTCAGGGCTTTTAATAAACACAATAAAAGTGGCGCTCTTGGGGGCCAGAGACGCTTCTGCCCTTCACTATTCTTGCATGGGAATGGAATTTCGTAATTCTTTCAAAACAAGAAAAAACATATTCAATGTTTTATGTGCAGTGAGAATTCCCCTGGAGCAATTTTTCTGGCATTTCGCTCGCCGGCTCATTTAGTTATGTGATTATTGTTACAGCTACTTTGGGACGATTTCATTATTGCGCCCGCTGGCGATCACTTGCTGCATTGCAGTATCCCGGGCTTGCAAAAAACATCACATTCGACTGGAAAAAAATAATATCTTAACAAGACATTGTGAAACTGATTAAGTAATACAAAGTGAATAAGAAGTATACTACGAAATTGCCTGATTTTCTCGAAGTGCTGGAGTCTTCGATAAATCTTCCGTAGCCAAAAGCCAACAATTGTAGTCGCAAATGTTGAGACTATTCTAATTGGTGCGACGTGCGAACTCATTTCTTCTTCTCGTTTAGGATGCAACTGAAATGTTTCATTTTGTGTTATTTATGCTCAACAAATTTTATTAATGTGAATTTGCTGCATTCACCTGGAACTTATGGAAAACGGAGAGAATGCCGCATTCGGAATTAATTTTCTTATTTTTATAAACTAAATATAATTGGATTAAAATTGCGTAAGGTAGTAACATTTTTAATCTTCTATTTTCCTTTTCATTGCTTTGGCGTCTCTTTGCAAAGAGAATTAAGACATAACATAGGAAAATTTGCTGGCGTTTGTATAATATATTGCAATGAAATTAAGATATTAACACAGTTTATGTTCATTATTTAATTAAACATGAACCATTTTTAAATTGTTGAAAGAATATTCAAGATTGTTTTGTTCTTTTTTAATTTTTGAAAGAAGTTCTACATTTATGTTTTGAGCCTTCATTATCGAAATGAATCAATGGAATGTAATAATGTAAATATTATTCTCAATATACAAAAATGTGTCTTATCTTTTCATGTGAAACATAAAAACCAAAAATTAATTTTCTTTTCTTTTCTTTTCAGAGATGGCAGCGGAGATGGTTTGTGTTGTACGACGATGGAGAGTTGACGTACTCTGTTGATGAGCACGTAAGTCTAAAATACTTGATCGGTTAACTCTTATTTTGCAATCTAAATTAAGTTAAATGGATAATGGATATCCTTCCATTAAAATCCCTTATTTCCATTCCAAATTAATACTTAATCCAAAAACTAATTTTAAATATGTCTGATGTTGTATCAATTTCCACCACTTATTCAATATTCTATTAAAACTAGAACTGATCGATTAATCAAAAATGATTTCACTCGAATTCATCTCCTAATTGGACTGCAATTCAAATGCAAAAAGACTGATACTGAGAATCATTTTCGGGCTTCTTTAATAAAAGCGGCGGCCATGAGTTTTTGTTGTCTTGCCTCGAACTTCGTTTAGATTAAGGAGCAATCATGGCGTCCGATTCCTCTTTCTTTTGGCTTGATTGGAAGTGATTTCATGTGGGCTGATATTGTAATTCCGCGAATCAAATTAATTTTCCTTCTTAACACTCGCCCGATGATTTATTATTGAATGGGAGGACTGCTTCGAATGTATTCGCCAAAAACCGTGAATGCAACTTCTCCACCAGACAGAAGGACTGCGAATTCTGAACTTATATGATTTCTTTGTTGCACTTTTTGAACATTTACATTACTCATAAATATTTTTCGGAGTGCACAGATAATTCGTATTATTGTAGATTTTGATTTCAAAGAGGACATTTGAATTAAAATGCAATAAAAAACGAGATAAATACAGTTGAATGCATGTACAACGCGACGTGAGTTTTCTCGCGGAGTGAACTTTAAACTGCATGCTCCTCGCCGCCGTGATGAGGGCCAAAGGAAATAAATAACTGCAACATGCATTCGCATTTATCGTAAATTTTATGAAAAGGAAATTTATCATTGACAAGTATTTTAGTTGCTAAAACGAAAGAGTTAAATTTTGATCAATATTTGACTTCGGTCAAGCGAAAAATGATTTTTAAATTGTATTCAAGTAAATTGGAGGAGAATTTGTTTTCCTCTTAAAACCAAGTTTTATCTGAAATATGTTACTTACTTTTTTCCAATAATATATACACGAGCGTTGTTTTAGAAACATGTAGATTTTTTTGGGTAAATCTACTTTAGTTCCATAAAAGCAATAACGAACAATTTTTAGGCTATCCATTACAAAAAAGCAATTAAGACCGCTCGAAAAAATAAGGCAATTAAGAAATCATTTAAAACCTCTTAAAAATGTTGCAACAATTCGTTTCAATAGTTAGTTAAAAACAAAAAAAAAGATAATTAGTGTAATCGTGTTTTCATTAATTACTTTACCATCAAAAAGCACTGGATAAGCGCGAAAAATGACCACTTTCAAATGCTGCACAAAAAGCGCTGAAATTGAGAAAAGTAAGCTAAGATTGGTTCAGTCATAAAACAAAACCAAAAAAGGAAATCAGAAAAAATGGAACAAAAACGAAAAGTGAAAAAAACCAAAATGGAAATTCTTCGCCTTGTTGAAAGTCTGCGGTTTCGGTTGCACCAGGATCAATCTCCCGGAGCAGCACAATGACGCCCAACATCTTTTGACTCGTATTTGACGATGTAAAAAATCAAGGTGGCAGCGCATTAAAAAGTCACCTGCACTTGTATACACAATCAATAGAGCTGCGAATGATAATAGAAACTCGATCGCGGATTCGGTGGTTGCAAACTGACTGCTCGTGCGAAACCGAAGTAGCGACTACCCTCGGACCCGGGACTCTATAATTGGACTACGGCAAGGAAGGAAGAGGAAAAATGTGACGGTATCTGGTTCACCAGTTTTCTACACTTTGCAGATCTAGTTACGGGTTTTGTGTGTTTTTGAAAAATTATCGTTGTATATTGTAATAAGATCTGTCTAATTTTTTCCACAATTTTGATTCGGTTCTAGTTTGTTTCTTTGTAAAAATTTTTAATGTCGCAGTTGTTCATAAACTTTTATCCTTGGATTTTGATAAGTGTACTTAAGATTCATATTAACGAAAGCTCCTGCTTCTTCTTATTCTGCATTCATGTTATTATTTTTTTAAATCCTTCCAGCCTGAAACAGTGCCACAGGCCAGCATCGACATGACAAAAGTGCTAGAAGTTTCAACAGCAGAGGATGTGACAGGTCACACAAACTCCATCGCGATCACGGCACCGGATCGCGTCACGTTTGTTAAGGGCACGTGTCCAGAAGAGGCCAAGTGGTGGCACAACATTCTGGTGGCGTTTCCCAAAACCAAAGGTCGACACAAGCGCAACGCCACATTTCCCGGAGGACAAGCCACCACAATTCTTCAATCCAGTAAGTTCAACTCGTTTGTTAATCGTGCAATTCGAGTGTTGTAAAGTGGACATTTTTTCAGCGCCAAATAATCGCAATAGGTATAACACATACCATAAGGATCCTCTCTTGTTAGGGCCGATTAGCAGTCTAGACATGATCGGTGACACATGGAATACTGGAACGCAGAATCCTGCAGACGCAGCCTCCGATCAGGACGAGAATAACAAGAACGCCGGAAATGAGATAACGAACAGAGGTAAGTGTAAAAATTCTACTCCTAAATTTACCTAATGTCGCCATCGCCAAGGATTGTATTCAGTGACACAACGTACGTTTTATTCTCGCCGGATCGTGTAGTCCCCCGTTTTCCCATGATCAACCTTGGTTCAGACTCATGTTGCATCGTAACGTCTGACTTTCGTTTCCCGCCAACAATTCAACACTCTCCGATCATTTATCGCATATTAAAACAACCTTGCAGCAGATTTTCCACCAGATAAGCTGCACACTTGTCGGAGCAACACCGGAGGTGAGGAGTAAGTGAATACTTCAATTGCTAATATCTGAGTTTTGCCAACAACGAAATCCCACCAACAAGTATTCGCATAGAAATTTCTGCTAGTTCTGCATTTCAAAATGCTGTGGGAAATTTTTTTCAAAATAAAAGAAAACATTTCCCAGGAGATGTGCAAAAAAACGCGAAGAAAACATTAAAAACAAAACAGTGATTGAGCAACAGTTTGGCGAGTTTTTGCGGTACATCGGCATCGCGGTCAGAAGCGGTTCGAAAGTGTGGAGCATTGTCAAGTGCAACTTTTATTGCTCAAATTAAAATGCAAATGGGGTTTTCGTCTGTTCTGCCACTCGTAAACAATGCCAATAATTCATTTCTGTTGCTTTTCTAACGTGTTTGAGGTTTTGTTATTACGTGTTTATTAATGGTTCAGATGAAGTATGAATTCATATTTATGCAAATTTCAATGAATTTCCAACGAATGAAGATGAGCGAACTTTGCACTCGTAATTATAAAATGTTAAAGATCACACAATGGATGAATCTAAACAAAGAAATATGGTTGATCAATGATCATTTGGGGCATTCAAAATTTCCCCACACACATATTGTAAATATTGTGGTTAGTATGTAAATACGTATTAAACCACAGAGAGGTAACTGAAAGTTTCAAATGTTCAAGTAGGCAGTTAAATTGTTTAAAAAGGATCAAAAAGTTTTATACCTACTCATTTTCCAATCCATATCCATTGATCAAAGATGCCATTTTTGAACTCGAAGCTCATATTTTATGCATAAAGGTAATAAAATCAAAGGTCATAACGAAGTTATTTGGCAAAACATAAACTTTATCCATTGTTTAACAACAACACCGGGTAATCGTACCTTAACCGCAATGATTGCCTGTGTCATCCTTATGGGCAACAATTCTCGTCTATTCCGCAGATTGCCCTATTCCCCGGCACATCAGAATAATTTTGAAATTTATTGCTATTTCCCGAGTTGGGTTCGCGTGGCCTTTCAGCATTGAATCGCGATATCTCTCTCCAGCGATGCCGATGATAGAGTCGACCGTTCCCAGTCTAAATCTGTGGCTAGAAGTTCTGTGGGGATCACCATAGTATCCTCTTGAATTGCCCAGAGACTTCTTTAACTTTTAACGCTCACCTTCTTTATTCCATTCGTGTCTTCCGTTGTCAATGAATGGCTTGTTCTTGGCACCCAGAGACGCCAGAATTATGTTTACATTGAGAGATTGTGTTGTTTCGAGTACGCGAGGCCATAATCTTAAATTAGGATTAATCGTTTCTTGTCACTTGCCCTCTCAATCTTCCCGATCTCCTGGCACAATTCTTATTTTTATTCTTATTTATTTATTTTCAATATTTTGCCTTCATTTTGTGTACGAATTGGAAGCGCTCTCAATTTAACTGATTTAATTGCGAAATGAAATTTCCTTGGAGAAATTTTGTCTTCTGCAGGCGTTTTAACGCGGAATTTGCTTTTAATTCCTCATTGAATAATTTTTAATCTGAATTCGAATTTTTTATCTACAAAAAAAAATAAAATTAAAAAATAAAGACGCACGTTAAAACAAGTTATTTTCTTTAACTTTTTCGGGCATGTGAAGAACTTTTATATTTATTATTTCAAGTAATTACTATCTGAAATGTTTCCTTTCAGTTTACTCTGATCAGCCGGTGTCATCAAAATCCCCGCCGACAAGAGATAAAATTTACCCCGAAAGTAAGGCTCAGGCTCGAATCCGAAATCGAAATCGCACCACGCCCTCAATGCAAGATGACACTGAAACAAGTAAGTACATAATCTCTGATCCTTTGAGAACAATCAATCAAATTTTGAACGAAAACTATACAATTGCCTGTATGTAATTATCATAACGTGTTCACGACTTAGCTTGTTTGTGAGCATCGACCCCTGCAGCAAACACAAGTGCATCAAGGATGTGCTTAACCAAGAATCCTTTGTAGCTCAACCACCTCCTGCGATAAGTATAATTGTCGTACATAGAAATATGAGAAGCTGCACCTATCATCAATATCTGCAGCTAAAGGGTTGTGAACATTCTAATGAAATTCATGATAGACAACGCATCATTATCCCCGCGGCATGATGAAAATTTATGGGTTGTGGATGGCATAGATGGCGTTCTTGCATAGCACAGATAATAAGATGAAAAGTGGTCCCTATCAAACTTGTAACCGCTGCTTGTCAAGGGCGTGGATCAGTTCAGATGATTAAACTGAAAAAAGAATCCTGTTCAACTTGTTGTTTAGTCTAGATTTATAGGGCTAACATTTGCATAACAAAAGCCACTGAACCGAAATAATCCGAATGCATAAAACTGTTTTCCTCAGAAAATGGACTGAGCTTGTAGACCGCCTAAGGAGCACTGTTTTTTTTTTTCATCCAATCGTAAACTATCAATTTGTTCTCACCAAGAGCTTCTGAAGCGTTCACTTTCTGTAATCATCACAACATTTTGCTCACAATCGGTGCCCAACGCAAGCAAAGAATCCTTTCGTGACCAACAATTACTTCGTACTTAAGATTGCAAACTAATCGAATTAGCATTCGGAATTAATTGGCTTCAGGTGAAAATATATAACGCGATTTCCAGCGGTACACGATACCTTGATAACTGGATAAACCCGACACTGTCCCCCCACTTTGTCTTCAATTTGCTCTCGAGTCATGGTAATTCGATTCTTTGCCAATCATTACACATTCCGAGTGAGGATATGTATAGTATATCCTTTAAGAGGCTTTCCATCGAGGATTAACAAATGTCTTTTTGTGTTTCTTATCTTGTTTTCTTTTTCCTATTTTACAATGGAAATTGGTGAGAATTTGTACATTGCTATTGTCTATTTATCGTTCCCAATTTGCTAAGAAAGGGCTATCAGATTGGAGTTTGGTTTTTGGATAAACGGAGCAACATCAGTCAAATTTGAAATTATTGCACATGTTAAAAGATTTAAACATAGAAGAAATGTACTATATTTGCTAACGGAAGTGCAGGGCTTCTTTTTAATTGATGCGTTTTGTAATCCAGTGAATGAGGGCAGTAAGAATCAATTTTATTCACGTGTCACCATAGAAAATGAATATTTGCTCCAAATGCAAAAACGCTGAAATTAAATTCTGCTTAGTAATTCATTATTAATTTGTCATTCTATAAACTACAATACCAGTGCAAGAAGTGCGTTAACACCATTGCACTAAACATATAAAGCGAATCTAAAACAAACCGTGATGTAAAACAATGATGTGTGAAACGATTAAAGTAATCAGTTGCAAATTGTATTTTTCTTTTACACTGTTAAGATGAATAATACATCACCGGGTGATGTTATAAACAACTAGATAAAACCGCAAAATTCGATCTTCCAAAGCAACTAGCTCAGAGGACTACATATAAAAGGGGATGAATAACCACAATCGTATGTGATCTCGCATGCGCGGTGCGCTAAAACAAAGCTAAGTCTTCTGAGATGTAGTGATCTGTTCGCGCAGATTTTTATTTTTATTATTTTTTGTCATTCTTTTTCTCCACCTTTATTCTGTTTTTTTGTTTTTTTTTATGATATCCGATGTGATTGCAATGCACCAAAGTGCTTGGAATTCCTTTTTTTTATACATCCGTGATTGCATCAGATCTGCAATTATTTTCTTTTATAAGTTGAACGTTTTTCTTTTTTATTTTACACTTTAAAATTATTCTAACCTTGACCCTAACTGAGAAATTATTGCAAATCATTAAAAGTTCGTTAAATAACACGCGAAGTTGCATTGATTTTTCTTATTGCTACAGAATTGGTGGAATGCACCATTTAAAAAAATAACCATCACTGTATTTGTTATTATAATTAGTATCTACTTTTAAAGATGCGAATTAAAAAATTGTGAAAATTTTATAAAATCTGGCATTAAAGTGTCAAGTAACGCGATGTGCAAAACGGCTGCTTTCATGGTCTCTGGCAAAGGAATTGTTTTGTTGCAAACTCAATCGAGCTGCACTCGAGCAATGTCAAGAGCAACAACAAACACGGACACTTAATAATACCGACATTGCACTTTAAATCACATAATTGCTAGGTACACACCTTTCTGTCTCAGTCAAGATGAAAAATCGCGAATAGTTACCGCATGTGATAAGCATTCGTTTTCTACCCTTCATTAAAAAGTCAACCGCGAATACGTTACATGCACAAATTAGAGCTGGTCCCTGCGCAGATTCGCCGAGGATTGGTAACAACACCAATGATGAAAAAAATCTGAGAAAAAATTGTGTCATGCAATATCACAATTTAATTACAATTTTATTAATATGTTAAAGGAAAGAGAGTAATTGCGGGTAATTTTGAAAGCAATTTTCAAGTGATCTGTGCAGGTCCTGTACTTAGAATCCCTATCCTTGGACAATGCAACGATTATCGGGGTTGACTGTGATCTAGCTCAGATGTGTTATTATTATACTTATCGTGTGGATTGTATGTTTTTTGAGTGAGTTTTTGCTTATTAGATGTGATTTTTGTTATTATCATGTCCATCTGAGTTAATGCAAGGCTCAAGACTGGCCTTGAAGATGAAATACATGGTGAAGGGTGATTATAAAGTGCGTTTATCTAGTTAACAACATTTGCATAATTTTTCCAACTTAAAGTATGTATTATCCAGCGTTGTTTTAGATTTTAAATAACTTGATAAAGTTCTTTATATGCAATAATAAAAAAAAATTAATTCAAAATTTAATATTAGTTAATTAAAATTAATTGGTGCGAATCGGTTTTAATACGAATTTGAATTTTATGTCGTTTTACTTTTCCTTTTTTTAAATTTAACACGTTCGATCCAAATTCCATTGACGTGATGAATTCTACAACATTTTTGTTTTATTTCGTATGTAAAAGTTTAATTTGTTTCCGGTAAATTAATTAATTATTTATGGTAGGTTTATAATACAAGCTATATTTTTGATTACATAACACAATGTATTGCGGCTATCAAAATAAAATCTGTAATGTCTTGGGCTAGTCGAAAGTGCGTTTTATTTATATGTTTTCAACTTGTTTATACACTTTATAATAATTAATTTAAACCAATTGAGAACGCAAATTCGAATAATGTTTTAAGTTTTACTAAAAATGTTATTTTCTGGAAAGACAAATTGTTTTACAAACAAAACCTGATTCAAATAAAAAGAGTTAATTTACTGTTTACTACGAAGGAATTAAAAAAAACATTAATTATGACCAATGAGTGGTGATCTTGTGCTTGAATGCCTTGGAGCTTCTGAGGTCACATTGTCTTTAAACATACTCGTATCTTTATACATTCATCAATCAGCAAATTAAGCTTGCCGCATAACAAAAAAAAAAAAATTTACAGTGTGAATGGGGCTGTATAATGTATATTAACAGAAAAATATCGCAATAATAGATGTAATTCCTTCTAATGACAGTAGTTAACAGCAGGTGCGCAATTGCGGCAAAATAAAAAATTAACAAGATAAACGCGGTAAACGATCAGAAGAAGTTAAATGCCACAAAATTGCGTACTCCCCAACACAAGTTTCGCTATGACACAAATTATTATTAAATTTAAACCGATTTGACATTCAAGAGAGCAAAATAACCGCTGCGTGAATGTCGAACATTCCATGCAAAAAACGCGTCCATTATTCAGTGGCAACAAAGTTCCTCACAATTGGCAACCAAAATAAGCCGGCTACCAGTGCTCACTGTCGACATTAATTGCGGAACGTGGAACTGATAAACTTTAACTACGCACCAACTATGGTTAATAATAGCAGTGTCGTTTTTCGTGTGATTGGGCATGGGCTTTGCTGATTTAGTACTTTTTGCAGTTTCATCACTGGCCGCCAACTGTGCGCGGTTACGCAACGCACCTGCTCCGGTGTGGCGGAGAGGCCGAATTCCGCGCATTTTCAAAGTTCTCGCGAAGGATAGATTTGTATCGGAGGCAGTAAGTCATGACGACCCGGACCCGTTAAGTGGCGGATGACATGCACACCAAACATCTGAGTTGAGGAGCAATAGCATCTGAGCGGTAACAGACCGCAATCTTTGACATTTTGTTGTCGCTCGGTGCTACCCCCAGTTCTTGGTTTTTCTTGTGTAATGAATTTAGCCAAGATTATGATTTTCTCACGTGGAAATTACCTCCAATTGGGCACTTTTTAGCGGTTTTCCAAGGTCTTTCTGTTAAAATGCTTAGAAAAACCTCATTTTAAAACTCACGGCATAAAAGGCAGAATTTATTGTTAAGCAATGAAAAGGCGAAAACGAAAATATCTAAAGAATAAGCATTGCTAAATCCAAGCATGTAAAGAGTGGCACAACACTAAATACTACAATCTTAAAGAAGTTGCTTTTAAAAATCCAACAATAAAATGTAATGAATATTAAGCATAAAATTGATTTTCCGAACATTTAGGTAACCAACGCAAAAAAAGTAACTTACCATGCATAATAAAATGGGTCATTTGTTGTCTGTGTCCTACATTAAAGTTTCATTTCTAGCCACTTTCAGTCCACACAATGATTACAATAAATAATATACTAATCTGAGATACACACACACATATCTACATATACGCATCCATTGTATTGTTACTTCATTTCGTCTATACTAAATAGTGAACACAACAAACAAACTGTTGTTGTATGAAATTTATATAAACTTAATCTTAGATTACGAAGAAAAATCTACCTATTTTTATTGCATTTCTGATTATTGCAATCTAATTGTTGTTGAGAAATTCAAAATGGAACCATTTTTCAGGAACTAATATACTTGACGAACGCAATTTGTAAATTTACTATATACCCACTTAAAGTCTTCAATCAAGGACTTATTTACTTTTGGGGAGAAATATTATTTTAAAAGATATTTTCTTGAATAAACTGTTAACAAAATATTTGATTAATTCTTCATCAGTTCTTCCAAATTTCTGGTGATTTATAATGGTAAATCATTTGTTAAAAATGGCTGAAAAAATACTATAGCATAATCTAAAAAGTGTAAGCGACTTTGTGCATTTTCCAAATGATAACGTTCATCATTTTGATTAACAATATCGCTTACTAAGAAGGCTAAGCTATTTAGAAGTATAATATTAATAAATATCTTCTTCAATCACATGCTGCTGAGTTTATTGTTTACATTTCATAATATTGCTGTTTTAATTAAGCTATTCCGAACATCTAATGTGCAGTCATCAACATCATTATTCATAGAAGATACATCATTTTGCATTTTCAAATTAGCATTGATGTCTCGAAATCTGTGCGATTTGCAATTCATAATAAATTTCACATTGGCGTTTTCTAACAGTAGAAAACTCAGCACGATACAATCAAAACGGTTTACAACACTAAACAACCCCATTACATGAAAATTTTTCATCAATTTTTGCATAAACTTTTTTTCATTTTTCGATTCCTATATACATTTTTATTGCTTTATTATTCGAAGTATAAGATTTATAAAAGGAACAAATCAAAAATGGATAATGTGACAAATCACTATGAACTATTCAAAATTATCAGTTTAGTGAACAAAAAGAAAATTGAAACATGAACACAATAAAAATCATAAATCAATTTTTAAAATCCTCTAATAAAAGGAATTTTCGAACGGCATAAAAAAAACTCATCGAAAATTTATTGTAAACGACTTTCAAGCGCGATTTCTTTCACCTGTTTAATATGTGTAAGATAAGAAGAGTGATAACAAAGTAAAAGGAGGATTAAAGGATACCTTCATAAAAAGCGAAGTATTTTTTAATGATTGGAGCAGAGAAATGAATTTAATCCTATATACAAATTACAGAATCCGTGTTCCAAAAGGAAACTTAATAAATGTTATTAATTTGCATGGAAATTAGTACGATTTACTAATTATGTATCATATTAAAAATTAAATCGAAATCGAAATTGAAATAAAAAAACATAAAAAGGACAACCAACGTTGAGAAAAGTACTTTGCGCGAAATGGACTTAAGTGAGAATGTATGTATGCTGAAAGTAATTTGTTTTTATAAGCATTAAAAGAAGGAAATACCACAACGACAGTAAAAAGAAATAAACAAAATGAAATATTTTTTAAATTAAGTTATTTCAAATGCGTCAAAAAATCATAACAATTTAACAAAAATATAAAAATACTTCAATGACAACTTCCATTGTCCGGAGTCAATGGCCTTGTGGTAGTTTTTGTAAACGCATCTGCTAAACTATTTAAAAAACCCACAATGACCAAGAGTTGTAGTAATACAAGTGGCATTTATGAATAAATAAACATATATGCAGATTCATAACTATGCAAATGTTGTAATTCCGTTATTGGCGAAAATGGAGACTACAAAAAATTTGTTAAATAAAATGAACCTTCAACAATTCATGGATTTCAGTTATTTGAAGAGCTATTGCTAAACGGAATCGCATAAACATATAGCTTACGTTTTCTTAATTTCTTAATGTCTAAAAATAAGTGATATTAAGCTATCATATTTATAGCGTAGTTACGAACACATTCAAAGGGACAATTTTGAGAGGGCTTTTGAAGCTAAATCTCATTAAAACATATTAAAATAAGTAGGTTAAAAAAGTCCATAATAATAAAAAGAAAAATTAAACTCGTATTATAACTAAGTAAACGTACTTACACAAATTTTAAGCGCATGAAAAATTCGCAGTTGATTAACGGAAATTTATCTTGAATAATATTTCATCTTAAAATTATGCGACTTGAAGCATGTGGAAATTGAAAAATGATTGCTTGCCACGCCCTCTACTCTATTCTTCAGAATGCGCAACGCATTTGGCGGCATCTGGGCTCTGGCTAAATAGAACCAAAGCTAATGTCACAGCATGAATCCTTAATTATAATTAAGTACTCTAAATGTTCCATTGACGGCGCGGTAAATGGAGTTGCAGCGGAGGGGATTAACAGCCGCGAGAGCGTGCGCGGTCGGTTCTAAATCCAGGCAGCCAGGTGAGCGCATGCGCAACGAACTCCCGAAAGGCAACCCGAATGAGGACTGTATCCGATTGGGGACAACTCAAAAAAGCGCCTTATTTGCAAAACTTCATAAATTGGAAATAAAATGCAATTATTCAATTCCTTGTGCAATTGATGCATGCAGTTAAACATGCAACTGGAATGCACATGATCGTTTCGTGAATTCAAGGAGACAGACACCGGTGTTGTGCGGCTGTTGCGATAAATGTTGGCTTGTTTTTGAAAATTATGATAATACACTTAGAATGAAATAATTTAATGTCTTTACATTTATTGAGTCTATTAAGCCGATTTGACGTCCAACAAAACGCACTAATAAATCGCCTGATTCAATTTCCTTTCATCACCAATTACTAAATGAATTTATCAAGCGTAATCAACAAATGCATGGGATCGAGGCAGACACGTTTATGCATAATATTTAGCAGATTCACTTTAATAACCTGCAGTAATCTGCAATAATATATAACAAATGGCGTTTTTTGGTTCTTGTTGTTCTTTGTTATATTTATTACAATTTCAGAGAGAGTGCGGTGAACACTTAAATGCGTCATCAAGCGGGAATGTTTATATGCAGTCAGAAATTATTTTTCTAAATAAAATTTTAATTAAGTTTAATAGTTCTACTTGTGTCAATTGAGTTATACGAGGGCTGCACCAGATTAAATCTAGAGTCTTTTGAAGACCGCCATTAACAGCGCAGATGAAAGAGTCGCGAACAGCGAATCACGGGAATGTTATCTGCACCTGTTGCTTTCAAGGTTGCTAATACGGCGAACATGAGACAGTTTTGCGTTATGTCTGACTATACATACTTTATGCAACTGAATGCTGAATGCAGTCCGAAAATATTCCATATATAAATCGTTAGCCAAGTCCAGTACCGTTTATTGCTGTTGTTCGCACTCATTAATGATTTATAAAATGTGAAAAAACATTTAATGAATGAAAAAATAATGTGAATTCTATTTGCAGGACGTAAACGAAATAAAACCTACCAATTAAAGTAAAATTTATTACTTAATCTAGAAATGTATGGCAGACTTAATGACGGTTTTTTACACTTGATTAAAATATGTGAGGATAAATTTTCAGTACCTAATGAATACGATGTGAAAAATCGCCAATATCTTAAAGGCGATAATTACAACAATACGGCTCAATAAACTATTATCATCCACTCCCATCAAATAAATTAAATGCGTTTTTATTCTATTTTTTTAAATCATCAGATATGAGTTTCAACATTTTACTGCACTGTCACTATGAAATCTAAAAGTTTTATATATATAGATTACATATAACTAAAATAAAAACAATATAATTAAATGTATTTAGTACAACAAAAAAATATAATTTTTTCCAGCATCTTCCTGTTTACTAATAGAAGATGTTCGTCGGGATGAAAAATTGAAAGATATTGCTAACACAATAACCAACCTAAGTCAAATATCTAACAATCGATGGTTAACAACGACAACAAGCATTACAACAACAAATAATCAGTCACCACTTGATGACAAGCCGACCAGGGACGAAACCGATTTTAGTCCATCGAAAATAATTAATTTTCGCCCAAAGTCATTACCCTTAGCTTCAAGTACCGCACCCGCCATTGTATCAGCCATAGTCAAAAAAATTCCGCCCGTAGTATCAGAGAGTAAATCTAGTCCACGACTAAGCAGCATCAAGCATGTGACACAACAGAATCAATCCCAGGAGCGAGGAGATCCTGACGGGGGCTGCAATTTGGATGACATTTCATCAAATTACTTGTCTAAAAATTCTGAATTACGTGTCAATCTTCCTGCCGAAGAGTTGCTGAACTCGAAGAAGGGATGGTTGATGAAACAAGATGCCAGATCTGGAGAATGGACGAAGCATTGGTTCACACTGAGAGGTGCTGCACTGTTCTACTACAGGGATCCAGTGTCGGAGGAGAGAGGAGTTTTAGATGGTGTGTTGGACGTTAACAGCATTACGAATGTGTGCGAAGTAACTTCTTCGCGAAGTTATGCCCTGCAGCTGTCGACCTGGGACAACAGAAGGATAACTCTAGCGAGTGTCTCAGCGAATTCGCGCAGCAATTGGATCAATGTGTTGCGAAATGCTGCCGGCATCCAACCAGCACCAGAGTCCAAAGTAATCGACGACCTCAACTCCAGCCTTATCGTCAAGGACAACACTAGTGATGACTTGAAAAGTGAAATTGAAAAAGATTTCATCAAAGCCCAAAGGAATCAAGAGATTATAATTGGTAATTTGAACATACATGAAACGACAGTAGAGAGTCCTGCCATTATAAATACAAAACAAATAACCACCCCAATCACGACACCCAAACATGCGAGCGTATCCTCTGATGAGGAGTACAGGACGGCCTCGGAAGGTGGCAGACGAGACAGCATAGATTGGGGATCTCCACTATCACCATCACCTCCAATCCCATTGGCTCTGTTTCGAGCGAAGGAAAGGATGCGGTCCAGATCCGGATCCAGTCCCAGGCTACACAAAAGGAGTAGATCGTCGCCACCAAGTTCTAGAAGAAGCACCGTGGACAGCGTTGGTTCGGACGAGCTTCCACTAATTCATCCTGTCCAGGAGGAGCTAAATATTGACAAGGAGCTCCAGATTAGACTGGGAGCTGCTGAAAAGGAACGCGACATTTTGCGAGACGAAGCTCGGGAAAGGGAGACAAGAATGTCCGATTTGCTGAGTACCCTGGAGCAAACCGAACTAGAACTCACGGCTAGGATAAGAGAAGTTGAAGAAGCTCGAGATAACCTCTCGCGACAGCTTTCTGAAGCTAATTGCAAAGCGGAACAAATAATGAAGCGGTTAACTTCTGAGATTGAGGAGAGCAATAAGAAGATCAAGGACCTGGAGGATAGACTGTCTCGAGGGATCGAAGAAAATGAAGGTTTGTACAAGAAGCTACGCGAAATCGAAGGGCCCGCCAGCTTCAGCAATTTAAATCGCAGCAAAATGAAGCGAGTAGATTCGTTAAGTGATCTTACAAATCTATCAGACATAGATCCTTACGGTTTGGAGCGAGATATGCTCGCGGACGAATACAATGAGTTGAGGTCTAGGTTTGAAAAAGCAGTCAACGAAATTAAAGCGATGAAAAAAGAATTACGAGAATCCCAAAATCAGTATGATACCTTAGAAATTTCGTACGCTGCTCTCAAGCAGGATTTCGAAAGAAAGGAAAACGAAGATCGGTGTCAACTACAGATGATGGCTGAGAGAATACAGGACCTTACACTAAAGTATACGGGTTCCGAACGTCAAGTTAGAACACTAAAACAAAAGATTTCTAAGTCGGAGAGAAGAAGATCATCATCCCTGAAAGGAAAGGAGCAGGTACTTGTACCGAAAGAATTGGAAGAGAAGGTGAACGAGTTGGAAGCCAAAATAACAGATTTGGAAGGAACACAACAACACAAATCGCAGTCGGACGAACCATGCTCCAAAAAGACACCATCATCATCCTCCTCAAGTTCACGGCGAAGGAGTCTAGAGAATACATCAACTACGGATTCATTGCAGTTCCTGGTGCGACTGAATGAGTTGGAAAAGCGAATCAGCACTGCATCTGCCAGTGGGGAGGCGGGTAAGCTCAAGACTGTGTCTAGTCCAAAGATGTCCGATCACTTAGTGGAAAGACTCAAGTGCCTGGAGGGCGTTCTTGTTTCCAGCAAGGATCGCATAGAGCAGAGTTTGCAACAACTACAGTCCCTGCGATCGACAAGAGCCCGAAGATCAGTTTCACCAATAACCGATCGAAAAGACTCATTCAGATTCGTTGAACGCTGTCTCACGGAAGTAGTTAAGCTAATTAGAGAATCCTGTGAGACTTGCATAGTCGGGGAGTGTGCCACCTCCTCGGGTGTTTTACTGTTACCGGAATCCAATCCAATTAAAATTGCTTTAATGCAGTTGGAAGGCCAGCTTCGAAGCAAATTGGGGGATCTCCTTAAACAACGGCGAGTACTTAGGGAGCGCAATGAGTTAACTTCCAGGAAAGAACTAGAACTCCTTGCAGAAAGAATTGCATTTGAAAGCGTTTGTTTCGGAAAGCTGAGGGATTCTATCTCAAGAGCCGAAGATCCCTCATTACTTGGGGAGAAGCAAACTAGAGCCGAAGTTGCTGAGACCTCACAACTCATGTCAATGTTGAAGGCGAAACTGGGAGGTAAATGCGCATTCAAGCCTTGTGGAGGTGTTGAGATCCTTGCGGGTGTATTGGCGAGACGATTAGTCCTATCATGCTACAAGAAGAACGCTCAAAAGCCCCCAGAAATGACACCTCTCAATCCGAAGATCTTGGAAGAGCTTCTGCGACAGCAAACTGAAGTTAACATAATCTCGAAGAGGTACAAAAACAATGCAATGGAGGCCTTGGCTTCCGGATTAGCTGCCGAAACACTGAGCTACATGAGCTCAACAGACACTGTGCAAGGAGCAGTTCAGGAGGCTTGGCGACAGGCCCAGGAAACCGTTAACACTGAACTCGTGCAATCGGAAATCGCCCACGTAATGATGCGCAGTGCAGAGCGTTTTGAGGCGTCCATTGCGCCGTCGTTCGGATACACTTTAACAATCGAGGAACGCATTACTTTCGAGAATTTTGCGGACTCAGTCCATGACACTCTGCGCAAAGAAATGAGTAATGCTATTAGCCAATTGACCAGGTGCTACGAAGACAGTCTGCAGAAGATGAAGCGAGGCCAATGGAGGTTGCATTTGGAGCAAGAACGGAAGGCCAGTGAAGGCAGACAACTTCTTGCCGAATTTGCTGACATCATTGCCCATAAAGCGCTTGTTGATGCGCGAATAGCAGTGCTCAAAGGTGATCACGTCCCACGCGCAGCATCCCCTGTCGAGAAGTCTGAGTTTAGCATAGCAACGCTGCACAAGTACGAAAACCTCTTCGATGAATTGGCCAATGATCTGCAAATCTGCAATCCAGACGATATCCTGGCAGAGGCTGACTTCAACTTTATGTACAAAAAGTTCACCATTGAGTTTTTGAGTGATAAACCACAATTAAAAGAAGTCTCAGATGCCTTGACGAAACTCGAAAATTCAATTGTCCTTTTGCACAGTACTCTCAGTCCGAATACATCCATTTCCAGTTCATCCTTCACCATTGAGACACTGAAGGACACTTGCATGAAGTGCAGAGAACTGCGCAAACACATAGACGACATGATAGAATGTGCTCAAAAGCTCACCACTCCTTGTGAGCATTGCGAAAAAATGCAAGACAGTCTCTGCAGTTTGACTGCTCGACACGAGACCGAATTGAAAAGCTTGCAGCAAGTGCATGACATGGATCTGACGACCCTCCGAAGACAGCTGGAAAATCACGTTAACTCTATTAAAGCGCTGGAAAATGAGCGCAATTCGCTGCTGGAAGAATTGACTCTACAATCAAATCTGGTCGAAGATCATGAGAGGGAGCTTGAGGCAATCACACGGAAACTGAAATCTAAGGAGGAAGAGTGCCATTTTAGGGAGAACGACAACTTGAATTTAAGTGAAAAATTGGAGGAAAAAGAAAGTAGGGTGAAAGATTTGCAAATGAGCAACGACTGTTTGAGCAGCAAACGAATGCGTCAAGATGAAGAGTACGCGGCGCTGTTACAGGAGCGCGACTACATTCAAGCGGAGTTGAATAAGGAACGGGAAAGATCCAGGAAGCTTGAAAAGCGCCTTGAAATGCTCGAAATCGAGCATTCTAAGCAACTGGAATGCCTTCAGGAGGCTTACAAAGATCAGATTTTATCGCATTGCTCAGATTTCACTGGTGTCGCAGACGAAGAAAGCTTTCGCCAACGATATCAAACAGAGATTGAGCAGCTCAGGGTAAGTGAATGAGACTGATCCAACAAGTAGGGTGAACATGATCTTAAATGGCTAATATTTACTTAGACACTCTGCGAAAAAGGATTAGCTGCAATGGAGTCTTCCCACAGAAGAATCATCAACGGCTTGGAGGAGAAGCACAGGAAGGAGATTGACAGGCTGCTTATAGAAAAGGAGCAAGCTTTAGCCGAAGAAACCCAGGTATTAACAAAAGCATTCAGTGGTTACAATCCTTTTACTTATTGTTTTACTCACAATCAGGCAACCCTGGCGGCGTTAGATGCAATGCGTAAGGCACACCAAAGTGAAGTTCAGAGGGAAGTTGCAAGATTCAAACAGGATTTTCTCAGGCAGTTCCAGAAAGGTGAACAGTCCAATTTCCCGCCAAAAGAGAAAGAGTAAGTATTGCTCGAAAGTAAAAACTCGGTCTGATTTCAAAGGGTGAAATTACAGGGAAGAACTGGATGAACTGCGGCAAGAAATATTGTCGTTCTCCGAAAAGTATTCCATAAAATGTGTGGAGAATGCAGCACTGGAAGAGAGACTGCGAGTAGCCAACCTAAAACTGAAGCAATTCCAACAAATGCAGCAACTGGAATTAAGGTAAGCTCCGATGGTATTGCTGGAACTTCTGTCTTCCAACTTCCGCTTTTAACCCATTGACGAATCATATTTTATTACTTTTTGAAATGTTGTAACTCTGGAGGTTCTTAACCATATTTAATATATTAAAACATAATTTCCGAACTTTTTCAAGTAGTAAATTGTAAAAGAAATATTGTTTTAATTCCAGAAATAAGCAATTCAGAGCACATTTAGCATCCGAGAATCCCTCTGATCTAAATTTTGTGCAAGGACTAACAAAAGATGGCCTGCCCTGTCCTGATAGTGAGGTAAGACGCACTGAGCTATAATTTTCTCCCACCTCTCACCTAATATCAACAAATACAGTATAGTTTTGTGAATAATCGACAGCATGTTCTATTGTTTTAAATTTATTATTTATATATTTATGTTTTTCGTTTTGTTTTTGTTTTTTTTTTTTTTTAACTAAAACCGGATCAAAAATGAATATTGATATTAACGAAAAAAATAAATAACCGAAATAAAAATTTTCACAAAATTTTCGTTATTTATATTTTCTCCTGTGTGTCTTCGCACACCTAACAGCATGAACGCGACGATTTCGTTGTGAACACGGTGTCGTCCAGTGTTGGCTCACCAACACTTGATACTACCGATCATAAAAACCACCATCCCTTGCCTGTGAGTCAAAGCAATTGCAAGAAAGAAATTCATCTCCGAACAGGGTTCAACGAAGGTAATGGAGATTTTTGTTTTTTGCTTCTCTTTAATTATACTTTTTGTTGCTACACTTTTCTCATCTTCCGATGCTATTTTGACTGCATTTAATCTCTTGGCCCTTCGCATTTCTAACAGGAACTTCTATGTTCATTTGCTTCATTTGTTTTTTTTTTACTGTTCTATGTTCATTTTGTGTTGAACTCTTAAGTATTCTTTTTTCCTTCTTGTGAATTTAAACGATACCTGGACAAATGT
The DNA here is from genome assembly GCA_963082835.1 of Leptogaster cylindrica. Lineage (NCBI taxonomy): Eukaryota > Metazoa > Arthropoda > Insecta > Diptera > Asilidae > Leptogaster > Leptogaster cylindrica. The sequence goes on along the minus strand of OY720105.1, from coordinate 2,646,397 downwards.
GTCTTAAAATTTTTCGTCTGCTTTTTGAGCACCTTCATTTACGCATGCCATATTCCAGCAAAGCTAACAAGCTGCAACTACACCTTTTCCATTTCAATACCTCACCATTACCATCTTTGTAATTCGAAAAATGCTCGGCAATTGTTTATCATAAATGTTGTTATTATTAAGAGTTTGTTTGTTGTAGAACATTTGTATTGGATTGGTGATAAAAATAATGTCGAAATTTTGCTAATATTTGAACATTTTCAATTTGAATAGGTGTAAATAACACGGCAATCGAGAATGATGTTACCCAATCACAAATATGTGAATCAACAACAACAGCTGAAATGTTTGCTACTCAATCAAGACCACTGTCTCGCATTCAACAAACGAACTCACCCAAGAAAACTCCTGATACTGCAAATGATGTGCAACGAAAGCAAAACGTGCGATCGTCCAAGTCGGAACCAGTGAATGAACCAAAGACAAAAACATTAACTCCAAAAAATCTTAATATGAAATTAGTAAATTTTAACAGTAGTCAATCTCAACAAAGTAATAAAAAACTGCATTCTAATCGTCTTAGTCGGGATGAGTGCAGCGGGCTTCGAGCCAGCGACAGATACATCGATGCAATGCACTCCAAGCGCAGTGAGATGGCTCAGAGGAGATTAGCAGTTAGCTTAAGTAACCTTAGTGAGTTATTGAACTCCAACAATTCTATGAGCAATAAAACTAAGAAGAATAGTATTAGTGACATCATCATTAACAAAAAACCTATCAATAACAGCCTGACGAACATTAGGAGTGGTGCGAAAGCGAGTAGTGACAAAAGCGATTTAATCGAGAGTGTTACAAACGGTAACAGTTTATGTGTCCAGAGATATAAGACGAATATCGATTGTAAGTTTGACCACAACAATCAGCACGGATCATCCGCACTTGCTAAATCGTGTTCACCCCCTCCCTTAAGTGGAAGGGACGTAGAGCACTACACAACCTCACATTTGAGGAGATTCGAGCTGGAAATTTGATAAAGTCAACAACAAATAAAATTAGCAAGTACAGAAAATTTTAGTGTAAGTGAATAAAACGGCATCATTTTGTAAATTATTTCACTTTCAAAATTTACCACATACGAGTATATATACATATTATTATATATATTTCTCTACTTCTTTTGTGCAAATGTAAAATTAATTGTAGAATATAACTATTTAGTCTTTTGTTTTGTTAACACAAAAATTATTAAAAAAAAATAAATAATTTTAAAAAATGTGCGTTGTTTTTAATTAAACTTGTTGAGCTTGGGAATGGCATTATGTTCCAAATTAAACAGGATAATGACACACAAAAGGGGCGAATGCACTGCATAGTGCATACAAAGGAGTATTGCCCACATCTTTCAAATTTGAGAAACAGAAAGTCTGCCCAATCGTTAGCACATTTCAAAAGGAATTGTAAAATCAAATCTCAACAAAAAAATGCATTGTTAATATTATAAATTGTAAATGTAAACATAAAGTAATATTAATGTAATAATAAATTTGATACAAAATTTTCTGAAAATATCCTTAAACTAAATTAAAAATGGTTTTCATCATTTCAAAAATAATTGATTTTCTTTCGCTTGTCGCTAACGGAAATTTGAATAGCAAAATTATAATACATTTACAGTGACATAAAAATCGTGAACAAAACTGACACATTTTCTATTAAACTGTTCTTGAAATAAATCGACAATAAATAACGGCAGAAAAACAAACATACGTACCACTTCAAGATATGTTCAGGAAACCACAGTGGTATGCACGTTTTTAACCTTGAGGCTAGTGCAATTTAATATCCTTTCAAGACAACTGAAATTTCTCCGTAGGGCACACCAAGCCATTAAATCGATTGAAAATTATCAATTTTCTATGAGGCAGCAAAAATATTGATGTCAATGTTACTTAACATTACCAATAGGACTTATATCAGATTGAAATTTGCCGTACGCCTTGATAAATCTCTTTTTCTCGCCTCGAACCAACTGAGGAACTCAAAGTTGAAAAGTAAATGAAGCCATTTTTCAATTTACTTGTCGAGTCAAGATCAAGGCTGCATCTATTACAAGCAATTGAGACGATACCATTGTTCTTCACAAAATTACACTTCAATGGAGTCTTTGGGAATTTTTGATCAAAAAGTAAATTTAAATTTATTTACTGGCGTGCCAAGATCCGAGGGCAGCAAAATGCACCGTCGCAAAACAGACAAATTGTGCTTTGGAAAGGCGGCGGACGGTCAAAGGATGCTGCGAATCACGCAATCTCTTCATCAGCCTGCCAGAAAGATAAAATTATTGAAGCACGAAAATCCCTAGAGGGCACTTAATTGTGGGTCTCGGTTAGTTTTAAATGCAAAAATAGTAGACAAACCTTTTTTTTGAGAAATTCCCAAGGACGTACAGTTTAGTATTACTAGATTTACTACAAAAAAAAGGAACCCATTTTAGATAATTCTATAGAGAAAACATTGTGTAAAGTAAAGTAGTGCACAAAGAGAAGACGTCGTTTAACGCAAAACAAAACTACTAATATTACTAAACTACGATTAAATGTCGTTTGTTTACAAAAGCATGTACAGATATACCTATTTATTTTAAACTGTTAATGAAGCACACTTTCATTACTTCCGTAATAAATTTCCATAAAATCATATCTAAACCACTACAGCAAAATGTTCACCAGGATAATAAATCTGAAAATACTTTCTAAGTAAATTCAGTTAAACTTTCGCGCCACTCATTATTTTTGTGCAGTTTGCGGTTGCCTTAACCTCGAATTAGCTCCAACTTTGGCGCGTAGTCAACACTGTACTTATCGATTTAATTGATTGTTTATAAATCGTCCAATGCTGAACATCTGCACGCCTTAACCAGTTTTTAACAGTTGGGTGCTTCCTATATCTTCACGACCCCAAAAAATCCAGTCAAGTTAGTGAGGCTGTCTGCAGCCGCGATATAAGTGCGTTCGAAAGGTACGCATATTAAAATGTAAATTTTCTCCTCGAGCACTGTCAATTTCAATCTCCGGGCTCTACGTGAAAACATATACATATAATAAAATAAAATAAGGAGGAAAAAGCAAAACTTTTAAATTTTCGCTAACACAAAATCCCACTTTGACGCCCTACTCTCCACGATCAAGCTGATCTCGTCCGGCGATCTGTCCACCGTGATCCGGTAGATCCTGCTCTAATGGGGACAGAGAGGACTGTGATACGTGAAAAAGTCTCAAATATTATTTTCTAATTTTCTTGTTTTCACTTCCTGAAAAAACAGTCGTGTCTTCTTTCCAGATGTCCTTGGAGCCAAGGCATCGTGCTTGATCCTACTATTGTTGTAACGGCAAGTTAATCATTGTTATTTTATTACCCTTTTCCCTATAGCTAGACAAACCTTAAATACCTACCGTAATCCAGTGAATTCGGTCTGCTTAATCAACTGCGAAATGAAATCTCCTTTATTAACTATTACATTTTTGAAAATAATGCAAAAGTACTTCAGGAACATAAACAACAAAATGTAATGTGATCCTGTAAATAAGAAGATAATTTATTGTTTCGAAGAAACATTAAAAATTGACGGGATAAAGTATGCGACTAAAGTGATCGTAAAAGGAGCTAATAGCTTCAATCATTGCTTGCATCCTGATCCCATTTCAGGACTTTCCAACGGTTGCCATTGAAACGGATGCAAATGATCACCCTTGAGAGCCAGCGGAAATGATACTAAGGGACCATGATGTTTTTTGTTTTAGCTTTACTTCCACAAGTTCGTTTTCAACATGATCATCATCGTTATTAATTACACAATGATTGATCATCTCCGGATTGCACACAAATTTCAAGGATGGGTGTGCGATCCTACAACACTCTACAGTGATGAAACATACGATCAAAATCACCAAGGGTAATTTTCGACATAAATTTGCTGTGACGACCAATTCTATTCCACATGACAGGCTTACATAAAGCATCCACATACCCTTGGAGTCATCCCCAAGCAACTTGCCGAGCAACACTATTTACTACATTGATATAGTTTATATGAACGATTAAATGCAACTGTCGTCGAATGATCACGACATCGTGTACCGAGTGCACTTTACCACAATTTCCCGCAAAACTTCTTCCTCACCCTTTGTTTATTGATACCATCATTGGTGGGTCTTTCGCTGCTCCGAGGCTGATGCAATTGCCCAGGATGCAGCAACGTACTCATCGCTAGTCCTTAGGGTATTCCTCTTCAATTATAATCGCGAATGTCTTCAATTATCTGTATCTCTATTTTCCTGGGACGTCTAGTCATGTTAGCCAGTGCGTATTTAGTATTAACGTATGGAGATCACTTTCAGTTTTATCTCAATCTATCTCTGCTCCGTGCCAGAGCACGCTTAGATCATCAGGATTTAAGAGTGGCCGCAAATCTTAACACGGTGGTCATCAATCTTTGAGTCTGATGGCACTAGAAATGAGAAGTCTTTCATTTTGCTTGCAAGATAATAAATAGAGCGCAAGCAACTTCCATTTTTTCGTTTTATGGTATTTTTTTGTTCCATTGCCACATTATCACCATTTGTCATCTGCGTTGGTCTTCGTTCGCTAATTCAAAGACTGATGTTAACAACTTTATAGTTTTATTTCGATTGAAACTTCGTAAGTGTCTGCACCAAGTCGCACAGCTAATTCAAATTTTATATTGACCACCTATCTAGATAATTTATCACCGTAATGCAATTACTTCTGATAAGAAAAATGCGGCATCTTTTCCAATGCGATGATCCACAACTTTTAAAGTTGCTGACTAGAAACCAAAACTGGCTTAAAATTCAAAATGAATCGATTTCTAGCTTATAATGCTGCAAGTTTGTTGCAAATCTTTCCGATAAACATTTATAATAAGTTCAGGTGAGAAATTTTATAGTGTAATAAAGAAACCTGATTAGTTGCCTCATGCATGTGAATGGGTGCCGAGTGCGCCTCGAGGAGCATTGCAAGCTCGGCAGGTTAGAGGAGGCCTAAAAGGTTTAACTCCTTTTGAAAGTAACAACAGTTTTAGCAAATTTATTTGGAGTCAATTTTAATCGAAAAGCACCACAAATTACTAAATTATGTTCTTATAAATAAAAGGTAATTCGATACAAGGTGATTAGACCAGGGTCCAGGTTATCAAAGTCGGAATAACAATTTGACTTGATAATTTTATCTAATTTTTGCAGTCCTGCAATATATTTATATGGTGCTGACGTATTCTTAAATACCAACTCAAGCCATCCCCCCAAAAAACTTTTACTTTTGCCTCTACCTTTCCACAGCTACTCTTCCTGGCTGACCCCTAAGTGCAAATTCCGCATTCGCTTTGCACAACATCTTGATGTATCATGTCTTACACTTTTTATTTAATTTAAGATCCGATCATCCAACATGAGTTGTGTAAGAAAAAAGCCGCAGACGAGACTGAGGTAAAGATTGAAAGTGAATCTTCTCACGACACAGCAAGTGCTCACCTCTTTGCACAAAATAGCGCATCTCCGCAAAACACGAAAATGCCGCAGAACTCTTATATCTTCCGCGTTCGCGTCGAGCATCAAACAACACTGTCGATGGACACTCGAACTCGACTCACGAAATCGGATGGGGCATGGGTTCGGGGGTCCTGAGAGTGGGAATGAGGTATCCCAACGCAGAAACACAAATGGTGAGCAGTTTTGCAGTGCACCCACATGTTATGTAAAATGGCAGCACTTTTTACAGTGCAGCCGATAGTTTATAATTTTTTGTTTAATAAACATTTTTTGAGGTAAAAGTAAAACTAATCCAGCGACGGAGATTCCCTCTCTCAGCTAAAAACGGGGACCAGACAAACGAACAAACAGACAAGTAGACACTTAGACAGACGGACAAAGTTATAAGTACTCCTTTTAAGCGTTCCAAAATTTGAATAAAGTGAATGTATCCTTTATGTAGCGCATAAATATTAAATCCCACGGAAACAATATTTGATGAGAAAAAGCGAAATCGTCATCCGCCTCGAAACACCATTCCATAAAAATAAATGCATTCCCTCTAAATTTCCCAGATTCACAATGATAGCTTCGTTTACTAAATTACCAAAAAGGGAGTTACCCAAAACATTATTCAAATCATTTTTGCGGCCATTAAACCGACCATCTAAAGACGAACGTTGCACATGTCGAATCAGAACTAGGTTTATAGCAAAATAATTTATGTACATTAATTGGAAATGATTTTCGTGAACACTCTTTGAGCGCATCTGCTGCACCCAATCAAACACTTGAATAAGCCTCCAACTGCAGATGAATTGAAAAAACGTACTGAAATAAAATCAAAGCGACTGATCTGAGCCAAATCAATGGAACCTAAAAAATATTCCCAATGCAAATTTATCTGTGCCCCAGTGCGTGGCGAAGGCCAATGTTAGCCACAAATCACTGGCTTACTGTCTCCGATATTTTTGTGTTTTCATGTCTGATCACTAAACCCCTGCACACTTATCTGATTACGTTTTCCAAAGTTCAAAGCATAATTCCGTCATAAATTATTCCTATTAATTTCCAAGTGCAAATGCGGCCTGATGAACTTGCACGTGTGGATGGCCATCGTCCATCGACTAGCACCGAACAAAAAATCAAATTACATTTTATGCATCTTTTTTTTCCAATATTCCCAAATGGGATAGACTGTAAAATTTTACGACAATCTGCACCGCTGACAAAAGGCCATATGAACTGTGAGATTTTCATAGGATTCACAGCATTAGTGGCCAATGGCCAGTAATCGAAGGGTAATCATTAGAAAACTATCACAATCGGAATGAAATACCAATTTAATTTCAATTTGAAATGCAAATCGGCTCGGTCGAGGGTTAATACATATGCGCGAATTAACTGACGACCATTCACCTCTTATCTGATCGTCTAAAGTAAGTAAGCAAGAGCACTTGAAGTGCTAAACTGAATGAGTGAGTGAATGTAAAAGGAGGAGGAAATAATCTTGCGGAGTCATCCGAGTCGTCCATATCCAGATGTTTGTTTGGCTTGGAAAAAATCAATCAGCTCGGAATGGTCCACAAGTCTCGGTCAACGGATGCTCAGAGTTCCAACACCGTGATATTACGGTGTTAATCTGACTAGGATGGGTGCAGGATCCATCCGAAATCTCCTTCAGAACATTAATTTTGCACTGGAGGATCCACTCGATATAGCGGAGATACTTTGGCGATTTGCCGAACCAAATTCAACAACCAACTGGACGGACGCCAGTCGCCAAGTGGAAGACCATCAAAAAATTTCATGGTCACTTGGGATTTTTCGGGTACATTTCGTGGTTCTTCACTTAATGATCTCTTGAATAAATACGACCCCATCGCAGCATGGAGCCGATGATGGACACTCTTAAAATGTTTGATTTGTTAATCTTTCCGCAGAATATTCTAAAAGAAATAAATCGGGTCGCTTTGTAGCTTTGTTGTGTTTCTTGCTACTGTTCCGATGAACACTTCCCACAGTTTTAGAAACAACAAGAACCAACGCAAATTCTGTTGCGAAAAAGCACTTAAGACTCCATTTAATTGCGGATTATGTGATTAATGGCTTGATTGGCAGTTGGAATATTTGAAAATACCAGGTTTGGACTGCGCTCCAGGCTAAATAGCTAGTATGCTCCGGAACGTGTCACCTTCAGGATGAACTCATCATTCGCAATGGAATTTTCTGGAAGGTTATTCTAACGCCAAATTCGAATGCCAAATTCACCCGAAGCCGAAATTCGTTATCACATATAAAAAATTCTAAAAAGGTAGATTGATAGCTTTTATTTCTTTTCCTATTATTTCATTCAAACAATACGAAAACCTTATCGAGAACAGCATGCATACTATATTTGCAGTTGTTTAGGATATTGTAAAAAATGGCAGGAATACTTAAAGCCAACAATTAACCCAGTCAAAAGTTGTTTGCAAATATACCTACAGAGACTTTGGTGAGTAGCATAAAAGGAAAACAACTTTTTAATTCAGCAAGATTAAATATATTTTTTGAAAGGTACATAAGATATTGGTGTACACACGATCATTGCCAACACTTCAAACTCTCTTCAAGAATTTCTACCATTATAATTAACTCGTCACGGTGTCGACTTTCAATTTCCTAAGATTTCACAGTTTTCGTTTTCCTTTGTTTGGCTCCCACAATGGATTTTCAATATTTGCATTTATTTTGGGAAATTAAGACCAACAGTGAAATTTCGAATTAGCTTCGGTAAACAGAGTTCGTATAAATTCCAATTAAAATGCTCGCCGATTACACATGGATCAGGATAAGCTCGTATTTGATGTCGTTTCCCTGTCCAGAAAGTTCACTGGACTCCGGACACATGTACGATGTGATGTGTTGTGATTGAAAAAAGTGAAATAACCAAAGAAAAAACTCCGAAGGAAATAATCTGGAAAATGAGAATAGAATCCCTCCGCGTTAGTCGAGCATATCCCCACGTAACAAATCCCAATAACCTTTCAGTCCACCTGGGTCGTTTCTAGGCAACTCCGCGCAAGTCCAGTTCGGAGACTAAAAATCTGGAAGATAATTAAATTTTAATGGCCCTTTCGAATCATTTAGCGGAGCATGTTATTATTTGAAATAACCGGTTCCGAACCTTTTAGGGGTCACTGATTTTGATTGTTGTCTCCGATGATTATGCGCATCATCGAAGAGTGCACCGAGTCTGCGCGATCCGGTGGAGATCGGACAGCAGCTAATTCCTGTTGATGATGACTGGATTTTTCGAACAATGTCTGCTTGTATCTAATTAAGGAAATGTTAGATATGATGTGAGCCTTGCACTAAATCGAAACCATTGGAGAAGCTACCCAGAAAACTCTTCCAACAATTGGGAATTAAACTCAATCAAAGGAGCGAAGAAAAAAATATATTTGTAAGTATGTATATTGGAGAATGAAGGACTGACAAGCTGATAAGGGTCGCTGGATGTTATGATCCATAATTTTCAAACCTTTCCCATATCCTTGCACTATAATTCTGAGCTCTCTGATCTCGTTATTAGATTTGATTTATGGTTTTAAAAAATGAGGATACATTTTAGAGGTTTCCATGAAAGTACATACGTGAATTAATTCAAAAGTAATGCATTTGTGTTCAGGCATACAGAGAAAAACTGTGGTAGACATTTTTACCAAAAGTAAAATAACAACAACAACATTCTGCATTCGAAAGATTTAGTCGAAATTGGGTGGTTCCCCGAATATAATATCCACATTTGCATTGATTTGCTGCACGGAGAAGAAATGCTGAAGGATATTTACATTTAATGGCATTTGGGAGGTTTTTAAAGACGTCGAAACACCAATTTCATGTACCTATTCAAAACGTTTTTTATTAGTTGAATTTTTGCTTTTAATGGAGATTTTTTTGGTGTGATTGCGTGGCCACACTACATTGCATTTTCACCTTTTATTTTTGAGGAGCAATAATCCAAATCCAGAAATGCCAATCCCTTTTTAAGTACCCATACATAAAACATATATTTACCATTTGTATTCATCTATATGCCAAAAAATATAATTACCGACATTTTACGAATTCGGTCATTTGATACAAAATGGCGGATAAATTTACAATGTATTTGCTCAATTTGCAAAATTCAGCACTATCTTTTTTATAGGTAGGCTCCTAAATAAAAAGTCAGAGAAACAATTTGTACATATAATTAGGAAATGTTTCTCGATGTTTAGAAAAGCTTAAATTCTTATTTTTATAATGCATTGCTGTACAGTTTTATTATTTTTCTATTTCATGTTTTGAATAAGCACACAAACTCGATAATTCAAAAATTTTTTTAAATTAAATTGGAAATAAATTAAATATACATTATACAATCCAATTTTATCATTATAGAAATTCGATTTTAAAACAATTTTTCAATCCTTGTCTACCAATCAAGTGGTCTACCTATGTCGCTTAATACCTAAGATTTCACTCATTATATATCGCTATGCGGCTTGTGCATGAATAGATCATATAAGATCTATTAAACAATAGCATTCAATTCAGCTCGATCATATTCTTAAAGAAACCAGATCAATATAGGACATAAGTCTATACAAACGACTAACGAGTTGTAAACTGATCTTGTTAGCGATTGTTTGATTTCTATGATTTTCCAGATAGAGATAAATGCGACAGGGATTGACGCGAGTTAATATATGTGATGGAATAAATATTTAGCACAGAGCAGAAGTAACAAACTGTCGGAGATTAGCCTTTAATCAGATTTCTCTCGATCAGTTGAGCATTAAGGTCGTCACAAGCAGTCTTCAATAGTCATTTTGATTGCATCGGATTCGTATAACAATGGAAGTTGATATTAATTACAAATTGTATTCACCCTTCTCTGGGTTCCGTATTTAGTATTTACAAATATCTTCGATAATATTCGCAGCTAAGTATATTTGTAAATTGAGTGCATGCCCAAGAGAACAGACTTGACAAAAATGATGGTGACTATAGCATGACTCATCGCACGAATTGAGGGGAACATCTAGCGGGCGAAGTGTGTACTTACCTGTGTAATTATTTCTTTGCCGTCTTTCAATTACAACCATTTATTATATCATTCATTCAAAGAAAATTAAAACGATTTTAAATACGTTTTTAAGCCCACGTATCAATTGCAATTATTATCTTCTGTTATTAATTTTTGTTTTGTTTTTGCTTATACTTATAGTTTTTTACTTTAGCATCTTTTATTTGCATGTACCTCCTTCGGATAAGAAGCAAGACACTCGACAATCAAATTACCATTTAAATTGCTTCGGAACAATTAAGATGTAGCGACCGTTGGCAAGAGGTTCAGGCCGGTCGCTGATGACTACCGATCGAGCAATCGCTTTCATTAAATATTCATGCAAAGTGCAGAGAATGTTGTCTTAAGACGATGATAAATGCAAATATTGGACCGAGTGCACCTTTAAACGGATGTAGGAAATTGCGCCATCTGGTGCACACTCTTTGTGCATAGAATCCCATTGCGTTTGAATTGTTATGAGGACGACTTAGATAAATATTATTGACGGTTAATACACCTGCGAAATTATGATTTGTAAATTTGGCGAGATTCAGCACAACGAAAATAAATTATATAAACAAACAAACAGACAGCATATGATTTATTTTATCATTTTGATTTGTTCTTGCAAGCAATACAATGCTTTTAAGTGCGAGAGAAGGAGATAGTACAATTGATTAAATTAACCACCAATAGAACCTTACCCAGCTGGTAATCATTTACCCCTTTAATTCAGATTACAATTTAAAATTTCAAATTGACAACGAGAGATAAGAAAATCTTTAGAAAACGTTTAGGAATTTCGAATATGATAATGATTCATATAGTATACAGTATACACTTATTCAAAAAACCCGTAAAAGACAAAATTTTTCTTCTGAAATTTGATAATAAAAATTAGATAACGTAATCATATAAATCTATTACGTTAGACAAATTCACCTCCTTTCAAAAGAATTTTATGAATGAAGTATGGACTGATTATCGTGAGGATACATACCAACTTAAGTTGAGCTTTGGCATTCCTTTTTCCGGCTCTTTTATAATAAAAAGGACAATGACACTATATAAAAGCCATTAAAACATAATACAAGCATTCACTCAACATAATAGGATTAAAAAATGATCCTTCTCGCTGTGTTATAAACAATATACACACCTACTTCAAATTCTACTGCTTTTAAATTAATCCGCATACTACAGATCATCGTCACTGATCTTATGTCCTATTGTCTTCCCTTGCAGAAGGGATGCAGTGCACAGCTGCTGTTGATGGGAATGATAACTATCGCCAGCTGGCCGTAATTCAACGTCCTTTTAAAAGCAAGCAGTCGCGCGAGATATTATGAACGTTCATCATCGTTTAATAGGATTCGTGCGGTTTCGATTTTATCAGCGATCCTCGCGTATCTCAACTGATCAACGTCGCTGCAACCCTGAATTCTGAATATTATGTGCTTCTCAAAATGTACTTTCAAACTTTAATTGCACAGAACCTTGTTGTATCAACAGCATCAAATTCTCGTTCGTCTCATTTTCATGTTCATTGGCAAGTATCACCAATTCATTCGTGGATCGAAACGATCGGATCCCGCGAAACATTGAATGTTCAATATCTGCAAATTGCCCAGTTGGTCGTGATGAAACTGTAGGGTACGACATAAACCACGAAAAATATCACAAGACATATCATAGGGTGACTAAATATGGTTAAATAACCAAATAAGTGTCTGGTCTATTCGCCAAATATGGTTTGCGGGTTCCTTATGGGAAACCCGATGTGCGCGAAACGAGAAAACGTCAAAGGAAAACGCAAAAGCGAACTTCGGAAAAACAGATTCCACAATCGGGATCACCAAGTTTTAGGAAGAAACCACTTCCAACAATCTGAGTAGGCATGCTTGAATATGGATGAGACATGATGAGTGGTTACGGCCAGTTCTGACCGCGCACCGAGCACTTAGGCGTACTACATCAAATGACGAAACCATCTCATCATAGACACAACAGCCGCAGATTCCAGCGTCTGTGAGGAGATCACTGCGGATCCAAGCCTATATTGCGGCTTTGCAATTGATTAAGTCCACTTTTCATTGATCAATACTCACCGTTTTCCGCTACTTTGGATGCCCTTATCCAATGGATGGGTACACGATCCTCTTGGAAAGTAAGACATACTTGAAAATCGAAACACGTTCATAGATTTGTAACAATTTATGGACGAAATGGAAAGACTCGGAACAGGAATGTTTAATTCATGTAACTGATAACCAGAAAGGAAGCCTAATCTGGAGGTGGATCCATATTCATAGAGGTTTCTTCCATGATCATCGATGGCAGCATCTTAGAGGGTTCTTTGTTCAATATTTCTTTAAAGAATTAAGCTAATGGGGCACAGCATAAGATACATTCTTATTCTTGGAAAACAGGCCAACGGAAAAAGTGCACCAAACAATTTAAAAAACTTTTAATAATAACTGGTTACTCAAGCCCTGAGACTGTTTGTCGATTGTGATTTTTGTTACATTTTAGTACATGTTTTTACCTTATACGATCTCCTTTTATGTATTGAATTTTGAATTGTTTAAAAATCACAGGGAAATGCAATACTTTGTAATCTTCACTCTTCACGTAGGTAACTGTATTGAAAAGAATGAAAGTGTTACTATCATTAATTAAACAAGAAAAACAAATTCACTATTCTCTTACTGCAGTTTATAACCGGGTTAGATTTGAAGATAAAAGTTATAATTGATGTATTTTTCCCGGTTCAAAACACTTACAGATTTTTTATTTTACAAATAATAAGTTTCAAATATGTATTTAGCAAAATTACATTTATAAAATAATGAACTGTAGAATCATCAACATTAAAAAAGTATTATACTCGTATGTATTCGCAAAATCACATTCGCTTGCAGATCAAATAATTTCCTTCATTTATCTGCAATAAAGTGAAATTGATAATTTTTCATTATTTGTAATGCTTGAAACAATTACTCGAAGTTTTTCATGAAGTGGTTCTACAGCATCCAGTGGGGTCGTTGGGACCTTAAAGTACACCTCGAAAACAATGAAACTTGGCGCAAGATAATTTGGTCCACATCGCCTTCAAGCAACTCTTTCTCGAGCTCGGGCATCTTCGGCGGTCCAGTGCACTTGGTGGGTGCTCTTCATATTTTAATTTGACATTTATATCCACATTATCACTTTGGAGATCAGCTAAGAGTCGGCGGAGCAAGTGTTTCGCAAGGAACACAAACGGCTCCGTGGGGCGCATTTTATGTGCGTTCTGGATCACAAACTTTCTTAAGTGTTGTGTAAGAAGCAATGCCTACGCACATTGGCTCGAATAAAAACGGTAGTTGCAACGGGGGGAAGACCTCAAATCGGATCGTAAATTATTTCCATAGTTTCTGGGTTTTCTTAATCCTTTGAATCATAAATGTGGTGATTTTTACCATTAAACTGCCGGAAGATTTGAACTTTATGAATTTTAGATTTGTTGGTAAAATTAAATTCTTTTGTGGTATTTTAACGCCAGAATGTAAGTACACCAAAACTGACATTTAGGTAGAGGTACATTAAAATGAAATTGCGAAAATATCGTTTAAATTGATTAAACAATTACGTACTAAACAATGCTTCCGTGTTCACCTAAGATTAACTCTTCTTCATGTTTAATTATCTCCTCCTTATCTTATGGAAATTCCATGAGTTATTAATCTGCCTAATTGCAGCTCTTATTTGATAAATAACACGAAGATGAGGCGCTGAGGTTTCTTTTCAAATTACTGCATGCATATTCGCAAAATTATACAAAATATGTAATACAACTTCATCATAATGGATGAACATGGCAGGTTAACGCAAAGGTAAGGGACTACGGCATCCTCCTCAGGATAATTGCTTATCGAAAGGGAAAACCCATATCGTGATTCATATTCCTCGCATCCCATCGTTCTGCAATGTATTATTTTATTTTTGTCTTGTATTCATCAGAAATCCACATTTCTCACCACAAACGAACATCAAAGGAATAAGATTGGACTTCAACCCGGAAGTGGAAAATTATTGATCAAAAAGAACTCGTGTTGCAGGAATCGCTGTCGCAAAGCAGATCCAATTTGGACCACCACCCCGCACCGTAGTAGTCTCATTATGAGAAAAGGCAATGATGGGCTCTTATTACCAGAGCATTATGTCCGTCACTTAAAAAAGATCTTGCAATTCATTGAAATGAGACACTTTTAATTCTTCTAAGAACCAGAACAAACTTAATAAACTCTTGCAAAAATATTTGTATCAAAAAAAATAGAATAGGACTTGTTTCAAATATAGGCAATTTTTAAAATTTTCACAAACGATTTCTTTTTCTTTTTGTTCTTTTTTGTAAGAAAACAGCTGAATAGATATCATAAAAAATTCTTCTATACTTATTATTTTAATATGGAAAATAACCATCTCGATAAAAAATGCTTCTTTTTTCGATGTCCTTATTGAAGAATCATTCATGAAAATTACGAACTACTGGCAATTATTTAAAAATAGTACAATAAACAACCGCAATTAATTTAAAACTGGTCGGAAGCAATTTCTCCAGGAGTTATTTATTTCAATTTGCACTAAAAATATCCGCGGGAATTTATGCCCTTCACCGAGCTCATAAACTTTAATTGCCAACCTCCTCTTGATTAAAGCTCAGAAAGTAGCCGTCCATTGAATTTAGGAAGCAGGTAAATTGCACGGAAACTACGACTCTAACTGTAACTGGGATGCAACAACACACAGAGGCCACTTTAATGTTCTGCATCTCTGATTTCAATAAAGAGTTTTTCCCATTGATAACGTATTTTTTTTTTTTTTTTGTTAAATTTTTCAAGATGCAACCATTGCTACGGTAGACAGCATTTTCGCTATTAAACGCACTTTCTTACTTACGTTTTACAAACCGCAAAGAAGTCATTCAGTGGGGACTGCATGGTCCATTGGGTGCAGCTCATTCTTCTCAGTGCGCATCATCAATTGATTGTAAATGTTGCAAAATTATTGCTATTGAGGCCCCCTGGAAGATGGACACCTGCAGCTCGAATTCCGCAGCTCTCAATAGAATCACTTCCGTATTCAAGTTGTGATTGATTTATTTTATATTTTTTCCTGGGAAAAGAAACGTGCGTTATTCTAATTATTTTTACGCGGACTTATTGCATCGCGGTTTCACGGATGCCAGTGGTCATGGTTTTCCATGGATTGTCAATTGTCATTCTGGGAAAATTATTCCTTATTTCAATACAGTAGTACATAATTTTCTTAATAATAATTTGTGATCGGAATAATTGTAGAGATAAAAGAAATGATGTTATATGGAGTTCTTGTTTTACGAAATAAACATATTTTGAGTATAAACCTTGGCTGCCTTGAATTTTAATTCGCCATTCTTAATAATAGAAACCACAATTCTGTATGTTATTCCCCATACCTAGAATTGAACAGCTTCATTCTACAGGGGACGGGGAAGGATGGATCTGTATGTAGATCTCGTGCACCTCAGAATAATGAGACACACAAATTGTCGTTGATCCTCGACCAGCATCAATCTCTGCCAATTATTTACAAAAGGATAGAAATCTGGCATGGACACATGATAATCGCTTTCAAACGCTCTCAATGGCGGCCCACGGAGCAAATTTTACGACATTGCAGCAGCAACTGCCGCTTCTGCTGCACTCCTAGATTAGTCAGCACTATATGTTGCCTAAAAGTATATTTGCTCCCCACCACCCCCGGCCAGGACCATGCTCGGCGTCTATATCTATCGCATAAAATGATAAGTTTATGGCGTGACATGTGCGCGCGAATGCACTTGTGACAAGAAAGTGTATCTTGGCGTGTGCACGGTGTTCGCTTATCTGACAGCAGATAGGTAGGTTAAGCTAGATGTACTTGCGCACAGCACACTCGGTAAAAATCAAAAAATGTGACGCACCGCACTATTTTGCCGGCGAGGACGTTGCCCTGGCTGGTGGTATGTTTACGCACGAATACTCGCCCCGGAGTGGGTAGGTATTAAAAAGCGTGTTATTGCACTCTCTTTGAACTAATTGCATTGCACGTATGTACAATGTACATTGACGGGACTGTGCAGCAATTATGAAAACGGAAACCTGCTGCCAGATCCAACAAGCATGTGGTTCACGTATAAAAAAGAGTTTAATTAAAATTTCGAAAGCTTTTCATCGTTTAATTGTCAGTTGATTTAGAACTGCGTTATGAAGAGACGCAGATACGGAGTGCATGTTGAGCCCATTGCGCACACACACTGCAATTTAGGCGGTGAAATCTCTGATTGGATGCAATGAGTTTGCCCTAGTTGCTGCTACTTGCTGCTGCTGTTGCTGTTGTAATTATTGATTCAGCTGACCAACTAGATCATGAAAATCACGTTCGGATGAATTAATGGCGGCAGCAGTAAATTAAATTCATTTTGACTACATCTTAATGTAGTCGCAATGCATCCTGGTATATTGTCGGTGAAGTGTTTAATTGAGCGAAAACTGGCTGGTAAGAGGAAAAAGTGATCAGACGCTAAGATTAAATACTTCCACTAAATGAGGAACTGTTTGATATAATTAAACTAGCGAAAAAGTGTATGCACCTTACCATCCGTAAAAGGTATTTCTTATGGCAATGAACATGCACTGCACTTCCGTGAGGAAGACACGAATCTGGTGCAGTTTACTTATCTGTACTGTACTTCGCCTTTGTTTCGATATTTGCTCGCTCCAATTCCGCCTTCACCATAAAAATAATACGAGTAGCAATTACTTTGAATTGAAATTCTCTCAAATCGATTACATTCTAAACAGAAAATCATTTAAACTTTTATTGTCTGA
The DNA here is from genome assembly GCA_963082835.1 of Leptogaster cylindrica. NCBI lineage: Eukaryota > Metazoa > Arthropoda > Insecta > Diptera > Asilidae > Leptogaster > Leptogaster cylindrica. The sequence continues at coordinate 2,628,872 of OY720105.1, read as the reverse complement.
GTTGAGTATCTATTGGGAATTCCGAAAATCTAGGTGAAGCAGACATTTCATTGGTTGCAGCTTGTTCTCAATTTTATTAATACCAGAGTTTTTTCCACCTGTAATTATGAAATCAATGCAGTGCTCTCCTTTCCGAAATAAATCACGGAATTCCAGCTTATTGTTCGTCTCGCGTTTTGTCAATATTTGTTATAGCAACAGCAATCTGTTCAATGGCTTCTAATTAATATGTATTCCCCAAATTCATTCGTCATTGATGGTTTGAACGATGCACCGCTGGGAATGCCTTCATTTGAATTCCTAACTCTTATATCTGAATGATCCCTCCTAATTTTTCAGTCATAAGGTGAATAATGCTTAAAAACAAAGGGCAAAAGGTTAAGCTCTCGCATAGAACCCTGTTGAGATCAATTTTATCTCCATTTTTACCATACCAAATTGATGAAAAAGAATTTTTTTTAAATATAGTAAATTACTCCATTTTGCCTGAAATAAGTTCAAAAAGTAAATTTCTTCTCATGATACAGATCGCAATTAACCGCTTCCTTCTCTAGGTGTTGGAAATTTGCAATTACTAGAATTTTAAAATAAAACTCATTACACCTCGCGGACACGTGCTTAAGATTCTATCAGTCATCCTTAGTATGATCAGTGCTTTTAGTGAACTGAATGTTATTAACAGTTTTCGAATTATCCCAATAACTACTTAATCAAGCTGAACATAGTTCGGGCTTTGTCTGGAGTTACTGAACAAAAAGTGATGATCGATCATCGCACTTATGCTTCACTTCTTCACTTAGGTTACAATGGTTTTTTAATTTTTTTTTCCTGACGAAGATTGATATCGTGTTTCACCTCAAAGTCTCTCTAAATGGATAGAACTTTCGAACGTTTTCGTCCTCACACTATATTCTGAGCGTGTGGAGGAGGGAATGGATCGAAGGAACTATTAATCAAGATGAATTGCACACAATTCATGGGATACTTCCTTATGGTAGTTAATTACTAGGAAATCTTCTGCGAAAATGCATTTCTAAGGCGCAACAGTTTCGATATGAACAATTTTAGATAGAAATACAGCATCCAATAACAGTCAAAAGAACAACATTGTGCGCTGCAGTTAGGTAGATTTTGTTCTTTTTTAAATTAAAATTAATTAATTACATCACATAAACCTATTTATTGTGGAAATGCTATAATTCCAAAATAATATCTTAAAAAGTTCAATTATTCGTTATAAAAAAGTCATTTAAAAGGAGGTAGCAACTTTAGTAGTAATAGTAGTGAAGTTACTACATTCCTATTTGTTTCTTTTCCAAGCGATTTGAATCAAATTTTGAATAAAAGTTCTTCGATAAAAGTTATTGAAATGGATTTTGGAAATTTTTTTTCCAGCTGAAAATTTCACTTTTGAGGGATTTTTGGTTTTTTTAACTATAAGTAGAATCTCCTTTCAAAGTTTTAAGAAAACAAATCAGAAGTTTTAATTTTAAATTAATATAGGTATATTCATGTATATTTTACCATACAAGTAATTGTTAAATATATTTTACTTTGAAGTTTCACATCGTGAGCGAAAAAGCAAATACATAATTAAACTCAAAGTACTTATTTTTAAAAATACTATTATATGACTAAAATGCAGAATTCAAGACGCCTTAAAAACTTACATACTCGAGTCTCATTGCAGGTACCTGTTTTTTGGTATAGATTAAATGGGAACAACTTAGCAGAATCGGATCGGAAATTAAAAAACAAACGACGCCAAAATGTCATTATCACTTCTTCGAAGGATATAATCACTTGAACCGCATTGCTTATAATTAAATTAAAGAAAAAAGAACACAGGGGTGTCTGGCTTGCAGGCTGCAGCCTACTACAGAAAATTTTTATTATTCTGAAGGGGTAAGGCACACTGGGTGGCCATCAGCTACCAGGACTAATTAGGAAGAACCCATGTTAACAACACTAGGATTAGGAACATAGGCGGTATATCGATGCCCTACAACCTTGTAGATTTTTTAAAAAGTAGTAATCGTACCATGGTAAATTACTGACTTTTTGACGAATTCCATTAAAAATAAAGCATCAAAAGGTTTTTGTATCAACATTTCTAGAGCAAGCTAAGAAGTTAGAATGAATGTGATTTTTATGCTTAAAACTGTGTTAATACATATGTTAATGAGCTATTGTTAAAAATCTGAACTCTCATCGGTACAAAGTAATAGCCCTATAAAAAGTGTTTGTGCACAGGAAAATACCTCTGTTCATACTTGTTCGATACGGTGTAAGTTTCGCAATCGGAACAACACTTGTTACTCGCTCCGTTACATTCTCCATTCTACTCAGGAATTTTCCGTAATCCACCTGGAGGAAACTCGAAAGTACTTTTATCTGGAAGCATATCCAAATGAGCTTCAAAATAATTCGCGTCGAGCTAATGAACCGCCATGCACTTGCCAAAGGAACTGGAAACGACACTTTAAAAATCCCGTTAACCAATTATCTAAGCAAATTTTCCACACAATTGCACAAGAACAGAAAGCTTATGTTGCTGTTGGATGGCATTTATCACTTCTGTCTTGCTATGATTGCAATCCCTAATAGTGCCGAAGAGGAATTCGTCAATTAATGTAAGGAGCCCGTGCAGTGGTTGGTCAAACGTTATCCACAAAATGTGAGGCTACCTGCAGACCGCTACATTACACTTCCCTGTGCATATGCAGTGACTCAAATGCCGGAATATGCTGGTCAGTGATATCTTCATTCTAAGTCAAAATGCAGCCGAAGATCGCGTCTGACTAAAGTCAATGACAATTGAAATATCAATTCAGACAATTTTATAAACTTTCTAAAAGCCAGAAGGGAGTTGATAGCGTCCCAAATAAAGACTGTTGACGTGCTGGAAAATACAATCGAGAGTTAAAGTTAATTTGCCTTTCTGCAAGATATTGCATTCCATAAATTATTTATGAACCTTAGCCGAGCTCTGTCATCTTGCTCAGACCAAAACTAGTCCCGATCAGACATTGCCCGCACTTAGTGTCTACAATTTACTTATTAATTTCCGCTTTGCTCCGAGGCCTCAACCCGATCAAGTTTATCTCGTCTGATCCTTCAGAAAACAATAAATTCAACAATTTCCGTTTTCAAATGAAATAATTGCAAAATTATTTGGTAATTTGTGACTTTTTCAATTTCTATTGGAAATTATGCTTTTCGTGATTGCATTGAAATCAGACTTATGTTTTTTATCGTTTTCAGGGAAATCTTTCTATTGAAATGAAAGTGAATTTTTGCAGGTGATTTTAATGATTACATTTCAAAGTTTATATATTGTATATGCTTTTTGAAAACGATTATTGGGAAAAGCTAATTACATTTTTTGTCTTGCAGCGTTTAATCTGCCGCGTCAATATGGAAATCAATAATTACTTACTTTCCTGCAACAGTTTATGCGCCTCAAGCCACAGGTGCACTTCGATAAACATGTCACTTTGGGCAATAAAATCGGCAACACACAGCTCATCTGACACAATTGAATTGATTAACGAAAATTAAAATCAATTTTGAGGTTTCCAAAGGTCCTCCCTAGCCCTGCCCTTCCACATTTATAAATCTCCATTTCACCATAATTCAGAGTATGAAATCCAAAATAATTGCTGACCACTTTCATGGAAATTCATCATTTCAACCCGGCGCAATTTTAATTAGCTGCGCGCTCATTTAGCTTCCTTAGCAGATCGCTTTTCATGAAATCAGGTTCACACTGCACATCCGGTGGATGCAGCAGCCGTGCAGAAGCCAGCAAATCAAGGAGCAGCAGCGAGTGCCTTTCACAAGCGGAATTAGTGGATGCAGGTTGGCAAAGTACAAAAGTGAGAATCAGGGTATCACAAATGCAGTTCATTTCGCCAATTGGATTTTCTTTACCGTTAATAGCTGCAATTTATCATTGAATTTTTTAATGTAACAATTGCAAAAAGCTAATTAGTCTCAGTAGTCAGTGTGCCGATCGCGTTTTCAGCTCGAACCGCACCGGGTGGCGCGGCGCGGCGGGCGCAACAAAGATGAACTGCATCCTTACTGCGCTTTACGTTTGTGCACTTGCATTCGTTTCGTTTGTTTGTTGTTGTTTGTTTTTTGTCACTACTTTTTTGTATATTTGTAACGACGGCACGGACTCAAAGGACTGCGTGCTGCACTGGCTGTGACACGCGGCAGCAGTATACGGTGCCCTCTGCCAGATGCACCATCGTACAGGTAGATTCACGGGACAATGATTATAGCAAGAAACATTTTTTAATTAAAAGGTGAAAAAATATCACACTTCACCAGCGAAACGACTCGCCTGTGGTTTTTGGAATCGCGTAATGGCTGGAATGTTTTTTAAATCTTTTATTATCAATGAAATTAAATTAATTAATGGAACATGAAAGAGAAAAACGAATACTGAAATGATTTATTACCTGATTATTTAGTTTACTACATCGTTTTTAATTAATTTATATTTCAAATTGAAAGAAACGATTAATCAAAAACCAACTAAAGTTTCAGTAGTTTTTGCTGTACCTACATAATTCAGAAACTTTAATACACAAGTTTTATTATTAAATATATTATATATAATGTTGTGCTTGTTATGGAAAATATGAATTAAAAAACTTATTAAGAGTAGATACTTCAGTGAGATCTGAGATGTAACAATTTTGTACAAATTGGAGGAGATAAATACTGTCTTTTTGTTAATAATAATAAAGACATTATAATTACTTTATTGATGTTGTGCAGGTGCTTTTTATTTATTTAAAACAATACTAATTTATTGCTGTCAGTCAGTGGAAATTTAGTTTAGCTCTAGTAGGAGCAACTTGCTTTACACAAGACAACTAAAATGTAAAACTTCTTCGCAATTTCTCATTGAATACTGAAATAATTAATAATGTTCGCACCCTTATGGAGTTATTGTTTTCTTCTGTTTTCAATTTCGTGTTGGTTCAGGTCGGCTGATCACAATTTTTTGCTTTGCCAAGCGGAAAATTAGCTCCGGATTGCATCGGTCCTTTCGCAAAGATAAAAGATCCTCCACTCAAATTACCCTGCCTAGAATGAGCGACAAATTGGGCTAATGAAGGAGGTAGCTCTGGTACTTACCACCTCCAATCAAATCAAAACAGTTTACCTCATCTGCACGCAGCTTTATCTGATGGAAATCCCTAGACTCTCGAGCAAATGTTATGAGGGCAATCAGCTCCGGATGCTGTTCAATGACACCTGAACACTCGCTGTTGCAATGTTGCAGAGTCCCCGCACCATGCCGCGCCAATTTGCAGATTTTCGGTTTTACTTTCATAAAGCAATCTGGAAACGCAAATAGCAATCGACCTCATCGATTTATCGAGCAGGGGAAAAGTGAGAAAAAGTGGACATTGCTGGCAATAGTAGCGGCGAGTGCGGCCAGTGCGCGGCCACGCAATGAGTCAGCGCAATTGAGGTAAATAGACGGATGTCGTTTAAGGCTGTGGCCACTGCAGCCAGCAAGTGTCCAAAGAGTCCGGGGCAGAGGCAGAGGTGAGCGAGTTAAGAGTGCAATAACTTTCTACTATCAATTCCCAACCCGGGGTAACGAGTTTTCCTTTCAAACACTCCACCGCGAATGACGGCCCGAGTTGAAGCTCTCATTACCTTCAGATGAGCCTCTAATTACCGGGGACCAGCTGATTTAGTATGCATACCTTGCTTAGCATTAGAAGATCTTTAGTACCATAATCATATTCCGACATCTGCCCATCCTTCTCTACGAATGTTGACATTTGATTAATTCATGCAGTTGATGAATAATCTATAAATAATACCAGAATAACGTCTGACATTAACAGATGCATATCGAGAAGAAGTTTGTTATCCCTACTTTAATATCAAAATAGCAAACTTTTACTTAAACAACTCGCTAAGGACTATTCTAATTAACACTTTCCTCTACATTATGATTTACATTATATTCAACTTGATAAACATGTGTCGTAAATGCATTTCAATTCTGAACATATTTCGCGCAATGTTTCAACTGGAATTTAATTATGCACAAGATTGTGGAATATTCCCCATTAAAAGTACACGTTATAAATCTAAAACGCTGCAATGTCTTTACACATGGGTTTATTATTACTGACTGAATACAATAACATTGGTAATCCTCCCAAGCAGCATTTATTTTATTTTATAAAAAAAAATTTCTTTTTTAAAAAAAAAATTTAATTTTTTCCATCCCCAACCCCAAACATACCCCCCCCCCCCTCATCCCATGAATCATTGATGTCACTATAAGCTCCATAGGGATTACTCTAATTTATGCAGAAAACTTTATATAATTATATAAATAATTTATATATAATTTTTTCAATATTTCAACCCCCTCCCCCGCCCAACCCCTTGGAGCGATTTAGGTCTTTAACGAACTTACAGCCAGTAGGTAGATTTTTCTTCGAAACTGCGTGAAAATACAGTAAGTTACAGTTGCATCTTGCATTAATTAATAATAAACTATTGATACGAATACATGCACAGACATTACTCTAAGATTAGGAGAGTAAGCCGCAGAGGGAGGTGGAGCAGGCCTTGTTCCCTAACTTGCGTCATGGCTATGGCAAAAAAGGAAAAGGGTGTGTTACTCCGGAACTAGCAAAAAGTAAAATTTTTCTTCTAGCATTCTTGAGTAATTGATTTAGTTTGTCTTTTCTTTCTTTTGTGACAGGTTGTCAGTTGCATTTTTATTTGCAATTAAGACGATTAAGAGGTGCAATTTTTCCAAGAACAAAAACAATCATTAAATCACATTGATACAGGTAGATATAATAAAATGTCTCTGGGTATAAATATATTAAAGGACGGACAGTAAAACACAAATCATTAATACTTTGTCGAGCAAAATCTATCATCCGGCTCTATTCGTATCATTAGCGTCGGTCCGCAGCGTAGTCATCAATCCTGATAAGAAATGAAAATGAAATCCAATTCAAAACATTGCGATAGTACAACACGTCCAGTTTGCTCTACATCGTAGATCTGCCAGGCACTTGTTACATTAGAAAACAAAGGTAGAACGAGGGACACGTTAAACAGATCCTTGCTCGGTCCGGTGCAACGACTTCATAACACCTCATCTGATTGCACGCCCCACAGATACTCCTATATGCATGCATCTCGGTACACCATTTTTCTTCCTAGCAATTGCGTTATACTCCTGTTACCTAGAATCGAAGGTGAATTTAAATTTTGATTAATGGTGGCTAACCAAACGTGTATGGGCAGGCAGAGCACTTGGACGGTCCACTTCCATCTATTATCTACCATGGACATGAGAGCAAGTTTCACTTTTAATCCTTTCATGTGCAAGTGAGAGACATCTTCAAGGATATTTGGGGTGTAAATCATGAGACCATTTTTCTTCCAAATGAAGATTTATATCCGGTCAGTTAAAACCGATAAAAATTGCACTTTTACTGGATGCTTTTTTGCTATTCGAGATTTTCACGTTTGCACATTGATTTATGATCGAATTCACGTTTTATGGCTCAAGTCCCAATAATGTGGCTGGAGAGACCTAAACAAACTCACATCGATCTTGTTGAGTTGCGAAGGAATCGATAAATTGTAACTTCGTGTAATTTTACTGTTGAAGTTAATAATTTTTATGATTAATTTACGAGATGGATATTATGGAAATGTTATAATTTGCAATTCAAGCCAATTCGTCCCACCGTTGCGAATCTGGTGCATTCCTTGATCATCAGGTCTTATTTATGGACTTATGTCGTATCATAATGTTGAGATAAGAAAAGGAGTCCCTGCATTTCTAGTCGTGCATTTAATATAAATACTGTAGCGCATATAGGGGTAATTACAGTGGCAGGTTTAACGCAAATGTCAGGGAGAGTATCATGTTACATTTTAAAGCGCATTCACTAGCACTGACCATGAGAAAGCACACATGGAAAGTCCAAACCTTAATCACCCAGAACAGAACATTGCGGCTTAGTGTTTTCTAATTTATAGGCCCTCTAAATTATGCGCATTGGTTGTCGCGTTTGTTGCGATCCTCGTACGCAACATTGTACAATCTGCTACTGCTTGTAATGCCCTCAAAACCGTACTGTCCACCTGATCTTATCGCCACGTGATTCATAGTTTAGTAGAGGAAGTCACAAATAAATTATTCACTGGCGAGCTTTTAAATGTCCACCAGTAAAGTAATCACACGAATCGCGATATGTTTAATAGCCCGAAGTGTTTTAGTCGAGAGCTAGCAAAAAATTAAAGAAATAATTGGTGCAGATGATGACAGGATTTTGTATATAATTTTTCATCACAGAAGGACATTGCACCTTATTCGGAAATGATGAGAATGTCGCCGTTGTATTAATTAACTTGATGAAATACATTTCAGAATCTAATGTATTTTATTACAGTACACCAGTGGTTTCATCAACGAGGAGCTCCTAAAAATATTCAAAACATAAATAAACAAGTACATAGTTTTTAAAACTATAATTCATTCAATGCAAATGAAACATTCGTTGTCAATGCTTTACACGTTGCCGCAAATGTCGGTTATAAGGCGTCAAATTAATATAAATTCTTTCTATATTACATTTTCTGAATAACTGTTTATGAAATGCAATTTATCGTGATAATTACAAACAATTAGAGTCCAGACATTACAGAAAAAATTAGGTATATCATTTAAACATTTGACAATTATTATATAATAGAAATTAATTCGTTTTATTGTCATAAAATCATTTTCGCCACTTTATTACAATTTTGAAGCTATAAAGCACTAACGTTTCTTATCTTGAATCTGATCTTTAAATATTCGTTCACTTTGATTTTTTTTTAAATTAAGCATTTAAATTTCTATTCCTAGGATTCAAATAAACTTACCTAATTTTTAATTCTCCTATAAAAAAAAAACCAGACATATATCTGCAACATACACAAACAGAAATAATATGTTATAGCAATCATTAACGCATCAAACCTTTAGTACCTCCATAAATTCTTTGGCATTCGGGCAAAATAAAGGTCACTGTCCGATGCTGACTCGAGTGATAATAAAATTAATCAAAGCACGCAAGAAACATGATTCTTAATTTCGCCATAATAAAATTAAACATTTCCTTCCACCACGATTATCTTTGGTGCGTGAAAAATTCATTTTGATATGTTACAAAGATTAAGAAAATGTATTTTTAATGGATTTCCTAAATTTATTTTGGCAATGAATTGCCCTTGAGTATATTTTATTATGATTAATTAATTTAACCCTTTATTCTGCAGGACACATTAGGCGCTCCCATATTATTTTCGTTACCAGAACCAATATCCTTATCTGTTATGCTTTTTTTCGTAAATCGGCATGAGCCTACGTAAGGATTTTGATTTATTCCGTCTTCTGCTCGAATATGCTCACGGATTCGCTGATAATAACATGACGGACAGGAGAACAAGCGGAACCACTTAAAGCTGCACAAAAACCATCCGTGCACGACAATCAGCGAATTTAGTAGGGGCCCGTCTATCAGGAAGGGAATTTTTTTGCAATCACACTTTTTCGAATTTGCTCAACAGTTATAAGAATGCGATGCCCAAAAGGAGCAAAACCCAAAACAACACAAAACCACGAATGGCCTGGCCCGTTTATTTAAGGCGATTCGGCCAGATAAAGTCAAACATGAAAATGCATTGTAAAAACCCGGAACAAAATTTGTAATAATGTTTTGGGCAAAATTCGACGACAGGTTGCACATTTTTAATGTTGAAAAAATGGTCATTTGTGCACAAATTGCCACAAAAGCAAACATGCGTCTTTGCATGGAGAGAATGTCAAATTAATCCTTTCGATTCGCGAATGTCACGAGGTGGACAGGGACACATGGGTATTTTGAATTGTGGATCTCCTTGGAACCAATCATTATTACTTGCCTTCGTCGAGTGGTCGGACAATCCTTTGCATGACGATATCCCTGCAAAAAAATGGCAATGGCACACCGAAATAGCCTCTGATGAACTCAATGTGCTACAGTTTACTGAAACTCTGGAAATATTGGACGAACAACTTTTACGTTTGATTAGGAAAGTTGATCAATAATTATATAGTTGTAATAACAAACCATTAAAAGTTCAGATTCTATTGCAACATAATGCAATAATAGACTCTGGCATTTATTCACAGCACTCTCTTGCAGCGTGCGCCTCCACCACATCTTCATTCTCTTGAGAATTATTTTTGTAATATCCACCATAATGAGGTAGAAAACACCATATCGATAGTGCTCACATATCAAAATGTTCCCACAATTTGCATAAACACTTTAACAGCACCAAAACTTGATTGTGCAATTTTCTAACCAGAAAACTGCAAAAATCCCGGCAATACCTCCTGTCGGACATCATGCCTCATCACGCAATCCAATTGCCAATAGAAACAGAAATTGCGACGGTGAAGTAACTCAAAAGTCATGAACCAGACGTTTGCATTGAAAGTTTTCCACGCCTGCAAGCAATTGACCGTTTTATGCGCTCAATACCGTCGAGGAAGATGGCATCGATAGTCTTCTAGAGACGACGATTGCCGTTTTCTCTTCTAAATGATCGTCAGCATCTTGTAACACAAGAAGCCATGTGATCGCGTCACCCAAAACCGCAATGCTCATAATTATTGCACATCCTGAGGTTGCGGTGCAGCCACAATATTGTTGTTGTGCATCCGCTTTGAATATTTGGAAATTTGATGGAACTGATTGGAAGTCCTTGCCCCTCGCGATCCACAATCACTGGATTGCATGGGCGTCATTTTTTGGACTCACCTTTGTCCCCAGTGATGACCATCGCAGAATAATCCGCTTTCAAAACCACCGCTGGTTCGAACATACAGGATTTAAAATAATCAAAGACATTTCTCTTTAATCGTGCGAACGGTCTGCTATTGGATGTTTCCTGAATTGATTTCCATCACCTACATGTAGCGCATATTGCAGGTGTGCAATTGTACATTCTGGACAGGCTCCATGAGACAAGAAAACCCGAGCCGCGGAGGCACCGCTTTGCACGATTATTGCTGCAACAAATTGAGCCACGCAACATCCCCATTAATTAAAATTTAATAATCAGTTACGCGCAGGAAATATTCTATTATACACATACAAGCACATAATTCATATCGAGCATCGGTTCTGGGTCGTTGCCTGCACCACCTGAAGTCCCACCCCCGAAATAAATTCCTTCCGAGCAGTAGAAATGCGTTTAATTGAATTTTATGGCTGCACTCGCGGTGGAAATTCACGTTTGAGCTTATCGAATTTGTTGCTCAAATGCTCACTCCACAGGACACGTTTCTGTGGATTTGAAATGGTGCCCATAACTTTGTGTAAGTATTCAATATTTCTCTTTCACTAAAACTGTTTTGTATTCATCTTTTCGACAACTAAACTAGAATAGAAAAATAAATACTGTGTATGAACTTTCATTGTTTTTCTCTAAATGACTTTTTTCGAAAAATGGTGTGATCCACATCGTTCTATAATGTTTCCATTTTAATCATTAAAAAAATTATTTATAATTTAGCATTTGACTATTTTACCCCCTTAGGCCTGGAATTTCAAAAAAACACTGATACACGTGTTGCTTTATTTCTAACAAAAGGCCAAATTTTTATGAATTTTTAACTTCAAATAAGGCGAATTTTCATAGAAACTTTCAATTTTCATTCCCTATTTTACTCCCTTAGTGAGGAATTGAAAAAATATCCGGCATTAGTACTGTTGTCTACATTATGAAGGGAATCTCTGTGCAAAATGTCAGCTTTCTAGCTCCAAAAGTTTAAGGTAGGCGTAAAGACGTTGATGAGGACAGTTAGGACCTGTCTTTTTATATAGGTACTAGCAGGTGTCTATACCCGATTACACCCGGGTCGGTCAAAATCATAATACATTATAGATTACATTTTGAATTTACAACTAGCCCCAAACGCGACGTATAATATATACACATATGACATAGAACCGTTTCCCGTACAGTTAGCTTTTTTCAGTCAAGGGTGGTTTTGTGTGGTTGAATTAGGATAGAGGTTGTTAGTTCTCATTGAGGTTATTTTCTAGCCAAAAAGGCGAATTACCAATGTTTATGAAGAACTAATTCAAAAATGGCTGGTTTTCCGACAAAATTTCATCCCTTATTTTATACCCTTTGGGGTGGAATTGCAAAAAATCATGATATATAGTACGTGTTTCTTTATTTCTAACAAAAAGCTAAATAACGATTATTACCATTTGCTCACTTAAAATTTGGCGAAGTTTCATAGAAACTTTCATCCCCTATTTTACCCAATTGGAGAGACTGTTGTACCTTGACCATGGTGTACCTTGTGCCATGTTCTCTGCTTGGCTAGTGCTGCTACCTAGTGAGGAATCTCGGAACTATGGCAGGTATGATTGCCTGTCCGCGCGCCACAGTGAGTTGTAGGTTGATATTCTGACTTACATCTGAACTGTGATTATTTTGTGATTTGCGCAAACAAAAGTAAATATTTTCAGTGTTAGTTGACTGAAAGTGGACTTTTCAAGACTAATGTTACTCAACTGATTGGCGAGTACATCCATTACTTGTCTTTCGGTGATTGTATTAAACATCTAATCTTCACTTTTCACATAGATGTTAGGTTAGGGTAGCCATTTTAGTATCAACATGCACCCTCGTGTACCTTGAAACCCAGCTGCATCTTGTACCTGAAACCAATGCATCAAGGTACAATAGGTTGCAGTGATGTTTTTTGTTTTAGATTGGATGGACACATTATTGGATTGGCCGATGGACACATTATTTATGTGCGGGTGTTGCAGGCAGTGCCTGGAAAGACTATATCTGCGACTTTTGTCCTTAATTTTTTTGTACCTGAAACTCATGATATAAATTGTTTTAAAAAAATTTTCATGATTCTGTAACCATTTTTCCTCTTGAAAATAAAATGTAAAATGTTAAAACAATAGTCTATTTTCTCGTCCGTCCTATTTATTACTTCTTAAACACTGTCTCAAGGTACACGAGCATCATGTACCTTGAACCAAATAACATCAAATTTGTAAAAAAAATTTAAAATATAACAATGTTTTTTTATAACCTGAAATATTTTTTTTACTTATACAAAAAGATTTAAAATTGAGTTTTAATGCGTAAAATTTATATTTTATTTATTTTTTTTACCCCCTTAGGGGTGGAATTTCAAAAAACTGGTTCTTAGTGAGCACCTAGAAAATAAGTTGTATAAGTATACAAAATTTCGTGAAAATCGGTTCAGGGGTTTCCGAGAAACAGTGATTAGTCAGTGGGTTTTGGATTTTATATATATAGACATAATATATATATTACAACAGCGCCACCTATAGTGTACACAACTATCCTATCTTTCAAGCTGGAACCAAACATACACATTCACAAAATTTCATTGAAATCGATTGGGCGGTTTTCGGAGATTAGGGTGTACGAACATTGCATCGTGATTCGTGACACGAGGTTTTTATATCTTAAGATTGATAAAGTTGTTTATCAACATCGAGGCAAGTAATTGTTTTAATTTTAAAAAATTAAGAAAACTGCATCTTTGATTTTATTGTTGAGAATGATATATTGCCCCATTAAAAATTTCAAATTTAAATATCGAAAAATTTTCCTAAATCTTAATAAACTTCCATCGCAATATTATCCAAATTATTATTTCACCATATTTCAGACACAGAGGGAGTTCTTGATAAACACGTTATTTATAAATACTTAACTAAAGTAAAACATCAGTTCCACCAGAAACCAATTAGATTTTAATTTAAAACGAAATGGGAATACAATTCCGCCGAATTGCATCCGAAATACTTCAGCGAATTTAATAAGTTCCTCCTGGGAAACATCAACATATCAAGCTGTTCAAATTTATCCGTCATCACTTTCTTTGCGCCTGCTCATATTTTTTCCGAACTTCATCACCATTTAAGACCCTTTATGAGCCATTACCAGGTTATAATTAACTCTTTCGGCATGCAGCTCAGCTGGTCGTCTTGCTCGAGAAATTAAAAATGTTTGCACAAGATTACTGAGTGAAATTTTTTTTTTACCAAAAAATTACTGATCAGTAAGAAATGTAATCTGATATTTGGAGTGACATGGACCAAAATCTTGCCGTATTTATCTCTTCTGTGTATCTTTGTTGGCGGATAAAATTTTCTGCAATGAATTACAATTTGCCAAAGTGATTTACTGAATTTACCACATCCGGTGAACATCTGAAATAAACATAAATCAATGTGAAATGCATTAAAGCTGTTGTTAACAATTTGATGGGAGTGCTCGAAAGTGATCTCCAATTAGTAGCTGCAAACATTTTTTATGCAAAAAATTCGTTTAATGTGTATAATAAACTGAAAATACAAAGCTGTAGCAAAATACTTATTATGATTTTTAAACCGCGATCTTTTTCACAAAGTTCTTGAATAAATTGTTGTAATCGTTTAGTTTCTACGAATTAAATTCGTAGGTAGTATTAAATTAGTTAATAATTTTGTTTTAATTTTATTTTTATTTTTTTTTAATTAAAACAAGTGGTTACAGCTAACACAAATATTGAAGAATGTTTTAAGCCCACACCTTCACTGCAGTGTGAGTGTCCTTAGTGCTTAGGAGAACGTCATAAGATTCGATCTTCGAGGAGGCAGGAATTCATTCAAGTACCACCCTTGAAACTCCTTCACAGCCAAGTCAATATCCGGTGCAACGATGGGGATTGAGACGACGCTTTTGTCCGACAGTCGCTTCTTCGGCAAGTCATTCCGAAACTTCGAAGCGCTGCTGGAAGTCGATGAAATTACAATAGTGTTTTTCGCAAAATGGCTGCTGTCGTCCATTTCTCGTGGATGAAAAGGATCTTCACCGTACAGTGCTCTATATTTAGCTGAGTGCACTAGATTAATTATTTGCCACATTGCAACCACTGCTGCAACCCTGTATCCTAAAAATACTACATAAAACCAATGCTTTTATCCATAATTTTCAATCCATCAAGCTAAAATACGCACAAATAACAAAGGATCCGACAATAGTTGCCACAATCAAAATCCCCAAGTTCAATATTTTTTTTAGCACAATCATTGCAATTACATGGACAGTAAAGAGAGCAACAAACCGAGCAAATTCTATGATGCCGTAAGGAAGCAATGGCCATTTTAACAACTGTAACCGAAACAAAAGTGAGCCTTTTTTATATTAAATTTAATTGGTTTTTTTTTAATTCTTACCCTTAAAGCTCCATAAATAGCCACAAAGCTCAATATTAAGTGAACGATAAGATA
This sequence comes from Leptogaster cylindrica, assembly GCA_963082835.1. NCBI lineage: Eukaryota > Metazoa > Arthropoda > Insecta > Diptera > Asilidae > Leptogaster > Leptogaster cylindrica. Next base: position 2,613,480 of record OY720105.1, on the reverse strand, counting down.
TGTTTCAATAATTGCGACTAACGTTTCTGGTTCTAGAATCAATTAAATTTATACAATTTATTGTTGTCTTATGTAGGTATGTATTTAAATTTTTAATTCAACTTACGTTCCGAAAGCATCCGAAGAAGACGTTTGACTAGAGCTTGACTACTGTACTCTTCATCCTCCCGCATAATACTTGCAGCTTTCGACAGCAGAAGTGGACCTTCAGAAACGAAGAATGCGAAAGGAACGAAAACCTCAACCTGAACGGAAACAAATGTCTACAAATTAATTATTTGTTTCTAAGGGTAAATCATAACATTACTAATTACCATAGATAAAACTGCTGATACTAAAACACCCAAACGAACTGAACAGGAGAAGCAAAATGTTGTCATCCACACCATACTTGGGAAAGACTGTTTTATTTCAGAACACAAGAATTCGTTTGCTGAACAACAGAAAATGAACTTTAGTAAATTACAAATTCATTTTAAAGAAGTCGAAAATTAAATTCTATAATTATATTCTAAGAAGACGTTTGAAATGAACTACCTACATGGCTACATATCCTTACAACAAAAAATTATGCATTCGCTTTACATAAATTGCAAGTTTTTTTATTGCGGACGGTGCGTCACGATGGTAGAATAACGGTGACAGGTAAACAGTATAAATAAACCAAAAGTTGAAGTCCTTGCAATTAAATAGTTTTAAATGAATTTGAGATAAAAAAAATTGGAGCAGAAAATTAGTACAAGAAGAAACTTCCATTAATCTGTTCAAAGAATCTTGAAGGAAATGGAAACGGAAGGATATGCTTCAGGAGCACAGGTTTGGGCCGAGGACTATCATCCGGCTGACACTGGTCATGAGATGGCTCAGATCAGACCAGAGCGGAAATTGCTATCAAGTGAGGCGTTGGCGCGAAACTGGTGCGATAATTGCTAGTTTCGCTGACCGATTTACCAGGACGCTAACCACCTGCTTTGCAATGCATTTCTATAGCGACCAATCTGAAAAGTGAAAATCGTATTTGATGGAACATACATATTTACTCCGCCGTCATTGCATACACAGACTACCTCTGCATACCTGTATCTGTATACACAACTTTTACAACTTTTACAACTTACACGCTTTTTAGATACACTATGAAATCATTTTAAATGCAGTTCACAATTTAAAACCAAATATTGCACTTTGAAAACAAAAGATATCATTGCATTCTAATACAAACAACTAATTCCGCATTAGAAAATATTTTTACTAAACAATTTTCAAAAAGTTAAAATTCTTGCCTGTGAAAATGTTACTAACATTAACTTTTGGATTTTTCAAAGCAAGTAGATCTTCTAATATAAAATTTCATTTACTTCACCTATAAGCTTAGAACGTTAACTAATGGAAAACTTTGAAGCACAGCATGCTTGCAGAGAGTAATATGTATTGGAATATAGCAGTAATTGTAACATAAAACATCCATTACCAGCATTTGATAAAAAAGATTAGATCAACATTGTTCACCACGCAATCAACTCAATCCAGGTAAATTGCTGCAATCATTGTCATTAGGGAAAGCAACGGTCTGCTATATTTTTACTTACAAATAGGGATTCCCGGAAAAATGTATTTCTCATCTTATTTTACATCCTTTTACGTGAAATTATAAAGTTATAGTTTAATTAGACGTGAAACGCCTTTAAATTCATTCTGAACGATTCATTAGTCACTGGCAAAAACCAAATGTAACATAGTACATTAAATTAACCAAAAAAATCGTTTATATCTTTGCAGCCGTGCATAATTTTAGTGTTGGTGCTTAGCGAAAACAATATACTACTAGATGACGCGTGTGACGTAGGCACAGATGGCGTCGCTGTTGTGCTAAGCGTTATATTACGAAACTTACCTCGTTGCAGAATAAAAGTTCTATCTCCCAGGCTAGTCAAGGTAAAGAACTGATTTTTTTCTGGGTTTTTGACATTATCAAAAAGAAACACTATTTTACGTCTAGATGAAATATTATGCATGATACGACAGTTCAAAACATCTTTAACATTTAAAAATCTTGACCCTTTGCACTCTGGACGCTCACGCACCAAGTACAATTAGGCGTTTATTTTTTCGGCTGGAACACCTTCACAACAGTTATTATAATTTTAAAGACTGTAAGCATTAAATTAGTAATGTATGAAATGCTTTTAATTTTTAACTTTTAATACAATTTGAAACGGAATTATATGAACTGAGAAAAAATAATTTAAATATTTATTATTGCCGTCATATAGGCGAACGTGTAGGCAGTCATGAGAAATAATAGATCCTATATCTGAATTTCTTCTAGTACAATTTCCGGCTGTAGTTCATGAGAAATAATAGATCATTCTAATTTCTCCCGGCCCCGAATTTGAATAATAACGAAGATCGTGTTCGCTTATAGGATCTATTATTTCTCATGAACTACAGCCTGATTTGAAAAAACAAATCAAAAGCAAATGAAAATTAAATTCAACAAAGAGGACTGCACATTGTAAAATACCTTGGCTAAAGCAAGATTTCCGTAAGATACAGGGAAATAAGGTTTTCGCTATCATCTGACTCCGGCTTTAAATAGGTACCACAGTAATGGAATATTTTAGAACAAGAAAAATATTAGCTTCTTTTAGGTAAACATATGTGTATTTTCTATTTTTATTTTTCATGTACTGGCAAGTACAAATCGAACTTCAGAAATTATATCTATCGAATGTTTAAACATAAAAGAAGTGTTTATGAATATTATTTAAACAACTTGTATTTTTTAAACCATTCATGTTTTTTTCAATTATTTTTTGAAAACAAGCAACGGTCACGAGCTTAGTTGTGCGGCTGTTGTTCCGGACACTATATTTATGGGGGAGGTAGTTTTATGTGCTACAACACTTTCGGTAACTCCACTCTTAAGTACTTCGGCTGACGACTTAGAACTTTCAATTATTGCGCCTTCGGAAACGATACTAGCTTCCAAGCCTTGGTTGATTTGTTCCGCATAAATCCAGCGCTTTTTGTTTAGTAGAAACAAAACCATTAAAACTGGTAAATGTAACAGGGAGAATCGGAAAAGTTTCCTTGAATTTTTACTGTCTGACTCCTGATAAAATTTCCAAGCTGTAAAATATAAAAATTAATTAGTAAAGTATTAAGATTTTATTCCAAATGAAAAGACTACCTAAATAAGAAAAGTACATGTTCAAAGGAAGAGTCTCTAATGCAAACCAAGTGTTAGTGACATCAAAGTAAGGTGCCGAAAGTGAGAGTGCCGTGATGGCGAAAGTGTATCGCAAAGCAGTTCTCCTGCACAGCCCAGGATTTGTCACAGCCATCATCCGATATCCTGCTCTCGAGTAGTCTGGACGTAAGTTCCAGGAAAGAGCGTTGAAATGCGGAAACTGCCAGGCGTATAGTAATCCAGCGAGAATCCAGGCGCCCGAATCTAAAGTTCCCGCACACCCTGCCCAGCCCATTAGAGGTGGTATTGCCCCAACAACCGATCCAACCCATGTGTTTAAGATACTAAATCTTTTCATTGGCGTATAGACAGATGTGTAGAGAAAAAGATTCCCAGCACCGAGGGCAGCCGTCAGTCCATTTACTCCGAAGTATAGAATACTCAGACCTGTTACCGTGCAACAGGACGCAAAGGCAATAGCATGCTGAGGAGTTAGTTGGCATGTGACTAGAACTCGATTTTTGGTTCTCGACATCTGTGCGTCGAAGGGAACCTCATGGTATTGGTTGATTGCGTTTGCTGCTGCAGACATTAACCCTGTTCCCACCGAGCACAAAGCGAAAGTCGTAAGATCGAATGCAGCTGGTGCCATAGCATATCCTGCCATTGAGGTGATCACCACAAGAGCTACAATGTAATTCCTTTTAGACAAATTTGTACCTACGTACATCAGTAAAGTTTCTCACAAGTCAGTCTGAATTTGGACAGTTTCATATATTGCCGAAGCAACTTGTTTGGTTCTGGCGAAGCAATGAGGGTCCATGGCAATTTTTCTGCCTGCTGAATTTTCAAAGAATTCCCATCAGATGATTTCGGAGGTATTATTGAAGCTGCTCTTTTAGACACATCAGTAGTAGCCGGCGTTGAAACAGGCACTGCCACTGCATCGATATCCTCGACAGGTTCATTTTTCTTAATAGTTTTAATTGGAATACTGCTGGCACCCTAAAATATTTCTATTCGAAACAACGTTTTACATAATCATCAGGATTTACCCTCAGGTGACAACTCCATTGGCGGCCAATTTGCAAGCTTATTCCGGTTCGAAAAGCCACGAACTGCATATTGAAATCAACTTACGTAGGAACCATCGTCAGCACGTCAATTTAATATATCTTCTTAGACTATAGCAATCACAATATTATATAAATAAGCGAGTTATTAAACCTTTGTAATACTTTCACAAGCACTCAAATCTCTTCGTTGACACATTATGAGCATGTGCTGTACTTGAACGTGAACCTGGCAATTCAACAGCTGATTCCATAACTTGATATTTGAATAAAACCAGAACTCGATTACTTATTATTTGAACAATAATTTTAGTTTTATGGAAATTTTTATGGCCATTTTATGGAAAAAAGTTGCGTTCTCAAGTCCCTTTTTTGCATTTTTCGAGGGTTTTGAAGGTTCTGACTTGAACTCTTTTGCTAAAGCTGCGACTACAGTTTACAACTTAAATTTCATTTGCAGCAGGCAACCCCAAGCGAACGTGACTGCTGTCAAGGCCGCCAGCGAATTGTCAGTATCATTCTAGAACAGGGGATTCGCAAATTCATATGTTTTAATTATCATGGAGTTTCTTAATAAGCTGGGAAATATTAAAAATTGTCTCTATATTTGGGGAGTAGAACAAGCAAGTGCAACAGAAAAAAATGTAAACGAAATAAACAAAATTTTGAAAACTGCGAAATCAATAGCAGAAGTGTCTATAGAAAATGTAGAACGGCTTTCACTGGGTAAACAATGCTGATATATATCAGTAAGTTACAACGTAAAACATATTTTCTCTTATTAACAGCAAATTACGGAAAATCAACATTCGATGTAGTGATTCTAGCAAACTCCTGCAATGAAGAACTTTTGACAAAGCTGTTGAAACTCTTAAAACCATCAGGGACTTTAGCCGTTCTAAACTCAAATTACACTTTGGAATCTGCAGAGTTCAAACTGTCCGGATTTATAAATCCAGAATTATTTAATGATGTGTTGTTGTGGCGGAAGCCAGCTTACGAAATAGGATCAGCTGTGAAACTTTCATTCGCAAAACAACCAGAAGACAAGGCTAAAGTTGAAAGTGTGTGGAAAATTGATAATGACGATGACGAAATGATTGATCCTGACGATTTATTGGATGCAGAGGACAAAGCCAAGCCTGAACCAGAGTCTCTAAAAGGTATTGGAATATTCAATTTCGACATTGTACATCATCAATTTATTTTGCAGTGTGCGGAACAACTGGTAAGCGAAAAGCTTGCAAAAATTGCAGTTGTGGTTTGGCAGAAGAACTTGCGGAAAATGAAAGCAAAGTCGATACGAGCAATGCGAAATCAAGTTGTGGAAGCGTAAGTGTTCGGTATAGGCAAATACAATAATGACAAATATATTTGTTGCAGTGCTATTTGGGAGATGCTTTCCGCTGTTCGTCTTGCCCGTACTTGGGAATGCCTGCATTCAAACCGGGTGAGAAAGTGCAACTATCTGGAAACTTACTTGCGGCTGACACATAAACAGTTATAAAATAATACATTTGGGACTCAAATAAAGCAAAATTAGTAAACATAAATCTCGACTTTATTTCACAAAGAAAGTATTCTGGGGGAGAGGAAAAATGTTTATTCACAGAAGTAATCAGTTAACCACTACATAATTCAAATTTATCTGTGACTGTTGCCAAACGTTGCCAACTTCAGAGCGGAATATATGTCATAAGTTCATGCAAGTGACAATAACAAGTAGAAAAAATAGAATAAATTTATTATTTTTTATTATGTTACTTTTGAAGTTCTGGATTAGATATGCCTTCTTTTTGTGTTGTTTCCAATTGCGAATACAAATATACTCATGCTGAAAACATATCATTTCACAAGTAAATGATGTTGTAAAATATTTAAAATGGGCTTATAATGTTAATATCTTAGATTTCCGCGACATTCAAAGGACATCCTTGCAAAATGGATTAAATTTACTGATCGCGGAGAAAATTGGCTCCCATCGAGATGGAGTGCAATCTGCAGTAGACACTTTCACTCTAGTGATTATCGAGATTTAAGTTCTGCTCGCAAATGTTTAAGAAGGGATGCCGTTCCATCAGTAGTCGTTAACAATTATGAAGGAGAATATCTAAGTTTACGTGATGGAGAAGAACCATTATCAAAGGTTTTGGTATATATATATATATTACTAATAGATTTCTTAATTGATTTTAATTATTAATTTTTAGCTGTCGGAGCAATCAGACAACTGCAATTGCAGACTTTGCGGACAATATTGCAAAACCGTCACAACTTTGTCAAATAACTTTGATGTTTTACACATGATTCAAAAATGCTTTCCTTCCCTAAATATACAAGTAGATGATGCTTTGCCAAAAGATTTGTGCTATGGATGCCTGCAAAGATTACAAAATTTCTCAGAGTTTGTAGACCATGTTTTAAAAACGCAAAAAGAATATGAGAAAAAACTTTCAACCAAAAGTAATTGTACACCTGCTTTAATTAATGAAAGACCCTTAAAAATCAAACAGGAGCCCCACGTGAAGATAAAACAAGAAATCTCAGAAAATGTTCAAGGATTGCTCGGCGGTGAATGTGAAGTTGGGGCAGAGGAGGAAGAATACGCAGAATACAAATCTCAATTTTCTGAGTTCCCCTTTGGAAATACACAAGAAATCGTCAATAACTGTGATATTATAGAAATAATTACTTTAGACGATGCTTTCATTGATATACCTGACGATGAAGCAGGAAATGAAGAACAATTTGAGCCTAAAGTTTTTCTTCAAAATTCAGCAACTTACCCAAACGATGAGCACAATTATTCGCAACGTTTGCAAAAAGTTGAATTCTTAAAGCCAAATCCATACAAGATTGAAAAGTATGAAGATAATGAAATGTTCATACAAGAGCCAATGAAATCCAATCGAGATATCATAGTAATCAATGAGAGTATTGTCCGCCCAGTACCTTCTTACGATTTATATCAATGCAACGATTGTCCAATGCAATTCCTCACTGAAGGAATTCTGAACGAACATAAGAAGTTGAATCATGATCTCAGTGCGTACCTATGCGAAATTTGCAATATAAAGTTCAAAACATTTTTCGATCTTCTCAAGCATAAGGTATTGGTTCACAAGAAAAAGACAACGACATTCAAAAGTAAAACAATTATTCATTCATGTTCGAAGTGCAAAAAAGCATTCTCAAGCAAATTGGCACTGAATAATCACACCAAGTACATTTGCAAATATCAGCAGGAAAAATCATATGAATGCAACTATTGCAAGAAAGTGTTGAACAAGTGGATTTTGCTGAAACAACATGAAAAGCTATGCAAATTGGCAGTCAAAAAACTGGGTAAGTAGTTTTTATATAACAATATTGTCCAATAGGTGTTGTAAAAATTCTTTTAGAACCGCAACAAAATGAAAATGGGAAATTTTCTTGTGGGCTTTGCGGCAGGACATACATCTCCCGTCGAAATGCTATGTTGCATGAGAGATCTCACAGGCCGCAGGAGGAGTGGAACTACAAATGCGCAGATTGTGAAAAAATGTTTGATTTCTGCAGAGATTTGAGGCGTCACTTGAATAACAAAGAGTGTAAAGGAGCATCACAGCCACAGGGTCCTGGGAACTTGTACTTCATTTGCACGACATGCGGAAGGCAATTTAAGTCGTTAACGAAGTTAAAATGGCACACTTTAATTCATGCAGAAGTGAAACCCTTCGTTTGCGAAACATGCGGAAAAGCTTTTAGATCCTTCAACAATTTACATCAGCACAAGGTGACACACACAACAGTTCGAAGTCATAAGTGTGATTTGTGCGAGAAGATGTTCAAGAGGCGAGGTGGGTTAAATCAGCACAAAAGGGCCTTTCACTTTAGACTTAAACCTCATGAATGTCCTATTTGCAAACATCGATATGCTTTGAAAGGCGATATGATTCGGTGCAAGCACTCTGCACTGAAGGATCGTACTTTTTGAAGCTAGAAATACATTCAGTTCATTGTGCGCCGAATATGTAGATTAATTCTGGTTGATCTGGAAGTTGATAACAGTACAAAGTTTTTTTTTTTTGTGTACGACATTCAAACAGATCTAGACCCATACTCATCCCAAAAGTATTGTTATTACCTAATTTATTGTATAAAAGAATACAAATTAAATTGTGATCCAGAATTTGAGGAAATGTTTTTATTTACAGTTAACATTTTCACCTATGTACATAAAAATTGAGCTTAATAAAATATCTGATAAAAAAATAAATCTGCAAGTTAAAACATATTTGAAACTTATCCTAAGTGAAAGCCTGTGCGTACTTTAAAGCGCAAGAGCACTTTTAAACAATTTCGAGTCAACTAATACATGTCAAGCTATAAAATCTTTAATGGCACTAAATATTGCAGCTCTGATAAATTAACACATATTACATAACATTAAAAATTTTGCACAATGCAACACTTAACAATTACAAATAAGACTAATTTTGCTGAAATATTGCAGCTCTTTGTTGAAATTGTGCTCGTCTTACAAGGCGATCTTCTTCCGCCTGCCGTCGCTCCTCTTGTTCTTGTCTAATTTCATCGTGAAATTTATTCGATTTAAATTGTTGTTCAATTTTGGCCTCAAAAAAGTTTTTGGCTCCGCACACACCAACCTCATCAACATTGATTTCGGTTAGACGAGCAAGTTGACTTAGACCAGAATCAGTTTCCAGTTCGCCTGCCTGAGCCTTTCTGTATATGAGGAGAAATTCTCTAAAGGATATTTTGCCATCACGATCTTCGTCTACTTCAGCAATCATGGACTTAAGTCCTAGATGGGTTTGGGGAGCTCCCAGCTTTTCCATCATTACTTTCAGCTCTGTTAAATCCAGGTAGCCATCACAACCCACGTCGTACCTATAAATATCAATATTTTATAAAAGTTAGTGGAGTTTCTTTACATAAAAGATTTAAATTAATAGATCCCGTTTTAATGATGGAAGGACATCAAAGCATAGTCTTTCAATGTAGGAACGCAAATGTGTAATCTGCGTCGTCATTAAATTTTGAATAGGCATTTTTCCACGCAGTCAGCAAATTCTGAGTAGTGAGGAAAATTGATTTCTCTCTGAAATGTACTCGTCTACAGAAATACCGTACAAATCAACCCATGGGGCTTGAGCTTACCAGAAAATTCCAACAAATATGAACTATTTTTAGAGCACGGAACATCCCCAAGATAAACTCGCCCATGGAGAAATCGTACCAGAGCAAATCACAAACGATTGCAGCATCGTCGTCTTGCTGATATTGATTTGGTGCAGTGCATTGTGCACTCCTCCAAGCCTGGCAAATTTCACGACTACGAGAATATTGGATTTCTATACATAGATTTATATTGAACTTAGTGTCTGAATTACGAAAAGACAATTATGAACCACCCGCAAAGTACAGTGAACAGAAGCACAGGCACTTGTAACATGGCCTAATATTTGCTTTTTATGTAACACGTTGGATTGTTCGCTTTGATATTTTCGTTCATATTAACACGAGTTTTCACAAATTTTAAATATTTTCTCCTATTTTTACATTTTCAAAGTTTTCATTTTAATTTATTAAAGTTAAAAATAATTCCCATTGATAAATGCAAGCGTGACAAATTCTCAGAGGAAACTCATGCAAATTCTTAAACCACTGGAGATTTTTGTAAACCCTTTCGCTAGTAAAGTACTTCACCCTACATGGCTTTTAACTGGAAAAAGAGGAAAGCAGGACAGAATTCTGCTGGCATCATTCTTAAGGCAATTCAATTTTCATGAAGACCCATTTTTCATCAGTTTTCTAGCACCTCTTGTGCAGCCGCCACTTCATCCTCTTTTGTAAGCCGTGCACAAGACCACTTCTTAAGGACTCTCGAGCTTGGAAAATTTAGAAGGGTTCTGAAGACAGGGGAAATATTTGAGGTAGGCCCCTATGCGTTGATTATCAAGGAAAGTGAGAACGTAGATAAGCCGGAAGTCGTTCCAGAAGATTATTTACCACACAAAAATTAAATTGTGCAATTTGAAATGATTTCTAGTTCTGGAAAATTTATTTTGATCAAAGATTACATTTAGAGCGACAAAAATAAATTAAATTAATAAAATTTTGGAATTACTATGTATTATCTCCTGAAGTTCTGAAGGATTCAGTAGACGGCGCTAGCGAACATTTTTAATACACTACTCTAAATCAGTGTGAGAGTGAAACCGCTAATTGCCTCGTGGCGGTGATCCACAAAAATCTAGTTTCATATTTCCAATAATCTAGAACTGTTTTCACACGCCTGGCGTGGACACTTGACGACCACTGAAACCATTTGGATGAAATTCCAAGTGCACCAGCTAACGGAGAGTTTGTTTCGTTGTCACGAAGATTGCGTATACAGAATAAATTAGAAACTGTAGACAATTAAGCTTTCTCATAAAATCCGCCCACCTTCACTTGGCCCCTCAATTGAGCTTCTTGAATGAAAAGACAATTAGCGCATTTTAATTAAGGCGCATGCAATACATTTCAATGCCGAAACGGTTTTCGAGTCGCTTTAATCCATCACGTTGTGGTTTTTGCGAGTAGCGCAATTTCATTCTGCCCCCGGGATTAAAGAAATCCATTCAAAGCCGCCAAGAAGTCTTCGAGTTGCGGTGTCGTTGACACCGCACAACGCAAACAATTGTTGCACAAGTTTCGATGGTTGGCTAATCTGAGGAATTCTTTTTATACATATCTTCGATGACGCAAGTTCGCGAAAACAATGCATACATGTAGCGACCAAAAACCGCGCATGCAAACTGATTGCAATTCAACCATTGCCGATTGCAGTCATAACAGCTCGAGGGCCGGAAACTTTCATTTGTAAGTAAATGAGGAAATTAATTCAATTGAACACCTCATTAGGCGTACGCTGACAATGGCAATGGCCGGGCGATCGGCGAAAGGCAGCTTCGCACTCATCGCAATCCTTTGCTTCTGCTCGCAAATGCGCGCCCACATAAATCAATTGCGAGCAATGCAATGCGAGTACTAGGAAGTCCGGAACCTGGAGTTAATAATTAATTTAACTTAAGTGCACGTAATAGTTATATCTGATTGTTCGTTAGCAATTCTAATTTAATTGTTCGTTACTAATTTCGGAATGAAGGCATAGCTGACTTTTTCAGTCAAAAAAATTGAATAATGGATTTTCACTTGAACGTAATGGAAGATGCCATTGAATGCATCCATTTTACAATCAAATAAATAACTAGAGCCTCAGGTTCAGTGTTCGGAAAACAAACTTTTTGAATGTAGCAGCAGAAGTTTTAAACAAATCTAAATTACACTCATTCCTACCTGTACTATCAGCGCATGGAAGCTGCCACAAAATTACCAGACAAGATAATGTAAATGTGTTTTAATGACACACCGAGCGTGTCATTCATTTATGATGCAAATCTCAGGTTGCTCACCTTAATGTGCTCTGTGAATCAGACTCATTCGCCATCGCATTTCTTACTTCTATACAACGTGCACAAAATCATGAGATTTTTCATATAATTAATTCAAATTGAATTGCTACAGCGAAACCCTTTTATAAATATCACAAATGCCATCAGGTAAATGTTTATGATTCTTCCTCCTGATCACATCTAGAATGATAATCGTGCAGATAAGCACAGATAAAGCCACAATGATCTCAATTGTTGTGTGCTATCGTGTTGTACTATTTCTGCGATATTATCGCTTAACTGGCAAACATATGATTCAACAGTGATTCATCAAAGCATAATGTCCACTGCAGACGGTTTTCTGCTCCATGAGTGTTATCTTTGTGGTCCCGTACCTCCGTTGCGCGGCTTCATGCATGTTGAATAATTTTCGCTTCAGTGGAAATAACATTTGTTCGTTTTCTCTTGTATCCATGAAATCACGTTGATTAAGTTCGTTTACTTTTTAAAAAATCTGCTCACGAAATTAAAACCTACTGAAAGTGATAAAGAAATGCGTAAATCTAGACGAAAAACTTGATAAGACTGTGGATAATTACAACGCACATTCCACACTAGAAATTACATCAGGAAGCAATGTGTGTAAAAATGTAGAATATGAGTTAGGTATTTTAGCAGAATTGTCCATTTAGCCAACACACCAAAGCCATTTTAATTTGTTAAGTCAAATATACGTACATTGGTAGTTATTCTCCAGTTCTCAGTGATAACTGAGAAATTATGTAATTGAAACTAAAACAAAGGAAAAAAACTACAATGCTTACGACTTTGAGTAAAACTTGTACTTTGCACTTGTAATTTTTTTCTCTTTTAAAATAACATAAAAGTAAATAACTCTAACTACATTCAGTTTAGATGTTTACGTTTCCATTTTTAAGAATAATACGCTCCATCTCAAGGCCAAATTTGAATAGGAAATATTTTTCCATGACACAAAATTATGTAATGTTAGTCACGCTTCACCGACACTGTATTAAATTAAAGTCTTATATTAATGCAATTAATTTTGAATTTAGGTGTATTGTTTGAATAGTTTATATTTATAATAAACATAAAACCAATTAGGCATCTTGATTCAAATAATAGGATTTCCGATTAACGTACGCATAATTAATCGCTTGATAAAAATTTCCCGGAAATGCACGCCTCCCACATAATGTTAAAAAGTAACTTCGTTTTGTGTATACGAAACATTCTCAACATTGGGATAATGAAATTATTATAAATTTAAGTGTGTAGGAGTGTATATTCAAAAAACAAGAAGTTTTCGTGATTTTTATACCCTAGATGTAGGGTATATTAGTTTTGAGCGAAAGTTTGCAACGCCAAGAAATAATCGTCGCAGAAAAGAAAGAATTATATATTCATGATTGGGAAGTGAAAAGAAACCGTTTTATGCATGTCCGTCTGTCTGTCTGTCTGTCCAGACGATAACTCGAGAACTCTTGTAGCTAAAGACTTGTAATTTGGTACAATAATATTTGATTAAAATTGCAAGGTCAAGTTCGAAGATGAGCAAAATCGAGCAACTCCTTCTTAGTGTTGCCATATAAGCCTGAGTCGTTTTTATACAAAAATGTTGATATAAGAATGAGTATATTTTTCTACATCTAGGGTATCACGTAATTGGTGTGACCAATTGCTTCCTTACTAGTTTAAAGCTTAAATAATAATTCATTAGTACCTAATTATTTCTAATAGTTGTTGAATCTGAGACATAAAAACCAAAATTAAATAAACGGATAAACCTGAATGTATGTAATGTAAATCACAATTTACAACGGAATATTAGATTATAAAATTTAATCAAATGCCGTTACGTATAGCAGGAAGAGTGCATTGAACACGTGTGGGGGTTTCGGTTGTGCTCGATTATGCATTCGGTTGGATGAAATGTCAACTGGAGGTTGGTGATGGCCTGTAAAGGAACGTTTTCCACCAAATATGTAATTTAGTGACAATATCGAAAGAAAACTTCAATAGTAGGTATTTGCTTACTATAAAAAACCAGTCTTCATCCAGCCGTTGCTGAAAGTGGCTTAATCACGTGAGCGAGTGAAAACAAAGTTGAAAAACAACATTTACTGCTACAATCGCAGCCCAACGAGACAGTCACCCACAATTCACAGAAAATAAGAAAATGGTAGTCGAAACAAGATAATTGATCTCTTCTAGACGGCAATAAATGTATCACCTTTTCCCTTCTTCGATTGCGGTGAGTGTTACATTACCGCAGGGTTCTGTGGTGCTGTTCAAACAGGTTCTAACGAACAGAAATACGAGTTGTTTGCTGAAAGCGAAACCGAGTACTCGAGGATGTTTCAATTGCACACCAGACGAGAACAACGCAATCGGTGCACGCAAACCCAGATCGATTTGTGAGCCCTGGCTTAAGTAATATGGAGATGGCCTTGACCTTCCGAGGTCAAAGGTTAGTCAATAGTCGGTACCGCGTGGCACACACAAAATCAGTGCGTTTTGGCGTGATGAATTAAGATTTGAAAAAGAAAGTACTCACTTGTTGAAGGTGGCTTGATAGTCCTTAATCTGTTTGCGGCTGAACTCGGCGAATTCGGTGTAGATGTTGACCACTTTGAAGGTATGCTTCACCTCTTGGCCACTTTCCAGGGCCAAGTTAATTTGCTGACGACGGTTTAAGATATTACTCAGTTCGGCATCAGCTGACATGATTGACGATGGTAAAATGTTTTGGGTCAAATCGATAACAAGGAAGTTAAGATCGAATATGTGGAGCAATATTGGGAAAGGCGCAGTTTGAGCCAACAGTTTAATGTTATTCAACGTTGAATTGGCTAACTTATGTGTAACAATTGGTATTGGAAACAGACGGCACGCCAAACACACAAATTACGGGAACGGTACCACAAATACAAAACACAACAAACTTCCTCGGTAGACTGTTTGAATCCGACTGGTGAGTGGCGACGGCGAGTGTCGAGGGCGATTGGACACTGCCACACTGGTGTTTTGCTTGTAACACCTAACCTAACTTTTTATAACACAACCTAATTATTTTAAACTTTAATTTTTTTCAACATAACCTAAAATTAATTACATAGCAATGTGTAACTTACAATTATTAAATATAGTTTTGATTTTCAACGTCCGAAAGACATTAAGAACTCCGGATCTTAAGTAGCAAGTAGAGACGGGAAGTTACTGGCTGCTAGTAGCACTTTCTGTATACTTACCTTGTGTTTTATAGTATTATTGTATAGCGTATAGGGTATATAATAATAGCATATATAGCATATAGTATATAGGGGGTACTTGCCCTTCCAACGATAAGCTTTTGCTGGCGGCAATAAAATTCAAAAATGTTTGACTTTACTGGTAGCCAGCAACTTGCCATCGCTACTGTTCTCATCTATTAAGCTACTTTAAATATAAAATTGCACTTGAGAAATGTGGTATTTGCGGATCAATTAAGTAATTGCAAATGGTCCCACCAGGTGTATTGACCTACTTGCGCCTCTACGTGTTCTTCCACAATTTATACAAAAATTTGAATTCGTTAACGAAAAATAATGGTTGAAACTTGTATTAGGATTTATTTGCGAAACAGTAATTTAAAATTTAATTACCAAACCCTGGCTTGTTCCTTCGTGATTCAAAAAAAGGAAGTATAGAACTATTTATTTAGTAGAGGTTTCCCTTGAGGTGTGTACTAAACCCGACTAAGGCCTGCACGTGTGAATGAAATTCAATAACGCCGACGAAAGGATACCTCTACGTATATGGTCGCCTTTCGGATTATATTTTTAAACTACTGCGAAACTTCGTCCTGCGTTCTCAAGACGGTTATTTTCATCCTACTTTTGAATAAACTGCACGTGAGATGCTTCAATTCATTTGTTAGTACAATTACCAAAATGTACTAGTTATCGAAACAGTTACAAATTTAGTTCGTTAGCTACGAAGTGCAGTGTTGCAGTCATATTGTGATATCTTTTGACAAGAATGTTCTTATAAAAAAAGGAAAATAGCTGCTATTGAATCGAAGACTAAAAATTATGAATTATTACAAATATATTAAAACGAAATTCTCCTGGCCGGATAAGGATGGTCTAGAAAACATAAATGACCATACTATTCAAATCTTCATCCCAGACATGGAATCCTACAAATTTTTCTCTATTCAAGTGAGTTATTTAAACTGTTTAAATTAAAAATGTTAAAAAATTGTGTGTAACTTTTTATGCTTATTATAGTCTATTAAAAATTAGATTTTGTCTTCACTATTCAATCCCTTTTAATATTCCTCCTCTAACGGGAAAAATACCGTTTCGATGATCAGCTGATTGCCAAAACCTCGTTCTTGAGAAAGAAGGATAAACAAAGATGTAGCTAAAAGGAATAAACAAAAAATTGACAATTTATCGTCAACGTCACACTTTCTGTGTGTGGACTGGAATTTTGTCGTTGTGCGCGCTACAGTTGTGAAAAGTAATTCTACGGTGCTTATCTCCTCTAAAGTGTACACGTTACTTTGATTTAAAGATTAACATTTAAAATGATGGTAAGATTTGCAGTATAGTACCGAATTTCGCCTATTTGCCTATGCGGGAAGTTCTTAATTAAGGGGCGTTGATTGAACCGCTCAGTGAAATTTGATTAGTCAGCGGGTGCATGATTGGGTCTTTATCTTTACAGGATGGAACCGACGATAACGGCAGCATAGACCAAGAAGTTAGTGCCTCCGCGCCCTCTCCCACGAATGAGGTTGGGCACACCGATACACCGACACAACCCACAGCGGCCAGCACTCCGGTGCCTTTAGCTGATAACAGCTTACTTATAGATATCTCAGACGCTCTGAGCGAAAAGGATAAGGTGAAATTTACGGTGCATACTAGGACCACACTTCCTGGCTATTCTAAACAGGAAATGTATGTTATGCGCCCCCATGAAGAATTTGTCTGGTTACATGATCGGTTTGAGGAAAACGAGGAATACGCTGGATACATTGTAGGCTAGTCTAGTATGTGTATACATTGCGAAATAACCCGTTATTTTGAATTGAAGATTCCCCCTTGCCCGCCAAGACCTGATTTCGATGCCTCTAGAGAAAAATTACAGAGATTGGGAGAAGGTGAAGGAAATATGACTAAAGAGGAATTTAAAAAAATGAAGAACGAACTAGAAGCGTAATAATAAAAGGCATATTGTTATTTTATAATTACACTTGTTTCCTTTTTAGGGAATATTTAGCAACATTCAAAAAAACTGTAGCAATGCACGAAGTATTCTTGACTAGACTAACCTCCCATCCAGTTTTTCGTCATGATCATCATTTAAAAGTATTCCTTGAGTACGATCAAGACCTCTGTGCTAAGCCTCGGAAAAAAATTGATATTTTTGGAGGGCTCGTTAAGAGTTTAGGAAAAACTACTGATGAACTATATCTTGGTGCTACGGTTCGTGACGTTAACGATTTCTTCGAGAATGAGCTGCAGTTTCTTTCAGAATACCATAATCATCTTAAGGAAGCTTCCTTACGCACTGAGAAAATGACGAATAAACACAAGGAAGTGGCTACTTCTCATGTCAAAGTATCCAGTTGCTTGATGCAATTGTCCACAGCTGAAAAAGGTAACATGGAAACGTTCTTGGCCAAAACTGCGGAAGTTTTCGAAAAAATGAAGGCAAGAAATAACATTTACGATATTAATTCAATTTAATGAACTTTATTCCATACTTTAGAACATGGAAGGACGTGTTGCAAGCGATCAAGATCTTAAATTGGGAGACACTCTTCGGTACTACCAACGCGACAGTTACGCTGCTAAATCACTTCTCATCAGACGTTTACGGTGCTTAGCCGCGTATGAAGCTGCAAACAGGAATCTAGAAAAAGCACGTGCTAAGAACAAAGACGTGCACGCGGTAAAGAGCAACTTTTTTTTATTATTATTGTGTGTTATGTATAAATATTATTTGTATATTTTTTCATCCTGCTCGTCAGCACTAACTATATTAAGTTAAATATGTGTTTCTATTTCAATAACGCAGCCGTTGGAAGTGCAAGAGGTATATCACACTTCACGCAAACATCGTTTTTCATAATTTGCGCACAAACCACCGCACGTATAACCTTAATATTAATATTATATATTTTTTGTTTACTTAAGGCTGAAAACGCACAGTCAGAAGCTTGTGAGAAATTCGAAAAGATGTCTGCATGTGGCAAAGATGAATTGTTGGGTTTTCGCAACAGGCGTGTGGCTGCGTTTAAAAAATCGTAAGAAATAAAAGTATTCAATTCGGTTAATTTAATAAAAAATTTTTTACAGTCTAACAGAGCTAGCAGAATTGGAAATTAAACATGCAAAGAGTCAGTATGAATTTCTACGGCAATCCATTATTGCTTTACAAGAGATTGTTTGAAATCATTTTCATTATTTCTAAATGCGAAAAAAAATCGCTTTAACAAATGAAATGGGATGTGTTATTTTGTAAATTCATAAATTTGTATAATGAAATTCGAATAGTCAGTCGTTATAGTTAAATTCTGGCCAGCAACTATGTCGTAGTTTACTGTGCATACAATTTTATTACTATTTATATTTTTTTCGCATTTATTTTCGAAAATAATTTACAGAAACTCAGCGATAGCATTCCTAGATTAAGCTAAAACTTAAAAGTGAATAATTGTATTCTAGTGCTATGTTGAAATGATTTTATTAGTAATTTTTCAATAGATACGCAATCAAAACTATCCAGTGAACATTATAAAGAAACTTAAAATTAGCTCGAAATTGAATCATGTGCATTCCTTTAGAATTACGAGTATATCTTTATTTAATGCTAATCGCTTCAAAATTGTTTTATATATACAGAATTATAATATATTTTAAATTGTATATTATTTCTGATCTTTATCATGTCAAATATAAAACCTTATGTATGTCGATGGGAAGCTGTTGTTTTCTTTTATGTAAATCAATTTCGAACCGTTTCTAGCTGGAGCACCTAAGTGTCCTAAGTGGCATTTTGACAGGTCGTGATCAGTTGTTTCAGATTCAGCGAACAAATTCGATGAAAGTGGCAGTGGAGAAGATGCAATTGCTTTTAAAAAATAATATCGTGACGGTAGCGTGTAATAACTTAAAAATACGCAGGTAAAATGAGTGAAATTATAAATTCCATAAATATTAATGATATGATGACGTTGAAATCATATACGGATGGAGGAGTTCTAAAATGATGCTGGACACTTGGACAGCCTACATACAACATTAATGTATTTCAGTTACTTTATAATGTATACATATTTACAGATAATTTAGTAAACAAACAGACATTTAGTTTTTTGCTTTGTTTTAAATATTGACCTTTCTGCAATGGATGTGAACAAACGGGGAAAAAGTAATATTGGTAATATGACAATTCATTGTTAAAAAGACATTGAATAATACAAGTATTTTTAGGCGAACAACAGGAGAATAACTTATCCTACACATACCACAGAATCAGCACTTATGACCCTAATATGTGCTCAACTGCTAGATATCTGGACAATGTTTTGGCTGACTCAAATGACTCTGATCAAATCAAAGATGAAGAGGGGGGATCCATTATGACCACAGAAGTTCAAGTGTCTTTCCCTGTACCTAATGTTCCTCCTGTTGAGCAAGATACTGCGGTTTTCAATAATAAAGGAGAGCCAACTACTGGCATTTATCAAATAATGACACCCAGCACAATACCAAGCGATGGCAACAGATTTGTGCATCATGTGACGCATAATACTCCATTAGCTTCCGTTAATCAATCTGCCCATATAATATTCCAGCGATCAAATGGCCAAATATACCAGAACTACTTAGTAAATCAAGATGCAGCTGAGAATGGTATAGTTGAACTGATTCAAATTGCAGACAGCAGTGGGCAAATTTATGAACAAGAATTCACTCAGGCTAAAAATTGTCATGAATTGCCTGCAGTGGAGTACAACTATCAACCAAAAATACCGAACAATGGTGATCTTATGGAGAATTTTGCTGATACGACATTCGTTCATCTGGAGTCTGCAATGATTCCGGAGCAAACTCAAGAATTCTTAAGTGAATCATACACTCAAATGTCTAGTGCCAATCCAGTAAATATGAATTTGCACCATAAAGATCAGCAGAGAATACTTCTAGAAAGTACAATGTCACCGTTATGTAAGTCTTAACGTCTCTTACTTTCATGAGCTAAACTATGCTTTAAAATTCTCAGTGGCTGCTGTAAACGATATCACACAAAGAGATGCAGAGCTGCAGTCCCATTTGAATCAAACTCTAGCCAGACAAATCGAATCCAAAGACAATGGCATCAGTCATTTACATTCAGGTAGGTTACGCAAGTGATATCCAGTTGGAAGCAGAACCATTGGTTTCTTTTTAGAAAAAGAAAAATTATCAAAAGATTTCCCCAGGAAAAATTTAGACAGCACTGATAACTATGGTAAGTTTACCGTAGTTTTGATGGAGTATAATAATTTGCTCTTCCTTTAGTACTAGTTGCTGATAAGCCTGTTGAAAATCGGGCTCGTGCGTCACTTCCCTCAAGTTTCCTGTATTTTGGAAAGTCCAAGGGTAATCCAGAAGGTAAGCACTATAGCGTTACAAGCTTACATTACAATTTCATCAAAACGGGAGAATCAGCAAAAAGATTTAACCTAATTGAATTAGTTCCAATAAAAACTTCGTAATTTATTTCTTATGTTGATTATATGTTTCTTGAAACATATTCTTCTTTGCATAATTTACGATATTGATGAGAATTATATCTTTAACATTAGTTCTTAAATTTTACGACACCAGTGTCAATGTACTTTTGAATGCGTTGGTTGGATCCATACATTTCCGACTCAGTGGTGAGTTTTACTACATCCGATCCGGAAGTGAAAATTGTCGAAGGTTTTATTGGTTCAATGCCAAATTGAATATCTTGTATCGGCTGCGAGTAGTTTGAACGCGATTCACTTGTGAGTCCTTTATTTGGTACAAATTTAACTCTTTTGTGTAATTGTTCTACTTTAGAAACGTCTTGGCAACGTTGGTATAAATTTTCAGCTTCTGTTGAAACTGTATTTTGTGGGCTTGTCTTTAACCATTTCCACACTGTGATGGCATCATTATTCGATATTCCACTTCCTTCCGAAGTGTGGTGAAAATATGTTAACATATTCGTTGTAGCCATCATGTCTAGATATTTTGAGCTTCCAGGAAGCGCAGGATTCACAAAATCTTTAGATCTTCGTACTTTTGGATAACGTACACAATCGCGTGAGGGTTCTTCCTTTTCAACCACTTTTGGAATGTACTCCCTCTTGTAAAGACTTTCATATTCTTTTAGTGGTTTCGGGGGATTTTTAAGGAAGCATTCATCATAAGATTTTATTAAATGAATTTTGTTTGCATGGAGCATCGGTGTTCGTTTACTAGTGTTGTCCAAGAACTACAAAATAACCAAAATAAAAAAATGCATATTATTTTTATTGACTTACGGCATTTTTGAAAGCCCCTCTTTGTTCTGTGGTGTAATCATAAGTAATTTCTTTCCGATTAAGAATTTTGTTCACTGGTTTTGGAGTGTCACTTATTTTACAAGAATTATCATAGCCCGGCATGTACCTATGCCCCACATATGATGAGGTTCGATAATCAAACGGATTATTTAGAGGTGCTTTGTAATCAATGCTAGTCAATTTATTTGGGTCCATTTTAAGTCTTGTGCTGAATTGATAAAGAAAATAAAACTCTTTCTAATAATTATTATTAAATCAATTTTGTTTGCTGTCAACTGATAAATGCAAATTTCCATGACTCCTAAATCAATCTGTTTATTCCCGGTGTTAGTTTGATCAATTTCTCTTGAAAATTTTAGTGTTCTTCATTTGGTAAAAAATAAAATATCATATTTACGTATTCAATTTATAGAAACTTCAGTGTTCGCTAAAAAGGAAATATCTTTACGAACAAAATTTGGTCCTTTTGAAGGAGAAGAAAAATGTTTAAGTAAGGAACTGCTGGATGAAATCCAATCTGGCTCTACACACCCAATCTTATATTTGGATACAGCAACAATATTAGATTTCGCAAACGAAAGTAAGTTGTAGTCCTCAACTGATATTTCATATACATATTAAGGGATTAACAATTAATTTTGCAGAAACATCGAATTGGATGAGGTTTGTTAAATTAGCGAAAACTTTTAGGGAACAAAATTTACTTCTATATTTTGAATATGGCAAATTTTACTTTAAATGTAGCAGAGCAATAAAAGCAAAAGAAGAGCTTCGCGTCGGGTATTGTGAGGAATATGCAAAAATGTATGACCTCAGGATATTAACCCTCACCGAAAACGAAATAAAAATTATTTATGAGGAGGAGAATCCTTGGTTATGCTTCGAATGTTACAAACGATTCCCATCCTCGCAAGAAATGCAAAAACATTTAAGTGTGCATGAGGTGGATGATGAGAAAATTGAAAGTAGACAAAATGTTAGACATCGAAGGAAAAAATCTCTGAAAAAATTTTTAGATGTTAGAAAAAATTCAAATAGATGCAGATATTGTCTGAAAGTGTTTATGACGAATGTAAGCTTGAGAAAACATGTAGCACAGCACCTAGCAGAAAAGCGATCTGGTAAGAATGTATCCAGAACTTTGCGCAGTGAAACCAGCTACTTCTATAAATGCAACACTTGCAATAAGAAGTTTTATTCAGAAGAGAAATTAAAGGTAGTTTTAAAACTTTACAGTAAGAAATGATAAATTTTCTGATTCTTACAGAATCACAAACTTGTGCATACCAAAAATGAGTTAAAGGTTAATAATCGTGCATTTCAATGTGTGTTTTGTCCAGAAATTTTTAAATGTGTCATGCAGTTTCGAAACCATGTGGCCATTCACTCACTCAATGGAATTTATACTTGTAATGTATGCAAAAAGGTAAATGATGAGCAATAATAAAAATATTTTATTAATTTCATAATTATTTATAGGATTACAACGAATACCATTTAGTTCGAAAGCACATAAGAATATTTCATCAACCTTATAAACATTCGTGCAACGAATGTGGACGAGGCTTTACTAGTATGAGTTTCTTGCGAAGACATAAAGTCTCTCACTCGGAGAAGAAAGAATTCTTGTGTTCTGAATGTGGGAAACAAATTAAACGTAAAGATAAGCTTCGTGAACATGTGCAAAGAATGCATAGAGATGGAAGAGGTTCATCAAGAAAAAAGAAAAGGAATGAAAATAATTCAAGCTCATTGTCAGATATGCCGCCTTACTCAGAATTAAGGAATATTAAGGATAACTTACAGAATAACAAGGAACCGCCTCTTGATTTTCACAATTTCGTTTTCAAATGTACAAACTGCATGATTGGTTTCAAAAGACGTGGAATGCTGGTGAACCACTTGGTGAAACGACATCCAGAAGTTCGAATTGACTCGATTCCGGAACTCAATGAGCCTATTGTTAAACCACAATCGCTTTTCTTTTGTCAATACTGTCCAAAGGCTTACAAAAGTAACGGGAAAAGGAAAGTACATATATTGAAAAATCATCCCGGACAAGATTTACCGCCATCAGCTCGAAATCAGTCAGATCCTGAAAAGTTGAATGCACGTATGATTGGAAATATAAAAACGGATCCACAGAGATGTCAGCTTTGTTATAAACAATATGCTACACGAAATAGACTCTTGGCGCATTATAAAAAAGCTCATCCTGGAAAAGAGGTTACAGAATCAAACAAGCAGGAGTATATTAGTCCAGATCCAGAAATATATCGCGCTCCAAATTCACCTGAAAATAAATTACTCAAACTATCTTCCGCTGCCTTAGAACTATCATATCTGGAAGATCGAAAATTTTTTGAATTTCTGAATGAAAGATCACAGGATCAAAGCTCAATTGCGCCAAATAATTCTTTCAATTCAAACGGTTTTTCAAAAGTTGATGTAAATTTCAAAGTAGTTGACGGCGAATTTTCGGAAACATCTTCTAATGCTGATTTGAACAGATTGCCACAACTCTTCGACGAATCCATAACATGCATTTAAATTAGAAAGTTTTTGCATCCGGCTGTTTGCATTTCTTCGTTCAAAATACTATTTTTAATGTACACATAATTTTTGTTATGGACAAATAAATGGAAGATGAAAGAGTTTTCGGTAAATGAAATACATACTACAATATTACATTCATTACATTCCATGCTTTCATATATTTCATATTGGTTGAAATAGTTATTCGTTTTAAATAATAAAAAGTGCCGTATACTTTAATTACTTTTGATCAAGAATCAAATTACTGGTTAACAATATTCAATAAATTGCTACTGAAGCATGTCCAGATAAAGGGATAGGCATCGGACTTATGTCCTTAATCCATTCGTAATTCACCGTTGATAAGCACTCAACGGAACTCAGTGCCGATTTTAAAATACTAGAAACCCCTCCGGAAATGTATATTTTGTTTTCTATTACTGTTATATCATGTCCATGCCTGTAATCCATACAAAGGTATAGCACGGTTTATGGTTTCGATATCTCAACTGTTTATGTTGTATTTTTCAGATCTTACCTCTCCGTTGACATTCTTGCAACCTCTTTCCATTCATTATCTTCAACGAAATATTTATCTACAGAGGATAGAGAACACATTGCATTGTCTATATACGCCAATCCTCCAATCATGTATATCTCAGAATTGATGAAACATAACTTCCCAAAGCAACTAAATACAGTTTTTAATAAATATATTCAAATAAAATAAGGTATTCACGTACGTGGGATATCTAAGTCGACCAAGATTCATCCAAGTGTCTGTTTGGATATTATAACATTCAACCCGATCCGTTAATCGTTTGGATTGAATCCCACCAGCAATCCAAATGTGATTTCTCACTAGACAAGCAGCCAATCCAGATCTTTCTACTTTCAAAGGTGTTTTCTATGAACAGAAACATTTAAAATTCGAATTAAAACGTAGTCAGAGGGACATCTGCCATGTTACAAACTTACAAAAATCCATTTTTCCTCCTCATAACTGTAAAAAATATGAGTTTTGGTAGGACTTTCCGCACGATTTTGACCGCCAATTACATGTATGCCGAGAGAACTTGCTACTAGTCCGAAATCACGTCGGGAGAATGGAAGATCTTTCTCCTTTACCCATTCGAAACGGTTCAGGTCAAGATTCCACATTGTCCTAACTAAATTCTTTTGGAAACGGTATTTAAATTGTTTTAATCGAGCTGACACCCAAGAAATGTTTACCAGTTTTAAATTTTGACTCGCAGGTTGAGCGCCACCTACAACGTACAATTTGTTTCCGCGGAGAGCAATCTGATGATGATGTCTTAATCCAGGCATGGTTGCGTAAGGTTTCCATTTATTTTTTTGGGTTTCATACTGAAGAACTAATTTGCCAAAGGAATCAGAAAATTTTGAAGAGAAGGGATCAATTCCTCCGAAAACTAAAATGCGTGTGGGTTTAGTCCTAAACAATAAATTGTATGAAAAATAAATGTTACACTTACAAAATTGTGTTAAATCTAGTACTCACAAATTAATTTCGGTTACTGCAGAATAGTACTTTTGTAACTTGCATTCAATATCTTTCGACTGATTGCGTAAACTAGAGTCCATTTTATTGGTTGGTTTGTTTTCACTAAAATTTTTTACATATCTCACAATTTTTTTCTTTATATCATGCACATTTTCTGCATTATTTTCATGTGAATCGCCTCTCATCTTCGTCCCATATTTAAGTTCATCGTTTTTGGCTTGAGAAGGTTTATCTGAGTGGTTTGATTTAGTCTCTTGCGCCTGCTTCAATATTAAATTGTTTTTAATCTTTAAGTATGACTTATTGGCACATAGAATTTTGTTTGTCTGCTTCTTTCTTAAACCTTGCATTTTTGAAACATTTTTTTTTCGATTTGTGTGATTACTTTTTAAGTATCTTTTGGAATTAATTGTAAAAATACTCTTTACTCCATTTCTATTTGGCTTTAATTCGATATGTCGGACCTTGGGTTGAACCTTATAATCAAACGACGTCCGCGTTTCATTTTTAACTAACCACTGTGGGGACTTGTTAGTTTTAATAACTTGAATACTTTTGTCCTCGCATCTCTGTAAAACAAATATAAAATAATGC
Organism: Leptogaster cylindrica; assembly: GCA_963082835.1. NCBI lineage: Eukaryota > Metazoa > Arthropoda > Insecta > Diptera > Asilidae > Leptogaster > Leptogaster cylindrica. The sequence continues at coordinate 2,587,520 of OY720105.1, read as the reverse complement.
AAGCGTTCAAAATTTGATGATACATTGCAAAATATGTTAATGAACCTACAGTAACAAATGTTATTGATTTCCAATGGTTCTCTCCATTGTCACGAATTACTTTTAAGTATTCTAGAAATGTGTCATAAGCTGTATCCATCTTGTCTGCATATCTAAGAGCGTTAGGACAAAACTTGTCCCTAATCCATTGTCTCTCTGCCGGTTGAGTTAAATTTATTTTTTTTAAGTGCTCTAAGAAAGTATTTGCATAATCCATGTACCAATATTTGGCTGTGACATAACTGAAATTAAAGTTATAAGTTTTAAATAAAATAATACATACTTGCATAATCTCAAATTATACTTACAATAACCCATTATCGATCATTTCGGCCACTCCATGGTGATTAACAATTAATTGCAATTCGTTGTAATCATCACCGGTATTCTTTCTGAGTTCCACTAATTGCCAAGCTGTGAACAGTCCAAATCGTACACATTCCATTACGTTAATCAAGTATTCCTCTCGATTATTCCAGTCAAAACATAACCAACGTACACCAGATAAAAAAACCTTTGAAAAAACTGTTTGAATATTTAAACAAATTGCGTAATTTTACGCACTTCAATCTCTGAATTAACTGCTATGAAGTTGGATTGCAGCAAACAGCAAACTTCGTCTACTGAGAGTTCTACAAATTCTTTGCATGCTACTAAAGGCAGGAAGAACTTGCTTATTCTGGGGATCATTAATTCCTGAATTGAGGAATGTCCGAAATTTCGAGCTTCCAAATAAAGAAAAAAAGCAGTATATTCAGAAAAACGACGATCATCATCGAAACATGACCAACATTGATGGATCAACTGTTTAATTTTTAGAAATACAGCTGCTGTGAATAGGTCTATTATGCCTTCCCTTTGGATCTGGGGCTTATCATCCAGCATCCACGTGTATATCATAACGAAAGCATCGGCAGAGACCTTATTACTCGGTAAAATTACTTCCGTATCGTTGCCTAAATCTTTAAAATATTCAGAATAACATCGTAATACCATTCTGTGACATCTGAAAGTCATTCCATCAATCTTAATTTCAACATCCGTTTTTTCAAAATTGTGTATCAGGTACTCCAATGTACTCCATAAATTAGGTTTGGTATTCCCTTCAGTTACTTCTAAATTCTCTGAGAACTCAAATCCAGCATCCTCTATGGACTCTTCGGGGTATTCATAGTCAGGTTTAGTTTCTCCTTCATTGTTATTTGCTTGAAAATATTGTTCACTTTTCTATATTAAAAAAATAATTAGTTTCAGTTTTTATTCTGTAAGTGCTTGAATAATGTTCAACGTCTTTAGCATTAAATGTAAATAGTAAGTACACATCTTACACTCATTTCCAATTGTACTCGTTTTAATTTTTATATAAAAAAAAATCAAAAAAAGTTATTAAACGTTAACATGTAGCAATATTAATGACATTAATTTCCCACACCTACTTATAGTATTTTATTTTGCAAAGATCTTTAAATTATAAAGTACGCGTCTAATGTTTTAATTTTTTTCCGCAAAGTGCTGTTCCCTTAAAGTAAGAAATTTAATAAATTTGAATCTTTAATGGCGGTTATAATTTAAATACAATAGAAACCTAACCTAACTTTACTTGCGGTGACATTCATTTGGAAACAGCTGCTTTTGTATCCAGTTAATTTCCTACGAATTGTTTTCGTGATGCTGCGGCCACGGAATTTTATAATGTTGCAAAGACGATGGAAGAAAAAACTGCATTGGGTAAGTATTTGTATTTTCCAAAATTCAATTTGTTGCTTAAGTTACAAACAGACAAAACTCATGCTCTGCAGAATTTGTTGCTAATAACATTAATACCTTGTCAATTAGGCAGACTTACGGAAGAAGACATTTACCAAAGATCGAGCCCTTGCAAATTTTGATGATTTCTATGGATCTGTTTATGGTCAACACTGGGGAAGTATGCGGGCAGCTTTACTCACTGAGCACAAATACATTGCACTTGTTAACAACTTTGCGGATGCTGAGCGAACAAAAAATACATTGGAATTAAGTGGTAAATAATATATTTATTGTATGTTGAACAAAAGACTTTAAGTGGAGTTTTGCAGGTGCCATAAATGTACGTTCATTGGCCGAATTGGCAAAAAATCAACAGATTCACAAACAACCAGAAAAGGGAAACCACAAAAAAATCGAAAATCTTAATCAAACGTTGACGAACATTATACGGCGAGTAGAAGATAAAGAATTAGCCTCACTATATCCGGAAAATACGGAAATTTCGGAGGAGAAGAGATCTGGTATATTTTCAGACAATGTGGTAGAAAAGCAAGAATCCTATAATCAGGATCCTACAGTTCATAAAAAAGCGTTAGAAATAGCTTTAGAGCAAAACTCTGAAATTGACCATCGACGAATAATTGATGCAGAATACGGAACCGCAGCCTTACATGAGTTCATCTCTGCAACCAAAATAAAGGGAATGGAAGATTGGATTCCTGAGTCAGATCATTATAAGTACTATTCCACAAATACAGATTTCCCTTTGTCTATTGAAGTGGAAAAGGAACTTTCACTTTACGAAAATGTTGATTTTTACACTTATGAGAAGGGGAATTGTTCACAATTTATTTCCCCTCGAAGAGATCTTACAGGAGTTTTATCTCATTTCCTGATGGATGGGGCGTCAATTTTGCCACCTCTGTTTTTGGATGTTCAACCTGGTGAAAAGGTATTAGATGCATGTGCAGCTCCTGGCGGAAAGTCTTTGATAATGCTGCAGACAATGCGACCAGATATCTTAGTTTGTAACGACATCCAAGAGAGTAGATTGAATCGAATTAGAAGAGTCATGGAGCAGTACATTTGCGACTACAATACGAAGTGGAGTGGCAAACGAAGTTTCCTTTTGCAGTCTGATACACGTGCTATGGACGAGTACAACAGTTTCGATAGAATATTAGTAGACGTACCGTGTACTACAGACAGACATTCTGTAATGGAAAACGATAATAACATTTTTAAATCCACCAGAATTAAGGAAAGACTTCGTCTACCTGAACTCCAAGCAGCAATTCTAACTAATTGCTTACGCCTTCTAAAACCGGGAGGAACTCTAGTTTACTCCACATGCACGCTAAGTCCTATTCAAAATGATGGTGTTGTACACATGGCCTTGCAGAAAGCATTTACTGACCATAATATCATAACAACTGTAAAGGATCTTAGCTACGTAATAAAATATTTCCATGAAATCTTTAAATTTGAGGATTCAAAAAATTTACGGTATGGACAAATGGTTGTACCCTTTTTGCCAGCTAATTTTGGACCTATGTACATTTGCAAAATAACAAGAAATAAGTAAATATTTAGTTTCAAATGAGTTTATTGCGTTTGTTGTTTATAGAAAAAACGATACAGCTATTAATTCTTCATTTTCTTTTTCTTTGGCTTTGGAGCAATCGCAGTGGGGTTTTTAAAGACGGTGCTGAAAATAAAGTTTTAGTACTTAATTCTTTTTCATCCTTTCGAATAAAAACTTACTGGCAAGTTGTACAGATTGGACTGTATTTGCAGAAAACTGAAAAAGGCAACCGAACAATTTAGATATTGGCATAGCTTTTTCGAGGGGAATAACCCAGATTTAATTATATACTTACTCGATAGACACACTGAGCAAACATATCCAATATCAATTAGTTCACGGTGGCAAAAACAAGCGGCTCGATAATCTACTTTGGATGCAGGAGGTAAAACTAATTTATTCCTAGTTTGAGGATCCGGTAGGAATACCCACAAAAGATACTGTAAAAGTCCATCTAACTGGGGAAGCTTTAAATATTGCCCACCAGTGATGTCACATCCTTGCTGGAGTAAACTTAACGATTTATCGAGAGCACAAACGTCGACAACAACATTTTGCTTTTGAGCTGTAAAAAAAACATTCATGTACATCATGTACTGGGAAGCACACTCGTTGCTGCCAGTGACGACTAATATGCGAGCATTTAGCTGTACTCCTGGAGCCTTGTTCCTTTGCATCTGAAAGGATTATAAGCTTAGTATTAAGTACGTAAAATCGAAGGAACTATAATGTAGTTCTGCTCACTCTCGCTATATAACAAAGTGCTACTCCCATGCTTCCAGCAAGTAACGACTCACACGGAGTTGTGATTTTTGGGGTGTTTTTAATTATCTGAGCTAACCTCTGCTTTACTGTTTTCTCTACTAAAGTGAAAACCTCATATTGACCATCGATTTGCCGAATATCTAGGGGTTTAACCGCCATGGGATATAGGAACTCACTAGAAGAGACAAAATTGTTGAATGAGCTTCGAATATTTATCCGATGTTACTTACGTCCCTTGATGGTGACAAGCTAGAACCGCCAACATATTTTGAGATTTTTGCATTAAATGAGCGTTTCCAAAAGCAACTATAGAATCTAAACATTGTGTCAAGTGATGCGGATTTCGACGGATAATTCTCTGAGCCGGATTCGTGTCTAGTACGATTACCAACAAACTCACACTTCCGTCTGCTAGATTGTTGTTGATTACAGCAAATAATTCAAATTAAATAATTGATGTACCTTCGGCCATAGTGAATGTATCTGCTCAGATTCGGTCAAGCTGTTTCCTGTTTATTTTGAACTCGGTATATAACAGTAAGAATTTAGCAACATATATGTCAACAGTCAACACGCAAAATAAAGTAGTGCCATACAAACTGTTATAAGAATAACTCAACACAGTGCTAAAATCAAAAAGAAAAAAAGAACTGTTAAAAATTAGAAATATCCCAAAAATGAAGGAAAATAATTTAGATCGTGATAAGGGCATATAGAATTGGAGTTGCTTGAGATCATTTTTCATTCCTGAACTAAAAGGTTATCTAACCTAACCTAAATTATAAAGCGGTAAACACAATACGACGTTCGGCTTGGCCGACTGTTGACAGTTCGAGTAAAACATACGTGCTAGTTGTGCCTAAAGCCGGAGGTACACGATACGAAAAACGTCATATTTATAAGAAAATATCTTTGTGGATGTCACTTTTGAGACATCGAGTCACACGATAAGCAAAAATGAGTTTGCAACTCACAGATTATCACGACGCCGCGCCGCCCGTAAGAGCAGTAATCTGAAAACTGTGTACATAAAGTTCTGTATGGTGTGACTCGGGAAATTTGTACCCCGCAAATTGCATGGATGTGCCGAAAATATTCCGAAATTTTTGGGATATTTATAAGCGATACACCGTATTGCTTATCGTCGAGTCACACGATATGAAATACGGCGTATCGCTTATAAATACGACGTTTTCCGTATCGTGTACCTCCGGCTTTAGGCACAATTTCAGAAAGTTCTCGAAGTCGGAAGTTTCGAAAGTCGGCCAAGCCGAACGTCCAATTGTGTTTACCGCTTAACGGATTTTGAACAAGTAGTCAAGTACACAACAAGTTCCACATTCCGGCCGGGTTCGGTGCAATTTGTTCTACAACCACACGGGTTTCCGTTTTTAAGGGTTCACTCACATGCACGTGTATTAAGGCACCCATAAAAAAATAATGCTGACTAAATAAAGAAATGAATGAATAAATTTTTTAAATTTTATACAAATAAATTAAAAATTTTGCAAGATTAATAATAAAATTTTTTATAAATTTAAAAAAAAAATGAAATATTAAAATTTTTATAAAATTTATAAGGTCAGTATGTACCTAAAATCGAAGGAAATATAATGTAGAGTTTTGCTCACTCTCGCTATATTTTATAAATTTTTAAAATTTTATAAATTTTATAAAAAATAAATTGAATCCCCCGGGCCAATGCTCTTATAGGCTAATGCATCATTTTGCTTAATACATTTAGCTTTTTTATATCCAAGAATATTTCGAATTGGCATTATCTTTGAATCTTTCATTTTACGTTTGAGCTCGACCCAAATTTTAATACACATAAGTATAGCATATTTTTTTTAATGTGTAATTAATTTTCCAAATATAGGTGGAAAAGAGACTTTGATCTGTGTTCAGTGCCAAAATCCAATAAAAATTTTTTTTCAAATTAGTAATGTTTAAAAATAAATGATGAGTCGTGTGCTACAATTCTCGTTTCTGAAGAACATTGAAAAAACATTCAGTATAATCATTACAATTCAGGTAGAAAACAACTACCGAATCTGTTTATTTAACTTAATTTATTGTTTGAAAATAAAATCACATGTTTGCCAAAACTGTAAGTAATCTTAAGTAATTAAAACACTAATTGTTGCTGTTCCCATGAGTTTGGTAGAAGCCGTTCGTCTTTTCCCTCATCATCAAATGAGACCCAAGTATTTTGTAGATAAGGTCGTGTATCTTTTACAAAAATATTTGTTGGAATTTCCGGTGTCAGGTCAATTAGCAAATCCCGGATTGAGTCATCCTTATCAATTTTGTCTTCAGTTTTTCGTCCACTGCATCTCTGGCGGATTTGCTCTTGATACATTTTCCGTTCAATGCTGTTCCTCCAATTCTGATAAGCGTTCTCAAAACACCTCGCAACAGTGAGTGTCACGTCGTGGGCTATACGCCGTTTGGGGCACGCGAATACGAAACAATTCAAATCTTCGTCCTTGCTGTCGTTATCAGATCCTATGAAAGCAAATACGTGATCATGTGCCGCATCTGCCGAGCAGTACGAAATCTTGTATATGGACACTTTCAGCAAACTCTGTCCTGATGTACTGTCGAGGACTTCGATTCCTTTGACTGATACGTTTAGCTGCACACGTTGACTTTTCCGGCGGGCGCCCTTGGCGGTTGAGATTACTGACTTGATCGCCTCAGCAGTGGCATTTTGGGATCGTTCCGCATCTATCGCTGTGTTTCCCAAGTATTTCAAGTTAAAGGTGTTCAGGTCTTGATCCTCACCTTCCTCGGGTTCATTTGAATCTGATAAGTTTTTTAAACTTGTTGCCAAAGCCCACTCTTCACTTAGCTCTGAAAGGGAGAAGAGATTGCCTTTGTTATTTTTGAAATTATTATAATTATCTTTATGCCAGTATTAATATTGCTCAACAGATTTTTCTCTTCAAATCTCTCGAGTTGGCGTTATCAATTTATTTGGGACAATTACGGCTATAAATATCCACCGCGAATTCTGAACTTGACAATTTCAAGTAAATTCGATCATGAAAAGTCAATCAGTAAACAAGTCGAGGGAACTGAACTGATAAATCAATCACGGAAATAATTATTGAGATGGCAGAAAGAAAATTATAATCGTATATATTTACTTTTATGCTTGTTGTGCATTTTCCACTTTCTAAAGAACGCCATAATTAAAACTGTTTTCACACAAACTTGGAAACAAATCGCAGATCGTAAAGGCAGCAAGTGTATTTTCAGTTGCACAGATATTAAAAAATGAGACACGTCCGCACGACTTGAATGTCCGGTTCGATTTGACTTGAGACCGACTCGAAAGTGGACTACTATGATTTTGCTCTCTTGGCGCAGGCCTGTTATCTGGATGCTACAGAAAAACTAAATTCACGCAAAAACTCAGCAGTGGGGATCATTGTGCCAAGAAGAATTTTTCAATTTTAAAATACTGCTTCAATGATGGATTACTGGAAAACAATCAAATTAACTTATCATTTTGTTGATAAGATGCTCGTCTTGCTTTAGTCGCAAATAAAAGACTGTAAGAAATGCAGTTCGGCTGGAGGTCATCTCTGGTACTCAGTGCACCAAGGAAGACGGGTTCGCTGTCTTAGATAATTGAATTAAAAATTCATACTAAGCTAAGGTTGGCGCTGACGATCTAAAATAACTTTAGTTAAGGAAACAGAACCAAGAGCGTTATTAACGTTGGCCTTTCGCAGAATATGTACTATATAATCAAACCAAAACCACGCCTGTTAAGGCTTGTAAGAGGTTGAACCAACTCTGATCGAACTTCTAAATAAAAAGCCAAATTCGGCTTCAATGAAGGAAAGCGTAAACTATTGGCTGATGTAACTTGTGTTGCTATTGATGCATTAAAAGAGTATCAAATAGAGAGTAATGTTTACTAACAGCATTAAAACCAGTTAATAAGTTAATACATGGATTAAAAAATGAGTACTATGTCAAAGTAAAATCTCTTCTACTGTACGAAGATCAGATTGATCGTTAATATTGATTACCATCATTTACATAAAGTAATGCCAAGGAAACTAGGTCAACATTAATACAAAATTTTATTGATTTCGAATCTACTTAATCTATAAGCGTCATAATACAAACATTTTATAATATATTTTGGTTACTGATATTCTGCAAAATAACGTCTAGAAACGATAATCTGGCATTATAATTTATATTTTCATCAAAGAAACTTCACAGCAGTTTAATTAGAAAATTATTTTGTTATCTCACTAAATGTTTACGTTCAAATGAATATTTAAAATGAACTGAAATAAATCGCCATCCATCAACAACAGAATGAAAACAGTATGAGTACCTACCTCAAGCCGAAATGAACGAAGTTTCTGAAAAAATCCTTTTCAAAATTATGAATAGATACTATAAAATAACACAAAATGTCAAAATACCCTTGTTGGTCTTTAAGATTAAGGTATAACATGAACTGCATACAAAAAAATATAGATACATATCAGTCTTCATAATAAAACAAAGGTTTAACAATGGCAGACCATTATTACTTTTATTACTTTGTATGCTTTTCATAAATAAAACCACTTATAAAACCCCAAAGGACTTTTATTATACTTTTTTAGTTGAAAAAATTTCTATAGATATCTTTGTGATATTTTTATCTAATATAAATAATATCAATGATTCATTTTGGATTAAAGCCAACAATGCGTTATATAAAAAAAAAAAAATATGTAAAAAATGTGATGCAACAATTTTCGAAACCAATAAAATAATTTCTGGCAAGCCAATTGAACAAATCCAGCAGGAAACCGCTTCGTATTCTCCGTCCAACATCGAAAGAAGTCGGCCAGGAAATTAGGACTACTTTTATTGCAGTAAATTATGCCAGACCAGCCCAAAGCCCCAAACTGCCGGTAATTGCGCGCTTATTAATCAGAAATTACACCGATTGTGAGTTGCAGTGCTTATCGTAGCTTCAATCCAAATTGCATTTTCGTCCACTTTCAAGGCGACACTGCGTTATGCAAAACCGCGAAATACTTATCCAAGAAACCTTGCAGCCTTTTCCTTGGCTGGACAGTGGAAGTGGGCATAATTGAGGTAGAAAGTGCTTGTAAGCAATCGAACTCGTTTTTTGTTATTTGGTGCAGTTGACGCGGGCGGACGTGCATCGCGGGGAGGAATTGAGCTGCTCGAACTGAGTGCCCTGCATAAAGTACCGACCAAGAAAATTGTTCAGCTTCCTGCTGCAGATTGTGCATTGTCCACAGCTAGGATGTGCAGAGGGTGCCTGGGGCAGATTCTTGCCGGACCTCTTCACTAGTCCAACGGCTGATGAAATAACCTGTCTGCGATAATCAGTAACTGTTTTAGTTTTTTGCGAGGAACAAATGGTACCAATTTTATGTGATTTGTGACGTAATCCAAGCTTCCTGCATGTGCAGAAAATTTTCAACAGCAGCCGTTTTTACCGAGTTGAGCCAGCGATATGTCGCCGTAAAGATTGCCATGCGCGAAATCATCTATAATTACAGATATTAAAATTATAGTGGAGTCGGTAATCGAATCGTATGTTTCGACACTACTGATAAATAATTCTCGTCACAGAACGTCTTATGCGAGTTACTTTTACTAGGAGATGAGCGAACACTTATCGCGTCTAAACGTGACGGATTTCAACTTTGATACATTGCATAAAGGAAGCTATTTCCATGATCATAAAATAAAAACCCAACTAATAAAATTACGTATATATTTGATATTTGCTTTGGTTTTCTGATTGGAAAAAATTAAGGAACTTGATAAGACTCGTGTGCCGATATTACTGAAACGTAATAACCCAGTTTTTGTAACGAACATGTTTAATTAATATGCGATCAAATCCAAGAATTTCTGCGCTTTCGGGATTTATTATAAATGTTCACAAACACTAATATGCACTTATTATAATGTCATGCATGTCGTTGGAAATTATTTTTAGTCCAAAAAAACGCGTAATTATAAGGTTGAAGTTGTATTGCGTATGGAAATAGAGCATTACACTAGACATAAAGCTGGGGCACACTTGTTTTGCCTATTAATAATAGAGTGAGAACTGATAACTCGCAATGTAATTGGGTAATTTATGAAGTTCTTTTGAGGTCTTATAAATATTGTGTAATTGATTTTTGAAAATTCAATAAAAAGAGAACCAGTATGAAGTGGAATCAAGTGCACCGTTCGCAACCTATGAAAAGGGTACCCAACTAATTTTTTTTGTTAAAAAGCAAAAGGAATGAAATCAATATTTATATACGGTGATCATAGAGAAAACTATTAAGTATAGTGCAAACAATTGTTAAATATATTATAATCAACCTCTTTTCGCATTATTGTTCTTAATTTTGTTCATAAGCAATTATTGCCTTTTTAGAATTCGACCAATCAATATATGTAGGTACAATTCATAGTTTCCAATTTCCGGACGGAAAATTGCCATTACATTTTTCCTTTATGCTGCAAGAAAAAAGCAATCAACCTATTGGGAAACGAAATGGCAGTTAAAATCCTAGAATGTTAAATATTAAAATGCCCAATAAAACCTCAACGGAAAATGTTCACGCAGCTACAAATTTTTTAGATTCTTCATTCATTCAAAACCACACAAGAAAAATACCTTTTTTTACTTAAATTTTTAATAATTTATATAAAAATTAAAGAAAAATATATAAAGAATACACGTCCATTTGCAATGTATAAATTATTTTATTATTGTAAATATCCTTTAATGAAGTATAATAATTAATTGTCTTTAACATGTCGATTCTACGCATATTTTTCGACTAATTGTTAATGCCTTCCTATTTTATTAATTTAAACTTCGACTAACACTTGTAGACCTAAGAAATATATTCTTTCGACGTTTTTCTTAGAATACTTGTGCAAATTGCCGACATGTTTTATATCGTATTTATATCGCATATGTCTTTACAGGTTTTAAAGTTAATTTAAAGTAATCTTATTAATTTGATTTTCTTGTTCTTATGTTTTATCGTTAGTTATTTCATCCACAAAAATATTCGATATACCTTAAAAAAAATTGCACTATATTTGAATTAAATTTTCTCCTTCTATCATATTTAATAATAATAATCTATGTGTTATTTAAAAAATATAAAATTAGAAGGGTTAGTGCTAAATTTCCAATTTTGGAATCACAATTGCTTCACTGGATGAACAACTATCACCTCACTCAATAAGTTCGTAGGATGACTTTAGATGCGGCCACTATTCACAAAACCATACGATTTTTAGGAAGTACCAGCCTTCGGATGATACGTATCAAAATTTCTAAATAATCTGACGTTTAGTTGACAAGTTGCAGTGGTTTTAGTGACGCTACTTTTGTAATTGTCGAAACAATGGAAAAATCTGAATTTCGTGTTGATAAAGCACTACTTTTTAATGGGAAAAAATACCGTTCAAGCAAAACAATGGCTTGACAAGTGTTATTCGGACTCTGCTCGATCGGATCGAGACAAATGGTAGCGAAGTTTGCTCATTTTAAACATGGTCGTACAAACACCGATCATCCTGAACGCTCTGCTCTGGTCACCTAAATACAGCAGTTGTTCTAGAAAACAGTCCACAAAATAATTTTGCCCGATCGTAAATTGAAGTTGCGTGAGATAGCTGACACCTTAAAGATATCAGAAGCCAGTGTATTCACCATTTTGCATGAACATTTGTCCATGAGAAAACTCTGTTCGAAGTGGGTAGCGTGTTTGGTCACAGTCGATCAAAAACAACAACGCGTCGATGATTCGGAGAGTTGTCTGGAGCTGTCTCAGCGCAATGAAAAGGATTTGTTCATGCGGTATGTGACAATGGACGAAACATGGATCCATCACCACACTCCAGACGCCACAGGCAAATCGGCAGTCAGCCGAGTGGACAGCCACCGGCGAAAACTGCTCAAAGCGACCAAAAACGCACATGCCAGCTGGTAAGGTTTTGACCTCCATATTTTGGAATGCGCACAGTATTTTATCCATCGAATATCAATGGCGTCATTGGTGCAATTGAAGGAAGAATTTGCGAAAAAACTACCTCAAACGAAGAAAAGAAAAGTGCTCTTTCACCAAGACAATGCACCCTGTCACAAATCGATCGCAACAATGGCAAAATTGCACGAATTGCACTTTGAATTGCTTCCTCATCCACCGTATTCTCCAGATATGGCTCCCAGCGACTACTACCTGTTTGCAAACCTAAAACGAATGCCCCAGGGAAAGAGATTTGGTTCAAATGAAGCAGTGATTGATTGTCGAAACTGAGGCTTATTTTGAGAGCAAACACAAATCGTACTACAAAAAAGGCATCGAAAAGTTAGAGGAGCGTTGAAATGAAAGTATCACTCTTGAAGGAGAGTATGTAGATGAATAAAGTCGAATTTTGCCTAAGTTGTTGTATTATTCATCCTACAAAGTTATTGAATGATGTGTTAAAGTGACAATGATTTCACAGTCCTTTTTAACCAAAGAAATATGATAAGCAAAATTTACATTAAATGATAAAGAATTTTTCTGATTTACTTGTCCAAGATAAGCAAATGCAACCAGCTCCTGGTTTAGGTCGTGCCGTTTTCTAGGTTTTTCAATAAAAGCCGTCAAAATAGAATTTCAACAAGAACAATTTATAGTTATAAGAGACTTTTCTTTTTACGTGTGAATATTTGACAAAGACTATTTTAGAAATACTCGTTCAGAAGTATAGATGCAAATTTCGTTAAACAGAATTATTCTATAAGAATAACAAATTTAACAAGGACTTTGATTCTAAATTTATAATCAAGAAATCGTGCAGTTATTTTATAAAATTATACGAAAACCTCTGCAATATTTGTATATACGTTACGTACATATTACGAAGGAGATATATTAAATGCTACATACATTGCAGATATTAATCACTGTATATTGATTATATTATATGTAAGATTAGAATGCTACTCTTTTTAAACACGACATATAATCAAAACTTTATAACTGAATTAAATTAGCATGTTAATTTACAGCATACAAAATTTTAAAAGAAGAATTTGCTACCTATATTCTGAACATTAATTTCAGAGAAAAGCCATATTCGATTTGCGTGATCTTACTTTCTTTACGCAAATTGAAAAAAACTAGCCTTTGTTTGGAACAGCAATGCACTCAAGTGCAAACAAGGCGGCTCTACTCAATCGCTGTACGAGGACTTAAAAAATTTAGTGAAATATTAGGTTTTAGGTTAAATTTGCATTACTTCTCGATATCGAACAATATACAGTAATACAGTTTTCATAGCAATCAAATCAGAATTACCAGACATTTTTAAAATGAAACAGCGAATTGTGAAATAATAGCTGAATTTATGATATGAATAAGCGCACATTCTCCTTGCTGTTAGGATATTTTTATATCTTTGAATTATTATATAAGGAAACAGAAAAAAACTATACAAACCCAACGGTTATGTACATTATTTTGCACATAGAATTAATTCATCTGCTTCCATTAACTTAATAAATAAATAAATAAAAATAAAATGTACTTATAACACATTTTTATAGTAATTTTAAAAGATTTTAATTGCTACTGTGCGCAGTTATGTTCGAATTCAATACGGTTTATTTCCCTAATTTCATTATTGGTATGCATTATCATTATATATTCTATTCTCATGGTTTTGAATAATTACTTTTTTTTCTTTACCTTTAAAGGATCTACTAACGATCAGGCTGATGTTTCATTTGTTTCCATCCAGCCTTCACTATCGTCCTCACTATCCGATTCCTCAGATTCAGAGAGTTCTATAGCAACACGCCTTGCTAGTATCGAAGCAACATCATGTAAAGCCGTCGCTCGTTCAATTTCCTTCTGTTCTGATTTTTCTACTTTCCGCAACGTAATACCTGTTAAATACACAAATATCGCAAAATGAAACGCTATGATGGACAGAATACAATGACTCACCGTCTCTAATAGCTTTCATCAGATCTGTTCGAGAATCATGGAATGGTGGAAGGATTTTCTTTGGTGCTACTATGTGACCAGTACCAGCGATGATAACCCCATTAGCTGGTTGAGACTGCATGTTTATGTTGCCTGACGGAATGTCCCCATTTGCTAATCCCTTTTGAATGTTTGTCATGGGATTTAATTGTTGATGTTGCTGTTGTAGCTGAGCCTCTAGAGGTGGTGGTGGAGGCGGAGGAGGCGGTACATTCGGTGGTGAAGATTTTGGTGAAAGCTTTAAATGATGAGATTATAAAATAAATTAAATATAATCCTAATGAAATCCTTACCTGTTCAGGTATTGGAGGAGGTGGTGGTAAATCATTCATGGCATTAAGCTGGGACATCTGCACATTTATGCTATTCAAGTTATTAATCTGGCTACTTAACTGAGCCATTACTAAAGCGTTTGCATCGTGAACACTGCTACTTGGGGCCAATTGCGGAGACCCTGCCCTCGATGTACTATGGCTACGTGCTAACAATTTTGCAGCAATGTTACCGCCATTGACTGGAGGTGGTGGCGGAGATGTCATTCCATCTGGTATAGGCGGAGGAGGAGGTAAATTATCGCGTCCAGTTGACATACTTCTGCCTCTGGTAGGTGTATTAGCATTCGATGTATTTGGTGTTCCTCCACCGCTGCCACTTGATGGAGGTGCTGGTGGAGGCTGTGATGGTCTTGGTTTTGTTCTGGATGGTGTTCCTGGAGCGTACAAACTCTCCGAGGACAATGGTCCTTGTCCGCCTGATTGCATGTACATCGCTTGGGAATTATAAACAGCTTCATCATAAAGTTGTTGTTGCTGTTGATGTCGCATGGGATGTTGTGCGGAATGTACCCCTTGATAATTAGCCGTTGGAGGATAATGCCCACCAGCCTGTGGAGTGGCTGGACCATACCCGTCAACTGCTTCAGCTGGATAACTTCTTCGTAGCTCTATAGAATTTGGACGGGGAGGTCTGGTGTCATACATGCTCATACCTTTAAGATATAAAAATCGATTTATCAGAACAATGTATATAAATCATGTTACATCAGTATCTTAATATCTAAGGTGTATCTACACTGAATCGTTGTAAAATCGTTGCATAGAAAGGGCACAGGATCATGCTGTTGAAATCAAACTAATCATTCACTAAGAAAACATTTTGGATGGAAGAACGTCGTTAAATCGGGCCACTAGTAAATGTTTTCATATTATTATTTGCAACTGTTTGTTTTTTACTTCTACTTATGCTAGTGACACGTTTCAACATTTAAAACATGAATATGCATAGTTTCTTAATTTTTTTTTTTTTTTTTTGGATCTGACAAGTATAAAGTCTGATCTCATAAAACTGTGAATCTCTATCTAAAGAGCATTTTATAAACATTCTCAGTCTGACCTGAAATCATAACAGCTGTTAACATAGCAACATTGTGGTTAGTTTCCAAATGAGATAGCATATTATAGGGCCTTACGCGATCTGAAACAATTACAAATGTATTTTTTTACTTTTGCGTGACAGTGGAAAATAAATTGTGTGAATAATTTTGCTACCAAAGGTAGAATAAAAGGTTTTGGAAATACCATATACCTAATGTTGTTTCAATACTAAACTAACATTTATGTACACGTACAGCATAACATTGTTTTATTAGGGAAAATTATGCTGGCAAAATTACAAAAACACTGTGTGAAGTACACGTAGAATTGGTATGCATGAAATGAGAAATGTTTTGTGGCAGGTTGATGTAAAAGAAAAGCAACTAACGGTGTAGTAGAAAATCAGAATGTGAAAGGCAATGATGCAAACATTAAAAACAACTAAATTTACAGTTACATATTAAGTTTGTGATTCTGTAAAATATTTTTAGTAATAAACTATTACATATTTGGAAAGTTCTTTCCTAATTTGTCACCCAAATTATGCTTTACCGTTATCGTATGCTATGCTACTAGTATCATCCGTTAGCCCTACATATCTGCAGAAGAATTCAGTTTATATACATATTTTCTGCTGATTGTATTTTACAGTGCTTTATAATACATACATAACACTAACATACACACATACAAACTTACTTCCATAGCCGGACTCTTCAGTAAGCACTGAATTAGGCGTTCTGTAAATCACATTATTTGGCATCAATGTCTCTCCATGTCCTATAGCAATTTGTCGTTGTTTCTCCCTAGTGTTGTGTGGAGTTCGGACTCGTTTCTTGTGACCTCGATTTCCGCCTCCTCCACCACCGCTACCATCTGTCCTTGGACGGTGCATCTTCTTGCCCCTATCGTGCATTACCCTCTCAGTATCCTTCAACATTTCTTGTCTCCACAATTCGAAGAAGTAATTTGGATCTGTATAGAATTTTAAGCCATCCTTGCCGTCATCTCTATAGACGTTCAACTTATCTAAAGGTGGTGGCTTATCGCACAGTGCATAAGTCTCTTGCATAGGAGCAGGCATTGTTGCACGTGAAAATATTTGTTGATCGAAAATTTTAGCTGATTTGAACGCTTTTTTCAGTTGAATGTCAGTTAATGGAACCTCTTCAACTGTGCTATCTAGTTGGGTCACTTTGATGGCTAGACGATCGATTCGAGCTTGTAAGGAGTTCGCTCTATCAGCTATACTGCCTACATCGCGAGCCAATTCACCGAATATATCCTCTGCATGTTTTGAGAGCGATGATAACTGCCTAATTATGTTGGTTAGTGTGGTATTGGTCACTGTTTCGAGCTCGGTCGGCTGCAGTTCATCACGTTGATAGACCGACCGTGCGACATGTACTGGTTCTATTGATCGCTTGGGCAGCGGCATTTTGCATCACCGCAATGATGAGGGTCCTTTATAAATGATCCAGATTTCACCTAAGTTTTACTGCATAATTGAACTTGATGTCCTGCAAATTTATTTTATTATAGTTTTATCAGTTTGTAATAATTAAAATTATAAAGTATAAAAACTCGAATTTTTTTCTTTATTGAGAAAAATTTAATATACGTATGTATTAAGAAATATCAATTATTTTCTGCATCCTTTCTTTAACGGTAAACCTCTACTTTATTAACTTTTAATATGTTAACTCTTTTCTCACAATGTATTCAGAAATAGAGATTTTCAGTATCTTCCGACATCTTATAAATTTTTCGCTTGAATGAATTTGCTGCTGCCACAAAGTTCAGTAATTAAACTGCACATTATTCAGGCCATGGACTGTTTCTTGTAAGAACACATTAATTCAAGAGTTTTAAATTGACACTGGCAAGTGTGTGGGGTATTAAGGCCGCAACATCATAAAGGGGTTGGGTTCAAAATTGCAGTCTTTTGCGAATTGATTTATCAAAAGTAACAAATGAACTTTTGAACTTTTAAATAATATAAACATTCACACTTCATTTTCATGCATTATTATTACAGAATAGAAAATTTTTCAAACCCTGGGGGGTAATTTCCCAAAGAGCAGTTTAATAAAATAGATAGGACATGACTATTAACTATATTATATGAGTTGACTTATGGATATAACATACAATTTATGCATTTAGCGGAAGACACAAGATTGTTTTTGCAGTACAATTTGCTTTTAAGGCTGCGGGGAAAAACTATGTAGTTGATAAAATACCCAGTTCCGGCTTTCATAAAGTGGAGCTAATTTGGAATTCGTCGTGTTTAACTAACTGTGTAATGCAGTCATCGTCAAAACAAAATACATGGGTTCACCACCTTGTCGAAAGGTATTCAATTGTTTTAATTACACTTCACAGGCGTATTTCCGAAGCAAGAATTCCAATTCAGCGAAAGAAGTCGATTAACCAGCATCCGTATTCCGTACCAGATTGTCATTGACATTTTCTCACACACTCAAAAGATGCATTCACGTAAATTTTCACAAAATGAATTTTAAGAAAACTTTCACTTGCTTTAGCACCTATTCTTGTATTAAATCGGTAAATGCTGCAAAAACCGGAAAGTTAATAAAAACCAATTGTCAAATTATTTAAAAACTGAAAAAGGCGTGTTTGTGGGGTGCGGACGTAATAATTTTCTAATAAACTTATCATCTCACTTGCACTTATTGGTCAAATTACCGAAGAAAGAGATACAATCACTTTATGTGATATCAAGGCAGAATTGATGTTTTTACAAATTGGTTCCCAACCTTAGAATTTGACTGATTTTCTAATACGACTATATATTCCGATATCATAACTAGCATTTTTATCATTTAAAGATATTCATTATTAGCAAATTACCACAAAAACTTTTCTGAACAACTGCAGCGACGGCAACTACACACACACATTAGAAAACGAATAAGTCATTTCGAAGCAGTGTTGGCAGATCGTTGAAATTTTCACTTCCATGAGAGTTTTTGCAATCAAAATAGAAGGGAAAGGGATTTTACTTGCTAAAAGAAAAATGTGGGAAACATCATCTTTCATATATTGAAAAACTTAGGATAATGTAGAGTAAAAAAAATAACGAATTTATTAATAAGAGATAGTAAAATGCATAGATGCCAAGGCAAAAATTACTGTTAGATTCTTCTAAGAAAATCCTTAATGGCTTAAAAGCAAAGTTCGCCAATATTGAATATTGCAAAATTCTTCTCGACTTGTGTGTAAACTTATAACAACGAATAGAGTTCACAGAAGAAAAAACAATTTATCGTACTAAATATGTCGGGTAACACCTTATTGATGAAGATTTCTGAACATACCCCCACGAAATATGGCAGTTCACTTTTGGATGTTGGCAATTGTCATTCCACAACTGCCAATAGTGCGAGAAGTGTCAGGTTTGGAATCGAAGATTTACAGGTGATAACTATTAAACTACATAAATAATTAGTATTTTTCAATAGCACTTTGTCTATGTAGAGAAAACAATGGCAGGTGTAGCAAGTAAAGGCGGAGCCCTTCTTCAAAGTGAGCAACAAAAATCTTAACCTGTATGAAAGTTATGTAATTTTTCTTATGGAAATTTCAGCTATGTTAAGAGAAGCTCGTCCCAAATTCGATGTTTTCCTCAAATACGCTAAGGTCGAACTGACGCCACCATCTCCACGAGATATTCCTGCTATCCGTGATGGAATCGGCCGCATCGTAAAGGGCGCACGAACCGGAGCATGGAAAAACTTATCTGTTCGAGAAGCTTGGTTAAATACTCTTGTTACAGTAGAAGTGCTCTGTTGGTTCTATGTTGGAGAATGTATTGGCAAGCGCCATTTAGTTGGATATGATGTTTAGATATCTATTGCTTAATCCGTAAATTGTACTGGTCACATAGAATAAAATGAATATAAACGAAGTTGAATATTTCACTGTTTTAAATACAGTTTCTGCTTCCACAACATTCGCGATCGCATGTAAAATTGTACAGGAATTGACAACACCGGTAAATATTCGAAGAAACTTACAGATTATAAGATCCTGAATATATGTTTTAAAATGCATGGATGTTAAAAGACAATTTACAATTTCGTTTATAAATTAAAACAAGAATCGCAGCTCTTGTAAACTTTCACCACCATTTGTAATGTAAGGTCCAGGGCAAAGAATATATAAAGTTAATAGATATTCTTTGTCCAGGGTCTGGCCAAGCTCAAAAAAATAAAAAAAGCTAGTGTAAAACCATTCAAATAATCGTATTTATTTACATATAACGAATAGTATTATGTTGATCACGATCTATTCCAAATTATAAAATGAGAAATTTTACAGAAATCATAAAATAACGAACTTAAGTATAAAACAAAAAAACAAATAGCATTAACATTAAATGGAATAAAGAAAAAGTAGACAAAGTGCAGAACCATCTGAAAAGGGGATCAATTCGCTAACAATATCCATGTGGGTTTTTCGAAACGAAGACCCTGTTGCTATTCTCTGCCTGAAAAAAGTAAAACATAAGGACTTAAAGATCTCATGTATATTTATTTATACAGGCTCATGATGCTGTTTTTCACATTTTAAAAAAATATTCCAGGTTCCAGGGTATGCATTCATGATGTAGTATAAACTTTTTTCCACTTAGAAAATGTTTGTATTCCATAACGTAAAATAATTCATTTTTCTCTTATTAATCCATTTCACTTATATAATACATATATATATATATAAAAAAAAAGTTTATTTCTTAAAACCTAAAGTAAAGAACTCCTTTTGAAATAGGAAAAAATCGATATGACTCCATAGAAGATGGAATCGTCTTATGCTCGTACATCTTACAAAAAATAAAGTTGCTTATCAAGAGAGTTTGAAGTTGGTACATGAATATTTTGAGCAACTAAAGTAGCCAGCTTTTTGGCGTACTGGCAAACGGCAGGTACCCTCGTAGTTCCAGACCAGTTATAATACAAGTGGGTCATTTTATATGTCAGAATTTGCATTCTATCGGGATCCAATCCCATGCTGTCATACACAACATTGTAACTTGTTGGAGATACAGTGCCTTGTCTCACCGATTGTGAGACTAAATAAAAGTCGTACCTCTCTGGTAGAGTTATGACGTCATCTACAATGGTTCCCGGTGGAGGATTTTGTCCTCTTTCTGTAAAAATTCGAGTATTTGATTGCTTCGAAACAATTACGAAAGCAAAGCGGGGGCCACTTTCAATTTTGGCACTCTTATAAATTGACTTGAGTCGATCGATTAAGGTGTTCACCTCGTGCGTGATCACCTGCTTCACTTGGCCCTCGCCTACTCCATCACGATACAGAACGATTCTGCTTGGCAGAGTGCCGTGTTCACGCCTGTATTCTTGTAAGGCCTTGGTGACACTCACAGATATTTCGTTGGACAATTGATCGCTCGGATGACATGCCGCTACGGTACTGAAATATTTAGCACTGGTTTTCATATCCATTGTTGCGACAAGAGCCCCAAATGACTTCTTTCTGTCTTTAGTACTGCGGCATAAATCATAACCAATTGTCATAAGGCCACTCAGAGGAAGCTCGATCATCCAAGCGGCTGATCCCAGCTTGCAGTTCATTTGTATTGCCACTTTAGTAGCGATGGACATTAATGATCTCGGATTTCCACCTTTAGGGGTTACAGTTTTTGAAATCATTACTTGTGTAGGAACTGCTCTCTCTACGCAAGTTTTCTTTTTAATGCTTCCGTATCTACAATACAAATTCAAGTTAAGCATTGCTGGATATTGGACATAACGCATAATTACCTTTCAGCATTGTTATTGGGAACTATACACATAATTAACTGGGGATCCATTCTGAAGCTATTGTCAATGGCGCCAATATATGTATGATTCCTGTCATCATATATAGGAACCCTGAGAAGTATCGTTATTTAGTCACTAACTCTGTGCAAATCAATTTATAATTATAAATACATTTGGGGATGCTTTATGATCATGTTCATTCCCCTTGCGGCTTGTATGAGGCAGTCAACGAAATCCCTGGCTTCACGTTGGTTTTTATTAGGAAGTATTATCACCCAACGCTTTAACTCGGCAACTGTAAACATGGGACTATCGCGGAAGCATCTGCTCCAGTCAGCAAATTCATTAGCAGGAACTCTAAAATATAACTGTTAATATCTGTAAGAAATACTGAAAGAGAAAATTACTTTTTTCCCCTAGCAAATACGATTTGTTCAGGTCTCATAACTCGCCCGCGAAATTGGAGTAAATCGGAATCTAGAGACATGTTCCATTCCTTTAAGACTTCAATACTTTTTTCGGTGGTTTGTAGACGACGATTGAATGTCTTCAGGCGATCGATACGTTTAGGCGGATTCATGCGAGTATATTCTGCCATTGATTTCATCAAACTGGAATTTTAAGAAATTTTATAAAAATATATAAACAAGATAAATTTTATAAGTAATTACAAGTTGTTGCTTCTCATGGTATCGCTAAGCCCAGTTGATCTGCATAGTTCGGGAATAAGTGTAACAATGGAGCTTTGCCCGGCGCGAACTTGACGGTCTTTTGCAGCAGAAATTAGTAAAGGTTGATCCGGAACTCGGATTCTTATGTCATATTTCTAATAAAAAAATACATGGAATATGATTTGATTTTTTTAAAAAACAAAATGCCGCTCACCTTTTTGTAGTAATCGAGGAAAGTGATGTTCTCCTCCTTGAATTTAAAGGTCTTTCTGCAATCCGAACTGAAATCCACATCATCAATGCGATAGGTTTTGTTGTTATAATCAGTCAAAACAGTACATCCTTTAAAGAGAATAGAAAAGAATGTATATTAAGCAAATCATTAACAAATAAGTGGAAATCTAACTTATGCACTAATTATAAATCTTTCGTAACGTATCTGGGGTGATCTAATATTCGTGATTTAGCAGCAACTTTATCACACAAAGAAATCGTCTCTTCTATGCAGTATCCATCAAGAAATTTATGTGAAAGCACTCACCCAATACAAGTCTTCGGAACATATCCTGATAATCATGACGACTTTCCGCAATACATCGGTTTAGAATATCAAGGAGAGTTTCAGTGCGCATTACTTTATGCGCAATTTCAGAACACAACAAAATGTCTTTTTCATGTTGTCTAATAGATGTTGTGTATCCTGGCCATAATTGAAGTCTATGTTCCTTTATATCAATCTTAAAATTGTTTTTATTAGCTAAAGCTCCTTAATCTAAAATATTGTTAGTAATTACCTTCGCTTTTGGATCGAAAAAGTTACGACCCACGAGTTGAAGTTTTAGACCTTCCATACTTCGGCGCAAGATCAAGTTCAAAACTTGCAAAAATTGCCAGTCAGTAACGTTTACAAGTCCGACGGCCTTGATTGTTATATTGCATTTTTCGCCAGTGGTTGGGCTTGCAGACACAACCTCGATCTTGTCATCACGCAACTTTGTTGTTGAAAATATCTTCGTTCCATCGAAAATGTATCCTCCGAGAATATTCTTGTGTTGGCCCAAAGCTCCACGACGGAAATGCATCACCTCCAAATCAGGAGAAAAACTGACATGGTATTGATAGATTTTCCAATTGGGCTTTGTCAGTAAGCGGAAATAATTGGCCATTAGGTTAATATCGGCGCCCGTTTTGCCTTTCTTACTTTGAATACTCTTCGGCCTGGTTTGGATAATTTCATATCTTTCACGACGACGGTCAGTTCCACTAGCTGTTTAACGACATTATTATATTGTACTGATTAATTGAGGCGAGACTTACGTTGACCCTCTCGTTGCTTCACTTCAGACTTCTCCCTGGGAGGAGCAGGATCCCTAGATGGACCCGCATCTCTGGGAGAACTCTTGGACGTACCAGCTTCTCCTGATTGTGTTGAAGAACTACGGGATCCTCTCGACCCACGTTCTTCCGGCGTTGATTCCCCAGAAGAATGATGTTTGCTTTTCTTTTCGCGCTAAAATATGTATGACAAAATCCATGTTAGTTAATTCAACAGAGCACATAAAAACTTTTTTACTCTAAAAATCGTGTCAATCTAGACAATGTAGACTTTGACGCAAATGTTTAAGATATTAAAAGTGGAATTGCGTAAATCATAACTTTATAATTTTGATTATATTACAGATGTCGGATGTCGAAGCGGCAAGGATCAATCTGATATAGTAGGTCTACGCTAAATAATGAATGCGTTCCTTCCTTTATTTCTAATGGTAATAGTAACAACATTGAACTGGGAATAAAATTTCTGTAACGTGCAAGCAAAGCAAATTGCGGATACATTTGCCTGCGGCAAACAATATCACGTAAGTAACGGGTAAAGGGGCTTTAAGTTAGCGCAGGATATTCCGCATGGACCACGTCATAAAATATAATTAATTTAGGTAAATATTTAGATTTTGATACAGTTGTAAATCAGAAGAAACTTTTGCTAATAAATCGTGTAAAAACAGTTTAGTTTTCCCATCGAAGAATTTGTTTTATATTATTGAAAAGGATTTTAAAAAAGCAAACTGTGCTGCATCTGTAAAATTTCATTTGAACAATAAGAGGAGGTTCTACTCTGCTAAAAAAAAACCAAAAATCATTCAAAAAGTGAAATATTCAAGTGAAAACATTTTTCCAAAAACCATTTCGATCAGTTTAAATAATTTTTATCACAGCACTTTTATTCAAAATTTGTTTCAAAGCGCAAACAACGTTTACTAAAGTTAATCAATTATATCTTTGCCAAGTTATCAAGTTGTAACTGATATTAACAATTTGTACGCAGGTTTACTTATTTTAAGGATGTGAAGACATTTAGACATTTGTGCTGGTTGATTGTTTTCTTGCACTCACGAATTTTTCTTCCTCCACTAAATTCGTTCATAATAAAAACTGCAGCGGCATAAACTGTTATATATGCCGTACATGATCCCCATCCCGGCAAGTGAGCTTTTTGCATTCGACATGGCCCTCTGCTCAACATTTTATCACATTTCCGCAGTGTGAAACGTTCTTTATTGCAACATTAAATAAGGTAAAATGATACCACCGAAATTTCTGACTAAAAATGAAGAGAAAAGAAATCGCAATAACGGGTTTCGTGGTTAACAAATTCCGGAATTTTGCTGCAAGTGAATTGCGTTGCACTAAACACATACATGTAAACTTCGACTATAATAATTCGGTTTTAAAAAATAACGCATTTTGCATATGGATGTAAACTCGCATACATATACAAAAAATATAGGTTCCAAATTTTTCACCAAAATATATAAAAATGAAAAAAAATGTTGCGATAACAAATTGACCTTATCACATATTACAAACTCCAAGCACGCACAATGTTATGAAAAAATGGTGGATGCGTTGGAAGAAAAGGACAGCATGTGCAGAAGAAAGAAACACAATTGCTTCAGGATTCGTCATTAATGTATTCAAACAAAACACATGTTCGTTGAATTTATTTACAAATTATGTACTGTTAACTCACAAGGCATCAATCCGCAAAAACATGTTCACTTTAGAAAGCGTTATGTGGAAAATAGCCCTTTTTTTGCATTATGTTAAATTCTAATCAACCTTTTTTCGATGTCGTCGACAAAATTTACAGAATAGAACTTGTGAACTTAGGAATGTAATTTGAAACATTTTCTACGCTAGCCGCAAGGTGGGTCACATTACGTTCATTACGGTTCCTTTCCGAATAAGTAAACCTCTACAGGTATGTATGCATTTCGTAGAAATGCTCGAAACCAACACTTCCAAAAAACCGAAAAAAAAATAAAAATCTCACTACACTGGAAGGGAAAATGCATTCCATAAGCACATTTCATTCTAATAGCTTCAAATGAAGGATTGTTTTCAATGATCAATTCTTTACTATTAAAATTATCAAATTATAATATGGAATTATGTTTAGTAAACTTTACAAGAAACTTACAGGTTGATCGGGTAATTCTTCTCCCGGACGCCGTCCTGCCGATTTTATCTTCTCACTAGTTGGCCGCCCGTGCCCACGCGCCTTTCCTGGATCTTCTTCCTCCATGCTTATGCTTAGTTCAGAAGTTAAAAGTTTATAACGGCCTTTCGTACAGCACTGAAATTAACAATTGAACTTTCAAAACCTCTCTTGGTAAAAGTATCATAATTTAGCTAACACAATATTCAAAAGAGAAAGTTGCAGCATTGACAAAATAATAATATACACCAGATTAAAATTTTACCTTTTAATAAGCCCCTCACACAAAACGAATGCCACTAAATACAACCAGCGTCGCGCGTTTTTGCGAAACCGTAAAGAAATGCAACCAGACCGCCAAGCAGCAAAACTCAAAATGGATGCCCTCAAAGATTTTTTCAGCTATTGCTACACTACACAATTTCCATAAGTTCCACACAGACAATCTGCTGAATACGACCTAGATCAGCTGATATTCAAAATTGAAAAAAACACATGTTCAAATTTTCATTGCATAGAATTATACAAAAGTGTGATTATGTTACAACTAATTGCGGTAACTGTAGTCCTTCGCATATAATGCGCACCGAAATGCAATCATAAGAATGACGGCCTGTCTTCTAAAGTTTTGCAATCCGATTGGCAATTATCGACGCCAGTACACACTCCATTAGCTGAATGTCCGGAACAGGGTTATTACATTTTTTGAAGATAATTATTTTACGAACTTATATGAAGCTTAAAACAAAAGTAATAAAATATAAAGTAAATCTGCACCGATTCAAATGCAAAATATATCAGTTATTGAAGATTATTAAGTAGTTGAAATGTATGAACGAAATGTAGGGGAAATGAGGAACCATTTAATTTTAGATATTTCAACATAAAGTTAGGTTAAGCGCTTTGCTTCGGAATGAAAAGAATCCGCTGAATAACGCGTAGGGGAAATTTTCCTGTAGCTTTTTCACTATCCAAATTTCTACTTTATTTCAAATAGTACTTACCTGATTTTTATCTTTTGATTTGAATTCGTTCTTGACCGATATCTAATACTTACTTACTAAGCTACTTTGTTTTAAATTAATTGCGGTTTTAGTTTTAAAGTACAGTGTAATTTACTTACGACATTTTGGTTAAACGACGAGGACGCAATTTTAATTAAAAAAAAAATTAATAATATAGAAATTCGAAAAATTGCTTCGTCGTTAGGTCGATGATGGTGGCAAACGGTGGCAAATCTCTCCATCAGATTGCCTCCAAAGCCATTTCCTGTCGAAGGAAAAACTAAGAACACGCCGACTATTCCGATTGTAATGACCAGTTTTTGTTTACCATTTTCGGTTATAAGTTTATAACATCTGTTAGAAAAATGTAATCAAACTATTTTTAAAATGATGTAGGTATCTACGGTCAAATTATCAAAGTGTCCCATACACGTACAGGTTTCCTGCTGAATTTCACTATCATGCCTGCGCGGTCGCCATCAACCGCTGAGATTTTTATATTGTACTTGTACAGTGTAAAAAACTAAAAATTAACGAGCAAAAGGCATCAGCATTACATATTTCTGCCTTTTCTGGTGTATGTCGCAATACTTTTTACTAGGTATTCCATGTCTTTCAATTTCTGCAAAACGGCACCGGGATGGCAAGAATTCATTGCCTGCAATGGGCGCAGTTACAGTCCTATGAGGAACCCGCTAAAAACTGCGGGAAGCTGCTGCCGCAGAACGGGACACCGGGACTGCGGGACAAAGCCCAGAGAACATTCAATCAAGTTGTGGCAGTCCAACTATCCCGTTCTGCGGTACGATTTTTGGACAAAATTAGTAATGTTTAACGCGGGCAAATTTCAACTGATGACGGTTCTGATTTCTCGTACTGCAGCGCGGGATAGTGTGACTGCGTAGCCTCATCCCGCAAAAACACACACCGCTCAGCGGCATCCCGCGAAACAGGATAGTATGTCGCCAGCCTAAGCAGCCACTAAACAAGGACTTTTGCAAGTAAAAATACAAAGTTTTGTTGTAATACATATATGTATTTCTATTCATATGACAAACTTCTTTGATCGGTACAATTTGCATGTTTGAGAGTTAAGTTCATTATTTATTAAACATTACAACCTGAATTCATTTTTTTATTTTATACAAATGCCTCTTGCAGTTTGTTTTTGATACAAATGCCTCTTGCAGTTTTTTTTTTATATAAATGCCCCTTGCATGTTTACAATTTGAATTCATTAAAGTTAACCTAACTCAAATGGCAAACTTTTTCCTCGATACACTTCACACATGATTGTGATTGTATCACACAATACACATGATTACAATTCAAGATTTCAAATGAAAATATATATCTATACCATAAAATATATGAGTATAAAAAACGTCTTAATAAAATTCAATATTATCAATGGCTGATGTAAGAAACTCAACTTAAACAGAAAATAGTAAACATCGGAGATCATTCACGCTCCATAATACTTAAAAACGTAACTTAAATTCAATATCAATGGCTGATGTTGGAAACAACGTAAAAAGAAAATAGTAACCATCGGAGATCAATCTGCTCCATAATACTTCATAAAAATGCAACTTAAAAACTAATAGTAAATTTCTGAAACTAAAAACTTCATAGTAAATAGGTAATTCCACTTAGAGGAAGTACAGCTGCTTCTCCAGCAGAGCGGATGGAGTCTGATGGATAAATTGCGCCACAAGGAATGCTAGCTTGTGTGCATACTGGCACATCGCAGGAACTCTAGTTGTTCCCGACCAATTATAGTACATGTGTGTCATTTTGTACGTCAACATCTGTAGCTTATCAGCGTCAAGTCCAATCGTATCATGGAGGATGTTATAGCTGGTTGGCGAAACTGTACCCTGCCGAACCGATTGGGACACCAAGTAGAAATCGTATCGTTGTGGCATGGTTATTACATCATCCACCACTGTTCCCGGTGGAGGATTTTGCTTGTTGAGGAAATATCGCGAGTTAATGCGCTTATTAACTACAATGAATGCCAAACGGCACCCCTTTTCTATTCCAGCTGTGCGGTAAATGTCGTCGAGTCGTTTTTTTAAGTTGGTCACCTCGGTTTCGTACACTTGATGGAGTTGTCCCTCGCCTACACCGTCACGGTAAAATAGAATACGATCTGGTAAACTGTTGTGCATTTCCCTGAATACTTGCAATGCTTTGGTCATATTGACACTGATTTCATTTGACAATTCTTGTCCTTTCGTGTGAGGTGATACAGCACTGAAATACCTTGTTCCCTTTCGTAGATCCATAGTGGCCACCAGTGCTCCGAAGGATCGGGATGGATCTCTCGCACTATGGCACACATCGAAGCCAACGGTCATGAGACCCGGTACTGGCATTTCTACTAGCCATGGTGCTCCGGCCAATTTGCAATTCATTTGAATTGCCACTTTCGTTGCCACCGACAACAATCCACCCGGCTTTCCTTGTTTTGGCGCGATTGTACGATGAACAATTACTTGAGAAGCCACTGCGCGGTCAACGCAAGTTTTCTTCTTGATTTGGCTGTACCTGTGTTAATATTACTTTAATATACTGTAAATTTTAATAATCGAGAAACATGTATTACCTGTCTGCATTGGCATTAGGCACAACCACCATTAGTAGCTGGGGGTCCTTAGCACAACACTTGTCAATTGCTTCAGCGTACGTAGCATTCCTGTCATCAGGAAGCGTAACCCTAAAAAAAACAGAAAAATAAAAAATCAATAAGTTTTGTCCAATTGAAATCATAATTTAAGCATTTACGTTATTGGTTCTGCGACACTCATACGCATTCCGTTTGCCACTTGCTTAATGGAACGCACAAACTCATTTGCTTCGCGTTGGTTCCTTGAAACTGCTATAACAAACCAACGTTGGAGATTCACTGGACTTATCAAAGAATTATTACGGAATTCTCGGGTCCAATCAGCATTTTCACCAGCCGGTACTCTGGAAGTTTTATTTTGGATTAGTTCCTTATAATTGTAATGTTTGAAAATTGAAATTTTCGTTCATATTAAATATTAATAAACAATATATTACTTTCTATTTCCGCCAAAAATAATGTTTTCTTGGTTCAAAATGCGTCCAGGTAATTCGAGTAAATTTTTGTCCAGATTCATTTGCCAGGAAGTTAAACGTTCCATGCTAGCCCTAGTGTCATAAAGGCGTTTATTAAATGCACGAAGTCTCTCAATCCGCATCGCTGGAGTCAAACGAGTATATTGGGCCATTGCTTTCATGGTACTAAAAATAGAACAGTGATAATTTATCATAACAGTAATAATTTATAGTACATACGGATGATGGTTTTTCAAATTCTCAGTTAAACCCGTAGCACGGCACAATTCTGGAATAAGCGAAATAAATTCGGGTTGGCCAGCACGAATTTCACGATCTCTAGATTTAACAAGCAAAAGTGGCTGCTTGTGATCTCGAATAGTAATGTTATATTTCTGAAAATAATCATATTAGAATTTTACATTATAATCTACATTATGTTATCCACCTGTTTGTAATAATCTACAAAAGAGAGATTACCCGTTTTCGTGGGGAATGTACTCAATGGTGATTGACTGAAGTCAATGTCATTTATTCGGTACGTTTTGTTATTGTAATCGGTAAGAACCACCATACCTAAAATAAGAAAATAAAAATATAGTTTGTTTCTTATATCTATCATAATTCATAATGCAACAAAATACTTATAAGACTCAATAGTAATAATAAACATCAAACATTAGGTGTAAATTTAACTTTAATTTGGATTTAACATTGAAAAAGATTCTCATCAACCAATTGTATTGGCAATCTAAAGGCAAGAAATTAATTAAATTAAACGAAACACAACGTCAACGAAAATAAGCTCTAACTATTGAATTTTATTATTACCAGTGATGTAGAAGTGTTTGCTAAGCCATTTACACTACATCAGAAGACTTTCCGCTCTTAGCACAAATAAAGTAGACAAATTCAATGTATTAAATTCATAATTTTATAAATATCATTTAACAAACTTGTATTTATTGGCTCCAAATCATTTAAAGGGAAGGTACTTTCTTACCTATAACTTCTTGACGGAAAGCGTCCTGATGGTTCCTAGACTCTGTAATGCACTTTTGTAGGATTTCATAGATGCGCTCATTTCGCATAACTTTATGAGTAATTTCGGCACAGAGCAAAATATCTTGTTCATGTTGGCGGATTGAAGTTGTATATCCGGGCCATAATTCAATGCGGAATTCCCTGAGTTCAATCTATACACAAAGTAAAAAATATAGGTACCATTTAGTCATTAATACAATTCAAATTCTATGGAAAACTTTTATCTAAATTTTAGTAAATAATTTAAAAAACCTGAACTAACTTCAACGCTTTAAATTTTGAAATGATTTCAGCATCAAACATCATTTGAAAACAAACACACTCGACGAAAAACTGTAAAAATTAATAGAGATGTAATTTGATTCCAAGTTGAGGTCAAACTAAAAAAATTTCTTTCAAAGTATTTCAGAGGTACTTTGACGGCATACAAATCATTTTTTATTACAGTCCATGATTGTGAAAAAAATTACTTCCTCCTAAAAATAGGATAACGAAGAGTTTTTTTTTCTAAATGCTGATAACGCAAAAATTGTGGTTCGAGTTTTGAGTACAGAGTAGAAAGATTTTTTAACCCTCAAGATTAGTTTTTGAAGAATGGTTAAATTCGTGCACGAATGATCACGAATGTTCAGATAGGAAAGAACATTTACATTGTTGTTTTTCTCTGCAGTATTCGTTATCTTCTGTGTACACTTTTGTTATATTGT
The DNA here is from genome assembly GCA_963082835.1 of Leptogaster cylindrica. Classification (NCBI taxonomy): domain Eukaryota; kingdom Metazoa; phylum Arthropoda; class Insecta; order Diptera; family Asilidae; genus Leptogaster; species Leptogaster cylindrica. The sequence goes on along the minus strand of OY720105.1, from coordinate 2,556,135 downwards.
GCAACATTATTTTGGTCGAGTTTAACCAATATTAAACAAAAAAACAATATTAAATAGGTTTGATTCCGTATTTCGATTAAACAGATAAAAGATAAAGATTATATCAAGAATGTTTTTGTAATATTATTCCTTGAAATTAAAACTCATTTGGGGTATTTTAAACAAATTTGATTTGCCCTTGCAATCATAAACAGGATCTTACAAGATCTTTAAACCAGTCGCGCACACACTCACAAACAACACCATTTTCGAACAAACTTTTATCGGCGACCATCTTGCGAGACGAGAATAAAAAAACAAAAAAACAGACGTAAAAATGGCAGCGACACAAAAATGCTTAGTTGCACATTTCTTATCTCCACAGAATTCAATCAGATTGCTTTGAAACCGGATAAAAATGAAGACCACTGAAGGATAAGTAAAAATTTTAAACTTTTTCTAGTATTGATGAGATTCAAATTAGGATAAAGACCAATGTTGGTCCGAGTTGGTAGTAATTTAGGCATCAGACCTATGTCGGTGGTTTCTGATTTTGCTGCTGCTCCGTAATTTTATGCTAATTAGGAAAGTTTATGTAAAAAGAGGCTTACCTTGGCGGCAGCATCGAAGAAGTTGCGTCCCACCAATTGAAGATTTAGACCCTCCATTGCTCCGCGAAGAATTAGGTTTAGTACCTGAAGGGATTGGCTATCAGAGTTCTCGACTACTCCGACGAATTTTATAGTCAGCGTATATGCATCACCGCTACGGCTCTTCGATACCAGTGTCATTGGGTCCGCTTGAAGTTTTTTGGTAATGAAGAGTTGGGTGCCATCGAAAATGAACCCACCAAACACGCTTGAGTGGTCTCTCATAAGCCCCTTTCGCAGTGGAGCAGCTTCAATATCGGGCGAAAAATCGACGCGATATTGATAAATTGACCATTCGGGTTTTTTCAAGCATCGGAAATAGTTGGCTTGAAGAAAAACTTCCCGGCCACTCTGTCCCCTTTTTGATACACATTTAGCAGGCCTTGTTCGAAGACATTCGTGCAATGTTCGAGAACCACGCATTGCACCTCTGGAAGTCTCCTTGGGCGCGGCCGTAGCAGCGGATGGGGTAGCAGCGGATGTGGTGGCAGCTGGAATTTGGAAAATATTATTGCATTGTAATAAACTGAATATTCTTACTTACTCCTTAAAGTCTTGTCGTCCGTGTGGTGCAAAGATGCTCTTCCCATGCCCTGTACAGGAGCAAGAGCACTTGGCCTGATAGGAGCTACTTGAGTGGGAGCAGCAGCTGGCGGCCTACCCCATGCTCCCTGCGCTTGAGAAGGTCCAGGAGCCTGCGAAAATATAGCGAAATATATTAGTGAAAAACGGTCTACCTCGTCTTCTCAAGGTTTCTACAGACGAATAATAATCAAACAATTTCTCACCGAATGACCTCTTCCTTCACCTTCGCGTGGTTTGCGTGCGCCCTGTGCAACATTCTGCGTAGTTGCACGACCGCGTCCACGCGGCTGCTTTTTCTGAGAACCATCCATTTCTAACAATTTTTACCCGAAATCACAAAAACCTATAAAGGAACCCGTTATTTCATTAAATTCATGAAATAACTAACTAAATTAGAAATGATTAACTTTACAGGTAACCGATTTATTGACTCCCGAATTGAACTTTTCCGCTAATGCTAAAAGCCGGCAGTGAACACTGATACAACCACTCTGCTCAATTGGAAAAGACGCTATGATACAAAGTGCAAACTTCTGCAACGGACTTGAGAAAATGCGTAGTTTGATTTCCACTGAACCAAAGAGCAAGTGTTAATGCTGCTTCAAATATGGTTCAAATTTTTGGTACAGTGCAAATATTCTATAAATGTTTATTATAAGAATAATATCATGGAAAAACTTTTTTGTTTTTAAATTAATTAAAAAGTAAAATGAGTTGAAATTGGATAATTTCGTAAGGAGTCTTTTTTCAGTTGGTTATGTATAATTTAACTTTGTAACATAACCTGAAATTAAGTAGCACTTGACAAAGAAAATGTAGCAATCTATAAAAACAAAGTTTTTTTTCACAAATCTAGAGAATATATTCAGAACGAATATGGTGAGACCACCAGATCGGTGGCAAATGGCAAACTGTTAAATTCACAAAAATCTAAACATAATTCAACAAGATTGCTTTCGTTTTCAATGTTGGTTTTTTTAGAATCAGCCATACTCACCAATCCTGACCCGTAATTAGGTTAATATGTAATTCGTTATTTTACAAAATTCAAGTAGTAACTGCAACTCGGCAAATGGCTAAAGGCTAACTTTATAAAGATATATGTATCTATAATGTTATATTTATCTGTATAATAAATTGATAACTTTTCTGCTAAAAGCCGGCACTAATACAACTAAATGCAAAAGAACACTGATGCAAACTGGTATGAAAGCAACAGCCTTTGTGAAAGTGTGTAGTTCTATTTCCACGGAACCTAAAAGCAAGTGTTAATGCTGTTTCAATTGAAACATTATTCAAATATTACTATATTAGAATTTTTATTTACATTATTTTATTTACAATGTTTATATAATTTTGGATAATAAATTGGATAATTTTATTAGGAGTCATTAACTGTTGTTGGTTATGTATAACCTAGAACCAAATTTTATGATAACATAACCTGAAATTAAATAGAACTCCAAGCTCCAGTAACGCGGATTAGGGGAGAACTAGCAAAAGATTGCAGATCATGTTTCAATACAAGGTCTATTGGTTGGGTACTAGTAATCTCCTGTACTATTCAAATATTCATGATTCAGTTCATTGAAACACGTGAAAAAGCGATCCTACCAGCGCTTTCGGTAAGCTCCTGTAATCGGTGTAAAATGCCGGCACAGCTTTTTTCAAATTTTTTCTTTCAAAAACTCTTTACTTTTTTTGCTGTTTTTATGACAAATTGTGTTACTTTTTTAATAAATTTATGATTTTCTAAAATTGATATGGTATAAAAAAATGTAGTTACTGACGTTGACTGTGTAATAAATATTTTCTATTAAATAATTGAGACTTTGATAGTTGATGAAAATGGAACTTAAAAGCTGGTTCTTGGGCAAATTTCAGAAAGTAACATTTCTTAAGAAATAAGAAGTTGTTTTGCCTTTACTTTTCTGCCCCTTGTGCTTGTACCAAGAAGGAAAAGTAATGTAATTGTGCAAAAAAAAGGAAAAACAAAATTTGTTTTGTTCATTCATTAATCACTATATTTAGCCTGAAAAATACGAAAAAATTAAATTATTTTTTCAGAACCTCGTCTTTGAGTGTTGTCGTTTCTAAATTTCTAATTAGCAGTTTTCAGTTTCTGATTGGGGCTTATTAGAAATATTATTTTTATTTCTTCTTATTTTTAGTTCATATCTTTTTTCTTCCTTTTAGAATTTATTAGTCGTTGAACTTTTTTATTTTGTTTATTTTACTAAATTTATATCACACAGACTATAAAAATCTTTCGGTATTTTGAAGATATATAACTATTTTATTTAAATTACGTTTTTTATTAAACGGCGCAAAATTTTTTTCCTCTTTTCTTCCAAAATATTTTTGTTTCTATCTTACGATCATTGCGTCGATTTTAACATATTATTTATTTTCCGTCACCTACTTTTCACTAGCGGTGACAAGGTTGATACAAGGATAACACCAATGGAGATCGAACATGTTCATAAAAAACAAAAAAATGTCTGGGTGGAAGTTCGTGAAGTGTTAGCATCTATAGCAAAACTGGTATTAAAGCATCCAGCTCCAACGTAGCAAAAAGACCGCTATTTTTAATTTAATCACAATTTTTGTTTTCATATCTTTATTGTAATTAGATTAGATTTCGTCCTTTACAACAGTAGTCTTCTCAGACACATACAACCCATCCAAGAATTTACGAATATCCTTGTTTTTCACTGTTGTAGACTGTTGGATGAGCGCAGCTGATCCTGAGACTGCTTCAATGTCATTACCCTCGACAATTAGTTCATCCTTCTGCGCTGTGGAGTTGACAACTGTTACTCCTGGAGCCATCTCCACACGTCGAATGTACTTTTCACCCAAGAAGTTCCTGATTTCGATTACAGAATTAGCTTCTGATGTGACACAGTTGATGGGGAAATGAGCGTATACAGCTCGCATCTTGTATTGGAACCCTTTGGTTACTCCTGAAAATATTATCGTGTTTAATGCTATATCTCTGGTGAATTAGTTTTCAATCATACCTTTAATCATGTTCTCAATATGACTGCATACTGTTCGAACCGCCGCAAGTTCTTTCTTCGTTCCAAACCATTTTTCTACTTTCAGCATCCGCGGATTTATCATGTAAATGTCAAGCGCCAAGTGCTTGAAGTTGCGTTTGAGAGTACCGCGGGGCCCTGTAATTGTCACTATTCGTGATTTGACGCTGGCCTTGATATCCTTGGGGATCTTCACGCACTGATTTGAGTTGATTGTCCTCATTTTATCACTAAAAATACAACAAAACTTTACTAACAAATCATGAAGGAACTATCAATCAGTGAAGTAGAAAAACTTCAGATAGGTAATCCAAAAATCAGCAATATGTATTAACCAATCAAATTTAGTTACTTTTGTACACAATTTTACGATGTTATAAACTTCGTAAATATTAATTATTGATGGATGTTTTAAAATAAAAATTCTAGTGACAATAGAAAGAAACTTACACGCAGAGGCATTAACCGGAAAGGGAGTTTGACAGCAAACCGACTGCAAAAGAAAACAATATCATTGCCATGTCAACAAATTTCGAAATTTTCCCCTTTTTTCAAAATTCATTTGTTTACCATATAAACTCTACACAAAGCCATTAAAACATTTTATTTCAGTAACATTACTTATTTAATGTATTTTGTAGTACAGAATTATTGAATTACCTTTGGGGTCGAGTTTGTTATATACATACAAACAAAAAACAACCCTGCATCACACGAAAACAAATGTCATTTTTAGTTACAAAAACAACAACCAGTACGCCGTTTTTGTGCAATAAATATAATAAATTATTTTGGCAAAATTCATTATTGCAAAATACATTTTAGAGACTTCTAAAATAAATAGATTGTGAAAATGAATACCGTAACAAAAGACAATGTAAACCGAGATGAGTTAATAATGCAACAACAGCGTCAAATTGAAAAAGAGGTTAGGATGATTTATGATAAATAACATTTAAACATTATGTATTTTTCACACAAAAGATTAGCGATTCCATACCATTGGTAAGCGAACTCCAGTCGATTGATACTCTAAACATAGAATATACAGATGACGCAGTCTATGCATCCAAAGTAAAAGATTTGTGTGCTAAATACAAATCAATTCGTCGAACTCGTCCAGACGGCAATTGCTTTTTTCGAGCATTTGCATACGCCTATCTGGAGTGCCTCATAAGCAATCAAGAGGACTACACAAAGTTTAGAGATCTTGCTCTTACATCCAAAGAGAAACTTGTGCAGCTTGGATTCCCACAGTTCACGTTGGAAGACTTTCATGATACGGTGATTTAAAACTTAATGTTTGTGCGTACGCCTAACTTGCTAACTGTCTTTTCAGTTTATGGATGTAATTCAAAAAGTCAGTCCAAGTGAGGCAAACTGCAAGGAAGAGCTTCACAAATTATTCAACGAACAAGGATATTCTGATTACGTGGTTGTATATTTAAGATTGATTACTTCAGGCCAGTTGCAAGAAGACGCTGACTTTTATCAGAATTTCATAGAAGGTAATTGTACGATTGAAGAATTCCGTCATCAGGAAGTCGAGCCCATGTACAAAGAATCCGATCACATTCACATAATTGCTTTGTGTGCTGCATTGAGTGTGGGCGTTCGTGTTGAGTACATGGATCGCGGTGACGGCGGCAAAGTGAAGGCTCATGATTTTCCAGAGGGAACTGAACCTAAGGTTTTCTTGCTCTACAGACCGGGACACTACGATATTTTGTACCCAAACTAATCTGTAGTTTTAAAACATTTACAAGGACTTTAGTCTCAATTCTTTTTGTAAGAGTTAATGAAATAAATTTAGTTATAAATTAGTTATTCAGGTATTTTTTATTAAATAAACTTATTTCATCCTTGTTTCATTTTTATTTGATTTTTCAAGACAGTTTGTATTACTAAACTAAACTGGTTTCATTTTCTAATATAGAGGACATTAATTAATTTAGGTGCGAGACATTACAAGAATTACATGTTTTTCATGATTTCAAATTTTATTTAGTTTTCATTGATATATAAGCATTTTTTATTGACAATTGTTCAAAGTGATCACAACATTCAAAGTGTTGCTATTTCTTCCTGCGCACAATGAAATAAAGAAAAATGAGAATAACGCAATGATAAAAACAATTTCTTTTCGCGAATACTATATTGTGTAAGTTAAATTCGACTGAAGAACATTTAATATTTAATTTAATTTTTTAGATTTTAATTTTAATTTTTAGTTATTTATTTTGATTGCTAGTTACTTACTTCTAGTGTTTTTTTTTAATAATGAATGGATTTTCTTTTGGAAGTTCGAAATATTTTCGAAATAGGAAAAAATAAAACGCTGAATTAGCACACGGCCTTAAAGTCACATCTATCTGTGTTCGTTGAAATAATGGGAAATTTTTTATTACTATAATTAAAAGCTTCTGGCTGGTAGTTGAGGTTGTGTAAGTTAATAGATTTGATCTGGAATTTTACAGGCTGATAAAACTTTGGAATTTTTTTTTTTGCTTCATCAGTTTTTAATCATTTGAAGCAGTGGACAGCAGCAAGGGATAAATTGTTAGAACTCCGTCGTCAAGAGACCAAATCCTTAATCTACCACACGTCGTCACTGAGAGTGAAACAACAGTTTTTAATCATCATGGTAAGTGTAAGCATTTCTGGTTTCAAATTGTGGTCGCTAATAAAACAATATAACTTTCATTTGACCTTTGATATGGAATGTAAAAAGTTTAGGTTGCAGTTAAAATATGTGCTTACATAATAAAATATAGAAAAGAACATCTACATACTATTTACAAAATGCGATCAATACAATATAAAAAATTAATTAATAAAAAAAATAGTTCAAGGATAACATTGATTATAAACTTTTATGGCAAACAATTTATGTTATATAAACTGAAATTTTCAGGTTGACCCAATTCGTGTCGTTGTGACAGGAGCCGCCGGCCAAATCGCTTATTCACTTCTCTACATGATCTCCAGGGGGGAAGTATTCGGGAAAGATCAGCCTCTGGTCCTTCACTTACTGGATATACAACAAATGATGGGTGTCCTTGAAGGTGTTGTAATGGAACTCCAAGACTGTGCCTTACCACTTTTGAAAAAAGTGGTTCCAACAGCAGATCCTCAAGTAGCTTTTAAGGATGTCGAAGCCGCCTTTCTAGTGGGTGCAATGCCACGTAGGGAGGGGATGGAACGGAAAGACTTGCTATCAGCTAATGTTAAAATATTCAAAGTTCAAGGAGAGGCGCTGAACCTTGTTGCCAAGAAGAATGTTAAAGTTCTTGTAGTTGGTAATCCAGCTAACACAAATGCGCTTATTTGTTCCCACTATGCTCCATCAATACCTAAGGAGAACTTCAGTGCAATGACCCGTCTGGATCAAAACAGAGCCAGCGCCCAAATTGCTTGTAAGGTGGACGTTTCTATCGATGCTGTTAAAAACGTTATTATTTGGGGAAATCATTCCTCAACCCAGTTTCCTGATCCATCAAATGCTCTAGTTACTAAAGGAGGTGCTACGAAGAAACTTTTGGAACTAGTAACAGATAAGAATTACATCCAAAATGAATTTGTGCAAGTTGTACAAAAAAGGGGAGCTGCTGTGATTGCAGCTAGGAAAATGTCCTCGGCTATGTCTGCTGCTAAGGCAGCTTGTGATCACATGCACGATTGGTGGCACGGCACTAAGTCGGGGGAATTCGTCTCGATGGCAGTGTTCTCCGATGGAAGCTATGGAGCACCAAAGGATGTCATGTTTTCCTTCCCTGTAGAAATTAATAACAAGTCTTGGAAAATCGTCCAAGGGTTACCTTTAGATTCGTTCCAAAAATCTAAACTAGAACTCACTGGCAAGGAACTGCTTGAAGAGAAAGGCGAAGCAATGGCCGTTTGCTCTCAAGATTGACTAAAAAAACCCGAATATACAAAGCATGAATCAAAATTATAAAAAATTTTATGGTATAACAATGTGTAGCATTTACATTTCTCTTGGAGGATTGAACGATTCTATGTTTATAAAACATTTATTTTTTCTAAATAAAGATGAACGTTAACTGATGTTTTACTTTCCAGATATTACAGCCACGGGTTTATGCTTTGCTTTGAATTTTTAGGAATAATTGCGGTCATGGGTTGGGTTGGGTATATACTTATATAGAAAAAAATTCTAAAAAGATATTCCTTTTTCAATTGTTCCAGAATTCCTGATTTTGATGAAAATACCAGTATTTATATTCTGGTTGGAATAAAGTAGCAAATTAATATTGCAGCATTATTCTTTTATTGGTTTACGACATTCAAAGACACGTAATAAGAATTATGTGCTTTATTTATTTAATACTTCAGATGCCACTTTCTATAAATTAATTTTTTGAAATAGTACATCAAAAATCCCTTAAACTAATTGCTCGTTTTCAGCCTCCCCAACTTACTCGGCACCCCATGAAACAAAACAATTTTTTCAAAAGACCTCTATTTCGAAGACAAAAAGTTAGTTTTTATTTCTTTTATTTCTTAACATGTTTGACGATTTTACCCACGGATGGACTTTCCATTTTTTCAAAAACATTAACACGAAAAGTATATTGATGATGTTATTTTGTACGCATTATAAAACGTAAAGTGCTTAACAGCTCTCATATCATAAATTAAATTGAACAAACATAACTAAATGCTTCTTAGCAATAGATTATAAAGAGCAGCTAACAACGTTCTAAAAATAACAGCGATATTACCAATTGTTTATTAAATAAATTAAAATTATTTACAGTTAGTATTTTATTTTTTGATATATAATGTAAGAGTTAAAAATTCATTTAACTAAATAATAATATAATATAGGAAAAACTAGTTGTATCATCACTTAGAGTAGGTAAATTTAATTCAAGTGGAATCCCTTTTCTTTCGTTGCAGTTAGAAGACGTTCTTTCATGATCTCCTCAGTTGGATAGTCAGGCAGTTTAAGGTAGTGTACGCATGTGTTTACAGAAGGATAGCTTCCTTCACCAGCATCCACTTTTCGGACGACAGTTAATCGAGGATGTAAATTGGCTAAGCCGCCGGGTGGGAGACTGCTACATCCTGTGGTGAATTGAAGAAAAGCCTTTCTTTCAGTTCCAGTCATGCTCATGAGGACATTCACAAAACGCAGGAAACCAGGACTGTAATAAGATTTATGTGGATTAGATTATGATGCATTGGAAAGAAAACCATTTCTATTTACCTGTCTTTTGAATATCCTAATTTCGGTTCCGTATAATTCATCAAATCTTCTCGTGTCCATTGCGGATGCTGTTCCCCACAAATCATCATTCGTGCTTCATCTGGACTAAAAGCTGCTAATTTATTCAGAGGAAACACTTGAGAGAATCCTTTGTGGAACGCTTCTAATTGCTTAGCGATACCATCCTGCAAGCAGAAGTTCAACTGCATATCACAATAGTCCTCCAGGTTGTGAACAGTGACATCTATCGAGTCCCCATTGGGCATAAGTTCAGCATACGAATATTGGTATACAGTAGAGCTGGGAAGATATGTAAAACTCAGGGCTAAGTCCTCTAAGCTGACTTCACCTGACTTTGTGATAACTTTCAAGTTTTCAATAAGATTCAATTTATCTTCCGCAGATAGAGTTTCATTCTGCTCAATACTCTGCTTTCGTGAAACAACATCCTGCAACTCTTTCAAGAACTCAGCTCGAATAGGATCAATTTCAGCAAGATTTTCTTGCGTCAAGACTCCGTCGTACCAGCAGACTTCTGGGAAGTTGTTACTTAGCAGTTTTGAACAGGAATCTGCCAGTTCTGATTCTTCAGAGATCATGCTCGACAGCATTAAATCTTCACTTGTCTTAATCGTTTGAATGGTCTTTGTCTTCAAGAGGACCTTGTTGTGGGCAAGCAGCTTTAGGAATGAATTGGAAAGTGGCAAGTCTACTAAACGTCCATCTTGCAAAACTTTTGCAATAAATACACCCAAGAACCAGAAATATTTGGACACGTTCTCACAAATCTCCGAATTTTGAGGAAGTGGGGCGGGGAAAAGTCCAGAGGCTCTTCTCACATAAAAACCTGCAGGCTTTCCGCCTTCACCAAGATCGATTTCCTCTTTGTTTGCCAGATCATGTTCGTCTTCACACAACCACATTCCCAGATCAGATCGCTGTAACTCAGCCGCAACAAGGGCATAGAATTCCAGTGTCGGTCCCAATCCAGTCCCCTCCTCATCCTGGAATTCCACTTCAAGAACCGATTTCCTGTTGCAGTGGATACGCATAACTTGCATTGCCCAATCGAGAAGCTTTTCATTCCTAGGAACTTTGACGCGTTCATGCTTCAGGCGACCCACACGAAATTCGTGCTGGTCATCTCTTCTGGGGCTCAATCCTGGCATTCGCTGTCTTTCCAAAGTAACATCCCGTTGGGACTGCAGCCACACTATAGAACGCGATGCGCCAAATGCAGTGCAATTAAAGTAGAGTTGCCTGGTTTCAAAGGGAAACAAGAAAGGACAAGTTTGATTCAAGTTCTCACACCAATTAGGCAAACTGTTGCTGGACAAAACAAGTGGATCTTGGATTTGTTGTTGTAGCTTGTTGGTGATTTTCTTGCTCATAAAGATGTCTGGATTAAGTACAGTGGAAGGTTCATCAATTTGGAGAATATTATCATCCTCTCGTCGCTTTTGTTTCTGATTAAGAGCATTGAGCTGACTAAGCAACTGAAGAACGTCATCAACACTGCAATTCATATTTTCTGAAGTGGTAAATCCTGTTCGCATTGGTGAATTCGGCGAGAGAGTGGAAGCTCCACTTTTCACAGAGACCACAGGAGTGTTTGGGCCTTCACTGCTTTCATCAACAGACTCTTTGTAAACTATCGTATACGTTGGCTCCCAAATTTTCCGAAATTTATCCTGTTTACTGAGATGAGTTACTTGCATCAGTTCCTGAACAGCACGGAAAATAGTCCATTCTGGATTTTTGAGTTCAATCTCTACATCCGGTATGCCTCCTATGCCTGGACCTTTTAAAGTCAGAGTAAGAGTTGGTTGACGCAATTGAGGATGTTCTCCTGCCTTTGCGGACGTTGCTTCAGTGCCTGGTGGCGGTATTTCTAGGTCGCTTGTTTGATTAACGTTGGTTCGTCCCGGTCGTGGATCAAATGCTGGTATCAATGCTGAGAATTGACGTTTTAAAACAAATTCATCGTCCCATGACTTTCTCTTGCCAACGGCAGCCAATCGGTTTTCTAAGGTTTCATCATCCATAAAAGTCAACAAATTTCTTGAGACCATGACTTGTAGAAGAGTATTCTGAAAAAAATAATTAATTTATTAAACGGAGATGTAATCTATAGTATTCATTTAGTGCAGAAGATTTTCATGATCAAAATAATTTATCTGCGAATATACTTACCCCAACTTCTTCATATTCGTCCTCATTCTCCTCATCATCGTTATCTTCATCCATGTCTTCATCATCTTCCATGTCCCCAAGCAATGTTGGAGCCCTGCAGCTTTCCAAGAAATCCTCAAGTGATACCTGTTCACTGTCACTAGATGTGGATGTTAAGCTCATCGTAAGCGTGGTATTGTTGATGTTGGACGCAGCGTGGTTTCCTGCTGATGCCGTTGTTGGTGTTCCCGTAGACGCCGAATTATTTACTGAAGAAAGCATGTTTTATGCTTGCAATATTATATATTGTTTATAACAATTACCTGCATTATTTGATGACAAACTAGGATAGCTTTGAGCAGTGCTCAATAAGCCTGAATGGAAGTTACTTGAAAGCGCTAATTTGACCAGACTTGTAACTGAGTTAGGACCTCGTGGAAAGAAGCCAGTGCCAGAGTTTTGATTATTGCGATCGTTGCTGTTAACATTATTAATAGACTGATTATTTTGATAATTATTTCCCTGCGACGTTCTTCGTCTCGTCATTGCAGCAAATGTTTCTAGTAGGCCAGTGGGGGTATTAGTCTCAGGCTGACTTGTGCTTTCGGATGCCACAGTTGTCGTCAAGTTTGGAACACTCACACTCATTTGATTTGAAACAGAAACAGCAGTCCCAGCTGCATTTTGGTCAGGAACTACACACCCCTGACCGGGCGCCAGATTTACGTTTTCTAGTTGATTTTGTTGCGTTTGTATAAGTTTTGTATTCTCTTTCGAAGAACAGTCCTCCTGGGTCATTTGCAGATGTTTTTCGACCAAATGTTTTTTGTAATTAAACCCAATTTCATCGCCAGATTTATTTCCACTACTTGCAGCTCCGACACTGTGATGAGACTGATCTTGTGATTTGGGCAACGCTATTTTAACAGCAGCTGATGGCATCGATAAAATATCGGACGACATAATATTATTAGCATTATTCCTTAGCATGTCAACACCCTCGCGCATTTTATCAAAGACTTCCATGGTATCGGACGAAAGCTGGGACACCCGAGAGCTAGAGCTGCGCAAATTTACTAAAAGACTTTTACTAAGGCTGTTAACCGAATTGCTAGCATTCATCTTATTATTTGCCTCAATGTTGGTTGTTTTGTCTTCGGGATAGCTTTGTTGCCGCACTAAATGTCCGCCTCCAATTGAGCCGGAGCTCTTTATATTATCAGTAAGTGCCAAGTTTTCCGTGATAGTAGCGAGATCAGACACATTAGTGTTGATACCTTGCATCGAGTTATTTATAGCTGAGAGATCAGTGTGATTCTCCCTCTCTCGTAAGGGAGTCGCAGCGACAGTGCCTTCCTTGCTCTCTTGATTAGTGCCTACAATATCTGATTTTGCTGACGATAATACATTTTCAGCAATAGCTTCTACAGCCTGCTTCCAAGTCAAATTGTCAGCAGAAGCCGCCTGTTCAGATGCAGCCACTGAATTTCTATTCATTTCCGTAGCCTCGGGCAAAGACGGTGTCGAACTAGACTTACGACTTGTTAATACACTACTTTTTTCTAATTTTTTTGCGCTAGAAAGTGGTGTAACAGAATTTCCACCTTCTAATACAGATAAGTTATCACAATTAGCTAATTTTATATCGTATTTTCCTTCAGCTCCCATGCGGTAAGAATTGCGGACTCCATGATCCCATTTTACATCGATCCAGCCATTGTGGATTTCTCCCGTCACAGTACCCTCACCACCGTTACCATCCTGATCATCCCATCGCCAGTCGACTCCTCTTATCACTCGGGCCCCAGTAGTAATATGCTTTAGCTGAGCTCTTATTTGCCGACGTTCTCTTCGAACCTTAGCTTCGGCCTCCTTGGCTCCTTTACCCATTTCCTCGCACACTGAAATCACTCTACCATAAATTTCGAAGCCACTTAAACTTAAATAATGAGTTTGACCGGAAGCGTTTCGCCCATTCTGTTGTATGCGAATGTGTCTATAGCCCTGCATTTCGTCCGGAGGACTAGTAATCGGCCAAGTGCTAGTACTGCCTGGTTCAGTTAAGCTTTGATCATCCGTGTGAGTTATCAATGTTGTCCAATTCATTCCATCCTTGGAAGCTTGTAGCATCCAATTGCGTAGAGCACTTCGACCGTATCCACGAGCATGTCGTAAAGTGTATGCTGTTGGTATAATAAAAACTCCTAAATCTATAGCGAACCACGATTTTTTATTGTCCTTCGTATGGCAATTCACGCTTACACTGTCCCGAGACAAAATATCTTCAAGTTTTCCATAAGGAAGGCTTTTGCCATCGGAGCTAGTAACTTGGACAAGTCCATATTGTGCTGGATTAACCCACTCCGTCGTTTTTCCATTCGTTCCGATAAAGTAAATTAGGCCATTTTCATCAAAGTCATATTGATGCTTGAATGCCATTGCGGGCTTAGCATCTTTGATCTTTTTTATGAAGAGAAAACTGCTCCGATCCATGTCGTACCATTGCTTTGCTACCATCTTCACTAAATATTTTGCGAGCTGTCCAACAGTTGCCAGAGGTTCCATTTTAAGCGTTCGTCCTGTTCTATCAAATAAGGTAGTTTCACAAGCAGCTCTCTCAAGACGAAAACGAAGACGCTTTGTTAACACCTGCAAACCGTATCCAGCTCCAGGAGCATCATACATGTAAATTGGTAATTTCTCAGTACTCTCAAGGACAGCTACCAGTTTTTGTACCAAAATGCTCGCAGTGTTTTTATAATCTGAGTTCTCTTCTTCAATCTTGTTATTAATTAAACACTGTTTGAATATGGAAATTCTTTGTTTTTGAAGTTTATTAATCTTATTTCTCGACAGTGCATTATCCCAATAATTCTTCGATAAAACTGCAACTAGGGATTGGACAAGGCCGGAGCTATGCATTTCATATGCGCTCACAACACCGTCTTCGTGCAATAAGCTGGACAATTCCTCCAAGGAATTGCGTAATTTTTCTTGCCACTTAGGATTATTTGGTGCAGCACTTTGCTCCTCTAATGCCAACTCAATTTGCTTCACAATCTTCGAGAGTGTCGCTACTGCTCCTCTAGGAATTGCTTGCGCGGACTTAAAATATCTACAAAAAAAAAATAGTAAATTGAAAACAAATATCGATTGGAACCCGACTAAGTTTGCATACCTGTTGTACAAGTCTTTAGCGAGATTTTTGACCTGATTCTTTTGAACTTCAGTTTTTGTTTTTATTTTCTTCTTCTTAGTTGAGGTCCATCCAGTTGCAAAGTCGGGACCTAAATTAGTTTCAGCAGTGAACGTATGTTTTGTTCCACGATTACTCTCGAAAATGAATCCTGGCAAATCATCTTGCAAAATAGTTACTTGATGTCCTTCGGTGTTATGAACATGCAACTGATTCTCTTTTTGACTTTGTAATACCCAGTTGCCAACTACAAGACGAACAAGACTAACTGTACTGAGAATAGGTTGTGATGGAGTTCCCTGAGCAACAGCAGATCTTGCTCTTTGCAATTTCTCTAAAAATTCCCCTCGATTTTCTGAAAAAAATAGTTCTTATCATAAAAAAGGAACTGTTTTTCCTTTACTCTAATAACTGTAACATTATATTTACTTTATAATAAGCTTCAGTATATGGAATAGGTATATCGAACGGCGAACCAATGGATATTTTAATTTTAAATTACCAACAAAAAGCTTAGAAACTAACAAAAAAACTAAATTATCATCTTAATAACGTTCTAGTCCGTATACAAAAATTAGAGGACAACAGTAATACTAAAACTACAAAAAATAAACAATAGTATTAAATAATTTTCTCACCTTCACTACTATTAGATACAGATTCTCCGCCTCGTCCCTTTCCTATGAACAGAAAATTGGATAGAAAACACACAAAATGTATTTATGAAAGAATATTATTTTTAAATGATTTTTGTTTAATAAAAAGTAATTTGTAATTGGCAATTTAATAAGTTACGAATTTTTTGCCTATATTATTATAGTGTATGTTCGATTAATAATTATAATTGAATGCAAATATACAAAACAACCGCACTAATTAATTATCAATTAAAAATAAAATTCAATTAAAACTGAGCGAAAATTGGTAAATGTATTAAAATAAAGAATAAAAATTATAAAATTTTAATAGAAGTAATTTCCAAGTTAATGAGAGCCACACGTTAAGAGCATTAATTGCAGGGTCAGCTTTATCAAAAAGTTCTCGGAACCGGGAGGAGCAAAATAAATAGTACATAGTTTTGTTTAATAAAAAACAAAATAATTTGTGGTTTACTTAATTTGCTTGCAACGCTAAACGAACTACTATTTACTACAGCTGTTTGAACACAAGAAAGATTTAATTTTGTAATTATGTGAACGAGATTATGTATTAAAACACGATTGTATAATGTATTGTACCATGCAAATGATATTTTTATATACATAATTTAAAGTCAAACCATCCGCAAATGTTCACCATAGACATCCAGAGCTTATTATCAAACACACCTTAGGAAAGAGACGAACGATCGTTTCCTACACATATTATAAGTTTACAAAAACTTTACTTAAAAAGCCAATATGTGCAGCCCTTGAAGACTACCATAGTACTACTTTTCAAATTATATGCTGACTAAAATATAATATAAATACTAGTTTAAATTATAGCGTGTTTACTAACCAGAACTGTCATTTCCGTTCTCTGGACTACCACTTGAATACATGGTTGCTAGTTTCCCATCCAAAATGAAACGGAACCATCCATTCGATCCATTAGATAATTCAAGGGCAGCCGAGTCAGACCAAACATAAAGACAATCCCTACCGCGACAAATGCTCCATTCACGCCAATGATAAGCCTTGCCTGATAATATTTCTTTAGCATCTTCGAAAAGATCATCTGTAATTTTTCAATAAACAATTTTATTTGTTTGCATATTTTATCGTATAATTTAATATGGTACCCAGAGGTGGGCTAAATATAATGAACAGTATTTAGTTTCTAAAAATTGATGTGTTTTACATATCTACAAGTATAATATTTACCCTTTGCGTTCAATTTTTTGGTCGCATTCGCTGTTGAAGTCGAAGCGGCAGGCTCCTCGCTCGCAGTTATCGATAGTTGACTCTTGTTAGATTCAGACAAATTTTCATGTTCATTGCCAATTAGAGCTTGGACTTTCGAAAATACACCAAGCCGTGCAAATTGATCTAGAAATTCCTCTTGAGTTTTTGACATTAGTTCTTCAATAATAATAAGAACTACTAAGTGACCATCTTCATCGTCCTTTTTATTAAAAAAAAAGAAGAGAGATATATAGATAAAATAATGTTTTTTAAATATATTTTGATAAAAGATTATTGGCACATGCAGTTAGTTCTATCAAAAAAGATAAAATATTGACGAAATTGTTCGATCCTTTCTCAGTCTAATTTGGCGTATTAATTACCATTTTCTGCATTAAATTTTAATTAGGATAACAAGAACATTTTTGATTTTCTATTTGAACGCGTGCTCTTATTTTGTTTAGGTTAAATGCAGCAAGACACTAGCAATAAAAGCAAACTTGTTAATCACTCGGTGTTATAAAAATTAGTTTAAAACTTTGGCAATGCCTCCGTGCAAACAATTATATTTATGTAGCATTTTCTTCTATTTTAAATTCACTTTTAGTAAATTTATATTCAGACCATAGTAATGGTGATCTTACGCGCCTATACTTGTCAGTATATAATTTCTTTTGCATCTCCATATAGGGAAAGGTTATTAAAAACTCTAACAGAAAAAAATTATATATAAAATATGTTTGTACTTTGTACTTAATAAAATAAAAGCCTGCCATTTGAAAAAAGATTATATGTATTAAAAATTAAGTTCGTTTTGCACTGGGATAGAAACTCTTGTTAATGAATACAGTAACAATTCAATAAATGAATCTTCGAGACAAGACAGAAGTGTGTTCACATAAATTGATGAAATCTTTGTCAAAACTAAAGCCAAACATTATCTGCGTTGCTTTACGAATTACATATTAATCGAATGTCTATTTGGTTTGGATATCTATGGACATAACATTGCTCTTCTTTTATTAAATTATACAATTGTATTGTAAAATCACGGAGCTGGTTTTTGCGTTGCATAGCATTTAATCCATTCCTCACAAAAAAAGAACTCCAAGCAAAATTAGTGTATTATGTTAAAATAACAGAAGTTCACATTTATATAGAAAAAATATTAGATTTTACCCCCGCCATATATTTTGGTGGTGGTAAAATATAACGCTGCGCAATCATTGTACGCTGTTGTTTTATTGACTGAACAAGGGCACCGCTTTTGGATAGTTGCTTTGCAGTAGAACTAATAGTAGTAATAGTGGTGGGAGTGGAAGTAGAGGCCGATTGTTGTGAACTAGAAGCGCTTGTTGGCCAACTGTAACTAATCTATTTTTTATTAACTTAGTGTGAATTTTTGTCAATTTTTTATCTTAATTTGATATTCCTTCCTTTTTAAAAATTTTGAACATGCTAATAATCTGTGTTCAAAGAGAAAGTTCTAAAACAACAACAAAAAAAACTCACCTCATTGTCCAGTACACTGGCGACAACCTCCACTAGCAGGGAACCTAAGTTTTGTTCGCCAGCAATAGACGATTGCGGTTCACATAAAGCCTTTAACACCACTGGTTGTGCGTATTGTACCATTTTCTTAATTAAGCCCAAACTTGCTCTTCGAACACTACTTAACATTGTGCCTTGAAAAGTTCTGCAGAATACTGGAAGAAAGAATTTTAGGTAGATGGGAGCCATTTCTGGATCACCCCTGGGCTCATTCGAATCATCAGATTCGGATTTTAGGTCACTTCTTCCGGCTGCCATCCACTCTCCGGGCGACTGAAGAATTGCCGCAACTTCTCGATGTCCTTCATCGATTCTTTCGCGAGCTTTATCTAGTGGTGTTTTGCCATCTTCATCTCGTAGATCTGGATAGGCCCCGTGTTTGAGAAGTACTTTCGCTATGCCTGGGCGACCGAAGCATGCAGCATAATGAAGAGAGGAGCTCCTTTGTCCTTTGTTCACATCGGCTCCTTTTTCACAAAGGTATTCTACCATTTCTAATGTTCCAAATGCTGAAGCCCAATTTAACAGTGTTTGACCAACATCATCCATACAATTGACATCAATGCCTCCAGATTCTATTGCTTCCGTTAAAGCTTCAGTATCCTTGCTTCTAATGCAATCAATAAGTTGGCGATGAGTTCTTTCAGTGTTTGAATCAGCTCTACGGACACGTGGCGTTAGTGCGCCTTGTGAACCAGGTCCCACACGGCTCAAGGCTTGCCTTCCTTCAAAGAGTAGAAGCAGCAGAAGGTCAGCCAGTCTCATGCAATCAAGGATGCATCGTTCGTCGCCTTTCAATGCCCGCTCCATAGAATCGGGTAATTTGGATCGTAGTAGATGATGAGTTATTGCAGGAGATCCTCGACACAATGTCGAAAGGAGAGAAATTGTGGTGGAAATAGATTGTGACGATCGATTCACATCTGTGGCTTGATTTTTAGATGTTACGTTGTTCAAACTATCATTGTGGGCAGTAGAAGAGCCACTAGACCCTTGTTGCGCACTCCCGGCTGCATTTCCCAATCTTTTTAATAATTCAGCTACTAATCCATATTCAGCCAATGGAGCTGGATCCACTCCCTTCCGCGTAAAGCGATCGGCGACGGATGCAAAACACTTTAGAGCACCATCAGCTACTAAGGGATCTTCATGTTGCAGCAATGTGCTCAAACTCTCCACACAATCTTGTATGCATGGACTATTAGGTTCAACTTTGGTACACAGCCTCGATACAACCGCCATTGCCGAATGTAGAGTATCTTTGTGAACTTGTGAGCCACAATCCCTTATAAACGATAAAACACAGTTTAAACCGCCACCCTCGAATACAGCCCCAGCTTCTCGAGTGCAGATCAATTCCAAAACTTTAATGCACTGTTCCGCAAGATCTCTACTTGTGCGACTAGATAAGTCGGCAACCACAAGGCGATTGCAGATGGCTTTGATAGCTCCATCGATAGCTACAATACGCCGTGTACATTCAGCTGAAACGTCTAGATAGTACGTGATAGCACGAGCGGTTACTTCAAGAACATTTTCTGGTGCTAATTCGTCAAGGAATATTTTGCAAAGTGCGGGCAGAAATGTTCGTGGTGGACAACTGACAAAATGTAATATATGAAGTTTAATTACTTTTCCAATTTCATTAATAGCTTACCTCTCAAAACACCGGTCCACATTGTCTGACATAAGAAGCAACATGCATAGTTGCTCCAAAGCTATTAGCTGCATGTCCCGTTCATCTCCCTGCCCCATTGAAAGCCATTCCAGAAGAGTTTCTGGATCGACATCCCCCATCTGAAAATTGAAATTGCTTTTTATAATTAGAAAAACATACCAAAATAAAATTGCTGTAAACATGTATTTTGCGGACTTATAAAATTGAACAAAATATTGAAAACAACTCAAAAATCAATAAAGTAAAAGAAAACTATATTAAAATATAGATTGATTTTACTTATTATCTAACAATGCAAATGGCTTTTAATTTTTTTACATTTAATCGACTTTTTCTATTATCCCCAACAAGTTTGATGTGCGTATAAATTGTAAATACTAAATATAAATTTTGATATGCGCACAGAATTTGTTCATATGCAATTAATTAAAAATTTTTATATTATGACTGAATTCAAAACTGCGTTAATACAGGTTATAATTTGTTTTGCAAGATTAACAATATTCGAATATTTGTTAATAATTTTACAAGGACACTATAACGACGTCAACTATACGAAAATTTACAAATTTAGATATCTTCCGTAAAATGTTGATGAACCGTCATACATCACATTGAAGTGTTCAAAAAGATTCATTTTTATTATACGTCGCGTGTTGTTAGCGTTGAAAATATAAACAAAATGAAAACGAAAAAGTGTAAGATGTGAACACGTTTGCAAGTTGGTTTTTTGAAAATAACAAAAAATAAACCGAAATGCATGAGGGAAGATATATCAGAACAAAAATACTAAGAAAAAATTTTTCGAATTCGTATGTAGGCGGTAAATTAAGTGTACGCTGACTCGTGATCGTATTTTTATGGTGAAGATACTGCGCAGAATAAACGGAATTAAGATGAAGATATTGTTGAAAGTCATTTTGCAACGAAATAAGTACGTCAACAGGAGTTCAAACATCTCAACTTGCTTGAAAATTGCTTTCTTTTCCGGTGCTCTCACATTTTTGGTTGTCAAAAAACCTGTTTAGTTATTAAGGCGGAACGAAAAGACCAGAGGACGTCGAGAACAGTTTTGGTTTTTATGTTCATTTTCTACTATACTGTTCTATGGAAGTGTAATTATAACATTTTAATGAAATTATTTAGTTGTCAAGCGATGAGAAACATATAGGTCAAGTTTCGTGCAATGGTGGAGTTCTTTTCCAAGAATGGATTACTCATTCATATAATTTAATATTTCACAACACCTGAGTTTTTTAGATTTCCTCAAATAGCACGAACCAAATTTAGTCTTTTGTTGCTTCTGCACTCATTGTCAAAGTCAGAATACAAATATTCGGATCGATTTAATAATAAAAGAACGTTTGGCAACGTTATTTGATTACATAAAAAAAACAGCGGAAAACACATCTGGTTTGACTATACAACTGCATGCGGGTTTTCCTCACATTTATACAAATGCGAAAGTGACATATTTCCGTACAGGAGCTCAAGGGAGCGCTATGTACATTTCAAGTAAGTGCACGACGGCTTAAATTGTTAAGAAAACGCCACTTTTTGATGAGAGACAACAAGACGTGATGTAAGCACTGCTCTTCGCGATGGCACACAACGTTGAAACCTTTCAACGGGGGAAACGGAACAGACACATAATGACTGCATAATGTACCCGTCGTGAGCAAGCCCAACGTAATTTCATTGTGTTTGCAATTGTGATTCTCACCTCATCCATGGCCAGTCATTGAATATGTGACTGTTTTGTGGGGCTTTTGATCGATATTAAAACATCTTGAAAGGAATAACTCCCATCATTCGTTACAGAATTACGTCGAAGTTGTCTTTCATTGAGGCTTTAATGTTCAATTAAACTGCGATCGACGACACAAAACTCCCGCACTGTTTTCCTCTACTCCAATTCAAACTAAATATCCCCGAGCAAAAGCAAATGTTTTGGTCTTTCGGGCAATTACCAGACTTCAACCAGATGTGACATAAAACTGATGTCTGCGAACGGATTTCACTTTAGCGTACCGAAAATCCGCCAGCGAAGTGGCATGCGAATGGCAAAAATAGATAGAAGTGTGAAAGAGGAGCCCCCGCAGTCCCACCGCGAGTCGCGATCACTTTATGCGTTGTCTTGCCATGTTCTTCAGTGCTTCCAACATGCTTTCATGTTGCGAGGAAAATAGCAACAGACAATCAACAGCTACTACAGACCACCGACCGCAGTGGAGCCTCAATGCAAGGAAGTTCTTAAAAAGTTTAATCAATAATTACTTGATTGATGTTATTTATATAAGCGATTAATTTACCTTCCGTGACTGAGTAAATTTCACTATTTTTTTTTAAATAACAATATTTTCTTTTTAAAATCTTCCGGTCGTAAATTCATTTTCTTGCCGTGCAAAGATCCGTTACGAGCAGATGTGCAATGAGCAGATCATGAAATCGAAATTCTTACCAGCAATAAGTTTCATCAACGTGCAAATTTAATATTGCTATACCGATATAATATATGACTTAATATATTAGTTCTATTGATCCTTAAAAGAGTTGTCAGGGTTAGCAAATCCTAATTGTAAAGGAGTTTTTCTATTGGGGAACTCCCTAAAATACGAAGTCTACTTAATGGGGAAATAGAACAGAGCTCAATATACAAATAATTAATTTGATTGGATTGAAAAGGACTCCGCGATTTTGTTATCTGCACTTTTGTTTGATAATTTAATCATTAGAGCAGTAATTCGAAAAGTGCAATAAGGTTTTACACATTTCTAATATTATTACAGATATCGGGAGGTTCAGTGACCATAAAGACCAAAGTGGATTTCTAGGATACTTTAAGTATATTGCTGATTCGTTCAAAATTCGATATAATCAAAACAACTGCAAAATTTCTTTTCTATATTAAAAAACTTAAACAAAAATTGTTGACTCTTTCTATTGCGTATAGATCTACACTACATAGATAGCTGTAGATTACATAGTTGAATGCAATTATGGGGTACATTAATTTGAAAACCAAAAACTTAAACACCAATCAAGCATTTAAACACTATTTATTATAATTTCAATAAAGTTAATTGATTTGGCGTATGAAAAACTCAATTTTGGAAAACAGAAAGATTAAGTGATTGAAAAGAACATACAATATTATGTAAAATATACTTATTGACAAAGGGGCTAAAAATTGGGAAAATACGATAAAGGAAAGTATGTAAACCATGAAAACTTGAACAGAGTGGTTATTGACCGCCGTTTGACTTGGAAAATGCACAGAAAAGTTTTCTTTACCACGCTTAAAAACTTTAATGAACCCTTTATCATTATCGTGTGTTTGTAGTATAAAAGTTTTGCATTATTATTATCAAATGTTACAAACGAGATCAGTAAAAACTTCTTTTCTCTTACAAAAAATAAAATTGCACTGTCTTTATTAAAATCAAAAGAAATACAAATAACACATTATGCAACAATAACATGCAAAGATTATTGATTTATACAATCAATATGTTGTTTTTAGTTGTAAAGGAATTGATTTTGTTTGGTTTATATTCGAATTTGACGTGACATTTTCCATTTAATATGAAACTAAATAAACATTAATTAGTTCAAAATGAACGAATTCGATTTTGCTGGATTTGAATGTCAAAAACATTAAATTACCGGTGTTTATAATTAACTCTCCAATATCTAAAAGCTGGCTGGAGTTTCTACCTTGTATAGGATTACTGTTAGCAGTTGTTTACATATGTATTTCTGTAACTTCATGCTCTTACTTTGATATTTTCCAACCAAGTAACCAAACATTTCATCGTCCAGAATGAAATGCAAATTAAGTGTCCCAGATAATTGAATTTCTGCTTCCAGTGCGACTATAGAGGCGCTAGTTGTGTATACTTTTCCAACAGCACCGATCAATATGTGTCATTAGAAATCATAAGCAATGGAAATCAGCATTTCAAGGGTCCGTCTAGGCAACAGGCTCATAATTGTGTTTGCTTTCGAAATGGGTACTGCATTGATTGACCGAGGAAAATTCATGTTCTCACAGCATTAACTGCTTTTACAGTATGGCAAAGGCAACAACGAAAATGAAAATTACTCATAAATATATAATTTTGTTTATCGAGCAAAAACTTTAAAATCTGTAGATGTGCGAACTTATTGAACAGAACTTTATGAACAGAAAGGACAGCATTATTGCTTTATGACCGCTTCTACTTATAATTATTACTTTAAGAAAATTAAATGGAATTTCTGAGAATCAAGGACATATAAACAAATGCATTGATTTAAATTGTCTCTGATGGAATTTGTACACGACAATATTTCACAATTCCTATTCTACTGAAATAAGTCAACATTAACGATTTTTATCCTTGCACTAAATGGTACTGATTTTATGTCGTACTTACCTTGATGTTGAACTTATAACTCCTTCGCGTCCGAATTTGCGTATTGCAACACAAATTACGTTTGCATTTGAATCGTAGCCGAACTGAAAAGCAATTATTTTCTGTTAAAGCTGTTTTAAAACTTGTTAATTACATAATTATCTACAAATCTATAATTTCAGGGATCATAATAATATTATTTGGTTATAACTATAAGAATTAAGAAATTATTACACAGTCGTGTTCATCTATTCAAATAAAATAAATTATTTCTAATACAACATTTCTTTTCATATTATGAAAGTTTGCGGGAAAAACTTTTTGCATACTGATAATGCCGAATTTGCGAACGAAATTAATTTGCACTCTCTTGCCGTTATTAGGGGCGTCTTGAGTGTAAAGATTTTTTGAACGGAGATAAGAATTTGTACTGCACAAGAAATGTTGTTTTTGGTCTGAAGCCATCGAAATGAAAAATTATTTATCTTATACGAATCAAAATTGACTGGTGGCCATATCAAGTTGGAAAACTAAATGTGCTAAATATTTAATAAATATGTTAATGTATTAAATATTATTAGGAAATATTTATTAAACAGGTAATTTTATAAAGTGGATTTTTTTTTCGTCTGGATGTATCAATTTTTGTTCATAACAGTGCTGGGGAACCCAAAATCAATGACCTTGAAAATTTTCCTTAAGGAAGTGGTGGTTGTTCACACTTGGGCTATAAATGATTGCAACAATACAAACAGGAATTCATGACTGCTCACATTCCCAAATTATTTTAAGGCACTTTTATGGCTTTCACAACAGTATGCTGAAATCCACCATTACGTTTTAGAAAAGCAGCAAGAGGTCAACGGAATAGCATCTACCACGTGAATGTTTCGAAATTCCCACAAAATATCAAATAGAATTATCCATTGAACTATTCGATTTTTCATCAATTCTTGAATAGAATGAAAATGAAAATCGATGAAAATATTGAAAAATCAACATCAATTTTGCATCCGAAACACCACCAGAGACAGCCATGGTTATGCATAACTTTTGCAAATTCTTACCTGTAGTAGTTACATATCCAAAAATGGGTAAATTTGATTGGTAATTATAAAAGAAAGTCTCACGTATGAATTTAAGCCTTTTGTGATTTCTTGCACTGTTTTCATGCACAAAACACTACCAAAATCACGAAAACGTCTTGACGGCCAAGCAACACGAAATAAATTTTTCAATGCACTGAAGTATAATTTGTCCTTACCAAAGTGTGGAATCGATAAAGTGTTCCGTTCAGATCAGACAGTATAAAAAATTAAAGTGCTTTTCCAATGAAGAAATATGGAATAGATTATCAGTTAAAATAATAATTATTTCAAAAGTTTTTGTTTAAAAATTCATTTTGCAAGCCGTTATATCAAAAGTATTTTAAAGTTTAATTATTATAAATTATAATAAATACCTTCTATTACATGACCTGCCTTTTTGTCTACTTCTTTTGCATGACGTAACCAAATCTAAAGTTATGTTAAAATCACTATAAATTTCTTAGTTACTCCGTCCACCAACTGTCGATGGTTGAATACGATTTTGTATTCTGAGTAACTCACTTATTTTGCATTTAAATTTGATACAAAATATTGCAATTTACGTTCTCCCTAACCAAACCTAAATTTATATTAACATAACCTCAAAAGTTTGAAACTTCATATGAAGACTCACACATAGGCGACGCGACGTCTTGCTTTTTTGTTCGACTTCCGTTAAAGATTTTTTTTTCGTTTGCTTATTGCCACGTATTTAAATTCGAAGTAAGCACATTCTAGCAAACTATATCCTAGGAATATGTATTTCACAGCAACCTAGTATGTTGTGAAAACTTTATCAATAATATTGTGCAACTGCAAAAATGAACATTGAATATTTTGGCGAAAGTTTGGATTTTATTTCCTACACTGAATTAAGCTTGCCATCTGAATTAATTTTACTAATTAAGAATTCCCTCTACATTTTGCAAAATGAAAATAAATTTAAATATGTGTTTTTTTGGGGTTGTATAAGCGGAATTGAACGAGACTACTACATCGCATTCGGGGTGGGTAATGATTTTTTTCTGGATAGGAAATATTTCTATTCAACGAATTGCTACCAGTGGATTCAACTTCCAAAACCGAATTTAGAATATTGTGAAGCTTGCACTTTGTGTCTTGAAAAGTTCTTAGGAGATCCGAGTAACGTTGCTTCTATAAAATTGGTAAACATTTTCATTTTTGAAATGGGAGAATATTTACATTTTACATGTTTAAAAAATTATTCATAGGATCCTTCTTTTGCGATGGATGAAAACCAGATCATTTTAGCAACGGAACCGCTGGTTAAAAGGGTAAAGGAAGAAGATCGATTGGCTTGTTGCGTACATCTGATTACCGAGCAGGCAGGTTTTTACCTTAACATTACCTTCAGTAGACTTTTAGGTGCGCTTAAGGCATTTTAGACCGATTACGGACTAACTAGTACGTAATCTAGCACCAGGAATCCCGCCGTCATGTCGTTTCGCAAAAGCACCGCCGCGGCGCTGCGGCATTCTTTTTCATTGCCCCTATCTCTAGTACTACATCGTCTTCCTTTACGCTCTACTACTGCAACCTAAAAAGTCAGATCCCTCAGATCCCTTGAGAAATCCAAAAAAGGGAGTAGACTTTTTGTTTTGTTTCGCAAAATCGGCCGCAAGAACAAATGTCAAAGTCAAACCCCTATGACGTCACATTCACATTTTGTTTTTTGTTTTTATATTTATAAATTATCTTATTCGGATTATACTTAATATTCTTACACTTTATCAGATCGTAAAACGAAAATTATTTGAGAGAATATATATAATTAATAAAAGAATAATATAATTAGATTCCAGAGATTCCAAACGAAATTAAACAAAATATTACTTCTTTTTACCGATTACCGAGCAGGCTCTGGTCCCACGAGGTGCTTTATACAAAATGGTGGACATGAGCATTATCTACAACCCGACCTTTCGCGGTTTGGATGAACTTGAAGCCTTAAATTTGAATTGCTATCAGCTACTTCGAAAACCCCAAAATAATTGGAATTATAATTCGCTGAATCGAGAGGATTACAATTATACAATTGATTTCTTGGATACTTTGGATAACATACATCCGCAAGAATACGCATTTTCCACTAATTTGGAGGCTGCTGATAACGTGGTGCTCATTAGATCGAGAATATGGCCTGGAATGACTTTTTTTCATAAGCTAGATTCGAGAAAACATGGTTTTGTATATTACGGGGATTGTAAAAAAAACTTTGATTTGTTATTTATGGTTTAAATAAATATCATAATGACGAAACCAACAATCAATATTTGAACTAGCGCTTGGATGTTTATTTAATTGCAGAAATAGATTAGTTTTGGTAAGTGAAATATAATAAATGAAAGGGTCCCCAAAGCAAATATATTTTAACGCCTTCAATGCGCAGAATGTACTGTCAAAAATTTCCCGCGTTGATTACTGAGTTTTTATTTTCCGTAGTGTTTGTGATTTTATTATCAAACTGTCAAATTACTGGTTTTGTTTAGATTTTCGATATAAATGAGTAAATATATTTTTAATCTGTAAGAAAAAATTGTTGGAAAACACAATTTTCGTGTGTATGAACTAATTATGTCTCGAGAGAATCCGAGTGGAGAGAAAGCCGCAGGAAGCCAGGAGGAAAAGGACGACGAGCCAGTGACGATGTTAGATTTTTTAGAGCAACAGCAAGAATTGGAAGAAGAATATGTAGCTGTTTTAGGCGGTTCAGATGAAAAGTGCTGCACATATTCTGAGGTAATCCACAGTTTCTGTGTAATTGAGGCCAAACTAACACATTTCTCACAGGGTTACATAAAACGCCAAGCGCTCTACTCCTGTCTTACATGCTGTCCAGAGGTTGTTAGCGATCTCAGTAAAGCTTCTGGAATATGTTTAGCTTGCAGCTACCAGTGTCATGAGAATCATGAACTTATTGAACTTTATACTAAGCGTAATTTCAGATGTGATTGTCCAACGGAAAAAATCCCAGGCAAAAAATGCAATTTCCATACGCTTAATGATGAAACAACGAAAATGCCCATAAATTTGGAAAATAAGTACAATCAGAACTTCTCAGGCGCTTATTGCACTTGCAAACGGCCGTATCCGGATCCCGAGGATCCGATATCCGATGATATGATACAATGTTGCTTTTGTGAAGATTGGTATCACAGTCGACACTTGAACACTTTGGTTCCTAAGCCAGTTTCGTACTCGGAAATGGTTTGCGAAGAATGTATGGAACAGTACAATTTCCTGAAAGATTATACAGGATTAGCTGTTAAAGTAGTTGAAAATGCCGGAGAGTCTACCATTTCTGCTACTGAGGATGACAAGTTGAAATCGGATTTGGATAAGAGCATCTCTGATATTATGAACATCAGTCAAAGTTCGATCCCCGAAGAAACATTGCCCAGTTCTGAAGAATATGAACCATCGACAAAGAAAGTTAAACATTCCGATTCCGTAACATGTATTCGTCCCTCTTTGAAGGGTGACTACACTAAAGGTATGGTTTAATTTTTGGGTATATATTTTGTAACTTAAAAATGATTTAAATAGGTGCCGTTTTCTGGCCAAATCAATGGCGAAAAAATCTCTGCCTTTGCTCCACTTGCAAGGAATTATATTTAAGTCATCATGTCGACTTCTTGCTTGATGCTACGGACACTTCACAGTATTACGAGGAAACTGGACTTAAGAAGAATACGGAGTCAGTCTATGATCGTGGAATTCGGGCTCTATCTAAAATGGATCGTGTTCAGCAGCTTGACGCTATCCATGAATACAACATAATGAAAGACAAATTAAAGGAGTTCCTGCAGTCTTTCGTAGTGAGTAAAAAAATTGTCACCGAAAGTGATATCAATAGCTTTTTTCAAAATATGAAAAATGAAAAAAATGCTAATATTGGGCTACCTCACTTCTGCCGCTAAATTTTGATTGCACATTCAACATCTGAATACGTAACTAGGAATATTTTAATTGTCTTGGTTAGTTAAATTTTAATTGTGAAGCTACTTAAATTACTATAAACAAAAGTATCCGAAATTTTATAAAATTTGACGTTATTTGGAATAATAATAATTAAATATGAATAATATTGCTGTCTTCGTTTTACAATCTCGGAGCCAATTATAATTATTCAATGTAATTGGTAACATTTAAAATCTTATAATCCTTAATGCAGTACAAGAGTATTAAAAAACAATTTTTATTTCAAAGTGGACAATATATTTAAAAAACATGTTGCTACAGTTTTGTAGCGTTGTATAAAAGTAAAATCCGTTGGAAAGAAATAATTACTTTGCAGTGAAAAATCTGGAAATTGCTTCAAAAGCACGAATCAAAGTGAATTTCAAATTTCACGAATATGGCGTTCGTATTACAAACAAACATTTTATTTAAATACTTACAAAAACGTTTATGTTAAAATATACACAAAACAGGTAACTATAAACGTTTACGAAAGAGATAAACCTTGCAACTCCGCGGAATTGAATTGAATGAGTTGTTCACTATCCATGTCGAGTAAGCTGCTTAGATTTGGTCCTTCCATGTTTCCTGCTTGCGTGTGCTGTCCGTGGGATCCTAGGAGTTGGTTCACATTGAAATTAAGAGTATTTCCCAATGGAAGTTGCTTGTTTGCCATATTCGAAGTATTCATGTTCCACTGCTGAGAATCATGATTTTGGCCGGTTGATGTTGTTGTGATGAGCAAGTTGTCCATGTTAAAATTATGTGTGTTGAGATTACTGAGACCCGGCGGCAATTGTTGTTTGATGTCTGTGTTCCAATTCTGTGGTTGAATTTGGCTGAAATTGTCAATTGTTTGTCCAGTTAATTGGTTTTGGTAATACGCAAATTCCGTCATTTCTATATTTATGTTTGGACTATTGGTGCCGCCATCGTAATGGCGATTTGGTGAAATCAAATTTCCTGCAGGGACACTGTATGGTGATGGAGTATTACTGGGATGATAAATATTTGCCGGTGACAGTGGCTGCGGGGAAGGACTGTTTTCAGGTAAGCGGTAATTCGTTGTGTTTCCAAACACATTGTACGGAAGTGGAGATGTATCTGCAAGAAACAAAACTTAGAGCTGCTTTAAAATGTATCATAAATTGTTATTACCTCTCGGTTCTGATTTTATTGTAGCATTTTGAGGTATATTCAGGAACCCCATTGGCTGGTGAGCTCCTGATTAAATTTCAAAAATAATTATTTTAAAACAAAATTTGAGAGTTACAAAATAATATACATGCGGGCATGCAAATTACAAAATCGAATACACCATGAACGAATCAATTGATAAATACTAGTTAATGGTTAGAGGATAGAGTTATGCATTTTTAATGAATACGTAAAATCTGTATGTAAGGCTTTGAGCTTCTTTTTCTGGGAGTTTAAATTTCTGTTAGCAGAAATGATAACTTTAATAAGAGTTATAGAAAAGAATTATTCGTAATATGTTTAGTAAATAAACTTGTTTGTGAACAAAATTTTATAAAACAAACCACAAAAACTAAAATTAGTTGTAAAAACTTTTGTTATGTATTTTAACATAATAATCATATTAATAAAACAAAAACAAACACGTTTAAACTAACTCAAACCCTTGTGGAATTCCTGAAGATTTTAATTTTCCAACATTATAAATTAGATATAATTATTTTGGATGCATTAAAACAAATCAAAAAGTTCAAATCATATTTAATTGAAAGTCATATTTTTTTTTAAAAACAGCTTTACTAAGTTTTGGTTTACATTTAGTTTCAACTTGATCAAGACAAAACAAACGTAATATGGATATACAAAACAAATATGTATGTTCAAATATTTATAGCTGTATTACATAACGAAGTAAAAGTACCAACAACTAAATGTTTGTTAAAAATGTTCATTACAACAATTACAACCGATCGTTGTAAGCGACGTCATCATAATATTATTAGAGAAATACATTTACAAAAATTTAATATAGTTCAGTACAAAGATTTTTCAAACTGTACAGAAATGTACAGAATAAATACAAAAACTTGTATCAGCACGTTTCCGTAAGGACTGCCATGTTTCACAAAATGTTTTTTAATCAACAAGAAAATAATGATAGCTATTATAAATCTAAAACCAATCAATTACTTGGCATGTTTTCTACAAATATTCTTATTTTGTTTGTCATGCCACAGTGCACCATAAATTCAAGGGAATCAACAATCAAGAATTATTTCATTTTTAAACAAAGTCGGGTTCTACGGTGAGCCCAATTACAAATATAACAATTCCTGTTTTTCTTTTTAAATTTATATACCTATATACTACCAAGTTTTTCTTTTTAAATGTCGTTTTTACAAAAATCAAATAATTTAAAGATGGTGTCCGTTTCGATCAAATCCATCAAAACTTTTTTTTTTCACAACATGTTTTTAGAAACAATTTACCATTAGTAAAAGATTAATTAGTAAAAGATTTTTCTCTTTGGTTAGTAATTAAATATTAGCTTTATTCCAAAGTTTCAAAGATATTTCAGTTAAGTCTTTCGTTAGACTTTTCAAATGATTTTATTTTGCCTATAAATTTACTCAAAAACCTTAGGAATTACAGTTAACCAACAAAGTTTATTATAAAAATTTTTACTTACAATATAAATATAATTTGGTTTTTTATTCTTTTATATCAAAATATGCTAAAAATTTGGTTATTATTATTTATAATTATACCATTAAATTTTTTTAGATGTAAAAATATATTTATATTTACAATAATGTAAGTATTTTCACATTATGCAATTTTTCTAAAATATTTAATAATTTGTTCATACAGAAAATTGAGTACAAACGATTTGATTTTTGATTTGTTATGTCAGTTTCTAGAATTTTAATAATTTGTTCTTATATTTTCTGTTTTCTAACTTAATTTAATATTGACATTTTAAATTATTTGCTTTAAAAAAATTTTCATTGTTCAAGGACGGCATTCACTGTGAAGAATTTAGTTGCAAGTTTTTATTTTAATTGTGCAAGGCGCCGTTAATACTAAATATTTTTACTAATGTATTAACACAGTATAGAATATTTTGCGAGTCATCAATACCAAATATTTGTATTTTCAGCGGTATTTGATTTTGCAAACCCTTTTCCATCACCAGAATTATTATATTTTCTATTAGAAGTGAAGTGAAGAAATGAACTATTTGCAGGTAGATATGTGCGAAAAAGGGTTAAGCTGAATCAGTTGTGTGCTAAATATGTGCATATTTATATAATTATTTTATTCTGTTTTTCTTGTTACATATTTCTAAATAACCTTGCGGAACACATTTGACATTGAAAACTTGGACTGCGTTTTCTTCAATACTTTGTGAGTACGCTACTAAGTATATTTAACTAATTCGTATATTTTTGCATTTTAACAACAACCGAACAATACGAATTGTGCTCATCTTGGAAGTCATCATGGTTTAGTAAAAATTCCATACGAGTAGTCTTACCACTTGCTAAAGAAAATTCCAACAAACATTTTCAATAGATTGCGTCGAGTTTATTAGTTTTTATTCCTTAAATTGAATTCGTATTTGTAATATTATTATGTTTGTTTGTATAATATATTATATTACCTATCTTAAACTGACTTTTCATTTCAAAGCTAATAAATTTACATTCAAGTTATGTAGGTATTTAATTCCTTCTTGCGTAAGTTTAAAGTCTATAAGTGTAACATTCGAAATACTTGTATTGTAACTTATTAATGTTCTACAAATTTCAATTCAGTATTAAGTATCTTTCAAAATATTATTTTATTCACGAGATTAATATGCTTGTTTTTTCTCTCATTGGGAACTGATGAATATCGACAGTTTAATTTATACAAATACTAAACAAATTTTCAACTGATTCAGCTTACATGAATAGTAAGATATCCAACAATGAATGGAAAGTGCATTAAATGGCCAAAAGGTACCACCATTATCATGAATTTTACACCGCCACCAATGGTTACCCAATGTAGTTAAAAAAGTGGACTTACTAGAATCCTGGGCTTGAAGGTTTTGTTGATTCTGGTGTCGACGCTCTTGAGCTTGAAAATGCCTAAATAAATGCATACTAGGATCACCTCCAAATTTTTGCCGTTTGCGCTTTAGAACAGCGGAGTCTACAAAAAATTGTTTTCCAAAAATTTCAATACACTTATCAAAAATTCAGAATGTTTTATCTAACTACATAAAAATTATTTTTTAAAATTAAATCCCAAAATTTGATATGATTTTCATTTTTTCCATGCAGAATTTTTTTCTACATTTTCAAACAAATTAATTATTATTGCGTAAACACTTTTAAAATTCCTCGTCTACTCATGGAAAGATTTTTCAAAAATGTTTTCTGTTGAAAATACGGACATGGTTTATGGGAATGTGTAAAAATTACTTAAAATTTATGATTTATTTTTTATTTACTTTTATGATTTATTTCGAGAGGAATTTTAAATTTATTTAGCATTTTAGCAAATATTTCTCTGCGAATCCGTTTACAACAAGTTTAAACTGGTCCAGTTGGAAAATTGTGCAAACGTTCAATTGTTCATTTCAAAAACTTTAAATGTCCTCTTTAAAGGACACGGAAAAGTGTGACAAATTCAAAATCAATTTCGAGGAAATTTTGTTTTCATTGGTTCAACTGGTTCAGTCGTTTGGCGACTTCAGCAGGCGTTAGAATCTCGCCAGCATCCACAGGGGCGTAGTAACAGGAAGTTTCATCGAACTCGCTTACTGTAGCCTGCGGTGGTATGCTTGTGTAAAGTGCAAAGTGTTCTGCCTCGGTGAGGTCGACGCCAGGATCTAACTTGACACCATATTGTCCTTCGCAAAGATCTCTCAGACTTCGAGCATCGGCAATGGCCACCAATTCCATGTTTCCCTCCTGCAGGGGCAGATCGGCTAACTGCAGCGCACTTACAGTCTTGCGATCGAGATTGTTGTTGAGAGTGATCGTGCTAGCGTTGGAATAAGCCTCATTCATGGGAAGACTATTTGAGCTATCGCCCTTTAGGGGTATATGAATTACATCTGGCGTCAAATGAGGTCTTTTTCCAGAAACACTGCTGTAACTGCGAGCAACAGGTTTCCCAGTCTTCAATCTAGCAGCACTGGAGGGTTGGAGGGACTTCAATGACCTCGTCGAAAATCGATTGGGATCGTTTATGGAAAAATGCGCAGGCTCCTCGGACTGAGAGGGTGGCTGTTCAGCATCCACCTTTTCTTGAATGTCACTGTTAATATCTGGTTTACTTTTGCGTTTTGAGAATAACTTGGAAAAGAAGCCTGGTTTCTTCTGCTTGGTCAAGGCATTGTGATTGGGAGTTGGTGGTAGCTTCTTTGTTGGAGGGGATTGCTCTGGAGTTTTCATGATTATAATCTGCGATTTCGGACGAGATGTCAAGTTATTACTTTTATTTTCATTAGCATCAATCGATCTATTTTCAATATTTTCCTGTTTTTTGACTCGTTTCGGTGGCAACGGTGGAAGTTTCTCCTCTTCGTTTGACAAACTTTCACGCTTTAGTGTGTTAATATCAATAACCGGTGCGGGGGGATTAATTAATATTTCAACGGGATCGTAGTGCGAATCTTCAGGTGCCAATTGTGATGCAGGTGGTGTTGGTGGCAGAAAATCATTCATTGGAAGGGGGTTCTTAAAAGCTCTCTGAAGACTAGTGTATGTAGCAGCATCGTCGAATATTTCATCAATGTCCATTTGTTCACATGTATTAGTTTTAGGAAGAATATTTTCAACGGTGCTAAGTTCATTAATAGTGATGTTTTGCAAATTGTCACGCCTCAAATGATGATCCGTATAGATCTCATCGAGTTCGGCCACCTGCTCAAGCAAATCGTTCAAAGTTTTGTCATCATCCGACGTCAGTGGATCACCACCACTCGTTGCAGTGCAACTAATACTATCTGTTCGTTCAAATTCGCTTGTTTTAACCCATTCTGTGGTTTTGTCACTGGAAAATGTCCCAGTGATTTCCACACCGTCACTACTATTTTGCTCAACGCTGATTTCTTTGACACGTTCATTTACGATTGTATCCACTTCATGTTCACCCTGTATTTTAGCGTCTTCAACGATAACTTTTTCTTCAGTTGCTGTTGGTGTGTCTAAAATAACAATTTCTGGTAGCTGCGAAAAATTGCTGTTTGTTGAAGAAAGTTGTATTTTCGAAAGTTCGCTGTCATTCGAAAGAATTTTTTGAAATATATCGAGATCGGGCTTCCCTTTAAGCCCTTTACGTAGTGCCCAAAATGATCGCCTACCTGAATCCAATGGAAGATAGTCAAAAGGTAAAGCATCGCTGGTGGCTCCATCAGATGGTCGCCGCAATTGTATATAGATCTGAAATAAAATGCAAGTATTTTTTGAAGATATAATAACGATAAAGTAATGCTATCGAAAGTCATCCCGAATACTTTGTATTTATATGATCTTATTTGAATGGCTATATTACATTTAACATTTAGTTTTTAACTGTATTTTTGTACACACCTTTACTGGTTGATCAATTTCTAAAGTTTTATAACGCGGTGTTCTAAACTTGATGGCAGTCTGTTTATGTACGTCAGTGTGTTGGAAATCCCCGAAGGCTTCCCAGAGAACTTGACCATCTTTTTCCTCGAAGAAACGGATTGATATATCCTCTTTTGCCACCTAAGGAGTTGGATTTGTATTAGACGATTGCTTAAAAATCAGTGTAGTACATTACTTTTTCACAAAGGAGAATAATTTCCCTTCCTCCAGCAACGGTGCTCGAGCAGCTGCACAAAGTGCATATAACTAAATCGGACATCGCTTTCTTGTCATAGATAGGATCTGAGACGACCGGTGGCAGCGGCACTGTGAAGCGTCCTTTTTGTTCACTTTCTAAAAACACTTGAAAACATAAACGAACCGAATTTAAATCGATACTGGACGGTTGAAATCGATGTGAAAATCCCGCTAAAATTTGAACTTATCAGTAATTGTATTTTATAAAAGTTTTGGTAATGTTACTTTTGAATGGATCCACACGGATGTCTTCCCTTGCACGAAGGGCATGCTCAATATCCTTTTTCTTAACACACTGTATGCCTAAGTTACTAAATACTGCTCTCATTGTCTCGCTATTTATTTCTACAGTACAAACGCCCTTCTTGCAACCTTCCTTACCGACTAGATTGTGAGGATGAGGCCTGAAATTTAGGATCACATGATCCTTGTCGATTAATAATAGATTGTACACGTTACCTGTATGGTGGATCCTTAGTCACACAGGAAACGACGACAACTGCGCGACCTTTGTAGCCGACGATTTCAATGGTGGGGAAAGTTTTGTTCTCTGGTGTACTGGTGACTCCGGGAATAGATCCTGCAGAACGTCCTTCACATTCATACCGGAACCTAAGCGCTTTGCTAGCTGGTTGTTCGGTGATCTTCACATAGGCCTTTCTTCGCACATTTCTTGCGGCCTGTTGTTGTTGTTGTGTATGTTGTTGCTGTTGTTGATGTTGCATTGCAGTTTGACCATTATTTCCTATGGGTGAATGTTGCTGGGAAGGATCAACGTTGTTACTCATTGCAGGTCTACTGCCTGTTGCACTTTGGTTAAACATTCCGATCGCTGTAGTTGGATCTGTCGTTTGGATAACTTCAACTGTAAAGTGAAAAAAAAAATTTTCACGGTATTTTCGAGGGTAAAATCGGGAGAGATAAAAACTAAAATGTATAACTTTCAGCTGGTTAAACAATCACCTTTTTAAACCGTTTGCAATACTTAAACTCGTTAACAAAGTCCTGATATTGTCTGATTCACAGGGTTAAAAGGAAACACAAGAAGAGAAAAAATAAGATTCACATTAAACTTAATAAATATGACGTGAACTTAGTTGATCGGAAAACTCAAATGAAAGTGGCGAGAATCCACTTTTCTTTTTCTCATCCGAGCACGGGACTCAAGCATGTCTATTAATTCGGGAAAACTCTTACGTTTTTATGTGGTCGAAAATTTTGCTCTTTGGGAAGAAAATAGTTCGTTTTGAACAAGAGACCTTGCTTAAATCTCATTTTCCCACAGGGAACTTTGTAAAACGGGTGAATCTGAGCGAGTCTCACGCTGAGAGCGCAGCAACTTTGTTTTAAAAATAAATTTTGCGTAACACAAAGTTTCTTTATACGAAAAACAGCAGACATTGCCCGAAATGTTTTGTTCTTTGGCGAAGCAATTTCAATTTCAACGGCTATTTTTGATAATGCTGCCGATATTTGCTTAGAGATGGGAACCTTGGAAAGGCGTTCAGAAGTTATGTAATTTGCGGCAATGTGTATTGTATATTCTTTGCTAAACTTTAGGAAGTTATTTTTTTCAGGATTAAGGTACTTATTTTCATATCTTAAATAACAACTGCAGTGAACAATTGCGCTAAACCAATATGTGCATTTAGGTTCTTTGATCGTGAATGTGAAATCAAAAAGTTCCCATGACCTAGCATTTTTCCAACAAAAAGAAAATAGTATCGTTGCCGAGTCGGTTAACTTTTCTCAAACGAATTTCGTATTATTCACAATATATACAATATTATTGTTTCTTTCCAATTGGCAAACGTTGCAATTGAGATAAATCCACCGAAATGGATAATGCTAATGAAAATTAAAAGGTTTATTCATAACAACACGCTTAATAGAAAACATTTGGCGATTGGCCAATGATTTTCTTTGAACACAAACTAAGACTACATATATTTTTGGCCGATTAAAAGTTTTCAAATATAATTAAGATTTCCTCAACTTCAACAAGATTATTTTAGTTCTATTATTATTTTTTATGGTCAAACGCAGATTAATTTACAGTTGAAAATCAATCATTAAACAACGAAAAGTTTTTGAATGTAAACAATCTAACAATTTTGAATTAAGAACTATAATTTACTGTTCTACAAAGACGCCGCTTTGGTCGGCTTTGTAGAAAAGTTTAATGCATTAATTTGAAATTTTCTTAAAAATTTTGCCATGTAAATTATGGCGTTTGAAAAATTCGATAAATTTATTTTTCGGATCCCACAATATAAAATATTATTTATATTTTCGATCTCATCTCATAAACAATGCTGTTTTATGTGAATGCTTGTGTATAACACAAGCTTAAGGACTCAAAATAGCATTCTGAGACATCAGATTGCCCGACCCCTGAGCTTTCCTTGCAAAATGAATATGTTTTCAGTTTTCTTCCCGTGTGTCAATGAAAGCAAAAGAAAACTCCGGAAATGCTTGCGGCATCCACTAAACATTTGTTGGGTTTTGATTTTTGCGTGCTCGTACAAATAAAAATATACGAACATGAGTAAATTAAATTAAGTGTTGACAAAGTGCCAAATCGAAAATTGAAGCCGAAGCGGCGTGTTGTCGTACGCCAGAGCCCAGGGGTGGTGACCACTAAAAAAACAGCACGAGCTTTGCCATCGTATCGATCCTAAAATAAGATCGTGCACATTAGCACGATCTGCTCGTTCAATTGCTGTAACCGAAACTGGGTGCAGGGGCTGCTGTAAATTTAGAAAAATCGATTTGACGAGTACTTGCTTATTGCAATTTGCAATATTTTCGGTTTGAATTGATCGAACAGGCAAGATCCAGCGGAATCCACTAGAGGTGCTAATTATACTCCAAAATATGACGCAAGCAATTGTTTAATGTTTATGCATCGCGCGGTAGTTGAAACAGTATAATACATACATATACACATTATGAATAAGTATACAAATGTATGTGCATATATCTCCTGCAAAGAAATGGGGAAGAGAAGTACATAATGTACTTAAATGATATTTCTTAGGTATATTTATCTTATAAAAGTACATATACATATTACCTACATATATTTAATAAGCTTTACCTATAAATAATATAATTTACATTGTGACGCGTATTGCTATTGTTATTGAACATATTATAGTAACTATTTTCTTTTTAAAGTTTTAATTCGGTTCTTTTAGAGGGAATAAATTTTTTTGCTGTTCTAGAAGCTTTAGGTACTTACTGACATCACTTATATTGATCTGCAAGCCGTCATCCTCCTCCAAACCGCCGGTAATGATAGGTAAATTGAGATCACCTGAAACAGAAAGAAGTTAGATAATTATGTATTTAATTATAGAATATCCTATTAAAAAATTATTGCAAATCTGCAATGAAAGTTATATATTTAATTACGATATTGAAAACAAATTACAAAAAACGACTGTAAAAATAAATAAATGAATCTATAAATTGTTGTTGACTGTTCTGAAAAATTTTCTTGAAGTTTTCCCAAGTGATGATTGAATATTTAATAACAAAAATAATAATAATTGCATTACAAATAAAAAGTAAAAACATCTCATGAGTTCAACAAATATTAAGACAAGTGTTTTTGTTGGCCAAAGGACGAGCTGTGGTAGTTTGGTAGGTAATTGAATGCAATCGTGTTCTTCTCAATTGGTATCTACTAAACCTTTCTTCAAGGATGTAAAATGCAAAGCGTGAATTGCTGCCGCACGGCAAATGTCATCAGTGCTTCTGATCAAAGGAATACCAGTTGTAAATTAAGCTTTCGCACGCGACAATTTACGAACATTTATTCTTTGAGTCTCTCGCGCACAAGAGTGACTCCAAGGATATTGCGCTTTGGGCGGTTGGTAAGCTGCCAAATTGAAAATTGAAAACTCATAGCGGAGGCGGCATAAGTGGCATAAAATGTTACGTTTTTTGCTTCTGATTTCAAGTAAATATAATTAGTCATTTCCATGATATTTAGAGCTAAGCTCACCCGGCGCTTTTTCATGCATTTTCGTGAACACGATGTTCTTCCACCCCTGAGGAGGACCATAAAGTCAGCGGCCTAGAAAATTGTGCTTAAGACGTGCTATAAACATATATTTTAGACTTTAGTTTACTTATGAATGAAATGTGCTTGA
Organism: Leptogaster cylindrica; assembly: GCA_963082835.1. Lineage (NCBI taxonomy): Eukaryota > Metazoa > Arthropoda > Insecta > Diptera > Asilidae > Leptogaster > Leptogaster cylindrica. Next base: position 2,515,696 of record OY720105.1, on the reverse strand, counting down.
AAATCACCAAAATTTTCTTTCCTGAAAATTGAGATGGCCAATGGCTATAATTTTAAAAATATTTATCGCTAATATGCTACATGGTTTTTTTCTTATAAGTAGACTAATTGACCAGCGAATAATAAGTCGTTTTTTTTATGTAAACGGTTCAACAAGTAATTCACCAATATTTATTATACATAATTTGAAATTTATTTAGGTTCATGGTTGAAGTGCTTTTTGTTCTATATTATACGAGTAGTCAACCTTAACGATCGGGTTTGTTATTTGATAAAATTTTCCTATTCCCGATTAGATTTCCGTTTTGTATTTTTAGATCTACTAATAAATATTCCTATGTAATTTTCGCTTGAATTAAAAATAAATTTTTTAAAATTTATCAAATTAGTTTCAATTTGATTTGAATTGAAATATTTATTTCTTTGTAGTGTTCTTTTTCTATTATGATTCATGGAATTAATATAAGATTAATACAAGGAATATGTAACTACCAAACATAAGTAATAAGAAAAGATTGTAAAATTCCCACTTCGAGCGATTTGTTTGTTGAAATCGATTTGCGTTTTGTTCTTAGACATTGTGCTTTTGACGAGTACACAAATCAAGTTCAATAAATTATTAAATCATGTTTAACAGTAAATCGATCGCCTTCTAAGAATCCTGGTTAAACACGTTTCTCTTACTATCGATAAAATAACGAAATCCCAAATCACTTTTCGGTGCAATAGTATAAAAGCGTAACGCTGCTCTACGGTTGAAGTTTTTTGTTGGACTCTAACATAATTTCCGATATTAAATAAGGAAAAGTTTGGAAATTGAAACTCAAAATTGCTCAGCTATCACTTTACAATAATTTTAATTGTGTTTCTAAACAAAGTTTTTAGTTTATTTACAGTATGGAGATCTATGGTTTCTGATGTAAATCTATGTATTCTTTTTGTGAATCCTACATGTGAAATAATAAACAAACGGTTTAGCGCATTTAATGAAGCATTTGAATCTTTGTTTTCGCTATGAAGATTTATTGTGCAAAATAAATTTGTTCCATCTCATGATTGCTTATAACAAGTTATTTTGAGCTCGATCTTATTAAAAAATTGATTTTAATAAGAAATGCATGATCTAATTGCCTAATAAACGGATAATTTATTTTGACTTTATATAAATTTTTCGCGAAACGTGGGGACAAATATTAATGCAATTTGGATATGTGACATAAAATTTGCTATGAAGAAAATGCGTTCATTTCATGCTTTAAATTAATAACATTCCTGGAACTAAATGGCGCTCAGCACAAATGATTAATTAAATTTAAGATGTTCCCTGAAATTTTAATTAAATATTTGTTTAAAAAGACAGGATCAAATGCTTCAAACATTGGCAGTTTCCTTTCCAATTTGATCACGTTCTGAGCACAAGTACATATTTTTTTGAGGTGGATGAACCTCTTGTTATTTCTGAATCGAAATTCCCAGGAAAACCAACACGACTCATTCGAAAGAAATTTAAAATCTTTTAATTTATATATCATATGGTCAATAAAATGGGCGCCAAGAAATATTCGTGTTTTTGAATGACATTTAAAATGTGCGCATTTTCCAACACAAATTTTCAGTTATTGAATTCTGTTACACAATTTTTCTAGGAACCATTTTGGCAAGTTGAACCCGGTGTTGACAACATCCGGTGTGCTGATTAAGTTCGTGAATCAACTTTAATTGCGCAAGTGTTTCTGTATATGACCTTGATGGTTTTGCGCGTAGTAAAGCGTGGTATAGTTAAATTTTACCCCTAAAAATGTATGGTTAATATATAAGAGTTTTTATATAAGAGGTATTTTAAAATAAATTCGACAAAAAATTTAATTATATTACAACAAAAGATTGTTATTTAAGTCGTCACACTAAATTGTAAATGTGTTTCAATGCTTCAAAAAAATTTTCAATATGGTACAACCTGTTTCCTATATTGCTTGAACGAGTTTAGGGTTAACGCTCTGAACTAAGTGTCATTAAATTTGTAGGAAATTATACTATAAGAAGTGGCGTAACAAATTACAAATATGTTAATCACATGGTTAGCTTGATTAGTTTTTTTTAGAAGCTTTCGTTTTTTACAAGACCAGTGCTTGGTCAAAGTGCAACTGTGCAACTGAATATGAGAAGAGGAGTCTGCAATCCATCATTATCGTGTCACTACTGTTTACAACTACTAGAAACGGAATTGAGGCCCAGAAATGTTTACCTGGAAAAAGAAGGTAATTACCTGTTTTTTACGTAGTATTCCGAGTGTAAAAAAAGTTATTAGCACGCACTATTATTGATACGCAATATCAATATAGTATTGGTCACGAGCTGGGAATAAAATGCAACTTGCGCCCGATTATTCTGTGCTCTAAAAGGAAATTTATTGTATGTGCCTGTCCTTAAAGTATTCAGTGGGAACCCTCGAAAATCCAATTTGAAATCAACTTTTTTACAGTAAAGTCATGCAGAAAAAAATATTTTATTGAATAAAAATGGACCATTGCATTATTAGAGTTTCATGGGTACACTTAACGAACAGTTTCGGAAATATGATTTTTTATGTTTTATTCCTCAATTTTCCCCCTACAAATCAAAATCCGCCGATTGGACCCTCGAGCTGGAGGATTTGTGTCAGATGCCATTTGATTTTTATACCAAACAGTGAGTTATCTCCAGTAGTTTCTGAGAAAAAGCCTGAACGCTCGAAGGACGGATTTTGTTTATTCGTTTTTTGAAACCTACATGTCTCAAAATGAAAACTGGGGGGTGGAGGAGATGTTAAAACTTTTTTTCGTGCTCGATTCTAAAGGTTTATTATTGGAAATAATATGCCAAAAACAAGTAGAAAGAAAACTTGTCATCAAGCCAGTGGGATGAACAAAATTTTCTCAATTGGAACAACCAACAAATGCCAATATGCAACGCCAACACAAACGCGGTTGTCAGTGAATTGCCTTTCGCAGTTCATCTCCTTATTGGTCATTGATTGACAACTGCTGACCATCGTTGTTTTCTGAGATCTCTATTCATAGATAACTGCTTTAAAAACTATAGAGAAATACACGCACAAAAATAACAAGAATATACAGGTACCTTAATATTTTTCCTATTGATTATAAAAAACAAAATACAGGGATAGTTTTAAGTGTCCTATTCAACAAATTTTGAAATTTGTTTTTTAATATTGGTAAATTCTGCTTTTCAATAATTAAAAATTCTCAGTTCATTAAAAACGGTTGATCAGTCAAAATTACACGTCCTGAATTAAGTGTGTTGACTATAATATTGTATATGTATTAAGTTTCTTAAATGAAACAAGATTAATTTCTATAAACTTTGCAATAGGTATACTATAAAACCTGAAGTCAAAATTCAACAAAAATACTCTGATTTGAAAATAAATTGCAAAATTGACAAGTCATCAACAGGTAAAGCATTTTATAAACCATGATTAAACATATGACAACCAAATTTCACATCACAAAAACTCAAAGGGACAAATTAAGAAATTTGAAAAGTAGGGTGAATAATTTTTGCATGCACTCATATGTTCAAAATTTATGTAGAAAAAATTCTGAGTTGCGGGGGCATTGCAAGGGTGAGAAATTTCAGGGAACTTATCGATTGGTAATCAGTTCACCCTCGTAGTTACAAACGAACAGGGTTATTTTAATATCAGCTCGGAATTTGCCTCTGTATCGTATTTTTGGAAATGATGTCGCTTCTACATTAATCTTTCAACGGCTTTAAAATCGTTATAATTCCTGAATATTAGAGAAAATCGTTATTCACATAGAATAATTTGAATAATAATTAGAAAATTGTTCTTAATTATTACGTAAACAGCAAATTAGAACATAATATAACACTTAATTATATTTTCTCAGCAGAATAAAAAATTTGAAATTTTGATTGAAAATCGCTTTAAAATTTATTTATTCATGTACCTGAAGTAATTTTTTACTGATCACAAAGTAAACAAATGTATAACTTCAACTTTACAAAAATGCTCATTTCTTAGTCACGTGTAAGATCTTGTGTTGTATCAGACTTGTTATATATTCAAAGTTGGAAACATTATCAGGTCGCAACATCAGTTTTTTCTATAGTAACTAATTTTTATTTACTCATCGCCATTATCTTAGTATCATTGTTTGTATTTCTCCATCAGTAATTATGCAAAATTTGCAGTACTGCAGATAATGATTTTTAAATTGCATATATCCGGTCAAGTCTGGTATGTTCGTTTCGTTGGTATTTTTTATTGTCAACTTCATAAACCGGTTGAAAACAAGCATATATTTCTTGTGGGCATAACAAGATTATAGGTACCTACTAAAAAAATAGCAAAAAGATTCAACTTTCCACAAGGTGAGTAGTTTTTTTTTACTCCTTGAGTGAACTGGTTTTCGAAACCAAAGTGTTTGCTGTTTTGATTTATTAATTGACAACAAAAAATAAATGTATTAAATGAATTCGAATAAAAGTCAATTAAACCGAAAGACTTCAGCGATAATTACTTAATGAATTGAACTGAATGTAACAATATCAAATATGAAAATGGTTTAAAGTTTTTAAATCGCCATCAAATTGCCACAAGTGTACAACAAGTCGCACGAAAACCACTAGTTAAATTCTCAGCATTTTGGTTTTTTTGTTTTTAATTTTTAATTACAATCCATTAAGCCTGTGCTATAAAGCAATGCAATGCAAAAAACACGAGCAAACACGGCATGCGCACGTGTATGTTTTTAATTTCTAATTAAATAATTCTACAATTGTACAAACTATTTATAAATGTGCATAACTAGTGCGAATTTGATTGCAAGTATTTTGCAAAGTTGCAATAGAAATCAAAAGGCGAAAAGCTACTCGCAATAGTATTCAAAAAGTCTACAGCATTCATATCAAAATGTACAGACCTATTTCACCGATATCGTTTAAATCCATTTTCCTTTATTTCGTCCACGTACTGAATCAACAAAGAACAGGTGCAACGTAAAAAACATACACCCTTGTAAAAAACACAGTAGATGTCATTTAAGAATGTTCACTAGGTGGTGTATATTATACCAACAAATTAACAAATTTGTTTTTGTTAAATTTAAGTTTTACACTGAGAACACAAACGCAACAAATTAAACGCAACATTCACAATATTATTGTTAATTCACTTTTGATCCTGCAAAAAAAGAATTATTGTATAATCAAATAAATTTTGAATTTGTTTTTTTTTTTTCAAAATGTCTGAATTTTTATTCGTATTTGTGTTTTGGATTTTTATAATTACTTCCATGCTTTTTCAATTACTTTTTTTAAAAATTGTGCTAAAAAAACAAACAAAATATTCTGAAAACTAATTAAAACAACAATAAATATATTCCTTTAATATCGTATCGAAATTTTAGATATACCTACTTAATTACTTATGTACATATATGGTTAATATTTTTATAAATCTAAATATATAAAAGACAAAGAGATGACGATTTTATTCCTGATGTAACACTTCGCCTTGTTTCGTTTTTAAAGTGGTTTTTAATCAAAACCAAAGCTTTTTTATACAAGCACGATTTATATATTTAATTAACATAAAATGCTTAATCAATTCATGTTTAGATTTTCCGATTGTTAATTGGAACGCGAATGGAAATCACAGATCTCTTCAACAGAAAACCCAGCGACCTCAATCAAGTTTTGCAGTGAAAAGCAGCGGCAACTGACAATTTTCTAACAGTTTGTGAAAATTCGGATAAAAATAGTGTTAGTAAATAGTTTTCATTGTGCGTCATATTTTATCTTATCCTTTTGTAGAAGTAGAATATTTTAAAAAAGCTCAGTTTACTTTTTTTAATCGGCCGCCATGTGTTTTAAAATAAAATAAAATTTAAGACGTGTACTTAAAACTCAACAAAATTGAAACAAGTAGCGATATTCTTTGAGAACAAAAATTAACATATTAAAGATTCAAGTATTCTAACTTTATATTAATATTTGTTTCAGAAAGTAGAGTATCTAGAACTCAGGATTACGGGATCTAGTTTTAAAAGAATATATTATAATATGAATAATATTTTGCTTATGATTAAATCTGTTTTACTCTATTTTATTTAATAATCAAATATATTTATATTTAAATTTGGACCATCTGACAAAGTAAATTTATTCTAAGGTAATTCGCGCGGGGATTATTCCTACCCCATGAGTCATTCTTTTTAAAGAGTTACTAACTGAAGTTAAGTAAGTAAAAAAAGCATAGGAGATTTGTTTAAATGGAATAGCATTACAAAAAACGATGCTCACTTATATGGAACAAAGAATTCAAAGATAAAACATGCAACTTTTCTTTTTGTGAATTCAATGGAAAAAAATTACAGTAAAATTGTAGCTTTCAACAAATTTTTTTTAAACATAATTCTGAGTATGGGTTTCTTATTTTTAGGGAACTAACAAATTAATCATTTGGCCATTCAATATGGTCAAAAAACAGTTTGATATTTGTAATAAAATGTATTAAGTGTGTGGGTATTTTAACACGATTTATTTTCAAACTCGAAATAAAGGCTTAAGAATGGCTAAGATAAATATTTTTGGCTATAGTTAAATTTTTCTTCGTGACCTTGTAATATCCGATTTCGCCAATGATGATTTGATTTTTGAATATTTGAGTGATACGCAAAATTATTGAAATTTATAATATACATTCTATCCATAAACGATCCATTTAGTTATTTGCAACCAAATAAATATAGTTTATTTGGCACTAAACTATTCATAAAGAACCATCAAACCTCGTTTTCAAGTTTCAGATCTTAATTCGACCACATAAACATGAAAAACACGATTTGGTTTAATTCGTCTTTTTATACGAGTACAATAATTGATCGTTTTGCAAATTCTTAATGGCAAAAATAAGAACCTACTGCTGCTCAAATCGTCCTTGGACGTGAATCACATATTTCTTCCACTTTATTCTAATGAGAAGTACCGGAGAAACTAAGTTCGAAACATATTTTCAAGAAATTCTGTTATTATATTTTTTTTATAAACATGGTAGTACTATAAAAAAAAACTAATAAATTATTTTTTCTTAGTTCGATTTTTTGTTAAATGAATTCCAACGAAAAGAAACTAAATGATTAAACAAATATCCAAGATCAATCGTTTTTGAAGCACGTAATTTTTATCAGTTATAAGTAAATTTTCTATTATAATATATTGTCGTATTGTAAACAAATCGAAGATAACCAAAACACAAATACTTTCAAATGAAATACAACGACAAAGTATTGAAAATAAAGTTGATCGCAAATTAAATATAATAATTTGAAGTTACTTGGGAAGTAGTATTTTCCAGATTCAGTATTCAAAATAAGAATAACATGAACGAAATGTTGAAATTTTAAATATTTGTTAAAGTCAAAAACATTTTCAAATATTTTGAAACAATAAACCGATCACCAAAAACACGCAATTCAGATGGATTTTCACTGCGATGTTTATTTATACCTTCTCCAATCGTTGGAGTAGCTCCAATATATTATCACTTGAGCACTTTAAGTATATTTTTTTGCACAATTTTCCGCATAAAAGTATCTGAATTGGTAAATTTTACACATCTGCGTACAGGAAATAAACATTTGACTGATAAACTTCCTTTTATCGCGCGCCAATTTGTATCAAACATTCAATGATGCATTCAACTTTCGCATTGCGTTGATATTTAACCGAATTTTTGTTCTGTAATTCATTGAGTGTTACAATTTTTAAAAAAATTTTCACTTTTTCGAGCTGGTTATGAAAATTTTCAACTTTTCTGAGAAATGTTGTCAATTTCAGGGCCTCACTGCTGCGAGGAGGAAACTAAACTGAAAGTAAAAACACTGTTAGCAACAAGTCACCACTACACTAGAATTCGACTCGATCACTGAAGTGTTGATAAATAGTGAGACTATGGATGCCACATGGGTCAAGTACTGGGGAATCGAAAGCCTGAAACTCGATCCACCATTTCTGGTTGCATGGAAAAAGTTATACGAACCAGTTTTTCTGATCTCCGCGAATGATCACACCAAAAAATGTTAAAGATTATACACGCGATCAATTTTGCGTCGGCTTGTAGCTTTGGTCGATCTGCTCCAAGAAAAGCTGACAAAAACAGCACACAATCACGGTTTTGTAGTTATACTTGCACGATCGTAACGATCATGTACACACAGATGGTTTCTGTATGGCTTCTGAGTTGTCCAGCAGCAGCACTTATGAGTATTATAATTATTTCCATGGAACTTTTACACAAGCGTAAAGTTTACAAGTGATCACTGATATTAAAACCCGACAGTTTCGCGCATACGAGAAAAACATTCCTGAGAATCATTCGGACAACGAGATCGCGATCGCCAGTGGAGCGCGTGGGATAAAAAATATTTCTAATTGCAGAATTAGGCGCAGCTTCATGTTGGAAATAATTGGAATTTGGAATGCTTCGTTTTGTTGTGCCTTGTGTAGCTTGTATACATTTTTCATCGAAATCTAGCCCACCTTGCTGTATATTCAGTGACCAAGAGCATTAATTTTTTTAGTGCAGGATGTGGTTTACTTCACGTGACTGCCACCGATGATGTTACTTGCATTAGTCAATAGTCATGTGTGACTGCAAATTATATTTACCTTTATCAATGTACCAAATTATAAATTAAATTTCCGTCAATTCTAGTTACATAGCTTGAATTTGCCATGGAGCAAAAAAATTCATTTGTTTTCGAAAAATCTTATCGTATCGATAACAGCACCAGCACGTGCCAACTATAAAAATGAAGTGTATTTCTATTTATGATACATTTTTATCTTATAGGTAAACTATAATTACTAGTTGGCATAAATTGCCGGAAATAAAAGCTAAACTATATGTTATTACTTTTGAAGTGCTTCCGATTAAGCCGTTCCGATTGACATCGCATTCAGTAAAATCGAATTTATAAATTTCATAAAATTTTTTTAGTTGATTTTATTTTGTAATCTTTTGCTCCATTGATATTGTTTAAAGAAAAAAATATTCCTTTTTAAAAACTTATCACGAGCACTTTCGAAATGTTCTGATAAAATTAAGCACCAATTAAAAATTATTCTATTGCTTTAAACAGAGATAACTACAAAAAATATTTATAAATTGACTGGAATGTGTCAGCCTACATAAAATCGGATTATGGCGAAAAGATGAATATGTAACACAATATTTCTAGAAATTGGTAATTTTCGTCAGAAATTTGCAGCGGTTGTCCAAGTTCTGCGAATTCATTTTAAAATTCTTATTATTAATATTACTAGCAACGAGTGAATTGTTCATTGAATTTTAAACACGTCTGAACCATAAATTTAAGGCGGAGCCTCCATTAATTATTGTGGTGTCGTATTCAGAAATATTTGATTTAAAAATATCAACAATATTATAAAAGCTGATCTGCCATGCAAAACACTGCTAATCCAAGTTTTTATTCACTTTCACAGGTGATTTCCCCAGCGAGTGAATCACCACCAATGGGCATCACACAGGAGAGGAGTTACCGTGTTTGGATACTGACATCCAGCGGTCGTGCGGTGTCGATCAGGCCAGGTAAACATTACGCCACCTGTTCGTGGGACTTTCTTCAGTTCCCAAATGCTCGCACGGTGGGGTACAATTTTGTGGGGCTGCGGCGACAGTGACTCGCGCCCTTACATAATTCTGACCAGTCCGATTTCGCGCTTGGATTGAAATTAGATTTGTGGAAATTCCATGCGACTTTTGAATGGTGGCGTGGGTTTTATTCCGCACACGCAAGTCCCGTAGTGGAAATTTGAGCTCGGATCGACACAAGCCGCGCCTCAGAAACGAGTCGAGGAAGTTGGTTCGCTCACTGCCGATGTTATTTTCCCGCAATTAAGGTTCAATTAACGACTTTTCCGCCACAAGTTGGGTTTTGAAATGCAACCTGCTTTATGCATGAAATTTTATTCAGTTGGTCCGCTAGGAATGGTGCTTTCTGTAAAAGCAATGTTTACATTTTGCTAAAAATAAACTTTACCGGAATTTCTCTATTCTATTTTTATGCTTGATTACGAAGATAATCCAGTGAAAACTCAGTTTCAAAAGCTTCCTTCAAACTAATTCTACAAGTTTCTCGTTCCCAGAACTGTGTAAGTTTGTATCTGTTATTATTATTAAAAGATATTCATACGGTAATTGCATTTCGCAATAACTTCATTGTAAAGTGAAGGATATTATGTTTCAGTTCTTGTTACTAGTGTTTGGTGTTCTATTTTTGGTTTTCATGACATTTAAAAAAGTCAATAAGACATTGTTGCTATCATGAAAATTTCGAAGAAATTATTTGTACACGATATTACACATTGCTCTTAATAATCCAAACATATTACATGTGATTACACTAAGAACAAACAATTTTAATAATACCTATATAAAAAAAGAGTCTGGAGCTACAATAAAAGCAAGATCGATCAGTTTTAAACGACGTTGATAAGAAAAAAAAGTGATTAAATTGATGGTGAAAGTTAAGGATTTATGATACGTTTTGTAGTTTATCATTTAATATTTTTGAGATTATTTGTATTAGATGTAATTCGAAATAATTATGGACGTGAAAACACTTTAACCACGTTGCCTCATTCATATTGCCAAGGTCATGTTGTACTTGTCCATTTTATATCATTTTGTATAATATAGTATATAAAGTATATGTTTGTATATTGGTTTTTTATTGCAAATAGAAAACAATTTAAAAGTATTATACATTAATGACAATTTATCGGAATTAAACATTTTACTGCTTTTTTTGCAGATCTTGTGAACAGTTAAAAAAGTTCAAATATATAGTATAGGTACTCATTTAAAACACCGCAAAGAAAACGAACATATTTTTGATGTGGTTCTTAAGTTTCGAAAATGGTTTTTATGTTTACAGTTTCGTTAGAGTCACAAAAATGATTTCGATGGTAACAATCATAAAAATATGCAATTAAGTAAGGACGTTGGAAAGGGCAATATTTTATTTCGTTGCGTTTGCAATTTATTAGAATAATCAGACCTGTTGTAGCATTTTTTATCTTTATAGAGTACAGAGCTAACGGTACAAAAGTAAGTAATTGATTATTGCACAACTGTGCGTGGCAATGTTTTATATTTATTTCTCTTTTTGTGACTGATAAGATAAGCCAACAGAAGTCAAAAGCAGGCTTTGCATGGTTTATTTATTACATAGTCTTTGCAACAATGCCAATGACCGTGAAGGAGTTGGAGCTTTCGTTTCACCAATGTCAAGTTTATCTGATTCGCAGGTATCTTGCACTAGGCACGTAACGCCTCTATTAAATCGATGGCATCTGCGATAATAATTGTGCGATGATTTTGTAATCGATCGATTTTCGCGGAAGAAACCAAGAAATAGTTCCGAATTTCAGAACCAGATAACGTAATTGATTCAGGAGATCGCTTCTACCTTCTGGCGCGATTGATTAGTCGTTCACCAACTACTGTTAATGTACAATTTTGTTTGACTGCTGCTAATTAGCTGCGAAAATATTTGTTTTATTGGCGGTCATTTAACATTTTAGGCAGCCTGGTTTCACAATCTGTTCGGGGAATCCCACAAGGCACAGCCTTAGTCACTTCGCAATCAATTCACCTGCGCATTCAAAAGAGCCATTCGCTTCAGGTTTGTGCTCGATTCACGTTTTGATTCGCCTCAACTGAAGCTTGCGGCGGTTGTGTAGCAATCACAGATTTTTAAGAGGGGGTCTCATTTGTAAATTTTCTTGATAGTGGTTTACTGGAAAAATGCTAATGGACACTTCATATGATTTCTTGAATATCGAAAATATAAAAAATATCGCAGTGTTATAGACTTGACTACGTTATAGGCACAGCGCATTTGGAATCTGTTAAAACAGATAAATGAATAAACGCACAGAAATTGAAATAAATTTTCTGTCCTCTGTATAATTAAAAATAAAATGTTTTATGTGACAATCATTTGTATTTACATCACTTTTGTTTAAGTTAAATTAATACTGATTTGGGCGCCCTTTCAATTTTCTACTAAAATCACTTTTATTTATTTTATTTTAATTATTCTCACGTAATGTTTTTTTCGCGATGTACAAATATGTTTACTTAAGTCTATTCAACAAATAAAAGTCGAGTCGAGTCATTGATTGCTATCTCAAAAACTCGAAGTCTTCGTTCTAAGAATTATTGTCATGTAAATTAATGTTACTAATATATTTACTGTGTTCGAATCAAGGATGAATTTAATCAGCAAAATGGTGTGATTTCTTTCAAAGAATTGTTTAAAGATGTTGACAGCATTCGGAGAATTTTATTTACATTTTTTTATAAATAAAATAGAAATTAAATATTTTTAAAATTTTCAAATTTATTTAACTTTACATCTTCCGTTGAATTAGTTATTTATAAAAATATTACGAAAAAGAAATTGAATAAGTTATATAAGATTTTTGTAAAAAGCAAGGAAGTAGTTAGATAACTGTTTCAAATTACGAACTAATTAAGTATTAGAGTTCTAACGAACTTTAAAAAGAAATTCTTATTACGAAATGTCGGTTCTCATTCGTGGGTGTTTCTTTGTCATACACAATTTAGAGGGCATAAATCCTACCCCTAATCAAATTGCTTACCTATTACAGTGTTTTCTGCCACGACTTCGAAGGAATTCTTTAAATCCACAATGAAGTTACGCTTTTGATAACAAACATTAAATTCGAACGTGCCAAGAATCTCTGATCCAATATGACATTCACGCGAAGATGCTCAGCTTCTATTCTCATTACACCCACAGTGGCCAAACCAAATAATTATTTGTCTAATCACCGGTCAGAACTATTTATAGTTGATAGATTGCGTAAACAATTCTTTGCTCAATTGAAAAGAACTTTGAAACAATTTTCAATAATACATGGATAATGAGTCCAATCGAAGCCCGTTGGTATACCGTGACACTGAACAATTCAGAGAATCAAATTGTGTTTTTTTAGTGCATTTACGTACATTTAATTGAGTAGCATTAATTCACAGAATCTGTTTCATAAAGTCACAGTTTTGCACTAACAGAGCGCTCGACTCAATGAACAACAAATTACAACAAGAAATATTTGATTAAATTTCTGGATAAAAGCGTAGAATTCACTCGTTCACAAGTGCACCGACTGCAACAGAAGTCAAGGAAGTATTTCTGCAAGGTCTTCGCGGATTCTTAGTGGATACCGGTGTTTCTTATCGGTATGACCACCTGCGAGCACTGTTCACTGGGTTGTAGTTGACGGTGTTCACTTTGGGACTTGGTTGCGGACGGAATCGCCTCAAATATTTCAGTCATGTGTTACCGCGAGATGCCGGAGCTTTTGTAATTACTGATTATGCGCAACCGAACCGGCGTGAAGCTCCTCCACACGAACTCACGGCACCACTTTCTCAAGCGACTTTTGAACTTGACCTAGAGAAAACAGAGCATTAACGCGAACCAATTAGGAGCCGTGGAAGATGGAGACGGTGCCAACAGTGGACTACGGAAGTAACTTGAACTAGGATTTGGAGTTCTGAAGAAGGGTTTTTACTAAATTAGATTCAATTGATAGAACCATTTTAATAATTTTTTTGTCAGCAAAAATATTATATTGAATAACAACAAATTAGGTATTAGCGCCACAATTTTGAGGATATAATTAATGGGCAGTATAATCCCATTGCTTATTTCATATTATAATGAGACTTCTTAATTTAACTTTCGCACTACATTTTCCGTTCGAAAAATTATTAAATTGTTTTAAGAATATGAGTATTATTTTTTCAGATTCAAATTTTCATCTTCAAAAAAAAAAAAAAAAAATCAATATTATTTATTGCTTTCAATTAATTTTAGATGTTCTGTGTTACATACGAGTATAAGTATATAGTACTGCAGAATGCTAAAATGCGCCAATGGATTTAATTCAAATATCGATACCTATACCAATTACATTGTGGATTGTGCTGAATGATATCAGTTGGATAAAATCATTAAACAAATTTTTTTTGAGATGATCATTATTCATTAGCAACATACATAATTCTTGCTTTATGTTTGTTTGCGTATGGATACAACGCTGTTCTATGGCACTGCTGAGTGCTGACTGCAGTGCGATCATATGTTCAATTTTCAAAGGCAGGTAAAATAGTGAATGTCAAATAAAATGGAAAAACAAAATTTGAATTTGTAAAATAAAATTGAAAAATAAAACTTGATTGTAGTACGTCATACGAACACTGGTATTTTATAATAACTCGTTACATTACGTTATAATATATGAGTCAAATACATATATTAAAATATTCTGAGTTGTTTTTTAATTAATGATTTTTGTCACTTGAGAAAAATATTTCCTTTAAAACATTTAAAAAAAATATTAAATGCCATTTAAAAAAAAGGTGTTACTACTTACGTAAATAAAGTAATACCCACTTTGTATAGCAAACAATTTCTTTAGTTTTTTTATGCAGCTAATATTTTAATACCTCGCATTAATATAACCTTTTTATACATGTCAGATTGAGAAGTAACATATCAATATAATAAAACTTTAGTATAATTTAGGTTCCTTTCCATAAATTTTTATTTGCAATTCTTTTTCATGCTCAACGATAAAAAAGCAATACATGTGCTAGGAATATTTCTGTGAATAACTAATCTAATGGTGTCAATCCGTACCACTCTACTAGATTCCTCTCAAATCTGTTTAAATCCTGCTCTAATGACGTAGCTATTTTAATTAACCGGTTTCGAATTATACTGATTCCATATTTTATAATACCTCGGCCCTTGGTTACCCTAACATAACTTGGGAACTTGCGCAGTGTTACGTAAGAGGTTCAAACTTGTTCGGTCGTTTATGTAATAAACGGGGAAGAACAGGTTAAAACTCCCGAATTTCAAATTAGTTGAGCTCATATGGTGCGGGATTGTGTGAATTGTGATCACAACTCTTTTGTCTCCAGGAATATATTTGTCCAGGAATGTTGAATAGATTACTTCAGTGCAATAAGACGAAATTAAAAACTGCGCGTCTTTATTCATTATATTAATCCTTTTTAATTTTTTCATTGGTAAATTCTACATTATGCAATAGTGTTTATGAGAACAAACGAAATATGAAACGTTTTACTTTATTTCGATGGAGTTGAAATTGAAAGTTTATATTCGATTTTTATAGCACCCTTTTATCAAATGAAACATTTTAAATGACAAATTTTCAAGATTAATTAGGTTCTTCAAAAGATAGGTAAATGTTCTAAAGGTTGGCATATTGAAAGAATGTTCATAAAGAGAATTTAATAAATACCAATAAAGATATTTGTTCGTACCTAATTGTTAATGACATCGGATAATAGTGCCCTGAATTTGATAAAAATTTGCACCATTGGAAAAAAATTACAAGTTATTTTTCCATTATTTCAAAAATAGCTACAAACACTGAACTGTAAGCAGTAAAATAGAAGTTAATGAAAACTCACCGAATTCAACCGGGCCACATCAATAATATGTTCAATGATTTGTTGTTGAATGAGTGATGAATTTTCATGCACCTGTGCTCATTAGTTTTGTGGAATGATTTTTTGTTTTTATTTTTAAACTCACTGAAATGACTTTTGTACACGTTTTTACATTTCGATTTGCTATCAAGTAGGTAATAAGTATTAGATATAAAATATATTACTTAGAAGACATCATTAATCACTGAACCTCGTGAATGCTAATAGAATATTGCAGTTAGAAATTGAAAGCAAACCAAAGTTAACACTCACTGAATGTTATTGTAAACAATGAAAACCGAATGTTTTTCCGTTGAGGTAGGAAGCCCGTTGTTGAGAGCCAGCCGGTTGCAGTGTGTCGAAAACCGATGTGCTTACGATATCGGTGAGTCATTCGAATATTATCAAAACACTTGAAGACACTTCTCAACCACTTCAATCGACATTTTTCTTTTCGATTTACAAAATAATTTATTTCACAATTTGCAATTAATTTTCCATTATTTTTCCTTAACTCGTATTGAGAAGAACGTTGGGTATCTACTGGATTCAATTAATCCTCTACAGAATTCACATCCGTATACCTTCGAATTTCGTTAGCTTCCAACTTGCTTTGCGCGCTTGTGCATGTCACATGGCGCGTTAACCACTAAATATATGCATGATGATCGTCACTGTTAACTACTTTGTATTCCAGTGAGCTATTCGAAACGTAAATGTATAAATTAGATGTGACTGACTTCAACTGTTTAACTCCGAAACGATCCGGCGACTGGCTTTGGTTTTAGTAAAGTTCGCAATTATCGCACAATTGGAAGTTGGAACCTCAAAAAATTGAGCAAGTGGTTGGGTCGGGAGATATCAAAGTAAAACCTCCTGAGAGCAATGTGGGTTGTTGGAGAACAAAATTCAAGTGCAAAATTGTTTTATCTTGAATGCCCGCACAGTAATAAAGACGATGAAGGCGTTCCACGAGTTCATTTTCCTTCACGTTGCGTAGCCATATTTGTGGTGCGGTCAATTGTTTTTCCCTATGTCACCCAGAGACTGCTGCTTTCGGTATTTTTATTATTATTTTTATACATTTTTATCTGCATTCCGTGACGTGGCCGATGGTGAGGTTGTTGATTTTCTGCATTTGTGGAATGATGAGGGACGGATAGATCTGCGATGGTATAATTTGTAATATTAATATAATTGTTGAAGGATAACTGATTATTTTACTTAATACCATAATAAATTTTTAATGATAACAATACTGAAAAATTATGTAATGTCGATAATCTTAAAACTTTGCTTACAAGTTTCTAATTTTTCTTTTTCACTTTGATATAGAAAAGTATTTTATGAAAAACATTTTCTTGAACATGATTTTAAATGCTGTTTTTTTTATCGTTATGAGACTCTCATTGACCACCCCCGATCAAAGCCTATCCACGTTTTTTCAAGAACATTATGGTTGAAAAACCCTGTACACAAAAAGTATTAAATAACAATCATTTGACAGAATTTAATTAATAATTACCTACGAGAATATTTTTTCATCTACATTGAACACCCTGTTAGTTTTTTTCTTATCATCGTGTATATCGCTTTTCGCAGGAATTTCAAGGATATTGATTCAATCGTTTCTTATATACCAGTTAGCTAGTTGAGGAAATACGTTTAATTTCAATTTCAGTGGAATGCGGGTAATATTGATTTACTTAATGAAGTCCTGGAATGTTTTGTTATGGTGATTGCCACAACGGACACGGCGGGTTCTGCATATTTAACTATGTTCAAATTCAACGTGATTCAAGGATTCCAAGCTTGTTTGACACGATTCGGAAAATTTTTCAGGAATCCTAGATCCAAAGATGGAGAAGTGATTAATTAGGAAATCATTTTCAAATTGCGGTTAAATTTGTCTCTGCAAAAGGAAATTAATTTCCTATTAATTAGGTATTAATTGTTCTTCTAATCGGTATAAAGTCACCATTTGATATTAATTCTAAGGTTAGTCATCATCCTTGTAGCAGACAAAGAGACCAAGAGTGTCCTGATAGTTTGCATGTGGCGCTTTTGATGGCGTCGAAATACTCCAACAAAGCGTCATGTTGTTATTCCAAAGGACTTAGTTTAATAAATTTGTGTAAAACATTCACGCAGAATTTGTTAAGAATGTGTATTTCAATGTGTGAATGGGAATTCAGGGGGGCGAGTTCTCAAATCTTAAATGTTAAAGGGCGATCGCATCCCGCCTTTGGGAAGTGACTCATCTTGCGAAGTTGTTCCTCCTACACGCTCCATTCATGACGAGGAGAGCTTTTCCTGGAAAAAGTTGGCTATGAGTATGACTGACTCACGTCCAGGCAAACTCCAACTCCCTTTCGGAGGCGAAAGTGTTGCTGTGAAATTTCATTCATAGAAACTTAAGTCTTTCCACTACAGAGGGTTGTGGACAGGTCGATTTCGTTGAGAATTTTTCCAAGAATTCGGGATTTCTGAGTCACGCTGTTAAAACAAAAATCAATTTTACGTCAATTATCCTTTCTTGTTGATACTTTCTATGAGAACAACGATTGAACCAATATATTATTTAAACCTCCTAAAGTACGGCGGCGTTACATATTTTGTTTTTTAAACTAATGCTACAAAATTAAAACTTGTGATTATTAAAAATATTGTATCTATTTATCTTGATATTAAAAAAAAACAGAATCGGTTTGTCGAAATGCTTGAAAACTAAAAATATGAAATTAAAAGTTTTTCAAAAGTTAAATACGTAAATATTTTCATTGTGCAAGTAGATTTTAACTTTGCTGAAAATTCGAACTTTACTACATAGTAGTATCCTTTGACTTAGTTGCTGAAAACAATCATTGTTGATTAATTTTCAGTTCATAGCAGATGTTTGTACGTATTGGTAACTTTGTTTAACACACATATTTCTATTACAAAAAAGAAGATTGCATAAAAGAATTTTATAACAATGAAAATGTGTCACGGGAACTCTTGTATGTCTAAGGAAAAGAAAAAACAGGAAACAATTCAAAAGGAAGATTGTAAAAGTAATGAACTAAGGTACACAAAATTTTGTAATAACATCAAAACAAGCTTTGATATTATTTTAAAAAATTTGTAAACAAATTGTTATTCGTAATAACAGAAAATTTGTTCTTGGGTCAAATTCACTATTTTTCGCTCGTAAATGAAATAGCAAATAAATAAAAATTTACAAATTTAAATTGTTTCTATAAGAAATAAGTGCTGACTTTCAAAATTTTTCAGTTCAAAAGGAAAACTTAAACCGCATCGTAATTTCACTCGTATACCCAGACCAGGGAGCGCCGGGAATACTGTTTCTATTGCAAACCGTTCATTTGCTGCGCGGAAATCATTATCAGCCGTGGATATGGAGAATTTTAAGAAGGGCAAGGGCCGTCGTTCAACTTCATTTGAACCAAGTGAGCTTTCACTATCACGGCACACTTCTAGGGAAAATGAAAATCTTAAAAACTTTTACAAAATCAAAAATGGATCTTATGATACTATTGTAGAAAATAGCAGAAAACATGACCAGGTGGCGTTAAAATTTTTTGCCGCCGTTATGCTCAACGCCTGGCGGCGCACTAAAGACGAAACTGAACATTTTAAGCAATTAGCGCACCGTTACGACGGGGATGTGAGTATTTGTACGCTATTAAATCTTTCATTACATCATTGCATCTTCATTGTTATAGAACTTTAAATCCAAACATAAATTACATGCCATCACCAAATTGCACCAGCAAGAAAAAAAATGCAACGAGAAATTAAGTACGGATTTTCATAATCTTTCAAAACAACACAATAGTATGAAACAGGATTATGAAAAACTCAAAAACTCTTTTGCCATGCTTGAAGAGAGTTATAAACAAATTAATCAGAAGCAAATTCAGCAGGAGGATGAGGTCGAAGGATTGAATGAGGTGTTGAGCGCAACGAACAATCAACTGTTCCAATCAATGGCGAACGAGAGGCAACTGGAAATCCAGTTATCTGCACAACAGAAGATGAATCAAGAATTGGAGAATCATAAGAACGAATTGTTGAATCAGGTAATTGAACGGACGCACAAATCATGTAACTGATCGCAATTGACCTGAATCCTGAATTCTGAGTCACTCATGGAATGATTCAAATTCCATTCATTCCAGGAAGTGGTCCGATAAAAATCGTAGACTTTCTTTTTGATGTGAATTTTGCTGAGATCGATATTTCCTGGGAAATATAGTGGGGTTTGGGCAAACTTGTGAAGGAATTTATTGATTTCCCCAATTCTCAGTGCTGTGGTATGCAATAATTTAGGTGTTGAACACAATAAAAAGAAAAGTTTTATCGTTGAGAATTGCGAAAGGATTTGATATAATCTATGCCATTAATCTTAACGTGTTAATTTTTAGTGGATGGTCGCTAAACAAAAGAAGTTAAACTTTATTTGACGTTCAATATAGATATGGCTTTAATTTAAATATTGTTGGAAGTTCTTAAAAATTTTTAATTATAATTCATTTTCTACCTGGAAACTATTGCAACATTTTAAGACATTATCATGTTATTTATCTATCTACAAATATAACTGCTGTCGGTAGATTGTAATAAGTAACAATTAAGCCTCTAATCACGTCATCTATAACTTTCAAAAACCTGAGAGGAGTGTAGAAAATTAGATTACACCCTTTAAGTTAGTTCTGTGTAAGCGTTGCACGTGATTACAGGAGCAATGGATTTAATATTGATTTACCAAATCTTTGTCCTTGCCAAATGGTAATTTATCCTTCAAGGTCTTCAAACACAAGTTCAATGTGTGGCCTTGACCCAGCACAATGGCGGTAGCACGTGAGGGAATCGATTTACTTTAAACGCAGTATGAGTATAAATTTTATGTACTGGGGAAAGCAAAGGGATTTAATACCATAGCTTCTTTAACTTATTTCAGAGAAGTATAACAAATTGTTAAGCGGTGTTTTAATACTGTTTCAGATAGCGGATATAAAATTCGAGTCTAGTGAAAATCGAATCAAATTACAAAGCGAAATCTTGACAAAAAATAAGGAACTACGAAAACTCAAGGATCAGCTAGTAGCTCTAGAAAAATTACTCATGGATATGAAAATGTAAAATGTACAAATATTTTAAACAATTAGAAAGCATTTTTTATTTTTCAGGAATGAATTGCTTCTTCGAGATTTCGAAAAATCGGATGTAGAACAAAAAAAGGAAATCTCTAATTTAAATGAGCACATTAAGGATTTGGAGACGAAGTTGGCCGAGTCTATTGGACTTAAAATGAAGACGATGGTGAGCAAAGTGTCGGTCGGATGTTTAGATTATGCACACTTAATTATGTTCTGCCTCTTACCGTCTTTTCCTGTAATGCCTCTTCGCAATGTGGATGGTTTCTGTAACTTAATTTGGCATTCGTAAGATTTTTATTCTCTTTAAAATTTTTTATGTTTTCTCATATAAAAATGCATGTTTTTTACTATATGGAATGATAGAAACTATACATAATGCATCACGGTCATTTCAGGATAATATGTGAAATGTAACATGGTTAATTATTAATAAATACATAACTTTTTGAAATATTTTTTAATATTGCTTTCAAATAAATGAATCAAAGATTGAATTCAATTTGTGGAACAATTTTATTTACCTCTTTTTAAAATTACATCTACAACAATACTTTTTTCCTTTCCCAAAAATATTTTTTGATGCAATCTGTTTAAGTTTGGCTTCGTTATAGTTGTTGTGCGAACGTTTAAGAGTATGACATTATCACAACAGCTTTTTACTTTTCTATTTTTGTAAAGAACTTTCACATTGATGACTTTTTTAAAGAAAATATATTATACAATCTCTTAAAATTTGGTCTAGCTTATCCTTTCGCAGCAATTTAAGTACACACATTATGAATTCATTTTTTTCAAAATATTGTATATAATATCTTAAACTGCTCTATGATCACCTAAATGTGCGTTTTTTCTGTACGGTAAAAAGCGAATTACACTACATAATAGATATTTTGGGAATGTTGTTAAATAGTAATTAGAAAAATAAAGTAAAAGTGTTTATCGATATTGGAACTAAACGCTCTTTCGGATTGTGAGTGCACAAATAAGTGCTTTCTTTGTACAACCTTCTTACATTCTTAAACGAAAGTTTATTCTTTTGAAATTCTTTTCAGATTCTTTATGCTGTTCTATTTATGTACCGAAAAAATGGTAAAAGGTTTTTGTGAATACTTTCGGAATGGAAAAAGGGTTAGAAGAACTTAGTTTTTTATTTAAAGCAATTGCAATGTTTTTTCATTAATACCTTTACTACATTCTATCTTTATATTCCAAAAAAAAAAACTTTTTTTTTGGCAATATTCACGTTTGCAAGTATTTTTTACTGCATGTTGACATTTGAATAATGGTTTTATTTAAATGCATGCATTTTTCTATCTCAAAATTATTTTCATAATTTGCAACACGAGGGATTTGTTCTATTTATTTCGAAATTTGTTTTAATTAATAACAATATCATAGTGCTTTACGCATCTGGTTTTGTAATATTTTTGTTTCAACTAATTCTCTTTCTGGCATTCATTGCTGATTGAGCAAATGAAGAAATAAGTTACACACTTATTCTCGTAGTATGCAACACATTTGAACTGATTATAATAATATGCACTTATTGGCCAGATTTAATCACATGATGTGAAAACTAAATGAAGGCTTATACCAATTGGAAATATAATATTTTATGCAGCTAGAGACATTTAATATAATGCCACCGTAATGTTCAAAGTTTTTCTATTATTTGCAAATATGGTTCTACAAATTTCTGCATCCTAAGACTCCAAAGCTTCTATTGAACTTTCCAATCTCACCAAAACATAAATCTTAGTATGTACGTATATTTGTTCGTTTTATAATAAAAGCAAAACTAAACTTAATTTTTAGCTACATTTAATAACAAGATTCGAGTTCTTAAAAAGAATTGCGACGCAACTGATCATCTTATATGCATTGCATTGCCACTGCTTAAACCATTCCAAATCCCTCACTACCTTCACTAATTGCCAAAAGGAGAGCTTTTTCGAAGTGTTCGTAGCTTTCGTAGTCCGGAAGGCAAAGTTGATTGAAGCTGAAAAGTTTTCAACGAAATAATGTTGTGATTGTGAATGTACAAAATGGAAGGAAAAGCTATTACCAGGTGTGTGCTGTGGGTAAGTTACCAAAGGTTGGCGCTGCTGTTAATTGAAAGCGAGGGTTCAACTCTTGAAAACCACCCGGAGGCAACTGTGAGCACCCCGTGGTGAATTGCAACAGTCTAGCCATTTCCGTTTGACTGAAATTACTAACGCCTGCCCAAAACCATCCAAGAACACGACGAAATTCTGGTGAATTTCCATTAATAATGTGATGGGCCTTGAAATCAGCTATGGAATACTCTCCAGTGCCACACATAAGCAGCTGCGCAAATAACAAATGATGTTGTGTTTTCATACAAAATCTTCAAACAATTACCTCCAATTCGTTCTCATCAAATATGCTAAGCAAATTATCTGGTATAATTCCATTGAGGCCTTTAAGAAAACTATCAACCTCATCGCGAACGCTGTTGCATAGTCTTTGTTGTGCAAGAGCATCTAAATATTGGTTTTTCGTTGAGTTAGTAACGCGCACTTTCGAACCGTTTGGTATTAATTCAACTGTTTTCGACAGTTGTCCACTTATATCGTAAATTTCCTCCACAAAATACAGTTCCAAAGAATCGCTTGCATCGAGATCAGTGTCCAAAATGTATTTTATTTTGGATAGATACAAATCAGGATCATCTTGTTCGAAATACTGGAAGGTGTTGTAGAAAACATGAAAAGAGTTGATGGCTTCTAAACTTGTTGAATTACCTTATAATGTACTCTCAGCCCAATTAATTGCGCTAAAAATGATCGTGTAAAACGTGCTCGCACTAATTGTCGATAAGATCCGCCTAGAGAACTTTCGTATAAACATTTTCCAACAATTTTCCCAGCAAATTCGAAATGCTTTAATTTTAAATGAGGTGGTCGATGAGGATTGGGGTGAACCAGTGCCTGACGCTTATCGTGGAAAGTGCAAAAGAGACCCCCACGTGGATCAAACAGTGCGCTACAAATCAATTCAAACCATTCCCTTCGTAACCCGCCCCAGTCGATTCCTGTAAGTACAAATGCCATTTAATATATATTGTGAAGGACTGTTAGGGAAGACAATGATGCACCTTGTTCTCCTTGGAAAGTTACTTCGAAGTTTCCGCACCAATCGGATACAGAAAATCCTTTTGTTGCTTTCATACTGCTTTCCAAAATTTTCTCCCTTTGCATTTTCAATGAAAGTTTTTCGTGATAATAATGCGAGTGGAATTTTCTAACTTCATGATAAAAAAAATCTTGTTTATCTTTAAAAGTTTCGGACCCGCCGATATTTTTCAAAAGGAAATGCGTAAATGTTGCTGCAATAATATTACGATCCTTTGAGGCCAGCTCAATTTTCGGTTGTGATCCATCATCGATGATGAATACAGGTCCGTGAGTCTGTAGAGCCGAATGAGGAAGAAAATGAAATTTTGTAGACGGACACAAGCGGAATGTTGCAATTCGTTTTGGAATAAATTTTAGAATCATTTCTTTGATGGTAACCTGGAAGAGAAGGGATTTCTTTGATTAATTTTTGATGAAGCATTAATGCTTTGGTTAACGTCGATGTACTCACTTGTTTAGGTCCTACATAACAGAGCACCTTTCTAGGCTTTGATTTTGATTGGCCAAATACGCTGAGCAATTTGGCTTCGTAGCATATATTATGCTTTCGCGAGGCGATATTCTTATGAACTAAAGTGGTGTCGCTACCTGTTGAAATTGTTTCAATTATTGAACTAAATATAATATAAAAGAATTGATGTTTGTACTCACTGCTTAAAACGATAATATCGAAGTCGCCGTTGGGCAGTTTCTGGGAGTGATAACTAATTACTGCTCGTAGACAAATTGGCTCTGGGAACAGTGCAGTAACTGCAACTCGTGAGTTAACTTTATCGTAGGTAAATGATATGGCACGTGATAACTTATCTACGGCAATTCCATGTAAATCAAATACTTCCACCTTATAACCCTGCAAAATGGGCGAATTAAATAAGTATAGAAATTACAGCCATAAGACAAAACTCCACCTTCACTGGGTCATCATCAACTCCAAAAATACACGCATTCCCGAATTCGTCCCTAGGTTCAATGTGCAGCAGAGTTGGTGCTCCTGCACAACCTACGACGGTGCTTGCTGGGCGAATAAATCTCGAGCGTCTTGCGTCCATTGGCCCAGGAATGAATACTTTCGTGAAAGGGCTTCCAGCTATATGACTAGATCCAATTAATACTGAGATTTTGTATTCACCAGCAGTTCGAACTGTAAATTTAACTTTGGCTATATTTGCATTGTTGGGATCAGTTGAGGAGCCTAATTCACTGATGGTGACTACCTATCGGAAAATGATTTTGCTATCGGTATTTTAAAATGCTTAAGTGTATATTTTCGATTACCTTTCGTGTCCCTTCAGTGACTTCAACAAAAAATTGATCGGTATCACAGATCGGATAAGGCTGTCCATTTCGTTGGTAGAATCGAACGATAAAACACATGGTGCCGCCGACAGCATGTGGATCTACCCAATCCCAATGTACCTTGCAATTAGCTGGCAATAAATACTTTCCCGTAACATACTGTAGTAATGAATGTCGTGCTTCGGGTGCCAACGACGGCTGTGTCATGGCTGCTAAGGTGACAAGACCAGCCACAGATACTGATACCACCAGCATTCCACCCCATGTCCAAGCGTCTTGATGTTGGCTTGACTTAACCACCGTTGACCATAATTGAGCCTTCAAAGTGTCCAGTAATGGTTTCGAAGTTGGTAGACTTTGTCGCGCTCTCGACCAAATTTGCCAGTCCTTTCCTAAAATTTTGCTTGCTCGAGAGTCTTCAAGCCAATAGACATCCTCTAGGGATGCCACTTCAATTCCAATCAAGCGTGTATAGTGATGCTGAAGTCTGTGCTCTTTCAACCATTCCCGAAATATCAACTTTTGTTGAAGATGCAGAGCGGCTCTCTGCAAGCGCTGCTCATCCCCGGGAGGCAATTCTGGTAGGCGATCAGGGTCTCCACAACTAGAGAGTGATGATATTCCTGGAAAAATTCTTATTTTTTTTATCAAGGCAGCTCATTTTT
Organism: Leptogaster cylindrica; assembly: GCA_963082835.1. Lineage (NCBI taxonomy): Eukaryota > Metazoa > Arthropoda > Insecta > Diptera > Asilidae > Leptogaster > Leptogaster cylindrica. The sequence continues at coordinate 2,489,809 of OY720105.1, read as the reverse complement.
TTAATTAAAAAGTAAGCACTAAAAACATTATTGAACTATAGCAGTTTTAGGACAATTGGTTTTAATGAACAAGAAGTGTGACAGCGTGTCCATTTTCAAAGGAAATTACTTTTCAACAAACAATAGCAAATTATTGCTTCATTTTCTTTCACAAGAAAAAAAAATTATTGCAAAAGGGAGAGAAAACTTTGTAATACTCGTAATCAAAATGGTTTGCTGGAATTAAGTGCTGAATAGAAATGCGGTTTTTTTACAGCATATTATCAGTCCATTGAAATCGATACAAGGATTTTTTTTGAGTATGACTTCAAGTACAAAACATTGTTGACGTTTTCTGGAGAAGTTTACTGAAGCTATAAAATGTTATATAACAGGGAACAGTTTTTGTTTTGACTTTTGAACACTCTAAAAAAATTTCAACAAATTTCGTAAAAAGTATTTGTTTTCGGAATTCAATGCTCAACAGAAGAGTTTTTTAAAAGTACGATTAAAGGCTGCAGAACTTCAAAATATAGTAATGTTTTTGTGGGAATTGAAATGTGCAAAAACTTTCTGAAAATAATCCATTTATGGTTTTGTGCCCATCAGATATACATCTTATTATATCAACTGTGTCCAGTTTGCGAAAAAAATATAGCAATTTCGACAAACAATGGCTAATATCCGAAGTCTCAAATTTCTAGTCGAGCTTTATTCTCATGTTATGTTAAAGAACTCGATAAAGAACGTCTCAAGACATATTTCCATGGGCGCAATCCAACGCCCGATATTGAGTTTTCAAAGATCTATTTTCATTCCACTTATTTGTTCTCTAACAGATTGTCTTTCTTATACATCATCGACACAATGTTTACTTTTTTTACTTCCATGTTTCTATATATAGGAATGGAAGTATGGTGATGCTGCGAAAAATGTGTATCCGAAAAAATCATGGAATCGTTCCTTAAAAATCGGTCTTTTTCAAAATTTCTTTTTGCGTTTTGCACAGCTCGTTGGACTATTCAGTTTTAGATTAAAAGAAGTTCACCAAGTATTAAAATAAGGGAGTTATAACGGGTTTTATAATTTTCCAATTTTCAACGATAACTGCCGCCAAAATAAATTAAATTTCGCGGGACTTGTACCAAAATGTCTGGTAATATGTCGAGATCATGCCTATTGATTTTGAGCTCGACCGCATTTGATTTGGCTAACAGCTAAAATTATGTCGACGGGTCCAACATTTTTGAGGTTATGGTCGTAGGTGCAGAAGTAGTAGTCCGAAATGAGCGACACCTGCAGCCAATTCTTTTTTTTCGTCATTGCCGTTAACAACATGGTGAACATGGCAGTAATATGTGGCTATCTCCACACCGGAACTCTATTAATAATATGATATCAAGCATTGAATTTCAGTATGTTCAGTAAACAATTAGTTGTTATTACAAAACTCGCGTGTTTCTGTTGATTTTTCAACACATTTTTTTAGGACCCGGAGGGATGGGGTGTACACTGCACACTCCCCTACTAGCGCAAATTTTTAATTGTTTAGAATAGAATTTTATTACGAGCCCTTGAAATTTCCAGAAGTGCTTTCATATGTGTGTTTTTTTATGGGTATCTTTGAGTATAGTTCACATCAGAATCAGAAAGTGCAATATATCAATAATAACTGTTCACGTACCATGTGTTTACGACCAGTATACAATGTGCGATCTCATGGAGGGAGTGGGAAAGTGTTGAACACAGCATACCTACTTCGAGAGGTGGTAACACGACTAATTGCAGGTAAGCCTCTGCTCTTATGCAAATTCGGTGCAGCCTTGGAACTTAGAATTAATTCGAGTTTCCATTTGGATTGACCTCAAATAAATCTAACAGAGCCAGGACTCAGGAGTGTTATATTTTGCTGCAAGCACGGCAAATATGTTATCTTAATATTACTAAAAAAGGTTTTCTGACTCGTAAGGAGTAGAATGGGTATTCGATGTGAGGTGGATTGAGTAATGTGTATACAATATACAAAGCGATACGACAGTTCTCTCTTTCCTATATAATATACTTCCTAAAATTACCATCACACGTGCAGCAGTGGGTAAATGGGAAATTCGTAATCTATGAATCCTATTCGTTCATAAGTAGGTATTGAATTTTTCAGTTCTCCTCCGTGAAAGTCTCCGTTTTTTCGCCAGTCAAATGAGGTGACACACCACGAGGCACAAGTTGGCACAGGTGAAAACTTCAGTGTAATAAAAACGGTAGCATACCTCACTGGATGGAGTAAACAAATGTACACACGATGGTACTTTATGTAAATTACTAAGTTAAATTTACATGAATGCTGTATTATTCTGCTATGTAAAATTCATATACATGGAGGCACAAATCCAACCTTGTGCGCTTTAGCTGCTCCTGTGTAAGCCTAAATCCATCCATCGTTGCTGCTAAACCGCCGGCATTATTCCAGGTCCTTCCTGCCTCGTCATAATGATGCAAGCTTTGAGGTGGGCTGTGATTTTATCTGTGAATCTCATACACGCTCGACGGCAGGGCAAGGATGATATAACCACAATGCAGAGCCGCAGAAGTGGACAAGTGACAGCGTTTGGCCCAGTCGACAGTTGAAAAGGGCAAAAGGGACTTACAGCGAACATATTCGCTTACGTGATCACGCCAGTTGGAAGAGAAGGAATTGTTTTTAAACAAATTGCAGAAAAAATATTTTTATATTGTATGAGGGGGTTTTTATAAAGTCCTCACAAAATGGATGACAAGTTTTGTGACATAATCATATTTATGTGGCTAAAAGGATGAACTTTCAGGTCGACGTTAACATCCTCGCCACAGGACAGCACACTTTAACATAAATAGAGAAAAAGTGGATGTGATGTGCGAGCCGAACTGAAAAAGTTTTTTCCTTTCATCCTTTTTTAATTTTACCATATTGTGTTGTTTCCCTTGTGTTTTATTATTAATGTGGTAGATCAATTTCACTGAAGGACGAAGGATTAGAGAACATTTCACTTAAATTCCAAATTTTTTTAAATTTAAACATTGAGGAAAAATTGTAAAAAATGCCCCTGATATTGTATTGTTTTTATTTGCAACGGTATTTGGTCAAAATCACATATGCAGGATTTTCAAACTACCATACTGCGAAGTTGAAAAACGTAAAAAATGCGATACTTTAAAATTTTTATACATAAAAAAAATTATTGCTCTTCAAAAATTGGAGTCAGTTTATAATTTGCAATAAAAAGATAGTCAGAAAATGTAATTGTTTATCGAAAAAATCATCATCATAATAACAATTGCATTTTTTATTGCGCATGAAAGTTACTCTCGTAATTCTTCTAAGTTTTTACGATTGAAAAAATACATATGCCATAACATTACGGAAGGACTGTTATATGCGATGGAGTTCAAAAAGAGTATTCTCACAAAATTTAATTTTCCTGTGAGAAGTTGTAATTTTCCACAATTTTGAAGAAATTGTGTCTTGAAGAGGTCTCTTAAAATTCATAATCGCGTAAATGTGCACACGAGCTCACGCGAAAAATTACCGAAAGTACCCACAAGGAAAAAGTATTATCTATGTAGAATTGAAGCAGAAATTTTCGATTACTCCAGTCAAAATGCCAATCAAAACGTTTGAAAGTTCAATATTGCATGAAAAGTGTTTTCCACGATAAGCATTTCCAAGTTCGGGCGTTTGCTATTGAACAAAGGATTCTCGTGACACGCAAGCCGAATTGGTTTCGGTGAGCATTGATGGCAGCTACTCGGGCAAGGATATGGATTTCTGAAGGTTCCTCGACAAATTTCCCATCGATTAATCTATGTTTAACACATTGGAAATTTATGTTATCTACTTCTTAATGTCTGCTGTCGTGAAAGTAGAGACGTACAGTGAAGTGAAGGACTTGTTTAAGGAACTGTTTGCCGCATTTCTAAATTGAATTTTAGCAGCTTTGTATTCATACAATGGAAATGGATAGAGAAATATTTCATTAATTCAGTTAAACTTTAAGTAGCTCTTTAATGTTTGTTTTTGAATTACAAAACACCCCTAACCAAAATTAATAGAACTTCTAGGCTGATCTCTGTCAGAATCTTAGAGTAGTTTATGAAAGTAATCATTACAATGTAAAGCAAAAAGTAGTCATACTGAATAAGGGTGAAAAAGTATAAATTTTACTGTACAAAAAACCAAATCCAACTTAAATTGTTTTAAATAATTTTCCAAACAATAGACATTTCTTTAGTGGTTTGACTTATTTTCAGAAAATAATTCGTCGGCTTTTGTTACCATGTTACCCATCGTTCACCCTTCACTGGAAACGAAAGAATAAATACAAAACAAAGACGTCGGTCGTCGTTTGGCATTGTGAAGAAAATAACTTTCCTCAATTTCTTCGTAATGATTTTGTAAATTCGGTTTCACAAAAGGATTATATCAAAAATAAAATACAATACAATATTGTATTGTATCATAATGGCATAAAAATTAAATACAAAATTTAAGGCTTGGAGGATGTTGAACAAAAATATAGTCAGCAATTTCAGGACATGAAAACAGAATGGAATGACTTGCTCTTTAAGAGCGAAATAATTATGAAATGGAATTTTGTATGGAATATGACTTTTTCAAAATTTGAACATTGTGTTTATGAAAATTTCGTACTTGTTGGTTAGAATCATGTCGAATATGGAAGTTGCACATTGACGTAAGTTAAGTGATTGCTTTGTTTTGTCCAACTTTCATGTGCAGAACTGACATTATTTCCAGAAATTCACAAAACTTGTTTTTTTCCGAAATATCACAGCCAAGCCTTTCTACTATGAAGTTGTAAAGTATAACGATTGCATTGCTATTTGGCATCCTTCCAGATCCTGCTTTAAGACTACAAGGAGAGAACTACAAAAGCCTACAGCAGATAAAATAGGTGGAACATTTTACGCCCACACTTTGCTCCACAAAATTTTGATGTTTGAATGGAAACGAAATCGAAGGATGATTTTAGGTGACCCAGCTAAAATGATGTATTAAGATGTCCTTTTCAAAACGTCAGATGAGTTCCCAACAACATTTCCACTGGGTGCCTTTCAATGTAATTACTGCAGATATTGAGGGACAAACTAGATTATTGTGATATTGATTTTAAATTTCATTAGTTTATTATACTGTTTGTTGTTCATACGTTTGGGATCATAGAAAAAAGTGACCCAGAGTCGGTATCAATCGCGACAAACAATTGCAATTAGGAGTCATTCGATTAAATTTTGCAAAATTAAAGCAATAAAGTTTTTTAATATGAAGATTAGTTTTGATTGGTTTTTTTTGCCCACAATATCGAAAGTAACTGATTTTCATCAAACGATATTGTTTTATGCATCAACTATATCGATTTTGTTTTTCACGTCTGTGCAATTTTCAATCAAAAACTTCATACATTATTCCTTTTCAATAAAGCCTTGAACTTTATGGCTCCCCATAAAGGAGTAAAAGGATTTCGCTGGCAGGAAATTATCAGTAACGAGAATCATTGGAGAGAAGAGGAATACATATTTGTACTTTTCAATAAGGTTGCTCCATGAGATTCTACAAAAAGTGCTTGGTTACTTTTAAAGACGTCGTTCGAGTTGAAATGCGTCAATGGAATCTTTATTTTTGTCCTCCACGAGGCTATAAGTCAGGATGCATGTTCTTCCTAATGAAATTTCCTCCATCGACTGCTCTTTGACTTGGCTTTTGCACGTACCAGAAACTGTTCTATAATTCAAAAACCTTTTCCAGTTACTTTATATGAAACTGAAAATGTTCGACTACAGAATGTGATTGTCGTTTCTCAGGCGCCATTTATTTTGTGTGCAAGAAGCAGTCCTTTCGACTGTGGTGCATTTTAATGTGCCACTTCCTTTCAGAGAAGAAAAGCGAGCGGAAGTTTCCACCTTTGCACTGAATTATGCTCCCCAAGGAATCCAATAAGTGTTGTCTGGAATTTATGGTGCTGTGAAGACTTTATTTAGTGAGACAGAAATGCACTGGAAATGTTTGCAGCTAGCATTAGTAACAAATTTTCTCTGCAAAGCGATGCAACCGCATTGAGAGCAATTTACCCACAATAAAGCTGGGCATAGGATGTGAAAGGGTTAACCTAACCGAGAAGTGCATTTAAAGAGATTTCTTTTCAATGTATAAAGGTTAATATGTTGGCAAAAAGCGTTATTTTTGACCGTGACAAATTATTGTGTTCACAAAAATAAGGATCCGCGAAGGTAATGAATTAATTCAAAAATACTCAACATTATCCAGCAACAAGCAATGGAGAATTCTCATCTAATATTACCAAAGGGTGTAGTTACTTATCGGTCGTAAAATACCGGAAGAATTAGTTAGCGATTGCGTGTCGCACGATTTCTTGTCCTCGAATTAACATTTGTGCCCCAAGAAGGTTTTCTTGTTGATTGCTTAAAGCCTTAAACACATTCGATTATGTCTTAATTTTTCAATTAAGTCTCTCGTTGTCGGGTGCCACTTGGCATTGGTCCTCTGTATTGAATCTCTCTTGAGAAAGTCGCAGTTTGTAGCTTGGGCTTAAAAAAAATCCCGAAAGGTTTCAATTGGTTGAAAGAAAAGTTCATACAAACCTGAAGATGCTGACGTGGAATGGCGCATTGTAGTCATGGCAATGGAATTGATTTCTGCTTCCGGCGACCACATGATGTGTACTGATATGAGAAATCACAGTTGATATAGGTATTGTACGTGAATTCCGGTGATAGGAAACTTCGGAGGATGAATTATTTATGGCTGTTGCCACAAATTCCGTTGCTAACCGACAAAATACTACTTTTTTGTTGTTTTTGTAAATATTAAAAAATGCGGTGCTCTTAAACAAGTTGTACTTAATAAATATGAATTTTCGAATTTCAATGCGTAAACACAGTTAAGATCATTTCAATGCTTTCAAGGATATTAGCATTTTGCTGTGACAAAAACTACTTTGTGCATGACCAACTCATTTGTTAGTGTAACTCTTCCAAAACACACACTAAATTGTCCTCGAAATTGTTATGTATATTACGATTATAATGTTTAAGACATAAGCAATATAATTACGACGCTTTCTTAACACTATACATCAAAATTTTTATAGTGATATTTCACGTGATACGTATATGTACGGTTTGCTGGTCCTGGAAACTTTTGAGTTCCTTTTAATGGTTATAAAAACAAGAAAATGCCGGTGAAAGCTTTTTTGAGCCAAAAAATCGATTTCCCGCATTCAGTGTGGAGTACTCTTTTTTAACACGATGCTGCTGGATGTTGTCGTTTTTGTTGTTGGCGTCCTTTCAGTGTAATTACAATGTCAAAATGTGGAATGAGGTTCAAAACAAATTCACAGCTGTATAAAATTTTGTATACATTCATGGCATACATATTTAAAGAACTTTGGTCATTTTAAATGGATATAAGAACAAGGAAGCGAGCATAGAACCGATTATAAATAATGCATGAAGTAATTTTGAATATGAGCCTATTTTTCAGGAGATAAAAACAGATAGATATTATTTTTCACTTTAAGGAAATAAAAAAGAAAAATGCCGGAAATTAAATTTAAAAAGGTCATGTAAGGTTTCATCCTTTAACAATTTCAGGGATTGTAAAAATTGTAACGTAATAATTGTACGTATTTCGGCATTAACAATTTCTATGGTTGTTCCTTTGCGAGTGTTACAGTGTTATTACAGCGAGTGTTATTTTTAGAAAATTTTAAAATTCAATTTTCGGTAAATATCAGTGTTTTTTCAAACAGGCACGAAAAACACTTTTCAATTTTTTTTTGCCTAATTTTTTGTCGTTTTTGTCGCATCTATTACCTTTCTAAATAAGAAACACAATTTTTTTGTTGGACTCTGCCTCTCTGCCTGACACCAAAATTGTGTACGCACACCATGAGAAAGGATTTGAAAAAGATCGTATCATACATATGTCCGCCATTTGTGATTTTTTTATACGTTCTTTTAACTCTGCATATTCCTACATTACTTTTATTTGTTTAAAGTAAAAATTGTTGTACCTATATAATTATACTAACAACGCCAAAAAAAATCATTTTTATAACAACTTTTCCGACCGCCAGGGTTGGGTAGCTAACTCCTTAATCGAGACTTCTACTTTGAAAGTTCTAGAAAACAAATTGTTTTTTTGCATTTTCAGTTTTTACTAAGTGCATATAACGTCAATTAAAAACGAGTTCACAGAGTTCTTTTATTTACGGGAGTTAAAAAACCTAAAATGCATCAAAATTTTCCTTGCCGATTGCGATCTTCTACTTTGTAAAGTTATAAAACATAATTAATTAACATGATTTCAAAAGATATTTTAGTGTGTATTGTCACATTGTGCAAACTAGGCACGTGTTTCTACTGTAGTATTTAAAAAATTCTAACGGTTATGTTTTAACTTAAATTGTTTGCTTTAAAAAAAATCCCGAATTTTATTATTAGTTTCGAAAGTAAACTTCAAAGACATTTTTCTCAAAATTACGTTTTCGAAAACGGTGCACAAACTTTTTCAAATTGCATTTATACCTCCGACATTTTGTCGCGGATTTTTTTACACGGAACCGACGACCGCCATTTTATATTTAAACCGAAAACAAATCTTATGTTGTAAAGATCACATTAGCCAAACAATATTATGTTACGAACACCTCAAAAAAGAGCTCTCCAAAGAGGGATTCCCCTTAGTCCTATCAAAGTGAATACGTATAAATGAAGGAATTACTGTATTTATAAGATTGTGTACATGACAACATGTTTCTAAAGGGATAATTAGATCAAATAACATTGATATAAGACATGCATGATGGCGCCGTACTCGAAATAGAACGAAATGGTTTGTCGAGCTACATTCGCTATAAAATAATTTGTAAGGAGTTAATAACAGGTTTTTGATAGGCAGGCGACAAGTATCATTTGTATGCATAGAAACCTTTTAATCTCTTTAGATTCAGTGGAGGAAAGTATCAGCCATGAAAGCACTGAATTATGTTTATGACGTAAAAATAACTTAATCGTGGAATCAACGTGGTAAAATACAATATTTTTTGATTGAGAAATAATTGGCTCTATTGTAAATCATGAGGACATCAGATCTTTTCCAAGTATTTATAATACAAATTGATTTTTTTAAGTGAATTACTTTTTTAATAAATTGAAACCTTCTTCATATACGCTATTCAAAATTTATTTAGATAATTACGAAATTGCGAATTTCTGGTTGTTGAAATGATTTGGTTGAACATGGTAACACTGTGAAGGAGTTGCCCGATTTTGCTCATTTTCAGGTATTTTAAATTTAATTAAATATATAACAATGTATTTTTTTTCAAAACATTTGCAAAATTTCTGTTGTAATATACTTTGTTCATTGTTGTGGGTCTAGAAAGTGAGCAAAAACATGAATATTGTAAAGAGATAATGGGCGAAAAACACGAAGCGAACTCGTTTGGAATTCCTAATGCCTTGAATGCAGCTCGTTTACAAAACCTTTAAAACATTATTACTTGTTCTTGAAAATTAATCACTTTTCCTTTATCATTTAACACACCTAGGAAAAATGTTAATTAACATTGTAGAGCCTTAATTTGAGGCGAAGGTGGTGTTCAGCGCCTTCCTACGTTATTAAAGGCGAATTCAACGACACGCTATTTTCGTGACTTGTTGATTGCATGAATTCGTTACTCCTTCCCAATGTGGTTTGCAAAATAAATGTATTTGTGTTTTCAAAGCCCAGTGGGTCCTTCCGTTCCCCAGAGTCATCTGATGATAGCTTGCTGAGCTCACCCATTAAATTGAATTATGAATACATAAACGTTAAAGATGTAAAATTAGGTCAGAAGGAGGTAACAGAGAGGGAGGATCTTTTGAAATCAAGAACCCCTCGTAAAAAACATTTTCCTTTAAGTTTTCCCCGAAAACATCGGAGCATAACGCCAAAAACCATATTACTTCCAAAAGCGCATTCAAAGAGCCACGCTTATTTTCGAATGAAAAGGACATGTTTGTGGTGCTCCTTCTGAGATTTTACTTCGACCTAAAGATTTCTGTTATCGTGCTTCTATTCATGACATCTTTTTGTAAAACTACTTGAAGCCATCAGAGCAGAAGTGAATCCTTACAAACTGCGGGTGGTACACAAGGAACGAAGCTTGATCTTTTATAAGGGAATTCACCCCAAACCGTCTTTTAGATTAAAAACTATGCGTGCAAGCATTTTTTCGTCACAACGACTTTTGCGTGTATGAATGAACTTTGGGCAGATGAATTGGATTCCTGGCCAACAAGGACTCAACAACAACAACAAAATCATCAGCAGAACTCCGAACTGTAGAAAGAACGTCGGAGGAGCAACAAGAGAATTTTCTTTGATTTTAAAACAAAAGCTTCCTAGAATTTCACGGACTTCACATTGTGACACACACGCACTTCATCCTCGTCAATTTAATTTTCACCAGGGATAATTGACCCGGGAGGAGGAACTCGCCTGACTGCAGGAAAATTGTTTAGATTCCGATGGACACTGTTGGTTTGTGCATATTAAGAACTAAATAGGGCCAGGATTTTAGGAGGGAGATGCGGACGGGACGAACGGATGGAGACAAGGTAATAAAGGAAGAGGTTTTGAAAAGTTGAAAGGGAAAATGGGGTTAAGAGGTTATGGTTTGTGGCAAAAATGTGGGTTAAGAACAAAACACTAGAGCACTTCCGGAAATCATGTAAGCACAGCCCGAACGATTAAATCAACTGAGCAGTGAAAGGACCTCACAGCTTGTGTACAGCTGCACAAGTCCACATTCTACAGAGGATGTGTCTGCCACAGGATAACCTGCAGCCTTGCCAGGTGGGGCCTAGATTAGAGCTTTGGAAAAGCTTGGGGCACAAAGTAAAACAGTTGAGATTTAAGAGTTAATAATAGACTAGAAAGCGATGATTTTTTGCATGAATTCAGAGCAAGATCATTATTTTATAGTAGGACAATTAAGTAAGAGGTAGGTTTCACAGACTATGTCCGATCCGGAGAGTTAAATACCATTTTAGGAAAGCAAGAATGCAAGACTTCTTAACGTATTTTGCCGACAATTCGCCATTAATTCCCATAAACAAATTACGCACTTGATTTAATTATAAAGCGGATGCCAATAATGAATAATTTACTATCACATTGTATGTATTTTTTTTCGAGCGGAAGCAATCAAGGCATGGGGTAATGGTAGCACTCAGGACTCTGAAGGATCCGAGTTCAAGTCTCGGTGGGACTCGGCATTCCCGTTTTTTCCATTGAAATTTTTGGCACTTAAAATTGTAAGAACTGAACTATCATGCTTCATATATTAATCTAAAACAGTTCGATTATGTTGAGCCGGCTAGTTATGAAAATTTACTTCGCGAATAACGTGAATCTCCGTTAAAAGCACTTTTGTACAAATAGAAATTACTTACCTTTGTCTTTGAAGATCTGTTGGTAATCTGTTAAATTATTTTCTTGAAGCCAATTGTTTACACTAAAGTGAATCAATTCCTCGTCACGGAGGAATTCGTTCCAAAAACAAAGAACTAAGTTCACGAGAGAAATTGTAAACATCAAACTCAAAACAAGAGCAACGAGAATTTTGAGACAGCGCAATAGCATTTCACGTTACACGGTTGACCACTACGTCCTTTCACTAATCACCTTATTAGTTAAGTATTTACAGCACTACAATTAGAAACATTTTATTTCTTTCCTTGAAATATTTTGACAATTGCCACAATTTTGACAATTCAGGTGGTTGCCATTTTGAAAAAAAAAAAATCCGGAATTCTTGTACTCGAATCAGGCGAAAATTGACATCAAGGACACACACCGAGTTTCTAAAAAGCTGGTTCGCAGCTTCGGAATTACATTCAGCTAGGGATGGCGGTTGTTGCCAAAATAACCGGTTTTCGGTTATTTCGGTGTTTTTCACCTGCGGTTTAACCGGGCGGTTTAAACCGTTCTAATTCACCGGTTTTTCAAATAACCGGTTTTCGGTGTTTTTTAAAAACTTTTATTTTTGAAACACCAAAAGCTCGCTACTGCTGCATAGTGCATAGCAAATATGGAGCTGGTGCTGAGCAGCTGTAGCCTGAAGATAAACTCAAAACTGAAATCAAACACAAACTATAACAAAATATCTATTTCCTTCAGATGCAAAGGCAACTATAAATCAAAAGGCAACTATCAAAATGTTCATTCAAAAGCCAAAACAGTTAAACATTTGCAGGGATCGCTAGTAAAAAATGCAGCGCTTATAATAAAACCAAATTTTTTTAATTATTTATAATTTTAAGCCAAGCGCGAAACGACTAAGTTACAAAAAAAAGTATAATAGTATGTATGCATATTCAATATTGATTATTGTTTAATTTTTTAATAACAAACTGGGGTTAAAGCTTTAAAGCTCAAAAACTTTACTTTAATGAGTTTAAATTTGCTGATTGCTTTCCTCGCGTGTATGTCCGCAGGCCGTTGGCGGCAGATTTTTCAAATTCAAATCCATTTCAATCAATAATTTAATTACAATTTAGGTTTTTTTTCTAAAAAGCAAAATGTCACCGAAAGGTGTAAAAATTACCATGTTTTCTTTCTGTTTACAAAACTTATTTTGACGGTTTTTTTTATCCGGTTATTGCATTTAAAGAAAATCACCGGTGAAAACCGAACCAAAAACATCACCGAAAAAACACCGGTTGACCGAACCAAAACACCGGTTTTCGGTTTAAACCGGTAGGTTTTTCCCATCCCTACATTCAGCAATACATGCTGAAAATATTTGCGATGTTTGTTAAAATTCTATGTTATTTTCTATGGGATTTAATTTTAAAATAATTTAAAACTGTTCGTCTTTCGCGGAGTTTGGAACAAAATTCATGTTGTCTTGTTTTTGCGATTTTACCTTTCTAATTGGTCGAAAAGGTCGAAAGTTCATAAGTCAGGAGTCAGGTTAGAACTCAGAAGTGTTGACTTTTGAGTTTTATTCTCAAATATTACAAAAATCGCCGCAAGAACAAATGTTAAAGTCAAACCTCTCTGACGTCACATTCAAGCATTCAATATCTATTAACTAAGAAGCGACACCTCTCGTATGTACACGATTTGACTTGTTGTTGTGTAAGTAAATGCCAGTAAAATTAGACAGCAACAGAATTACAATATCCACAAAATATGTAATTAAAAAAAAATTAAGTAAAATTGCAAAATGCTGTTATCAAAATTAATTTCAGCCACTTAATTCAGTGTTTTCTGGTACCTACCAATTTGAAACCTCGATTATTATAAAATACGTATACATAAAACTAACTGTGATATAATAATATATCATTGATTATCAAAATATTAATGTAGTTATGGTCTTAAGGATTGCTATAAAATAAGCTACCTACTCAAAATTTTTAAAATTATATGTAAAAACACTGAATTTTTCACATAATTAGTAGAAAACGATGAATCCCAAAAACCAAGTTACAAATTTTTTGAGGCAGTATATTATTATGAGAGTATTGTAAATAAACAACACACACTTTGTTGTTGACGAACATTGAATAAACTAAAATGGGATTTACTCTGAAGCGCCTTGTCGTGCGGAGCTTGTTTTTATGAAAACCCATCAAAATACTCGACATTCTTTTGAAAATGCTTGCAGCAGCCGTGGAGGACCCTAATAAAGGGGGTAGTATATCCTGCGGCACGTGCAATTTACATACAGAAACAAATTATCACACTTGAGAGATGCTTAATTGAAAAAATGCGAAAAATAAATGTACAGCCGTCACTCATTCCCGCCACAGCAATCGTTAAAATTCCCTTAAATAAAAGGACGAAAGGCAGCGAAAAAACATAACAGCAAGTGCAAGGAAAGTGCACCACAGGAAGCTTGCAAATTCATAAATAAAGGCATGGAGGCGGGGTGTATTTTATTGACCCAAATCCGAATTCGCTGGTCCACAAGGATTCACCAGATTCCAGCGAACTGTGATGGCGAATGCATGTGCATGTGGGGGCGGTTGGGCAGGGAACTGCATCGGTTTGGAGGACATAAATCGACTCCGCTTTGAATTATGTGTTGCTGCCAGGACTCACGATTTTCCCTTAGTATTAGTAGCCAGAACAACCCGCCGAGTGATGCCGATAGGACCTCACTGTTCATTAGGCTGTTTGTTTGTCGATTTACTGTGCCTTGTGCCTTGTGAATTCGCTTTAATGCAAATTTGCCACCTTCCTCTCCTCCGTGATTTATCTAATAACTTTGCGGCATTATGTGTGGAATGCGCGGGGGTGGAGCCCTCAGTTTTTCGGTCTCATATTCATGAAAAATAAATGGATAAAGTTTTATATTCACAGCCGGCGACGGAAGATGCTAGTTTGGAATTTGAAAAATTACATTTCTTTGCGGCTGTATTTCATATTATACGACAGTATCCGTCACTGCAGTCCCTCAAATTTTTTCACAAAATTTATAATCAACATTTTAATTTTGTTTTAAAAATTGTTGGCCTCTTGGGAAAAGCTTTGTTAGCAAGGATCCAAGTCCTGCAGTTCGCAAAAGCTCAAATTCATTCGAAATTGGGGAAAGTAGTGCAGACAGGGAAATTCAACTGGAAGTGGGGAACTGGGCTCAGATCAGAGGAGTTAGTATCTAGATATTTTTTTATCACGTGAATGGGAGATGAACCCCCCCTCCCATTGAACTACCGAAAAATTGGTCATGAAATCTTTTATCTATTTTAAAACACTTTTTATGTATATCCTTCGCCGTGCACTTCACTTGAATTGAGGAAATGCAACGGGAAATGGCTCAATATCCTTTTGAGTTTGCAAACTGCGGCAAGGACTACGACAAACTTGCAAAGAATAGTCGTCAAGTGCACCTAATTACTTGCCAGGAATCAGACCGCGCCAGCCTAGAAACTGAAAATTATTTGCTCTCTTCTTGACTGTTCTGACTTTTGTTAAATTGCGATTGGTGATGCATTGTTCCGTTAATATTGTTTTTAATTTGATCCAATGATGCAGTTCATAAGAAAAATAATTTTAAAAATTGACAGTTGAAAAACTTCAATTTGAAACTATTAAAAATAAATGAATTTATGAATAAACAATTCAATGTACGTAATGTATTTCTGCATTGCTGCTCTTTGTGAAATTTTTAAAATTTCTTCGTTTCGTTCTTTATAAAATATGTATATATGAAGTCCATTTTAAAGTAAGTATTTTTTATGCGAAAGAGCAGCGAAGTAAGATGTTTTCTTACTTTCAAAGTCAAAGAGTCGAGAAAGGTTGGTCTACGAAAATTTTAAAAGCTTCTAAATTGAATTTCCGAATGATCATCATGATTATACATTTAACTGATATCGAATTTGAGCATTTTAGATAAACTTCCGTTTCAAATTGGTCTCTTTTAAATTTTGAAAAGGTAAATTCCGCATTGTAAAATCTCTTCCTGAATTTTTAAACATTGTAATAAGCAGTATCAAAAGATTAATGCGCTCCTTATTTTTTTAATCTGCTGAAATAACCCTAAACAAAACGAAACATATACATGCATTATTAAATTTCATTGCTGAAACAAAAGCTTGAATTTATTTGGAAAATCTTTGTGAAAACGGGTTTGCACAAAAATAAAATTAATAAAAAATTAATGGAAATATTTATTAAAATTGAAATTATAAATTGTAAAAAGTTGGCCGCAATCACCATGAATAATAAAAATATTTCTTCGATGATGATTTCCCAACAATTCCATAAAATTTAACTTTTATTTGTATTCATTTAATTTGAATATCAGTCATTTTACAAAACCATCCTTATTAAAGCACCCCCAATACGGATCCGAACACAAGGCGAGTCTTAACTACGAGCAAATATTTATACCATTTAAATGTATTATCCGGGTAATCCCGGATCATGATTCTCATCGAAAATTGTTTTTTAATTGGTTTAATTTGGCTTTGACGATGAAATGTTTCAAAATTGCTGGTGTTTGAATTTCTTTTTTGGATAAGCTTAAATTTATATGCCAATTTTCCAACATTGGTTTATCAGCAGCTTTTTAAACAAGTAAAGATGAAAAATATTAATGGACGCTTTCATGTTCCCGCTTTATTTTGAGATCAAGTAAAACAAATGTTCTTTTTATTATTTATTGCGTCAGTCATGTTCATATATGATTTGCCAATCAAATGTCGGTGTAGGTTTGAATTTACCCGAGCATTGACTAATTACTATCATATGCGGCTGATTGCTGACAATAATTTGTTTGCCATTTGTCAGTATTTTGAACTTTAATATTATTTATTATTTATTATAAAAGCATCATCACGGAGTAATGACGAAATTTCTGTTTAATTGAGGTTAATGCAAATTGGAATTCATTTCACACGTTGACACGTACAGAATCTCGACACCTTTCAAAGGCACAGTTTGTAATTAGTCAATTAACTCTATAGAATTCCAAAATTTGTTTTTCGTTTTACAAACATCATTGCTTTTATAATTTATTGGAAATTTTTTGTTGAAGTGGAACTGGATTTGATTAGGCCTGATTTTTAATTCATCTATATTCACTTCGCAAAAACTAGCTTGTTTGTGGATTTGTGAAGTTTTAAGAAAACTTTTCGACTGCTAATTAAAACACTTCCCGTCATCCAATCGAGCTAAAACTTTTCAAATAGGCTCGTTGTCGGTGAAAATACATTCTATCAAAGTGTTATCCTGTTATCAAAGAAGGAACGGATAAAACATTTAATAATAAAAAAAAAATTACAGCTTTACGCACTGCGTATAAAAAAAATATCATAAAATCAAGTCATCTTTTCTTTTTTAATTTTAATTGTCACAATTTCGCAAAATATGTAGATGAATTAAGTAAAAAACATTGTTTTTACGAGTTGTTTTTTCTTCTTGTGTTGAAGAGAGTTTCTGATAAAAAACCTTTTCCATTGCCCATGATTTATTTTAACTTAAAAATCGAATGCATTTATTTGCAACTTTTTTAAAGAGAGGAACAATATTACTCTGTTTAGCTGGTTAATTTATATTTTTAAAATTTAAACCAAAAAAGTTCACATGAGATGTGATTTCTAATAAAACTTCTTTCGCAGGGAAACAAATATTATGCCCGCTGTTTTTTCCTTTTGGCTGTGTTAATAATATAGTAAGAAATTCATCGCTGTAAATTAATTATTAAAATGTATTTCTGCGTATTATGAACTGGGAGTGTTATTTAAATAGCTAATATTAAAATTAAATGCACACTACTTTTAGAAATTAAAAATAAACTTCATTTAAGGGAAGAAGAAGACTGTTTCTAGAATTCCCCAAAAGCTTTGCCATAAATCCGTAAACGTCACTGCACAAATGTTCCCAACGCCCATAGTGACCACGACAAAGGTAGCCAATGCTGACATCAGTGGAGTGTCAAGGAACACGAACACCGACATCAAAGGATAACGGAACTCCATTTATTAATTTAGTTTGGTGGTTAATAAGATAATAAGATCGCTGTTCAAATAAATCAAATAGTTTTATTTTATTCAAAAATCATAAAATATCAATAATATTATATAACTAGATTTTGCTAATTTTCCTTTTCTTATATCAGCATAGGAGAAGGATGTTTCATAGTTCAATTATTTAACAGCTTCGATGTGTTCCTTAAAATAATTAGTATAGGTTACTGTACTTCAGAAATGAATTATTATTATCAAATAATAATTAATAAACGATTTTAATAAACGATTTGCGATCAGATATGCATAAATATTTTTGGTGGTCCTTTATTTCTAGTAAAAAAATCGCCAGTTCCTTGACTCACTCCAAATCAGTTTAAAATAAATTTATTCAGATATATTAAAATTGTTTGTTGTTCGAGCTAAAATAAAATATGCAGAAAGCAAAATATCGATTTTCTGCCGAACTCCATGTTGATATTTATTTTTTCAAAATACATGAAGCGGGTTCTCAATTTAGGACTTGGCAAATATTCCGAGATGCTTGTTTTGATTTAATTTCCTTATTAGATGAGCACGTGTTATTTTGACTGAAATAATGAGCACTGATTTAGGGAAAGTGAACTGATGTGATTTGCATTCGAAAATATAATTCGGGTCCTCGAATGGTGAATTGGTGAATTGAATTTGCCTCAAGAAAACATCATCCAGAACTGCCGCCGAGCGACGCCATTTCAAAGTTCCATTTACGCGTGTGTAAAATTGCCGCAGTCGTTGTAAACAAATATGTGGTGTTGATTTGCATTAAATTATAAAATTTGCTTTCGACATTGTAGAATGAGAAAGTTTATCTTCGCATAGATGTAACTTAATGGTTAGGGAACCCCATAGAAGTAATAGTAATAATAGAAAATTTTGTGAATTTGCCCCATAAATGCTGTTCACTTCTAAAACATTATTCATGCCGGAACAATTTACGAGATTTCGGTAAAATTTGGATAAAATTGAGTCTATGCTTGAGTGAATAAAAGTTTTGTTTACAGTTTCAATAATGAAGTTAGAATTCTGCTAAATTTTGAATAGGTTTTTGTTACTCAGATGTGGAAGGATCTATAGAAACGAACACAGAAATTTCATTTTATAAATACACTAATTGTAAATATCTCAATTGTTGTGGCATAATAGTGTCAGAAACTTTAGAAACAAGCAGTGCAGTTTATTGATCATTTGTTTATGAACTCGTATACGATTTTCATATAAGGTCAGAAAATACAATAATAAAAAGCGAACAAAACAAGGGGTCTAAACATTTTTTACATTTAAATAACTGGAACAAATGATTTTTTTATGTGGGTACAATAACAGAATTTTATAACCTCAAAACTTTTATACCGTTAAATGTTTTAAATTTTCTGAGTTACTATGTACAAAAGGAACTCACAGTGTGTGGGAATTGCAAAAGTCTTACACAAAGTGCAGAAATGATTCAGCAAAAAATACTTTGACATTAAAAATGGTGGCATATTTGTGCTGACTGTTTTTCTGAATAAACATAAATCATCGCTTAAACAAATTATGTTTTTGTAATTGAAGCAAACACTCTTTACAGGATATAAAAAAAACTCCATCTGATTCGTGGGAGTGGATAACAAACACCTGGAGTGAAATTTTCCTCTGATGTTGTGCAAAAACCAAAAATTCACTGTTAAGATTTGATTTATTTGCCTTCTTCCTTTTTGTTCCTAGTAAATTCGAATGTGGAATCATAACCAACTGAGAGTGTGTTCAGATATGCAAATGTCCTTTATGGTGGCATGATTTTTTGTTGCTAGGTTTGTGCAGCTGTCCAGCCCTGCTCCTGCACGGCATCCGCTTTTCTACCTGATAAGTTCCATTGGACCCAACGACTACAAGAACTTCCAGTAAAAAAGAAAGAAATGTTTTCCTTTCGAAAGGACACAGTAAGGGAGGAAAAGGGAACTGCAAAAATTTGAAAGCCAACAGATGTTTGAACGTAAATTGTTTGCTTTCAGGGCCTTACATTGAGTGGAAGGCTTCTTCATTGGTTCAATCACTTCAGCACAATTGACAGGGAACAGTTATTGGCATTGATTTTTTATGGTTTCGATACCAATTTGCATATTTCTGGATCGTGATACGTAATACTCTGTACACTGAATATATTGTAAATTGGTTAATTAACATATTATGTTTTTTTTTTTAAATTTTCAACATGCGAACAAAAATAATAATACACCATCCCATAAATCTTATGAGCACATTTTTATGTGAGTATATGTGTATTTAGCACATTTTTATGTGAGTATATGTGTATTTTTCTTTCTATCCGAGTAAGTATAAGTACAACTGATATTTTCATATTCAATTTTATTTGTTTATTTTGCAGTACCTACATTAAATATTTACATTTAAATGTTATTGTTTCTGCTGGTACCTACAACAGTTATCAATAAGAATCTTACTTATAAATTGATAACAACATTTATAAAGGGAAATTTGAAATCTGACTACGGATTGTACGGAAAATTATAACAAAGAACCCTTTATGTAATTGTTAAATTACAACAAAAAATCGTGAGTTATTTGTAATTATTTTGCAAGAACCAATGTATTAAGATTGTGTATATTAGTCGTCAAACTTCGATTACACGAGCTTCAACATATCCGCCAGATTAGCAACAATCCTTTTCATGAAATGGCCATATAAAACAACTCAAATTGAAACTTCCGAACACAATCCAACTTTAATACAATTAGAGGACTTGCAACCAAACTTTCCTCCATTTGAATGAAAACCATTCCGAAGTACTTCGTCCTAGCAAGGATGTACATATTAATTGTGAACTTACTCAATCCCACTAAACTACTTAAATATTTGCAGATGCAAGTGAATTTCTGTAAACTGAATCCATTCATGTCCCCCAATGATGTGAGCACACATCTGTGCAAATCCAGTTCAGTCTCGATTGTTTCTACAGATTTCAACTGCAAGGCTAGTTATCCCGAAAGGATTTCACCGTTCAGGAGATTGCTTTAATAGTTGTTAACTTGTCCAGGTAAGCACTGGAATTCATCTTGTCGGAGTGAAGAGCAGCTGAAGGGCAGCAGAAGGGCTCGCTTATAATTACGATACTTTGTGCAGTACAGCAAGGGGCATTGGTCTCTTCCATTGGAACTTGTGGAATACGACTGCAGCTGAATGTCTGGCTGCAGTTCACAGGTGACTTGGGAACATTGCTTTTGATTTCGCGTTCATTCCACATACTTCCGCCATTTGTTTGTGAAGATAAGAGTGCAGTCGAGCGACTGTGATGCTGCAGGTACAGGACTGACACAAAAGGCATTTGGAATGACCTCAGGAGGTGAAGAAACATCAGAATGGCACATACTGAACCGAGCTCCGAAAGCAAAAGTTATAAACAATTTTGTCTCGTAATTGTTCTCATTGCACATATTATTATTTAAACATTTCTTTAAATAATTGAATTTTCTACACACGTAATGTGCGACCTTATGACCTGCTTGCACTTTTTTACTCATTCTGCGAGCGTTTGCGTGCTCCTCTCGCCTTCGTCGCAGATCGTTTCCAACAAATTATGTAATTAGAAGCAGACTTTCTGTAGCGTAAATGAAAAAAGAAACAATCACGTATTTTAAAGCGATTGATATTCAAAATGCGTATCAAGTGCAAGGTTACGTCACAAAATTAGTTTGGCTGGACGTGCTGACTGATTTAGGAAAATTGTTTAACAATAAAATTGAAGAATTTTGCGAATTTAAAGTGTTTTAATCTGATGTGATTTCAAACTAAGAGTTATTCAATATTTTTTTTATTTCTGTCTGCTTGACAAACACGGATGCTATTTTTTTTTAATTTTAAAACTAATTAATGGCATTGTCTTTCAGTTTGTCTTTCAATGAAGAAAACTTAGATCGACTTATTAATTGCGATTTAAAAGATTGATGATGTTGAGTGAATTGGAAAAAATTACAAAATAATTTTTCAACATTCACATCTCCCTTCCATGCATATTTCACTATATAAATATTTTTTTTAAACATATACATTTTTTTAAACTTATACTAATTTAAATGAAATATTCCTTTTAAATCAAATCGTAGTTTTCATCATTAAATATGATTGTATTTTGTTTGTTTTTTTGAGGTTGCGGAAAATATTCAAATCACTGAATTATCTCACAAATTTTCTACATCGATACGGATTCCTATATTATGAACATTTCAAACAGATTTTATATCGTTATATTCTGATGGTTCGCACTGTTGAGCTTCACTTTAATGTTTTAAATAAAATAGAAATTTATTTAACGCAAGGAATTTCAAAAAACTTTTTTTTAAATTCCCCATATAATTTAACAATCCGAAATATTCATCTAGTACATATTCAACGGAACAATCAACGTTTGGTAATGTGAATAAAAAAAATGTTTTTCCAAGTCAGTGCACTGAAAATGTTCAAAATCCTGGAAAATGTGCCTAAGGTCCTGCCACAAATAATTTTGGACCCTTTAGCAGTGATATTCGAATATTAAAGCCCGAACCGAAATATTTTTCAAACTTCAGACTCCGGCAGGATGAGCCCATTCATATTCAACAGCCGGCCGCATTTGAATAAGCCTTTTAGCAGTACAAGGACAGTCACAATGCCACACTGAACGAGTTTTATTGCAGAGCTCCCAAAAATCCGCCATCGATGGGACCTGGAACCGGAACGATTTCTGGATGGTGAACCACGTAAGTTGGTCCTGACCATGAATATGAATGAAGTGTCGTCGGTTTAGAAACTCCCATCTCAAGATGCTGTGGGTTCCATTAAGGGTAATTTGCTGCTGAAGTTGTTACTGGACCAATTCACTTCTAGAATTCATTCTGCAATGACTTAGATTCAGACGAGAAGGAATTCAGCTGTTCGGACAGAAATAAAACTTATTTCTCATATTTCGGGGACACAGTAGCAGGACTTTTTAAGGGAAAATTCATTTAATATTCAATCAAATTACATTATTTTAGAAATGTGAAAATCCGAATTGCAAGTAAGAAGAAAAAAAGTAAAATAAATCAAGAGACTCGATCCATTAGAAGGCTTGATTTTGTTATCAGCAGAAGTCCATAACTTAGTTCTTGTGTCATAAAAATACTTTTAATCGGTTCCCGAAATTAATTCCCTGAAAAACATTCAAAGGATTTCGACAGGGATTACTAATGAATCTTCCAGGACCCAAAAGCCTGTATGCAACGAGTGCCGTGGAATTCTAAATAGATGCGGAAAAGATTGCGGTGAAATCCCGAATATTTGCACCCCAGGATCATGAGCTGTTGCCAACGTCCAAGTCGTAACCAAATTAATCTAACTTCCTAACCTTTCTTGATTTATTATCCAAGGACCACAACTACTACAGCCGCAGATATTCTTGGCCGCGAACTATAAGCAGTTTTAGTGCACTATTTATCACGTTCAGCAGGAGGGGATTGTCGTCCTCACGCGGGACCGTATTTACTATTTGCCGCGAAAGCAAATGCCGTAATGAGTTTGAAATTGGAAGGAAGTTAACCTGGTGAAAGTCACCTAGCGGGTTCGGAAGGGGTGGAACTCTTAATACCTATTTGTGCGCTAATCGAATTGTGGGGAATTCGGGACGTGAAAGTATCCTGCGACGTAATTAGCGAATGATTTATGGCATTCGGGGTAAAAGTTTTATGCGAGTGATTTCACAGTCACGTATCAGGACTTCCTTCTATACGGAATTTATTTGTAATGAAATTAAATGAGTTGAATTTAAACACGATTAAGATTACAATTTACATTTGTACATTTGAATTTATTACGAATTCCTAAAAAAACCAGACATTTTTTTAAAATTAATTATTATTTACGTAGATAAAATAGATACATAAATCACAATTATTAGCAAAAGTTTGGATAGTAAGCACAAAATTGTAAGTCTTTGTATCGCAAAAAACCTTTTGTTAATATTATTACGTGTAGATAATTTTGTTCGTTTTTCTAATACGCATAGTGCTAAAAAAAGCAGCACGTGTTTGAGATTCAGTTCATCTTGAAAAATGTAAATGTTCTTTTTGCACACGCCAAATATTTCTAGTGTTAGAAGCATGACCTTGTCATTTTTAAACGGGTGGAGGAAAAAGATAATAGAAAACGTTTGTTCAGTAGATCAATATTTTGGTTAAAATCCAAAATGAATGTGTATAACAGAAATCGATTTAAATTATTCGTTCGCTTTTGAAAATCGAAATGAAATACGAATTTTTTTACCTAAACAATTCTACATTAAGGGTTTGTTGACTTTTGAAGGACTTTTGTGACCATCAACAATTATATTATTATTATTATGATATAAATATTTCCAGCTTGGAATAAAATGCATATAGAGTTGTGTTGCACAAAAACGGTTATTGTTCACAGTACATATTGCGTTATTAATTCAATTAATTTCCACTCATCGCAATTGAAAATAACAGCACACGTGCAAAATGTGCATTGTGCACTTGGTTCAGGTGCCAAAATTCAATCTATGGACGCGCTAGAACATCAGTTCGTCCAGGTTTATTTGTCAACAGACCTCGCTCCCAAACCGTGTGTTACAAAATCCATCATCGATGGCCGCGTAAAATTAATTCAGCTGGTGCCACTAAACAGTCGCGGAGAAGGTGAGACGAGACGGGAATGCGTAAGCAGCAAAAATTAGGAGTTTTTGAATTGCAATTGATTTCGGAGTCAGCCCACCGTGTGTATATAAACTGAAGTCCGTACTGGGACAGCATCAGTTCAACATTAGCAATTTTGCAGTTAACAAACAAACAAGTGCAACAACAATCTAAGAAGTAAAAATGTTCAAGACAGTGAGTGAATCGGTGACTTTTAACTGCTGTTGTGTCTAATCTAGTTGCTTTTATCTTATTAGATCCTGATTATGGTTTTGGCTGTCATCGCCTTCGCTGTAGCTGCCCCAAAACCGCAGTTCTTCTACCCCTACACTTCATACGTGGCTAGTTACCCTTATTCGGCTTATGTGGCTTCTCCTTACACTTATTATGGATAATGGTCATCCTGGATTAACTGACCCTTTGGTGAGGACTTCGCTTGTGCTAAAGGACATGTATAAACGTACACTATAACTTAAATACATATGTATAATTGTATGTACATTAATTAAACTGCATTCAAAGTACATATTTGGTTTTCTCTTTGGTGTTTTTGAAGTTAATTAATGGTGGATTAGATCAGGAGAAACTGTTACATTTATTTCACAGAATTTCTTTTGATTTTAACTGCTCAGTTTAGATGAAATCTAGACAATGATGTCTAAGGTCCTAAATACAAAATTCGACCTCATAGTAGAATAACGACTAGCATTTAATTTAAAAATGTCAGTTTTTTCCCATCTGCGTTCTAAAAATGAAAAACCGTTATTTGAAAAATATTCTGCCATAACTCTATTGCAATATTAAGTGACATGTATTAAGATGGTTTACACCGTTCATACGGCTGAGGTGTTGATGTCTTCAGTATTATTCTTTGTCAGAAGTTTAGTTGGACCATAAATCTACTTTACATATTGCGTTTGCCCTGTTCACTGTTCAGAGTTCGTTGCATTTCTTCCAGCTAAATAAATTCGTGCAATATTTGCGACTGTTTTGTATGAAAACTTCTTGAAATTTTCATCTTTCACAGTGACAGGCGAAATTCTATCACAGTCACGTACAGTATGTTTGTTGCAGTGATTTTATCTGGGCAAGTTTCTGTGATATTTTACCCTTTTTACATGAAAAACTCGAACAGAAAACTGAAGAAAATTCAATAAGACATGCAATTTTTTATGCAATGCACACTTTTCGCATGAAAACTATTCGAAGTTGGCACAGTTCTTTAGATTATAACGGGATGCACATTTAAGTGAATTCTGTAGTCAGTGTTTTTCTTGCATAATTGTCATTTAACTCGTGCCGAATGGATCTTTCTCTCTCCCTCTCTCCATTCGTGATAGTGTCATATTTTACAAATTCAATTTGTTTGTTGCTTCGATAAGGAATCTGCTCCAGAAATGCAAATGTTCACTTCCTACCATGACATTATACATCTGCATTGCATTTGGCATGCAGATGCCATCCAGAACAAAAGTTGACATTCTATCATGGGGGTGCATTTGCTCCCCGTAAGTGTGCATGCACCAGGATTCTGTCAAATTTTTCAGCACATTGAATCCACCAGAATTTCTCTGCTGGCAAATATATTCAAAAATTTAAACCGATTGAATTTTTTTGTCAACAATGCTTTTTCGTTCACGGATCACTTTCAGGATACCATTGATATGCATTTATTATGAATAAAACAAGTTTGGTAAATAAAAGGATTGCCTGAAAAAGTTGCTGTAAGAAGAATTGAAAAACATTGTTTACATTATATTTAACTTCTTCTATTTATTCCAGTTAGAATTTTTTAAACCTTTAAATTGAAAGTTACTTTTGACGATATAATTAACAAACTCGAAATAATTATAAATAATTATAATAATAATAATAATTATAAACTCGAAATTGAGTCGTTTTTAATTATATTACTATCCAAAATTTTGTTGACATGGTACTTGGAATTTTAAGTATAATGTGAACAGGAAAATTTTCACATAGAAACCACCAGTTTTAAGTGGACTTTATAGGAGAAATTTTTCAACTCTTTGGTTTCTTTGAAGTGGGTTCAATATCACATTAACAAAAAATTAAATTAAAGCGCGCACTCAACACCAAATCACGCCAAAGGACATAAAATTGTGCATAGAGAAAAAGTTGGACCAAGTTTTCATTAATTTGAGCGGCATCTCATCCCGTAGATGATCCAAAGAGATCGTAGACATCCTCAAGTGAAAAGGTGCACTTTGAGCATGGAGCACCGTTTGAGAACTTTTCGCATATTGGTGAAACTTTAAATTGCAGCTCTTTACTTCGGCATAACCTCGTTATAATGGCCAAAGGAGGTTGAAAGGATTTGCTCCATCTGTTTTCTATAAAGCACCTTCAGCGGCACAAGTTCCAGGATATGGCTCTCCTTAATGGTCCCTCACACATTCAGATGGAGTAATCATATTTCTTGTGAGAGTTCTTTAGCTCATATTTGGGTGAAATTTAACGCCTCGAAACGCCCAACTGGGTTTTTTATTTTATAAGTTGTAATGATTGATTCGAAAATTATTCAGCCATAGCTTGCGGAAATATTTTTAATAGCTTTCGATGTAATTACATGCAGCAACCATTTTGTAAACTCTGGATAGGGTTTTGAAAAATGTTTGTAAGTAAAAATATCTCATGTTCGCTGTCTTTATACTATTCAAAGTTATTCGGTCTCACGCGACCGTGTCAATATAATAAATGTGAGTTAACAAAAGTTCCTCTTTGAAACTAGGCGCCTTTAAATCGAGACCTGCAAAAGGGCTACGAAATTTATATCATTCATAACTCAAAGTCGCCATTTGTCTCAGCTTTACTCGCAAAT
Organism: Leptogaster cylindrica; assembly: GCA_963082835.1. Classification (NCBI taxonomy): domain Eukaryota; kingdom Metazoa; phylum Arthropoda; class Insecta; order Diptera; family Asilidae; genus Leptogaster; species Leptogaster cylindrica. Next base: position 2,462,742 of record OY720105.1, on the reverse strand, counting down.
TTCTCACCGAATAAAAACGATTCTCTGGTATCATGTTATCACTGGCTACTGGGGATGTTGTCAGTCTGCAATCGGAACGAGGGTGAAAAAGTGGAAAACCATTCATGTAATGGTACACCTATTTGGATCAGTGGTTATTCTATTGGATTTCCATGGTTGCCACACAGAGGAGCACATGGTCCTAATGCGGGATTTATGACCCCGAATACATCATAAAATGATCTCCAGTGGCGACTGGATGCTGGATATTCAAATTATTCTGCTGTTATCAATATTCAGGCGTCACAGCTTCAAAGTGTGCATTTGTTGACTGCAAGTGGATTTTGTTAACAATGCCTGGAAACATGGTTTAAGTTGAACGTATTTCTGCTGTGTGAGCGTGTAATAAATTCATAAATTATCTGATTACAGAAGATTTTAATTGCAAAGCATGGGAACAGGGTTGATGAGTTGTTAACAGCAGAATATTTATAGAAAAATTAATTCTGTTTTGGTTCGAGTTATTTTTGATTGTGTAAAAAACCAACCTGTGAAAACATTGTTTTTTACAATAATTCATCTACATAATAGCCTTTTCACACTGAGCTACGGTTTTCCCGTATTTATGCTTTTTAGATCAAAAATACCCAAAATCAGCTTGATTTTCTATACATTGAAGTGATTTAAAATTAAACACCTCAACCGAGTTGTTTTTCTCAAAAAGCCAATGGAAATCACTTCAAAACCGTACGCACAAAGTCACAAAGTAGAAAAATGAATTGGAACACAGTCAGCGTTCCATTATTGATATATTTAATTGGTATTTTTATTTTTTAATTGACAATCTGTCAAAAACTTTTATAAATAAATAACTTCTTCTCAAATAACTTCTTTAAAAAAATTTAAATAACAAAAAACGATTTCAACCAGTTTTATTTAAATTTTAATTAAATACGAACACAATATTTTTGATACTAAAAAACGAGATATAATTTTTATTAAATTTCAAACCCCTCCTCCGACCACACATTATCATAAAATCAAGTCATCTTTTTCTTTTCGTTTTTACGTGCAGTTGTTTTTCCAAAATTTTTTTTTTGGTAGATTATTGATATTTTTGAAAGAAAGCAATCAATTAAAGGAAAAAATAAAATTAATGTATTTTTGTGGTTTTTCTTATGCTTAAATTAAAAAACAAAAATATCCATTAGTTGCTATTCCGAATCAAGGATTTTCGTTGGATGGAAAATTGCTGAGCAGCTTCTGGGAATATTTGAAGAGTTTTGCTAATATTTAAGATGGCGGGAGAGATGCTCACGGTATCGTCATGAATATTTTAAAATTGTTAATATTCATAGTCGTTGTCCTTGGCAGGAGCTTATCGATTGTGACATCCCAGTTAATCCGCCCTATGTGGGTATCAGGCTTCGCAATTTGCAATATTGTTTTGACGCTAAGTCCACGTTGTTCTAATGGAAAATGTCGTCTTGGTGTGACTCGGAGCCTTGGGACAAGCTGAGAAGGATTATAAGTGAATTTTATAGAGTACTTACGGGTATTAATTTGAAAATCCGTCGAGGGCAAAAATCGATAAGGTGCTCACTGAAGGCCGTTTATATTTATTAAATGGCGCAGGTCAAGGTGCGAATTAACAATAAATCTTTTTTATAAGGATTTTTGTTAATTAATTTGTTCCATAATAAATTAATAACACATGATATTGAAAGATACTCAGGATGATGTGGAAACAATTTAAATAATTGTTATTGTCATTTAGAAAATATATATGCAAGATAATGTATAACTAAATCACAATTCTGTTACATGTTTCAATAGTACCCATTATAATGCGACTTAATTTAAGCGCCATTTCAATTGGTTGCGTTGTTTATGTGGGAATTTCCACATCAGTGCAAAACTTCATTTTACTGGTTGATTTATTCAATGCCGTGGAAATGGAGAAATTCCATGTAATTAAACTCTGCAGGTGAAAACAGCTGAAAGTTTTCACTTACTGTATATTAACAATATATAAAAAATATATCGAAACAATTTGTACACAGTTTTATTTTTTGTTAATATGAAAAAGTACTTATAAAGTGGAGCATTTTTTCCAGGAAAAGTGTAATAAAATATTTATTTTGATATTCATTGCTGTTTTAGTAAACGTTAACTTATTTTTGCACTGATTTATACACCTACGCGATAGGTATACTTAAAAATGTTTCGTTATAAAAACACAAACAGAGATTGTAAAAAGTTTGCTTGCTTTACTGATTTGATGTTGGCATGAAAAAGTGGAAATGCAACAAAGTTGTCTTGCGAAATCCACCCGAGTTTTCTTCATGGTTTCATAAAATTTTATAAGAACTGTTGAGCACGAAACGTGAAAATAATTCACCAAAAAACTTCATGCAATGCAATTTGTAAAGTGAAATCGCAAAATCTGAGGTTCTTCGTAATTCGATCTGACACCTGTTGCAGATTAAACTTTACTTTTGTTCCACAAGAAGATATATTTTTATGCTTTTGTGGAACTTACTAACCCCCAGCAGCGCGTTATGATCAAAGAAAGGGAAGTTCTTTTTTGCCCGCCAACTAATTTAATTTAGCTGGAAGTCCTTGAATGTAGAAATTCTTCCTTCTTTCCATATTCTTTATGATATTATTCTGAATGTCCTCGTTCTGATTTTCTTCAAGATTACTAAAGAATGAATTTTTAAATTTCTCTCTTACATTTGCCTTTTGTATTTGTTTGTATAATTTTCCCTCAATTTTCTGCTTCCTTTTGTTTCCGTGAAATCAGAAATGTTTCAAGTGAAGCAATCAATTTAAATTTTCAAGAAATCAGATAAAATGTTCAATGACAAATTAGTTGTAAGGATTCACTGTTAATAAAGTCGTTCTTTCTTAGGAGAAGAACGATCTTAAATTGATTGGGGTAAAATTGTAATAAAATTAAATTCGGATTCAACTAATTATTATAAGCTAACACTCTCAGGACGATTTTTGAGGAGCTTTGAAAACAGATGATTTATTAAAATAGAAAAGTGAATTCTTATGCTTATTTTTCCGTAATTCTTAATTTAATTTCGTTCCAAACCAAAATACATTTCTTAGCAAAATTATATCCTGATTAAATTCTATAATTCTAGTAATGTTCATTTCTGTTATCAGTTACGTCAGTTATATTTAGAATCAAGTTCCAGTTTATGTTGTGCATTTAATAAATTAAAGTACTTGAGGTTATTACTTATTAATGTGTCTTCTAATCGTTTAAATGTTTCCCGTTACGCTGAAGACTTCTGTAAAATTTATCGTAGAGATCCTTTGTCATTTAAAATTTCCTTTGAAGAAATAAAACACTAAACATTGTTTTTTCAATAATTGTTTTTAATATGGCTTTGTAATGAAATTTTGGGTTGAAAATAAAAAAAAAACAGTCTGATTTACCTACCTGAAAAAAGTCAAATTAGGTAGTAAAACTAATTCAAAATATGTACACAATACAAAAATCACGTAAAAGGTAAAAAATGCCTCAACAATAAAAGAAATATTTTTTTGAATTTCCAATATAATATTCGCATACTGGATACACATTTTTGCTGTGATTCTGCAAAATCATGATGAACTAATTTACGCAAGAATTACAAACACATTAATTCGGACCATTTTCAAGTTTTCCATCAGAGATTAAATTTAAATAAATAACAAATATCGCTGTTTTGCTCAACAAATATTTTGCCGTTCAAAGTTTCGAACCTTTAATCCTTTCTGGAAAATACACCGCCTGAAATATCGAAACCCGATTCCTGTTGGCCTTCCACATTCAAAACACACAAACCGCATCGACCGTAGAGAGATATTTCATGCCAAATTTCCATAATTAAATGTTTCGGGGGTTTTGGAATTATTCCATTGTAAATAATATAAAATATTATGAAAATTCCAGTCGGCCTTAACCTTATCCCATGGGCAAATGAACACAGTTCGGGTATTAATTGAATCAGGACACCCTTTCGACCCGGTTTCCTTTTCTTTCTTATGGACTGCGACATGTTGTCGAAAGCACGGCTACAGATCTTCGTTAATAAATCGAAAAATGTGTCCCTCAGAGTGGAATTCGGATAGAGATAACCCAGTTTAAATTTATAACTAAATAAATATTATATCGAGCATCCTTTCGTTTTGGAATAACACAAGTAGTTGAGATGGGTCGAACTCTTGTGAAGAGGTTTACGAAACCTTCGAAAGGATTAGGTTCGCAGCGTGGTTGTCAAAGAGTTCGGTCCCCCGGCTTCAATTAGTTTCTCTTTTGCTATGGATGAACAAAAATTCGAGAGAGACAAGGACTTTATGTTCTTTTGACTGTTGAAATGGTTTCCAATTGAATTTTCAATGTTTACAGAAAAGGAGGATTTTAAGTTATGTTTTCTTTTTAATCAGAATTAATTGAAAACAAAGATTTTCGGAGAGATGGCAAGCAATAACTGTTTCGATTTTCATATTATTCAATATCTGAAGAACAGAAATGTGTTTGACGAATTTTATCAACTTTGTGTTTTCCTCTTGTTTTAGCAATATTGATAAAATAGTTCTTAAATTAGAACTGCCGAAATAAATTTTAGGTACTTAGTATTAGAAGTACTAGACGTTATACGATTGCAACTACCCCTTTTTTGTGGAATTCGTTTTTTTGTTTTTATTTCTTTCATTTTCGAAATCGTTGTAAACCCCGCAACTGTCTTTAAGTTGGAATTCGAAATAATTTGCAGCTCTCTGCTCCGCGATTTCGTGTTCTCGGCTCCTGGCATTTTCTCACAATGGTTTACTGGGATTGCGTGAGCTGAATGAAAATCCATTCTCGACCTCTAATGACGCCGTGACTTGGCGCGTGAGGCGTGACAGAAATCCGAAATGACCTCGTGAATTTCATTGCGTCATCTACAATGAAGTAGAGCAGCGAGATAAGTTTTCTTCCTGCAGGAGCACGAACAAGGATACTCGCATCAATTTCATTCCACAGCGAAACCCTTCATGTTGGAGACTTGGATTAATCATCGCACTTGCCATGAACTTCACGTTGCTCCGCTTTTTATGCACCACAGATTCCGTCGTAATTATGATCAAATCAAATCAATTCATCATCAGGTGGAGCAGAGCCTCTCGAATTAGAAGCCGTGGGTACTATCAGTGAACAACGTCGGAGTATTCAATTCTCCCAAAACAAATTACGCGGTCATGTCCTGAATTCGTAATCATCGCCGGTGTCTAATTGTGGCTGGGCCAACACCCTCGAACTTGACGCAGAGCTTATCCCGATGCAACCCAGTTTACGTAATTGGTTAGCATCCCAATCGCGTGTACTCAAGTTCTATTTGCGATCCCTGGCCGCGGGTGGAGCAATATTTGTCATCTGGACGAGGGCTGATAACCTCAGAGCTTCGTGGCCACGTAACCGGCAATTAGCTACTTTCCTGTCGGATGGAATTCATTTCCTTAGTCGAGGACGCATTTTAGGATTAATCCGTGGATTGCAATGCACATGTTAGTGGCACGGATCAGCACACCGCCGCCAGCTGAGTGCGATTTGACAGTCGGTGTTCCTGGTTTGAGGGAAGTTCTGCTCAAATTTTAACCCGGATGAACATTTGGTAAGCACAATGACAGTGGGATGCGGATGCGACTTTGCAAATAAAAACCCGACGAAAATTAAAACTCTTTGTCTACAGAAATAAGCTTCAAGATTAAAGTATAATTTCCATCCTGATTCGTGGGCATATTATGTTTTTTTTTTTGTTATCTGATCTGATATTTTTGATAGCACAATTTAATTTACAAAGTCAAATACAGTAATGTCTCATTATACTACGAAATTCGGAGCACTGACATATTAATGCAGTTAAATTAATTATTTTACAACTATAGGTTATAAGTAGATTTTATGTAATAATTTTACTTTTTAGAAATTTTTATTCTGATAATATTATTATAAAGTACCTAATGTAGTTTTATATATACAAATGGTGACGTTGATGTACTATTTAATTCGCGATTTTATAAAGTATCTAGGTTGTTAGGTAAGTGAATTATTTTTTACTTGAATTCCAATTTTCTTATAGGTATTTTCTTAAAGTTCACTTTCTAAATATCTGTATGTTTTCCGAATTATCCTGACAGGATCTTTGCAATTGTATCTTAAACTTTCCCTAATATATCTTGAAATCAAAGCATAAATTCCAGCGAGAACATTTTGTCCAAATGAGTACAATAAATAAACTACTGCAAATTCCTGGTACAAATCCTGACACCAACTTCTGGTCAAACTTACTGGAACATGGTTTCCTCTGAAGTAGAACTAGTGTAGTGGAGAGACATAATTTTGCACAAACCGAGCAGGCCATCCATTAAAGGACCTTCAATTTAGCTCAATGCAACTTAAGTCTGCTTGAAGTTTTGCGTATAGAGATGGATCTACCGAAGCAAAATGTGCAAAGTTCTTATTTCCGGAAACCATCAACAAAGAATATTCGCTCTGAATATTATACAATATATTTGCGAAGAAATTAGCGCACAAATAGCGTAAGAGTCTTAAGAATTTCCAGCGGCTCTTGCGATATTTGCAGATTGTTAAACTCTTTCAAAGTTGATAGTCTTGCAAATAATAACAACGAGTCAGAAAGAATTTTATTTTCCGATGCAGACAAATAAACATAATCCTGTTTCAAAATTCCACCTGAAGGATCACATTTGATGAAAACTACAAATATAACGAAAATACCAATTCGAGAATTTTCAGCAGAAAATGGCTTTTGTGTGGCTTTCTCAAGAAGAGAAGGGTTTAGTTCGTCCTTTTCAATGCTCGAGAATTGCATTCGATGTATTTTGATTATTGTAGATTTGCATCTTCATGGCTGTAGAATATCGTGGATATGCATTGGTATTGTAAAGAATGCGGCTGAGTTCTATTAATTCACTGATTTCACTGGATATCATCGGGTTCCCAAGAGTATCCTGACAACGGCATTTCTAAAGCACGAAATCTATTTATGTTGCACTTTTGTATAAAGTTCTTCTGGCAAGCTCTTTCCCTTAAGTGCACCTCACGAATAACACCATCGCACAATAATGCACATCATCCCTCGAGGATGAGTTCTCAGGTATTTGTGTTTCCACAGAATCAATTCCAACCGACCGAGGAATTTCCTTTTCCGGAAAATTCGAAGGATTCCGTGCATTGTGCATTGTGTATAACCAACTTCTCCTTAAATTCCGACAAATATGCCTGATAGGAGTTTCCTTCCTTCAAGATTATATAATTGTTTTAGACATTGTGTTTTATGGGGAGGATGTATTTAACTGGCTTTTTATATGCAAAAAAAAAAAAAAAACAAAAAAAAACAGTTTCAGATGAATATTTGATTTATTGACCGAGTTTTTTAGAAAACCTGCCACAAAAAGCCTACACAATACACATTAAGGCCCAATTTCACAGTGCAAGCTTAAGCTCAAAAATAGGTTTAAAATTCTGCTTAAAGTATGCTTTGATTTCAAAGTGACAATTTTAGTCTTAAACTTTGCTTTAATTTAAGCGGCGATATTTCGTCGCTTAACTTAAGTTTCATAAAAATGTATTGTCAAACAAACGTCATATGTCAATTGAAATTAATTCTTGATTTTGAATTGTATTTAATGTGCTTAGTAATTAAATGGTTTAATTTTTATAAAAATCAATTAAAATATAGATCATAAACAATTAAAATCACTTAGAAACAGCGGAATAACATTTTTGGCAAATAGTTCACCGTATACAGTAGACTACAAAATTGATTCTTATAACTTAAACCAGGTTTACTCAAATATCAACTGTGAAATCCGACAGCATTAAACTTTAGTTTAAGCTTCCTATGCTCGCTTAAATAAGCGAAAACTTAAGTTTCAACTGTGAAATTGGGCATAAATGAAATATTCAGTAAACTATAAAGATTCAAGGATAAAACTGGAATCGACTTTACATAAGAAAATTGAAAACCCACATCTTTACACGTTTATCCGAAAAACTTCCAATGCATATCTCACTATACACAAAAACACAGAACAGTTTTAGAGTAAACAGGATTAGGTTTAAGTTCAACACGTAAAAACTTTTATCCTTTCTTATATGTTTTTGAATTCGTGCAACTGGTCCTTTATTTGGTTACACATTCTGTATGCAACTCAATGAATTGTTTATATATTAAATAATCCTGTACACAATGTTTTCCTATTGCACAACTCTCATACGGCTTAAACTTCACAATTGAATAATATATAATAATAATTGTAGCTATCCTCGTAAAGAAATTCCTCAGTATTTTTTACCGATTTATTTGTTCAATTCAATAACACAATTTCTATAAATTTTGGAACCTGAATTCATTCATGATGGGTCTTAAATTGAAATTGTATTATCCATTATTGAACTGAAGCTGCAATTTACATGAACAAAGTAAATAATTCCGATTACGAAGCGATTATGCAATGAATTTCGCAAAGCAGGTAGGTGAATGATATCATTTACATTATCCTATTTGAGTACAGGATGCGTTGTTTTACGGGCTGCTCCAGTTTAATCATTTGCTCCGAAATGATATTTTAATTCATAAGGACAATTATTTAATGATTTTTACTCTGTAAATTGAGCTTTTTCTCTCAAAATGATAAATTTTAAAAATAAGGGTATAGGATCAATATTGCACAATCAGAACCGTTCGGGATAAACAAACCGATTTCCTGATGCTACATTGTAAAGTTGGAACAAGTAAATTTTATGAACTGTTGGTAAAGGCCAACAGAAAGAGAAAAATAATTTGTTCCGAATTATATCGGGTTAATTGCGTAATATTTGTTTAATTTTCGAAATATTGTCCAACAATTTAATTGAATGATAGCCATAAACAAACTACTCGCAATATTTACATAGAATAATTTTTTATCAATCAGAAATTTTCTTATTCGCTTCGTGCTTATCAATGGGAAAATCACTTAGAATTAATTCAAATTGCACGTTCCCCCAAGCGTCTGATTGGTGTGATTAGCTCAGATTTGGTTTCGTATTGTTTTTCGGTAGGTTTAATCAATTTGTCTTGCATCTTTAAAAACACTTCAATGACCTTGGGACATGAATCCGGGGTATACATACTTTGCGCATATCAATCTTGTTTTGATTAGCTTCAAATGGCGAACAACACAAGTTTCTGAATTTCGCATAAATTTTGCTTGCACCGCCGGAACGGAAACGCTAATGTATTTCCGCTGACCATCAGAAGTCAGGGTTCCTGTTCGGCTTCGTAACAATTCCGGGTATGTTGAGCATGAAAACCTTTAAAGGTGAATTGCTACACTGTTTAATGGTTTTCTTTGCAAGGAATATCAGACAACTGCATTTTCGTTATCCTTGTACGGCTGAGGTGCGCCCATGCAAATGCTCCCCACAAGAAATATTAATGTGCTTCGGAAATGTTATCTGCACCCACTCATCGCAGCTGGACGTGCGAAGCTCCAAGATGAAAATTACACCATTTTTCATTGGAAACTGAAATTGAGACGTAACATATTGCGGGCACTACCTTGAAACCCCTCCAATGTTGCCGTTAACCATTCATTTTACGCCCTTTTATGCACACAATGACACAAAAGATGGTTGCGTAGACAGTTACTCGGCAAAAACCATTTATCAACGGGATTGAAGTTACTCTTTATCCGAAATATCAATTATTTATTTCAAAACTTGGAAGATTTTTCTTTAAGGTATTCCACAATTATTATTTTTATTACAATTATTATTTTTATATTTTATATTTTATCTTATAATTGTCGAAAACTGTTGAATGTATGTTTTGTTATTCAAATTTAAAGCTCATATCCCATTTGATAGGTTCCAAGCACTGGCAAGTATCAACTGGGAAAAAGGAAACGGAAAACAGAAAATTTGCTATTATGCTAAAAAATGCTGTAATGTTATGATATTTTAAAGTAATTGTTCGCGATTATAATGTGCTGTGATTTGTGAATATTAAAAAGGTTTTTTTTATTTATTTATAAGCAGATCATAGTTCTTATATATTTTTCGTGCATTACACTATTGACCTTTTATAGGTACCTTTGGAAATTTTGAAGTTTGTTCTTTAAAAAATTTTAGTAGATTAAAATATTGCTATAAAGTAATACTATTTTATTTAATTGATGAGTTGCGCATTATTATATACTTCGATTTCCTTAAATGGAAGTTTGGATATGGATATGCTTCTCAATGAAAGGAAGTTTTTCACGTTGGAAAACTTTTCCAGTGTAGATGCACTTCAGGGACTACGGAAGATGCTTGAGAGCTGCATTTGATAAAACATAAAAGCCCATCAAATGCCTTCGCTTCATGTCAGTAAATCATACATTCCCTGAGAGCGAACATTAATGAAAATTGATAGTCACTTCCAGATCACTTACCCACAAAATTGCAAGGTTCTTAACATATCTATGCTCCAGGAAAACTTGCTTAAGCAACTAGGGTTGATTTCATGAATAATTATGGATTCCAAACAGTATCGGGACCTGAATTCTTCGTTGAATTGCTGCCGGATTATTAATGCAAGGGTTCAGGAGCAATACAAGCCATTAAGGCCTTATCACAAGTATGCATTTCAGAGATATTGACTTTCATGACTGGAGATGTATATTCAGAAGTCAATTTATGCAATTATAAGAAGTAAAATTTAGACAATATAATCTGAGATATAATCAAACAATGTATATTGTATACATTACATGTCTGTACGCAGACAACCCTTCCCTTGTTCCTATTTGCTGGATTTATGTACCTACTTTATTTTAAAAATGGGAAAATATCAATTTTGAATATATTATTATATGAATGAATGATGAAAATTCAGATGAATCTATGCAAATCAAATAAATTACTATTCTAAGGACCAATTTAAAATTTCTCCGTTAAATTTATTAAAAAAATTTATGTTATTGAAAAGTATATTATTGTTTTGTTTGTATGTGATAAGTTTTTATTGTTATATTTGTCAATAACCCATAATATTTAAAATAATCTTTTGTTATGGTAAATTTTTGATGATAGGATAACAAAACAAGAATGTAAAATTAAAATTTACGCTGTTAGCTATTACAAAAAAAAAAAAAAATATCATTGCATGGAGAGAGCAAACAGACAAAACCTTAATTGCAATATGTAATTAAATTTTGTAATTAGTTACCTATCAACATAAAATTATAATTAATTTGCAATGACACATTGGAATTTAATTAAGTTTAGTGTACTCTGTTAAAATTATTTTAAATTACTATTTTTTTTTTGGTAGCATTTTAATAATAAATAGAACTCAATTCTACTGATAATAAAATTTCAAATTTACTGATAATAAAACAATGGAGTTAGGAGTATATAGGTACCTATATGAATATGCAAATCCATTTTGTTCATAAAATTCAGTAAAAAATAAGATTATGAATCATATATGAAAAAAACCTAGTAATAATTTTATTGTTTAATTGTTATTTTCTACATTTAAAACACAATTTTTACCAACGAATTTTGGGAACTGATTGCATTTTCAAAAAGTGCTTAATATTTTCATGAAGGCAAGCATTTGTCGAACCAATTACATAGTTCTATAGTATACAATACAATATATAGTGAGTGAGTGATAGTCCACAATAGCTCTTACGTGGATTTAAACATTGTTTGTTCTTTTGTACAAATAACAATATTAGAAATATTCTCAAAGGATGAAAACACTAAACTCCGACGCAGGTATCTTCTTAAGATTTATGCTTTTTCAAGTGCTCTTCAAACAACGTCCTTGAATGAGAAAGTTTGGTCTTAATTGATTTCAAAATATCTCGACTTTTGAGAGTTTATAATTATCCACTTGCTGGATGCACTCAATACAAATGATTTGCAAATGGATACTACGAGTGCACCTGGAAAAGGACTGAGCTTTTAAAGTGTAAAAGGATAGCAATGGATGCCGTTTAGCACGGCATTTATCTTTGTAGCGTATACTACCACGTACCCTCGTTCATTCAAGTTCCTTCACACGAATTCTAATATAAATTTATGAAGTTTTCTCATCCCTTCAAGTCCTGCCCTCCCCAGATCAGAAGAACCCTGTTCCCATGGTTCTCGCGAGGAATGCACCTTGGTGGCATTATCTTCGACTAGACTACAGCAACTGTTCTATTTGCCTTCCTGGGCACGTCATATGTTGACATATGGCTGAATAAATGAAACTGCTCTGGATGAAAGCCGAACACGAAAAAATTCAGAGCGGCAAGATGAATGCCAGAAATATGGCGCGGATGGAATGTAATTTGCATTCAATATTTACATATGAAAATTTCCGGAAGCATCTTTGGCATTCCTCCTTGTCCTTTCGAATCAGGATGATCGACAAGTCGCGGAACAGGAACGAAATCGGTTGGATGTTCCATATGCGGAAGGACATGGAATATTATGAAACTCATGTTCAAAGCATTATGTTCGATGTGCAGAATGGAACATCAAGAGCTAGGAAACTTTTTTTTAGTGTTGGTAATGTTATGCTCATAACAAGGGGAAAACATGCCGGAAATCCAATAACAAATAAATAAAAGAAATCAATTCGTTCTGATGTGATATTAGAGACCACACGAAAAAATATTTATGTTTATTATAAAGATCCAAATCGAGTAACGCAAAAACCGCTTATATCAATACAGCATCTATTTTCTTCAATTTATTCAGTTTATGTTTATGCAATTTATTTAATTTGCATGATGTTTCGGTTGCACGTAAAAACTGAAATTGTTAATAACATGTGTGAACTCAAAAATGAATCAAAAAATTGGAAGCGTCACAAACATCGTGTAGTTCACTAGTTCCCTTAGGGCGGTTGAGGGGCTGAACACTTTACCAAACTCGAGTTCCAAGCTGGAAATTTTTGCTAAGTTTGCTTCCCAAAACAAAATCTACCCTTTGCTCCGGTTGCACTTTTCGTTGACAACACTTTTCTCATAAAACGCTTTAAAGTTTTTAAGGAAAGTTCACATGGAAGAGTTTTTCTGGTGCTGTTTAGAAATAGTTTGGAGCACTTTTATGTGCACCTTAGAACCGTAAACGTTTGCTCAAGCATCAAACCTAACACAAAATTTGGATAAAAACGAATTTTATTAGCAAAAGCTTTACCGGGAAAAGTTTGCATTGCTTTTTCTGAAGTTATTTGATGCTCGACATTGCAGCATTCAGAATCCAGGTCTTATGGTTAGATTTCCGGTCATCAGATACTTTTGTGCTATAACTTCATGGAACTCGTCTATTCCCTTTCAAGGGTTCAGTAGAAACTCTACAGGGACACATTGGTTCTTGGAAAGACGAAGCACTGCTCATGCTAAGGCTATTGTTCAACTATCCAAATCCAATAAAGTTGAAAATAAATTTGAATCATGGAAAAAGCATTTTAAATATAGCATTGATTCGTCGTATTTTCAGGCCTTTGAAATAATTTAAAAGAGAACTGGAAAAATTGAGAAAAGCGAAACCATCGTCCTTAATGAATTAGTTTTTGGTGGTACTTACTCAACTAATTTCGCCTATGTTAAATATTCATTTAAAAGTAAATTAATTGCTATAAACGGGCGTATTAGAAATATAGAAATTAGAAATAGACATATAATAGAAATTTAGAAATTATGTTAATATTAAACATATTGTATTAGATAACTTATTTCTGCCAATAGGTATCAAAGTAGATTAATAGCGATTACAAGTAAAAGATTATTATATATTAAACAAGGGTTTTGCTGTTATTCAATATTTAAATAAATCTGTAGAGCTTACGATCATCGATTTATAGAACAAAGTTCACGAAAACTCGCCAATTACATGATATTTAGTTCTTTTCAACAGATTTTAAATCAAAACATCAAAAGGTTGTATTTATTTTGATATTTTTGATTCCAAATTAAATGATTCGTTACGATAGTCAAGTAAAAACAATTAATCACGCAACAAAATCGAATCACTCTTGTAATTTAACAAGAAAATCCCTAAAGATCAACCAAAAACATATTGTTTACGTTGCTATTAAAAATTACTAATTACATTTTATCCGGAAATTTATAATCCTGTTACACTGTTCCGGGGATGTTTACTGCGGATGAGTGATACATTTTTCAGGTGTGCCGTGACACGGTGAAGGGTTAATTCGACACATTGTCGGCGCGGAAGTGGACACATGTCTCCCCGAGGGCTCACAAATATTAATTGTGTTCTTTACGCTCAGATAATTTGCAGCTGTTTTGCGCGAGGCGTTCGCATCCACCCCCCACTTTTAATTCCATTGTATTCGGGGATTTTGCGATTTGTTCACCCTAGTCGAAATTACGTCGCATTTGAGCAATATTTTGGCACCTGAGCTCGGTTATTCCACACTTGCGACAGGTTCCTTTACTGGTTTGCATTAATAATGCAACTTATGCCGGTATTTCTTCAAAGTTCTCATACAAATTACAAACCTGCTACAAACGAAATCAGTTCGGGCAGATCATATGAAATGCATATAAGAGAAGGGATTCCGGAAGTTAGTTCCATTAAGTTTTTAGTGATTATACTTAAAAGCTTTAATCCTACACGAAAATTCAATTCAGGGAGTTATAGAATCGCTCAAAAATCCTGGAAAAATAAATCTGCTGGATTTCCGTTTTCGCTGCTTCAAATCTCCCTGGTGGATACATTCGCGTGGTAAAGTGCATCTTCCTTCTTCACTCATCCTTCGAAACCTACTAAGCCACGGGAAGGAACTTCGCCGATGCTCCAAAATCACATAAATTCCCTTTTGAGATTTGCTGCCGTCACAAAAAAAAAAACTTTCCCAATATTTTTTCCACCTCGAGAACGCCAGAGTAAACTATTGAATTTCATTGTTCCACGTGCTCTCATCATCCACACCAGACACCGTTGGTTGCACCTTAATTTGATTACCGAGCAACGAGTGGCTGCAAACTGCAATTAATGCAGCCGAACTGGGGCACGAAGTCATGCCACTCCTTCTCCTTGACACGTTCTAATCCCAAAGTAAACTGCAGTTTCACTTACCGCAATTAGTACTCAATAACATAATATAATAATTTCGCTTAATTGAACTCATTAAGTTTCATAACCAGCCCCAATTGGAGGATATAATTGGATTGGTGATTCCAATTTTCGTGCTTATCTTATATCAACTTATTAGTGAGGGGTGATGGTTGGTATGTGGGGTTCACTGAGAACACACGATCCTGCTTTTATTATTTCACTGCAATCAAGGAACACTTTGTTTTTTTAAATGAGCATTGATTTTTTAACACGATGGACTGTGGGCGATTGTTCTACTTGTTATCGTTTTCACCGCAGGACTTATGTCCAGGTTTTTTCCCACATAGGCAGCATGATTGTATTTTCAATCCGTTCAGAAAAAAGAAAAATGAACAATAATTTCGAAAACTGAATATTTAATATTCAGGGTGTAGGAAAACCAAATTTAAGTGTTTTGGGAAACACTATGAACACAAGACGAGTGATTTTGTTGTTGTTATTTTATTTCCCAATGGTGCTGCATGGAAATTTTTCCGGTAAAGAGAACTTCATAAATAGTAAGTGCTAAGTTTTAGTTTGCGAAGTTTTCTTCTATCACTTTCCAAAGTAATTTAGGTGCACGTGAAGCTTGAGACCAGAAATAACTTCTTCTATTGTTACTGTGAAAAAGTTCATTGAAAGATTGTGAAAAATGAACGAATATTTCAAAATAAAGTTTCTACATAGTTCACACTTTTTTAAAAAAAAAGAGTTCCGTGTTCTAAATTTATTAAGAACGAACGAAATGTATTAAGAGCGAACTGTGCTAATATTTGGTTGTGTGTTATCAAAACTTGTGCCAGGATGCTCGGTGCAGTTAACATGATTAGCAACGTGTCCTGTGCAGCTTGTGCAGATTACTCATGTGAATTGGGATTAGAATGCTTTCACATAGCGAATTGCTTGTCGCATAAGGCAACTAAATCTCGGAGTCCTTTCACTTCAAATTGCTCCACCAAAAGCTTTGAGTGGAAATAACCTTTATTTTTGTTGATTATAAACCTTTATTTTCATGTTTGTTTCTCTGAGAATTTTTCGCTAAATCCAGGTCAGTTTCAAAGGGAAAATAATCTGTGACAAGTTAACACCATGGTATGGTGCAATGCTTTTATCGAACTTAGATACATCAAAAGCGCACTGAACTCTTTTTTATTTTGCGAAAATATAGCATGGATATTGGGTTTTCATTTCTAAAATTATTCACCAATACACTTTACGACATTTCAATTTTATTTTATCTTCATTTTCGCTAATCATCATTATTCACAGAACTCAATTTGATATCCTCGCCTGCTATAGAACTAACAGAATTTTAAAAAATTGACAGAATTTAATTTTTTCCCTTAATGAACGAGGACTTACTTTTAAATGGACTAAATTTTGTGTTAAAAGTTGCAAGAAATCTGCAAATTTTCGTACTAAATAAATCATTTTTCTTTTAATTAAGAAATTCATTTTTTGTTTTAGAAAAACGAAACCAAAAAATTTTCACTAATCAAGTTGAAGATCTAATTTTTTAAACCGGTACAAATTTGTGAGACATAAATGAAGCCTGCTCGGAAGGAGGGAGTGTCTAGTGCAAATAAACACCGGCGAATATTTGGAGAGTGGAAGAGGAGTATTTTCGATGAACCCATACAGGAAATTAAATCGAAAGTTGTTCCTCGTCGGATACGTAGTATTTCAGTAAATATTCGCAATGATAAGCAGTGCCTAGGTCTACAAAACCCTGAACGTCGGGCGTTTAAAATTAGGGAGCGTCCAGCCGCCACCGACCTTACGATCCCAGATGAGGTCTTCAACAGATCCCTAGCTGCAAGGACCCCTTTAAAATCGAAATCTGATGCATCTGTTGCGAAAAAATCAGCGACATCATCTGATGATTTCAGTGATCTCTCTTTGAGATTTATGAGAGCGCGCGCGAATGCAGGTGATCCAGAAACTGAAAATAAACAAGAGTTACAAGATGAAGCACAGAGATTTCAGGATATTTCAACGCAAACAAGTTTGCAGGAAGCAAAGGGACCACCCTCGGTGGATGATGAAAATGATAAAGCAACAAATCCACCAACTCGAAAAAAGGCTGGCGCTAATAATTCAAAAGAAAGTATTCAAAGAAAGTATTCAGAAGAAAGTAACGAATATGATTAGTGAATAGTGATGCCATATTTATATATTTTTAGATGAAGATGACGTTAACGAGAGCGATATTAATTTAAACAATGAGGAGATGAGTTTCGATGACAGTTCAACGGGTGAAAGTTTGTCCAATGAAAATGAACTCCTTCTTAAAATTTTAAAAAAATGTTCCTCAAAGAGTACTTATGAAATTTCTCCGGAAGATGCCTTCAAGGACATAAAAGGAGACCGATGGAACAGTGAAATTCTAATGGTTCTTTCGCCTTTCGACAGCGATACAATCCACGAAGCGCAAATTGTTCAATTGCACATAATTGATAAAATTTACAAAGAATATTTGGACTACATTTCGATACCTAAGACTCAGGTTAAGGCACTGATTTCGTCAGGGATTCCGAAGAGATACAGCGTCCTTTTTACATCAAAGGAGATGATTGTCGAAAAGGAGATGAGTGCTCTGATCGAGACCTCCAGAAGTATTGGAGTTTTGGAGGGCTTTTGCGGCGTGGTGCCATCGGTAGAGTCACATCCTCCATTGTGGGAGGTTTTTAATGCATTGCAAACGGAGTTAGTTAATGCGAAGGAACTAGCCTTTTTGTTTAACTTAGCTGAGAGACACCAACTAAGTATTTATGTCCATCCGAACTACCATGCCAAGGAGGACTTGTATTTTTTGGAATTTTTTTCAAAAGACCGTAATTATATTTCAACTATTTCGGCAAAGTACGAAACAATCTTAGCTCAAGTGACGAAAAATCGATCGATTGCGCACAATATTCATGTAATAATGGATGTTCATGAGCTTGTGACAAATCGATCTATCAGAAGATTTCTCCTCGTGTTGGCCTCTTACAGTGGATTGTTTTATTTTTATAATCTGCTGGGTGGCTTCCTTTATGGTATTTATAAACTACTTCCGTAACGAAAGAAATCCCTTTCGAAAATATTAAAACAATGAAATCTAAACTTTAGAAGCAGATAGGAATTTTCTTGTTTAATTTTATAAATGCAATAGAGTTACAAAATATACTGTATTTAGAATGATAAAATAACGATTATGATTTCATAAATAAATAATAAATATGCATATGTATTTTGAAAACAGGAGAACATTGTGCAAATTTCTTAGCACTCTTTAATCTGTGGTTAGATATGCCAAAAATCTTTGAGACGAATAATAGCAATAAAACCTGTTGACAAAGGCGATTGTACTTTTAAACAAAGTCAACGATCAGTTTTCCTCTCTGTTGCATTTTGGTAAACCCATGACGACTGCAACTTGCCAATATAAATTCCCTTAAATTTCCACAATAAAGTAGTGGAATTAATTTTGCGTTTGCTTCGTCGAAACGTCGACAATGGCAATTTCAGCTCCTTTTTTTTATTAAAACTGAGGAATTCAACATTAAATCTGCAGCAGAACTGTACATTAGAATTAAAACAGTGCTCTCATCGCTGTGATGCTGAAACATCAGCAACTGAAATAAATCCTTTGCAGTTAAAAAATGGTTGTCATCGAGTCAAAAAGTTCAAATTTCAATGACTTGCATAATGAATGCAGGAGTTTCTGGGGAACAATGCTGTTTTCATTTTAAAGATTGTAAATTAAACAAATTTATTTTACATTTTTTGTTGCTGTTTGATTGTTTTTGGAAATGTATTGGATGTTTTTAAAATTTGCGTTTCACAAGAGAAAAGCCAAATTGCACAATAATCAACTTACGTAATTGTCATGGGAATTCCTATTATAGTTTCAACGAAACACAATTGATGTAATGATGTTAAGGACTGCTTCTTAATCGAAGGTAATTTATCCAATCCAGCTCACAACGAGAAGGTTTCAAAAGGATTGAACCCTGCATTTTATAGGGATGATTATCAGGAGCGTGCTCAAATAAAAATCCACTGCATTGTTATGCAAATAAATTGTTGAAAATTGTGTAAAATTCTGCTTAAAATTGTCTAAATAAAAATAAGGAAAGGGATAAAAATATGTTATATATTAAAAACAAATCACCCTTATATACTTTCAAGGTATACTGTTACTGATATTACTGAATGTTGCAAATTTTACAGAGAATGATGTTTTTTAAAATTAATTAATTAAGTTTTGTAATCTTTAATTGTAAGTTTGTTACAACTCAACAAAGGTTGAAACGCTCGGCAAATTCGTAAGGAATAGTTACAGAAATTTCAAACAGGTATTCACTCTTTCGAATATACACGTATACATATAAGTAGTAACTAGTACGAGTATTTTTTTTCGTACATTTCATTTACATTTCTTGTGTGTACACATTTTTCTGTTTTTATACCCTAGATGTAGGCCTACAACAAATTGTATTGTATAGGCTATAGGTTTTAGTTTTGAGCGAACGTTTGCAACGCTATGAAGTAATCATGGTAGAAAAAAAAGAAATATATATTCATGAATTATTCATGATTGGGAAGTGAAAAGAAACCATTTTCTGGATGTCCGTCTGTCTGTTGTCTGCCTGATTGTCCAGACGATAACTCGAGAGCGTTTGTAGCTACTAGCTAGAGACTTGAAGTTCGGTACAATAATACTTCGTTTAAATTGTAAGGTCATGATTGATGATAAACAAAATAGGGCAACTGCTTTTTAGTGCTGCCATATAAGACTGATTTTGTTAATTGAACATTTACATATTAACTTTCTTTTGTTAAATATTGTTATAAATACGTATTGCAATTAATTATTTGAATGGAACTGTTTTTACTCGATCTTTTTTAGACGATCATATTAGCATTATTGCAATTTTTGTTCAGTTTTAGTTCTGAAAAATTTGTTATAAATAATTCATTAATTAGGGGAGACCGGGGCACATTGGCCATAGGGGCAGGTTGGCCAACTGCAGTTATTTCTCATAATTACCACAAGATCGGGCTAGGAATCAAGGGGTAGGTTGGCAGCAATGCCAACTTCCTTCTGCAAAAACAGTACGGCCGCCAGATCAGAGTTTGACAAGTGATATCAAATTATCGGTTTTGTGTGTTTCAAAGTAAATTTTTAGTGGAGAGTTAAAAGTGTTTTATTTAGCTTGTGAATATTTCAGGTGCAACAGGTTAGTAGTATGTTTAAAGGTTGTAGTTTGAGGGTTAGTTACATGTTGTTTACAGATTAAATTGGTTTACTGAATTCTGTAAAAAATATAATTTATATAAAAGATGCCGATGGGGCAGGTTGGCCCAGGGAAGACGGGGCACGTTGGCCAATGGCCACCTGGGCCAACCTGTCCTGACCAATATTAACACATGTTCTAATACAACTTTTAATTGAAGTTACGATGTTTTATAAGATTTTATATTATTAGGAACGTCAATATGGTGCGAAATTACAAAAAAAAAAAACAGAAAGAGGAAAAGTTCTTGAAAATATTATGCTACAAGCCGTTTTAGAAGTAAAAAAAAATAAAAGGCCAATCAGGGCTGTAAATGAAGCGTTCGGAATACTGAGAAAAACTTTGGGAAGATATTGTGCAAAGTTCCAAGAGTCTAATGAAACAGCTCAGCACAATCAGCCTACGGTCAGTGAAACTGAACAGCCAGCCCGGAACGCAATGGATCCAGTGCACCAGCTGTAAGCGCTGGGCTCATGAGGAATGTGTCAAAAATGAAGTCAACGGACTATTTTTTGAATATTTCAATTGTGCTGACCCTATGGACTTAGACAGTGAGTCTGAGTAAGTTTCCAGGTAACAAAACTTATAATAATTTGAAAAAAAAAAAAATATTCTCTTAATATGTAATTTTCATGCATTCATTGTGTATTTCTTACGTATTGGTCAAATACATTGTGTAAATTGTTAAATTCTCTTGTTTTATATTGATTTCCTACATTTGTGTCCATTTTACTTCTGCAAATGTCACTTGGGCCAACTACCGGGCCAACTTGCCCCGAGGTAGGGGTACATTGGCCCACTTGACCCATCTCCAAAAACCTTTTTCTATAATTTTTTTCAACATAGTTTTCAAGGTTTAGAAGTGATATACTGATTCTGTAAGAATGTCCTAACATATTGCAACATAAAGTGTCGTTAAAATACTTATGATTTTTTTTTAAAAAAACATATTAAAAAAACTGGGCCAACGTGCCCCGGTCTCCCCTACCTATCAAAAATGTTTTTTTTTGTTTCTTAATTCTATATTAGCTAATTTGAAATGTGCAAACGGAAAATAAAGCAGAAGACATTGGAAATGGAGCATCGTGCTTAAATCGTATATAAATTATGTCATGTCCTCCAGCAGGACTGTTGTGGTTTCAAGTTTCCTTTACAGCCATCTAATTATGTTCGGTCTTTTGTGCCATCGCCGTAATTCATAGCACTGACGATGGCCATTCATCAATGTCACTGTGATATTGAACAACCTTGCCAACGCGAATAGGAAGAGAGCCGAGGGAGGAACTCGCAAACAGAGCTCTCACCACAGCCGATTCATTCGCAATAAAAGCTCAACACCTGATAACACAAAATAATTAGATGGCATTAGGTGAGCTGACGAATATCCACGAGGAAAGATTACTGCCTACTGTTTTCTCCTGGTGGAGCAACAATTGTTGACCCACTCCACTCCTTTTCCATTCATGTTCATCCCTTGTGTAAGCATTACAAATAATGAAATTGAGCTCGTAAATAGAATTGTTAGCCAAATAAATTGATAATATGAAATCTAATCAACATGCCAGCTGGGCGACGATGACGTGACGTGGCGGCGGCGCGGCAACGGTTCGCTATTCTATCATTCGTGTTTAATTTGCTGGCAAATTGGGCTGGCATTACAATGACGAAACGGTTGTCATCCTGCAAAGGACTTGTGATGGGAGCATTGCCATTTTACACGGATCAAAGTTTGGATATTCTTTGAGAGCAGCAAAGTTTATTTCGCTACAATGTTAAAGCAAACACGAAAGGGTGATTCGCGGAATGAATAATGGTATTGTTTGTTTGTTTTGGGGATTTGAACTGTTTAGAAGGGATCCCTAAAACTGTTATAAATTGTTTCACATTTCAGTCATTGGCAAATAAAGATCTTTAGGTCTTTATGGGATTGTTTCACTTGTTCTAAGGAACAGGAAGTGTGAAAAATAACAGTGTTTGACGTCCTGCGTTATATCAATTCGGATAGCCTTTTATTTTATTTATACGAAGAACGAGCTTTTGTTATTCTAAGTAAATATATATAACAATTATTATAAGATGCTTCTTATAACAAAATATAATGAGTATATTACAAAATTCAAAGAGTTTAAAGCATTGAATTAAATCTCCAGCAAAAATTACCATTTACCGCGCACTTGGAGCAGAATAAATGAGCTTGAACAATTTAACCAATATTTGTCAATTCAATATTTGCTCTCTCGTCCTTTTCACCCTAGAATCTTCCACCATCCAGTTCAAGTACTTCTATAACAATTATTTGAACATCAGGCAGTTTGGCTTCACCAATGTGCCATTAAGGAGGTCACAAAAACCACATGGTTAACCAAATTCTAGTTTCAGTTTTAATCGAATTATCTAGTCAATGGTATAAAACTGGACGACCAAGTAACCCTTCGTCCTGCATCAAAATGCCGCCATTAATAACTCGTTGTGAGGGACTTGAATGGTCGTGCTGCATTCAAAATGGCAGCGCCAGACCAGCTTTGGCACTGACTCTATGGGAAGTTTCAGGATTTTGCTCCAGATTTGCTGTAACCAACTTTACATCTGCAGGATGAGAGGATTCTGTAGCTCGCAGCCAATTGGACACGTGAATCACTTCCAACGTCTCACTTTTAAGGTAGAAGGTGAGCTTTAGTGTCAACAACCTTTCACTGGTCAACAAGTGTTTGTTTCTACTTTGGATTTTCAACAAGAATGCCACGTATACAAAACCCGGACGAAGTGTTTTATGAGTATTTCAAGTGTAAAACTCTTGCTTGTAAGTAAATGGGAAAAGGACCAATTGACAACCGCCTTATTTGTGAGATTATTTCTCGAGCGGGTTTTCTGAAAAGGAGACGTAAGTTTTTCTTTTATTAGTAAGTAAATGCTTCAGAGGGGGAAGAGGCAGACTGATTTAATTACTTAGGAGTCAGGGTTGTCGAGTTCTATCTAGATTTAAAGTTATAAAGTCACCTGGCGGGGAGGCAAAATGGAATTTCGATCAATGTTTCTGTGCTCTCTTATGTTTTCAGTTTTGATTAATGCTTGTACAGAAATTAAACGATTATGTGAGTTTTTACTATTTCAAAGTCGAATCTATGACGGGGAAAGCAAAGTTTTTGGGTTTTCCAGATGTTTTTTTCCAGTTAAACACAATTTCATTTGTCCAAATGAAAATATAATGAGAGCTAAATTCGGAAATAATAGCATTTATCCAGATCCTCCGATTTTTAATAAATTTAATTGTAATTCCGAAAATATTTTGCAAGATTTCTAAATAAAATAATTTACTAATATAATTAATCTTCGTACCTAATTATTAAAATAGAAATTAAACTTCGATCTATGAAATGCATTTCTTAAAAAATGTGGTGTGTGAATCTCGTTGATTGAAGTTAAAATTAGGTACACAAGATACTGATTCGAGGTTTGTTAAATTACTTCAAAACTTTTCCTTTTGATATTCGGCATCGTGAATTTTGTATAAACTTACGATACAGAAAAACAGCTCATATTATAATAATGAATATTTTGTGGTGTACGTTTGAATAGTATTGGAAATTCTGAGAATCAATATTCTTTTTTAAAATTTCTATGCCCACATTTGACTTTTTGTTGGGCTTGGGAGCTTGCAAATGCAGATCGACGACCTCATATGGATAGGGACTTGGTTATTACGCACCCTATTCATATTCATTTAAACCCTTGCAGTATGATATAGACTGAGTACCTATGGAATATCTATGTAATTGACAAAATCCGTGGATTGGTTGTTTTCGAGCTCATAAAACTTTCACCAGGAATATAGGTTTGCGTCGTTTTTATATTCTATGTTTTAAAAAAACAATTATTGTAGTTTTTTACGCTTGAAAACATGTTTCAATTTTGATTTCGCGTTTTACATACATATCGTTTTTTTTATTCGTTCAGAAGAGCGTTTATTTTCATATTTCTGCCCGAAATCAATCCACCGGAGTTTAGGAACAATGACATCACGTCAATTGTATTTTGTATAAACTGGCTTTAAAATCATGAATTATTTTCGTTTTTTCAAATCCATTTGCCATAAGTGAAAAGGACTGGAGCAATACATTTTTTATATAGTTGCCTTATCGAAAATCGGGGGTGGAGACGACACCCACTTTATTTCGCATTCATAATCGATACGACAGACGCGGGGAGCATTTTCATGAGCAAAATCCCTTCCAGCCCAGTGACCTAGAAAAATGAGATGTATTTGGGAGGTAATTCATGACGTCGAGCCTCCGAAGGATTTTGCCTGATGCGTGCCTACTTTTGAAGCCTCCATATGTAACTGAATAGGAAGCACTACATGCAGCAAAGGGATGAAACACGCTGGGATGCCGGTGCAGATTGGCTTTGGTCCTGGGTTCCAGTTTTTTGTGGGAAGGGAACATTTACTGAGGCGCGGTGAGAAGTCTGAAGGGGCTGCTTTGGGTATTTGGGGATAATTGAGCGATTTTGGTATATACATAATACATATATAGCATTGCGATTGACTTCCGTACCACAAAGGACCTGCGAAGTAATTTCGTTTAAAGCCTTTGCGGAAGAACCGTTTGTAACAGCTAACAGCATAGCATATGTGACAGGATTTGCTTGTGTTACCCAATAAACCAACGTGACTTGAAAAGTTAATTATTTGAAGTCAGAATACAAGGATAATATGTCAATGAATAAATTTACAAAGCTGTCAGGATATTTAAATTTTAAATAATCTCTCTTGAGGAACGCAAAATGACAGTCGTTTGATCACTTTGTGTACGACAGATATTACAATTTGAAATGGAAAAAACTCATTTGACACACACTTCAAATCATTCTGTTATGTAAAAATGAATTGTACTTTAATCATAATGATTCAGTTTTAACTTCTACGTAATTTGTTTCTTCTCATCCTGTAAATAAATCCTTGTTTTGCTTAATAGAAAGGTTCATGAGTATTTGATGGAAATTTCGTGGGTAACAAAGTCTCTTGAAATAATTTGAAACTTTAAATGCAAGGATTGTGTCGAAAATTGTGTGAATTTGTGAAATTGAACGAATTTTCTACAAATTGTGTGTTTGTTTTTTTATCGTGGTTCTAGTTCCCAAAGTGTCAAGAGACCTACTTTCGCCAAACAAATTTCTCTCGCCTTTGTGAGCAAATAGGCGAATCAACAAAGGACTACAATGTAGCTCGATATTTGTTACATCACCTCACCAGCACTCTGTGCACTCATTCGTTTTTTTTCCTGTTTAAACCTTTACACCGTCGTGGCACGTATCTAGGTTACCATGCTGTGCAGTTTAATGCATGGATTAAAAAGTCCTTGTTGGGTGTTTTGCATTTTGTGCATATTTATCAAGAAACCGACTGGGAGAAAAATGAATATAGACACTTTGAGTATAACAGAAAGTTGCCAAGAGGCATGCTCCACTGAAGTTTTGAAAATTTTTAAATATATGTACAAAGGTGAGATCCTGTGATAAATACATAAATTGAACTGCTTTCCTAGTGCAGTAAAAAAAGCCTCCAGGCTTTAACGTTTTTTCACATAGAAAAGAAATTCTGTGATATATTGAGAATTTCCTTAAAAATAATATTGAGTTGCATCTTTGTACGATAGATATCTAAAATTAAAAAAATTAAGAACCAACCAAACAATAGTGAATTCGAATCGTTTTCGTTTGCTTATGATTGTTTAGTCATTTTCGACGTTTGTTTCGAATTCACTATTGTTTAGGAATACCATACACACCCACCTTTGGTCCTATAACTTTGGTTGTATGTGTAAACAAACGTCGGAAATAGCTAAACAATTATAAAAAATAGTGAATTCGAATCCTTTTCGTTTACTTATGATTGTTTAGCCATTTCCGACGTTTGTTTACACATACAACCAAAGTTATAGGACCAAAGGTGGGTGTGTATGGTATTCCTAAACAATAGTGAATTCGAATCCTTTTCGTTTACTTATGATTGTTTAGCCATTTTCGACGTTTGTTTACACATACAACCAAAGTTATAGGACCAAAGGTGGGTGTGTATGGTAATCCTAAACAATAGTGAATTCGAATCCTTTTCGTTTACTTATGATTGTTTAGCCATTTTCGACGTTTGTTTACACATACAACCAAAGTTATAGGACCAAAGGTGGGTGTGTATGGTATTCCTATAACTTTGGTTGTATGTGTAAACAAACATCGGAAATAGCTAAACAATTATAAACAATAGTGAATTCGGATCCTTTTCGTTTACTTATGATTGTTTAGCCATTTCCGACGTTTGTTTACACATACAACCAAAGTTATAGGACCAAAGGTGGGTGTGTATGGTATTCCTATAACTTTGGTTGTATGTGTAAACAAACGTCGGAAATAGCTAAACAATCATAAACAATAGTGAATTCGAATCGTTTTCGTTTACTTATGATTGTTTAGCCATTTTCGACGTTTGTTTACACATACAACCAAAGTTATAGGACCAAAGGTGGGTGTGTATGGTATTCCTATAACTTTGGTTGTATGTGTAAACAAACGTCGGAAATGGAATAGTATTGAAATAAAGAAACGACAAAGAGCAACCAATTCCAGCTCATAATTCTTTGATATGTAATTAGTTTGGCTTCCTGCGAGGAGTGGTCTCAAGGAAATGATTTAGCAAACTTCTCGTAATTGCAATTCGTGACTATCGAAACCAAATAAATCATTTGACTGGTCCAGAACTGCACTCATTTCTCCTTGTACACAACCTGATTTTTATGCATGTTCACCTCTCTGGAGGAGCATCGTTATCCTCGAGCGTTATTTTCATGATTACTCCTTAATATCGGTGGCTCTTGCAGCAGAAGCTGACTGCTCAGTAGCAATGCAAGCAAATTAACCAACTCAGAAAATTTAATGTGTTGTGCAGTTGGAGTGGCCGTTCAGAAAGTTTACCCAACGGATCCGGGTAATTTGTTTATGTGGGACTCTCGCACCAAATATATGGATGGTCCCAAGGATAATTTTCATATGCACTACGGCAGTGTGCAATGTGCATAAATCGTCGAAGGAACCATCACCGCAGACAAATTCTGGTTTAATTGAAGTTGAAATCGTCCTGAAAAGGATTCTCGTGGCAAATGGAGAGAGTTTCACGATTTTATTTTCTCATTATCACTGTTTAGTGCAATCGGGGATTAAACTTTAACCTAGGCGACACTCCCCAGACACGACAGCTCATTAAGTACAACTGAAACGTTCACTTTAACATGAATGTTAAGTGCAATGCCAGTTTTGCCTATGAGAATGAATAATAGACAGAGCCTGAACTGCACCCGAATGGGCCCGGTGTTCTGCATATGGCGGTGGAAGGAATACAGGGATGGGGTTGTTCACTGGCTGGAATGCAGAACTCCACTTGACATCTGGGTGATAGCTTCAAGTAGCTTGGCTGTAGCCCCAACAGGCAATCATCTCGTTATTCACATGTGAAATCTTGTCAAATGAATAAAGGCGAAACGCGACCCACAGAGGATGCCAACGATGCCTCAGGAAATGGGATAAGTGGAAAGTGTTGAGCTCCACTCTCTTTTAAATGTGGGGATCATGCGAGAGATTTCTTTTTTGTGAACTCGTCTAATTATATTTAAAGAATGAACAAAATTAATCTTGTGACAAATTTCACTTGAATGCCAGTAAATTTACTGAGTTTTGTCAAGAGCAGTTGGATGCAAGGAGTTGCATCGGAACGTTCCTAAATATATATAACAAAAGGTTTGATGAAAATGTTACTTTAAAGTAATCGTGAGAAGACAAAAGTACAGATTTGGGATTAAAACCCAGATCTTTTTATACAGTATCAGATTTACAGGGATTTTCTTCAAGCGCGGAAAAGTACTGTTCGGAAATTGTGCACTCAGCGTATGTATGACGCATGTATGTGAGTAGATGGCAGTCAGTCCTTGCAGAACCTCATCGGTCATTTTAATTGGATCATGCACATATAATAAAAATACTTGAAGTACCTGGGGACGGCTTAACTCATCCACTTAATTTAAACTAGCTTCATTAAAATTCCACTCTACTCATGCTGTATACTTTACTCATTTTGCGTTAACAACTCCTGTGCAGGCATCCTGGTGGGTCCTGGCAAATGACTACCTTTTGTTGCTCTTTTTCTGGATGGAACACTTGCCTTAACACAGGACCCCACTACAGGTGTTATTTCATAAAACCCTGAGGCTAATTGAAGAAATAGGAGCACTAGAATCGGGTTCCATGTCGTACAGAGCGGAGAAATGTTTACTAATTACTTTCAACAAACTATTTCAAAGGATTGAGACTTGATTAATCTGTTGGGGCTTCCGCTGCCGCTCACTTGTAACAAACTCGCCCATGAGTTTATTTTAAATATTGAATTTTTTTTATCATTTTGCTAGACAAAGTTTATGGGAATTCTTACAGGAATCAATTACAGGGATAACAAATGCAGGTACTTTTTGCATTGCATGCACTAGGTCTTCAGTATTCAATAGAATACTGCTATAAAATATAGTAATAAGTGCATAAGTGAAATAACAACCAAAAACTGTTTAATATTCAAAGCAAAACTTAATCGAATCGTTTATGCTGGAATTGGTGTAAAATATTAGAAACTGTGCCCTGCCAATGTGGAATAAATTTATTTTTTTCCTAACTAATTCCTGGAAATGTGAATGTATTAGTTATAAATTTGGCATAGAAAGCCACAAATTCAGTATTCAATACAAGCATTCATGGGTATTGCTTAAATTGGTATTATATTTTAAAAATTTTTCAATATTGTACATTATTTGTTGTTGTTATTTGTTAATTGTATATTGTTTGTTGTTTTATATCTGTGTAAACAAAAACTTTACTGAGTGGTTTGGAAACCACATCATTTAAATTTTAGTCAAATTTTTGTTGATCGTCGCTTATCGGTAATATTAGTCCTGCACAGTTCAAAGTAACAAATGTTTCTCTGTTGCTCAATGGAATCTTTTTTTCCATTTTCAAGCTTTTTTAAGAATAATAGAAGAAAAACCAATTTACTGAGCTTCAAACTTCAATGGAATGTTAATTGAAATTTAGAACACCCATCTACTTTGTCTAAAACTGTACATTTTGCAATAAATTGCATTTTATAAAATATCTGAGGATTGAAAATGTGCAGCAAAACACATAAAAAATTCCTATTACAAGCGTTCGTTAACAAAGACGCCTTTCAATTTACTTCCTTCTGTTCGGATCGAAATGTTCTAGGAATTCCTTTTGAATCCAACCTCAAAGTTGATTCAATTCGAAAGTTCTACTTTATTTGCAAATATGCATTTCGTTCGTTTTTAGAAACTAAAATGGAAGCTTTCTAATTAACCAGAAAGTAAAATATTCAAGCACCTCAAAATGTATTCAGTGAATGCAAACCGCATTAAATTGGACAGCGGTTGTAAAATTGTAATAGTATGAGGTTTTGTTTAAAAAAAAAAAAAACACGAGGAAAAGGAGAACTATAGCAGAGAATGTTAAGACGTACTTAACTTAAATATTATTAAAATTAAAACAAGAATCAACAAAACTTATATTTCATATTATTTACGGTGCACCGCGGTGGTCGAAAATCCTCTTAAGCAGTCTGTACAAGTAAATTCTTAACGTTCACTTCTATTAAGTGCATTCCACTTCGATGCAAATATCTTTCTTGACATTCAATTGTTGTATACATTTTAGTTCAGTTGAATATTACAATACAAATTCGTTTCTTTTGTAAAAGAATTCATAATTCTGAAAAGAGCTTTTGATTTTCAAGTGAAATTTTAGGTGTACCTACTTAAAAAACCGAAGAAGCAAAATTTCTTGAAATCCAATATTTTTTTAGCATCCAGAAATATTTCTTTAACTTGTTCAGCGAGAAGTGCCCAAAGGGTAATTATTCACTCTGAAGCCTTCTCTGCAATTTTTAGATTACTTTGTCATTGTTCCCTTTGGCTACTTCAACGAGTTCTCTCCTCTATGAATTCCCTTAATGATTTCCTTCACTGACTGCACGATTTTATTCTGCTGGAGATGAAGAAAGAGTTAATTAATATTTTAACGAGAAATAAGACCTCATGCATCAAAATGTACCATTGTATGTTTTTTGATGTTAATAAAATCAGCGAGTGTTAAACTTAACAAATTGCCATAACCCCCAACCACCAGGTTGTACACTGTACATTAACTCCATACAAAATATCCTGGGCGTTCCTCTGGGGACCATATGAGGAGCAATGGAAACTTTACGCGGCGCACATGTGTCACCAAAACTGGAGTTGTGAGTGCACCGGAGGCAAATCCACTTTCAACAAAAATTAAATTTTAAAAGTTTTACGCAAAGTTTTCGAACTCCTAGAGTGGTACAGTATCTCCCCTCCCACATAATGTATCCCAAGTCGAACTGGGGTTTGTTTAATGTGGATGGGATTGGGTTGGCAGTAAGGAGCCATTCGGTACAAGCCCTTGTCATCAATAGCCGGATGCTGCAGCTGAATATTTTAAATGTCACATATGCACGATGATGGTTTGGGGGAGAGGGAGGGGGGTGTGCATACCACAATGCCAGCTAGCCCTGTTGCAGAATTTTAAACTTGTTCCGCACAAAAATTCTTCTTGAAAATTACAAGGAGATGAAGTTCTGGAAGTACTCCTGCACCAAGATACCTCCGGAGACTTTGGAATTTAAGAAGATCCTGGAAAGCCTGGAACATACTCGATTCACAGGATTTTCGATAAGTCCTTCAGTGTCTAAAATCGTGTGTTCTTTTCTGAGGACGTGAAAAAAATTTCAATACTAATAGGAATGTTAAATGCCCTTGCCACCAGGCACCAACATACCCCAATCCATCCTGGTAAATGAGCTCTTCACTTGCAGTTTTTGTCTAATTGCTGAAGTCTCATTTCGGCAGCCCCGACAATTGTGCAGTTATGTCGAAATTTCGCATTATCCCGAAGGGCGAATATCCTGGATGCTAGCCAATTTACTGGCTCATAGAGGACAGAAAGGATAGAAACGCACGATTGCCACTTGGAGGAATGTAACTAGAACGGTGCTGAATGAGAATGCTTTTCCTGGAATAAATTCTTCGGGGTTTGCTTGGCGACAAACCGACGACAGTTTATGTCTCATTAGAGAGGAATCCGAAAATAAGGTCAAGAAATCGCTATGTAGAACACTAGAACATCCTTCTTGGGCATCATTGCAGTTTTCCCATAAAAAATCGATTCCCAACTTGCACAACGTCTCTTAAGGCAAATCTTCATTTTATTTCTGTTTACAGAAACTGGAGCCTGAAATATTGAAATATCTTTTTCTAATCAGGCTTCGGAATCGCTGCTCTTGTTCCTGGGTGTAAGCGAGTCCATCTCATTTGCAGCGTATGCATACACTGTACCTAACAAGGCATCCTCTATGCAGGAACTTTGCTTTCAGGTCACGATAATTATTCTGCATATTTTAAGTAATAAATACTAAATAGTAATGCTATAAATTATTTATTTTTGCACAGCATTTTTTCTGCATCAAACTGATTGTTTTATCACATCTTAAGAACAATTTTGTTGCAAAAGATGCTTTAGAAGTTGTAAAATATAATATATCATGGTAAGTTTAGGATATTTTTAAAACTTTTACGTGGTAATATGCGTTTGCGAACGCCATGGACTTTTAATTCTATTAACAAATTTTATACAACTCAGGACTCGGAGTAAAGAATACCTTTATACCTAAATGAGAATTCGATATGAAAAGAGACTCCGCCATATTTTCTCAGAAGTTACGTCACTGTGGTAGGTGTAAACAATAAGTATGAGAAACAATGTAGACATTTGTATTGTAAAATTTAAAAGTGTTATAAAATGGTCAAATGCACTGTAAAAGGTTGTGGAAACTATTCCAAAACAAGAAACAACAAAAATAGACATGGACATGTGATTTTTTTGATCTTTTCTCTAGATGTTCTTTACTCCATGACTCAGGAGATTATAATATTATAAAATTTTATTAATATTACAGTATAAAATACTAATGAGGATCAAACTGAACACTACTCCAAGTTAGGCTTCCAAAAATTCTGTCTCATTCATTATTGAGTTGAAATGAACTTAAGACTCAAAAAAGTTATAACTATTCCGATATATTCTATCTTTAGATACATATTCCATGAACGACAACACTAAACCATAAAAGATTCCATTTTCAAAAGCCAATAATACAAAATTTATTTTACATTATTAGTTTCGCGTTTTATTGTCGAACAAAATATTTGCTTTTATGGTACGAGGAAATTGTTTTGTTATTTAAAACTCTGATTTAAAATGGTCGCATCTGGTCAGAAAAACTAAAAAACCTTAAAATAATTTAATTTTTCACATAACACTACTCCGATACATATTATAATGTTATAACAAAGTAAAACTTTTATCAATGTTTGGAAATGCAATCGATTGTTTGGCAACGCCTTACAATAAATTCTGTGTAGCATTAATATATTCGATTTTCCTTTTGAGAAATATGCACAGTACTTTGTCGATTTATATTGTTGAAACTTTCAAAAAGAATCTAACAGCGATTGAAAAGGATTTTCCAGTTATATGAATAAAAATATTTTGATATGCGATTTTTCTATTCCCAGTTTAGCATTTTCTGGTGAATCAGTTTTGCACAGCAACTGAACTTAACATAAGTTTACTGAAATAGAAATCTTACACACGAAGGAAAAACTGTTGAGGGTCGGGAACTAAAAGCACATCAGGTAGGACGCCCTCAACCCATGATTTTGATTAAATTCAGGAAAAGTTTTCAATAAAGCAAGGAATGCATTCTGGAATGGCTTCCCATCCTGAGATCTTCAGGAATCAAGTTGGTCTTACCGGACATCTAAGACAGGGATACAACGTGAAACAATGACGTCGGTGTACTATCTTGAGCTAATATCGATAGCCGCTGCGAAAGGGATAAAATGTGAATCATCCTCTCAAACATCCTCCACAACTAGAAGTCATGAGAACTGACTCTCGAGTGTCCATTTTCTGATATCAGAAAAACATTCTCGAATGGAACCCGGGAAAAATCGAATTTTTACAATGTTATGGCAAGAAAAGAACGATGCAAAGGAAAGATTTTGTAATCTGATGGTATTTGCCCCTTGCAGCGTATAAACCGGTGGTGGGATTTCCCCGTTACATTGCACTTCCTTGCATGGCTCCAACACCCTTTAATGAATTCCGGTAAATGTGCTGCATTAGAACAAGTCATCGATGCCTGGGATTTATTTATTTCTGAATCAAATAGGATTATTTATTTATATGGGCGATTGCGTGATGTTGTTGTTGGTGTTGTTGTTTTTGTATACCTTTGTAACACCTAAGACCTTTTGTAATATTAAAGCAAAATCTTATCAAAAGTAATATTACTTAAATTCAAGATGAAATGCTTAAAAAAATATGTGGATACCGGGAAATTTGTTTAGCACATCATTCCTTTTAATGCTTGATCAAGCACCATTTGAATCCATTTAACCTTTCATCGTTGTAATTCTATCCCACAAGTTGAAAGTCATTCAACATAAAATGCTTTTTTGTAGGCAAAAACCATAAAACTCAGAGATATCTTCCATTAACCCTTTTTCACATTCATGTAACGATCCAGGTGGATGCTGAGAGCTTTTCGCATGAGACTGCATTCCGGCATTGTTGCAAAGATGGTACATGGCACCGGAAAACCGGGCTGCAGGAGAGATCCCTTCAACCCACCCATTGCGTGGCCACGAGGTCATCTGACCGGCTCTTCAGATATGAAAACAAATTTCCACATTCATGAGATTGTTGCTCCGATTCGAAACTTCATGCAGCATCCAGCATTGCCCATTTGTGTTTGAGAACTGTTTCGATTTTTTTTTAACACATCTATTTGTGGAGGTCTACAGTAACAACTACTCGGAGAAACATATCGTCCATTTGGCTGACTTATTGGTGTATTTATTTTAACTAGTGGTCGCCCGCGGTCGAAATTCGACCGAGTCGGTTAAACTATTTTGATATGATATAAAAGTACCAAGATTAAATCAAATCTTCCAACATCCCATCTAACTTATAGCAAGATTCATAGCCCTCTAAATCTTTGTGTCGAAGTTTGCGAGATAGATGGTTCACTTAACTTTTATTAGTACCTATTATATTATATGGTATTAACATTGGATTTTTAAATAAAATGATTTCACCTTCCAAGTCCAATAAAAATACATTAATTACCCACTAACTACTTTTGCTTGCAATTCATTTCTTTCATTCCAAAATACTTTTCATTTTTGAAAATTTTTCATGCTTTTAACAATGTCTTATTACCTATATAGGTGTTTTTTTTTTGTATATAAATTCTAAAACATGACGCAATTTGGACAAATTGTTTGGTAAAATTGCCTATATAAAAATGGTCTCTTTACAACTATTATAATTAATATAATATAATTGTTTGATATATTTGTTAAAAATCAAAAATTTAAAAAAAATTATAAAATGGCAATAAAAAAATCTATCCCATTTGATAGTATCAGAAGATTAAATTGAAGTGCAAACTTCTTTAGGCGCGTTGGGAGCTTTTTGGATGAGTATAAAATTTGATTTCGCCTCACCAACATGCCAATGTTAAGAGTATATCTATTGCATCAAGTAGCATTATGAAAATACTAAGCAAGGCCAATTATTAATAGTCATTTTGCATGACGATTATTATTACGAAAACATTTTTTCCCACGTTCTTGTCGGCGATTATAATTTTTGAAAAAAAATTTAGGGTAGTAAACCTGAATGGATTTACAAAGGGGTTTATTCCGGTGGGTTAAAAATTTTCTACGTTTTCGGGGGAGTTAGAGGTGGGGGTGGTAATCTCCTTTGGAACTGTCCAATTCGGGCCGTGCGTGATATCAAATTAAAGCTCTTGCTGAATACTATTAAAAGGCATATTTTTTTTCCTTCAATAAGAGTGTTTACAACAGACTTTCTTTATTCGAATATCGTTAAAATGTCTGTTTTTCGAATTTGTCTTCAGAAGGAGGTGATGTAGGTTGGTTTAGGGGGCTGATTTTTCTTTTACACGCTTTAGCATAATTATAGTGTTTTACATATTTCATGGGAACATTTCAATTTTCTATATTTAATCGTTATACGGGTTTTTATGTGAAATAAATTTGTTCAGTTTTTTCATGTAAACTACTTATTTACATATGCGAATTAATATACATATATCAGATAGATTATGTACCGTTATATGAGTTTTTAGCGAAAATGTAATGATTATCTAAATAACATTGAGTGTCGCCCTCAATGATTGAGGCAGTCGTCAATGATTGCCTGAATTTTTCTTCGTTTTTAGGGTTCCGTACCCAAAGGGTAAAAACGGGACCCTATTACTATGACTTCGCTGTCTGTCCGTCTGTCTGTCACCAGGCTGTATCTCAAGAACCGCTATAGCTAGGCAGTTGAAATTTTCACAAATTATGTATTTCTGTTGCCGCTATAACAACAAATACTAAAAACAAAATAAAATAAATATTTAAGGGGGGTCCCATACAATAAACGTGATTTTTTTGCCCTTTTTTGCTCGATATCAATAATGGCAACAGGTAGGCACTTGAAATATTCACAAAATACTCAGTTGTATTTTTACTTTAATAATAAACAATAAAATTAAAATAAAATAAATATTTAAGGGGGGCTCCCCATACAAAAAACGCCATTTTTGGTACGGAACTCTTCGTGCGCGAGTCCGACTTGTATTTGGCCGCTTTTTTCTTTTCTTCTTTCATATATTTTATACGTTATTTTACCTGATTTAACAGTTAAAGTAACACAAAAAGGTTTCGGTGCACTCCTGCTTATAAGTACCTTTTGTTAAAAAAAAAAACAAATTATGAAAATCGGTTCATAAATAGAAGAGGAAATGGTACTGAACACTTTTCCCTACGCCTATTTATATATAAGATTCGAATGAAAAAAGTCTGTTGTAAAGTTTCTTACAGAAGAAAAAAAAACTTCTATTTAATAGTAGTAATCAGGAGCTTTAATTTGATATCACACACGCCCCAAATTGGACAACCCCAACGGGTATGGTTTACCACCCCCTCAACCCCGAAAAATGTAAAAAATTTTTACCGCATCGAAAAGATTTCAATTCAGTGATTCAAAATGAAAAAAACCCATGTAAATCCATCTACGCTATATCATTTTTACCTGTGTTAATGAAAACTCATAAAAGAAATATTTATATTCTGCAAATCTGCACGAAAATACCTTTCTAACGGTATGCGTGAATTTCTCCTACGACGCCCACACGCTGAGAAAAGCGTACGACAATTTTTGTGCTTGCTTATTTATAGTATAGAAGATACCATAAACATTAACTCCGAATTTTTAGTGAAAAACATGCTGGAGCCTGGTGATTAAGTCTTATCACAGTTTGCTCAATTAATTACTTGCTTAGTTACAATACTCAAGTGTAGCAGGTGAAAAAATTGAAGTGCCTTTTTTCAGTTAGTATTATTCATTATGTCACGTAAACTTTCAAAAATGGTCAAAACTCAAAGGACTAGCTTTCAATAGCGAAGCATTGAAGCATAATTCGACAATTTCATAAAAAGACTGGCAGACAAGCACTTCATTGGAGCGCAGACTAAATTACACTAATAGGCTTACAACATTACTTCGAAATACATTGTAGCAGGACGAGCAAGAGAATGTTTTTCCCAGACGTTTGATAAAAGCATCCTTGGAAATTAAAATGGAACATTTGTGCGAAATATTTGTCAGTAAACCAGCCTCAAAAGACAAACTGAGAGGATGAGAGAGGAAAATATAAAAATAGAGACAAATAATTATAGAAAAATAAAGTTAATGTATTTTGTTGTGGCGTTATTTAAATTTTTTGCAAGGTTAAAATATAATTCATTCGGTTTAGTAATCGCATTTTGGGTCGATGCCATTGTACCGTTGGTAAATTGGCAATTATTGAGCACAATTTTCTTTGAAAATTAAAAAAAGAAATAAATAAAAAAATGTCTGCTGCAGAAATATTCCTTAGTACCTACTTAAGTTCTTACTGGAATAGAATTCTTGCAATCCATGTAAGGCAAATACTCTTATTTTGCATCTATTACGATTTTTTTCAGCATCTATTACTTATTAATGTTGACTTATATATTTTCAAAAAAACTCCAAGTTGCCTAGTAAAACCTTCCATGGTAATTATAAGTAAAGTTGCATACGGACAGTACTCTTGAGCAAACATTTTTTATGGGAACACGTGAAAAACTAAACAGTTAATTTAATTCATTTTGGAATTAATTTTACGAATATTCTAAAACTTAGTTTACATGCTTTGAATTTATTGTTAAACATTTTCTGAACAAGTTAAGTGAAACTTAATTAATTTGACTTAATGAACGTTTGGAAAAAAAAGTGTTTGAATTGGAAGGAAGTTGTTGCAAATAATTAATGTAACGAAACACCTTCAGAGGACAGATAATTAATGCACTTAGTAAACATTGTTCAGGGAACTTGCAGCAGCTGCTTTTAGCTAATTTTGTTTAATTGGAATTGACACGAAATGTGCTCAGAGAAACGAAGAGTTTCCAAAGAAAACCGAAGAAAAATGGAAAAGTTTTTGCAAAAGTATTCGACCTCGAGAATCATTCCAGAAAAAGATTTCTTCGTTCTCGGTTGGCTTGTTTTAATTAAAGACTTGTAGATAAAACAAACACAAATTCAATATAAGACGCAAAAATCAATACAACTTGCTTTTTATTAGCAAAAGGTCCAGCGAAAATATATTCCAGTCATTTCTAAATTATGTTTCAGTGTGATATTTGTAAGCAAATTGCAAGTTTTCTGTTATTGTTATGAACAATGAATTTTATACAATCATGCTTTTCACAAACATCGAATTCGGATTTAATGAATGACCACCTTCCGGAATTTTGTTCAATTTACCACAAAAGAAATATCCTTATAAAAAATAAAAATACCTAGAATGAAAACAATGTTTCTGATATTTTCTGATCGGACTTATTGTTACAGTGTACTGCATTTT
This sequence comes from Leptogaster cylindrica, assembly GCA_963082835.1. Taxonomy (NCBI): domain Eukaryota; kingdom Metazoa; phylum Arthropoda; class Insecta; order Diptera; family Asilidae; genus Leptogaster; species Leptogaster cylindrica. The sequence goes on along the minus strand of OY720105.1, from coordinate 2,424,179 downwards.
AAATTAATCCTGTTATTGTGACATTAATATTTCATTTAACCCGAAATTTCACAAAAATTGTTGGATCGAAATTGAGTTAAATGAGAATGAAATGCAATTTTGGGCACACTGCACAGTTTGAAGTCCACCAATTACCCTCAACATTCATTTAATTTCGCGCTTCATTAATTACATATTTTTAAAGCGAATTTAAGCCTTCAATTTTTCATAATTGTATCCTAAATTGAGTTCAATTTTATTGCAAAAGAATCCTCTGTAAGTATACAATATATACATTGATTATTATATACGCTGTTGGAGGCAGTTAATTTTTAATTGCTCATTTTATAATTAAATATATTGAAAACGTGATTTAATATTTATTAAAAAGATTATGTGCACAATGAATTATTTATAAATTCAAAAAAGCGAAAGATTTTCAGAAGAACAAAAATCATGAATTATTGTGGTTTTTTAATCCTAGAAACATTTGTGTGAATTAAAAGTTGATTCTACTTTTATGTTTAATAAATATGTTAAAGCATATACTTGAAATTTTCTTTTTTGTATAAGTATACTGTATGTGCCTATTGCCTATTGTGGCTCAACTCAACTCACAAAAAGAGACAAGTCAAGAAATAACTTACAGAATTAGTGCCGTATTTGATACAAATCAAGTGAACTTTCTCCTGAATTCGTAAGACTGCAATCTCCTGCTGTTTCTAGTGGAAGGAAAAGTTAGTCTGAAATTTCACTGATTAGAAACTCCAACACAAAACACTTTCCTCCTCAATTTCTATTGGACGCGTTCGTTCGACGTCTTTAATCTTCACATTTGCAGTGATGCGTGCAAGGCTCCTTTGATTACTCTATTGTAGCCTTGTTGGAAATGCCTAACGCAATGTGCACTTCACAACAGGATTTCTAGTGCCATGTGAAATTACTTCGCTTTGATCACAAAGACATTTCCTGTGTTTTCAATCTGAACGAGGTACTTGCTGTCGGTTGCGGAACTAACCCTTTTACGGAAGGAAAGTTGCATGCATGTTCATCGAAATTCACAGAGCACAGATTATATTCTATAGCTGAACGTAAAATTAATTGTTTTGGTTTGTTACTCAAACTAAAATTTGTTCTGAATCTATGATCATATCCCAGACTGCCTCGAGATATTCATTTAATCCTTTTACGTATGCTAAACGGAGCTGCATTATTTCTTCAGTGCGTCATTTCATTGGAGCTCGTTTTCTCTTTTGAAAATAGTTTTGTGTTCATTTGCCAATTTTCGTTTGAGTTATGTTCCAGCAAATACATGTAGATGAAATCAATAAAACTACATTAAAATGTTTGACTGATATCATCAATCAGTGAACTTTTTAACCCTTTTAGAACGTAAAATGATTTACCTTCTGGAGCCAGAAAGCACAAACAAACCAAACCTGATTGGATGCACCCAGATTCGTAATGTCTGCAGAGTCGAAATGAATCCTGTTTGCGCTTCCACTTAAATGTGAACTGAAAGGAAATTACCCATATTGCCAGAGCAAACATTCCAGCCGGGTCATTTCAATCCACCCGCCATTCGGCCGACGGCCACCAGGGGCGGGCTGATTTGCACGATCCATTAAACAGGATCCACTGTTCAAGTAACCCAGATTCAAAATAAACCCAGCGTTTTATTGCCAGGATAATGAACCATGCAAAATTACGGGGGATTAACACTACTCGCTCAAATGAATAGAGGCCAAAAACGAATATACCGTTAAGATTGCCTGCCCTCATGGGGGAGGAAAATGGAAATATTGCTTCAATACAAAAGAGATACCTAGAGTAAGAACGAAACGAGGACATTGACCGCAGCGGATATGATTAAAATCAGGACACAGCAATTGGTTGATGAAAGAATTCTCTGCATTTATCGCTTTCACAAATCCACAAAAAAGAAAGAATTGAATTAATGAAAGATCTTCCCCATTTTCCGTTATATTAAACTCCCATTTGAATGGACTCGAGACTTTTCATTTATTTAGCATATATTTTGTACTATAAAATTGAATTTCTACGGCGCAATAAAAAATCAAAGTTATACAAATGCCAGTTTTCAAAAACTTGTGAAATTTCAGAAAGAAGAAGAAACTTTTTATAAATTCACGATGGCCAAATGGCTTTGTTTCGCAGAGAATAGTTTTTTTTTTATTTGAATAAATAAAAGAATTACAGTAAATAACGTCAACTATTGTACTTCTAAACAACTTAATTCTTGGAAATCCATAAATTTTTGTTTTCGGATTATATAATCCATTTTTACAAGCATATGAAATATTTTATGTGGTCCTTTTTACATTCCAGATTTTTTGTGATGCAGATTCCCTGCAACAACTAAAAGTCTCAAACAATTCGTAAAAATGGCATCCAAAGAATACAAATGACCTTGTTTTGAAGACATTAATGTTTTTTAATTAAATCTTTTTTATACTTTCCATTAAGGTCATAAATCTTTTGAAAATTCAATTCCACTGCAAGATATTACCAATGTTAAAACCTCCATTTCTACTTTTATCGTGCTGCAACAACGTCAGTGGCATTAATTACATTGCAGGAACGGAAAAATAGTGTGAAATAGGGGAAAGGGTTAACTATTTTACGAAATGTATGAAACGAAAATTTCGCAATGAATAAATTAAACAAAATTTATGGTTAAGAAAGGATTGAGAAGATATGCAAAAAAAGTTATAGGGCAATGGAATTCAACGATTATGGGAATAGAAAGCTTAAGTACTTAAGTATCCTTTATGGTAAGGTGCTTACCGTTTTTGTGTAGTTGTGTATATGTCAATGTTTAGCAGAAAGTAAATTAATCACACAGCTTCTACACATTTAATAACACAACACTTCCAAAAGGAGTAGCATTTTGTATTAACAAAACATTTCATATATACTTTTTAAGAGATTTTTCAATCATTGAATATTACAATTCAGTTTACAAGATTCAAAATGCACGTATGCTTCAATTATTGAATTTTTTTGGAGGTAATCCTGCCGCAACTTGAGACAAATTAAAACCAATTTGAAGAAAGAAAAATAAATTAATGTTACTTTCCTGGACAAAGGATACAATGCAAGCGATTTAAATCTAAGAAATTCCAAAAAGGCATGTCACTCAGCCATCGTCGTATGCAGTGCCGTATATTTATACAATGGGAACAAAAACCGCGTAAGAAAGTTTAAACATGTCAGCTTAATGACTGGCGATTGCTATGCGTTGCAGACATCGTTAACTATTTCTGCCAACTGGGATGCCTGCTCCCCCTTTATACACATAAAATCCATAACCCAAGCAGTTCGACACCGTCACAATTATTAGAATAGCAACTTTTCTATCTGCCCGACAAATCAGACAGTAATTCTATTCTATTACATTCTTTACTACTTCTGAAGTATGTAAATTTTATTTATTATTTTCGACTAAGTGTATTAATATGTATTATGTATTATGTATACTATAAGTAAAGTATTGCACATTCTCGAAAATGTTAGCGTTTTATTGGTTTTTAGTTACAAATACGTCCTGAGTCGTCGGTAACGCCTCTTTATTAACTGTGGTAAAAAGGATACCCTCACTGAAATTTCATTCATTTGAAACCGAGTAACAAGAAGGCTTGAATACATTTTCTGATGAATGAGTAATAATGACTCTATGGCAACAGTTAGCAGTGCATGCATCTACCTGGAGTGCAATTTACGGTCTATATAACGATGCACATTATTTGTGGTAGCATTCTTTATAAATAATGCAACTTAATACAATAATTGACATGTGCATGTGCAACTTATCACGCATGAGTGTTAAGCATAATGGACGCACCAACCATGAAAGTAAATCGACATTAGTTTAGACCACAAACTGGCAATACATTGATGTTCCATTTCCTTTGCATGGAATAATTAAACCACATCCTTGTTTGGTATTCACATTGATGAAAATAGTTTTGTTCACTTACTGGTAAATTCCAAAAACAGTTTTGATTTCACTAAAATGTAAATAATAATTAAAGAAAATTAATTTAAGAAACTTATATACCCTTTACTCTTCACTCTAAGTAATTCCAACTGCTGGAAACAATTTAAATATACATTACGTACTCACCTAAAAGGTTTTTGTATTATAAAATTATTGCTTTGCAAGAAGCTCTTGAAGGAGAGTATCTATCTTGTACTTGTCGATTCCTTCGAGTGCTTTTCAGAATAGAGATAGCAAATATCAAATAAAGAAGCTCTCTCGATTGCTACAATTTCAGCAGGATATTCGACATTGTACACACAATTATGGGCAATTAGTGCAAGATGCACGAAGATTGTGATTTAACAAATATGTATGTATAATGAACATTCATATAACTATATGGTGATTTTTTAAGCTTTTGGTTTTTAATTTAAATTAAAAACGCCGAAAAATAGCAAAAGTTTATGAAATTTTTATTTGAGTCGATAAATCATTACCAGCCATTTATGGTTTAAAGCTTTATTCATTTAAACGTTGATCATTTTAAGTGATCCATGCCAAAAGTCCAATATAGAACCATTTTTCCAAGCATAGGAAATAACCGTTAATTCGATAATTTCGAATTTTTTTTTGCCCAAAATGCCAAGAGCTGAATCTGGTCGATATGATTTTGTTAAACTTTCAACAACTATTTTGATAAACCAGCGTCAATCGGAGCTTTGAATAAACACATTTCAACATATCAGCCGAATTGCCCGAAAAATTGGTTAAAAATTTGACTTCTTGCATGGATAATTTAAAACGTAGTCGTGTTATATAAAAAATCTATGAAAAAAATGATTTATCAACTGAAATATCAATATCATAAACTTTTGCATTTTTTCTGTGTTTTTTCTTTAAATTAAAAACCAAATGCCTAAAAAATATAAATAAATCAATACCTGCTGCATCTTTGTAAAGAAAATGGTTTCTAATTTTAACTGATATAGGCATACAAAAGTCTGTTAAAATTGACGTCATTTTAAAGCATGTGGTGACAGTTTCCTGTTCAGAAACACTTTCAATATCCTTGTCAACTTGAAGTCTCTTTCAAAGGCTCTTTCATTCATCTTCAGAACACGCAATATTTGTGGATGCTTTTTAAGATTCAACTTGTACATGTGTAGGTTGCTGAATATTCAGAGGATACACTGTAAAATAGAGATGGATATACCTTTGGGAAAATCCTCTTCCAATGTATTAGTGATCAGAAGTTTTGCGTTAACAGAAACATTATTATAATAGATCCTTCCCCCAAAGTTCGTGAATAAAAATGTCATATTATATGAAATTTCTGAACCCAAGAGAATTAAATTCAGATTACTTGTTTGAGGCGTCTTTTGAGTCCTGGCGCTTTGACGAAATTTATTAAATGCATCCGGGTCAACTTTAGATCATACTTGAAATGGCTTCGGGATTTCCCTTAATCTTCATTTTTACTTTGGTGAAAAAATATGATATCGTTGTAGGTACATATATCTTCTGCTAGTTTAAAACTTAAAGCAAGGACTTTTACTTTGATTGCGTTATAATGTCAAAAAGTCTTGACTCAGAATTAATGCAATTAAAAGAAATTTTTGTGGAAGTAGCATTGGTGAACCGAGATCCCATAGCTGCTCCACTTGCCCATTTTGGAGTCCACGGTCCTTTCAAGCGGAAATTCAACTGACGGCTCGCACAATGCACCATATTAGTGGAGTAATGTTCCTCCAAATGGCAGGACTTTTGTCATATTTTCTGGATACCCATACAGGATTGGAAGAAACGAAAAAAACTGACCCTCACCAGCAAGTTTTGTATGCATTCCGAGCACTGCACGGTCGTTTGAAGCGTTCTTCGGAGCTTCCAGCTGCAGAACACTGCACTGGAATGTTATATGCACCCGGCGAGTTTTATTGCGCTTGTAAAACGGAAGCACCGACTTCAGCCACCCGGAAGTGTTCTCCGGCAGCAACAGCCTTTTCTATTATTTCGGTCAATTAAAACTAATACTGCGCCCCAGAATTATGCTGGTGGAGCCGCCACGCCGGACAAAGTTCTTGCTAACTTCCAAAGTATTTCACGTTGGCTTGTCGTCCTGTAAGTGCTTACCGGGCTCCTCTGCGCCCTCGAACAACTGCTGTGAAGCTATTCGAACTGTGACCGACACCTATGCTGTGGTTGTATCCCTTTTGGAAATGCGGAAACCGGCGTTAACTTGGGCAACCATCGCCAATATCTATTGGAGCTAGTGCAACATGGCAGCGAAAGGGTTAATTTTGCATGCGATGCGGCTATCAGTACCTCTCAGAAGTTTCGTTACTAATTAGAACTGGCACGAACTTTAATCTGGAACTTCGGCGTATCGATTGGGAGAAAACCGCTGCGCCGTGCATTTTGAGATGGACTATACAATAAGTCATCCGAAAATTTTCGCAGAGAGTGAATTGATTTTGGATTTGGTAATTCGATTGAAGTTTAGCGAACTGATGCATTACATTTCCGACTGGGATCAATGCAGTTCTAAAGTTCAGAAAAATAACCACATTGCGGCAAGCCGAATCGGAATCATTTATTCAACATTACTCACACGTTCGTTAATCTTATCTTCTCTCCGAATAATGGATAAATTGTTTTCAAATTAACTCATGGTGTTGCGGCGTTTCCGTACCAATAAAAATTTCGAATGCATGTGTATCCATAATTCATGTGCATTTTTCCACTCAATTTAACAGAATATCGCTGTGCTCTGCATTGAAATTGTAAACCAATTGCACTTTTTGTCCTATGTGCCGCCCTGCACTGTAATGTTTAGCATTTTTTTCGCTTAAATAAAAAAGTTGAACTTGTTTTGTTATTTTTGATTTTTTATTTGCTGGAATTTGCAAAAAAAAACACTGATATTGTTGACAATGAAGTTATCGAAAATGCATTGGCATCGGAAGACAGAAAAAGTTTTACGTTTTTCATTTCCAAAATGCAAATATCATTTAATTCAATATAATATAACATTTAAATTATCAACTCAATTTAATATTAAATTATTATTCTTTTGTATACCTAACCGAAATGAAAATACATATTTTTAAAGTTTTCTGTTATGCGGAACTTAGCAAATTAATTACGTCTCAAATTTTTTTTCCCCTCAAATCTGAATAGCAGGAATATGGATTTCATTTTAATATAAAGAATTTTTTATTTTTTCACAACAGAAATCCAACACGTGTGCATTTTTCTGTCTGAAACCAAAAAAAAAAATCTGAAACTTTGTAACTATTTTGGAATCGTCCGCATCGCAGTGATTATCGCTGCAACACAGTTACATTCCCTGAATACTAACGAATACAACTATAAGAAAAAAGTGCTACCCACGCAAAGGATGCGTCTCCTGAATAAATCCCTTTGTGGCCTCGAGTTACTTGTTATTGTGTGTTTGTTCGCGTTGCAAAATTGACGTTCGAAACTGCAACGAGCACATGGCCGGACTTGCATCAGGTAAATCATTTGAAGGGGATTTCCAGGTTTGCATAAAAACAGTAGCAACAAACCATCAAATGGGGACAGGTAAGCCCTGCTCCCAATGGGACTTACAAACGAATGCAATTGCTGCTTTCCTCTGTGCTTTTCGGAGGTCGTCCTTTTGGAATGAAAAGCGATTTTTCTGTCTATAACTTCCTCCTGGAAACAAGACCCATTACATCGACTGCTCTGCACTGTAGGGAGCTCCTGCGTCTAAGCCCTGCAAATCCTGCTAGAGTTGAAGAAGGCTCAGTTGAAAATCGTCCAACTTTGCCATTTGCGGTCTCACATTTGCCCTCCAACCGAAAAAGGGTGGCTTAGAGCCTGTCATAGGAAACACAACCAATATGTAGTCGGATTGCCATTTATAAGATTTCGTGAACAGCAATTTCTAAAACAAAGTGAACTGCGTTTTGAGTTTAATAATTACGCTTATAAATAAATTGTGGAATTTTGTTTGGTTTCATTTACGAAATGAACAATTTTTGTCTTCATGAACTTTAATCCTCCAGACTACGTCACTGGAATGGTTTCCTTCTTCCATGAAGACGTATTGTACCAACACAATCATACAACTTATTTCAAAAAAGCTCATGAAATTATTTGAAATGTGAAATTGGTTTTTGAAGCTCACAACTCTGAAAGATTTGTTTTCCTGCCATCAATTGTTATTATACTAGGTTGATAACTTTTCGCAAGCCTCAATTGAAAAAAAACCATAAAACTTTGAACTAATTAATTTTGACAATGTAAAAAGAGTAAATGAATCTAATAAAAAACGTCCTTTCGGCAAGCCGAATTTCGAATTTCCACCCCTACCCCCATTCGTACCCCACCAACCGCTAATTCGGTGGTATCACCGTTAATCTTATAGAGAGTACTCTAATTTTTTCAAATAAAGTTTCTCTCTAAACTTCATAGGGGCCGGGATATAATTTTATAAAAATTTCAACCCCCTCCACGGCCACCCCTCAGGGCGATTTTGCTCATTAATAAACTTATAACCGAGCTATAAATACCACAAATAACATATTAAAATTTGGTTCCAATATCTTCAAAAATACGGCCTTCAGCGTGTAAATATATATAGGTATATACTATATACATATAAATATATTAGATATAGGTATTAGATATATATATAAACTTTCGAACGGAGGGTGGTTTCATATACTCAGGGAGGTATAGAACGAAAAACTATGAAGGAATTGTTCGAAACTCGTGACATGGTATACATCGATGGAATATATTGTCACCGACATCCGAGCCTATCTGTAAGATTCAAGCTAGATTGGATTATTTATGAACAACTTCATCAAAATACTGATTACTGATTACAAAAAAATATGCAAATATAGGTATACAAATATTAATTACAAATATTTATAAAACATAATAAAATTATAAAACAGAACAGAAACCTAACCAAGTCGACTTTTCAGAAGATCTCTGTTGAGATGAAAATCAATCAAAGAGTAGTGGTGATTGAACGAGCGTGACATCGATGAAATGTGCTTATTTTAACCATAATTCGTACGGTGTTGAGACAAATGTAAAAAATCATAGGACCTCAAGAGACGCGCGGGAACAGAAATATTAAAAGATGACAACAATTCAGGGGAATCAATAGTGCCCTGAAGGCAGTCAAATGTGAACAAAATTCTGGCGGAAGTCCTTCTTTGCTCTAGTGACGACAACCCAATTAGTTTGAGCCCGTTCACATATGGAGGCAGATGGAAATGATCAAACCCGGAGAGCAAAACGTAAAAACATCCGTTGAACAGCTTCAATTCGTTTGATGTAAACGTCGTAATAAGGGATGACGGGAAGTGTGCTAATTAGCCGTCGAAAGGTTTTCCTTAAAACGGCACAAATACAGAAATCCACAAACGAGCAAGTTTTCGCGAAGTTAATATAGATGAATGAAAAATATCTGAGTTTTGTAATTGTTATTAAGTTGGGCAATTTGAAACATATGTATGTAGGCTCTTCGCTTGTGTATTATGACATACTAAGAGTATATATTATACATATTACACAAGTCATATATAAACACTTTTTTGTAACTCAGCAAAGTAAACCCTTTCAATTTTCCAGCATCTCAACATTAATGCTGCTAAGTGTTAGTAATAAACCTTTAAAAGCGATTCCATCGCAGTCGTGCGATCAAACAAACCCCAACTAGGCATGCATACCAACATTACCAACTGCATCCGCAGCTGGACGATTAGTTAGTGTCAAGTTAATTCGAGCCCAACTTGGGAATAATTTCTCCTAAAATACTTAAGTACGTTCTCAGTCACTGCACCGTCTCCAGGAAAATAACTTCATCATCGACCGCATTCAACTCGTAAAAAACTGCCATTAAAATCTACCTTTGGGGTTTTACTCCTTTCTGGGGGATCTCCCTTGAAAGTTTCAAAAACTTTAATTACCTCGAACTATTAAAGTCCCCAAGTGAAGCTACTCCGGCAATTAAATGCAGAATTTCGTGCCCAAGATGGACGAAAATTTAAATATTCAACGAACAAAAGCAGAATATTTGATTAAGGCACTTTTGTTGCGTCTAAGGTTGCTGTTTGAAGAATGAAGACACAAATGATTAAATAACAGTATTGAGTAATGAAATATGTAGCTTCATTTAGTTTGTTGACTCTCATCTGTTAGGAACAAGGAATTTATTAAGTAATTTCTGGCACACAAGTTCTATAAATGTAAACAAAGATGTAATCTTTAAGCAATTTCGAATTTATCTTTCGCTTTGAAATAATTTATTTAATCTTATGTACTATTCAGAATTGCATGTAAATACTAAATGACAACCAGTGTAAAATGGACAACACCGGACACCCCAAATTCGAAAAAGAGTAACTTCGTATATCGAAAGTCATAATAATATTATTGTTAATATTTCTGATTTTACAACAATACTACTTTCGTTTTTTTCATTTTCTTATGCTAATCTAAAGTCTGCAAAAACTTTTGTTAGTCTCTTCCTTCGGATATTTTTCGCGTTTTGTTTTCATGTTTCAGTTTTCAGTTCAGTGTTAATGGTACCTAACATTATTTTGTTGTTTAGAAACTTTTTACGTGATTGAATTAAATTTGAAAAAGAATAACAATAATTAAAACTTGAACACTTTAATAGCGGATGTTTTCAATTTATTGTTTTCCAATTTTCTTAACTCGTTAAAAATGAACTTCTTAGAATTATTTCTGTTGCAGAATTCAGTGCGCTGCAACATCTTACAGGGGGAGGTAGAGGGCAACGTTCGCCAGGGATTTGCTCGTTAAACTTTCAGTTCGATGTGAGCTTTCTGCAAGCAGAACTACACTATTTTTTAAGTCTACAACTGTCTAACTTCAAATTAAATTGAAACTTCTCCTTGGTCTATCATTAACAACAGATAGAAGTAAAGAGAGTTTGGAACTGATCAAAATAAGACACTTTGAAAACTTCGTCACGATTTGTCTTTGCCGCTCTTGTAATGCATGTTTCCAGTGCATACTCCACCAGGACAGCATACTGCACCCTGGGGTGGATTTTAATACAATTTAATATGTCTGAAGATATTTTAGTTTATTATTGGTACGGAAAATCTCATTAAGTGAAAATATACTTTAATAAGTTTTCACCATAATATTGTTAATACCCAGTTCAGAATTCCTTGAACCTTTACTATATTTAACAGACAGGGTGGTCGTCCGTCGAAACCCGAAGGTAAAGTGACTTAAGCATAGTGCAATATATGTACATATACGAGTTTAATATACCTACACTCTACAGTCTACAGTCTACACGTGTATTTCTTGCTCCGATTCTATTCCAAAATTGAGTTTTTATGGTGGTTCCGGCGCGGCGCGGCGCCTCCACGTTGTCACTACTGCGTACTCGCAACTCCTCTGATGTTGTTCTTCATGGTGCCTTGCGACATTGGGATTGCACAATGCTCAATGCACATTTTGGCGAACACGTTCAAACCACTAAAACGACAACAGCTTTTCGTATTAGACGAATGCCGAAATCCCGGACAAGAGATGTCAGTAGAATTTATCTCCATCCATTCAGCGTTGCACTTGCATTGATGCATGGAAAATTGTTCAACATGAAAGTGGAAAAGGAACATCATCGTAATTTCTCATATTTATGCAGATGAAATCGCGGTTGCTGGGCTTAGAAATACGGGATTAAACATCTATAAAAACATACCACCAATGCCACAGGCTTGCGAGGGACATGATGCGAACTGTCATGGAGGCCTTAGTTATCCGAAAAAATATACCTATACATATGTACATTGTACATATGAATGTGCATTGTGCATATACATGTATTGTACATTGTAGGTATAGTTATATAATCAGATGAAGGTGAATATACACTATGCAGGTCATGAATCGAATTGTGTTTTGTCCACATCATTTCAGAGAGCGTAATAAAATGGCATTGCCATTTAGCGCACATAAGCACCGTTATTTCACATGGTCGTTCATTTGAGGCATTCTGCGTTGAGTCAAAAACATTAGCATTATGAAAACAAATTGGCAGAAGTTATGAATATAATTTAAGCTGAAATTGTTAAGTTTACATTTTGGAATTATTTAATTGATTGTACACATATAAACAGTTTGTTAATGTTATTATAACCCTTACCACCTTATTAGGGAGACATAGTTTGTTTTTCAATTACGCCGGAATGAATTCGTAAAATTATTAATTAGTATCACAATTTACTAAATATATTCAAAATGTGTAAAATGACTAGAAATATTTCGGAAAAACAAGCAATCTGCGAAATGTGAATAATACGTTCACGCCGAAATTCCTAACAATTGGTTCAATTGTTGTTTATAAAATCGTCGCAACATTTACTACCTAAATCATTGTTTAGCGAACAGTAAGCAGTTCAATGTTGTTGATCTTTATTGTTCCAGTTGCAATGTGGGTTTCCTGTTCACAGTTTGTCATTCATTTTACATTTGCGTTTTTCGCATGAGACAAGTTGATACTATACACATACACGTACATACCACACTTTGGCTAAATTCACCTTTGCTTGCATTTTGGTCCTTAACTGAATTCGAGGAATTTTCAATGTAGTCCCCAACACTGCCATTTGTTATTGTGGTATCACATTCAACCATTGTTGGGAAATTAGTAGCTGTTGCTGCTGTTTTGTTGAATTGTTGAAAAATTGTAGTATCTTCTATTCGCTTAAATTGATTTGCATTGTTGTAAATGAATTGAAAAGGATCAGCAAACACCTGCAAAGCGTCGATTTATTTGCACATATTTTTGTGACTTCCCTTTTCTCAGAAGCCTGAAATAATTCTTACCGTTTTCTTTTTCATGATCCTGCAACATAATACTTTGCCAAAGATGACTGCAATTTTTGGAAATCGTCTTCAAATTGCTGCTGTTTATGAAAACGAAGCGCACTCTACTCTGCATCGGCAGAAGTAACAGTAGCACCGCGTGTTCTTTTACTGTGATGCTCTGCTTCTTCTGAAGGTTGTGTGGCATTAATTTCTAACTGATTGTATACATAAATTCAGAAGTGTAGAATGTTTTATATTTACTTATTATGAAATTCAGTCTTACTTCTTGTCCAGAGGTTTTGATTTCAGGCCCAAAATCACCGTTAAGGAATCTCTTCAAAAATGCTATATGAATTACTTTTTGCAATTCGGGGTCTTCATAGTCTTTGAATTCGTCCAATAACAATCTAAAGTCTTCCTTAAAGTTTTTCAGAACTTCATCTCTCTCCTCTGGTGTGGTAATTGGATGAGTATGTTGTATATAACAATCCTTTTGCTTTTTCGATTCATAACTTTGTAAGAGATCAAAAAAATGCTCAACGGAAAAGTGAAGATGTTCTTCTGAACTGGTTTTGTGAATAAATCCCCAAAGAGTTCCGAAAACTCCACCCATATTTGTGCACAGTCGAAACCAAAAATTTTGCAAGTCTAAAAATGTCAACGAAAGTTTTACATTGATCTCATGGATTACTACACTAGAGTAGTTAGCGAATTATACGCAAATCTGTATACATTTTAATAAATTAAGAACGCTTTACTTACGTACATAATTTTATTAAATAAGAATAGAAAATTCTTCTTAGGATCTCGAAACTATATTTTCAAAAGATCCTTTCATGTAAGCAAGTCATGAGGATGCTTCTTGCATAATTGTCATCTGCCAACGAGTGAAGTTTCTGTGAAGAGGAAACTCCGTCATTTAATTCAATTTCCAAAGTCTTATTGTTGCTGAAAAGGAAAACTTCTCTAGGAGTCAAAATACGGAATTGTTAAGGATTTAATTAAGATGTTTTTGCCATCACGGATTCTTAACTTCTCACTACTTAATCCCATGCACAATATGTAACTGAGGCAACCTCGAATATAAACTTCTTAGAACGCAATCAAGAAGGACATGCCGATGACTTCTTCCGCACTAGACGTGATCCACATTTGAATTCTACACACACAAAGTTTCTATTTTGACACAACTTTTGCTTGTTTCCCGACATTCGGCAAGAGATTTTTTATTCCCTTGAAAAGTGCTGTCCAGACTCGAGATACGAGATGATATAGAGGAATTTTCGAATACATTCACAGCAAACACCTATTCCAAGGGAAGAGGGCACGTTTCCAGTAATAAAAATTATAAAGTTAAGATATGACATCCCATATTGGATTTGTGAAACACGTGATGGGAATGCCACGGGCGAAAATTTGTCAAGAATTCCTGAAAAGTATCAAAAGTTTCCTGATAAATCGCTCGGGAATTCTGAATACATGCGTCAACATTATGAGGGACGCATTACTTATAATTCATAGTATGCCTTCCTCATACGAATTTCCAGGTCCCCATGTTTATGCCCTGTGATTTCAGAGGTTTCCGTCGATTCAAAGAATACTCTTTAAAATTTTAAAGTGTATTTAAAGTTAAATTAAATATTTTGAAAGATTCAATTTCTAAATTCAAAATAAAACAACAAGAAAGAACCAAAGCACAAAAACTTGGTGGATTAAAAATTTAAAGTTTAAAGGTGATTTTCGGGTTGTCCGAAATTTTTAAATGGGACTACACACTTTTTTCTTCAATTTTTATCTGCAAAGGCAATAAATTTTAAACAACAAACATTTTAATGATGCGGAAAACTCAAACATTTTCTAAAGAAAGAAAGAAAAATAAAAACTTACACATATTTCAAACGGAACACAACAACAAAAGAGGAAAACATAAACCGTAAAAAAATCAAACGCTGGAAGGCATTTATGTCTCCTGAACAATGAGGTTCTACAGGAGTTCAACCAACCTTCTTTTGTTTCGTTTCACTACGAAACACAGACTCCATTTTGCCACCTATAGAGCAATAAATTCGTTCGTATCTTAAATTTATTTTTCTTTAATTATGCAACCTTACAAAGAGTACACAAATTTCTGTATCATTCCTTCTTGAACTCCGCGTCCTTTGAGGAAATCAAGATGTGTCACGGGATAACACAAAAGCAGCAGCAAGTGTTCCTTATCATTGCTCTTGGTGGTTGCTTTTTTTTCCAAACCATAGTGAATCGTAATAATGTAGGAGAGCTTAATGTCCTCTGAATTGTGCTTTACTCTGTGGTTCCCCATAAAGTCATTATCCAGCGCAGATAACATCGGCATTTTCCGGCATGTTCCAGAAGGACTGTTATCTGAAGGAAATATTTCTAGCCGTTGCAATTCGAACAATGTCCTGGAGACTAGTGATGTAGAACAATAAAAATCCATTCATTCTTTCAAGAATACAAAGGCGATAATTTCAGCTACTGAAGTACAGGATTGTACACTTGTACAGGTTGAGATAATTACAATTAATAATTTTAATATGTTATAGTATATTGTAAAATGTAAAATATGTATATTGTATATATTATATTATAAATACGAATTTGTAATTGTATCAAAATTTATGAAAATCAATGAACAAACTTTTGAATTATCCTATAGCTTTGTAAACTTAAAAAGACAACAACGTTGTGTATTAAAATTGGCGCTAATTTGGAGTCAATAGAATTCGCAGATGGGAGCATTTAAAAGTAATTATTTGATATGATTGCTAAACTTTGACCTCTCACGTCTAAAATTTTCCGGTCCATGATCCTCAGAGTCAGAGCGAATATCTGAATTTAGTCATATCTAATTTAGTCAAATAGGACGGTCCAAATAATTAAAATGCTCAACGAATTCAGGATTTCAGTTCAAATCAAGTACGTGCCGTGCTTCAATTAAAAATTACCTGTAATGGGATCAGCAAACGCTGGACGCAATCAAGGCCAGTCCTGAACCGAAATGGACATCGGTCATGCCAAAGGAATTCAATATTGTAGGATAACTTTGTTAAACAAATTGTAGGCCAACAGAATTATTTCATCTGTAAATTTCCGATGCAACGATTTGTGGATTTGTTTGTTTGCACATTTCCTGCACGTGCATGTAATTTGTTTATAGTGGAATCCATCCGAGTATTTTTAAGGTTGCTATATGTATTGGTTACTGCACATATGTACATTGTACATGTATCAGTAAAATATTTTCTCTTCACCTTTAATTTTTTCCTAATGTACAAAATGTTGAACGTATCAAGGACGTTCAGAAAAACTGAGAAGAATGCAATAATAATATTGCTAATTTCCATAGAACTAATTTTATCGTTGTCAACGAGAGTCTATTACAGCAAAAATCTATGAAATTTTAAATTTTTCGCGTCGTAAATCGAGCAAATAACGGTGCATATAATAAATGGCAAAATGCATAAAACTCGTAGTGTGACTAGAGATGATAACGAATTCCGCGGTGCTCCGAAGATAGCCCAACATTAAGCACCATAAACCTTAAGTAGTTCCCTTATCGACCCTCTTTGTCCAAAAATTTAACGTTATGGAAACTTTTTGTGCTCCGTCAGGACGAGAGTTTTATTACACAAACCCTGTGGCCGAATTGTCATCAACCTGACTTCTAAATGTATGCAAATCAGGAGCAGAATGTCTATCATTGGCTACAAGTAATTTTTGTTCTTTTTAGCAATCATAAAATTCGCATTAGAGCCATTTCTGAAGTGGTCCTGGAAGAGCAGCTCATTTTCACAAGATGATACTAACTTTTATGGGTTTCAATGTTCAGGAAGATGTATATCCAGGACATTGTTTCGCACTTTAGGACGTGGGAGGGATTTCGGAATAAAAAAAATTAGTCACATTTTGGAGCATAGGTATCTGGCCAGACACAAAAAACATCCTAAACTGTAAGTTGTTGTGGCAACTCCATCAACTTGAGTCAGCTTCGTGCAGCAAATTAGAGTGTACTCCGTAAATCACTTTAAGAGGCTACTTTTATAGTGATTCCGCCCGCCATTTCAATTATGTTTATACCGATCGCCCTGCTGAGCTTAATGATGACAGCGTTGTCGGGCAGACTTCTCAGTAATCCTTGAGAAGATCTCTCAATCTCATAACAGATTCCGCGGAAAACCACTTGTCAGTTGCTGTCCACAAAGCTCACAGGCGAATGTACATAGATGTACCATTCCCAACTACCCTCGCTTGCACATCATCTCCAGAGGGTACCATTGATTTTTTCGACATTATCTGAAAAAATCTCACCCGAACGATGTTATAGTTCCCAATATCCACTTGGTGCGGTCTAAACACTTCCATCTGTTACTTTCATAAATTCCGGGATACACAAAAACGGAAGCAGCATTTCTCGTTCGGTTGCCATTCCTTCTGGATAGCATGCAGAACGGGTGAAAATATCCTGGCGAATGGCCAGATATTGGCATAATATATCTCCAGCTAATCTCTGTGGTTGTGAATACAAATTTCGATAATTGGGGCGGTGTGGGGTGAAAGGATGCAGTTTTTCCATAAAATTCCGATAAGAGGATTATAGCAAAATTTCAGAGAAATTATCCAGCCATAAATATACTTATAAATTTGTCTGTTCTAATGAGTTTTCCAGTCAATTTTTGAGGTTAAACAGCAAAATTCCATAATCTCATCATTGGAAAATATGTTTCACTTCTGACTATAATTAATTAAGCATTTTCGAAAAATTACTTCTCACTCCGGTTCGGAAAAATACTTAATGTTCTCGTTTTCCACTTCAACTCCTTCGAATGAGAGTTTTCATTTTTTTTTACTTTGCACTGCAGATTTTTGTATTTGATTTTCCAATTTTCTTTCCCATTTGCTGTTGCAAGGATGTATTAAGTTTGAGTATCTCTAAATTATTGCAGTTATCGTTGACGTTTTGAATATTTTCTTCGGCTTATTCTGTTTTGTAGCTTACATTTAAAATATTATACATTTTCTTTATTATATATTCTTTATTTTATTTTTATTATATATTTGCTTTATTATATAATATTTACTTTAATAACTTACTTATCTGTCAGGGAATTAAAATATAACGGTACTATTGCATATAAATGAGCGAAATCCATACGTACAGAGATAATTTGGTAGAAAAAACGCAAATTATTTGATAGAGTATTGAAGGTTAAACAAATCATGGTGCAAGAAAAAAGTCTATCTTTAAGAGGAGGGTCTACTCACAATCACAAAAAAGAAATTTTTAAGTGACAAACGTTCTCTTCCCAATATCTATTTCGATGAGTTCAAATAACTTATATCGAAGTACTTTTATTCAAAAATTGAAACAACATCGCTTGAAAAATAAGCTTATAAGAAGGTATAGCAATTTGTACTAACACTTTACTCACTGAAAATAATATTGTTCATAAATATCAATGAATGAGGTTCATTAAATTTTTTTTCATTGATTCAATGAACTATTCATTAAAACAATGTAAAAATCATTGAATTTTTTTTGTAGTTCAAGAGCTAAAAAATAAAATAATATTAAAATTGAAAAGCATTGATATTTACCTATTTATATATTTTGAATATACGTCATTGTAAATAAAAAAATATAAATAAAATAAAATAATATGTATTATTGTACATAATGACTAACTGTTTGCATTAATTGACAATTTAAAAAAGAAGTTGAAAATTATGGTATTCAATGGATGAATTTATTTATTATATGAAAAAAATTCATTAATTTTATGAAACATTTATGAATTACTTTCATTAACTTTAAGAAAATAGTTCATAAATTCAGTAAACTAATGCATTAATTTAATGAACTTTATTCATTGACTGTATAATTTTTATAAAATTTTCATTAAGCTGAAATTTTATGAATTAAAATTCATTAAAACAATGAACAAATTCTTTGGTTGAAAAATAATGAAAAGTTCATTGTCACAATGTACTTTTTCATTGAAATTATGTACTTTTTTCGTTCAGTGTAAAGTGCAAAATGGTGAAAGTTCGGAATGAAAAATTTGTGATAGGTGCAATGAAAATACTGAATATGGAATAATTTTATTGAGACACCGACTTGAAAGAATGATATCACACAGGAACAATCCTTTAAAAAGGCACTTTTCTAAGAATACAATTTCGATAAAGTGCAGCGTTTTTGAAAATTACTTAAATATAATTAAATACTCACACTTCTTTCCACAGTGTTGTTCCACAATGATGATCCTAATGTTCCGAAATTTTAGTTGAGGTATGTAAATAAAAAGCAACAAATTCTTATTCCCCATTTTATTGTATCAGATCTTGTAAGCATAAGGTACATTACATATTCAGTATTTTATAGTATATTTGATAAATGTGGACAAACACCCTGTAAAAATGTTTCAATAATAGTTCTACCCGCTCGCCATTGAATCAACCTCCTCATCCCTATGTACTTATGACTTATAGTAGATAAAATTTATTTAGTTATAAATTCAATACGAAATTCTTTTTTTTTGCTCATGTAAATTTGGACTATTATAAATATTACATTTCTACAGTCAAAATTATGGTATTATGACATTTCAGAAATCATCTTTCGACAATGAACACCATTTTTGGTATTCAGATTTAATAATAATTTTTGATCGAATAACTAAAGATACATTTTTCTAATTTCTGTAAAGTTATTTGGTTTTTTTTTAAAGTTATTTAGTGATATTTCTATAGATTAACACCTAATAATAATGCGCAAAAAGGAAACGACTCTGTTCTGTATCCTTGATGATGCACAACTTGATAACATTGACAATATAAAAACTGCAATTTTTTTTATCATAATAAATAATTTATACACTTGAATAGCAAACTTATGTATTTTCACATATTACAACAATTAGTCCATTTCGCAAGTATATAATAAGCATATCGTGAGAAAAAAATATTATTTTATGTATGTATTGTATATATAGTTATATACTATATTATATTGTATATTATATAGAACACTTTGATCTAATTAATCCGTTGATTTAATGTTAAATTACAATGTCGTGCATGACTACGTCACATTGTCATTTCGAAGGTCGTTCGTATATGTTTATTATTATTATATTACGTTTCTTTGTTTATAAATTATGACTATTAATAGCGCATTTCCATCAATTTCGATAAATGCCAAATTCGAATGTGTTTTAATTTGTGTTTAACTATTTCGATATAAATATTTTAGTTTGAAATATTCGCTTAAGTTAATCATTACATTTCATATCCTAATCATTAAAGACCGCTACAACAAAAGACTTATTTTAGATTTATCGTACATTTTGGTAAATTTGGCCAACGAAAGCATATTATTAATAATAATAAATACACAAATTTTATATAAACAGATTTAACCAACATTGTTCTGATCATTAGATTTTCATTTTAATATAGATTTATATAATATAATATAGGTATCTTTTTAAGAATTAGCTCTTTTTGAAATAAAAAAAATCATAACAAAATTTTTGAAGAATTTCAGGATGAAAATTAGTAAGAGAGCATTAAAAAAATACATAAATATTTATAGAGTCACTGTGTTCGTATTGTTGTTCAGGTCATCAAAATTACCAATGGAGATCGTGTTTTAGAAAATTGACATTTATGAGGAACATAAGCAAAGCTATAAGAAGGACGGAATCAAAATAATGTAGTATCGTCAAACCGAAGAAGGATTACGCAGGAAGCAACGATGAAATGGGAACGAGAATCAACAACTGACAATAAACAATTTTAATAGAATGAGACACAAATCAAATCAAAGTTATACAATAGAATTAATTAATGTAAAAGTACGTCATGGATTTCGATAATTTTATATGGAAAATAATACTTACTAAATAACTTTGAGAGAGCAAATGTAACAAAAAAAATTGTATATAAATGTTTTTTAAAGTTATTTGTAAAAGTAAGACAAAAGCAAAAATATTGTTACATTAATGCCAGCGTTACATTTGTTTATATACCTCTAGAGTACTTTCAAAAACAAAAACTTGAATGTGTTATGTAAGATATTGGATTTCTTGTTTGGCCTTTTATCTTAGTTGCCATAAGTCATGTGGGTGCAACTATAAGGGATCATGTTGTATAATATGCAATATGCATATGTTTCATATGTCACGATACGAATCATGTGGCAGGTCTGGTTATGCTAGTCTATTATACTATATGGCATATGATTCGAATTAAGGAATTTAGAAGAGTCGGGACTTTAAGGACTGAAATAATTTGTAGCTCGGAAGATACGACACAATTTTTTCACCTCATCTTATATTTTGTTTTTGGCAAAACAATTTCTTTCATGCGATAAATTCGTAACTTGAAGTGTTTTCCGCTCTCTCTTATATCACCTCATTTTCCTGTTCCCCTGCCTTTACCGTTCCTTCTTATGCAACCTCTTCCCCTGGGCAACGCAAGGTGGTGGAGTCACTCTTTCCACTGGATCTCCGACAGAATTAAAAACTCAGATTTATAATATACTTAAGATATACGTTTGCTCACTGCACTATCCGCATTCCCTTTCACATACAAATCGGTCCAAAGCTACCTACGTAAATTTTAAGTTTTCTAATAATAGGTATAACATTTCTATCATTCTCTTTTTGCCAACAATAGTTTTTTTCGAAAGGATGTATTAATTTCCTATCATGAGAACAGGAATATATGTGCAAAATCTGCCTTTCTACTATCTTCTTATTAATATTATCCGATACTAACATTTATGTTTATATAAATTTACTGCGTATGTACTTACACACATAAAACAGAACCTCATGTTGAGTTATTCTATATTGTATTGACATACAACGGATGTGTTAAACATTTTCACACTTGTTCAGTATTATTCCCGTCCCAATAAAATTAATTAATAATTTCAAAAATTATACAAAATACATTTCGAATACACCTATTATTTACGATTTACGTGAAAGAGAAACATCTATATATTATAATAAGTATTCAAAAAGAGCTCGATTTACTATAAAAATGCGATCGTGATCGAAATATTTCATCTTTACTAAACATAATAACACATTATTCATTTTCGGAAGATAGACAACAATACTTTAATCAATCTTGCATACTTACATACATCTTTCGTAACAAATTAGGTAAGACGAGTGTACAAAGGCGAATAAAAGCACTAAAATTATACCGTCTTTTTTAGACCACAACGAAAACTACTGGCGGATGCTATAATTTCACAAAACCCTTTGAAACAACCTAGAAACATTCTCAGTCACGTTAATTACGTGATTTCTAAAAATGTTGTTAAAAATCATCAACAAAAGGATTTGCAGACAGAGTGCCGGTTGTAAAGTGGCGATAGCTGCGGAGGTCATCATCGGCTCCTTTGGGTAAGTCGTAAATCTTTTCGTTTCCGTCCAATCGCTCAGTCCTGCCAAGTTTTTTGATGCAACTCTCACCAAATAAGTCGTGTTCGGTGCCAAATTATTTATTAAAAAAGTTACACCTGTAAAACAAATATTAAGGTGTTTTGTTAATGAACATTCTTAGTAGAAATGCTCTGATAATGTGGAAGTATCAACAGAAAACTATTTAGAAAATATGCAAATAAGTTGAAATAAATACTTTCGAGATGACTTCGGTGATTAAGGACTAAGGAGTAATACAAAAAGTTGCTTACCGTCTTCGAATCCAAATTTGAATTCCCTGGCTTTCTCCCAGTTTCCACCCGCGGACCGGTAATCGTACTCCGAGATCACCTGGAACGTGTATCCGTTGATGTCCATCTCGTGACGCACACTCGACGTTCTTACAGCGCCCACGTCTATGTCAAAGGTGTCCGAGTTCACGCCTCGCAAATTGAATTGTGTGGGCGGATCGGGTTTGCTACCCTCCTGAAGTTTTATTGTTTTCTCAATTTTGCCCAAAGCGTTTTTTGCTTCGCATTTGTAATCACCAAATGAGGTTCCGTCCTGGATAAATATCTGCAGCATTGAGGAATGATTGCCAACAAATATCGGATGGTTTTTCGGATTGATTTTCTTGTTGTGCCTGAACCAGGAAAAGTTCGCCTGTGGCTCTGCCAGAGCCGCGCAAGTCAGATTCACTACTCCATTGATGTATCCGTACTGAATATCTGCACTTTTCTCCACCAGTGGCTTATCTGCGGATGAACAGCAACAAATGTAATTAAATGATACTTTATTGATTAATACAAGCCATTAATTATAGTTGTATTGCTGAGCTAATAGCAAAGTTGCAATTTTTTAAAAGTACGGAATGTAAATGTGAAAATTTCAGTTCTGCTTCTAGCAGAATATAAAAAGAAATTTACGTAAGTATCATATTAAGGTGTACTAAAAATGTTTCTATCCCTGACGGAACTATTAATTCATTTTTAATGGTTTTAATTTTAACCGGATAAACCAAGAATTTTTTTGTTGAAGCTTGAGCTTAAATAAATCTAAAATCCAATTACAGTTCAAAAAAGTTGTTATGCTAAGGTTTATATAAAAACAGGGAATTTTCTGAGAATTTAAGTCAAAAATAAATTACTAAATATAAAAATCCAGAAATCTCATGAGAAAACTACAGTTTTAGTCAGTTACAATACTCTTTTGATATATAAAATTCAAAGTAAATTGAATAAAATTCAAATAAATTGTTACTATCTAATTACAATACATATACACTTTGTTTAAATTCGCCATTATGCCTGCTTGACTCTTAAGTGGACTAAGTCAAGTTCTGTGCCTGTTCTACATGAAAACTTCCACCTGAATTAAGTCATCTACGTAATTGAGACGAAGAGGATCTGCAACTTGGAAACTTGGAAACTCGAGTACGATGACCTCAAGACATTGTTAAAACTTAAAGTCTTATAATTCAGGACTTTATCAAACTAGCCGCAAACGCAAACCCAACGGAATATAGAGAAATGTATCTAGATGTTTCACTTGTCTTTAAAATCCGGAACATTTTAAATTAAACAGTAAATATATAAAAAAAAAATAAGGGATTAACATTTTAACTGCGGCATTTTTCTCCCCGGGAAAAAATAAAAACAACAAAAAACTATGAAGTTTCTGTAAAATGGTATTTGGCACACTAAAGCAGTTGGAAAGGACGATGTGTAATTGTGCGGTATTAATTTTAAAGTGACAAGGACTTAAACAGTTTCAAATTGTTGTAATTACAAATTCTCAACTTAATGAACCGTAACAAGGGTCGTGACCTATTTCACATGTCCTCAAAACTAAAAGATTTTAGAGAGGTTCCGGATGCGAAGTCCGGATGGCAAAAAGGGACCTCCACCAAGAAATTGTGTACTCACGTTCAACCTTGACAAGAATGACGCGCTCATCCACCTCGCTGATGATGTCGGACACTTGGAATGCTTTGCACGTGTACTCCCCGCTGTCGTTCCTCGATACTTTTTTGATTAATAATCCATCGGCAAGTTTCTTGAACTTCGCATGAGGGACTGCAAGAACCACAAGGAGAGCGAAATTACAAAGTTTCTGAGGAAAATAGACAATCGGGGCGGAATATGATATTGCACTCACAACTAATAGGATTTCCATTGAATGACCAGGAAACTTTTGGTTCGGGGTCTGCTTTAACCTCACAACGGATGTTCGCTTCGTTCCCCTCCCTCGCTGTCTGGACGATTGCAGTGTCCATAAACGAAATTGGTCCTATAAAAAATATGTTACAACATTATGGCCGCAAACGTATTTGACCGAAATTTTAATTAAAACTTACGATTAATCACCATCTTGAATGACTTCCTGGCGCCGCCATCTTCTGTCACACAAGTCCAGTTTCCCTTGTCGGTTAGCGCAATTTGTTCAAACACCAAAACCAATTGTCCTAAGGAGAAAAACCGATTAACGGGTTGATCTTTTGATTGGACGTGAAAATTTAATTAAGACTTGTATACCTTCGCCCTTATCTTCGACGTGGACTCGTCCCTTCTTGTCGGTGATGACCGCACCCTTGGGCGTCATCCATTGTGCCTTAACCTTCTCTGGGAATTCACAGGACACAATGTTCGAGTCGTTAACGTAGCGAATTATCTCCGGTGTGGATGGACGTATGGAGACTGTGTCGTGGTGATTTGATACCGTCAGTACTGAAATTAAAGCGAAATGATATTTTATTTAACTGCGGTGAACTGAGCTTCATTGCATGACAATATATTTATTACACAATGGGTATACGGAAATAGAATAATTTTCCCTTTGTTTTACTAAAGTCCCTTAGGTACATAGAAGTGAAAGCAAGGTTTTCATTATTAAATATTCATAACGTACAAGAATCACTCTACACCAGCATTGCTTAATCTTTCTGATGTAAATTTTAATTCACCCATGAATTAATTTAACTGGCGTTCAACTGATTCGTCTCTTGTTCTGTCTATGATAGCTGATTATTTTAAAGGTGGGTCTCAGTAGCAATTTAACGCAGGACAATGGAGCCTGTAGTGAGCTAAAATTAAAAACATGAGGTGAATTCAACAAAAGAGAGTGAAAAC
The DNA here is from genome assembly GCA_963082835.1 of Leptogaster cylindrica. NCBI lineage: Eukaryota > Metazoa > Arthropoda > Insecta > Diptera > Asilidae > Leptogaster > Leptogaster cylindrica. The sequence goes on along the minus strand of OY720105.1, from coordinate 2,398,752 downwards.
TAAAAATATCTGTCAAAAATATATGTAAGAATTAAGAATTTCAAATGAAAATACACAAGAATATTTTTGTATTCTTGGTTTTATCTATGAAAAAATGAATTTAAAATTAATACTGAAAGGAATGTTTTTAACTCTAACTATATACAATTTTATTGCAATGTACAAATAAACATGACACCAAATCTGTGTTAAAAATATTTATATTTTCTTCAATGAAAATATTGATTTATTCTGGAGAATTTTCCACAGATTTCAAAAGCATTGTTATTAAATATCTATAAAATATCGTTGTTATTATTATAAATTCCTTCAAATGCTACGCAACATTATATTAAAGAATAACTGCGCTTTGGTCCTTGTGAGAAAACAATACCTTTGTGCAATTATCCCCATTTGCAACTGCATCCCCAAAAACCGCATCAGTTACACTTGCCCTCCTCATATTATACAGACAACAATACTCTCCTTGACATACCAGAGCCGAGGCCAAGCTAACAACATGGTTATTTATTGTTATTCCAAAGTGCATTTCTGCATATACCATGACCACTACACTAACCTTTTGAAACTAAGCCAAGGAAAAGTACGCAGGACGAGCAATTCGCTTTTAAAAGATTTATATTTGAGATCAGTCAGTTGTGATGCCTGTTTACAGCATAAATCCAATTAAATGGAGTTTGTGTATTCGCTATCAACCCTAGTTTTAGCAGTTATGAAAAATGTTAAGCAATTTTGCATTTGCTTATAGAACTTAAAGCAACCCTATCACTGAATCCTTGCTGCAGCTGCGAAGGAGCTGAGGAAAATCGAGTTGCATTTTGTGGGACTAATCCCCAGTCCGGGTCACCTCGTTGCCCCTGATACATTTCATAACTTGGGTATAGTGCCCAGATTCCTTGCAAGCCAGTTTATTTCCCTAGATAATTTCGACCTACATGTTCAACCGCACAGAGACTGCAATGAAGGTCCTTGCTACCACAACTATGAAAAGGATTTTGAGCCTGACTGACACTAGTTCATTCAATATTTTGGTCATGGCTTATGCCATTTTTCAGGATTTACTCTGTGAACCCTTCCTTCTGTTCATCAATTTTTCAAGACCTTATTTTCTGCAGAATTTCCAGACTTTCAGGTATTTTTTTTTTCTTCATTGTACTTAGTGGAATTTACTTTTGTTCTGTCTTCCCTTGTGCCGTGTTTTTCGCAGGACGACGCTTGTGGCATCGACCAAAATAGCCACAAAGGACAAATTACCAGATACAAGGGTCCACTTTGGGCATTTTGTTGCCTACTTGTATCTCGTCTTAACGACATTTCTTTTGATGGTTTGCAACTGTTAAAACTTTTTTACATAACTCTTCAGGAACAACGAACAACTAACTCCTTCAGTTTATTTCCTTACTGGAGTTCTGCTCCGGGGTCTGTCTTCCTTTTATGTATTATGGGGGTTCAGAAAAGTCGATGGAAACAAAGTTTTGTGATTGTGAAATTGCAGAAAAAGTTTTTGTTTTTAAATTTTTACGTCATGCAGTCAGTGATTTTTCCTTTGGTCTTTTCTATGGTCTGTGTATGGTAACCGTTGTTATTTACGTTTGCGCTCAGTTCCAAGTGGAAAAAAGAAACCCTTGAACGAATTGCATTCACATTTAATCGCCAATAAACTTCTGAACTTTCAATTACAAAAGATCCTTCGAAAAGCAAGGAATTGGGTCAGAACTTTGAACTACTGCGTTTCGTGAAGGAATTTGCTTTCGGTTTGATTTGAAAAATGTAATTATATGTTCAATGTATTTGCACTCTTGCATAATAAAAGAAAAAAAAATGCTGTTTTATACTAAGTATAAAAAATATACTTAGACACATTTGTCGATGTTCCTGTCCAGAAAATTGATTTAATACTAGGTACTATAATTTTGGATTCCTTTATCATACTAATATTAAATTATATTGTTGTTACTTAATCATGGTTCGACATTTTCATTTTTCTACCAAAAGTAATACAATACTCCAACTAAAGACAATATATTGGCACCTTTTTTTGGTTTTAAAATGGTTGATCTAAAATGGCGGTCGAAAGTTTTTAAAAATTTAATGAATTACCATTAAAATGACAAACTTTTAGGTTTCGTTAGGAATTTGTGAAAAAAACGAGATCTTTCGTAAATTGCCCCCAATTGGAAGAAAGTGACAACAAAGTGTTTTTTTAAGTGATACTTGATTGAAAATACCAATTTATTGAAAACGAGCTGGCTCACTTTACGGATTTAGTTGCTTTTGTTCTTTTGACGGACTTCGATTTGCTTTCGGATTTTATTGTTTGATTTGTGATTAGGTATTGTTGATACTCGTATTAGTATGATATGGCTTTTCGTAAAGATCACATGCAGCTGAACGCAACGAAAATGAAAATTGAAATTCCTTTAAAATAGCTGTACAAAATTAAAACAAAAAAAGATAAGAAAAAGTAGCGTCATTGTCAGCATCATAACTACTTGAAATATTGATGAATTTAAAAGCTCGTGTTGGTCGATCCAAAAATTTGAGAAAGTAAACACAAAGCGAATATGATTATTATCAGGCGATAAAATTTTTATTCGCACATTTATGCTTCTGAAGGAAAAATGATGAAAAGGAAAGTATCATTGTGATAAAAACAATATCCTGCTAACAATTTCTTCAAACAATACAAACAAACTATTAAAAATTTTGACTTTGTCATTCAGAGATCATAAAATCATGTTCATTTGAAAAATACTACTCCAAATAATAAAGAAAACAACTTCTAATCTGAGACAATTGCATTCATGTAATTTTTTGAATCTGCAGTTTCTTATATTCTTTTATTACACAATAAGTATTATAGCTTGGCAGGGCACGACACCAGGAGACTTCATGGATATGTCAATTAAAGCAAGCCCCACATAAGTATTGCGACATCACATCACTCTCGAATAATTCCTAATCGAAGTAAATTGCTGACTAATTGGAGCCCCTGAGTGCGGATTACTTTCTCGTCCCTTTCTCCTGGCACTTGTTGGTGCTTCCCGGAACGAACACACCCTAGAGTGCTACAACAGTACTGTATCGAGTTTCTAAGTAGCACAGTCGCCGGTAAAGATCTTCGGAGGAAGGCGCACAGCGTTAATGAAATTGGGAATCTTCGGGGATAGTTTCATCCAACAAGGACGATTGCAGCACACGGACTAATCATCGCCATTAAAATTTGTTGGTTTATGTGCTCCAGGAAAGGTACTAACTTTTGGCAATTTGGGACGGAAGCGCCGTTAATTAGAAATCGGCATGAATCAGTGATGAGAAGCGAATTGCTGGACGAGCGTATAATTGTTGAGGATTTTACACTCCTTGCGGGGAACATCCTGATTAATCTCATGAGGATTTTGCCGAGATTTCAATTGAAAACATAAAACTCGACTCAAAAAGACTTAACCCAATTAACTTGACCTACACCACGTACATTATGTCGTTGAATTTAAACAGAATTATTTCAATAGATTTATTTTGATTTAGTTTTAATCTTAGTTTTAGTTTTATAAGGTAAAAAAATTGTGTACTTTATAACTTTTTTCTTCTTTTTTCTTCTGCATTTTTTTTGCAAATAAAATTGAAATACATAATATTTGCATCCCTTTTTCTAAAATACTTTTTCAAATACGATTTTGGTTTAATTGAACTTATATTTAAGTGCACGTAGGACCCAAGAACAATTTTGTGAAATATTTAGACCGGGAGAACACAATAAAATAGCAACTATAAAGTATGAACAAATTCACAATAATGTTCATTATTTATTCAATACAGTATTCATTTGTAATCCCTTTGCATTGCATTTCCACAACTTAACGAAGGAATAACAATTTTCTTCTAGAAGCTACTTCTTCTCCATCTTATCCTTTTGAAGAAATTTCCGCTAAAATAGGAACTTCAATAATGAGATCGAACACTAATTAACAAAATATGAATATCCAACTTACAAATTGTCTGTACGACGTGAATGAATTCAGAACAAACAAGGACATGTAATTATCAAAGATTCCTTGAACTCTTGCTTCATTGAGCGTTCTCTCGGTGATGAATAGACATCCAGCAAGAAATCCTGTTTTCCGTTGTAAAATGTTCACACAGTATATAGTTTTGTTTAAATATTTTTCTGGACAAATAGACAGCATAAATTTATGATGCGGTTCTTGGTTGACGCAATTCTCAATGGCTTCAGTAAGATTTTCTGTAAAGGTAAATCTGGAACTGTTGACGGCATTTTGCGATTCATGATTTGCAGATTTTGGAGTTTCGTTTCTTAAATCATTTTTTGATCCTTCAAATTTTGAACTGGACTTTTTGAAAGCATCCTCTTCGCCGCCACTTTCCTCCTCATTCCATGACGAATTTTGTCTAACCGCTGAGGATTTGGGTTGCATTTTATCTGACGAATCTTCGACAATTTCTTTCGAAGATCCGTTATGCGACAAATTTTCAACTTTTAAGATGCTTTCACTGGCCTGCACATCTTTCGTGGTCATCCCTTTCTTTCCAGCCCGATGACGATACTCAGCATTCTTTTGTGGGCACGAATTTATTTCTGAAGATGTATATTCAAAATTATTTTCAGAAGAAGTCGTCCTTTTTGATTGGATTGTCTCATCTGAGTTCGCTTGCCACTCATTTGCATTACAAGTGATGAACCTTCTCAAAAACTCAATGTCTTTTTCTAGTTCCTGGATTTTGCCAACTAAATGTGCGTATTTGACAAACTCCTGATTGCTGTCAGCAGTTCTGATTGAAGAACACCTGCATACCGGCACCGCAATAGGATCAACTGTAAAGTGCTTATCTGCGCCAGCTTCTATTCTTTCATTTGAAGAAAACTTTGATCTAAAATCCGATTGTGTTGAATGTATGCGTGTGCCTTTTCCACTTCGCCAACTGCTATGAGAGTAGGGATCTCCGCCTTCTTGAAGTGGCGGAGAAGATTTTATAATATTTTGTTTTAACATACAGGTCCTTTCCATCAACTTTGCAAGGAATATAGCAGCAATACGCTTCTGTTCTCCAATTGCATCTACTTTTAACTTTCTTTCACATTCACCTAAAACATTTTTTAAATAAATAAATAAATATTAAATTTTGTATAATTAAATTTATCACCTTGGGTTTTTCTAAAGTGCTTTACTTTTAATGACTTTGATCCGAAAAGTGTACTGTAAAAATGTTTTTTCAGTTTTTTTTTTCATTTTTTATAATAATTTGGTAGGCAAGTAATAGAAAATTAATCAAGCATCAAGAATTAATAGAATAACCGAATCCTGAGCAGAAAACAATGAACAAAAATTGAAAGATGACTTCGATTGCAGACAGAAGTTTTTACAAATAATTTTAACAACAATAAGCTTTTTCCAAAATATACTAGCAGACGCCAATTATTAAAAGTGGGGCTTTGATGCTCAATCGTTAAAAAAACGTTCCACAAAGGAAAACTCCATATTCAAATTGTAAAGAATTAAAAATTTAAAAAATGCTGGGTTATGGGTATTAAGTTTTCTAAAGGGATAGGAATGATACGTAATGGCACAATGTATATTAAATATGCATTTTATCTATTTCACCATTGTTATTTTTATATCCCTTATAATTTATAAATGCCTTCATTAAAAGTCAGAAAGCTTGCTTTAAATTAGTAATTTCAAAAAATACCTTTTTTCACGCATCTCACCACAATTTCACCACAATTTTAAATTTTTTGATAGATGATTGTTTATAAAATTGATATAACATAAAATTTATGTATATATCTGATTTTCAAAATTGGGACAATAATTTAAGTGGATTGAATTCCTTCAATCTATGGACACCAATTTATTTATTTTTATATTTTAATTAATTTCTTGATGTTTTTGAATAAAGATTTTATATTCACCAGTAAATTTGCAAGTACTTCTGATAAATTTAGTAATAATTATATTACATTTCAGTTTATTGTTAGACAAACAAATTTTTCCGTTTCACTGTCACCGGAATGTCATTTTTAAGGTCACTGCGTTCTTCACATTTTATTATTTATAATATATATGTATTCCAAACACAAATCCTCACTGAAGTCGACTACTTAATAATTTTTAATTGAAAAAAATCAAAAATGTTTTTTTATTCTATTTCAAATGTTTCTTTGAGAAAAATTAGCAACAAATTATCATGTTTACAATATATGTAAACAAGTAATTTTTATTTGAATTCGTTGTTGAATTTTATGGTATTAATTCCTTGCGGCTGCAAAATACATAGCTACATACATATTATAAAAGTTTTACATTGTTTATTCACTCACACGTCCTTATAAAACGTGAGGTCGGGAAACCTTCCCCTGTTGTCTTCCTTTCTGACTGACGTGTGGTAACAGGAAGCATTTAATAAAAATTAATTAGTTTCTGCCTGTGCTTTTGCAAATGAAAATTGTTAGGAAGGAATTCAGAAATTTTGCTCCTTCATAATGTTCATTACATTTCATCGCACTGTACATAAATTCAATCAGAAATTTTAATTTGAACTAAATTATTCTTGTTTACCTGAATAAACTTGAGATAAACATATTGAAATCCAGTAAAAGTACCTAATATAAAAAAGATATTGAAGTCCGAGTTTGAGTATATCTTCGAGAACTTTGTTAATTATTTCAGAACCTTCCTAATATCCTAGAGCACTCTTTCACCGTGAAGTTGATCCATTGCTGGAAGTGCCCAGACTAAAAACATCAGGAGAGTTTTAATTAAATTCCACGGCCTTAAACGTAGGCCTCGTTAAATATTGAAATTCCCCGTTTAGTAACCCGCCGCACCGACCAAATCACAACTTTTTTCTGCACTTAGGAGGATTCATTCTTTGTTTAAAAATCGGCAAACTCCCGAAATCTGAGGCCACTTGAGATGGACGTCCATTTTGCGACAAATCATTTGATGTTCATATTATTCATTTTTAAATTGATTTGAATTTCAATTCAAATAATAGAAGCGAAAGTTGCTGATTTTAAGAGGTTTACTGTTTTATGTTTAATCGGATTCCTTTTTTAATTAATGCAGCAGCCGAAATACTTATCAATTTTCTTTGTTCAGGAACTAGAGACAGCACCCAAAAGAATACTTTTATTATAAAAATCATGAGAAATACATATAACAAAAGTTTGAACGATTTCAATAATTCGGAATACGATAAAAATTCTTTTAAAGCTTCTATATTTAATTTAAAAAGAACATTGTTAGCTTATCGTTTTATGAAAAAAAAAACAAATACTTTTCATGAAAGTATTGGTTCATGTTGAAAAATGTTTTCCATTGAGATTCCAAATGATATTCAACGAACTCATTTGATATCAACTGTTAGTGTTCTTTGTAAAGCAGTGACATATGCAAGTAGGTCAGAGCACCTGTGCTGATATTTTTAATAAAGAGAAATCAGATACACCCACACACACTTGTGCACATTCTCCCGTACTTGTTTCTTGTTCCCACTGATGCATAAGGCAGCTCAAACATTGCATCAAACGTTAAAGCAAAACTTTTTGTCTGAGTGCGCCATTTAATGTTTGCAATTAGTTGCTTTCTTTGTTTATAGGCTTCGATAAATTATTATATCATGCTTTTTCATTCCTACAAAACATATGATACATTTCAAAAAGCTGTTGTTCTACTATCTCTTTCCACTGCCAAATGTGTTTTCAAAAGTAAGTTTTTACTACATTGATTGATATAATATATTCAGCATTTCAATTAAACAACGATAATAATTGATTTTCTATTTTCACATCTCCCAATATTGATTTAAGAAAATAGCACAAAATAATGTTGAACTCTGTTGTTATTATTCAGTTTCCTCCAGCAATTTTGAATTAATTAATCTTGTTTAAAAAACCAGGCTTCATCAAATAACATCTATAAATAAGTGAGATCATGAAATATGAGTGTTCGAGATTTCATAAATATAATTGAATTATATTTGAATTTAGTTTCTTCATGTAGGATTCATGTAAGATTTTTTTTAATATAAGTTATTCCAGAAAATGTGCCATATAAAAATGTTAAACAATGCCCAAATGGTAGCCATTGCTGCAAGCTGTAAATTTTGTTCCATATTTTTCCAGCAAATTGTCGAATTCATGCATTTGCTGGAAGACAAAACAAGAAAAATGTGCAGCCAAGTGTTGAAGGCGTTTGGCACGATTTGTCGTCCACGTTGAAATAAGGCAACAATAATATTTTGAAATATATGACGACAAGTGGCTGACTGTGAAAACAGTAATGATAATTAAACTAAAATGAGTAAATAAAATACTCCCCCGACATGTACAGTTTTATGTGAGTCATTAAAATGTAAGATTTATTTTAATAGAATATTGGTCCAGAAAATAGGAAAATGCATTCAGGTTGTTCCAGTTAATAGTTTCATGAAACTTTCATGTGTTAACTATAATAAAGGAATTTGCATAATATGAGGCGGAAAATCCCCGTAAGTATACGCATAAAAGGGAAATATCTCGTAATAATAATCAACTTAAAGTACTTCCTAAAATAGTTCATTGTTTGCAGGAAACGCAAATAGAAAGGAGCTTAGCGAAGTAATTGATGTGCTTGGATCTTGGATCCTATGCCTTCATCCTTCACAAACGCAAAGTTATATTATTCGCTGAATAATAAAAAAAAAACAACAACTTAATCCGCAATCTCTCTCGTGGATTGCCAAAAGGCTTTACGCAAAGAAACGATAAAACAGTAGATTGTTCAATCCAACTGCGGTTTCCCAGTTTTCTTTGCTAGATGCTAAATGAAAATATCCCCGGAGCCTAGAGATCCTATGAGTCCTCAAACCTGGATTTATAGCCAACATAACCACTAATCGCTTTTGCTTAACACGTTTTTATAATGTTTACCAGTTCCATTCTCGATCCTTTCGGGTGCATGTCCGTGGGCTCGACACTGCATGCTCGACTCTCATCCTGTGAGCCTGGCAACGGCATCACCAGATGCTGTCGACTGGGCAATTTGTAATATGGTAATCCGCATTTAAAGATATGGCAAGGAAATGGTAAACACCGACCCGGTCATGCAAATGAGGTGGATTCTACTTGCCGCTTACACCCATCTCAATAGACGCCATTTAATTTTAGTACGGAGAGCATTCACGCCGGCAGATTTTATTGATGTGCAAGGCAACACCACCGGACCTAGACCTGCACGAAGTACATCACATCAAGAACAGAGTGTCATAGCCTTCGTTTAATTGACAACATTCATTACGTCCCAGTGAAGGAGGGGACACTTCGAACTATTGCCACTATGAAGGATGCTGCACATCTGTGGGTCTGTGAGGAGCAGAATTGCGATTACGGGGACATTTGAAGGACTTTATGACGTCAGTTGTCGGAAGTGTACACAAATGTTTTTTAATTATTGCCCATCGTATGCAGTTTCTCTCATTTTTTAAAAAAAAAAGTCTATAACAATTTTGGTTCTTTAACGTCCTTTAACTTTATATATTTACCACGTTGTAACTAAGTCGGAAATACTTTCGAAAGAGGATAATGTTTTTTTTTTTATTTAAAAACCATGTAACCGTATAAGCCAAATATATTCTTTTATATTAATTACTGATTACATAATAAAATTTTTAACTCTTCCACAAAAACATTAATTTTCTTCTAACCCTGCAATATTCTTATAAGCATTAATTGCACTGAATGCGTTTCGGCGAATTGACTCTCCTGTAAACTATACTGAAGTATCCTGGCAGAATTCTTTGTGAAGAACAAACTGAAAAGTATTTTACTAGTTTACTACATCGTCTGGAAAAACAAGATTTTCAATACAGTTATGAAACGTCCCAAATTATGGCCACTCTGCTGGATGCAACGTGACAACTGTGGTCCTAGAGCATTTGCCCCAACTGGAGCGCAAACCACTCAAAGTCGTTCTACTTTGCAGAAAACTCTTGGAATTCGGATTTATATCCAAACTTATGCAGTTCAAATGGCGCCTCTCAGGATCCTTTCCGTTTAAATTTCTCTGGGTTATTTCACAGTTTAAGAAATGCCTTAATTCCACTTGAGTAGAGTGTAGAAGCTGGCCGGATATTCTCATAAATAAGCCTCGCCGACATTCATGGAAGCCACATTGTTAAGTTCTACCTCTGAAATATTTTAATTTGTTCAAAATTAAAATGCTAATAAAACTGCAATTCATTCGGTGCTCACTTCACTCAGTCGAGTAAATGCAATTTTTGAGATTAAAAATGTTTTCATACAGGAACTTTTATTAGGTTTGCCATCCAGCAAAGAACCTTTGCCTTAAGTGCAAGCAAAAGGCCAAACGGAATATTAAGAAATTTTGAGGATTTATGTTGCAGACAGAAAATGGTTTTAAACTGATTAAATATTCGGAATACAGTTTTCGTCGTCACCAGTGCAGAGGTCATAGATTCCCAACTTTCAGGAACTAGGTCTAGGCATATTTTCTACAACTGCCAGTAATGCTCGCAATCACTTACTGGCGCTGTGTCTGCAGGAGTGTTTCCGTTGCTCCAAGGACAAGGCAAAAAATCAATTGCCCTCCACAGAGACTCGCATCCTTCGCATGCAAATCATTTTCTCAGTTTCCGTCTCTCTGGCGCCTGCAAAGTAATGTCAAAGACGCTTCCTTCGTTGGTTTGTAGTTTCCGGACAAAGCATGTTTCCCACGGATATTTTGGCTGCAATATTCATGCAAAGTGTGGGCGCTGCAGATATCATCTGTGGGTTGCTATTAATTTTTATCCATTAAAAAATAAAGTAGTAAAGAAATCTAGTTGAAGTTTTTATTGTAATGACGAATCTGTTATAACTTTGGTACTACATTATTCAACTTCATGACTTTCAACTACTAGGACTAAAAATTTTCAAATATGCAGTAAGTTTAATTGTAAGTTTAATAGTTCAGATTCAGAGCGCCTTTACTCTTGACTAGTGGTAAACACATTTAATAAAGCATCTTGACCGTAATTCGATGAAAAGTTTGAGTGTCCGGAAATTGAAATTTTTATTGCTGTTGTTGGGTTGAATTTTTAAGGAAAACTTTCTCCATGGCAAGTAATCAGTGCACTTGTCCATTTAACGATTATTTATATTTTACAACAAATGTACTTGTATATAGTGAAAAGACAAACTAATATGTTGTTTGTTGTGAGTTATATTGCAGCTAAAGAAATTTTAAATTCGCCCGTGGTGTTTGTAATTCTATTACATAAATAGATCATAAGTATCTGTAATTACTCTTACATACATTCAGGCAACATGGTTCCTACCGACAACATACCTCTACCCACCGAAAGAAAGTATTCCAGGGTAATTGTATTTGTATCTATAAATGTTAATTGCATTACCCGGAAGAAGATATCATTAAATAGTTACGCGGTCATCAAGAAACCTGGATGTAAAAAATGCAATCCTGAAATTAGTAATTCGAGGAGTAAATTCGTATTTCTCAGTTTCTGGCGCAGAATGGAAGTTCTCATATAATTTTATAAGTTACGAGAAACTGCATCCATACCGGACAATATACTTTTCCAATTTCCATTTGTCGGAAAATGGTGTACCTGAGGCTCTACCATTGACCTGATCTCTCCGGCCCTTCGGATTACTAGATTGCAGTCCCATCAACTATTCATTGCGAACTATCACAAAGACGGTGTAAACCCCTCCTCTACAATCCTTTTGAGTAATAACTGGATTTCTTTGAGGAATGCAGAGGAAGTTGGAGAGTCGTAAACTGCTGGTATCAACAATTGCCACCCCTCACACTGTCATACAGAACTGCATCCCTTTTATTAGAAGTCGACCGTCCCCCGAGCAACTACTACGGCTTAAACTTTCCCACTCGTTCCTCGTTCTGTGCCCAGACTTGAACCTTTTGCATCCCATTGCCAGTCCACTGCGTTCTTCGGACACAAAGGCGAACGGTGGAACGTTTTTCATCCTGTCACATTCACAACATCCTGGTTTTTACAGGATTCATCTCGGATTTATTTATTTTTGTTGCTTGCGTCCCTCTCTCTCTTCAACATGCGGTCCCGACTCCCAGAGATTTGCTTTTCATTCGCACTATAACGGAATATTTTTCTCACCTCCATCCAACCAGTGATGAATTTCGAAGACAATTTAAAATACCATCACCAAGCATGAACTTTTGCACTCAAAAACGTAGGAGTGCTAAAGTCGAATGGATTTGAAGGGATCGGGGCCGATCTCCAAATGGTTAACAAGTGGTTCAGTAATGAAGGAGGTCAGGAGGTGACCGGAACCTGGGACCAAGATGCTCAGGGTGAAGGAATTGCAAGAAGTGGTTGCTGGCGGAGTCCGTGAACCACAACACAATACTGTGTTGGTGAACGAGTCATAATGACATTGTCATAGTGCAGCCGGGACCAGGAACCAACGTCGCGTTTGCAGTCTGGAAGTGGTAAATAAATAACTTAAATAAGTAACGGTGATGTTCGGTCGGGTTGAATTTGTAAGATTCCCTTGAACAAAACTGACGTATTCTGATTAAATAATGAATGAGCATTCTTTCTGAACCGGAAACCGTGATCTTTATGAAATTTCTTGTAGCGCATTTCATACTGACATTTTCTTTAAATTTTGCTAGAAAGTTTTAGATTTGGAGACATTTACAGATACTTTTCATTCCGCACACGAAAGGGGTGTGCTGGTAGCCGGGCAGTCGACTGAGTAACAAAAGTGTAGCGAAAATACATATTTTCAAGGAATACCGTTCCTTTTCTCCCGGTTTCCATTTTTAAATTCGGGACATGATTTCGCATATCTTTACAGGAGACGTGCTTTTGCCGGCGTTCGACTTGCGGATGTTAGTTTCGTCTAGAGTAATTCAGCGTCAAATAACGGAATAGAAATCTAGAAAAGAAGTCACTTAAATTATTTCAACATCTGTTTTACCAATTTGTAATGTTTTACGACCTAAAATTGCTTGAATTCATATTTAAATAACTATCAGCTAATTTAACGAAAGGTAAACGTTGGTTATGCGCAAAGAGCCAAATCCACCCGCACCAACTGAATAAAATCGCTTTCCTCACAATAAAATTATTAAAATAGAATGAAATAATTCATGCAGTGAAAATTCACAGAGCAGAACTTCCTGGAAGTTAATCCCTGCCTCGCAGTCAATGCAACGGTAATTGAATCCTTTCATTAGCAACCCTACCATACGAAAAATATACAAAAAAAGGTATACCTACCCTCAGAATTTGCTTTCCAATTTTATTTTTCATACTCATACTCACTTTATCTTCATAATAAAAAGTTCGACAATGTGAAAAAATCAATATTTACCAAAGGCGATTCGAAATCAGTTGATTGCAAGTCCTTTCATAAGACAACTTAACATTCGAACTGCAATGTCTCATTAAAATTTTATCGATCCCAAATTGTGCATATTCAGAAGCAATATTATATAGAAAAACTTCCCTAATTACAGCAGCAAACTAATTCGGAGCAAGGGGTAAAAAATTTGAGATCACCCGGAAACGCTTGCCAAACAACTTCCTACAAAACTTACACTTATTTTATTAATGGTATTCCAAACTTGAGAGTTTCTTTACACTACACGAATGCAGCATGCACATCGGTAATTAATTAAATGTGCACTTTGTGCGATTTCCAAAGGGAGCATTACGAACTAGAGCATGTTTGAGGAAGCAAGAACTTTGGGTTGCTTCCTCCTGATCGGAGTTGGGCAAGCAAAAGTTTTGATTAATATAAAATTTCAGTTTGCTAACTTCATTTGAATTGACGATCTTCGTACATGAATTGAGATTGCTTGCTTTATTAAGGTGGGCGAATTTGAACTAAATTTGAAAAGTCATCTGAAAGTTGTTAGCATTTTCCATGAAGTGAGCAACTCTGACTATGTTTGAGTTTAAGAACTGAATTCAGCTTTGGGGAGACCTCGACGGATAACATTACGAAATCTTAACGAACCTGGAACAACAACAATTTATTCAATTGGGCACTAACGTGTGCGTAAGCAGGTGGAATTCCGAAACAACAGATTTTCCCTTCCAATTATTTTTGGTAATTAAGAAGAACATGCAGACCATGGGGATGTAGCACATTTTGGGGAAACATCATTAATGTCCAATTTAAGCATTTGGGGTTCTTAAAAAAATTACGGTATTTACTGTAAGAGTTTTGAAAGTAATTTTCTCAATCTGTGGCTGAATATTTTGCTTGTTAAAATCTTGAACAAGTTATAATATACCATGACACAAGATGATTTTAACTGAAGAGTATATGCAGGTATTCCGGTCTAGAATAGACTCTACAATGGAGACCTCCAGAGAAATTTTCATTTTATACAAGGACTTGATTTTTTTATTTTTGTAGAAGAGTTCGCTTATTTTAGTTCTTTTTAAATGACATCACGAAATGCAATTTAATTCACAGTTATTGTAATTGTGGTTTTATTTTTATTGAATGCTCGTTTAATGCAGTTGATGTCCTGGCAGGTATCCTCCCTGTCGTACAATGGTTCTGTAATTGGACCAATCTGCAAATGAACGTTTGCGCTCAACTTAAATTGTGCACAGACGACGGGGGCGGAGTGCAAATCCACCGCTTGGGTGAGCTTCACCTCATCACGGGTGAACAACCTTTGCTCATTGATGAAGGTGGTCCTTAAAACAAATGGTGGTTACACAGAGTCCTTTTCTAATTTTAACCCTTAATTGCATACCTGATTGTGCAGGTAATTCAGGGGAAAGCCTTCCCCAAATGGAATGGAACTCTTTTTGCATTCCCACTGAGTATCCTTTACTGCTATCACAAGGACTTTCTGGCGCAAAAACGTTAGTTCGGCTTAGCAAAAAACAAAGGTTGGTTGAAATTGCAAAAGTTTTTAATTTGGTTCACTCGGACACAGCTGGCAAAGGGCGATCGAAATTGCTTCGACAAACTGCTTTACTCCACCAAAAACTAAAGTTCAATTTCGAAATTGTTTTTCCTACTGTCGATGAGTTGCTCGAACGTGGACAGTAAAACACATCTTACAAATAATAAACTAGTGTTTTTTTTTACTAATTTAGTTCATTTCGCAATTAATTTTATATAATATCGTAAAATTGTATGAATATCAGGTATACCTATTTATGACTACGAAATATTTTGTTAATGTTTCGTAAACAATACTGCCAAATATAATGTGTTATATTCATATTTAGTGATTCACAAACAAACTAATGTTAACTATCCAACTGCGTTCATTAGTTAATGTATCTTACTTAAGTTAGTTAAGTAATTAATGAAGAGTTGAAATCCCCGGAGAAATATGTTCTTGAATATATTTACTCTAGACTTGGTTACTTCATCCCTGACCGTTCTTGAATCCTCCTTGCATGAGTTTTACCACTTGTTTTTTCCGATCCATTTAATTTTCTGAAACATTTGTTATTCGCATTGCACAACACTATATTATTACATAGATCATAGGTATTGTACAATGTACTTTATCTTATTCTTTTGAAATAAGATTATATGCATATAATCTTATAAAGTATACTTGATTATGTAGGTATACTCGTTTACCAAATTGTGCTATTTCCATTTCAAGAGTACAATAACAACATTCTCGATAATACTATACGATTTATATTTATTTACTAATGATCCAGAATTGTTCCAAATACAAAAGTTCAGAAGAAAAAAGTTTTCGCGAACGCAGAAGTACATAAAACTTTTTTTTTTCTGGGGCAAAAGAAATATTTTAACAAGGCACATCCATTTATCATTTAAAATGGTTTTCTTATTTATCTGAGTTCGCGAATATGAGCTGAGCAATTTTCCTTCAGGCAACAATTCGTTAATAATTTTCGCACAATCTGAGCCGCTATTTTGCACAACAAAGGAATCGCAAAGTATTTCCCTCATTAGCGAAATGGGGATTGGCATCGCCAGCCTTGGGAAAGTGCCCGTGAGAAATTTCTTTTAATTTCAAAACTCCCATCTGGTGCATGTGTGCGGAGGACTAAAGAAGGAGATTTACGCTGCAATAAAGAAACCTTTTAAGATATCATGAAAACCCCTTCTTTTGTGGAGGGTTAAGGCATTGAAGTGCACGAGGACGAGGAGCCGAGAATTATCAATTCAGAACGTTTCTTCAGGACTTTGCTGAGCGCTGTATAGTGTATAGGCGACCTGCGACTGTTATTATGTTGTGCCAGCAGCGCTGGTATTCAAAGCAAGTAAAGCGGAATTAGAATTTTCCAAGGTCAAGGCAGCGCAATTCTCAAGAGGAAGAAACTGTTTCGAAAGGAAAAGCCTCCGGAAGAATTGAGCAAAGCCATTAGAAGAAGGCGCATGAAGGTTTGGCATAAAACACTTTGTTCACAGGATTCAGAAATGCATTTTGCTATGAACTTTTTGCCATTGGAGCAAAAATTCAATCGCAACTTAAAAACAAGAATATTTGTGTATTTTTTAGCAAAGGAACAATAAGGAAAACTTTTTTAAAAAATCCCAAAGGAAACAATTCAACAATGTATGTTTTACAGTTTCTCAAGCAATTGACTCCATCTTTGTTATAAATGAAAACAAACAAATGTTTTCCCCAAAAGTGTTTCTGCCTTTTAGATTTAAGCAACAAACTTCACAATTTCATAGCACTCAGAAAATCTAATTAAAATAATTAAAGAATTCTAATTAGAACACGAGTATTTCTTTTTAGGAAGCTAACGAAATTTAAATGAGATATTTCCATGGTAAACACTAAATGCTAATTGGAATTTTTAAGTACCTCTCTTAAGTTTGTGTTGCAAGAATTTATTTGATAAATTCTAAATTCCTCTTATCGCAAAATAAGAGTCCGATTGCAAAAAATGGAATCTGAATCAAAAATCACTAAGTAGAAAATTATATTTAATATTTATTATTTCCATTTATGTAATTTTGAAGTATGTATACATAACAATTATTGAAAAAAATAATTAATTTTTTATTTTACAAAAATTTTGTTTCTTAGAAACTAAAAAAATTATTAAAACGAATTTCCAGAAATCATTGCGTAACTACTAAGTTTGAAATAAAAAAACACGAAAGACAAGATTTTTAATTATTATAATTCATCCAGTATTTTCAAAATGACGACAATTAACATTAAGTAGTATAAAAAAATTAAAAAAATCGATTTTATGATCATGTTTTTATGCATAGTGCAAGTATTGTAATTCTTGCATTATTATTAATT
This sequence comes from Leptogaster cylindrica, assembly GCA_963082835.1. Classification (NCBI taxonomy): domain Eukaryota; kingdom Metazoa; phylum Arthropoda; class Insecta; order Diptera; family Asilidae; genus Leptogaster; species Leptogaster cylindrica. The sequence goes on along the minus strand of OY720105.1, from coordinate 2,381,464 downwards.
TTTCCATCAATTCCTTCTGCGAAAATGGGCTAATGCATTATCATCAACAGCAAAAGTATCTGCAAATAAATTTAGCTCAAGTGGATGACGGAAAGTGTGTTAATTAGCTGCCGAAAGATTTGCCCTCAAGAGCAAAAGTTGTTGCGAAGTTAATATAATTGAATTAAAAATGTGTGTATGACAAATTAAGCCTTGGAAGGGTTGAACTTTGTGAAAACTCTCAAATGAAGTGTAAAACAAATAAAAATTTCCAATTTTCCAGCAGAGTGAGTTTTCACTTAACCATCGCGGTCGCAATTATCGTCCCACTGCGACAGTTTCTATTTTACCTCAAGGTTCCTTTCAAATCCCTTTCAATTAACTCGTGCTCTCCACTGTGCGGCACAAGAGCACAAGATAAAACTTGCCATAAAACTTTCTTTTCTGCACATTTTTCACTAACTGCATCCCGGAACTGTGCACGGTGCGCATTCAGGCTGTCAGGAAAATTTGCAAGGAGGCAATAACATTAAATGCACTAAATACCGCAAAATTCCGCAGACAATATAGCCTAGCAATGCGTTCCAGAACTCAGCACAGGATCTATGCCTGTGTGTCGTTCTCCTTCTGTGGGTTAAACAATTCCCAGTCAACTGTGGCAGAGCGTTCGTCTTCGGTGTCCATTTACCTGGTGGAATATCGCAGAGAAAGTTCAACTGAAACTTTCTTGGCACACCTCCGCCCCCGCCCACTATATCTCGTTATTTCAAGCTAATTAAAGTGCAGGAAGTGTCACGTTCTGCTGCTTTCTGCTCATGTCATCGCCATTTTTAAAGTTTTCTTAATATTTCGTTCGTTCCTTCAACTTTAAATTAATTTCCTTTAGGATCAACCGCTTGTACCAAAGTAAGAAGTTCGCTGTACGTTGCCATGGTAACCACAGGATTCGAGGATGTTCACCAAATTACATACCAGAGAAACCTCCACGTGGGAAAGTAGCGAAATGACAAAGAAAAATCTGGCGCCAGTCGCGTCTATTGTGTTCGCGTGAAGGTAATTTGGATGTGGTTTCATTTGCTTTTTGTTGGGGGTCCTTGTAATGAGGATAATCTCGCCAATATCCCGGGGGTTCATTTTATTTTCACTGCCGGAAGTGGCTTCAGTAAACATCAACTTAGTCACCGAGTTTGTGGGATTAATAATGCGGTTTAAAAATTCTCTTAGGTTCAAAAACTTTGTAATTATATTAAGCAATTTTTCATTTAATTTAGGTACCTACTCTAATCTTGTCTGGTAGACGCATTTTCTTCATTACTAAAGTTAAAAAAGCTAAAAGTTAAAGTTAAAAGTTTCTGTTTAGCGTTCATTTAATAAAGAATTTTTCGAAGCCTAATTGAAAACGTTAAAAAATATCTTAAGCAAAAACAATCTTTTGTAGCACAGAACTTTTATTGCAAAATTTATTTAAGGGTTTCAATTTTGACAATTGGTTTGATTTGTTTTAATAAATTTCCAAATTTAAAATAAATTACTTAAAAAAGTAGGTAGGTACTTAGTAAAACACCAACATATTTGCTTCTTAGAAATATTTAAAATTTGTGTTTAAATTTAGCCAAGAATAGTGATACAATTTTTTATTTACAAATGATTGCAATGCAGTACTAAGCATGAGTTAGCAGAAAACTGTTGAGAATATATTAACAATTGCAATGTTTCCACATTTTTGTTGCAGAATACTTAATAACAATTACAAGATTTTTCAATTTGTGAGAAAAAAACGCACCAGTTCCCTGCTTTTAACTGCTCCCGTTCCTCTTTTATTCAATGTAGTAAAAAACAGAAAAAGATATTAATGCTTGAAATTGCAGACCTCTTTTGGATTTATTACATCGTTTCAAGAAAATAAACGTTGCGCTTCTCTGCATAGCAGCAAAAACAAAAACAAGAAATATATTTTACCAGAAAAAAAAACATAAATGGAAATCCCCATAAAACCATCACAAGGACCATAATCCGTCTCCGTAGGGGATGTTTTCCTTTTACTTTTCAAACCATCTCACTTCGAACTCGTAATAAAATAATCGGCTCTTGAATGTTTGTTAAACAAAAGCAACGTGATAAACTCAGTCACCATCCATAATAATTACTCCCCACATCCCACACCACCGCCATTTTCCAACACCAACACTTTACGCCAGGCATTGTGCAATTTTCAGGATAACTAAGAAATCCATTGCAACTCTTTAAGCAAATGGCGGTGGTGATAAAATGCACGGCAGAATAAATTTGTCTTTGGAACGCGTTTCTGTTTCTTTCATCGCATTTCCATTTTATTTCTGTTTTCCATTGTCAGGTGACGGTGAAAACAATTCAATTTGAGTGACTTCCATGGTTTTTCCACAATCGAGTTATTGTTTCGCTTTCGTCCCCTCATGCACTCTCCTCATCATCATCATTTTTCCTTCGGAGTATTTCTTATTTTCACAGCACAATAAACGACAACAATTTTTTATTGCACTGGTGCTGTGGCGGTGATATGTTATTTTCAAATAACATTTCCGAGTAAATGTCCTTCATTCATTTCTATTTTTTTTGCACTCTATACATGAGAATTCGTTCTACACAAAATAAAGAAAAAAAACCGATAAACTTATTTGCGGTTGACAGTTGATCAGCGCTAACCTCTTTAGACAACAAAAAGGATTGCAAACTTGTTGTTTCTACACTTTAAAAACTCCCACTTGGTGTTTTTCAGTTCGTGATTTATATTTTAAAACCAGAGAAAAAACAAAAAACAATTTCATTTCGCAGATATCTGCATAACATAAACAAATATAAAAAAAATAACTTTCGGGGAAGTATTTTTCCGCACTAAGAAGCTTTTAAAAAACAAGTGCTCTGTAGCTGTACTGTCTAATTACATTAGAAATATCGACAAGATAATGTAAGGAAGCATTACTGGATTTCATAAAATTACTTTTATAAGAAACACTGTAATACGCATTCTGCATGCAATCTGTTTTTTGTTACCACTCTCTAAATGTATTATGTTAATCTGCAAGATTTGCAGTGGAGCTTTATTCTGCATTTCCTAGAGAAAAACAATGATAAAATAAAATACATGGGAAAATAAAACCTACGACAATCACGTAGGAGTACTTTTTAGTGCCCATCATAAATTTTATCTAGTTGTTGTCGTTCTTGCTGGTGGATTTTGTTCATTGTTTGCAACAATATCTAATACGTATTATTTATGCGTTGGACAAAAGTTTATTGATTGGCATTTCTAACTGTTAATTGTATTTCAAAATTAGAGAATTCTGAAGCAATTTTAGTTTTCTTTCTAATTAATCCCTTATAAGTTTTAGGTAATATAATTCAATAATTGAAGCAATTCTGTTTTATTTTATATATTATGTAAATCAGACAAATTTTGAAAGTCAAAATCAATAAATAATCTAACAAGTTGTTTTTAAAATTAAATTAAATTAAATTAAAACTTGGCAGTACGAGTTTCTATATAATAATTGACCTATTGAGTTAAACAGTTATGGGTTTTTATACAATTATTTTTATATTTTAATTTAATAAAATTTCCTGCAGATATTCGAAATTACAATGTATATTTCTTCATTACTTATATATATAAAAAATTCATTTATTTAATGGATAAAATAATTCATCCCTTTTTTATTGGATTCCTGGCTAAAGTTCTGTAAGTCGTCAACGACAAAAAAAGAAAAATGGAAGCCAAGTCAGAATGAAAGCAATCTTTGTTCTAATTGGCACGCCTTGAATGCGATTGCAATACGATCTGAAAAACTGCTGGAACTTGGAACAAGTGCAAATTTGTATTGCTTTTCCTTTGGCAAATACCACTATGCATAAAAACTTTCACAGAAAATACTTACAAATCTCATATCAATCCACCACAGTCCATCAATTTTAAATGAAAACTTTTAAAAGAATATTTCCCTCAGACCAATGGCATATCGCTTTCCGTTTTCCCAGTTAGTTTTACGCATAAATGCAAGGACTCTGTTCGTCCTTATCATTGTGTCATCCGTAATTGGAACTGTCTCTAACTGAGGCCGTCTGGACGTCGCCAGTTCTGGGTCGAAGAACGTTTATAGTCTTGGCATCCACAAATTCCCCAGATTCAGTTCACTTGGTGCCAGTCTTATGAATTCAGCACTTCGGCATTTTGGTCTTATCGATTTTTGTCCGGATACTTCTCATTTATTTAACTCTTAACCATTGCAAGAATACACTAGGCAGAAAAATCAATTTAGAACTAACATTTCCCATAAAAATCCAGTCATAATTGAGTCCTAAAATGATTTAAAGAGGAGGTGTGAGACTGTGAGTTAGTGAGTTAATAGTCGGATAGACCCCGTTCGACTCATAAGGAAAATTTTAGAGAAGATTTCCGATGGAATTTGAGGCAAAGAGACTTATGCCTGAGATAAATCTCGGTAAGAATTAAAGTGCACTTTTGATCTGTATAGAAAATTGTGAACCAGACACGTTTTCTCGGAGAAGATTGCCATAAAATAAATTTAATCGTTGTTAAATTCCTTGAAAATGGTGATACTCGTACATTCAGATATTTGTGAAATGGGGACGTTGAATTCATTAGCAGAAATCTTGCCAAATCAAAAGAAATTACCTACAATTCATTACGTACTAATTTTCCAAGGAACAAACTGAACTGGATTTCATATCCTGGCCGCTTGATGCGAAACATAAATTTAGTCATATTCCGAGGAAGGCACTGAAAGTTGAAATAGTCTCCGCCTTTATTATATTTCTTCATTTTTAATTCAATTTCTGTAATATTCAAGTCTTTTCAAAATCTTGAGTTTTTACAGTATTTGAAATTGTTTAATTTCACATCGTTCGAGAAGCTTTACGTGGTAATTCGCACTGAACCAAGATATTATGTACAATAAAATCACATTTAGCGTGAAAGTAAATCCACCTGCGTACAAGCAGTATAAAAGCAAGGATGCAGTTCGCCAGCTCAGGGAAACCTACTGAAGACGACAACTTTTGAATTAATCAAATTTCGTATATAAGCGAAATAATACAGAAAAAGGATACCTACTTTTCCACTTGTAGCTACGAATGTGTAGTTGGACGTGGCAGGGTGTTGAGTAAGGGGACTTATGCGGGTGCTGTGGTAGAGGGAGATGCAGAATCAAAGGTAGCTCGGTGTAAATTTATCCACATTTTCAGAGATTGTGTTCATGCTCCATTTACGACTGAAATTAGATATCGATTTTATTATCGTAAAAGATGTGCATTTAGATACATGGGCTTATTCAAGTGTGACGTTGTCAAATTTTAATGGGAGACACCCACCAAGAAACACCCGACGAATAATTCCAGCACCAAGTTTCGTTCCCGTTTATATTAGAAATTAAATTATTCATTAGTAGAAACCACACTACTGGAACAAACCCTGCAGGGTTTGGTTTCGAAGTGAGAACATCTTTCGAAGCGGGCTCAGTCCGGAGTTAAATTGGTAATAAAAAGTTCACGACGAGGAAATTGAGTCGAGCTCAAATTAATGTCATGTATATTATGTATAAGCATTTTCCTTGCATATATTTCATGATGTAAGTTTCCCATTTTCTATATACGATACCGTAACATTTCAAAGAAATGGAGGGAGAACGTAGAATGAGAGTGATATTTCTAACCGAGGAAAATCATGCAGAAAACTCAAGGGTTCTTTTTATCGAGCAAAAGGATCTTTTGCGAAATAAATCATATTTTTTAAGTCATCATACTGAAGAAATTGATCTTTGCAAACTTCTGAAAATATATAAGTAACGGTTTTGAAATTTGAAAAGAAACTTTTGGACAGTTTGTGACCAGCCAGTTTAATATTTGATTTTCTAAAAGTTGCTTTTTTTAGGTGCGCTTCTGGTCAATATTCAACAGCGTTACTTCTGAAATTAAAATTATTTTGTGTATTTTAAGTAAGATAATATGCCATTGTACCCTGTTTGCTCTGCTATTGTTTTCTGTACATTACATTTATGAAATGGGCAAACATAAATTCCATCATACTTAAACCTGCCGTGTTTGTTCATCTAATTTTCAACCAATCCCTCTTGGAGAACAGTAAGGAAAAGAAAACAAACTATTGATTATTCCAGCGAGGGATACTCTCTGACAATTTCAATTAATTAATGCATTTACATAGTCCTCCTTCCACTCCAGTACCCGGAAACATTTTAAGTTATCGCTTGCTAAACTCCTTTTAATACCTTTTCGAGCGCTTTGCTCCTGCGACCGACAATAAAGTACCCTTCCCACAGTAAATTGTGAATACCTGTGCAGCAACAATGCAAGGAAATATTGCTCTTATTCTAATTAAGGAAGGAAGTAAATTTTTCCACCGCATTTTCCTTACTATTGAAAGAAACATTTTCTTGTCGTTTTCTTTTAGTGGCTGGAAGTCCATTTATGTAACCGTGGGCATGGGCAATTTAAGTGGAAACAGAAACAGTACTCGACAAAGAAGGATAATTGCCTTTTGCTTGGTTAATTACTGTTTCGAGAATCTACAAAGTTTGTTGAGTTTTTCAGTTGTTAAAGCATATTCAAAGCTTTTCCAAAAACAACTGCATTATTTCTGCATCCCCAAATGAGCTTGGTAACGTTCCAGAGCAGCGTATTATAATAAATACACTGCACAGCATCCTGCGACCAGTAGATTGCAAGCCCAGAATCCATGTAGCAATCTCCGCATAAGATAATAAAACGTCGCCCAATAACAGTAAATTGCTGAGCAGGGGATATTACGGAAAAATAATGATTATTGTGGGCGGATTGCACCAGATGATATTGAACTCTGGAGCATCGAGGCAGCCTTTACGCACTTCTGCTGGAGCACACCGTGACATGTTGGGATCGATAATGAAATCTTACTCGATACATTAAGAGATAATTCGGCAAAAGGTCAACCAGATAAAGTTAATGGCGGTCGAATAATGGCCGTGCTTTGAAAACAGTATCAACAGCAGTGAGATTACAGTTTATTTTTTCGTGCGGCTTTTGTGTTTTCCTGGATAATTGGATATGTGAAAAGGTGAGGTTCATAGTCAAACAATAACAACAGTCATGACTTTATTACTTTGCCCCCAAAGGACTCTGCCTCCATTGAGCTTTATTTGGGGATTTAAGTATCATTCAATTCACAAGTTGTGAACCCCGGCCTTGAGTTCTAGCTATCGATAATCAAGTCGCACTTTTCGAAGCGAGGATATAAATAGATATGTCCGAAAAGGACACAATCAAAACGATAAAAAAGATGTCGTAAATATTCCGCGAGACCTTCGAACTACGATGGAAAACTTTTAAACGGAGAACAATTTGATCAAAGAAACTTTTTTACAAAATCGACTCGTCATGTAGCGATTAAGTTAATGAAATTAGAAGGAAAACCAATTTAAGGACATTTTATTAAAACAATAAAACATAACATCACAAATAATAAACAATATAAGCAAGCAAATGCTGCGTTGATACAATTAATTTAGATATAGTAATTTATCTGAACTGCATTAAGAGCAATAAAGGAATAAAATTGCAAAAAGTGTACAAAATATAAACAAGAAAAACTATTATTGATTAACTTTGAACGGAATTATTTTGCTAGAACAGAACAATTTTAATTAATTTACTCGAAAGAGAATATCCTTTCGGCTTTCACCTCTATAAACACCGGAAAATTTCAATTTTCTCTGCTTGCGAAGGTCTTTTGAAAAGACGGCACAAACAAATGCACATACCAAGTTCACAAGGAAGACTTTAAGCTTCCTCACATCATAAGGAGAAAGTGCAAGGACCCAGAAACAACAGCAGCATAAGCACGATTCGTCCGGAGATCAGAAATTGTCGCATTCTATTAAAGTCTATTAAAACAATAGTCTAGTGTTCCATATTTGAGAGAGCAAAAAACAGCAAGTGTGAACAACGAGCGACCATTGCATATAGAGAGCTTTTTGTATTTTAAGAAAATAAAAATCCCAAGACAATTGTTTGAGAACTGTTCGTCACAAATGCGGAGATTCAGTATAGTGAATAGCAATAGCAGGTACCGAGGAACGGGGTATTGCTCTGTAGGCACGGGTACAACAATGCATGGCAAATATGTGCTCGACGCCAGAAAGGACCCGTGGGAAATAAGTACCAATGACGGCAGCAAGGGAAATAGTTATCATTTCAGACAGCAAGCTGGCGTTTTCCAGATGAAGGATTCGATAGGCGACACAAATAATGGGACTCTGTTTGTGTAATTTGCAGCAGGCTCTGCAGCCAGGACGAGCCCATTGACGCCTCCACATCGATTAGTTACTTCGTCACCCGGCGAGGACATGGAGCCGAGATTCCCAAGACCTCGAGATGGTGTGCTGCATAGAGTAGTGCATTTTGGAAATACATTGCAGTCACTGTCAAAGGAGTCATCTGGAGTTGTCAGTTCGGTGAACCTTTGAAACAATTCGGTTTCCACTGCAAATGCACATACAATTCTGCCGCCGGAATTAGTGCATCAGTGCACCCGATTGCACTAGTCTCCGGCGATGGCAGGCACTTCAGGACTTGCACACTTTTGCCACCAATTCGCCTCTTCTATGTTTTGCTTCTCTCTTTTACAGTTACAGCGATTGGTTTCGATGCAATGAAGGCGTTAATTGGATTTTTGGTAAGCTCTACCGAGGCGAAAAACTGAAAATAGATCTTGAAAGACAAACTAATTCATTGATTTAATTTTGCATGGCCGATTTAAAAAATGTGACAACAACGGCGCTTAATTGTCAGACATTTTAAAATACGAGTAGGTACATACACACATATGGAAATGAAATTAACTACAAAATGCTCTTTATGAGTGCTTTCGGATGAGACACTAATTGGTTACAAATTATATAGATAAATTAAGTTCTAACTGGTTGATTAGAATTGAAAACAATTTAAAAGTTTTTTAATATTTTTACGAGACACATGACGAGGACGAGGGTTTTCCATTTTCAAATCAATCAATCACCAATCGGGGTTTTCGCATGAGTGCCAAAGATAGGCATTCAACCTAACCCAATAAATAGCAATCCATTCTCTTATCTGCCACTCTGTTCCAGTCCCAGAACATGTCAAAATATTAGATCGATAAGTGCTGGAATTTTAAATCAGATTAAACTTTAAGACATTTTCTTTCTAAATACAATTATCTACTATTTTCATACTTATTTTAAATTTTGCTCCATAATAAGACCAAGTTTCAAAAAATGTATTAATCATTATGTGAAATTTAAAAGTTTCAAAATAAAGGAGCTTTTTATTCTTAATCTTCAAAATGCCCTCAACTTCATATTTGATCAGGAAAATTTGAACTGTCACTCGTAATCACAAAAGTCGAAAATGTTGCAAAAATGTATAGATAGTATCTATATACTATTAGATACCTATATATACTAACCGATTAACAATGTGTAATACATTTATGATTTATCCTCGTATCCTGCGTAAATGAAGACAATGTGAATGACAAAACGGTTTAATAAGTTTCTTTATCGGAAAACCGTCCATCCGTCAAAATCAAATTAAACTTTTTTGCAACATTGAGCTAAATTTTAGATCCCAATTTTATGTTCAATCACATGAACTCTTGATCCAATGAGTTCTCATTGGATCAGTTAAGGATTTGAAGGGATTTATCGATTTCGTTTTATAGGATGAACTTCTGATTTTAGACTGAGGTAAATTCTGATGCACTTAAAAAAAAGAAATCAGTAGAAAATGGAAAAAGTATTACGTTCTGAATTCCATCGATAGATAGTTTAAAAGCTTTCAAAACCCCACTGCTGCAATGATTTGATGCCCTTAGAGCAAACATAACTTCTGCTCCGAACTTCAGTAACCTCCAGTTTTACTAGATCCTTGGCAGGAGTCGCTTTAAGATAGTTTGAGATGAGGAGGAGGAATTTAATTTCTCAATAAAATTGCTTCGTTTTCTCAAATTACTTTCATCTCCTTTTGACACACGTATTGCGCTAAATTATGAAACTATCAGCTTTGAAAAGATTATATTGCCATAATTTTCATTGGTTGCTTTCCTTTGAAGCTAATTGTGATTCAGTACTCCTGATGGGACGAAAATCAATTCACATACTACTATATCCTACTTCATTTAATCTGGTTTAAACAAAAATTCTAAACTATAAAATTATTATTGTGTTTGGCTCCAACAATAATGGTACAGTACATAAATCTAATTATATTGATAATTTCAAATTTAATTAGATTGGTTTATTCATTGTGCAAAAATTTTGCGACAAAATGCCGAACGAACAATGTTATTACACATTATTTTAATAACTTTAAATAAGTAATTGCTTTGAGTAATTAGCTTACCGCAACGACGGATGAAAAATAAATGTGATTTTGCCGACTTAAAGCTTTTAGCCCTTTAATTTACTTTAGCACTTTTATTACTTAATTAGATAGGTACATGAAGGTGTGCAAGAGTCAACCAATTTAATAAAACAAAAAAGATCTTGTAAAAATTTCAAAAATAAATTGTTGTTGGCTCTTTTCACCCAACCGTTGATTATAACTAAAAAATTATTTACAATACTTAATTAAGGAGCGTGTAAGAATAATTAATGCACAAAGTAGGTACCGGTCAAATGGAGATAAAACCAAACACAACTCTGGTCTTTTTTGATTAGTTAATTGAAAAAAATTAGGAAGCTTCCTTCAAAAATATATAATTTACCACGGGTCCGCCGTTAAAAAGTTCATGGACGGTTTTTTAGCACAGCCAAATGCAAAAATAATGCAAGCCCACATGCCACTTTTCGTTTGAAGCACTAGATGAAAATTAATTATTATGCAAATATGAACTGCGACAGACAAGAGGGGCGCGAATAAGATCCTTGGCAACCGGCAATTCTTACACATTCGTAGGGGGTGGCGAGCTTTCATTAAAATCTGTAACTCAAAAGTAGCTGCAAACTTTTATTGCAATTTTTTGTGCGCCTGCAGCTGGTACTGGAAGAAATTTATACAATAATAACAGAAGCCCACCCGGTCTCTGCTCATGTCCTTTCCAGCCACCCCCAATGTGGTATATGTGTCGTTGGAGCAGTGATGCATTTCGTGTTAATTAAAATTAAGTGGCCTGCCTAATTGGCTCACACGATACTGTTTAGAGTGCAGAGATCTTTGATTATGTTCTGAACTATTAAAAAGTTATATCATTGCAACTGTTTAGTTTACTTACCCACAGCCTACTATTTCAATTATATTTCAACTAGCCATGCGAAACACTTATATCGATGTTGCTACGTACCTGGAAAGATCAAAGAATTGTTTGTAATGTGGAACGTAATAGGGTTGAAAATAATTTAATCGTTAACATACTAACTGTGCGGCAAGTAAGGACATCCGGAAAATTGCTTCAGTTACAATCAATATGTTATGGATATTTAGCTCAAGCAATACCAAGAATATTATATATATCGTTTATATTATATTATTATATCGTTTATGATCAAAACATTAAGCACATTCAAACAATTTTGCTGTCTAACTAGATATTCGAGTGAATTAATCGTTTCAAATATTAATATCTAAGAAAATATGAAAGCTTGTCAAACAATTGCTTCCGTGACTCTAAAAGAAGACTATTTCTTGTGAACATACTCGTATTTCCTGAATTGATCTGAAATATTTCAATTTTATTGGAAAACATTGGAGTAATTTTAAAATACTTTACACTTTTACAGAAATGAGAAAAGAATTAACTTTAATGATTGAAATTGCAAATAAACTTTAGATTTCAATGAAAACAGTTTCACTTTAGACGAGCAAATTAACTTCAATTGTTAAAATTGTCAATGGGCGCCATTTAATCCTTTCACAAGCATCCATCCTGAACTTCTCAACTCTGCTCTCGCGTAAATATCTAATCAAACAGCAATGCATTGTATAAATATTAAGTGCTTTCCAACCACACGCCAGAATGAACTTTATTTTAATTAACTCGTTTATTTTGATGTTACCCAAAAACATCAACTAAAAATTTCACTCTGCATTTATTTAACCGCCATTCGGCCGACGATCCATTGTTTGCACTTTTAAAACAGCATCGTTGGTTTGTAAAACCAGAATATTTGCACTGACGGTAGTTGGAAAAATGCTCTCTGGTCAATTTTTTACGAAACAAACCACATTTTGAACGCACTCTATAACCTTCTGGTTCACCCTTTGTCTCATTTTGAAAAAAAATTGTATGACTCATGTTTTCAAACCAAAAATGTATGCAGGAATTTTAATGGAATTCGCTGATGAGAGTTTTGTTGAGAATTTCGGTTGGTTTTCATGTTAAAAACACAAAACTTGTCAGCAATTTAAGGACTCAACCGCGTGCACATACATAATTAATGAAATAAGGATTTCGTTTGAAATGTCAGTCATCATCTCTCAAATATGAGAAATACTATCCTCCTGAAAATCCTGGAGTATGCTAAAAAAACGTCCTTAGACGAAAATATTCCCCAAGGTAGGGTCTCGAGCAACCCTAAAAATAACCGAATCCAATTTTTCTTAAGCCAAGAAGTGGTGAAGGCACAAAAGGCTTAGAGCAGCACGTAGGATGTTATATGTGACTCACCTTTGGCAAACGGACTCAGGTGGAAACAAAAGGATTAAGAACTAGAGACACCAAGCCACAAACTAATTCCTCTAAAGAACTGACAACAAGGATCTATCGCAAATTCTCTTGCACGGCTTCTTCCTTATTTGCAGGCAATTCACTGCAGCAGTGTTTATTTCTCATTCTGGGAAGCAGTCATGACAGGAAATCAGGATTTCGCCAATTGTAGAAAGGTGCAAGTTCATGTTACACCTCTGGGGGACACATGTAGACGTCCTTTCTTGAACCCTAGCTTTTGACATCGCCTTGTCCACAGTGATTGCACTTTAATCCGTGACATCCTGGCAGCCCCCGCAACAAAACCACATCAATGAAGGGAAGCAATTGAAACTTTCAAGCTCATTACACGGAGCTATTTCAATTGACTAATCCTGGACACAGCCGATTTTCAGAACGTCCCAAATCCTGATGACTCAGTGTTCAGCGCTTTTATCACATGCGGACGGGCCTGACGGGTTTTTATAGGCTCAAGTAACTTTCGGCGTCCGATGGACAACAACATTGTAAATATTGAATCCCCAGCGCAGCTATTTTGGAGTATTTTGTTGATACATTGACGGTATCCATTGTAATGAATTTGGACATGTACTGACCCCAGAGAGATTTACTAGGGACGTCGAAATTTCTGAAGCTTGAACAGTGATTAGTTGCAGAGTGGAGGGCATCAATCACAGGGATTTCGAGGATTGACAGCGCTGTTTAATTAAATTCTGAAACCTATAGACTCTTTTTGAATATATATTGGGGAAGATTGAGGGCGTGGAAATCGATTTTGGTAATTATTATTTAATCTAATTGGGCTGCGGTAAGTACTTTCTATTCAATTCCTTCTCAAGGTTAATTATCATTTGCATCATATTAGATCACATACTTAAAATAGTCAGCGCAAAAAAACGTTGTTTAAAAGAATTTAAAAGCAATCCATTAAGGGAAAAATATTCGTCCCATGAGGACACAAGAAATGGACCTATCATAGATTTTATAGAGTGAAAATGTTTAAAAGGTTTTTCACCCTTTCTTAAGGACAACAACAACATTACAATTTGATGTAAATATGTCTGATGCATACAAGAATAGAAACACTCCGAATTCCAATGTCTCGGTTGGCAAAAGTGGATTGTGGAACTTCAGATGGAATTTAAATCACATTACCCCGTTATATGCCATCAGCTTGAAATTCCTCCTGCATCTCATTTTATTAACCAATATGTTATTGACATTTCCCCCGAATTCCATTGAGTCCTGTGACATTATTGAGCTTAAGGCCAAGGAACCAGGATCGCTTATAATAATAAAAAAAAGAAGAAATAACAAACAATGAAAAAATCTTTAGGGTTTTACATATTTTCAGGACATTTTTATCTGAAGTTTATTAGGTTCTTGTGGGTTGTTGAACTTCCTTACAACAAACCCTTTGAACCACATGCTTTTTTCCCTCCGGTATTCGTATTCTACTTAATTTTAAGCATATATCCAGTGTCCTTTAGCAAGTTAAAGTAGTACAACTGCAACTGAAGTTGTGTCCTTCCACAGATAGAAAATTTACTCTGTCAGACTGTCAAACAATAATTCCTGTTTGAATTATGCTTTCAGATTAAGGATACTTTAATAACTTGTGGGTATCCAGGGCTTTTGTGAAGATAATATTCGATAAACTCATATCGACCTATATGCTCCAACGCAACCCACCAGAATTTTATTCAAGGATACTTGGGTCATTCAAGAAAAGCACCAGGCACCAGTATAAATCAAACGGTCTTATGAGCGCTTTGAGCAAAAGGAAAATCCTGAATAAGGCACGTATCTTAAACGTTCCTTCAGAAGCAGCATTACAAAACAATGTGGAAGAAAGCCAACGAGATATTCGGACTTTCTAAGTTGAAATAATTGGAGCACAGCCACATTGGATGTTTTAATGCAGGATTTGGCTGTAGGCAACAGCAAAAAGTATTTAACTTTTTAATAATGTAACATACGGAAAAACTCAAAACAGGATTTCTTTTCTTTCTTTTTCTTTTGACTCGAATTGATTTAATTATATAATTCCTAAAAATTTGAAGCTACAGCAAACCAAAAATTATATTAAAACCAAAGTCATGTAAAAAATATTCCTTGTTCCTTATTAATACCATTATTTACTTTTTCAAAACATTCAGTGATATTTTGTAAACAAAAACAAGGTTTACCAAATAAAAACTTCACATCAGCGTTTAACACTTAAACTTTAATATCCAAAGAAATCGATCCATATTGAAAAGCCCTAAATTTTGCAATGCATTGCAAAATCTTCCAAACCTCCATATATTTAAAATTGTTCTCTAAAATAAATATTTGAAAAATATTTGAAAAGTGCAACCACACCAAAAAAATCGACTGGCATGTTTTGTTGAAAACCGGTCAATAACAATTACCACAAACATTTTCAAAACAATAGGTATGAAGGATCTGTGGACGTGGTTGACCACAGTACATTCCGATTTGACGTTCCACCAAATGTTGCATCCATTTTGTTAAAAACTTTGTTTCAGATTTGGGTGAAAAGCCAAAGAAATATAAATTAAAACACAAAATACTATTCAGTGGGCGGAACTCCTTGTTAAAGTAACCCCATCGACCCTCGTCAACCTTACTCAAAGTTTCGATTAGCTTTGTTTGCAGTGGTATTAAAATTGCTGAGAATGCTAGAAATGGAATAATTTCGAACTACAAATTGGCAAAACATGCTCCTTGGTGGTTGTCGATGCATCTACAGCAGGTGCACTCGACTCTCGAGCGCATCAGCCTCCTAAATATTTGTTTTGCTTCTCATGTTGATGTTTTTGTCCGATTGTCAAGGTTCAGGTAAACTAACATGATTTTTATTGATTAAGAGGGAATTCCTTGATTGGGACTGTGATTGCCGTTTGTTTGCAGATCGTAGAGGCGAACTACAGAAGCAAGATGAAGACACACAAGAAATATATTACATCCTTTTGGAGTGGTGTAATTCAATTAGTTTCGTACGAGTATTTCTATTTCATAAATTTACTTTATTTCGATCACTGAAACAATGCAACTAGACATGTTGAGAGAACTTAAATAGTTTGGTCACTATTGCACTCGCATTCAGAGTTCCACCGATGCACCCCTCTGTACAGCACTGGCCACTGCCTGTAGACTCACCTCACTGCTGCCCTTGGGGGATGTGGAGCACAGATTCATTTATGAGATGCACGCCCAATGGTAATAGGAAGTTTAAATTACTTAAAACAACAGGGCTCTGTTGCGCATTGGAGGTTTTCTGCTGTTGCTCTGGCACTGACTAGTGACTGTGGTCATATCAAAAATGGACGTGCACGATATGCTGGATGAATGCATTAATTCCGGACAGCATCATGTAAATCAAAATTGCATTCCGGAAATAAACGAAATTACACCATTAGTCCGATATAACTCACTGTGGGTCAAGTGGTTGACAAGGGCCGCTCGAGGCTGATGAATTGTTTTAAGCGAACTCCGTAAATTAGTTGCACGAGATTCCTCGAAATGGGGTAGGCACCTCTTCGTGCAGTGGTAGTGCGAGCTAATCCTATTCGGTTAAGGGTAGGGTAATGGTCGAGTTCCACCAGGATGTTAAATGGAAATAAATGCACAGAGAAATGATATTGTTGCACAAAATTGTCCTGCACATATTTCTAGTTCTCATTTCAAGGTAATTGCAGTAAATCCCAAACTAAAAATGCACTCATTTATAATGTTTTTTTGCTAATTACGTTTCAAAGGGTTCTAATTGGAGAGAAGTACAATATAAATACTAATGACTCTTCATTCATTTTGCTAAATCTCCAAACAAACACTTCAGGTGTTATTATTAATTCAGTGCAACCAACTATGCAATGCATGAAGCTCAAGCATAGATGTCCTTATCCGCCCTCTCCCCATTTCTACAGTATAACGTCATGTTTATTTTCGAAATATGTTTTTGAGCAATTTTTCTCGAACATTCCCCACATATGTAGGTATAATGATGTGTGATATAGAACCAGAAAATAAACATACATCCATCCCAAGCACGTCCTCGACAGATACTTGAACGCCGGCACATTGCGTGCCCCTCGCGTTGCCCCTCATCGCTTCAACACACATTTTAAGCTGACAAGAAAACGACAGCAACATCAGGTGGAAATATTAGTTGCATTTTTCGCCTACAACCTGAATTCACTTAATGTGATAAACATGGCTCCCTATCATCTCGAATAATGGTTTCGCTGGTTGAATGACGCCCGCCTTTTGTTTAGACCTTCACAGCAACTTGAAAATGGAATATGGAGCTAGTAAATATGAAATTTAAATAGTCAACTTTTCTTGGCACGTCGTCTCGAGGATCTACAGTTCTCCTGTGAACCCTTTTCTTTTCTTTGGAAAGAGTACAGCTTCCGTAACGTGAAAATGAAATGGTGTGGAAAACGTTCACTTGATGAAAACATGCAGGCGTTGCCGTGGCTGAATAGAAAAATTGAATGTTAGTCCGCCCAACAGTGTAAAATAAAGTAGTCCAGGGAAGTCCCTCATTTAAGGTGTGACGCCAGATAGATGTGATTCTAGATGAAGCCGGGGAATTTCAATTTACTTTGCTGAAGCCTCGTAAGACGGAATATACGTTTGGGTGACACTACCATGAATAAGGACACCTCTCCTGCGAAAATGAAAGTAAATTCGAGCGGTAAAGGGATTTTGAAATCTCCAGAGAAATTGCCACTGGATCTTGCCATTGCTTTTTTGCGAACTGAATTTTCAGAGGAATACGGCTGAAGGAAGCATAACTGAGTGTGAAATTAAGTGAGCAGCGAATGGAATACAAAATTTTGTGGAACTCTGATAGAAAAGACTCAAAAGGATATGACGATATAGGAAATTTATATGGGTGAATACGAAGTAACACCCTGCAAAATTTTTCTTTTGCACGAATTGGAACTACAGACTACACGATATTATGAATTTACTGAAACGAAACTAACGAAAGTCAATTGTTACTGCATCAATTGTTTTGTTATTGTGGAATATATTCAATCTCATTTATCAAACATTTGTGCATTTAAGAAATGTTGTCAAGCATATGGTTCAATTTCAATTCTAAAAAGTTTTTATAAACAACGTATTATTACAGACAGGGGCGGATGGGCGATTTTAGACAGGCCGCGGCCCTTAAAATACATTCCAAAGCCATGCTCATCCGCAATTGACAGATTTGTATATTTTTTCGTTTTATTTCAGACAGAGGCCTAAAAATATAAATATATTTTCAATTTATTTGTGCACTTTTATGTTAACCTTAATATTTCACGCTTTAATAATAATAATTATGTATAAGAGTTCATGAATACCTGAGAAACCTTTCCGTAACCATTTTAATATTTTGTTCAGAAATAAGAAGTTATGGCAAACGCAGTCAATGCCATTTCCACACACAACTCCCTCGACCTTCCATTGTAACCTACTTTCCACGGCATATCTACGGAAAAGGTAATTGTTACAGAATCTAGAATCTGCTGTGTTTAAATTGTAATCCTTCTAACCTGGATAAATTCACAGGCAAATCTAGTGCGGAAAAAGTCAACATTCTGATTCCTCTAGCCCGTAATAAGCACCATATTTAGGGTGCTCATTGGAGCTCTTCCTCGCAAAGCACCCACATTTGGCGTGCAGTTTAGATAAGCACAGGCCCAAATAAACCTCACATGTTCCAAGCCATACCGAAGAATTAATAAAGAAGCCAACGAAGTAGGTACACACGTCAGGAGAAAACCAATTCGTGGCAATCCAATTTAGCAAAGTAGCCGCAAATGTCATCCGAACTTGGAATTCCCTGGAACAGAGGGATGAAAATAACTGTTTTATCTGCAGGTGAGCAGGGGATTATAGCGGCACTTTACTTTTACACGTACAAAACTTGGCCATTTCCTCGAGGTAAATTAAGCGAGAAACGTGACATCATGATTTATGACATAAATTGTAGTAGGACGAAAACCTTATTAATGACTGAATTCGCCTAAAAAAAAATTAATAGTGTCGGGTGGAATTGCAATGGCGGATAATGTATACTCACAAAAAATATGTCGGAACATAAAACATAAGGACAAATTCATGGCTTAAACAGTAAATGATATATTACAAATCTAACGAGAAAAGAGGATTTCTTCTTAAATAATAAATAAAACCAAGTCACACTTGACAAATAAAGAACTTCTAGTGATACAATCATTCTTAATATTTTATCTAAAATATCGTAATTGAATAATTCTATTATCATTGGCATGACGCTGCTGAACTTCGTCTTCAACCTTCGTAAGTTGCATTTTCTTCCCAACGGAAATTAAATTCTGATTCTGCAATCTCCTTCTTATTATGAAGGAGGAACTCCAAAACTGTTTTGCGGAAGCTCCTAATAAGAAGGAAACTCGAAAATCGGAAACGAAATAATTCCTAGTAAAACAGAACTGTAACTAGATATCAAATAAGTGCACAGCCGCACGACTCACTAGCATTTAAAAGTACATTTTATTGCAACATGGGAGCACTTCTTTTTGTCCATTTTCGGAATATTGGATATTGCAACTAAGGATAATGCACACGAACGTTGTTCGTTAGGGAAAGGTGCACATTATAACGGACGTTGATTGTTGTTGAAAGAAATTTCCGTGCAGCTCGACTTCAGAAATGACAATGACCATTATAGTATGAAATTTTTGTAAATGATCCTGCCAATTTTGAACATTTAATGAAATCAATTAACAACTTATGGTTGGATATTTGGGATCTTATATTTGTTGATGTTTTTGTTGTTTTTGTGATATGGCTTGTAGTAAGCTTAAATAAATAAAACACTGCTCCCCTTTCCTGCAGGCCAGCCGACAGGAATTTCGAGGCCTCTCACAAATTTTCTCCTGTAATGCTGTTGTAAGCCTCTGTTTTCGCAATATCAGAATTTTAAGGTAGAAGTTCAAGTAGACGTTTTTGGGGCCCAGAAACGCCTCCTACGCCCTTTCTCCCTATCGACAAAAAATATACAACAAATTAGAGCAAAATCGATGACATGAATTCAACTCTTATTTAACAACATAAAAAGTGGGCCTTCTTGAAAATAGTTATTTAAATTTTTAAATACCTTAACATAAATTATAATTCTGGTTCAAGTAATTCTAAAAGCGTAAGGGTTTTTTTGAATAAGCACAGTGCACACATATTATATCAAATGGTGCTGAAACAGTGTCTGTATTATTTGTTGATACTAATTCATGAACAGATAATATTGGTTTAACCCATATTTTGCCATACATTGCCCATATTTTGACCAAGTCCATACATTACATATGTAGGTAGAATTGTAATTTTCATTGTAAACTGGAGTATATCAGAAACAGTAGCTCTTACATTCCAGATAGCATTGAATCCTTACAAGAACCCCCTGACAATTCAAACCCTCCCACATCCCCTTTTGCTTGGCAAACAAGTACATGGTTACACTTGCATCATTTAAATTCAATTAAAGCGTTCAATTATGGCTGAAAAGTACCCCAAATTAGAATTGCTTGAACCTGAAAATGAATTAAAGTGCAAACGTACCTATCAGCGATGAGAACAAGAGGTATCCAATGAATTTCATATTGAGAAGGTAGCAATAACTCTCCTCGGGTATCAACACACTTCTACCCTGCACAGAATTTCATGCACAGTGAACACCCCTTATCTGCCGTATTATTATGTAAGCACTAAAGAACAAACACTCTTAACTCAATTAATAAAAAAAGGCTTATTAAATTATCACTTCAACAACTTGGGCACCGCGTACAGACCAAACTACCCCAACAGCAACACATGGAATTAAGGATTTAGCACTTGCGGAAACTATACACCGTTACGCTGCTAAACACTCGGGACGATTTATTCTGAATGTAGCAATTAATAAGTGGAAATAGGCAGCGTTTCGCAATCAAATAACAACATACATACACCACAAATGTACACTTATAAATAGCCTGTAACTAAGAAAGTTTAGTAGCCAATTAGCCGTCCACTCGTGACTTTCCGAAAACGGTTAATTACACTAACAGATGTTGTCCTCCCACTGTCTATCTATGGTGAATCAATGGTCAGATCAGAAACCTCCCTTCCACGACCCTCGAACGACCGTTCCAGAAGCAGAAACCAACTGCCAATGGCTGAAACCCCTCTGAGGCAACTGCATTGACCACTACTATGTATTTCGCAGTGGCAGAATCGTCTTCGTGCCACCGAGTCAACTGCAAAACTGACAATAACTGACCAAAAATCCGCCACTTATTTTTTGTTTTTAAATTTTATTACAAAAATACAAAATCGTTATCTTTGATGCACTTCCGAGAAGAATTTCGCGCGCTTTAAACCGTTACGACACCGCACGACAAATTAAATCCTGTGCATACATTTATAAGTAACCTGGCAGCGGGAAGACTACGAATGGCCAAGAAAAGTCGGTGCCATGAAAATTTCCCACATTTTATCCGTTTGAGAAAACTGTAGACTTTCGAGTTCGTTGAACGGTACTTTTTGCAACTCAAGGGATGTGAAAGCTTCCCGGAAAGTACCCATTTCGCAGATTTTTCGATATTCCAATGGAAAGCTCGCTGAAAACCGTAATAAGCACTTTTTGAACTGCAACTGTTATAACACAAGCTTTGCAAAATTATTCTAATTGTAAGTCAAATCTTTGAAGCTTTATCTGAAATCTCAAACGGCAATACACAGATTGAAGTTTTTACAATTTAGTTAGTATATATTATGAAAAGATTCAATACAGCCGGACAAAAAATTATATGATCCAAATTTATTCCAATTAAACTTAAATTAAACTTAAAATAAAACTTCCAAATAAACTTCTAATAAAAGTAACCTTACAGCATAAATGTTCAGACAAACGTGATTTACACAAATTTACTTGTTGCGAAACGATGATGAACTCCAGACTGTAAAAAATCCATGATTATTTGCCCTTTATTTTTCCAAGGTCCGTAATCGTTATTGTATAAATAAAACAACATAGTAATGTTTTCCTTGCGTAGATATACGTTTAATTCAAACATGTTGAAATTATTGTATAAAAATATAAGAAAATATTTCTTTTAACGACATTAAATTCACAAAAAATTTGCAATAAAGTCTTGAAATTTCTTTAAAAACGACAAATAAAAAACGACATGAACTCATTAAAATACGGTTGATTAGTATTGATTTTGACTAGATTAAAATCACATAGTTTGAATTTCTGCAACGGTTTTTCGAATCTTCAGTGGCAGCAAGGATATCATCTCCTTGCAAACACCAATTTCGCCGGCCATATTAGCTGACGCGTCCTTGTTCTCCTCGCAACCATCCACGAATAGTTTGTAGTAATTCAAACTATTCTGCAAATTGTTGAGCTGCATTTGTTTATTCGGCGTGATAATTTTGTAGAACAATCGTCCGATGTGGAAATAAGAAAAGAAAACAGCTTGTAGCTCCTCCTTGGCAATGTTCGGTTGCAACTTATCACTGCCCTTCTCGCAGTAGGAGTTGATGAACTCCTTGAAATGCTTGATGGATTTGTCGCAAAGTGTGTTAATCTTGTGCACTTGATGCGGCGTCGGAGACTCGTCGAATTTTAGAGCTGCGATAGCATCCAATTTGGTGTCTAGGATTGCTGAATACGCCAAACCGCACTCGTACCAACATTCCCTGCAGATCGAGAGATAGTAAGTTGGGTTGAGGAGTTGGAGCAGACCCTCCAGGAGATCAGCTCTCTTCTTATGCAGTTTGCTTTGATTTGAAGGGTCGTTGTCGAAAAATGCGAGATTCTTATACAGTTCAGAGTGGTCGGTAACTATTTTGGCATATTCTGATGCCTCCGTTTCTGCAGTGTAGTACTCCTTGGCTTTTTCCAGCCACATAACAACGAATTGGAACACTTCCTTAGCATCGTCAAAAGTCAAACAGAATTGGTCAGTAATACGATTTTCGTATGTGGAAATGCTTAGAGATGGAAACTTGAATGATAAATTGTCTTGGAGATTTAAATTCGCTACATCTGGAAGTTATGTTTACGTGTTATATTAATGTGATGATAATTGTAATTAACTTGCATACCTTTACAAAGCTTGGCCTTTTCTTTGTCCTCGTCGTCGGTCTCATCTGTATCAGCTAAAAGACGCTCCTTTGAAGCAGCCAATAAAGCAATACCGTATTTGGCCCAGCATCTAGCAATATCGGCAAATCTATGCGAAAATGTTTCCCTAACTGCAGCTTGAGCCTCCTCCGTCATCCCTGGTGTTATCATCTTGCTTTCGAAATCGGACATAATGTAAGTCGCGGCGGCCAGGTGATGCCTAGCCTCAGTGAATTTGTTTGGTCCAATGAAATACTGTGAGAGTGCAGCCGCGTTCAAAGCCCAGTCAACAGGTTCGTAGTCGTTAGCTTCTAACTGTCGTCGCAGCGTGCAATTACAGTACTGGGCTGAAAGCGCCTGCTCCTCCAAATAGCCCAAGATCTGAGCCATGTAAAATGCCGTTAGTGTGAATAACTTCTCGAATTCTTTTGGGCCTTTTTCTTTTTCGATCTCATCAGGTGTTCCAAAAACGTCTGTCAGTGCCATTGGGGCCTGTCCTGTTTTCTTAAAATTATTATACAGCTCTTCAGCTTTAGTCAAGTAAACTTTGGACTCTTCTGGATTTTGTCGATTCGACCAGATTATCCCCAATTCATTCAACGCTCCCAGATAAGGAATGACTGCTTCTGGCTTCAGTTTATGCTCTTCAACGAGTTCCAGACAATTTTTCAAATACTTTTCCCCAACGTTGATTTCCTCTGTAAATACACTTATTCTACCCAAATCGCGATACGCAAACGCCAATATAACTTTGTACGTGTATTCATTTTCAGAATTTTCTTCCTCGGATTGAATTGAGTTCTTCAAGTTTTCCATCAGTTCGACGAGGATTTCTCTCGCAGCGTAATGAGACCGAAATGGAGCTGTGGGTGGGTCATTGTGGCACTCTTCATCAACCAGTTTGTAAACTTTTTCAAACTTTTCTTTTAAATCAGTTAGTTTTTCTTTTGACACAACCATTTTCACTGATTTCCACCACCAAAACAAATTGTGCTCACTGCAAAACACTGATTTTTGACAGTTCGCTTTGGTTGCGGACAATAACAAAATGAACATGGCCGCAGTTACTCAACAATTACATTCTTGTCATGTTGGCTGCGGGTGAAAGGTATTTGAATTTGAAATTGATACAAAACAAATTTTTTGACAAAACATTTAATTTAAATGCAAATATCAATAATATCAATACAAATATTAATCATCTATAAGTATAAATTATTCACACAAAAAACGCCATATATTATAATATAATGTTTAAAATTAAACGATTTCTTCAAACATAAATCATTTTGATCCAGAACTCCCACTGACAGAATGTAGTTCCAGTGGTCTTTCAGCTCTAGGTTTACGATAATATTTAATTAGTCGTTCAATAACGGTTTCTAAAGTCGCTTTAACAACTCTCTGATTATATTCATCAAGTAAATTTTCTCTAGCATGTTTGGCCAAAAACTGAATTACTCCGTTTACGTCAATGCATCTTGGATCCAGTTCGTATACTGATTGTTTCAGCGATTTATAAATTAATTCAGCACATTGAGGATTTTGGAAATCATCAGAGGACAAAAGTTCAATTAAACTTTGAAAAATTTCTTTCATAACTTCAAATCCAAATTGCGACACATTTCTACTATGGCAAACTTCCAATGCGCTGGATACTATTCCATTAATAACATCAGGCAAAGAAGCCTGGAATTTTTCTAAGTCAAATACTTGTAGGACATCCTGAAACAGATTCTTAATATCTTCTGGTTTTATATATAACAGATACTTGTTTGTAATCATGGTCTGAAAGTTTTCCATCACGCACTCCATCACCTTCTCCGCTTGATCGCAGTCTGAATTATTAGCCACAAAACCAATGTAATCGGAAATTTTAGTGGTGTACTTGCGAATTACTTCTTCAGGCATTTGTTTCCCAACAGTTTTTACGAGGAACTTTTGTACGATCTGTTTGATCCTCTGTACACTGCAAGTACCCGGATAGACACCCTTTACGGGAGTCACTCTAGCAATACGAGAGGCAATAGTTTCCCCGAAAGCACTTTCATCTGCAGGTGGTAAAACTTCCATGTATCCCAATCCTTCTTCCACTGTTGTTGGCGGTATATCTAGCGGTCTCGATCTAAGGCGAAGGGAGCGAATTTCTTTTTCCAAAAACTGTAATATGGTTACAAATTTTTTCAAGAAAACCTAGATAATTAACACTGAAACTCACCTCAATTTGTTCTTCTTGGCGGAAACAAATGTCCTTCAGATGGGTCAAGTCCTCACGCAAGTCAACAAAACCTGTGCTCTCGATTTTCTGATAAGCTCTTTTCTGAGTCCTCAGAAGATCTGCAAGATAATTGTTTTCCTCGTACAGCACGGTCAAGATATTCAATTTTTCCGTGCCAATCTGAATTTCCTTCACCAGTTCATTTTCCACATCGTCCAAATGTTTCTACAAAAATTTCAAGTAAAACCAAATCTTTTTTCTTGCATAAACAAAAGTACTTTCTTTTTTTCCATCATTGCCTGAAATTCTCGTTTTTCTTCAGTCAAACTCAATCTCTGATTAAACATATATTTTCTAAGAGTGGCTTCCTCTATTTCGTCCGCACCAATTATAATTCCAAATTTTTTGAGAGAGCTATCTTGAATTTCCTGTTCAAGATTATGAATCCTTTTCTGCATATATTTGCAGTCTGTGTTCAATCTCTGTAAATGCACAACATTTATTTTGTGCCTGCGTTTGGTCTCCAAAGTTTCTGCGCCCAATTGACCAACTCGTGTATACAATTTGGCCACATCCCTGCCATTGAAAACCAGAGTATCATCAATGTTCCGAAAGTCTTCCCCCTCCTTTATGTGTTGCATGTGATCCATTCTGAGCACCACCAACACATTAATTTTGTTCAGGAGCTGTTGCCGTTCTCTCTACAAAAAAGGATATTTCATTGAATTTGCTCTTGTACTGAAAAATATTGCGCAAAGTACTCGAAATTCAACAAGAATCTCCTTCTTAGTTTCAGCAACTGCATGAGCCTTAGAGAGTTCTCTCTTAAATGCGTCAACATCCTTTTCTTGGTCTTCAATAGTCTTCCGCATTTGGTGCAGCTGCTGTTCAAGCGCATGACGATCATTACGACTACTAAATGCGAAATCATACAGCTTCTTATCGCATCCCGGAGGTAAGACATTTTCATCAAAACGAATAGCGGTGAGTTCAAAGGAATCTGCACTTCCCTGGTCCAAATCTTCGCTCATTGATGTGTCGCTTTCAGAGGACGAGGATGAATCTGGATTAAGAAAGTTTGAAACCAATGAACGACTTTTGGAATAGAAAAAAACATTTATTTATGTATTTTAGCGAACTCTATTCACCTTCAAGATTTTCCGTCTTCGGTGGTTTATATTTTTTTTTAAAAATTCTTCGTAAAAAATCAAAGAAATTATTTCCTTTAATTTCTTTTATAAAGTGGACCTGAATTGATTTTATTTGTTCTTGAATCCTTTCACAGAATTTTTTGTTGCTTTCAATTGTATTCACCACATGATTAATAGACGATGTAATATTCATTTTAGATCTAATAGCCGCGTCTACATCCTGGACAATCGCGTGATCCAATCTCTCACAATCATTTATAATCATCAACTCCTGATTCAAAGTCATAAGCCTTTCTTCCATAAATACGGCATCCACATTGACTTGTTTGCCATGTTCTATCAATTCCAACAATTCCCCATCAAAAGACTCAATGCGTTCTTCTATTTCTCTCAGGATTTTGTCCTGTTCAATGATATTATCGTTGATAATTTTATATCGTAGCTCAATTTCCCACGGAAGGCGATCAACATCAGTTTCTTTAAATAAAGGCGGTTTTTCTTCAAGGAAAATCGGAAGTTTATTAACATCATCACAAATATTTCCGAAATCAGGATACACTGAGAGTCCTGCCAAATCTAGTGCTGAAGTTATAAGTTTATTTGTAAAAAATCCAAATGCTTGATCAACGTTTCGGTTTGGTTCATTTAAATTTTCTAATTTTGGATGCAACAAAGCTTCTATATCTGTTAATTTATTTAGTTCTACAGAAGGCTAAGAAAAATATAATAAATAAATTTTGTTATGTGTCATTACTCTTTAGTACAATTATTATTTTACCATCAAATTCTTCTCCGGATATTCCTTTTCGTAATCAATTTCCGGCAGTGGAGGTATTTTCTTTCTGACTTTATTGGGAATGGATTTATGAACTTGACGTAGTTGGGATTTCTTCTGTTCAACAAATTCGTATAACATTTTTTTTTGGTCTCTTAATTTGAAAACTTTCTGGTTGTACTCATTTCGAAGATGAAAAAGCTCCTCTCGCATCTGGAGCAACTCTAAATATTTAGACTTAGCACTTTCTTCCGCAGGTGGCACATAATTTGGATCAGTTTTCAATTTATAGTCTCCAATGGTTTTTTCTGCTTCGCTTATAGCGTGATCATCATCTGGATCATTTTTCGTAGGATCCGGCTTGCTTGCATGAAGTTTCTTAATTTCATAATTTCGATAATAATTTCCGAGTCGCCTGTTTCGAAAACGTGTTAACATTTTCCTGATCTTCGGATTGATACTGACAATCAATCGCTCGGTTGAAATGTTCATCAAAAACGAATCGTCAAAGTATGGTTCCGGCATTTCATCCACACTTTGCTCTTGTGTATGTAATTTATGCTCTGAGTCGCTGGCAAAAAAGGACATTAAGAAATCGTTATTTGAAAGATTATAAGATATAACAATATTAAGGAACAATAGCTAGTTAGTCAGTGAGCGTTATTAAGAAATAGTGAAACTACCATCAGAAATACTCGTCATGATTACTCACTAAACTACCTACACCTAGATACTAACTAAAAACTATACGACACCAACATTTACCAAATAGAAGAAATCCGACTTTCTTGATCGCTTGCATTGAAGGCATTCATTAAGGATATTTTGTATTTATCAAGGAAAAACGTAGAAAGTACTTACAAATCATGTTCATCAGCCAGGTTCATCATAATCTGAACTTGTTTTTTAGTTTCATAAAATTCATCATCCAACTTTATGATTCTAAATGCTTTGATCGATGTATTTTTTCTAAGAGTAGACCTTCAAATTTAATGCATTCAGCTACTCGACATTACTTTACCTGATCCCGGTAACCTCAAAAGGCAAACTCTCCAAGGGTTCGATAAAATGGTTCATCAGTTTCTCTCTGAGTGCAGTGGACTTTTCGACGTCATAAGCTGTTTTCTTTCTCAACAGGTCGATTTCATCTTCCAAACTCTTAACCAAATCGTGTGTTATTCGTTCGTCCAATTCCAACTCTTTTGATGACAACTGTTGTAATAGTGGCATTTGCAAATTTCGTTTTATAATTTCCTTGAATTGAACTTTGTAATCTCCGAGAATATCCAAAATCTGTTGCTTTCTGTCGTATGCTAACTTTTGCCGTCGATCGTGTTCTCTTTTCTGTTTTTCTTCCTCCAAGGACAGATAACTCCGGTCTTCTATATCAGCAACTGCTTTTGGTACCCACTTGGGGCGGATGCGGTTCGTCGTTACTCTTGTAACAGTTGGACCAGTCCATTTGTATGAAAATACATTTCCATCATAGCCGACAGTAAAGAAATATGAACCGTCGTAGCTGAAATTCATCATCGGAATCACTCCATTTAAATTATCGTGCATTGACAACATCCAGTAATCAGAAAGATCTCGGAAGTTTTCTTTCACTTTATTCACTCTGACATGACCGTCTGCCATGCCAAAAATTAAGTAATCACCACTAAAAAGTTCATTTAGTAATAGTTGTATTGCACTGTATTATAGAATCTTATACCATTCGCAATACGAATGTATTTCAATGTCATCTCCTCCGGGAATCAAACTACTCCTTACTGCACTATCGTCTGAAAAAGTGCATTCGTAGATGTATCCTGCGTCGTATCCTGCCAAGGATAGCCATATTGTGTTTTCCTTTGTGTAGCGAAGCCAAAGAATGGGATTCGGAGGTCTTGGGATATGTAACGGTTCCAGTTCTTCCTCAGGTTCTGAGTCAGCTGCGAATATATATTTTTTTTTTACAGTTTACTGTTATAGACACATATGTGTATATTAAAATTGCATCCATAATTCAAACCGAATTTTTTCCAAACATCATTATAACCTTTTTCAAAATAAATTTTGGTAAAGTG
This sequence comes from Leptogaster cylindrica, assembly GCA_963082835.1. NCBI lineage: Eukaryota > Metazoa > Arthropoda > Insecta > Diptera > Asilidae > Leptogaster > Leptogaster cylindrica. The sequence continues at coordinate 2,352,386 of OY720105.1, read as the reverse complement.
TGTTACCTAAAAAAGTTTCTTCATCAACGACGATTCCTGGATTTTCCTCTTTTAATTTGTTCATTGCGTCCATTTTTTGGCTGCGTTTGATTGCTTTCTTCAGCTCCATTTCCCTCAAGTATATATCTCTCCTTATTTTGCTCTTAACTGAATTGAATTTAAATGTTTTAATTTCAATGTCTTGCAATCTGTACGAAGTGTTGGTATAATTCCGTGGAGTTTCTGGTAAAGTACATTTCACAACTTCTCCGGTAAAGCATCCAATAATAATTGTAGCCGGCTAAATTGAACCCAAGTTCATTATCCTTTAAAACAGTTCATGCAAATCTTACTCACATTCTCAGGTTTCCAATTAAATGCCACCGGAATGAAGGACAAACTTAAAAAGCCAATGGGAACTATTTGGATGTATGTACCCTCAACTCTCTTGAGTTGATACACAAAAATTGTTTCATCTTTTGATCCTGAAACTAAAATTGACGCTGCAGGATTAATTGAGAGCTTTGTAATTTCCATGGTGTGTGGTTTGAAGGCGTCAATGAGATGGAAATTTGATTTTGATAAATCATCGTTTTCTAGATCTACAGCAATTTGTCGAATTACGCCATCTTGAAATCCGATTATCAGAACACATCCTGAAATGTCAATCTAAAATCGAAAATCTAGAGTTGAAGTGAAAATTTCTAAGTTATTATTTTACTGTAGTTGGTAACCAAATCAAATAATTTGCTGGCGTTGTGAATTGTTTAACAAAAATTAACTCATTCTTAACATAATTGAAGATGTGCAGTTTCCCAAAAGCTCCCATCGAGGCGAGATGAGGAGAAAAGGAACTGCAATCACATGTTAATATTCGCCCTCCATGACACTGGAAAATTTGTTTTGATGGTTTGAAATTCTTATCAATGTCTAGATCAGCAATCCAAATTGCACCAAAACCATCCTGGAAAAGAAATGTTTGTAATTTTTGTATAATTTATGTTTGAACTTTTCCATTACTTACTTGAACATAGAATAGTGCTTCCGATGGTTTAATCCTTACAATGTGTCGCACCTCTGCAGTCGAGGACTCGCTGAGTCCAATAGCAAATTCGTATATTGGTTCAATTTCAACAAATCTATCATCTTCTGGAGGATCGGCAAGTTCAACAGTTTCCCAAAACCAAATGCGCACAAATCCATCCATACCAACTGTAAAAAGCTCTCCTTCGTCCATATGGATGTGCATTATAGGACCCTTGTGACAGGGTTGGCGTGCCTTTCGGCAAACTTCCACCTTTATGAGACCGCCGTCCCACAGTAGCATGTTTCCCCAATCGCATCCTGATATGACCTTCTCGTCTGGCAATGGACAAATCGCGTATATATCAGAGAATTCCGTCTTCCCGAATCGTCCAAGATCTCCTTGCAATTTCAAACCTGTAAAGGTTTCCGCCATTTTCCAAAATTTAATATGGCCCAATCCACAAGTCGTCAACTGTGTAGGGTTGTAGGGGGAGAACACAACGTTCAGCACGTCATTTTGGAATGATGGAACTCTAAGTACAACAGAGCTGTTCTGCCATTTCCAAATAGTTATGAAGTAATCGGGTTCCCCCGCTTGGGTCGCCACCAGCTCTCCATCATTACTATAAGAAACGCAAGTGAAACAGCGAATGGCGGCGTTCTCCAAGACGGAGACGACATTCAATTGAGGATAGTCGTATATTATGACTTCGGGAGTTTTTCCATTTTCCGCCACAGTTAAATAATTGTACTTAGGATTTGGATTTTTCTAGAAGTTGCATAAAATTCAAATTTGATTCAAATTAGCACGATTATATGAATTTACTGTAATGTAACCAATTCCACCACCATTAGCACTTCTTCTAAAGGACAACTCTCTGTTGGTGACATTGAAGAAATGTAGGATATTTCCAGATGCAAAAACTATTACATCTTCTTGTATGGCAACGAGATTAAATATCTTCTTCACATCACAGCCAAAAGAGTATCTGACAAAACACGTCGATATAATTAAGCAAAACGAAAATTACATTACTTACTGGAATTCCAAGATATTAGTTGGTATTGTAGAATATTTAGTTCGCCAAAAATATGAGACAAATGGCGGCGGGCATTCACATTCTTCTACAGACATTTTTCACACACAAATTATGGATACAGTTTGTTTTAAGGGTTACAACGGTTGCTTGGATGCACTTTTTAGTTGTTGTCATGGCACTATAGAGAGGTTTTTTAGAATATATTTGTGAGCAAGATTTGTTCAATTTGTGTGTAGGTCGTAATCGTAAAGACGTTTTTGATAAAGTTGTAGAATTAAATTGGTTGGTTTTAACTTTAATATAATATCTTCCATACTCTAGGTACTAATTATATTCATGAAATCTTAATACCTAGGTACTTGGAAATTCGAAACGATTCTATTTAATCAAATTCTTAAAAGCTGATTTTAAACTATTCACACAGAGAATAGAGGTACGTACAATATATAGGAAGCAGAATTTAATACTGTCAACCACAAATCTCAAGTAATGTAAACATATCTGCTTTCCCATTCAATTAATCTTCACTTTCATACACTTCTATACAATATTGATGTTTTCAATTCGCCGAAGTAGTTCTGAAATTTTCTCTAACGCCGCGCCGCGCCATTGCGGCCTACAATGTTCAACACCTGGTAACCCTATTTGGCATATCGAACGTTGAACTGGTTCAACAACAACACGCTGCAACACGCCAAAACTGCTGTATGTGATGGGGACAATGGATCTGGGCTTCTGGCAATCTATGGATCACTTTATGAATGAATGGCAACGTATTTATCTTCACTTCCTCCGATTTCCCGCATCTTGTAAATATACCAATTGCAGACGGAAGCACGTAGACTAACAACATCCTAATACCTTCCCCCGGACACACCAAAGTCGAAGGTGCAACATCCTCTAGTGCGGTCTGGAAAGAGTCTGTCTAGTAGTTCAGGTGGTGACCAAAGCTTTCATTCACTACTTCATGATCATGTTTACCTGCTCGATTACTTGCAGATGACACCAGTTCGCAGCCGGGCGGACTTTTGCACCTCTTTGGCTGCATGCAGCCTCATAAAGACACAATAACCGTAAATCCATCACCGTGTTCACCTGTCGCTGCAACTGCCCACTTTCTGTTTTATCACTGGTTTTTGTGGCATTGGCTAATTGGCTACTGAGCCAGCGAAGTGGCTTAACTGAATAGTCTAGATGTGCGTAATTCTATAAACTATATTCTTAATTAATAAACTATTCTATTTTCATCTCTTTCTGCAGCCAATCACAATTTCACGATTTGCAACATTGTTCAATAAAATTATCGACTTTTATTTTTCAGTTAAAAATCTATTTTTAAAAATTTCTATAATTCAACGCGAGTAACAAAAACCAATATTTGAATTTAAAAAAAAAAAAACTTAAATAAAAATTGGGGTTTTCAGATCGTTTCATATTGTTCTATTCTTGTATGCTGACGCTATGAATCTTGTGCGAAGAGAAAGTACTTTATAATAAAAAATTTCTGAAAAATGTCTATACATATTTAATTGACTATTGACCTTGAAAAATAAAACATTCGATTTTGTCATTGTTTTCACCCTCAACTTAAATCATTTGATTCGTCATTAAAACAGGAAGCGCATTACAAACTATCCTCTGGCCAACACAAAATGAAGAGAGTCCATAAAAAATTCCAGGAAATGGGGAAATTGCGGGTGTTACATGTTTATGATTTCTACTTTTTTCTCAATCAAGCGATTATTGCAAAAAGGCAGTCAGAGTGCAGCCGTAATCAGCGATGATGCATCGAGCGATTCTGCTGTGCGCTACCATCTTCAGTTGCTGACCAATGGGAAGGGGCGACCGACGAACGAAGAAATTTGTGGCCATTTTAGCAGTTTACTTTTAGTTAAATGCACTATTAAGGCTTGTTCGACTGTCCGTGGATAGCAACAATCAATAAAAGTAGTTGTCGCATCAATGAACGGCCAGAGCTTGATTTGTCGCATTAAGTGAAATTAAAAATTGCAACTTAAGTCTTAATGTGGCCGCCATCGAAACAATTTTGTGGTTCACATTTTGAAACTAATTAAGCCATTAAGTCCCCTTTTAACACTATTGAAGAGCACTTTGCAGACCAAAACTAGATTCATACGTGAGCCCAATTACTGATCTTTCTGTTGGTGGCAGTTTTCTAGTCTGAGAAATTTTTTGAAAAACAAAAACCAATTTAATTCCTGACGACTTCCTTCTCTAACAAATGGTCAATGCGAAATTAACATTTTCGGTAGTATTCTGGCAATCGGACTTAAATCACAGTGTGACTTTCCAAATTGGAATAGTGGCGCATCCCACTTCGGTTTCATTCAGAAACCGTGCAGAGTCTGCAATGTGTGACTAGACTTGGAATACCTTTTGGTTTGTTTCATATTTACTTAATATTCTAAAAACGTTTTCTGTTTTCTTTTCCGTTTCTGCTGTCCAATTGTCCAAGACACATTGTGTCGCGATTTTAAGTAGTCGAGCGCAAAATCGCTTTTACCGCGTCGCGTCGCCATTCCAACTGCCCCAGTGGAAGCGGAACTACTGAAAGTAATTAGCTTTCTTCACGTGTGTTGCACACGTTCATCCCAGACGCGGGATGGAATTCGGAATTTTACTCGTGATTGTCTAGAGAAGTAGAAGTAATACAAACTTGGAAAATGTCTTCCTTATTTGAGCACTATTTTTAATTTCACTAAATATTTCTTTGCCGGATGCGTTGTTAAGTGACAATGACCTTCAGACGTATAATTCTGTGCATACCACAAACGACAAACGAAAACAAGGCAGAAGCAAACACCAATGGAACGACAATATGACATTAAATTGGAAATTTCTCCATAATATTTTCACTAACCGCTCAAACCAATTTTTCAAAAAAAATATTTCATTTTTATTAGTTAATCGTTAATGAGCTTTGAACTGTCTATATAGAATTTAATTTAAAGTGAAATGTGTTTTCAATTTAGACCGTTATAATTTGCTATGTTTTCGCGTAGGTATACTTATAAAATGTCGACCAGGGATTAAAATTCTCAAAATTTATTTGCTAATCCATATTTCCTAAAAAACCTCTAAATCGACATGTCTTAAAAATTAGCAAATAAAAATCAAATGGGTTTACGCACCCAGAGATCTAAAGCCAGGTCTACACGTAACGTTTTGTTCACAGTCTTTCATGATCATTGATCATGCAAGCCTGACTAATAAAATTGACAAAAATTGTGAATCTTTTAGATACCAACTATTTCATTGCTTGACAAAATCCTTTTTTTATATGCGTCCATCATCCATTTGGCCTTTCTTTCACCCAATTGTTATAATTTTAATTTTTGCACTTCCCCTCCATGGGCTACGAAAACGTTTATACATCTCTATAATCTATATGAAGTTCGGGAAAGACTCCCGAAACCAGTGCCGTAGATCTGAGCATTTTGTTGAAGATTGAACACTGAAAATGACAAGCATTACCCATTACCCCTTTGCTGATACTCCACCCAAATAGTCTTTTGCAAGTTTGTCAAAAGCCATTCAGTTCATAACAAACCTTGAACGTTTTGTGGCGTTCACACGTAAAGCTTTGTTTGACAAATCTCAAATCTGGAATGATCATGCAATACTAAGGACAAAAGTTTATATACCTAATACCTATAAGCCAGGCTTTAAACTAACATATTTTTTTAATTATGTAGAACAGAACTGCTCCCCCCCGTTGGAAAACTCCTACGTGCGGCTATGAAAATGCACCAGACCCAAACCCAATGTTTACAAGCCTCCAATAAAAGAGAATGAAATTGATCACGTGCGAACGAATCAGTCTTGCGCGGATCGATTGACGGATTAGACGAGTTGCAGCTGGTGCAGTGCGCAGATTCCGCAGACTTTATCAGTAGCCACTAAACCGCGATTCGGGATTGAGGTGTTGAACGCGATCCGATTTCGTGAATGTTCTTGCCGAGGTAAAACTCGCGACATCCAGTTAATAAAAATTGTTCAGTGTATCAAATTTTATTTAACAAGTGGAAAAGCATTCGATTCTGCGCGTTGATATCGCATGCAAGGATTATTAAAGGCTTGCGGAAGTTAATCACAGTTTTCGGATCAATCTTCCCGTGGTAATTACATAGAGCGAGGATTATTGATTCAGTGACCAGCTTTCGAGCTGGACAGCATTGCGCAGGTAGGTTATTATCAGCGGTGATGTCGAGGATGAGAGGAGACTGATTAAATATCCTCAGGCGAATGCGGCCGATGATAATTCTTTTCTTGCCCGTGAAATTGCTTCGCGGTAATTGTGTAAGTGCGATTGGCTTTCAACTGGGAATTTTCGGCGGTCGTGTTGCAGGTGCGATTCCACAATACATTGTTGCAGGACTGTGGACCGGAAAATCGCTACTCCAATTGATGATTTCGCCTCCATTAACCGCTCATGATAATCATTATCCTGGGCATTTTGGAATATAAGAAAGATTTGTGCTTTTGGTGAAAACTTTGATGGGAGATATTGATGTATAATTATGATGAAGATAATTGCAAGATTTTTTGTGTTTTCCGGTTTGTCTAAAGTTAATTTCGATTAAAACTTTGAGTTCTGGGAAATTAAGAGTGTATAAACAATTTTAAAGTTGCATTTTCATAATGCTTTGCAGACTCACACAGTTAACTGCTCCGGGATACTCAACAATTACAAAATTGATAATAATGAACATCAAAATATTGAGTAATCTAAAAATGTATGCACTGAATATGAATGAACAGTTTCTTATGATCATTGAAAAGAATTCCTTGAAATAAATTAAAAAAAAAACTTCAAATAAAATGCAACATTTTGAAGGGAGATTTTTAAAGTTTTTAAAATATATTTTTCATAGTCGAAATTGAATAAATTTCATTTTGTTATTCCAGGAACAAACGCGAAACTCTTTTTTAATGATTTTAAATGTTTAATTGAATGACATATTGCTAATTAGAAAATGTTTTTATTCTATTTTCGGACTTGAATCAGTTAATTTAATTTATCTGTTACCTACTCTCAAAATAATAACACAAAGAATTTATCTTTTTTTGTTAGTCAACAAGAAATTAGAAAAATATTCCTTTTAGGCTTTCATACATAAAAATAAAAGCTAACGAAAACATCAATATTAAAAGTAATTTCCATTTTTAAATATTTTACTGATCCTTAAGTTTCCTACATCCATTTTTTTCAAGAGATATAAATAAAAATTAAAGTGGTTAATTACTTTTTAGCAATTAATGTACTTAAGTTATTTAAAAATTATCGAATTTGGCAATTTTTTAGGTTTAAAAATTGCACTTTTCAAATTAATAAAAAGTAATCGTGAACACTCAACGACAACAATGAAATTTTGATTTACAGTATATTTTGATAAATAAAACACAAAAACATTTAATTTAAATCTCCATTTTCACAGAATTTTTATTTTATTTACTTACATACAAAATTATTTGCATATATTCTATAATTAAATTCTTTCCAACAGAATATCACACCAATTTAGTCCTTGTGAGATATTTGTAATGAACTTTTTAGGAAGCCTCAGAAAGAATTGTTTAATTCATTCAACTTATTCGTTTGTTATTTTTAAGAACAATATACCATACTGCAAACTGTAAAGTTGCTATCTGCGAACCCAACCGAAAATACTTTTAGTATTTGTTTAATTTAACCGTCAAAAAACCGGAGTCCTTACCTAATAGTCTGTCAGGTAATTCCTTAAAATCGGAAGTCAAGTCAGACAAAGGCACATTCGTGCGGAGCATCCTCTCTAATTAGCCGCGTTCCCCGATCCACGGCATTTCTGCCGACAGTGCATCATAAATTATAATCCGCTGAAAGAGCTCGTTTGATAAAATCAAAAGAAAGCGATTTGGCATATGAGTGAGGCGAAACAAAAAGCAAAAAGGAGGCGAATATGAGAAGCCCACCAGAAAGCAAATCAATTTATCGCTGGAACCGTACCGCGATGATCGAATTCATTTAATTTAATAACAATATGGCGATGGCATGACATTATGACAATGATACGATCTCGTAACTAAAAATATTTAAACTCGGTTCCCACAATTTCAGTTGCTCTTCATTTCGGAGCATCCTCCTCGTTGCCGAGCTCCTTGCGTGGTCTCATTTCGATAATATGTTTTCATCAAGATCGATTTGAAGTGATCGCGAATCTTCGACTGCGAATGAAAGAGCTGGACGCTGACATGCGGCGGCCTTTTCTGTGTTTGGATTTTCGCGCTCAAATGATATTTTCACATAACCTAATTTTTATGCCGATCCCACCACTTCCTGTTTCTTAAATTTAAATGCATATGTTTCGCGGTTTAAATGTTCAAGTAATTTTTCTGTATCTTTCAGATAGGAGCCACGACAGAGAATCTCTTGAGATGGCCACGGATTGCTACAAATTGTCGTACTTAATTATGATAAGCACTCTGTCCGCGGCAGCCAGCACTGTGGAGGCTGCAGACGCAATCAGCAAATCCGCTGAGGAGCCAGGTAAGAACGGTGCATCGTCGAGACGCCCGATGAGACTTATGAGTGTCCATTGGTCCATCTTGAGCGGATCGTGACAGTGATCACAGGCGACTGCACGATCTTTTTCAAGTGGCCCAACAAGTGTGGAAAGTCTTCTTTTAGATTTTCTTTTTCGAGAATTTTCTGAATGAAAGCTACACATCTTTACGTGCACCTATGAAACAAGGTAGTTAGCACTTATATCAAGCTATAAAAACTACTTTCAAAGAAACCACTAGTCCGGGATATCTACTTGATTATGAAAATCGGTCTGACAGATTTACAAATAAAATGGAAAGCGATTTTTCCAGTTTGAAGTATCTCAACATTTGACTCTGTTATCAGCGACATTTATTACTTACAGTATGCGATCAAATGGAGTCAATCCAACAGTTTCAATCGTCCCTTATTGGAGTTGGATGACTTCAATTTTGCTTTTAACCACTAAGTTGTAACACTTATGCAGATCGCCGTCGATTCAGAGGATTGGTCTTGTTCAAATTGCAACCGCATCTGAATGTGTTTATTACTCGGAGTTGCTGCAATGGCCAATGCTTAATGCAGTTGGATAATAATAGTTTTGATGCTGCCACTCAGTCTGCCGTAATGTGAGACGGTCATTATTCGATCGCCGATACTGGTTTCTGTTAATCAAACGAAATCGCATAATTCAATATAATAATATTCGTGTTTCTAATCGAAAACTGAAATAATATAAATCGTGGAATTTGCGAAAGAGAAATTTTGCAAGTGTCACAAAACGCACTACAAGCAAATAAAGTTTCCATTTTAGTTTTTACCAACTTAAAAGAGAATGATTTTTACAGAAAGTATATTTCCAAATGGCATATGTCTACTACGTCATGATATTTTTATTTGCATGGAAAAACTATAGAAATTTATTTATTGCTAAACCAATAAGTAATAAATACATTAATATTTCACAGGAATTCCAGAAAGTCGAGCATTATTTAGCCCTCGAGTGGACTACAATGAATGGATGCCAGTAGGACGTGGCGATCCCTTGAAAAAAGACCCAACCTATGACTACAGCCCTCCAACACTGGATCGAGTTCATTATTGGGGCGATAACAACAAAGAAAAGAAGGAAATTCTCTTGTTAGGGGTGACTTCTAAACGGCAAAGTCACAGAAAGGAACCAAAGTTTCAAAACTCCATTCGCCGATCGTTCTATGCCCAACTGCCCACTCGGTTAATGCCGCCACCCCTGCAAACAATAGCTCCGCCAAAGACATCGGCTACAGAAGGATACCAAAACAGCTATCAATTCAACAATTTCAAGACCGGAAACAGTTGGAGTTACAACGATGTCCGATCGGATGAGAGTGCCAATTACATTAACCTTGCACGGCCCGAAGGATTTGAAAAACAGAGACCTTCATTTATGGTTGACACGAGCTCCCGAAAACCGTGGCTACATGAACTGCTCCAGAAGGAAGTAACAAAGAGCAACATGAACGTAACATACACAATGCAACCTTCGATGAACATGTACCAGCCAATAGCCAGTTCCGTTATTCCTTTTACAGCAACAACAACAACCAGTACCACAAGCAGTCCTCCAACGTTTTTCCAGCCCACTATTCCGCCTAATACAATGACGACCGATTCTCTGTTTTCTCATTATAAGCAGCCGGCGCAACCTCTCAACGTCCCAATGTACTTAATCATAGAAGGGCATAGTAGGGTAAAAACCTACGGGTTGAAGGACAACGAAACCACGACACCGCAAGCAAAAATAATCCCTGTCCCAACAAAATCTGATGTCGTTGTCAAAAAAGTTGTCGCAGAAGATGACAAAGGAAAAGCGGTCGAAGTGAAGCATTTGCATAAGGATCGCAAGCAACAGGATACAGCGGCAGAAGATTCTCCCATGCAGGACTTGCTCAGTTTCTTGGACACATCCTTCGGAAATTTCTTTTTAAACGAAGTTGATACAAAAAAAACAGTTGAAAATGTTAAGAAAACGAACAACAGTCAAGAAGAAGAATTTCCAGAAAGCAGACAAATATCTGATTATGATCAGCTGCAGGAATCTGAACTCAGAGAACAAGATGATTCTTCAGAAGCAGAAGGGGCTGGACTGCTTACCACTGAAAACACGTAATAATTTTAAAATCAGGAATGTTCTTAATCGATTTTGTTAAATTTGCCCGCAACTTTTTCCCTCGTATTGGAAACCAAATTTGTTTATGTTAAATGTAAGAAAATAGATCTAAACACAAAGTACTCATGAATCTAGGTTTTTGTCACAATTTTATGTGATGTTATTAATTTGTAATCGACGTTGAAGCTAACTTGCTAAGTGATGCACTTTGGTAATTGCATAATTTTAAAACTTTGTAGACTAATTTTGTGTCATAATAAAACTTAAATGGTTATTTGTACTTTTTTAATGTCTAACTTTCAAAAAACAATTGAGTGATGGACATTATTAGGCGTCTACATTTTACAACTTACTTGTGTACTGTGCGTACTGGGTACTTGTTGGAGTGGTTTCCAAAAAATAAAAAACAAAACCATTAAAAACCCTAGACAAGACAGTCCAGCATTATTTCAAAATGGGGAATCCCGCCAGTAGGATGCGAGTACTAGATTTCGGACAAACACTACCTATTCGAAACGCCACCGTCTATTACTTTTCAAGCAAACGAAGAATTTTCGAATAGGTTCGAATTAAAGTAATAGATCGTCGCTACAAAAAGCAATATCCAGTCCGTGAACTGTCATCGGAACCGACTGTCATTTCATTAACATTTGTTCATCGTTTATTTGAGGAGCAAAATAAAATGCTCTCGGTAATAAAACGCACCGTGTTATTGTAAGTAAACAATACATACAGTAAATAAAATTCCAAATTGATTTCTTGATTGCAGAAAAAACGCAGAGTATGTGCGGCAAATGTCAGTATTCGCACCGCACTACGTCCAACCCGTCTTCAAAAAGGAAAAACTTAATCAGCTGCAAGAAACTGGCGAAGCCGAGAATTTGGCTCACGTTCCAATTAAACCAGCCCGAAATAACGACACTTGTTCTATATTCCACGATGACACCATCAGCAAATTCACAAATTACATTATGCGGAAAGGGAATAAGGTTCTGGCCAGAGACTTACTAGAAAAGAGTTTTGAAAAAATCAAACGAATACAACTGGAGAGGTACCATTTGGCGAATCCAGAAGAAAAACAGAAAATTGAGACCAACCCAAAAATGATCCTGCACAATGCTATAAAGAACTGCCAACCGCTGCTGCAGCTTACACCAATCAAGCGTGGAGGAGTAACCTACCAAGTGCCGGTTCCAGTGACGGAGCAACGGTCGCGATTCTTGGCGATGAAATGGTTGATTGAGGCAGCAAAGGACAAGGAGCGGACGGTTCACTTCCCTGAGAAAATGGCTTGGGAGCTCCTTGATGCAGCCGCCGGAGAGGGAAGGGTTGTGAAACGCAAGCAGGACTTGCACAGACAATGCGAGGGAAATCGAGCATACGCGCACTACAGGTGGAGTTAAAAATTTCAATATAAATATTAGTTAAATTTGATAAACCTATTTGTTTTATTAACCAAAAATTTCACAATATTTCAATGGATTTAGAGTGTCTCCGAAGCGGTGCAATATTGTGAATGTCTGAGGATTCGATTCCCTGATTTTAAATTTCTGAAACAAATCATATTTGGCGTGCAATCCATTTTGAAGCGGCGAGATTTTCTCTACTTCAACTTCCATATTCTTCCTATTGCCCCAGAAATCGACGTAAGCCAATTTAATTTGATTGTTCTGATCATCAATATAAACTATTCCAACACAGTTCTTCGTTAACAGACTGAATATTGTTAGAGTAAAACTTCCAGTCACACCTGAAAGAAGATTACTTCAAATAAAAAATCATTGTGGGATGGAAGCACTAACCTAGAGCAAGGTATACACTCGCAATACCGGCCGGCACATAGCCAATATGTTCTAAAGCAAACATAGTTGGGGAACCGAGCACAGTTAAGCCATACTGATACAATTTTAGCCTGCTAATTGCACTAATCCATCTAATTGGTGGTAATTTGTATATTGTAATCCAGTTCGTGCCATCCGGTGAATTTTTCACGTACGTTCTGGAATTAGAAAAGCACACCTTCAGTGCACTAAAATTTAATTGTTGAAGCTTTTGTTGGAAGATAATTCGACTCAAAGTCATAATAAAACAGTAAATTTGCAATTTTTTTAATTTGAACTGCCTTACCGACATGTCATTGAGAATATAATTAAATATATTAAAGCAAACAAATTAATTTTATAAAAACGTGTTATTTACTTCTTTCACTTCTTTTGCAACCTTTCAAACATATTGCTTTGTTTTAAACACTTCTTTTATGGAGTTTACGAATTTTGAAATCGAGGAACTTTTGTGGACGTATTCCTTTTTAGTAAGAAGAAGAGTTTGTTTACAATCTAAAGGAATGTCACTTCTAAAACTTCGGCACGTGCGATTTGTATCAATACAAAAATATTTATTTTACGGACAATAATGGCATTAACAACCAAACTAAAAGATGCGTAAGTGTAATAAAATTAGCTTTCACATTTGTTTTTATTTATAATATAATAATTACTTGCAGGTTTGAGGTGGAATCGCTCTATGGAGCATTCTACACAAGTGGTCTGATAGCGTGGAGTGCAGATGGTGAAGAGGTTCTATGCCACAATGGGGGAAAAATAAATATTTTGTCGGTGGAAACAGCGAAAATTACGAAAGTGATAGGAGAAGCTCAGCCAGATGAAATTGATGAGGACATCATATACACCTTTGCTCTAAGCAGCAATGACGAATTAATAGTGACCGCTCATAAGAGTGGACTGCTGAAGCTGTGGTCCAAATCAGAAGGCAAGATGATCAAAATGTGGAAAGGCGTGCACAATGGCCCAATATCCAGACTGTGCTTTAAGGATAACCGCAATATAGTTGCTAGCGGGGGCTCGGATTCCTCAGTAAGGATTTGGGACCACGAGAAAAAAACATGTCTTTCAGTTCTAAAAGGCAGTCAAGGAGTTGTAAGTGTTGTACAGTTCCATCCCGATGAACAAAAGGATCTAGTTTTCGGTGTGGCAGATGACAACACGATCAATTGCTGGGATTACAACACCAGAGATGTTAAAGTAAGATACACCGGACATTTTTCAAAGGTCACAGCGTTTTCATTCACTGCATCTGCAGACAATCTCGTATCGGTGAGCAGAGATAAAGTGCTGATCCTGTGGGATGTCGAAAAAGGTATTCAACTAAAAGTTATTCCATTATATGAAACACTAGAAGGGGTAATTGTTTTGCCGAACATTTACAAATTACCGAATGGAATCAATTTGTCAAGTGATGAGAACAAGAAAAAAATTTTCGCTGCCGTTGGAGGAGAATCGGGGGCTGTGAAAATATGGAACTGCACCGATTGCAAGCTCGTGTATTCCCAAACTAATAGCCGCATTTCAAAGGCAGAGGAGGAAGGCGGGATGGCCATCACTCAACTTCTGCATTGTCCGAATAAGTCATCACTGGCGTTAGTGAGTGCAGATCACAACATTCTCTTCCACAACATCAACACGTTCCACTGTTCCAAGCAATTAATTGGATTTAGTGACGAGATTTTAGAAATTTGCTTTGTAGGGAAAAAAGACCGATACCTGGCAGTGGCCACCAATAGCAAGGATATTAAATTGTACGACACCACGACCATGAATTGCCAGATTCTTAAAGGTCACTCGGATCTGGTTCTTGGGTTAGCTTCTCACAAATACAACTTGTTGTCCTGCGGAAAAGACAACAGCATCAGAGTTTGGGAGATAAATCCCGGTGATTTCTCCGTCAAGTGCGTTGCTAAAGGAACCAAGCACATTTCGAGTGTGAGTTCTGTAACGTTCGGTCAACTGTCGCACACGATTTGTGCCTCAGTCAGCGAGGATCGATGCTTGAAAGTATGGAGTGTGCCGAACAAATTCGAGGACACCGACACTGAAGTTTCCCTAACCTGTGTACACACTCAAATCGCACATGAAAAGGACATTAATTGTGTGACGATATCACCCAATGATCGTGTCATCGCCACCGCTTCCCAAGATAAGACAGCAAAGTTGTGGTCCTCCGATGGTCTTCAACCGCTAGGAGTGCTGCGTGGTCATCGGCGCGGAGTGTGGAGTGTACGATTTTCACCCATAGATCAAATAGTGCTCACCGCTTCTGCGGATTGTACCATGCGACTTTGGTCCATAACGGATTCCACATGCCTAAAAAGTATAGAGGGGCACGAAAGTTCTGTGCTCCGTGCAGAATTCATCAACAAAGGTATGCAGATTCTATCGGGCGGCGCTGATGGACTGCTGAAACTTTGGAACATCAAAAACAGTGAATGTTTAACGACACTAGAGAAGCATGAAGCCAAAGTTTGGACCCTGGCTATTTCTAGAGATGAAACTCATTTCTTCAGTGGGGCCGACTCTCAGCTGATCTGCTGGAAGGACGTTTCACAGGAAAAGTTGGCCGCTCAAATTCAGGAAAGACAGGAAGTAATGTTGCAAGAACAGGAACTCGTTAATTTGATAGCACAGAAAAAAATGTTGAAAGCACTTAAATTGGCTTTAAGGCTCGAAAAGCCGCATTTGACACTGAAAATCATAAACACTGTGATTAAGGATAAGGAGGAGGGCTTGGAAACGACTGTTACCGCTTTGAACAATTTGCACAAGGAGAGTCTATTCAAACATGCAATCAACTGGAACACAAACAGCAGAAACACGAGACCAGCGCAATTAGTTTTAAATATTCTAATCAAGGAAATTTTAGCGAATAAATTTAAGCCAGCGGGATTAAGTAAGCATATCGAGGACAGTATACCGTACACTGAGAGGCATTTCAAACGTGTGACGGAAACGGTTAAGGACTTAAATTTCATGGCATTCGCTCTCAAATGCATGCAGCCGCATTCCAAAATGGACGTTGCTGAGAAATAAATTTGATAAAATATTATTTGTTGTGTAATTATTCCTATTTTTTTTTATATGTATCAAAATTTTTTTGACTTTTTCTAGGGTTCGCTTCAAACACAATTTAAAGAAAAAAGGTGTAGACTGTAGATGTATGAAAAGAAAAAAACAACGATTTTGTTTGTTTAACAAAGTGAAAATCAGCTGGATTCTGGTAAGCGGTCAGATTGGCATTGTAAAATTGCAATGGTGGGAGAATGTTCCGACGGGGGCTGCTGGTTTCTCTCCGGATACCATCGTGGATATCATGCTTCGAAACGAAGGAAGCTGGACAGCTGTGTCGCATCAGGTTCAGCGTATACTTCGGGTGAAGAAAAGGGACAGAAAGGCATGAGGACGAAATAAACCCCGGTGAAAGTTTATAGACTTAGATAGCCGTGGGCCTAGCTCAAAGTAATGTGTTAAACAGTTCCAGGATGAGTCCCTGAGGCGACAAGGGGGGTGTTTTAGCCGGTAGTCCGAAAGGGAGTCCGGCACGACGATGTTAGTCCCAAACTCCAAGTGTGTAAACGCATTTCTCCTCTCTCCACAAAAACAAAAATGGAAAATTGCTGAAAACTTTCATAATTTATCTACTTACATATTATCGAAGCACAAAGACCTTGGATCGACCAGAATAGCTCACAAGTTTGCTTTGCAGCTTCTGCATACTGCTCCTATGACGTACGGCGGCTTTGGCAACACAAAAGGGACACGATTTTTCTAATATCTGGCGTTCTTCGATAAATATTTGCTGTGCATAAAAGTAATTAACTACTTATCCTACCACATGAGTTTATTCAGATATTTTTAAGCATTCAGATGATTAAGCCTAGCTTAATCTTCTTTGCATACTTCTGCAAGATAATACCCAAGATTTACACAAAGATTGGTGTCGAATAGGAATTATATCTCGTGATTCATTGGATAAAGTCTAGAGAAGGTAAATAAATTGATATGAGTTATACAGCAAGCTCATAAAGGCGTCATTTGCCTCTATGGGCTAGAGGATTTTCCAATTTTTATAAACGTGTGCGAAGGATATAATATTATTATATACAGCAAGTTATACTGTAAATCCATTCAATTGTTTAAAAAAAAAATGAGAGAAACCAAGGCAAGGCATTGTTCATCATCAATTATCAAATTCAAAATGCAAATTGTATTTGAAACTTTATATAAGCAAACAAACTAAACTGCGACACGAACTTCATAAAACCAATGTCGAACTAATGATGAAGTATTTAAAAGTGCCTTCTGCAAGTATTTCATAGCAGTAGTTTTTGCTTGGTTAATGCATGTAATTGCAGCCGAAAACTACTGAACTCTTTTGAACTCAGTCTCACTGCCATAAGAGACCTCATTAACAGCGTGCTAAAATTGCCAATGGGAATCCCCTAAAAGGAAAGGTGTTTGTGTACATTGTATTTTGTCGTAGGCTCAGTCAATCGAATTAAACGTGTGCATTCAGTTAATCAAGTAGTCAAATTGGCACCTGGACGACTTTAATGTGATCTTGACCTTGATCTTTACCTTTTTCGGATTTCACATTTTATTAAAGAAATTTACAATTTTGCCATATTAAAAATAATGGACAATGTACAATGGATACAAAGAGCCAGAGCAAATAATATATCCTTTGAAAATTATTGTTGTTGAACAGCTGGCGGTATTTCGTCGTCATATCAACGTATTGTTGCTCCAGCATTATTTAACTTTAATTAGCGCCATGACACGCGAGCACACAAAGTATTTGTTTTCCTTTGTTTTTATCAAACAGATTAAATTCGGAGGTTATACTTAACTTTGCTTTCCAAGACTATTTGTTGAACGTACCTGATTCATTTTAATAATATTGTAGCAATTTGATACGAAGTTTTCAAAATAAAATATTGGAATTTAATATGTGAAAAAAGGGTTTTCTAAATAATGAAATTCATTTTTGTATATTCTGTTTATATTCACTTCTTTTACATGTTGAAGCGCTCAAAACAAAAAT
This sequence comes from Leptogaster cylindrica, assembly GCA_963082835.1. NCBI lineage: Eukaryota > Metazoa > Arthropoda > Insecta > Diptera > Asilidae > Leptogaster > Leptogaster cylindrica. The sequence continues at coordinate 2,334,754 of OY720105.1, read as the reverse complement.
TAGATATTATAAATAATAGATAATGAGTACATTTATATGACGGTAATTAAAAAAAACATAGATAAAAAGGATTTGGAAAAAAATTCATCAAAACAAGTCGATCAACGAATCTTGACTGCCTACAACAATTATTCTCTAAAAAGTTCCGCAACTTAAAAATTGTAACGTGTCAATTTCGTTTTGAAAGCGAAACAATTTTATCAAGGAACTAAACATTTTGTTCCAAACTTTTTGGCGAGTACTGCATAAAAACAGAGATTGTATCTACATTCTACATATTCCAAGGAAATGCATTTTTTCTGTGTTTTTAGTCAAGCATGTTGTGTCATTAACACCCTTCATGGACGAGATGCAAACATTCGATAACAGCATCCACATCAGTTTGGGGCTCTCCCCAACCAGATAAAGCTCTCCACCGGAACCGTAAAGAAACGGCTCCAGCACCACCCAGCAGCCCACCTGAGCAATCTAGATTCACGGATCGCGATAAGATAGTAACTAGTAAGTAATTCGCCTTTAAGTTTTCGCACCTTGACAATTCCCAATCAGTGTCAAGCTTTTGCCCGTTCTGAACGCTCCGACAGTTGCAGGCTCAGTGCACCGCGTCGGGACCAATTGAACTAATTAATGCGTTTGCAATCGCCGTGAACTTGTAGAATTCTTCAAATTAATCTCTGTGCACATTGCGAGATTGTGATCGAGTGCCCCGCGATCACCTGGAAGTGTAGCAATTGTCAAGAAATCAGGTAGTAAGAAAAAGTGCGTGTTTTTGCCTCCGGAATTAGTTTGTACGCAATTTATGTTGCAAGGCTTTTTGGAAATTGTGCTACTGCTAACTGAAGTTGTGATATTTTCTGTTTTGTTTTTCTTAATTTATACACATTTCACCTGCATTTCAGTACCTACATTGCACACGAATTAAATACAAGAAAAGGATATTTGAAATGTTCACAATATTGTTTAAAGTTACCTAAAACACTAAAATAGTATGTGCTCTCAAAATCGACAACGTCGACAAATAACGGTTCTAGAAAGCACCATTCCAAACAAAATTTTTATGGTGATTATAGACTTTTGTTTTTCAAATTAATTCCTACATATTTCAATATTATCAGACTTTTTAAATCTTTGGTAATTATATTCGTCCAGTTTTACATTCTTTTGCAAATTCAGTGATTGTCCTTTCAAGTTTTGGTAGCAATTTTATAATGTAATATCTACCTATCATAAAAAAAAAATTCGGAAAGATTTTAAAAAAACAATTGAATTAAATGGAAGACATTTTTGAAATCAATAATTCCCAATTAAAATACAAATAATATAATATCAGAAATTTTTTTATTACAATTTGAGATTACATCGTCTAGCAATTACTGTGAAGTTTTGGTTGATGAAAATAGTAGTCGAATTCTATCCTACAAAGTTCAGAGATGATCTACTACTAGTGCTCAGTTTACTGGTGTTGGCCGGTTGCGAACAACTCGAACTGCGCATTCCACTTAAATTGTGCTGCTGGATCCCGTCAACGTGGACAATCATCCGTGAAGTGTAACAAATCAATTTCCATGGTGCATTTAAGCACATAAATTTTGCACAAATAAACTCATTTCGCTATGAATTTTATCTAGTTTCTTTAAACAAAAATTGTTTTTTGTTTTTAGCAAAATGACAAATCGTTTGTGTGTTTTTGTAAATGAACCATAAAATTGTGATAGTTAAATCAGCTAAGGAGTTGCGAAGTTTTATTTGTAATGGTCGTCTTTTCTGTTTGCTTTCGTTCTTTTTTTTGTTTAGTAATAATTTCCAACCATATTTATTCTCCCTTTCATTCACAGGCACAAAGAACTGCTCTAGCAGCAGTATGAAAGGTTCTTCTCCCACGTTGGGAAGTATAGTTGTCAGCTGTACCCTGAAAGGTTAAAACTTGGCGAATCCCTCCAGACTCCAGAGGGTGTCAAAGTCTAGTATTCACCAGAATAAATAATGGAGATTTCAAAGCGAGTGATCCTCGGTATTGTTCTGGCACAACTAGCCATGGCTCAAGTAGTTGTAGAACGCAGTTTAGAGAAAACTCCTCAAACAAATGCAACTGTAGATACAGTAAGTGCAACTACACTTCCGAAGCCAGACAAAGCCACTGAACTCCCAGATTTAGAGCCAGACATTGTGAATGAAGTTAAGAATTTTATAGCCCAAGCTCTAAATGATAGTTTAGCAAGTACAGAGCATGTAATCAAACCAACCACATCTGCTCCAAACAACAGTTTCACATTGACCACAGAAGGAGTTGCTCCAGCTACTTCATCCTACGGAGATGACTTGAACTCCACAACGACCATCACTGTTGATCCTGACTCAACCATTCTCATCAACATCACAATGCCGAACGATTCCCAAACTTCGACTCCGACGAACGAGCTGATCCCGCCGGCCGAAGTAAGCGCCAGCATTGCTCAAATGCACACCAAGCCAAAGAAAAGTTTAATCATCAGGTGAGTCCATTGCTAATTTTATTATTTGCAAAATATTGATAGTCATGTAGGTAGATTACGCCATTTTTGGGTTTGTGGTCTATCAGTTATTATTTATGTTCATTTATAAGTTGAAAACAATTACGCGAATTTTTAAATAATTTCAGCCAGTGGAAAATTTTTGAATTAAATCAATCATTTCTCTCAAAGAATTAATTTTTGTCAAGTATGAAATATTTTAAAAAGAGGTATTTTCTTGAATATGTCATTTCATATATGTTGAATGTACTTGGATGTGAAAGGATTAACAACAAAATACAGAACAAATAATTTTACAAAAAGCAATCTTGATTTGATAGAATCACATTTAATTATTACACTCTGTACATCGTTCCCGCGTTCAAAAGGCAAAAGTGTAAAAACAAATAAAGCCCTATGAGACTGAAATTTTTCAAATTCTTGTATGACTCAAGTGAATTTGCATACGTCTTTCAATGAGTAGACAGTAAGTACTTCATTTGTCAGTTACGCATGCACTTCAAGTCAGCGGGTATACCTAACCGACCTCTGGATGCCAGACCAGTCTGTCATCGTTTCTCCCTGCCCCCAATGTGTTCTACCATCATCACTAATATGTAAATTACAGCCTCAGACTTATTTGTAGTCCTCTGGAATATGAAATAATTACTGAGTGCAAATTAGGCGCACCAGATTCAATTCTGCACGGTTCTCGAAATCCACGATTTCCACTTCACTGACTCCAACGATTAACATGAGACAAACATTTCGAGAATATCTTTACTGTGAATTAGTCATGATATTGTGGAGGTTTCCCTTCAACTTTAGCAGAACTAGCACGTGAATCTACTTTGGGGAAATATCTACAAATTTATTCAACAAAGGTTTCACTCCTGCCATATCCTTCGCATTAAAACACATGTAAGTAAGATGCTTTTAATTTAGGGAATCCCCTGCAAATTACAAAACGTTTTCTCATCGTATTTAAGACCACCATGTTGATTGAAATTAAACCTATGTACTAAAGCACCACAATTTTGCTAATTCTTATTTTAAAGATTTATATGGTTATATTACAAAATAAATGTTTAGGTACTTCAAATGCTTTTAAAAAGATGCGGGTCATTTTCGTTACATCTTCGCGATTGCTGAACACTTACGAATGCAACCCAATATTTTGGGGAAAACCCAAGGATTGAAAATACTATATTTGAAAAATGCATGCAGCCAGATAAAATAGTATCTCTTGTGTATTTCCGTAATTAATTTTAATCAATTTTTTATTTGAGATGAGCGTTCGGAGCAATTTTAAGAGTATCTACTTGAAATCTTATCTAGATCTAGTATACTACCCAATAGAAAAATTAAACAATGAATTATGAATCGTTTGTTCAAATGTGTATAAAATCCATTTAAAAATTATAAACTGTACTCTTAATACCTATATAATTACTTAAAGTACTTCTTTATTTTGCACTTTTGCAGTTGAATAATAAATATAGTTAAATAACTAATTCTTAAAAAACTGCAAAAATAATGAGTTACGAAATTTATGGAACAAGTATTTTTTTCTGAATATGAAAAATAATAAAACAGTAAATGGATTTATAGTGGAATAGATGAATCTATGCAAAAATAACTTGAAAATATCCAATAAAAAGATTTATTAACCAACGTAAAGTTGGAAGTTAACTTGGAAAAATCAGAATATTTTATGAACAGAAAATTTCAAAAATTTACTGCAAATTTACGTAATTCAAGTAATTATAACCAAAACGACCATTTAAGTAGATCGTTAACCATAATCACGTTTTCGAAACATCTAGATAAAGAAGCAGTTTGAATAGAATTGAAATTACTTTACTAGTTTCGTTCCCTATGTTATTTGTGATGAAATTTCTTTTTGCTATTTATTAAACAATTGCTAAAAATAAATTTATACGCATTTATCTCTAACTTAAATTTCAGATTTTAAAATAAATGCTATCACTTCTGATTAATTATATCAGTACGAGTATTTTTTATCAATTTCAGTGAAGTTTTTGTTTGTTATTTTTATATAAATTTTATATTTTTATAACATACGAGATAAAAAAAACCCGTTCCGGCAGTTGGTGTTACAACATCGCATTGATTTGTTGGTTTAAAAAAAAATGGAAGTGGAGATTGGCTAAAGATTAAGCAACATTTCATTTTTTTATTCCATTTTTTGAAGACAGTGAAATATTTAAAAAAATTCATTTGTTCACTAAACTGAAATCTGGCGCCAATCTTTCATTTCCAATTCAATGTTTCCTATGTTACAAAAAATTATTTAAAAAATAATCTAAGACAACATTTCGAATAACAATTAGAAGCCTTCAAGTTGAGCCAAGAACAAAAGGTGCTCCTATTGTGAAAATGAAAGCAATAATAATTATTGTGTGGGTGCATAATCATCCCATAAGACTGTAGGTGAGACGTGAACGCTATAATAGCAGAGGGTTGTGAATGGAAGCGGTACACCTTAAATGTTATTCCACAGCCTCCGACATGCCTTCGAATGCGATCACGAGAAAATCCGTAGAATTATCTCGGCTTCTCCTTGTGCCGTCCGCTCGACAATGCAAAAAAGTGAGTGGGGCAAATTGCAGGAAGTGAAGCAATTACCCCAATAGAGATTGTAACTTTTGCACATTCCGGTTGGGGACTTCGGTTTTTTAGTGGTAAATTTAGTAAAGGGTGCACTATTCCCCTGGGGACTAATGTGGAATAGGTACTGGTGACTGAAATCTCCAAATGAAAGGCTTCATTTTAAGCGGGCATATTTTAAGAACACATTTTATACAATAAAAATTTATGTATTGCGATCACTCTGAAAATAATATTAATAAACAAGAATCCTTTAAATATGAGGATGCTTCAAATTCCATATATCAACACTATTCTATTATAATTTTCAACTCTCAATTGCATCACTCCAAATTTATGTTTTTGCCCCAATTACTTCTCTGGAAAATCTTGATAAGCAACAAAAACAGTTTCTTACTTTCAAAGGTGGTAAAACAATTTCGTTCTGTAAATATATACATCAATTGTTATCTTAAGTCTTTATGATCATAATGAAAATTTGTATTTAAGTTTACAGAGACATTGCATCAATTCTATTTTTGGATCAAATTATTCACTCTTAATATTTTAAAGGTAATCAAAGTACAAATATGTTATATATATAATAGGTACTTGTTCTTTTCACACAACAGCAGATGCAGCGGATATAAAATAATATTATTAAAAATTAAATTAAATTTAAAATAATCTATTGATTACTGAACAAAATATTTTATGGCTTAATGAACGTGAAAAATGACAAATTACCAAAGTGAAGTGTCGTAATTTCTCATATTTACTCTTTTTATTTTCTTTTATTTAATGTCTAACATTTGCAAACTATAAATATTAAATGGTTCAAGTATATGCAAGAGCACGAATCGAATTTTATGGATATATCTATTCAGTATCCTTTGAAAAAAAGGAATTCATAAAAAATTAAAAATTTGTAAGTGTGAAAACGCACTTTGAAATGCGGTGAAAAGGCGTTTGCAGTTTTCCGAAGTTCAAGGAAATTTAAAACAGCACGTCACTGGAACAACCCTCGAAAATAATCAGTTGCGCCTGCATAATTTATGCAAAATTCTAAGAACCGTTTATATATGTAGAGGCAAAACCCGCAGCAATTGAGCAATCATGACTAATTCTCGCTGCAATGATCTCACAGATTAATTCACATCATTGAGACGAATCATTTAATTATGAGTTCAATCGACTACCGGCTCGCAAATACAGCAATTGTTGGAAGTGCAGTGTTTACCTGGCAAATTTTACATTTAGATTTATGGTTCAATCGGCATTGGAAGTTTAGAAGTTAATTACTATTATTAAAATTAAGCAGCTATTTGTCGTGGAAAACAGTGATTTCCCTATCGATCACTGGAAAATTGAAGGCAGAATTCTGCAGTTATTGAGAAATCTTGCAGTTTTTTGTCGTTAACATACTCGTTTGAAATGGTGATGAAATTTCCATGAGAAGTGGACGTTCCTCTTTAATTCCATAATTTACACTATCTTTCACAATATGCACATAGATAATAATTAATTCAAACGATGTTCTTGCAGTACAGAAAATATGTTGTTAAAATTATTTTCATGAACGACTGCAGTCTGTATTCGAATGCATCTTCGTTGGAAAATATTTCAAGAATAAAGAAATAATGGGAAAAAGTTATCTAAATTACTGGATTAAATATTCGACTATGTCCTTTATTTTTTTAGTTATTAAATCTTCATTACCAAATTGGATTGTAAATTGTAAGCAACTGTTGTGTGAGTTTTCAATGTAAAATTATTTAAACTTGCAATAGGTAAACTTGTTTTCTATAAAAATCAAATTATAGCTGATTTTTTGCTTGTTCTCACTTCTGCAGTGCTCGAATGAAAACCATATTAACAAGTATTATTTTTCAATTATTTCTAGTTCGGAAGTGGATTGTCCTTCGCTGGCGGAGGCAGACAGTCTGTCGCAAACGCAACTGATCAAGCGATTGACTCACGGCTGCCGCTACGATCGGCTCGAGAGGCCCATCAGTAAGTAAACTGTCATATTCCAGAATCTAATTAAAGCTGTCGAATTGAACTTTTATCAATTAATTGCACCTGAAGTTCAAACTTGATCGGCGATTAGCCATCGACTACGTTACGCTTCTACAAATTCATTCTGCAGCTCAATATCTACACGCAATTGTTTTTTTATCACGTTTGTTTTAATGTTCAATTTCATTCTCTATTGTCGTGATTTGATGAGGAGTGTTAACTGTTTTGGTTTCATTTTTATTACAATACAATCATCTTTGCAATTCAGAAGACACGATTACGCAACTGTTATTAGCATTACTTTTTGATACTTCGTCACGTGTTTGAGAACTTGATATTTAATGTGAAACTTAAAATTTATGGATGAGAGATTTTCATAATTTTAATTTATTATATTTTGATCTTGGGTTTTTTACTTGCATCTTTGCAGCATACGATGAGAAGGGAGCACGTTTGCCCGTTAATGTTTATGCAAGAGCCTACATCTACTTTTTACAGAATTTGGAGGCGCATGATCTCCAGTTTAAGATTCACGCCCTTCTGCAGCTGAGATTCGTTGATCCCCGCTTGGTTTTTAGGGAAGTCGCCCCAAGAAGAAAGCAAGCAATTTTAGGAGAAAATCTTCGGGATTCACTTTGGGTGCCACACATTTTCTTTCCCAATGAAAGGGATTCAAGCATCTTAGGAACTGATCAGAAGGACATCTTAACGTCGATTGCTCCCGATGGTACAGTCATCATTTCCACGAGACTACAAGCAACACTTTACTGTTGGATGGATTTGCAGAAATTCCCGTTTGATGAACAGAAATGTACAACAGTGTTGGAAAGCTGTTAGTAGTCAAAGGACATTTAAATTGGAACTATTCTAAACAATATTTTTCTTCTTAAGGGATGTATAACACGTCTGAATTAATGCTGCACTGGGAGGCAAGATCTCCTGTGACCTTGGCACCCAAACTTCATCTCACGGAATACGTTTTGTTAAATTATTGGGCCAATGAATCTACGGTCAATGCAGACTTGAGTGACCTCCGCCATGGCGCCTTTGGTTGGTATTTAAAAATTAGTAAACTCGATTATTAAGAGCTTGCTCTTGCGCAGTTGCTTTAAATTTAAACATTAATTTAAACCATTCTATTTTTTCCAGCTGGCAATTACAGCTCTCTTGGTTTCACCGTTCATCTAGCTCGAGAGAAAGGATTTTACCTAATGGACTATTTCCTTCCATCAATGATGATTGTGGCAATTTCATGGGTATCATTCTGGCTCCAAGCAGATCAGTCAGCTCCACGAATTATGCTTGGTAAACATTTTTAAAGTCCAAGCGTGTATTAGATAACAAAAACAATTAATTTCAGGGACAAGCACCATGTTGACTTTCATTACTTTAGCATCAGCTCAGGGGAAAACTTTGCCCAAAGTTAGCTACATTAAAGTATCGGAAATCTGGTTTCTCGGATGCACCGGATTTATTTTTGGAAGTCTCGTGGAATTTGCTTTTGTCAACACAATCTGGAGACGCAAAAAGAACGTTGAACTCAAGAAAGTTAATAGCAAATACATTCTGAAATCAACCCTTACCCCAAGACCTGCTAGAAAGGAATTGGGGCTCCAGAAGTCACGATCGTGTTCAAGTCTCAATGGATCAACAACTGGATCAACAAATGTTCCAGCATACAACAACTATTTAACTGTACACGTGAGTTACCAATCGTTTTTAATAACATTTTTAAACTAATTGTTTTGCGTTCATATCGATTGATGGTCCTCAGTTCATGCCACTTATGCAACGTTGTAGAAGTATTGAAAGCTCTGACGCAGTTGCACATTTTAAAAACCGATCAATACCACAATAACAATTAATCCTAGCGGTTATTAATTAATTTTGCAACCTAAGATTTTTCAATTTAAATTATTATAAACAGAAAGTAAACCAAAACTTATTTACGTGACCAAAAGGTAACAAACAGTTTTATAAAAAAAAGAGTGATGACTTATTGTGTCACTAATCAAAATGCGCGTCAGAGCTAATATTGCTCCAGCAGATGTTAACTTATGGTTTTTATAGTCTTATATTTATCTAGCAGAAAATAAAATATTTTTCCAAGGCAACAATTTTATGTAGCCATTGAAGTGAAGTTGAAGTTTTTCTAGAAATTTCTAGAAAATTAATAAAAGTAAGATTGATTCCCCTTACATCAGTAAATAAATTTATTTTCAAGGCATTTTATTCGTTAACTAGTTAGTTTTATTAGTTAAAATACGAAATTATTAAATAAATTAAATTAAATGAATTTTGCAGAGTTTTTCCTCCGCCATACCAACAATAAAAACTGAGTCTGTCGATAATATGAAAGAAAATGGCGATGTGCAGATTAACATGGAGCCAAGTGCCACGTCACCGATTGAAGAAACCACTAACTACGGCTGGACAACGATGACTCCGCAGCAAATCTCAATGTGGATCGACCGACGAGCTAGATTCCTATTCCCCTGCGCGTTTATAGTTTTCAATGCATTCTTTTGGACGTTCGTCTATTGCTTGTGAAGTCTATAATTTGTCATGCAAACATTTACAATATTTAATTTTTGAGCTTATAGAGTTTTATTTAATATCGAATATTTATGTATGTATTTATTGTAATTTTCGCATTTCAATGATTTGATGGTGCTGTCTAGCAGTACCAGTTTCAATTTTACGCCTACCCATAAATATACGTATGACTTAGTAATTGTGCGTAAGTAAATAATTTTTAGGTTTCATTTCCAATGTTTGATAAGTTTTAGACATAGTGCGTTCCTGCTAGTATTACATGTTCTCAAATTTTATACAATTTTATGAAATGTGATCAATATTATAGTAGTATTAAATGATAGTTTCCAGTTTACACAGTTTTCCAATAGTTTCTTTTATAATAAACCAAAATCAAATATTTTGCGAGACATTTTTCTTTTTTAACAAATACATTCATGCATAATACATCGTTATGGGGGAGCCTATTGGGGAGCACGGGCAGTGTGTATTGTTGATATAGGGATCTGTATCGGTTATATAAACCAATGGCACTGAGGAAATTCCAGCGCCAAGTAGAAGCCGTATTTCAACAAATAACATATTTTAAAGCAACTTAGCGTACAGCAGAATCTTTAATCCCGAAATATGTATCTAATTAAATGCTGTTAATTCCACAATATTGTGCTAAAATAAATTTTTAACGAACCAACAATAAAATTCCGCCATTTTGGATAATATTACTAACTCAAGTTCCACAAAGTAGTTCAAGAAATTAAACGGTAAGAATTTTGCAAATAAAAATTTAACTTGAGTTTACCTTAAAAATTATTGAAAAAAAAAATAACTTTCAAGTCAGTATAATGGACATTACTATATAACGAGAAGTTTTAATTTCAATACGAATTTCATAAACAAAAAGGTTTTCCGTTTTTTATAGCTCAGGCACAAACCATAATATTGAAATTTTGGAAGATGTTTAGAATTCTTCATTGATAATTAATCTGCAATAAATGAAAACAAAGACTATGGGCAATTTGAGATATTCGGTATTTACATACTTAACATTGCAATTAAAAAACCCAGTTTATATTTCATGAATGACAATCCACACTACGCTTTGTGGATCATCATTGTTTTTGTGGTCAGTTGACGAGGTAATATTTTGAATTTTAAATTCAAAATATTTACGCTGTTATTGCTTACCTACTAGAAGTGTACTTTATTTCTAAAATAAAATAGCTTTTTGAAAAAATAACGATCTTTTAGCGGAATGAAACTATTGGGCTGAGTCCGAAGGTAAGTTGACCAACGAGATGACTCAGCCAAATGTCATCTGCTCCTCTTACCTTTTGGCATATTCTACGTCTTCGTTCACCTGTTTGCTGCTTCGTTCGTGGAAGTTACAGGTTGTTGCGGCATCGAATTTATGCGAATTATAAAAGTTAAGTAATCACCGTAACTTTCTCCCGAGGTGAAAGGCACAACAGCAGAAGAGGTAAGGAGCAAAAGTCTGCAGAAGTAGAAATCATCGCAAAACACTAAAGTGAATTCAAAGGTTAGCAGTGTTTTTTACTGATCTTAAAAGTGACACTTAACAGAAGTATTTCAGAATTCCTAGAAGAATGAAAAGAATTGCTGTGAAAATGTTAGTGTACTTCGTGACTTTCTTCCAAATAGTCTCGGACAGGATACTCGAGTTCGTTTTGGGATGGTACTGGGGACCTAAGAAAACATGTCCTCCGTTGACTAAGGACACGTTTCTGACCAAAAGCGCTGTAGAGCTGGCGACAATGATACGAGAGCAAAAGATAAAGAGCTACGAGGTTGTGAAAGCCTACATTGGCAGAATGCGTGAAATAAATCCAGTAATAAACGCAGTTGTAGAGGGACCTTTTGAGGAAGCTCTGGAAGAGGCAAGGAAAATCGATGAGCGCATTAGCAAAGGTCAAATATCTGAGGATGAATTTTCCGAAAAACCTTTCCTTGGGGTTCCGTTTACCTCAAAGGACAGCACCGCAGTTAAGGGGAAACTTTACACTTTGGGACTAGTCTCCAGACGGAATTACCGAGCCGAGGAAGATGCTGAAATCGTTCGCCTCTGCAAAGAAGCTGGAGGTATTGTAATCGCAACTTCAAATGTCCCAGAAGTTAATAAATGGACAGAAACACGGAATAATTTGATTGGTCAGACTAATAATCCCTATGATATTCGGAGGTCTGTTGGAGGATCCTCCGGAGGAGAGGCCAGTTTGATTGCCTCCTGTGCCACGGCATTTGGTCTTGGTAGGAGAGATTAATTTTTTTTTATAAATTTTGCTCAATCTTTATTACTAAAGGAACTGACATTGGGGGATCCACACGAATTCCCGCCTTCAGTTGTGGAGTGTTTGGGCACAAGGCCACTTCTGGTATTGTCAACATGAAAGGAATCACTATGAGAAAAGGAAACGAGGGTACTTCTATGGTAGCTGCCGGGCCGATGTCACGATACGCAACTGATTTGCTGCCCTTGTTTAAAGTAACACAAAAAACCGACAATGAACAAAACTAATTTTCGCATTATTTCAGGTCTTCATTGGTCCCAAAAAGGCAGCTGTGCTCAAATTGGATGAACCGGTGAACATAAAATCACTGAAGTATTTCTACGTACCAGAAAATAGGGACATTAAGGGTAACCCCATATCAAGGGAGACCCAAGCGGTTATGACGAAGTACAGTTACCGCAAATTCATTGTAAGTAAACATTGTAATTGATTCAATTTTTTTCAGAGTCATTCAACATTTCGGAAACATCACAGGTCGAAAGGTGATTTTAGCTCAACTACCTGGATTGAATAAATCATCGAACTTGTGGCGATATTGGATGACACTGGAACCGACGAACTACTATATGACTTTAGGAAACGGTGTAGCACTTAATCCCGTTGTAGAAATAATGAAGAAATTACTGGGACAAAGTGATTTCACACTCGCAGCCATTTATCTTCTCATAGATACTCTGCTCCCCAAGGAAAATGCAACTAAAATGAAGGAACTCACCGAACAGCTAAAAACATCAATTACTGATCTGCTTGGCGAAGATGGAGTCCTGTTTTATCACAGCTCACCTAGAACAGCCCCATTCCACTACTATCCATTCTTCAAATTCTATGATTTCCACTACTTTTCTATTTTCAATGTGCTGCATTTCCCTGCAACACAAGTAAGTGGACTTCTTTAATTTGTCGCTTACTTTATGAGAACTCCAATTGACATTTTCTGCAGGTGCCTATGGGATTAGATTCAAATGGAATGCCTTTAGGTATTCAAGTTGTGGCGTCGAAGACCAGAGACAGACATTGTTTGGCCGTCGCCGAGGAATTGGAGCGGGCGTTTGGTGGCTGGGTTGCGCCATTTACTATGAGTAATAGTTTGTAAAAATTGAACTGTTTTATTATACACCGTTGATTTCCGGTGCCTATAAAACAGTGTTCTTTGGAAAGAAATCTTGGAAAGTCTGATTGCAATGTCAGTGCTATATTTTTAGGTGACGGCAGGTGAAGAATATACATAATTGTTGTTTTTTAGAGAATTTATTTTTATAGAATTTGAAAATGTTTATAAGAAAACATGTTATCTTATTAATGGATATGGTGTATATTATTCCTACAGGTATATTTAATACTATTAAGCGAACGTTTGCAACATCAAGAAATAATAATGATAGGAAAAAGTAGTATATACATTATACATAATTTACTACTATATTAATTAAGAAAAAAAAAAAAACCGTCTTACGCTTACTCGTCTGTCTATCTCTTTAGAATCTAGACCATTACTCGAGAATGCTTATAGCTTGGCGATTGAAATTCGATACAATAATACTTCGTTAAAACTCCTTAAATATTGCTATATAAGGCTGAATTATTTTTATACAAAAATGTTGATTTTCTTCACTGAATATTTACATATTGACTCTTTCGTTAAATATTGTTATAAATTCGTACTACAATTGTTTGCACGAATCTTTGTTTTACAAGATTTTAAAATTTCAGATACCCTTTGACATACATACCTTTTCAATAACTTAGAACAAATTTTTCTTTCACGCTTTTTTAATTCTTTCTTCTGTGTTAAAACTGCGCCGTTCTCCATCTAGGGTTTTTCATAATTGGTATTCCAAATACTATTCATATTAGTTTTTAATTCTAATCCACAAATTTAATGCTTCGAATTTCATAATTCAATTCTGTCGAAAATACTTGTTGCCCTCTTTGTTTCTTAAATTTCTCATAATATTTTAAAACAGATTTTATTCAAAAACAATTCTTTGACATCTGGGCAGAATGTTAACAATCTCACCACTTCATGTGGCAGCCCACAAGAAGTTCACTATACTCACCACCCACCAGATGTCGTGCCGGCAACGATTCAACTGGGAAGAAAAATTTTAGTTTAAGCTGAATCTCTGAGAAGAGTGGAATTTGGTTGAACCGGTGGCTACTCTCTCTCTCGCGGCCAATTAACTGTGAAAGCAAAATTCGCACATATGCAAGTTGAATAACATCGTGTGAAATAGGAAAAACAATTAAGTGATTTTAAATCTATAAATTTCTGTTCATTTTGAAAATTTTTGTTTCTTTCATTTACGTTCGCTGACAGTATTTCCCGTTGACGTGAACGTTCGATTTTCCTAACATTTCTTCCTTTTTCTAAGTGGAGGCAGATCTGTGAAATATTTTAAAAGTGCTGCACTCAAAGAACGTGATTAGAATTTTCAAATATAATTCGCTATGGCGGAAAATGAAAATATAGACAATAGTTTGCATTATTTTGAGGGTGTGGAAAAGCTTTTGGAGATTTCGTTCGCTCTGGATACGAAGAAGAATGCGGATTTGAGGCTGATTCCAAGGTTAGTAGAGATCCATCAGTTGCCACCCCCAATAAGGGCTGTTCTAGTGCTCGTGTATTGATTTTGTATACTGGAATCCATTCCGCCCTGTCCCCGCACTGTCGGCATTCTTGCATTCCGTGAATTAAGTACTTTTAATTCGTCGTCGACGATGGATGCCAATGTCCATCCCTTTGTCATCAAAGTGCACTTCGTGGTGGCCTTAGGAATCTGTCCGGCCGGCGGGTTTCCTGCTTTCTCGAACTCTAAAAACCACCCGCAGCCGCCTTCGCTTTTTCTAATTGTCCAAATCAGCTGCCCCGCAATTTTGTGCGACTTCGATTGATAGTCTCGTTTATGTAACGCAGCCCATTCCTCCCCGCAACAGTGCAAGTTTTTTGCCTCGTTGTTGACTCCACTGGAAACTTTTGTGCTGATTTTGCAGTTAACGATACGGAATTGCATCCGGTTCCGAGTGGTTGGTGCCCGGGTTCGATCTCCCACGCACCTGCATGCCGACACGTTTACAGCCTGGTGTTCCTGGAAAAGGCTCGGCGATGGGGATATGGCGATGCAGAGCTTTTCGATGCCCCAAACCATGCTGACGAGCATTCGAGAATGTTGTGCGTTTTGTGTGAATGGCAAGAAAATATTTTCCAAGTTCCTGGAACGGAAAAGCAGAACCTGGAAGTTCTGTAGTGCGTCCCCAACTTTGACTTACGTTTTCCAAATGCAAATTTATATTAAAGTGCAATGGAAAAAGGATAAGTACGTTTTCATCTTTTTTGTTGCTATTCTGGAATTTGTTAACTTCCATCATAGTCATTTGTTTTTTCCATTGAATTAATATTAATTAGATACAATATTTTGTAAAACAAACCATGAAAGAGTTTCTTTAACTTCTCGTTGGGAACACAAATTTACAAAATCAGACCTTTATATAAAAAATCCCTTTCGGCACGCCTACAGGCTGAGGTAGATTTCGAAGTATTTTGATTGCGCTTATTGGGATCATTTATTTCAAAATCGAGAAACTAGTTATGAATTTATAAACTACTCATCGAGAGCTTTTCAACGATACCCCACAAGACATGGTTTAGAAAAATTCGAATTTCCACCCCACCCCCATTATCGTACCCCACATACCCCTAATTTGATGGTGTCACCATTACCCTCATAGAGAGTACTCTTATTTATGCGAATAAATTCTTGCTCTAAACTTCATAGGGGCCGAGATATAATTTTTTCAAAATTTCAACCCCCTCCCCCGTCCACCCCCGTCGGCCGATTTTGCTCATTAACGAAATTAACCGAGCTATTAACCCCTGAAATAACATAATAAAATTTGGTTCCAATATCTTCAAAAATACGGCCTCTAGCATGTAAAAATATATATATACATAATATATATAGGTACCTATAAAATTCTTTCATAGTTTTCCGTATCATGATTTATGCCTTCCTGAGTACGAATTTACACGCTAGCGGCCGTTATTTTGAAGATATTTGAACCAAATTTTGTTATATCTAGCGCTAAGGGCGGGAGTTGGTTGAAATTTTGAAAAGATTATTTCTCGGCCCCTATGGAGCTTAGAGAAAAAGTTTGTCTGCGTAAATTGAAGTACTCTGTATATGAAGTTTATGGTGACACCAACGATTCAGGGGTTGTGGGGGTGACGGTGGAAATTCGAAATTTTTAGAACCACGTCTTGTTTCTAAATCAATAACTACTTTTTCGATTTTGAAAACATTACCCCAAGAAAATAGAAATGCAATCAAAAATACTTCGTAATCTACCTCAGCCTGCGTAGGCCTGCCGAAAGGGATTTTTTAATATTGCGCTATTTATTATACCGAGGGGAATTATAAATTAATTAATATTAAATTCATTTTAAACTGTTTAGGTTCGGTCCCATGAACCGTCGTTATTGTGTTTGTAATTGAGCAAAAATATACCATTCATAGCAATCTAAACATTCACAATTCGCCATTCCTAAAAATCTATAGCTGAAGAACACATGTTAAAACGAAATAAAAATTATTTGTGGAATATCCTTTGGCGTTTTACAACGCTGAAAATTAGTTACAAAAAGATTCATGAGTGTCTGCACGTTGGCGTCAAGGACTTAGATTATTATTGTTACGATATTTTTGCCAGAAAAATTAAAAAGTGAGATTCCGTTTAAAAAATCCACTTTCGGGGGATCACAAAGATGTTCCACCAGACAACGTGGTTGGCATCCTTTGAACAAACACTTCACATTGTCTGACAGCCAACAAGAGTTGTCTGCTCAGGATATTATAAAATGTGAAGGTATTTAAAATACGGGAAAAAACTCGCGGTTGTTAAAAGGAACTTGTGATAAAACAAAAATCGATAAAAAGGATACCATTTCCATTGTGAAAAATCCGCTGCATTGCAACCAGATACAATTATAGTTAATGCGTAATTTCCTTCAAGTAGAGGCTGAACTTGAGTTGTTGTTTTGAAGGACATATCGACCGTTTTGCGGATACCTTTTTTATTTCAACACCAAGAACAATACTGGTGAAGGGTTCTTGTGGCACGCAAACAAGGATTAGCACATTACCGTTCTACTGTTAATGGTTTCATATTCTTTGGACTTTCCTCAATTGTTCACAGATGTAAAAATACAACTATGAATATTACAACCGTGGTAATGTGTGGAATAGTTGCATTGATATTGACAAAAGTTAAGAAACAAAGGAATTCGTTCTAGTTTTTCTTCCTTCTTCACAGGCTTTGAAAGTATTTTGCATTCAGTACTGAGTAATAATGATGATTTTAGAAAAACAATTCTGCAATTTTCTGAATATTGTTTCATCTTGTCGAAGCGTTTCTTCTAAAATGTTCTTTCAATTAGTGTCAATAAAATCTGGTTCACTGTTCAGAAAAGGATTTAATGTTATTCAATGGAGTTGGAGACTCGCAATTCTAAAGTGAAAACATCTTGTTTAATGTTCCTCTGCAGGAAATTATCAAGAAAATTGTGCGGAATATGGACTCGATCAAATAAAATATAATTCTCTTCTAAACCAACTCTTTTGTGAAATATTCCAATTTTTAGTTGCAATAATCCATTTACAGATGTCGCAGAGGGACTGCGACCCAATTACGAATTCCTCTGCATTGGTTTTTGTTTTCATATGTAACTGTTTGTTATAAAATTTCAGTTGCCCTTGTTGTGAAGTACCATAAAAGTATATTCCGGAAAGAATCTTGAGCATTACAGAGAGTCCTTTGCCTGGTGATGTCAAGCTGGAAAAGTTAATGTGGCTCATTAGTCGTGCAATCTCGGAACATGTTTTGCATAAACTCGAGACTCCCGAGTTTCCACTTCATGCGTCATTGCGAGAAATCTCCACCTTGACCTGCCGCCCTTTACAAGTGGAGCAGTGATTCGTCACCGCTACGTTGTGGCCTTCGTGAAGGCACCAATCGTCTTACGTAACATACAATATACGCACATTCGGATACACTCGAATATCCAACGGACGAAATAGATTGCGATTGCTCACCGAAGTCCCATCCACGTGCAATTATCATCGCGTTTTTTAAATATTCAAATAAGACCGGCCGGCAAGGGCGGCTAAAAATAGGCTTGAAATAAAAGCACAGAAAGAAAGCTTATCTAACCGGTTTGGAGCAATTGATTCATGTGCGAAAAATCGCCGCACTCGATCGTCCATTTGCACAGGTAACAGACTTGTCAAGGTGAAGCAGCAACTCGCGGCTCTTGCAGCACCCTGCGCTCGCGATTGTTCTCATGGGTGATCCTCATCACTGCTTGCGTTGCGTAAGAAATGCCGGCCGGCGAATTCCTCGCGCAATGCAAATCTGCGGAAACGGGTTTGATTTCCAGCATACGGTTTCGTGTTTCGTTTTTTAATGTGTTTCTTTCTTCGGAGGAGCCAATGTCGCTGCCTACCAAAACCAAATCACTGTGTCACGAGTTCAACGAGTGTAACGTACATTTTTTTATATAAATATTCGGACGATATTGCTAACCACATTAATATTGATTTTATCACCGATTTCACGCACGCCACTGACAATTATCAAGCAGGAATAGTTTGACCAATAGGAAGTGATTGAAGAGCAGTCCGGGTTATCGGAGAATCTGTTCGAAATGGGGATCAAGGCGACGCACGGGGAAATAGCAACAAAATTCAATTTGCAATATACAGCGGAATGCTCTTATCGAAAGCTCGCACAATTGGAATTTAAGGGATGGATTCCGTTATCAGAAAAAGAAGCATGCGCTTTAAAGTACCTTCGGCCTAACTACTATGATAAGGACTTTTGATTGGTTAAATTGATTCGCAACCAAAGATCTAAATACGCATATTGTCCACGTTGCGTGATCCGTGCATATCAATCATCCATTTTCTGCAACTGCCACCCTCAGCAGTTGTTCCTATTTAGCAACAATCCACTTCGTATTTCATAAGATACCATTAAAACTGAGAAATTTGTATTGGGATTAGTTTATATTGTTTCAATTTGCACATTTGAAGTTTTTAAACCTTTTTGTTTTGTTGATGAGTTGATGACTTAAAACAGATTCAAATAAACAGACAATTTTGACTTCTAAAATATTACCTAAATTAAAATAAAATCAAAACAAATGAATTCAGGTTTCAAATTTCGAGTTAGAATCAACATTCAAATTTCCAACTAAATTATTTTCTTATGTTATTTAGGATTTCTTTGTGCACTGGAAAATTTTAATTGTCGTTTATCAAAATAAATTTGTGTTAATAACACTTGTGCAACGTTACGAAATTTTGTTTTGATTCTCAATTTCTCACGGCCTTGATTGCAACTGCAAAAGATTTGTTTACCTTGCGAATTCCGTGTGCCATGACTCGAAGTCGCAAATAACTAAATTTCATTCAGATATGTTTTTGTTTTTCCTTCTCTCCCCTTGTTTGTTTTCTTACCTATCCCGCATCCGCATGTTGGTGCTCGGAAGTCAAGTTCAAGTGACTCAACAATTGAGTTTTTCTGGGAATGCAACTGAACACTGGAATGTGTAATGAGAGCGTTACGTACTTTTAATCCGCGAAATTAGAAGTGTGAAGCCGTTTTTAACATTCAGTTTGGAAGCCGCATCACTTTAAAGTCGAGTTATGTAAATGAAACGGACTTGTTTTAATTTATCTGTTGCACAACTTTACGATTAACACACATTGGCAATGTTTACTCTCGGCCAGATTCGCTGCAGTTGGCTTGCGTTTATGGAAGGTCGAAGAAAATTTCGATATTTTGTGCATTATGAAATTAAACCTCTTTGTTAAACAAACAAATTGTGAATGAGTATATTTTTTCATGGCGTCATATTTAATGTCACGTCATGGCACGTAACGCGAGACTTCATACGCTATCTGAACTTCTCTAGATTCTTTTACAGGGAAAACGTCTCTGTTATTTTAATGAGTATTTGTTTTAGTATTAACTCCTTCTTTCTTTACTTTTTGGATAATCAGCACAATATTTCTTTTTCAGAGCAATGTGGGATGCTCTTTTGAAGTCTGTACGTTGCGAGATAATCAGCTTCTCTCGCAATGATTATATAGATGCCTACGTGTTAAGGTAAGTCCTTTAAGATCAATATTTTTTAAAATTGTGTCACGGAAACTAACTTAAATTCGAAAATCCAAGGTCAAATCCAAGTTGCTGAAACAATTGTGCAAACTTTCATCGATAAACTAAAGCTCTTTAAAGTCTTCACTATTATTTGTGTTTTTTATGATACAAAATTGGCTGCAAATTGGCACGAATTCAAAAGTCACACGCCCAAATGAAGTGCAAATTGAATTTACGTGTGGGGAAAATTAATAGTTTGCAGTTTTTATTCATTTGAATATTCGTTATTGTTGTATCAAGAGGTGAAAACCTTTTTTGATTGAATTTTAATTCATTTAATTCCATTTTGAAGTAAACCATAATAATTACCCTAAATTCTAAATTTGATCTAATATGATTCAGTTTATCGAATTGTTGCTAGTTGTAATTTGCGCTGAATTGATTTCACCATAAATGATCTGCTCAAATTATTTTCATATCTTTTTCGCTCTGGAACTCGTGATCATCAATTAAAATCAATTAACGCTTCCTTGCAAGTGCATCTGGAAGAAGTTCCAGTGTTTGACCACAAATTTTATTAATAAATTAATAATAAAAGGAACTTATTTCAAGGCATGATCGTGTGTTATTCTGTACAACAAAGTAGCAGCACAATTGAATGTGGAATTGTTGCAAACTGCTGATGTGCACTGAGAGAAAGCAATTTTCACTTAAGTTTGATTGAAGGATGTTTTTTTAAATGGCCTATTGTCAACTGTTGACTCTTGAACTTATAAAATGCGCTGTAAACACTGTTGCACGCTCATTTATTTGATTGATTGCAATATACAAGGAAACTAAATTTAGTATTCCATTTTATAATAATATGTTTTTTGTATGGTTTTTGTGCTGTCAATTTTGGCATAAATATTATTCTTGTTAGACCTAAGAAGAGGACGAAACGAAAAGTGCTCCAAATTAAATAATAGCAGCAATTGAAAGATCAAGTTTTTTTTCAAAAACACGCATAAGAGTATTTCGTTTCATAATAGAACACTTCTTCAATTGAAAAATCGTTCAGCAATAAAAAAAAAAATGAGTTCAAAAATTATTAAAGTCATTTAATCTTTTAAATCATTTAATTTTGGAATTCATTGCCTAAATGATAATTAATCTAAAAATTGAAATGTAGATGAAATTTTTCTAAAACATTCCAAGTCAACTTGAAGAAAATAAATATTCCCTTTTAAAATATTTTACATTCTTCAGTAAATTTCATTCAATAAAAAATCTGGCGAAAATTTTAGGTCAAGTGTGATAGGGCAATGTATGTAAATCGGCGGAACAGAGTTTAAGCGCAAAGGAATTTATCTTCTGCAGACTTTTTCTTAATTGTCACAACATTGATTAAAAGAGGTCAATACATTCAATTGTTATTCCGGGTTTGCTTTCAAGGGAAGATATCAACACTAAATATACTTTCGTATCAAAGGAACTTTGACACGACTTAAATAGTCCGAGTTAAGCGAAACTATGTGTCCACAATCCACATGTTCGTTCTTATCAGTTATAAAATCCACAGACGAGAAAATTCCTTGCACAAATGACTCACTCGTGTTCGATAATTGGCTGAACTCGCGAAATATCGGTCATTTTACTGATATATTGTACATTTTTTTAATATTCGATTCCAGTGCTTAGGGTTGTAACACGTTTTGATAAGAGTTTATGTGTATGTCTAAAAAAGTTTTGCATTTCTTACAGTTTTTTTTTTAAATATTTCGCATCCGTTTAAGAATTTGAGCAATAATTTTGGGAATTGCAAAAAAAAATGTGATTCAAAGAACTCATGAAATAAGAAGTTAGCAATTTAGCATCTCTCGTTTGTTTCTTAAACGATTTAGCTTTAACATAAAAATAGCACTCTCGAAATTAGATGCGCTTCTATTAATAAGATGTATTAACAATAAAAGCATACCACCCATGCAATTTGTTGCTCAAAGAAAAATCCCAGTGCAAATTTAATGATGGGACAATGGGCGAAATATTTTTCAATTTCATTTTATCAGCTGTACATTTTTTTATCAACATGCTTTTAATTTTCTTCGACTTTTTCTTATTGTCAAGCTGATGATAATTCATTGAGAGTTCCGCATGGATAATCTAATCGCGGTAATTGTCGGGAAAAACAAAATCATCTCTGTGGGATTCAAGTTATTGTATTTTAGTCACTCTTCAAACGATTCCAATCAATTTGTAATTATGCACGAGTTGTAAAAATACTATTTTTGGGAGATCGAGTAATTGATTTATTAGTAGAGGACAACAGCGTGGAAATGATGAATATTCCTGCATCTTTGTGAGCAAATTAACTAAAAATAATTTTGATTCACTTTTTAATTTGTGAGAGCATTTAATTTTTTGATTCAGGAGAATACAATAATATAATTTATCAATCTACTTTCTTTACTAAATATTCCTTTTCGTGGGGTTACAGTGAGAGCAGCATGTTTGTGTCTAAACGTCGTTGGATACTGAAGACGTGCGGTACTACAACTCCTCTTCAATGCTTGGAGCCGTTACTGGAAATGGCTGAAAAGATAGGCTACGCAGACGTTGAGGAACTTTTCTACTCCAGGAAGAATTTCAAACGTCCCGAGTTACAGGTATTTAATGTGTTGTAGATAAATGTGTTCAACATAAATTTAAAATAATTGAAATTCAATCAATGGGGCAAAATAAGAATACCTTTCTCATTCAGTGAAATCCGCTAATATGTTCATTTGGTTTCTAATCTCTCAACAACAATAAAGGAGAGGTCTCTTAATTTTAAAAAGTAATCAATTATAATTCCTTAGGTCTCTCCCCATCGCGGATTCGAAGAGGAAGTAGCACTACTGGATTCATTTTTTGATGATGGACGAGCATATTGCTTGGGTTCGGTTAACCGCGACTGCTGGTACTTATATACATTGAGCCGCGGGGGAGGGGGAATTCAGAGATGCATTGAAAATATAAAAACGCCAGAACCAGATCAAACAATTGAAATTTTGATGACTGATCTGGATCCACAAATAATGTCGATTTTTACTAAAGATGAATGTTCCAAAGCAAAAGAGGCTACTGAGGTGAACAGCAATTGAATTTCGATTGAACTAATGCTATTAAAATTGTACAATATATTTCAGAAATCGGGAATTCATAAACTTATTCCAGGTATGGTTATTGATGACTACCTTTTTGAGCCATGTGGTTATTCGATGAACGGCATCTCCAAAAATGTAAGTACTGTAAGTAAATTGCACAAGTTGTTGTTGAAATTACTTTATTTTGTGCTTTCGATGAAAAGATTACTGGAGAATACTCTCAAGTAACTTTCATTGTTTTCCTTGCTATCATTAAATGTAGCGCACGAATAGTTTAGAGCTGCGAGTGTAATCGATGGAATCACTTCGAGACCTGAATGATATCTCTCTAACATGAGTAAACAATGGCTTATTGAGATAAGGACTTGTGTTTTATTGGTGTTTTATCTTATAAACAAGGCGAGACATTTCCAACTTTCATTACGTATTTAACAATATGTACTGAGAGTGCAAAAAAACCAATTCAGGTTATTTCTAAAATGGATTTTATGGTTCTGCAAATGAGTTTTATAACTGCTAAACTTAAAGCCATACTGAGACTACACAAAACGATTTTCTAAGTCAGAACTTCACTAACGTAACAGATTAATGTACTTTGTTTCATGGAAGTTGGTGGTATGAAACTTCGCAAATTGAAGAAGGCAATATGCCTAGATTTACTGTCATTAACATGACTAGAGATTTATTGATTTATTGTTAATAATTACGTGTATATCTGTAAGAATGATTTCAGTCGGTTCATCTTATCTGCGACAACATAGCATGATAATACCCAGTGAAGACGTTGCAAGATAACGTTCTAAAAATAAATGATGTCTGGGAAATGTTCAATGTTTTTCAATACAATTCATTTCGAAATTTTCAATTGTTTAATATCAATTTTTATGCATAAATTTAATTCCAGTGTCAAGTTTTGCTTGCCCTTGAAACATTCTTTAAAAGTTTAAATTGTCCTAATCATCATTTATAGATTCTTTAAGTCAGTTTGATATGCGAACGTACATTCCTGCAATATTGTTGGTTTGGTTTTTTTTTCAGGGATGTTACATGACAATTCACATAACACCTGAACAGGAATATTCGTACGTGAGTTTTGAAAGCAACGTGGCATCATCCAACTACTCTGACTTGATCACTCGCGTCATCCAAACATTCCAACCAGGGAAGTTCATAGTGACTATATTTGCAAACGAGGTAAGTGGAATACTGAAGACGTCATTGTGTGCAATGTTCAAGTGATTCGTTTCAGGCATCTCCCGCATGCACAGCATTCCGTAATCTGGACCATGCTTCAATAATCGGTGATTGGCAACGGCGCGACTTTCAGTACTGCCGCTTCCAAACCTACGATCTCACTTACGCCCACTACAGCAAATTCCCGAGCTGAGGGTTACTGGTTTTGCCCTTAGCGTACGCAGGGGTAAAACACCTCACTTTTCCATCTTCTCCCTTCATCTCCGACGGCTATAAATCATCATCTTTCGCTAAATCACAGTACAGTATCCAGAAAACTCTTCCTAAACTTACACAAACGGATTCAAATAACCTGCAACTCTCAAGTTACAGGAAATCGCCAATCTTCAAATGCACAATCGCTAACGAAATCTTCGCCAAAAACAGCACAATCCTTGAGAGTAAATTCAGACTCGTTGATTTCACGCTATTCTTCATCTTCTTCCTGGTTCAAGCTGTCTCCTGGATATTCTTCGTCGATTTGGACGAATATTCCCCACTGGTTTTGTTCTCCTGGTGGCGTAACAAAATTTCTTGAAAAACAAACATGCAAAACATATGTTTGTTTGTCATTTAATAATTGTTTAAATTCTGATGAATAATTTTGTTTTGATTTAATCAACGGACAAAAATTATGTAGTCGATGTTTACGTGAAATTTTTAGAATTCCCGTTTTCTTTTATCATGTGACTACGTATATAAGGATTGGACTTTTTTTTTATATTTATATTTTATATTGTTTACTGCACGGGCCTAGATCTTTGTATTTTTTATTTGCAAGTGCCGTAATTATTTTATAGATCATGAAGTTGACTAATGTTGAGGACAAACGGCCACATTGACTTTAAGGTAGCAAGATGACAAAACAGTTAATTTTTCAATAGCGCGCAATTTTATATAATTATTTTATGCATAACTACATTTATAGAAATATCTGTTTAATTTTTATCTTATAATTATAATAGTGATCCCCTCAGCAGAGCTTTTTGAATTTTCTAAACTGGATGGAATCATCTTAAAATTTAAGAATTTTTGTTAAAATAAAACTGACATTTATGAATACTATCTTTAGTTTAAAATTAATAAAAATATCTTAAGGGAATTTATTGTTGTTGCACCAAGCAGACTGCTTGCATTTCCATCACTTTCTTCTCAACACTCCGCGGAATCAGTGCTTATAATCTGTTTTGAAATCCTGGAAAGTTCTTCATATCATTTATCTTTTGTAATTGTTAAAACTTAAAGGCTTAAAAAGTATACAAAACAATAACAAAATGTCCTTCCTCTTTACGAACGACTGAACATTTTATATTTCACTTGATTTTTTAATGGAATAACACTGCCTGATTCTTATCCTAAATAAATTGAAAAAATACATTTTTTAAATAGCAAGAATTTTAAGTTAGAGAAGAAACATTTTACAAATTTTACAGTTTTAACTAGAAGGATAAAGCGTGATATGAAATAATCTTTGTACGATTTTAAGGGATGATATCTGTGGGTCTTAAGTCACAGCAAATAGATGAGGAATTCCATATTTTTAAAGTAAATAATATTTCTAAAGCAGTTTTTTTTTTAACCAATTCAAGGTGTTTGATTATCTTACATTAAGCTTTGATTTTATTAAAGCTTAAATTTGTGTAAATTTGAAACATTTCCACTTTACTTTTCTATGGCATTAATTCTTTTTTCATGTTTTCATTCTTTAATATGCTTTCAAATGAAATAAATGAGTTCGTGAATTGTAAAACATTAATCATAATTTTTAGATAGTAATTTTGAGTAAAACCTAAACGTAAATTTGTTTTGTTTTTATTCACTGTTATTAAAAAATAAGATATTTTCATTGAATCTACCAAAAATCTTGTAGTTGAGGTACACTACTTAAGAATAACATTATACATAAACTTTTTAAAAATTTAATATAGATTTTAACATTCTACAAACGGTGGTTTAAGGATAAATTATACTTTAAAAACTGTAGGAATGAGCAGTAATATAAGCAGCAAAAAAATTAACTATCCCATCAAAAACTTCTGCTTTGAAAAAGTAGTAATAAATTTCTATGTTTATGTTACAATAAGATAACAATAAATGTTAACCAAAATGGAATATTTTAAAAATATATATACTGTAACAATGTGAATTTCTAGTGATAGTAGCGACTTTTAGTCTGATCTTAGGTCTAAACTAGTGGTGATGATTTTCAGTCAAATTATTCTTAAGACATTGTGAAACAAATTCAAATTGTTTATAAATGTGTAAAATTTATTTTATTATAATATTAAAGAAGTATGATAAAAGGATAAGGAACTTACGAAGGATATATTATGTAAACAATGAAGAGAATTTTACTTATATATTAAAATATTATGTAAATGTATTTTAAAGACTTGTCATTGTATATTCATGTTTTATTCTTGGAAGTAATAAAGATTTATTGAGCATTCTAAATAAGTTCCTTGTAGTTCCTAGAAATGGTGTTTTACAAATCAAAGGCAGGTTAAAATACTAGAAATCAGGACTAAATTGCAAATACAAGTTGTGGATAGACTGGAAAGTATCATTTTCGGGCTGTCTTAAAACATTTGGCTTATCATATAAAGGAATCACATGTTTTAAGGGCTCCACTGGTTTCAAGAAGTCTGATAATTCTGGAATAGGGTTACGGATTTTACGGATTTCCCGTTCCATTTTCTTCTTGCTCGGCTTTCTTTTTTCTGGGATCAAGATAGAATCATTTACATTTATCGATATTAACCCTTTGAACACTTGATGGTCCAGTGGAAAATTTAACTTTTTCGTTACCTGAAAAGCAGCACACAAATTATTATTGATCAATAGAAACCAAAGCATCTTCACGCTTGTAATTTACCCCTTGATCAACAATTGCTTTTGATCTTGGTGTTAAGTCTTTTGTTGAAATGATTTTTTCAGAATTCTCAATTTTCAGCTTTTCCATTTCCTTAACAACATCTAAAGCAGTATTTAATTGGGGAACTCTAAATTTTCCTGGTATTTCTTGAGGTGTGGAACATTGAGCTCGAAGGTCGATATCAATTGGATTTTTTACAACACTTCTTCTGTACTTTGTTGAATTAAGTGGTACTTCAATGTTTCGAATCACATGTTTTGCCATATTTCCTTTGGAAGAGCTCACAATTAGCTTGGACTTGTTTGTGTACCCGTCAGTCAGACTAAATTTCTAATAAAACTAAATTTCCCGTAAAATTTCCTTGGCGTGTGTAATTTTTCCACCTCTTTTCAATCTAGAAAAATTGAAATGTCCCGAAAAAGGGGAAAGTGTGAAATCTGACAGATTTGCCCGGGGCTTCTCAGTCAGTTGAGAAGCCAATTTTTCCGTGAGATTTTTCTAAAAAACTACTGAAAATACTTGAAATGGAATTAGGTGGGACTGCAGGTAGTAAAGAAGTGAAATCCCTAAAAATTATAATCTCCCCCATTCAATATACGCATGAAAAACATGTTTTTCCAAAAGTTAGCAGAGAGGCAAGGTCTAGGTTCACGCTTCTCGTATTTAATAAAAATTTCTCGAATCCGGTCGAAATCTGGTTTTTCAGGTGGCTTTCGAAATTTACGTAGGGAAATTACAATTTGCCTAACGTTTTCCTTAATTAACGTTGTTTAAATTGATTTAAATGAAATTTCCCGGTTGGGAGGGGAAAAGAAACAGAAAACAGGTGGGATTTACGCACGCACACATTTGTCGTTCGTATTGTTTTTAAATTTGATTCGAAACAACTGTCAAAGTCATATGCATATTTTATGCAACATGTAAGCATTTCGTGCTAGAAGTAAACAGCTGAAAATGTGAAAGTTAACCAGTATTACCAGAGACACGATAATAACTGTAATTTGGTAAGAAATCTCACTTATTGTTATAAGAAAGCACGTTTTATGATACCTTGAAGTATTTTGATTTTTAGGGCATATGTCAGAAAATTTACCACTGCCTCATAATTTCGTATATGTACTCAAGTTCTCGTACAAATTCTGTAATAAAGAACAATTATAGTAATAGTAATTAGTAATATGGTAAAGGTAATTTTACCTCCATTGTTGGTATTTTAATAAAAAATTTTGTGGAGAAAGTTTTTTTGGAGCTAACATTAGTTGACCATTGATCATAGGTAATATCTACTTACTTTTCATTTATGTGATCAGTGCAATTTATACCCAATAATTTTTTTCCATAACAATTAAATAAACAAATTAAATATTCAAATTATTTACGATAAAAATGTTTGAAACAAGGTGATTTTGTTACAAATCTACGGTAAACTCACAAATAATATCTGGCAGCGCTGCTTTCCACTCTGCATGCCTACCCACACCTACGCAGTAAACGAAAATATATAATTGCAATTATATATATTCATCCATGGATGAATATGCGATGCGAGCCCCTTTCATTCGAGTGTGTGTGTTTTCAAAATGACTTTACAATTCTGCTGAATTCGATTTCGAGCAGTTTGTTTTTAATTGCTAGTGCGGGAGGTTGGTTTTGTTACCAGAGTTCTTCCAAAGTGTTATCAATCATAATTAATACTAAGCTAAGACTCAATTGTTTTAAACAAAAAGCAAAACAGCTTGATAAATATTTCAGTTCCCATCGTTGATTCCCCGGTTGGTGATTAATTGTCGCGTCAGTTTACATTTTCGGTAACAAGTGGAGGACGGAAGTGGAACTTCTTGCAGTTTGTGTTGCATTTTCTGAAATCCGAAAAGCATATAAACTGGCTTTTACAAGCGTTCGCTGCCCTAAAATCTGTCACAATCGCATTAGCGTTGCGGCCGCCGGGACAAGCAAAAAAAGTAAAGGCACCCATGGCATGAGGGATTTGCAGAGTTTTATCAGACACACATCCTCCGACCATTTTTGCGAGCAGACACCATTATTATCAGAAGCGCATAATCCTAACAGTTCGCCATCGACAACTGGAATTTTGGATTTTACCGCCGAAACCTGAGAAAGCGTCTGCAGCGTTCGAAACCACGCGTGAACTGTGAAGTGTTCAATTTTCGGACGCAATCGAAGATTCCACACCAATTTCAGAATCACAAAAGTGCTTGAGTAGTTTTTAGTTCAAAAGCAACCAAAAAGTGAAACATTCATTGTGGTGAAGTGCATTTGGGAAGACTTTGTTCAACTGCACAGGATAAACCGGAGCTAATCGTGTTTTATTTAAATTCTCCTAGTCACAGAGAAATGGCGCCAATCGCGGTCTACGGAAAAGCCAACACCAACGGCGAAGACGCCAAGAATTCGGAAGATATTGCTAGCGGTAAGATAATGTTTCCAGTTTTATCAGTAAATGCAATTATAGAATAAAGTTATCTTCTTAAAGAGTCAATTACCGTACCCTAGAAAATTAGCAGATTTACGATTTTTTCTCAACAAATTTAAACAAAAAAACAACCATTATAAAAAACGTGAAGGCAAGTCAAACGGCTATATTTTCAAAAAATGAATGAAACCATCTTTTTTGGCAAAAATGCATTCCACTGAATGTTGTTGACCAATGAAACTTTATACTTTTGGTTTATTATTCTCTGAATAATACACCTTTGTAATCGGTTCGGAGAAATTTTTTATAACACCCCCTCAAAATTTTTTCTTTTACGTTTCCAAAACTGCAATGTCTGTCCGCCGTCCGCCGTGTCAGCGATAACTACCTTAAACAACGGTCGAAAAAAATTGTTCTTTCGCATATAGACTACATTTGGACCCTAGTTGTGCCCCGAAGCTCGGCAGCTTGATCGGAATACACCCTGGGGTTTTAGGGGTGAAAAAGGGGGGTAAAATTACGCATTTTTAAAGTTTTTGTGAACTTAGGCATGTGGGGTATCGTTTTTTATGTTTTTTAGGGTGAGGATATAAAATATGAAGTCGATTTTGACGAAAGAGTGAAGAATTTAAAAAAAAATTGAAAAATTTTTTTTTTTAAGAAAATTATTGTATTCTGTCAGAAATAATAAACCCATGTGTAAAGACATTGCAGCGTTTTTTAGTTAAAAATCACGCAAGTACACGACAATCGCTGAAATTCAAAATAAAATTTCGCAAAATTATAATTATGACTTTTCTGAACTGAGGTTTTGTACATTTTTCATAAAATTACTATATTTTGTTGTTCTACATTGAACTTCTCAAAGTTTATGAAAGAGAATTTTATGCTAGACTGCATTGAAATTTATATTAATTATAAATTCAGTACAATTGCATGCAATATTAGTTTCCACGGTCATGTTAACCTGTTAACAATTCGAACAACAACAAAAATTGGATGTAAACCTTCACCAGGAAGTCGAGGAGATGAAGGAAGTGAATTAAAAACGGAAAACCGCGAACTACTTTATAATTTATTTGTTTTGATATGACACTTTCGAAGTCATTGCAATATGTTATTAAAATAATCGGAAGCAGACAGATTATAGTTTTCCTAGAGACAAGGACCCGCACTGAAGAGGAGTGTTCTTAATTGAACACGACAGAAACAACACTTGCGTTATAACAGAAGTATGTTCAAGGACTTGGGAAATCTATTGTAGAAAGGAATAAAATCTCGAATTAAAGAGTTAAAAGCTAAAAAAGTTAAGAAAAAATGAGGTCGTTTAAATAGGGTGCCAAATAAAGAATTTTATTTGCATTAAGGGTAATTATTTCGCCTGAATAGCACCATTCGGCCTTCACATCTAATCAATAAATTGTGGGTTTGACTATTCGACAAGCGAAGGAAAAGGAATCAATAATGACGCCCTTTCCTAAATGCAATTCAAAGTGAAACAATTAAGTCCTGAACGTGAGCAACCGTAAATAAAAAAATAAAGTTAAAAAACATCTTCCACATTTGATCGACAATTTGCTGATTTTTCTGACGCAGACTCGTTGCAAGTAATTATCGAAATTGTTTGTCAACGTTGGTCGTTAGGTTATCACTGATTTTTTTACCGGATCAAGAGTAATTCAAATTCAGAACTGTCGGCGATTGCAAATAATGTACAAACAACACGCTTCTGCCAGTGCTAGTTGCGAGTCCACTAATTACAAAATAATTGTTCCATCTAATTAACGTCATGAGAATGATGACCTTCCACAATAACAAAATCACCAGAGCACAGGGTGGTCCTAATGTTGCTAATGTGATGTGTAATTAAATTACGAAATAATTGTGCGATTAGTCTGTAAAGCCTGAACGGTGGAAATTGTCGTAAAAGTATACTATCAACTATCAACCACTTTCGTGAGTTGAGCACGTACTAAAGATACTTACATCGCAGATATTAATTGCTCTATTCGTGCGCAAGAATTAAAGGAAACGAGAACACAATTTCGTGCACTGGTCTGTGCTGCTGAAGTAATGAAATTTTCGTCAATTTCAATGGTTTTTGCTTATGACGGATAAATTAATAATATAACTATGAATACATACCTCTTTTCGAATTGCGGAAGTATAAAAACCAAAATCGCTTACACTACTATTTGTTTTGTAAATAGTCATCACATCACTATTGCAAAAGGATCTTCAGTGACCCTCAAATAATTTGATTTTTTCAATTGCATTAAAAGTTTTATTTTACATGAATGTGCTAAATGTCAAATATTTATAAATTGACTAAAAGTCAAACTCATAACTCATAACGCGAGTTTGTTGTTCTGCAGAAATACCCATAGGACTATTTGTTAACACATAAGGAACTGCACAGAAATGCCTAACAAACACTTTCCAAAATATTTGCCACGTATGCTTAGAAATAAATAAAATAAATATGTATTTGCAAAAACAACAACATTAAGAAGATTTCCTCTTTCGAATCCATCCAGGTTTCATTGTGTTTAGTTATTGAAGATCGTCCTCTCTTTTTGTTTCATTTTAAGGACATGAAAATATTTCCGGAGCCCCAAAAATATATCCGTGTTCCGTGCGTAACTTAAGAGGAATTAGGTTAAAGGTCATCCATGACGTGCGAAGCGAACCGAGGCTTATGGAATAATTTCTTAGACCCACGATCGCCCTCTTTTAGTTCAGTAGCTGGAAACGAAAGCACAATCGGTTCGAAGCAAATAGAATCGTTTACGGTTGGTAAAAATTATGCAATAATAATTAATTAACAACAGCAGATTATTCTTATGGTTAGAAGATGCTTTGAGGTTCAGCCAATTGTTTAATTTCGATTTCAAAGTGCTTAAAAATAATCTAGGTCTGACATAAGCACAAAAAAACGGTTTTTTTTTAAATTAATTATTAAGTATTGTATTAATTATTGCGATCTTTGGGTTTGTTTACTTCATTACATTCTCCATGCAATTTTTTTTTAACAAAAAGGAACAAACGAAACGAAAATTGAAGCTTATCAGCATTTTTCTGATGTTGTAAAATAAATGTGGATTATTAATTTGTGCTTTTGCGATTTTTGGCAATTACTTAATTTCACACATCTTCAAGCTGACCCTGATCCGCACTCGTGCGAGCCTCTCCAGTGATATTAATCGTCCTATTAATAGTCAATAAGATTTTGAAAATACAACTCTTATTAAGGATTTCAAGACAAATTCAATATATTCAAAAAATAAATTGTAAATTTTTTTGCTTCATACATCCTTTGGGGGTGCATTTTTATGTCTTTGAAGTTGACGAAATTCATTAAAATATAACAGTGAAATAAATAAAATTTATCATTTTCTCCCATTAAAAATAATTATTAATCAAACTGCAAATATTGATCGCGTGATCGTATCGCTTCGAACTAAGTCGATAGCATTTGGAATCATGCCTTCTGAAGTGGCCAAATTGATTGTAATATTTTTATTTTACGTAATTGCTAATGTTAGGAATAAGTTATTCTTTTATAATTGTATATTTGTTTTATTTTCCGTGAAGTACTTGAAAACATTAATTTATTTGAATTAATATAACAAGATCTAAATCACTTTTTTTTATCATTTTTGTGAACTCGTAATTATCAAAATATTTCTAAGATTTGGATGGTTGTGTGATAAAAAACCATAATCAGCATTACATGAAAAAGCCTCAAATTTATTGTGAATTAGAAAGAAAAACCGGAAATTCTTACGACGCCATTTGGTACATACAATATAATATATTCATATATGTCTAACATATCTAACATTTTAACAAATAAATAGCGTCATTTATTAATTATTAATTGGGTATATCGCGAGAAAAATAACAAAAAATGCGAAAATGCTATCGAATTTTGAAGAATGTTTTTTGAGCTTGCAAAATATGTTAATAAGATATTAAAATACTAAATTATTTTAAAATCATTCATAGTTTATAATATATTTTCATTATTTCCGAAATTATTATTCAGCAAATCTTTTATAAGGCTATGTGGAAAAGAGTAAGCAATAAAATTAAGACGATATTTCTAAATCCAAAGCAAAGCCAAACATTCGTTTGGTGTTTAGAAACACTTCATTATTATAAACAATTTCCTACGCACAAGTGTAGAAATATTTTTGTGCAATAGTTTTCCATTCAAGTTTCCGCCGCAGACTGATGAAATGCCGTCACTAGTTCCGTAGGTGCTTGAAAGCACCATAAAATTCATAATAATAGCATAATGTTGGTCTATCATGCTCTAGACAAAAATAAAACGATTAGTTTGATTACGTGCCATATCAATCAATCGTGTCTGTAAATAAAAATGTGTCGATCGCTCTGAAGTGTTTTTAGTAAAGAAGGGAAGCAATTGAGAGATGCAATTGCTTTATTAGAGAATTGAAGAATGCAATGGCTTCAAATCTATACATTTTCAGATTAAAGCACGGCACCAAAAATAACCATGCAAAAAGTACAAAGTCCAGCCGCGAGCGTCACAAGTTCGAAATTCAACAATGAAAAGAGCATATCAGAAAATGTTCGCAAGACAAATACATACGTTTGCGACGTTGCCAGGTTTCGTTTTAACCCGCTGCTTTACATTCATTTTTTTTTTTTTTTTGGGGGGCCAATACCTGCTCGCTGTACATTGGCCTGACGTCACGAGATACGCCTTCTAGAATCGAGTTAGCGACCCAACTTCATAATCATATCCCGCTTCAAAAGCTTCGCAACATGGTGACAAATAAGAAACGATCGCGAGACACTTCTTGTTGACATCCAATATCGAGCCCGCTAAAGGCGCGTTTTAGAAATTCCAGTATTTTTCTAAAATCAGGCGATCGCCGGGCCTAGTGATCACTGATCACATGCGAAAACTTGTCACCATGTCACTTCCAACAGACGATCGCGATGGCAAGATTGGGACGACAGACAAGCCCCCGGGCAATGTCATTCGAAAGTCGTGATCTGAGTTCACGAACATTT
This sequence comes from Leptogaster cylindrica, assembly GCA_963082835.1. Lineage (NCBI taxonomy): Eukaryota > Metazoa > Arthropoda > Insecta > Diptera > Asilidae > Leptogaster > Leptogaster cylindrica. The sequence goes on along the minus strand of OY720105.1, from coordinate 2,299,925 downwards.
CTACTTCTAAGAATTCGTAAAAAATAGATTTTAAGATGCTATAAATGTAGCAACGGGGGACAGCATTGAAACATTGGTAAATGACCTTGAATGCACTTCGAAGTGAACTCATAAACGCTTGAACATGACTATTGCTTTGAAGAACTCTCACTTTTCAAGATCTTGATTGGAATAACATTCATATTATATGTTTGTTGTTGCAAAGCTGTTCAAACAATACTTAATTATTGAGTGATTATTATTTTTTTAAAAGTCTTATCAGTTATTTTTAATCGTACATCTCAATAAAATTGTAATCTTCAAAATCGCTTCTTTTTTCTATTATTATTTCGGTGTTAGTAATTCACATTTATTTCTATCGCAATTCTAATTTAACATTTAAAGAGCGAAGCAATTTTTATAAATAAATTATCTTGATCTACAAATGCAGGAAGTCAAAAAGGTGAAAGGTTGCGGCATCTATTTGTCGTTGCAAACATTCAACATTTCAATCATCCCTCAGCCAGATTCACTGAATTAAAATAAAACGAACTGCGCAAACGCACATACCTGCTTGATGAATCTTTTCTTTAATGAAAGAAAAAAGTTCCTTAATGCAATAAAATTCTGTTTTCGATGGAGAAATATAAACAACCTTTTAATATAATATATTGTGCGAAGTGAAACATTTGTTTAAATGTAAAGTTAGACTTTAGCCCACTGAAATTGTAGACGCAGTCCATAGTGAATTTATGAATATAAATAATGGATCGATTATGATTTAATCAAACTTCACCTTTCCCCTACACTTATTTAAATAGATGCAATTTTTTGCGAGTAAATAATTGATTCCAAAAAGAACTATACAAGACTTGTTCAGTAATTTTTTTATTTTTTATAGTCCGTGAATTGATTTCCATTGGTGGACTTCTTGCATTGAAAACTCGTAAATTCGGTATTGGTGTATAATTTTTTCATTCTTATTAATATAAACCAGTTGTGTTTATCAACAAAAGGAAACTTGTTGAAGTGGTTTTACAACCGCTGAAATTGAAATTCAACCAGCTTTGAACTGTTTGTGCAGAGACGATTATTTTGTTTCATCGAAAAGTGTGTCGCATTGGGTAATATTGTGCAATTGTGCGAACTAGTACATCTGCTTCCCAAATTGTATTTTGGTGCCATTTGGCTGTCTTCATAAGGTTGCAAAAGCGATTTCTTATTTCAAGTTTATTTTGTATTTAGTGTGTAACGCACTCAGGGCTATCAAACTTGATAATATTGTAAAAAACACAACAATGACTTCATTGAATGTTATTTTTGTTCCTAAAAAGAGCAATGAAACCGCAGAAATTTCAGTTCGTTCGCCTAGCAAAATGCATTTGATCCAAGAACCAATTCATTCAACAAAAAGAAAACAGAAAGTTCACCCATAAAAAAAGTTGCGATCAGCTGGTTTTGAGCGTCGATCTGTTCGATCGACCGGTTTCGATCTGAACTAGAACGACAAAAGGAGGCATGCGGTGTGGGATCAACGAGCTCCGACCTATACCAACGCGGAAACGGAACATTTATACCCCTCGGGGAGCCTCCCGATCGGGTGTATTTGATTGGTCGAAACCACCCAGCCTATCGGCATTATACGTTCTCCAGCCAAGGATAATGTCACAATCGCCTTTGTCAAGGCTGAGTGAACATTCGCCTATTATGACGGTACCGCTGTTCCATAATTCAGCCGTTGCGTTGCTTCGAAAAACCGGTTCGAACCGGAATCTCAGGTGTGTCGGGTGCGAAATAGAATATTGATGAGGAAAAAAACTGAAATTTTGTGTCCGAAGATAATAAATGAACAGGTGCTGCCAGAATAGGTGGATGGATGAACTCAAAAAATTCACGCTCTTACTTATTTTTGCTTTTTAAGTATAACGGGATTTAAAGAAGGTTTCAGCAAAACATTTTAAAATTATTTTCCTTCTGGTTTTATTTAATAAATTTTGCATTATTTATTAATCAAAATCTTTCCAAGGTGTTCATATGTCATACGTCATAACAGCAAATCAGAGACGGATATTGTAAATGGGCCATTTTTTCCTTTATCAACTTTTCCCTATTTGAATGCATTTAGTGAGAGTAGTTTTCACATTAATTTCTAAAAAACCATTCGAATGTTTTAAAATGATCTCCAATTTAAAGAACTTATAATATGTACATTATAATTAAATATACATACATATTTACCAGAAATTTGCAATAACTTTTTCTGTAGAGCATGATTATTTAAGTTCATGTGTACTGATAGACGAAAAAACAAATGTTTCAAGTTGCCAAAAAGTAAAAACAATAGAGTTAAAAAATGCCATTTTTAACTTTCTTTGGTAAAAAGGAAGAAACGGCACTGAAACTGAAACATTGTATTGGAACGATGATTTCAGTCATATTTTTTGGTTTTCATCCTTCGATATCGTTTCGTTTAGATCTTTTCATTATAGAGCGAAAGTATAATAAAAAATTGTAAAGCGAAAGTTAAACACTCAAGCGAATTATTACAAAGATAATTTCAAAATTATTATGTAAAAAGAATAAAACAAAAGCAACTTCGTTTCTAGTTTTCCGGAAATGTCTGTACTTAATGTAATAAATAAAAATAAAAATTTAGAGTAAGAACTAAAGTAAATCTTACAAAATATTATTTTTTCTTAAAATAAACAATATAATTACAAATATGTACCAAGTTTTAAAATAAATTTCGTTATACCTAGGATCTTCAGGTAATCTACACTAAATACAAGAAATAGATTTTAAAAAGCAAGAAGTGACGATAGAAGTAAAGTTAAACATTTAGGAAACATGGTAGAATGCAATCAGGCTGAACAGAAATACGAATTCGAACTTTAATTGCCACAATAACCTACGAACTAACAATTCCAAATTCATTACACTTGATAATATTGCAGCAACGGATTGTACGCTTTCCTTGTAAATCTTTCTGGTTGTACATCAGCTCGCAGGATAACGACTCCGGATGGATTCACTTTTACTTTTATTTTCGTTTGGGGACTCAAAATGCCGTAATCGACTTCTTCATACAAATCCTAAAGTATTACAATAGATCAAATTTGATGTTTCCGAATTAAATTAGTGGGCCACAAACCTCAACTCTGTATCCAGTGGGGGAAGTCAACCCCAATTCCCTGAGGGTAACAGCAACATCTGATGGTGTGCCATCGGTTCTTCGGTTGACAAACGCCACAGCGTAGGAGTAATAGATCTCATAGATTGGTGCAATGGGACGTGACCATATCTCGATGCCCTTGTGTTTGTAGATGCGGCGACCTTGAATGCCGAGGAGGTCCTGATCAACGGCTATGATCTTCCGATTCTGGAGGATTGCCTTGAATTCGGGACGTATTGTTCTTAAGTCTACAGACATAAGTAGCGGTGCCGCGAGAATAGCCCAAATGGCCATTTGGGTTTTTGATTGCTCATAACTCAAGCCAAAATTTCCAATAATTAGCTGCAAATACACAAAACAATATTTTTACTAAATACTCAATGAAAATGCGTTTGCAACATTAATAATAATTACCATGTCAGGATCGTTCCAATGTCCAGGGCCAGCATTCGGAGCTATTACATCCTGATTGTTACCATAATAGTCAATTATCGTCTCCACTGACGCCCAAGAGTCCTGAATATCATCGTAGTTCCTCCACATGTTGCAATGTTCAATAATTGATGAATAATTCGGATTGATGCCGGCGTAAATTTGGTAAACGGGCCAGCTGCATGAGTAAATCATAGAACGGCCAGTGTTGTTCAGATGACGCCCGAATTCAGGATATCCATCGTCCATATCGCCTGGCAGAGAATAGCATCCGTCCAACTTCACATAGTCCACCTCCCACTCGGCAAATAGCTGAGCATCAGATCGCGCGTATCCTATAATTCCGGGGTATCCTGCGCAGGTGTAGTTCCCAAAGTCTTCATATATCCCAAACTTAAGGCCACGGGCATGGACCTGCAAAAAGGACAATTTTACTTGTTGATATTTATTGTATTTCAAACACCAACATAATCGGCTAATGATCTCATGCCGCTTGGGAATCTTCTCCTATCGGCCACAAGCTGTCCTTGAGGTCCTCGTGATTTTTCCAGCCAACAATCATCCACGTTTATGTACTCATATCCAACAGCCGCATATCCTTCGGATACCACAAGGTCAGTCATGGTACGGAAGAGATTCTCACTGAAAATTTAAACAAATTTTGTTAGGAAGACTTATATACCGTTGATCCTGTATCAATGTACAGCAGCTTATCATGCGGGAAGTAAACGTAAAGGATTCAAAACAATATTAAAAACATCGGTCAACCAATACCAAAAAATCATTAAAAATGGATTCAAAAATTTTGTAAAAGAATTTCAAATAATTGTAAGGAGACAGTCGACATTTGATTCTGTTTGTAATGTAGTCACGTTCCGCCGAAAAAAGAAATCACAATAATTGCATCTTGAAATTAGTTTGTTATTGTTTGGCAACAGTTCCTTAATACAATTTCTTGCATATCAATCACTTTTTTTTTATCGCGCATATGTATTGTAGACTCTGTCGTAGATATCCAATATCTGCACATTGAGAAGCGCTTGTGCAAAGTGGATCTGACCGCCTAAACACAGGCAAAATACAAAATGAATATTTGAAATATTATTGCATACCTCGGGGCGTTAATCTCATCTTTGCTCTTGAATCATGATGCAATGTTTATATTTTGTGGTATTGTTTTGGCTTGAATTTTTAAGTATATTTGAAGGATTCAAAAATTATTTCAAGTGCTTCGTTTTAGAGGACATAAATTATTGGGAATAGCAAAATAAAAATGTAGAAACAAAAAGCGAAAATGATGCAAATCAATTAAAAGTTATATGTTTGTTGTTTACAATATGTATTACAATAACAGTTACAAAGCTACGTAATTAATTAAAACATTAACATAACTGGGGTTCGTTGAGCCGGAAAAGAAGGCTGAAACTGCGGAACCCAATTGATTTGGGATTACGATAATGCTCCTCACACATCAGTTGTTTTGTATTCGGTATTCACGCGAAAACATGTCAAAATTACATTAAGCAAAAACTTCCAATAAAATAAAGTAATTTCGGCATTTAATTGTGAATGGTTGGTTTTGAAATTTAAATAATGCAGATCAAGGCGTGACGTGATTTTGCCGTGGTCCATTACAGCCACTTTCCCTAAGATGCTCTAATCTAAATCGTTCGTCTTCAAAACGCATGCATACTGGAAATTCGTGCTGGCCGAGATGTGCTCAATTTTTTTAACCGATTTTCACGCCTTGATAAAACAATAATTACATCACCTTTGCGCATTTGTGAATAAAGTCGCGTCTGCACAGAATGTCAATGGTTCCTTTTGTAATACGGCGCAATTGTGACTCAGGAACGGTTTTAAATGCAAACAGAAAAAACTTTGTCCAGGAGTGGCAAAATTATGAGAGAAAAACAATTCGTTTTTACTTGCAAGACCTTGAAATTTCTCTAAAAATTTAAAGGTATACTTAGAGATTTTAAACATGAAATTTCTCAAATTTTCTCGTGCAACATCATTTTTAATTGGGCTTTCATTTTGGCAATTAAATCTTTCCCACTTTTTTTGAGCTTTTGCTTAACGAAAGTGTTAAATCGGAGAGAATGTAATAAGGAAAATTAAAAATTAATCTGTTTAAAGTGTGTGCACAAACAATAATCGATAGATGAATATAATCCCACATAATTGTTTAAAATGGGCATTTGAAACAATGTAAGCTGTTTTGCATAATTCTATGCCGCGGCAAGGTTGTTTTGGTTTTGTTTGCTGCAGTGTTCTCCCGATTTATGGACCACAGTGTGGAAACCGCACATGACGAGCGTAAACTTAATCTCGATTGATTGAAGACGAAGAAAAAAGGTGAATTTAATAGAACCGATTCGATCGCATTTCAATTCGCTTTTGTTTGCAGTTTACATGTAACGAAACCGCAGATACCGCTCTAATTAATAGCCCAATCTTAAACACCGCATTTTGGAGCTACGGAATCAGGGAAGTTGTACTCACAACTATTAAAATCTAAACAAGCATTTTTTGCTTGAAACTATTTTATAAACAAAAGCACTCGCTATCACGTTTCATGCAGATGACTTTTTTTTTTAACGAAATTGTAGATTACAAGCAAAATGAATTGACGCGCTTTGTATCAAGATTTATTATTACTGCCAAAAGATAAAATACTTTTAGAACTGACATGAAACATAAAATGTGATTTTTCGTCCATTTGAATTGCGTTCACATGGAAGACTAATGAAGATGAATTTATTTGGAACGAACTTAGGAAGCTCAAGGTTGACTTAATTGACATAATCATGTCTTGTTTTGTACATTTCGAATATTTATTGCAGTTGTTTAGCTGTGAAATTGCCTGTGACACTCACTGAACACTATGTTGGTTTGATTCATTTATTTATGCTCAGTTTAATGATTTTGAAAATGACAACGCAAAAAATTTTAATACATTACTAAAAACCTCATTTTCAGAACGTTTACATTCCTGACCTTTATTCCGACAAATTTTAATGGAGCAAATTCCTATTGTTTTGCTTATTTGAATATAACTAAGCATTTCCTTTATTTAGTGAAACAAACATACATAATTGAAATGACCATGTGTAGTATGAAAAAATGATTAATTAACAAATTGTTTGACAAATAAATGATTCATTAACAATAAACTTCTGTGATGAAAAATGATGCTAGAGAGGTTCTTAAACTTTATTTTTTCGATGTCACAAATGAACACTTTTTCAAATTGTTTATGCTTGTTCTCCAACAAAAGAAATTGACAAGTACACACCAGTGCAAATTCCTTTATTATCAATTATCAAAACGTGCCGATTCCGTCCGCAACTTGCATGACCTTTTCCGACTCATTGATCTACAACCAAATGATTGCCAATTAAAAATTAAAAAGTATCAAGTGTAGGTAAATGTGCAGTCGTTGGAAGAGCTCACAAAAGAGTTCCCATCCCCTGTTCTGATTCCGCGTCCGCCTTCCCGCCGCATCCACAACAGTAATATTTTAACCTTTTGAAAAGTAAAAGCGAGAAGCCGAGGCTCTTCAAACGCTTCAAATGCATACATAAGCACCTGCATTCTGCAAGCATCGACTATTCGCGAAAATGTAATGCGCAGAGCTACTCTCATACACCTGAAAGTAAGTGGAGCTATCGAACCGCCAGTTCACTCGCGGATCCGCGGATCTTCCAAATGTAACAACAACGACAATAAGCAATCGAAAAGCTCTGGAGCAACTCGTCAGAGCAGCAGTCTCTTATGTGGCCACGGACCTTCTGCAACGGATCACTTTTCAGTTGCACTGCATCACCGCGATCGAAATCGAGACTCGCGACTATTTTCCAATCATTGCAATCAAGGCCACTGAATTACAGCGATCGATGATATGCGATTTCTGCTACATAAACTCTTGTCCCTTCTACCATCGGAGAGAGGCTGCGCCCTGAATTCAATTTCGGTCCAAATATCCACGAATTTGAGTGATCAAATTTGATTCACGTGTCCATAATTGCGCAATTCTGTAATTCAAGAGCAATCAGTTTTGGAATGCTCTGGGCGGTCTTCCACCCTGGTTCAACTCCTTCGGTGGTTTTAGAAAAGTTAATGATCACTCATGGTTGGTCACTGATTAGCGAAATCGCGTCACCGTCCTTTGGCTGACCAAGTGTCCACGACTGCGCAGACTTACCTTGCAAAGGATCGCCGGTAAATGGAATCACGTTTAGCAATCATCGGTAGGTGAAATTCATAATTGCTTGTCTTGACCATTCTGCATTGCGGCAATAATATTCGACTGCGATTTCGTTGAAGGTGGTTTAACAATTTCACGATCGTCTACTTTAATTAGTGGAGTACTTCTGGATCGAGTGTTCGAACGGGGTCAGGGACTTGGGACATCTTGCCAAGCCTAACCAACTACATAGTGGTTTCCAAATGCTTTAAATATTTGAATTTTAACAAGGCAGTTTGAAATCACAACCATCGATTTCCTTGTGCAGACTGGTTCTTTTCTTCCGGCTTAAGTCAAGTCGTGATGGCTGCCGCTGCACTCAAAACATTCCGTCGAAAGCGTGCTTATCCAATGCAGCATCAACGGATCCATTTCCGTCTGGCGCACGAATTAAGTGATCAAAGCTCGATAAGTATTTGTTTTTTCTTCATTTCGCCAATCGATAAAAACATCCTGACGTTTCCGCGAAAACATCTCTCTGCGATGCGACGACGAGTACCGCTATGCGCGTGCATTTTTCCATTCATCAGGGCCAGCAGAATGCGTTGCGCATTGCAGTTTTCTTGGCTCATCTCGCAACTCTTCCGTTGTGTAATAAATGGCTCGTCAATCGTCCGGGGTTTTCATTTATTCGCGGCTGATTAGCAAATCTGAGATTAACACGTTTCGCACGTCGAATCGAATGTGCGGACGGGAGAACGCGAGTGCTTTACACGCCTGAACTGCAACACTAAGGGGCTAAACATGGATGATACACTTGCACTTTCCAGCCCCAGTGCAACCGTTTGTTATTCCTCTGCGAGTTCCGCGATGACCTTAACATTTATAGCTTGTTTGCAATGCAATCTCAATGCATTTGAAGTTCATTCTGGTGGACTTGCATGCACTGCATCGTAAATCAGAGCAAACATGGGTGGATCCGGTTCTTTCTCACTTCTTCTCTGACCAATTGATTCTGATGAGAATCGACTTCAGACTTGTCGTGGGTGGGTGTGGGAAAATCACGAGAAAATTGCTACAAGCAGCCCGAGAGCGGAATATGCTTACTACAGTTTTGAAAAAATTAGTTCCATAAAATGTCGGTTTTGCAACAATCATCTTTGATTAGTTCTCGAAATGCTATGCAGAAAGCATTTATATGCAGCATTACAAAAAGGCATTGGCAGCTAATTAGTTTATATTTTGTTACGCACATTACAATTAACTGAATTAATTTTTGGTCATGTTTCTATAAAAATGATGAACGTTTTCTTTCTATTTGAAAATATTTTCTACATTCTTTGGAAACGCAAAGTCATTTATTGTAAAAACTGCTAAGTAAATAGAAATTGAAATTTTACCGAGCTCAAAGCTCGGATAAATTTTTGAAGGACCACCAACAAAGAAATCTATTTGTATTACTAATTAAATAAAAAGACATTCATAGACGACGCGTTGTGAAATTTTAGTATTTCCTTTTTGGCATGACTTGTGTTAACAAAATCTTCTCATTTGAAAATATATTTGTTTTTTATGAAAAACTTACTTAAAACGTAACTCTTCGCACTTTTTAATATGCTAAACAGTGTTAACATTTAAGTACAATACTAATTTTCTAATGGAAAATTTTGTATTCTTTTCTAGGTCACACCTTGTATGGAGGTATGTACAAATTAATATATTCCGTAGTTGTAACATCTGAAAAAAACGCCACGAAATTTGCGCTATGGAAGTACTTAACTCTATGTTCAAGTCTTTCGTCTTTCTACTTACCTTATACAATTTTCTGGGTCGCCATCACAGTCGGTGTTGCATCTGAATCTTTCCCACGATAGCCATCCCATTGGCGGGGTCCTTGCCAGTCCATTTTCAAGGGCTTCTAATTCACTTAAAAAACTAAGTCCGAGTACAGCTAAAAGCAATGCTAGTATCACAGACGTCCTCGGTGGTCCTCTGGGGTTGTTCATCGTAAGGTCTACGATCTTTTCCACCCTTGACTGAAGATGTGGCCTATAAAAAAATGAACAAATTTTCGTCAATTACTTCAGAATCATTTCCCAACGAAAGGCAAAGCACCCGAAATTATCCATTGTAAGACTAATAACGGACCGTTCAAGGAAAATTACTGCACAGAATTGAGATCGACAACGAGACCAATTCAAAAATTGAATGCGTTCAGTGTCTTGCAGACGACCACTGAATGGGACAGTTCCGCGGAAATTTCGAGCACACGCCGGACACAATGGAGGCAATTTGCCGCGACCGGTCAAGGGGGTCTCGACTCCTCAATATCTCCGCCAATTAGAAATCGTCAGGATAATTCGCTTTTGTCGGATCACATGTTGCTAATTATTATCGGTGGTCCACGTTTGGGAAACATACCCAGGCCGTGGCCGCTTTCAGGCCAACACAATGCCGTTAGTCCCTGGTTTTGTGGGAAAACATTGTTGGTATTTTCTTTTTTTCACTTACGCAATAGGAAGTACAATTCGTACGCATTTCAGTTAGATAATTGCAATCCTACATGAAGAATTTTTTTTCACACAGTCACTTCGAATTGCTGTTCGATCGAGTAAAAGGCACAATTAGGCTTGATTGATTGAAAAATTGACAATCAGGGTGAACATATTGAACCAAATTGGAAGACAATTTTTGAATGCAGAAAATACGTAATTTAGAAAAATGGGAACATCATTAATTAAAACTACAATTGGATGTTAAGTAATGTTTCCTGTATTAAAAATCATCCTCTCAAACTCCTTTCAACTAGAAATTACAACAACTTGTCTAACAATTTCCATTTTGAAACAATGGTCACCGTAATATAATACACTCTTATGAGAAGAATGCGAATCTGTGTGGAAATTATGTTAGTGGAGATCTCAAAGCGTCACCTTTCAGTACACTCAATGGTAATTAAAAAGTTGACTAATGAATTAAACGTTATAATCTACGCAACTTAATAATTGCAGAGCGCAAAACATGTTTGTAAAACTAGATAGAATTAGAATGTCTTGAGTATGTCAAGTTCTCAACTTTTTAAATTCAAAGATTAGAAATGAATAAAAATCGGGAATGGTTTCTAAAAATACATCAAAACTTACTGAATATAGTTTTATCTCTAATCTAAAAGTAACTTATTATTTGTAAAAACCATAAAAAACAACAACAAAAAAGTAGGTACTTGGTGTCAACGATTTATAACTACGACAATCTAACATGCATTTTATACTTGAAAGAAAACTGGTTAGCATCGGTTTTCCTGTTTGATTACATCAAGTGCATCCTCTGCCTACAGAAGTTTACTGCATCAATACCAATAAATAAAACTTACAGCGTAGCAAATATCGTTTAATTTAGTACCTTGACTTCACGGTTTCCGTTATGCTTATTTCCAATAAATCCACGAAACCTGCGCGTACAGCCAACCCAAGATGGTCGTGCACATATAAGATTTCTAGGTTAACCAGTTTAACATTTAATATTGTCCCACACAGGTGTGGATCTTAGACGAGAACTGTTGCAACCGTGTCCACCAATGTAGTGCAACTATTGCAGAGCATCGCATTGTTGTCACCGTTGTTGACTGGTGATGGGTTTCAATTTTGCGATAAGGTTTGCGATTACAATGGCGCATTAAACTTTCAATGTGTTGCACAATAAGGGAATGGCCAAGTACCAATCCGACTGAGTCCGTTGCTTTTGTGCGATTGTGCTTGAATTAAATGCTAATTATAGTTTAGTCACAGTTTTTTTTTACATTGTAAATTTTATTGTAATGTTTTTTACTTTCATTGTTTTACTTTCAAGGTTTTTCAAGGTTTAGATAAAATTGCCAGAAAATCAGTCAGAGTTTCGCAAGAATCCTTTCTTTTTGTTTTTTGCAGTAATAAAACTAATTTCACTTCGTGCATATGTTTATATGCATTTCGTTAGTGCATAGTAATTGCCTTTGAGAAGATCATTCAATATACATTATACCTGGAACTATATCAGTTCATTGCCCAAGTTAATCTGAGTTAGCCAATCACGCTTGTCCTGTTGTCCTGCATATTTCTTCTACAGTTACTTTCAATCTAAAAGAAGTTTCTAACGACATACATATATACTTAAATGGCTGATAAGTGATAATATTTTGTACAAGTTAATACACTCAATTGGTTTTTCAATAATTTAAATTTGTGAATTTGTATGTTCATGTACCGCAACATGTTTATATGCAACGCTCGAATGGTACAACAGCCGCGGTTAGTCAGTTGATGATTGATTATCGTGATTGCTATTCAAGAAAGTGTAAGTTAAGAAGAATGATGACATAACCTCAACAGTAAAATGTTAAAAACTCATTCAATATTTGCACTAATGATGAAAATCGGAAAATGCCATCAAACAAAATGAAACCTCTTTATTGGCAATAATTAACACTTTTACCGTTCAGTGACGCTACAAAAACTGGCAATTGTTTGAAATTTTTGAAGAAGTGCTTCGAACATCTTAATTTAACGAACGTCAACTTAATTAAGCAGTTCACACATTAATTTCCCATACGCACTGCAATCGAACGTGGGCACTACGACAATGAATGAGGCTACAGAATAGACATACTAAAATTCATCTAATTAAAAAACTACGTAAAAACATGCGGACAGCACTTTGCAATAACGAAGTGCGTTATGCTGGGGAATAACCGTCGCCTCTAGTGAAATCAACGCCAACCTGCAAAGTGGTAATCTTACCTGAAAGAAACATAAAAACACCAACGAATGGAAATCTGAGAACATCAACAATTCTGGGAAAACACAAATCTTGTGCCAAGTCAACTTGTTTCATTTCGTTTTGTAACAAATCTCTGAAACATCTTGCAACATTAATAAGGTATGAATACTTTAAAAATAGTGTAATAACAGTGATATTGGGTCATTGAGTTGGAGTTCACCCACTGCTTGACTTTCAGTAGCGTTTTTCTTAGGCTTGAACACTTCATCCATAGTTAGATGAACTGAGATGCCCCTTCGGACGCTAACATAATCACTCACTCAAAGGTGTAATAATTCACTCTCCACTGCGTATAATTGATGTTTGATTACTGTGATTTCGTCAAATAATTGAGTGTTATTAGAAAAGAATCCAAGAATCCGTGAAATGGTAGATGCACTTCTTTATTAATTTTTAATCAAAATAGAATGACTGTGAGCAAAAAACCGTGAACAGGTGTCGGCATCTCACACCGCTTAAATGATTAATATTTCTCACACAGGTATATCATTAACAATCATTACCGTGAAATCAGTACTTAACTTCACGGCAAATGATACAACTCCGTCAGTCCAATGAATTTTTCCGCATTATTAAATCACACCTTGAATGAGTCAGTATCAATCACGATACAAATCTACAACAATTATTATTGCCGTAACAGTGTCGAAAAGTCAACCATCATCAATCATAACTTTTGGTCCACTACTGCGTGTGCAGCTAAACTCAAAAATTGTTTTGGCCCTCCGAATTTGGAGCAAGAACACGCACCTTGAGGTCTCACACTTTCCATCAATTTTCGCACTTCGATTTGAACCCCCCTTTTGTGGCCTCCAACAAAAAACTAAAAACGAACACCTCTAGTAAACTTCTCACGATTTGAACAATTGTCTCGCGGCATTAGCGATTTTCTAATAACTTTTATTACTTGTAAAGTCGACAAAATCTGGGGTGCTTTGTGACAATATAAATTGCATAAGCTTGTATCTAACCGAGTTTGAGTGAATTGCGCAAAAATTAATTAAAAAAAAATATACCTTGAACATTTTATGAGAAAACTGTCGTGTCAGGATTTGAGTTTTGATAGATTTAAAACTTTTTTGGAAAACGTTTAGTACAAAAAATTTATTTTGTTTTTTGAAAAAGATTGATGTACAAGGTTACTATTGTCGAAAATTTTGATGTCGGTCGGTCCTAATTGAATCGCGTGAACATTTTGAAGTCAATTAAAGGGTTGGGTTGAGGGAACCAGCAATAATTCCACAATAATAATTATGGTATTTATTATAATTTTAGTTGTTGGATTTGACATATTTTTTCTTTTTGCAGGAACAATTTCGGATATCGTTTAAAATCGTGCAATGCAAAAATTGTTTTTTATATTATGGAAAAAAAATTACTAACTGAAAGTGAAAGTGTAATTTTTGAAAAAGTCATTCTTCAAGATCGAAACTTTGTTTCAAAAAAAGAAGTCATTGAGCCCAATTTGTAAAATTGAGGGTAAAAATTCCAAGCATCTATTTCATTTAATTCGCAATGGAATTTTTTACTATTTCCTGGAGAAAATGCGATTAAAGATTCTTTTTTCATGTTTACCACCGTGGAGAAATTAATAATAATAAATAAAACCAAAAAAAGGTTATATAATATGCTGGATATCAAATTATCATTTTTTAAAATAAAAATCTGATCTGATTACGCTTTAAAATTTAGTTTTTTTTAGCAAACAAATCGCACGAATTATCAAATTAATCCGCCATCGTCAGCTAGACTTGTATGAAAGTTTTTCGCATGTTTTCTTTATCTTTTTTAAATTAAATTATCATTAGTTCATGTCATTTGTTAACATTTTTAATTATACCCGGGGAAATGTTTTAAATTGCCCATTCAAAATCCGAAAATTAAAGTAATTTCCCTCATTTAAATGTCGGTTGCACAATAATAATGTTTCTCGCGGTCGTCGGTGGACGGATCCAGCATCCACGGAGGATTAATACTAATCTTTTCACACCATTCTATTCTCCTCCTTCGTCACAAAAACGAGAAAGTAAGGTATTATTTTTTTTATGACGGCTTCGATTCGCTTTTGTGGAACAACACCGTGCGAAAATTTCTAACAAAAGGGGAAAAAAATTATTTTGGCAAAAAAACTTGCGTAAATTCAAGAGAATCTAGAGTCAACAAAGAGTTCATTTAAGTAAAATATGCAGCAAAATTTGCACGTTCGTAAATGAAATGTAAACGACGAGATCTATTTTGCAATGTGCAATGTGCATAATGCACCTTCGAGGTGACAATGCCCATTTGAGTAGAACCCACTTCCAGTTCCAGTAACTTACGATGAACTACACAATAAAACACTGTTCACATATTTTTTTTCAGCAATGCAGTTTCGTTTTGAATAAAGAACTTCTAACAAGCTGAAATGTAGTTAGAGCGAGGAACGCAAAGTAGTGTAATCAGGTGAGCTATTCAGCGTCAAATTGGCGTGAGAAATCCATCGCAGAATATGAGTATTAATTCATTATGATGAATCAACAAATTTAGGATGTTAGGTAATTTATTCAAGTCTCAATTTCAGGCCGTGATAGACAACTCTTTGTGCATAGTTGATTGTATTTTGTTCATAAAACAATTAAGTCATTTCTAAAATTTTAGGAATATTCCAGTCATAGCATTATACAATTTTTGTTTAACGTATTGTTTGATGAAATTTAGTTATACTTTTTAATTAGTTCACTAATCTACATATATGTGTATGTATAAAAAGAAGTGTACATTTTGATTGTGACCTTATAACTAAAGAACCGGACCTCCGTTTGCTATTAAATTTTTACTGGTTGTTGGGAAATATATGTAGATTGTTATAGTGAAGTTTGTACGAAGTCGTTCCAGCCTTTCCGGAGATGTGGCATTTTGAAGATTTATGTGCATTTACACGGGAAAAAAAATGAAAAAAGTAAAAGAATTAAAAATCGCCATATCTCAAAAACGGCTAATCGGAGAGCGAAAATAAGGGCAGAATACACTCTTCTATAGGGGTGTGTATGTGTGATGTATTGTGGTATAGATGGGTTAGTAAAAAAAAATTTTGAAATTGGATGAACAACAAATTTTGGGGAAATTTAGGGAAAATTTTTTTAGACCTGCTGACTAGGGTCAGCTATATCTATATAAATAAAGTTCAATTGCCGCGTGTATGAAAGATCATCAGTTGAGAACGGCTCAAAGGATTTGGTTGATTTTTTATTGTTTTAATTGTATAACTTGCTGTTTGGCTTTTGGGAATAAGAACTACCAACCTTATTCCTAATACAATACAACCTCTCACAATCACCCTTGACTGAAAAAAACTAACACAGTTCTACGTAATATACGTCGCTTTTAGGGATAGTTGCAATTATTCGAAATGTAATATGATGTACATTTGTAATATAATTTTCACCGTCCAGTGTGAAACCGGGTAGATCTGCTAGTATTTTATAAAAGGAGGTTGCGTAAAGAAACTTTTTATAATCATGATCATTTCTTCATTTGATAATCAAAATCAACAACTGATAAATTGTAGTTTCAAATTCACAATAGCCACATTTGGAGTTCATGACCATTAAAATTTCATTATCAATTCATTACGAATTTTATTTCCTTTTTGCTGCAAATCATTCGAGAAGTATTTGTTTAATTGAGAACCGAGAAGAAAAACTTGCAGTTTCTAAAAGTCAATTACTGAATTGGGTCGTTTATTTTTATGTATAACAGAATCAGTTAAGTTCAGCTATTTCTCCATGTGAAAAATAGAGAAAATAGCTGAACAGATGAAAGGCTGTGATCTGTGTTACAAGTTTCTGTTGTGGAAAAAGTTGCAGATCGGATTTGCATCCTTTGAGCAACATGCGCAGGCGCAATGCGATGTGTTCAACAAAACGCCATTCAAATTTATTTACCTCTGCACTTTAAACTCTGTGGATAGCATTATTTCCAGACGATTGAAGCAAATGCTGGCATATTGAGAAATTATGTAACAAAAATTTAAATATTAACCAGAGTGGTTTAATCGCCGCCGAAGGCGATTAAAATAAAGATGGTAGAAGCTGTTCGAATGGAACTGGTTTTAATCATATTTCGATGGAGAATTTAACACGATTTTTATATTTTTGTTTTATCCAGAGTGCATTGGAAATTAACGCCTGAATGCAGTTCAACACTCTCATGTCTCAGCTGAGCGGTCGTGAAATGTCCTCAATTTGTACAACTGTGATGTAGAGCGAATGCGCGTGTTGATGAAGTCAGTGCCACCAACTTCTGATTAGATAGGAAAGCTGAGCAGGTCAATCTGCTCAATTCCGACGGAGACACCTCTTTTCTGTGGCTGGGGCTCATAAGCAATGGAACACACCCATTTCTTCGAGTTATCGGGGTTTTTTCACTTAAAGTTCACTTTTGTTAAGACACTAATGACTTAACAAATATTTAGATAATTCATTATCAGTAGACAGTGATGCCAGAATAGATCAAGTAATTTGGAGTTAATGGTTTTGAATTATTTGATTGTTGTAAAAATCAAGTCTACTTGTTGTATTCATTGTTTAATGACTTCACTTAACTAAATTGTAATAAAGAGTTGAAAATAAACTCGGTTACTATTAATTAATTACATTGCGTTGTGCGGAATTCAATAACTGCAGAATTTAATTAAAATCTAAAGGCTCTTGATTGTGGGAAAAAATGACGACATATTGATATTCAAATGTTTTTTTCGCAATAATTTGGAGGTGGATTTTCGACAAACTATTACAATCGTAAAAATTCACGATTCTGTTTTTTTTTTTTTTGTGATATAATTTGGAAACGTGAGTCCATAAAGACACCACTCCTTGTCACATTTCTAACGACAACACAAAAGTGAACATTCAAATCTATTTATTTTTATTGATCTCGTTTCCCAAGATTTCAGCAAATAGCAATTTAATTTTATTTATGCGGAAGAAGTTTCCATCAGCGACTCTCACTAGTGCACTTTGGCAATACTGTTGCCACGAGATCGCGCCGAAAATGTCTGACGACGATGCGCTGAGCCGATTGAAGACGGACACATGTTTCTGCAATTGTCGCTGACACTTTTATCAGTACTCAGTAGTGAAGTAACTGTCTCACGGTCCCCATAACCCCACGTCGCGGTGTATTGAAAAATGAGGGTGTTGAGTGAGTGCAATTGAAATTTTTCATAATGGTTGCAGTTACATTAATTTCCAAAAATCATTCGATTATTGAATTTAATATTGATTGAGATTGATTCCATCTTTTCTGATAACAAACAAATCGCAAGTTGTGAACGCAACCAAAATAATTATGCTGTCAACGTGTTTTTTTCAATTTAAGATTCATTAAAGACATGGAAATGGCTAAGGTGGTTGTTGTAATTCGATTATGGATTTGTGTTCGGGGGCGTTACTGTTTAGAATCCGATTAGATTTTAATCAAAACAAGCTCAAGTTTTGTTAATTGATTCCAAACAAATCCTGGCTTCTCACAACTACGTTTTGATGTTATTGTAGAACTAGTTTGTCAACACAATTAATTTTTTGGATTAAATTTAGTTATTGATTATCGGTATATAAATTCAAACTACACAATATTTACACTGCGCAAATTATATACAACAAACGTAACAAATTTTAACTTACTTCGAAGCTTTTCATTGTCTTTATTAAACAAAAGTCAACCACTTCAGAAACAATATCAAAAACTGTTCTATCTACATACGCGAACTATGTAAGGTTCACAGCTATTAAACTTTACTGAAACGTTAATGAACTCACATAAGCTTAACATTATTATCAAACTTTTGAAGTTTTATTGACTTTCGAATTCTTGGCTTTAATTAACTATTTCTAATTTTCTTATCTTTTACGCTTGTACTACAGGAATTAATTAAGCGTGCCTGATTACTACAATTTCAATTGTTTATTTAATATGAAAATTGTTTGTAATTGAAGTACGGTATAAAATTACTAATTAAATAAACACAAAAATTAAAATTTCAATTTCAATTTAAACACAAATTTAAATCGCGACGAATATGCCAAATAAATGTTATTGCTGATTTAAATTGCATTCAACTCGAAACGAAGGTTTTCAACAAAAGTTTTTATAGTTATTTCGATTTAATTTAATTGCTATTTCGATTGGATAAGGTCTTGAAAAGTATGTTTTATATCGTACAATTATGTACAAAAATTATAGGCCAATCCTTCTAACGATTTTCACAAACTTTGATGTAGATTTAGAAACATGAAAAGATAATTTGTTTGTTGGATGAAAGTGGTAAAATTGTTATAAAACCAATGAGTTTCGTTGTACCGATTTAGAATAAATGTTGACAACAATGATAGACATTATAGTTTAAATCCAACAATTTCTGCAAATTTAAGCACTTGACAAATTTATTTACATCTCTAAAAATAAGTATCAATTACGAAACGATTCGAATGCATATCTGATTTCAGGAGGACCAGCGGCAAATATTTATAACGAAATTTCTGCAATTAACGATCTTTTCGTGACGTGATGATCACGTTTTGCTGGAAAAATGCGAGCAACAAAATGCTGCATGTTACGCGGATCTCCTCTCATAGTCTCATCAGATGCAACGGGTCGTTGTTGTTACATCTTCGTCTTTTCGCGATCGCGAACAGATTCACTTTTGACGGGGAAATGGATTGCATTTTGATCCAGGCTCCGATTTCCTTTCGACACATTTCGAAGTGCGGACATTAAATCGTTCTGGCCAATGACCGTTCGCAGTTTTGCTGATGCGTAAATGATTTTCTTTTTTCTTTTTTTTTCAATAACAACCAAAGGAATGGCGTTGCTAATGGATACCGTGAGTCGCGATCATCACTATGTTATTACTGCTCTCATGCGACCACTGGTCATATGTATGCGTTTTTACTGTTACTTTATTCTGATGCATTTGCGTTTTCAATTTCGTTTTCGTTTTAGAAAGTGATTTTGCAATTTCGCGCTCTTTTCTCTTCCACTGAGCTTTATTGTTGGACAATGAAGTGAGGCATTTGCGGCAAACACTACATGCCACACATTTTCGATGTTTAGCGTTTATTTAACGGTCAAATTATAAGTGAATAACGGTGATGTTAAGGTTTTATGTATTTTTGAAAACTTTAATGGAGAACGGAAGAATACTTAAAGCTTTGCCAGTATTTTAATAAAAGTTCAGTAAGAAACACAATCGAGTCTCGAATTCACTCAACTATTTTTGTAGAAAAAATAATGTTTCATTTGTGGTGAATTGGTTGATAAACCAACCACATTTATTATTGATTATTCCTCAAGGTGTTGAAAAAATTATTTTTGCACTCGTCAAATTAAATATCGATTCGACACACAATGGTGAAAATAATCAATTGTTTCCCTCAATCTATTAACGCTTTTTCTCAGCAACAAAAAATTTGATAAAACATAAAACAACATTCTTGCTTTGAACAAGGGAATTTTAATTACTTTCTCTTTCATTTCAAATCTGATTTCGGCCAAAAACAGTACACAATAAGATTAGATTTGTCTTACAAGAAATTAACTGAACTACAACAAACAGAAACAGTAAATTATGTTTGTCGATGTTAACGAAAATAGACGAGAATAAGCTTCACTTTTGAGGTCATTTTCATTCTCAATCATTTGAAGCTCTAATTATTTTGCACATCGGGATTTTTACTGAGATCATCTCATAGTTTACCGTTTTTTACCACGAGGAAATTCGAACGGTAGCTGAGACTTTTATTAGCATAAATATGGAACAATGTGTTTTGCAATAAATAACAACCACTATTTTTCTAGACAATTTGATATTCGAAAAAATTGACCATTATAAGTAATACATAAAAACTTAGTTTACTCTTGTTCCGGAAAATACAATTAGTAAAACTCATTAAAGTGCTGTAAATCGCGAATGTTTGAGAATATAAATCAACTGTAGCGACTT
The DNA here is from genome assembly GCA_963082835.1 of Leptogaster cylindrica. Classification (NCBI taxonomy): domain Eukaryota; kingdom Metazoa; phylum Arthropoda; class Insecta; order Diptera; family Asilidae; genus Leptogaster; species Leptogaster cylindrica. Next base: position 2,279,357 of record OY720105.1, on the reverse strand, counting down.
AAAAACGTTGTTACCTCAGTTCTTCTTTATTTGTTTAACTAAAATCAAACAAAACATTTCATTTAATTCAGGTTAAGTAGATTTCAAGTGATATTTTACAATTTCCCTAAAATTGTATTTAAACAGTCGGACTAAATAAATTTACTTAGGCTATTTAAACAATTGTAGAGGGAGAAATCTGAGTAAATTCATTGTTTTACCATCGTAATGAGGGTCTATAATATTAAAAAAATTTATCGTTTCACTTACTTTGTGGAAACACAAAGTGCACAGTTTTCAAAGTAATACGTAAATTGTTGCACATAAAATGTCACGTTTTGAGATTTTTGCTTCTAGTTTTTAAGAAACTGTGATAAAAAACGCTTTCATCTTACCCGGATCTGAAACATTTCTGGTTCAAAACTATTAGAGCATATTTGAAATCACTGATCAAATGAATACGTGAGAATGCATTTGGACGGTATTTGTGTAGAAAAAGAGCAATCTTGCTGAGGGAGAGTAATTTATTCGATACCAAGCAAATAACAAAAAGTGTTAATTAACTAACAACACCCGGCAACCCATAATTCAAACAGATCTCTATTCTCTCGCGATCAAAAAAGAATATAGACTAGAAATTCTGTCGAATATACTTTCTTCAGGAAAGTAAGGTCACAAAACACGATCCGATTTTCTAGTTGTCCAGGCAAGTGCCTTCCACTTGGCTCACTTTTACTGCAGAATTTGAACAGGCAGGAGAGAAAGGAAAAATATGTCAGCTTGAAGGGGTTAAGACTGCAGCGTCTGTGCAATGCCTGAGTATCATACCATCGTGCATACAAGTGCAAAATCACTGCAAAAGGGAAACGTGAATATTTGTAACAATAGAAACGATTTTGCTAAAGGTGACCCAGTTGCAGCTGCAGAAGTCATTAAAATATAGGTCAATTATCTTCGATTCCGATCAGTATACACAGAAATACCAAATTGTCCGAGCCGCCTTTTTGCTAATCGACATTTTAGTTCGGTGCACGCGAACTGATTCGTTCGAGAAACAGAAAAGCCGCCTAGAGATCAAACTTAAGGCATTAGTGACGTACTTAGTGCATCAATTACTAGACCCCATCATACCACTCATTGCTCCCCGGTGTGTGCTTTTGAAGATTGCACGAAGACGAATGGATTTTTCGTCACGACCGTTGGGAGGAGATTCGCCTTTTGGGGCTGAATCCCGGCGAATTGGTATTCGTGACATAAATAAAAGCTCGGAATTGTTGAAAAATTCTTCTACAAATTGCCTCAGAAATTAATTTAAAATTAAAATTCCTCGCGGGTACTATCAAGAGGTTCGTGGTGGATTGCGAACGCGGCAGGGTGGTGTCGTAAGCGCGTACAGCTTGTTTTGCAAGGCCATATTGAATTCGCGCATAATATCTTTCCCGCTCCTGATGATGATAGTTCTTTTTTTTACCTGGAGAAAAAAACTAAAGTAATATAGGAGAAGCCAGGAATTTCTTAAACGCCAAAATGCCAAAAAATCAAAGCTTGATAAATTTTGATCAATGAGTAAACATTTCTTCCTTTTGCGAGACGGAAAATGGACTGAGAAATCCAGAGGGTGCCACGGCACGATCTGGGCCTGTGCTGAGTAATCGCTCAAAATTAGTGCACTTCTTACGTAGCGGTACTTTTTAGTGAAAGCCTATCCGAGGAACGCACTTTTAAGGAATACATCCAAAAATGGGAAACTAGCACGAATCTAGGCATCAAGAATTGACAACTGAATTCCAAGGCTAGATTCAATCATCGCCCATAGTTCATCCACGGACCGATTACTCAGCGAGCCTCCATAAAATTCGGTTATGATTGCTGCTTCAAGAAAAGGCCTATTTTAGCGGGTTTTGCGATACAAAGAAAACATCGAAGAGTCAAGCTCAATTTGCTCGGCATGATAACTAAGTTTTGACATTGACGCCAGTTATGCCAAGTTGCCAAATCAATGATTATTTTCCTTTGTCTGTTTTTGAGAAAGGTGTTGACTTTAAAAAACAATGATGGGAATTTTTCGTTTCAGAATTTTGTGCGAAATCTTCGAAATAATTTTCTGGTGCGAAAGGTGAAGTGGAGCATGAAATTAATGTATAAGTATATTCCGCAAATAGAATTAACTTTACTCTACAAATGTTGGTTGTTTTCTATTGTTCAATTAATGTGGGAAATCGGTTTACTCAATGTCTAACGATAGAATTCCAAAATGAATCGAAAATATTTGAAATGTTTACTCAAACTGTCTTAGTTTTCTGCATTATATTTATTATTGTTTGTACTTAAACTAAAACATTTCAAAATATGTGTATTGTGTATGCACGAAAAATATGTAGAAAAACTTTCAGTTATTATATGTAATTATAATGTTGTTTTTACCCCTTTGACCTTTGACTATGGTCTTTTTCTAGCTATCAAGAAAAACTTCCATTTTAACAATCATCACAATTCCGCTTAGGTAGGAACCTTCTGTGTAATCAGAAAGTAAAAAATAGTAGGTACAATTATTTAAACTAGAATGATAGGTTTTGCTCTTATATTTTTCTGTATTAAATTCATAGAGAAAAAAAGACGAAATGCCGAAACCCGGAATTGAACCTTTAGATCTTCTGAGCTATTTCGGCTGTTGGGAGTAAGTCACTCAAGATAGGGTTTCCCACGTTCAGAATAATGTTCGATTTTAATAACTTCTGCAATCAATATTTCCATAAAAAAGTATAAATATTTATTTAACATAAATGTAAAAGTCAAAAACAAACTGAACAGATTTACGCACAATCTTTGTCTTGCCATTATTTTAAATGGAATGAAGTTGGCCGCCGCGGTCCAGGCCATGACTTAAAATCGGCACAACAAAATTGGCCACCGCTGGCAAACCATCTGTACACATTACGCAACGTGCAAGTAGTTGACCTTGCTGCGGTACAGCAATGAGCAAGTGTAAATTGTTGGGCACGTATATTGTATGCACCTTGCACTTTCAGCCATCCACATTTTACGAGCTGGCGTGGGATATGCAAATTATACTTCATTTTACACTCAATCAAAGTCGCCATTCATATCAGGAGAGACATCTTCGAAGCAACAATATTTCTTCAATTATTTTTGAATCACTGTAGAGTGTAGGTACAAGTAATCGTTTTCAAAACTTATGAGAGAACGAAATTGTATATTGTTGAATTTACTTTGCAAATTACTGTGTACAACAATTTCATTTAGACTTATTGTTGAGTGTGCAAACAATTACCGCTTTGCATTAAACACAAGACAAAACAGCTGCTTTACTTCCATTACAGAGTGAAAATGAAGAACTTTTGAATTTTTTTAAGGTCAACTTTTTCAGCAATTTATGGAAATGCATTTACATATTTTGAACCCTTCAGACACACCTTTGCATTTTATTGTCTTTTAAGTTCAAGATTCTTCAAAATGAATATTTGTTTCCAAACGGTTTCGACACCTTTCAGTAGTTTCTCTGAATCGTAGTTTTTTTTTCCCCAAGTTAACTGATCTCCACGATGATGATCATCTCGTGCCCAGTCAGGAATGGATTTAGTTAGACTGTCCTATTTTTCGACTATTGTGTAAAATGCGTCGTCGTCGTTCGTTCCTTCAGAAGACTCCACACCTGTATTCAAATAATCCGTACAACAATTGATCCTAGCTCGGTGCACTCTATCGACGGTATATTGACTGCAATCGAACATCTGGACATAATGTGAAGTGTGTTGTGGAACCAGTTCTGTATCTTGTGCATATTTCCATCGGAGGCCACTGTTTCGATAGTATTACTATCATAGTAATCGATGCAAAGGCTCAGATAGGTGCAATAAGAGTGCATTTAGATCGAACGGAACCTGATGGAGCATCGGCGAATATTTCCAATGGTCCATGTTAAGTCGACGGAGCATTCCCCAAGTCCAGCATCTTCAGGTTGCGACAAATTCTTAGGTTTCGTTTTAGTTTGGCCAATTTCAGTTGACTGTTGTTTGCGTAGAAAACCAGTTTGATCCGTTAAGGAAAGTTTCTTATAATTATGCACCTTCGAGGCAAAGGTAATTGTTGCACATCTGAAATTTTCTTATCGAGATCGAACGCAATTCAGCTGCGACAAAAAACTGTGTCTCGGGCACAACACCACAGAATGATTTATTATTTTCATTTTGATTTTATTTTTTGCTGAAAAATGGATGCAGGAAGGTGTATTTTCAACTTTTTAAACTCTCCCGAGTTATGCAATTTCCTCCGAGAAAAAGTTGGAGTGCATGTTTCTAAAAGTGGAGATATATTTTTCTACTTAAAAGGGTGCAGGAAAGAAGCATATCTCCTTTCTAAATACCTGATTTGTCGCTTTATTGTGTAACAGTTTATGCATTTTATGCTATTGACATTTCATTTTTAACTAATTTTTCCACAATTTTCATTTACTTCGTTATCATTCATAAAAAATTAAAATAAATCAATTTTGGTCTTAAGTCCAGTTTACGGACCAAGTACAGAGCAACGGCGGATTTTAATGAAATTTTGTAGAGACATGTATTTTGGTCTAAAAGTGACGAATATGCAAGAATATCTTGGGAATTGCATGTAGGTTTTCGAAATATTTAAGTTTAAAGTTGTAAAAATTACATGTCAACTGAAGTCATTTTTCGACATTTTAACACATTTATTCTTTCTTTAGTTCTTTTTAACACTTTTATCCCGTTTTACAATTCACAGATCTGGAAATAAGGATAAATCATTAACTAATAAATCATTAAATCGTTAACTTACTTACTTTTTTTGCTGTCACCTACCGTAATTATATTGATACCTCGTGCTGATTTTCTTTGAGTTCGATAAGAATGTAAGTTTTATACAAATTTTGCTTTTTATATTAGAGAATTTATTTTCATAAATTACCTATTATTACATGTTTTAAATTTCAGAATTAAAATTAAACTAAATACACGAATGCGTGCTTGTGGATATGCGAAGTAAATTAGAATGACGCACTTTCATTTTTTTAAATTTCAGAATTAGAATTAAAGTTACATTAAAAACACGAGTCCGTGCTTAAAAGAACAAATTGTGACTATTTATTTGTTTATTAAGCGTAATATTGTTTTGATATAATATTATAAATTTAAATCAATAATAATATATAAATTATAAAAATTAATTCTCTAACATAAATAGCAAAATTTTTATCGAAAGCACTGGAAATCAACACGAGATGTCAATTGCGGTAGGTGATAGCAAAAAAGAGTCAAACATGTCAAGTAAGTAACAAGTCTTTAATTAATGATTTATCCTTTTGCCAGATCTGTGAAGTGTTATACGGGATAAAAGTGTTAAAAAGAACTAAAGAAAGAATAAATGTGTTAAAATGTCGAAAAATGACTTCAGTTGACATGTAATTTTTACAACTTTAAACTTAAATATTTCGAAAACTACATGCAATTCCCAAGATATTCTTGCATATTCGTCACTCTTAGACCAAAATACATGTCTCTAAAAAATTTCATTAAAATCCGCAGCTGCTCTGTGGGTGGTTCGTAAGCTAGGCTTGTTCCCAATTTTAAATACAAGACAATAATCAAAAAAATCCATTTGCATTTTTAAATTTTTATTAACTAAATAACACTATTTAAACAAATTAGTACTCGCGCTATCATAATATCTTATCAGTTTTCTTGATATTTCAAAAATTTATCTATGACTCACTAGAAAATCTGGCAATTCAAACAGATGTTTTGATACACGACAAAACTTACGTTGTACATGCACATTACACATTCCCTTTCGTATGCATTTCAAACCTTCACTAACGTCTTGGTCTATCAACTTTTCGGCAGTAAGGTGTGCCGCAAAAAAAAAAAAATTAAGACGTCGATCACTCGAAGTTTTTTACAATTAAAAATGATTGTTTCCAGTTATTTTCCAAGTGTAGGCACTAGGTACCTAATTAAGAAAAACAAAAAGAGCAATAAACCAATAAAAATTGTATAACAACCTACGAAACATTGTTTTTTTCAATAATATTGTCCGTAAATACAATCGCAAAGGTTATTTCACTGAATTTTTAAAACATATTATCGAATGCAATAAATTTTATATTATTGTAAAACGAGAAATCGCGTTCCCCTCAACAATGTAAAACTGGTTTAGTATACGGAAAAAATCCACTTTTCCTCTCAATTTTAGATTTTCAACAACAAACTGACAAAATGTGAAAATTATTCGAAAATTATTGAGTCCTAAGTGTAGATCTGTTTACTTTAGCTACAAAGAACCCATTAAGATAATGGTAACAAAAGTCAAAACAATGCTTATCTGTGCTTGCTGGCCCAGAGGACATTGCTTAACACATTATATTTTCCCAGAAATCTCGACCGATACTGCTCGAATTTGTCCGTTGTAGGAAATTGCATTCGATTGCACTTCGAACCCACCTCAGCACAAAGAAAGTGCCTATCAATGGCTCAATGAAGCGCGAATTTACATAACTCCCAGCAACATTTGGCTCGCATTGTGCACGAATGGGGCTGAAATCGCTACAAAACCGCCATGACCACTGGAAATCATCAATGAGTCAATGAACTTTCTACCCTGGAAATTGGTAGCAGCTGGGAAATGTATGAATCAAAAAACCGCCAGATCCACAATATCAACTCAAACTCATTACGGCCCCGTAATTACAGTAAATTGCAATTTGGAAACCAGCCGTGAGGCTAATTCATTAACCTGTGTGTTGGGCGAGCTAAATGTCCGAATCTCTAACGCCAAACTCCACAAGAAACGAGCCTTGAACTTGAGTTTGATTTTAATCTTGTTGTCCTTGACAAAGCGAACGGAGAAGACCACTTACTCAATATTTTACTTTAAACTTTGAATTGACTTCCACAAGGAAGCTTCCCCGAGCATCCACATGACATCCGGCGCCAAATGATGACTACCTTGTCAATAATATGTGTTTAAAAAGTGCAAAGTACCTGCTTATTAATCCTTGTTGCACTGGCTTTCTCGATAACACAGGAGGCTAGATGCAACTCCAACTGTTCGATCACACCTATCGATCGTTCACTGAATTTCTAACATGGATCACTTGAAGCACTTGCAAATTTTCTCTAAATGCACTTGGAAAACAAAATTCAGAAAATTCACAGCTTCACGCAAAGACAATCTGTAGTGTGCGGTGTGGGCGACAAATGTCGGAAGCAACTAACCGATCGCGATCAAGTGCAAAACAAAACTAAATCGTGGCTCGATCGGTAGATTCCCAAGACGCCTTGGAGAACGGAATTCTCAAAATACTGCTTGCTGAAGCTCTGACGATCCGTCTGGAGGAGTCGTGGTGAACACCAGTCGATCCAAGGAACGTACTGATGGCGCAGAGCTTTCCGTCTGGCGAAAGTTGCGTCTTGGACCTTCCACCATGTCAATTCATCTCGATGAACGAAATGAATTCAGCAACTTTAGCTTCAGCGTTTGTTGCGATCCCTGTAATACCGGGTTGATCCGCTCATCCTGTGCAGCATAAATTGCTATGTGCGTTTCGTTTTCGATAAATCGCAAATCGGTCTTAAATCGCTTTCCCCGGCTTCTGAAAATAGCCATTCACCACTACTTACCACCCCCGCTTCATCTTCGGTCACTTCTGGGTGATTGTGAGAAGATGGCTGTAATCTCGTTGAGAAATGGGCGAAAACAGTTGCTAAAATTAATCGTAGAATAAAGCATTTGTATTTACAAATTATGGGCTTACGATTCCCAATCCCTTGGGGCTAACTGTGCAATCAGCAGTGCTCATAATCTCCAAGACCGCGTGAGCAATTTGTATCGCGTTGATTGCAGCGGCTGTCGCGATGGTGATATCTGTTCATTAACGAATGGCAAGTAATGATTATTTCTATTTGAAAGCATTGAACAAAGCTGACGACTGGTTCGGAAAAACGTTGAAAATGTCGAGGAGCAATTTATTCAGGGCATCAAAAAGACGTTTTCTAACACATAGAAATCTTGCGTAATACTTCTTCCGGAGGTTTATATCCTTCTATGAATATTTCATAACTCTATTATTGTATCAAGTAAAAACATTAAAAGAATATCGGTTTTTTTAATATATTGGAATGTTATATCGTTTTAATCTAAATTTCCAAATAATTAAAAACACTGACAACCTCATTAAAAATACTTTTGGGCAAAATTAAACTTTAGCAAATGAATATGTACAATTCAAAAAAACGACAACGACAATAAAATTACTTTTTAAACATAATGATGCATACTATATCCTAGATTTAAATAAATCGCGGGTTAAATGTCGCGGTTCGTGCTGAACTGTGAATTCATTCTGCACGCTAGCAACTCTTGGCAGGATCCCTCTTCCTTTTCTGTTATTACTAAGAAACTAGCAACCATTTTTAAGATGAAATTGCGATTTATTTGGCTTCTTTTGAATCCCAAATCTATCGCCCCAGATCCTTTGCAGATTTGCGTATTATGCAAATCCTCACATAGTCACATACAACACAAGAAGGAACTCGACTCCTTTCTTAATTGTGTAATGAGCTAGACTTGGTTTTCCTCCGTATCACTCCCACCAGGTTTTTCCTCTCAATTATTGTACATTACAGCACTCATATTTGTATGTGCTGTAAATTTTAATTTGAAAGTAAAAGTGGATTTGAATTTCACTATATTTTCTCACAAACATCAAACAAAAATTGCAAATTTCGACACCAAAACGTTTTCAAGAGCATTAAGAAATAACGTTGCAGTGCAACTCAAAAACTTTGGCACATTTTAGTGTAAATTAAATGGCTGAATGACGACAGCAGTCTGTGGGGCGCAAACTCAGTATTTTCTCCAATATGAAAAGTGAACGCTCTCCGCCGTTACGTTAGCAGAAAGAATTAAGAAACACACCGGCAAAGGTGTCTCAGGGATCGGCGAGCTCCTCCGAGGAGGTCGAATCGAAAATATCTTTGTACACCGCGCGCGCGATTTGAGTTTGTTTATACTCGTTTTTCATCAATACGCAAACGATGCTTAAAGTCAACGATGCGAAAAACCGACTCGAATGCGTCGCGAATGTACGTCTTATTACTAATTGCACTAAACGAGCACAGAAATATCTTAATTTACCTGTGGACGTGGTCGGACGAATCGATTTATTTGCCTCCGTTTTGCGGTCAACGCATATTACAAAATTTAATCGCTCAAAATTATGTTCTTATGTAAAGTCATTCACACTATCAAGAAATGCAGCCGTCAGGAGAACTCGGGTAGAATTTTCAATTAATTTCTTAAAATAGTGCAGTTCAGTTTGCTTTGTATTCACGTGACAAGAAAATCAACAAAGTTGTTTTTTTCCCCTATTGAAGTTATTTTTAAAGATGTATTTTGTTTGGTCTTGTTGGCCACTTAAGTTTTGGTTTTAATTCAAAAAACGTGCAAAAGAATGAGGGGATGAAAAAAATTGCACTGTGAAATGTAATAAGTCGCAACTGTGTGTCATTGTCCTTCGACTGAGGTCAATAAGTTTGTTGATCTTTTGTTCTTCCCCTGCTGAAATGTAAACAAATGTCTCAGTTGTCTCAGAATTGTTTAGGAGTTTGCAATAATTCAATTTCAAAACAACAATTCAAACATTATTTTAATAATGTTACTGTAGTATATTTGACATTTTTTGTAATCTCTCTTAGCCTATATTATACGTATATTACGAAACCTTTTTGAATAATAACTTCCTATGTTGCAGATATTGGCGCCTCTGCAGTCACTTGCACTGTGGCCCCCTGTGCACTTCGGGCCCCACTAGTAGTGACCATTGTCGGCCTTCCATGTCGTGGAAAATCATTCGCAGCCCACAAGATTGCGCGTCATTTGTGCTGGAAGGGAGAAATGGCCAAAGGTATGCGCAGAAATATTTAATATAACAACTCGTCCAGGATCAGCTGTTCAAAGTTGAACCGCGCCATAAAGGGCCATCTGTGTATGCAGTCCTAACCACAATCTAAAATTATCCAAGTTGGCGATAAGATGCGGTGGAATGTTGATTTTGTAATTTGGTTTAATCATCGAGGAAATAAAATTAGTCAAAAGAATACAGACGAAAGTCGAGTTGAAAAGTTTTGTTACATTCAATAACTAAAGTTTATCAGAGTTTTGTAGATCATGTTGGATGTGTTGATAAGTAAATAAAAAAAAATAATATGTTTTTACTTTTGTGTCTTCTCTTTTAAATGTTTAACTAATTTGGTAATAATCATATTGCAGTGTTTGGAGTGGACATCAATGCAACACCAGACACTCTTGCAGAAATTGTTAACTGGTTCAGAGAAGGCAACAATGTGGCTGTATGTGTAATTTTTTTATTTTGAAAAATTAAACGATAAAATTTTAAAATTGAATATATTAAATAATGGAATTTTCAGATCATTGATGGATTACATTTAACGCGACAATCTCGGCAAGTTATTACTGCATTCTGCAATGATCGCATTTATCACCATTTGATTGTGGAAATCGATTGCGATGAAGAGAGTTTGAACTCGAATTTGAAGGAAATGGTTCGATTTTATAAAAAATTGAACAACAACACAGACTGGAGAACTGTTTTCTTAGACAGAGTGAGTTTCTTATGTGTGTTTTGGTTTTCGTAAAACGTACATTTTCCACAGCTCATTACATTCGCACCCAAGTACGAAAAATGTACTCTGCTTGAAGGTCCTTCAATTTCTGTTAATAATTCAGAAAATCCTTTTGTACACTCAGTCACCGCACGTGGTGTTCAAGGAGCACTGCAAACTTCTATATTGGGTGTTCTATCCCATCCTGTGATCAGGGAGCAAGTATTTTACTTCACTAGGGTAAGTTCGTTTGCGAATTGTGTACCAGATTGTAACAATACAATTTTGAATTACAGCATGGTGAATCAGAGTTCAATTTGTTGGGGCGGATTGGCGGAGATGCAGATCTCTCTCCCAGGGGCCGGAAATATGCCGAAAGACTTACACGCTTCTTTGAAGAGAACCAACATAAAGTTCCTGGTCCACAATTGGTAAACATCATTTCAATCAGTGAACCGTTTTGAGTGTTAAGAGACACACAATTTTTCATAATTAGATTTGGACGTCAGCATTCAGGCGAACTATACACACTGCCCAAGATATAGCCGGACCACGGGCAGCTGTGAATGACCTTAATGAAATAAACGCTGGCATCTGTGAAGGATTAACATACGAAGAAATTCAAGAACGTTTTCCACAGGAATTCGCGTGGAGAGATCAGGACAAATTAAAGTACCGTTACCCTCATGGAGAATCGTACTTAGACCTGCTGCAAAGAGTGGATTCTGTCATTCAAGCACTGCTGACCAAAAATCATGTCCTTGTTGTCTCTCATCAGGCTGTGCTTAGATGTATTATGGCTTATTTTACAGGAACGAGACCAGGTGAGGCACATGTAGGTTTTAGATCCCAACACGAATTGCTTACCATCTTATAGCCCTGAATTGATTGCCCAACACAAAACTTATACTATTTGATTACAAAATATCTTGATTATCGAAACCTTTTCAGAACAAGTGCCGTACATAAAAGTTCCACTGCATACACTTCTTGTAGTCCGTACAAAGGGCTACAGTTTCGAGGTTGAGAATGTGCCGCTGTCGGTGGAGTGTGTGGACACATACAGAAATAAGCCTAAGGTACAGAAAATAGATAAAGTGTACGACATTGCTTTGAACATAATATATTATTGATTTTACCCAGAATTGCGATATTCAGCGATCAACCTCAGATGCCTTGGGCACAGTGCCTCCACATTTGGATGCCCTATCTAAGGTTATCCAATCATAAATTATGGAAGACGTAACCTCATTACTATTATACATGCCTAGAAATAAAAACAACAATGGTGATAATAAACGGAGTTTTCGTTGTTTGAGCCAGCTTAGCACGTCTGATTAACACGTGTTTTATTTTAGGACGTAGGACTTTTATTGGTTCTCAATGAAAAGTAAAACAATGCTTTGGAAAATCGTCCTTGGTTGATTCTAATATAAAATTAATATACATTTTCCAAAATTAAGATTTTTAATGAGTGCGTTTATTATGCTAAACCTGGCTTTCCCATTGTATTGCCAATATTTTCATAACGACAATTTTAAGGTGTTTGTTTAATTTATCGTTATTATAACATAAGAAATGTCAATTTTTAAAAAAAAAATAAAACAGCAGAAACATGCATTTTATACTGTGAAGAAGATCTTTTAAACTGCTATTTTCTATATGAAACACATTTTTATAGATAATCATAAATCAATTTTTTTTTATTAATATTGAGATTAGGAATGTTTTTGACATACTATTTAAGAAATTATAATTAATGATTCGTGTAAAACCCATTCTAATTGTGATTTGACCCCTATTTCCCATTTACAATGTTAATATACGTTTGTTTTTATCTAATTCCAACGTACGAAATAGCAATGCACTTAAATTTACTTATATTTTTTATAAAAATTGTTATAAGAACTTTTTTCGATTTTCTAAGTACAATAATTAATAATTGTTATCTCAATTTATTCTGTATGATTTGTGTACTTTATTTTAAGATACATTTTACTCCAGTTAAATTTCTAGTTACAATCTAGTGAATAAATAATTAAATAATGAAAGATTTGTTGTTTTGTAATTATTTAAGATAATGTCGAAGTATGTTATTAACACAGAATTTTGCAAAACCAGCATTCTATCGAAATTTCATAATGAAGACGTGACTTACGATTCAGTTAAGGATTAAATCGAAGATATCGTTTTAAGTTCAATAGTTTATTATAGAATGAAAATAGAGTCGCAAGCAGCTTTTCCTTGGTGTGTGACCTCATGTGACTACTACTAATGGATAAATTTTTTATTTAAAAATATTTTGTTCTAATTTAAGAAATTTAGTAGTTTCTTCTTGGAGGTCCTCCGCTGTGGTATATTTTTTGATTTACTAGAAAAATTACTTTTGTGTGTGAACATTTTTCCACAGCGCTTGCATTTCCACATTTTTTTTTGGTGAATGTACAAATTCATGTGAAATGTTGACCGCATTTTTGCACGCAATTGATGCCCTCCTTATGTGATCATTTTTGGGCAAATACAAGATTGCAAATGTTGCAACGGAATTTTTCTTTTGGAAGTGGGCAAGACGAATTTGCCGAATCCATAAGGACATTCGTAGCATCCGAAATGGCCCTTCTGCAAAGAAATTATTAATAACGATTCCGTAAAAATTTGGTAAAATTGATTACTTACATGACAAGTTTTGAATGTTGCTTTGCAACAAAAGCAAATGTCGCTGTCCTCATCCTGTCCTGCATCCATTTCGACGTTTTCTATTGTTTACAGCATGCGGTCGTGCATTTCCGCCTTGAGTCTACTTCATCTTGAAGCCTGGTAACGTACAATCTTTGATGCCTTTCCATACGCTAAGAAAAGAATTGAAATCCAAATAATTATAAATTTCCAATATGACTATTAATCTAATAGTAATTTACCTCCTTGTTACCGTAAGTCTCTTCGCAATTATCGCTGGTTCCTGGTTCCGTTTCCTGTGGTGTGGTGTCGTCGTTGGCTGTAATACAATGACAAAATTATAGTAATGGTGTATATAAAATTTGTCATTTTCTTTACTTGCTCGAATCATCGAAACCTCTGAATTCGTCAGAAGAAACCTGTCAGTTCCTTCATACTTTTCTGCTCACCAACGCGGGCGAATTGATTGCTTGGGCTGAAATCGAGGAATGGTATTCTTTGAGTGTCAAACAAAGTGAAGGTGTTGATATAGATATATCTTAAGTTGACATACTTTTCTGTTCACCAACGTGTCTTGTATTTGTCAAGCGTTCAGGTGGGCCGCCTTTAAAATTAGGACCCATTGCTTAATTTCGCGTGCCATTTTTTTCAGTTTTTTTGGTTGTTTGAACTTTACCGACTTATTTTTGGCGAATTTCGACATTTTTTCCTCGACACTATTTGTCGATATTTGCAATTACGTCGAAATTGAAAATTTATCCTTCCCCTGCTAGTGTAATTTCCCCGCTTCTCAGCGGATGTGTAGGCTATATCTCTAGAAAAGAAACGTTAATAACAAATTTGTTTATTTATTTGAAAGTTCAATCCTTTACCTGTTGTGGGGTGATGAACGTTGAATGCGGTTGGCATCTGCGGGTTCTGGGCGGGCATCTCCAGTTCGGGCTCATTATCTATTAAATGATTAAATTAGGTATAATTTATAATTAAAACATTTCTACTCAAAAATATGTTGAAACTTACTTATTACGGAATCAGCAGGTTCATCATTCTCGCCGGCCTCCTCAATTTTTGGCTCGACGTCGGAGATGGAAGATGCACGATCTATTAAATTATTCAATTATAATTATGATATTTCTACTCAAAAATATGTTACTTACTCAATTCGGAATCAGGAGCATCATCATCAGCATCTATATATAGATATACACTACATAGGCTATCATCCTCGTCGGCCTGAGGAGCAAAAGGATCAGCAGGCTCAATATGTGGTTCAGGTTCAGGACTCTCTTCGACGCCCTCCTCGTCGCAAGATGCTTCACGTTCTATTAAATTATTCAATTAAAATAATGATATTTCTTCTCAAAATATGTTACACTTACTCAATTCTTCCTCTTCCTGCTGAAAAGTACGATTTACGTAATTCCATATGCTGGTAACCGATGGTACCTGGTTACCTGGGGAAACTCTCTGGATAAGACTGCGCCGTATCTCACGGGGATAAATATCCGGTCTTGCAGCTATAAGCTCGTTAATGAGCGCCACAACTTCCTCAGACATTACACGAGGCTTGGAGGATCTACGACTTGGGCTACTCGACCCAGTTTTTTCAAATTTTTTTACAATTTTGGACACAGTACTTCTCGCAATTTGAAGTTGCTCAGAAATTTTGTACTGTGCCACATTCCGCCGGGCCATTTCTATTACTTTTTGCCGCAATTTGTCTGGTAAAGGTTTTCCTTTCGCGAATACTCCCCCCAATAAATTGTAGTTATCCATGCTAACACACAAAACAAATTCAGATTAAGGATTTTATATTTATGACAGACATGTTCAAAGAAATTAGTTTAATATGTAAATATATTTATCTTAATGATTTGATTTGTTAAGTCCCATTGTCTGAACGACAACGCCTTTTACTTAAATAAAAAAGAGACACTTAATAAATAAATAAAGCAGTTTTTAGGAAGAATATAATACATTGACTTATACAAACTTTGATTTTTTTTTTTTTAATTAAGACATAATTACAAAAACAATGCAGTTGACATAACTTAAATAACTTTCCAAACCGAAATTCTAATTCAAATAATTTCAGTGTTTCATTGAAATGCATCTCCAAGTAGATGAATCTTAATGAAATGTTCAAGCATGAAGTCTTGATGGCTATCATAAATTTTTCGAATACCAAACAACCTGGAAAACTGCGGTGGAATTTTTTGAAGTTTTGTATTTTGGTCCAAGCGTGAAGAATATGCAAAAATTTTTCCGTATACACAACTACATAGTTTTTGAAATAAATACGTTCGAAGTTGAAAAATTTACATGTCATCTGATGTAATTTTTCGTCATTTAGCCGTATTTATTTCCTACAAAATTTATTCTCAAACCCGCGACAGTCAGTTTGTAGTTTGTACACACTATCACGTTTATACACTTCACATAAAAAGCATAAATCGCTAATTAATTGTTTACAAATTTGACACATGTCTGGTACTGATTTTAGAGTGCATTTTTGTAATTGTAAAATTTACATGTATTATTTTTACTCACTAGTTTGGTTTGCCTATATACTATATCTATTTCCTCCATTGACTGACTAAGAAAGAATAACAAGAATTATTTATTCACTTTGCGAAACTGCGATCAAAAAATGTACAAATAAAACTAAATTTCCCGTAAATCCCGTGTGTAATTTTTCCACCTCTTTTCAATATAGAAAAATTGAAATGTCCCGAAAAAGGGGAAAGTGTGAAATCTGACAGATTTGCCAGGGGCTTTCTCAGTTGAGAAGCCAATTTTTCCGTGAGAATCTCACTCAACTGAGATTTTTCTAAAAAACTACTGAAAATACTTGAAATGGAATTAAGTGGGACTGCAGGTAGTAAAGAAGTGAAATCCCTAAAAATTATAATTTCAATATCGATGAAAAACATGTTTTTCCAAAAGTTAGCAGAGAGACAACAAGGTCAGGTTCACGCTTCTCGTATTTAATAAAAATTTCTCGAATCCGGTCGAAATCTGGTTTTTCAGGTGGCTTTCGAAATTTACGTAGGGAAATTTACAATTTGCCCTTAATTTGGACCTTAATTTGAACGTTGTTTAAATTGATTTAAATGAAATTTCCCGGTTGGGAGGGGAAAAGAAACAGAAAATGGTGGGGGGTTTGTTTACTGCCTTCGTTATTTCTCGCTGTCATCAATAGATCTGTCATACTTAAAAGCCTACCAACAGATAACATTACCTATCAACTGTCAAGTATAAATCTTGAGTACTACTCTTACAAGTTCCATTTTTCCACACTGTGGAATGTGGATGTTCCGAAAGACAATCTAGGTCTTTTCCATTTAAAAAGCTCAAGGGGAGAAAAGCTTAAATATCTTTTTTTCTTGAAGAACTTGTCCTTCGAATGACATAGTCGTGCGAGTGAGCTTGAATAGTGTAGTCGCGTTTCTTCTGATTAGAAAATGTGAGTTTAAGTAATTTAAGTAATTTAGTTTATTCTAAAATATATTTCCCAGAGCTTCACAATAGTTTAGAAGTGATATTTTTAGTCGAAAATTATTTTGAAAAATGCAGATATTTCTTCACATGACGTGATCCTGGCTCTGAAAAATCGGCTATTTGCAAAATGAATATCTAGCAAATTCAGTAATTAAATGATGTAATTATTATGTTTCTAGAGTTATCAAAGAATCAGAATTTCTGTAAAATGCCGGTAACAATAAATTTATTAACCGTATTGCGAAATGTCAAATGACCTCTTTGACCTTGCCGGCAAATCGGAATTTTTTAGGCGTGCTTTTTTTTTATCCGAGATAACTAGTCTGGTACTGCAATAACTGATGTTCAGTATAACAATGTCTAGTGGTTTTTCCTAGAATTTTGCATTATTAGTTAAAGTTGCAGTTCCTGCAAAAATGGCTACCGCAGCACTTGGCTTCTAATAATGGAACTTCACTTTCGTTGTGAAGTGATTTTGTTTTAAATTAATAGTAATGCATAATAACAAAGAGATTCTTAGCCATATTATTCTTTGATACAAGCAATAACATCGGAGAAAATCGTTTTTGTTTTTTCTCCCTTGCCTTAAAAGTGAAAATTAGAAATTTTAACCTAATTATAACTCAAACTTGTTTTTTTTTTTTAGAAGAAAAGCTTAAACATGTCGAAAATTGGAATCAACGGATTCGGTCGCATTGGTCGCTTGGTGTTGCGTGCTGCCCTTGAGAAAGGAGCTCAAGTAGTTGCTGTCAATGATCCCTTCATCGGTGTCGACTACATGGTTTATTTGTTCAAATACGATTCGACTCACGGTCGTTTCAAGGGCACTGTAACAGCTGAAGGTGGATTCTTAGTTGTCAACGGCCAGAAGATTACGGTATTTTCTGAACGTGATCCCAAGGACATCAAATGGTCAAGCGCTGGCGCTGAATACATTGTGGAATCCACAGGAGTGTTCACAACCATCGAAAAGGCTTCTGCTCACTTGAACGGCGGCGCAAAGAAAGTGATCATATCCGCTCCATCTGCCGACGCCCCAATGTTCGTGTGCGGTGTCAATTTGGAGGCCTACGAGCCATCCATGAAGGTGGTCTCGAACGCCAGTTGCACCACCAACTGCTTGGCCCCCCTTGCCAAAGTCATTCATGATAACTTTGAAATCGTCGAGGGTTTGATGACTACAGTTCATGCTGTCACAGCCACCCAGAAGACTGTCGATGGACCCTCAGGAAAATTGTGGCGTGACGGTCGTGGGGCCGCCCAAAATATCATTCCAGCTGCAACTGGTGCCGCCAAGGCGGTTGGAAAAGTCATCCCATCACTCAACGGAAAATTGACCGGCATGGCCTTCCGTGTTCCCGTGCCAAATGTGTCTGTCGTAGATCTCACTGTTCGTCTCGGCAAGCCAGCAAGCTATGATCAAATCAAGCAGAAGGTGAAGGAGGCTGCCAACGGTCCACTCAAGGGAATCTTGGAATACACAGAAGATGAAGTCGTCTCATCGGATTTCATCAGCGATACCCACTCTTCCATTTTCGATGCCCGTGCTGGTATCCCACTCTCTGATAGCTTCGTCAAACTTGTCTCATGGTACGACAATGAATTTGGATACTCCAACCGAGTCATCGACCTCGTCAAATACATGCAGTCCAAGGACTAAATACACCAGCTGTGCTCGCACATTACAGTTTAAAATAAATTCTTATTTCAGTTTTTTTTTTGTTTTTTAACAATAGCGTTGTCCTTCATGTCTCAGAGGATACTATACATCACCCGAAATATTTAAACAAAATTCTCAACATTGTTAATGTCATGAAAAATAAATGTTTGTAAGGGACAATATCTTTTTGTTTTTGTTAATTCATATTTTCGAATGTTTTCTGAGTCAAATACTCTGCAGTGTATTTAAAGTATTTCCAATTGCGTAAGAACTAGTATCCAGAGGTTTCTAAACCCTAGATGTAGGGTAAAATAGTTTTGGGCGAACGTTTGCAACGCCAAGGAACAATCGTGGCAGAAAAAAAAGAAATATAAATTCATGATTGGGAAGTAAAAAGAAAACGTTTTACGCATGTCCGTCTGCCTGTTTGTCTAGACGATAACTCGAGCATTCCTCGTGGCTAGAGACTTGAAAATTGGTACAATAATATTTCATTAAAAGTTCGATGAGCATAATCGGACAACTCCTTCTTAGTGTTGCCATATAAGCCTGAATAATTTTTATATAAAAATGTTGATTGTATTTACTGAATATTTACATTCTGAGTTTCATTCGTTATAAATATACGTATTATAATTAATTTATACTTGTCAGAAATTTTTCTTACACGATATTAATAATATTATCGAAATGGAAGAAAACCTCGGCAGTTTTAGGGTAATAAAAGTGGATGAATTTACACGGGGTTCTTTGATTTAGAATGAGTGAATGGGAATCTTTCTGGTGCGGTAAAAATTGTTTACGTTTTTTGAGATTGTGGGGCTGGGGGTGGCAACCATCTTCATTGGGGTTGTCCAATTTGGGCCGTGTGCGATATCAAATTACAGGTCTTGCTGAAACAGTTATGATTCGAAAAATCCTTTACAACGCTTCTGAAATTTGCTCAGATTACTCAAGCAATCCTTTACTAGAAAAACATTTGCTAGAAATTCTTCTTTTCTAATTGCCAGGAATTAGAACGAATAAAAACCGTTTTGAGTTTACTACATTGCATGGAGGAAAAGAAAGTCAAATATTTTGAAGGTGCACCAAATCCGAAATAAGTTAGCACTTTCCCCAATAGTTTTATTCACGCAAAACGCTTAAATTTATTCAATTACAACATTTCCTATTCATTCTACATTACATTGATAATATTCGTCTCATTTAAATTTCAACTGTTTAACTACAGAAGTCTTCGCGTGTTTTGGTTTAACTTTCCACAGGAATTTGTATCGTTTTCGCTTAACATTTAACGCAACCAGTAAATATTTCGTAAAAATAAACAGCTCTTACAATTGCCGATAATCGAATAAAAACGAATTTAAATGATAATTGCCGCAACAATTTTATATTTATGATGTTGATTTAAAGTTGAGCAACCTATAAAAAATCAAGAGTTCCTAAAAAGCGTTTTCACACAACAGTGTAAAAGGATCTAAACAATTACATGTTACTAAATTAGCATTTAGTCTAACTCTATTTTGTTATCGACCAACAATGTGCCGGTGTGCATTTTCGATTCCCTCATCTTGCCAAAGGAATTCAGAAGATCCTCCATAGAAATGCTTATAACTGTTTCGGTATCCGACTGCGAACCGCCGGCTCGAGGGGGAGGGAGATTGTTCTGATTTGTGCGCATGAACTCTCGCATCCTGTACACGGACGCATTCCGACAAAGTTCTCTCAAATCTGAACCAGAAAATCCATTGGTGAGTTTTGCCAATCGATTCAAATCGACATCAGCTGAAATACGTTCACTCTCCAGGATTAGCTGGAGGATCTTGTGCCGCTGTTCATGATTGGGTAGCCCAATGTGAAACTGTGCAGGCATTCGGCGAAGGATTGCTTTGTCCAGATCTTGAGGACGATTTGTCGCCCCCAAAACGATGACAGTGGAGCCTGCCATGGTGCTTAAGCCATCCCACAGCATCATGAACTGTGTCTTCATCATGGCAGTGGCTTCATGGTCGTGGGTGTTGCGCGACCGCAAGAAAGAGTCAATCTCATCTATGAAAATAATGCATGGTTGGATCTTCAAAGCCAGCGAGAACACAGCTGAAGCTAGTTTCTGGGATTCTCCATACCTAACGATGATTGCAGAATGTACTAGTTTCAATGGGATCGGATAATATTACCATTTGTCGGTCAACATCGCCACATCCAAGTTGATGAATCTCATTCCAGCCTCCTTCGCTGTTGCCTTGGCAATTAGTGTCTTACCACAACCGGGTGGTCCATGCAGAAGCACACCCTTCGGAGCCTGCCACAGTTTCGACTGATTAAACAAATCCCGGTGGCGAACAGGAAGCACCACTGATTCCCGCAGCTCTTGTATAACGGAATCCAAGCCCGCAATGTCTGACCAACTTACTGTAATATCATCTGGCACAACCAAGTGTGAAGCTATCATTAGCTCATAGTCAGTGAGGCTGTTAATATTTACTGTAAACCCCTGTTCCTCACTCAATCTACGAAAGAGTCAGATTATTATTTTTACTAAGTCGCACAAAGCACGTGGTACCTTTTCAGTTGCCCCTCGGCACGAACTCGGGCCTTCTTTTTGTTTTTGTTTAGAGGATCCAAGTGGTTTAACATCCATTTCACGGAATAGTATGTGACCGCAGATGCTACGGTAACTCGCAATAAAAATTGAAGAATTTCATTCCGCGAAAACTGAGCACTGCCCATATTAAATGTGCTCATAGCAAAATTTCAACACATTAATTTCTTCTCAGTGAACGATTTCAATTGCCTCCGTGTTATATATTTAACTGCAAAGAGATAATTTAATATTTAATCCTTCTAATAATTGAAAAGCACACACAAACTCAGAATTTTCTGACAGTTTACGTTGTTCTATTTCGTAGTCACATGTCCAGGGTGACCAACCTTCGGGCATAAAATTATCACTGCTAAAAATTTATAATGACATAAAAACTGTACATAGGTATTTTAATTTTCATAATAGGTAACAAAATGGTTTTATAACTAAAGAAATTAAAAAAATTTGCAGATTCCAGGGATTTTTTAATTAAAATAATTAATTATATCCAAAAACCCACAAAATTCAAATTTAAAAAAAAAACGGTATTAAAAGCAGTTGAAAGCGCTGACTATGATGGAGATAAGTAACTTGATAATCGAAAATCAGTAATTTTTACAATATTCGGCATTCCTATTTGACATGCGTACGTAGATACTTCTTTATTAATTAATTTATTTACCAAGCTTAATACAAGCTGAACAATACAATAACAAAACTAATATATATATACCAAGGTATATAAGTTATATATGTGTTGTTACTACATAGTTTATTCTAATGTTTAATGTAACTTTTTTATTAAAAAATCTAAATAATATATTTCCACATAACCTAAAATTAATTGGTACCAATCACAAGCGTTGAATAAGTGAGGTTATCTTTTTATTTTCAGGTTACATTTATTGTGCAAAAGTCACTGAGATTCGAAACTTAACAAAGGATAACAAGACTACCAAGAATTAACTTTAAAAGGCAAATTAAAAATGTCCCTTTTTCTGGGAAGATAATGGAAATGGAATGGAATAGATGGAACGAAGCCAAAAATTGAATTTTTGTAGCCTAATAATAAAATATTAAATACTTAAAATATATAGCAAGGATTCTTAAATAAAATATTTTAACATTTCGTTAGGATACCTTTCTAATATTTGCGCTACAGCTCCACACATTACAACGAGATTTTAATTTTTAGTTGGTCGTTTGGTTGCGGAGGTGTGGGGTATTATCTGCCAACGTGGTGTGTAGCAGTAGTGGTGCAGGCCGTTTAAGTATGCGAATTAGAATGATGGAGGACGCCATTCGTGTGAAGTTTCGTGCAAAAGAATTTTTTATCCGTCAGCTCTCGCTGAACTGAAAAAATTCCCGTGGAAACAAAAGTATCAATTAAAAATTCGTTGTAATAATAATGTGAAAATGTTGGAGTTCTGTTGATTTGGTGCAGCAAATATGCTACTTTTAGGGAAAGGGTTTTGCTAAATCGTATGTATAGTGTATAATCACAAGTGGAGAAAAAAAAGTTAACAGTGAAGAGAAGTAGGAGCTGAGAGTAGATCAGAGGAAAAAAATTAAAAAAACAGTAAAAAAGAAAAAGTTTGACATTTTATATGTATAGCTGAAGAGCTTTGGAAAAGTGATGTGAGTGCAAGAGAGATGAAAGGTTACAGAATTGTTCGTGATTTGAGGCAAAAGGCTTTTTGTTAGTAGTTTAAAAAACAGAAAATTCTGCAGAAATAATAAGTGTTGTGCTTTCCGAAGGATATACGAAAAATGGTAACTAACATCACTGAAAATATATTTTCATGTGCTTCTTAACTGCAGCAAAAACAGTCACTGAAGTTAGGACAATGAAAACCTGACGAACAAGTGGAATTATTTGGTGTCGCTGCACGTAGGCTAAAAATATTAATGAAAATTGTTGCCCTGTAGCAAATTCCCTTATTGCAGTTTATGACAAATTCATCAAAAGTCCTAAACACGGCACTGGAACTCGGTGCTCGCTTGCGATAAATTCGACAAAATTTATTGTATCCAAGTAGAAACTTTTTTTTTTATTGTAAGCAAGTGAGAGCGAAGAGCAGAGCATGATTTACTTGAGGTGCATTCTATAAGAATGTGTTCCTGATTGAGGAGTGAGGATTACAAAAACACTTGAGTCAAAGGAAAAAACTTGTTTTGTTAGTATATCGTGTACAGCCTGGTAGAAATACACATTTCGACCCCCAAATTTCGGCAAAATTTCGTCTGGACAGACCCCGCCGATCATGTAAATTGTTTCTGGTGTAATCGGTTCTGTGCATGTGTGGGTTATTAAACATGTGCGCACGACCACGATCCAATTCGATGTAAACGGAGTGTGGAAGCCAAAAGAAGAAGATCCGTTTAAGAGTGTGTGCGAAAGGGTACCAAGGAAGGTACGTAGGGATATCCAGCTATTGAAAAAACGAGTGCAAAAGCGCCCCTGGCGCTGGAACCGCGCAATTCGTTGACCACTTAAAATCATCAAGGTGCGCGCGCGGGGCTTGATTCAGCAATAGGAGGCGCACAGCGATCTTTGCTTTTTGATTTGGTGACTGACTACAAAGTCAATTTTTCTGACTGCAACTTGCGGGCAATTTCCGGGTTGACGTCAGAATTTACCATTCGGCCGCTAGAGGCGCCTTTTCCAAATTAAAGGATAACCTACAAAAATTTATCTGTTTTGTTACAGCGGTACTGTACTTGTCTCTCTGATTGCATTAATTTTGCATTTTTCCCTCAAATATTTTTTCTCACTGATTTTTTTTTGCTAATTATTTGTGGAACATGTGATAAAAAATTGCTAATTCCTAATTGAAATTTTTAACTTCCTTCGATGCTCTAATCTCGGCAAAACTCGAGTCAAACACGAAGGGTGAGCGAGCCCGATGTACATATATGCAATATTGCAATCCTCTATGTATGTGTGGGATGATGCAAGATGCAACTAAAATCAGGAATATTCAAAAACAAACTTTCTTTTACCATGTGGAATTTTTCTTGTAGCTAAAATGTAGTATGTACAATTTGTGAATTACGCTGGTTATTTTACAAAATTAAACATAGAGTATTATGCACGAAACCTGAAATTTAAGGTTTTCTAACAAAGAAACCTGAACGTTTTCGTAAGTTTTCAAATTTCGTGAAGTTCCTTAAAAGTAATAGGGCTTCAGATGTTTTGCGGCCTGGAAAGACATATGATCCTCCCATATGTAATATAAGGACATTACCTGGTGGTTTCGTGTGTGTTGGTGCTTAACCACTTTTAGTATAGAATTTGAAAATTAGTGTTTGAAGATTACTGATTTGATTACCTTATGGTAAACACTAACCGAAGCTGACTACTAAAGGACGATTTCGATTGCAGTCGTAATACACACTTTCTTTATCAATGCAATCGAAAGCATAATTTTTAATCGCACTTGCAGATAACGAGCTTCTATTCCATTCGAATATGTTTTCGATGAGATAAAATCGAAGGAAAAGTCTGTCTAATAAAAGCTTTACCATATAACATCCAGATTAGAATAGAATCGCTTTGCCTTTTTGTAAGTCGGTCGCAATATTCTCATAAATGAAGGAAAAAATTATCAGGAAAAAAATCACATTGATGAAATTATATTAGGGATGCCTGCACGTGCAGCAATTCTATTGACCCAAAATAATTAATTACGAAATATCATTTTTTAAGTACTGTTAATAGTAGTACTCAACCATCTCATTCCTTTTCATCGAGTTATATGGAAATGTTTGCAGTTTAACTGCTTGGGTTTTTTAACTTAATTGATAATATTGGAAGTTGGGGGGATTTGAAGTTATTTTTTTTTTGTCAGGTTTTCCAGATTAATTGGGGTGAATTTGGACTAAAACGAAGATTTAATTTAGTAAAGTTATTATGTTTTAATTTTATAATAATTATTCTTATAATTAATTCTAAAACTTTTATTAATAAACTTCTCGGAAGTTTAATTCGCCCTGGAAAAGTCATAAATTGCATTTCTATCATATTTGTTATGCTTATTATAAATCAATTTTGAAAATGCATCGAATTACACGATTGTCTTTACACGGTATTTGCGATGTAATCAACCTACGGTTAAAATTATAAGGGTTAAGTGTATTTAGTATCGATATTCCGTTTGTATTTGTGCATCATCAAATAAGATGGCTTTTTTAAATATTAAAAAACAAAAACCACATTAAAATCAATGAAGTGGTTTTCCACAACCAGTTATGCTTTAATGCTCAATGTGGACTTAACTTTGAATATATTACACTACCCTCGGATTTTTTAACATAATCAACCATAATTTACTATTCGCAATGAGTAACGGTGCTTGTCGTATTCCATTGCGTCACAGATATACATATAACATTAACATCCGGCAATGGACGTGCTAACTGACAAATCTTAGCTTGTTGCCAAGCGTATTCTGTCAAAACGATTTTCAACCGTTAAGTTCAAAATACTTGATAGTGTTCAATAATTTATTGTTCATATCAATGGAGAACAACCAAACTCTCTTTTCGTTAATAAATTGCATCAGTTTTTTTGTATTTCAACTCGTAAAATTAACCCCTTTTTTCAATTTCCTTAAAATGTGAACTTTCCTGGAATTTTCAGCTGACGAATATGAACAATTATAGAAACTGTTGAGAGTAAGAAGCTTGTAACAACAATAAAATATTTAAGGTTTTCAATTAGTGAGTTTCTGTAGCAAAAGTTTTCAAATTCAAATAGATTTTATTGAATGATTTTCTTACTTCTAGTGACCATGATTAAATTTATCATTAATGTTCAGGCTGAAAAAAAATTAAATTGATTATGAAAATCAATATAATTTAACAAAACCCTTTGCATAATGACAATAATTACTTGTTGACTACTTTTCTATATTGTTTGAAAGTAATGATTCACTCGAACTCAATATGTTTCTGTTTACTGTTAACATTGAATTGTTTAAGACCCCAATTCAAATATTTGTCCATCGTTAAATGGACCTTTCTTAATTTCCTATAAATATTTACTACAATTGCTGAAAGTCAGTGAACTGGTTTAAATGGCATCTAAATATTTACTGTAGAATTAAATTGATTCGCATTTATTTTTGTTATCCAAATTTTTCAATATACTTTTGATTTAGTACAACTGAAAGTGTCTTAGCAACACGAAATTCGAATCTATCAAGATCGATTTAATGGGTTTCAATTGTTATAGTGCACATTGTTTATAATAAATTTGTTATGATTATTGGGTTTCGAAATTACTTCCAAGAACAATGAGGCAACGAAGATACCGCTCAACGGATCGATTTCTGATTGGTCCACGTGACCACAATGAACTGAGAGCGTCGAATGGAGCAGGAGAAGTGTATGAGTTAAACTCTTGAGAGAGGAGCTTCAAGAAAAGAGCGCATAGTAGACCTCTAGGGGTCCACTCCAGTCCCCACTTTATGTTTGGGGATCTGTACTGTTCTAGAAAACTCCAAAATCATACTATCGTGCTTCACTATCGTACACCTACAATCGCCTTCCCCCCCTTTTGCATTTTGTTGCAATAGATAAATAATGTACTTTTGTAAGACTCCTGTAGAAATGTGTGTTAATTTAATTCTTAATCTCGTATACAATTGTTATACATCACCCCCCAAAATCCTGACCTCGTCTTTTTTATATGTATGAGTACGCGGGGGATCATGTACGTTCCTGGGGTGATAGATGATTGGCGCAGAAGTTGATGACCATTGCTTAAAACGCATTGTGCGACTCTGGAGTTCCGCAAACGTATCCCGTCGAGGAACATTATCAGTTTAACGGTTGCATTCATTCTTAGTGAAGTGTTCGAAGACGAAGTGCAAGAGTTCTGCCGAGTTTGAAATTGTAAGATTGAATTTCTATTAAGTGAAAATTAATCTATTTAGATATAAATTATCGTAATACTTTTATTGAAATATCTTTTTATCAATGAGTGGACTTTTTTCTTGGTTTTTTTTGTCGTTCAACTTTGAAATTTTTTTGTTAAACGACAGAGTTTGATCATACAACGAATAATATATCATAGAATATTTTTCTTAATAACACTAGAAACAGTTGAATTGGTTTAAATCTCTTTTTTGCGTGTGCAATTTATTTTAATAATGATCAACGGTCACAAGTTAAAAATAGTGCTTGATCTTGTTCAAAATTCAGGGTAAAAAGGTTTACTGCAAAAATATGTCCGTCGTATTTTTCGCCGTTTATTTTTCCTAGAATTATAGTTTTAAGAAGTTCTTGTAATTGTTTCACTAGTATTTTTGAATTTGAAAATGTTATTTTCGCCTCCTCTTTGTAAATTTGATTTCAAAGGATTTAATAAATTATCAGAGCTTCTGTGAAAAAAGTCTTTTATCTTTATTTTAACTCGATAAAGAAAAGTTTTTCCTATTTACGCATGCAATCGCAATTTTTCACAGTGAAATATGTCGATTCGGCTACATATATGGCATTTCCAAGAACCATTCTACCGTTTAAATGAAGGGTTAAGTGTTGCTATGCCGTATTTAAATTATTATTTTAAAAATCTTAAAGAACAAAAAAAAAATAGAGCTTGGGTGGCCGAACAAAACTCGTACGCAATACGCATGTGACCGACCCTCGTTGATGACTCACTCCCATATTTGTTATATATATTTTTTCAATCTTTATAAACAATTCATCTGCACAATTCTCGTGAGTATGGGCCCGTGTGTTTGTGTGAGCATCACGAGGTCTTAGAACAAAGAAACCCATTTAGAAGTACGAAAGTTGAGCAGGATCGGATTTACGGTCATTAAAATTTTCCAAAGAAATTGGATCCAATCGTTATTTGAGTTCGTCACTTGCAAAATCGATTAACTTTACAAAATTAAAAATAGAGAATAGTAATAAAATGGCATTGACTGATTTTGGTTTTTATTGCAGTTTATAAATATATATTGTACTGCGATTAGTATGAGTTGCAGCAATGGATTCATTTTAATTCAGACTATTGTAAAAATTTGATCGGGAATTTAGTTTATCATTTTGCACTTGAATTTCTTAACGCAATGATAAACAAAAAATATTTTGCATTTTTTTAAAATCCTGCAATTCACATTAAATTTATTCAAATGGAAATAATATACTTAATTAATTTTGAAGAGCGCAGTTAATCAATTTGTTTTGGGAAATTATAAATCTGTTAAGTCCTTGAGCTCATTAAAAGGAAATGATGATTGTTTATGAGCAGGCAATTTAAAAAAAACTCGAAATCAATTTTTGAAGAACTTTGCTGGTGGGACCGTTGGTTTTTCCAGCTTACATAACTCGAATGTCGATTGATTTTCCTTTCATTACTAACTGTTAATATACTGTAATTACAAGTGCCCTTACATGATTGTCGAAAAATATTTTGGGATAAGGGTTAAATTAATTAATATCTACATATGAATAATACATAAAAAACAACTGGAAGCCACAATAATTTTAAATGGGAAATTATTGGAAAAATATTATTCATTCGTACCTTTTGTAATGATTTTGTTTATCATAATTCATAATGAATTGTTTTCTAAATGTAATTTTTATTTATGTATTGTCGATATTTATTTGATTTTTTTAGATAAGCAAAACATGAGCTGTTCCCAGACAGTTAAAAAATGTCTATTGGGGTATTCCATAAATAATATAATATAGTGAAAATTATTCATTCATATTTTATATCATCCTAAATAAAATTGATTATATGTATTTTGTTTACATTTTCTAATGTATAATTATCGTCTAAAAATGGCTACAAATATTTTCTTTTGTTTTCCATTTCAGAAATGCAAAAGCCGAAGCTCCTGAATTTTTTGTCCCAATTTTCTACACCGTTAATAAAATTGCATTATCTGATATCCAAAAAATTTGAACAGTTTTATTTGCCAAATAGAACAAAAAGTTCCTTACTAATGAAATCAGTATTGATTTCATTAAATAATCAATCACAACCCAATCAAATTCTCAGCAATCGAGAAATAAAAAATACAATTAAGGAACTCCAATTGCCATCATCGGAGTTCATTTTATAATTTAAATTTACAAATATCATTTGTTTTAACAGTTAAATAAAACACAATCAAAATTTTTTGTGTTAAAATGGCAAATACTCTCTCCTTGATGACGAATGTGATACGAAATGCAGTTAGCAAGCAACGCATCCGATATACAGAGAATGGTTTTAACCTGGACTTGGCATGTGAGTATAGAATTAGTATTGGAAAAGTCTGGAAAATATTGAGTAAATAATATTTTGCGTAGATATTTGCCACAATATAATTGCAATGGGATATCCAGCTAACAACTACGAGGGTATTTATAGGAATAGAATCGATGATGTTTATCAATTTTTTGAAGGCCACCATAAGGATCACTACAAAATTTATAATTTATGTTCAGAACGTAGTTATGACATAAATAAATTTCATGGTGTAAGAAAATGAATTTCTGTTAACTGGGACAGCATTCATTAAATACGATTAATATTTTTATGGTAACAGAGGGTTGCAATTTATCCGTTTGACGATCATAACCCGCCGACAATAGAACTGATACAAGAATTCTGTGATGATGTAGATCGCTGGTTAAAAGCGGACAAAAAGAATGTTGCGGCTGTGCATTGCAAAGCAGGAAAGGGGCGAACAGGTAACACTTTAATTTAACAAATTATTTGCCAACTGTTTAAATAAAACTATTCCATTTATTTTGCAGGTACGATGATATGTTGTTATTTACTACACAGTGGCTTTACGGACACTGCTGATGATGCTTTGGCATTCTACGATGAGAAAAGGACTAAGGATAGAAAGGGTGTTACAATACCGTCCCAAAGGCGATATGTTGAATATTATTCAAGATTACTTAAATCTGGAAAAGAGTACGAGAGAAGGCCACTACAGGTTTGAGCAATACATCTTAATAATTAGAATTAAAAATTTACTGTTTTCGTAATTGATAAAAGAATATGTCTACTATGTTTTTTGTTATATTAATAAAATTATAAATTATTTTTCTAGATGTGTGAAATCAAATTTTCATCAATCTTTCCAATTCATAACCAGGATACTGTGCATTGCAGTATTTCTAGCCTTCCTGATCCTTCGTCTGCTGAAAAAACAAAAGTATTCTCGAAATTAATTCAATAAAATATTATTATTGTACATTATTTAATTTTTTTAGCATATTCATACGTCTGTTATAGATTTTCGTAAATCCCAAAGTATAGAATTTAAAGATTGCTGCATAATATTGACAGGTGATGTTAAAATAGAAGTGTTCCATAAGCTGATCAGAAAGAAGGAAAAAGATTTTCACTTTTGGTTTAATACACATTTTTTGTACGAGGAGACTGGTAAGAGGAAACAATTTATTTTATCTTTTTTTTTGTAATATTTTTGCTTTTGCAGACTGTAAGAGTGAAGTTGACGACGTGAAAATTGTTCGTGAATTTTTAAAACAGGAATTAGATGATGCACACAAAGATAGGGACTGTAGAATTTTCCCAGAAGATTTTAAGGTATTTTATATATTGTGAAATTATTTAATTATAACTACTATTCATATAAATTTAAAATTTTTACAAACTCGAATTTAAATTGTATTATTGAGTTGTTATTTTAATAGAAATCCATAATTTTAGGTTGAAATAGTTTTGAAGCCAGTTCCTCGTGGTTATCTTAATGAAAATGAGACAACACTTCAAAACAATGTATTCCGAAATGAAAATCAAATACATAGATATAATGATCAGTTGCCGAATTATTATATTAAAAATTCTGTAAATCCACAAACAACAGCAACAATTAAAGGACCAATATATGAAGCAACAGGTGGATCACTAGCATCACCAACATCATTTCCTGAAAATAACAAAATAGAAACTCAGCATCACCAAAATAACGATTGTAAAAGGAATCTGCAATCACAGCAGAATCATCCTAATAACGCTAGGAAAGATTACAATGATGTTATGTCTGTATCTGATAGAGATGCACAGTATCGTGGTAATTCGCAGCTACAGCAAACACGTGATAAACCTAGCAATGTCCATAACCATCATACACCGTCCGTTAGTCCAGATGTGTCAAGAACAAATAGTAGCAGTAGTAGCAGCATAAGCAGTGAAGCTTCATCAGCAGCTGGTGAGGATTGGGAATCTGGTGAGTTTAAACATAAAGGTACAAACATGATGATGATGACGGATGGTAGAAATAAAACTTTCAACAATTCTAGTAGCCTTAGTAATGTCTTAATGCTGTCTGATATAAGACTTATTAATAACAATAACCTTAGTAGTAGCATTGGTTCCAATAAAATAGTGAATGCCAGTAATAGTAGCTGTAGTACTACCAGTAGTAAATTAATTTCGATTGCCGTCAGGCCGGCAACACAAAAATTCAAGGCAAAGACCAGCAATATTAAGACACCTGGTCACAATAAGATTAGCACAAGAAAAGGCTTCAAGAAGCTTCACTGGTTAAATAAATTAAAATCTGAGCCCGCTTTGTGTGAAACCCTTGTGAAACCAGTCAGTTTCGTTAATAAGCAAAGCAATGATGTGATTTCGATTCAACAACCTGTAAGATCATTAAAACCAAGTTTTGTTAAGAAACAAATCATTGATGCGAATTCAGATGAACAAAAAGCCAACATTGTAACCGATCACGATGACTACTATTCGTCCTTATGCGACAGGCAACTTAGTTTTGGAACTTCTCCATGCAAAAGTCCCCGATCCATTGTCAGTCCACCGCCACCTTCAGTAGACAAAACGAATAAAAAGGGCAACAGTGATTCAAGCACTCAGCTTTTCTCTGGCAAAGTTGTTATAGCCAAACCAATTGATTGTCACTCAATTGGATTTAATGTTACTTCAACTAAAAAGGCAAATGCTCCACCAGACATGACAACAGCACTGCACATTTGTAATGAAGAAAGTATTGCTTCTGAGAAGCAGCCAGTAAATGCATCTAAATGTGCATACGCAACGGAATCGACACAAACTAATTTAAGTGTAAATAATGAACAAAAAAATAATTGTGATACGTTACAGTCCATTATGATGTTATCATCCATAACGTCATCATCGCCTCCGGCACGATTAGGGAACCGTTGTGCTCCATTCAGTTTTCGCGGAATAAAACAAGAATTACAATCTGTTATGAAACAGAATACTAATAAAAAAACAAATCGTAGTAATAGTACTACTTCAAACAGTATAAATCGACTTAGTTTAAATACCAAGAAAAATTCATTGCCTGATACATCATCGTCATCCAGATCGCTAACTGAGGAAGATGCCATTATTCTTCATAACCAAAAATTTTAAGTGTATATATATTTTTTTTCAATTATCTTCCTTTTGTGATTGTTCGATATTGTGGAAAATGGTTTGAAATTTTAAACACTTCGTACTGTTTCACAATTTTGTTGTTATATAAACCATGTAAATTATCGTTTGCAAAACTATGTGATAAAAATATACTTAAAAGTTGAAACTGTTTGCTCGGAAATATTATACTACTTGGCAGTACCGAAAAATCTGTTGCTTTTTAAACTTTTCTTCTATAATTTATTTGACAGAGCATCATTTAACTGTAGTTCGTTTTTAGTTTACAAAATATTTAATATTTCAGTAGTAAATATATTTAGTTTACAAAAATAGTCCTTTTTTTGGTTTTTTTAAACTAAAGTAGCTTGTTATTCTTAAATGTGTTTTTTTTTTTTAATTCAAACAGCTTTGCTTAATTATTAATACATATATGCATATTATTTTGTTTTACTGTTTGGTTTACACTTTTACATCACATTTTACTCGAAAAATATATCTGAACTACTTAAAACAGTTGTAGAAAGTATAAAACAAAAATATCGGAATTGAAACTAGCTAATTGGTAATTTCGAAGATCAATAAATTTCTCTCGTGTCAACTTCATTAATGAACTATGAAAAGATTCCATAAATGCAATAGTGATAATCTCATAAATAAACAATTTCATAAAATGAACAAAATAATAATAATTTGAAAAGTTGAAACGTTGTTATAAATCTTTAGCTGTTGATAACTTTAATTTGATCGACAAATCTTCAAGCAAACGATCGAACTTAAGATATCGATCCCAAATAAATTGTTGAGATTCGTCTTAGTTGTACATAAATGTTTTTATTTTCTTCTATTGTTCTTTTATCATTCGCATTCAACTTTGACAGCCTTTTCTCGTATTTTCTTGTTTTTTGCTCAAATTCATCCGTCTGTATTGGAATCTATTTAATTGCTGTATAAAGTGTTACACAAGGAACAAAAAGTTGTTTGCAAAATTATCAAATATCGTATTGTATTAGAACGTTTTAGTATGAATGACCGCGTTTTAGAATTCAATTAATTTCGGGTTAAAATATCGTTGAAATAATGTTTTAATTCTACATATTTCAATCCTCTAAAAGTCTAAAATTTTCGTAATAGAATTTCACAAAGGAAAGGCCTTCACTTTATGAAATATCACTTGCAATTTCAATGTATTGTTTTATTCAAATGATTTCATGTTTAGATGCATAAAAAACAACATTTATTTCTCACGTCGAAATTTTAACAAAATCGAAAAATCTGTAACATTTTTCATAATATCGAACATATTCGTTAAAATTGTTTTAATTAATTATAATGAATTAAACTTTTTAGTTTCAATTAGTTCGTTTAGGTTAGTTTAATTAATTTACCTTAAAAAATTGTATATATAGAAATTACAAAAGTGTAGAATTTCAAATGTTTTATAAATTCATGTTAATTTTTTTTTTCATTTTTTATGTGATTCTTTCTTCTGTAAATTATTTATGTTAAAGATATAATTATAAACAAATAAAAAACAGTAAATTTCTTTTTCTGCTATAAATTATTGTAACTTTCGTTGGAGAAACTTCGGCACCTCTAAATTATTTTATTTAATCTATTTTCATCAAAATTAGAATTCTTTAACCCTTGAAATATTTTTCAAATGGCTTAAAAGATCTAAAAAATTTCTTTTTTTTTATTGTTTAGCCTACACAAATAATATTGTAATGATATAATAATTGTTTCTGAATGTATTTCTTAAATTTAATTTGAAATTTCTTCAGGAATCTGTGCAGAAACCCTCAAATCATTTTCCAACGTAGAAAATGTGAAATTTTACTTTTACTCTCTCTTCTGAATTCTAATTTCTGTAGTGCTTAAGAATTCTATTGTATGTGTATATTTATTTGAATTATATTTTATTGTTTTTTATAGTAATATATATCGGTACAAATTGATATATTTCACGGTGGCATCAATTTATGAGTTATAAACTATTATAGAGTACTGTACTGTGTTTTGAAAAGGGGACATTTAAAAGCGAAACCATTTCGTTATGTGAAAATTTGGCGGCGTGAGTAGATTGCCAAAAATTGTTAGATTTGTATAAACAACGTAGAGACCCTTCTTTGTTGGCTGAATATGTGTTTACACTATTACGAATTGCACTCACTGTTTAGATTGAGAATGGAATGCACTTTACAGAGTTTGTACTGTACTTGTATATCTCTGGGTTTTTTTGTGTGTCCTCAGAGCATAAAGGACAGCGACATAATATCTGAAAACTAACTTTATTTTATATTTATGTACAATATACGGTACGTACAAAAGCACTAGGAGATTACTAATGAATTTTTACGGTTGTTACTTAACTCTTTAACTGCGGGTAATTATTTGTTCCGCATCGCTCCCGAAGGCGGTACCAAAATAGTCATAAAAAGAGAATCTTTTATGATGAAATTAGTTTTGTTTTTATTAATACGAAAAAAAAATTGCATTATATAATTTCGAATATATAGAAAGCAATTTTTTATTGATCAGTTAAGGAGCTAACGAAAAAATGTGTCGATGCCGTTTAGGGAATCTATCCATCCAAATTATTGTTGCTCTGAGTTGCATAAAAGAACGTTCTTTACTAGTTCAGCTGAATATAATTGAATTTGAAAGGCAATTTGCACACTTAAACAGATAGAAATTATTTTGAAAATGTTTGAATGAACATTTCGAACTATGGATATATTTATTTTTCTAGAAAATCACCAAAGTGATAGCAAGAGTAAAACATCTTCAAGCAAGAAGCTAGGGAAAACTTCACCTGGTGTTCTTATTACATCTGCTGCCACAGTAAATAGTTCAACCAAAACAACCACAAATACTTATGATTTTCCAAAGGAAATGGGCAATTCTGTTGTTAACCATATGAATTCATCGTCAATCCCAGTTCCAACATCCACAACAACTAAAAGCGATGATAAAGATTCAACCGGTTGCAGGCGCCATTCTAATTTACCTCTTAGCACCAGCGTAAAGTCAATGTTAACTAAAAATTATAAAGGTCGCCCAAGGCGAGAATCAACGTAAATATTTTTAATAATATCTATTGTATGTGGGAACAACAAAGGAAGTTAAATACGTTTTGTTCCATAACATTTAATGAACATTAATTAAACAAAATGTAACAAACAAAATTTTGATCTTATAATAACAAATGTAAAGAATTTAGTTCGTCAAATGACATAGAAATTAATGCGTTGCTGTACTTGTAATTTTGTGCTTACAAGAATAGCTTTAGAAATTCAAGAAATACTTAAAAAAAAATATAGAAAACTAGTTGAAACAAACTACAAGTGAAACAATAACTTCTTAAACATATTTGTAGAGTTGATTCCCAATCATTATAGAACTTGGCATACTACTTTGGTGTTTAGTGATGATTTTTTTGTTATATATTAAAGAGGAAATGTTCATTGATTTCATTGATTATTTATATGGTCATACATAAGCAAATTTCAAAATCAATAATCTAAAATAGACATTAAAAATCATGAACATTATTCTTATGGAAATAATTTCTGCAAAAACTTATTGACTCTTAAATATTAATGATTTGAAGAAATTTCAATTTATTTTTATATTAGGTCCTGTTTGACCAAAACTTTTTCTTTTCAAAACTAAGTTGTAATATACAAAGTCCATTCATTTTATTATTGATTGGATAAGCTTTCTTACCAGTAACTTTGTTAATATTACAAAACAACAAAATTCAAGTTGGCGTAATTTTCGTGATTGTATTTCTTAAAAAAAAAATATTCTAAAAATCGATTTTTATGAATCATCACTTAATATTCCAATTTTTAATTAATTTGTATATTCAAAAATATGCTGAAATTTTATTCAAAATTATGAACAAATGTGAAATTACCTACAAGATTAAATTGTAGGTTGTTTTTAACGTCCCAATAATAACAATGTAGAAAACAAAAATAATATGTATAAACAAAAATCAAAATACTTTTATAATATTTTAACTGCTTTTATTACAGTTTAATGCCGATTTTGTTCTAAGAATTCTCCAGGAATGGACTTGTAAAAATTATAAAAACAAATTGTCGAATTTTCATTCTGTAGAAAGTGAAGAAATATTTTTTCACAATTTCAACTAATTTAAATGGCTGTGAAAGTAATTCTTTTTACACTGTATTGTGATTAATTTACTACCCCAATTCGTTTTATCTATAAAAACAGCTTATTTAAAGTAGATTGCACAATATTAATTATTTAGGTTTTGTAATTATTATGCAAATACGACGTATTTACTAAATTTGTGTACCACCAATTTTTTCTCACAACACTTAATAAGAAATTAATATTTTTTTCTTTTAAATTGGCAAATTGGAAAATATTTAAGTATTACAGTTTTATAAACTCATTGACTGTTACTTGTATCATCGATTTAGGATACTTCTCCTGTCATTTAAATCTGTAATCATTTATGTAGAATATTTTCTCTGGCATTGTGGATTAGTATTACGGAGTCTTACAGAATTGTTTGGGAGAAGTCATGATAATAATACTTTCTACCTCTAAAGTAATTCCACATAGAGAAAGAGTAATGAAATAAAGGATCAGAACAAATTTTAAATAATTTGTTTTTATACCATAAGCACTAATAATAAATAATGACAATTAAGAATTAGTGGCTTTTCAGTAAACACTGACGAAAAACTGGAAATTGCAAAATGTTATCCTTATTTCTTGTAATTAATTTTCATTGAATGTTTGAATCTTTCAGAAGATCGAACTCCAATACATTTATTTTTATTATATCAAAAAGTAAAGCTAACAATTCTTCTCTCAATTGCTTTGTTTTTTTTTTTATTATTATTTCGGGATTCAAATTTAAGTTCTGTGATATGAACCTCTATAAATACAAAAGAGGAATCAAAAGAGGGGTCTACAATCCTATTACATTTATTCGATATTTTGTGAAGATAAAAAAATTTGAATTTTCATTTACATAGAAATGTTGTTTCTTCTTGTCGGACATTGTAGAATTTTCTAATAACGAAATGGTTGGACTTTTATATTTTTCTATGACTATCGAATTATCATAAATATTTTGCAATAGTACTATTGTGCTGTTGGTAAAAATCGAGATTTCGTTTGAGAATATTTGAACAGCGGTAATCGACTCCGCTGACGAAGCTTGCTCTTCAGAAAATTCTGGTCTAATGGTTTACAGTTAAATGCGTTCCAAATCCCAATGTTGGAAAAAATGGAAATGATTGAGTTTGGAAACTATGTGAAAGATTTCAGACTATTATTTCTATGTATTTTTATTGGTTTCATAGGTTACAATATTATCATTATGCCTAAAATGTTCAAATAGTGGGATTCAAAATTCAATTCATTTGTAGAAAATTACTATTTGTATTACAAAACGCGGACGTAGATGGGCTTTAAAAATGTTAGAATTCTGAAAAAATTTGTTTATTGTAGTAATTAACAAAAAAGTTATTGAAAATTATTTTTGAAAAAAAAATCCATATTGGAATATTTTTAGTGATAGAATTGACTTAATTTATATAAATGTATATTGAAAATATTACAATTTTCATTTAAGAAATATGATTATAACAAAAATAATTTAATTTCCTTGTCTTTACATGCTGCCTGCATTGCTTTCAACAAAACACAATTAAATGAAACAATTCTAATTGAAATCGAATACATACATTAAATATAAATGTGACGCTCTATTTGTAAATGCTGTACGTATACCATATATTTTCTTTAATTATTTACCCGATACATATTTACATTAATACTTTGGGAATTACTTTGCAACAACAAAAGCCAGTCATTCTTCTCCAAGTAGTTGCTTGACCATTTGTAGATATCGCTTATTATCCGAAAGTGATATTTGTGAAATGTCCGCCATTGAATCTGCACCTGATTCAGGAATTGATAATGTTAATTGAAAATTATATCAAGCAAGATTTTTATAAAGTAGTGCATGATCACATTGAAATAAATGAAAAGAATTCATTTTGTAATTTTTCTGAATTTGCATGTCAGTAGTTTCTTCTTTTTATTCGCCACTTCACATTCCCATTATTAGTGTCTGTTCAGTTGTGAATTTGTCAATATTTTGGCAGTATGTTATTAATAATAATTGTTAATTCATTAATAATTAATTGTTAAAATAACAGCCATTTTGAGCACTTTTTAATTTGATTGTCAGTAAATAAAAATAGAGTTTAACTACGAAATTAAGTAAAACTTAGAACGTTGATAGTAATTTTGAAAGATTCTAATCGGAAGTCTATCGCCACCATTACAACAACATTTAATTTAATTTTATTATACTTTTTTCTCAATTGATATACAATTTTCCATTTAAAATGTTTCTAAAATCATATCTAGTTACATTCTGCTTAAATTTGACAAAAGGCGAGAACAAATCAAAAAATACAATTGGAATTGGCACTTCATGGAGACGTGGAAATAAAACACAGCCGATCGAACAGAAACGAGGCTTTATAAGAGTACCAAGTATTATTAATTAAATTTAAAAAAAATGTATTAAATATCATCCTCATCATCGCTTTAGAAATTTATATACATTTCAGAGACGCATGCATGCATGAAAAAAAAAAATCATTTTTTTTATTTATGCTTTATAATTTGATCTCGTTTACATGTTTGTGTGTCTTGCAGGTGAATCCACTTATCTGTGACTACTACTGACAACACACAACAATAAATTCAAAAAAATTGCCAATTCATCCACATAAAAAATCTATACAAATGCGAAACAATATACATTATAATGTATATGTTATGAATACACTTAATTTCATCATTGAAACAATACGTTTTGAATGCATTATATTTGCATTGGAATTATTTTCTTACTACTATTATTATGCACAATATGTACACATATTTTTACTTCCATCCACTAATGCCGTTGTTGCTTCATAATACACCATCACCCTTGCCACTGGCGATTCTAGCCGTTAGTTGTCTTTAATATTGTAATGCTAGTAATTGCATTTACTTTACTATAAAATATAGTGTCTGAAGTTGACTTTGCATTAATTGTTATTTGTAACGCAAGAGAATTAGGAGGTGGTATTTAGATTTGTTATTATTTTAAAATGTAAAACATGTGATATATAAGTAAATTAAATTGTTAAGTAATATGTTCTCACAACAGTACACAGTAAGAACTGGAAGCACACGAAATTTGATACGTATTCTGTGCAACAACACAAAATATATTATCCTTACTTGATTTATTAATTTATGTAATCTTCAAACTTGATATAAATTTACTTTATTTGTTTTTTTTTTATTATTATTTTTTGTTTACGGAACCATTTGTGTCCCTTCATTATTTTCGGTTTCAATATTTAATATATTTAAAAAAAGCCTTTTGTTTATTTAATATATTTATCAAAAGAGATAACAGTTTTGAATTTGCAAAAACTAAGCAATGCTTTGCTCTGTAAAAGAACTTTTTGTGCCATTACATTATATTAAACATTTAACACAATACAACTTGTAAAAACATGAAGTTCTTTTCGAATGTGAGATTAACATTAAGGATTAATTTGCACTTGATGAACTTTCAAATTTCATTTTGTTGAACAAATTTTAGTAGAGTATCACATTTCATCATTGGCTCAAGGTTTATGGTTTACTTACACTTTCGCTACCAAGCATGGCAAATGTGTCTTCATTTGTATCTCAGTAATTGCTACTATGTATTAAAAATTGGTATGGTATTGCATTTTGAATAGGAACCCTTGAAATATGTCTACATTTATTTAATTTTGGATTGATATGTTAGCATATCTTTCATTTTCTTCAGAAGTTCAAATAAGCAAGTCATCGAGAAATGTTACTATATTTTTTTTGGATTTTGATTTGCTAAACTTCCTTTACATTTTTTTCTAAATGCATACGTACTATTATATTAGGCAATTTTTTATAAAACAAATATTATTGTGTTGTTGTGCAATGTTTCATATTAACAATATTTAAAAGTTCAAGTATGGTTTTGTTGAAAACATTGTATACCAGTATTTTTGGTAGATAAATTCAAAAATATAATTCGTTTTTTTGCATGTTTTCCTAAGCAAGTGAATCAAAAACATGAATGAAAATGAAATGCGGTATTGGTAACAACTATTGAATACTTTTGCCCATAAACAACGAAATGGTTGTTTGAATTTTGTCACAATAATCCTTAAATCAAATTTAATTTGTTTACTTTCTCACAAATAAAATGTTTAATGTTTTTTTTTATATTAACGTAATTGTTAAAAATGCACAATTGAACTATTTGCAAAGAAAATTCAAATTATTCTTATTCTTCACATAAGAAAAAAATATTTTGCACTGTGCTTTTCTCAATTGTTTTTGTACATAAATTTTCATTACAGAAAGAATTTAACTTAATTAATTTGTTCACTGCTCTTGACTGTTGGGTGTGGGTAAGTCCCGGAAATCGACAACATCGGCTTGGATCAATCAACTTGATCTCGCGATAATCTTGTACAAATTATTTCAAGCAGAAAGTATTATTGCTGATGGTTAAACCCTTTTACAGTTTTCATTCTGTCCCAATATTTCGTGGTATCAAAAGCAAAACATCACGAAACAAGCATGCAACAACAATTCTTACTTTATATCGCAATGTAACAATTCAATTTCAATGTTTAGTAAATCTATTAATTTCAAATTTGTCAGTTTCACAATTACACTGAAACAAAACAAACAACTAGTTTTTACAACTCATTAACAAAGCAAAGCATTGAACACAAAATATTTGAAATGATTTTACTTATTTTGTGTGCAAAACGTAATAATTTTAAAATACTGGAAAATTAATCCTTTTAGGTGCATACAAAGTCGTGCAGGAAACCTAAAATG
This sequence comes from Leptogaster cylindrica, assembly GCA_963082835.1. Taxonomy (NCBI): domain Eukaryota; kingdom Metazoa; phylum Arthropoda; class Insecta; order Diptera; family Asilidae; genus Leptogaster; species Leptogaster cylindrica. The sequence continues at coordinate 2,237,970 of OY720105.1, read as the reverse complement.
CGGTTTCACATGTGAAATTGATTAACTGAAGAGGCTATTTGAAAAGTTTAACCTTAATATCTTAAATTTAATATTTGTATGATTTGTATATAAACGTTCTAGTTATGTAAATTGACAAACAAATTTTTTAAATATGTATGTATGTATTTTCACATACATAAATATGTTATTTAAACTTTTTTTTAAAAAAATGCAAAGCAGTGGAGAAGAATTATTAGAAAACACAAATACCTCCTTGAAACGAGAATCGTAAAATAATTATCTTTTGAAAAATTAAAATAATTATACATATATGTTGCTTCGGTTGAAATGAAATTATTCATAACCTTGTGTTTGTTGTTCATAACACAACGTATTATTTGCTTAATATTGGTAAGCTCTGGTCGAAGCCAATCTGTATATTATAATTCCTTGTTTTAAGCAATCTGAAACAACATTGTCAACTGTTGAAAATAGGAGTTTACGGATATTAAGAACTCCAATTACTTTTAATGATTTTAGATTAATAAATAAATGTAAAACACTTTCTCAATGTACATAGCTTAAAAAATTAATATAAATGTACAAAATTTCTAATATTGCCTTTTATTTTCTGTGCCAATATTACAATAATTTTATCTCCTGACTGCAGTGCATTCTTCGATCTCATCCACGAAATTAAATTCCATCTTCAGCTTATTTGTTTAATTAAATTCAGCACACGTTTTTAATTAAAATTTGTAAACTGCGTATCGGCATACTTGTAACAATATTTTCGGATGCTCTTTTCCTTATTAAACTATTCAAAAGTTCGGTAGAAAATATAATTTTAATTAGCAATAAATTCTTACTTTCCCTACTTACGCTGATATTTTCCTAATGAAACCGTTATCGGCTATAAAACTTTAAATTGTGTTCCAAGGATATTACTTAAGGCGTTTGCACTTAAATACTTTGTACTATTATTATATGATATATTAAGACATGATACTTAAATTGATGGAACAAACACAAGTTGCAGAAGTGAATTTCTTTGCAGAGAAGTTAAAGTATGCTTTCTTTTAAAATAAATCCAAATAGCACAACACTATTTAATTTCAATGCAATATCTAAAAGAGAACGCTTAAATAATGTTATCAGTTTTTTTCGATGGTAAAATAATTGTAATCAGACTCGTTGCACTGTTTTAATTGGATTTTGCACCGCTATTATCTACTTTATTATGTGAGACTTAATTGATGTGTACGTAAAAATATCTACGTCGTAATACATAAGTTCAAAATTCCTTACATTCTTATATTGGAATGGATTATTAAAAGAGAAGTAATGTAAAATTTGCGAATTTGTTTTTTAACGAAACATAGAATGTGTTTCGGTTGATTCGATATTATAGTTATTTTTCTATGAATTGACATTTTAAAATAAGTAGGAAAAATAATTAATTGGAGAATTAGAGATGTATCACATGAAATTATTAAACAATAAACAATGACCTGTAAAAATTAGAAGTAGTCGTTCCCAGATGTTTCGGGAGATTGAAAGCCAGATGAATCTAATTGAAGTAATGAAAAATCTAAGTAGTTAGTGTTATAGATGTATTAACGAACTCATAAAGGCTATTTTCGTTTTATTGTCTACAAATTGTTTCAAAATTATGAATCTACGTAATACAGTCAAATGTTCTTTTTATGTAACAAGTAACATAATAGTAAAAACAACACTTTATGATAGTTAAGCCATAGAATGTGAATGTGAGCTACATAAAAAGTTCGTCAAAAGAAGTAGAAAATATGTAAGGATCCAACGAAGCTGTTTTGCAAACACTTATCTGTTCTGATCATTTGAATTCTCTTTGTTTCCTCTAATTTGAACATGAGTGTGAATAACTATTATATGCGAAGGGTGGATGTCGGATAGTTATGATTTCGCTTTATAGAGTTTAATATTACAGTTTATTGAATATAATAATTTATTCGTTGTACTTTTTGATAATTACATGAAATTTTTAATATATGTAAGCAGTAGGACAGGTAATCGTAAAAATTATAAACAAAAACATTCACTTCAATAATATTTGTATAATGAAAGCAACCACAAGATATACGTATATAACCAGGACAGGAAGAAGGTGGTCGAAAATAATTTTTTAAAATCAATTTCTACCTAAAGAGTACAAATCAACTCAACAATTTGAAAACTGAAATAAAAGAAATAAAAATATGAATTATGATAAATTGTGTTTTATTTATTGGACAAGTTTTTAGTTTTGTGGTGGTTGAACACCAAAGAAAGTCGCTGCTGTTGTTGGCACAGTAAATTAAAACGAATGGGTCATCGGAGGAACATTAAACTAAACGAATAAAATAACATAATATGCGCTGAGTTTGAACAATTACCTAACGGTCTCGACATTATTTAATAGACTTTTTATTCCGAGATCCCTTTTGATTACACCTTGAAACAGAAACAGCTGTATTACAACGGATATTAGTTAAAGAAAATATTGTATATGAGTATGTTAAGTATTTAATGTTGGTTATGCTTAACAGGATTTTGTGCGTGGTGTTGTAGTGTATGCTAAAGCCTACAGACAAAGGTGAGTTTAATTATAGGTAATGCTGATAATGAGTTTGTTAACGATAGAAACACTTTTTTTATACAAAAAAAAATACTTCATGAAATCTAATCCGCTAAGGCTAGTGTTATGAAAACTGTTATGAACAGACTGAAACAATGCAATTAGATTGAAACCACCAAAAAAATATAAATAATGGCCAATTGCACACATGAGCAAAGAACAAGTACCAATTGTTATTCAATCACTTTATTTAAAAATTCATTGTATAAACTTTAATTAAAGATTCCACTGATTACAACTTAAACAATAAGTAATAACTCTTGAAATTTGTGAACACACAAAAAAAATATGTGAAAAAAAAGGAGAAAAAAAAGAACAAAATAATAATAATAAAAAAAAATAAGAAATTTGATGCACGAGGTACACTGCATATACTTTCACATAAATTTGTTATGTTGAATTGAAAATGATGATTATCTGATGACGTTGTTAATCTGAAAAAACACACCGGAAAAAACACGAAGGCTGTTTACATATGAGGTTAAAATGACACCCACCTGTCATCTGTTTAACCACTTGTTTGCAACCTAAAATACCGTCGACGAATGGCAAATTTTATGGGAGCGCTTCTGCTTTTATAGGGTCCGCTCTCTCTCCAAATTGCCCAGTTGTCTTCATTTGTGGTTTTTGTTGATGTTTTTCCTTTCAACTGACATCTGGGCGATGCATTTTCGGAAATTAATATTTGTTTCATCAATTTTGCCTCACAAAATGCCCTTTTCTTGCAGAAATTAATTAAAAACACATGTGCCATATTAATTACAGCGGCTCTAATTTGATTTATCCCAGAGTTCCGAAATCTCCAATGAGAGAAATTTGCTACATTCTTTTTCTCTTTTACCCTTGATTTCTCTTTCCCACTCATTGGGCTTATGGGAATAATATTTTTTAATTATATTTAATTACGTGTTTATTTGAGGGCAAATCTGAAGTCACCATTGGATTTGCCGGCTCAAATTACCCCAAATTCACCTCTCAGCTGTTCTGTGCGTATGAAGTTCTGACGTTTCGGGCGATTTGTATGTTTGCCGCGTGTGTTTCTGTTTGTGCTGTTTTTTAGTGTTTTTATGTAAATATGTGAGGTGTCTCAGTGTTTAAAGTGTTGCTTGTGACGTCCGATATGTTTTGTGTTGGTTGTATGTGAATGCGCAGTGTTGTTTGGAAATTGTTTTGCGCATGTCACATAACCTCCATAAGTTATGTGTTATGTGTTTTTACCTGGGTGCTGTGCCCAGCGATATGTGCAATGTTCAAATGTTACGTGCAACGTGTTATGTATGCTTGTGTTGTGTTTCTATGTTGCATGTGTTCAAATTTAATGTAATTCACTTCTGTTTGTTTATGTTGTGATTGTACTCCTTGTACGTCATTCTGTTTGTTTACTTTATGTCTTGTTTGAGATTTCATTCTTTATAATTCAATTTCTTTTCTGATTTCAGATAAGGACTTCAATGTTTCTTGGACCTGTGCTTCACCCAGGTCCATAGGTAAGTATGATCTTCAATTTTTGTTAAATATGTTTTTAAATCATTCTATTTTTAGGGGTTCGCCTGAACATTCACCCCCCCATTGAACGGTCCGTTCAATCGTTTCTTGACGCGCTCATTGATTTTTGAAATTCCACGTTTGTGATAGTGGTGGAATATTAGCTGCCCGTCTGCTAGGACTCGAAGACGTACTTGGTATCTTCCAGGTAGATTTAAAGTTTTCTCCTTTGGTTTGCTTTTTCGGATTTCGTCCACTTTGATGCGTTGAAGAACGTGTTGAGGGATGTAGATGTGTATTCCTTCCCTTGTTATGAATCTTTGGTAGGAGTTGTTCATCCTCATTTGGAGTTCCTTGACATTTTGTGTTGGTCTCAGCATCTCGAGGGAGGTTCTGTAAGTGCCGTTTATGACTGCTGGTTGCTCCAATTTGGGTGCTGTAAACGGTGTGTTGCTGTAGTCTGGCTTTGCTTGGGATGTTGTTGGCTGAGCGTCGTCAGTGTGGGTGCACTTCCTTGGACCCAGTTGTGGACTTGTAATGGTCAATTTAGGAGTCGCCTCGTTCATCAACGTTTTATGTGTAGGTCTCGCTGTAAGTTGTCTTCTTGGAGGTTCCGGAAACAGCTCATCAGAACGCTTGTTTAGTTCTACCAGCATATGTTTGGTTGACCCTTCCAATGATGCAAGGTAGTCTTCGTCGAAGATGTCTAATACGTCGTCCTCGTATGAAGTCATCTGAAAGAACTAAATGAATTAATTTGCCTATCAAGGGGACAGCACACAACACTCATGGACGGACACACACGGAGACAGATAACAACATGACAGTAATTAGTTGTCTCCATTGTCTTGTGATGCATCCGATCTGTCAATGGGTAGTCGGCAGAGTTTGGCAATCGGTCTTTTCAATTGTCTTCCTTGAGTTTGTACTTCGACCACTCTGACTAGGCCGTCTGATCCAGGAAATAGTGTAATAACCTTTCCTAATGGCCAGGTCGTTGGTGGCGTATTTTCTGTTTTGATGAGCACTATGTCCCCTAGTCCAATGTTGGGTTCTGTTTGATGCCATTTGGGTCTGTTCTGCAGCTGATTTAAATAATCCTTTCGCCAATTCTCCCAAAACTGTTTTGTCAATTGTTGTACGTGTCTCCACCTTTGTGTAAGGGTTGCGGAGTTGGATTCGTTTGCTTCGGGGATGGTATTCAGTGGTTGTCCTATGAGGAAGTGGCCTGGTGTGAGTATGAGTCTTTCATCTGGGTCATTCGACACTTGGCACAATGGTCTGGAGTTGAGACAGGCTTCAGTTTGGGCTAGCACTGTTGTATATTCTTCAAACGTGCATCTAGATGATCCCAGTACTCTGCACAAATGGTACTTTATTGACTTTACACCGGCTTCCCATATTCCTCCGAAGTGTGGGGAGGCTGGAGGGTTGAAATGCCAGTGAATGGCCTTGGAAGCTAATTCCTGTGCTGCTTTGGTTTCTGAGTGTTTGATTATTTTACGAAGTTCCTTGTCGAGCACACTGTTGGCTCCCACAAAATTTGTCCCACAATCAGAATATATATCTGAGCACAATCCTCTTCGTGCAATGAATCTCCTTAATGCAGCGAGAAAGGCATCCGTGGTGTAATCTGACACAAGTTCTATATGTATGGCCTTTACGCTCATACAGATGAAGATGCAAAAGTATGCCTTTTGTATTTTGGCATTCCTTAGGGTTGAACTTTTCATTAAAACTGGACCGGCGTAATCAATGCCAACCTTTGTGAATGGTTTTGCTATATTAACTCGCACCGAAGGTAAGTTCCCCATCAATTGTGTGATTGTTTGTTTCCTTTGTCTTGTGCATATGATGCACTTGTGTAGTCGTGTTGTAATGGTTCGCTTAGCATTTAAAATCCAGTATTTGCTGCGACTGGTACTTAAAACTAGTGATGGTCCACCGTGGAGTGTTTCGATGTGTATTTTGTCTATTAAAATCAATGTTATATGATGATCGTGTGGTATAATAATAGGATGCTTTTGGTTGAATGGGATGGAGGCCTGTTCTAAACGTCCTCCTACTCGAATTAATCCATCAGAGTCCATGAATGGATTCAATTTTATAAGTTTGCTTGATTTTGTGAGCATTTTTCGATCCTTTAGCGTTTGATATTCCTCCGGAAATGTTATTTGCTGCACCAGTTTTAAGATCTGTACTTCTGCCTGTTGTAGTTCTGTTGGTGTGAGGTATCCGATAAGTTTCTCAGGTGGTTTCCTTGCGTTCACGAAAAACCTCCTAACCATTGCTAGAATGCGGATAAGCTTGGTGAAAGATGAGTATTTGTGCAAAATGTTGTCGTCTATTTTCATCAAAAAATTTGTTGTAGTTTGTTGCTTCATTTCTAACTGGGTGGATTCATTAATCTCACTTCTTCTCGGCCATTTAGAGTCAGCGTCACTCAACCATTTTGGTCCATGCCACCACATCGTGTGATGGAGCAAATTTGATGTTGTGGTGCCTCGGGATGCTACATCTGCTGGGTTGTGATCTGTTGGAACATGTCGCCAGTGGTTGTACTTCACAGTTTCCTGTATTTCAACAACTCGATTTGCTACGTATGTCTTCCAACGTGACGGGTGTTCCTTTATCCACTGCAATGTGATCATTGAGTCTGTCCAGCATGTGACAGGTACTGTTTCGAGGTGCATGGCGTCAATAGTATTCTTAATTAGCCTAGATAGTAGCACTGCGGCGTTCAATTCCAGACGCGGAATTGTCACTTGCTTAATGGGAGCTACCTTGGTTTTAGCGGTAAGTAAGTTTACATTTACATTACCATTCTCATCTTCCACTCTTAGGTACAGAACCGCAGCATAAGCTCTTGACGACGCATCGCAAAACCCATGGAGTTGTAGCTGGACATTGGGTGCATACTTGACCCATCTCGGAATTTTAATCAGTTGTAGATTCTGCAAATCAGATTGAAAGTCTTGCCAATGTTCTTCAATTGTTGTAGACACCGGAGTATCCCAGGAGCTACCCATGATCCATAAGGTTTGCATCATCAATTTCGCCACGATAACAATAGGAGCCAGCCAACCCAGTGGATCATACAGTGAAGCGATGTCAGATAATATGGTGCGCTTAGACGTGACTTTGTGATATTTCTTTGGTGCAATTGTAAAGAAAAAATAATCGTTAATTGGATGCCATCTTATGCCCAATGTTTTTATTGTTTCCTCTTCTGTGATTGACAAAGACCCTTTAGACTCTCTAAATTCTGTTGGCAAATGGTGAATCACTTGGGTTTCGTTGCTAGACCATTTCCTTAGGTTGAAACCCCCTGTACGTAGCATTTGAATCAACTCGTATTGCAGATCCTTTGCCTCAGCAATGTTGTGAGCTCCGGTTAATAAATCGTCAACATAGAAATCATTCAAAGTTGCCTTTGAAGCTAATGGCCAAGAGTCCCTTTCATCAATCGCCAGTTGCTGCAATGTTCTGATTGCTAAATATGGAGCACAGGTGGTGCCAAACGTGACGGTTGTGAGTTGATAATCTTTGGGTTCACCTGTTGAGGGAGACTGCCAAATCATGCGCTGGAAGGTATGATGATCCTCGTGCACCTTTATCATCCTATACATTTTCTCGATGTCAGCATGCATCGCTATTTTCCATTTTCGCCAATTCAGTAACGTGTTGTACAAGGTTGGTTGCAAGGTTGGACCCTTCAGTAGATGCTCGTTTAGTGACTTGCCATTGGATGTCTTCGCTGAGGCGTCAAACACAACTCTTAACTTTGTTGTGGTGCTTTCTTTAAAGACAGCATGATGCGGAATATAATAATGTTCCTGATCTTTGGTTGGTGGATGAACTTCTATCATGTGTCCAAGCTCAATATACTCATTGATGCATTTGGTGTATTCACTCTGTAGCTCCGGGCGAATTTGAAACTGGCGTTGTAAACTAACAAAACGTTTCACTGCTTGTAGACGTGACTCTCCTAATAAAGGATACTCATTGTTGACAAAGGGCAATTGCACTTTGTATCGTCCATCGAGTAATCGTTGGTGAGTTGTGTCGAAGTGGGTTTGACACTCTTCGTCTCTTGGATTGAGAATTTTCTTCGATGGTACTTCTTCAGTTTCCCAGAATCTTTGGACCGTGTTGTTCAAGTCAGTTTCCGCAGTGGTCGTTACTGAAAATGTTAATACGTTGTTATTTGTTGTTGCTGTTGTTGAGCCAAGTAAAATCCATCCAAATAATGTGTTAATGGCTACTGGACCCTCTGTTGAACCACGTTTAATACCTTCTAGCAATATTTGAGCATAAATACGAGCTCCTAATAAAGCGTCAATCTTTCCAGGTTTCCAATAGGTTGGGTCAGCTAGTGGCAAATTGTTCAAGTGCTCGCTGTTGAACAAGGATATCGCTTTGGTAGGTAAAGGATCAGTAATCTTCCTAACTACTAGAAAATCTTCGCAAATTACAGTTTGGTCTACACCACAAGACTGTAATTGTAATCTGGTTTGGTTATGAATCACACCTGCCGGGCTGGCGCTCAGACCGGTGACCTTGATTGAAGTGGGTTTAAGTATTGCTTTGAGTTTCTTACAGGCTGCTTTCGTTATGAATGATGATTGTGAACCGGTATCAATGAGGCATCTTAAAGTCTGTGTTTGTCCGTGTTCACCCTTTGCAGTCACTAATGCCGTAGACAGTAGTGCTTGGAAATTCTCCCTTGCTAGCAAAGTTTGTGTTGATTGTTGGCTTGGGTTGGTTGTGCTAATAAATGTATGTTGTTGTTCTGTGGGTTGTTCACATTGTTTACTCATGTTTGGTTTTTGAGTTGGTGAAGAGTTATGTATTGCCGTTGGCAAAGTACCTTGTGTACTTGAACTAGGAACCTGGTCCGCCTGACTACCCATGTTTGCCCTTTGGTTGGTTGGCCTGGGATTACGGATAGTGCCATGAGCACTAGTTCCTGTTGAACCCTGTGGTTCTGGTTTCCTGTCCTGATGCAGTGTTGTGTGATGTCTTTGGTTGCATTTGTTACAGCTATGTTTGCTAGGGCACTCCCTAACTGTGTGATGACTTGACAGACAATTGAAGCAAAGACCAGCTGCTTTAATTACTCTTTGTTTGGTGGAGCTATCCATGTTTCTATACGTTGAACATCCTTGAATGAAATGTGACTCGTTGCAGGCTGGACATTTGTTCGCTTTAACAATGTGATGTGTTCTGGTGGTGTCCCTTGATGTCGGTTTTATTTGTGGTGGCTTAGACATCAGGGCGTCCGAAATTGATTCCAATACCTTTAACCTTGCTTTCAAAAACAAGTTAAATTGTTGGTATTTAGGTAGTTCTACTGAAGACCCTAACTTTTCTTCCCATGCTTTGAATGTAACAAATGGAAGCTTCTGGACCAGTAAATAGATGAGGAGAACGTCCCACGAGGAAGTATCCACGTCTATGATCTTCAGTTGTTGCAGGCATTCGTCGGTGGTATCGAGCAATGTTTTGATTCCCTTTGCAGTCTCAGTGATTAGTTTGGGTTGATTCACTAAGATTCTAAGTTGATGATTTATGAGTACTCGCTTGTTTTGGTATCGTTCCGTTAGTTTATTCCATGCTGGTATGTAATCATCGTTAGTCAGTGGTGTGTGGCGTAGTAATTTTTCTGCTTCCCCTGTTAACAAAGTTTTAAGGTGGTACAATTTTTGTACCGAGGTCAACCTGTTATTGTTATGAATTAATGAGATGAAAAGATCGTGAAATGAACGCCAGGAATCGACATCACCATCAAATTTAGGCACTGAAATTTTCGGTAAGAATGACTCGTCCCTTATGATTTGAATGTTTGAAGCATCAGTTTCCGCTGTGGTTGTTGGAACTAGTGAGACCTTGCTGAGGTCGTCTAATAATTCACCCATATACTCTGAATACTTAGCTTCTAAAATCCCGTAATAGTCAGCTTTAAGATACGCGTGGTCAAGTGCCTTTCCTGAATTAAGTAGCATTTCCCATATTTGTTTGTCGAGGGGACAATACTCTGCCCACAACGCCTTCAACTCCCCTATTTTAACGTCGTAGAATCCTTTGGTTCTTCTAGCGTGTGCAGTTCTTTTCCCGTTTTCTATCGATCTTTCCAAGCGGCCTCGTACCACTTGCTCTTGGATTATCAGACTTTCCACTGTTGCCATATTTATTGATAATACGCAGAAATAAAAAACTCAAATTATGATCAAATAAAGTGATTAAATAAGTTGATACTAGTTCCTGGATGGAACCACCAAAAAATGTTATGAAAACTGTTATGAACAGACTGAAACAATGCAATTAGATTGAAACCACCAAAAAAATATAAATAATGGCCAATTGCACACATGAGCAAAGAACAAGTACCAATTGTTATTCAATCACTTTATTTAAAAATTCATTGTATAAACTTTAATTAAAGATTCCACTGATTACAACTTAAACAATAAGTAATAACTCTTGAAATTTGTGAACACACAAAAAAAATATGTGAAAAAAAAAGGAGAAAAAAAAGAACAAAATAATAATAATAAAAAAAAATAAGAAATTTGATGCACGAGGTACACTGCATATACTTTCACATAAATTTGTTATGTTGAATTGAAAATGATGATTATCTGATGACGTTGTTAATCTGAAAAAACACACCGGAAAAAACACGAAGGCTGTTTACATATGAGGTTAAAATGACACCCACCTGTCATCTGTTTAACCACTTGTTTGCAACCTAAAATACCGTCGACGAATGGCAAATTTTATGGGAGCGCTTCTGCTTTTATAGGGTCCGCTCTCTCTCCAAATTGCCCAGTTGTCTTCATTTGTGGTTTTTGTTGATGTTTTTCCTTTCAACTGACATCTGGGCGATGCATTTTCGGAAATTAATATTTGTTTCATCAATTTTGCCTCACAAAATGCCCTTTTCTTGCAGAAATTAATTAAAAACACATGTGCCATATTAATTACAGCGGCTCTAATTTGATTTATCCCAGAGTTCCGAAATCTCCAATGAGAGAAATTTGCTACATTCTTTTTCTCTTTTACCCTTGATTTCTCTTTCCCACTCATTGGGCTTATGGGAATAATATTTTTTAATTATATTTAATTACGTGTTTATTTGAGGGCAAATCTGAAGTCACCATTGGATTTGCCGGCTCAAATTACCCCAAATTCACCTCTCAGCTGTTCTGTGCGTATGAAGTTCTGACGTTTCGGGCGATTTGTATGTTTGCCGCGTGTGTTTCTGTTTGTGCTGTTTTTTAGTGTTTTTATGTAAATATGTGAGGTGTCTCAGTGTTTAAAGTGTTGCTTGTGACGTCCGATATGTTTTGTGTTGGTTGTATGTGAATGCGCAGTGTTGTTTGGAAATTGTTTTGCGCATGTCACATAACCTCCATAAGTTATGTGTTATGTGTTTTTACCTGGGTGCTGTGCCCAGCGATATGTGCAATGTTCAAATGTTACGTGCAACGTGTTATGTATGCTTGTGTTGTGTTTCTATGTTGCATGTGTTCAAATTTAATGTAATTCACTTCTGTTTGTTTATGTTGTGATTGTACTCCTTGTACGTCATTCTGTTTGTTTACTTTATGTCTTGTTTGAGATTTCATTCTTTATAATTCAATTTCTTTTCTGATTTCAGATAAGGACTTCAATGTTTCTTGGACCTGTGCTTCACCCAGGTCCATAGGTAAGTATGATCTTCAATTTTTGTTAAATATGTTTTTAAATCATTCTATTTTTAGGGGTTCGCCTGAACAGCTAGGAAGTCATATTTTTATCAAACACTCTTGCTGGAGTTTAAAAGTGATATTCTAATATGTTTTTCGGTTAACATTTGCTCTAATTTCCCAGTTTATGAAATAAACGGTTTTCAGTTCTTTTACAAAGTTCACTCATTTTACAAAACTGATCCTTTTACGAAGCATATCTCGTAAACGGTCTGGTTTAGAATTTTTTTATTATTTTTTCCGTGCTCAGCGCCTCGAAATCCTTCGGAAATCATCATGAAAGTGGAATTCCGCATTTATCAGTTTCGTGCCTAAATAACCGATTGCAAGCGAAATTCAGCACTTAAAATCGCCATAACTTTTTTCCCACAGCGATTTCAAACTTCCCGCCATATAAAAAGTTGTAGGGAATAAAAAATCCTTTCCAATGATATATCACTCATCCTTATTGGTTCCTAGGATAAATTGCCCATCCTCCTTTACTTTAAAAATTTGGCAGCCAAACCATTGGATGGCAGAATCATTTTCAAAATTACCCAACTAGTACCTAAGAAATCCTTGCATCAGTAACATCATCTTCAATATCACTCGATAGGATTTATTGATAATTCGATGTTTGACTAGTTCGTTGCAAAAAAGTAATAGTTTTCATGGAAATGTTTAAAATAAATTTTTTAAATTATCCGTTGTATCATAGAAAATATTTGTTAATTGTAATTGTGATAGCTAGATTACACGTGAAAAAAATATTTTGCAGCATTCGCGAGCGGTTCACTGTTCGTGCCGTGGACTATGGTTTCACACGCTCTACTATTGCTTGCTGCTCTATTACTTGCCTGGTTTTGGGCATGGGTTTTTCATAATCTATAGTAAAAGAAAAGTAGTAGAAGAAGGCGGAAATACCGACCTACCCCCGCGCAGATTTGTGATTTGCTGTTGTTGGGAGACAGCTTGTCACGGCAAGTAACCACCAGGGAGGGGGTGGGTACTGTGTGGCAACTGGCAATGGCGGCGTTGGTGATAAGCGGTGATAAGAGTAGTAGTGAAAGGAGACTATGTTCCTCCGGCTGTCGTCATCCGGGTGGGCTCGGAAAATAAATTTTATAAATAATTTTTAAATAGTGTTATGATTTTCGTCTTGTTTTGTTTTGGTTTCTTTTTTTTTTCTGCGCGGTTGCCCTTTTGCCGAAGTGACGATTTCATTATTTTTTGTTTTAAGGAGTGACCCACTTACCTCTTGCCAATTGCCTCTTGCCGTTCTTTTTTTTCGGTTTTCACGAAACGCAGCACACTTTTCGCACAGTCCGAAAAACTTTTACTTTCTTTGTCTTTTTGTTTTTTTTTTGTTTTTGCACCGCCGAGCCGGTTCTCCAATTTTATGGCAATTGTGAGGTTAGGTGTTCCGTCGCCGATTTTCAACAATAGTTTTGAAATAGCTGGTTTCCCCACCACTCATGGAGTACAGCTCTGGCGCGTTATCCCCTTTTTGGCGGGATTCCCCAGTAGGCCTATTTCCAATCACCAGACAGACAGACAGACGGACAGATGGACAGACCAGACGGACAGACGGATGCCTTTAAAAAGGCAGGATTAATTTTGTTTGTCCAACAGAGCAGCAAACCCTTCGGCAAATCTTCTGTTGGACTCAACAAAACGGGGTGCACTACGATCGTAGCAAGTTTTCTCGGCAAGTTGTGGATGTGCTGAAAGTTTAGTTATTTTAGTGACATTATTGCAGTGGAGTGAAATGTTATATATTACCTTTTTGGTAATGGGTGTTTATCTTCTCATTTTGGAAACCGACGCAGAACCGACACCAGTTGTCGCCAATCTTATTTTCTACGGCATGCATTGCCGCATAATGCATGTTTTGTCTATTTCGAAAATAAATCGGATCTTCGTTAAATACACCATTAACAATTGATTGAATACTTACTCGTGCCTGGTGTTCGCCACCCACCTGCATCTGACGCACGGTGTTTTGCACGGTGAGTGCATCATTTTCAGGTGCGTTTTTAAATTGCTTGCGAACATCAGCTTCTTACACACCTCGCATCGGCGTTTCGTATGCCCTTTGCCCTGGTGGTTTATGCGTTCGTGTTTACGCAAGCTCGTTCTCAGTTTGTAAGTTTTTGGACACTGCAATACATACTAATTAATACATATTATGCAAAAAATCATTTCACGAAATTACCATTTTGCACTTGAACAAATTGTGCGCAGCCTGTTGCGCAGCCTGATGCGCAGCTTCTGCTGCGTGCTTCTGACGCATGTGGGCACTAATTTAGAAGTTTATAATATAAAGACATATACCTTTCATTAAAACAAACTTACATCAAAGAATCCTTACGCGTATACGCCCGATCGCACAGCTCGCACTTGAATGGCCGGACAATGACAATTTCCTGTCCAGCAGTGTGGAATCTGCGTTGATGTGTTCTAAATGTGGAAATATTTAATAAGTATAACTGTATTTCTTTCTAAAAAACAAAAATGTACGTCAAATTTTTTTTTTCAGTAAAGCCCCTCCCGCACGTGGAACATTTGAACTTGCGTTCAGGCTCCTCTGCGGGCTCCTCGGCGGGCTCCTCCGCGGGCTCCTCCGCGGGCTCAGCTGCGAACAAGCAAACGTTCTCCACAATTTGTAAAGTGGGCTGCTTGTTCTGAAAAACAAAATTTTCACACAATTGAACCAAATTTAACGCACATTTGTACTTACCGCATCCACCCACCTGCTTCCGTCCCACCCAAGGCATGGTGGACCTCGTACAAGGAACCCCTCGCTGCTTATGTATATATTTTCCATCTAGTACAGTACGGTAAAAAACGTTACAAATTTATAAATTTACGAACATGATATTTGTATATTTCTTCTATGATTCATCTGTTGGATTCATCAAGCCAAGTTTCAAGTTCATACATTTTATCGTTCTTGAGATATAGCGATCAGTGAATCAATGAGTGGTATTTGAATTATATATATATATATAGATATAGATTCCAATATTTATTTATTTCTAATCTAAAGTTTTCTTTTAATAATATTTCTCCGAAATTGACGGGTTGTTTTAAAAATAAAGAAGAAGATCCTAGGATTGCGCAAATTGAAAAAATATTTCACTTGATTATAACTGACGACAAGAACTGACGGTCGTGTTTACTTGCCACAAGAATTTAAAAATTTGTCCAATTATTTGTACAGAATTTACAAGCAATTTTATATTGAACAAGGAATCAATGTTGCAAGTGAAAGAGTATTTGAGTTTGAAATTCATCTGTTCAACAGAGGGCAATCTAGATTTTAACAAACAGAAAATGACAGACAAGATACCTACAATCGCTTCAAAGCTCATCAAAATATTTATAAAAATTACCCTGAATACACCTCAATACATGAATAGCGCCCGTAATGTTTGCTGTTTTCATTGGGACGAAATGAACGAAATTGCAACCATACTTCATAAATATACAACCATCGTTAATGAACGTGGAACAGTAAAACTATTCAATCAAACAGTAATCGAGTAATTCTGGCTATTCAATAACATTGAAATTTATATGTACAAAATTGGCTTTAGTGTTGCTGTGCCATTATAACCATCATTAATCTCATTCTTCCATTTCGTTGACAGTCGAGTTTCTCATTTATCTAAAACAATCCAATTACGCACAAGTATTGTACAATTGAAGCTTTGGACGACCAAAAACAAAATTTAACGAGAATTTTTATTTATATGCATTCTTTCTGTGCATTTTATTAATGCTTTTAAATTATGCTAAATTATACAACATCTGAAGTTCCATTTTACAGGCACATATTTTCTTTCGCATTTACATGTGATTTACATGTTGTATTTTATTTTTATTATGAATAGGTAACTTACATTGGTAATAAAATTCAAAATTTTATAGTTTCACTTTTCACAATTCACAGTTAATCAACAAACAGAAAGGCAGAAAAACATCCAATCATAAACACTCACTGCGCTGACCATAAATGACATGCATTTTCCGTTATTAATTGAACATTTGAGTTTTTCCACGATTCTGCCAATCAAGGTGCCGGTTCAATTCCTGGCTTCGCCAGTACCGACTTCTTTTGTCTCTTTCGTATTTTTTGATTAGATTACGAGTAGAATGCACGCAAGGGATGTTTTTGGAGTAAGAATTTAAAAAAAACAAGTTTAAAGTACTTAACTTAAATGAAGCAAAAATCCTCACCTCGTCGGGAATCGAACCCGGGGATCATGGGATAAGAAACGCAGTTGTCCAATTGCTGCCGAAGAAACGCAGTCTAGTACTGTTCTAGTTCTCTATTACTTATCCGCAAATTAAAGCCAAAATTAGTACTAGAATGGGATGGACACCGAATTGCAGAAAAAGACCCCCTCTACTACCGACTTAAATGGCGCGGATTCCTTGTTATTTGCGAATGAATGAACAAACTTTGTTTTGAAACTGTTGTTAATTATTACTATACATGCAGCAAAAAATTAACAGTTTAACAACAAACAAATGATTATTTGTTTAACAGATCATAATAATACACTACAGCTGTGATTTAGTTTATATATTCAGTTTTCGAAATGCTATAATAATGTAATAATAAATGTAATAATATATATTTGTAATCCGAATTTAAGCAAATTTTGTATATAATATGTATGACATTCACTGATACACTTTGGAGACGGCATCATAGCTTGGTGGAGGCTCCTGGAATTGATATATTGTTTAAAAATAGATATTAAATGTAATTAATGCTTGAAATACTAACGTAATACGTAATAGTGGAACATAGGGTGATTGACTCGTCTGCCGCAAACTTGAGGTATTCCCATCTATTTGTTCCTTATTCCTTAAATTATTCGTTCCTTCATTTGTTTTGACCTCTTTCAAATCAATTGCTAAAGGCTCTGAAGTTGTAAGTCCTTCGTCCGTTAGATTTTTGGTTTCAATATTGCTGTTCCTGCTAGTAGACTGAATCGGTGATAATTCCGTTGGCACTACATTTGTCGGAAACAACGGGTTAACATCGTCTACTTCTGAACCTGTTGATCTATTTGAATCATAATTATTATAATATGTGCATGGTCATTATGAGCATCTCTCTCGACCATATTTGGAAAAAATGAGTGATTTTAAACTTACTTTAACAGACAATTATAATTACAGCTTCTCCGACAGTCTGGCTCCGAGAGGTGAAAATCAGTACTTTTGTTTGTAAATTGTTGTTTAAAAAAGAAATTTGGTGTTAAAATGGAAATGGGTGGGACATATTGAAATTGTAGCAACACCAAAATTGCAGGAATTCGGATTCTTTCATGGCCGGAGCGAATACCAACCAGCAGGAAAAACGAGACCCCGCCAAAAGAGTTTTGCTTCCCTCTTTTCTACCAGGTTACCAGGAGCAGCAGCAGGCAAACGCTGGCCAGCAGCAAGCAACATCGCAACCACATGGCTAGCGGCGGTGAGCTGTTGCTGTATGCGCCTCAATCTGGGCTGTTTTACAGTGTAAGCTGCAATCGAGATGACTTGGTATGAGTGTTCACACATGGTGGGAATCTATGGGTGTACGCTGATCTCCGTCGAATTTCCCCAAAAATTTGTCTGACGTAACCTGCTGTTGCGACTGGCGGCACCACTTCTTTCCCCACCTACTTGTACAAACATTTCAGAAACTAGGAGGAGTACTGCCAACGGACATAGTCCCGCATAACAAAAGGGGTTCCGTTCCGACTCCAGTTTATTCTCGTCATTTTGCTAATTTGATGAATAAGTATCAGGAGGGCATGTACAAAAGCCAGCAAGCACTCGCCATGCGGCGCCACTGCTGTTTGCCACATTTTGAATGAAATATTGCAATCGTTAAATGAAGCGCTCACATAATATATTCATATCATATTAAAAATCAATAATTTGGGGTCCAGTTAATCATTTGTGCAGGACAGTTTTCCAAGAGCAAACAGTTTATATAGTAGGTATGTCTTTCATTAATTTTATATTTATACTTAATTTTCAGAATCGTTACAGCAGGATTTGGTTATTCTTTTTTCATTGCCCTTTGCAAAGTACAATATTAATAATATTAAATTAATTCATTATCAGTTCTTTTTTCAAATATTGTACCTACATTGTGTACTCTAAAACTAAAATAAGTAATAATAATTTAAATCGTAGAATAATATGAGATATGATTATGCAGAAGAATTACGTAGAATAATTTATATTTCCAAAAACAAGTTCATAAAAATGGGCTTCACGGTCAGAATGGAATCTTCGAAAATGAGTGAGAACTTGCAGAATCTGTGCTCGCCTGTTCAAAAAAGTTTCATTCGAACTCGCCGCGCGGTTAAAATTTCCAACAGCGAAGAACGCATGGACCCACGCGCATTCATTACCGTGAAATTTAAATGTTGTCCTCTTACGGACAAAGTGGCCCCCTCAAGGCAAAGCCTATTATTATCGTATTACGTGAACGTTAGATTTGTTTTAAGAGGTTTAGGATGCCAATTCTTCCGTCATACCGTTTTTTTGCAGAGCGTTAAAAATAATCATTTACGAATCTCAATAACGATGCTGACGGCAAAAACTGATAAACATCATACGTCAGACATTATTTGAAAACAAAAATTAAGCGCGGTAAAGTGAGAGGGGGCCGGGGCTGAGATCTAATTGGCAGCGAACGTATCAGTCGAGGACATTTCAATGAACCTGGTGTCCTCGATGACGGTCAAGGATACCGGGATTGCCTTGGACTTCAATCGGACTTGGCAATTGGCATTGACCTTGTGGATGGCCCTCGAGCTCAAGGCTCGATTCGGATGACGAATTAATTTGCCAAACCTGGGGAGAGCCCCCAATGCACGCTGACGTAGCGCCGCTGCGATTAAGCGCGTTGTTGGCCGGGTCGTTGCGAAAAGTCAGCACTGATACGACTGGGAGCACATAATCGGCTACAGCACAACGCTGCGTCGAGTCAAGCTCGAGATTCGAGTTCGTTTTCTGGTCGTGGCATGCGCGCGTGTTCTCACTTTTTCAGTAGTGTGCTGTGAGGTGATTTACGTCATTTAAAATGGATTGGATTTCGGCGCGGTTTTTTTTGATTCAAAAATTAGCAATGCGAATCTTACAAAAGTACATACGGTACTAATAAGTATGTGTGTAATGTGTATGCTGATTTGTGCGAAATCAGTGTTGGATTAAAAAAGCCTTCGTGAATTGGGATGTTGTTTATGCTTGTGGAACGCAGTTTGTTTGCATTTCCAATATTAATTCTTTCGAAATTAGTTAATAGTTTTTTTTTTTGCTGAGCTGCAAAGTACACCTTCTATATACTACGTAGAAGGGTAACCGTACTTATTCAATTTAACGTAATATACATACATAAAATGATATTCTTCATTACATTTTACATTTGAGCAATCTATCCTGAAAATGCGATAATGCCAACGGGGTGGCGGGGAGGGGGTTGAAATTTAAAAAAAATTATATCGGCTCCTATGAAGTTTAGAGAGAAAGTTTATTTGCATAAATTAGAGCACTCTCTATGAGGTTAACAATTACACCACCGAATTAGGGGTTGATAGGGTACGAGTGGGGTGGGGGTGAAAATTCGAATTTTTGCAAACCACGTCTTGTGGGGTATCGTTGAAAAGCTCTTGATGAGTAGTTTATAAAATAAATTTTTTTATAATACTATCAGTTATAATTGCATCCGGATTACTGGTTTATTTGTTAAGGAACTGAAAGAGTGACAATGCAATTAGAGCCTCGCCCTCGGCCTCGCCTCGTTAACACTCGCACAGCACAGTCTCTATTTACTAATATTGCTGTTAGATAGCAACACTCCAATACATCACAGCGATTCTCCCTGGTGAATGAGATAAGCTATCTGCGTACAAACTCGCACAAATCTTGCTCCTAGCTAATCTCTCTGAGCTCCTAATATCGCACGATTAAATACAGTTTAATCATCCACTAAGCACGGCGGCAGATAATCCGGGTTTTTTTTCCTTCGTATCCAAACGAGTTTTAAAATTCGATAAAATAATGTAAATTGCCTGGGGTGGAATATACTCAAAAGTACTGTTAATTGACTGTGAAGATGCCGCCCTCCACAAGTGTTCCTAAACAAAAATGTTGTTTTCCGCAGCTGCTCACACCGCGAGTTGTTGGCGCGTTGGTCGGAGTCGTCTATCTAATCTAATCGGCCTCCTCGATTTTTAGCCAAGTTATGCAATCCTAATAGAAATGTTTGTTAGAATTTGAATGAGAAACATTTGGAGTGGGTAGCAATAGCAACAGTAGCGTTGGCTCCAGGAGCGGCACCCAGCTGCTCGCCTAGTCCACTGTGGAACATTAGAGTCGGGCGGGTCAATTAACTTCGGCGTTAGGATTGAATGGGATCTACTGCGGGCGCGATGAAACAACGTAATCTATTCGCGGTGCTTGCAACGGTTTTCGGAGGACGCCGCCGGACGGTTGCTTCTATTGCGTCTTCCAAACATGCTATACTTGCATCTCCTAGCACGAGCAGAGCATGTACGAATATGAAAACTACTCCAAATTGTGTGCAAAGTATGACACTAAAAACCAGGCCAGCATGAACAGAAACCTCAGAAAGCAGTTCTTCGCCTAGAAGGATTAGCAGCTCTATTGTATTTTCAATCTTCGACCATTTTTGAGAAAGTTGCTTGATACCTTGGCAGTTGTCAGATGGCGTTGCGAGCGTTTGAAGTAAAGTAAACGAAGAGAAAGAGGAATTGTGCGAGTTCTTGTAAAGCGGGTTTCAAATTCTGGTCATCCTTATTTCTTTTGGCTACTGTTGTAGTGCTGGGAGGGCAGATTGTACTGCAAGATATATAACCGGTTAAAATATCGCATGTAGGGATAACGATACATGTGAGTGTGTGACTATAGTTGACTACACAGGTCAATAGGTGCGTGCATTAAAACTTTTAAATATTGTTAATGATTAATGTCAACCATATTTAGGGATTAATTTGAGAAAACATTATGCTTAAAATCTAAAATCTTTCAACTGTAGTGTTTCTTACGGCATAAAGTTTGCTCAGTTCCGAATGCAAAATTAACAATTAACGATTAACAATTTGGTAATATTTGTCATTGTTATAAATTAGATAAATTATTCTCTTTTATTATCAAGTAAAATATTACCGAAACTCTTTGCACATAGACCCCTATTATCAGAAAGCGTATCGATGAAATTCCCCTTGCCTTTTCGCTGGAGACGCCAGTGCCTGTTATCACGAAACTCGTAGCGTAAGAAGTTAGAAGAACAAGTTTTGGCATCCATTTAATCAATAGAAAACATCCCTAGGAGGTTTCGCGGAACCACCACCACGTGGCGCGGCGCCTCGCTCGCTTGAATTTTGAGAATGTTGAGAATTCTAAAACCGCATGTCATGTCATCAGCATCAGGAGCGCAGAACGCAGTGTAGTCAGCACGCGGAGAATGTAGTCAGTAGTGTGCTGTGTGAGTGTGCATTCGAATGCTTTAAGTTGCGATGGAATTTTCTTTTAGCTGTGTAATTTGAGGTGTGAAGTGGCATATGTAAATGTGGTAGAATAGATGAAAGTGAAACTTACTGGAGGAGAGGAGGGCGAGGTTTGTTTGTTTACAATTTGCACAAATTTCTTATCAGAATTGATGCTTTTGGATATGGCTCGTGCTTGAATAGGAAATATATCTTCTTTTCACGAACGTATTAACAATTAGCAAGTGAAAATTTGTGTGACAAAGAATCTTTGGTTTATAGTGTTGACTTTTGAAAGCAGAAATATAATATATTCGATTCATTAAGCGCCAAAGACTCTGGGCAGGCGAAAGGTTTTCACATAAAGTCTTATTGTTTTTTAGTGAGATATGGAAGGATTGTCTTTCTCCTTTTGAACCCAAACTATGCGACAATGCTTACTACGGGTATATTTGGCGGCTTAATTGAGATCTGAAAGAGAAATTACCCATCTCTGATTTCAATTAATTTGTTTGATTTCAAATTAGAATTCAAAACGAACAAGCCTTCCATCAGGATAACGGTCTATTACACACAGAGAGGATGAGCGTCCGAATATTGAAGGAGTTTCAATGGGAAAAAATGCCCAATTGAATATCTGATTAGGAATAATTTTTTTCCATTGTGTTCAAAAATATTTTAACGGAAAAATAAAGAATTTTTAGACGTACTGGAGGAAGGCGGAATGGACTAACTTTCGTCATAGAAAAATGAACTCAGGAAAAGTGCAATTGAAAATTTTCCTGATGCGTTAAATAACATTGTAGAAAGCAAGAGAATATACATATAATTAATTTAGTTTTTAAACAATTGTGTTAAATTTATCTCTGGAAAAAAAAATAAGTATGTACCTACATATAAAAATGCCGCACTATTTATGGCATGACCTAGTACATATTATACAAGTGCATCAAGTTCAATAGGGCTCAATAATTTTGGAGAGAGCGCTGCACAGTGCATACGATTGCGCTTGGATCCGGCGCAGAAAATCCACAGACGCGTTCTTCGATCGTCTTCGAATCGCAACGAATGCTGTGGAAGAAATCGGGCGGCTAAAAATAAATGATGTTTTCGTTTTTGTGGTGCGGTCATGTTTTTTACTTTTGCCCGTCGATGGGGATAAAAATGATTAAAAGTAAAAAGAGTAACCGATAATGCAACCAGCTCTTGGCTTTAAAATTCTTGAACTTGAGATGCATGTTTTGCAGTGTTTATGGTCGCTTGGTAAAGGTAGGATTTGCAGAGGACATAAGATTTGCTAAATAGGCCCTGCGACCATTGTTGACCTTGAAATGCAGGCTTGCGTTTTCCTTCTTCATTGCGGTTTTGGCCACTTAAAACTTAAACAATTGATCGATATACCTACATGTAACATAGGCATGTGAATTTCAAGCTGTTTCTGTATTCTGAATAATACATATCCATATAGTAAACTATAACATAATTTTTACTGTTGTTTTGAAATAAATACTTTGCTGAGATTGTACATATTATTTCAGTGAAAAGAAGATTAAAAGAAATTTAGATGCATACGAAATATAAGGAAGAAAATATTATTTTAGACGAGTAAATAGTATTGAAATAATCGCCATTAAGTGTAATTTAAGTTAAAAACATTAAAAAATTGTTGATTGAACCAAGTGGTGGATTTAGTATTGTCCCGCCTATGCATGGGCTAAACAAATTTGGGCGCCCTTACCGTTCTGAAGGGTATATCCCCAGCAAATATTTCTGAATTATGACCTTAAAAAATAAGTTTTTTCACTTCACCTGAAAATCATGCATATTCAGTTTTTTCTTAACTGGGCCCTCTGGGGCAATTTTGAGCAATGATGCCGACCTTCAAAATCTGCCGCCTTGGGCTATAGCCCGTCAAGCCCTCCTATAAATACCCCCTTCAACTATAAGTCCGCTATTGTGTTCATTTATAATATTCTCAGTTTGAATGCCGTGAAATCTTTGAATGTATTTTATATTTAATTTCCGAATTTTCTGATTCATTTTGCAAAATAAATAGCACTTTAAACTTTAAAGTAATTAATTGTTGTCTAAACAATAAGTTTCCGTGATGGTTTAGAAGAATTTAATTTTAAAATACAATATCTAATAGAAATAAATATTTACATTACAATATTCAATATTTATATTATAAATATTTTTGATTTAATTATATTTTCGGTAAGAAAAATTAAAGAAGATACGTTTGTCTTAAATTTATTGTTTATTTGCCTATTAATTTTAACCCAAGCATTCCCAAAAATAGCAGATGCGCGTTAATCAAAATGCTGAAAAATTAGAAACTAACTAATATTTTGCATACATTTAGGCGGCGCGATAGAAATAAATTTGGGTATTGGAAAATTTTGTATGATTTGCAGTTCCTATTGTATGGTCGTTTTGAACTACAACAACTAATTACAAATAGGACAAATTAAATAAATTATGGTGGAGGGTGATGTAGAGCAATATTTTTTTTCAGAGATAAATAATTAATTAGATTAGGTAGCAGTAGTATTAAATGAATCATACGAAGGAAACGGGGATTATAATGATGAATAAAAATAACGTGTTCGAATCAACAACCGGCAATTCTTTTGCTTTATAAAACTATTTTTGATGCTATGAATGTCTTCTTTGCAAAATGAAGATTTCTTTCCATCTCGGATTCGATTCAAAGGCCGGCCCCGGTGACCGAGTTGATATATCACTTAAGAAAATTGAATAATTGGCCTCTTTTAATCAGAAAATCTGTCTTTTGCTGCTGATAAGCTCAAAGAATACATTCTTAGTACAGTTGTGGCCCTGGTTAAACGCTATGGGGTGCATTTTTAAAAGTTTTTCCAAACTGTGGATAGTTTTTCTTTCAACAATTGTTTTTCAAATTTGCATAATTCAAACTACAAGTGAGTTAATTTTTATAGTTTAGAATGTGTTTAAAATATGTTGTTTTATGTTACTTTTCAAGAAATTTTATCGATTGAACTAGTACGAAAAATACAATTGGTTTAGGGCCAATAATTATGAAATACCCTAGGCTAGATGTAGGGCGGCACAGTTTTAACACAGAAGGAACGTTTGTTAAGAAATCATGTAAAAAACCGTGCACAAACAGTTTTCCCCACCGTAAAAAGAGAAAGGACATCCGCCAAGTATCATACATTTTTGGTCAAACTGTGAAAGTGCCAGTCAAAAAAAAAAATGCCCTTATTCTGATAGTACTTGTCCCCCTGAGCATTTCTTATTATTAGGGCATCAAAGCTGTAGCACCGCTGTACTTGCTTTTATTTGAGTTCAAAAAGTGTATTTTCATACATTTTCTTAAAACCGAAAGCAATGCTTTATTCAATGCCTACATTCAGGCACGCTTGATCCATTTAATCAAAAAATGTATGAAATTACAGACTTTTTGAACTGAAATAAAATCAAGTACAACTGTGCTATCGCTGTGGTGTCCTAATAAGAAATGCTCAGAGGGTTAAGTACCATCAGAATAAAGCACTTTTTTTTGGCCGGCACTTTCAAATTTGAACCAAAATAGCTGATGTCTTTTGTTCTAACTTATTAAAAAGGCGTATAAGGTTTTGGTATCTCAAAAATTTCTAAATCGCGTAAAGAATGTTCCGTGCAAATAACTAATTTCAAACGTATTCATAACAATATTTAATGAAAGAAAGTCAAAACGTAAATATTCCGTAAACAAAATCAACGCATTTAAAAACGATTCAGGCTTATAACAATAAAGAGGGAGTTGCCCGATTTTGCTCATCTATGAACTTGATCATATTATACCAAATTTTTAGTCTCTAGCTAGTTCTCGAGTTATCGTCTGGCTGGACAGACAATCGACAAACGGACATTCATAAAACGATTTCTTTTTACTTCCCACCAAACAAATTTCATTTGTTTCATTTGAAACTGTTATCATACGTGCTTGTATACATTAATTTATTTATATGTACTTATATAGAGAAAAATCCTATATTTGGGGTAGAAAAAAATATAAATCTAAGTACATGAACAGTCAGTTAATACGAAATTGTATTTTTTAAGGTGAAATCATCGATAAAACCAACAGAACAGAATTGAAGGAAGCAAGACTTCTTCATGATATTTTGAAAAATTATGACAAGGATAGTCGACCAGTGGAACATGACCAGGCCGTTACAATTCATGTTCATTTAGAGATTGGTCATATCGATTTGGACGAATTTTCTGGCCGTTTCACCATCAATGGACATTTAGTAATGGTAATGATTCAATGAATACTTTTGTTTGCAAATTTATTACAAAATGAATTAAATTATAAAAGATATATAAGATATATATTAAGAAGATATATTTTGATAATTTAGCAAATGTCGAATGTTTGCAGATTTAATTACAGTGAACCAAGGGTATTGTAAATTCCAAAAGTGTTATTTGAGGAAATATCTTTTAATTAAAATAGTTTCCAATATATTTTTTCAATCCCGAATTTGCTATCATTGGTCGGAGCATAGATATTAGGGAACGAAGTTGAATTCTTTGCAGAATAAAAGTCGAAAAATCGTTTTTCGCCTTTAACTTTACCAGTCCCGCCTTTAAAGATAGTTTTTGGAAAGGAATATGAAATTACAAGTGAATCAAACAGGACAAGAGTGAAGAGGAAGGCAAACAAACGAAGGTGGCTCTGATATTCTTTACAAATTTCATAGAACTTGGTGTCGCCTCTTTATTGCTTTCAATTCGTTTCTTATCTTCTTATTTGTACCTAACCATATGGATATGAAATCTAAAATTTGCTATTTTGTGTCTTTATATTATATTTAGTTTCGCTGGAATCTAATCAAAGTTTTAGTCAGTCTTATGCTTTTCCTATAAATTATTGAAATATATTTATGACTTCAATGACGATCCATGTAACATGTTTGATTTTCATTCATCCTGACTCAAAAAGCTGCAATAAAAGGAAGTATTACTATTCCTTTCTAATACATTGAAAACAAAAACTGAACAAGATTCTTACTTTTCCAGGACTGGCACGACCCCAGATTGCGTTGGGGGGGCAATGAACTTGGTGAAATGTTGTTCGTATCAGAGCATGAAATTTGGACTCCGGACATAGTTCCTTACAACAGTGCTTTGAAAAGCAAGGATCAATACTACGGAAATGCCATGACTTACATCTACAATAACGGGAACGTCACTTGGATTCCTCACACCAGGCTTCAAATATTCTGTGAAATAAACGCGAGGTATTGGCCCTTCGACACTCACAAATGCACATTGGTTATTGGATCCTGGACTTACAGTGAGTGGCAGATGGACATCCAAATAAAGGACACCAATCGATCCCTGATTAATAAAATGGTGCAAAATAATGAGTGGGATGTTACTGAAATAAATACAATGCGAAATACGAAATTTTACAGCTGCTGTGAGGCTCCTTACGTGAGTATTTTTTATAACATCACCGTAGCGAGGAGATCCTCTACTTACAAAATAATTGTGTTTACCCCAACGGCGAGCCTTATTATCATGACGCTGGCCTCCTTCTGGCTACCGCCGCAAAGTGGCGAAAAGATTGTTCTGAACGGAGTTAGTCTGGTCGGTGTGGTCATGTTTCTGCGGTACTTTGCAGATCAACTTCCTGCCCTCTCACTTTCCACACCTCTAATAGGTACGGCTGGGTATCTTTGTGCTTCCCCGAACTTATTACATACTATTTTTATTTTGTCAACAGTGACTTTTTACTCATCTACGCTTGTGCTTGTTGCAATGTCCATGTTAATATCCGTTGCAGTTCTGGCAATATCAAAAACTAAACACACACGACAAGTCCCTTTAGCGATTCGTAGTATCCTTAAAAGCTGTTTTGGGAAGTTGCTGGGAGTAGCCAATTTAAAATCTCGCCTGGACGAATCTGAACTGAAGGAGCAACACGCGGGAACTTCCAAGACAACAGAGACCAGCATCCTAACGCAGGAGTTTTACAGGAGCGATTGGGTATCCTTCGCCATTGCAGTCGATAGGACTGCGTTTGTATTTTACTGCATTTCATTTGTTATAATGATAATTTCCATGTATTTATGAACGGATTTAGCGACACAGTTTAAATTACGATTGTATTTTTAAATGCCTCGAAGAAGTCAAAAAGGACATTTCTCCCTGAACTTTTGCTATCAACATTGTTATAGAATTTATAATCTTCTCAAATTCTTTCATAACATATAAATAAAAAAATGGATATTATGAATTACTACTTCTTCTGAACTTCTATGAATGAAACAATTTCCTTAAATATTTAAAAACAAAAACAACATTAATACATTTAAAATTATACCATTTTGAAGCATTTTTAATAGTAGTCGTATGTATTTACATTTCCTTTTCACAGCTACGCGAAGGAGAAATTTACATGCTTATTAAATTATAGCTGCTAATTGTATGACAATTAGAACATCTTAACTGTAACAAAGAAGGACTTAAATTAGCTTAACCTAAGGATATTTCTCCCAGCGTCGGCACAAGTGTCCATTGTCCACTGCGACACGTCTGCCCGGCAAGCAAATTGTAGTTGCAGCCTCTATCCAAGGGAATCAGGATGTTTTAACGACCACCCCTAATTAGCAACAGCCAAGGAGGATTGCGAAAACAAAATGTTGAGGAACTAATAGGACCCAGTGGGTGGCAGCTAATTGAACGCATTCGTGGGTGGACGAGGCTCGAAACTCGGAGGTGAATAGGGCCAATACGAGGTGGTGGGGAACAAGGATGGTCCGGCGGAGGCGGTGGTCGTCACAGGGGTCACTGGGGTTGGTTTCCCAATTCCGGCCACTGTTGTCACAACCGGGGGAGCTGATCCGGGTCCATAAGCTGCCAGCGGGGGCAAATCCGAGGAGAGGCCGCCATGGTGGTGCTTGTAGTTGGCTAACATACTGCTGGCGGCGTCACATCCTTGCGCCTGCGCCTGGCAAGCCGCCATCAAACCGTGGAAGTCGAACTTGTACGCATACCGCTTCCCGTGCACCTTCGTCATAATATTCTTGTCGTAGTAATACCTGTTCAAAGAAATAAAAATCAATTCCCGGAATTGTCTTTACCGAACATTCGGAAACTCAGCGCAAAAAGAAAGCGATGAATCAACTTCTCCTGGGAGGACCGGACTACCGGAGGCATGAATTTCAGCGGCATGAGTCATGCCCAAGCGCACCGAGCATGCGTAGGGGATACATAAGTTTTTTTTTTGTGTGGCAATTTTGACCATCTCAGCAATTTGCAAGATCCGCATGGCTTAGAGAAAGGCTCAAAACCAGTGATGGGCAGGCCTATGCCCGCGGGCACTCCAGCTTTTAGAGCTTTGAATATGTACACGAGCAGCTCGCAAGTCGAGAGCGCATCATTCGGCCGCCGGCCGTCATGCGAGCAGGACTATGCTTCTTTTCGCTTTGCTTTCGGTACACTGTAAATTTGAAGTCATTTTGCCATGTGGCTTCACATTTACATGACATGTGACGTCACCAAAATTAACAGTGTAAAAAAGGCCGGAGAGAGCTTTGAAGAGCTTTTACACAATCACATTTTGAGACTGTGGTTGCATGCCCATCCCTGCTCAAAACGGAGACTGGAATGTGGTTATGTAAGTTCGTGTTCACACGCTTTTCTCCTTATGAATAGTTGAGCTCCTCGTCACCATGGGAACACTGCACTTGCTGTCATCATCTTAAAGTGCATTTAGAATTTAGAAGAAAACTTCTTATGAATAAGTAGATATTACTTTTACTTACTCATTTCTAGTCTAGAGTAATGAAAACTAAGGTGAGGCTGGTCCTGTTTTTTCTTGCTTGTGGGATCTTTGAATTCGAGAGTAATTAGAGTCGACGAACAAAGTGTTTGCTCTGAGCCCGGAAGGCCGAAGTTTCGGGATATAGGTGCTTGGAACCCCCTTGATTGGTGTGGCGGCCTAGGAGTTGACCCCAGCCGCCATCGCCGTACCCCTTAGTACGCCACTGTCAATTTAAGATAATGTTCACCGAGCAAAATAGAATTACATCGAAAATGTCATATTAAAAAAATTGTGTATATTTCGTTCAGTGTCCCCTGCCAAAGCTCTGTTGCACAGTCTGCTACATTTTCGTTGGGTCATGCGTTTTCACTTACCTTAAAGCTCTGCTGAGTTTATCGTAGTTCATATTGGGCTTTGCCTTGCGCTCTCCCCAACGTCTTGCCACCTCGTCTGGGTCAATCAGCTTGAACTCCCCATTTGTCCCCTCCCACGTAATATACGCCGAGTTCGACGAATCCGCCAGCAGTTCCAGCAAAAATTGCCACAATTGGATCTGCCCGGATCCCTGGGCGACCAATCGGTGTGACGCGGCATTCAGGAGTTGATACGGGTCTGAAAGGAAAGCGACAATCAGAAATTTGCTCCATGAGAGTTGGCGAGGTTTTTTGCTGCGGCAAAGCTTTTGGGGCTTTTCTTAGAGTCACTCTTTGGTTTTTTTTTTCGGCGGTAATGCAAGATGGCTGGTTTTACGTTGATGTGAATTAACATATCTTTTTCTTTACCGTTTTAAAATTTTAAAAAGAAACTCACTGACTTAAGTTTGTTCATATTATCAGGAGAACTAAATGCATACAAATTTTATTTTATATTATTATTTTCGATTTTTTAATAAATCCATTGTAAAAACATTAAATTGTTGTATATTATTCGATATATAATTAGACCGCTTTCTAACTTAAAAATATTTTGTTTCTATAACGTACCTACCTACATATGTACCTATCATATATTATATAAATGGTGTCCCAAAACTCAACGTCAAGCCGAAAACGGGTGATAGTCAGAGTCTAGGTGGTAACAGTTATCAGAAAAATAAGACATCCTGTGATGATTTTTCAAGTACTGTGACTACAAACCTTTCCTTTTTTATTTTTTTTGTTTATGTAATCTTGAAGAACCCTTCCTCAAGTTACAGTGTAAAATTCAAACACAACTACATGAATATTTTAAAGAAAATATCACTCTTTTCTACAACAATGTACTCAAAATTATTACATCGCCCAACTTTAACTGACTGTACTGAAAAAAAAAGTACTACGCCATCTTTGGCAAGTTACTTCAAAAGTTGGCGCATTTGGTTCTGATTCCAAAATGGTAGGTATAACTTAATAGATTATATTTTATAAAAAAGGACCAAAAAAAGTTTTTCTAAAGAAATCCCATTTCAAGGAAATTATTTTTGCTCTGTATATGATAAACATACGTTCTTTAAGTTGTTTGTTAAGCTTTTGTTTGTTTAAATATTAAAATTTAGAAATACAGAAAGAATTTTAAGAATATATGAAAAGAACGACTGGTAAAATCATTCCCTTTTTCAATACATATTATAATTTATCGTACATGTATGTATGTATATGAACTTACATACATCAACCGAAATCAGTAAATATAATAAAATTTAAAAAAATATATTCTTATGATAGCAAACTCTAAGATTATGAATTTGAAATGAACGTGACTGTTTATTGTTTAACAAAAGCCTCGATAAACTAATTTTAAGTCACAAAAATTAGAAATATCCAGGAAACATTAAATTTTATGATGCAAAAAAGAAATAACTTTTATTAAACATCCATTGTTGTACTTGGGTAAATACGGAACAAATAGGACATAATAATAAAACATACAAGGACGATAAAGTTAAAGAATATCCATTTAGTGTTTCATAAAAAAGATTGTTTAATGTTTTGTCATTAATTTATTTGTGAAGAATTACAGGTTAATTATATACATACTGTATACTATTAGTATTATGTACTACGTATAGGCAATTATGGTATATATATGTACCATTGCAGACGATATAATGCATTTCAAAGTAATATAATACAATATTATATAAAGTAGGTACATAATAATATTGTAAAGTTTAACAAAAAAATAGCAAGTCGTGTCACCCTTCTACTTGAAGTAGAACATTTTAAATTATAGGTAGGTATTTTATTATATTTATCTAACAAACTATAATAATAACAAATCTAATTTTTTCAAAGTACATACATGTGTGTATAGGTATATGTATATCAGAGCTCGTTATTTCACGTGATCACGATTACACGTGAAAGCATGGATTTTTTGGAACCGTGTTCGAAACCCGTGAAGTGAATTTATTTCAGTGGATCACGTGAACTTAATTACACGTGTATTTTTTTCTGGTTTATTACACGTGATTATGAAAGCTGTCCGTCGAATAGCAATTTCACATTTTGTTTAATGCATTTAAAGGATAATTTAAAATATAAATGTTATATAATATTAGTTCCACGGCAGCAACACAGTAGGGGAGACCGGGGATGGTTTAGACACGGGGATACAATGAACACTTGAACATGCTCATATTTCTCGCCTTATTGGAAATTCTAATGTCGCGATTGGTTGTACATATTGGCAATAATACGAAGGACGAGCTGACCGAAACATACAACCGTCGTCGCACTAAAAGTGTGACTTTAATAGAGTTTATTTAGTTTTGGACACCCTTGAGCATTGATGTAACTTTTAAACGGAAGAACGTAAGATTTTTCTGTAACATTGTTTAATATTTTGTGTTTGCCATTCTATTTGCATGCAATGGTGCCTCGTAGGGATAGATTCATGTATGTTTCATGAAAATGCAATTTTAGGTTGAGATTTCACAGCCAGAAATCGGTGAAAACACCACTTGTCACCAGGTTATCATCCATTATATATCCCATACACGGGGATAGTTTGGACAGATACTGGCCTTTTTCTGAAAAAGTATTATACTCTTGAAAAGTTTATATTAGGAGTGAATAAACCTAAAGGACTACTCTAAACATAAGAATAAAACTTATAAGGTAAATTTAGAAAAAAATAAATAAAAATAAAAACTCAAAAAATGTCCAAACCATCCCTTGTCTCCGGTCTCCCCTACAGTAGTTATTAGTCAAAGTAAAAATTCAAGTGTATTTATTAAGTATTTATTTTGAAGAGTCATTGCATTTGAAATCACGTATGCAATTTTTTTCACGTGATTATCAAATACACGTGAAAATATAATTTCACGTGAATTAAAATTTAATTACACGTGATCACAGATATACGTGTAACGTCACGTGAAATACACGGATATTCGACATACGTGTACAGGTACACGCCTACTTTATGACACGGCATTAAATTCGGCTCTAGCATTATATTGTGTTTGTGTATCTGTCCGATGCTCATATGATTTGAAAGTTTGGGGTCGATAGAAATAGAGTTTATCTAAGAAGGAGACCCGTCCAATATTTGTTTTAATAAATAATATTATGTACGTAAATGTTATTATTTATAAAAACTTTTTTATATACATATATTAAACAAACTTTAACAAAAGAAATTCAAAATGTAAATCTTTAGTAAACAAAATCAACTTTTTATATAAAAATGATTCAGGCTTATATGACAACACTAACAAGGATTTACCCGATTATGCTCATCTTTGAACTTCAGCTTGCAATTTTAATGAAGTATTATTGCACCAAATTTAAAATTTCTAGCTACAAGCGTTCTCGAGTTAACGTCTTCACAGACAGCAGATAGACAGACGGACATGCATAAAACGGTTTCTTTTTACTTCCCAATCATGATTATATTGTTCTTTCTTCCTCAAAAACCAGCTTTTAAATGTTGCTAAAGGTATTCCAGGAGGCCACAAGCTAATAGTCCATTTCCAAGTGGTGGTCTTTACGAGAATATATTTAAATTTTTACAACAAATATGTTTTATAATTCTTTGCTTATCCCCCTTGCAATACCTTTTTAAATATTTAAGAGCTTGTTTTTCGCTTTTATTAGTTGATATTTTTTAACACAGTTTTTTTTCATAATTTAATTTTTTATATTTGTAAATATGTTTGTTTGTTTTTCGCTATTCTTATTAAGCATTTTGTCGATATCAGAGACTGCAGTTAATTATTTTATAATTTATTTATTTTTGGATACATTGCAGCAAGCCCGTCGTCAAGGTAGTGGGTTGGGGCCTCACATTCTTGAGGGTCTAAGAAACGCCTATTTGAACTGGATACTCCGCAAACTGGGACCTCCAGGACAAAATCTGTGAGGGGCTTCGAATTTCTTGTCGGCGGCGGACCTAAAGTTTTTCTTTTAACTTTTACAGTGGGTCCCTAAGATTTGGGTATTTTTTAACTTTTATGAAAACCTTCAACAATCTTCATTTCATATAGTTACATTTGTTAGCGCAAAATGAAATAAGGAATATTAATTAATAAACTACAGTTACCGATAGTTTCAGCACAAAAAATTTGAACGTAAATATTTGTTTAGGTACAATATTCATTAAAATGTAAATAGGGTTCTTTCTCCTCTAGGTAATATTAGCAATTTCGAAATATATGTAAAAACAAAATAAGATATTGTTCCTAAAAGCTGAAAAGCATTCAAAAAGATCTTGTCTTACTATCAATTGAAAATGTTATTTTTCCAATGAGTCATTAGACAATTTTCAATTATAATTATTTTATAGTTTATGTTGCAACTTTTAACAATAAAATTATCGTTTTTTTTTTCTAAAAGGTTCAATTTGTATTTGTGATTTGTAGGAAAGGAGCAACATTAAAAAGTTTTCATATGACATCCAAATTATTACTGTTTTTAATGAATTGTAAATGAAATATGTTAAAAATTTCCTTTATTTTTATAAAATGTGTAATATTATCCTGGTTGAATCATATTAAAATTGAACCAAAGAAACTGTTAGGCCAGAAAAATGTTATTCCGAGTTTCGTTCGCCCGTCGTCGTTGTGTCGGAGTCGGTTGATTTTATGTAACAATAAATCATGTTGAAATTCAAAAAACAAAAAGATGGAGGTCCTCCAATTAGCTGATGTGAAAGGCAATTTCCGCACATTTGGTTTCACGCAATAAATTGCTTCAACTTTCTAAGAATTAGCAATTGAGAATTCAATCCCAAAGGCCAAATAGCTAACTAATGTGCTTCTTATGTTTTTTGCCGAATCGAGATGTCAATGAGTCACGAAGTCGCGCCACAAGAAAAAGTTAGCAGGTGGTCATTAACGGATAAACTTGATTTGAATTCTAAAGCGGCACAAATTGAAATGTTTATGTGCCGTATAGCGACCGGGTCATCAGCTTAATGCAAGAATATCATACAGTAATTCCGATACTCCCACGTCGTCTAATCAGATCATATTATATAATAATAACTAATGACACGTTTCAAAATACTCCTTTTTAATGAAAAGAACACAATGGTTAGGGTACCATTATAAATCACAGGCCGCGGGGAATGATGGTGGTAGTGGTGATGATGCGGCTGCACACGGACCCCAAATCTGCGGTTGAAGTCTTCTGATAGTCGCCACATAACGCCCATGTCAACACTAACACTCATGGTGGTCCTGGTCAAGGACACACAGCACAAAACTTGAACACTTGAGACCCCAATTCCCGACGGCAGTCTCAAACTTGACCCGATGACTTCGAGCTTCCGAAAGCAACTGAAATCGACGAGCAAAGATTCCGGCGAACCCTTTGTGTCCTCCGGAACTTTCTTCCCCCTCAAGATCTTGCGGGGTGGTAATGCCGGTGCTGCACATCCTTGTCGAGAAATTTTCTAGGAAATAAGTCGACCCCCGATGGGTGGTGCGAACATATGTCTTACAGAACGATTACGGTAAATCTATATGATCTGATGAATAAAAAACAAATCAATTAAACAAGTCGTTCGGGTGTGCGGGGTCGTGAAAGTACCGCAAGGATGTCGACAGGGAAATCCCGGAATTGACTTCAGGATGCACCCCTGGGTGCCAGAGAGATCGCCTATGTGAGCGGCTCGACTGACTGCGTTCCCTTCGCTTGATGGGATGATTTTTGATTTGGAGCCTTGCGGAGTCACGGGGATTACCCTGGACTATTACATGGGCAAATTATCATATTTCCCTCGTTTATTATATTACTTGAACTTTATTAAGATACTGAGGGTTGTTTTGTGTTTTTGATTGACTTATTATACAACGCTTCTTATGAGTGCTTATTAAACGTGCAGGCGGGAAAAATGCGCGGGGAGGTGCGCCAAACTGATTATGAGAAAGTGTTTTTATGATCCTTACAGTTACACTTTTAAGGGATACGGAAATCCCCTACGCAGTACGCTGTGTTTAATTGCCATTTCTAAATGTGCAATTGTGCACGCACCTTAAAAATCTCATTTTCATTCATTGATTTGTAAAACGTTTATAATTCCTTAACCTTAGTTTCTTTTATTTTAGGGAATAAACTGGAACAAAATTGGTTTTGATTATTAATTAAAGGATCGCCAAATAAGATAAAAATAATGCTTGAAATCTGATGCGTTTACAAAATAAATCCTCACATTATGAGATTTTCTTTTTTCGAATCAACCCTTTCCAATTAAACCCTTTTCAGCAGATAAACCTGCAAATAAAGGGCACTAAATGACTCTATTAAGACTATCGGAAAGGAATAAATCTTCCCGAGGAGTGGGGTCCGGTCAGTCTATGAATTCTATCTGCCAATGTTGTTATCATCTCGAAATATCGCATTTATGTTACCTTCCATCAATTGTTTTCCCAAGGCGAGCGTGCGAGGACCAATGGGATTTATCGACAATCACTTGCCAAGGAAGGCGAAGGACGCTGGGCAGGTCAATTGATGGAGTTGTGCACCTCGCTGTCAAAATTTCCCAGTAAAATCTTCAGGAAAGGGTTTTGGTGGAATTGTTTCTTTCATGTTGTTCATTTTTAACTTATATCTTTATTTAATATAAAAAAAGCTTTACTATTTTGCAAACCTATGTTAGAATTTATTTAGCCCAAATATCGTTTAACGTGGATAAATAATTTGTGCAGGTCTCCCTGCACTATGCTAAAATTATCCCAGAATTGTCCATTAAAATTCAAATGAACTGCATGAAAATGAACGAAAAATCCCGGTGAAGTGCTGAAGTCCATGAACTACCCCCAACTCACGGAATCGAAAAAAATCCATTTAATTTAAATATTTCCGCAAGTACTCCTGAACTACCTTTGAAACTTTCTTCCTTCCTTCCTGCCATCATGTCTTCCTTCCTGATCCTTATTGACTGCCAACAAATAAATGTCACCAACGCATTGGCATTCATTTTCCAACCAAAGCGATCCCAGGACCCATGCTGGGGCGTGCCCCCCGGGGGTGCAAATGGTTTTCTACTACTGTTCACTTAACCCCTAGACTTAGCGCTATTGTTGTTGTTACTGTTGTTGTTGCTTCCCCTGATGTTGATGCTATTGTATGAAACTGAGATGCCGGATCTTTTCAAGATGGGTTTATCGTCGCACCCTGATAGCTGCTATCTGCCAGGAGGAGAACGTGATGCCACTCTGAATGCGCGCCACATTAGGGCGGTGAGTTCTCCTTTTCGCTATAAGCAGACTAAATAAAAAGCGAGGACACCGGGGGCGGAGGCAGTCGGGGTAGATGGGGCGATGCGCTTCGACTCCATCTAATTTAATTAACTCAACCTCGGGGTAGGATTTTAGGTCGCAGTGGGTTGTCTCTGAATGCTTAATAGGCCGGGAAATCTGCTAAACTGTCCACCAATGATGTGTCTTAATTTCCATTTTAAATTCACAACAAGGACTCAACTGAAACAAGTGAATTCCTCCTCCTGCTGGGGCTCATTTTATTCAAATCACTTTGTCATTAATTTTAGTATTGTGAGCAGTAAATCAAGTTCTTGAACAAACATTAACGATAATTAATTAGTTATGAACACAGAGCAGTTGAATAGTATAATAATTGCAGTACGTAAATAAAAACAATTTATTTTAACATGTTATTTGCTTCAGTTTTTTTAAATACATAAAATAAAATGTGTAACATAAATTTATGCAACAAGAAATTAAAGGGAAGAAATAAAAGCTTGATCACCAGAAAAATTAAATGAATTAAAATACTATAATATTGACAAATTTAATAAGAAATACTTAAGTGCTGACTATTATTTGTTACTGTTGTAAATTTTTATATCAAAAGATTATAAAACAAAATTAAGTTTTATTTGTTTGGACTGCAGAAAGAAATTTAAACAATTTTTATTTTGCTGTGATAATTTTATCAATTTGCTGGATATAATAAGGATTTAATGGTACCTACACCTATATTTTCGTTTTAGAAACAAATAATAATAATGTTTCACGGCACGACCGCTTTTAACAGTAACAAAATATATTTATTAGTCATTCGAAAAAATGTACGGAACTGATCTCTTTTAATATACTTCAATGAAAAATATTTGCGGAGTAGTTTCACTTTGACATAAAAAAAACATAAATCGAAAATATTCATAGATGTCATGAACTGTGCTTGAAAAGTATTGATCTAATATTTTTCGTAAATCGAAATCATAAATCTCCGAGTAGAACATTATTACCTGGATCATTATCGCAGAGAAGAGGACTTGTTGATCTTCCTGTTGCAGTGTGCAATAGGTGAGCAAAATGTTTGGCCAAAATCACTCCGCCTTCCTTTGATCCTCCGCAAACCCAAAAGTCGGCTCTACTGAAGGAGCATAGCTCTTTTCCCGTGATTGGGAACTTACTCAAGTCCGGTTCGGGATTAATGTTAAACTTCTTGGTAATCCAATTAATCCAGCTGACAATGTGTTCCGAATTCCATTCGTTCGGATCGGTAGGTACCATCACCCACGGATCATCACCTTCCACTTCAATATCCTGCAATTCACTTTTCTCTTTATCCTCTTCTTCCACACGCGCATCACTTTTTTGTGTCTTCCTCGCACTCTCCGATTCATTTTCTTGCATATTTTAATCACCCACGAAACTATAGTTCTTTTTTTCGATTAGCTATTTCAGTTGTTTATGGTCAAGGCTCTCAACAAGTGTCCATGTTGTATTTTGTCATGATTCGACAAAGACTTTTTGATTCCATTGAATCATAGTAACTTCTCGGAAAAACCACAAAATTTATGCAATCCGTTATATTGTTATTCAGGGCCATTTTTGGTGATCAAGTAATTTCGAAATGTTTTCGACTTACAATAATTAACTTGCTATTTTTATTTTCTATGCAAAAAAGAGCAGTTGCAAAATAAGCGAGGGAAATAAATGTGAATCATACATTTCCAGGAATTCGTGATCTTGTTAAGACTCGGATGTGAATCAGTGTCACCAAAAATAATTAATTGATAACGGACCACTTGCTAGAACTCATTTAATCACAACAGATCTGCATAACAGATCTGTTAACAATGAACGTGAATCGAACATTAAGTTCGCCACTAGAAATAATTATGAACACTATGAATTTTGTGCAGAGCAACAATCGAAGAATATAGTATTATGAATACCAAGTATCACTGATACCACATATATGACTTCGTCCTTAATTGGGAATTTGTGGTAAAAAAAGAGCAACGGTTTTGCAAGGATTCCGAAATTCCCGCCAAACGACCGCGATCACTTTGTAGAACTGAAAGCTTTAAAAATTCGGCTTACCT
Organism: Leptogaster cylindrica; assembly: GCA_963082835.1. NCBI lineage: Eukaryota > Metazoa > Arthropoda > Insecta > Diptera > Asilidae > Leptogaster > Leptogaster cylindrica. The sequence goes on along the minus strand of OY720105.1, from coordinate 2,199,033 downwards.
CGACACTGGGCAAAGCTCCTTCACTTGCGAAGTGATCTTCAATTTTCAATAGACATTTCCCCAAGTCAAGAGATCCGCGACACTCTCCACCATCTACCTGCAGGAATTCGCGCGACTTCAAAAGAGCGAGCGGTCTCGTACGCGCTGTTACACGTCAGCCGTGAATCATCCCGAATTCAGTTTCATTCATAAAAATCTGGCACTGGCGCGCATTCCGCTCATTCAATTCAAATCGTGGCAAGCGAAACGATGATTTTCTTAAATTTTCGGTGGTAATTGGACTTCAATTCTAGTTCCTGGAAAGTCCGGAAGTTTAGCGTACAACAGCTTCCGACGCTTTTATTCACGAATTCTGCGAATTTTTACAGATTCATCAGCAAGTGATTCAGGACGACGCTCATTCATTAGATCTCTCGATACCGGAGGGGAAACATGTGCCGTTTGCTGATTAATTACACCGCGAGTAAACGAAATTATTCATTGATGGGGATAGATAACTCGAGCAGTGACGTCTGTGTTTGTGTTTGTTTGAACCATTTTTTACTCCGGCATAACGATGATTCAAGCATTTGAAGAAGACGAGTATTACTATTTACTATTAATATTGATGTCATCGATTTTTTTTACAATTACTGATTGCATGTGGCGTTAACGTTTGTTCAACATACGTCATCAATATAATATATAAACTGATAACACTACTGATACAATTAAATCATTATTTAGTATTTAATTAAATGTTAGCATTTAAAAATATGTTTATTTATTTGTATAACGGGTATAATTAACGACAAGTTTGTCCAGATAAGTGACAAACTATTTATTATTCTAGAAATGCACTTCAATTGAATCGCAAAATTTAGTTTCACGAAAAGTTGCGGTATCTTTTGGGTTTCCCACAATAATACTATGAAAATTTCTGGAATTCGTTGTAACATGCTATTTGAAATGGTATCTTCATAGCAACATGAAGTAAATAGTGGAGATATCTGAACGACAATATTCTTCATTTTTCGTTATTCCATGTACCTAATTAATTATTGTATGTAATTCTGAAAGTTACAATTTTAATACAGAAGTAATTTGTAATTTGTTAAGAAATTGATATAATCGTGTAAGAAACCGTACAAAAACAGTTTGCCCATCGTAAAAGGAGAATTTCGTGCTAAATTATTGAAAATGCCAAAAAAGAAAAGTTTTTGGTATCTACAAAATTCCCAGATGGTTTAAAAAACACCATGTAAAACTAATTTCGTGCAAATATAATTAATTGTACCTAATATGTATTTACAACAATATTTAACGAAAGAAAGTTAACATGTAAATATTCAGGATTCAGGATTTAGGCTTATATGACAACACTAAGAAGGAGTTCCCCCTTTCGGCTTTTAGATGTCGCTTCGATCGGCAAGGCAACATATTTTAGGCGAATTATTTTTCTGTAGGAATTAGATGAGGTCCGATGACGTCAGTGGAAAAAGGTCATAATAATTTGGTATTTATTTTTACGTGATGTTACAGAAAACGCCGAAACCTGCCTTCTGGAAATTTGTTAAAAGAAGTGCAAAAACATTATTAGTTGTTGAGGCAGTTTTATTTGCGGCTTCTTATGGTCTCTGGTACCGCATGAACACAAATTCTGGTATGTTAATAATCAGAAATTCATACAATTTCATTCCGGAATTTTATTATTATTGTAAACTTTAGATGTTCACAATCTTTTCGTGAATAGTTGTGTTCAAGTGCATAATAATTAAGACAAAAGAAAATGTTTTCTTCTGACAGCTGTCATTGTTTCTGCGATGACTAAAATTTTCATCTGAACTTGTGAAATACTTTGTTCTAGAAATTTCTAGGGCAATTTTAAAAAGTATGTACATAATTACTTTACTTCTTCACCGTTCATTTAAAGTTGAACTTATTGATTTTTCAATGGGAGATTTAATTGGAGAAAGTTGATTGCTTGGATCTGAAAACGGGATTGAAATCAAAACTCATGTCACACCTTAAAGCATTTATTTTTCTAAATCATCTCGAGAACATACGAGTTTTTCTGTAATCATTTCATTTGGTTTACATTTTAAATACAATAATCCATTTCAATTTTCATTCTAGAAATAAAACAATTTTTTAAAATGCTTGTTTACAGATTTCCGTCATCATATTAACAACAATTATCCGTATTTGCTGGAAACCTATTACCAAGTCGGTGAACTTTTCGGGAACAAACGCCAACGGGAATTAGACGTAAAAGTGTGGCAGACTTTGGAGAAGAAGTCTGAATAAGGAAACACTTGAATATAAAAGTAATTCACGTAGTAAATGGCTGCTTTTGTTTACCTGAAATCTCTTATCTGGTTAGCTGGCTTCAGTGCACTCGGATTTGTTCTGCTCAACATTACTTCACCTTCCCAAGAGAAGATCAACGAAATTAAATCAAAGAGCCAGTCTAATTTGACTGACGACGAAAAGCGTAAAGTCCTCTTCCTGCAGAAACTCAAAAATTCAACATCCGAGACACCAATTTATTTACAAAAGCCAAAAGACTCCAAGTAATCCAGAAAATTCGACAGTCATTTTAGCTACAATGGAAAACGGCATAGATTTAGTTACGAATAAAAAGGAAACCATACTTGAAAAACTGAACAAGCGCAACAAAGATAGGCAGAACTACTTAGAAACACAAATAGAAATTCGCAGCAAGGAGCATACAGAATCGGAGGATGCACAATATTTCGTTCAGATGTTCATGGAGCGAACCAAACAAATTGAAAAGAATTTGAACAACTTGCAACCCGAAAACGGAGATCTAAGTCGGACTTTCGTTGGAATCTGCAACGACATCCAGGAACTGCAGAAGTACTTGTCCAACTCGACGCGTTTCCTGCCCGACTACAACATAAAAGCATGTCAACATGTCCTGAATGAACTCACCATCAATTCGGAGGAGATTAAGAAGAAACTTGCGCCCAAGAAGAAATTCGGGTTCCACGGCCAGAAAACTGGATTGAAGGCACCACAGAAAAACGGAGTGGACAAAGTCGATTCTAGCGAAAAGTCAAGCTTAACCACATCGTCCTTTGCGTGGACTGTGTCAAATCGCAGGGACGAGTACATATTGCTAGTTGGTTCGGAGGTGGATAGAAAAGATATTACAATATCAGATTTGAGGAATTGTTTTGTGGAGATTCGAGGGCATCCTGGATCTCTGCAAGTTTCAAAGTCAGAAAATTGCACTTTCCTCTGTGGCCCTATTTCGAGGTCTCTGTTCGCCGAGTACTGCAACAATTGCTCATTTGTTGCAGCATGCCAGCAACTGCGACTGCATTCCTCGGTGGACTGCAAGTTGTGGATTCACGTTACCTGTAGGGCAATAATCGAAGACTGTTCTAAAATTGAGGTGGGGAACTACAATTACGAGTATTCTGGCATTGACATCGATTTCAAGAAATCCGGTCTGGATGAAACTGCAAATAACTACAAAGATGTTGCAGACTTCAATTGGCTTTCTACGGATAAGCCATCTCCTAACTGGAAGCTAGTGCACGAGGACGAATTCGCAATGACCGACTGGGCTACCGTTACCGAGAAATTCAAGTCCAAAAACCGAGTATAGCCACACGAGTTTTACTCTATTCTTCTCTTTAGTTTCGCACTTCTACTTTTCGCATGTTGGTTTCATTTGCAATAATAAAATTTATATTAATTTATTGCGCAATGTTTTGTTTTTGTTTCTGCTTTTTAGTATTCTTAATTTCTGTCAGCGTCTTTAAGAACAATTCCATGTACTTTTAATTGTAATTCAATAGCAGTAGCGAAGGAATTATCGGAGAGGGCGAATGGATGTGTTTCGATTGAAATTATGTGATGTAGTGAACAACTTGTGAATCGATTGGAGAAAACTTACTACGTACTTTAACTAAGTAGTAGCATTGTAAAAATTATCTATTATAATCTACCAACAAGCAACTTCGTATTCAGAGTAGTAGGTAAGGTAAATAAACCAATTCAAAATCTATTGAAAGTTTTTTAATTTTTTTTTTTTTTTTAATTATGAAAACTTATTCTATCTAGTCTAGATTATATCCAGATGTTTAATAGGTGCTGGTGAACTTTCGAATCTATTTGAATTTAATTGATTTTATAAATTTTTTTCAAATTTATATTAAACTGAAGTGATTATAGATTAAATAAATTGTAATACATTTTACGTTTTTTATAAGAAATATACTATTCTAGCTGATTTTGATATTATATTATTATTAACACTTAGTCGTACATAATATTTTCGTCGAAAAAGCGAAACGTTAATATTGAATATTAAAATGTGATTAATTTTTGTTCTTGTTACTTGTTGTTACTTGTTTTTCGTTATTTTTACAATAACCAGGACATCTGAAGGTTCGATTCCCGACGAGATCAGGATTTTGGCTTCATCTAAATTAAGTATTTTAAACTTGTTTTTATAACATTTTTCCAACAAAAACATACCTTGCGTGCATTCCACCTCTCTGAGAAAAACTAGTAGATCACGTTAATTCCTCATTCCCGGCTAGTACAAAATGCGCTGTCAAGCTGAGCGAAGTAATAGAATGTGGGTATTTAGTCCGAGGAAATTCTTAAATGGGAAATTTTTGTTGACAGCTGATTGGCAGCTTACTTCGCAGGTGAGAGTGTTTCTTTTTAGTCTTTAGAAAGTTGGCAAAATAACACAAGGACTCAGGTGGGTAAGATTCTACATAACAGTTTGGAAAAAGATTCGTTATTTCTAAGAATTATAGAATTAGTCGAATTTCCAGAAAAGTTTGTTACAAAACTTTTTGTGAGTAGTTATCTATTTTGAAATTGAAATGCGTTGGACTTGTCATCTTGATGGTGGACCACGACGAGTTAATCATGCTGCAACTGGAGTGGGCGACTTCATTTATTCGTTTGGCGGGTACTATACAGGAGGCGAGTATAAGCACTACGGGCCGATAGATGTGCATGTCTTGAACACCAATAATTTACGATGGTCGCTGCTGCCTTCCCTTAAAGATGACAAAGGAGTTCATTTAAAGTATCCTGACGTTCCATTCCAGCGGTATATTTGCTTTTCATTACGAATATATAGAATTACTATAATTTTTTTCGCATTAGATATGGGCACACGGCAGTTTCTTACAAGAATAAAATTTACCTTTGGGGAGGAAGGAACGACGACGCTTCCTGCAATGTACTCTATAGCTTTGATACCAAGACTCTCAGCTGGTCACGGCCCGAAGTGACTGGGGCCATTCCAGGTGCGCGCGATGGACACTCGGCATGTGTTGTTGAGCATTTTATGTACATTTTTGGTGGCTTCGAAGATGACATAGATCAATTTTCCTGCGACGTACATTGCTTAGACTTAGAAACAATGGAGTGGCGTTACATTCAGACTTTCGGCACTCCGCCCTCTTTTCGAGACTTTCATTCATCTGTAGCAATCAACAATCGGATGTACATATTTGGAGGGCGCGGGGACAAGCACAGTCCTTACCACAGCCAGGATGAAATTTACTGCCCAGAAATCGTTTATCTCGATTTAAAAACCAAAGTGTGGCACAGAACAAGTACAACTGGGAACGTTCCTGTGGGGAGGAGAAGTCATTCTATGTGTAAGCATTAAGTAGAAACCTGTGAAGTCACGTATTAATAAGGGCCTTTTCGCAGTTGTATATAATGATCTAATTTACGTTTTTGGTGGTTATAATGGAATTTTGGATAAACATTTTAATGATATGCACACTTTTGATCCGAAGAAGAATCATTGGAGTCTAGTCAAACCTGGAGGGAAGCCGCCATCCGCCCGACGCCGGCAGGCATGTCTCCTAAAGGGTACCAAGATTTTCTTGTTTGGAGGAACTGGGTGAGTAAATCAAAATTTTTTAGACTTTATATGAATCCCAATGATCACGTCTCTTGCAGCCCGCACAGTCAGGAGAATAACAGACTTCTGCCCCTTATTGACAACAACGATATGCACGTGCTGGACTTTAAACCGACCCTCAAAACGTTAGCCATGATTGTCGTTATAGAAAATAACATTCATCACAGTTGTCTGCCGAAGGAACTGAGGTAAGTTTGTAATTTCTACAAAACTCGACAGCAATTGAGCAAAAACTTATTACAGATGGGAAATACGTTCAATGACTACTCCAAATTCGATCAGCAGACAGATCAATCAAGCTGGATAGCTCTTACGGCTGTAAATTATTTGTAGCTTTATTAATCGAGAACGTCGAAGATAATCGCTTATATCGGTTTGTTCCGAATACAGCGAACGTTGCTCGTAGATGTTTTCTTTCAATATGACCATGAAAGTTTTGTTTGGCTTCTAGAAGAATTTTTCATAATTTTCTGTTGTCTTCAACTGCGAACTTAAATATTAAGAGGAAATCAAAAATAATTTAGTGAAGTAAGATAAAACTTAAACTGAGATTATAATATGTAAATGTAGGCTGTTGTCATATTCATTTCGAAATGATTTTTTTTTTTAAAAGCTGAAGTATTTTAAAAAAAATATTGGAAAAATGCTTTAATTTACCAATTGTATGTGCTCAAACATTTATTTAAGCGAAATAAATCAATCTTAATTTGATAGGTATTTTGTACTTAAAGATTTCCAAACACTAAAAAATTCTTTTTTCAAGAAAAAAGAACCATTTAAGGGTTTTTGGGAAATCTTTACTTTCTGTCTTTTGGTGTTAGCTAGGGAAGGAAACTGCGTTCAACTCCTTCCCACACGACCAAGCCCTGTTTATATCCATTTTGAAGGTGAATTGTATCTAAAAGGACATAATATAGTGCGAAGAATGCATCTGTTGCTAAAATTGGATCCGATTATTATCAATCAATGGACATTCTTTGATGTTTACCCTAGATGTAGGGTATATTAGTTTTGAGCGAACGTTTGCAACGCCAAGAAATAATCGTCACAGAAAAGAAAGAACTATATATTCATGATTGGGAAGTGAAAAGAAACCGTTTTATGCATGTCCGTCTGTTTGTCTTTCTGTCCAGACGATAACTCGAGAACGCTTGTAGCTAGGGACTTGTAATTTGGTACAATAATATTTGATTAAAATTGCAAGGTCAAGTTCGAAGATGAGCAAAATCGGGCAACTCCTTCTTAGTGTTTCCATATAAGCATGAGTCATTTTTATACAAAAATGTTGATATAAGAATGAGTATATTTTTCTACATCTAGGGTATCACGTAATTGGTGTGACCAATTGCTTCCTTACTAGTTTAAGTTAAGAAAAACTAAACAGTTTAGCGGTTGTCATTGTTTTATTTCGTCTCTCTCAAGTAAATTTATCCTTAAAAGTAAGATAAATAAAATAAAGTTAATAGTTTGGTTGTGTTGTTCCAACAAATTACTCATTTACATCGAGGGAGTAGAAGTGTGGGTTTCCACTGCCACAACCGCTTTCCACTCTCTTCATTTAATACTATTTTTTTTTTTTTCAAAACGACCTTTTAACATTCACACATCCAGATGTGTGTTTAATTTTTCTCTAATTATTTTAAAGTAGATCAGATATTCGATGGTGGGAGACAGTTACTTGGTAGCTGACTTGAGGTAAGCAATTAAATCGCCGCGCTCCTGGGGCTTCTTCAATCCAGCGAAGATCATCTTTGTGCCTGGGATGTATTTCTTGGGGTTCTCCAAGTATTCGAACAGTGTGTCTTCACCCCATGTAATGCCCTTGGACTTGTTGGCATCTGTGTAATTGAATCCAGCCGCTTGGCCTGTTTTGCGTCCAAACAGACCATGCAAATTCGGCCCGACTTTGTGTTTGCCACCGGCTTCTACGGTGTGGCATTGGGCACATCTTTGGACAAATAGTTTCTTGCCCTTCTCAACATCGCCAGCAGGAACACCCATTTCCAATTTATGTAATACGCGCTAGCTAGGAGCTACAACGAAAATAATATTGCTTTAGTTAATTTGTGTTATATGCGATTGTTGTTTGTTTTCGGGGGCAGTTTGTCCGTTCAGAGTCAAGGGTTGCAAAATATCAATAAGTGGAAATGTTTTTTAGGGATTCCAGTTAGATATAAATAAAAGTTAAGTTATAAGATAATTTGAAATAACTTCTAAACAACATTTTATATTATGTGTTATGTGTATTTAAATTTTCAGTAGTGACCCTGACCCAAATGCCTCGAGTTCCTCCCATACCTCGACCTACTCCCTTAAATTCTAGTCGACACTGTCTATCAATAGAAAACTGAAGTGTGTTGTCCTATTTTTTATATAACATTCTGCAATTTCAGTGCGAGAATTTTTTTCCTTTTGTCAGTGTGAATTGGCAAAGGTCATTCGCGTGTGGATCATGCGCGCTCTCATCTGATTTACAATTACCATTGTCAAAGTGTTGATTGCATCATAATTTACTCGAATTGCACTGATAAAGTTCAAAGTCTCTGATTATTTTCCCTGTGATAATAAATTGACAATTTGCGTAAAAGGAAATCAGTTTTACCCGCTGTTTGAATTTGTTACTGGCTTAATGCCAGGCGCGAAAATTCTGTTTCTCTCTCCGCTCCTCTTTTCATTTCCATGTTACGTAATTGCGCACTTGTTATGAAGATTATCTTAAAATCACATTCGTGTAGGGATCAGGGAATAAAAATATGCACTATAAGTAGTGCAAAGAATGACGAATTTCTAGCCTAATCAGCAGGCACAGAACTTAGAGCACGTGTTGAACTGCTTACGTCAGAATCTGACACTCGAGGGCTGCAGTAACCACAGTCTACAGCATTTGCCCCACATTTGGAGCCGTTGACTTTGACCGCCAATTCTGGGCGGTTGCATGCGGAAATACATTTGATAATGAAGAAATCGTATTTTCGCACTGGTCAAATTGCTTTACGCAATAACAAATGTCATTATGTAATTCTATTTCAAATATCTCGCGGTTTGTCGGATCGTTCTTGCTTATCTTAAATTAGATGCTGATATCCACGAAAGAGGTAGGTATTTCACTTTCTCTTGTTTTAATTTCTTTTCACTTAATGGGAATGGTTTTTCCAAAACACTGTTTCAAAAAATACTTACTTAGAACACAAAAGTCACCAACCGACTGAATGACTGACTGTAAAAGCAAAATTACTGAAATTCACTGCTTAGTGCTGCCAGGTTTTTTGATCGGAAATTTCCACGAAATCGGGATTTTTTACGCGCTTTTCCACAGCCTTTAATCGTAATTCCCACGAAAAGGGAGAATTCCTACGAATCCGCAGCACTGGTTCGTTTTCGTGATTGCCAGATATTCCCACCACAGCGATTTCGTGTTGTGTTCAGAATGGTGAGTTGTTTTTACCGATACCTAATTCCACAATCCACATTCTTTTCATGTTTTTAACTTTTTCCAAGTCACAACTAGGTGGCGTTCAAAATATTTGCTTGAATAAAAGTAACGTTCAAATTTCAAATTAATTTTTTTACCCAATTTTAATTAAAAATTTGTTGGTAAATCTCCTGATCAGCGAGCGAAATTAATCAAGTTTTTGCAAAAACGAGTGCGAGTCTTTGGGCTCTCTTACAATAATTAAATTTTACTGCTGTATAAAGTTTGGCCATGAAGAAATTCATTTATGATATTATGCAGTTTGTTAAAAACTAGTGTTGACGCTTAAAAAATGACGTCAATATTCCTATCTGGGAAGATTTCAGCGCTAGAGGTAGGTACTAATAAACGATAATCCGAAAAATCGAGTAGGTAATTTGATTTTATTAATCGATTAATCATTTGATTGATATAATATATTTCACTTTGATTACTCGACTTTTTCGAAAACAGAAGCAACGTTTGTTAAGAAATCGTTAAAAACCGATATAACCTACACCACCTAACCTAGGGTATAAAAAGCACATTTTACCCTAGATGAAGGGTATATTAGTTTTGATTTGAGCGAGTGCTTGCAATACCAACGTCAAGCAATAACGTTGATAGGCAAAAAAGAAGTACCTATATAATCATGATCGAGGAAGGAACGTTTTATGCATGTCTGTCTGTCACACAAAAAGCATTTAAATTTTGATGCAGGTAAAAAGCACTTTGTTTGCCTTATTTCCTGTAAAATTTTGTTCTTCGGAGATGATAGGGCTTTCTATGTTATGGGGCAGAATTTTGAACTCTGTCCCAAACGAATTTTACTAGTCATCTATTAAAACCCCTTTTAACTGTACATCCTTTCTAGTTCTACGGTTAATTTTATTCATCCACAACATTTTTTGTCATAGCAGCGATAATACAGAGAACCTTCCAACTGAGTAGTTCTTTTATAGCCCTTTTCAAACGTGTCAAAAGTGCTGTTTTTTATGTGCAACATTCTGAAAAGTGGACTGAACTTGACCTCCGTTCGGGTTCCATTCGCACGCCTTTTATTAATGCTTCTGTCGTATCAATTTGCTTTCATTAAACCTCAAAGGGTAGTGGACGGAGCTGGAGCTCTTCGGCCTGTTTGGGCGAACTCAAGAGGTGGGCTTGCTTAAAAATTGCGCTTGACTATCGTTTTAATTCGTGTGGGTGGACGAGTACCTCGGTGTGCGAAAAATCATTTGTGAGATTGGGTGGCGCAGAGGCGAATTGGCCTCCCATCCCTCCTCACGTTTCCCGTTCATGTGTCGATATCCTTTGCCAGGACTGACGATAACCACATTTACTTTGAATTGTTCCATCTCCTTGTGGAGAACAGACCCGGGCATCAGCGACACTCCATGTGCTTTGATGGGGTCGCTTATTGTTTGCAAATGTACATACAAGACATTGTGGCAGGCGAGCGGCCGGAGGACAATGCATCTTGTGAAGGACGTTGGAGTCAACAAACACTGGTCACATGGGCTTGATCTGTAATGTTTTAATTATAGAGCATGCATTTACGTTTGAATATGGACTACAAGGCCAGGACTGTTCCCTCCTTGCAGGATGTAAATTGCTTCGTTCATGGAATTCAATCGCACAATTGTTTTACTGGTGCGACTTTGATGGCCGTGTTCTTTTCTCTCGGCAGACAGAGTGATGAAAACAGATCAATTATAAGGCTACAGAGGAAACTGAAGCCATTTGACGATACTGAATATTAATGGAACAAGAGGCTTTCTGCACCCTTTGAAAAGGCTCACACACACAACCTATACATTATACACTGAGGGAACTTTATCAAAATCATACTGTGAAAATATTTATTCATCCTTTATTGATGGAAGAGCACTTGTCGAGTTGGCAATTGCTTCGAAACGCCCTAACGGCGAACCGAGCTCTTGTTAAACAGAGATTCTTCTTAAGAACATTTCTATATTCAGTGTAAAGTAATCAATTCGTTTAGGACATTTTGAAAATCTTCATAACAATTAACAACAAAATTTCTTGATTCACTTAGTAAAGTTTTAACCGAACTTTTCCTTGTATTATATAAGAAAACTAATATCTAATGTGCTTCTGGTCGTCCTGCTGCAGTCGAGCGTTTGCCAGCGTTCCCAAACATACGAAAACCGAACTGGAAGGATCTTGTGAAAACCATTATTGAAGGAGCTCAGGAGAGAGACAGAAATATAAAGTTGCAGTGAAAATTTAATAGGAACCGAATTTGTTTACCTTTCGGCACTTCAACCCCCTTCCCCCTTTCCGCCTCCCACAACCCAACAAAGATTATGTTTCTCCATGCCAACGGCAAGTTCAAATTTCGTTCGACATCAATAAAATGTTGAAACCCAATTAAAGTTCACTAATTTGAAACCCACTTGGAACAACATATGCAATATGCATTGGGGTGCACTGGGCGCTCTCGGGTCCATGGTATCTTCATCTGCGAATCCATCGATTTAGTCCGATGCAATTAGAGGCGGTCAATCGATATTTGAGCACCCTGAACGGCGTCGGCGGGAATGGATTACTTGCAAATTCAGCGCAAATCTATGGTCGTGCATTTATCGCAGTCGTCGACCATTTTCCAATATGAATTTCAATTAATGTTTTAAAATCATCGCAATATTGAATTACACCAATCCCAGATTCCATGTGCTTGAGTCTCTATTTCCACTGGAAAAAGTGTTCGGATTTCCATATGAAAAATGTTGATTCGTTTGCCATATTAGTGGATTTTTTATTAGAATAAAGGATTTGAGTTCTTTTAGTATTGCTCTGATTAAAGTTAATTTTGACTTCACCAAAAAAATTATTTAATTGGAAAACCCTTTGAGTTGAGCCTTCCAAAACGATATTTGTTTGAGTAATCACATTTCATATAGGTAATATAATAGGTAAGTACCAATAAAATGATAAAAGTATATCAACTCGTTGGGTTGTATTGAATAACATTTAATTTTCCTAATAAATAATATAATAGTTTTATTAATATTAAACAATATCTCTAAATGGCAGTGCCATTTACTTTAAATAAACTCTAGGTAAATGCGAATAGTGAGTACCTATATATATTGTGTAATAAATTTGAAAATTCTATGTACAGAAAGTGTGTTATGAACTAAAATAATTCAATAGTGGATAATGGACATTTATACAATAATATAAAAAGAATTTTTAATGAAATTAGAAAATATAACATAGTTTAGTCTGCTTATTTTAAGAATCAGAAATTTTTTGAGCTGGATATTATTTAATTTTTAAAGAAGTTAATTTGTCGTAAAATATACACATGTTAAGTATTTAGTATTCTCCATCTTAATTTAAAATTCCACCACTTAATGTTGGAAATTTTTTTTGCAATGGAATGCGAATTCTATTGTATTTAGGTTCGTCGATAATTAAGTTATTTTTTCAAAGGAAACTGACAACCTTTGTGCATAAAAAAATATCAATTTTACGTACATTTTGAAACATTGGACTTCATCCTGAATTTGAATTTATTAAAAAAAAGAAGAAAAATATACTGGTTTCACTATTGATTTTAATTTCCTCTTTTTTTAAACGCAGTTGTTCCAACTTTGATTACGAATGTACCTATATAGTATTGTTGCTAGTATTATTAAAACAGTCGCAAAACGCAGGAAAATAAATGCTCAACCGAAAATTGAAAGTGGACAGGTAAAAATTAATCCAGATGGATGTAGAATATTTGATATGTACATATTTGAAAATCAATAAAAATGTGGTGCAGATTTAGGTTATGTTTGTAGTGTTCGTGTTTGCTGAAAATCAGCTTTGAAATATTCACAACATGAAACACATTCTGTATAGCTCTAAAGTGATTAGCTTGATTGAGTCATCGATTGACTTATGCTGAAAAAAAACATTGAAATTACTTTTATTCACTCTAATGAAATACCTGCATTTTTGAAAGCAATTATTTTGTTCGTGTACAATTGAAGAAAATAAATGGGTAAGAATACTCCAACCAGGTAGAAGCAGATGCTATAAAATATAAGCAGATATAAAATTTTGGCAAAATTAGTTAGATGAAAGAAAGTATACGTTTACTTTATTGCAAAGAGTACTATAAAGTTTTAGATAGTTAAAAGTTGCAACATTGGCAAGTAACTTTATGCAGCTTCTGCCATAATCACAGGTTTCTTAAGTTTAAGGTTAAGGACGCAGTTTTAGCAGTGAATCAACCTAGTTAACACTTTCGTGTATTTTTAATTTTTCCGGAAGTATTTGCATTAGTTTTTTAGTAGTACCTTGGTCTCTATCTTGGAGCTGCTCGCAGATAGTCTGTTGTAATTGAGTTTGATAGTTAAACATGAAAGGAAGCTGAAGTTGACATACTTGAACAACTCTAGCACCGATTATCAGTAAAGAGTAAAGACTAAAGTTGAATTAGTATTTGTGTAATATAGATGAACAAATCTGTTTCTTATATTATGCAAATTTCACTAAACATTAAACATAATAGATTTATTGAATGGTTAGGTAAGTTGGATGAAATTTTACTACGAATGAAATAGATTTGAAATAAATTTGTGAAGCTATCTTGAGATTGTTGAAGTAATTTATATTGGATTTTCTATATAGTTTGGTATCGACTATTGATTTTCCTTATTTCGTTTTTTCTATAGTTAGAGGATCTATAATACATAATTGTTATATGTAAGGCAATTATTTTAATATCAGGAGTACAAATGGAAAACCGCCGTTTTCCAAAAGATGGCACCAGCAGCTAATGTTGATCAAAAGTGTCAGATTAGAAACGTCACATTACAAGTTTAGACATCTGTCAAAAACTCCTCATCATTATTTTCCAGAATTTTTGTCGGCATCATTCATTTTATCTTGCGCGAAAATGTCAGAGTTTGAGCCAAATAAGCGTCATTTGCGGGAAGTTTTGCTTTTTGCTTATAATTTAAAAAAATCTGCTGCCGAAGCGCGTCGAATGATTGTGGAAGCTTATGGCGAAGCTTCTATTAGTGAAAGAACGTGTCGCGAATGGTTTCAACGCTATAGAACTGGTAATTTCAGCGTGGAAGACGAACCGTTTTTTCGACGCGGAATCCATATGCTGCCAGAAAGGTGGGAAAAAGTTGTTACTAGCGATGGACAATATTTTAAAGAATAAGTCTGTAACCATTTTTCCGTAATAAAGCTTCAACTTTTGAAAAAAACGGCGGTTTTCCATTTGTACTCCTGATACTTTGTTCAAAAAACTTATGTAGGTAACACTCAATTCGAAATCGTAATTAAAAAAGAAAAAAAAAAAACGGAAAAAATGTATCCACTTTCATTCATTACATAGGTACTCTAAAAAACATTGTTTTAAACGACTTAAAGTTAATTAATATTTGAATGTACAAATGTGAATAATATTGTGAATAAAACTTCTGCCTTTTCCCAGTTTAAAGTTTTTCTAATTTCTTGTTTTGATTCAGCTACGATTTTTATTTTTGCAGATTTCTTAAACATTTTATGTTTCCGTTGCTTTATACCTAGAAAATGTATAAAGTTCCGATTTGCTGCAAAGTTGCAGTCAACTTTATGCATTTTATGTATCTCTACATACGAAATAAAAATATTATAAATTCCTCTGTAATCGGACAATTTTCAAGTTTTTAATAAAATCAAATTTCCTCAAAGCACACCTTTTTTGATCTTGAAATTGCTTTAAAATGTTGTTATTTATGTAATATAAGAAAATGTATTTTAAAATTATTTAAAGTTATCTAACAATTTAATTATCGCAACGTAAAAACATAATTTTTCTACAACTTTTACTGAAGCAAGTTACTTTTTACAAGCGAACTATACCATGTCCACCATTTTCAAATATACGCGGCTATGAATTGCTCCATAAAATTCTTGATTATCGAACATGGATTGTAGTTTTGCGGCTATTTTTCCTGAAAAGCTGAAAAACCCCGGTGAGTGTGTAATATCACTATGTAGTGTGTATATTAGCTCCGGATTACTGCATTGATTTCTACTCGATTACTTCAAAAAAAAGTTTTCCCATTTTTCTCTTATTGATATGACCTGAATTTTAACTCACTTGAGTTGGAATCCTGAGTACCGTTAACCGTATTATTACTGCCCAAAATTTAGAAGTTCAATACATTACAAAGCTATGATACATAATAATTTGTCTGGGATAATTAAGTAGGCATACATTGTTAAAGGAATTTCCCACAACCTCAAGCAAATCTCCGGTTGCAAGCAGCAGGGCGCAAATCAAAGCTCAACCGATCGAATAAATTGAATCTTTTCTCTTATTGCAGAACTTCCCTTCTAATTTAGTGTACCGTGTTCAGACACTTCCAATTGGGTAGGTGTGTACCCAAATTCAGTCAAATGTGTCGGTTAATTTGTTGAGAGTTCGTTCGTGTGTGCAGAACCTAATTGGAGTTTTATTAAATCAAGTTGGGCCCCAAGAAATCCTTTGTTTATTAAAGGGTTGTTTGGTTTTAACGCCACACGGGGTGAAATGCGATATTTGTCGAGTTAATTGCTCATGTTGCAATCAAACGACAAGGTCAATCAATGTGACAATGTATGTATGTAATATGCGGGGAGGAACAGCCATATGCTTTATTTTTCATCAAGCACTGCTTTTGTTGATCAATGCGATTGAAAATTTACTCCTCCGGATGCAGTTAGTTAACTTTTCCCTTCATAAAAACAATTCATGGTTTGTTTTTATTTTTTTTCTTGATTAAATTAGGTATAAAAATTCAACATTTTTCGAAATTCAACTTCAGCAATGTGCTTTTTGAATTTTTATTTTCTAGATTTAGTAATTGGTGCGTAAAATTTGATGCTGGTGAAACAGTCGTGAGGAAATAAAATTGTGCAATTAAAAACTGATAGTTGCTGCTGTGTTTTTTTTTATGCAAACAATCACAAAAAAATTTTATGTGAATACGAAAATGTTCCTTTGGAAGCTTAGAAGTTGGAAACATTTTTAATAGCATATAATACCTGAATCTGGACAATCAATTGATTATTTTGCATGGAAAGATTCAAAGTCATCTTTAAAAATTTTCTGGAAACATAAATTAATTGAAATCAATAATAATAAACACGGTCTATGATATAATAGGTTTGCCGTTATATATTCTTCTCTAATTTTGAAAACTTAGTTTACAATTATTAGGAAGAGTGAGCAATTGTATAATACTTCAGTGGAAAACATGATTTGATGTTTACAAAACTAGCAATAAATATTTGTTATAAAATTTCATTAACAGCACTCAAACATATTCTCCTTTTCGAACGCTTAAAAGTATGGATACAACAATGTCAGTGGATTTCGCACCCAAGCTGAAAACATGCCCTGACCCAGTGTACACTGTACATACGTCTACCGAAATCAAATTTCCGCAAAAACAGAATTTGCATCAGCGCAACTTTCAGTTCATATCCTTCGAATTGCATCATGACAGGTTGGAGAAGTCTTTCCAAAGTTTAAAGTTCGCCCAACCGAAACTTGATCAAAGGAACAGTTCGATCTCGCGGTAGGAGTTCTGTAGGTAAGGTACCTTTGCTTGCAGTACCTATATATATTATTCAATAACGAGTAAGGAAGCAATTGGTCACACCAATTACTTGATACCTCAGATGTAGAAAAGTAGACTCATTCTATATAAAAATCTAGACGTACTAGAAGAAAGACATTTGAAGAAAAAAAGTGCCATTTGAGAGGATTCAACAAGAGTTTTAATTTGATATAACACACGGTCCAAATTAGACAACCCCAAGGGAGATGGTCTGATTACCACCCCCACCCCACAATCTCAAAAACGTAAAAAAAATTTACCCCACTGGAGAGATCCCAATTCATTCATTCTAAATCAAAAAACCCCATGTACACGATGTACATCCATCCACGTTTACCACCCTAAAAGTGCCGAAGTTTTCTTCCATTTCTATAATCTTAACATTGTGTAAAAAAAGATCGTGCAAAAAAAGTTCTACCAAATAATTAATTATAATCCGTATTTATAACAATATTTAACGAAAAAAAATACAAATGTAAACATTAATTAAACAAAACCAACATTTTTGTGTTGAAACGATTCAGGCTTATATGGGAACATTAAGAAGGAGTTGCCCGATTATGCTCATCTTTGAACTTGACCTTGCAATTTTAATGAAATATTATTGTACCAAATTTCAAGTCTCTAGCCACGAGGATTGCTCGAGCTATCGTCTGGATAGATAGAGAGACACACAGGCAGACACATAGATAGACAGACAAACAGACGGACATGCATAAAACGGTTTCTTTTTACTTCCCAGTCATGAATATTTAATTCTTTTTTTTTCTATCATCATTATTTCTTGGCGTTGCAAACGTTCGCTCAAAACTAATATACCCTACATCTAGGGTATAAAAATCATAATTTCGGTAAAATGCACTAATTTACAAAAGTTCATTAGTATAAAAGAGTAAAATACATCGTTATGGGTACATAACTGTTCCATTATATAATTCGTAGGATTTTTCTCGATTTCATAAATCTGATTTGCGAATATGGTTGTTGATATATTTTAGTAACTAGTAGTGGACGGTTGTTAGGGAGAGGCCGAGTGAGTTCGCTCAAGTGGCAAATAATTTATTATCAATATGTTAAAAATGTTTTTCTAAGATCTTCTGTTGTCCCTGACGGGGCAATGCGACATTTATTCTCCATAATTAATTCTTTCTCCTCTGCAACAGAGGAAACCGTTTCTACCTGTATCCTAGTTACATTTATGAGTTCTGCTTCTGATCTCCACTCTTCAGGTAATTTTACTTCCCAATTAATTCTTGAATTTCTTTCAATAAACATTTTTCGTTGAATAATATGGCTTCGTTTCAGTAAATATTTCATAAGCAGAATACTTATCAGCATTCAAATTGTTAGTGAGCTTTACAACTGGAGCTTCTCTGAAAGTATTGTAAAAAAGTTATTAGGCATAAAAATTCGGAAAACATAATCGGAAAACGAAAAAATTGCTATATTTTATTGATTTAAAATCACACCGACAACGAAATTCGATTAACTCTACAAAAATTCGACAAAGGTTCCAGTTCGTGAAGGCATTCAGTGAACTGATTCAATTCAAAACAAAAATAAGGGAGAGTGTTTTATCAATATTTTCATGTGTTTTTTTCCGCAAATATTAAAATTCAATATTTGTACAACGTAATTGTATAGAGCATTTGTCTCCGGAATTCGGTACATTCGGCTGTCTAGCAAGATGTTTGCAATGTTGTCGTTATCCTTTGCACATATGGCTCCCGATGGAGAGCATCGTCCGTTTCAGAATAATTAAACCTAATTTCAATGGTGATGATGAAAGTTGTTCACTTGTTTGCGTTGCACAAACTCAAATAATGGGATTCCCCAGGAGTTAGATATATTTTCGTGACATTATCCTTCTGTTATTTTTACATTTCAAGATGAGTACAGTTGGGGAAACTGATGTTTACAGAATAGTTACAATGCAAATTGATGCAGTAGTTCTCTTCTCAGTAAATTCATGATATTCGAGGATTATTTAAATATGAATAATTAGATGAAATTGAATTTTCAGCTGGTTTTGTTATTATGTTTGCTCTACAAAACATAATTATTCTGAAAGAAAAAGTAAATTAAAATTGGCATGGAGAAAACTTCATAGGTACATCCAATATAAGTACCTACTGCATAGCGTAAATTATTCATGATAACTTGTATAAAGTGTTTAGTAACTTTTCTTCTAGAAAAACAAAAACATTTATAATTAATATTAGTTACATGAAGTGGTTACCACAAATATTTACAACAAGCTTTGGAAAATGCACACTGGTAAATTTAAAATCCACTCGACGTACAATGTACATTGATGAAAAAGGACTATTCCAAAATATTGAATTACTTTATTTGACACAAAAAAAGTAAATATTAAACAGATTTATTTACGAGCAAATACGTGAAACAATTTACATTTATTTATTTTTTTTTTATTATTTTTTTGTTTTTGTTTTTTAAAGGACTTCTTGGACTGGTTAACGATGATAGACAGGTATTAGTCCTACGGCTCCTAGGAGTGTTATCATTAGTGATGAAGTACGCTACTGACAGATTATTGTCACGGCTGATGCTTCTTCTACGAAGCCTGATTCAGTCTTATAAAAAAAATTATTATAGATATGAAGAACACTCGAAACGGATGATAGAAATTCTCGTTGACGCTTATGGAGAATTTGAAGACGTTAATCAGAATTGAATCCAGATGATGATGTGAGATGGCGGACGATGACGACATATCGGCTGTAAAGAGAATTAATACCTGCTTAATTTTTCGTTTTTGTATTAAGTGAAAGGATGTTCTATTTCCAGGAAATTAAGCAGGGAGTGCTGTTAAAACGATATCAAAGGAACAATTTTCTCATCCACTTGACACTCAAAAGGATTTCGCTTGTATTCATTTAATTTAGAATCCTCTCGACTGTAATTTGCCCTAATTTAGTTTCATTGTAATAAAATCTCTTCAATTCTTTTAAATGAGATATATTAACATGCAATATTTACAAAATACGTGACAATTTTCAACGGAGTCAGGCCACCCAAATCCTATTCTAACCAAATAATTATACTTTTCCTAATCCAATTTAAGAACGGTAAAATTAGACAAAATGGCGTCATTTATTTTCACTTCATTAATTCTGTGTGTCGCAACTGAGAAGACAACTTTGACTGGTTTTTATAATGTTAAAATTCCAACGTTTTTCCCGTAATGCGTCTGAACTGAAAATGACATGCAGACGGATATCCTTGCGAAGCTCCACGCACACCCGGGAGCCTGCCATCCGCAAAATGTGTTACGCATCATGTCTCAGGATATTAAATTTGTCGGGTACTTGGGTTCCCTGAGGAATTACCATTGCGGGAAATTTCTCAATTAGCGGGCTTTCGGTTATTTTATTTGCTGTGATGACTCCTCTCACGTACCGCGTTGGGGGTGCGTTTTCCATTTTTCCACGTGACGATGTTTTTTAGGGAAGTTAATAAATGTACAAAATATCCCTCATCGTGCTTGAATTATTTCCTACCCTTAATAAGCAAACTTCAAGGATGTGAGGAGGTTTGACAATAAGATAAGTAAACCAAGATTTTGATGTTTTATTAAGATGTTTATGGGCATTTATATCCTGAAATGATGTACTGTTGATATTTTGGTTAAAGTAAATTATCTCCGCATTTCTAGGAATAAGGAAATGAAATTTTTGCTAAATGCAAATTGGGTAAGATAGCAGATAATTCTTTGAATAAATATTAAAGTAGTGTCGGAAACATATACAATTATTTTTAAACATTTCAGTAATTATGTGCATTTGTTCCTCTTCGTCCTGATCCAGGTTCGAGATACCAAACATTTCTTTTGAACTTGGTTTTGTTTTTTAAACCCTAATAATGATTATTTACTTTGTTTTTTGTATACGAAAATAAATATTTGTATTAAATTATTTAGGTACAGTAAAATTTAGTTCGAATAAAAGCGTTAACATTATTGTTTTATGTTATGAACTATTGTAAATCTGGTATTTCTTGGTCTATTTGTTATTTTTCACGTGTCTTTTTGAAGAACTACATTTTTTTTGGAGCAATTAATTTCTTTATGAAGCTTAATAATAGTAAGGAACATTTTTATCAGATTTATTTCATAATTAGAATTGCACTGTTTGTTAATTCGCTTTTTTCTTCTAGGGAATGTTCATTAAAAATCTGTTAAAACAAGGTAATATGAGTTTCATTAACACCACACTTTCAATTTTCAAATAAAATAGGTATTAAAAAACTAGTGCAAACAAGAGAAACTTCCTGAAGCGACTTTAAATAGATACAGCAATATGAATTGTTGTTTTAAGTTCTTGTATTTTCAATGTATGTAGTTTCACAGAATGTGCTATTTACAGAAACTGTAGATTATCTAGGTTGACCACAAACTCTCCCCACAATGGCAACCCCAAACAGTTTATTACTGCATACCAATGGCATACCAGAATTTCCATAATATTATGCACCTGTTCTCTGGATCACCGCAACTCACAAAGCATTTCAGATTTAAAGTAAGTTTTGTAAACTTTTTCGCATCTTTTAGTTGAACTGGGTATCCTTGATGAATACCACTTCACCAAAATATGGTGCAATTTTGGGTGTTTTGGAATTCATCTTCGGTTTAAAAATTCCATACTTTAAGCATGTCCTTGCTATCGTTCATATGTTGGCAATAGATATTTCATATTCAAGGTTGTTGTTTAAATCCATGGCGTCCTTTGAATTATTTTTGTTGGCCTGAACTTTATTTAATATTACTTCGCCGAAAGTTTTATTTCACATATTAATGAGAGGGATGTTTAAAATAAATTCAATCAATATGAAAAAACAGGTCTAAAAAGTTCCTTTTTTTCCAATTCAGGCCGAAATTATTTCTCAGTAAATTCATTCGTTGTTTGTTTCAGTTTTGTTGGAACATGGGAATTTTTTAGGGTGTATCTACGTAATTCAAACTGAGACTGGAATAAACAAATGCACGTAAAATGTGCAAATTTTAATGCAACTCACCATCGAATAAGGAAATATTTCAAAAAATAGCTTTTTCAGAAATATTTTCACATTTCTGGAACTCTTTTGAATTATTTTAAACATACATTTTCGTATGTGTTATAAAATATCGTGCTTATAAATTAAAATATCCCAAAGTGAATGAAAAAAAACTGTTCTGTAAGATGTCCTTGCCATATAAGTGCACGATACAAATACACAATTGAACCAGTCACGTAAAAAACTAGCTGTAAAAAATTCCAATAGAATAAAATAATTACGCAACTTGCTCATGTGATGAGAAGCCTTGACATTTGGAATTGCAGTCATGGCGACGCACGCACGTGTTTGAGATACAATTGTAAAATTTGCCTTATTATTTAATCCTTATGTTCAACATCACAAGAGACAGTATTGTGGAACTCAATACAATGGCTTGAATACAATTGAATTTATATATCCTGAAAGTTCTCAAGGATTCCTTGCATATGTACAATTACCTTTTGTTGATTTCGAAATATATCGTAATATTTTCAACAAAAAACCTCCTCAACTTCTACAGATAAAGCTATTTGCGTTACAGAATTGCGTTTTACTCTCATCTTTGTTATGTTGCCGGAATAATTGTGTTGCTCACTCTTGGCAGCCATTCAACATCAACACTCACTTTGTTCAATTTACGTTCAATAAAATCGATGAAGTTCATTTGAATTGAAAATTGTTCAGCTCTTGTGATTTATATATTAAAACGAATATTTCTATTAAAATGCGTATTGTGCATTATGGTGAATTATTTTTGCTATATAGTACTTTAAGAAGAATACGAATAGTATTTGTTCTAATTTTAGGTTATTTCTTTCATTTAATTTCCTGTAATTATTTTCAAATTTTATTCGTTGAAGAACTTTTTTATTTTTAGTTTTCATTTTTTTCAATCAAAATGAGTATAGGAGTTGCTTGTTAAAGTATGTACATTGTACAAGTATAACATAAATATGAGTATATTTTGACCAATTTAAATGTACCATTTTAAACCTGCAAATTAAAAACAATATAAATATTGAATTTATTTATATTTTTTCGTTTCAATGTTGCTCTCTTTTATTATTTAAAGAATCCTTTTCAACTTACTACTTACGATGCCAATTGAAATAAAAAAAAAATCACAAGTTTTCTCTCTGTTTATTGGAAAATATATAAAATAATGGTTTGGAATTTTTTTTTACAAATGTGTGTTTGTTATCATCCCTTAATTTTCCGCTTGATGTATTGTCTAACAATTTTCTAGGTAGATATTCAATGGTGCTGGAGAAAAGCATAATAATAAACGATAATATAATGATTTGCGTTTATTTCCTTCACAATTTAAATTTAATTTTAAGAAATACTACTTACGTTCAAGTTTAACCGCGATTGAGATTTTACAAATGTGCGTGTGTTCGGTCCTGTGGCGTAAATTTAATTAACTCTCTCGATCACTTATTGTTGGCGATTATGAACGATTACTATTATCGCGGACAGTGACTTACAAAACTAAATAAGGATGACATTTGTCCAATGGGTTTTGTAAAACCAAAGGAAATAACATTTGTCACCATTTTCTTGTGTAAAGAACTATTTAATTACCTTGCGGAGTAATCAATAAAATAAATAATAATAAACAATTGGAATTCACTAAAAAATAAAAGTTTCAAACTGTGTGAAAATTTGTTTGATTGCGCAATTTTGATATTAATAAGTTCTAAAATAACTTCACAATCAAATAATGCAATAACTCAAATGAAAGCTTTGCTTAAAATCTTTCCAATAACGCATGCACGCGAAATTAATGAATTGGAATTACCACAGGACACAAACTCAGTGAAAACGCATCTAACAGGAATATGTTAAGTAAACAGCAAAATGGGATTTTGGCATTCCAGAAAGCGATACTGATATTTAAATACCATCTAATCCAACAAAATGTCTGTTTTCAAGTAACCCAGTTTGTTTGCCGGAATAATGAAAAGCCCATCCGACTTCAATTCTGTTTGTTCTCGATGCGTTTAATTTGCAGCCTCTAAGCACTTGCTGAGTTGGATTATTTATGCATGCTGAGAGTATCGGGCCCCATTGGCAATAAATCATTCCAGAATTTATTGCGGTACTCTCCGGGGGATGGTTTTGCCCCTTTGAGCTGCAGTTGGTCATGGATATATACGCAATTATTGATGCAGAAATATGCCGCAAATTAGCTAGCATTTCTACTTTTGCACGCAATCCTAATTGTTGGTTTTTAATTAAGAAATTAAACAGTGTAGTCTATAACACAGTGGCAATTGGCCAATGTATGTTTTATTTAAACAAAGTATTGGAGATGTATTTTCGGTGATTTGATTTATTTGGAAAATCGGGATTTGGAATATTGTGCTCTGTGGGTATATGGTTTTACGGAATAACAATAGAAACTCACCTTGTATGTGTTGCATTTGTAAATTTCTCTGATCTTCGGTTGAATCGTGAAGTTGTTGGCGACTTTCACCCACGGTGCTCAGGTCATCTATCAAAATCAAATTGGTTGAAGCGTCCAACTCCACAATTTTTTCTGTTAGTTCGTCGAAAAGTTCGTATATCTTTGCTCTGCATGCTAACTGCAAAAAAAAAAAAAAGAAGAAACATCCAATTATGGAAATGTAAATATATGAAGTATAAATTAATGGGATTTTCCATAGTAAAATTGTTGAGTAAACCATGTATACCTAATTGTACGCTTTAATAGGGAATTGCGCAATAATAAATTGCAAGGGATGAAATTTAAATGCACTTTTTAAAAGTTTGTAAAAAACTCACAATAATATATGAATTCTTTCTATTGTATATTAGGAAAATTTAAATTTTCTTTCTGGGTTATCTTCATTAAAGTTGGATTCTTCCATTATCACTATAACCACGCGCCCAAAGGTTTTCATTGGGAGAAGGGGATCGCAAATTTGATGAATTTCCAAAAAAAAGTTGTTTTTAGTCCTCCTGGGGGGCTTTAGCTCCAGCGGGTGCGCGCCTGAATATATCAATCAATGTTAATTCAATTATTGTTACGAAAACAGAATTATCGTATAAGTGTGTGTATGTATGTGTGAGTTTTAACAAATACAGGGATATGAAATTCTCAAAAATCACCCAATTTGCGGGCTGCCCATGATTCAAGTGATAAATGCATCTGACAACGCAACATTGATATCAGTAATCGTTCATGTTGTGTAAACATTTTAATTCCTTTTAATTACAGCGCTTTATTGGTGTTGAGCAATTAAAAAATTAATTTGTTGTCGCAGTACGTTATCGTGAGTACACAATGACCCCAGGCGGTAAAGTAACAATAATTAGTCCATCGAGAATATTTCAAACTAAAGCAATTTTTCAAGTAAATTAAAAACTCTCTCTCTCGCCGGATCACATCGACCCACTCAGCAATAAAATGAAAAATTGTTTAATACCTTCCACTTAATAAAATCCATTTAAGAAGGGCAACTGCTATACTCACTCTAAGATTTTTACTTCTGAAGTGTTTCGGTGTTAAAACTAATTTAAGTCCTAGCACAGCTGTTTCCAGGTTCAATAATTCATTCTTGGATGCTCTGTATAGAACGATCTGATGCGGAAGGACCTGGGGTGGGTACAAAAATGGATATCTTGATTATTTTTTTTTCAAAAATTTCCTTCTATCACAAGATAAACATATATATATATATATTTTTAAGATGAATTAAAAGTTAATTATAAAGTAATTTACAGGGTAATTATTAATTAACCACGTCAGGTTTGCAGGTGGTTTTGTTTTGCTTAGGGTACAATTGGCGCTTAGAATGTCACCTATACTGTAGATTCGATCAGCTCCATTAATAACTGGATTCGAGTTCGGTAACTCTGAAAAGAAACGGTAAAAAAGGAAATTTGATGAATTCACTTCGTAATGTTTTTTTTTAGAAATATTTTTCAAGGGGATGTGGCATGGGAAATAAGAAAACTTCGATGACAAAATCGAGTGGATGCGAAGGAGCCACTTAACGTCATTTACAGGTCACAGAGATTATGATTTAGAGGAAGATCCTTAAAAGTTTTGTCCTTGAGTTATAGATGTTCACGATGCCAGGTATCATAGACTTCCAGAGGAATTTGCAGGGGCTTTAATCGAATTTAATGAATACACTGAAAGCCATTGGGGGACGCTCAGAGCTTTTTTTTAACGGAAAATTAATGGTAATACAGGAGGAAACATGAGAATTTATCGTGATTATTTTTTAATAAGATATTAAATGCCTTTTTTGTGATGGGCTCTGGATCGATGGGGAATTTTAATTTTTCAATTTTGCGGTACACATGTCTTCTTTATATAAATGGTAATAATTAAAGGATATTATATCAACGTCATTAATCGCTCTTTGTAGCTGAAATGCAATAATAAAAGCAAATATTATGTAATTGTGAAAAAAAAGCCGAGAGAAACCTTCTTCACGATTTTTACAGTGGTGAATAAAGTATGTATATTACTTTTTATAAACAATGTAATATATTATATATATATATATATATATATAAAATTAAAACTTTACTTTATAATATGAAATATAAATAAATATATTTTTATTTTAAAAACAATTAAATTTCAAAACCAAGACTGAATTCAATTATTGTATTTTACATCTAAATCAAAAGAAAATACTTCTCACTTTACTTAAATTATTTTAATAAAAATAACTACTGCTATTTAATTAACAATTTCAATGTTTTTATATTTACGTAAAAAGTGATGTAAAGTATTTTAAATAAAAGGTAGCTGCTACTACAGTGAGTGTAAACTCTGTGAAAGTGCTGTTTTGTTGATATTTGACTTTCTTTTTATTGAACTGAATTAATTGATTGTTGAATTATGTTAAAAAAAATATTTTGCACACAATTGGTGATATGTTCTTTTCCACTTATTTATATTTAAATTTTTAATAATTTAAGAAACCCTGATTTCCAAATGCAGTAATGCTTCCTATTAATTACAGTACGTAATAATGGAGCAAATTATTTAATATATGACTTATATATGATTTTATCACTTTTAGGGGTTAACAATTTTCGTGTACCTACTTACAGCGTAGAGGTTTGTTCAAAATCATTGCCCTCACATAAAATGTCTACCCTGGGATCCCTATTCCCCAAACTACAAAATATTCCTTTTATTTCATAACAAAAAAACTGATTGAAAAATTGACAGTGTGTTAATATCAGAAACAATTTCAATTATCATACTTTAAGTCTAAAAGTAGTGTAAACAACTAAAAATTCAATATTACCTAATTGCTTAATCTAATAAAATATTATAGACAGTTCACATGAAAAAAGAACAACAAACTATAAGAGGATAAACTTTATGTTATTTTAATTTATAATGCTCATTTATTTATTGTACATATTTACACAACAAGTGAGAGGTACATATTGTTTTAATATGTTAGAATAATTTGTCGGTCCATATGTTTTTATAATAGTTTAAAAATAAGAATGCTGAAAAGGAATGTGTATTGATTTTCACTGCTTCACCGGTTCCATTCCAAAATATAAAAATTCTCGGCTTGTTTGGAAAACTAGATTTAAGTTTTAAAACATTTTCCCCAAAGAGATATCTTCTAAGTTTTCTTCAACATCCCGTTATCTTATTTTATTTTGCCTTATATTTTTCCAAAGGTATACGTACTTGGTCAGGAAAACTTTTTAAAAAAGTTGTTCTTCTTTGAAATAAGTTTCATTCGACTCATTTACCAATTATATCGCTCGAGGAGGTAACGTAACCTAAAAAGTATTATAAACTCTGGGAGGGTATATGTTATTGTTGTTGTTTAGCCATTTCTGTATTGTTGTCAATAATTTCAGAAAAGTTCATCGTTTATTTTGAAAAGGCCGTTCAATCGGTTGATAATGAAAGCAATAAGGAAAACTTCGAAAATTTAAATTTTATGGTAATCATTTGGAAATGAACAATTTTAAATAAATAATAATGGTGTAACTTACTATTCGTTAGTTGTTAATTCATCTGTTACATCTAGCAAGATGTTCACATTAATTATTTAAAACCTTCAAATTGTAAGTAAAATATCCGTTACTTGCTCTTACGCTACCTAAGTAAAGCCATGTGTTGAAGTGGTGGGGGTAAGGTGGGTTTCTCCTCAAACTCGGATACGGAACGTGTCTAGAATACTAATTACCGATTTCGATTTGGAAACAAATAGTCTGGAACAAATATTCTACTCGATACTTCTACATTACTTCATAGAATGTTTTAACTTCAACACAGAGTGTCGGAACGGCCGGCAAGATTAATGGAATTTTTGAGAAGTAAATGCCAATCGAATTGAAAATATATATTTTCTTTTTCGAATTTTATGTCCGTAAAATAAACTTAGCTAGACAAAATTTATAAAACATTTCCGTACACGATTAATTGAACGACAGTAAAATTTAGTAGTTAATAAAATATTTTACGAAGGCAATCATCGGGTCCAACAGAAGTGTTGTTTAATTTGGTCCTTGGAGATGGATTACGTATTGTTTGCCGCCTTTGACAGTGATGTAAGGCGACGGTTTGCGCCTGAAGCGCCACGAAGACATGGAAATCGTGTCGTCCCATTGATCGTTATCGAATTAATAAGACCATTGATGTCCTTGCAATCAGCATATTGAGCATCCAACGACAATCCTAATCCAGTCGAGGAAAGTGTTTCCATTCAGGACAATACGGAATTTTTGTACTTTTGATGGGAAAGGAATCGCAGGAAAATCTCATTTTCCTATGAGTCGATTTATTGCTTTCATCGTTTTCACCCCCAAAGCGTTTCGTCTCCGGTTTGGAACATCCTTGTAGTTGATTGTATAATTGGAGTGGCAGAGCAAAGACGACAAAATTCCATTCAAGGAAACTTCGGGGGAATGGCAGGGGACTCGAAGTAGAAAATGCCAATTTCGAATTCAATAAAACGTCCCCAACTAATTTAAACTCGAAGAAAATGCAATGTGAGAATTTACTTTTCTAGGCGCTCTAAATCTGGCACGGACTCCCAACAACTCGCACACTGTCCCTCTCGAGTAAATTCCTCGACTCTAATTTTTCAGAGCAATCACCCCAGCAAATTTCCGCAATGGGAAGGACGAAAGTTCCGACACGTCGGAAAAATTCTTCCAAGAAAGTAAAGTTTGCTGTTCTACTTTTTATCTGGCCGCCATGTTTTGCCGAGACAATTGTTTCAAATGCGCGTCCGGGATGCTGGTGGATGCTACTCTTGTACACACACAGGGTGACTTAAATATCAACGCTCGGGGCTGCTTGCCTGATTGAGACGCTGCCGTACGATTTCAGGCTCCTCCATGGTTCTGGGATTCCCGTTTCCCCCCTTTTCAAGATTTGTTGCCGACATTATTAGAACTTTTTTATTTATCAACTTTTGATAATCAAATTTCAACTGAACTCGCCAGCACATTTTGCTAATGAATCGCGTCACATGACCTCTATCGCGATTGTTCTCTTACCCTAAACTCCTAAAGGGATGGATCCGGGGGATATGCCTAGGGTTGTAAATATTTAAGTAGAAAGGTTTTTGGAATGAAGTAGTAAGGAGGAGTTCAAGCACAAATAACAAGCTAACACGGTTCCAACGAGTTAATTATTTCTTAGTGCAATTAGTGAACTTTTTACAAAGGCACCTTTCTTGGTGCAACAGGACTCCTGACGCTGTAGTGCAGGTGGCTATCAAAAGCTGCGCTCAAGTGACAACAGGATGGCGTAATTTGTTAAGCGTAATTTAAATACATTTCCGAGAGTAATTACGACTTTGCATTTAAGTATGAAATGCGTCAGTGTTTCAACTCCTTTGAGTGTCCAGGACATCTTTCAACCAATTTAAACGTCCAGGATGTCGGAGTGTTTTTAACGAAAGCATAAGTTTAGTTTGTTAAAAAACACAACAAGAAACATCCGAAATAACAGTCAATGGGTGAGCAGAAGGATATAATTACGTCTGAGTGTTACTTGTAAACAACAATCTCCACTTTTGATTCAGCTTATATAACAGAAATAATGATTTATTACTCTTTATGGTGGGAGTTTTTTGTTTCTTTACTCCAACTCGGATTTTCAGGAGAATACTGCTTGTTTGTACATATTTACATGCATGTTCAAATATCCTGTAAAACTAATTAATGTAGGAATGCCGTGATTTGGAACATGCAATTCGACCTCATCCGTTGCACAGTGCACACCCTCTTTTGATTATTTTGCTAAACCAAGTTGAAGTAACTCAAAGATATATTTTATCGAGTGTTGTAATAATAAGAAATTGCAATGAATGTATATTTAGTAAGAAATTATATGGTAACACGGAAACGGAAATGCCCATCATATTGGAATAATAAACAGATTGATAGAGGCAAATAGACGAACTATAAGAAATGATTTTTTTCCTGTGTCAATAGTGAATAGTTGATTCATAATATTTAATTGTAAGACATAAAAAAGTGATTAAGTATACAATAAAGAATACCAATAGCAACGAAAGTTGGTCCTATGTAAAAAGAAGTTTGCTAAAAATAAACAGGACGACTGTTTCATCGTCTAATTAGAATTTATAAATTCGAATACAATGCAATTTCGTATAAGGCCATATTCACGAAATGATGATAGTAAACAAATAAATAACTTAATACAAATTGGTGTTCGTGTGTTTGGTTCAAATTCGTGTCTTTTGGGACATCAATGATGACGAAGCAAACTTTGACCAAGGATAAAGGAACTAGATTAAGGAATGTGTTTTAGAAATCGTGCGAAATCAAATCAATGTCGAAAATGTGAATTCACAGACACAGCTACACTCTCTACATAGATTGGGATGATTTTTGCTCCCGAAGGAAATGGAGGAATCTATTCACATTTGTTGGTATGATACGTAATATAAATTATAAATTAATTTTTCGTCAACATCTCGATTTGGTTGTTTCTTTTATGACGTTGCATGTTTGACTTATTTAATATGATGTAATAGTTTTATATACAATAAGTAATCTTTGATTTGTATTGAAATAACAACAATAGTAGTAGGCACAAAACAGTATTAGTAATATGCATTTTGTGAGCAAACATTCAATATTTCAATATTACATTGTCGTAGTAAATACATAAAGTATGCTAATATTTATTTTGATAGGTCATTTAAAATACTGTAATATTTAATTCTGAAAATTTTAAAATTCCTATTCTAAAACAATAATCAAGAAAATAACTAATTTCGATAACTTGTTCATCTGATGCAAGGTGCCAAACGCAGAACCACGAAAAAAGCATATTTATTGTGGCAGCAGAAATAAAGACGCAAAGCTTGTTTAATTGGACATTTAGTTGTATTTATGATGATTTTGAAAGCAATAAGACAATACGAATTACGATCACTTCCATAACAGTCCACGCCAATTAAACTTTTCAATTCTGCGAAGACATTGAGAATTTTTCTTTCTCTCAAAAACAAAAGGATAAAATGCGCATTTCAGTTAAACGAAATAAAATCCATTAATTAAAATTTTTACCAATGCACAAAAGGATTGTAATGTATTTTAGCGTTATAATAAGTTCTGGTTATCTGAATTAAAAATTGTTGTGATTGCATCTGAAACGATAAATTCGGTAATGTATTACATTTTTCAGTGTTATTTTTGCAACCAATTTGTTGTGGATAATTGTTAATGTTTAACATACCTACACTTACCTAAAACTTTTTAATTTATTATTGCAAAGATAATATATTTCTAACAAAAACCAAAACTGCGAGATTCACAACAAAATAATGAAAAGTTTACTGCATTATAAAGTTAATTTAATGTATGAAATAAACCAATGTTTTTCAGGGAAATTTTAATTAAAGAGTTTCGGCATAGCGAGAGTTGACAGCGACTGACGTGCATATAATTGATGTCCGTACATGTAATTTGTTTTCAATGGTTTTAAAATTGCAATTTCATGTCATTATTTACAAGTGTTCTTCAGAATTATTATCCAACGGGAATTTCGTTTTGGTCTAAGCGGTCGCAAAAACAAGCAAATTTGTTTAAATGGAAATTTAATTAAATTTTTACCTGGAAGCTTTTTTGAGGTTTTGCTAATTCGAAAATTGAATTGAATGTAGAAAATTTGTATAGAAAATAACTGTTTGGTAGTAGACTTTTCGTATTAAGAAATACTTGAAAACTCTAAAAGAAATTGCGTTTGAATTAAATTAAATCTGTATAAATGATTCAAGGTAGTTTTTAGTTTTTGATACGTAAGAGAATTCCGCCCACACCACACGACAGCTTAATGCCGCACTTCTGTTAGTATAAAAATCCTTTATGGAATACGTAGCCAAGTTTTTATGGTTTCATGTTATGGAAATGGATGTGGTCTATACAAAAATACCGTTGTGAAATAACGTTTGCTATTGAATGAACGAATAAGAAAAAGTATTTGCTTAGCTTTAAATTTAGAGTATTCTAGTTCCTCAGCTTTCGATTTTTCAAGTGTTAGGATCACAGCAATTATTAATTTCTCAAAGGAACTTCGCGATTTACAGTACAGTAGAATTTTTATAAGGATTTTAAAAAAATCCACAATCAATGCTTTAAATGTTCACTTTAAAGATTGGTTTTTTATTAGAAAAAAATATCAATGGCAAACCTCATCTGAACAATTAATTTTTTTTGACTTATTAAATATGAAGTTATTACAAAATAGAAAACTAGAGATTACAAAATTTTTGCGTATACAAAAATTTATTTATCCTCAGCTCGTAGATAATGGTGCATTGATTTTTTTTATAAATGAAAAAGGGTTGCACTTGTTTATTTGTTATTGACGTTAAAGCTGCAAGCGTACATTTAAAGACAAATTTACCATAACCTGCCAATATGTCTGTGCCATTTAATATTACAAGCGCATATTTCATTTATTTCCAATGACATTTTGAAACAAGTGCGGGTGTAAAAATATGGGAATTGTCAGCTCTATATCATGACCTACATTTTTGTCAGATTATCAAGTTTTTATTTTCAAGTTATCAAATGCCCTGGGAACAAAATTCATAGATGAGAAGGTTGTAACAAAATGGATGAATACATTTTTCGGGACATCAAATGAAATCCTTTGCAAATATAATATTTTGACATTGTTAAATATTTGCAAAGCTGTAGTTGAATATACCTACCTATGTTCAAGTGTATGTATTCAGTAAATAAATAAATACTATTTACGGAAATTGAAGCAAACTGTTTCAGTCATTTGCATGATAATTTTTGCTTTTAGCACCAATGTTTGTTATTTTTTTGCTTTTGGTGAAAAAATCAAAAATTGTCTTTGTCACTATAAAAGATATTTGAAACTCAGTTGAATATGTATTATAATTATAAAAAAATATTTGATAAAATTGAATGAAATTTTAAATGAATCGATTGAATGCTAGATTTATTTTTCTAGTGAAAAATTTATAGTTTAGCATTACAAATAATTTTATATAAAATATCTTTGATAGTTCATATTAATTTTAAAAGATTTTTTCAAAAAATTGTGATGAATTCCATAGGTGCATTGTTTTTAATGTAAGAAATAAAGAAACTATCGTTTTTAGAAGAACTCAAAAGCCATCCGCTTTTGGTTTTGTATTCTCTGAATAATACACCTTTGTAATCGGTTCGGAAACATTTTTTTAACACCCCCTCAAATTTTTTTCTTTTACGTTTAAAGATGCGTAGAGTTCAAAAATGCAATGTCTGTTCACCGTCCGCCGTGTTAGCGATATCTACCTTCATTACCGGTCGAAAAGAATCGTTCTTTCGCATATAAGCTACATTTGGATCCTAGTTGTGTCCTGAAGCTCGGCAGCTTGATCGGAATACACCCTGGGGTTTTAAGGGTGAAAACGGAATGTAAGATTAGGCATTTCTAAAGTTTTTGTGAACTTAAGCATATGGGGTATCTTTTTTATGTTTTTTAGGTTGAGAACATCGAATAGTGAGTGAAGAATTAAAAAAAAAAGAATTAAGAAAATTGTTAATTTTTTTTTATAAAGTAAAATAAATGCTGCTTGGGAGGATTACCAATGTTATTGTATTCAGTCAGAAATAATAAATCCATGTGTAAAGACTTTTCAGCGTTTTTCTGTACAAAATGATAATACTGCTGCACTTGTCTTGAACTAGCGCAATATATCCACCAATTTTGATTACGATTTAATCTAGCTGTTTTGATTTTAAAACTTAAAACTTGAACCATTTGAATTGTTTTATAAATTAGAAATACAAAAAAGTCATATTAAAAATACATTTTGATCACACTTATACTTTTTGAAGGCTAAAGAATTTCCAATTTAACACTTTCATTACATTTGTCACGTATTTGCGACTTGCGAAACTAGTGGGCATTGGTTGGAGTTCTGGACGTGACATCGGCTCCTAGTGGCTGCAGGATACACTGGACAGTGGACCACGTATTCGGGTGCCAATAGTCCTGCTAATATTGCTGGGAAGACGTGCGGAAGTATTTCGAAGTGCTGCACTACATGCAAATTGAATGTAACATAAGTACATACAAATGAATTTGAAGATTACGAAAAACAATTCAAGTTTTTTATTATTCAATTCGGTGATTAGAAAATTAAACGTATTGAATAAAAATCAATTTTTCTTACCCTACCTAATATTGTGTGAATAGATCCTTTCTTTGTAATTATTGAGGCATTAGATATAAAATATGTTTTACTTACACTTCTTGTACAAAAATAATTTAAAACTCAATTTGTTGTAATTTCTTCACGATTGCAAAACATGAATAAACCTTTTCATGGTTTTTATATCATTATGCATTGCCAATGTCGATAGCATCCTCAATTCGGATCTATGTCCATTGTCCATATCCACTCTTAGCTTTAACATCCTCAAGCTCAACTATTAAATTGGTTCAAATTCAAAAATAAACTCAAGGACTTATTCAGCTGACGTTAACTAATGTATTTCCGTTAACTGAATCCCTCAATAAAATCGCAATTTAACCCTTAAAATTAAGGATAATTCCAAAAGGCTTTCCAATTACGTTTTCCGGCTTAAATGTAACACATGTGCGGAATTGAAGCTTTTCCGAAAATATTAATAAAATTCTGCTTCGTCCGGAGTCAGTTTTTTTTCGAATTTGAAAGCTCAACGGAAGTGGTTCGGGATTTGGTTTCAGGACTGCAGGATCACATTTTTTCTTTTTTGCTTTTTTTTTCTTTTCGAACGTAAAGGCATGCATGGATTGGATATACAAAAAGCAAACGACTTACCAACAACTTCTAAATCTCCGGAAACGATGACTGTGTGGAAGGATGGGGCGTCAGCTGAAACCTCACAGCTATACTTGCCCGAGATGGCGGGCTCCACCGATGTCAGCATCACGCTGCTTGCATTCGACATTGACCGCTAAAGTGACCAAGGAAAAAGGAGAAAAGATGATGAAAAAGAGAAAACTGTTGGGGATCGCCTTAATCAAGTCCTGCGAATCTCATAACATTCAATGTATAAAAGACGGCTAGTGTGCGGCAATGTATAGTGTTTTTGTGTGCTTTTGTGTGAAATTGAAAAATGATTTTTTTTTTGTTGTTGATGGAATGGTAGAATCAAGAGGAACTGGTAACTGTCTAAACATTTTTGAACAGCTCAGAGATTTTATTGCCACTCGTAGATCTGTACGAGACCGACCTACCGGAGAAGGAAGGGTAACCACTAACCAGACAACCTACACTTGGAAGTGGTTAGTCTGGATCCCTCTGTCAGAGAATCCTGGCAAATTTTATTGGAATCTATGAGAACCGATGGTCGTTTTCCAGTCATTTTAAGGAGTTTTCTCTGAAAATCGGGACTACTGTATTTTTAATTACATGTTGGAGACATTCTTATAGAGATTTTCTTTTAAAAAGCCAAAAGAAAATGTTTAAAATGAGAAAATAACAGAATATTACACATTTTTGAAATTCCAAGAAGCAGCTGAAATGGGACATTTGTAAAGGATTACTACACCATGTTCGTATTATATGTTGCCGTCTCCTTTTATTACAATTAAACAGATATTGATATTGATCAATATTTTTATGAAATATGAAAAGGATTCCATTTACTCATAACTTTGAAGCTCCCCTTCTAAAAGTATTGATATGGTTATTGGTTTTTAGATCCTTTTTACCATCGAACGAAGACATGAAGAAATGGAAAAATGTTCAAAATTAATTTTGCTCATACTCAAAATGAAAAGAATCTTCAAAATTCAAAGCTTCAAAATTTGGAAGGTTGTTTAAATTGATAGAAAGTTATAAGTTCATAAATAAAAAACTCTTTCAATCATTGCATAGAAGCAAAACAATTCTCATTATTTTGGTATTTAATGATGGACAATCAGTGTCTGGTGTTTTTCGAAGTGTGTTTTGCAAAAGTTTAAGGCAATGTCAATAACAGCATCTACAAAAAATGTTAGCGCATTTGATCAAAAAATAATTTTTAAAATATGCCCGTTAAAATTCAATTTTTTAATTTTTTTAAAAAGTTTTCCCTTTCTTATTGTGAGAAAATTCAAATATGTACCTACTATATAAGTCATAGTGTTATTAAGAGTTATTGAGTTTGACGAAATTGTTTTTCTGCATCTTTATAAAAAAAATAATATAAAGGTATAAAGTTAAAAACAATATTTTCGCAGTAATTGACACATCAAAATTGGTTTTCATTGCAAAACTGTTGCAATAGACTATACAGGAAATAGTTGTTAACTAACTATATGAAATACAAGCTTATTAATAACTTTCAGTGACCTGGCATTGCATATAAAGCTTAAATAACAAATCGACAAGCTAATCTCATTTAAAATCAATTTATTACTTGAATTCAGTATGCAAATACGATAACTGTACAATTAGAGTGCATTCTGTAATTATTTGGGCTTATAGTAAAATACTCGGGGTTTTAATAACGTCTATCTTGTGAAATTGTTCAAATGAGTTAAATTTCATGAGCGATGATTGGCTAACAGGGAGGGGAGGCAAAATGGATATTTTGTTCAAAACAGTTTCGTGCCGAAATGACAGCACGAACGGTTTAAAATAATTTCAATTGAAAATACTCTTTGAGATTTTCAGGAATTTGCCAAATTACCTATTCAGATTACCACCACCACCACGGAAAACTCTAATGAATTCGAAATAAATTAAAAATCAACATAGATTATTTCTAAATATTTAAAATATTCTCCCAAATGCATGTACACGGTCAGAATATAAAACATAAACATGGAATATGCGACGTTCAGCAATCAGCAAGCTTAACGGATAAAAGTGTATAAACTCTTCTATATATTATATTTAAAATGGATCTGAACTAATTAATTCGTTCATAAATTATTTCCATAAATTAGCTTCGTTTTTCAGCAGCGGCTCTCTTCACTTGGCTTTATGTAATTTGAATGCCGCTGCGAAAAATGAATTCCGCTACTAAGGACAGAATCAAAACAAAAGAATTTTGTTGAAAACAACAGAGAAGTTTTCATCTTGGAATTATTACACATAGAATTTGATTTTAACAAGAAGGAAAATGTCAGATATGCCAATAGCAGCGCTAACGCTCCAGATTACAGATAATCACTGTTGTGTTTTGTCGGAATATGCATATTCCGCTCATTAAACTTTTAAACTCTTTATAATTAAGAAAGTTTTGTTTTATGATGAAATGTAAATGTGCGTGATACGTGGTGAGTATTTGAGTAACCAAACCACGAATCCATCTTTAAGCAATCATAAAAATGTAAACGAAATTGTTTTCCAATCCGTTTGGAACAAGTGCATAATTTGAGTTATTTAAATACTATACATACGAGTACAAAAGTACATATAGTAAAATTGAATATAACGTCTTTAAGAAATTTTACTCGAAAAATACCATATCACATCAATCAATAACTATAAATCCTTAGTAGCTAGAAAAAACATAAATGCAAATATTTGTATGTTATCTCGAAGAAAAGAAAAGTATTTGTTATTTTTGTTAACTTTTAGGACTCATGCGCTCCTTTTATTAAAAATTAGATATGTAAAGAGTAAGAAAGTTCTCGTTGACATACATCGTCCTTGCATCCTGCTGTTGCCGTTGCTACACTGTTTTATCCTCCAAGCTAAAATTAATTAAAGTCATAAGCTGACGTGTATTAAACCTTAAATGCTTTTTTGTCACCTCTTCTTTTCGCATTCAGCACAAAAGTTTTTCAGGATAGTCATTGCAATGTGCTTGAAGCGTTATGAATTTCTTTAATTTCAAAAGTTTTTGTTTTTTTTTGTTTTTTTGTTATATTTCACATAAGTCAAGGATTGCGAATGTAGTGTGAGTGCAAAAATTTTTAGCAAAATAATTGTACGTTGGATGTAGGTTTCATATATTAACTGAAAGATATTAGTTTATAATATTTTGGGGTGTTCATGTTCATATTAAACAGTTGTTTTATTCCGTTCACATATAGTTGAACTAGTTTTAAAAATTAGTGGTTTCAGATGTATTTAATTTCCATTTGCCAAACTATCATAAATCACTACAGAGCACTTATACATGAAAATGTGGAAAAAGCTTTCGGCATTTAAATGGATGACGATTGATGATTAATCGACAAGGATAAAAATCCATTTATACCGGATACGGATGTTTTTGCAAGTAATGATTGACAAATTTTCAAATACCGTATTCCACATTTACCAGAAATGAAAAACGGGAAAATTATGTAATAGAAATAGTAATTTGCGGTAAACTTCAGATTCAAAAATAATTGAAGAGAATCTCAATGATTTTTTAGTTTTTGTACTTTCACATTATATGATTGTATTGATTATTCTCAAGAGCATTTTATGACCCAGAAACTTTGTGATAGTTTAATTGAAAAATAATAAAAAAACCCTTAAATTTATTATAGTGAATTGCATCAGAACTGTTCAACTTTTGAATTGTAATTGCTAAAACTCTTTCACATAAAGAAATTTTTTGTCAATAACATTTTCAGATAAAAAGTTTTGAAGCATTATAAAATTTTCCAATTGTTTTTCTTCCGAAAAAACAGTGTTTTCATTAGTGATTTTCCATTAATTTTCAAGGCATAAAAATCACATTCAGTTTTTAGACAGTACGTGCAATGAGAAGTCGTTGAAATGTAAAGTAAACCAAATCCCTCAATAGATCTGT
Source organism: Leptogaster cylindrica (assembly GCA_963082835.1). Classification (NCBI taxonomy): domain Eukaryota; kingdom Metazoa; phylum Arthropoda; class Insecta; order Diptera; family Asilidae; genus Leptogaster; species Leptogaster cylindrica. Next base: position 2,159,762 of record OY720105.1, on the reverse strand, counting down.
AAACAACTCCGCGAGTTTATCTATACACATAAACTTATTGTTATAATTTTTTTCGGAGAATACGGAAATGAAAAAGTTGATATTATTTGAGATTTTGTTTCAAAATAGCACAATAAAAATGAAGGTTACTTGTTGTTGTGTTAGTTGTTGATAAAAAGAGATCAAGGCGAAACATACAAATATCCCATGTTATTGGGTCTTTGGGTTATTTTCTGATTACTAATGTGTGTGATCCTATTATATTAGGTTTGATATATTCGGAATATACAAGTACTTTTGCTCTCAGAATTCTCTAGAGTAAATGAGTTTAGAATAATGCTCGAAACGAGAATAAATTGCAACTGAGTTGAAAAACGACAAAAAAGCTTTTTCCCTTGAAATAATTTCCTAAAAAACCATTAAATATAACAAGAGCTATCTTTTTGGAATACTCGACAGTAGCAGTTTTTTCAGTTTTACGATAGCTAACCTACCATTCATGCATTTACAAATGCTCCTTTGCGGGAATGCTCTGTTTTAAAAATAAAACGAAACACAAAAGAAAAAAAAACAGGTAACAATTTGCTGCACTTGAAACTATGGTGCATTAAGTACATAAGCATTCCGCACCGTAGATCCAGTATCTGGGACAAATATATCCGTAGTAAGAGCGACAATAATACAAAAGTAATTATTCACAGGCACCTAAAGCCTTTCGTATTAATAAAACACTTATGATAGCCAAGGACGCAAACAGCAATTTCCCGACATGAAAGATTAACGGCGAGTCCGCAAACAACGGGGCGCCTCATCCAATTGAGGACCACAATTATTGCACTTTTTGTGTGCAGTGAATGAGCAGGGTGAAAATGGTGCACCGCAGTTCACTTCATTGCAAGGCACTTGCATGGCTGCTATCAAAACTCATTGAAATATTTATCAGGGAGCGACTTTACAGAGTGCAGTTTTCAGCATTTGGTGTGTTATTATCTACTATTAAAGTTGTTCATGCTGGTGGTGAATGGGTTCCTGGACTGAAGTTTGTGGTGTGAATTTCGTGTCGTGTATGTGAGAAAATCACTGCAATAACAATAAAAACTCACCTCGACTACGATCCCGGCAACGGCGAAAACTTTCATGGGTGGATTCTCTCTAGGCGTGTACCGGTAGAATTCCCTCCTGCCCTTGTACCATTTAATTGAGTACAAGTTATCCTGCTCTAAGTCATAACGGCACGTTAAAGATGCATTATCACCGCGTTTAACAGCTGCTGGTACCGTTACATGAACGTCTTTTAGGGCAATGGTTAAACCTGCAAGAAAGGAAGAAGTGTCATGAACATTTGCACTCTTGTATCCCTCGTAAGTGCACTTCGATGTGAGGAGGCTCCAGCAGGCGGCGGTGCCATGTAAAATTTGGAGAATATTAGCAAAGCAAGGATCTTTCCCACCCACACAACCGTTCACACATGCATGCATAAAATCTTGAATCTTAAAGTTCTAAATTAGCCTCAATTCGGTGGGAGTTGTGGGGAAACATGCCCTCGGGAATAGCCTGGCTTACATCATTGAAATCGTACACTAGCAGTCTGCATAAATACTATCACGTCCCGGGTTCGATTTGATTTATGTCCCTCGGCAGTGGTTTCTCCGTCAGGATAACTTTAAATGAATTCCTTGCGCTGGCAACGGTCTTTTGAGCCAAATCTCCACCATAATTCGATGGAAATGAGAAGATTTTGGGAAGTACGTTTATGTTTCTTTGTGCTTCCGGGGATTGCTATTTACGTATCCAAGAGCATCGCCCTGATCACGTATACGATGTCATCAAATGCTTCTATTAAATCAAGAGGAAATTTCTCAGTGCATTGAATAATTTGAAGATATTACAAAACCGTAGGTGAACAGGAAGAAAAATCCTTTAAGTAGATGAAACAGGAAATTTGATATCCGACAGTCTTAATGTTTCAGTTAGCTTTTTGCGAAATTTCACAAGAAACACTTTTGAATAATTGAATGCTGAAATATCCTTTAATTTCTGGATGTAATAAAAAGAGAGGAATTTTAAAAAGGAATTGACTTGGAATCATTTTTCATGAAGATATCAATCGTAAACGGAATGCAAATTAAATTACTTGTTATTATTTTTATTATTTTTCACTTGTTCTTCTTTTTCTTGATTACGGTTTCGACAGGAAATAACTTATTTACTTATTTTTCTCTTACTGAACGATTTCTGTTAACGACAAAAACAGTACTATCAACAATTTACTGTAGTAAACAAATAAAGGCAATTTTTTATTTGATGTAATTTTTTTCATGATGTTGAAAAAAAAAACACGCATTCAACACATAATTTTTAGGACATTTCCATGGATGATAAATGCTTGCACATATTTCTGCAGGGATACAGAAAACCAAACATTTTGCAACGATTTCACATTGTTCTTTATTTTATCCAGGGAAATATTGCCATTGTATTTATTGGGAAGTCCTTCGTAGTTCGTATGCTTCATTTCTTCCAAAATGGATATTTTAAAGTATGTAGAATTGCCGGATGAAGTTTTATGTTTTATGTTCGGTCGATGATATCGCAGGAGATGAGTGCTGTTTTCAACAATACAATGCTCTTACTTATTTATCTCATAATATATCTGTCCAGGACCTGGTGCAGGGGAAATGTATGGACGTATTACTGTACGATGCCTTTCAATATGGAGGGATTTTAACGAAATTATAGAGTTCACAATCAGTTATTCTTTTGTGTACCGCCCAACGGCCAGGGCCAGGTATTGAGCAAAACGTAAACATCGTTTAATGCACTTTATGTTATGCCAACTTTAACTGATAATAAGTAATCAACGATTATCGCGGATTATATCGACGTTGCTACAAATTGTTTTTCTTTTTGTTAAATTTCGAAATATTCAATGTTGCATTGCACAGTGCATTAGTGCTGCATGATTTCTTTTTTGATTGTAATCATTTTGTGTGTTGCTTTGTGTTTAATTTTTATTTCAAATAGGTATTAATAAATAAATTCAATTACCAAATATGTTTTAAAATTCGTATTGATTTAATTAGTTCCACAATATGAGCGCAGTTATTCACTTTTATTTAAAAAGTATATTTAATATAATTTTCACCACTACAAAATATTGTTTCTATTGTTATTAAACGAATCAGATTTTTCACGATATATAATTTTTCACATATTATTTGGTACTTCAATCATTAATAAAATTATTCAATTAATTATTATTGTTAATTCATCATAATGTTGGCAATATTATTTAACTGAATTACCGCTAGAATTTTCCACTTAATATGAACACAGTGTGTTTTTTGGTTCGTAATGAAAGACAAGATTGAATTTTCATTTGGGTAACGTTCCGATGGTTTATTAACTATTTTCATATTGTGGCATTTGGGTTATTAAAATTGCTCGCGAATATCCAATTATAACCAGCTTCCCAATTCGTTGTGAACAATTCCGCCAGGTAATAGTTTGTAATTACACTATATGAAATAAATTTTGCACCATCAAAATTTCATTTTTCATAAACAGATGTGACATCAATAACTGTTTTATTCTTCCAGTTTGCTGGATATTAATACACTGTCACATATTTTAATAGTAAAAATTGTATAGCTTTGGGATGCACAAAAAGCGGAAAAATATCTACCCACGTCAAAAAACGTGCCACAATAAAACTTTCCAAAACACAATATGCAATTTGAGTAAAGGAACTTGCCGCTACTCTGCAATCTCATAAGATTTTTAAAAATGAATTTTTCTAAGAAAGCAACTTGTTAAGAAGTGCCCGAGGCTGGTGCAGAGCTAGAATGTTAACCTGATTCAAAGAATCTTAAGCAATATGAAGAAATTGTGTAGAGGGGAGAAGAGGTTCACAAGATTCTTCAACTTCCATGCAAACGAAAGTAAAGTAGAAGTGTTTAGGTCATAATTGAATATTTAAGAACTTGTTATGAGTGCTTCTTGCTCCAAATATAAAAATTGTAAGGATGGCTGATTATGAATTTAGCATGCACATATGCCAGAGACAACTTTGAATGTCGACTTGGAAAATGTGTGGGAAAATGTGATGGACACCTACACCCGCACACACATGAGCAGGAAGTTTATTCAACGTACAGAATTCAATTTATAATTAATTTATAAGGGCATAAGGCAAGAGTAGATGCGAATGTCCGCCAAAACTCATGTACTGATTGGAAGGATTTCCTTAGCAGTTAAAAAAATTGAATCCGAGAATTCGAAGGACTCCAAAGTGTATTTGGAAAATGAACATCATTGAAACGAATTTTCATTAATGTGCACGCTGAATCCTCTGAAACGTTGAGGAGCATCTGAAATGAAATCAAAAGACATGAGTCGTGTTGAGCCAGATGCTCCTTCTTTCGAATCCATACTTGTCTAGGATACTTTTCTTCATGTTGAATTTAAAATAGGTAGATTACCTAAAATGAAGTTTTGAAAAAATATACAAAAATGAATACAAGCTCAACAACTCATACAGAATTCTTGAACAAAAATTTGGGGTTGTGTCAGAAGTTTTGTGTTTCAAAACAAAAAAAAAGAAGAAATTTGATGTACTTTTCCGGATATTTTCGTTAAAGTGTAGATATAAGAGTGTATTTTTTTTGTTTTGTGAAAACAACTTTTTCTTTGGTTTGTGATATTGTTCTTCAACTGTTTGTCGGTATGTATTATTTTAGAGGACTTAAAAAACAATGATTCGAAATATGTTTCATATATAGGTATACAATTTATGTAGAATTTGATAAAGGATAATTATAAAATACAACAAAAATGATTGGGTCGCTACATTACTGATGTGCTGCGCGTTCATTTTCGAAGGATATAATATCTAATGATGAATATTCAATTTTTGATTCGGAAATTGAATTAGTTATATGACTAATTAGAGCATAGTGTGAAAATTTGATGAGGATTTATTACTTTATCAATCAGGTGTGAAGAGTATGTTGGCATTTGAAATAGAAGTTGTTTTTTAATAAATGCCATTATATTTATATAGATACCGATTAAAAAAAAAGCATGAAATGCCCAGCCATATTTCTGGTTTTACGAAAATATTTTACATACCAAATTTCCATTTAAGTGTTTACAAATGCTTCTGCTCAACTGTTGTTTACCAGTCACTGTTTAATGAGAGGTATTTCTGCTTGACCCTCATATTTCGAAACAGTGTTTGGTTCAATGCCGTCCAGGTTATTGATTTATGATCTTATTGTCGCCACGCGTGATTGAGCAGCGTAATTGCACCTAAAATCTCAATAGTTTACCAGTAATCAAATTACATCAAGAGAATGCATTTCATCATTTCTCAATTAAAGGTCGAGATAGTGCTGCCTTGTGCCTACTGTAGCGAATATTTCAAATCATAACAACAATTACCAAGGCCCAATGCGTTTCATTAGGTATTCCCAATTATTATAAAGCATTACTAAATCCTAATTAAATTTTATCGGATTAGAGAAGCATATTACAACTAAAAATGTTTTTATTTAACAGCTTCTAAAAATAACAAACACGAGCAACAAGACATTTCGAAAATAATACTTTTTGCTAATTATGTTATCAATATGAAATTCCTACCAAGAAGCAAGAAGAGACAATTTCAACGTCAAGTGATTTAATTCATTTTCCCGAAATATTCTTTAAGATCGATACAATGAAAAAGTGGTTCCAAAATGCTCAGATATTTATTAATAACAGTAAACTACAAAACAAGTGCTATTGCTCAGCTATGATACCAGGATTCATTCCGAAATTATGTCACCTAAGGAATTCAGTTAAATTATTTGCGAGATACTGTCAGAAGTGAATTTATTACCAAAAGTATGTGGAATTTCAATTATTAGTTTCACAATGTTGATTTATGGTACCGCCAATAAAAACCAGCATCTGCTATCCTTGAATTACAAAATCTGCGCTCCGACTGTGCCCCTTAATTGCTTTTATAATGTACATGCACTTCGTACCAGGAGTAAGCACTTAATTTCCCAAACAGACATTCGTTGAAGTGAACATTCATTTTGAGTATCATTTGGCCTAGAAATGAAACACAAAAGGGGAGCATGAAACATAGTCGGCCCGAAGACATATATCAGAGAAAAACATGCCAGGATGGGGCATCCAGTCGAAGTATAATCACATATAGTAGGTACCTACAATTGTCGGGTTAACCATTGCTTGAATCCCAAGTATTCATCCGAGGATATTCCTGACACGAAATTCAAGTGGATGCTTAATCAAAATCTTCCCCACTTTGACTGAAGGCAGGTAAAAACCATACTGAGATTTTTACAATTCAACTCCTATCCCAGCCAGTGCTAACATCCTCCTCTTCTAATTCAATTAAATTTCCTTCGCTAATTGATAGAGTTCTCAGATCCTCGTTAATCAATCCACTGGAGCCAATCTACGGTTTTTCTTCAACTTTTTCTAGTTCGTGTCAGTGTTTTCTTAGTTCGAGACTCGATTCGAGAAGGTTATAAGTTTTCTTTGTGTTAGTTTTCTTTTAATTTTAAAGTCGACACCGCAGACATCGTTAATGTTAAAAATTTCATTTTCATCCTTTCTATATGCCAATTAGATGTCAAAGTGTCGTCCATGATTGTAAAACAGTTTTATGTAAAACGTTTGTGGCGTGGGATTTTTATTTTATTTCGAAAGAGAGAAATAATGAATTTCGTTTGTTTGCGAATAAAAAAAAACTGCTTTTAATTTCTTTTATTATTGTAAAATAGTAAGATCCAGTTGAAGTTCTACAAACAATTCTCAGGGGCAGTTTATAGTGATTTTAAAACAAAGGGTTTGGTTGCAAAACAATTGAAATGATGAAGGAGAACTTCTCACAGCGTCAACAATGTTTGTGGAATTTTGCTTTAGAAAGGGAATAAAACTTAAACAAAGAACCAAGTTAGCGGATATTTTGTTTACTGAAAAACCATCCCTTAGTTCCTGAAAAGAAAACAAAAAATGCTACGTCTTGAGTTTGAACGAAAGCAGTGAAGCCAACTGGAAACTGTAATTCAATGATTGAGCTAAAGAAGTAACATTTTGCTTGGTCGCTGCAATTTCGTGTCGTTTTTCATTGCACAGGTAATATCTGCGTCAAGCAAACTACCTTTCCATGATGACAGACTGTTTGATTGTATTAGAATGAGGCTGAAGCAGAACGCGAAATTGCATTCGGATATTCTAATTCGAAGCTTGTTGATAAAATGTATTTAATTAATTTGATTAGGAGTCTGGTGATTCAACTTTTTGTCGATTAGATGTTATTCTGTTTTTGAACAATTTTCATTTGTTACATAATTACGTTGCAGGATTTGTTGCCTTGATTAAATTACACATTACCAGGAAAATTAATGAAAATATTTAATATCTTTGTGTTTCTACATAAAAGTTTTCCACACACAATTAAAACAAAGTTAAATAAGTAATTTTACTAATTGATTAAAGATTTATTTAATCTTACTATATTGTTGTGCTATTGTAAATGCATTTAAATTTGTAATTGAAAAGTTATAACAAAATTATTCAAACGTTTTATAATTCAGATACTAAAACCATAGATGATTAAGCAACATCTGCCAATGCAATTCAAAATCGCGTTACTGTGCAGTTTTTCTCGGCCGTATTCATTTCTCTGACAAAAACACCATGTCCTTCAATCCTTGATGTGACATTTTCAGTTTTATCGAAAATTTCTGGTTACCAAAAATATGTCGCATCACTTCATCCGATTCGAAGTGAACATGACACTTAACGGTCATTGGAAAAAAACGTTTTTTTGTTTTTTTTTGTGTTCATTGAGGCTGACCCCTTTTTGCTAATTGAAGATTAGAGTAGTAGCCTCTAGAAATCTAATTTATGTAATCCTGTCAGGGTTGTCTTCGCGCAAAATTTGATTTGGATATGACAAGCTGTAGTTCCGTCATCAGCACTGGGTACTCCGGTCACTAATATGAGGACAAAGCGGGTAAAAGCCAAATTCGGATGACGCAGGAAATTTGAGCAGCTCTTTGGTAAAACTAAAAAACAACAAAATGGTTTTCTGGCATTCTAGCAAAAATTGTTGCTCCTAGTTGGAATATCAAAACTGTTTTAAAATTGAATTTCCGGGAAAGCAGCCATTAATAATGAGTAAGTCCGCTGTCCTGCTCGTCTTCCCGTCTCATGCCTGCAGGAGCTTTTGGGATTTAAGCTGAAAAGGGAGATCCTGCAACGGGCAATTTGTTGAAGTATCGTATTTGAAGTGGATCCAGAGCAAAGCATTTTTGTAGCTAATTAAGATTTCTTAAATGTTAAAGTGGAACTTAGAAATTTAATTTTGTGCGAGAATTTCAGCATTGAGAAGACATGGGAAATTTGAGTGATATGGAAAAATGAATTGAATTCAATTCTACTGCAACTCATGTTGCAAATTACGAGGAAAATATTTTGCCAAATGGGAAATTTATTGATGCTTTCGAGGTGGGCGGAACGTTTTTCTATATTTCTTCTATGACAGTGTCACGTAATGTGTTACTCTCTGAAAAAGATTGCACTTTGTAATGTTCTACGAGGAGGAGGAATTCGAAGATCCATCCTTGTTTCGTTTGAAATGTTACAAATACTGTGCACTGAATTTTTTGATATAAATAATTCAGCTCCATAAAATCAATAGAACAGATGATTTCGTTTTGTAAACGCTATCAAATACTCTATATTTTTACATCAATACAATCAGTGATTTTGAGAAGTTTCATTCGAATAATTATTAACAATTAACATTTGGGTCTTCTTATAACAGTCAATTAATTTCTGCATTGTAAATCTATACAAGAACTTAGGTAAATCAATATTTGAGCAAATTATCACGCAAGTAAATTACAAACACGTTTGAATATATAAATACTTCCAAGTAGTAATAATTACATAATTAAATTAATTACATAATATATGTCTAAAAATTCTCATAATGATTATCCAATTCTGTACTTTTTTTTAAAGGAAATTGCTTTTGCTAATAAATGGAATGCCATTCGCATACAATAATCAAATTTTGTTATTTTTAATAAAATATTTAATTTAAATTATTGCAGGGCTCTATCACGATAATCTTCTTACGAATTGTATGAAGTTGTAAATTCTTTATCTTGCTTAATCCTTTTTCAATCCTTTCTGAATGTGTTGTTTCCACTTTGTTTTAAACTTTGTTATTACTCGGTTTTACATTTAGGTACATTAAAAAGATTAAAACTTTCATTGAAGTCTTTCAGGGATTTGTTATTCATATCAGTTATTGAGATTTTAAATAATAAAAAAATCGTCTTTTGGTCTTTGAACTAATAATTTCTCAAAGTATTTCACCGACTAATTAATGATGTTTTTACATTGTCATGAAAATGGCATTTGTTCTTATTATTATTTTACTATGATGATATTTATTAACTTGACCTGTGTAGTGTGTATGTAAGCAACGGAATTTTTGAAGTTAATTTTTACCCCCTTCCAGATGTCTGAATAATTTAAAATTTGGCACACGGATTTTGAACCGATGGACAATGCAATAATTTTATAACTTTGAGCTTATATCCATTATCCAGTGCAGGACCATCAGGATAAAAAAAATGTTTAATTTTGCAGGTTATATGTATATATATGTTAGATTGCCCGGAAAAAATATTGTTCTCTATATCAAAATATTACCTTTAAACTGACATACAAATTAATCTCAGCGGATTGTTTTGACGTTGTTTTTGCGAATTAACTATTTGAATCGAATTAAAATACTAGAGAATAGCAATGAAAAAATAAATTATAACATAAAAAAGGAAGATTAGCAAAAAAGACAAAACTACAAAGAAAAAATAGCAAAACCCTCTAGCAAAGGACTTACTGAAAACTAGTAAAGGAAGTATAGTTGGTCTCCTGAGATACTCTACAGATATGTAGATATATTTACTCATTCTATGTAAAAATCTAGACATACTAGAAGAAAAACATTTGAATAAAAAATATGCCATATAATAGCAACAGCTTTAATTTAATATTGATATAACACACGACTCAAATTGGACAACTCGAAGAGAAATGGTTGCCACCCCCACCCCACAACCCCCAAAAATATAGTAAATTTTTACCTCACCGGGAAAGACACCCAATTTACTCATTCTAAACCAAAAAACCTAATGTAAATTCATCCAAGTTTACTACCCTAAAACGGTCGCAGTTTTCTTCCATTTCTATAATCTATAAATATACAATGTACAAGTAGGTATATAAAATCCAAAACCCACTGACTGACTTATTGATTGACTGATCACTGTCTCTCGGGAACCACTGTATACGCTGTATTCCGTTTTGTATACTTCTACAACTTATCTCATAGGTTCTCTCAGTTTTTTAAAGTTCCACACCTAAGGGGGTGAAATAAGGGATAACAATTTTTATGAAAATCCGTCATTTTTGAAGAAGTAAGTAAAAATTACGAACAATAACATCATAATATTTCATTTGTTATAAATTAGGTGTACTTATATAACATAAAACTTTACTTGCATTGTTGTGTGAGATTTTTGGTATAATTTTCATCTCCTAAGGGAACATAAATATTTGAAAGGGAAAGAATCAGAGGAATGACAACGAATGTGTGGATTTGGTTGCGTTTTTAATGGTTCATTAGGGCTGAAGGTGGTTGGAAAATAAAACCCTTTCGGAAGTGTGCCAATGTGTAATACCCATGCCATACAATGTGGTTAACCGATGAACAGAAAAACCAGGTAGAATCCTTCTAGAACAAAGAATCAGCTTTCCGCATGACTGTCGAAATGTGCATGGAGGAAAGACAAACTTTCTGGAATTACATAATCTAATATAAGTTCCTTTCCGCACTGCACAATAGCTTTTTGGTCATCGTTAATCCATCCACTTTTTAGTAAAAAAAAGTTTAGGTATACCTACTTGTAATCGGAAACCAAAGCTATAATCTCTTTTCTACTTTTGCCGTTTGATAGAAGGAGCTACTAGTTTCTATAGACAATTTATTGAATGTAACCTATTCGATTGTTTTTATTTATTTCATTTCTGAATATGATTTATGCTATTGTTCTTAGAGTTCTTTTGTATGAACTTCAAATTAGTTCAAGTGATGCATCTCTCCACATTCTGGTTATATTTGTAAAAGGTCCTGGTGTTTAGCGTGCATACCTATTGCTATTATTTTAAATTCATTTGTCGAGGTTATTTCCCTAAGCAATGTTTTATAACGTTTTGACACGGTATGTGCGAGCTTCGATCTCAATATTCCATTTTACATGCTCGACATTTTACTAATAACATCGTTAAGAAAAAGAAAAAAAAAGAAGATATCGAAACATCTTCAATTGGACTGTGTCAACGGAATACGCAAGCTTCCGCAAAAATATAAATTAAGATTTATTTTAGCAACATAGACGGAAACCATCGTTCTGAGAGGATAATCCCGTGCAGTATTCCATTATTCCTATTATAAGATGGATTGGTTCAAAGGGAATTAAATTTGGTTTCTGCGTAATTTAATTTTCCTATCTTTGGTTTTGTAATGGGGTCATTTAAAAATACCTAACAGCTACACAGTTTAGAGCATCAACCTTATTAGAAGTATTGGAGATTTTTTGCTTATTGCTATTCTTTATATTATTAAAAGTTGCGATATAAAAATGTTTGTACAATAATATTGCCTTCTTCGATTTAAAAATAAAAATTGAATTCCCATTCGCATCATGCTTTTTTTTAACAATCAACACCATCGTCCACGTCTCATTGTTAATTTGCACAACATTTTCCCACCTCAGTGTGGAATGGCCACAACTGAATTGTAATTGTGTCTTGAACAAAGCTATCAATTTAAATTTTGTTTGCATCTTTTCAAGCAATAATTAAACAATAAAAGTTGTTGAGCACATGCTCTCCTTACGTGGCTAGAATTGAAGGGTTGTTAAAATTTCGAATCCTTCCCACCCACACCCAATAAAATGTCCTTGGCATTCTTGCAGCTTGTCCCCAACGAATGTCTCTGATTCGATAAACGAAATTTGTAATCAACGAAATGAAATTCTTTCGCCATTGAAATCGGTAGCGAGGGAATTAAGCAAGGACCCCCTTGCTTCCCTCTTCGGCCGGTGGAAATTCACATCCTGAAACCTCGTACATGAACTTCTTCCAGCTGCGGGTGTGCTGTGAAACCCCGGGAGTCGAAGTTGTTCACTCCTTTTCAAGTGCCGCTGCTGGATGTCTATTTGCGTAATGTCGTTGTAGTAACAATTTCGAATAACATTCCTTAGACTATGGGGTCTCCATGGAATGAGAAGTTTGGAGTGGTTTATTTAACTCTGCTATTAAACTTCAAGTACATAGTACTCCCATGTGCAGCGCTACTCCAGATAAGGATGATGGGCTTGTGCTGTGGGGGTGGACGACAAAGGACTTGTCGTCCTGTAACTCCGGTAGGCAGTTATCCTGAATCATGACGGGGAGCAGAATGTTTACTTTATGAAATCTTTATAAATGTGTCGAAAATTTTGAGCAAAGGCATACGAGTCCTTGAAGCAGATGTTACCTTTCGAAGGACGAGTAACACTACTACAAAGTCTCTGAGGACGCTGAATCATGCCTCGATTTCACGCAAGAATGCAGCTCATCCTTGTTGCTGGGCCCTCGATTACATAACTCAAGCGCCAGCTACTACTTGGGGATACATCATATACGTTTCTATCCTATCTTGTCGAACCTTGCAATTTTCAGACCCCCACCTCTCCTCCCCCACCCACATTCTAACCAAGCATGAACCTGTGCAGTATCAAAGGATGTTTTTGTGCTTATCACGATGACTGCACCACAAGAATGACATTTTCAAATTAACCTAATCATGACCATTAACCGCGACAACTGTTTCAAGCTGAACTGCCAATCGGGAAAAACAGACACTCGAAATAGGCCAGACTTTATCAGATGAGGCTCCTTGCATTTAGGCCACCCCCCAAACAGGATTCCTAATCCAGTCGAAAGTGGCAAAATGAAAAAATCGGCTTTCACTATTCTGGCGCCAAAGCTGCACTTTCCATTGCAGGAATGTAAAGGTGGGCTCAGAATTGCTTTGCTCAATGGAGAATTCCAGAGAAAAACCTGTGTCTCTTGCTTATTTAGTTAGGAGGATTTTATTTCAAAAGCCGGCTTAATTGAAAGTGAACTCATCTCAAATGATGCTATGCAATGCATGCCTCGCTCGACCAGGATATTCAATATGCAGTTGCCGAGGTTTGTGTGGATGAACACGACCAAAGTGGTTGTGTTTGTGGGTTTTCATTAAGGGCAGATGAGTACGAAAAATAGAATCGCTATAGAAGTTTAATCCGAAAGTGTACAATTGCAGATGCGAAATCTGGAAATGTGATATTATTCTACTTCCGTGTGTTCGGAGTAGTGTAAGCAACTGAAGCATTTTGAGATAAATCTGATTCGATGGATTCGGTGAAGGCATTCGGTGCACGTGCAGGAAGGTGTTTTTGTTCGTCGGGCGTCTTTGAATGAGGAATTTCGATTTTAGTAAGTGAGTTAAGCAGTTCACAACAATAACTATTTATTATCATTCAAAATGTGGTTTTTCTTAGAAGAAGGAATTTTGGGTCCTCGGTGTTTATACATTAAATAATGGAAAAATTCGTACAAAAGTTCGTTAATATGTAAAACGCTTTTTTGATTTTCTTATTCATCGAACAATTTCATAAGTACAAAATTTTGATGTGCAGCAGCTTAAGACTTAAAACATTAGTAAAAACGATAAAACAAAAAGATTTGGAGACTTGGAAACGTGGCGATATCTAGATCTTTCTCGATGAACGTAGAAACGAAACTGCCAATGGTTCAACCCAATTATAAACTACCCTGCATGTAGTCTAGTAGATTCTTTTTATGTTTCAAACTTCATCAAAACTTTATTTATCGTAATATTATAAATTCGTCCCAAATTATTAAATAATCATAAAAAAAAAAAACAAAAATTTATTATTTTCCACCTGCAGTGAATTTTTAAAATCATTTAAACAAGATCTTAGCACTAAATAGCTATTACTTTTTGTACAGACAAACGGACAGCAAGCAATTGGTTTCTTTTCACCTCTCAATAAGGAATAAATAGTTCATTTTTTCTATCACAATTTTTTAAGGACTTTGCAAACGATATCCTACCTTAACACCTTTATCCTACATCTAAAGTTTAAAAAGGGTTAGTAATTCCTTGCAAATCTTAGTCATAATTTGATAATCGCCTTTCCAGGTTTCTAGGAAGGAGCAAAGTGCACGGCATCAAAGGAAATACAAAATGAGTTGAGGTAAATTTTTTAAACCAAAGAAAGATGCAAAATTGAGCGAGATTTTTATAATGGAAAATCATTTTTGAATTGAAAATCTTCTAAGAATCGTTTTATAAGGACCAAAAGCTTTGAACAAAGACTTAGTTCAGGAGAGTACACTTGGATAATACTTTATTGATATGAATTGTGAAAGCAAAAGAGTTGCCCAGACAGGAGGGAGGTCACCAACCAATAATTTATAAAGAAACGACTCACGAACTAATTCCTTAAACCCCGATATGAAAACTGTAAAATGCAGAAATATAAACTAAAGAAAAGATGTCCCAAAGGATATATTCTGTCAACCGGAAAACCTTCTGTATTTACGATAGTTTAAGAATTCGTCATAAATTTCATTTTTGTGCATCTCTGGTAAGTAATACATAAATGTGATATTGTCGTGCAGTATTTTTACGGTCAAAAAGAATTAACGTTACCACATTAAGAACCTTTTGTTTTATTGTATTTGCAATTGGATCCGCGCGTGCAGATCTTGGAGCTTTTATTGCATTTCTACAAATGATTTTGTAAGTTATTGCAGATATAAAACGATGTTCCAATAAACTACAACATTTGGCTTTGAACAGCTCAGTGAAGCAAAAAACAAGGAAACTGAAAGATAATTCGTTTACACTTGATTTATTTATACAAATAAATAATATTAACTGAAAAGCATTTACATTTGAGCTTGAGGAGAAGTAATCAAAAATTATTGAACCTAAAATACACATTCGTCCGTAATGCAATGCAAAATTGCAAAATATGTGTAAGTATGCAATTCAAAGTAGTCAGGGAGGCACCGTAAAATTTTAATAAATTGATTCTTTTCAGTTATAAAAATAATTGCCTCTGAGTGTTTCAATAAAATGTGAAGCCCTTTCATAACTTTATTTTCGAAACTGAAAGAGTACCTATATTTTCAATATTCAGTTACGAACAACTCTTGGAACTTCAAACACTCTCCGGCAGTTATTAATAATGCCAAGAAATGTTTACTTTTTCCCGAGATTAAACTTTCCAAACGCTCAAACTTACGTGAAATACTTTCGTCAGTTGGAAAGGCGCAATTCGATTGCAAAAACTAACTTCAATCTTATAAATAAAATGGACTGACTGAATTATTTTGTTATATTTGTGCAATGGACAGAAGTTCTAAGTTTATTGCAGTTATTAAGTAGGAATGCAATAATGCATTAATGCACATTGCACCTTGATATTATTTATGAACCGAGCCATTCGACGAACCTACTTTTTGAAACATTTTATTTATTTTCATTACAGAAAATTAGAATTTGAATTACCAGTTTTTTTGAGAGTTTCCTCCAAATGGATCCATATATTTGCAATATTTCAGTATACGGAAAATTTTTATATTTTTAAATTATAATAAAAGTAAAAATGATAGAAAGACATTTTCTAACTTTTCTTCGATCCCAATTTCGTGGGCCTAATCGATTTTTCAATTGAAATCCCCTACAATCGGATTGTTGCAACGAGAGTTTTAAAAGTACATTTGTATAATCAGCATAGTATGTTTTCAGCCATTAATAATTTGATATTCACTGTAAACAGTGCCAATGTTCCCATTAATGTTTCATGATTACTTAATGTACAAATTTATAACTAAACATTTTTAATTTTTTATACATTAGAATTGGTTTTATAATTAGAATTGGTTTTTTATTTCGAACTAATAAAAAAAAATCCATTAATTTAAATAACCAATTTTCCATTAATTTAAATAACCAATTTTAAATGCGTTTCCGTTTTTCCTAGCAAGCTCAAGAAAAAATAGTCGAATTTCAAAAGTGAAGTATTTTTCAGGTAGGTATAAATGGAAATGTTGAATAAAGTTTTGCCAAATTTTAGTAAAGAAGAACTGAATTTTTCAAGTTTGTCAGAAGAGATTTTAATTCTAATCCAATGTACAAAATCTAAACTTGTTTGCAAAAACCGATCAATTGAAGAACAATATACCTATGTACATGTTTTTTATAAAATTATTTTTTGATTGTATAATATCGGGAGAATATTTGATATATTTCATTATATTTTGATGAAGAGCGCTATTGAATTCTTATCATATATTTTAAAAACAGCTTGTATGTTTTGCGCTGTGGACTTTTAGATTGTGAGAATGTTGGTCAGAATGGCGTGGGTGCATTTCAGTGATAGAAATCATTCCCATCAGTCCTTTAGTTTAACGCGACACAGAAAATAATTTACCATCGTCATTTTGTAAGTCACGTTGCAATGTGTGCGACATATTTCAAAATATGAACGATTGTTTGCTATGAATTTTGCAAGTCGGAAGTTTGAAAAGGTTTCTAGCCACAACATATGTATGTGTGCAGTACATTTAGGTACTTGAGTTATGCAAATGTGAAATATATGTGCATATTTTTGGTTTTGCAAAAGAATTTTTGAAGTGAATAAAGAGACGTGTTATGTGTTATGTCACACGTACTTCGAAAATACACACGAAGTGTTCTAGTTGGAGAGAACTGAAATCAATAACCAAGGATCGCCTGCATTTTTGGAAATTGTGACGCTTCATTATTGTTCAATCGTTCTCATCTGTCTGAATATGTTCATGGAAAACTCTTGATGACAATTCATACTGAGCTGAACTTAAAACACTAATCAATTACAGTTCTTCAGAAATTTTAATTTTAATCTAGAAAGGGTTTGTATTGAAGAAAACGAATCACATTGAAACAGTTTCAAGAAAATATTTCCTTGCAGTAGATATTTGTTGTCTGAACTTGTTTTAATTGTACCTATAAATTACTTTGGAAATTGTTTTTGTTGTGTTTGATGTTGAACACAATTCAACAGAATATTAACAATTGAGAATTGCTAGTTGTAAGAAATAACTTAAAAGTCAATTAGGTACCTATTGGTTTATTATTTTCAATAATAAACCTATGTAATCGAACACGAAAAAAAAAATTATAACCCCCCCTGAAATTTTGTCAGTTTACGTTTTGAGATATGTAGATTTCAAAAAACGAATAAAAAAAAATCCGTCCGTCCGCCGTCCGCCGTCCCCCGTCCGCCGTCCGCCGTCCAGGCTTTTTCTCGGAAACTACTGGAGATAAATTAATTAAATTTGGTTCAAAAATCAAGTGGCATCTGACAACGGTCCTAACAGCTCGTGGGTCCGATCGACGTATTTTGAGGGAGGGAAATTGAGGAACCAAATATTGAAAAAATCATATTTCCGAAACCGTTCAAGCTTTTTTCATAAAACTCGGAATATACAATGCTCTAATATTACTCAATAGAACACATTTTATTGTATGAATTTATATCAATTGGTTTTTGAGTAATAGAATTTTGAAATTTTTAATCTCCATAAATTATTCCATTTCTTGGTGGATCAAAAAACGTGAAATCATTTCACATGATCACTACTGCCATCTAGCCGTCACTTGAAAAATGTCACATTTTTTGGAAATAATAAACCGTTGTGTAAAATTTGCAGTGTTTTTTTAAATTAATTTGATAAATGAAAAACAAATGAATAAGAAATTTATGGAATATTTGAAAATACAATATTCTGTTTCCTAAACATTTCTCTTTCATTTGAAACATTGTTCTCAATGTTATATCAGAGCACAGATATTGTGGGTGGAGCAAAAAACCGAACGGTTTCGGAAGTGTACAGAGAGGCTTTACCAATAATTTCCTGATAATTCGTTCCATGGAATCGTGGTTACCATGACATACGATTGTGGGAAGGATATTTATGAGCACCGCAAAATAGTACACTTTAAAAATCGCATTATAAAACGTTTAAAATCAATCGGTGATCTTTTCCATTATTTTTAATTAACGGTTCAAACCAACAGCAACGGTGAAATTTATAACTATTTGCCACTATAAACATGGAGGGTAATCGCATTTTTTCAATCTCCCAGTAATCCTTTGTTCAAACATATCAGCTTGTACATTGTACAATGTACATTGTACATGTGTACGTGCCAACCAGTAATTACTGAACGCAGTTGAACCGTTTACAATGGATTGGACAAGAGGATGGAATTGGGATTCCTGTGCCAACAAAGCCCCTCGATATTCCTAATAATAATCGCATACAAAGGCAATAGGCCGTTTGAATTGTGGCGCATATTAATCATCAGTTTCGCTTTTAATTATTACAATTGTTCCGCAGTAATTACATATTTTGCACACAAACCCGCTGAAGTTTGAATGCATCCATGGACGTGGCAAGCCATGCATAACAATCAACAATCACTTACATGATAGATTTATTGCGATCCAACATATCCAAGTAATTGTTTTCGTGGTCACGAGATACATAACTGACATTTCTGTATCTATGAATCATGAACGGGTGCCAAAATATTTCACAATTATCACATGTGGCCCCACACTTTGCAACTGGTTGGAAAGTACCTTCCGGATGTTCTGTAATTGCACTACTTATGGACGACTTATTGCTTACTGTTTGACAAGTTCACTGGTCGTCAGTAATTGGCGGATACTCCACTAGGGTCGTCAATTAGTTCGTCAACACGTTGGAATCGTCTCTGCTTCCTGCGACTGCACTCACGACACTCACATCTGCTGCGGAACAGCGCTAACTTGCCACTAGCTGACGAGATTCGGTTCAGATGGAGTCTGGTCCCATGAGTCCTGATGCAAGGAAGCCAAGTACTCTTGTTTACAAAAACGCTAGATTAAAGGTAGATCTTGCGCACTGGATGCCGTATACATCCTGACGAGTCTGATACAAAACCGGATGAGTCGGGAGCATCCCCAGTGATCGCAGCGGCCGTGTGGTCCTTCTAAAAATTAGCTACAGGTTAATGGATGAAAAACAGACTAATTTTGCAAAAGGTAAACTGAGAGACTACCGCAACTCTAGCAATACCTAAATCCTTGCAAGTATCAAAGGATACATCAACAAGTGCCACCGAGTTGAACTTCAACAACTCTGCTAAGCCTATGGGGATTGACCACTTCCTATCCAGTTGTACGATGGGAATCTAATGGGTGGGCTTTGTCTGCATCCTTTGACTGATCGAGATTCTATAAAAGTGGTGTCCTTTGCTGCATTTACTTGGACACGACATCTGCTCTTGCTCTTGCACCCGACCCTTTTAATTCTACCAAATATTTACGGTAGAATTATTTAAATTGTGCACGTTCGGTTCAAGTTGCCTCAAGTTTATAACACCATCTGCCCGCCCCTCTCCGATTCGTCCTCACACATTTGTTAAACTAAAATTACCAACTTGGGAATGAAGTTTAAAAAAAATATCAAATTTGCAACACCAATTGCTCCCTGAAAGGATTTAGTGGGAGGGGGAAGCGGAACCACAGATTGCAGGAAGCGAATTGCTAGGGAACAATTTAAGTTTTCATATTGTGGGAAGTTAATCGTCACCCTTCCCTTTCTCCGGCCAAGTGATTAGCACGGCAAAATTGATTTAATTTTCGCGGTGAATCACTTCCGCGTCAGTGGCCGGGCACTGCTTCGGGACATTGCCAATGTTGATTCATTTGTTTACGTTTACCCTTCCACGGTGTTTGACTGAAATTGATTTCCAATGTTTGAGCCAAACACAAATGATTTTGAGTAAATTTAGCACTTTAGTGTCCAAATACAATGGCAGCTTTGCCTAAGCCGGACTCTAGGGCAATTAGCGCTTCAATGAACATCGGCATTAAAACCTTGAAGTGTACTTTGGAGAGCAGAGATTTTCGAGTTCGAACTGCCTGAAACAACACTGTAGCGCTGAAGAAAAACATTTTTGTTAAAAGGCATTAATTTTTTTAAAGATCTAACAACATCATGGTTTCTATACTTTCATTGTAATGCTTCAAAATTAAATTATAATAAGTTTCCGAAAACGCCAAAATAAAAAAAAAATTCTATCGTTCATTCAAGGTCATTTTAAATGACTAACTGAAATATTTGGTTGTTGTTTGAATCGGTTTATTTTGGTTAGCCGTTTCTGATTTCAGACTGTGAAGGGATTATTCTGAAGGAATCGCAGGAATCGCACTAATCAATTTCTAGAGTCGTCTTATGCCGCACTCATTTGGAAAATATTTTTCTTCTTATTAAAGTTTCGCAAGGAATTTTTCATATTCCATTGAAATCATTTTTCAAGAAACTCTTGCAAGTGGTTTTGTCATGACGAAATTTTCATAACCTCGTTCGAAACAAAGTCTTGTGGCGGTTTAGAGTATTCTCGTTCTTCTTCTCGGACTTTTTTTAGTTTTTCTGTTTTCGATCAAGGACAATTCAACTTCAATGCTGTAAATGTTTCCTTTTCATGCCAATATTTGAAAGAGCAAATTTAGTTTTATAATTGATTTGATTTTTTATTATTATTCGATTATATGAATTTTTAGAAGAAGTGTAGACAAAATGAAAAGATTTTCCCTGTAAAAATTAACAGATTTTAGCTAAAAAGCACTCATAATTTCCTTTGATTTATGCTGTTGTAATTCCTGCAGAGAAACACAGGAAAGTATTATTTACTCAAGTCCTTGTACGAGCATTTTATTGAGTTGAACTGATGCTGGAAATTTTCATTACTTGGCTCTTAAAACTTAATTTTAAAGTTTGTAGGGCCAAATTTGTTTTAAACTGGTATTTAATTAATTTAAACAAATAGGTAGTTTTAAACGTAAAAGTTTAATTTACTTATTTAATATATATACAAAAATCAACATTTTGTTATTATTTTATTTGATTCTCAGAAAACTGTGCTTTATATTACTTCCTCATCGTACCAATAAAATCGTTATTAATTCAGTAAAGTTGTTAAGTTTGCCTTGACCAGTGGACCTTATAACATAAAAGCTTGTTATCAACATTTCAAAATTTGCAAAAATTAAAACAATCATGAAATTAATACAAGTAGAAACGTGTGGTGTCCTGGGGATCTCGGCACCCCAAACGATACCACTATAAACTATCGTGTGGGAGCCGATGAGAGAAAAACTGATCGCAAGGTCGGCGGTGATTGTGCAGGAAACTTATTTTTTAGACCGCTTGCAATTTTTTGGCTTGAGGAAAAATTAGGAAATTAATAAAAAGCGAACCAAGT
Source organism: Leptogaster cylindrica (assembly GCA_963082835.1). Lineage (NCBI taxonomy): Eukaryota > Metazoa > Arthropoda > Insecta > Diptera > Asilidae > Leptogaster > Leptogaster cylindrica. The sequence goes on along the minus strand of OY720105.1, from coordinate 2,138,263 downwards.
GATATCAGAGTTAGGCGGAGTCAGTTTGACCAAAGATCATGTAAAAATTAAGCGTAAAATTAAAAAACGACGTCAATTTCGGTTCTCTTTTCTTTTAAATTTAAATTTTAAATTTTTTTTATATAGGTTCATATATTTTTACCTGTTTTTGAGTTATTATTCTTTGAATAATACACCTTTGTAATTGGCTCGGAAAAGTTTTTTTTAACATCCCGTCATTTTTTTTTCTTTTACGTTTCAAGATACGTAGAGTCCAAAAATGTAATGTCCGTCCGCCGTCCGCCGTGTCAACAATATCTACCTTAATGTGCGGGCGAAAAAAATTGTTCTTTCACATATAGGCTATATTTAGACCCTAGTTGTGTCTGAAGCTCGGCAGCTTGATCGGTACACATCTGCGGGGTTTAGGGGTGAAAAAGGGGTGTAATATTAGGCATTTTTAGTTTTTGTGAACTTGGGCAAGTGGCTACCTTTTTTTAATGTTTTTTAGGGTTAGGAGATCGAATATGAAGTCGATTTGGACGAAAGAATGAAGAATTAAAAAAAAAATAAATTATTAAAAGTTTTTTAAAAAATGAAAAATTTTTTTTTTAAATATAAAAAATTAGAAAACAAGAAGAAATAAATGATAAGAAACCGGGATCATTAGACCAATAATTGCCCCGTTTATTTACTGACTCTCGGCATAGACAAATAAAGTACTCTCGGCGACCCGTTTGGGCACTAATGTTCAGAATTTTTGGATCGCTTCACCAGGTCTCCAGTTCGGAATAATAAACTCATATGTAAAGACATTGCAGCATTTTCTTCTTTAATTTCTCTTTTTACGATGGGAAAACAGTTTTTGCACGTTCTGTTACACGATTTTTTAACAAGCTTTGCTTTTGCTTCTGTATTTAAACTGCGCCGTTTTTCATCTAGTTTATTTCATAATTGGCCTAAACCAACTATACTTCCATACTATTTTTTTTTTGTGTGTTACTCTTTTCAGTAATTATGATTTCGGAATCATCATATAGTTCTAACTATGCATTTGTTATACAATAACATTATAGCTTTTATGCAATGGGTTCACTTACTACAGGTATTATTTTTTTAGTTTGCGTGAATACCAAGCCCAAAGTATAGTTAAAGTTGATTCACTTCAAATTCCAGTCGATAGGATGCATTTGAAAGTTAAGCATGCCCAAATATTGCGAATGGTAAGAAAGGCTTTCAATTTGATTCCTGAGAAGATGTTTGCTTACAGCAAGGTTCCACCAAAGTGAGGAAAGTACAGTGAAAGGCATTTACTCTTTTCTACTAAATAACTTCAGTTTGAATCTCATTGAGTCCTGAGCACATTCATTCGTTTACATGGCATAAACCGAAGCCGTTTCTATTGAATTATTTCTGCAGCATTTTCGGTTGCCCTCCTCCTTTATTTATTCAGTGTTAGAGAAAGTGCAACATTACCTGTGGTAATTCCAGATGGATTTCTACCAGAGCGACCCAGTGCAGGGCAGCCCACCCGCACAAAATTAAAAAGGCCAAATGAATGCAATTAAAAGTTGCTTTTCAAAGTAGAAATGAGCATCTGCAGGAACAGCAAGGACCTTATAAATAAGCCCTGGCGTTCACAGTGCTGTGACTCGGAGAGTTCTGGTTTTTGGACTGTGATAATTTCCACCACCTTGAGTGATTTAATTTCAGCTCCTGCATTAATTCTAGTTTTTTATATATATAATATATATATATCTAAATGTTGTGTGTGTATGGCCCTTTCACAATTACGGGACTCGGGTCCTTCCTCCTGAATTATTCATTCAGGGATGCCCCATCGGGTGTGTGCTCTGAAATTAAAATGAAAAAGTCACACAAGGAGCCTGATATACATGCAGTTGCCACTTGAAACAGGAAGGAAGGCAACAACTATCGCGAGAGCCTTATTTGAATTTAATTTTGAGGCCAAAAGAAACTTGTTCCTGCTACTGAATGCACCTTTCAAGTTTTCAGATAGCGCCTAACCCCGGGGCGAGTGGTTTTATTTATGAATCTCGCCTAATTTAAAGGGAGGATGGGGTGCGGCTTTATTTTATCTACTTTAATTTTTCAGAATCCCTAGGGGGGGGGGCCTTTTTACCTTTGTTAGTTTAATTGCTTTTTAACGACTCTACGAAGCTTAAATACATCTTCGAACAATAGAAAATACTTTTTGGTGTTGAGCTTCGTTGTCACCTTTTCATAGATTTTTAAGAGATTTCCACTTAAGGGATCGATATCACAAACTGCAAAAGTCCTGTGGAGGTGCTGTACAGTTTGATAAATGAATAGCGAAAAGTTTTCGAAAAGTTTTCCAAATTCCCTGCTACTGTTACGGTATTCGGCAGGTACACAGTTCACCTCACTGGATATTTGCTTTAAAGTTTCTAGGAAATGAATTCTGCAAATTTCATCAGCCCGGAAAACTTTTATTTTCCGGGCAAGTGCATTGAAATGCTTGCACTAATCTTTACTATTACTTGAAAATGGAATTTCACATTTCCGATACGAATTTTGAACGAGACACGGCCACTGCAGCCTGAAATCTTGTATAGCAGACAAATGGAAAGGACTTGGGTCAACCGGGACCAGAGTGACACCACTTCTCTAAAGAACTTCCACAGAAAATGAAAAATTCTCGAATTTTCTCTGAAAAACTTGAATTATGCGAATATTGTTGTAAGTAGTTCCTTAGGGTTTCCTGGTGCTGTTTTAAGAGCATCCTTTTCGAGAAAATTCAGGTATGACCTACCAGATCTTCTTTATGCAAGAGATTAACAAGCGGAAAAAATTTTTGTAGGGAAAGTTTTACTTGAGATATTGAGAATTTGTTGTCAGTCATATAGTAGAGATGTAATACTGTATTTTTGATATCATAAACTCTGCGCTTTTTATACATATGAAAATTGTGCAAACATTGTGGAGATTATTTAGAGATGTAAGTAATATAAATTTTTTTAAAAATAACATTATCCAAACAGTTTCAAGAATTGTTTTTCTGTTTTAAGAAGATTTCAATTGCTGTTGAATTGTTTCAGATGAAAAAAATTGTTAGCAAGATGGGATGATAAAATACTCGTAAAATGGATTGAATTTGTAAAATTTGTTTACAGCTTGAGGACATTATAGAGATCAGATTATTCGCAGAATATGTAAAATCTTGTCTATTACCCCACAATCGACCGCAACTATTATTACTACTTTTGTGTGTTCAAAATGCTGGAAAGCTTTGTATACTTATAATGTAAACACATCGAATTCAGATCCTTTAGCCTCAAGAATTTATACTATGAAAAGGATTTGATGGGCGACTACGTAGTTCGAGCAGTCTGGAAACTTTGTTCAGAGTCCTTATTCACAAATGTATGTGTATATGTAGGTACATATAGGATTAACATAAAGTATATCATATATAAAACAGGACTGACCGGAGCTAATTATACCCATAGATTGCTAAGACACTGTCCCGACTCAAATAAGTGGAGCATTAAGGACTAATTGATTATGTTAGGGCCAGTGAAGGATGGAGAATCTAATCGATAATAAAGTAGTTACAGTAAATTCATGAAAGTAGCATTGATAAGTATGGACGACCAACGCTTCTAATTCAATTCTATACAGGACTTTAAAGTTTAACTGTAGTAGATTGGAGAACTGTTCAGCAACAGCTAGTCAACCCTCACAACTTTATACACACACTACCATAACCATTGCATAAATAGTTGTTTAGGATTTCCACCTCGAAACTTTGCACCTACTATCAGCTTTGTTTAAACTCTTAATTAATTATTAAAGTGGCTGCCAAGAAATTTTGGACGGCTTTCGTGCAAACACTGAAAGCTTTCCGGAATTTCAAAGTTTGTTTCCACAAGGAGCAAGGATACCATAATTCCTTCATCGCCCTGTCACCCACAGTGCATCTCTCGAAAAGGGTACATAGGTATATCCCTATAACTCTATCCGTCAGTTTTGTGTCTCAGCCTTCGAACAATGTGTGATACCTAAGATAAGACAGAAACACGTCCAAATGTATTAAGGACGAGGCAACACAAGAATTTTCACACGACTAGGTACACAAAAGTCAGTGCAAACGAGGATTCATATCTGCTTTGCACTGGAATTTCACTTATTCAATCTTGAATTGATCGTCCATCTCCTCCTGGTGACAGTTCATTACCACGAAGTGGGAAACTAATGGAGAAAATCCTCGATCTGACTCCTCGACTTTCCCAAATGATTTATGTTCCAAGAAATGCACTTTTCTTTCTGTGAATTTAAATTATATCCAAAATGTGCAATGCTGCTCTGGATGCGCCTTGTGGGTGTAGGGAAAACGTTGTAAATGCGATGTGACATTTGTCCTCGTAATTTTCAGCTCGAGATAGAACTGCAGAAGTTGATGGATTAAGGGCTTATTACATACCTTTTTTCCCCTCCCCCGGTACCCATATGTATTTTTATGTAGGCGAAGGTAGCTGCAATGGGATGCGTTTCCTTCGGGCGTTTTTCCAGACAACTCGAGCAGAATAAATGTGCGATTTTCGCTGAATGCAAGATTTGCATACATTCAATTGAGGTATAAAGCCAGTTGTGTTGAACATGTTACAATTCCGTTTTATAAATTCAAATATAATGGCGGGTGTCAGAAGAGAAATCTTTGACGTTTCGAAAATTGCGATGATTGCTCACAGCACATCAACAGGCGATTTAATAAAAAACAACGCCCAAAAAGAGATTTGTGACGAGTTGCCTGAGAGAAAAAAGAACAAATAAAAGGTTTTCACGATGAAGGGAAAATTATGTAGCAATGGAAATACTGTTCATGTTAAATAATAAATAACGTTGAGTGCCAGATATGATAATACATATCTGGATAAACAAAATATTATTTAATTTCAGTGGTAAAAGGGCAATGGAAAAAAATGTTTGGGCGGTTCATCCAAGTCCGCCACAGTCTAGTCACAGTCACAGTCTTGTTTTGAAGGTATTATAGCCATGTATCTCTGTGCCAATGCGGATCAAATTCAATCCTGGGGCTCTTTATTTATTTGAGGAAGAAAAAAAGACAGCCATTTCTCACCTTACTGGGCATTGCTGTATGATGGGCGGACACCGGACAGCTACGTTCACTACTTCTGTTTCGAAGGTAGGTTATAGCCATGATATCAAGAAATTTTCTACCATTAATTTTTTGCTTTTAAATCCCTGACAAATTGTCAACATGTTTCAATTTACGTCATTGCCCATTGGACTGGCCAATCAATGACTTGAACCTTCTTGTGGAGGAAACATTCCTTTAGCACCTTCGAGACGTGTTTTGGATCGTCATCCTGTTGAAGCATCTATCGAAATGGCATTTCATCTTCAGGATAAGATAACGTCATTCTTCCTAGCCCCCAGGATATCTTTATATTTGACGCGATCCAGTTTCAGTATAATTTCGATCTAGGGAACCTACAATCTACATCTGCGACGGAAAAACAACCCCACATCTTAACACTTCAAATTCCATGTTCCAATTTCTATATGCTTTTGGGTATCTTCATAAGGTTCATCTGTAGTGAAACAATTAAATTATAGCTTTCGTCACTGAGGAGAAGGTTTTTTTTCCAAATTATTTTAAGATTAAATTATTTTGATATTTGAACTTTGTTTCAATTTGTTCTATTTATGTGTCTTGAAAATGGTTGACTGTATTTCCTATGAATTCAAATTATTCTAAATGCGGACAACAATAAAAGTTCTTTTGTTCATATTTACATTTCATTTAACTATTTTGAGTTATTATGTTATCCAGTTTATATCTGTATGCGTGGTTTTCATGTGATCAGCACGAAGTATTTTTGCATTCTGACTATTCTATACAATAAAAGACATCTGCTCACATTTTGCGGATGCCCTTTTCGAATGAACTATACTCCTATTGTTATTTCTGGTATATGCTTTTTTCGTCGGTTACATTCGATTGTACTTTTACTTTCATTGCTTATGAGGTCTTTCATTCGTAGTGAAATTGCGTTAGTCGCATAACTTTTGTGTAGCTCTATTTGCTGTGCACGATTTTTTTTCAACTGAGCTTACATCACTCTATTTCTATATTCCTGGTTCTAGGGTGACAGTTCTATTCACCACTTCAGTATCTATGATTTCATGTACGTACATAGTTGATTCCATTCAAACTTCTGCTGCCAAAGCTCAAGAAGTTCACTCACAATAAATGATGCTTGAAGTGGTTGCCGTTGCATACAACAGGACTTGAGGTGCTTCCTTATCGATCTGGAAGCTTTAATGTGTCGTTTTTATATTTTTAAACTGCTTCAATTTCTATTCCACTTTTATAGCTATTTACATACTCATTTAATTCAAGATTCAAATATATTTTTTACGACTTGGTAGTTAGTTTTATTTTAAAACAGTTTTTCTTACAATTACTGTAATTTTAAAGCATTTTTTCATAATTATTTTTAAGCATTTATTATGAAAAAACTTTTTTCAAAAACATTTTTATTTATTTCTTAGCTTTTGCAAGCATTATTAATGTAGTAGTTGCAAAATATGAAAACAAACCCTTGTTTAATATTTTATAATTTTCATAAATATTCTTACTGAAAATATATAGGAAAAAATCAAATCACTTTACGATTGAAAATATTCAACTTCGATTAAACACTCTCGTAAACATTGTATTGAGCAAAGTCAATATTACCGCATATGTGGAGAAGTTTTAAATGATTTAACTGATTTATGAACTGATTAATGGGAAATTGTTTTTTAATTGTCCTTTTGAACTAGAGCAAAATGAGTCGCGGCCACAGAAGGAAAAATCTGCTGGGAATATGCTTTCTTCAAAAACCTTTCTCAGAGGTATTTGCATTGTTGTTTGCATTTGTTGCCTTTTGTTTATTTCAATATTGCGTAAAACGTAGAATACCTTACAGTGAATTTTTTCTAACATATTTCCTCGTACTTTATTTCCTTTGAGCGTATTAAATTTTTAATAACAGCCTTCTGGTGATTGCCTTCTGCGTTCGTTGATCCCTTTTCGCTGGTTTTCTCATTTGGTCTCATTGATAATCCTGCGTACAGGAATTATTTGTAAAAGAATTTCCCTTCGCAATATTTATTGAAAATAATGACAGCTGGTATAAAGACAAATACACTTGATACGTAGTAAAATAGTTGCATAAATGTTAACATACACACGATGAGTTTGCTTTTGTGCTCTTAATGAGGTACTTCAAAGTAATTGTGAACTTTCATTAAGAATTTATCTCGATGGTAAAGAATTTTGCGATTGAGGTGATCCAAGGATTTTGAAAACAATGATTAGGAGACAATTTCAATTGAGATTTCATTTATCATAAGGGTTGTTTGGGCCCTGTAGCGGAAATTCTTTTGGCTATCATTACAAAACAGATGGCTGGCAAAAATGTGCTTCCTCTTGAGTCACAGTCCGTAGAATTGAAGGGAAACACTTCCTAAACGGCTGTTGTAGAGCACAAAGACGAGGGAGGAAACCCTAATTGCCACTTTTAGTCGTGCAACATCTGAGCCTCGAACTATGAAATTGTAAAGATTGCTCCTGACGAAGTAAATGGAAGGATCTCGCATGTGATGATGACCTGAAGCATCCGGTTCGAAATAAAGACCATCCTCTCTTGGTCCTTTTTATTAGAAGGTCGAAACGATTTCGTAGAAATTGATGCTAAGTATACTATTATTGATTGTACCCTGATAAATTAAACAAGCCACGTGGATGTTATGTAAGTGGAGATTTCACAGTGACTTAATTCATTTAATTAAATTCTACAAAATTGAAATTTATAAATTGTTTATATACAAAATAGTAATCACACCAATTATATTGGCATTAAAAAAACTTCATAATTCATGTGTATTGTGTATGTCTGTTTAAAGATCTTTGCAATTATTTGTAAACAATTTCAATATGTATGTGTATATGTATAAAATTACATTGAAAAATTCAAAAGGAATTATGATTTTTTTAACATAATTATCGAACTCCAAATCAAAAACATTAATTAAAAAACTCTTGTAAATGTGACATATTCCTTCAATCCGTTTTTCCAATAAAGTGAAATCGAATATTATTTAATTTTAATTAATTAATAAAATAATTGTTCTTATTTGTTTTAATTGAAAAATATGTTGCTGCAGAAGGTACCATGTAATTTGTAATTATTATTATTTTTTGTAGTATCAAGAAACTTATTAAATATTTTTTCTGTTTATTTTTAAAAGAAATCAATTTTGTACATTTCAAGTTTAATTGAAATCATATTTTTCAACGACAATAGACGCGTTAAACAATAATAGAATAATAGAAATTAATAGAAATAGAAATTAAATTAATATACTTTTAATAATAATTGATGGAGTACAATAAACTTTTCTGAGAAGTTATTTCCCTTTGAAAAATTGTTCATTATGTAACTTTTTTTGTTTTATATTTGTATAACAAGGAGTGAAATCAAAAAGATCTAAGTCTACCTTACAAATATACGATTATATTAGTCTTTTATAACTATCTTTATGTCTTCACCTTATGTCATTAGGAAGCAGGAGTTCCTGGTTTTAAATAAACAAAAACCAAATCAATAACACCTCACGATTGATATCCAAATGTGCGATTGCCTTATATTTTACATAAGTTGTATTTTACTCTAATACTGTTGTAATCCGCAGACGCTGTTTAATCCTTATGGAATTCGCCAGGTGTAACCAGTTCAAATGGAAAACGTTGTAATTCTATATTAAACCCAATTGCGAATCTTGCTGTTTTTTAAGCACGGCAGATTTAAATTTTTGCACCAAGCATCTAATTTGCAAGAAGTGTAATACGGGATTAAATTACGTGTAAAATGGCCGCCTTTCCTCTCTGCTGAACTACAATTCCCTTCTATTGGAATTGTTGTCGGAATCTGTAGAGAATAATTGTCAGTTAAATTTGACTTCTAAAGGGGGAGATGGAGGGGGGATTCAAGAGGAATCATATAGCAGTGGGGCGGGCGCATACATTTACCGATTTTGGGGGGAATGAAAAAGGAGTAATTCTGTTCACGCTTGGTCAACTCCAACGCCGCTCGAACACTTCGATTAAAATCAATTTGGGTGATTTCTTTGCGAGGGCCTTAATGTTAGTGCAAATTGAATAGATCCCTCTTCTGTCTCCGGGATATTCGGTGCGGATAGGTCCTCTCAGTACGTCGATTCACTTCGCCATCTTTCCTTGTGAACATTTCGATTGACGAAATTAGGAGATTTCCCCGAATGCGACGAGCCTGGAAATAAATTTGGATGGTTTCAATAAACATTTGCAGAAGAATTTCGTTGGAAAATATCTAAATAGGAACGCAATTGAGGAATTACTGGTGATCAGTGTACGAAATTGTATTTTGCCCTGGAGAATTTGCGGAATGTATAAAAACACAAAATAAAGCACGCACACACACACAGTGAAAATATAATTTTTTTGAAAATTATATGAAATATGTTGTTATAAAAATTCATACACACACTTAAAGGTAATTAAGTTAAAGATTACGATTTAAACCTAAACTGTAGCAAATTCTATATTCCATTTTTATGATTGCTGGGAAGTCCTAGATGATTTCGTTAAATGCTCGGTTAAATGTTTATATTTACAGGCAAATTTAATTTTAAGACTCAATATCGATCGATTTGTTTAAGTAATTAAGTGAAAGCTTGTGAAAATTTCCATTAATTTTTTTCAAAATTTGCGAAAATGGTATGAGATTTTAAATAGACGAATTCAGAGTAATGAAATCCTTTGGGTTTTGAAATTAATACACATTTTGACAATATTAATTAAAATATCTAAACTGAGGAAGGATATTGACACAACATTTCTGCATTGTTTTCAATAAAAAGCCTATTTCACGAATGCAACGAGAAGCTATTTTCGTTATTCATCATAATTGAAACGAAAATAATAAAAATGAGTTCGGTTGAGTTAAGCTGTGTACGTTTCAATAATTGCAACAGCAACGTATTATTTAAATGACGGCATTAATTGTTTGTGCCTTGACAGGCCCGGATTTATTCAATCGAATTCAATACCTAGAAATTATTTCGTCAGGCTCTTTGGGTCCCACACATGATTTAAATTTTCCATAATTAATCGCAAACGAAATTTGTTTATTACTGAAAACACGTAAGCCATACTTAAATGTCCATCGCGGCAACTTGGAATTACTTTGAATATTCAATTTGAGTTCGTTAATGTCGATGGATGTTGAATAAGCGCAAAGTCCACCAACAATCAGAATTTCCCGATTGGCGATTACATCATTAATTATTTGTTAGTTTATGAATAAAAATCACTGTTCAATAGTGCAGTTTTCTGAATTAACTACTGTGTAAAACTTTGCATATTTACAGTTTACGTGCACAAAGTTCATGTGAATTCTTTCAGTAAGTTTTACTGCAATACAATGCCACTGAATTGCATATTTTCTCTTAGGACCATTTTTAATATCCTTTAATACATTTTCTGTTTTGCTTTCCATCGGAGATTCGAAGTAAACAGGATGTTGTCGAATTAAAATAAGACGAGGAAAAGTATTTTATTGATTTTAGAAGGAATGTCGGGACCTTCGCCGTTTTTGTTTTTGCCCAATTCTTAAATAATAAAATGTCGTGAATAATATAATTTATGATTCATGGATAAATTATTAAATGTTTATGTTTATTGTTTTTGCAAGTTTCATTTTGTTATTATCATGCACCATCAAGTTATTTTTATTGAATTCAGAACCAACCCTTCATGGAAAATCGAATCAAAGTAAACAGTCTGTACGAGTTCGATTCGCAGAAAATCCTGCAATATAATTCAGTCGTCGTGAATGGTTGCAAAAATTAACCGAGATATCCTGTCAGTCGAATTTATTTGATTACCACGAGAAATGTCTTCTGTCGTGACGCCAAAGTCTTTGAAACCTTCAAACAAATCCGCAATGATGAGTGGTTTGACGAATGTTTGTCCTGAGGGTATTGTTCAGGCAAAGAAGGTTGAACCGGAGGATAGCGATTCCCCAGAAGTTATGTCCTCAACGGATGAGGAGGATCGATGGAAGGATGCATCTAGGACATCGGAAGTGCCAACTGACTACTGGAATATTCAGAAACTCGTGAAATACATTAAGGCGGGAAATCAAACGGCTACAATTGTCGCTCTGTGCTGTCTGAGGGACTACGACTTGACAACACAAATCAATCAACTTGCTATTCAGGACATTGGGGGTCTAGAGGTTCTCGTCAATTTACTCGAGTGCAATGACATAAAATGTCGTCTTGGTGCTTTGGCTGTTTTGGCTGAGATATCCCTGAATATTGACATTAGGAGGACAATTGTTGATTTAGGGGGGATTCCATTGATTGTCAATCTTTTGAACACCTATGCGAAGAAGCTAAAAACAATGGCTGCAGAAACATTGGCAAACGTGTGCAAAGTTAGGCTGGCAAGGAAATATGTGAGGAAATTCGGTGGTATTCCGAAATTAGTTGATTTGCTGGACTGCAGCCTGCAGTAAGTTGGGAATTGTTATCAGCAGTGTATTACACTTATATTCACTTTTAGAATTTTACAAACGCCCCGAGACGAGTTGGTAGTGGAAGATCAGGAACAGCTGGATATGGCGAAGGCGGGGGCAAGAGCGCTTTGGTCCTTATCAGAGTCCAAACACAACAAGGAACTGATGAGGAAAAGCGGAATTGTCCCTTTGATGGCGCGTCTTTTAAAATCGATTCATATTGATGTAGTGGTGCCAATAATGGGCACATTGCAGAAATGCGCTTCACAAGTAAGCATCTAATATTCTTAACTATTATTTGTAATTAAAATGCCTTTTCAGCCAAATTACCAATTGGCCATTAGAACAGAAGGCATGATTGCGGATATTGTTCATCACTTGAATTCACCGAATGTTGATCTCAAAATGCAATGCAGCTCAGCTATCTTCAAATGCGCGAGTGATCCCAACACCCATTCCATTGTGAGGGAAGCCGGAGGGCTGGATCCGCTAGTGTCCATAGCGAAGGACAAGAATATCCGCGAGAATAAGTCTCTCCTTGCAGCAGCAACTGGAGCAATTTGGAAATGTGCAGAGTCCGAGAAGAATGTAGAAAAACTGGATCAGGTTAAATAATAAAATTTGTTTTTTTTGTTAGGATTTTTAGAAGGTAGAAGTATCAATTTCTATAATATTTAATTTTCAGCTTCGCACAGTATCAGTTTTGGTTCAACTACTAAACGATGAAAACGATGAAGTCCTGACGAACGTTGTTGGTGCCATTGCAGAGTGTGTCCGATTTCAAAATAATCGGGATACTCTCAGAAATGCTGGAGGACTGCCGTTACTTGTGGGTCTCCTGAATGGTTCCCATCCACCGCTTCTGGAAAATATTTCAAAGGCACTTTGTGAGTGTGCGAAGGATTTAGAAAGTATGAAAATCATGGAGGAGCTCGATGCTGTTAGGCTTATTTGGTCCCTTCTCAAAAATCCCAACCCCAGGGTGCAAGCATATGCGGCTTATGCTCTATGTCCTTGTATCAAAAATGCCAACGTAAATAGGTTCTGTTATTTTTGAAACAACATACTAATCAGAGAACTTGGGTAGGATTCTGGGGAATTAGTGAGAAGCTTGGTCGGAGCTATGGAGCTTGTGGTTGGTCTGTTGAGATCCAAGGACGATCTGGTATTGTCAGCGGTTTGTGCAGCCATAGCAACTATTGCTAAGGATGAAACAAATCTTTCTATCTTGACTGACCTTAAAGTAATTTATCTGTTGGCCAAATTAGGTAAATTTTTATTGTTTAATTTTTTCATTCGGATTTTATAAATTACTTCAATGTAAAAGTTTCCACAAAGCAAGATTCATTGAGGGAAAATCTAGCGGCTGCGATTGCAGGATGCGCTTCTTTCGGGAATAATGTTCAGGAATTGGGGCGTCTCCGCACAGTGACTCCTATCGTGGGATACATGGCCAGCTCTGACCCGGCCGTTCACAGGACAACTGCAATGGCCTTGGAGAAACTGTCTGTGGACCCCCAGAACTGCGTTACTATGCATCAGGTGAGTAGTGAATTTCATCCGTGCACATGACATTCTACGATATTCCTCCAGAGTGGCGTGGTGCCCTTCTTGTTGGAGGTCGTGGGCTCCACTGACAAGGAACTTCAATTGGCGGCCGCCGGATGCTTGCGCAACATCCGAGAATTGGCCCTACGCGCCGAAGAGTACGAAATGAACTTGGACAGCAAAATTTTGTAGAAGATTTAGTTACGCGGAAGTGACCTCATGGCACGGGAATCCATAAGGGCAACCATGGAACAATTAGTACTTTAAAAGAAAACATATCTCAAATTGAATTAGTAAATGTGTTCTTACAAATCCTTATTTCTTTTATATCTCCAATTGCGGAAGAATTGTTAACATTTAACATACTGAAAAGGATGATTCTGAATGAGATGTATTTACGCGATCATCACACACATTAATTGTAGTAGATCTCAATCGTCTTCTTCTTTTGCACTTTCCTTATTTATGTTAAAAGGCTAATTACTAAGTAGGATCTTCGAAGAAAAGAAAAATGAACAATGGACAATGAAATGATCAATTTCTCAGAGGCTAACTCTCAGGGAATGAGTAACAACATTTCTGCCAATTGAATTAAAAATGGATCAAATGGCAATATTTGTGACGTTGCCGCTGAAATTCCAAAATTAGTACAATAAAAATAACATTATTTCATTTCAAATAGCGTTTCCAAATCTTCATATATGCAATATTTTTTTAATCCATGGTCGGATTCTAAATATGTAATGTATGTTTGAAATATTCTCGAATTTAACAAGAACTTTTGGTATTCCATTTTGGTCGATATTAATTGAAGACCACGAGAGGCGCTGTTCGCGTGTTTCTGTAGCTGAATAGAATCTTTGAAAATTTTGTGTAATAGAACTTTCAAGTTCGCAATGAACAAGGAGTCTAGGACATATAAATACAAAGCTTTTTCGAAAACTGAAATCATTCATTTTCTATCCGAGGCAATTTCTCGAAAATATAAGCTTTCCTGCTTCACATCAACATTGTTTTTATAGCTTTCTTTAATAATTAATTTTGTCAGTGAAATTCAATATACCGTTTTATTTCAACAAATGAAAAGCTTTTTTCTTTATTTATTTTATAAAGGAATACAAACCAAAAAAACAATTAATATGAAAAATTTATATAATAAAGCAGTCAAATAGAGCAACAATGAAAATGTTTTTTCTTACTATTTTGTATCGGGAAAGAAGATTTCAAGAAGAAAAGAGGATTTCAAGCACTAGGTATTTATTTTTAATTAAATGTTGAAGTAATAATATAATTCTCACCTTGGGGGAGTGCTTTCACCCATTATCACAACATCTCCCTTGCAAGTTTAGAATTGGTGGCCTCTTGAATGTATGACTTGGTTTAATGTAATTTCACAGCTGAAAAACTTTTGAACAACCGAACATTTTATGTACTTTTAAAGTTATACGTATTGTTATTTTGCTTGTTATTTTGCTTGTTGAATGTACTTGGTAAAATTTCGAAAAATTATAATTAAAATATATATAATAATGACAAAGAAGCTTGAATTTTAAATTTTATATTTAGGAAAATTTATACACTTTCTTGAAAAAATGTTAAACTAGAAACAAAGTGGAATTATATCCACTTTCCGACATGGATGATGGATCCGGATTCAATTTAAAATGAATCATTTGTTACATTAAATGGGGCACAACTCTTCTGAAGTGGTCATCAATCCAGAGAGTGCCAATAAAAATTTGTAAAGGAAATTCCATTTGCTTTCCAGGTAATTGCGAAATGAGTGATTCAATTAAGTGGAAGTGAGCATTAGCCTTGACTTATTTCCAGAAAATGAGACAAGTAACCGCATAGTTCACGGCTCTTTTGACACACCTTCGCGGTAATTGTCGCTGGAAAAGTAGATCACATTTGCCTATCGATCCAAGGCTGCGGTTTCCGTAGAAGATTTGTATCTTCAGTCGCTATTTATAATGAAAAAAATATATTATAAAAAAAATGAAAGAAGCTTGCGATGCCAGAACCGCATGAGTGCTACTGCTTTAGACAATTCCAGATCTGACCTGGATGCATTCCAGACAGGTGCTCCAGATGTAACTTTATCTTTGTCGGCTGAAGGCTGAAAGTAGCTGATTACGTGGCACAATTGGCATGATTTGCACAACCGCAAATTCACATCCGAGGGTGGTGTTGATGTGAGGGGTTTGGATGGAACGTGGCTTAGAGCAAAACAGATCATCCAACGATTTAGGCCTTTTAAATTTTAATTCAATAGAAGCAGTACAATTTTTATTGAATTTTTGAAAAATATCCAGTATAATATTCGTCTATAATACAAAAAAGACGAATAAACATTCACATATAATTTCCTTAATATAACACTATAACAGGAGAACACCGATCACGGGTCAATATTTTAGTAAGTTCAACTTTTGATGTGATGCACTTATAAGCGATTCGTTTTCCCTCACATGAATATTTAAATTTTTGTTGTTTTTGTAGTATACCATTGTCAATTTCAAAATTCAAATTGTTCCGTTTTTAACTATAAATATTTCGTCATTAATTTCCTAACTACTTTGCACGGATTTATTTATTGAGTTCAAAACAATTATTTTTTTTAAATATATTAATAATGATAATCAGAAGCTTTCTGCAGCTCACTAACAATTTTGTTTTTAATATTCATTCCAAAAGCTTTTAGCATAAAGTGAAATAAATCATTATTGTTTAATCAACCAAAAACGTTATTTTTATAAATTAGAAATTTAAATGTATTTATTTTTTATCTGTAGTTATATTTCAAGTTTTTATTCTGGTTAGGTTCATCACTTGCGATTGAATATTCTATGTCAATATTTACTGTTTAAAACATAAATAATAAATAAATCCGCATCTTTAAATAAATTTTATTGAAAAAATTATCTAACTTAACCTAAAAAATTGTTACAATTTCAGTGAAACCATAATGAGATCCGAGATCAACAATGCCTTAAAAATAAGAGTAATCGTTGCGAACAATCAATAATGTTGCATATCTATAAAATCATATAGTTGTAAAAAAATCTTTTATCGAAATAATTTATCACAATAAAGAATGCGAATGATGCAGGAAGAAATCCGATCTCAGTCAGTAGCTGGCGTTGCTGCCCCTTGTAGAAATACTCATCCGGCGTTCTACCCTCATGGAGTGAGGAGGAATACATCCGGGTGGGGGATATCGCCATCGTCTTGGTCGGGATAGAAGAGTGCCATCGGTGGAGGCTCGACCTCGAAATGGAGGATCTATTTCGCTTCTAGAACTGCATGAACTACTGGAGCCCATTTCGTCAGTCGATTCGCACGGATCCTGTTCTTCTATATAAGGAAAACGTATTAGTTGGGCAACACGGTATTTTGAAAAACAACAACCACAATTTGACATTTACCAATAATTAGGAATGATCTTCTTGCGTCACATTCTAAATGTGATTCATAAAATGAGCATCCCGAATCCGGACTAAGGACAAAGTCGCCGGCGTTTTGCACATCGCTGGTGGATCGCTTCAATTTTGGAAATTTATTAAAAACCCGCCAAAATCGGCAGACATCTCTGAACACTGACCACACCTAAAATGTCGTGATCATGATTTAATTACAGGCGAGCCAAAATCAATTTTATTTACTTGCTCCACACTTTCCCGAACGGATATTTCGTGAAAGCACACACAGGATATTTCTCTGAATCTCTTTTGCCCTTCTTCAATGGACACCATCCGGTCTCCCCACTGATCTGTTTTGTTCCCCACCAGAATTACTGGAACATCCGACATGCCATCCTGCAACGAGAAAAATGCCTGTAGTTGGTGGGATGGACATGGAACTGAGATAAAATGTCCCTTCAGTTATGACGGCCGGCGAGAGATAACGATAAGCCTGAACAAATTGGCTATCATTGCTTATTCATAAGAGTGCTCCAAAATAATTTCGGCTTTTGTTACTGTTGTTGTTTTTATTGGAATGCGTTGTCGGTTGACAGTAAAGGAATGTTTAGCAAAGTTAGAGGAGAATCAGCCAACTGAATTTCATTGGACAGACGTAAAGATTTTTCAAATCGTTAATATATTTAGATTTTAATGTCTCAGTTTTGTTGAATGCATTCGTAAAACATCTTCGAAAAAATAATTTTGTAATTTCCTCTTTTGCAGCAGAAGTCTTAAGGAGTAATCCTGTAAGATACTTGATATTTTATACTTAATTAAGGACATAATCGATAAAATCCAATATTGATAAATAAAATGAAATCTAATGGATCTCTTAGGCTACATTGTTCATTACGATCTTACGGATTTTGGTACTTGTACATTAATTGCTAACGTCGTTGGCAATACTTCCCAATATAGGCCAACGCGATTATGCGTTCTGGCATCATCTTTTCTGTAATATCGAACTCGTGCGTTAAATTCGTAGACCATTTCAGCCAATTATAGTACAATATAATCCCATGAGGCAATTGTAATACAGTTTCGTTAGCAACAAAAATAATTGGTTTTTTGTTAGACTGGACATAAAATATCTTTTATTGTATATAAATTTTATTATATTTATTTGCATAGTAGAAGAGAAATCTTGTGACAGTTTTTTTAATTAGTATCAAATTGCAAAAGAAATAATTAGAATCGTGAAATACAATTCCGTGATGTATGTTTTGCGCTCACTAACAAAAAAAAATAAAAGTACGAAAGTTATTAATTTGGATTTTACGAATTTCTTTCTGTAAATCGAAACAGTATGGAAATAAAATGCCGCTTGCTTAGGAGACGTTTTATGCTTTTTGTTATTACAGCGATCAACAACAACAATAGGAGATATGGGGCGAAAACTACTATAACGACATTTTCATTTGTATTTTAATTTAAATTTTGTAAATCAACACCATCAGGAAAATAATAAATCTTTAATGGAAAACATCTACCCAATTACTCCATGAATTGGCATTTTGCAATAATATTGCGAAAATGTAATTCGAATGAGAAATTTCAGCTGATAATGATGTCGTGTTTTGTACCCTGTAATGATTCTGGGAAATGATTTCATGTTTTACATGTACACATTACTAAATAAATTGTGATGCAAATATTTGTCAACAGCTCGTAATCAGAATTGGTGTTTTCGTATTTTCTGTATTTTGCTGTGATGAACAAACTCAAGTGCGCAAAAAACAGGATTAGATTATTTATGTTTGGTGAGTTCTATTTAACATTTATATTATGTAATTAAAAAGACTTAACGGAAAATTCTTATGAATGTTCGCAAAAGATTTTCAATAATGTTTGTAAAAAATAAAAGATATGTGACTATTTTAAAACCTTTCGAAGTTTTTAATGCTATAAAAAGGTGTTAACTCAACCCGAAGAGACAACCCTTAGATCTGCTCGCCGAAGCAGAAAAGATCTTTAACAGCTTTATATAAGGAAGAATCGCAGAGTTGCGACAAATTCCGAGTCGCATGTATTAGATGTCTTGGGAGGAATGCGAGGAACGAAATAGTGACAGTAATTGTACAGGAATTGTCTGCATGTGCATAATTTAATGCGAAATAACAGCAATTTTCTCTCGCACTACCCAACTACGAGGTGAATTGCGTTTCAGGGTGTTCGCCATTTTATTAAAATTCAGTTCGATGTACAAAAGACGTTCTTTGGAAAGTCAGAAAAATTGTGCAAAACCTGTGAAATGTTGCGTTTTCACAAATAACAACGTTGAAGAAATGCGAAGTTAATCAACTTCGTATTTATTGCTCAATACTTGGAAATATTTCTGGACCGTTGATACCTTGTACGTGTTAATGGGGGTAAGTTGTACGTCAATTCTGGGAAAGGTGAAAATGCTGCGACGACATTTTGCTCGAAAATGGGAGATTAACTGAAAATTGGAGAAAAGCTGAACAACTTTTATTTCAATATTACTTCTTGTCTGCAAAAAACAAAAAATAAAACCAAATTTTATTTAAACATTCGATGATTTTTATAATAATCGCTTTAATACATGAAGTAACTTTAAAAGTGTTGTCTATTTCGAATTATATATTTGCCCTGACCAACCAAATTATTAGCAGAAGTTTTGTTGTCTGAAAAACAATTTTCCACGTGGTTTTGTTCTATTGCGCTTATATGGTTTTCGTATAAAGTCATTCAAAAGTCCTCTGCCTTTTATTGAACTCTGGAATTGAACTTTTCCAAAGAAAAATTGTAAAAATCTTGAAAAAGCAATAAACTGTGTTCCGTTCCTATCCATCGGGAAATTCAACAAAAATTAAATTCGAATTTTATTGGGAAAATTGAAGGTTTTGAAATTGGGATTTCATGGAAAGATGTTACTTTATAAAGAAGTAAAATCTCTTCATTATTTCTGTTTTCTGTAAAGTCACTGCACCGAAAATTGAGTTATACTCGCCTCTTTCATATTGATTAAATTGTTTAAGTCTTACCTTGTTAGTGGATCCTAGTTTTCGTTTTCTTTTGTTATAGTTAATTAGGAATTTAAGCCTGCTGCACTCGTCGAAGCTGCATTTGTCGGTGACCGAGTACATGAGGATGAAAGCGTCCGCCCATCTGATATTCGCCTCCAGGCCGATGCATTCCGTCTCCTGTGAAGGGATCAAATAGCAAATGTATGCAATTGGGGGCAATACATTTATTACATACATTGGGCTGTCCGGCAGCATCTAAGATTTCCATGGACACGAAGTCGTTATCTATCACCGTGCTGAATGTGTAGATTTTCTCCAGATTGGGGTCGTATTCGCCTATAAACCGCCTTGTTATGAATCTAACTACCATGGCTAAAAAACAACAGATGGATTTTATTCTGATTAGAGAATTTCAAGTGATAACATTTGCATTTAACCAACGGAATTTGCATCGCCAAAAATAAGTTATTGAAGTCGTAAATGTGTAAAAGTATAAAGTTTTACTAGGCGACAAAAAAGTAAATTCAAGAAAAGAATTTCTTCAATATTTTTAGGCTTATTGAATATGGAAAAAGGGAAACAATGTTTCTCCATTATGCCTATCACCCCAGTTGGATATTTAGATGTTGTTATGTACCTTGCGTATCTAGTGCGTATTACCTATACATACTCTTAAAAATATGAATGTCGAAAAAAGTAGAGCACCACAACAAAACATAAATTGACGGCCGTTAATCTATTTCATTGTTTATTTATTAATGGCGAGTAACCGATTTTGGGTACCTCCACCATTCCCGAGATGGTACTCGTATCTTGTGTGGCCAAGAATAAGAGTGCAACAAAAGGAACTCCTTGTATGAACTAAAGTAAACAATACGAGTAGGTACTCCAATCAGGAAGTAAACAAAACTTATGTTTATTTATTTACTTAAGTAAGCTCGGTTCTAATTGTTTGTTACATTTCTTTGATACAAATGGCATGTATTACTGAATATCAGAAAGTAACTCTTATTTCAGCTGTTCCGATTGTTCGCGTAATTGTCAATTTACACGTTTAATGACACGCAGAGGGAAACATTAAATAAAGGAAAGGTATTCGTAAATTTGGCGGAATGCCAGCCAAAATTCCTGGAATACATAGAGCAAAGCATTTTGCGTCGAGCCCCAAAAGTTTTGGTAAATACGTACTAGAATTTTTAGATTTAATATTTGTCGGGAAGATAGCTTTTCATATACTTCAAATATTATTAAATAATTACAGCGAATTAAAGCGTATTTGATGGATTTCTTGACTTTATTAATAGAAAGTATTATTGCGATTTCAATAAAAAATAAAAACTTGAAGTCTTTAATAAAAATGAAATAAGCTTTATTACAAAACAATTTCATTAATTTATATTTTTTTTACTGTTATAATATATAAAACATTGCTTTGATAAACTTTATTGAACTGATTTCTCAAAATGAATTGAAAAATGAAATCCAAAAAGGGCTTGAATAACGAGCGCACAGATATGATTGAAAATAAGTGCAACATTAACTTCTGCAGGATGTAGGCAATGGAAAGTGGTGGAGTCAGTGACCCTTTTGGATCTAGGAGTCATTTTTGCGGGGTTCACGGTCAAGTCCTTCATCTTGAAGTGTATACTTAAGAAGGAATGGCTAAAATTGGTAATCCGGAAGGAAGCACTCGCTAGACCTACACACACGGGAACTCATCAGAAACCGGAAATCTGATATACGAAGTTTTTTTTTATTAGTTTTATTGTCCTTCTACAAGACGCACTTACAAAAATTGTCCTGAATTTAAGGAGTTTCAGTATAGGAATAGGAGAATGCAGGCTAGGGGGCAACTCGCGTAGCCAACGACGCCAAATTAAGTCGTACATTTTGAAAAGACAGGTCTTGCTATCAACTGCAAGCAGCTATAAGGACTTTTCCTACAATCCTTGCAGAGTGGTTTCATTACTCGTGACGTAACAGTGCGACACACGCGCTATTCGCTGCCATATCCTTTGACGGATTGGGTGAACGTGATAATGGTGATAAGAGGAAAATCTTATTTGCCGCTATTAGGAAGAAATCATAACAGAAAATAAGAGATATTGTTTATTTTAGGTTATGTACTGTATATGGATTGGGAGTAATGAGTGCTATGGAAATAAAATACGTTTGCATTTAAGACAAGAGTTTAATTATATGTTATTTGTTAAAGAGTTGTTGTTTTGAGCAAATTCATAATTTTTAATTGCATTCAAGACAAAGATTGCTTTGCTTGGCTTAAAACAATTTTAATTTCACGAATGGACTCATTGACTTCGTTGCAAGAATGCAAATATTTTTATAAAAATAATAACGCAAACTAATTATATTTTAAATGTTAAATATTTATGGGTAAATTTAAAATCGTTTACCAGAAAGTGTTAAAAAGCAATAAACGAAAATCTTTTATCTCGAGCACTTTTTCCAATTTCGGAGATACATTTTATTTCATTCAAAAAGTTATGTTTCAGTTGGAAGTTATATCAAAACTGGAATAAACAAATTTTTCTATTAGAATGTTGTTAAGTAATTAATTAATTATTATTCATGACGGAATCCTTGCAATTGTTCTTACGCAAGAATAGTGCAAAATTCATTAAATAAAACAAAAGAGTAAATGAATTAATTATATTGGTGTAACTAAGACTGTAGGTTGCAAGTTGTGTTCTGTAATATTTTAGTACACTTTGAGTGTTGCATCCTACTGTGGAATTTTAATAAAATTACAAGTAGCTAAAAGTGATTCTGTACGGATATTGATTGCACTGGCTTCAATAATAACTTATAACAGAGATAGCTACTGAGGGTTTTAAATTTGTTGCGCTTTTTACGTAACTGAATGAAATTCCAAGAATTTACCGTTTGCAGGGATGAGGATTTAGCTGTAGAGGAAATTTGCGATTTCCATATAAAATTTGAACAGTATTGGTTTCGTATTTGTTGGAAGGATTTGAGATAACTAGAAAATTAATTTACATAGGGTTTACATCTTTTGAAATTTAACGACCTTCGTACTCAAATATATTACTGTTTTATTGGCATCAAACACAATATGAAAAATTTTACATATTCAATAAAGTGAATATGTGGATTATAAACAATTATTATAACAAACAATTAATTTGTTTTACGCTTTTTTGTTAGGTATTTGTTATGAACTTCTGTTTCGTGATCGATGTATCGAATTGTCGAGGAGTTATTTGAAAAGAACAAGAAACGGCGAACGAGGAATCAAATCCTTGCTCATCCTGTTGCTTTTTTTGCATTAATATTTTTGTGATATGTGAGATGAAGTAATAATCAGAATATTCGCTAACACATTTGCACAACGTAAGTTACTTTGTTAGTCTTCCCATTAATATTTTGTGTTGGCACACAAAGGTGTCTAATGAAGCAAAATTTAATATTGCTTATCTTTTACCAATTTTCAAGATATTAAAAAAGTTAAAAGAGCTCTTAATTAAATTGAAATATATAGTCTTTTTTATCTGTTATTGATCTTTTCCAGATTTTGTTTCCTCGCAATCAACTTACCCAATCGATGCACAAATACCTGTAAAGATTTGTTGGAAGTTGTTCGTTCGAGGGAATAAGTTGACTCCAGTAATTTCTAATTTGTTAACCTTAATCAAATTCAATTGGACCATATTTCGTGATTAAGTCATTTCAGAGGAATAAATTGGAGCAGAAGCAGCCAATGTTGGTTAAGACGAAAAATTTCTTTAGCTATACTGCGAGAAATACGCCTTTGACCAAAGTGACAAGGAAATTGGGGTTGGGGTAACATACATACACAATACACATACCTGTTTTCCCAACACCACTTTGACCTAAAACCATTATTTTCAATGGTTTGTGTTTCGATTGCAGACCCAACTTCGCCAGGGATGATTTTGGTGACGTTGTATTCATCGTGCCGAGGACTGGTATAATGTTATATGTAAATGCACTTTCAATGAACTCCCCTGTTTGTATATTTGATGTAGTTGATTGGAACTCCACAACTTTAATCTGCATTACAACATTTTCCTCTGATCACGCACAGACGAACCGATTTGGTAGTCAAGGACCACATATTTTAAACGAATACGTTTTGTTTAAAAAACTTGTTATAAAAAATATACTACGTTTAATAAATAGTAGGTACAGCAACTCGATCGACGGTCAGTACCTGAAATGAAATATTTTGGCCCATAAGAAAGACATAATTAATTTATTAAATTTAAGAAAAAAACACTCAGATCTCCGACTTAGAATTCATTTGAGAAATGTCTTCTGATTTATAATAATGCTGATTTATTTTCTCTCCATTGGCCTACTTAACGGAGCGCCAAGGACTCTTTGCCATTACACGTCGGATTAGTGGACACAGATATACGCTACTTTTTATTTTACATATAAAATACTCATACTTAGTGTAGCGAAAACGTTTTTTGAAATACCGTTAAAGTACAGTTCGGTAGTCATGTTTGTTTACGACGAAAATTTATTTTTTAATCAAATTGAATTGTGTACCTATTTTCATCCAATTAAAAAATGTAGTAAATATTCTACAAAAAACAAAAATAAACCTATAACTACTGCCTATACATTAAATGATATCTACATAATATTTAAATTTCTATAAAATTAATATAACTTGTGTTAATCGATTTCTAGTGTTGTTTTTTTGGTCCCTGCAATGGAACAATAATTTCTCAAGTTGGGATTAAATTTTAAATTATTTTAGTTTAAAAAAGAATCATTTATTTAAACCCTGTGGGACATTCTGTTTGTATTACATTATTGTATGAATATTCTTTTCGAAGTTGAAGTTTTATTTTTTTCTAATAATTTCTATCAGTTTTTTTATGATTTTCTTTGATGCGGATTTAAAATCATTTGATTTTCTTAAATAAACCTCAATCTTCTGCTGTTAATAACAAACATAAAAGCCAGTAAACAAATTTATTTTCACAGGCATTTATTACAAATCAAACTAGAACAAATTGAGCAAATAACGGTTCAACCTCCGAATTTATTAGCCATCGAATAAAATAAAGCAGAAATAGAATCATCGGGATAATTTAAAACAGCCATGTGTGGTAATAAAGCGTGAAAACAGGAAAAGCTTGATAAAATTTCCGAGCTAATCACCGGAAGATTTTGAGTAAAAATATTTTCAGTGAATTCACTGAAAATAAAAATCGCAGCCAAATTGAATTCGTTTCCAAAAAGTCAAAAACGATTGATTCTTTTCAACAAACCAAATTCACAAAGAATTTAATTTGAAATTCAAAGGCTCCAGAGGTTGAACTCCTTTTCTCCTTTTACTTTAATCGGAGGAGTATGAGTACTGAAATGGAAGGCAAAAGAAAATGGGAAGTATAAATAGCTGATAGTTCAAATAGGCCATATTCGGAAAAAAAACAACGCAATTCTGGGAATATTTGGGAATGATATTTTCGCTGAAAGAACTTTTCTCCTGGGTTAAATTCATGGTATATAAAATGAAGGCAAGGTGTTATGAACTGTTTGAATTTTGTACGAATGCAATAATTTGTTTTCCTTTATATTAATTAAATTTTGCAATCATAAACATTTTGAAAATATTTTTGAAAATTTGAAAAATTTAAATTTATATTTTTATTAGAAATCTAATATGTATTTACATGCAAATTTCTAATATTATTTTGAAGAATAGTTTAAATACAATATGCTTTTGTGAAAATATGTTATAGCGCAAAAATTTCCAGATTAAATCGGAGAAAGCAAAGAAATAATTCATCAAAATACAAAAAAATCGATTGCCTTACTGTCTTTGTTTTCGGAAATTCCAATACACTAAGTATTAAAATCAAATTTTAAGCAAGGTAAAATAATAATGTTAAAACATGCTATAATATAAATTATAACTTCAATAGTCCTTGTAAGTTTCGTACTCCTAAAGAGCGATGCTACAATAGCACTAAGATTTTATACATCAGCTCAATTTTGCTTATATGTAATTGTCCATTGTACAATGTAAATATTTAATTTTTTCAGAATCAAAAGTTCTGGAAACCTGTTATTCAGTATAAAAGTATCGCCAGTGTCCTTGGAAGTATGTAATTTAATTTGTTCGTCTTTAACCACAATAAAATTTCTTGCTCTTAAATAAAACGATATCGAATTGAAGCGTCAGTGTATAAAAAAGCTGTGTACTCGATTCTATCTAAAGAATCTTTGGAAACTCCGAAAAGTTAAATTGTATTAAATCAAATCATCGAATTGAATTTAGGTTCGACCGAGGACAGAATTGAGAGCAGCAAACTCAAACGAACTTAAGTGTCGGAAAATCTGAAAACAAAGTTTTCTTCAAAGTAAAAGCAATTTTTCCAACCTTGCTGAATTTTCGAAAGTCTTGCAGCACGGTTTTTTGCAGAGTGCAGAGGGGAAGGAGTTTTGTGGGGGTGAGTTATTGTTAATACTATGAATGCACCAATAAAATTAAACAGAAGAAAGTGGCAGAAATCATTATGGTGTGAATGTGATAAATTTTCAAGGACAATCAAGAAAATTAAAAGGCGGAAATTTGGTGCAGACGTGTTCGGGATGTTTGACGTGAACCTGATTCTGATTGGTTATGCGATCACGTCTTCAGGAAGAATAAGGAAAAGAATGCCGAGCGTGGTAAGTAGGCGGTCGGCAAGTGACTATTAATTTTATTAGTAAAAGGCAAAAAGGTAAAAGGTCGAACATGAGTGAAATATTTGGAATGCAAATGCGGCAGGAGAGCGCATTATTTAGGAGGAAAGTGTCATCGGTGAAAAGTCTCTCCGGAACGGCGCCGGAAGTTAAAGTGGAAAAAATGATCAATGATTAATGGAATGTAAATTTGACGTTCAACGAAATAAATTTGCCTGTCACTGCTGCCGTGCGCTTTTCAAGTAAAAATTGTTTTATGTACGAATGACGCGAACAGTGAACACCCGACAAATTCCATTTTTACGTTTTTAAACGAAGGAAAGCCAAAACTCCCTGAATTCATTTCTAATCAAAATCGGGTTTGCAAAAAAGAAAGGAACACGTTTCCTTTTTGACAATCATTAAAGTTCTCAAAGATTCGGAAATTAATTAACTGAAATTAACAAAAAGCATTTGATCAGAAAAATTTTAAGGGTTTTATTTATAACTAAAAACTATAAAAATAAACCTTGTAAAGGGTTTCTTAAATCTAAAGGTATTCGTAAATCTGAGTTCTTTTTAAAACCGAACTCTAAAAGAAACCAAAATTGTGCGACCGAATTCGATTTTGAATTTTCTCAACGTTCACAAAAGTTTGAACTGCTTCTTTTGCAATTGTGCAGCGAAGGAAACTCTTTTCTTTAGCAACCGTTCATGATGAACGTATAACAAACTTTCATACACTTTAACATTTTATTCAATTTGAACATAGTTCCCTCGTCTTTTCTAAAAGATTTTAACATACTTAACTACTTTACTCAGGTCTTTGTAAAATTGCAAAGTTTCTATTTCAATAAGTGACCTGAATAAGTCTACCTTACCCTTTCATTCCCTCAAGTCTTGCACTTTCTGGTTTTCTTCTTAGAAAAATGTTTCGCGAGTTCCTTTGAATATGTTTTTGTAAACGTGTATTTTTAATTAGATAGGTACTATATATATAAATGTTTGTTTACGTATTAGCAAGGAATACTTTTGTATTGGAGAAAACAAGGAAAATAAAATATTCTGAGGTTACAAAATTTGATCTTAAAATTAAAAGAAACTAAAAAAGTTATACTCCTATGAAAACAATAAAAATTTAATTTAATTTAATTGCATGAGAAAGCCGAAATACTAATTAATGGATATAAAGAACGCTTGGATTTAACACAATTTAGACAGCCTAACAGGACAACGGATCTTTGTCACCACAATTTGTTAACCAACTTAAACCAATTAATGAAATGGAGAACGGCAAAATGGATTAAAGGGTGTAAGATTTGTAGTCTGTACACAACGAAAGGAGATTCAAGTCCTTTGACTCCTTTTTCGGGAAACATTCAGCAATAAATCAACATTACAATAATCTATAGGTTTTAGTACAATAGAAGCCATAAATGGTATAAGTATAAGATTAGTTAACGTTTCACAATAAATATTATTTGTAATGTGCATTGTTGTAAAAAATGAATCACTTTTTGCATTAAATCACCATATATTCAAAAATCTAATTAAATCGAAACTTTATTTAATAACTTGAAAAGTAATTTAGTCCCTCACTTTTTGTATGGAAAACTAATTATTATCTGGAAAATGAGGGTAACCCGTAATTTTTTTGTAGTTAGGCAAGTCAAAGAAAAATCAAAGGGTAACTTCGCCATACTTCCAACAAGAACCGTCCGTAACTTAGAAGTATATAATTAACATCATTTCTAAGAAAAAAAATTCTTTTCAGGAAAAGAAAACTAAAGGATCACTTACCACAAAAAAAAAATCTGAAGGTAGAGCGGTTCGTGCTTTCGTTCTCGACCTTCAGTAAACGGTAACTATGGCTTCCGCTAAAAACTTCTTTAATTACAACACGTAACGAAATTGCAATCAAAATGCAATCACTATGTAAAGTAGGACACCCGAGGATGCACAACCGCACCAAGGTTGTTGAAACTCACCCGAAACTTCTTCAGTTTGCAGAATCCGCAACGCGCCCGTCGCACAATTCAACCCTTTTCGGCAGTTGGGCTTGAAAACAACATCAACAACACTTTACCACTCGTTGTAATTAAAGTACTCCAATGGGGGGGGAAGTGCTCCGCGACCAACTGTTGACAGTGGAATGACAGTAAAACGCTTGGGGCGATTTGCTTTATACTCGTGCGGGTCTGGATTTCTGGAAAGCTAGTAACCGTCGTCGCCCCACCGGGTTTACGGCTGCTGGAGGTTGAACGTAAATACAGTGTGAAGGTGGCTGAAGTGGTGGAGCACCCTCAGCACAAGGAGCCGTTGACTAGCGAGCACATGGAAGTGATGCCTATTCATGTGCGCAGGAGCAGCTTTTGTTTGCGCGGCGGGTGCGGGTAATCGTTTTAGAAAGTGCCGTTGGTCATTCAAATTCCAGGAGTTTGGAGTGTTGGTTGAACTCCAGAAGCTTTCAGCCGTGCCACGAAAGGATCCCTTACCTTATTTTCTTGGGAGATGCTTGAGCTATTCACAACACGCACATTCAACTATGTTCGAGACACCTCGAATTGATTGGCACCTGACTCAACACAAAAACAACTGCACAACAATTCGAGTCCTTTGTTGAGTACCCGCTGAATGTCTGCAATTGAAAGGCATTCCAAATGTCTTGCTGTTGAATGACAAAGTACAAAATCAAATTTTACTATGTTCTGTCCACGACAGTAATTAAAGCAATTAATTTCTTTACAATGGAACAATAATTGGCAGAGAGATTTTTCGATTTGACTCCTTGTATAATGTTTAGCCCTTTAATTTGATATATGCGTTTCAAATCATATCAATCAATCAATCGTTTCATATCAAAATTTTTGTAAAATTGAAACTACAATATAGTTTGTATTCATGACAACTATTATATCGGAAAATGCGTTTGATCCTATCTGAAAAGGACTTCTAATTAAACTACAGATATTGGAATTTTTTGTTTAAATAATATTCAAATGAAACAATGAGTAACAAATCACAGGAAATGAAGGTTGATGTATTAGAAAACAATATTAATGTTTACTTTTCAATTGTGTATATTTAATTGATTACTATTTCACATTTTTTGAAAATTACGAGTAAATTTCCTTCGACACAGAATTCAATATTGTGGTATGAATCAAAATTGTTGCAAGCAATAAACAAAATGAACAAACTGAAACTAAAACTTATTTACGGATATAACCAGTCCTTTTGAACTTTTATTAAGTTTAAATATAAAAGTATTAGTCAAATATTTGTTAATTAAAAATGTAAATTTGTTTACGAAATGAAAACCTTGTTTATAAATCATTTGTAAATAAATACGATAATTCCGGAAATATTTTTCACTATAATCATACTTACAAAAATATGTTCAGAGTTTTTAGAATATATACAAAACTTATCAGTAAGTAGAATATGTAGTTATACTTTTAAATTATGAAACTTGTGCGACACGTGTTCAAAGGACACTCGACTTATACTGAATAACAAACACGTTGCAGCATTGGAAACAGTTTGCGAAAAAATTCTCTCAATAAAATTTTCAGTACTCATTACTCGAATCGCTTAACAAAGAACCCAAATACCAATCACTTCTTGGAATCAGAATTTCATTTGCACATCTAAAAATATAACAAACGATAAATGACGACGCACAGACAACGAAAGGAATTTGCACGAGATGAAAGATTTACCTTGATCGTCTGGAAATTAAGCAGCTATCAGTTCCGAAAAAAGTTGAACACTCGCGACAGAAATTTAGTGACTGTTTCGAGGAGAATTAATTGCTCAAAAAACAGAAATCATCAAAAAGATTCTTGCGTCTTCTTGGAGAAGGGACATTAGCATATCTGCCTGTTGCCGTACAAGAACTGATATACATATTATTACATTAATATTCCCAGTTGCCCAGGAACAATGGTGTTCCTGTTGTCAGGATTCTTAGGCAGACCTTTAGAACACTTTTCTGACAACAGAAGGTCTGCTTTTGATAAGGTTCCGTTCGGCATACTCACATGGTTATACAGAATGCCATTAAGACAATGGTGGGATGAAATTTGCTTAAAACTTGTAATTAAATTCTATTTAATTTTGTTCAAACTTTGCGGTGCCTGCCAACTGGATTCGTTTGGTTCAATTCGAAGGATCTATCTCGATGATCCTTCCATAGACTCAATGCCATTGAACCTCATTCTATTTATTAATACTACATTACAATTCAAAATTAATTATGGCATATCTCTGTTCAGAATTTGCAATTCGAATCCGAAAATTTCTAAAGTTTTCATGAACAATAGGAGAAAGGAGAGTGCGGTGACTTTCCAAATAATCCTTTAAAGTCGATGAATGTGGCACCCTCTCGAAGTCCTTCTACATTTCTAAAAAATTAAAGTTCTTATTTGCCAAATGCGTTAAAATACGTTATACGAAAAATTCGCGAAAATTAACATCACCCAGAATTTGCTCTAGAGAAAAGCTCTATTACTTAAATATCAAGTATCCTTGAAGTGAAGCCCTTGGTGTTGCGTAGTTCTAGCGTTGCAAACGTATGGAATTTGCCACGCATTGGACTGGAAGTAATTTTCTGGTGCGCACCCCCGACCCCTCATCATCACACATAATCGGTGATCTCGTCGCAGCCAGAAAATTTATGACTGTGCAAACAGGATTCCGTATCCTTCGATGTTGCTGTGCTCTTGACAAGGTGTCACCTCCGATTTACATTTCATCTGCCAAAATAATTATTGATAAGGGAGGAATGCTCGCGACACCGAAGTTCATCGAATCTACATAAATTTCCATGATTGATTTTCAGCAATCAAGAGGAGCACATTTCAGCACGTTGGATGCAAGTGTTCAAATTTTTTGGGAGATTTAAAATAAAGAATAATGTTAAACAGATTGTTGGCCATGGTCTCCGTGTGGTGACTGGACTAAATTTTAGAATAAATGCTATAGAGGAATAAAAACGAGAGTTATTGATGCTGATTATTTGTAAAATAAAATAAGTGAAATACTGATATTTAATTAATTGTGCCATCATAATTTAATTTACAAAAAAAGTGATCATGGTTAAAACAACGAAAACTTATTGCTGAAGAAACAATATTCACAAAGGTCATTGTTATGTTTAAGCAATTTATATTTTGTCAATATGATTCCTGGAAATATAAATTGTTTGCTGCAAATCAGCATCCACCATGATTTTTTTAGTAACTATAAGGATATACACGATATAAAATTGAATTATAAAAACTCAAAATAAATCGTAATTTTGAAATTGGTATTTTCTATAAATAAAAAAAATTAAACAAAAACCCATGCTGTCCGTTTTTGAAATGTATATATTTAAATTTGTTTAAAGTGAAGTATTGAGCTTTGATTTATTTTTATAGGTACTAAGTATAGTAAAAAAAATTTAATTTTAAGGTAACGCCAAAAATAAAAGATTCAATTTTCAATAATTGGGTTATGACGTCGTATTTGAACAATGAGCTGCGCAAATTAATCAATTTTGTCTTCAATTTGATTAATTGTTGTTAAACAAAATAATCTTCCGATAAGAGATCGAATCGGAATCAGTGTTGTCTTCATCGTTGACAGCTAATTGCAATTACATCTCATTGTTTCCAAATGACAACAATACCTCTTGACGTTATCTAAATAAGTTGAATACACGTATCTATAAATTAATTTCTAAAAGCAGTGGAGATTGATGTTTTCACTTTAGGAACATCATTACGACCGAAAACTGACATTTTTGAGTGTCAAAAAAGAGAATATCAGCTTCTAACTGAAAATATCTAGTATTTTATGAAAAGGTTATCGACCACCGCGCCGTCCAAAACTGCTCTGAATAACACAATTTGTTGAAATAGTTCCACAGATATCTGGTTTTCTTAAGTAAATAGTAAATGTAGTAGTTAACTGTGATGGCCATGAACATTTTAATAATGAAATGAAATCAGTTTCATACTGTCCGCTCAGCTAAAAAGAGATTCGCGTTCTGGTTTTGTGAAATTTATAAATATTTATGAAATAGTTGAAAAAGATTTCATAATGACGTCACGTGCAAAAAAAGGTACCTATAGTAAAGTCTAATAAACATACAAGAATCTACATTGAATTATTATAGTTAAAATTATGATGATAATTTAATTAAATTTTTATTGAAAACTTGTTTTGAAAATGTTGTTTGTTTAAAAGTTATAGTTTTTATTTTTTAAATTTAAAAAGTTAGAATTTAAATGTCGAATGTAATTATTCTATAATTAAAGTTGTAGTTCTATTGGAAACAAATGGAAATTTGTATAAAATTTTATCAACCTACACCAGTTGCAAACCAAAAGGAAATAAAACATATAAACAAGTGTTTTCTTATATAAACAACTTTCTTAAAGTTTAAGAATCTTTCTAATTAAGATTCATAATGATAATTCCATTGTTATTAATTTTCCACTGAACATTTTCTAATTTTGCCACCTGGTTTTGAATTAACAGAATCAATTTATTTATTTACATAAGTCCCAGTTGTTTGCTGTTTGCAAAACCTTGCACAGTAACAATAAACATTACCTAACAGTTAATTAGCCCAGTATACAAAGCGCAATAAATTAATAAGAGTACCTATTATATAATGAGTGTTGAACAAAATATGGGATTTGTGAAAAGAGCGGAAGCAGTATAAATAATGCGATCGAACCGGAAGTCGCCATAACATTTTTATCGCGTTTCAGAGTTGAAGTTCTTATTTGAAGGACGTCGATTTGTACTGTAATAAATTGAAATGTATTTCTTTGATAAAGGTGATAATAGATTTCAGTGAAAAAATAAAATATTTATAGACTATTTACCGTTTTTTTCATATTTTAGTAAATTCAAAATAAGTTTTTAGGCGAAAGTCTTTTCTAAACATTTCAAAAAATTAGTTTCCTCAAACAAGTTGTTGTTTGAAAGTTGTTTGAAACAACGCATTCACAAAAGCACACGGAAGACACATTTTTTTAGAAGTATTCTTTTAATTGCTTTATAAAAACTTTACAGCTTTTTCGCGCTAATATATTGCAATATTTTACAATGCGGTCCTTGTGGAAGACAATGAAAAATTACAGAACTACAGTTGGTTTCTATTTATGGAATGACCAAATATTTTATTAACTAGAAAAGGTTTACTTCTAAGTAATTTGCATGCTGGACATTGCGTTTTCAGTTAAAATTCTTACAATTTTACTAACATAACTTCCTTTCATTCCAGTTCTCGTGTTCCTCTTGGCAGTATGGATACAGATCAACCCATATGCAGCTGCCCCCATAAAACGTGCCGTTCCTACCATATCAAACGAAGTGGAGTTACAATCCTCCCTCCCAGAGTAAGTCCTATAGTATCTATAGTATACTATAGATATATTCCGGAAACTTAGAATCTGCTCTGGGTTTACACAAAATCGATCTTCCACAGTTTCTTAGACCATAGCAAGACAATGGTTGTCCTTTTGGACTACGACGGTACATTGACGAACCTCACAGAGCGATTGCAGGACAGAAAATTAACCCCGGAGATTGAAAAAATGCTTCGCGAACTTGCAAGTCATCCCAACATATTCCTGTCGGTGATTACAGGACGAAGCATTGCCGACATTAAAACAAAAGTTCGAATTCCTAATGTTACGTTTGGTGGCAATCATGGATTCGAAATCGAATATCCAGATGGAACCAGAGGAGACTTTGAGCTGTCTGAATCGATTACAAATAGTTATCCCAAACTTCTGAAGGAACTGGAAGAGAAAGTATGAATCAAAAAAGGAGGTTTCTTAATTAATATTTAATTAATACTAATATTGCAGGTGGGTAAACATAAAGCTTGGGTTGAGGACAAGAAAGTATCCTTAACTTTCCATTATAATGAGACACCAGAAGAATACAAGGAAAATTTAAGGAAGGAGGCTGTGAGGATCATAGAATCGTACGGATGGCGTGCTTCACCCGGCCATTCACTTGTGGAAGGAAAACCACCTGTTGATTGGCACAAAGGCAAGCCTTTAGTACTTTTTGTTTATTCAGAAAATCATTTTTCAAAATCACATACCTTCCTATTCCACAGGAGAAGCTGCCAAGCGAATCATTGAAACGAAATTCGGTAATGATTGGAAAGAAAAAACACGAGTCATATTCATTGGTGACGACACCACAGACGAAGATGCAATGAAGGTAAACCACATTATTCAAACACTTATTTGAGTGGCAACGAAAACTTCATTACAGACTTTACAAGGAACTGCGAAGTCATTCCGGATATCCTCAGATCCAAATTTTGAAACATACGCGGACTTCAGGCTGCCAACGCTGAATGTAACTCCTATAATTTTGCAATGGATTTTGAACTATTATGCTTAATGTTAATTTAACATTTAAGCTGCTATAATAAGAAAATTATGCGCAACTGCAAATATCTTGTTTATTCATTTTTCTGCGATTAAATTTAAATTGTTTTCGATTTACAGTTGATTTAGCACATTCTTATAACACCGGCAAACTGAGGTGATTTCTGACCCTGACATTAGGAAGAATCGATTCCAGGATATGTGCAGCATTGTTATTTTTAAGATTACCGTAAGTGCTTTATTTACGCTCTGCAAAATGCATAATGCTTTACACCTACATACCGTGGGATAGGGTGCATAAACACCAGTCCAAAAATAGACGACACGTGCAGGGTGTGTGCTGCAATATGTTTCCTCCGATAATTTGAAACTATTAAACTGATAACATATTCATACAAGTGAGAGGAATAATTTACAACAAACACAAATTCTATACTTCCTCTTTATAACGCTATTATATGGTAGAACGCTTTCGATGTCACATATAATCAATATTGATTGTTCAGTTGTATTTTATATTGGTTCCTTTCTAAAAATGGCACTCGACACTTATTTAAAGAAATTTGGTTTTTATTCTGTTTTTTTTCCCCACAACACAACGCTACATATAAGCAAAATGTAAACGAGTCTTGGGGAAGGTCTCCGCATGACATAGTCGAAATTTTGCAATTTCATAGAGCCATTTTGGTACGAACAAATATAAAGCACATTTTGTATCCCTCTGACAGCGAAACAATATTTATTGGAACTTGAAACCCCAAACACATTCCGACAGATGTTTCTGATTCCCAGGCTATAAATCACCCCGCTACCCTCATCGAGTTATAAATCAGAAAATCCACACAGTAGTGGTGGGCGGTGGCTCCTTATCGCAATCCATCGGCAATAGCTGATAATGTCCACGAGCTGGGGATATGTGCAATTGAGGTTCAATAGTTTGGAAATACCACAATACCATGCCTCCCTGAATGTCTGCAATAAGTTGAAAGTTTGAGGTTTTGCTTGCTCCAGACTTTCGTCCTTGACACAAATTTGGATATAAAACCAATATAAGTGTGGTGGGTGGAATCAACTCTCATGTTCTGAAATGAAGTTTTCAATCAATTTGACCTGCTGAATTGTTGTAGCAAATGTTATAACAAATTCGAAATATTTATATTGAAACATTTTCGACTAATTCTGAATAATCCAGATTAAATTTTTTTCTAGAAGAGCGATTCTAATAAAGGTGTATACTGCACAAGAAAAACGAAAGGACAAAAAACAAGGTTAATTAATTATTTACAAAAAATATATTTATTATTATATGTATATGTAAATTGTAAAGTGGTAAATACGTTTATCAAATACCTTTGTCGTTAAGCAATTGTTTGATGTGGAGTGTATTTGACACTTTGCTTTAATATATTTAGTTCAATATTCATTTAGAAACTGTCGACGCCATTCAGGAAAACTTTATCGAAATTTAATTATTAATTATTATGCGTTGGTAACGAGTCCCATTAATCAAACAATTAAGTCGCCTACAATTAAAATTTGTGGCGCATAGGTATATAATTTTGAGCAAATAAATAAAATTGCGCAATATAATAAAGTTATATTAATCGAAAATGCAAGAAATGTAAACGAATATCTATATTATAAAATCTAAAACCACTGACTGACTGACCGACTGATCACTGTCGCTGAACCGATTTCCCTGAAACTTTGTATACTTGTACAACTTATCTCATAGGTGCTCACTAAGAATCGGTTTTTGAAAATCCACCCCTAAGGGGTAAAATAGCGGATGAAAATTTTTGTCAAAATTCGTCATTTTTAAACTAAAAAATTCCAAAAAAAAAAACAGTATTTGGCCTTTTGTTAGAAATAAAGAAACACGTGTATCACGATTCTCACAAATTCCACCCCAAAGAGGGTAAACTACGGGATGACGGTTTGTACGGAAATCTGCAATCATTTTGGAAAAGGGCAGAACTAGGTCAGTCGAGTTCCAGGCCAGATAGTCTTTTATATATTGATGGCTGCTTTTAGTAATTAAAAAATGGTTCTTAATTAATAATTAATTATATTATAAAAAGATTTTTACTTTGTAAAGACAAAATTGCCAGGCAGGAGAGCCTCAAGCACGACACTCACTTTACGAGTCTGACTGTCAGTCAGTTTCCAAGGACTACCTCGAAGACTAACTACTACTTGTCAGACAATATAGTTCATGTTCTTCCCGAAACGACAACATCCCCATTGAATTGCATTTGTTTGTTAAGGTTCAATAAAACGTCAAGACTTTCTGACACAAAGGAAATCTTTAAACAAATAAACGCCAGTTATACAAAAGTTATAGATAAGAGTTATACTATAAAGAAAAATATGTTTCTATGTCCTAGATTTTCCATAGAAACTTTCAGTAACGAAAGTATTTTTATTACAATATTTTTATTTTTGCATAATTCTATTTTAAAAATCATTATTTTATTTTATTTATTTTTATTGGAAGTTCTAAGTTTCCAGACTTGCAAAACTTATATACCTACAGTATTATTTCAATCATCATCATCAACTTGCAACTAGAACAATCAATAATTATCAAATTTAAAATTAAATTAAATTTTAAATTAATTTTAAATTCCCTTGGTTTAATGCGCGGAGGTGGGAATTTGTGTTTACGTGTGCAAATACAAATACAGTTAAGAGAGCGATTCAATTCTCTCGGGTAGAACTGTTTATTTATTCGTGATGCATCGTCAACATTTCATTGCAAGCACTACTTTGTGATTACGTTTGTCAACAACCCCCGTACCAGAAAATTTGCTTTTGATTTCAGTTTCCTGGAAAATCGAACTTTCGTGTGTTTAATATTTGCAAAATAATCAAAAATATAAACTCTTGGAAAAATCGATTTAATAATATTTGGAAACTTCAAAATTACCAACTTTGAAGTAAAGATGATTTAAAGAAAAATAAAAATTTTTCCCTTTCTGCAGTTTTTTTTTTTTTTTGTACAAATATTAAAAGTTATGAATTTTATCTCAAATAACATGTATCTAAGCAATTTTAACAAAAAATACTGATACTTATTATATATGATAAATGGGCTTCAATTCAAAAAAATTATTTTTCTCGGTAGGTATAAATTTATTTTTCCTGGAAATCGAAAATAATTGATTGCCATCAACAAGCTTCAATTACATTATTAATTGAATTTTTATTGCCATGAAATATACACGTACCCTGAATTTAGGTACATATTATATCTTATACAAAACGAAATGAATCAATCGAAAAGTGGACATTTTTCTACAGCCCTGTTTTAATTCTGCACAATAAAAAACATTTTTCTAAAACCAAAACATAAAAGAGTTGTATTTGCATCATTCACACCTAAGATTTTTCATTCTGCCCCCTCACGGACTCACCCCTTTGCTCCCATTGCTTTTACAACATTAAAAAACTTCTGTATAGGTTATTTATTTTCAGATACATTTTGTTTACACCTTTAATTGCTTCAATCGCAATTCCTTTGTCCTAATTTCCCTGACCTGTAAACAAGTGTGCACTTGGAAACACTGACTAAAGCCAGGAGAAAACAAGTTCGATTACATTCCAGTCGCAAAGGTGTAAACAATCATGATTTTGGTAGCAACAAATAGGTACTGTGTCATGTGTATGTGTGTGGCCTAATTGCGTGTCGCGAAGGACTAGGAGCGCCAAGCTGTGTGGTGTAGGTGCTCCACGAAACCTCTCAAGTTTCAACAGACGGAAGCACTCGAAATCCGGAAGTTTGCTAATCGCTGCAATCGAATTCCCGCGGCCGTGATATTAGCAGTAATCGCACACAGAATGAACTGATTTTGAACAGGTGGGCAATTTAATTTATGGCACATCCAAGCATACTACATTATTAATTACTGCGGTTGTTGCAATTACTAATGTTAAATTTACCTGAGCGTACCGATGATGAGTTCTGATGCTATTCTGTGGAAAAAGTAAACGAGAATTTGGATGAGAGTTGGAATTTGTTATGCATGATAAAAGCGAAAATCTTTACGGGATGGGATAACCAAACAAATCAAGACAAAAATAGTTGCTCTAAAAAGTAATTTAATTTTTCAGTATTATTGTGAATTTGAAACTTCTCTACCATCTTCAGTTTACGTTAACAAAGAAATCTTGAAATTCAATTCATTAGAAATTTACTTTAAACTAATTTACAAAAACCTGCAATGTTCAGAAAAATGAATTCCAAATTAAATTCGTTGCGAATTCTACGAATAGATATTTACTAAGCACTCCAGCAACACTGAAATTTGTTTTATGGAGGGCAATCTGAAGTCAGCATAAGTTTGGATGTCCGGACTTTGAGATATCCGGAAACTTTTCCCAATGCCTTGAAGTGCCTTAAAATATTATATTCAATTCGATAGAAATAATTCGACCTCTGAAATAGCTTTCTATACCTTCATGACATCTTCGTCTGTCGTATCGTCTCCTGCGAAAATAACTTTCACGTCTGTCTGCCAATTATCACCGAAATTCTTCTTAAGGATGTACTTTGCAGCTTCACCTAAAATTAATTATCTACACTTGCTGCTGCTTCCAGACATCGTTAAAATATCGTAAAGTAATTACGATGAAGCAACGGCACATTGCCAAAGTTTACCATTAATCCACACTTTGGAGCTTCTTACGTACCTAAGATACGGCAATTACTTCAAATCGTTCTTTGACAGTTGAAGTGAACTTTAAATGATTGCAGTAACTTTAATGAATTTTTTTTCATAATTAAATTAACAAGAGTGCTGACAGAAATTATTACTTGCCTTTGTTCCAGATAATGGGCGGTTTTCCCTCCACGGCGCAGTGGGCATTTTCGGCAATCCATCCATGAAATTTAATGATGTCCGTCGCTTCAGTTTTAACAGATTCTACGAATTCGGTCGGTGTTGATCGGAAATGCAGAGTCAGGGAGAACTGTTTGTCCTCAACCCAGGCTCCGTGATGGGCCACCTTGAGTATCATCGTGAATTGTTGTGCTGAATATTCGTGAAGTTGATTACACCAACCTTTTCATTCATTTCTTTTAGAATTCGTCTGTATTTGTCCTTGACGGACTCCTCCAGTTCGAAATCCGATCGTACTCCGTTCGCATTCTCGATTTCTATCCCATGATTGCCTGAATAAGTAATTTTACTGATTCCAGCTCGTGCTTTTACGTCCTCCAGTCCGCGTCCAGAGATGATTGCCACGAAAACTTGTGGATTATTTACAAGTCGTTTCAAGTTTTGTTCTACATCTGTTGGCATTTTGGCCTCTTCCGGACGCTCCACGATCGGAGAAAGCGTCCCATCGAAATCTAGGAGCAAGGCCAGCTTGCGTTCTCTGTTCAAGAACCTGTAACATTTTTCTATTAGTAAAGTCTGTAAATTATTCCACTTAGTAGCCACAAACCCTTTGAGGTGTCTCACAAAATCTTCACGTTCCGTGATCGTGATCGCAGCTTGTTTCTCCGCCATATCACTGGAGATCTGTGTTTTGACCGCTCAACGTTGTTATCAACGCAAACTGAGAAAAACGATTGCAAACGGTTCGCTTCACAGTTTCCAGATAATCAGTAATTTTTCTGATCAAAATATTATTTGCGGAAATTGCGATACTGCAGCGTTGTGACGAAGTTAACATTTTTGTGCATTTGAAACTAATTTTTAATACGATGTCAACTCTCTCAGATGTAGGAAACTACTTTTTTTATTTGTATTTTTGAAATACTCTCAATATGCATTTTCGGCATTTTTCATAGGATAAATAAACGTTATATTCAATATATAAAATGCATATAGGTATGAATTAGGATTTCGTTTTGTTTTATCAAAATAAAACATTTCACAAAACCGCAATAAATTTTCCATGTTTTTTCAACAGTAAGATTATTTATACCTATATACAATAAAAAAAAAAATTGTTTGTGGATTTTTTAAAAATAGGTAACTTTTTATGCGAGAACAGCTCACGATCAACTTATTCAATGGTATTGTAATGTAACAAGTAAAAGTACTGCAGGTATATATAAATATAATAATATTATCGGCATGTACATATGTAAAAGACTGATAATGTTTTAGAGATTGGGTTCTTATAATTATTATTGTTTAAATATTAATAATAATATAGATATCTCAAGGAACTTTGAAAAGCTATTTATTCAAAAAACGAAACTGTTTTCCTTTGTTAATGAGTATTTTAACTCGCCACAAAATAAGCAGAGGTGAAAAATATTTTTAAATTCTTTTACATTTCCCTTATGCTTTTAAAAATGTTGTAAGTGCAGAATTTTATACATACGTGTACTAGATAAAAAAAATTTAATCTAGATAATCTATCTATATATATTTCTCTCTTTTGAATAAAATTATTTCAGTTTTATAAACGTTTTTTTAGAAGTATATTTTCGTAGAATGGATATTAATATAATCGTATTTTATTCTTAACGCTAAATTTCTTATGCTAAGTCTCATAGTTTAGAATTTATTATTATTCGCACATGTTTTATACTCACAAGTTGGGAGACAAACTGCTTGTGCTCTTCCATTACTCGTCGAAGTGATAGTAAAATTAATAGAAACAGCGTCCAGAACGAAATGTGGAAAATATTTAAGTTGATTCATTAGCACCTCTGCTAACCCGATGCGGTCGTAAAGTGAACATATTTTATTTATTCAAAACTCAGTCCTCTTATTTATAATTCCGAAATATTTTCAAAAAAACGTTGACCCCTTCAACTTTATAAAAAAAAACGACTAATGGATCCCCGCGTTCTCCGTTCGTTCTGTCGCCGGGATATCCTGGACTCTGTGGCAGTTCTTCCCGAATTCCTTCAGATCTTTCAGAGGTTTGCTCCCAGTCCCAGCCCTCACAAGTGGGTATTAAAGTGA
This sequence comes from Leptogaster cylindrica, assembly GCA_963082835.1. NCBI lineage: Eukaryota > Metazoa > Arthropoda > Insecta > Diptera > Asilidae > Leptogaster > Leptogaster cylindrica. The sequence goes on along the minus strand of OY720105.1, from coordinate 2,096,646 downwards.
AAGCGAGTTTTCTGACGCCGATTCGAGATTTTTGCTTATTTTCTCGTCAGCAGCTGTATGAAGTGCTTAGAAGTTTCCATTTCCACCAGTCGCCGTAGGAGCGTTTGTTTTATTTTTAAATTTTGAGAAAAGCCGTCTTATATTTAGCTGTGTACCGCGGCGAAACATACTTCCGCCGTCCAGAGGATCACATTGGTCAATAGTGCAGTGTCTTTCGTTGGGAGTGCTACTGGCAATTCGAAGAGTTTCTATTGTGCGTTGTTGTTGAAAAAACCAAAATGGCCGAACAGAAGAAGGCGCCCATCCTGAAGTCCGAGGCGGATTTCGCTAAAAATATGGAAGGGTAGGAATATCAATTTTCAACAATTTATATATGGCAATTTGTGTTTCCAACAGATTCATGACACATACCGATCAAGTAGCCCTTATGCTGGACTACGACGGCACCCTGGCTCCCCTTACTGAGTCCCTATCAATAATGCCAAAGGACACTGAGTTGGCGATAAAAAAGCTGGCTGTTAATCCCAACATTTTCCTGTGTATCTTCTCTGGCCGTGAACTTGAGGAAATCAAGAAGCATCTAAAGCTAGAGACAGTTACCTACGCCGGCAACCACGGCTTGGAAGTTGAATATCCTGACAAGAAAAAGTTCATGATTGAAATGCCACAGGAGCTGCTCGACAAGCACAAGAAACTCGTCGATGAACTCAAGGAGAAGGTAAGATTGATTATAAAGCAAAAATTGTTTCTCGTTGTTGACAATATATTTTAACTTCAAGGTTGTGTGCAGCGGAGCCTGGGTCGAGGACAAGAAAATTTCTGTTACTTACCACTACAAAGGAGTTAACGACAAATTGAAAACAAAACTGGTTGAAGATGCCAAGAAAATTATTAAGGATCATGGATTCCAAATCATTGAGACACCCTACGCCTTGGAGGGAAAACCAAGGGTCAACTGGGACAAGGGTAAGTGGTATTTTCCTAAAATTTTAAAGCAGGAGATCCAAAAATTTAGAATAATTTTAATTTAAATGTAAAAATCAGCAAGGAAACAAATTAGAAATCGAACACATCAGAAACAAAAAGTGAGAAATTTTCGGTTTTCAAGTTTGTAGGCGGACAACCGACATCAATTTTCTTTAAAAACATATCCCAGAATTTTCTGAAACAAGAAACCTCCACGAATTGAAAAAATGTTTTCTCGAGAAGCAAAATATCTTTCACTGTGTGCGTGTGTGGGGCTGAACTTCTCAAAGATCACATCGACATTTGAACGGGATTCAGTGCGTAAAATCTAACTGCCGCGACAGTCTAGGAAATCTGTCGGTGGCTTTTCCAAACCAGATGAATTCTTGGCTGCTCACGGTGCTCCTGAAGCACACATTTGCATTTCCAAACATGAAATAACGCCCACTGCTGTCCGGTGCATTACTAAAAATAATATCACGAATTTCCCGAAAAATCTTGGATCTTCGCAGGCATCCGAGATGAGCATTACACACGGCGCTCGAGATGATGTTTTCTTTCGCAGCATCTCTCATGTAGCAAGCGCGTCGGATTAAGATTTCATCAAAATAAATTTCCACTGCCCGAGGAATGGTTTCACCTCCGGTTTTCAAAATTTCAGAGAACAGGTGTCTCCATTTGAAATTTTCGGGCGGACATTGATTGCGTTTGTTCCGGCCGCCATGACTAATGAATTTTCACAATGTGAAATAATTTCCCAGAAGATTACGATATCTTCATCCGTGGACAACTCGGAGACATTGGCAAGCTCCGCTGCAATGCAATTGGAAAAAATAAAATCTGATCTTTTCGGCCGCGACTAGAAGAACATTTTGTTTATTTTGGAAGCTTGCCGGTCGGGAACCAATCAAAGTGTTTATTTTAGAATTATTTACAGCATCCCACTTCAACGGTTTGTTTGGGAAAAGAAATACAATTTTCTAGCGATAGTTGTTTGGAGGGAGTTTTATTAAGGCTAACTACAAAGCCAAGGATCGCGAGCACACCCTGTTTGTACCGCGGAATTATTTTTAGCTCCTGAATGGTCATCCGCTGCCAGATTGTTTATTAATTCGCAGACAATTAGTATGATTCTGAAAGCCGTGGCGAATTAATTGCCCTTAGGTCATCTTCGCAATTGTTGGTGGGAATGCATATTAAAGAATTGTTTGGTTTATCAAAAATAAGCATAAATTAAAAAACATAATAAACTGAAGCAGGCATTAATTTTAAATTGAACTTCTATTATTAAAGTTCCAACTATTCTAATCACTTTAAAAATAAATTTAATTGCATTCAACTAATTAGACTAATTATCTTAGTATCCAAATTTTGTATGTGTTATGGTATTTGTTAACATTGTTTCTAGGCAAACCTAACCAACGGAATTATACCATTCACAATAAATATAAGTAAAACGCTAGAAGTATATTTTGAAAAACTAGAATATCAAAATCAAAGTTCTTTTGTATAACCATAAAATTCGAAATTCAATAATATTTTTCAAACTCTTAGTCGACGTCGTTAAATAGAAACTTTAAAACAGAATTTGTACACAATATATATTCCAAATTTATATAAATAATAAATAATTTTATTATATATACAATATATAATTTCCAAATTCTATTAAAAAAAATTTAAAAACTGAAAGTATAAAAGTTATATTTTGCATTTCGAAAAACTCCGTAAAATATCGTGCATAACTTAATGGCTCACTTATTTTTGAGAACCCTTTAATGTAACAAGAGCTATTTTAGAAACTGTATCTGATTTTTCGGGTTCTGTAAAAACATAAATTTTTGTGTTCAACTTCGTTGAATTTCAAAACGAATAAATCTGAAGCCATCAGCAATTAATTATCAAGTTATAAAACTAATGAGTGTGGGATAGAAATTGTGTCTGTACTCATTTTCTGACTCATTTTGTTTTGCTGCAGAAGAAATTCAAACATTATATTTACAAATGTTTATTGGCAGTCTCAGATATATTAATTGGTTGTTCCGATAGAGTTCTACAATCTACATTCATGTTCAAGCGCGTCATGTTCTGCTTAATAAATCAAGTTGCGAATTAAATCGAGTTGTTTGCTACTTAAAATTAAATTAGCAACATTTTTTTTTTGTGAATAATGCGTTTGATTTACTCCGGTTGCCAACAGTCAACTAAATGAATAGTGTGGAATTAATTAGTTACTGTAAAAGTGAGGCCAAACGGAACTTTTCGCCCACCATTTTAAAAATTTGAAAATTCTTGGAAGACAACTGCAAATATTGCAAATAGTTACTCAAATTTTATTCGAAATACTTAGAATTAAATACTACAAATAATTATGAGAATATTTTATGTAGGTATTACTATTTTTTTCCATATTCATAAATGCGTATTCTGCCTCGTAAAAAACTATACAGACGGTTTTTTGTTAATTGTCATTTGGTTTCTGCCAGACAAAATGTATTCATTTAACTTGAATAAATAGCGCTTAAGTAATCAATATTTCAACAGTTTCCATTATTCGGAATATAAGAAATTGTAGCTATGGTAAATCAGTACCTTTAATTGAAAAGTATACATTATATGCAGTTATAAATTTATAATGATTCATATTTTAGGAACAAATGTTTGTGGTTGAGACTCTAAATTTTGATCACACATCATAAAAGCACTAAAATTTGTGTTTTCAAAAATAAATTTATATTTCATTTTATGCTGTAATAATAAAATAACCGAAATGTCTTTATTGTTACTACGTGAATGACTCTCTTAGACTGTTTTTTAACACCAAAAGGATCATAAAACTCAAACGTTTATTGAATTTAATGCACCTTTATTCCATTAATATTTATTATGTCACATTTAAACTCCATAAAACCGTGCATTTAAAATTCTTAACAATAAATATTTTGAAGATTTTTCTCGTAAACTGATATTTCTCAAATTTTCCACATCGTTTTTTTCATTTTTCTGCTTTGCATCATAAATTAAGTTCTTTTTGTTGCTACTCAGACTAAATATAAAATTATATCAGAGTTGAATAATTTTCCCCGGTTGTGTAAATTTTTGTATGCAATTGTAAAAATACTTGTCAAAGGATTGTGCACCATCAAAATTGGATTAATGCCAAATTTGATTTGCTGCCGCGGTTATTGGACCGCGTAAAATTAGAATTTTAATCTCGCAATCTCACAGCAGCGAAGGCAAAAAATCGGTTTTGAAATGGAATATTTTTGAAAACGATCGCAAGTTTCGTTAATGTTCTTGATAATTATAATCGTTGACGAATTAGATACTTGTATTTCGACATGTTTATGTAGTTATTTATGTAACAATATTCGTTTGTTCGTCCACAAATTCAAGAAGGTGAAAAATATTACAATTCTCCACCAACTGAGCATCGTCGTAGAGATTTCTTTGACAAAAAAATTAAAAGACAAAAAGACATAAATCAAACAATGATTCAAAATTTCAGGTGAGGGAGCAAAAATGATTTTGGAAAAGAAGTTCGGAGCGGACTGGTCCAAAAATTTGAAGGTCATTTATGCTGGAGATGACACAACTGATGAAGACGCTATGAAAGTGAGTTGGCAACTGGTTGGAAAATCGGAGCAAATTAACGAAAAGTATTTTGACATTTTAGGCGTTAAAAGGCACTGGAAAAACATTCAGAGTGTCCGAGGTTCCGAATCTTAAGACTTACGCCGATTACCAACTGAAGACCACTGACGATGTCTCCCTTCTCCTGAAATGGGTGCAATCTGTTTATCCCACAAAGAAAAAAGAGTGAACTTGTATTTTAAAAACAATCACGACGTGTACGCTATTTGTTTAAAACCATTAATTTATTGCCCGCATTAATTATCGTACTTTATTCTTACATTTTGAAGAAAAAATTAATAAAAGCCAAAATATTGAGTTTTATTTAATCCTTACGGCAAGGAAATTGGAATTCTTAACATTTATAAGATTTTGTTTAGTGACGTAATATACAATTTTCAAAGGGAGCCAGTTATAATTTTTATTTTTTAGCATTTTATTGTTTACGTATTTTTAGTCAATCTTGTTCAACGAAAATTTCTTATTAACTTCATAAAAGTGCTAAAAAATTTTCATAATTCACTAAAAGGAGGGGATTTTCTCGTGATCTCTGGTTTTTCTGATGCACTTTGTACAAAAACAATTTATTTCATACTAATAATAAAAATAATAAGAATAAGCTCTAATTTCTAAAAAAAAAGTCCTCAAAAACGCAAATTTAAACTTTTCCAACCGTTTTCTTTCACTAGTCCTGACCTCTATGTGTCATGTATGTAAATACATTCCTTTTACTCAACATGTTGATTTACGAACGCACTTGAATCGTGTTATCAGCTGTCATTTGCTGCCCTCAACTGTCAAATTATTGTTACCTGTGATAGCGTTCTGTCAAGTTTCGCCGATGCGAAAACAAGAATTATGGACCCCAAATTAGAGGTAAAATTAATTGAATTTCCAACCGATGTTAAGATACTGCAAAATCACAGATGTTCGACGATATTCCCGGACCCTTAGAGGGTGACATGAATATTCCATCGGAAACTAGGAGGAACACGTCACAACCAGGAGCTCCCGACTTCTACACATTAGACGAGCCCATCAGAGAAACATTCGTAATTCTATTAAGCCTGTGCATTGCAATTATAAAAGTTTTTTACATTCCAGCTACGAGACATTAAAGCTGTCGGTGTAAAGTTTTATCATGTCCTGTATCCGAAGGAAAAAGCGAGCTTGCTGAAGGAATGTCAGTTCGTTTTTGTAGTTATTGAACAATTGCTTAGTTGTTTTTTTAGGGGATTTGTGGGGGCCCTTGGTTCTATGTACGTTCATGGCCACGATTCTGCAGGGCTCTGAAACTAGGGATAACATGCACGATGGAGGTCCAGAATTCGCGCAGGTGTTTGCGATAGTCTGGATTGGAGCCGCTGTTTTGACATTAAACTCTAAACTTTTGGGTGGCAATATGTAAGTTTCACCTGATGTCAAAATGTTTAATTATTATTAATTTAATTTCAGATCATTCTTTCAATCTGTATGTGTACTGGGCTACTGCTTAACTCCCCTTGCAGCGGCGTTGATCCTCTGCAGAGTGATCTTGTTAGCAACACAGACAAAACTTCTGTTTGCTCTTAGGCTTCTTACAACGATAACTGGATTCATGTGGGCAACATACGGTAGTATTGTGGAGATTTCCAATTATCAGTACTAATCACTTTGCATTGCAGCTTCTTTTGTGTTCCTCGGCGACAGCCAACCTCCAAATCGGAAACCACTTGCTGTATACCCCATTTTCCTCTTTTATTTTATTATTTCATGGCTTGTTATATCGCGCAATTAATAAATATTGTAATTTATGTACGAAAGTCAGGTTTTTAACTTCAGAAGAACGGAAGTATCGATGATTGTTTCTAAAAACACGTTCAAGTTTTCTAATTTAGTTTCTATGGATCAAACATCTTAATTTATTAACATGAATACTTAAATCTTTCACATTTTCTACAATTTTGAAGGAGACAACGCGGTCAGTTGGTCACACATAAAATGGAATTGCAAACAGTACTTAAAATACAAAATGAATACAACGAGAAAAACATAAAATTCAACACGTGATGTACAACTAATAATTTAGTCACAAGAATAGTAATTATTCGAGTGAGAGTTCGACTTCTAAAACCTAGCCAAAATTTTTGTCGAAATGATTAAAATATTATATAATAACGTATTGCCCACTAAATTGATAAATAGAAATATTACTAACTGCTTACTTCAATACTAAAGAGAATCGCAATTTATAATTGGATTAGTGGTTATATCTAAGGACATCTGTGTTTTGACACAGTCTTCTTTTCGATTTCTGTACGTTAAGGAATTCGCTCTAGCTTTTCTGCCCATAAAGTGACGCTCCACCCACTTCAACATCGTGTAGACAGAATCAGTGGAGGGTAAGCGATGATCGGCTGCAGTCTTGACTATGTCTGACGAAGTCACACGGAATGTACGAGCCATACCCTTGAGGGCCTGCAAAAATAGGACGGTCATTACCGAAAATTAAAGGCAAAGGAGTACGGTTCTTACCAGCATAGCATCCTCATCGGTCAGATCGTCACCAACGTATATGATTTTGACTCGTTCACTCCAATCAACTCCGAATGCAGTTCTGAGGATGTAGATTGAAGCTCGGCCCTTGTTCCACTGGACTGGTGGTCGTGCTTCCAGGGCACAGTGAGCTTTGGTTGCGCGGAAGCCCCATTTCTCGATGAGTTGACGCGCCTTCTCTATCATCGCCGGTCTCAGATCGTTGGGAGTTTCACGGTAATGGAACGTGAGAAGAGCACCCTTATTTTCAACCCACGCTCCATCTCGACAAACCTGAAAAATGGAAACCTATTAGAAATTTTCCCTTTTACTACGGCAGCTGGATCACATACAGAGTCCTGAAGAGCCTTCAGGAGATTTCTAACTTTATCTTCGTACTCTATGGGCATAGGATGAACGAATTTACTTCCGTCGGGATGAAGAATTTCCAACCCGTGGTTGCCTGCGTATGTGATTCCTTCGATTCCCACCATTCTCTTCACGTTCTCAACATTTCGTCCAGAAATAATGGCCACGTAAACATCCGAATGATTAGATAGTTTGAAAAGAATGTTCTTCGTCTCCGGGGAAAGAGTTGCCAAGTCCGGGTGTGGAGCAATCGGCGCTAAAGTACCGTCGTAGTCTAGCAGAAGTGCCAGCTTTTGATTATAACCGATATATCTACAAAATCATAATGAAAATTATACAATTTTAGAGCGTTTTTGCTTGCATACTTAAGTAAGTAATCATCAAAATCATCCACGCTTACTGGCTGCATTATGGTGTTGCCGACGTCATCGAATTCAAGCGTGCCCATGGCTTTCAAGAAACTCCTCATCCAGTGGTTGACATCGTGTTCCTTTTCCCGTCGACGAAGGCGACTCATTCGTAGGACTCTCTCATCCTCCGGCATTGTAAGAGCTCTGTAAATTACCTCCGCCGCATCATCGATCTCGTAGGGGTTGCAAAGCAAGGCCTCGTGCATCATTTCCCCGGCGCCTGCGAACGGCGATATTATCAGAACTCCTGGTGGCTCATTTATTTGGCAGGCCACGAACTCCTTCGCGACGAGATTCATGCCGTCCCGAAGAGGAGTGACTAAACACACTGCAGCGTCTCTGTACAGAGCAGCCAATTCGTCCTGGCAAACGTAGTCGTAAATGTAGCGAATTGGCGCCCAAGTTGCGGTGGTGAAGCGACCATTTATTCTTCCAACTAACTGATCCATTTCTTCCTTCAGTTCCCGATACTCCTTCACATCTGTTCGGGAAGGCACAGATATCTGTAAGAAGCTCACGTTGCCTATGAGTTCTGGGTGTTTCACCAAAAGAGCTTCAAACGCTTTGAGTCGATTCACTAAACCCTTTGTGTAATCTAATCTATCAACACCCAAGATCACCTTCTGCTTCGTCTTGATGACTCTTTTGGCTTTCTGCGCCAGCTCAACAAACCGATCAAACGGTATTCCAATCGGAAGTGGTCGAATTCTCACCGTTCTTCCGCCGTGTTCAACCAACATGTTCTTTCTATCAACCCGACATCCCAGATTCCTCTGGCAGCAATCAACGAAATTTAAACAGTAATCCTGGATGTGAAATCCCACCAAATCGCATGCCAGCATTCCCTGCAGGATTTCATCAGACCAAGGAAGAAGCCGGAAAATATCCCACGGGGGGAATGGAATGTGGAGGAAAAACGCCAGTTTGAACGGCAAGTTCTTTTGTTCAGCCGTCTCACGAATCCAATTCGCGGCCAGCATCAAGTGGTAGTCATGGATCCAGATGATCGGTGTTCTTTGGTGCGAGTTCTTCTGGAGATACTTTTCCAACGCTTCTATTGTTCGCGCCGCGAAGAATTTGTTAACTTTAACATAATTTCTCCAGTGATCGGAGCCGAAAGCCGCTCGCCCCGGCATTGAGTGAAAAAGGGGCCAAAAAGTGTTATTGCAACAGCCGTTGTAATAACTGTTGAACATGGTCGGATCAATGTTCACCGACACAACCTTGAGGGAAAATGTTTGAATAAATTAGATGTCAGGGCGAACTGAAAATTATTTATTGAACTGTAAAATTACAAGTTGAGCGTGAAGAAATTATTTCTGTTTTACAAATTTGCCTTTTTTTGTGCACTTGTTTTGCGCAGAATATTTTTAAAGTATTCTTGTCAAAAGTCCTAAATAGAATCTTGAAAATTAGCAACTAGATGAAGTAATAACAATTATTGAAAACCTATGTTCATTATTTTGTGCTATATTGGCAGCCATGTTTTCATTTGAAAAATTAATAAACCAATTGGCTTAAAGACGTCAACGTTGCGCAATGAACTGATTTTGATAAAGTACACTCCAACAGAATCCTAACCGAATCAATTCTGCTAGTTGAAAATAATATAGTAGCGCAATTGCGTTGTTGGATTTTTTCATACACAAAGATAATCATCTGCGAGAATCGTTCAACGTCATACAGCGAAATATTGATCTATCTCTACTTACTTGATCAGATCGAAGACCCGCGGTCGGGGTGTGATCAGAAGGATCGGACTCAGGGATAGCCTCTGTGGGGTCCTCTAGGTGGATTCCAGCCCAGCCAACCCACAATCCATTTCCTTTTATAACAACGGGGCACACTGCAGTTACTAAACCACCAGCACTGAAATTAATCAAAAGGTAAACAGATAAGCAAAATCTCAGTAAATTGTCGCTATCTTTGTTGCTTGATTGCGGCTAATATTTGAATACTTTCTACAAGCAGAAATTTACTAGTTACGTATTAATTCCCCCGGGATGAATCTAGTGTCACCTGTCAAGGTCAAGACGCTGAGTGTTCATAAAACCGACAATTTAAGAAAATGCTGTGATTTGGTATACAAGGATAATGAAATACAGTTCCACTTACTTCACACAAACGCTGCACGCAATCAAGTATAACAAATTTATTGTATGACTCCCAATCGAAAACCGAAAAAGAATAATAAATTGTTAATGTTGCTATCTGTGAGTTTTGCATGCCGCAGCTATTGTCGGGGATGAATTCTCTTCAACTTTTAATCGGTAGCCTCTTTTGATGGCCGGGCAAAGGTTGCTTGCAAAAACATCATTACATGTATTGTTTAAAATGAGCAACAAAACAAATCCTGGATTCGATTAGTTTGAATCGGTTTAACTTTGTTTACTGCGCAGTGCGGACTTCGGTGCGGCTTCTACAACGACAATGAATTTCCTAATTTTTTGCAATAACTCTGATATCAAAATGCACGAGGACGACGATGTTGAGGGTTCTTCGCTTCGTTTAAATTAAAACCATCACGTGATATTGTTAATTTATGAGAGAGTATACTAAAATAGAAAAGTGAAGTTTATACGAGTTTTTAATTTGTTTTGTGCAATTGTGATTCCGTTATCAGGATTTTCTTGTAACAGAAAAAGAAAGTGCTTCTGCTTGTGACCTCTTGCTATGCTAAATGAAATCATTGGATAACAATTTCATTTGGTCATTTGTTAATTAAACTCTTTTCCTACAATTGCACACAAGAAAAACATTTAAATTCCTTTTCATTTCTAATATTATAATGTTTTAATAATTTTCCGCACAACAACGTAAGAATAAATAAATCAAACTGAATGGCATAAGGACATGTTGTCAAATTGTAAAGTGTACAGCAAAATATGTTTTCTTTTTGAAATTTTAAATAATATACTTGCAGTTGTGGGAAGAATTTCATTTTATATTGTTAATTGGAAAACATAACATAAAAGTTTTAACTTCAAATTTATCAATGGGAAAACATTGAAAAAAAGTTCTTAAATGAAATTACTAGTGTTTTTCTGTTATCATTAACAATAAAAATAAATTAAATGACATCTTCGTTAATAGTGAGCTTATCATAATTCAAAGACAAAATCTGCAACTCAAAAATAATTATTGTTCCCTTGCTGAATAAATAAAATTGAGAAACAATATTTATTTATTTACGAATTTAATAGTGAAAAAAGCAAGCAAAAATATATCAGTTACAATTAATTATGAAATATTATTAAAATAATTTTCTAGAAAAAGCTCAGTATTTTAAATAAGCTATAAAATATCCGCCATATTCTCAAAATTAAATGATAATGAACCCGTACACACACAACTGTAATTCACCTACTCATAAAATTAGTGCATATTTCGACCAGAGTACGGAAAAATATTTGAATAGTTCGCATTGACTGGAAATGCAAATGCAATTTTTGTATTAACAATTGGGAGAAACTTTATTGTAATTCTCGTTTTTATGGAAATTTTAAAATATACTTTACAGTGAAATTTCTTCGACATTAATTTGAAATCTTTTTTGTTTCCATAGTATTTGTATATTAGTGCTATAACTGTTGTGAATGATTTGAATCGGACTTGCTCGAAAAAATTGTTTTTGTACCTCTCGAAGGCAGTAATTGCACATTGCACATTTTCTATAAAGAAAAAGAACAAAGGATCTCAAAATAATATTCATTATGGTATGCGGGTCAGGATGACTTTCTGACGACGTTTGCCTAAAATCAGGTGAAACTATTCTTAAATCAACATTTCGATTTTGGAACAAAGTTTCTTGAAGCAATTTTTGGGAGCAAATTATGCAATTCGCCGGAATCTATAAATGTGTGCAATTGGTATAAGCGAATTGCGTTCGAAGGGCTTATCTGACGAACCACTTATGCTTCTTTCTTGTATATATTGGATAATTCTAATTTTGATTACTTACCTCGCCTTCCTTTGCAAGGCCTTGGTTTCTGGATTTCTGGAGAGGACGAACGGTAAACGGTTGGATACAACGATGAGGCCACCCTTCATGGAGTACTCCGTCGGAGCGGTAACGGTTATCTCAGTTTCAACCATGTTTAATTTTTGCTTCATCAGTAACACACTAATTTGTTTGTGTAAAATAAACTAAGTTCAACAGTTCATGCTATCGAGCACTTCTCACGATCTATTTTACTTGTTTATATTGATAAAACTTTATTTAACAAATTCGTGTACCTTGAATGTTAACGTTTTGATAAGCTGTGCTAAGACTGAACACTGATTCCACTTCACTGATCGACCAACTAAACTGTGACTGACTATAACTCCAGAAGAAGCTGCTGGTGATGGCCGCTTTACAACTGAATATTTTCCAGTGGTACTTATTTCGATTGAGCCGAGGATTGAGCCTCGTACTGATTATTTATACGGAAATTGTTTGAGGACCACCACAATCAAAGCGCTTTATCAAATATCAATGTCCAACCGTTTTCCCGTTTCAGCAAGAGTTTCTGTCAGATGCTAGCGATGCCAAGTGGAAGAAGCGGGAGAAACGTCTCGATTCGAGGCGAGGTTTGCGTTGGTTCATTCACGCCTTGAGGTCGTGAATATACTTCAGGCGACTTCAAAATTCAAAAAAGCGGCGCGAGTTTAAATTGTTGCTGTATTGAGATGTTCGCGGGGTTAAATAAAATGCTGGGGATGTTTGAATTTTCCTTGTCTGCTTAAAACTGGTGGGAGTCACTCTGGATGCAGGAATCGGAGTCTGTATTGGCATTAAGATTTAAGGATGTGGATGGGTGGGCTTCCGAAGACTCTTTCACCTGTTGTGGGTGTAATCATGACTGTTGGCGGCGATAAGCACTAAACATCTTTTATATTGTCAATCGTATTAGTTAACCTTTTTTGAAATTCTCAGTTATCTGACAAATACATTAAATAAATATACAAATACAAATAGAGCCGCATTTTAGTAGAAATTCGAAAAAGTATTGTCCGTGTCCAATTGTCAATGTTCTGTGTAAACATTATACAGAAAAGAACTTCGACATTTCGAGGAGTTTGTATATTTTCCATTTTTTTTTCTCTTTCAATCACAATAAAAGAATTGTGCACTTCCGTTAAATTTGAATCTTCATACCCATAGATTTTTTAGTTCATTCACACCTCTCAATTAATGTAAATTTGAAGCAGCAAACTTTTTTTAATCAATGATTTTTAACTGGGCTATATTTTTTGAAGATAACACTCCATAAAATGTTGCAATGATGACAAAAAAAAAACAAATTAGGGGCATATGGAGTGGAAAATTTCTTCTGTGCATTTGTAATCATCTGATTTTAGTTTTTCCGTCACATGAGAATTTGAAAAATGTAAACTGAGCAATGGTGAAAGAGATATGAAAGTGGAAGATCAAAAACACGAACTAATTTGCCTAAACTGGATAAATTGAATGGGGAACACAAATATGTAGATAAAACATATAAATTTAGTGCTCAATACAAAATTAAGTATTATTATTGAAATTATTCTCTCCATTGATCTTTTAAAAAATAAAATGTTTTAAATTATTAAGTGTAAATTGGTTATTTTTTGTTTTTATGCAGAATTTTCCGCAGGTAGTTAACAAATGAAACAAGCAAATAGTACTATTGGAAATTATGACAATATTAGAAACATTTCAATATGTAATAAAAGGACAATGCACAAAGGAAATAAAACAGGAATGCATAAGAAAGATATTCAATTTTGAATTAGTACCTATAATTTGCTGCTTTTAATTTTTACTCCTAAGTTATGAGTCATAATCATAAGTCATAACACATTAATACAATTAGAAGAATTCATTCGATTTAGGATATCTTAGAGTCATTTTAAAAATGTCGCCGTCTCTTTGTTCTGCTTGTGACGAAAGTAATGAAGCGTTATTTTCCAGTTTTGCAACAGTCGTAATCTGTTAAGATTTGTTTATAATAATTATTCTGGTTCAGAGATATTTAATCGTCATATGTTTCCGAAAGATTTAAGCCTAATCAAAACTGACATCAAGCAGTGATTCATGAGGTCGTGCACAAGTATCACGTGATTCAGGAATGAATTTGTTGCAATTTAGTAAGCAAAGTATCTTTTAGTGCATTACAGAAATATGCTTCAATGGTTTGCAGATTTCGACATATATAAAATACCAATTCAGAGGGGAAAGACACATGTTTGTAAAAGAATTTGGTTAAACAATAACAAACGAACGAGAGCAAATATAAAATTATCATTAGTAGTAAATATTTATTTTGAATATCAAAAAACTACAAGAACATTTTCATTGAAAAAGCTTTACTAAAAATGCTACAACCGATTTCATTAATATTTTGAATAAAAGTACTTCGATAAAAATTGCTTGAACTGATCGAAATAGATTTAGTATACAAAATTTTTTTACCTAAAAATTTCACTTTTTAGTGATGTTTAGGCTTTTTTTCTGAGCTCTGTAGAACCTTCTCTTGAACAGTTACCTTTAAAAAAAAATTGAAACTATGTAGGTACTAGGTATATTAGAAAATGACGCATTTTGTTTATCAATATAAAAGAAATCGTAAGAGATTGTAGCTGTAGCATGTAGGCAACGTAGACTCCACTTCCATGTGACTTTATTTTTATCCTGAAATGCTTCCTACAAGAAAATTATTCACCATAGATTTCTAATTTGGTTCATTGTTATTATTATTAACATTTAAATATTTAGTTTCGTCACAATCCAAGTATCAAAACTTAAACCAGACTAAATAAACAGATATCTAAATTAGTTAATTACAATAGCAACTAATGTTACTATGTCAACCGATTTCCGCTTGATGCAACAGATTAAATCAAATTATTACGCAAAGTAAATCAAATATTTACGTAACTTTTTCACGCGATCTTCTTAAAACGAACATTAGAAACAATTTTCGATTATAATTACAAATTTTTATGCAAAATAATTGCTATAGAATTGCAGAATTGCATTTCTGTAATAACAGTTTTCGTAATTGCCAATTTCAAATTAACAATATAACGAAATAAAATATCAGTCTATAAAATTGATAAAAATTATCAAAAATCAAATGTCCTACACAATTATATATTTTTTGTCCTGGTTTAAATTTTTTTCATGCAATGACACTTCAAGAACAATTCTCCAATAAACGAAAACAATTGATAACATTCTTTATTTTATATATTGTGCTTTGATCGTCATTGGGTGAAAAATGAAGAATAAAAAAATAGATGATTTCAAAGTACAAATGTGAGAGAGATACTTTTTTTATTTGGACTAGAAGGTCACTGGAAAATGACTAAATTATTATTCCAATTATTTATTTTTATATCAAATATATAAAACAAGCGATTTGAAGTTGTCTATCGTTGTTTTATTTTTTCCGTTGACATTATTTTGGAATAATCTTTCTTCAAATGAATATTTTTGCTTATTTTATGCAAATGATAATTAGAATGCATTTTATGTAATTCAGAGATTTTATTTAGAATACAATTCGAATGTTTGGCATACGCCATACAATTATATTGAATTATTAAACTTTGCGGACTCAAGAAGAAGATTTGTGATGCATCATCAATCTACCAAACATTCAGATTTTAATTGAAATCAGTTTTCAATATTTTTGTAGGTTATGTTCCTTTTATTGTAAAGTTGATGTTTGTTATTAAAATATATAGCTATTGCAATAATATGATTACTAAATTCTCGTTAATTGTTTTTGATTATGCAGAGTTATTATTTATTCTGTTATTAATATTATTTATAAAGCAATTGAAATCAGATATTGTATTTTGCGTAATATTCGTTTTGGGTTATCATATTGTATAATTAAATAAACAAAATTCGTTTAATGAAAATGTCGTTTAATGAATAATTACGTCTTTTATAATTTAATTAATTACATATTATATTATCAATTACTGCAGTTGCTTATTCAGCACTATTTAATAAAAAAAAATGAATTCCATAATATACCGTTTCTGTTTTTTTTTCTTCGTTATCGAAGATTCTCAATATTCGATGTTATTTTGTTTGTAATTAGCATGTAAAAGTAAAGGATCGCAAACACTTATGACCTCTTATTATCAATACAGTATGCACTTTTAATGCAGTGTCCTTTCAAAACTGTTGCATAACATTGACCTAAGTAAATGCATTATAAAATGCACTCAATGAATGGAATATCAACAGACATCCGAACTGTTTCAACGCCACAAGTGCACAAGTTTCATATTCGATGCCATATAAAAATATTTTTGGAAAAATTAGAGAATTTTCACATCTTTTATCTTTGGAAAAATGAAAAATAATTTTAGAAGTCGTTTAGTCAATACAGTTTTGTTTTTTAACATTTACTACTTGTACCTAGTGGAAATAAAATACGGCAATATTAAATCGAGACCAATTTACCAAGTCATTTAAATAAAATATATTAGTTGGAACTTTGGAAGGCCTGAATTCGGACTATTGTACCTAAGTGTTGTAAACGTTCATACTAGTAATATTATATTGTCATAATTCCAAGCTTATTTCACTCTAATCCGATTTATAGAAGTGACGAATCCGAATTGGTAGATCATTGGTTCTATGGCACCATTGTCACGTTTGCCGGCGTCTCGCGGACATTAGGCCGTATTTATAAAAAGAAGTATTACCTTTTACTTGCAGAAAATGAAGGATATGCTTCAAGTTATATTTATAAAAAAAGTAAAGGAAAAGGTTTTGCTTCGAGGTGAGAGGTTTTACTTTTTTCTTATTTATAAAATGAAGCATTCGCTTAAAAACTGAAGGATTTGCTTCTAAAAAAATGTATCTAGTCCACACCAGCTTTTTTTTTGAGAATCTCACTTTGTTCACTAACAATCCAGCCCGTATACAGCGCGTATGGTTAATTTTGTGCTATTACTTTGTTATTTGTCGACCGATTCTTATGAAACTTTTAGAGAATATTACTAACACATCATAATAAACAAATAAGTAAAAATCCAAAAATCGATTTTTTTGCCAGATGAGTAGATTACCCCTTTAAATATTTCATGGAAATGAAGGTGAGTGAGTTACGAAGTCTTTTTGAGGATATAGCTTTTCGGAAACACTTTATAGCAATTCGTCCTTTGTCAATAAGCGGAGGCGCCTGGTTCACAGCTCGTTAAAGGACAATAATTTCGACGACAATTTGCTCTCGATGAGGCTTTCACCCACGGACAACCAGGCCAATTCGGGACCAAATTGAGAAAAGCGGTAGTTGGTGATCGAGTACTGATCAGCGAAGTCGTTGCGATTCGAGTTTTCTATGAGTTTTGGTTTTGTGACATTTTTAGTTGATTAAAATAGAATTTGAAAATTTAGTGTACATCGATGTTTTATTTGTAACAGACTTTTGTACACTCAAGATGTTCCATTATCTAACTGTCTTTTAGGAAATTTACTTAAAATCCTTTAAGGTGACCGTTTTATTACTAATGGATAGTTGAAGACTATTTACCTTATCGCTAGTCTTAATTTCTTGTTGCTGAGAGGTTTTTCCAAACATTTATTACATCAAAGAAAAGGATGACCGCGGCGTCGCCATCCTCAATATATTTCATTATTTGAAAAACATTAATAGTTCAATTCTTGGAAATATTTTGAAATAATTCAAACAAATAAATAAACTGTATACGTATTGCGGAACTTCAAATGTGAAATGCAATTTCGGATATTTTTGTAACACGTCTGGACTCCGAATCGTAAATTCTTTGCACACTTTACTTCTTTTATGTGAAGTATTTCCTTGCAAGGAAAAGGTAAAGATTATAAATACGATTTGAAGTAGAACCTTTTACTTCTACCTCTGACTTTCTAGTTCTAGCTATTACTTCTTCCTTTCACTTCAAAGCAAATGCTTGATTTTTTTTAATACGGCCTATTGATAGTCATTGCAAGTGCATATAAACAGTATTGCGGTCTCTTTGTAGCGGTCAACTGCACCAAAGTTATTGTTTTGTCTTCTTCTTCTCACTCTTTGATCTTACAAGGTCTACTCCATAAACATTTCTCCTATTGTCAATAGTCTCATTATCAGCGGTCCAAGTCCCAAAGTTCAGAGTGACGTCGCCCGATCTTACTGTATTTAGATTATACTAAAGCGTATAAGATTATTCCAGTGAGGATCGCACGAGCTGTTTATCGCTGTGCCTTACAAATGTATTGACACCCTGCACTGATCGGCGCGGGCCTCTTTCGCAGGGTGGATATCTCTGTACAATATTAATTAACAGCTCAATGCCCTAATGGCTTTGCCACAATCCCGGAAACACACCAAATAAGAATATTTGAGAGTATGTCGCGATATTGTTGTACCGCTGCGAAAATACAGTCTTGATAAGAGAGGCGACATCTCATCTTGGGTTCAAAAAAAATAATGGATTTCCGTTGGGACAGGCTGGAGCATGCCGGGACGATTGGATATTTTTGCTAAACTTGACCCAATTGCGGGAAGTGATCTTTCACAACGAGAGTAGACAACACTGAAAATTAATCGGTCGATTGGCGAAATAGTATTGAAATCACGCGACTGGACTATTTTTTGCCAGATCAATTGAAATAGGTGTCCAAATATTTATCATCGCACAGGACTAGAAATTTGTACAACAAATGTATAAAATTTGCAAGATAATATGATCCAATTTTCACATGCATACAGTCAAACATTTGCTGTTATCACAGCCATGGGTCAAGTGAAGATCACTTTGCATGTGTGAACAGTCGTGGTAGTCTCCGCATGCAGTAGATTCTTTAACACATACCAGCACAGCCTAATGTTTTTCTTCGAAGAAACTTACCAAACATTGATTTATCTAGTGTAAACAAAACTGCGAAATATCATTCGAAAACGAATGAATGTTGGCTGAACGTTTTTTGGTCGTGAGCCGTTATTCTCTGCATTCTACGGCTTTGTATTAGATCCTAGTAAAAAAGTGATCGACTAAGATTAACTAGTAACAAAAAACTTGCCAGATTTGACACTGAATTAAATAATCTTTGTAATAACTTTGACAAAGTAAATTAGGTAAGAATATTGTTTGTTTTGATTGTTCCTGTATATGCTTGTGCATATTCTTAGATTTTTGTGCAAAGCGCAGTGTAGCAATTTTATTTCGAATGCTTTTTATATAATAAATGGTAATGTCGGATGGGGAAGGTAATGAACAATAAAACTGTTCGTTTTTGAATACAACTGTATGCGTGATTCGAATGCCCATTGCCCATATGAAATCATTATTTAAAAGCTATAACAACATTCACTATAAAACATATACAAGAAATTAAACACTATATGAAGGATCCTCCGAGCACTACAGAATTGCATTATTTGATTCAATTAACTTGCAAACACTCCATACAAATAAAAGCACAAGGTCTCCCATTTGCCGCCTACTTTGTAAGTACCCACAATTCTAGTGCGATATTCATCCTTCGGTTCCGATGCTTCCAACTCCACCTCAAAAACCAATGGTATATTGTCGAATTTGTAAGGATTCTAAGAGAGTTAGGTTTAATTTTAGAACATGTAAAGAATGTGAAAACAGTTCCAACATATTTTATAGCATACTTACTCCTTTTTCTGGAGGACAGGTTTTCAGTTGACTTTGGGTGAAATTCTTCTTTAGAATTTTCCACGGGAGATCGTCTCGGAAGATAACTTTACACATATTATCAAAAGTTATTTTGAACGGCATATCCACCCACGATCCCATTTTTTTGGTTTGTGCAATAGCCTCATACTGCGGATTTAAAAGTCAATTATTTCTCCAACATCTTCAAACAATTATTTTTTACTCTCATGGGAAAATTTTTGTCGAATTCCTCCAAGAAAGTTACTTCCCCGTTCAATAAAGGTGGATCAAGGTCGTCATCGGATAGATGCATGTCTAGCTTGACATCCGCATATCGATTGTAGTCCGATGTAGTAGGACAAGGCTCGTACTCAGTTATTATTATTTTTTTCATATCACTGGCATTAATAAATGAATTGAAACACCCAAGAATTACGAACACAAATACGAAAGACATTCTTTGATTTTCTGTGGACAATCAACTGATATTCGGAAACTAAAACTCAGTTAATATATAGTGACCAAACGCAATAAAAAGTAAATGCGTTTCTGCGACAGCAAACCTCCCCCGATTGTTCACTCCACAATTATATGTGCATATTGTGCACGCGATTGTTGGTGCAACAAATTAACGTTCCAACACTTTATGTGTTGTGAAGTTAATTTTATTTAGTACCGCAGATCCTCTCACAAATTAAGTAAACTGGAACAAATTAAGTGCTTTATCTGATTAATGTTTTTATATTATTTCCATAGTGACAAATAGCAAAAACATTTTATATGCTTTTTTTATAAATTTTAAGAGACGCAAATTTATTCAATTATTTCATAACATAAGTAGAACTATTGCAATTCCATGAAAAAATGAAAATTAATTTAACATGAAATCACAGATTTACTGTGGAATGCGTATTTCGAAATGTTGAACTTAATAATTTTAATTGAATAATTCAATTTAATCAACTGAACATTTCTATTATACTTATGTGGAATTATCCATTACTTAATGGATGATTGAGTTTCCTATTAGAACCTGATTTTCGTTATTATGTTTCATGAATTCAATACAATATTCTAATTATGCCAGCCACGAAATGAACTTTCCTTCATCAAAACGTAATGGTAATTGAATATTTTGCGATAAAAAATTAATATTATAAGTACTTTGTAAGTAGTTCTAGAAAAAAAGAAAAAAAATTAATAAAAGTTGAAACGTTTCTTTATGGAACCATGATAATATGTTCATGTACTCATTGTCAATCTTAACAGTTTCAATTTACTCGTTTCACTTACAATTTAGTCTTGTTTAGCAATTAGCTGACATTTAGGCGTTATGTTTCTTCGCCAATGCGAAAAAGATAGGCAATATATTTTATGACGATCATATCTTAAAACCGTTTTCTATAAGAATTCGAATTTCAATTGCATTGTAGGTATGCAATATTAATTATTTTGATGTATTGGTTTATTATTTTCAATAATAAACCTATGTAATCGAACACGAAAAAAAAAATTATAACCCCCCCTGAAATTTTGTCAGTTTACGTTTTGAGATATGTAGATTTCAAAAAACAAATAAAAAAAAATCCGTCCGTCCGCCGTCCCCCGTCCGCCGTCCGCCGTCCCCCGTCCCCCGTCCGCCGTCCCCCGTCCGCCGTCCAGGCTTTTTCTCGGAAACTACTGGAGATAAATTAATTAAATTTGGTTCAAAAATCAAGTGACATCTGACAACGGTCCTAACAGCTCGTGGGTCCGATCGACGTATTTTGAGGGGGGGAAATTGAGGAACCAAATATTGAAAAAATCATATTTCCGAAACCGTT
Organism: Leptogaster cylindrica; assembly: GCA_963082835.1. Lineage (NCBI taxonomy): Eukaryota > Metazoa > Arthropoda > Insecta > Diptera > Asilidae > Leptogaster > Leptogaster cylindrica. The sequence goes on along the minus strand of OY720105.1, from coordinate 2,075,297 downwards.
CAAGCTTTTTTCATAAAACTCGGAATATACAATGCTCTAATATTACTCAATAGAACACATTTTATTGTATGAATTTATATCAATTGGTTTTTGAGTAATAGAATTTTGAAATTTTTAATCTCCATAAATTATTCCATTTCTTGGTGGATCAAAAAACGTGAAATCATTTCACATGATCACTACTGCCATCTAGCCGTCACTTGAAAAATGTCACATTTTTTGGAAATAATAAACCGTTGTGTAAAATTTGCAGTGTTTTTTTTATATAGCAGTTATTGTGCATTTGGATTTAGTTTCCATATTCTTAATATTTTGCGCGAATTGTTATAAAGGATCAACTAAAACCCTTGTTTTCTTAAAAATCAGTGATATATAAACTACGTTATATAATATTATTTGAAATATGGAGTTCTAATGGTAGAAGCATTAATTTTATAAGAGAATGAATATAAAACTTTTAAAGTTTTAGTTGCACATTGCAGATACGATTTCATAATATTATATATTTTGTCTGCATTTCACAACACGCAACGATTTTCAATTTGAGTTCTTTAGATACTTTTCAGCACTGATTTTATAAATGAACTTTTCAAAGTAGAAAAAAATATAATGATATTAACCCATCTAATTAAAATGTTAATTGTTTTTTTTCATATTAGTAATTAACGAATTTATCTGGAAGTGTAATCGGAACGTTCAAAACTATAAAATATGATGCTTTAGGTAAGTTGCATAATAAATTGACAGTATTTTGTGTAATTAACAACTAACTTCAAGCAACAATGTTCATCGTATTTCTTGTATTCAGTTTTCTTTTTTTGGAAGTAATTACGGAAAAAACATTGATTGGCACAGATTTTAGGGAATGCATGAAGTCTGATGATTTTTCCCAATTTTTAAACGTAGACATGGAATTTACATCATCTGAAGATGACTCGATTCCGGAAACAGTCAGTGGAACTGCGGAGTTCCTCAAGGACATAGATTCTTCGTATTCTATTAAAGTAATTTTACAAAAATATACAAAATATTTTATATAAAAGCTTTTTTTTTATTTCTTGAATTAGGTCGATATTGTGGTTCAAAAGAAGAGGTTGTACTTTTGGGAAGCAACTCCATACCAATTAAAATGGAGCAATCTGTGCGAGCATGCATTGAGGAAAACAAACCGTGGTCACCAATGGTAAAGGATTTGACAAACGGAAACAAATCCTGTCCTCCTAAGAGCGGAGTAAGTATTAGTTTATAATAAAATAATGAATTCTAGTGCATTGAAAATATTATTTCAGACAATTTATCGATTCAATAATCTAACTTTGAAATTTCGGTTAGATGACGTCCATCATTTTTACAACAACGAAGAATGCCGGGTTGTAGTAAAACTGTCTTTTAAGGTAGAAGCAAGAATTGTGAATCTTTGTGGAATTCTCTCCGTGGCTATTGTGACTTAAGGAGTTGGGCTGTAGCTTTTCGTTAATCACTGCAATGAGACGCAAACTTGTCTACCATATTACAGAAGCACTTTCATTTTATACAGTTCAAATTATTATGTTAAATATTTTAAAATCTTGTGTGGCATATTACTCACAATATAATGAATATAAATATAAATAAAACACTATAAATTTAATGGAAACTTTATTTACAAAAAAATTTTTATTCAATTATTTCATAAAGTTATAATTTTCATGCTTTTCTAATTTAGTGTTAACAATTTTTAATTATTAATTATTTTTTATATATATTAATTTTAACATTCTTGTGTTTGTCACTTTTTTGCGTTGAATGCTTATCAAGGATCTAGTAATTGAACAAAGTTTATATAAAAATATGATCCTCATTATCAAAATCATAAATTAAAAAAAAAAAAAAACAACTAAAAATAGAAGAATCGTCTTTATCATTAATTATATATAAATATATAAAAAACACATAACTATTTTAACAATTGGTTGTTTGTAAAGGGATGTATGTGTGGTTTTTGTTTTGTGTAAGTTATAAGAGCTTGCATGTGTTTGGGTTTGACGAAAAAATCTTTGGGCTTTCTAGTAAGATGTGTAGGTTCTTTCACGTCTGAGTTCGTTGTCTAGATCTGCTAATTGTTGCAGGAAACCATCGTTGGGACGAACATCACGTCGCATTCTTACTGTACGTATTGCCTCGACTGCCGACATTTTGCGGCAAATCATTAAGTATGCTAAGACACATGTTGCAGAGCGCGACATTCCGACCAGACAATGTACGAGCACTTTTCCTAAAAATATACATATTATGTTTTATTTACAAATAATAATAATTATATTTATTAATTATTAATTATTATTTATTAATTATTATATTTATTACTGTTAGTAGTAAACTAACCCAACTACGGTATCTATTATTCTGTTTAGTGTTATGTTAGAAAAACAAATTAAAAACCTTTGCAATCAATTCAAAAATATATATAAAATTCTTGCAGCATTAAGGAAATTATTTATTCAAATTTGAACTGATTTAGACACACTATAAACTATCATATGATCCAGAAAATGTAAAATCTTGTTAGTGTTTAAAAAAACTCCAAAATAAAATAAATTTGAAACTAAAAACTTACCACCACTATTTACAGCGTTTTCGATAAATTTCGATGCTATATAAAAATATCGCGAAATGTCTGTAGTAATTTGATCCATCATGGGGAATCCCATGTACCTGAAACCCACATAGTTTACTGTAAGTAGTCGAGAAACCTGGCTTGTCTTACCTGATTGTCGGCATGTCTCGGTAGTATATATGCCCCGTGTCGACTTGTCCAAATCTGGAACCCTCTGCTGTATTAAGGACATGTGTGATACCCATCATCCGTAGGAATACCTTGCTTTTCGCAGCAGCTCTGCAAGAATAAAATATTACTCTAGTTTTCCTCCATCCTTTTCAAAAGGGAAACAAATAGCCACTCACGCGTCCCCTATGTAAATTCCAGGATAAACCTCATCACAGTCAACATCATGAATGGCGCATTCTGCGCGCCTTAAACTTGGTAAAGGACGACATGGTGTCACTGAATAATGCAAAATTCGCTGCAATTGTCTGCCAGTTGTTTTTTCCGGCACTTCCATTCTGCTGCTGGGTTGCTGAAATAGTACAACAGGATATGAGAAATACATAAAACACTGCAGTTACAATTTAAGAAATGTACTTGAAAACACTTGAATGAAGAGCTCATTTCCAACATATTAGAAAAGTAGAGCATCTGTTTGTAATTTTGTCCCGCGGGCGATTCGCGCATTGCAAGATGGAGATAAATGCCAGCGATGTTTTATATGCAACCCCCGATTGGTTGACATTGCAACGCTTCAGTGGCAGAACTTATAATTGCAGTTTCAATATATATTTTTTTTAATATTCGATTGTAAAATAGTAAGAAAATTCCAGATTTAGAGCAATGAACTGGGATTTAGAGTATACTTATTTTTTTATGTTTATGGAAAATAATTAATTATAATAATAAGTAAAACTTTCACATTTTAAACTGTATTGCATTACTTAAACAAAAAGTTTTTTATTAATAGCAACTTCACTTTACTAAAAATAAAAGCGAAATCTAAATTCTAAGATATTAATAAAATTTCGTTGGGAAAATGGTTCAACGTGTAGAGAAGAAGAAAGGAAATCTATAAACTATTTCTGCAGGTGTAAATCTTAAACAGAATAAATAAAAGCCCACAACATCTGTACGTGTTCAAGAAGAAAATTTTTGGGAAAATAAAAAATTTAATCTGTAAATATTTTCAGATTCTATTTCTATTCTTTTCGTGAAAATAATTTGTAGTTTCTTAGGTTCGTGTAATTAATTTATACATGAATATAATGTATAGAGCACCAAATTTTAAGCTGCATAATTTTAATAATAAGAATCATAGCAAATTAAAAACGGAAAAGTTTTATAATTATTTCACCACTTCTGTCGGTTTCTTAAATTGGAACAGTGAAATTTAAATGAATGCTGTAAAAGTAATTCAAATGCATGCATTAGAAAAAAAAAATTGGTTTCACAAATTGAAATACAAAATGCGAACGAAGTGAACTCAATTGAACTTTCAATAAATTGTAATTCGAGTCTTTAGTACTCGTTGGCAATAAGTACTATACCACCGGTGAATGATGATAAAGTTTGCACTTTGTTTTACTAATATACTATATAAGAAATGAAGAAGTAATCACTTCCAAAACCTGTTCGAGCAGCACAAGTAATCACTTTGCTCTAATAATATTTACTTATAATCATAAACTGTACCGAGTAATTACCCAAATCCCAGTAGTTATTTAAGTAACTTGCAAAATAACTCATTCTAGTCTAGTTTAAAATTCGCTCTGTTCACTCTGAATATTTATTCACTACTAATCTCCAAATTTTATAAGCGAGTGAATTTCTGTTGCGAATGCAAAAAAACTGAGTAATTTCTTAATCCAGGTAGTAATTTTGAAATTTAACAAAACTCCCACATTGCATCGTTTCCTCAAAATTTTGCATTCAGTGCGACATGAAGCCGTTAACCACTTAAGCAGTCACGTTTTGGGGACGCAAATTTATTTTGCTTGTGAGAAGTTCTCAGATTATTTTTAGTATCAAAATTGTCAAAAATAATAACAAAATTTTGAATTTCTTCATTTATGTCATTCTGAGCAATAAATATTAAAGAGCGGAGATTCGCCTTTTCCCTTGTTTTACTTAAGTTTTTAGTTTTTTTCTCTGCATATTGTCATATTATTTAATTAAATAAATTAATGTAATTAATATGTTAATTTTTTTTCAACATAAAAACTTGTCCAATGTTATAGTTCGCAATAAGTTTCATAATATTGAGCTACAAAACTTAAAAGATTCAGTAACTTAAACAATAAACAAGTGCTTTTTATTGAAGCAAACTTTTTCTTTAAAGACATTCCTTCTTTAAAGGTTTAATGTCTTTCGTTTTAGATTAGAAAATAATTTAAAGAATTTTTGCGGATCATGTTTTTTCTTACGCTTTTAAAACGTGTTTAATTTATTTATTCCAAGCATTTTTTCTCCAACTCAAACTTCGTGTCTAATTAAAGTAATTTATTTTCCTGTAATAATTAAAATTTCACTGAAGGAAATGATAACGGTAATTGTAAGCCAACACAAAACGCTGTCATGAAATTTCAACAAAAGTCTACGAAAATGTAGCGTTATAAATAGACATCTTCGTCTAGAAGTACGGTGTTAATTTATTAAAAGCGAAAAGTCGTACTCTCTGCAAGCATCCTTTTGGGTAATTGAACTTCCTTCGCCTGTAGCGAGCGGTGTAAATAAATCCATTACACCCACGCAATTCGATCGATCATACTTTCACAAGTTCACACCAACCGCCATCGATAGATCCAATTTAATTTCATCAGTTCATAAAACTAGCTGGAGTCCTCCTCAACCGCTCAGTGCTCATTGGAGCCAGGACTTTACGTCAGCGAATTGAGCACCCTTGCACCCCGAGGAATGAAACTGTAAAAAGTTGTTATGTTTTCAGGAAATAACAGCCACAAGTGCATGCAGACTGAGGAGGCAGGAATGGGTGCATTTTTCGCCCATTTTGAGGAGTTGAACGTTTTTGGTTTTGGTTGTCGTCATCCGAAGTATTGATTCCACACTGTTGAACTGGAACAGGATCGTAACAAAAGAGAACGGATTTGTGTTATTTGAGTTATTTATAAATATTACTGTCCTCCATTGTATGCATGAAAAAATTGATTAAAAGTTATCAAAAGATGCAATCACTGTGAAAATGCATTCACTGAAAGTAATTGAATAGATTACGTGGGAAAATGTGTGCCAGTTTTACATGTGAAAAAGCAGCTGCATTTCACACTTGAAAGCAGGATGTGAAATTTCCTGGAAAACAAATCATTCATCCCTGGCACAAAATATGAAGCTCAAAATAAAAATAAAATACAAAAGCATAAGTATAAAAACAAAACTAAAAAAGGAATTCTTGTTTACATAACAACTGAATTTATTTTTAGTTAAATCAATATTAAGTAATAATTTTGGTATATTTAGTTAATTTTGTTTTCAAATCGAAGCAATTGAAGAATATTTATTTTTACTCCCAGTTGGAACTAGCAATGAAGCTCTCTACCAAGTAGAAGCCTTCTGTGATGGAATTAATATTTCCACCGAAATGCATCAGATCCACACTGCATCCACGCTGTTGCGATGGGACGCCGCTCGCGTCTGATCCTGCATTCGCGACCTCCATTACAGTTCGTAAGTCTTCAACTCAAGTTTGCTGTTGTTTTTCAATTAGCAAATGCCGACAAGAGTCTTCTTATTCGCGATGGCAAGGAGAAATCTCAAGAAATTCTTTGTTCTAGGAAATGTGTGCATCTGAAAGTTGCATTTAATCACGCTTCTGTTCTCCAACGAAATGCATCGGTGCAACATTGTTCACCCGCAGAATAAAAATAAACACCTTAAGATATGAATCGGCTTCCTGAGACATTCAATTGCGTAACTAATCTCAATTGCAAACAAGGGCAATGTCAATTCACCACGTATCTGTCGTAATTTATTGAACGAGGGGTGGGGGAGTGGTACGCGCGCGGCTGGTTGCCCATTTCGGAGTTGTTGCAAGCAAAGAGGCTGAATTCGCCAGAATTTTGCTATTGTTCGCAGAACCATCAATTCGGTGATAAGGTTAAATCTTGGCGGCAATTGATTGTTAATGTTTTTATAGCAATTGTCATTTTTGACATTGATTTGCCTTTCTAGAATAGAACAAACACCAGGATGTCTATTATGCATTGCAGGAGCGATGGATTCCCAAGAATACATTTGCCAAAATAAATATTTTATGATGTACCTAAACAATTTCTCGCATTATCATTTCAACATAATATTTTTTATCTTGAACTTGTGAACATTGTTAGCAACAAAAGAATGCACTTTCGTCATCTTCAACTTTCAGCAGAACTTCAAATACATTTTGTCAACACATAAGATTATTCTAAATTGAGCGTACGCAAGTCTCAAATAATTAACAATAAACCATTTGCATTTCTATTTACTTTAACAACCTCTTAAAAGAAACAAATTTGGATTGTTTTATGCTCCGTTTTTGTATTATTGAAGTTTTGAAATGATTCTTTTACAAGAACACATCATGAATAAGAAATCAATTTTGAATTTTGTTGCTCATTTATATTTAATGTTTTGCTATGTTTGAATGTTCAGTTGTTAAAACGACATTTATAAAAATCCTATTCTCCCAATTACGACTACCATTAAGATAATCAAAAAATCAATTAATTACGTAATTTTTCTCTGCAAAATTCTTAAAGTATTTTTAACCACAAAAAACTATTAATAAAAAGTCACATATAATTATTAAAACCTTCTTGTGATCCATTATGTGTTTCCTTCATCCATATGTATTAGTATCCTTTCAGAATCCATTAATTGAATTCCTTACTTACATAATTAAGGAGAGGGAAAACCCGCGTATTAAACCGAGTCCTTAAACTCAGGCACTAGGAGCTGCCTTCTTAGGTCATTAATCCACACGCCAAAGCCAACACTCGATCAAGGTCGAGGAGTGAATTTCATAAAACAGAGAAAGATTTTGGAACATGATACCTAAACTCCAAGTCACCGAACTATCGATTTTTTATTTTAGATATTGTGGATAATGGAAAGTAACGAAAAAGAGTGTAGGGTAAAGAGGTAACTGTGACATGAAGTGCATGTCTTAAAATTATCCTCCACACAACTTTAAAAATAACGAGCGAGAGAAGAGATTCTTAGTTAGGCTAATTATTTAGTCAACTGACATGTTATGATAGTAGTCCTTTACATGCGTCCTTAATCCTTTGCAGCACAAGGCCTGTGTATGTTTCCCTGACCTCCGGCACGTAAACAGGATTTTAAAATAGTTTTAATTACTCTCAAACGGCACAGAATCAATAGATCCAGGGATATTTTTTAAAATATTTCTGCAACATTGTTCAACAAAAATCGAAAGGACGCGTAGCAACATATGTTACAGAAGCCATTAAAAATCCACAAGTACGCATAAATTTGTTTTTATGCGTGTTTTACATATTCGTTTAGCATGTTTTGTAGCTAGATCGATTTCCCCAATAAGAAATCAGTGAAAATGAGCTCATTACAATTTCTGCGGTCCACGAGAAATTCGAGAAAAGTTATACTTTTCTACGCAGAACAGGAGCAACTATTAGAATATAGATACTAGAAAATAATATAAAAATGTAAAATTGAAATAAATTCTATCCGGAAAGAATCCTTTTTTTTGTTGAAAAAAACCGTTTTCTTACGTCATTTTGTATTAGAAATGTTTATTTTTGGATTGATAAACCTCCACTTTAAGACCTTCTGGGAATGTGGAATCCTTGATGACGGCTATCCTGTTGGAGACTCAGCATCCACTCAGAATACTGAATAACTATTCCTAATTAAACGCAAAACAATGTATACTTCACTTCCTTTGTTTCTAATTTTAAATGAAAATATTTTTCAAGGTCACCATCTTCAGACTTGAGAACCTCCTTTCTGTAGCAATACTGTTTGCACTAATTTTGTGAAAAGAAGCAGTTTGGTTGGGCATTCTTACAAGCAGGAACTCTGTTTAACCACTAAACGAACGCCGCCGTGAGGAAGGAGGATGCAATCCTGAGAGATTTTAAAAGTGAATTTTAAAAAAGGACTTTTCTGAACACAGCTCGCTCCTAAACAGGATTATAGTTCAGGATATCTTAGGATGTATTGCTTCATGTAAAATGCAAACACAATTTCCTTGAGCTGATGTAATCACCCCCACCCCCATCCATCCCCCACTCCGCCTAGTTTTTTGTGGACTAACGACAAAAGGAATGGAGCACTGGAGGGGTGCGCCCGAGTGTGGGCAGGCGATGTACCGTGGCCTGCTTCTGTTGCAACATTAGTTCCAAGCTGCAACTGGGTCAGGGAACCCAACTGGGTCATTGCTAAATAGCTGAAAGCATGTCTTGTATTTGATTTTCCAATATTCAGCTACTACCGCCGTGCCTACTGTGTCACATGGAGACTGCGGAGGGGGTGAAACTCTATAACCCCGGATCATATCGATTTAATTAGGATATCACGAAAACCTCTTAATGGATTTTTTAAGCATTGCATTCATTAAAATTAGATTTTTCAAAGGGACACATTGAATTTGGTAAATTTAGGGCAACAACAACTAATTACAAAAACCTTTACAGAACACTGATGATGATGAGTCATCGAAATCATGCTTTTATGTTGGAAAATAATTTTGAATGCTTTATGCTGTTTATTGCCTAACTTAAATTATAGATACCGAAATATTTAGCATTTGAAATTATCTATTTTAGATTCCAATTAAATCGATTTCAATAAATAATGTTTAATGGGTTCTAAAAATTTTAATTTATAATGCGTTGGGGATGATTATTATGTTGTTAATTTTGTTGATTGCATAAATCAATTTGTTTCACTACATATTCGAAAATTAGAAAAGCCTATTTGATGTCTTGATGTTATTTTAACGAGCATAAATTACAATTTTTATCCATTATTGTTCGATACATGTTTTTTTTTTAAATTCGAGTTGCAGTACTTTAACCTTCGTTTTTCCCACTGATATTTACCATCATCTGAAAACAAATATAAGAAAAATTGCATTAAAACGAGAACAGAAAACAATAAAACTGAATGGAACTTATTTGAAAAAGTAAATGCGAGAAACATTTTTCTACATTGCTTTTTAAGATCTAACCGAGATGAAAATGTTTTTGTTTTATTCACACAAGGTGTTTAATTGCTGCAAATGGATTAAGAATTAATTTTTTATACTCATTGGGTTAACTAGCTATTTTTTATTCAATGAATTCCAAGAAAACATACCTAATTATAATTCTTTTTGAACTGAAAATAATTTCACTTGAACATTCATGAACATTTTCCAAATAAAAGCAAATTTGGAAGTTTGTTTCTTAGTTCTAATGTTAAGTAAATTGTGTTCAAAATTAAAAACAACGTTTAATGCAATTAAAAATTGAAGTTCACAAACTTCCACTTGGTAAACATCATTATTTAATTAATTAAAAGCAAATTTGCGCTAATACATGATGACTAAGACCCGTCAAATGAATTTCCGTCAAGTGAATGAGAAACCTTCAAAACCTGATCGATTCGCAGAATGCATTCAAAGTTAGCCGAAGCCAATTAAATTCGCGTCAGCGATCAGCGTTTACGCAGGGAGGGGGCGGGTGTGGACGTGATCCACAACAGCTTCCTCGCGATGCGCATTTCCCGTGGAAATGGTATTTCTCTGTAGTGAGTAATTAAAAAATAGAGGCGAGTTAATTCGCGTAGCGCATTGTGTTGCCGCGTTACGTAATCTGGGGCGATTGAAAGTAGCTGGATAAGATCTCAATCATTGAAAGTTGAAACACACATGAATGCGATCCGCGCCAACCCACGGTTATTCAAAAGTTCCCGCCACGGTGAGTGCCGAGTGCGCCGCCAGCAGCACGTGCATCAGACTCAGCGTTTGCGGCGATCTTTGGCGCTTGCTTCGCTGAACTTGACACCGCCATTTTTGGAGCCGCGATCATCTGATCGCCTTTTTCGCACTGTTGCGGGGGCAACCACGCTGGGAAAGGGAAACGCAGGAATGCTGCACTACGCAAAGTAAGCCAGTCGGTCGGGTTGGCTATTTTTAGGGCAATCTCGACAGGGTGCACGATGCCAAAATGTCACTAGACCAACGCACTAGGATTCGCAACAGGTAGATAAAATATGCTGGTGCGAAAGCGCGAGGCCCGCGAACTTCAATTGATACATGAGCGGATTTGGATTCGCGCCCGGGAAAATCCGCCACAAAACGATATCTCTTAATTTCGCGGCATGCATTGTGCCCCGAAAACTGTGGCTGTGGCACATTTTCAACATATTTTCATAGTTCCTCTGCGTTCTGAGAACAGAAAGAATTCCGCAAGTTTCTATGACGAAAGTGCGTTAAATAAGGCATCTAAAAATAGAGAAAACATTTTTTTTTTGACTGTCGCGCACCGCACTTATTTGTAACCTTGCGGGGAAAATTGGTTTGGAAAACGAAAACACTCATGAAAATAAAAAGGAGGAACCAAAACAAAATTCGTGCCTCATGAAAGTGGAATGCGACCAATTTGTGTGTACCAATCCGGAAATGGCCGTAATTTTATACGTCTCACAAAAGGGGGCGCTTTCCCAGGCTCGAATCACATTCAAAACAAAATTGAACTCAGACCTTGAAAACTTGCGAAATGCTGTGAAATGTGAAAACATTTTTATGTAGGTACTAACATTAGCAGTACTCATGTAAATATTTTATTGAATGGCGGCCTTTTAACGAATCGGATGGGTTTTTATGGTTTTGAAAAACACGAACAAAAAGAAAAATACCAACGAATTTCAAACTTTAAGTGTATAACAACAATTTTGTTATTTGAAGTGCAATATCGAGAAAAAATAAGTTCTCCACATTCTTCTTACTGAAACATACTATTTTAAAATAATTGAAACAAACTGAAACTTGTTATTAACAATATCACTTTTAAATATTTATGTTAAATAAAGAAAGTAAAATGCATGAAAATCAATAGAAACAAATCAAACTTGTTCATTAAAATTTTGTTTAAACAAAATAAATACAAAATACTCCGTATCGATTTTGAATTACGTATTTTGATTAATGATTTGTTTTCGTTTGTCTTTTTATGTATAACGGTATAACGCAAATTGATACTCGTACATTGTATCGTAACTTTAAAATTCAGAGGAAACTGCTTTTTAAAGATGCACTTAAATTTTTTTAGCACAATTTACAACGGTTTTTCATTTACTTGCTGTCGTTGCGCAAATCCTTGTGGGAAGTCTCCGGTGATTGTGTGATTTATTAGCATCGTTTGCAAATAAAAAATCTTCCAAAGACCAGTTGATTTATAATTAAGGAATAAGCTTATAAGTACCCTTCAGGACTTCAGTGAAACTAACGAGCATAGAAACACTAAATATTTTTTAATGTAATCATTACTATTAACATTTAATTAAAATCATTTCGTAATTATTTTCTTTTAATTTTAGCAATTATTATATATTTTGCTTCTGTATTTTTAGTTGTTGATACATTGTGGAAAAATCCAAAAAAATCTCAGATTTAAAATTCATTCTAACTACTTTCAAATAGTGAAATAAAATTCCCGAAATTTTAAATATTGCTTTGACTGGTTTTTTGTAATTAATTTTCAGGCATTCATAAAGAAAATCCTTACAATAAACCAATGAAGGATAAATTAAATTCCATAGATTCATTGAATACGTACTTTTCATATATCTACATTTTCATAATTAGGACCTAACAACCCTGACATTGTTATAAAAAAAATCATTGAAATCATATTCTGATTTCTAATTGTTTGCTTTGATTATAATTAAACAAAAACGATTCTGAAAAGAAATCTAAAGTGAAAATTAAGTTTCGATCGCAAGGAAAAAGCAAAAATAGCAAGAAATATATAAGATTCACAAATAAAAGTAAAGTAGAATGCTAATCACCGACCACAATTTATAAACGTAAGGAACAATAGCGGACAAGTATAAGGTACAGGACTTGTTCGTTCGCAATTAGCCGTAAACTTTAGCAGAGGGTCGCAGGTCTTGAGCACAAAATTGTATGTTAGATCGCTCCAGTTAAGGACTCTTAAATTATTTTGCGATAACGAAAAGATCAAAACTACCATCGTCCTGGTTTTCTGTGATAAAACAATGAATCAATAAATTATTTGTAGGATTCGTGGATTACAAAAGGAAACCATAACGAATCTAATAACACACAAAATGAAACAATTTTTGATGTTTGGGCAAGTTACTGTTTTTGACTGTTTGTGGAAGCTATTGCAAAGGAGGGTATTTTTAAAAACTATTTTTCTCATTTTTGTCCGGACGTCAAGGATACACAAAAATGCACGTAAATCCTCACTGACATAAATGGTTTTTTGATTGTTTTAATCATATGTGCACATATTCATGAATAACCGATATCCTGCCACCAGAAAAACTGTTTCCTAAGTGAAATTGTTTAGTGTGAAGAGTGCACAAACGACTTCTGAAATTGCGCACGAAAGGAAAAAAGGAAAGTATTTCGAAAATATCCCGAAAAATAGGTCAACATGTTCCTAAAATGGAAACATCCGGACACAATTTCCAGTACTGAGTACATGACCTAAAAATCAAAGTTGGTAGTGCCAGGAGAATCCCTCGGGAGCCCCCAACCCAATCGATGAAAATATTACGATTCAAACGACACAGCGATTACAAATCAAAACTGATAAGCAGATTGCGTGCGGGGGTGGTTGGCGATATCCTTCAAGGGCAGACGGGAGACAAAACAATTTTTGTCTCCATTAAAATAGCTGAGAAAACAAAAATAAACATTTTCAGAGGCTTTGTTGTAAAAAGCTATGTTAACGTACTAAGAGATGTAGAACGAAAGTGGTGTGGGAATAACGGTTTTGTTGTTGTTTTTTGTATGGAATCAGGAATTACGTGCCCGTCCTGGGGGGGCAGGAGCCGGAAAGCAGAAAAGATTCCTAAATGGCCTAGACCCCTTGTTGTTATCGACAGCCTGGGTATATAATACAGCGTGTACAAAGGACGAGAACAGTTGTCATCTACAACTTGTATCTTTCATTCTTATGAAAAATAGTACGACGGAAATGGGGTCATATGAAAAGGATTGAAAAATTGATTGCATTATATTAATGCATGTGCACAAATTGTGAACGGCGATGGAGGATACAACTACGGAAAGGCGAAAGGGTTTAAGTAATTGCGATTTAGAAAATTGTCCTGAAAACAAAAAGCCGACTTGGCTCACGAAGTCACGTGATCTTTGCTCACTTCTATTGATTTAAGGAAACATTTTGTATACCTCAATTCGTCTCGACGGAGATGATTTGAATTTGAAATGCCATTAACGGAGGCTGATTTATATTTAAGGCTCTGCGGCTTTCGTTTCTTGTCAGAGTGGTCCGATCTAATGGTTCAACTTCCCATTATTGTGAACTCAACTGATTTCCTTCCTGCAAAATCAATCTAATTCTGAAAGTCGCCAATTTATTTGTGTAATACCACTATTTTTGCAGCTCAGTTGTCATTTCTTCTCTAGCTGATTTCCCAGGACGATTGGCCGATTCCTAAGGGTAAGGCAGAGTGAACGAACACATTATCGAGCGCTCCATATATGCAGCCGAACTCTTTTGCAAAAAAAATACGCATATACAGTATACATGAGTTTCTGCGTCGTATGTATATCGTTGTTGAATCTTTTCTGAAACTGCAGAACCCTGATTCCTACATACCCATTAATTTGGTTCAAGGAATTTATTTTAGGTTCGCAAATTCTTAAAGGCAAAGCTTACTAACATCCCTGTGGCGCAGAAAAAAATGCGTTTTTAGAAATTGTTTCTGTAAGAAATATTAAAAAGAAGAACGTTTTTGTATGTCATAATTAGAAAGAAAATTAAATGCTCGTTGTGCTCAGAGATTTTCGAAAACAACAAGAATATAGTTATTAACGTAATTTTGAAAAAAGAAAGGTAAATCAAACATAAAATTAGAATAAATAAAAATATTCAAAAATCAATATTTTATGCAAATCAATGATGAATTCTTATCAACTAATAAGGAAAACGCATTGGATTAAAAAGATTTATCTAGAAACAGGTGTGTTTTTTATTACTTTGTCATTCCGACTATTCTTCGCAATAACTTTGAAGTGACTTTTGCAAACAGCGTTACTAAATAGAACTCGCTGCAAATGCGCAAAATAGTTATGCTTCTGTGGGGGCATGTTTATGATGGAGAACAACATAATTGAGCTACTGAATTTAAATTAAGTGAATTATTAATTGGTTCCGAAAAGTGTTACGGATAGCTTTGTCGAAAAAGTTTCAAAGGATTACAGGGGCCATTAATACACCACCCACGGGAATGGCTTCCGCAAATACTCATAAATGACATGGAAGGATGTAACATCTCATTTAAAGATTACTGAGATTTTCTTTTGTGCGTTGGATTTGTGGTTTCAAGCGAGCAGAAGATTCTTAGTCTCCCAAATTATGCCATAAAGTCGAAGTATTAATACAAATTAATTTCGACGAAAACATAATTAAATAATTGCCTTTAATTTATCGTAAAATTATTACAGTTGGCTGAGGTGTTGAATTACGCTTTGTTAAACACTTCTGCGCTTTAAAATGTATTATGAAAAGTTTTTAAAGTACCTAGTTAATATTTTCGAAAATTTTACATATAGAAATTTTTACAGCAATTTCCTTTGCGGAAATTTGAAAATCTGATTTCAATCTACACAAAATTTCGGAAATGATTAATTATTGGAATGTTACAGTATTTACTGGAAAATAAATCTTATGTAAAATTCAAGTTCAAAATTAAAATGGAATCTGGAGAGAAATTAAGAAACCTTTGTTTTAGAAATATTCAATAATAATGACCAGAGTTTTACATACGCAAATTAAAGTAGAATGATTGTGGAAATTTCTATAAATTATTGTATTTTTATAAGTAAGTACATAATTAACTTGTTTTAATTGTAAAAGTTAACTTTAATAATTAGGAATTCGTGAGCTCAATCCTTCAATTAACTGTTAAACTCTCCAAAGAGGTAAATCCAGTGATTCTTAAAACACCATTCAACAAAAACAAAAGGGTAGATTAATCATATCTTCGCTAGTCAATCCAGCAAAAGGGTTCAGCCGGAAACAAAGTTCCCTGGAACTTTCTTCCACTTATGTCTTTATCCGTGTTCAAATCTTTTACGGTAGGCTTTGGGAAGGAAATTACTTAAAGGAAATAATTGTTATCTGCCGTGCACAGGCACATTAAGTTTTGATAAGGGACTTAGCTTAACTGCGGAAAATTCCGCAAAAAGTTTGCCAACAATTGGCTAATTATCCTTCGTGTATTACATCAGGTTACCAGGAGATTGTATAAAAATTATTCTGCAGTATCATAGGAGATTTTCCGAAATTCCCAAAAATTTTAATTTCTTTACACAATATTTTATAATGACACAAAAGTGAAATTCATCCAATTGCGTCATATTGGAGATTAGACATGGCATCGGGAGAGAGAAAAGACTTTGTATGACACTACAGGACCTTCGGGAGTAGCAATGACAAAACAACACTGATTTTCTTCCTTTTAACTTCAGAAACACTTCTAATTTATGCACGCAAGGATGAACATAGTTACTTCGGAAAAAATTGCTCAAAAATTGCAAAGGAAAATGATCAAAGATTCATAAAAGAACCTCAGCAGAACGAGTGCATCACTGACAATGAGTATAATGAAATCCTGAGGTGGGAGGTTTGTGGAGTACAAATGAAGACACAGATTATAGGATTAATCCAGACTGCATATGCACATTGCAGATCACTGGAAAAAGTAAGTACCCTCATTTCATAATCACAAACGGAAGGTAGAGCTTCGTTTTCAGAACAGGAAGTCAGCAGCTCAAGCACTGCCTTCAAGCTGCCGGGAAGCTGCAGGTGGGGTGCAAACGCCAGGACTCATGTAGAACACCTGAAATGCCTTAACTTCCAGGTCGAGTGGTGCTTTTTCATAGCAGGCACAGAAAACTTCAAAATCTTTAAGCCAATTCCGAGAAACGAATATAAACGCAAGAAAATTTAAAGCATTGAAAGCATTTCACAACCATTTTTACAACATATTTTCTTTTCAAAAAAAAAAGGAAGAGAAAATCCTATATTAGCATTTCCAATAAATTTCAATTTACTTAAACTTATTTATTTAAATTTATTCTTGATTTGCTTCATGTTTATCTAAATAATAAACTAATTGTGTGATGGTAAATTAATTTCATCCTTAAATCGATCCTCGACAATGCTTACTACTTCAGAATCATAATCCTTTTTGGAAAAACTCTTCAAAAACAACTGAGCAACAACTGTCGCAATTTACTCACCGCAGACTTCTTCAGAAGCACTTGAAAATGTATTATACAATCAGCAGAATGTTCGTCTTTTTATTGGAGAAACATTCCCACAGGAAACTAATATACTAGATAAGATATCCGTTTTCATGGTCTATAAAAATCGCTTAGAACAGCAAAAATTGTTAATAACAGAAACATTGCAATGCAAGAGAATGCATTTGCATTGTATTGCACGTTATTTCAAAACATATATAATAAGGTTGACAATTCATTAATGTTGAACAATAAGCCGGGGAATTGCTCTTATGATGTTCTAATTCTTTGTGAGTTCATGATATGGAGTTCCGATGTCATAATGGTAACGTTGAATGACGAAATGGAAGAATCGTTCTTTCCAGTATACATGGAAAACAAGGAACAGGAATATCCCTCACTGGTATCATCTCAATATTATCGATTGTCTCAGAGGCGACATAAAATGTTATCCTTCTGAAAATTCTATAATTCCATTCTTGATAACAAAACGACGTGTATAAAATATCGAAATGGTGTCAATTCCGTTTCGTACATTGGCAAGGGAAAGTTGTTTAAAAAAAGACCTGTCAAGCTGTAGCTTCACTTTGGTTTATTTTAGAAAAGGAATCACGTGCGCCTCCCCCAATGACCACAGTTTGCAGATATCAATTCAACTTGGAAAGCGCGGGAAACTATTTGCAAATATCTCAACAAATCAGAGAATATTCCGTAAAATGTAGAAGAAGCTTTTTCGATGTTGTTCATCGTTTTCGGACTGATAGTTTGGTGACAAAAATAGCAGAATTACTACAGGATGAGAGTACAATATCAAATTAGATGAGTACTCATGAAAAAGTTTAATAACAGCGACCAAAGTCGCAAAAAAGCAAACGTAAAATTGATAGCAAATAAACATTTCCCTAATGACTTCCGTCCATTGAATGAAATCGCCACAACGATAAGAATCAAAAATTGACTTCATCACCTTTGGGAAATGAGCTGAATGTACACAAACAATTGAGTTCGTTTTGCGACATTTCCACAAGCATTCAGTCTCGAATTTAAATTTCCATAATAAACAATTAGCCATCGATGAGCATTGTTCGAAACAGAGATTCCCAAAGCCCAAAGTTCATCCGTGATTCGGAAGTTACAGGAAAAAATGAAATAGGCATATAAAACTTCTGTAGAGCACACGGATAAAGCAGTTGATCCGCGGAAAAGGATTCTGCAGGACAGGAAGTATAACACGAAACTGGGTCAGTGGGGCACCAATTTCCGGAATCCTCCACCACAACCAGGATCCAAATTGTAACGTACCGCATATCTCCACGACATTGCGCTGCGATCTGTTCGTCCTTCGCTCGAATTTCACTCAGACAGGATTTGTTTACACAAATGCGCGAAAACTTTCGTCACAACACTTATGGCTCGGATCCTTCGTTCCTCGTGTGGCTTTTTCGCACAAGTTCCGATAAACGCTTTTCCGTACCGCTTGGGTGCCAAGTTACCACTGTGAGGCCAAGTGAACGCGAGTTCTGATTCTAGTGGCCACCCGAGCGTTGGCGGCACACACGCCGCACACCGTTGTTTGTAGGTGTGCTCCAAACCGCCAAAGCTCTCGAAGCAGAAGCTCGCGCAATCCCCATCACAGCATTACCGTCATTCGAAAATACCCAAGAAGATGGTTTAACAAAGCTGCGGCTGCAATGGAACGACCGCTCTCCCTTCTCTTGAAGGGTTTTCTGAAGCGGGGGTGGGATGTTCTCCTCGCAGCCTCTGTGGAGGACACACTGATCACAAGTTACCCGACGTGGGGGGCTGGGGGCCTTTTGTTCGACCTCACTTCCGAAGCTTTCGAAGCTTAAGAAATTATAGATTCGAAACACAAAATCCATTCTAGATTTCGTACGCAAAAACTTCATGACCAGCCACATTTGATTTGCAAAAGAATGGGGAAATAAAAAATTGTAATTAACTAAACGGGGGAAAAAGGCATGCAACATTTTCAGCACGTGTAAACATCTACCCAAAGTCAAGAGGTATAAAAAATGCAAGAACAAAGGACAATTTTAAAGTTAAACAAATGTGCTTTAGGATTAATTTTGCCTCCAGATAATTAAAAATAGCGTTTTCAAATGGTGTTACGTCATTTTGAAGTGACTTAGTCTAAATAATTGAATTCTCATCATGAAGCAACAATTTCATTTAGAATTTAATGAATTTTCAATGAAAAAACAATTTTTTTCTTTTTATTACATTGTACTTTAGGTTTGGGTTTTGTATGCACTTAAAAATATCAGAATGTATTGAAATTGATGATGGCAGAATGTTAAAAGCAATGCGCAATGGTAAGATTCTGAAAAACTTCTGAAAGTATTTGCTACTATTGTTTTAACTCTAAGAACTTTTCGAAAAGAATGTGTAACTAATTCTGTATTTTTAAAAGGAATAGAAGTAAAAGTTTTCACGACAAACATTTCATTGAATTCACGAAAGTAATGTCCTCCACATATCTGAAATATCTACCTATCTAGATGAGGTGAAAAGTGAACGTAGGTGTCCGCCCATTCATACAACAATGTCCAGTAAGGTGACAAATGTCTTCTTTTTTCTTCTTCCTCAAATAAATAGAGAGCCCCGGGATGAAATTTGATGTGCATTGGCACAGAGATATGTATCTCCATAGCCATGTGGCTATAATAATAATACCTTCAAAACAAGACTAGTCTAGACTCTGCCTAGTCTAGTCTGAACCGCCCATACATTTTTGCCCAGTGTCCTTTACTGTCAAAAAAGGAGCAACATGCTCCTGAAAAAACAAGTCGCTTTCAGGTATACGCCGAGAGCGATTCATAGAAAAGTAAGTATCTGGTTTTCACCGAGAATAATTTTGAATTTAATGGAATATTTATTCTGGTATACGCCGAATAATACACATATCACATTATTCTATATACCTATATGCATCATCACTTTGAATTTAGCAAAAATATTAAATAACGCCGAATATTAAAATTGAATACCACTTTTTTGTATTGTTTTTGAAAAACAAGCAAAACACTGAAGATATATTTAAAATTTAATTTAGTTTTATTTGTGAGTTATTACATTTTGTTTAATTGTTATATAGGTACATTAGAATTTAAGGTTCTTGTGAATAAATAAAAAATAGTTATAATAAAGATAAGTTTTTGTCATTAAATGAATGTGTTTTAAGTTAAAAGAACCTTGAATCCAACAACTTAATTAGTTTTTCTCAATTTTCAAATTTTGAATTTATTGCAGTTATAAAACGCTGCAACACCGGTTATTAAACCAAATACGTTTGTTTTTGTTTTCTTTATTTTCTCTTAAACGCTCGTGCAGGTGTATTTCATAAATTATTAATTAGTGGCAATACTTACAGATTTTTAAAACCGATTTACTTAAAATTTCGTACCATCGAGTGCTGTTTGTTTTAATTTTCTGATCTAAAACTCTCATTAAAGGAAAACTAACTCTCGAATTCTCGATAGTTAGCATCACTTCCCCAGCTTCCCCTTTTCTAAAACTTCATAAAGAATAGGAAACGTATGAGTTGTTATAAATAAAAAATATATTGTACACCTCAAGTTGCTTTTGCAAACGAATCACAAAATGACTGATTGACCCTTTAGATAAAATTTTATCCAATTGAATCATTGCTGATAAACTTACACAACGGTTTATTATTTCCAAAAAATTTGACATTTTTGAAGTCAAGGCTAGATGGCAGTAGTGATCATGTGAATTGATTTCACGTTTTTTAATCCACTAAGAAATGGAATATTTCATTGAGATTAAAAATTTCAAAATTCTATTACTCAAAAATTAATTGAGATAAATTCATGCAATAAAATGTACTTAATTGAGTAATATTAGAGCATTGTATATTCCAAGTTTTATGAAAAAAGCTTGAACGGTTTCGGAAATATGATTTTTTCAATATTTGGTTCCTCCATTTCCCCCCTCAAAATACGTCGATCGGACCTACGAGCTGTTAGGACCGTTGTCAGATGTCACTTCATTTTTGAACCAAATTTAATTAATTTATCTCCAGTAGTTTCCGAGAAAAAGATTTGACGGCGGACGGCGGACGGACGGATTTTTTTTTATTCGTTTTTTGAAATCTACATATCTCAAAACGTAAACTGACAAAATTTCAGGGGGAGTTATAATTTTTTTTTCGTTCTCGATTACATAGGTTTATTATTGAAAATAATAAACCAAAAGGATTACCGACTGAAAGCTGCTACAAAATTGCTCCTCTTTTAATAAATAGCAAAAGCAATTCGCTGGAAGGACATTTACAGAGCCTTTCTAGCAATTAATTGTGGTGACTACTGACTGGTCGGCTTTATTACTTGTCGTAAATATTCTACCTAATCTGCAAGTTACAACTGTGGATCTTTTATAAACATTATAATTTCTAAAAGGACGATAAATCACTACGACTTAAGATCAATAAAAATGTCCGATAATCTTATGTATAATAAGCAAAAACTTTCGACTGCACCTACTATTCTGTGATTTTTAATTGATGCTGTACTCATTGGCTATCTCTGGTCAACTGATAATTCGTGGTCGCTAAGTGTTCAACTGGACAAGGGCTGCAAAAACTGGAGAGAACTGTCGAAATAAGATATAACTAATATTACTATGGCTGCTACCATTCGCTTCGAGTGGTCGTGTGAATTTCCGCGATATTAATTTGACCCAACAGCCGCTTAACCTTCACCGAAATAACCAGGTGGAAAATAAATAACTCTTCAAATGCAAAAGCGGTTTGCAATCTCAGGGGGAAAGGAGTTGCCGTCCAGGAATAGTCCAGTCACCACGAAACCAAGCCCAAGGTTCAAATGGCCTTTAAGACGAAAGGTTCTCGTACGGCTTCTGGACGCTTTCCTGTTAATCTCGGGTGTGAGTGGCACAGTTTTCTAAAGTTCAAGAACGCCATCAATTCGGGTAAGTCCTTGGGGCCGGAGAAAACTGTCCCCAAGAGGAGAACGAATGATTTCGATTTACGTGCAGAATGCAGTGGCGGATATGGTGCCGCCATTAAAATTGCGATCAGGCGAAATTAAAAGTCAGGGAGCAAGTCCAATGCCAGGGGAGCAACCCCCAACCGGCGAGGCTCTTAATCCGATTAGAACAATTTCACTGGTTGCTTCAGGCACCCCGGAGAAAGCAGCCAAGGGTGTCAAGTAATAATAGATTGCGAATGCAAAAATAATCTGCCGTAGATATGCACAGCGGTCGCGGCAACATGCAATCCGAAGTGGTCGAGTTGCATCGAGAACTTGAAGGGGGTGAGGTGCGGGAACATGTCGAATTACGCAATTACCGGGACGAATCACCACCAACTACCAATTATCCCAATTAATCAACCGACGGATGCTAGAAGTAGCTTCTATAGCCAATGCCAGAGGTGTTGTCATCGCGTGCTAGAATGGAGAGTACAAGGGAGCACTCACCTCACCCCAGTGCCCCTTCGTCAACACCCACCACCCATCGGCCTCCTGCCAATGGTATTGTGTTTCATGAATGAATCACCCGAATACGATCTGGCCAGAAAGTGCCTCGCGCCGCAGGTGGACCGCTCCGAGCTAATATGTTAGGGCTGTAAAAAACAAGGAAGATCCCCACCTGGTCGTTAATTACCGAGATCTCTGGTCCTGGGAATTGAGTCCTCGTCACCACCCACTGTTTTCTGCGTTGTTGGCTTCACAATGCTCCGGTGGCAGGAGGCAGCGCAATCATAACACAAACACTCGCTACGAACTCCGGCTAGAACCGAGTTGCGCCCGGACAATTACAGCACAATCGCGCGAAACTTCCACAAAGCAATTAACAGTGTGCACTAAAGATAAGCAGCGGCGAAATCTTCGTAACCTGTGTGGTTGGCGCGGAATGATAACGAGAAACTCACCTGAACTGGATTCGAGACGCAATCGTCAGCTGAGGCAAAGCAGCCAGATAGCAAGATGCACCGCTTAGGACTACAACTGGGCTCCAAAGTTATAGCAGCAGGCTATTTATTTGGCAGTTTTCCAAACGCTTTTCCAGCGATCTCAAGCAAAGTTCCGCTGCGCGGGCAGGGGTGGCTTGCAAAATCGTTCTAGCCCACTCGCCCAATATAAGCTCTCTTGGTAGGGATGAAATTAAGCACGGAAAAATTTGTGCGGGGGTGTCGTAGGGTCGCAGCTTTCACCCCACTCGCATATGAAAGCATGAACCATAAAAGCTTGAACACAACTCAGAACAAATCAATTTGAACTTTGATTCAATTTCGATTTCATTATTAAAATTATTAACAATTCGAGTTTGGGTTTCCGTTGCCTCTTCAAATCTATTTCAACTTAAGGAATTAGATTATAAGAAAATCCACAAGGTTCCAATCAAAGTAGGTTTAGTCCTTTTCTAAAGCAGATTAGAGACGGGGAAAGTAGAAAGAAACGGCAAGCTGCTAGCTGCCAGCAAATTAAACTTGTTTGAGTTTTCTTGCCGCCAGCAAATACTTACCGTTGGACAGGCAAGTACCCCCCTATACACAAGGAAGGTATGCAGAAAGTGCAACTAACAGCCAGTAGCTTTCCATCTCTACTTTCCCCGGCTTAATATCGTGATTATCGCGCAGTGTGAACGCTATAAGCTAACGGCCGATAGTTTAGTCGGGTTGGGCAGCAACTGCGCACACTGTCCGACTAAGCTGTTTTGTTGATGATGGGTGCGCAGTCTGCTGATTACTATTTGCCGATAGCTTGCAATTTACATTGTTTACATTTTTGAGGGGAACGGGAAAAGCCTCGGGAAAAGTTTAAAGAAAGGAGGAACACAAATTCATTTTCCTTTGGGCATTGAACAGCCTAATCAGAAACATGAATCGCTGCCCTCATATATATATTCAAAGCAGGCCGACTAAAAATTCGTGAATGTGCGCACTCCCATACATTTCCATGCTGATCAAGCCACCAACCAAACTGATGAAAAGTTTGCACTGTGTGCTTGCCGCTTACTTACCCTTAAGAAGCTTATAAACGAAGCAAGTTGGGAGGGCAAGTTACTGGCTGCTAAGTTCTATTTGCACTTTTTGCATATTTACCTTGTGTATAGGTGGGCATTTGCCCTTCCAAAGGTCAGTATGTATTTGCTGGCGGCAAAAAAACTCAAACATGTTTGTCGTTTGATTTTAGTAGCAGACAGCAACTTGCCATCTCTACTGGCCCAGTCTATAATCTACTTAAGCCTTTTGGTGTTAGTGACGGTCAGGGACATAAACCTCAGTGACGTCGAAGAATTCATTATAGTAAAATGCATATTTACATTTCGCATTTTTGTATATAGTTTTTGCGGTTAATGACAATTTAATGACAAACGTATTTATATATTTATATTTGTATGTTATTGAAATTTTTTTATTGAAATGAATTCATTAGAAACCAATGTACCATAATTTGAACAACGTCAAAAGTGCGTCCAACTTCACTAAGTTATAATTTGAAAGAAAACATCTGATTTCAACTTCAGTTTTGTTTGTTTTGATAGTTATTTTGTTATGTATTTTTACTTTATAATTTGAGTATAATTTGAATAAAGGCTGAAGTGTTGCAATCATGGGGTTGGCATTTCGAAAACTAAAGAAGCTGTGGATTATTTATTTATTCCTCTTGTTTTTTTCGTTCTTCATGTTTGCTATTAGCATTAATGTTTACTTGCAAAGTTTAAATTCCGTTGATATTAGACAAAAGTAAGAGCTGTTTTTAAAACACATATTGAAGAATTAATGTTTTGATCAATTATAGAAACACAAGGAGTCATAAAAGAACTCAAGTGAAGAACCGCGAAAATATAATTGTCGCTAACTACGTTGGAACTGGCAACATTTTCGGAAACATTACAAAAGGTGTTTTTTTTGACACGAAAATAAAATGCTTTCTGGTTGTTACTAACGGGGAGCGGGTATACCTGCTTGTAGCTTACCTATTTGGAGTTAATAATACCTAATAAAAAAGAATTACATTCCCAACAAAAAAAAACATTTAATACAGATGACCTGAACCTGAACGATTTTTCGCCGGTGGAGTTTGAGGGTGCGCTCGGAAGACCGGTTGTAATACCCCCCCGGGAAACTTTAATAATGCAAAGGAAGTTCCAAATCAATCGGTTCAATATCCTTGCCAGTGACAGAATTCCGCTTAACAGAACTTTGAAGGACTACAGAAATAATGAGTAAGTTATCGTTTTACTGAAAACCGAAAGTAATTGTTTCATTGAAGTTGTGCAGCGAGAAATTACACCACTATGCTGCCGAAAACCTCCGTCATCATCGTGTTCCACAATGAGGCCTGGTCGGTGCTGCTACGTACAGTGTGGAGTGTGATTAACCGCTCCCCTCGTCACTTAATTGATGAGATTCTTCTTGTGGATGATGCAAGTGACCGAGGTAATATATTTTTTTATTTATACAGCTCAGAAGAACAATACCGTTTTCCTTTAGTTAACAAATATCATCACCCTAATAATTAACATTGCCAATTATATTATTCCCCAGAGTTTCTAAAAGTGTCCTTAGACGAGTACGTTGAAACGCTGCCTATACGTACTCGAGTCCTGCGGCTAAAAAAAAGAGAGGGCTTGGTTCCAGCAAGGCTTCTTGGAGCTCACAATGCTAAAGGAGATGTAAGCAAGAGCCAAGAACATCAAGAAACTCTTTAATCCTAAACTGTCTTTTTGCAGGTGTTGACTTTCTTAGACGCCCATTGTGAATGCTCTCCTGGATGGCTTGAACCGCTTCTGGACAGGATCAGGGAGAGTCCGAAAAGTGTTGTATGCCCGGTAATCGATATTATTTCCGACGACAGCTTCAGTTATACCAAGACTTTTGAGAATCATTGGGGTGCCTTCAACTGGAACTTACACTTCAGGTTAGAATTCATGAATCTCCTTTCTTAAATCTGGTCCATGTTTCCCTAAAAATGTTTAGATGGTTTGTCCTCGGCGGTCGGGAGATTAAAGAACGACTGCACGATGCCACAAAACCGATAGCAACACCTGCAATGGCGGGCGGGCTTTTTGCAATAAGAAAGGATTACTTTTTCGAAATGGGCAGTTACGATGCAGAAATGAAGGCAAAGTTTTTCCTAAAGTTTCAGAGAGCATCAAAGTAATTCTTCCTTGATTTAAAAATCTAGATTTGGGGTGGCGAAAATGTCGAAATGTCTTTTCGTATTTGGATGTGCGGAGGCTTAGTGGAAATAACTCCCTGCTCTCACGTGGGACACTTGTTCCGAAAGAGCTCCCCATACACATTTCCCGGAGGTGTTAACCAAATTTTACAAAACAACTTGGCTCGCGCTGCACTGGTGTGGATGGACGAGTGGTCCGATTTCTTTTTCCTTTACAACAACATTTCTACCGCAAAGAACGAGCATCTCGTAAGATCATTGTTTGATGCTAACTCTCTTAATGCAAATGTTTATCGTTTCCAGAATGTTGATGATCGTGTTTCTCTTCGGGAAAAACTGAACTGTAAGTCATTCAAATGGTACTTGGAGAATGTTTGGCCAAGCAACTTCTTCCCTGCTGATGACAGATTTTTCGGCAAAATTGTCCTGTTAAGTGGAAAGACTTCCCTGAATCTGGTGTACAAACAGATTTTATATAGTATCCCCGGCCGTTTGGCAGAGAGTGATTGGTCCGTGATTTTCCGAATCTTGATTCGACAGCAACAAAAATTGTTGAATGGACTCGATGTGGAAAAAGATTCCTGCCTGAGATCCAGTGGAGACAGTGGAGTTTATGGGACCTCGTTTTTGACTTCTGCTATCGTCGGTAGTTGCAAACAAGATGCAAAACTACAAGACATCTTTGTTATTACAAGCAACGGACAAGTATCCTTTCGATTTATAATCTCATAGTAACATAATTAAAAAATATAATTTTAGATAATGACAAACGAAAATATTTGCATTGATTGCATCGACGAAACACCGAATAAGAAAAATCTGTCCAATGTTCGTTTTTTCCAATGCCACGATAACGAAAGGCAGTTTTGGAAATATGACATAAATGTAAGTTAATTGCTATTTTGTTGATATGTTTTTACATCGCCACATGAAACCTTTCAACAGACTCTGGAAATACGTCATTCTTCCTTGAACTTGTGCTTGACTGCTGGAACCCCAACAAAGAACAAGGGTTTGCTGGTGGAAGCGTTTCCGTGCGAGGGAAATAGTAGTAAGCAGCAATGGGCACTAATTCCTCTGGTCTGGAAATCTTAAAGGTTCTTTCGCATATCGTGATGTTTATTTCTAAGCATATAACTTATTGAACTTTTTACTAAACAGACTAAAATATTTATTTGTGAAGTTTTGCACTGTTATCTGATTTTATTATCCTGCTTCCATTGTATCTGAGGGATTGTACCCAAAGTACTGCATACCTACTCTCTGCAGAACCTGAAAAGAAATATATACCTAAATAAATCAAAACTAAATAGGGGGTAGGGGGTACTGATTTTGCACCTTCGAACTTTCCTCATCTCAAGCGGATGGTAGCATAACACTCGGATCGAGATGCCTTTAAGGCTTCTTTTTTATTTTCCAGAGGTTAAATAAAATTAATAAACATGAAGGAAAATAAACCTAAAATCTGTTAACCTGTTTGCTTAAAGACAATTTGCGTGGTGGTTTGATTTGTTCATATAACAAAGCCACCCCAAGAAAATACCTTCATTCTGTCTTTTTCTGTCTACGAATTTCAAATTGAACATGTGCCGGAGATTGAAATATATTTTGTCTCTAGAAAAATTTAATTTTCATAAATTTCCACAAACAATACGACATGAATAAATATCAAAATTAATTTTCAATAAAGACTGCATCCCACCCATAGACAAGCCCATCACGTCTGCTCAGACACCACTCAATCAAACTGGACCGTTCGAATTGATTTAGCGACTTGACTTAATTACCTGCGGCATAATTAATTGTTGAGACAGATATCCGACCACCCACCCGCCGTGGCAGGCGATTGTTTGCCAATTGGGGCCGCAAACTAAAAACCGTCGCCACAGTCGCCACAGTCTTCTGGGACCCAACCGGAAATTCTTGGAGAGCGCGTCTGCACCCGGAGCCATAAGAAATCAGCTGTTCTAGGACGGTTGAGGCCGATTGCTTTATGGTATTCCCGTTCTACGGTATGTAAATATGGGGAACACGCCTTAACCAGATCGCGAACAACTAACACTGAGTATCGCTGGATTAAATAATTGGTATTTGGTCAAAAACGTGCGATTTGCAGTTTGCATCGATGATAATAATTTTCAAAATTGCTAAATTCCTTGGAAATTGCGGCAGCAAGGCCAGCAGTGGCAATGAGTGGCAAGTTCCTAATTATTAACATTAATTATTAATTAGCGTCTCTTTAGTCAAGCGCGGTTTTATGGGGTTTTGTTTATTCATAATTTCCACGTCCGCTGGAAAAAGTATCCAATTGGCCTGAATCGCTCGTGTGCCATTGAAGACTGTTATCGATTACATGTAATTCCAAAAGATCTGACCACAATTGCATATGGCCGCAGTTCATGGAAAAGCAGGCTTAATTGCTCTCCTTATCGCGATTCACAATGGAGCACATTAGTTGGAAAACCTATTGGGGTGGTGGGTGACACATCTGTCAAGGACCAATGCGCAAATCTTTTGTGATCCTCTTACAATTAGTATTTTGGGCTTTGGCTTCAATTCTTGGTGTTTTGTTGTATCGTGAAAAAGTAACAAACTTTAAAAAAATTTGTAATGCGCGAATATTATACTTCGAATTGTTTGAATTCAATTTTTTTAACTTCCTACTTTTATAAACCGTAAAATAAAACGCGCAGAAATTTTAATGTAATCAAATAAACAGTTACTTTTGGACTTTTTCGTCTTCTCACAAATGTTGCGCAAAATGCAAATCTCTGAAGGCAATAAGGCATATCGATTTTTTGCATTCCCATTGAAAATCTATTTTTGGGAATAGAAAATATAAAACTTAAAAAATTTACTTCTTTCTAGGAATATCTTATATTACCGAAAATGACGACCCCGATGATTGTAATCCAAAATAATTAATAATCCTTCGTTTGAAATAAAACAAAGTACTAATATTAATGTTATTTATTATTTCGATTTCAGTAAAAAAAATTTTGCATATGCTCACTGGAGCAAAAATTCAACAAAAAAGCAAAAATAGTCACAGAAAATAAGATTCGCAAACATAATGTAAAAACGAATGCTTATTTCATTAAATAGCACCTTTCTCTGGTATACTGTATGTTTAATCCTTTACATTCTATTCATGGTAACTAGCTAGCAGAGTATTGAGAGTGACGACAACAGACATTTGTTGAAAACTTTCCTGCTTGCTATACATTTAAAAAGAACACTAAAATCTTTTAGAATTTACATTTCCAAAATCTTCTCTCTTATGATTTGTTTTTCTTTTATGTTTTACGAAAGCGTCACTTTTGCAAAAATCTGTTTCGTCGTTTCTGTACAAAAATCATATAATAAAAATAAAACGAAAGAACAAGCGAATTTCACTTACAGTTAAATACAAAAACTTTTACAATACAAAGGAGTCCTTAACAGTTAGATAACCTTAGAAGAATATTAAAATTTCTCAAATATAGGAATATTCATCGTTGTACATTGGTGGTTAGCATTGTTCAAGTTTTCACTCAAGTTTTACTATATTTTTTTTTCGTTTTTTTTTTTTTGTCTCTTTAAGAGCCCTTTCAAGAATAGAGCGGAGCATTTTTTATTACAGGTGACCTAAATGAGTCCTTTTGAAAAAATGGGTTCAATTAAATTTTGTGTTTTGTTTAAGTATTAAACAAAAGTTGTTCACTATAATATATTGAAACAATCTACCAACAAAATGTCTTCTTGAGTTCACTGATTTTGTTTATTAATTAATTGCTTTCTTCATTTTGTATGTATTTTTTTTTTGGTACATAAAGAAGTGCTTTATAGTTCGATATCTTGAACGATTAGAGATTTGTAGGACAATATTTTGAAAAATTTGCTAAAACAGTTTCCTCGCTTTTCTGTCTTTAATGTTAGAAGGATACTGAAAACTTAATGCATAAAAAACATGGGTATTTGCCAATTGTAGTCGTTATGTACGTGAAAAAAATTGCTTTATGTATTAAAGAGATTCTGAAAAAGGAAAATTGTTATTGAAATTTTAAACGAAACATTTCAATACGGACAATACGGCTTCGGACAAATTCACCTGCGAAGGATGCTTTACTCACTCATCTCCTTTGTCTGAATTAACTACTTAACGCGAAAGAACTCATTTTATGTACATTTGTATCACTTAATCTATTTACACAAAATATACATGTGTTCACAATTTCTTTATAAATATACAAAAGAAAGCAGTTTTACCATTAATTATAGTACATACTAAAAAAGTTGGTCAGGTAACTTGAACGTGATCATCATTGTTGCTGCTGCTGTTTACAGCGTTCTCCGGCGCGCTGTCCTCATGAATTTGGAGACTCTTCGGCGAAGATGGTTCCGAGGATGAGGAACTTTTCGGTGAATGAAGCTCATTTGACAATTGACTTCGCAGTGGTATTGGCAACTGGGTAACTTTTCCCATAAACGACCGGATTTCTTCAAAATAGGACTCTTCTGGTATACCACGACTATTTCTTCTGATCCCCCGCAACCGTTCGTCCAGACCCAGGCCTAATGACGCGGCGTCCGCCTCGTGCTTCTTCAGGTGCCGGTCAAGGTTGGTCTGTTGTCCAAAGCAACGTTCGCACAGGGCGCACTTGAATGGACGCTCTTTATTGTGGATGTTTCTAACGTGTCGTTGCAGATTACTTGATATACTAAAGGAACGTTCACAGTATTTGCATTTGTAGGGTTGCTCACCAGTGTGAGTGCGCAGGTGGCGTGTAAGATTTGCTGAACGGGGAAAAACCTTTCCGCAAAATTTGCACGAGTATCGATCCTTGTTTTTTATACTACCAGTGGTGTTAGCGTTTTGCATAGCCTCGTTGTTATTGTTATTACTTAGACTACTATTGCTACTGCTATGATGGTGATGGTTGACGATGGAAGAGGCGAGTTGTGGTAGAGACGATAGAAGTTCCTGCTTGGGTCGAAGCAGTTCGAAAGCGTTTGGCGGGCGAGGAGGAACGAATGGATTCCGATAGGGTAAGGGTAGGCGGGCGGCTTTTGCCATTGCCTCCAGCATCAGCGGATGAATCGCTGGTGTAGGAAAGAGTCCTGGTCGATGACACTGTAGACTTGGTATTCGAAGGTCATCCTTAAAACTGTTGTTGTTGCTGTGAAATTTTTCATTGTCTTCAAATTTTAAGAGATTATTGTTGAGCACGCTACTGTTGTTGTTGTCATTGGTCATGCCTTTCATATTAAAATTATTGACAGGACTTGGTGAACGATTGTTGTTATTTATCATTATAACATTGCTATTTTCGTCTTTTATCCGCTCCGTCACATTAAATGTAACCTTTTTGTGATCCACACGAAGATCAAGTGGCTGATCAGGACTTCCGCTGCTGCTCAATAAACTTGTGGCTGATGATGCTGATCGTGTTGCTGGAGACAAGTCGTACGGTAGTTGTGATGCGTAAGAAACTGGTGTTTGACCTAACATTGGGTACACTGACCCTTGTTTTGGACTAGGAAGCATTTTTCTTGGTGAATGATCTTTTTCTCGCATTCTCAGGATGCAACAACAAATCGTGTTCAGTACTTCAACAAACTTGGTTCTATTACTTTTGTTTGTTTATTATGAATGATGTCATTATTCGAGATGGATATCTGAAAAAGAAAATATAATCAATACATTATTATATTAAGACATATTTAGCAATATTAGATTGAAATCATTAAACAAGAATTATTGTTATTGGAGGAATCTTTCTCTTTTTCCTAATTCGGGAAATCGCTGAAAGAGCAAAGAGGTTGAGGTAAAAGTTTTTATATTTGTTTTCTTAGATATATTGTTGATGTTCAGTGAAGCACTTGAAATTTTATTTGCAATAAACTGGCATTACACCAAAAGGAAAAACATACTGAAAATTATATAGAAATGTTAGAATACATAAATATTCCGCGTTTGAAACGATCGGGACGTATTTCATAAAACACAACCCATCCACTGGCCGAGTGCCTCTCATATAATCCGACAGCATTGAGCTCCTGGTTCAATAGCTGTAAAGTATGTGTGATCGTTGCTCAATAATTTATTGCTCATGGCTATTTTATTGCTATTTATCGATGTTCTCTGGACGGCATTATTAAGTGCTAATAGTTCTCACTCGGGCAAAATAAAACAGCCTCGGTGCACGGCGAACAGTTCCAAACAAATAAAGTTTGATTAAATGGCCACAGGCCCACAGGTGAACGTAATCAGTCGGATCCATTTTGATTTGGCGGAAGAAAAAAAAACATAAATATTGAGAATAGTGCACTTGAGCGAAAAATTACGTAAGTTCCGCCGTGCCGTTCACAGTGAGTGCAAATCACAAATGGCGGCATTCACATGGGTACCGAGATCAGATCCACCAAGATCAGCTCCGATCTCCAGAGGTGACAAATTAAGAGGAGTCCGCATTGAAAAATGTCTCTAATGGGGCGAACAACGTTCCGCCCACCAGTCCAAGGTGGCTGGCGGCGATCGTAAGAAATTTTGCTGCCCGGCGGCGGTGGCGGAGCGCCTTGTGGAGCCCGACTGGCCTCCGAATGTATATCGTTGTGCTGTTTGCGAGCTCAGCTAATTGCAATCCTCCGTTTTTTATCCACAGAAATGAAAATTTATGAGACATTTAAAGACTCGTGGTCTAATTTGAATAAAACGACAAGCGATAGATCTCCGAGGTGCAATTCCCCGCTGGGTGAAAAACGAAGCTGCGGCGAGGTGCGCGATTGCGTCAAATTTGCAGGCTCACCTCGGAGGCTGATTTCTGCTTAAATTTAATTAATCTGAGGGCGCACGGCGGTGACACCTCCCTGCACATGCGCAGATAACTAAAGCATTTGCAGAGACTTTCGTAATTCTTCTTACAACACCTGTCGACGAATGCCTCTTGCTATGCACTCCAATTTACGCTTTTTTTGCCAATCTACGTCAGATGTTTTAATTACGACACGCAAAATGA
The DNA here is from genome assembly GCA_963082835.1 of Leptogaster cylindrica. Lineage (NCBI taxonomy): Eukaryota > Metazoa > Arthropoda > Insecta > Diptera > Asilidae > Leptogaster > Leptogaster cylindrica. Next base: position 2,042,039 of record OY720105.1, on the reverse strand, counting down.
GTAATTTTTATTGTTTTGCTGCGATCACATGTGAGTAGTACTGCTACTCATTTGTTGACAAGGACACTACTGAAAGGGGAAGGCTACTTTGGTTGTGTTTTTGGGTTGATGCTGTTCTTAATACTTGTTTACTATGATTGTTTTCGGCGGTATTGAATTAAATGTGAGACATGCGGAACCGATGCCTACAAGAGATGCAATAGAGCGGTTAATTAAACGTCGCTGTTTTGCGTTCTGTTGAATATATTACAAAAAATTAACTAAATATATAATCACCGTCAAGGAACAAAAAAATTATTGCATGCAAAAGGTGTTACGAAAAATTTATTTAGTGATTTATTTAATCGATCTTAGTCAATGCGATACCAATCAAGGCTGACGGTAACTGGCGGTGGAGGGGAAATTTGCTAACACCCCACGTGAAGCAATCTATGCGTAAACTTCCACACAATGCGATCTTTAAATTCATGGAAAATTACTCAATGCAACAGTTAAAACCAGTGCACTTTAATTCCTTTACCATTTGATTGGTGGTTCAGATTTTAAATGGACAGAAAGCATTTTCCGGATCATTTTCCCTTATTTAAATAATTTATTTTCCTCTCGCGATTTCATATAACTTTCTTTTATTTAATGCAATAAATCTTGTAAGTTAACGTGTAGCTAAAAGAAACTAAAACATTACACAGAAAGGCTCTAATCGCAAAGTTTTCAAATCTGGTACGTCGTGCAGAGGATCATATCTCCAACAAGCATTCCTCGAATAATTTTAAAAGTGCTAAGCTGTGTGCATATAATTTACTTGTTATTTTTTTCATTTACTTCTTTAATTTATTTGGAATCACATTACTCAATTAATTACTCTTTGCTTGAAAATCGGTGGAAAGGAAAGTAACAACATTGTGAAAACTCCGACCACATACAGATCATGCTGAGGGTCTTTGTCCACTCTCCTAAGAGCCTAAGACGGATCATTTGTATATTGATGCAGTTCCAGCATAATGTAGACGTGATCCCCACAGTTTTCGCCTTCCGCATGGACCAAATTTACAATCATGCTTGGTTTGGTAGATTTAATGCCGCGAATGCTTTCCAGCATCCATTTCACGTACCTACAAGTATTTTCAACTCGTCTTATTTTAGTGGACTTTAATCATCCCAGTCCACCGAACGGCGCTCGTTATCCAATTCGAATCCTGCATACCCGCCAGGCATACTCCACATACCTCTGATAAAATCATCTAATTGATATATCATGTCGCGGTGCCCAAATAGACGAGAGGAGTCTTTTATAGTGAGTCTCTGGAGTCCTTCAAATTTTGCTCTGCTTTTAACTGTTTTAACTTTCACGAATAAATTCGCCGTTGGTTTTCAATTTTCATTGCCCAAACCGCCGCGCCGAGATGAACGTACGCCAGCGCAATGTTGCTAATGAAAGGATTCCAATGTTAATAAATTTCCCAGTCACCTGTTTGCGGTAAGAAAAATAGCCCGTTGCATAGTATCGTGATTGCAATAATGTTCGAAGGCGACTTTTATGGGACACTCATGCTAATTTACGGTCTGGGCGGAAATTTCGATCGTGATATGAACAAATAAAAAAATACACAGTTCTTTTTTTGAGTTTACTGTGAAAAATTATTTCATAATTTTCATTTCGATCCTATTCTACCAGTCACAATAAACATACAATTTTGGAATAAATAGTCAAAAGCTTTTCGTCTGCACAAACAAGGATCGTATTAAACAATGTTTATCGGTTTATTTTGTCTGGAATCACGGGTTGTTGTGATCTTGCACCTGTCGCTGAAGTCCCCTTTTCCCATAAAACTCAAAAACAACATGCGTGAATAAACAAGACAACCTCTCAGTGCTTAGAACCACTTTCGTAATTATAAATGCGACAGTAATTTACTAAATAACAGGCTTACAGGCTCGGATATTGAATAAATTTGCTCACTTATGATGATCTATGCAGGCTAATTTTGCATGCTTACAACTCGTTTCTATTCCGCAATTTCCATAATTAAAAGTGTTCCAGTTGGCATCGGGTACTAGTGCGAGTTACTTATTTGGGGCAAAGTGCGATCGCATAAACAGCAATAACGAGACGTCTCCGTGTAATCGCGGCGGCTTCAATCCACTGAACAGAAACCCCAATTGCGAATTTTTGTGTTGAAAATGAATTACAAGAAAAAATACATATAGGTATTAGGTACATTGTGGAGCTTGAACAGCCTCTCGCCAACATTCGATATCGCATCCTGTTCATATGATACCCAATTTGCGTCCGTCGACCGTGTAGTCCTGCACTTTTTGGGCATTGCAATATCACATCCAACTGTTTAGGAAATCACCGGTGTTTAACGTCACCTCTAATTAGATTTGATGATGTCTTGCGTAAATAAATGGAGCAGATCAGAACCAGTTTCGCCTTATTTAATGCATATGAGGTAAGGAAAATGATAGATTTTCTTTTTTCGTTTTTTCAAAACTAGTTCAACTCGACTCGCGGCTGTGGAGCAAATTGAGAAAATTTTCCTTTCATTCGAAGAGATGCCATCAATCGAATGAGCGGCAACAAATCAGATAGGATCGTTAGCAGATAAAGGATTGGCGAAGAAAGCTCAGATTCGAAGAACGAATTACACGCCATTTTGCGAGATAGCATCGTTACGTACTTTTGTTTTTCAGGAAGTACGAATTGCATGTCTTGTCTTATAAAATAAAATATCGTGGTTTGATGCAATGTCAAGAACAATTATAATAAGAATATGTTTAAGTAGGTACCTCGTTCATAAAATTATAAAAATGATAATTTTTTATTAGAGATGTAATGTAAGATAAGAAAGTTGGCACAAACTAATAGAGACAAAGTTTGATTTTAAAATTTCTGCCTAAAATGTATAATCGTAAGTAAAATATTGAAAATTAGAAAAAACATTTTTATATCTACATATATTTTAACTGATTATATATTATAATATATACATATGTAATATGTATATAAAGTGGAAATATGTTTCGAAATGATAAAATTTCGTTGCGTCTTACAATTAGTCTCACAACTGTATTTAAGTAACTAGATTTTTTTTAATTTACTAATTTATTTATAACATTGTATCTACCAATGGCAATCATCTTAATAAATTAATTGCTGAAAAGACATCAACAATTATATCTGAATGATCATCACTGATGGAAGTCAATTTATGACAAATTAATTTTATAAACGACGGGTTTCGAGAAAGATTACTACACACTATTCAACAAATGTGATTACAAGCATTCAGGTATTTCATTTTTTGTATTTACTCCAGGGAATTTACACATTTTGTAATTTTCTGACATTATATTTGACATGAAAATAATTAAATGCTATAGAGATTCGCCAGTTCCACGGACGCTGTGTTTTTACCGCTTTCTAATTGAATAATTGCTATGGTAATTAAATTGAATTAAAATACTTGCGATTCAAGTGACTTACGAATGGTGCAGAATTTTATGTGTTCTGTCCACATAAACGTACTTGAGTACGTTTCAGAAAAGGAGCATAGTTTTTTTCCCCAATAACAGCTATTATCAGTCATAAATCTTTCGCCGTATGGCGAAAATTCTTAGCATTAGTTATATTGCAGGGCGCTGAAGTGTTTTGCGCAAGGCGTTATGAATTATTTGAGTGCACCGCTATCGTGTTTACATCTGCATTACTTGCATGCCACACCTTTGCTTATTAGCATGCATCTGCTCTCCACGATCATAAATTGCATCGGCTATTTGAGATAAGTAATTATTAAAGAAATTGAAAGAGCCGTGAGAAACCATTGCCTCTTCAATGGAATCGCAGACGACAGGTTAAAGGTGAAAATGCGTGGGTAAGGTGGCGTCTAGGTTTCACACGTTGGGAGGTATCTGTCATTTTGCAACGTGCAGTTTAGCACATTTTGATGCCTCATGCGTGCAGAGTTCTTGCGTTCACTTCTTAAAATTATATATATGTATATATATATATATATATATAATATATATAAACAACTGTTGTTGAATTATTGTGCAATACAATCCCTGATTCATCACCACAAAGTAAAAGTGGGTAATCGTATAATTCATATAATAATTGATAAATTGGCATATTGTCACCCAAAATTGAGACTATCGAAAGTAAATGCGTGTTATGATTCTAAATTAAAAAACAAAATCAATAAAACTCCCCTTCCGCCTCATTAACTATCTCGGGAAAATCCGCGCCGAGTCACCGAAGAAAGACAACCGACCAAGGTCGTTTGCATGCCGCCTGCATTGAACCAAATCGATTATCGTAAGGCAAGGAAGTATCGCGAATCGAGTACGGAGCAGTAATATCAGAGGCCACGGTGTAATAATGCAAGAAATTACAAAATCGCACAACTAGAACCAATTAATTCAATTTTCCACAGGAACTCTGTAATTACGTTTATAAATCGGAGCACACTTACCTCATCTCGGTCAGTAATCAGCGACGCGGGTTAGAAGCGCTGGTATCAATTTGGTATCGTCAAACGGTGACTGTCGAGCGACGAGCGTCGACCGCCACCACCGCCGCCGAACGGAGGCTGCAGCCGGTAGCACCGCAGTGATGCAGCAGTTGCATCCGAGACGGCGCAGCGGAACGGGGAATCGGCACTTAATAGATACGTCAAAATTGCAAAGGAGAGATATCTGCCACCCGAAAGCCATCGCGGAGGGCGCCCCTCACCCGCGCCAGCTGCATGACGATTCAAAATCTGCAATTTGTTGCAATCGATTTGATCTGAGTTTGAACCCCGGAGGTTGTTATTAATTACGAGTGCAGCCCTCAATCAGTTCATATCGATTTCGACACATTGTGCCGCTGATCTCTAGCCTGATGCCCGGCAATTCTGCGGCATTTCGCAAAACTATGAATTATGGAGCAGCAGCTCAACGTTCGGGCCGCAGCAACGAGAATACCCCGTAATTACATGCAATGATTATGATGCCTTTTGTGATTTCATTGCAGGGTGACGGAGCCGGAACGTTTCTCCTTTTTTCGTCTCACTCCCTTCAATGCAAGGCTGCAAATTTCCGCTCAAGGCTGCGCAGTGCATACGTGTGCCGTCCGAAATACAAGTTTGAGGTGTTTCTTGACCTTCACTGTTGGGCGTTGCGAACCGCTTAAATTCTCGTGGTCCCCGGTCAGGGTCACGCGGTGGCTGTTTCGGCGGATTGAAAAGTGCCCGCCACGGTACCTTGATTGATTGGACTCGCTTGAACAAGGACTGAGACTGATCGACTTCCGAACTAATTTCACGTAGTGACACATAATCCCTCTATTATTGGGAAGTGATTGGCTCAATGTTCACTGGATGGCGGTTGGTCCAACGGTTGTCAATTTGGAAAATCTGCAGAGGCTCGTGCATGTTTCCGAATTGCTAAGTGAAAGCGTTGGATCATGTCCAAATGGGTGGTGGCAATGAAGTTGTTGATTAAATAAATGCTTATTTTTTTAGAACCAAGTTTGGGGAATGCAGTTTTTTTTTTTGTTTTACTTGCTAAATTAAGAAAATTGACACATTAGTTACGGTGAATGCTGTTCTGCTTGCAGCACTGAACAATCCATTTGCTTCGTCAGAAATTAATTTGAAGATTTCAGTAATTTAAAAATATGCAATCTTGTTAATTAGGTTAATTTAAGCTGCACCTCACAAAAACTTCGTTTTTATTCAGGATGTTTTTATTTCAAGTGCTCCGTCGTTGAAAAAATGATAAAAAACTTAAGAATGTTCGATTTTTAAAAAAATTTTGTTATGAAAATATTGGAAGAACAACATTTGTTTTTTCAAGAATATATTTTTTAGTGATGTTTTGAAATGAAAGTTTTACGAGGGTTGGAAGTTCTCTTCAAAAAGAAAAAGCAAAAGGAAGCAAAAGGAAGACAACTTCAAATTCTACATTTTGCAAGATAATTGCAGAGATCTGCTTTATCTGGCAGTTGAAAAAGTTTTCAAATTAACAAAAACAAAATGGTGAATTGATTTTTCATTCCATTATTTGAATATAATATATGTAGGTACAATATATAATGTTTCGTAGAACATTGTTGTCCTTAATATTTATTGATTTATGCTTATTAATATAATTGTTTTTAATTTCCATGAGCTTTGATTTTTCATTAAATCAACCAACAGATTCTTGTGCCGTGATCTATTTACCTACACTGCACACATTTGGCAGAAATCACTGCTCGCTTTATCGTTCCATCTTGTGCAGGGGCGATATGGATAACCATCTGCATCCGTAAGTGAATGGTAATCTTGATAACGATTTGCAAGAGCAATGAGCATAATCAGCGCCTATTAAAACTGAGACTAATGTTAGCTACGATAGTCCAGTAAACAAGGGGCACGAGCCGCATCCGCCTTGTTTGTAAACGGAGGCGGGGATCCCAGGATCTACACGTCAGGGTTTTTAAACAGTGTAAATCACATTGTCCAAACTATAATTACTCTGGCACTTTGCATTTGACTCCAAAAGAGTTGGACTTTGGCTGGAAGGAGGCTGAGTGCCCGCGGCGTCGAGGGGGTCGCATCTGCGCTTGGCTGGACCGCCGCGCAGCCGACCGGGCCTCGGTAACGCTGCAATTGAAGTCATGAATGCGCAAACAAATCTTCAAACAAATGGTGAAAGATAATCAGAGTTTGCCTTTGGCTGTCCATTGTACACGGAAGAATGTCCACTAATGACGACGACTTCGATGGTAATGACGGCAGCGAGTAGGAGGATGTGCTCTTGTTGCGGGACTTTCCTGTCGCGAGTATCTTTTGAGTGAAGATATTGCTGCACCAGAGCAGCAGGAATGTCCAGATGCCCCGAGGACCGATTCTTTGGCCTGTCGTCTTGCGCCAGGACAATTGCAGCTGACGGCTTTACAAATATTTGTTAGCGTCATAAGCGCTTCCGCGAGAGTTGGCGGACGCGAAGTAATGCGTCCTCGAGATTTATGTGTCCCGCACTAAATCGCAGAGGTGAGTGACAGATTTGCTACCACTGCCGCAACAGAGCCGAGATGCGCACACGCGTGCCGCCCAAACATTTAGCGTTTGATTGATATGCCGCATGCAAATTTCGATGGCGAGTTGGTGGAGCGTTGATGGACAGGTGGAATTCTGTATTAAGGTCGAACAGAGTTCGGCTTCCGCACTCGTTCCTTCGCTATTGGTGAAATCTTGGAAGATGCTTATGATGACAAACACTGATCATTTACAACTGATCATTCGAGATGCCTTTGATTGATTAAGTAATTAGGAGCACGCAGTCAAGCGGTTCACGGAAACTTGGGCATAACAAACTGACAATGCCTAGAAGAAAATTGTCACGCAATAATATTGGCGAAAGCATAACAAAAAGAAATATCACGGAAGTAATCCCGAGGCAAAATAATTGGCAACTTGTCAATAAATGTAAATTGCCGGAATGTTGCAAATAAAACTCTCCATAAAATACATATTATAAAACGTGGATTAAAAAAAAAATTAAGCCATCAGGATATTATGAAAATTTGTTTTGCAATTCACACATCATATATGCAAACTTTTTCATAATAGAAACTACATAAAAGGCTTAATTATTGCATAAATTACATTGTAAATGAAATTGAATGAAATGTTTCACTTTAAGTTTAGCCCGGTTTTAAGCAAAAACTCTCATTGCAAATATCAGAACAAGAATTGCAACAATCACCTGCCATTATGATGTAATAAAATTTCCCCTGAACCCCTCATGTCTTAATTAACTCCCAAAATTTTTTGAAAAAAATTACTTTAATATTTTACGTCCATTAACGTGGTATCAATGCAATTAATTGAGTGAAAGTTGAAATTGAGACCAAAAATGCACAACCAATTTCGCGCTTAAGATATTATAAGGAGGCCGTCCCCGAGGGATTAACTATACATCATTTGGTGTTATCCTTTCGTTCTGGGTTAGGAAAAAATAAATCTCTTGACACTCGCAAAGCAAACCAAATCGTTTTCATACTTTAATTTTAGTCGCGTAATTCAGCGGCTTTACAAAAAGATATACGTGGACATTACAAAAGTATATTTTGTTAATGCCGACAAGTAAAGGGTTAACTCAGGGCGGATCGTAATCAATAAAAACTGCGCACTCTGTTGCTGCAGTTCTTTCAGTTTTAATTCATTTTTCTTATGGAATTTTGACATAAGTGAGTGTAAATATATAAATTTTCTGGATTTACACTTTTTTATTTTATTAACATTATTTTTCGCAAAATTGTTTGACAGGAATTGTTGTGATAGTAATTTGATTGGAACATTCGAAGCTAAATCACATTGGTTTCCAGCTCTTGGAAAAGGAAGCAGAATTAAAATTATATATTTTTCATATACACGCTATTTTTTATATAGACGTACGCATTTTATTTTATAGAAAAGTCTCATGTTCTACTGAAACGTTTCATCGTTACCTTTTGCTTGTAATCACACAACAATTAAAATGTTGCAAGTGCAATTCAATAATCAATATAAACTAGGTATTGTTGTTGTTTTTCCCATGAACACCTATTTTAATTTTTTTTTTAATTTTTTTTTTTAAATAAGTAAGTAAGTACAGTTATTTAACAGGTAAATTCGAAATACTTTTTTTTTCAATTCAAATGATGCAAACACGCATGAATATTACTCACATAGTTTTTACAATATTTTCACAATTATTCTAAACACAATACCAAATGTAACAAATTATTTTTAAAAAATGGTTGAAATAGTAAGACTTTTCACAAAAGGTCTTCAACGTGCACTTCACTTTTTCCAATTAACTCATATTTTACAATTTTTAGTTCTTCTTGAAATGGATATAAAATTTGTCTAAATACCGTTTGACGTCAAACTCTGTTTTTAAGTTTACTTGTTAAATATCCTTATTATGATTGAGCAGCACATGTAGTTAAAAACACATTTTTGTAAAATGTGTTGACTCCATTAATAAATAGAAAAACGTGTTTGTGACAACAGGTGTTGAAAAAGTGGAAAAATAATTTTGTTTTTTAAATGCTCGTAATAGTAAAGTTGTCCAACCAAATGGAAATTATTTATGTACGAAGGGCATTTTCTTGAAATAAGTAAACAATCAAACCAGAACAATATTTGAACAATAATTAAAATAGAAAATGAATATTCCCGATAAAAATTGATTGTGACAATACAAACTTTTGTGTAGTCATTATTAACATTAGTTTCTGCCCGGAATACATTTTGCGAGAATTTTTTTCCAATTAAGTATTGGAAAAATCTAACTATTGGCATGATTCCTTTTTTATTTGAAAGATATCTTAAGGGTTCATATTTTTTTTTAAAAAAATGTTTCCTTATCATCAAGCAAATTTTTAAGGACGAAGTATAAAAATGTAAATTTTTAACAAAAATTTTTCAAAATTTTAAGTTTGAATATTCATATTTGCCAGATTTGCAAACGGACCAGGACATGTGAGACACTGTTGGAAGGTTCATAATGCGTAATTATACCCTAGATGTAGGGTATATTAGTTTTGAGCGAACGTTTGCAACGCCAAGAAATAATCGTCGCAGAAAAGAAAGAACTATATATTCATGATTGGGAAGTGAAAAGAAACCGTTTTATGCATGTCCGTCTGTCTGTCTGTCTGTCTGTCTGTGTGTCTGTCTGTCTGTCTGTCCAGACGATAACTCGAGAACGCTTGTAGCTAGAGACTTGTAATTTGGTACAATAATATTTGATTAAAATTGCAAGGTCAAGTTCGAAGATGAGCAAAATCGGGCAACTCCTTCTTAGTGTTGCCATATAAGCCTGAGTCGTTTTTATACAAAAATGTTGATATAAGAATGAGTATATTTTTCTACATCTAGGGTATCACGTAATTGGTGTGACCAATTGCTTCCTTACTAGTTTTTATTGACAACTTGTTTGCCCTTCTGTCGTGTTCCGAAGAGAACTTATAACGTTTTTTGAGGAATCCCTATATGCAGACGAAGAAGTTTCGGCCATTTAAAAAAATTGTGGAGGGGTCTTACGATAAAATGTTTCATCGTAATAGTTGATCACAACAATTCAAGGAATCGATTGGTGCATGTTGGAACATTTGCTAGCGAAACACCCTGTATAGAGAGGATTGTGCAATGTTTCTAAGTTTGCTAATTGTGACTTAAAAACAAGTGAAATGCGGTAAGAAGAGTTCCAAGTTCTGATAGTCTGATACTCGAGTATTGATCCTTATTTATTCCGCAGTAATAATTTTATTTTGAGTTCCTACTACTGATGAACTTGTGAAAAGCAGAAAGATGGGAATTGTGTGTACTCAAGTTTACGTTTCTTTTGTTTACTTTAAATTCACACATTCAGTGAGGAATTTGACACACACAAGGATGGTTTGCAATAATGGAAAAGTTGTAGATTTTTATTGTTGCCATACGAAAACGATTCCAAAAATATTGGAAGTTATTGGAATTGTGCAGCAGACATTTTATTTCATTCGAATGCAATTGAATTGATTTGAATTGATTGCAATTTTGGGGTAATTTTTTTCAAAATCAAGAAACTAGGTATTGATTTATAAACTACTCATCAAGAGCTTTTCAACGATACCCCACAAGACGTGATTCTAAAAATTTAGAATTCTCACTTTCACTCCCATTCGCATCCCCACAACCACAGAATCGGTGGTGTCACCGTACTCTTCATAGAGAGTACTCTAACTGATGCACATAAAATCTCTCATTGAACTCAAGATATAATTTTTTTAAATTTCAAATCTTCAATAATAATACAAAAATGACAGCGTTCTTATGAATCTGAACTGTGCAATGTGCATAAAAAAATTATCATAAAGTCAAGTCATCTTTTCTTTATTTAATTGATTTTAATTGTCACAATTTTGAAAATACTTTGTAAAGATGAATAAGTAAAAAAATTTTGCTTTTACGGGTTGTTTTTTTTTTTAGTATTACTTATTCATTAAATTTTTTTTTTAATAGGAAAGACGCCATTAGAGGATGTTCTCTTCATTAGGTGGATCAGGTTAAACTAGAATGATCTCTGATTCACCAAGGTTAGATGCCCACCCACACCAAACTCCCGCTTCGTAGCCAGCAGGCAAATTTCGTCGAAAGCAATAGATTCGCGGACATGATATCCCTATCCTTATAAATCGCGCAGATCGCATTATCGATAGGTGATGGATCATTGTTTTCATTCCCGACGCTCTGAGCACGAAACAACCGTGCTCCTTGGCAAAATAAAAAAAAGACACCAATCGCGGCCGATGTGGTTTGAAATTTTAAACCCATCATCCGCAGTTGAATAGAAGTGATCAGTCATGACTGATCACGAGTTTTAATCCGCCTGTTACACATATCCATATATCGTAGTGCAGATAATATCAGCTAATCTATTAATTTAAGCTGATTGCACTGGGCTGGGATGCCTGGGTGAATGCGCGGCTCGCGTTCGACTGCACGAAAGAATAACGAACGCCTCGAATTGAGACCTTGCCTTATCTTCGATTTGGTGAGGCTCATCTTCATCGTCAGTCCCGGGACGCCTTCGGGATGTTGTTACGGTTGAGTGTCTGCCTATGTTTACAGTGATCTCTTAGCGGAAGAGGTCGTACCGCGTCGTAATAATGATAATGAGTGCGGTGCATCCAACCTACCGAGCTGCCTCCGCCCGTACTTTAAACACACAGTTTCTGATCGGCATTGGATCTGCATTGAAGAAGCTATTTCCAAGCATCGTGTGTGTACGTGGCCTCTTATTTCACCGCGGATAAAAAAATTATAATAATCCCCATTCTGCGCGCTGAGAAGGATGGAAAATACCTAACGGTGAAATTAAAGATGATAATCTGGGCTGACATCGACATGCATGTGCCCCCAGTAGAATGGCCGGGTGCTACACATACCTGCACGTCCAGCGGTCCAGCGGATGATAGACCTTCAATCAGGCCTGGCACAGGAGTGAACCGATTAAGCAGCATCTCGACTTTCTATTTTGATTGCAGCATTTCTTTGATAATTACATTTTCCTTAACTGATTCCATAGAATTTTCCAAGTGGTGATCAACATTGGGGAAGGATTGAGCATCGGCTTGTTGTCTGCTCCTTCAACACAGTGTCAATCAGGAAACGCCCTGAATTGAATGAGTTCACCGCGAATTCAATTTGATGAAATAAGGTGAGGCTCATTAGGCGAAGTCATTTGATGCGGTTATATGTGAAAACTACTAAACATAGTTATTACGGAAGGTTTGCATTAGTGCAAAGATCAATGTGGACGTGCGCTGCATTAAGCAGAAGATAATGCTTGTTCAGTATGGATTTTGAAGGCCGCAACAATAGTCCACATGAAATTTTCAAACAATCTGTATCTGAAGATTTTGAAGAGTGAAAACATTTCTTTTTTTAAATACCTAGCGGAAGAAAAACATTGGAACATACTTTGTTTAAAAATTTGAAATGTTATGGTTTGCCAACTTTCATGTTAAAAATCATAATTCGCCTCTTTTGTTGATCCATTAATAATTTCTTCACTGTATTGGTTACAATTTGTTCACATTTCTGTTATTTTGGACTAATAACGACATTGAAATTACAGCAAATTGTTCCCAAACAGCTGTTCAAAGTATGTAAAATACCTACATAGCCAAAATATATGAGTCATATTTTCCGCAGTCTGTGACAAACAAGTTCATTATCGGCTTGAGAATTACCGTTCAATTTATATTTGCATTGAAATCGATTGCGAATGTGATGTTTTTGAAACTCAGCGAATTTATCGATCTGTTATGATAGCATTGGACAATCATCTCCGGCCAGAGTAGTACCCTTGATTTTCCATCCGGTACTAATTTGCGCAATTCTGTTGAATATGCGCACTTTTGAGTGATGGCGCAAAATGAGGATCTGTTTGCACTGCGGCGGTAATTAGCTGCGAGAGGCCGTTGCGAGGAGGCCATCGCGGTACCAAAGGCGACTGACTAAAAATTCACCTGGAGAACAGAAGTGGCGGGAAGGTGTCATTAACAGACATTTTCTGACGTTGGCGGCTCAATAAATCAAACCTAACAGACTGCAAAATCTCATATTAATTGACTCTCTAAAGAGTTAAAGCGCGCCGGGCATCCGTTTGCTGACGGTCGAACGACTGACTGCTAAAAAACAATATGGCGCTGACTGAGTGTCATTAATCTAATGAATAGGTGAATTTCGCGCGGTCGATGGAAACTAATCAATATGGCTGCGTGCTAGGAGCAGCAAAACATCCAGAGCCGAGCAGATCATTAAAAGGAGATTGTTTGCCATCGGGTCATAGGAAAGTCGAAACGGCAATGGAATGCAAGTAGTGCACCGCAGATAATGCGAACGGATCTGCGCGCGTTTATCGGTTCAGGCGCGGATGAACGGAGAGCCACGATCGCCGAGTGGTGCTTGAGAAGTACTTTAGCACGTGCTCTGTTCTTTGTTCGGTTTCGCTGGTGCAAGGATCTCTTGGCGATTCCAACGACCGACCGACGGTCGTTGTTCGGCATTTGGCCCGTCGCGGTCATGTTCAAATTGAATTGGTCTCGTTTTAAGGAACAAACGAAATCTCATTTCAACGGTGGATGGAGCACTCGAAGTGATCAAATGCTCCATTGAATGAAGTTGATGGCTTTCCAACAATTCCATGGTTTTTCCCTACTAAATCGAGTACCTTTTCAGCCATCAATCATTGCCAATTAATTATTGATCATAACGAATTGATTCTGAGAAGAATATGCATTAACTGCAACGGCGGCCGTCTTTCCCGTTTGCCGCGCAGGACATTTTGGCGAGACGCGACCGTTTCGCTCGTAAGGAGCCGTTGACAGCATTCGATAATGCTTATCAAGTGAGATGATTGAAGGAAATTGCCAGATCACGATATCAGGTACTAACTGACCTCTATAGAAATTGTGCACAGGTATTATGCATGGATTACGCAAGCGACCAGGTAACTTGAGTTTTTGTTCGGCCCATTTTTGAGCTATTGTTGGTAATATGAAGAACGAATTATTAATAAAGTTGGCCTACATTCGCGAACTTCTTCCAATTATCCGAGGATAATGGATGTTTTCATTTCAGTTTTGCACTCACATGTTCTGGATTTAGAGCTGAGTAATCACCTCACCTGAAAGAAAAAGTGAAGAAAGGTTAAAAGCGTTCACTTACACATGAATTGCACAATAGAATGCAAAATGTATTCTTAATGAAAGATCTGTTCGATTATTCAATAATTTTACGATAGACATGCTTGTGTAAACTGCTCGAGTGAGAATGTTAATTCGATCCTTTTATTGATTTCATATTAGTGTGTCAATATTTGTAACTGCAAAATTGTTTACTTTTATTGGATTTTATTAGTCATTCAAGTCATTTTTGTACACGGTAATTTAATTTAATGTTTACTTTTTATTTGGTGTTGGTAATGAAGTGATGTAAAATAGTGACTAACAAATAAGAATGTGTACAGTGTAATTTAATAACATTATTATGTTGTTTGCAATAAAGATGGATGCTACATGCAATTAAAAGACATGGAGTCGTTTTTGTTTTTTATTGGCATAATTTAGGAATCCGTGTGTTGAATCCAAGCATCGAAATTTCCTAACCCCATGAGTTATGCTACAGGAAAATATTGAAAATGAATGAAGTCATTTACTAATAAAATTTAGAACTAGAGCATAATATGTTAAACACTTGCAAACGTAAGTTAAGTAAATAATAAGGAAGTCGAAGTGAGGGAAAGTCTCTTGATCTGTTCCGCCTGAACTTCTTCAATTTCACATCTATGAGATTCAATGAGCTATAGTGAGCCCTTAGGCAGTCGCACTCTTAGCAGGACCTCTGCTCCTCTTCGGGCATCCCGTATTAAACATTTGAAAGCATATAATACTTAAAAAGTTGAATCAGTTCTTACGATTATTATTTTGTAAACTAATACCGAATGAAATTAAATTTATTTATATTCTTAATTAAGATAAACATGTTTTCAAATACATTTAATTCTTACATGTACCAAACAATTAGTACCTATATTTAAATCGCTACAAGTCTCTCAAAAACACAACAGAAAATTGATTAGATCAAGTGTCGAAATGAAATCCAATTTTCCAACGTGCTCACAAATTTTGCCCAATTTTCAATGCTTTTTACGAATTGGACCCAGACAGCCGCAAATTAATTTTTACGAAACGTGCGCAAATCTGGCGCACTCGAAGAAATCTTTTGTCTTAAGATGATGCGCATCACTAGTTCAACCCAGTTTCTTAAATGAATTTTTTGAACTGAATTTCACTTTCAATTTTGCGTGAGAAAATGTCTTTAAATCAGACAGGAAACAACATTGGAAAGCAATTTCAGTGCTAAACGTAAAATAGTTCAACCGTTCAAATTAATCTCAATTCTTTTTACAGATGTTTTAGTGCTCGCATTACCCCTTTTTTGTGATTACATTTTTACTACGGAATCTTGTCTTTCCATCTTAATAGCAAAAGAAAATAAGCAGACATTTTTGAAACGTATCACTTGATCTCAGATTTTCTGATTGCATTAAGTGTTCATTATATAGTTCTTACAGAATCATCGCAAATAAATATAATTTTAGTGGAAATTAGGGCGATTGCTGTAGTGTGTGTGTACGCAACTTCCTTTTGGTATTGGACATGTTAATGTGGTTCCCATGTTACAGCTTCGATACTTCGATCGTATATCATCTTCGGATATTGCTTAGTAATTTTATAATCCGGTTAGCAATGTAGATTATGTTAATTTCGACTTGCTTGCAGGCGTATTTCCATTTTGGACGTTTAACAAAATAATTAGAGAGGAAATGCAAACGGGATAGAATGTTATTAATATGCAATGCGATGACATTTAACCCCCTGCAACCTTTGTGTGTCTTTCAGGATATTTCCTGCATTTTAATGAACACTTCGATTGCAATTGCTGACACCTAAAATGTTCACAAGGAACAATGGGCGGACAAGATTAATGGCTTAATAAAAAATGGCTGATTTTGTCGCAAAGTGTGGAAATGTGCAAGACCAAAGACTTTTTTTTTAATTATTTGATTTAACAAATAAATGATACTTACAAATATTTCTGGCACTTATCGTAGCATAGAAAACTGAAACTGTTTCAAAGAATTTATGCGTTTAAACTAATCACGTTTTAATGCTTGATGATTGTCGTCTAACAACAATTTATTATTGTCGGCATTTTTCTACACGTTTTTCACTTGTAATATTACTTGGGAATTTGCTTAATAGCTTCAATTAAATAAAGATACAATGAATGAAGTGCAGAAGTAATGGATCTTCTGACAACAGGTACGGTGAGATGCTTTAGCATCAACCTTAATCAGATCAGACTTTCCATATTCGAGAGATCAGGAGGTCAAATTTGCCACCACAAGACCTCACCGTATATGTTAAGATTGTTTACGGAACTTGCAAGAAAAAGCGTTTCATAACGTGCTCTAAATGTTCCACAAATCGAGGTGCTCACGAAATAGCTGAACAATGAAGAGATGGATTGCAAACATAATTGAAACCCCCTTCACACTTTTCACAGCTCATAATCACCAGATTATGGCACATTACGACGCTGGTGCAGAGGAAAATGGAAATCAATAGGAAAAATGCTGATCACTGTTCGTGTCTATTTGAACCTGAGCAATCAATTGCCCCTGATGAAGACACCTCAGCCCCCCAACAAGAAGGTAGCCACGATACGTTGTACTGTATAATGAGCCTTCAACCATAACGAAAGGTCATAATTTTTCAATCTCGTCTTCCGATTGCTGTGGGTCGACGCGACGTTCTCAGCTCCACGGGCGCATTCAAAGCGAAAGGGGTACGCTATCAACACAAACACACAGACACACGCCCGCGAATATTCCCCAAGTCAGGCATGTCACGTTCGGAAAATTAAATTTAACAAAGGAAAAACGAAAAAGTCATCCTGCGGGAGGAGGTTAATAACTGGTCCAGTTTCTGGTCCGCGTTCATTACCACACCACCGCGGTCGAGGAGATCCCTTTTAGATGAAGAATCGCTTCGCAGGTGGGAGGTCAGGTAAATTGACGTTTTGTGATCACTTTCGACGGTTGGTACATCCAATAGCTTGCAACATTTTTCATTATTTTGTAAGATGATTTGGTGATTTAAAACTTAATTACAAAGCAACAAAAATAAAGGAGAGGGTGCTCGAAAGAATGGTCTGGTTTTGCAACACGAGAATCAATGCAACGCTCAACTGCAATTACGGAGGCTGTAGGTGTTCCCTGTTTCCATTAATTGAAGTGACCTCTCAGAGCAACAGATGGGATTTTCAAAAAGTTGCCTGCAAAACAGGGGAAGCACTCATTTTAGATGGAATACAGCATTTGCTGAAGCTGATGGACTTGTTGCATTGCCCGTCGATCATTTTTCCATATTGCTTCGTTAGTTCGCCACAAGTTCAGAAATAATAGCAAAAAAATAAATCGTAATTTTACTCTTGGTTTAAAATGAAGTCGTTTATTTTTGCTGGAAGTAGAAATGATAACGAAATTATGGAAAAATAGTTGGCTTGGCAAATAAAGCAAGCGCTCAAATAGCCCTAACAGTGGCCAGTGGAATAAAGCCCTAAGAGCAAAGCAATAAATGGAGTAAATCGCGACATATTGCGAAAATCGCCCTCAATTTTCACTAAAAGCGTTGTGTAGGTGCTCCATGGAACAATAGCTGAGTACTTTGAATCTAATGTGCAATCACACACTTAAGTGTTTCTCAATTTTCCCAGAATGATAGCATTTCCCACGGAATTCATTTTTTACGTCTTCTTAAAGTGCTGCGACGCCATCGGTTAAGTTCTTCGCGATTGCCAAACGTGAAGAATTAGCGGCGGCGGCGTCTGGCGCATGCGCGAATGGCTAAAATTTGCATCAGCGGCGCATTACCACGGCTTGAACTTCGGGGCGAGCTCAGAGGTTGGGGTTGGCACATCGCCAGATGACGTGCTATTTGTTAAGTGTCAGATTCATCTTGAAATTGAGTCATTTACATCAGTGGCGGGTGCTCCAGTTCCCACCCATAGAAATTCCTCACAATAGGGAGACACACTTGAAAATTTTCTAGCAACTTGTTTGATCGTTACGCAACCATTGGGAGAGGTGAAGTTGACTTTCAGAGGTAAAATGGGTGATTGATGTCCGCGTTAATTGATGTGTTGCTGATATCAGACGGAGATGAGTTCCAGCCCACACAGGGCTAAATTTTAATGGAAATCATCCACTTGAGACAAGTTTGAATCCAAATCATTCTCGTCGCAGTTGGTTTATATGATATTTTTGCACAACACTCATTGCAGCCAATACAACGCAATTCTGCTTCACTGATCTTTACCCCCAAAGTTTCCAACATTGATCAAGTTCCTTTCCCCGTTCCCTCCCACAAAGCAATCCCATACGAAATTTCGTAGTCATTTTTGGAATTTATAACTTATCTGGAATTCACTTAGAGAAATTCCCGTGTTTGAAAGACTGCAACGAATGCAGAGATTTATAAATTGCCAGACTGTGCATGCAAAGATGTAGACCTGATCGCAAGTATATAAATGCTCAGGTACAGCAATCGAGACGAATTCAATCGATTAAAATCAAATAAATTATTGTTTACGGCGGATCGGAGCTCAAAGGAAGCCATCCTAGACAGGTTTATTTATCTTCGCGATCCTCCACCTCCGGTGAGTAATGGCCATTTCTGGGTGACACGAGTTGTTAGGTTGATAGTTGGTCAGTGGGAGCGAGGACTTCGGAGATTGCAGATGCATAATTAATTTCGGTGTTTACGTGATTTATGCTAAATCTTAAATTAAACGCTTTGACCACTTTTGAATTGTGCACTGCCAGCTAAACTGAACGATAAGCTTTGAATATGACTGTTCAAAGTCTATAAAACCGACTTTTGATTTAATTGCTTTTATTAAGAAAAAACTTACGTTAAAATATAAATGTTTCGCAATAAACATTGCTACTGAGCACCATTGGAAGGTTGTCAAGTCCTTGCATTCTAAACTTTCAAATAAAATAGTTCAATGTTCGATTCCAATTTTTAGGTTAAATTTTTGCAACTGAAGATGGAGCGAAAATCTTAAGTTTTCTGTGTTTTTCTTAATACTCAATTTATTGTTTGTAATATCATTTCCTTAACTAAAAAAAGAACTGTTGGGTTTTCCAAAAATGAAATCGCGTCCTTAAATTTTTGAGTTCGTTCCATTCTAATGGTTCCGGTCTAATGGTAAGCAACAAAATAGAGAAGAAGAATATCTGCTGTCTCCGCATCCTCCTTTGCGTACTGAAAACTCTCAAACGAATGCCATAAAGTCCGCGCAAATAACCTCACTGCAACAAATTAGAAATTCAAATACCTCAATCGGGTTCTATTAATAAACCATGCATGCCTCCATAGTCGATGATATATGTTCGGGCTTAACCCATTTCCTAATAAATCTGTGATTCAAGAAAGGGCCTCACTTAGCGCTGCTCACGGATGGTAAACGCGAATAAATCGTATATGGATTTTTCGCTAGGAAGCCACTATCCTGCACGGATGGATGATGGAACTGCGGCGACGACAGAACACCGACGACAAACGACGTCTGAAGAGCGGCGAACGATTTACGTAGGCTTCGGAAAATGCGCATTTACAAATCAGTTCATAGTTCAGTATTGACATTTGCATAGAAGGCAATTTGTTTGTATCTTGTTGTTGGGGGCACGTTGTTCTTTTTTGTTACTAAATGAATGCATTAATTGCTTAAGCTCACCATAAACCGGAGTCAGATATCGAGGGTACCCGGGAAGCCTCCTGTGGGGGCGGTTGTGCAGCTATTGTTTGCTGAAAAACATTCTCCATTTATCCAGTGGAAGAGATGCGGCTGCCTTTTGCTGTCTCCGTTAGCTCTTGATCGGTTTATTTTGCATAGACATAAATTCTGAACTGAAATGCTAAACGTATAAACACCAACACGACAAGTCGAGGATAAGCAATAGAATATGACGACTTGATCTGAGGCAGCCGATGTCGCTGCTCTCAATATCCGCAATTAATTGCTTTGACCCGCGATCCTTTAGCGCATGAGAACTAGAACGGTCAGAAACGTACCTCCTCTTATTTAGTTTCTTCAACAATCGAATGGGGTTTTTTCTTTAGTTTTCCTACGCTCGCTAGTTCGGTGACGTCCTTTTAGTCAACGCTGGGTAATGAAATCCGACAATCTCTGAAAACGTACCAAGATCTGTGGCCACTGATGATCTCAATGTAAGATAAATGTATCGTAAAAAAATTCCCTATGGAGTAACGCCGCCACCTTCTTGGCCCAGTTAGCATCTGCACTGAGCAGTTCTTTACCAACATCTTAATTCCGTTGTGGCTTGTGGTCTTGCGACAACACTTAGCTGCAAGCGCAGTAACAAGCAGCAGACCTCACGTCAGTGAAAACCCAATTTTGAGGCAGTCGAGTTCAGCAAACAATCAGTTGCGCTCAACTCCAGTAGGTTAGACAAATATGTTTAGCCGCATGTTGCAATCGAGTTCTTCCGAAAATCTATACACACCGCCGCGTGCCTTGTACCGATTCTCATCGCGTTTCCAGTCACAAATAACTACAAAACTGTGCCTTGTAAATCAGCAGCGCACGTGTCACAACCACTATGCAGTGCCGCCGTTTTCCTGACTCCATTGCCAGGTTGGAGTGTTGTAACTCCACGAACATCTTGTTCCGGCTGGCGTTGATCTCTGTTTGCTCCAGGCGACATCATCTTTGCCCAGACACGGTTCACTGCTAATTAGATTTGCCTCAAATTTGACATCTTAATTGCTTTCGAGAGATATCGATCATTGGGCCAGCTATCAAAAAATTAAGGAGTTCGATTTTTTTATGCGTTGTCACTCAATGGGAAATGTGGCAATTGTTGCTGGAAGACTATCGACAAGGATGAAGCACAGCCGAGAGAAAGGAAAGTGATTTCCCACTGGTCGCGGCAGCCAAGTGGAAATCTTCGCGCCTAAGTCTTTTGTTTTCGGCCGTCATTCCTTGACTGTTCTGATTTCGATATTTCTGCCGACATTTGTGTCTGTGTCCGTTCACACAATCAGGTGATGGAATTATTGAAGAATGGAAAGTGAAATTTGAAATTTCGATTGTTGAGCAATATTCGAATTCGACGGATGAATGAAGAGGTTGAGGTTTGGAACCTGTCTGGAAACTGATGTTCTTACATTGACATTATATAATCAGTTTTGTACACTTTCATTTATACTCACTCCTTTTCGAAGTTGTGTAAGTATTTGTATTATTTAATATTTTCTGTTGCAATCTAGTTACACTCAAAAAGACAGTAATCCTTTTCGTTTTCAAGCAGAGTTTTCAATGGACGAATACTTTGTCATTACATCCATAGATCAAATGCGATATGTGCTAAAAGCGAATTGATAACAACTTTAGTGTTCGCATAAAAAAATGCATTCTAGACTGTAGAGCAGTCGAAAATAAAATCCGGTCGTGAAGCTTGCATAAGTTTCAGTAAAACCTTGCCAATTTTCTGCTCTAATAGGCTTCATTAAGCAATTCGCAAAGTTCAAATTATGTGCTTTTTATCTCAATTTATATTGCACAATTGCACACGTTCTCCGAATAATTAAAACATTGATTTTAGCGTGTAAATCATTTGGGATATCTTTCAATGCTTTATGAAGGAAATTAATAGTGGCGTAGTAAATTAACTACTGAAGTTTTGTTAATTGCAACTTTTTTTTGTGATACTTCAGATTGAAAAACGTCAAGTGTAAAGTGAATTTTCTTGTTTAATTATTTTTCAGCACAGAAAAGGATTGGTAATAGACACGACGAACAACACGAGTGCGGCAGGTCCTTATACTATGAAAAGCTCAACCGGAATTTTCAAATTCCACGAAAATCGAATTTTTCCTAAATTGATTTTTGGTTGGTCCATTTTCTCATTTTCTGTTGAAAGGAGTTGCAAGTTCGTATTACTGTGATTTATGGTTGCGTTTTCGCAACACGTGGATACAGTGGTTGAGGTTATATGCAAATGAAAAACGGTGCTAAATGCTTGCCGCTCTCCAAGGGCGTGCGAAACCGTGCTGCACAATGCACTAGGCCAAATGTGTCTCGTCATAAGCCTCGAGGTGGTTGATATACGCAACATCCTAAAGGTTCCATTGTTTCCCTCGATTTCCCTCGACACTTCCCATGCTCCACAGTGGTTAAATGGAGAACAAAATGCCGACGACAATGATCGACGGTCTTTGCTTGACCTGAGAATAAAATTTAATAAACCCAAAGAGACCCAGGAGCGCGTGGGAAGTTCAGTAAAATTGCAGGCCAAAGTAACAATCGCAGAACACGCCGCCATTGTCTCCATGCCAAGAATCTCCTAGTTTTGCAGAGTGCGTAATTTTTGTAATATACTTGCATGCGTCTGTAATTACCTCCTACACAAGGTTTCAATTAGTCTTGCGAAATCAATTCAAATGTGATGATATAATTCCGTTGACGATTTTAAAGGTGAATTGTCCCACGACGGAAATTCAAAGAAAAACAAAAATTGTCTCAAACTATAACCTACAAATGGAGAGAATTTGGACAGTCATTTTCCCGTGTTTGCATCGAGTCATCCTCCTTAAACGATTCTCTCGATGGCGACAATCATCACCGCATATTAGCTCACGACAATGGACGTCCTCTGGACGCGGTAGATCCAAATTGATCAAAATTACAGTTCTTTGTCCAACTGCTGAATTACGGGCCAAAGTGGTCGCCTTAACGTAATTACTAAGTGCAAGAAGAAAACATATCAGGAAAAGCCCAGAAAAAACTTCTCATTTCGAAAAGGGGAACGGGTGTGTTGCGTGAAATTAATTGCGATTGTCATCAACCCGGGGAACGACTTCGCTTCACGCTCCGCCAGGCCATTTTGATGCAACAATCTCCACGGTGATGACACTATAGCTTCGATCGTGAAAGTTTCTGGTCATCGGCAATAACCAACTCGTTCACTTCCTTTAGCGGGAATCAGATCAGAACTGGATTTCGGACGTGCAAGTTGCATCAGGTCCAACGATCGTGGCTTCCTATGCCGCCCGGGAACGAGTGATCGTAAACAAGCCGACCCAAAATTGATCGGCGATTGTGCATCCTTGCTCATGTTAATGGAGAGAGCGACCGACAGGTGATGGATTTCTTGATGTCACGATCCATGGTTGTATAGTGCACCGAAAGCCGAAATTCGTTAATGAAAGGTCTTAAAATTATTATCAATGTTGACAGTGGCGTAATTGTTGTCCAGACATTTTTATAACGTATTAAACGAAGATAATATTTCCATCAGCAAATTTTTATTATGGCGCTGGAATTAATTAATTTGAATGATTTTCCAAAATATCAATTGAATTTTTGAAAAGATGGTCAAATAATTCTGGAAAGTGTTACCAAGCTTAAAACTGATGCAACAAATTTGGAAAACACTTTCCACATATTTTGACTTGAATGAGTCAGAATTCTTTGTCCTAGTAAAACTTAGAAAAGAAATGCCTCGACACATCCCGGAAAATTTTCTTGAAAAATTGCCATGAATAGTGGGGAACAATCACGAAATGCGAGGTTTGTGCAACAATAATGTAACCAATCTGGCAATAGCATCTTCTCGTTTGGTCTAATTTCAGCAAGATCGCAGAGTCGAGCATACATTAAGTGCTGGTGTTCTGCGGACGAATACCTCCGGGGAGCGATCCTTATTAGCGATCTAAATAGCTTCAAATTGGGGCTATTAAGACCAAGTGTGCGATAGCGTCGCATGAAGTCGCATTTAAAAATTCATAAATAATGTCGTCGTGAGCTTCAGTAAGTTCATGCATCCTCCTCCGCACTAATATTGTCCATCGGGGACTGCCTGAATCGGTTTTACTTTCCTGAAGCATCTACCACCCCTGCATTTCCTTCCCAGGTCACCCGGCCTTAAATGATATATCAACAAAATATTTTCATAAATGTTTTTATGCAAATTTTATGAACCTGAACACATTTTATCATTCGCCGAGTGGCAGGAAGGCTTGCTGTGCTCCTGCAACAATAGCTCGGAACACCAAAAAGATTAGCATCTCGAGCACTGCTAAGACATCTTGTTAACCTGGGTCGGGTGTTTGTAGTTGTGTCGCTCGGCTGTTGGGGGCTCCACGTTCTACCGATGAGCCCGATCAGCGATCAGGAAGATGCAGCCGTGCAGCATCATGGCAATGGACCAGGAATTAAGGTGAACTCCTTCTGCCCAGTACAATACGTAGCTTTGCGATGCCCTTGCGATCTTGATGTCAGCCTTCTTGAGATATTCGAAGTCATGAGATTAACTAAAGCCGCGCATATTCAAATATTATTAATAATGGAAGGACGTGATATTATGCTACCGATGCATTGCTCTTATCTCTGCTGCATTCCCGAGCTGCATTCACCAGCCTGATTGCTTTGATTGATGATGGCTGAAGATGGTATTCAATGAAGGACGAGATGATGCTTAATTGAATTGCGAACAGAGCTAAAAAGCGCCTGGACCTCGGAAGATATTTGTTAACATTGCTTTAATACGTGTTGATAGCAAAATGATGTTGTTAATACATTTCAAAATTGCTTTGTCAAAGTGGTTTAAATTTTTAATTGATATTTCTAATTTCAATTGATCTTACAAGCTTTCTTAAAATTTTAGTAGGTAAGTAAGTACTCCCAACTGTGGATGAAAAATGGCCGGAACGGAAAAACGATCCTAATTTTTCAATGTTAATTTCATACGGAAAGGAAAGTTGTTTTCGAAGATGGAGCATCATTAAAATATAACTCCGATCAACAAACTATTTGTTTTATTTATTTACTTGAAAAAGGTATAATAATAGACACTGTAGAATTATTTATGCGAATACTTTCCAACGTATATTTCATCGATCTTGGAAAATATAAATACTCGTAATATTCCATTTCCATAAAAAAATAGTAGGTAACATTAATAATAAACATAAATTACTTGAACTGGTATTAAGTTTTAATGATTATAAAACAAACAGTGTAATAATAACATATTATTGTTTAACAACAACATTTCAATACAACAGAAGAATAAATTTCACGAACCTATAATAGTTTAAAGTATTTGTATATAATTAAAATTAATAAATATTTTAACACCAATGTTATTATTGTCATTAAATAGTAAAACACTTCTAATTACGATCTGTAGAAATAAATATTTTTTCCCAGTGATTAATAATAATGAATAATTATATTCTTTGGAGAAAATTACGAAATTTCGGAAAATGGCGTTTGAAACATTTTAACTAGTTTAGTCACTAATATTATTCATAATTACAATTACCACTAATCTTCTCTACATATATTTACGATCATAAAACCGATGATTTTCTATTTTCCATTTCCCGAAAAATAAAATTAAAAACAAACACCTTTATTACTCCATTCCGCTAAAAACTATAACAATATCGAACCAGTTGGAACAAGAAAAGCGGATGTTCAAAAAAGAGCATAAACATCCACAACTTGGAAAGTATCTATAAACAAAGTTGAATGGAAATTGCACTGATGTGGATCACTAACTTTGAGTGAAATTAATCGGTTTTTCTCAAAGTGAAATGATCAGTTGGTCGGACAGGTACGCGCAATGGATGCATCGCAAGAAGATCAGAGATCCACTGCAATTCAGTTTCCATGGCTTCATAGTTTGATATTTTTGCAGTTTCTTATTGCACTCGGCCGCGTATAGTTAATGCTTGTTTATCGGTTCCTGGCTGATGATCTCGACTACTGTCGGGCTCAAGCTATTTCTCAGGCTTCTCAACACGTCAACGAAATTGATTTGTGAAACGAGATCAGTGGAAAACCTGAAAAACCTCTAAACCTGGAGGCACCACTCTCTACGATCATGTTAACCATCTTCACTGTGACTTTTATTTTTACTTATATATTATTGTTTTATTTTTTGTTGTTGTTGTATACAGTATTTCCTCTTGAATTTACGAGCAAATCTGCAAACATGGCTTAAGCCGAGATGGACGCTTAATCAGCTAAGAAATTACCGGCATCACTCTTATTATAAGCCAATAAAGTCTGGGCAAAACTGCATTTTCATTGTACAAGGTGTAAATTACTACGAGTGTAATGACTGCACTTAAGGTGTTTAAGAAATTTTATTTACCACGATGATCACCGATGCAGTTAATCATTTTCGCATCAATCATGTTCTCTCGATTTCTTGGTGCTTTTTGCCGATACCAGTTCGATTAATTGACACAACACTTCTGGACGCATTTGCGCCATCACGACGCAAATCTTGCGTTTTTTCAGTATCCTCGGACAAGCTTCTTTATTGCATTTCAGCTATGAACTTATACCAATTGTCCTATAGCCGTAAAAACTCGATATTTGTTGTTACACTTTTTGTGCATTTTGATGATTGTCCTCATTTATATTCATGCAATGTATTCCATGTTTTCAAAAACCAATTTGGTTTTTTGCACTGCAAATACGATCAACGGAGAGATCGTTGGGTTTTAGAGAAATCGTTTTTAAAGTACATCTTCTGGTGCAACTATAACGGAACTTCTAACCAAGCCGGATGAAGCACAACTTCCGGATTACATAAATTGATTGCGATCACTTTCAGTAGTTTTGAAACGTAATGGACGCTTAACACTTTTATAAGTGATTAATATCTGATTAGACAAAGACAGATTGAATTTAAGGGTCAACCTTTCACGCTAGCCCTTCACTTGACCGCGATTTCCCTATGCACTTAGCACTTCTAATGCAAAGTGTTAATACGTCATGTGGTTTTGATCCAAACATTCGAAATGAACAAGCTTCAAAAATTTATTACTAAATCGGATTTTATATCAGTATTGTTTATTATTAAATTTAATTATTGAGGGCGGAAATTTTACAACTGTTGTACTTTAATAGTTTTCGCAACAAAATTGGATATTGGACTTGGAATGTGAGCTTTATGGTTTTTTCTTGTTCCCCCAATGCAATAAATCAATCAGCAAAGCTGGGAAGTAATTACGGATATGCTGTAACAATCAACAAATACCACTCACTATTTAAATGTTTTAGTTTACCAAATATAATTGTAAAAATGTTTTAACTTTCAATGAACATCTTATCTCTCAAATGGCACAGTTAATCGCGAATAATGACTGAATTTATATTGAAAAAAAAATTGCTCAAAATTAGTTTTCATGTTAACGTAATTATTATTATTTAATACCTCAACATGTTGCGACTGACAAATATAGGTACGTAAATTAAAATCGTGCATATATTTTTATGTTATGGTAACAAATTTATAGCAAACTTAATAATTCCGTAAAGAACATATTATTATGTTTATTGTTTGTGAGGGTGAATTTGATATTAGAGAAATATTATTTGAATTATTTTAAATATAGACGAATTAATATTTCGTACTGCATGCGTACTTATAGGATTTATTTGACCGTGTCAAGGCGAAATTCAAGCGTCCTTTAAATGGAAAAATCTTTGACATTTCTTCATTTGATATTTTATAAAGAACAATGGCGTTTAAGGAAACGTAATTGTATTTAATTTATTTGTTCCAAGCCAAAGTTGATTTCCTTCCTGTGCTGAGTGCTGCCTCTTTTTTGCAACAGAGTGAAGTTTGCTCAACACCAATTTTGAAATGCCTTAAGCCTGTATTGTACGCGTCAGTGTACAGTGTAACAGCTACACTTGACTTAAATTTAAATAACCGTTCCTGTGTTGTGTTGTGTTTTCAAAAAGATTAAGAGAGCAACAAAATGTGACAACAATTTCGAAAATGGTAACACAAGGAAAAAACTGAGCACTTTGTTGGATTGAATAATATTGATCAGGAAAGGGTTATAAGTGCAACTCAAGGTTTCTCATTTTTTCTAATTCACTTTTTATTTATGAAATAAGACATTGCTTTTCCTCGAATTGTTATTTGTAAATAAACAAAGTTGCGTCATCAAAATCTCCTTAACCCTTTTTTCCTTAGTACCTACCTTAAGTTCACATCAAATGTAATAATAAAATGGTTTTTTTGCTAAAGTGTATCCAAATAAAATCAGAATTCCATTGCAGTTGCCCTGAATCACATTTGAGTGCGTCTAACCATAGATAATATAAATATATTTATATTATATTATCTTTGGTCTAACCCTCCGCTGGATTTCCCGCAATTCGGTTCATATTGATGACTGAAATCCAATACTTTACCATCTCAATAATTGAACCATCAACAGAGAAATCCGCTTTTGTTACACTCGCAATCTCGACAGTTGCTGACTTCGAATGCAATTCATTTTTCATCGAAGCTCCACTGAGCTGACACCCACCACAATGGCGCAGCAGTCCACGCATGCGAAATTGCAGTAGATTCACCCAGGTGCATTCCGCGTTTGCACCTAATGAACCAATTTGCGTGAATACACCGCCATGACACGATAAACGCATTTCATAATCGCCAGGGAATAGTTTCAGCGTCATTAGGCACTCTCTGTGCATCGTGCAAGTGCACAGGAGCACAGTGCTGTGTCACTGCCCCGCCAGGTGCCAAACGAAGAATTCTTTGCTATCAAATTAATTGCCCATGTAAATCCGCCATCAAATTCCATTTTATTGCATCAAACTTAAGATATTGCGACGATCTGTGATTTTATTGTTTTCGCTGTGATCACGTTGCGGTCTTGATCCGCGTAGGGTTTGCCTGCAGCGGTGGAGTGGGCCGTTTAGGGAGCAATTAGCGGTTTCATCGGTTATTTTGCATACGTAAATAAGAGTACTTTGGTATTGCAGCCATCCACAGCATCAGGTCCCAGCATCACTAACCATCCATTTAGACGTCTAGGCTGGATCTCAGCTGGCAGACGATCACCGATTCCGTCTGCGTCTCCCACGCGGTATATGGAGATGAATAGATCCGTGTCAGACGCGCATACCGAACGCGAGGTTCTGTCATTGTCTCTGGCAAATCTGCTAATTTCAGTTCCTTCACACCTTCGACTTAGATCCGCGGAATTCGTTGTGGCAATAAAAATGTCAAAACTAATTTTGCAGCTAATTGATTCATCTTCCTGGGGCAATTTTCACCATATGGGTGTTAAGGTATGTCGGGATTGTCGTCTTCCAGTACGTAGGCACCCTGGTGGAGGTGCTGCGCTGTGCGCGACAGTCACACGACCATTTGCGGAAAAATCGAACTTCCGAATTGCGATTGATCGTGGATCACGATTTCGATATTAATCACTGCAGTCACAAAATTGCTTTTAAGGTTTCTATAGGACAGTTTCAAAAAATAAATAAATAGTATTAATTGTTCATAAATCATAAGTGTTTTTTATGTATTCCTGTGTAAAATGTTAATTAACTCGTCAGATTTTATGGCGTCATTAAAAACGATATTTTGACAGGAAGGTCTATAAAATAGTAATATCGAATCCTACAGAACATGATTATTAAAGTTCTAATCTGATTAGGAAATCGTTCGCATTTCGAAACTGGCAATAAAACTTTGGAGATATTGTTGGAATGACTGAAACAGAAATGTTTGTTTGGTGGAACTGGAATTGCATTTATGAAAAAATTACATAATTATTTAGGTCCCGATATGAATTGAATTTCATATAATTGCAAAATGCTGCTTTTATTTCCAATTCTTGGTTTATTTATTTGTTCATTGTAAAACGTACGCAAAAACAAGAGTTGGAAAAAAATTCGTACTATATAATTGAATTGATTTGATTTTGAATCTCATCAAAATGTAATTTGGTAAATGCGAAAATGGCATCAAATAATTAGTTAATAAAAAGTGGTGTACTTGCTTCTTGCAAATCTGAATAATTTTTAATTATGCACTTGAGTTCAAAAGATTATTGTTGGTCAATAGAGAAATAGAAACAGTGCGCAAAATGTAGTAACAATTGTAATTGAGGAAACAAAGAAAACTCTTCCAATAAAGGCATAAAGTAACATCTTTGGTGGAATAATTACCTTCCGATTTCGTGCCATTGAAGAATTCCAGTCTATAAAACTAGAGCTAATAATGGGAAAATCCCCAATTTTACATAATTTCCCAGATAATTACTTCTTGAAAAGCAAATCAAGAAATTTGAAACAAAAACAACAACAATATTGAGCTTAAAAGTAGTGAATGAGAAGATGAGCAAATTATTATACAATATTTCGAAATTTTCTTCACGACTTCAGTTTGGCAAGATTTCGACTGAGGATAGTTTTTGCGCTAAGATGACCTCCATTAAATCATGAATGGAATAAACTTAATTTCGGACATCGATCATTCAAAGATACTTGTACGTTTGCGAAGAATTTGGCACATTTTTTTTGAGCAATGTATTTTTTTTAAACTTTACACTCCCACACTGACCGCAAATCTCAGTAATTGAACGTAATTAGTGTGTTTTTTGATGGTGATTCGCATACCGAAAATTACTATTGCAAAAACCACGCCTCTTTAAATGAAGTAACAATTGTGACTAAATTGAAAGTGAACCTTGAGCAAAAAGGCTCAGGTTGGCAGTTGATCTGCTTGTGGTTTTAATGTGACTTAATGAGCGTTACGGGGAGTCCTATTGAAAAAATGATGCGTTCATAGCATTTGTTTGTGTGAAGACCTTAAAACCATTTTTTTTTCTGAGCAGAGCGGTGCAATCAAAAGAGCGAAGTGATCTACTAACATAATTGACCCCGGTGTGGCGATCCCGATTCAGCCGACCTTCTCTGATCGACGAAAAAAACACCTCACGCGCGATCATACCCCGCAGTTTCATTCATCCGTCAGTGGGCATGTCGGGATCGATCACTCAACTGGGGAAGCGATGTATCAATCACAGAAATGAATTTGAGACATTTTTCATTTTCACTGGGCATTGGTGGAGTTGATCTGCGGTCATTCGCGGAACCTTTGCAGTGCCTGCAAGCCATTCAATAACCAGTCAAGGTGCATGTAAATGGAATTTCAACGATTTTCGTCACGTTCGAATTCAGTTTACAAAAGATAAAAGCTACCATCAAATTTACCCTTGTGAAGTGTGCGCGGACTAATTGAAGGGCGTCGATCTGGGTGAGTTCTGAAAGTGATCTTCATTGAGAGTTCCCGTGACAAACCATCTTTTGCCGCACATCGTCGACGACCATCGAAGGGTTGAGGATCATAATTCATAACTTTTTCACATTGCCAGAAGTGCCTAACTTATGTGACCTTAATTGTCTCTTATCGTCCAGTGATCTTGCTCAATGTAAAATGGCTAACCAAATTAATGCTCGTCACTGAATTTTCTGACATTGCTTATCGGTTAATTTGACTCTAAAAGGTATTGATCGTCATTTATTTTGTAGAACTCTCAGTTGCTATTGTTGCACTGGCTGAGTTCGACCAAATATCTTTACGTGGGTTTATTCTTATCTGATCAATTCTCGTTTTTTTTTAAATACGATTTCAAAAAACCATAATTATCTCGTGAAAGCTGCTGTAATGGTTTCGTTAATTTTTGATTTATGTTGACTAGAGATACTCAGTACTTATCAGGTAATTGTAAAGGTGATCACACTTTCACTTCTTCCAAGTCATAAGCTTGAGATGAAGTATGCATACATATCTTACAAATTGACCACATCCATGCAAGAGATTGTTTCCGTAAATGTTGTTTTGATTTTAAATCATTTTAAGGTGGACAACTTATTTTTAGATATACCCGAACTTATCGTTAATGTGACAAGGATAATAATCGCCATGATCGGATATCATTCAGAGTTACTTTACAAGATCAAAATTAAAAATTAATTCAAAAATAAGTGGCACAATCGCCTGAGGCATGGAAATACGACGAACGTGATCAGTTCTTTAGAGAATTATCAGAGATCTTTAAATTGTTTATATCATACTTTAAAAAAAGGCAATTTATAATACTAATATACAAACTACACCTGTTTACAAATTATTTAAAAAAAAATATCCTTCCGTCGGGTAAACCTGTATGAACATTATTATTAAAACCAGAACCATGTTTCAACACCTACTTATTAATTAGTAAGTCGTTGTGAAATATATCTCTATGGCTATACAACTCGGAAACATTAAAACTTTCCTCAAAAATGTTTGAAATATTATTACTCTTCATTAATATATTCATCATGACACATAGTAACAAATTTCCTGCAATGCAGTCCCATTATTCCGAACGCATCTGTGCTGAGTACTCGGCGCATGCGCTGCGCATCTATGAAACCCGATTTCGTGGCCGAAGGATGGTGCTACAGATCCGCAGCCCGTGTCTAATGAGCGCAGGACCGCAGAGCCATGGACGGCGGTACTAATTCACAATTACTTTAATTTATTCGCGAATATTTAAAATTTATCTGCGGCATGTTACCGGTGAAACTTCTTAATCTCAAGTAATAATTCCATGAAGGAAAAATGCCCTGTTAATTGAGATCGCATTATGATAATTGCGAGCCGTGCCTTCACTCCTCCAGGTGATCGCGCGTTCTAGATGCAGTGTAGATGCAGTAGATGCACTACCGCGATATGCCGCAGGTGCGTAAATGTGCGCGCAAAATCAGTTGCCTTAATTCACTGTAGCCAAGTAAATAAGTTTAGCGAGTTGAGGTTGAGTGGAAGGCAAAAACAAAAAGGGGAAGAAAATAAATAAAAAATTAGTAGTAATTTTTTGCGGTCGCCTGACAGCTGTTTGAATTGAAAGAAATCACAGCCATTTCCCGGGTTAATGGATTACACACATAATTGTTGCGATTAGTTGCCATTAATCTGCACAAAGGCGACTACGACGACTACTTGTACTTGTGAACAGCACCTGGAAGCGTCTATAGCAATAATGGATCATAATGGCGAAAATTAGTTCAATTGTTTATTCGCTCGCGAAATTGAACGTTCATTAGAGGTGAAAATTAGAACAACTATAAAATAGAGAAAGCAATGAGGCAATTTTATTGATCTGCTGTAAAGTATGCACTTCGTAAGTATGTTTCGTTTTTTAATTAAAGTATTATTATTTCAGGCAGAGTTTTAATCGTTACTATCATTTTCTTAAACCTTAACCGCACAACTATATTATATTATTTATCTACAACAATACATGTTCATTGTTCATACAAAAAAACCCCTTTATAAATGTTATTAATTTAAAAATTGACTTTCACAAGAGTCTTTTAATCTTATTTATCAATAATCATTTTTTTGTTAAGTACAAAATGCAACACACCTCCTTTTTTAAGTACCTCTTCCAAAATCAATAAACAGAAAACAATTTAGGCTCACCCGATTACTATTCATTGCTTTGAATAGAAACCAACAAACATCAAAACATTTAGGGTAATTTGTTTGTTGATGTCACATTAATATTTATTTCAATGTATTGTTGTAAAAGTTCTCGCATTTTAATAACTGAAAAGGTACATTTCTTATATAACTTTACATACCTTTTCTGAAATGATTGTGCAAGAAGTGATAAGAAATTGTAACAAACCTGAAATGAAATCGAAAATAATTTATAAATAAGTAACTAACATAAAACTTTCAATAATAATAATAATATTTTATTGGTTAATTTAGTTGACAACCTTTTTAAAATACCGCGGCAAGAAATTGGTTTTAACCCTCCTTTCGTTTGGAAATTTAATGTTTTATAATCGAAGCTAAATTGTACCGTTCATTTGTTTTAAACAAGATTTTGCTGAAAAAACAAATTGAAAGAACGTGTTCCTCTTGCGATAAACACTTTTAGTCACTCGAAAAAAATATATGTGAGCTGTTTAATGTTGAACAGTGTAATAACTACGTTAATATAAAAAAATCCCAAATTACACATTTCCTTTATTTAAATCTTTGCCATTAAGTGTAAGTTTTACCACTTCGTAAATCACGGTTAATGTGTTCATCATCCAAAAGAAAAAAAAAAACACAAACGATTCGAAATGGCCGAAGTAATCTTTGGGTTTCTTGTAAACGGCAAAATCCACGAGTGATTTGCACTTGACTTTCTTTAAAAGATTGAGAAACGTCGTTATCACTGGAAAACATTACATTAACCGAACATTATCGGTTTCCACACCAATCCGACTGAAAAGTCCGCTACGTTTGCAGTATTTATTTCCGCGCCGGCGGCGGCGGGCGAGTGAACGCTCGTCTTGAGGTCGGGCTGCTCTCAAACGGCACGATTGTAAATCTGGCATTTAATTTGATTCCAGGACATTTTAATTACGGACAGCGATCGGTATCGCTGCCGACAAATGCCATAATTCACCGGAAACACTTACCAAAAAGGCGGTCGCTTCCCCGCGGGCTAAGTGCTTCCCGAAAATGGCGACTGACATGATGTCTTGGCTCACAGGTATCAAATAAAGACATGTTTTGATTAAACCGTCGTCCTTCCCGATCGGGTGCGACCTTAGTTCGATTTGTAATTGATTCCTCCACGAAGACTGTTGACCTTGCCTGTTTGGCATACCTTGCGATAACACGTGATCGACTGTAATCGCTATTCGCCCGTGCGATTGATTTTCTAGCCTCCTTACACGCCTCAGTAGCATCCTTAAAAGTGAGTTAGTCGCACCAATTCAAGTACATTTGAAATGGAATGACTTTGGAGACATGAAAAGTAAAAATTCTTCATTATAAAGAACTAGCGGGGCCCGGGGTGCGTTGCTACGCCCTACCGCGCATTCCTTCCTAAGCTTTCTCTTTGAAATTATTATATTATTCTTGAAAAAAACTACCCGCACAGACGACGTAGGTATATTAGATAGAACCGCTTCCCGTAGGTCGGGTTACAATAATAGTGTGTTAGTTTGTTTTCAGTTAAGGGTGGTTCTGGGTGTTGAATTAGGTTAGTGTAGCTAGTTCTCATTGTGCTTTATTTGAAGGTGCAAGAATGGTCAGTTGGTCACAACTAGAAAAACTCCTAGAAGTTAAAAAAAGGTAGGGATAGTGTTTCATCCCCCATTTTCGCCCCTTTGGGCGTGAAATTTTCAAAAATTCTGGTAAACGTATCTTTATTTTTAACCAAAACGCCAATTAACAATTTTTATGAATTTTTAACTTCAAAAATAGCGAATTTTCATAGAAATTTTCATCCCCTGCTTCACCCCCTTATGGGTCAAATTTCCAAATATCCCGATACACTTGTTGCTTTATTTCTATCAAAAGGCCATTACTAATTTTTTTAATTTTGTTACTTCAAAAATGGCGGTTTTTCATAGAAACTTTCATCCCTTTTTCCCCCTTGGGAGAATCGGTAACCACCAAACCTTCACACGATCCATCTCGAGAGTCGAGACTATGCTACATTATCCCTGAAAAGTTTATTAAATTCGGTTAAGTGGTTTAGGAGTCTATAGGGAACAAACAAAACTCATCCTCTTTTATAAATTAAGATTATTCTCTCTAATTATATGAAGAGCTTGATATTCAAAACAACAGAACAAAAAAAAAACTTTTGGGATATGTTTGCCTTTTATGTGGTTTTTATTAACTTCACTCTGTGCATGTTTGTCGATTTTGAATACGTATTTATTTTAATCGGATTATAAATATTAAATTAAAAAAAACCATAAACCATTTTTTATAGGTACCTATTAAAAAAAAATATTATGTATTTAAGAAAAAGAAGTCAGCATAGTTTTGATGCCTTATAAAGCATGCGGCTGCGGCGCATACATCACCTAATAGAACTGCTTCAAGCAAAACTAAAACTCGTTATGCTGTGTTACTAGAGGATAAAAGAAAGGATGATAGTTCATCATCATTAGATGCACCACATGCTTTTTAAGACATTTATACAATGCAATGCAGCCATCATTTTCTTAAATAGATATATATATATAGGTATATATAGTTTTAATATAAAGCATATTTTTAAAAAAATCATTTTTTAATTTATTTTTTGAATCAAATTCAGATACTTTTGCATTGTTTCATTTCAAAACGAACATTGAACTGGGTGATTTTGTTGTTGAGCAAACTTTAATGGTCATTGCTTTTAAGATTTGACATCACTAAAAATACTTGTTAGCGCCTGGAGGAAAAGGAACAACTATTGAACATTTTAGTCTGAAATTTGAAAAAGTATACTTTTAAACAAACCATTAACTATAGCAAGAAGGATGGTTCTCAAATGGTCTTCCTCACTTCTAGTGTATCATCTTACTGTGGGGATTGCTTGAAGGCCACAAATAACCATCAATTTCACCAAAAAGAAGAGCCGCAAGGCGACGATGACATGCAATTTACAGCCTGCTTCGCATAATTAAATCCGATGCACTGCGTTAATTAATTGAATTTGGCCATGGCTCCTGCATTACCTCGCGGGAGCGGATCAACTCCGGAGAGTGCGTGCGGTCCAGGCGTGATCAGGCCGGAGATGGTAATTAATTTTTTCGCATCATTCTGTGTGGCAAGGCCGAGTGAGACTTCATCAAAACCACGATGTGTTTTTTACGACATTGGCTCAGTTGCATCACATGTTCTCATTCATCAGGATTCATCCGAAAGTTCACCAAATTATTCAGTGTGATCAGTTCTTCGATTGCATTGATTTTATCCGGAGAAATTTTGATGCTCCACATGTATGATTGGAAGTTCAATAAAAACTAGGTCAACAGGTTTATCGATTCATAACAATGTCCATGTAACAGATTTTTTACTGTGTTCATATTTCCAGAGAAATTTAAAAACAAAATATAAATGTTTAACAGCAGCATCAATTAGAGCTTCTTCTTCGTTGTCTCCAAAATTATCGTTAATTTTTGATAGGTTTTTTAATTTATTGTTTTTCATAAAAACTTTCAATGTAATTATTTTTATATTGACAATATTTTGTTTACTGTCTTTCAGGTATAATTTTTTTATATTTAGGTATATTTTTTAATTTTATAAAATTTTTTTAATTGTGTAAAATAAGTTTGGTAGTTGATTATTTCAAAATTTAATGCTGACTCAAGAACTAAAAGACTTTCTAAACTCGGTTTAATTTATTTATTCGATTCGATTTGCAATATTTTTATTTTAACTTTCGTGTTTTCTCCCTGTAAAATTCAGTAACTCTATCATAAAACGCAATAATCATTTAACACTAATAGACAAGAAAATAAAAGGAGTATTTGCATTTTTAACGCATCAATCGATCTTAACGGTTGTCACTAGTTGCTGTGGGAAAATCGCTTGCTGCAAGCAGAATATTGCAATTCAATTAAATTGGCACAGCACAGAGTTGAATGCATTTCTAAAATAGTAATATAACCAACTGCAGACGCCCGTTGAGATGACATGTAATTACCCATTGCTTCTGTAAATCACTGGTGCAACATTTACTGGACGCAAATATTTAAATAGGCAAATGTTCTGCAGTTCTATTGTGAGGTTTTCTTTGTGCTTTCTTTATCATAATTTATGTGGGAAAATGCAATCGATTAAGACGCGCTGCGGAAGATTTTCTCAGGAAAACTCGATCTATTAGTGTTGGTGCGGAATTTAATTGTGATTTTGCAGACGAAAGAACATTTACGTTTTGCATATTGCACAAAGTGCGTCAATTATTTTATTGTTTGTTTACATTCAAAGTTTTGGTTTTAGTTTTGCTTACCTATAGACATTGCTTAGGTATATTTTGTTATTTAATTCCATGTACTAGTTTTTATACGCTGAGTTCATTATTCTGGATTATGTAACTTAACTTGGACAATTATTGTTAAATCATAAAATTACCTGAATGATTACTGACTTTAATTTTAAAAATATTTGCATGATGTTTCATATTATTTGTTTTGTTTTGCAAATAAAGAATAGTATTAATTTGTCATTAAATAAATATTTTCAACAAGTGCAGTTGCCTTTCTTATGTTGACAAAACAAAACCTGCGCCATTTCGAATGGAATCGAAAGAACTTTCAAAATGTCGTGTTTGTGAAAGTCACACGTGCGAACTTTTCCTCATTTGTTGTAATTGCCATCGGAAACAGAAAACCTAATAAGTTCGAATGATACGTTCGGAACAAATGATCCTTAATGATAACTTGGCCGGTTGACTGTGACCGAATTGCCCCGCGAAGGCATTGGTTAATGTTACCAAATGTTTGATAATTTCCATTTACATAAATGCGTCAATTCGGTCAACTTGGATAAAATGTAAATTTTTTCGATTTTTTGTTAATAATTTCCGCATTGAATCCAGTGCGTAGCATAATAAGAATAAAAGCTTTTACCTGTTTCACGCAACAGTAGTCATACGGCGTGAGTAATTTTGACATATGTGATGGCCTCGAAGTCTTGCCACAATTTAATAATATCAGTTTATAATGCCTGAAAGTACTTTATTACCGTCTCGAAGGCATTCCTGACGGTAAGACTTCTCAAGGAGAATGTCAAACTGAGGTACACCCTTAAAAAATATGCTTGCGACTTTCAAAATGGTCGCGAATACCACTTAAAAGATATCAAATCAGGAAGCATTTTTCTTTTGGAATTACATTTTAGTTGAATATCAATGCAAATTGTTTATCATTTTGATTGAGCTGCAGGTCTTGACTCATGACCGTCAACCCATTCGAAATTATGTTTGTGAGTGCATTCAGTGATTATACTGCATACAATCCGAACCGAGGAGATATAATCCTTGGATAGAAATGTGTGCAGTGTCAAAACTCAAATGTCATGGGGTGTGAGTTTGCGCACAGCGAACAACGCCATTGGTGGGCACCGCATTGGGAGGCCAGGAATTTTTCGTCTGGCTGAGCACCAATACAAGGCCAGTTTTCTGGTGAATAATTAGAAATCGGAAATTAATAACCATCCAGTACACTACTCCCAGCGAGCTGCTCGATACACACAAATTGCCCATAAACGCCGACCCATGTGGTAAATGTGCAGCAAAATAAATTTATCTGTTCGCCGTGAGTTCACAATTGGTGCACGAATGCACGGCGGGTAATGAACCGTTCGGATTAGACTGGCAGAGATAAGTGCACCTGGTGTTTATTTGCACAAGGAAAATATTATTTCTTTCCATAATATGATAAATTTCTCCGCCAGATTTTCCAGTGCGATGCTTTTCTCGAATGCGGCCAATAAAATGTTGCTGCTGCAGAGCGGGAGGAAAACTGAATCTGAGTAAACTGCTCCAGAATCCCATTGCACATGATTTGGTTCATTTGCATTCATCAGATACGCTCGGACATTAATATAATTAAGGCTCACAAATCTTTCGTAGTACCCACTCAAGAGAGCTGCTGGTAGTTAATTGTTATTTCGAGTTCGTCGCTTAAGTCTTTCGTTTTCATCGAGTCGAAATGGAGTGGTAAATCACTGCTGCCAGGGCAGCTAAAACGCGGAACGTCTTGGCAGTGCCAAGCAAGGTGTGTGACTTCTCATTAATACAAAGAAGCTGGCATAGGTTGGCCAGTGTTCGCCGTCCAATCGCCTAACGAGAAATTCAATAATTAATAAACGGCGTGGCATGATACTCCATTGAACTTATGCAAATGCATCGCGGGCAAATCGCAGCCGCTTAACTATGTGGTTCGGGTTCGGGGCGCAGACCGACGATAGATAACCCGCTCCGGTGCATCGCCACAGCCCGCTCTCTCACTGGCGGTTGGCCTTTGGGGCCTGCTCCTGTGTCACTTGAGATATGGCATGCGATTTTTATGCAATTCTTCTCCTCCTCCTCATCTGCTAACAAAATCAATTAGAAACCAACTGTTCAACGTGGACTGCATCGGGTGCTCGGGCTTATCTTATTGATATTTGAGGACCTTTTTCTCAGTAGGCCGCATATTATTATTTTCGAACAGTCGAGTGGGTGGTCGGATTCTAATGTCGATATGCCGCTGACGTCCCTCCCTTGTCGTAGCTGCTGGGGCTTTGTAGGCCATCAGCTCGTCTTTTTCGAATGCATTCAGACGAAATAAAACCATTGTCCGATTATAGCAATACCACCCATTAGCTTTCCGTTCAGCATCAAACGACCAGATGGTGCCCGTTGTTACCTGGGGATATTTATTGTTAGCCCGCGTAATTAGGAATGTCTTTTTCACTAGAATGTTTTGTGCAACTGCAATTGTTTCAAGTAAATGGCAATTAAGAGAAATGATGAATTGTTGGAGACTACGTCATCTTATTATTGTAAGTGAGTCATCAAATAAGTATAGACACAAATTCTCAATCAAAGGACCTTCTTAACAAATGATTATGGTGCTACCAAATCCCAAAAACCTCTAAAACACCAAACAACATTTTCTCCAATTTCAAGTAAATGACCCAAAAATGGGTTTGGTTCACAGTTGTTAAAACAAAATGCTCATCTCTGAATCGATTCGAGAATAGCACGAGTTGATTGAGTCTAATTTGATCTGGAAAGTGCTCACCTCATTAAGCTCACTTGTGCCGCACGAAACCGATTCCACTACTCAGTACTCAAAGAGTTAAGTGTAAACAACTCTATTCAACAACACATTGTGTGCTTGGTAAATATTATTTTCGTTAATCACGCATCTTCATTGGAACTCGGAGTTGTAGTATCTTCTAAGCACCTCATCGACAGGTGTACATTCCTCCTCCTAGATCACGAGGTCTCGGCTTTTATTATGAATTATGAAACAGGAAATAAGTGAAAATTAATACTCAATCGATACAACAAAATGCTTCTCAGATATAAACGACGATTTTTCTGCGGATGTGATGAGACTTCTTGAGGGTGAAATTGTTTAACATTCGATGAGGGAAGTTCTATAAGTGCGAAGGAGAAGATGCCATTTTAGAATTGACCTCAGAATCTCGTTATGTTTTTATAATGATAATTTTAATTGATGAAGTTTTATACTACCTATATGAATTACATTTCTGCCACAAATTTATGTTGCTTGGCTTCAATAAAATTTGAACGAACGGCAACAAGCGAACAAAGGCAAAGTTGGGGATGGGTGTTTTTAGTGTCTTTTATATTAGTGCCACAACGGATGTAGTTTTAGGTTTGAAGCTCGTCATTGCACTCATCACTTACAGGTGACAATTATTATACTTGCAACGAAGGAGACTATTTTCCCGAATCAACTCAAGCAGCCGTGTAAATTCTAAGTCCTGCTGACTCAGCGATGGTTCCGAATAAATTGCAATAACTTTCACTCTCCACACA
This sequence comes from Leptogaster cylindrica, assembly GCA_963082835.1. Lineage (NCBI taxonomy): Eukaryota > Metazoa > Arthropoda > Insecta > Diptera > Asilidae > Leptogaster > Leptogaster cylindrica. The sequence continues at coordinate 2,000,704 of OY720105.1, read as the reverse complement.
TCAGCCATGAAATATAATTCCGCGAAACCTTGAAATGGCATCGATTATCATTAATGCCAAACACCTCAATCATCTTCAGATGTGGCATTTAAGGAGAAGCGTCTTGGAATCAGACAACGCCAAAAGAGCTCTCCCGCAGACCGTCTTCCCGTCCCGCTCCGCTAGTGGGATCTCATTCGGGTCCAGCGGAGTCTGCGTGAACAAACTCCCTAGCAGCAAACCATCTGCGGAGAATGCGAGAAACAAATCGAGAAGACGTGACAAATAGTCGGAGAGATGTTTTTTGAAGAAATGCAATCACTCGCTAGGAAAATGCGGTTTGGAGCTGATCGGCTGGAAATCGCCGTAGATTCACCGCAAGTGAAGTGAAAGTGCTCCACATGCGCCAATCTAATCTCGTTCAGGTATGCCAATGCCGGGCTCCGTACGACGATAAAACAAGGCTCCGCGGTGCAGGTATGGGAGCAAAAAATGATGAGCATCCTCCATTTGGATCGAGGCACATTCGTACAGAGCACCCGGTCGATCTTAGACCATGCGTGCGTGCAAACGTCGAATCAGGAAATGATGATGCACGTCGGGAAGAGGATGGGATTCGGTCCGGGGCTGACATCTCGTGCGGGCACAGGTGACGTGCCGCGGTCAATGAATGCATTGGGAAATTTGTGTGCCGGCTTCGAGAATGGCTCTTGTGTCGCTCTTAATTACAGTTATTCGTTCTACCTGCCATTATAACACGATTTCACCTTTTGAACTTTGAAAAATGAAAACCAACAATAAAAGTGTGACAAAAGTTGCATAAAAGCTGCGCTTTAATCAACGGACCACGCCCTGCTGCAGCTCGGCGCACGCTCCTCGCTTGCACTCGCTCGGAAGTCAGGGCAGCCAGTGAATCGGCTCGGCCCGGGTTCTTTGCTATTTTACGGTCTTGCATAAAATATTAAGAGCATAAATCTCCAAATGTTTTGAGTTCACGATTTCGTCATTCATCACTTGGGCTCATTTGCATCTGGCTGACAACGACCACTGCAGACAGAGCCGTGTCATCGGTGCTTCAGCAAACAGCACAATAAGAGGCAAATTAAAATATTAAGAAACCCGGCGCACGGGATCTCGTCATCCGCCGCGCAGGAAGGGCTCGTCTTTCACTGCGATGCAAGGTTAGATAACTGTCGGAGAGAGTGCGCGAGGAGGGCGTTGCCGAGCGAATTTTATGCTGTTTGCCATAATGAGTGCTGCAAGATTACAATTGTCTTCGAGGCGAAACGATAAATCAGTGCGAGAAGTGCGCCAGAATTTGCTGCAATGCCCTTTACGAGATGCAAGCTATCCGGGATTGCCGATCGCATTCAGTTTTGCTGTCCTGTTGCAGGAGTTCATGTCGTGTGGGGGCGGCAAATGGCCGCCGACAAATAGATCGAAATTGCAACAAATGTACGGTTCGATAATGTAATTCGGCCGAAGACACTGAACACGACGAGACACCGGTGGGCGTAATCCGTGGCGACTTATCAGCCTGCCGGATTCTTGCCACACGGACTCCCATTCCACACCTCTTCTCGCCAGAACCCCGTCTGCAACACCGCCGCGGTTACCGTCGCATGTTGCAATTAAATTCCGCTGGTCGCGGAGCAAAACACTTCTTAAAATGGCAAATTAAAGTATTTCCAGTTCCTACTCAACTACAGCAAGTCTGTGTACTGCCGATGGATGCAGCAGGGTGCTAAAAGAACAACGCCAAATTTCTTAGATTTTTACAATTTGTTTGAGTTCACATCGAAAAAATGCAATAGAATTATTTGCGGTGTTCGGAAACTCTGTTCACGCTGTTTGTGCGGCAGAGTGAATGTTGCATTCTTCAAATTGTTGAAAATCAACTTGTTACAATGATTGACGCAAGTCCGAGTTGTAAACAAGCGCGGCTTATTTGAAACTTTCTTGGTACACTGCAGCGTGCAGAAAAACACAGAGCAACATTCTTTCTACATCATGTTGTCATGTTGGAAGTATGTGTTTTTTGGTGTAATACTGTAATAACTGCGATAAATTTAGTGTTTCAATCGCCAGTTAATTTCATCCACGCCTATTTTTATTGATTTCAACCTGTACTACAAAAAAGTTCTCTGTGTTTTCACATTTTCACTTACATTATGGTTTGAAAATGTGTTTGAAACCAAACCAAATGGAGCTACTGCAGTTACAGTGGAATTGCTTTTATCTTCGAGAAAATTGGATTTGATATTGAATGGGTGAAAAATCAGTCACTCTTCTCGCTTTTATCGGTTGCATTTTGTTGCTGTTTTCTTGTTTATATTTCTGTGATTTTTTTGTCATTTTTATTGTTAGTTTCTTTGCAGCCTTGCACATTTTCCCTGCAATACCTTCACTGTAAATCTGACCGCTTACTTGTTTCTCTTCAAACAGTTTAATAGTTTGTTTTCGGTGAAAAGTTTTCTATGTCGCGTTTTCCGTATCTGATCTAATTTAAATACCTTTGCCTCATCCCAGAGCTACTGTTAACCGCAGGCAGCATCTGTGACCACAGAGAAAAGGAAAACAGATCAGAAATCCAATAAAAAGAAATAAGGAAATTTGAAAAAAAAAACAAGACGCTCTCCGAAGAAAGTCCAATGGAGCCACTGCTGCGGATAGGCAAAAGACTCTAGTTTCCGACTCATAATTGTCCCCGCACAGAGTACGTGCCATTTACGTTGGTCCGTGTTCGGTTCATTAGGTCCGAAAATCGGCAGCATCTTTGCCGGTTGCAGTGTGCTCTGGAAGTCGGAGTGCAGCATCCAATTCTGGACCAAGTCGATGATGCTGGCAAGGCGACCGCACAGTGAAAGTTTTCTGATCACTCAAAGTAACTGACTCGATGCGTTTGCGGTCCCCGTATGAATGGTCCGGAGCCGAAGTGCTCTGAATTCGCTCCGTATTTTGCTGCACTACTGCTTCTGATCACTGCCCTGGCGCAGGTCTGTTGTTTTCTCAAAAAGTGGTCTCGATTCTATCTTTCCTTGTTCACTTCTGCCGCGGGATAATTTGCAATATGCCGAACACCTGACACTTTCTATTTTCCGGATAATTGCCGCCATGAAAGGGTCAGAATCGAGCTGGACCTCGTCCCCGGCTCGTAATGATAGAACATTTTGCTAATGGCCCCGAACGGCTGATTGTGGTCGGCGTTTGTTCTTCGGGTCTTGTGACCAGCGCTAATTAATTGCGAGTTCCATCTAAATTAAATTAAGTGGTTATTCCTATATATGTTTCCCGTGAGTATGAGAGGTTTGTAATGACAGAATAACGGAGGTTTCGCGACCAAAACGAATCGGCGGTCGCCGATTACTGCATTGTTTTCGCTAATGATTGGAAACAATTTTGTTTTTTTTATATAAGAAGCACAAGTTTTTCAAAGAACATAAAGAAACACCGAACAATTTAATGTTTTCAAGACTTTCCAAAAAAAAAAAAAACATGTTCAAATGATCTTTAAAATGTTCTCTAAAGAAGGAATGCTACACGTATTACAAAAATTACTGGTAAGAGTAAATAAAAAGATGTTTGAAATGAAAAGTTTTTGGTAGTTTTAAAATCTTGAATTTCGGTTAATTAAAAACCATAATGAATTTGTTTAAACTTTTAAGACATTCCATCGATACAACATATTCCACGAAATATTTCGACATTAATCCGAAATTTGTTAATTTATTATTTCAGTTACATAACTGGTATTTTTTTTTAATTTTTCACGCTTACCGTAAAAATATTTTGAAAATATTTATACTTTTTGGCTCAATACAACGCAGTTACATTTGTTTAATAAATTGAATTCATCCACAGAAATTATGTTCACGTGATGCTTAATTTATTTTTTAACAACTGAACAAAATACATTTTTGGATTTATATCAGGCGGCTGAGGGCAGTTCAATATGTTTGAAAGAAATCAAATCGATTTCTGTTAAGATTTTATCAACTTCTGCTGGATCAAATAATAGTGGAACTAATGGAAAAATGTGGTTTGGAAATGCCTCAGAGAAGGTGAAAATAGTTTCATCAGGGAAAAAGGTGCCAACACGGATTGACAAGTTTCGCGATAACAAAATGTTTAAAGAGGTTGGAAAAACATCAGTGGGGCGCACCACGAGAAATGATCAGAGCAATCGATTATTATCAGATCAGTTTTTGTTTGTACAAAGATGATTTTTGAGAAAGAAGTTTCAGCATTTTTAATTGCAAAAAATTAAGTTCAGTTGTTCATTGCTGACAATATTATTCGCTGCAGATGTATTTTTTTGAAAATTAAATTAATTAGAAAATGAATCAGAAATTTGTTGCACATATTTCTATATAATAATAATATTCAGTTAGATACAAAATCGATATGGTGTTACAAAATAACTCAATTTTATCACTGGTGATTGTATCTAAACGGGTCATTCAAAAACAAGATTCATAACTATTTCAATTTCATATTAATAAACGGATGCAATAATAATAATATCGCATGATTTTATTTATTTGCGAACACTCTAATCAAGTTACGTAAATTGCAGAAATCACTCTAGTAATTTTACGATGAGAGTATTTAATGTACACCTCTTAATGGAATTCTAATTAACTGCATTTTACCTAAACAAGAAATATCGTAAAAATATATCTAAATGGAATTCATTAAAATGTGTTAAACTGATCAGATTCATTACTGGAAATCGTCTGGGATTTTTCACTTGAAAAAATTGTATTTCCGAATACAAATCTGGTACACGAAACGATTTTATTCCATCATCAACAACTCAAAATGCTTTTCTCATGTCTGTCTGTATACATCTTCTATTAACTCTTATCTCGATCTCATTTGCTCCGGTTTTTTACAAAGTACTTCATGTAGAGATATTGTGCAGTAATTGACGCCATTCCCGAAAGTCGATAGCCAGACCTAAGAGTCATTAATCAAGACAATAAGATCGTTTAATTGCTATCAGTTTAGAAAAATCTATTTAAATTGAATAGTAACGAAAAGAAGATACAATTTTTTTCGTATTCGATTAAAGTTGAGTGTTTCAAGTGCACGAAGTCGACGTTAGGAAAGTTCTCCCCTTCACTGGGGTCACACTTGTTCTACACGCGGGGATCTCTGCTCTCACGAGGAAGCCTTTTCCTAAACGTTTTTGGTTTAACGTGTTCTTTCTACGGACCACAGAAAATAGGTTGACCCATAAGTTAGTTATATAAATTGCTGAGAATTTGCTGCCCGCAAGTGAAGTACGTACTTGTCTTCAGGGTTCGTGCAACTAAGAAAAAATGTCCCACTCTGTTCTACAGAAATTGCGATCACTTTCATGGCCATGATCGTTCAAATCGTTTTTGTAATGGCGATGAATCAATGTTGAGCGATTCAGTAGCGCGGGGCACGTGCTTTGTATTGTCAATTGACGAATTGTACTTGGAATGGAGTTGGTTGGCTCCCCTCAGCTCAATTAGCTGTATTCACCTGTCAACGAGCTTAATGAGAGGTTCACTGAAGATTTTGCATAGTTGCCTCCGAGATGCTTTTTTCGTTGATCGCTATTTCGATGTTTACAACTGATTTCATAAATCATAACCAAATTTTTATACTTCGGACATCCCAGAAAATCCCCACCAATCAACGCATTAGGTTCAATTAAATTTTATTGATGGGTCTTTGCAAGGTCGAATCAAATGCGGTTGAGTATAACAAAAAAAACAAGTTCGTCGCTTAAGTCTTCTGTTTTTCAAAAGGCTTTGTCTTCGGTGCGCGCGCATTGTTGATTTTTGCAATTTCTAATTTATAAATTTGGCGCTAAATTATCTGAATGTTGATCATAAAAACGTAAAACTCCGGAGGGCATTGCTCGTCAATTAAAGTCGCATTTTATCCATCGTAAAGCTCGAAATAGCTCCATATTTCATGTTGTGGATTACCAAATCAACGTTGACCTCAATTTTAACTAATTATACCTCTTGATTGCGAATCCCTCAACAAATACCTACGTTTTGGAGAACAATAGCACCTTGGACCTAGTGTGCATTCCACAATATTAGATTGACGCCCCAGTGCAGTTCAGCGACACGGATACGGGGGATCTTCTTTATTTTCGGGAAAAATGCCAAAATGGAAGACAGCGGATCAACAGATTCAGTTACAATAAGAAACAAACCGATGAATCAGAGATCATCGGGAGAATTGCGCATTCCGCAGCCTCATTATATCATCATCGGACTTTATTTCGAACAGCTCAGAGGAGATCGTAAATTCGGTTTTAACTGAAGCCGATGAAGTTTCAGCCGTCATCAAAGAAGCATTTTTGATGCGAAGACCCGATCGCATTATGACGTTGAGTGCTTTTGGTCATTAGGACAACCTGATGCGAATCATTTTCGGCATCATGCAACGAGGATACGAGCAACATTCGCTTATCTAAATTTCCACTACATATGATAACATTTGAGCTTGTCACGTATGAAGACTTAATTAAATTTTGACATAAAAATCGAATGAACAAAATTTTTAGTTGGAGCCAACGTTTCGTAAATTGTTTTTGCTTGCACATGTTTTTGGCTAATTGACGAAGTTGTTGGGGGAATTTTTCCCGAATCTTATTTTTGTTATGCCTCATTTTCCTTCTGATTCGGTAATTTGCAATATTGAGAAAGAATTATTCAACATAAAGTCATTAATATCGGTAAGAGTTAGGCTGAATTCATTACAACTTCTTTGGATATGTTTCCGGCGCTCTTTTAAATGGACCGTAGTTAATAAATTTTCAGAATTTGTCGTAACGCGGTTATATTATACATATTTTAATATGGTTCTGATAAGATATTATTGGCAACTGCAAGCCAAGGATCTTCAAAAAGAAATTTATTTTAAATGAATAAAAAAAATTTGAATTAATACTGAATTCAAAAATTTACAATTTTTAAATGCAAATGTTTTGAGATATCTGATTTATAACAAAAATTCACACAGATATTTTCAATTTACAAATTTTCATAAACTAAATTGCAATCAAAATGTTAATAAAAATACACTTCACAAAATAGAAACACAAATCGACTTTTGAGAATTTTGGAATAAATCATATTAAAATAGGTATTTATTTCTGTTATAAATTATTTAATAATAATGCTTTCAAAAATGTGTTACAATGAAGTAAAATGTTTATTTTAATCACTACATATAGAAAGATGTTTTTGAAAAACAAAAATGTTTGTAAAATTGTTTAGAATTACAATTGTCTTTTAATTTTATTAAGAAATAAATTGTCTATTTTTGAATGGATTTTCTATGTGGAATAGATTAATTTTATTTAAAACCATGTAGCAATTAGTAGAAAAAAATATGCATATGATTTAGTAACAATCATCGTAATCAGCATATTGTGCTAGATCCAAAACATGCTAGAATTCAATTATTTTCAAAATGTTGTCAAATTAAATGAATTTATTAGATTTTGAAAACTTAGACAAACCTTTTGTTGCACTTCTGAACAAAATCTCCGTCAAATAATAAAAAATAAAAAAACATACCTGAGTGTAAAAAGAATACTGATGCCAATCCAATCTGTGAGGTTCCTTGCCGTTATTCCTTGAAGGATTGTTTTTCATTTATTTTTGCACCACACTAAATAAATTTCAGACCAGGCGGAAATGATCACAGTAAAGATCGCCGCTGATGCACAATCACTTTAATAAGTTGTCGAAAATTAATGCATTTACCTAACTGGAATGGTTGTCACTGTATTTTGAAGGACACAAGTGCACTGACATTTAATTCCGACTAACATCAGAATCACCAATTGTGCGCAGAAAAGGGAAGCTGCGATGCATATTTTTGACGCACTTTTGTCAATTCACTTTCACCAAAATACAGAAATTGTCATCGTTATCAATCGCTAAAAAATCGGAGGATCGTTGATGAATTGAAGATCATCGATGGAAGTTTCATTTCAGGACGATCATCAGTGCTTCGGGTGTCAGGAAAACGCGTCTTTGCGTAGCTATAGTTGTTAATGCACAGTTTATGTTTAATACGCGATAATTGCATGTTTTCCACAGCACTGGGTACAAATTAAATTAAACACTGCTGCTTAATGACTCTGTACCAGCACCAACAAAATTATAGCAAGGATCACACACGATCAATATCTCGGCAACATATTTTTGCACTCGTAAAACTCGTTAATCTCTGATTGACGAATCTGATTAAACCTAATTGTACCTCAGTGATGTAATTAGCCGGAACAGAACAATAATCTCCGCCTCAATATCACTTTATCCCAATTGCGATCCCGTTTTGTCTATCACGAGGAGCATCAGTTCGTGCCAACGGAAGTATCTACGACCGGCAATAAGCCTCACTGAAACAATTTTTATCTTCCATCCACTTTCCAACTATCTACCAAAACCACACTTCTCAAAATCAAATTTCTGTGCCGACGATCTTTAAGGATTTTCCGAATTGCTTTTCACTCACAAACAAAATATCGAAATATTAAATTTAAAAAACAAAAACAAAACCGCGAACATAAACTTATTTACAAAAGCCGTAAAATTAGCCTAATCTAAATATTTACATGGAACGAACAGATACGAATAAATAGTCGAGAGTCGTTAGCAAAATCTTCCAGCGATCATATTTGACTGAACGACGATCCAAGTACCAAAAGCGACATGTCGTCGTTATTACAAGTACGGAGTACTAGATACCAACTGAAAACTGTATTAACTTTTTAGCATACTTGAGTTGCGGGCAGTTTGTAATAATGCGATCGAGTTGGAAACTCGACCAAGAAGGAATGGTTTTGAGTATATAAGACGAGCAAAGGTGTTGCATACAAACAAACAGTCCGTGGAAGATCAAACGAGATGATGGCATGAAGAAGAAGAAGAAGACGGTTGATGTATCATTGTATTTTGCTCTGAATGAATTGACTTAAAGGTGAGCTTTGTATATACAAAGCTGTTAAGAGCGATGTTGGGCAGGTACACTGCAATCCTTGATTCTCTCTTCTTACCTGGAAATTCGCGCGCACAGCTCACTTTACGCTACGACTCCATTCCACAAGAGTCACAATGAATGGACCAAGAGAAGACTCAAACATTGACTAGGCGGCCAGCATTGAGCCCATCACGTTTACTGATCACCTCTTGATCGTGTCTTACTTCCAGGTATTCTTGCTTGATCGCGCTTACCTGGGCGGACATCGATCGCGTCTCGTACTTGTTTTAAGAGCAATATTTCGTTTAAGGAAAAACAAAATCTGCTCTCATTCCTCTCCCACATGCGGTGTGCTTTGTTGTTGCTGTTGTTGTTGTTGTTGTTATTGGTGATGTTGTTATATTAATACTATTCCATTACTTTTGCTTATTTTTACCTTTAGCCGCAGATCCTTCTATATAAGGTTCGGCGAGAAGACTTTTTACTTGTTTTCACCTACTTTAGTCATGCCGATGCTCGGATCGCGTACTTGTGAGTTGCGATCAGTTTCTGTTATGTACTGCGAAACGTGCTGTGGTACTTACTCTCGGTACCTTCTGGCTAAGCGAGCCGCACGCTATAAATTTTGTCTTTTTGCCGTGTGCTGAATCAGTTGCTTCTGTCATTTGATTCATGAATGACTTGCGGGCTCTGCAAGGGAATTAAGGGATGCAAATTTAGTGTAATTGGGAATTATGTTTTGGAGTTCGTGACGGAATTATGAACGTGAATGCTTTTTTTGTTTTGTCAGCAAAACTTTTCCAGCAATTCTGCAAATTGGCATCACTAACGGAAGATGCATTCAGAATCGGTGGAAAAAGCAACATTTCATGTTAACATTAAATGATTGCAATAAAATTTAAGATCTTCAGAAATATTTTTATAACGCAAACGAACAATTGAGGTAAAAAGGATACCGTTTTATAAGGCGCGTAATAAAGAAAATACATAGCAGATGTTAGACTTTTTTGGTCTGTTTTTCTCATGCAATAAAATAAACTGTTTAAAAAACGAACACTTCAAACATAAATGATTTGCTTAGTTCCTCGTATAATTAAATAATATAAGTATTTTAATTGATTTTTGATGATTTTTTATTGCGTAAGTGAATATAATTAGTTAAAATTACAAATTTACAATAACAATAAAAACTTCATTTTGCCATTTAATATTCAATTAATAGGTATGTTGAATATTTTATGTGTTGCAAGCCCTCGTTGAAGCAACATTATTAGGTAACTAATGTTATAGAAATTCAAAAGCATAAATTGAAAAACTGCTTTTGTGAACAATAAAATTGGTTTCACTACAATTCAAAAAAATACTTTTAACTGCACTGGAAAGCGACGTGTTATTAAAAAGATTTTAGAATGCAGAGGAAATCCATGGCATTTGTGTATTTTAATAACGCAGTCCATTCTCGATAATTGCAAGTAATTACAGCGAAACCCCTGTTGTGGATAATTACTAAGCGGATGATTTTCATATAAAACATAAAATAAAATTAACAGGTTTTAATAATATTTAATCAAAAATGATACTGCAAGAAATAATAGTATAACATAAACTGCAGAAATAAAATTAGAATTTTAAATCGTTTAAATTCAATTGGACGAGTGGAATTTAATTTAATTTGACCAAAATCGGAAATTTTGGATTGTATGTTCAAAATTATTTTCTAGAATTGTTGCAATTAATTATTTATCTAACTCCTTAAGTAAAAAACAATAGTAATTTGCAATAATCGAGAGCACATACTCTCTGATCAATGTCTATTCATATTGCTACTGAAATTCGAACAAAAGACATCAGCCGCCGCGCCGCCTGCCTGTCATACCTATATTAGGTAGATTTCGAAGAAAAATAATATATATAATATAATAATATATATAAAATATATTATTTAAATATATGTATTTTTGAAGATATTGGAACCAAATTTTAATATATTATTTCTGGGGTTAATAGCTCGGTTAAGTTCGTTAATGAACAAAATCGGCCCCAGGGAGTGGTCGAGGGAGGGGGTTGAAATTTTTTAAAAATTATATCTCGGCCCCTATGAAGTTGCCCCTTTATTTGCATAAATTAGAGTACTCTCTATGAGATTAACGTTGATACCATCGAATTTGGGGTTGGAGGGTTACGAATGGGGGTGGTGGTGGAAATTCGAAATTTTCTGAAACACTCTTGTGAGTTGTGGTATCATTGAAAACCTCTTGATGAGTAGTTTATAAATCCATAACTAGTTTCTCGATTTTGAAATAAATTACTCTAATAAATGCAATCAAAACACTTCGAAATCTACCTCAGCCTGTAGGCCTGCCGAAAGGGCAACTTTTGAAAGGACTTTTTGAACTCAAATAAAACCAAGTACAGAAATGTAAAGAAATGTTTTGGAGAACAAATTCTATTAGAATAAAGCAATTTTTTTTGCCGGCCCTTTTAAATTTTGGACCAAAATGGCTGAAGTCCTTTTAAACTAATATTAATTTATGTTTGAAGATTCCATCCGTATTTTATTGTAATAATGCGGACATTCCACAAAATTCCGATTAGAGATTTGTTTGGTTTTTAGAATTTGAAATTCCTTTCACAGACAACGTTTATTAACTTCAGTTAAAAGTGAATTATGTCGCTTCCGGGTTCTTCTAAAATACCAAATAACGAACATTGCATGTAAACCAGGATTTTGTTGTCTCTCGCTTGTTGTGCAACTCCAACAACACTGCAACAGAAATAGTCAAATTGCGAGTTTGAGGTTGCAGAAATCTGCATTACATTTGGCTAAAAAAGGAATACATCAAATTTTTCGAAAATCTCAATCATTCAGGGAATCGCTAACTCTGGCGATTGAATTTTCTCCAGGCGCTTCCGTGACCAGCATTTATCAAAGTCGCGGTTGCAATTGCTACTGGAAACTGCTGTCGTTTCCTTATCGCTCCGTGGAAAGGTATCGCGGCGAACGTCTCTATGCTTTCGTTAGGATAGGATACACCAGAAACTGAGCCCATCGCGGAAGCCTGCGACCTGCGAACGACTTCAATTTTCCCGATCCCATTGAGTGTGCGCAATGTGTAGAGCAGATTTTCTTATCCAGATTGGGAACTTTCAGACGGTTTGATTGGTGAAAAGCGCACAGTGATATAGTGGATCCCGCATGCGCCAGACTCGTTGACATGACAATGGCGCTGGCGTCGGCTGATGGGATTCGGTCCTTCGTGCTTCGTATTCCGTACGTGGAAATGTTTCCTCTTGGGACTTCGTTCAATTTTAATTTAGAAATGCGTCTCTAAGCATCGATCAAATCGCAGACAGGCCAACATGACAGCCACAATTTAGATCATGGCATGAGATTGCCAGGAAACTTATTCGATTGAGTTTATTTAGTCCTCCGCGGAGTATAATGTGGAGGCTGATGCTTCTGGTTTTCTTTATTTGATTGTTCGCTATTGGAGTTCCCGATCAGATCAGTTCTCGTCCTCGAATATAGCGTGATGTATGTAATCCAATGAGACGCGAACAATATGTTGTTTTATAATTGAAGAAAATTGCTTGTGCGAGATATCACCATTCATTCAATTTTCTTTAAGGACGACAGGAAATACTTATTGCCGCTCACGTACTTATGTCTCTAATCCTGGACAAGTACGTATTTTAGGAATTCTCTAGGTATTCATCAAATGAGCCAGAATAAATTTAAAACATTTTTAAGATATAAAATTCATTTTTTAAGTCAGGTAAAATTTGTGGATATTCTTCATGTAATGGGAAAAACTATGAAGAATAATTTCCATTAAATTGAAAGTTAAATCTTCTCATTCACAGTCCTCACATAAATCACCAGAAGCAATTTTCATTAATAAAATTAATTGCTGTAATAAAATAAAATTAAAAAACAAAGAAAAATTATCCACAAAGTGAAGGTTTTTGTGTGCAAGGCTTAGTGTGGATCTGTTAAACTTTTAATAGCTCAAGGATATTTTCCTGTCAAATGTCTGCAATATTTTCATATATCACGTAAATTTCTCGCATGTTCAACTCAATTTCTCCGGTACATAAATTAAGAAATTTATCTACAAGAAAACACTTTACACGAGCAAATCACTTTCGTTCACAGCGTTTTATTTTTCTTAATGGCGACATTTCATGTTTTGCGCATGATTCGCTCGTTTTCAGAGCTCACCCGATTTGTCCGTATTCAGGAAAAATATTATTCCTGTTTGCTTCATTTCTCACATGTGTTGGTTAAGGTATTAAAAACTTATTCGCAATTATTAATATGCAATAATATTTTTCACAAACAAAATTTTTTTTTAGTCATACTTTAAAATAAAATGAATATTTACATAGATTTAAGAAATAATCTGAAAATGTTAAGTGTCCTTGTTATTAAATGATTTATAAATATGTTGATAAAATATTGCATTTTTGTAATTAAATATGAATGTTTTGCTTATAAATGTTATTTGAAAGTATTCTAAAATTCATTGCTTATGGAGTGCAAAACTGATAAACATCATTGCTTTTTAAGCAAATAACTATGCAAAGGATTCTACAATTAATTTATAAGAATATACACAACGATCCTTTCATTTTGTCCAAGTTAATTTTTAATAAATAATAAAGTTGTTTTGCAGTTCTCTGCTAGTCTGCTATCAAACATTGTTAATATGTTATGGAAATCCAGTCTTGGGTTTGAACTATGAGTTCACCTCAAAGAATTTTTTCCCATCTTATAAATATTGAAATTCCATTTGGAAAAGTGTTTATAAACTGAAACAGACGTTAGTACTTGACAGGAAACCGTGGCCGCAATCTTAATAAATTGGAAAGGGAAAGCATTGAGGTAAATCTGCAGTAATTGAGGTATAATTTAATATTCAATAGTAATAAATTTCTTCAATTAAAATATTACACTCGCACCACCCCTACATAAAGAACTGACTCACCTTCACATCAGACTTCCTTGTTCGCGCGCGGTGATCTCGATCTTATCCATAAAATAGAGCAGAATCGCCTACGGTATTACGATCACGATCGGAGCGGTTTTCGCGAATCGCTTTTCAGAATTGGCGATCGGGCGACGCGACGCGTCTTGCGGATAGCATCGCCTTCTTGGCGGGGTTCTTACTGCCTCAATTACCACCTTAGTTAGTTTTCACTGATGGTGAACTGCAGCTGAACCATTTTCACTGGGGCCTGGGCCTGGCATGGCGACCGATCACAGATGATTTATTTAATTAACCGACGAAAAGTGAGTTTCTTCCAGCGTATTGGATTTTCATGAAATTGATCCAGTTGTGGCCAGCCATGACTCCGCGCTGGGCCTACGTTCCCGCATACCGCAGTTGCCGCACTACGAATCGAACTCATTGAACATTTTCGTCCTCGAGTAACTAAAGCCGTGATGCATTTTTATTTTTTACCGATGCGATGGCCTGGCGGATCTTGGTGGTCGTGCACAAACATCGCTAGGAACTGGCGTTTGCAGTCTGCAGCTTGTTATAAAGTATCGCCCACACCGCCATGTAATAACGCTTGTTCGTTGTGCTGTGGAAATATATCAAGTGGTCAGTAGCGTGCTGGACTGCTGGAGGATGTTCCTTCGTTGACAGTTTCTAAGCCTGCGCGGGAGGCTATCTGGCCCGACTGCACTCGCGGGGTAATCAGGAAGTCAGCGAGTGGACGACAGTTAACTTGAGATACACCTGGAAAATCGATGCTACGCTTTGCCGTTTGCGTCCAACCAACATAAATGATCAGAAGGTACTTGTTGAATATCCCGTGGTCTTGGATTTGCAAGCCATGATAATCCACCGCATGCCGTTTATCGAATTCGCATTGAGGTTGCCCGACTTGCGCATGCGCCATCGAATACTTTTTTCAAATGACTCAATCTCAATTGAGTAAGTGCGGAATCCAATCAAAGAAAGCTAATCAATGCGGCACTGTGGTTTTTATGCCCACGCAAAAACTTTGCATGCAACTGAAGTACGACGACAAGTCCAGGGTGCAAGATTGTAAGGTTTTTAAGGTGCTCAAGACTTGCTCCGATCGCCAACGAACTCGTACATCTCCTGCACCACACTGTGCCCAGTCCAGAAGGTGAAGCTATCACTCTGCGAATTAAATGCGGTTCTTAGAGAAGGCAGCGTAAAAGTGAAAACTGGAGCAATTTGAGCCGCTTGGAAGCATAACCGAGCACACGGGTAATCACCTACATCAACGGCACTCGATTCCTGGCCAAGATAAAATCACCTCGCCATACATAATGCGAATACCACTGGCGACCGCAATTGCAAAAAAATTAACGAAAATTTCCCCGATGATTTGGCAGAAATTGTGCAAGAGAAGGAATTAGTCGGGTTGGTTAACAACAATTTAAAGGTACAAATTGTGCTGTTCGTCTTCGAGGTTTTTATCATCTGGCCCACATTTACAGCCAAGAATGCACCAACGATCAAAAACCGGGAGCATTCACACTTCACAGCCGACAGCCTTGGACCCACAGCAAGGAGGTGATGGTGAGAAAGGATCGGCAGCTCGGTAAATAATTCAATTAATCACGACATTCGATAAAAGGCACGCAAATTGCCTAAGATAACAAGCTTGCAACCGCCGTGTCCCGATGCGGTACGCTGCCCCCCCCCCCCCCCCCCCCCCCCCAACCAATTTCAGGGAATTTTTGTTGTTTTTTTTAATTTAGTGGCGATAGCCTCCCGCCGAGGAAAGTCAATTTCGTGATTATCGACCGCCAATACCTGAGAATGCTAAAGTTGGCACTTAATGACCGTTTAAATATTGAAATGGACGCGCTCGCGAATCGCTCATGCTTTTTACGACAACGCAGCCAAAATGGCATCGGATGTGGCAGCTGCAGTTCATTTGGAGTTTTATTGAGTGCGCCGGCGAGTTATAGTTGTAATTTGGGCGGGTTTATTACCAAATGACAAGGTGTACATTGTCGTCCTTTTAATTCAGCAACACTGGCACTTGTGGTGGCTTAAGTTTACTTCAGCAAATCTTTCACTGATGTTGATGTTGATTTTAATGTTTCACATAATATGCGTTTATGCCCAAAGGCCGGAGGTAATAAAGTGTACAAATAATTTTGAAAGTCGCAATAATGAACTAGGTATTGAGAGTTTCCAAGACTCCCCATGGTGTGCACACGGATTGATTATAGTTATAAAACTCAAAAAGATTTCAATTAAAATTCAATTGAAACTTGAACACATTCAGGTAAGTATTTACCATTTATAGTTTTGTTTATTGAAACCAAAGTTAAATGAAACGGAGGAATTTTTGCACTCAGCAAAATGTTAGGCACTATTTCCCTTAGTTTCACATTTATTTTATTTAAATCAATAATTATAATAAAAGTTTACTTTTATTCTTTTCCCAAAGACCTGTAAATAAAATCGACAAAAGTATCTTTCAGAAAACTACACTACGAAGCAACTGAACTTCAACAAAAAATGTTTAAAAAAATGTCAACAAAAAACAGACTGTCGGTGTAACAATAAGTGCCAGGATGTCAGCCATCCGCAATAATTAATAGCAAAAACCTGATCGAAACTGGTCTAATGAGAGCGACTGCCACTGCAAAGATTGATACCCTTTTAATCCGATGCAGTTTTTTGATCGTTTTTCCCTTAAACACTTGTCAGAGGCTCTTTTTAATGAAAGCGGTAAACTGAGCGCTGCCAATTTCACTTTCGCATGCGTCCATCATCTGAGCTGGCATATATTAAAGCTTCGCAATATTGTGGACATGCCAGACTCGCGTAGATCTCCTATACGAAATATTCCTTCCTTGGGGCAGCGATCACCGCAGCGCTGTCCAGCTGAGCAACTGTCGACAGAATTCAACGGCACACCATCAGTATGTGATCTGTACTAGACGCAGTTATGCAAGCGGATTGGAAGGAATGCTGGTCCGTCTGTTCGTCCGTCCTGGGGCCTCGCCGCGACCGATATTCGTCACAGGTACTTATTCCGACCGGGCCGGGAGATTACACGGATAATATGCAAAGTCCCGGCCGAATTGAAAATAAATCACTGCAGATGCCAATTGATCAGCACGGTGTAGTGTTGGTACTCGCTGGAGACTACTTGACAGTCTCGAAATGTCTTATGATTTATTGATCGCCTCAAATGGTGCTGTTCTAGTGTCGGTGCCGATCGTGCACAAGAGCAAAAGGAGTCGGTGGAGATGGGATCATGATGGGATCTGGCGATAGACCATCAACCCAAGGTGCGCTTTATCACTGTGGGTGGAGCCTCTGCTTGGGCGATAGGTCCTGCTTTGGCTGGGGATCGTGTCGACGTACTTAAATAAAGATATTAGTCATCGCGACTATGAATGACACTACACACTGCCTAAAGATGGCAGTGATCCGATTAGCCCACTCGATTTAATGTAAAACCCATGTTCCCGATCCTCGCCGATCGAACAAAAGTATAGAGAAATTTTTCTAAGTGACGAACCGAGAAATTCCGTAGGTTCAGGAAGAATTTGTGACCAGCAGTTTACAGGAAGTGAAACTCATTAAGCTGGATCGCCACCTTTTGGCCTCCCTTGCGTCCGGTCAAGTCAAACTCACGGTTTTTCCTCAGTCGAATTTCATTCATGAACGCACAACGGTGTCACGTAACGCTCATGTTGCTGTCGTCGATCTAAATGTCCCGAAAGAGCAACTCTCTGACAATAAACGCGGTCACTGCGCAGAAACTTTGCCGAAAAATGTAATCGAAGCGCGTTGTCTGAAATCAGTGAAATTGATTTTTACGTAAATTTTCTTCTATATTCCTCCAGTTTTCTGATACAGTTTTTTTATGTTTTGTTTTTGCTGCGGGAGTGAGGAATTGATGCCGCCGATTCCTCCAGATCATGCCGCAAATGCGTTTTGTTTCGCCACTTCTTGCTGCGTCCGAAAGCGCCAAGCATTGTGCGCATGCCCAAGCGGAATCAATGAGCGGCCCAATAGTCCAGCGGCGCGGCGGTGCCCCGTGGAAAGTAAATCGAATCCATTTGGCACATTTGCAAATTGACTGGAAACACCTGATGTAAGGCGCTCTGCAAATCCGTTCCTAGCACGCATCAACTAATCTGCCTCACAACAACAATTTTTTTCTCTTCACCTTTGTTAGGCCGATCGCAGCAGTGCAAGAAAGCGCGATCGTCCGAGGGTCCAAAATGTCGGTCAACGTTTAGTTTTTACATGTGACGCTCCAACTGACAAATGGTGGCTTTCATCGAAGAACCTAATTTCTTGTGTTTAACACTTTGCCGAAACGAGAACGTGAGAATCTGAACACCTTCCACGAAGTCCACTGATTCTGTAATACTTTTAAAATCGATCTTTTTGCACCAAAAATTTCGAACAGTTCGATTCCCTGAAACATGCACTTTTAAGTTTTAATGATCCCATTTGTTGTGATATTTAATCATTAATGAAATTTATGTGATTGAAACATTTTTACAGTAAGTAGAAATATTTTATTTATTACAGTTGTAAAATGTTATCTCAATCAAACTTTTTATACTTGTGGAAGAAAGTTACATTCAGTAAATTTACTTCAATTTGACTTTATTTATCTTTACCGAATCGTAAAATTGCAGCACTTTAATGATTCTTTAAATTGTTACCACTCATAATAAACTCAATTGCAAAGTAAGTCGTTAAAAAACATTCTATTGAGGTTTCACAAATCTGTGATTGGAATTTGGACTTATTTTTAAAAAAGAAAATAAGTAGGTAATAGGTATACAATTCAACTTCACATACTTTCGCTGCCAAAAAATACTTCAACCAATAAAGATCCTGTTTGTTTGCATACATATATTATATTATTATAACACAAAATTTATCTTAAATACTTATGAATAAATATTTAGTTTCCGAACTGGATTTTTGCTATAATGAGGTCGTTTTTCAACAAAATTTTGTGTTCCAAGGATTTTAAGGACTATTTCAAGCGTTTATTCACACGTAAAAGCGGTCGCTTGAACTTTTTATATGAACACATGATTTTTCGTACTTACAACTGCATTCAGAACTTTCTTAAACTTTTCAATAATCTTAGTAACATTTAAAAAGGTCTAAAAATGATTATTATTTAAATACTTTGTAGGTTTATACTCTTCATCATTTTCATTTAAATCATGCTTTTTTATTGTCATTGAATCCAAAGTTCAATCGGGGAAAAAGTTAAGTGTTCATTGTTCATATTAGAATTCAATTATTGCATCATAAAAACTTGAACTTATTTACAGTTTTATTACCATTTTTATTATTAATTGGCGAATAAAATCAGGCAAGGATAACAAAATATTCGTTCATTTCTTTTCGATTACAATACCCCGCACAGCGATCCAAACTGTACATCTCTTTAATTGAACTGTAATTGAAACTCTAGAATGTTAACACTTTTATAGTTTTCTAGAGAATAGGTATGCATCTATATTTCATAAAATTGTCCGTTGAATGGGCATCATAATGTCATATAAGAGAACGTTTTGAGGCCATTATTAGCAATTGTATTCAATCTAAAGTTTTAGTATGTATTTCAAACAACAAACAATTGATTACAACGAAATAAAAACCTTCATATTCACCATTCACAATTAATTTTAACGTTTATCCTTTTTATAGGAAAATTCTCATAAATTAAATTATTTTTCAGTAACGAATCAAACCATAGGCCGTTATTTATTTTTTCAGCTATAAACAGAATGATTATAATGGAATACATATTTATTTACTAATTATATAAACAATATTTCTTGCAGATTTATTGGAAATTGTTTAATAAATTTAAAATAGAGGCAATTTAATCGAAAGTAAAATTACATTCTCATACAACTCATTGTTTTCAAGTACTTTCGTTGGCGGAGTTTCATGTTAATTAAGCATGTTGAATTTTATTTACGTAAGCGATTCGATACCGTTCTATAATGATCGATTTCTTCCATTCAATTAAAGCACAATTTTCCGTGTTTCTTTTCCTTTAGGTATTAGTGAAATTAAAAACAAAAACTTGATTGTGGTTTTTCAGATGTTCGAAAAATTGGGCTGTTTTAAATAAAAAAACTTTTTCTTTATTTGAAAAAAAGAAACCATGTTTAATAGTTTGGTTATGGAGAAAATTATCTTAGCAAACAAAGAGGAAGTAAGTAGATCCTTTTGTGCTGTCTCAACGCCAAAGTCTGGCAATGACAACACTAGGAAGTAAGTGCAAATATAACAATAATTTGTGCTCCAGTTGCGGCGACATAACTCTTCCGATAAGCTTGCAAATATGGTAGCCGCAGCCGTCGTCACCAGGAATTACCTAGGCTTTCCGCGAAAGTGCACACCCGCGCTTAAGACCGCCATGACAGCCCGGATTAACGACGCGCATGCACAGAAACGCGCCCAGCCTCTAATCAAGCCGCGTTAATAGGCTCCAGATCGAAATTGCGCACAACAATTATCGGTGCTCGTCCATCATAGTCAGAGCAGCAACGGCCCAGTCGAGCGTGATATATGAGCCACTTGCGTCGCTTTATGAGCGGTGGCACGGCAGATCCCGCGGTCCCAGCAGCCAATTACAGGCCGTATATAAGCGATCGTCATGCCAACGATTCCCTATGTACAGTGGCACATATGCGTGCTTCTATGTGCGAATTATGCTAATTCCCCACATCCACAGGCCAATGCTGTGTCTAGCTGTCGCCGACATATCGCACACATCACGGCCCTCTTCACTTCGCGCCATTTGATCGCCAATGCGCGACGCTTTGCGATCCGACAGCAACAAAAAAATTTATTAGACGCGGCATGAGCACTCTTTTTTTCACGCTCACTGCCTACTTGAGTCCGGTTGGGGAAGAAGTTGCGATCGCCGATCGTCTCCGCTTTCTTGCTATTGGACAGGTAAAAAGAAGAATAGGCGCATGACTGCGATCGCGTATTGGGACCCAAATGCACGATTATTAGCATAAGTATGAGTACGACTCGGTGATGATCGTCAGGGAAATTTCACGCGTTCCGGACGAAGTCCTGGTGCACGGCGATACTCGAAATGAAGATTTCTATCGATTTTGCTAAAGTGCTGAGTGATTTTCGAGCAAGCGCTCGAGTAGGTGGTTACATCTTGCGAAACTCTCCTGGAATTGGAGTGCTCATACACCTGATCATTATCGCCGACTATTACACGTCGGTAGGCAGTGGTTTCTCTGATGATAATTGATTTGGCTGCCGCTGCCGACTCCACACAGTTTCACTTGGTTTTGTTTGTACCGGGGAAACAGCCACTCAAATGCCACAGAATATGCTATCGAAACTCCAAAGGCCATAGGCGAACTCTTATTGATTCAGTTTCGATCATGACGCGAAATCTTACTTATAAACAACGCAGCAATTTTGCGGATTCGAGATGATAGTGTCTAGTAATCACCTGTGTTTCTGTCGAACCTGCTCATAATTTTGTAAAGTGCTAAAATTACGCAACAGCAACAAAAGTGTTTTCGTTATTTTAGAATTTCAGAAAACTTCTCAGGGAATAAATTGACAAAGCAAAACTTTTGAGATTTTCATCGACATCATAGACAGGTGAAGTGTTATGGACATGATGTTTTATAATACTGAAACAACTGTTGAATTGAAAATATTTAATATGATTCTTATTTTCTTATAGAATATTCAGTTTCCAAATAGAAATGAACAATGACATTACTAAAAAACTATTGGAAC
Source organism: Leptogaster cylindrica (assembly GCA_963082835.1). NCBI lineage: Eukaryota > Metazoa > Arthropoda > Insecta > Diptera > Asilidae > Leptogaster > Leptogaster cylindrica. The sequence goes on along the minus strand of OY720105.1, from coordinate 1,978,961 downwards.
AAATGGAATCAAAATTAAAGATGGATTAGTTGAGGGCATTTCATCAGTGACAAATTGTACTAGGTAGTCCTGGAACGTGAGCCGTGAACTACTTAGAATACTGTATTTTTTATATAAAAAACTTTGCATCTATTTCGACTCAAGGCACAGTGCACGCGTTTCAATTCTAAAAATGCTTAGTATCAGTATCTATTATTTTATCAGTCGACCGATGGATTGGGGTTGAAGGAACAGCTCCTATTATAACAAGTTAATAGGAATCGTGTCAGATTATGATGTATTGTACAATGTACAGTAATAATTTGTTTCTGCTTTGGAAGTAATTGTAAGTTATTTTGCGAAGATGGATTTTAGAAACTCTTAGAGGGTCTGAAGCCGCTTTGGTAAAGCCGCCATTGTAGTGGATTGAGATTAATTACTTGTTTTATTTTTATAGTCTATTGCAAAATCCCCAATTTGTTCCTATAAACGTGTTGATGCAATTTATATTTTTTTCAAAGATCGTTATTCATTTGAATTGTTTTTTTTTAAGCTGTATAGAAAAATTCATGGTCGATTATAATATGCAAAATAATAATGCGTAGGAATTAAATAATTATTATTTAACTTTTACTCGCAGTTGAGATCTTTTTTTAACTTAACTCTATTACATAAGCTGAATTAAGTTACGTATGTGTAAAAAAGCAGGCCCAGAAAATGTGCATTGTAGATCAGGTACGTGTAATTACAACAAAGAGCAAATTCCCATCCCAAAGATGTTCATATAAATAATGCGTTCATGCCCCAGGAATTAAATTCAATTTGCCAATTTACTCCTTTCGAACACCGGCAGCCATCAACTGAATTCCGTGAAAATTGATATGACACGGATTCGGAATTCTTTCACGCTTTCACGCGGAGCGTGTTGATTAAATTCCTTCTACCATTTAAATCAATTTCGATTATAATTAAGCAAATGGCGGTCGATGGGAATGGGAAACATTGTGCCATAATTCAGTTCCAATATTTACTCGAGTGACTATCGACGGTCACCGCAAGATCATTATTAATTTAAGGAAATTCCAAGGAGAAAACGCATACATGGCGTTATTATGGAAATGAAATAGTTTAACGCGATTCAATTTTCCGTATTCTGGCAAAGGTCAAGTTTGCCACTCTTGGTGTGATATTACAGCGAAACGCAGTTTTAATAAAATTTAATAACGCGAATCTCTAAGCTCACATATTTCCATTGCCTCGGCAATTTAACCACTGCCGAGAACAAAAACTGCTGATTGTCGCACCAACCAATCATTGGCAGTGTACCAACTTGGATCGCTGCAGTTGCTGCAGTCGTTCCACCAAAAGGTCCAAAAAGATCGGGCAACGTGCAGCTATCGATATTTCTATATATAGAAGCCGCGGCGAGTGGACCGTATCGGATGCTGTAGAAATATGAAAGTAGTTCCAATGAGACCACACCTAGGCCTGAGGGCATGCAAACACCATCAGCGGCGCAGAAGCCGTAGAGACAGTGGCGCGTTAGATGCAGGAACCGGCCGCAACTGGCGACCGACAACGCTAGTAGGTAGGTTAATCTTGGCGGACTCTGGTGCTTGCTGCTCTACTAACTGCGCTGACCGCGGAACATGTATCCGCGTTTCTGGGCAAATATGGCAGAGCTGATCGCGGATTTTTTTCGGCGGATCGACGACGGCACTTTTGAGTGGTTCCCTACAGCGATAACCAATTGCGATGACATCGCTAATTAATGGACTTCAAACGATCGTTGGGAAACCCGAGTCGAGCCCCGTACAGCGATCGCTCTGCAGAGACCCGGCTAGAAGCCTGCCAGTCTGATGCCGCGATCAAATAGGGCTGGTTACGCCTTTCGGCGAGACTGCTTCAATTTTCCTCTATTTTCAATTAAATGTCACATCGCGACTCAAGCAGGAAAAACGCATTCAATGAAGACCATGCTGGACTAGTGTATATACGCCGAAACAACAATACCCAACTGAATTCAGTACAATGGCCAACATTTAGCAAGATCGATTTGCATCACGATCTTTCGCTAAATTCTTCCATATGCACGTGCTGCACACTAACACACATTATTGCTGTAAACATTTTCCCAGATCTCATCCGTAAAAATCTGCAAACCATCCGCAAATTATGATCGTTATCGATTCCATTTCGATCGGCAAACTCAATTTAACGTTTTTGCAATAATTTCTTACAGCCGCAATTCGTCGTAATTGATTTCATCGATTTCTTCATAAAAATAATTTTTATTTTTTCCATATACGATTGTTGTTCATACATTACTTTTAGAGTTGAGCAACATCGGCCCTAAGTAAGTTGTCTGTTAGCGGACGTCCAGCTGGGTCAACATAAACTCCTGACAAATTAGACAACCCGGGAGGTAATTAAATCGGCGAATGGTAATTGCTGCCATAACAATTTAAATATTACTAATTAATCTGTTCCTAATGAGTTGGCTCGTCTCCGCATGTACAATTTTCTTCACATGTCCACAAAATAACGACATTGTAACGAGTTTTAACGGTGACTTTAATGTAATTTGTTTAACAATTAAATCAATAATGTTGCCGATGAACGTCTACCAATCCCAAAGTGAATCCCGAAAGAGACTAACATAGTTTTTTTCATTGAATTTTTTAAGATTAATGTGTCAATGGAAGAATAAATATTAAGTCATTAACTTTATACACTTAAACATTTTAATAAAAATTTAAAATATATTGGCGAAAGTCAGAGCGTTAAAAAGTGACAAAAATGAACAAAATCGAAGCTACAATTTTTTCTTAACTTGACTATAATAAATAATTTTATACAACCCAACTCTCTTTCTACACAAATGTCCGATGAACGTATCTACCGTGCAAAATAAAAGTTGAGTGTAATGAAAACCAAATTAGGTTTAGCAAGTTTCTGAAACTATTTCAAAATAGTCTTAGATACAATAAATTAAAAACCATATTATTTATTAAAACATTTCTCCAAATTTGATAAAGCGCACGTTTCTATACCACTTTCCAACGTAACTACTAATTTAGAAATTGAAATGGCGCGAACTTATCAAATTTATCACAGAAGGCTTTATAATTACATTCTTTTGGAGTTTGTCCTAATTGCAATGCTGGTGAAAAATTAATTATATTAATTTTCACTCTATTGGTTTAAGAACTTTTACTGCAATTACACAGGAACAGGTTTTTGGTTTTGTATTTAAAAAGTATTTTACTGTTAGGGTCAGTACCACACTATTTTATGCCAATTCGAACAATTTTGATAAATAATAGTTAAATAGATCTTCTAGTTTAAATCAAACAATTTCTCATAATGTAGTTGTTGAAAAAAACAAAGTTTTCTCTGTGTATAAAAAGTATTGTATATATTAAGGTTCAATATTATCCAAACAAAATTTACCGTTACACAAAGGAGGAAAGTTTTCTATTGGTAAACCCATTGGAAAATCGTTTGATGAATCTGGAAAATTTTCTCCGATCAGTCGACAATGCGAAGGCATCGCCAGCCACTGCACCAGGCCGATCTGGATGGATGCTTTATAGCTGTCGGAGATCGCTCTAGACACCAAACATCTGCTGGGTGTTTTTTGCTACAGTTAATCTTTTTTCACTTTTTGTTCATGCCATAAATGCAGCCAACATTAACCGCAATCAAACGATGTCAGTATAAATTTGCTGGCGTCTATAATAACTTGGAACGTTTTGCAACATCCACCACATCACTGGGCGCAGGAGAGAACAGCAACAAAGAAATTCCTCCCGAAGACCGATTTCATAATCTCTGCGATAGCCCCAGAGCTATTACACAGTGCACATAGCACAACCTTGAGTACCGCTAGTTTGCGGCGGCGACCACACCCGCGCACTCCATTACCTGCACGCTCGGTATCCACTTCGTCGTGTCGTCGTCGTTGTCGTCGTCAACGTCGTCTCGTGCAGTGTGTTAGTGGATTATCACGGCGCGGCGCGGTGATCTCGAGCCCGGCAGCCGCTGCATCCAGCGTGCAGTGTGCAGCATCCAGCATCAAGCATCCAGCCCAGCACTAACGCTGCAACGGCCATTCTAATGTAAACTGGATCTTAGAGCCCCTTGGCAGGCGTGATGCTCTTTTTTCATTCTCTACTATTATTTTTCATCTTGGCCGGTCGCGGCCGCCGATGGATTGGAAATCCACTCGGAGCTGATTTCTGGTGCGCGGTTGCAACGCAGCGAACCCGTGCAGAGCGTCGGCCGCAAATCGCCGCCTCGGAATTCTATAAGAAAAAGTGCTCCCATAAATCGAAAGTAAAATTGACGGGTTGCGTAAGAGCGCGACGAAACCGTTCTATGGTGCTGTAAGGAAGTGTTCTGACTGAGAATCCTGATGTCAGCCGCACTTTGCGGTGATGTAATTGCACCCAACCCACCATACTTTCTGACGTCTCAATGCCCGGAGGATTCTGTTACTACATTTTGACACTGGACGTTTTTATGATCTGCGAGCCCAACAAACGCAGGCTGAATGCCCTCCATCTTTGTTTTCCATCGCTAATGACGTTCACCTCTTGATCTTGGAGTGGAAACAGTTGAATGCATTGATTACACTAAAAGCCTACAACACCAATTGTAAAAACAAAGTAATTTGTAAAGTAATTAAAATTTACGAAAACTTAATGATCTTACTTAAAATAAGTTCAGCTCGAGTTAGAATCAGCGATCGCTTCGTAGTTCGTACTAATTAAAGTTGAACGCCTGCACCGACTTTTAAGGATTGCAATTATGTGAAAGATTGTGTTTTGAAAGTGTAAGTTAAAACTTTTTTTATTTGATAAATAAGTAATTTAATGAAGGCTGCATTATCAGACAGAATTTTCGGACACAATACTTAGCATGACAGGCCTCGATTGATCTTCAATGACCAAAAACATTATTCCCTCTTTTTTTTAAATACGAAAGTTATTGACATTAAATGTTAAAAATATAAATAATATAATCATCCAGTGAGGAATTTTATAGCTGCAATAAAAATAACGCAGTAGCAGTTCACAATAAATACAAATTTTAATAAATTATTTTTAACTCTTTTGCCAAGGGTAGACATTCAGTGGGTGTCACAAGTGGACAACAACAACAACAACACTGCATTGCAAATATATAGAAATCATGCGATGGCTCTTGAAGACGCAACGTACTTATAGCATTGAGAAACTGCATCGTGGGACTCACCTTCAATTGCCTAGAATCCGCAATAAACTCAATTAATAAAATAATTAAATTGACAAAATTATGTGAGAATCCGCGAACTCTCCCACTTGCGCGAAACTAAGGCATTGAGTGTAACTTACGGTTTTTATGCACTTTAAACGCTGACATTTGCCAACTGTCATCCGGACCAGAGAAATCATCCTCGTGATGTCGCAGCTATTTGAAGAATTCACGTTCGGATATTTAATAAACATGGAGAAAGTCTCAATTTTCCTTCTAGCTGCGGTGCTCGTAAATATTTAGGGGGCTGTCAAGCACAAACGTGTTTCGCCACTTTCTGCTAATTTATTGTCATCGCATTCTAATAATTTCCCACTGGGTGTCGGTGCAGCACTGCAACCTTGACACTACTCACGTTCATTGGAGCAGTTTCGCCTTTGGAATATTCTATTTCGCTATGAGCGTAATCATAATTGGCCAGCTACAATGAGCCCCGGAGGCTGTGTAATAATTCTCTGGACGATTGCAGAAAATTTACCGAAAAAAAAATAATAAAACAATTCGTTGCAATCTGCTGCAGTAGTTCGATTCAGAGATGAGCTCCGCCCAAGTTGTTTCTAATGCCATAATTTTGCCGAACAATGAGCCACTTGAAGACGAAGCTAATTTACTCACGGATGCATCCAGCATCCCAGTGGCCATCAAGGCCACAGCAGTAGCTGATCAATCGAGATTTTGGACGTCGATCTCTTCTAGCCGCGGCTGCCGCCTTCCGCGGACTTCTTGCAGTTGCCCAACCGAATTGGATTTGATCCAGCCTCATTGTATTACTGCACACCGCCCGGGCATCTGTGATGATTACCCGACCCGGTCGCGGCGGCGCGGCGGGGCAGTAACTAACGCCGATAACCGTAACAATAACAATAATAAAGACTTTGAGCTATTTAATAGCTATGCTGGGGCTGGAATTCACCTAGGATACCGCGAGGAATGTCATAGGCGTGTTGCATCACATCGCAGAGCGTCCCCGGTCCGCGGGATGCAACGTCGAGGATCGGGAAGTGCGCCCGTACATGTGGGTAGGTCTTCTGTGCAAATTGATGTGGAGAATTGAATTTTCTGCCAATTTGCTGAGTTTTACGAATTAATTGAAACGTCTAGGTTTGGTGAGGCGGCGAAGGAGTGCGGGTGGTGAAAGGTAGAAGTTAAGACTAAAAATTGTAAATACGGAAAGAATGGATAATTGCAATAAATCAAGGAATTTGATGAAAATAATCGCGAATGCAGTACAAATGAGCTCGCGGGAGGACGTCGAGATGTACGTAATTGCGATTGGGTGGTACAAGAGACACAAATGAGGTCGTTTGTTTTCTAAAGTTTCATAATAATTTCGGAGCCTTCTCTATGGTGCAAGAATAGTTGCAACACTGACTTTTCTTTCTTATAATTAAATTAAGTATTACTCACTACTTTTTTTTTTGGTTTGAAAAAATGACTTTAAAAAAGTGTAAGAAATAACGTATATTAAAACCAAGTAATGTTCTAATGCGCTAGAATTAAACGACATATAAAATTGCAACTGAAAGCATCCATGTTGCCGTTTATAATTAGATTGAAAAACTTACTAATTCTATTGAAGAAAACCATTATAATTATTATTATTTTATTATTATTATTATTTTATTATTATTATGAGGCAACGAAATTACATCGAAATATCATCAGTGCAGTTGGTTCTGCAGCATCAAATTATATCAAATATTTCAAAACAATTGTTGATCATGTCTTAGAACGAGTGCAAATGTTGCAAACGATCAGTGCCGAGTTGAGCGGAGAGTAATGAGCCTCTCGTGCCGTGCAGCAATTTGCCAACAATGGTGGGGGAGATTTTTTGCATATGTGTGCCAAACAGTGATCCCGCGTGCCGGGACGTAAATTGGTTCTGCCCATAGCCGTAAGATTGTCGACTGAACCATCCAAGGTACTCTGACGTTTTCTGGCGCATAGGATCACTGATCAGCCCATAGGAACCGCCGCGCGATCGACACGGAACAATGAGCAGGGAACAATACAAAACGATCGATGGAGCCAAACTGCGAATCGTGATCAATAACCGTCATCAATGGATCACATATTTGTTAATAAATACATCAATGGAGCGATCTGCATTCCCCGAGCGTAATTACGATCGGTTGGTCGGTACACATAGAATGTTCCTCGGATGGCTGCCATTGCCATAAATCAAGCCGCTGGGCAAGAAGGAGGCGAGAGCTCCGTGATTTCATAACATCAAATTGAGACCTTTGGCACACAAGGGGCCTCGACACAGTAGTCCAATTATATTGTTATATTACTGGAATTGCATATCGTTTATAGATCAGCCTATCTGCAGTCAGCGTGACCCAGAAGGACTCCAACTCTTGGGTTGGGTGGAACTTCCTAACGCGGCTAAAGTAAGTAGTCCCGGGTGCGTTAATCTTCACTAGATCCAGGGATATAATTTATTAGTTTTTTTGTTTTTGCGAAAATTTTATGACTGGTGATCGATATGAACAATTTCCTAACAATCGTATCTGTCCATCTCGCTTTTTGAGGTCTCATGAACCACGACTTCCAAGTACCAGGAGGAAGCTGTGTGGACCGGACTGCATCGGGTTGCAAAATTTCCTGGGCGGCACGAGCGATAATTTCAATAAATTTAACTGAAAAATTCGTAGTTACCTTGGTGCTCAAGATTTAACAGATTTGCAAAGTATCTGGATGGCCGGCCATTGTTGGTTTTTCTTTTGGGTTTGAAGACAAATTGATTTGGGTGAAGGTCGCCACTGTAGATTTTGTTGCATTGTGAAACCATTGATTACTGGCATGGTTGCCTATGGCCAATGGATTGTGCTATTGTGCATTATCAGTGATCTCCCGATCGAGAAATTGAGTCATTTATAAGTAAGTTGACGTGACCATAAGGCTAATTCAATGAATCTACCAAATCATGGCATATAATCCAAACAGGTGTTGTGATTTTGCACGGGGTATTGGCAGTTGATTGATATCCTTAATAAGGGATAATTTTCGTTCATTTTAATGGAAATTATGGAGAGGAAACCACAGTAATAATTGCAGTGTAATTTACTACGACAATTTTTGTGTAAGAAAACAATCTGGTGAAATTAACCTATGTACAAAAACTAAAGAATAATTGATTTCAAAGTTGATTTTATGTACACATTGTGGGAAATGAAAAAGACTAATGGCGGTTATTTCTTTAACACATTTTTATATACTCAAAAGGTGTAACAGTCAAATTGAAAACTACACAAATTGATGATTGTGTCTTTTCAACTTAACTTTCAAAAACTGAAGCACATAATTTTAGTGTACTCCATGGAGCAACGATATCCACTTCCTTGATCCTTGGCCCAGATAGCGCTTACTTTTAACTCGTCCATCTAGTCTCTAGACACGGCTTGATTTTGCTAAAACACTACGTTAAAAATTAAATGGTTTTTCTCTCAAAAATTTACACAGGTTTTTGTTCATTTTTCGCTAGATAGTTTTCGAGTGACATCGACGACGAGGCGACGATGTCTGGGAGAAATGCGCCAAGCAAGGTGCTTGCGGGACGATCGACGTTCGGGGGAAACTCGACACTGGGGATACCTCGTAATGTGCAGCACGCGCGAAATTCGTGACAGGGCGTAAAGTCTGACAATAAATCTTCGCCAAGATATTTAAATGTGGTGCACTGAGTCTAGGCGGTCGACGAGAAGAGCCAGCGATGCACCAAGAGGCAAATGCACGAAAATAAGACGATTGCACATTCTTTAGATGCACATTTTCAGGAAAATTAACCTCAGTGTCTAGTACCCAGTGCAGTTTTAATTAGGAACGGCATTGAGCAATTGCCTGGAATTCAGGGAGCGTCCGGCAACTTCGATGTGCGACCAATCATCATTCATCGACATAACAACGATTGCGTGATGCCTACGAAGGACTTCAATCACTGGGCAAACCTTCTACAGGATGAAAAGACACGCAGTCAGGATAAGACTTCATGATGATGAAGAGTCTAGTGAATGGAAAATCTTCGCCCTCTGCTATATCTTGCTAACTACTGTTCTTCTATTGGAAATTCCTGCATAACGTTTTGGTCTATAAACGTAATCAATTGGATTTGGTCGACCCAATCTCCGCAGTTGAGGTAATCTCCATTTTGTCATCAGAATCTAACTCTAACTCCTTTCATCATTCAGTCTGGAGGCCGCACAACAAAAACTTGTAACAAATTAATTTCGTGGTGGTCATTAGATCCATTGAAAAATCCTCAAATAATCTTCATTCGATTGGGTTAAGCGATTCAGATTGCAATGATTTAGCAAATTGCGTTGATTCTCCGACATTTCAAGGTGCGGGCGTCTGGACGGGAACAACGGACACTGCGGTCATCATCACAGTCTACATGTGCCACCTCACGGATGCCTTTCATCTTCGTGTTGCGCAACGAACGAATCTAAAGTTCGAAAAGTATTGGAAACGATCTCAACAGCCAGAAAGGTACCATCATTGCTTTCAGAAGTTGATTGATAGATCTCGCAACACTGTCGGCGAATTTGGTCCAGGCGTTAAGATCTTGCTGCAGTTGAATTTGTTGCAATATTTTCAACAAAAATTCATATTTGTTGATTATTTTGTTTTACAACTGGTAAGTCTTGTTCGGCATCCTTCGGCGAACTGATGTGACCGGCTGCACTGTCAGTCGATCCAGTATCCAATTATTGGTATATTCATTAATCATATCATCCCGCAACCAAAAAACAAACAAATCCGGTCACATATCCCGGCGACCGGATTGATTTATATTTAAGGAGTGGCGCAGTAGCAATCCAGTAAACGCTCGGCCACATATGCGCCACGATCGCCATTCGTTTTGCCGGCGACATTCAACCTCTTGGCGGCCGCCGAAAAATTTCCAAAACTTCACAATTTATTTCAGCGGATGTTTTGAATTGTAAATGCTTAAAACAAACCAGAAACATTGGTTCGATGCGATTTTTAACTTTTTGTATTCGCAGTATTTTTAATGTGGTGGCTTTGTTTCTCGATGCACATCGCAAGGTGTTACGGTCTCACGGCTACAGAAAGTTTATAATAGACTATTAAGACAACAATATTCAATGCAGAAACTATCACCAGAAGCAGCACCAGGACATTTAAGAATTCGCATGTGACAATGTGAAATGATGTTCCGTGAAAACTAAATACTGATCCTTGTGGTTTGTTCTACTTCATGCAATAGTTGCATAGCTTCATATAAAGCAATTTCATTTAGGTATAATATATTAAATTTATGGCAAAAAACAAAAATCGATTATTGAAAATTCGAAAAAGTGCTATTAATATTTGGAGAAAATGAAAGTTTTCTATAAAATTAATTCGTTGCTAGGCAGATTTTGATTATTTGAGAATCTTATTGTAATTGCTTCTCAGGTAAGTGGTGTATACCATAAAAGGATTCCTACTTATTTTGCTATAATTTGTGTGGGATAAATAATGGCGTCCAATTTTAAAATGAAATTCGAAGATCACTGCCATCCAATGTACACTGGAGGTGTTTTTGTGACAAGCTGTAATTGCTCACGTAATTCATTTTGGTCTATCTCCCATGTGATGGCTCATTGCGTAATCTAAAAAATATTCATTACACAAAATTAATCCACTTCTCGGCTAGAAGACGATCTCTAATCACATAAGCCTACGCACATGCACGCATCGCCACTCAGAAGCCAAGAATATTTGGCGCAAGTGTCCTCCGACAATATCTCCAATTAGTCAAGTAGGCTGAAAGAGTTTCTAGCCACGAGCGTATGAACCTCCCGCCCACGCAGCAGCGCAACGACCGCAGAAATCACTTACTCAAGGTGGTTTATTAGAGAAATCAATCTATTGGACGGGGCGACATGGAGCGATATCGGACTAATGCGATCATCCAGTTACCGAGAGTATCTGGACATGGCTTGGGATGTCATCTGCGGCAGCTTCTCCAGCTCTTCACACTTGGGCTGAACTCATCCGCAGGCCTTGGCAGATACTCTGGCCTCCTTTATTAGCTACTATCGATCCCGGCCCCCATGTCCTCCTAATTTTGGTGGAGATTATATGACATGTTGATGGATGATTGTTCGGCTCTGGCTGTCAGCGATGAGACGGGACTGTGTGCCCGGGTCCGGAGCCGCGACCACTTGACAGCCAAACGTGTTCCTTTCCAGTGGTTGATCACCTGGACAAGACGTCTTTGTCATTGCCGATGATTTAGATTGGTATTTCTTCATCTCTATTTTTGGATTGGGAATTCTCGTTCGTGTTGGTATCATCACTTCTCTACAAATAATGGAGTGCAATAAGAGAACCAAGCCCCCGGGAATGGATTACTTCGAGCAAGGAATTCTTGAAATGGGCACGAGCATCTGTGGTATGGATCTCGAAGGTGCAACAACCAGATCTAGTGATCTTTCACCGCCATAAATCTGGCCGAGCAGGTCTTCTTCTGGGCTACCAATTTGGAGAGCGTTTACAGTGCGATCGGTGTTGGTCAGGAAGAGGAGATGATCGTAGCATTATCTTCACGGTATATTCTCAGTGCATAAAAATTTGCGATTATTGGTCGAGTATAAATCGCCACATATATCAAAAGCATCGACAATTCGAACGATCAATAAAAGCCGTTAATCGATAAATAAATCTTTGGTTGTCATTAGAATCACCTCACCCCGCCCAAATATCCTGGACAGTTGCCGGAACGCCACGATTTGCCCGAAAGACCCTGATTTCAGGCATTTTGAACTGAGGTGAAATAATTCTATCAAAGCACCTGCATGCAAGAGAGCAAATTTACCGCCACGGGTCGTCCGAGCTGACACGGGCGTGCGCAAATAATATTTCATGCCGGGTAATTGGCATTTTTCAATTAATTTCAAAAGAGGCTCGAATCCCGATCGTCTACGGATGTTGGGGCATATCACCGGACACTCGCCGTGCATAAATAAACGAGCCCAAACACTGTGGGCTAGAATTTCTGAAATTTATTTCGAGGCAACTGAGACGGCTCCGTGACTATCAGATATCAATCCGCCAGAGATGGCCGCTCCAACTTCGCCCAGCCGTCATTCAGGTCATTTTCGATCCTGGTTATATAAGAGTGCCACAAGATAGGAATGGCCGAACGGTCGCGCCAAGGAGATCTCTAAGTTTTGGCAAAAAATGAAAAAAAACATTCAAGTAAGAAATTGGTTCTGCGAAGGAGAATGGACATTCGGTGTAATAAATGGCCCGAGATTCGATAGACATTGTCGATTGTCCAGCCCGTTCGCCACCTGGCCGCGTTACGAAACGCTTGGGAGTGGTCAGCAATTCCAGGTCTCGGCGTTAGAAGAGATCCAATTGCATGCGAGACGAGTAATGCGGGCGTTCTCCGCGAGTCCGCGACTCAAGTTCGCACAGATCCAAGCCGTTGAATTAGAGGCTTGAGTGCGTGTTCTAAGTCGATCGCGAGGAAGCAACTCGTTCAAAAATTAACGACTTTATAAATTATTATTAAGGCAGAGGAATGATGTCATTTCAAAAGTGATAGCCACTTATTTTTAACTAACTACTTTTTAATACAAACGGTAAGTTTGTGTTCATGATCATTGATCGTGAATAGAGCCTTCATTTAAAAACCTTAGTTCTAGAACATAGATGAACCAAAACAGGCGCCATTTTATATTTCATTTCATAATTCCACGTTGTAAAGTTAAGAAATTCCATTAAACTGAGAAAAATATGTTTTGTTCCTATTGCATATTTTCAAACGAAAATAATTGTAAATGTTTTGCAAAACAAAATGATGAAGAATTTTTGACATTTCCATGATGCATTTGAAAATTTCTGCTGTCATTAATTTGTCAATCAATAGGAAAAATAGACATATTGTTGCTCAATTGGAATCCACAGCAAAAGGTGAGACCTGTCCTATTATACATCTTGCTGTTAATGAAACAATGGCTGCCGCCATTAATCATTGGGCGGAATAAGAAACAGTAACACGTTGACGTGAGGATTAAGGACAAGCGAAGACTGTGGTAGGAACTATTTCAATTTTAACTAAGTACCGATTTGAATGTTCCCAATAAAGGTTTTTTACTGCCTTCAAAGGCAATGGACTTCTTACATGCTGTACAATTCAGTGGCGATTGTGCGAAAATTCATTATTCCCTGAATTTATTCGACGGAATTTCCCCACCGGCGATCCATTTTACAACTCTTGTAACAGAACCTCTCAAGAATCTCGTAAAGGTAGGTATCTGTAAACCTTCTCAAAACATCCGTGGTCTGATCTTATTTTAAAATTTTAATGCAATACCATTAAGGTTCACCTATAAAAGTTGCATCACTGCACTCAATAAGTGGTGCAGATTGGTCGGATCGTCTAATCGCGAAATCGGTCGCGGCCCTTTAATCTTGATCCATGCCGTAAACTATTTCATGTACCATTGACCTCCGCGGACCTGGTTGCATCTGCTCTAATGGAACTGGATGACCACTCTTGTGTGCGCGAAGACCATTATAGGAAATATGTACCATGGTGTACACCGCTGACATAGTGGTTCGTGAATTGTGATCTTCTGCATTCGCTGTTATGGCTTGCGCGATCTTGTTCACTTCTATCGGTGGTTAGTTAACAAACATAACGGGGCTTGAATGCTCCATGCAAGATGCGTACGTGTCCGTGCTGGGAATTTGTGGGACCAATTGCTGGCGATCGTTAATTGGTTAAGTTTCCCAGAATGGTTTCCGGCTTAAGTTGCTCGATCGATCGGTGCTGCTCAGGATATTGAACATTTTGGCTTCTCAAGAAAATGTCAAAATTCGGTCTGCGCCTCATTTTCAGAAAATTAAGACATTCTGGTCACTTGCATTTAGTCTTTTGAATGGACAATTGACACTAATCCGTTCTGAGATTTGGTGAACCTAAAATTTCGGGGATCATCTTCCTACAGCGTAGTACCACATGCAACCAAAAACAAAAAAAACATTATGTCAGTGTGGATGACATCAGCGGGTAAAAAACCTCGACACCGGCGAATGTAATTTGGCATCTTGAGGCGTTTTCACATCTCATGTTGCGACGCACGAACTAATTGTCTTATGGATGGGATATAAAATAAGCAGCAACACATCATTAATCTTTGGAAGCCACAGAAAGTATCAAAAATAAAAAGGTCCAGGCCGATGAGTGTTGTAAAAAGTTGATCAACCACTTTTGGATTTTTCTTGTCATACACTGCAGACCCTTAATCAAAAATTGTCTTTCCATCGCTGGCATCGCTTACAGTTCCTGACAACCTGCCCCAGTAGAATTCCATACTACTATCAAAGTGACAGAAAGGGTTATGGATTGTAGCTCGAAATGCTTCGCCGCATGCGAGAGGAAGATCACGATGTTATATGTGCGTGCGGATGGTCATTAACAATTGATCAATTTTACTAAAACGAAACACTGAAACAGGCACAAGGATGTGAGAAAGTGCACAAGTAAATAATATTGTGTTCAACCAGAAGATTACAAATAATTTTTTTTAATTTTTTTACAAGGCAGTAAAACTGCATCCAGGCTCCACTTTTAAGAGCGAAAGTTAATGTGGAAGCAATTAGTACAAGGGCGTTATGAAAGATTTGATCGCAATTAACAAATGGTCTTAATTGCGGCCTTCTCGGAACAAAACATTCGCGAATGTTGGTTTGAGCAAAATTAATTGTCGAGAGTTTGAAATTTCTCGATGGTCATTTGCAGAAATTGCCCTAAAATGACGAGAATTCACTTCTATTAACCGATACCAATTTCCAGTGGGCATCTTCGACCTGTTTTGCATTTAAATCCAACTTGTTGCATCTGCATGAAATTTCACCAAATCGTAGATTGTGCAGTTCGTGATTCTGGCCTCTTCCTATGCAAATGGCTGGAAACTAATGTGCTCTAGTCGTGATATCAAACTCTCTTCCAAAACAAATTCAACGCGATGTGATTAAGCAACCACCCACCGGCTGAATCAATTTGCAACTCCTCCATCAGCATCACCTACGTGCACCTGTGCAATTATCTTAAACTGCAGAAAAGGAATCATAAAAAATTGCGAAACTTTCTACAAAACTGCTCCAGTTTTACAGAATCCCGCTCCGATGCATTTATGTGGCCGGGCATGGTCGATGGTGCTTTGAACAAATCCGACAATTTCTCGGCTCTTGTTGCTCTTGCATCGCGATGCTGAAGACCGTGCGACGGTACGAAACGGACGTCGGCAACTCTTGCGCCAGAAAAACATCCAGCCTAGTCCATTCGCGCAGTGGTGCTAATTATGCGCCTCCAAAATCCAAATGCGCTAAAAAAGCAACTTCTCATACTTGTACGCACCGCGTGTACCCACTAGACATCCCCTAACTGCAGCGAGTACCAGCAAACTACCCTTCATCCTCCCCCTTTTGGAGGATCATTTCGTTCGCGAAAACGTCCAACGTGCGCAATCGACTCTGCTTACTCCAGTTTTGGCGTTCGTCCCCGACTAGGTCCAGAGATGCATCGGAAAGTTTGCTGCAATCATGCTGCTGCTGCTTCATAAGGACGGATGGCAGTTCGCTTTCATTTCTTAATTGATGTAAACATTTATGGATCTTGTAGCTTGATTTACTAACGGCGTAATGTGTGCAACGAGAAGGACAAAAAGTGGTCCAGAATGCATCCGAGACATCTTACAGCTCAGGGCCCCGGAGTTTTCGGATTCCGCAGAATTTTCTCATGTCTAGCGAGCGGGCATTAATTATATCAGTTGCGAGTTGTAAGATCTTTTGCACCTTGTTAGGATGCATGAGATGTCATCGAAGAGGACTTGCACTGGCCCGCGGTGGTAAATTTCACTTTCATTAGAGCCTGGAGTGTGGAAATTGCTGATTCTTCTGCAACATTGTGCAGATTTCTATGTTTTTTGCGCAATGTGGAGCATTCGTTGAGTTTTATAAAATTGCGCAAAAAGGTAACAACAATCACAACATAAAATCAAAATATCTCCCACTGAGCTTTTACGTAACTTTTAAGGTTTAGTGGAAATAGCAACCACATGAGTTGCTTAAATGAACCGAAGATGCAGTTTGGAGATTTACGCAAATTTATATCGAAGTAGTTAACTTCTATTATCCTGTAAGTAGAGTTTAGCAATAATATTATTCTTGTATGAATTAATAGTGTTTTTTTTTTGCATTTCAAAACATAATTTTCGAATCACTAGAACGGGAGGAAGGTAAATTTAAATCGCGCACTTGTATTAAAAAATGTTCAATGACTCCTTAATGTGGAAAATAGTTCTCTGTGTGAGTGTCACCTTTAGAAGACTTTATACTCCTTCTAGTTCTAGTGTTAGAAAACATAAAAGACAAAAAAGTCGAAACGTAAGATTTGTTGTTTATTGACTTGGAGTTTTTGGAATTGGCACACTCTTTACCAATTAATATAAGGTAAGCTGGGGCAAGTGGGCCATGAGTCTGTCATTGTCTAACCTCCTGCCATGAAATAATCAAACAGTTGGCAAAGTTGTGTCAACCTGTCGACTTGCCAGTATAATGAATATGACTTCTTTCTTCCATGCATGCATGCAATAATATACAACAGAACCCCGATTATCCGTGGTATTGGGTGGCAAGGTCATTGCGGATAACCCGAAAAAGGACTAATAATAAAATTTTTTTTCATTTTTTTTTAATTCTTCACACTTTCGTCAAAATCGACTTCATATTCGATATCCTCACCCTAAAAAACATAAAAACAGATACCCCACATGCCCAAGTTCAGAAAAACTTTAAAAATGCGTAATTTTACCTCCCTTATTCACCCCTGAAACTCCAGCCTTCCAGGGTGTATTCCGAACAAGCTGCCGAGCTTCGGGACACAACTAGGATTCAAATGTAGCCTATATGCGAAAGAACGATTTTTTTCGACCGGTAATTAAGGTAGATATCGCTGACACGGCGGACGGCGGACATACATTGCAGTTTTGGACTCTACGCATCTTGAAACGTAAAAGAAAAAAATTTGAGGGGGTGTTAAAAAATATTTTCCCGAACCGATTACAAAGGTGTATTATTCAGAGAATAATAAACAAATAGGCACCAAATAATGACGCGTCCGTGTTCCATTCGGACGCACAAAAACGAAAACTCGGTCACGGCTACTATTCACGAAGGATCCATTATAAATCACTTACTGATGAATTATGTTCATTGGTGATTGGATCGCCGGGAGCAATCATAAATCAATCGGAAGAATTCCAATATATTGCATCTTCCATCATAACCGCCGCCATCATTCGTTGCTCTTGTTCCGGTGCATTTAATTTAGCGCCCAACAAAATCCAAGCGGAACTGATCACATTACAATACAGTTATATTCCCTTCAGTCCGATTAATTTGAGACGAGAGAGTTTATTGGAATTATTTATTGCGCGAATTCGCACATTAACAAATTAATTCGTCCCATTTGAATTAATTACGACAAATGCGCTACAAACAAGACCGGTAGGCAACAATTTTCGCGTAACAATCGTTACACAAAAGTCAACCGCAACCGCTAAAAACGGATCTAGTCGTCGTTGGAGGAATTTCTGCGAACCGTATCGAGAAAAAAACAAAAAAAAACGTATTGTAAGAAATCAACGACATGTCGATGCTGAGCTGCAAACGTGCTCACATGTGGCTTTTGACATCAGATACACAGCAGGTCGCATTCCATTTCAATTGCTTCAGAGTCGCGCTGCTCTCAATAAATTCATCAATTCACGGATGCTGGGGCCGCGAATGCTTCTGAGAATTTCAACAAAGTCCATTCGCATTTCCGTTTGGGGAACATTGAGCCAACACCGAGCTCCACTATGGCGAAAGCTGCAGTCCTACGTAATTCTACCGGAACCAGGATTGATGGAAGAATGACAATGTGTCTGCGCCAGGATGACGTGAATTTCTAAAGAACAAGTAGAACATTGTGGATTCCCCATGTGTAGTAAAAGTGACGAGATCTGATGGAATTAGTGGTAATCGGTGTATCAAATAACAATTAGTAAAAGATATTAAACCGTAATTTTATTATTTTACGGAAATTATAAAAAAGTTCTTGAATAGAAGAAAAACGATTTGTTTGACACAACGGATGAAGAAATCACAATTCATTTAATTAAAGTTGCCAAATTTAAATTTCCTAAAAACCATCGGAAATTGGCCTTGGTCCTTTTTTCCGCAACGATCGCGATACTTTAGTTTATCAAAAAATCTTGTCTGGATATTCGCATCAATGCACGATACGGATAACTGTGGCAAATTAAATTTTTGACATTTTCCGAAGGATTTTGGGTCCCTGATCACGGGAAAAATAATTAAAAAAATCCCAGATGGACCGTTTACGAGATATCCTTCGAAAAAGATTCAGTTCATCTGGCTCCCAAAACCCTTCGGCAACTGGTTTATTTACACTTATTTATCACTTTAAGAACCTAATAAAAATTTAGAGCTATTGTATTATTATTATTTTCAAGACAAGCACGCATTCACAGTATTATATGAATGAATACTATAATTTTAAGTAAAAGTGCGTGGAAAGAATAAAGAAAGAATGAACCGACATGACAGTTGAACTATGTTTGTTTTGAAACTGTTCGTGGCGTGAGTTTTAGTGAAAATGCGTAAATTTTAGGCAAATAAAAATAGTAAAAGCGCTTTTATTGTTAAATAAGGACTCTACATTGTTATTGGGTCCTTAAAGTGATAAATAAGTGTAAATTAAAGTTTAAATAACCCAGTTTCCGAAGGATTTTGGGAGCCAGATGAACTGAATTTTTTCGAAGGATATCTCGTAAACGGTGCATCTGGGATTTTTTAAATAATTTTTCCCGTGATCAGCGACCCAAAATCTTTCGGAAAAAATACAAAATATAATTTGCCACAGTTATCGGTGTCTCCCCTTACTTTGGATGAGGAATGAAGTTGGTGCCGGGTTGTTTTGATAACGGTACTTTGGGTGACTTTTCCACATGGGAATTCTCGTGATGGTGTCGTTCATTGAAAGGAAAAGCGCAATTGAAACAGGAAACCAAAATGAGTCATAAAAAGAGCGGTGGCCTGGTCCGCTCTAGTCATTGGACATCGCGGGCAATTTGCGATACGATTTCAATCAGAACAAAAAGGCGAAACACACGCATGGTTCAGATACAGAACCCAGATCAGCTGAGGCCTACTGAACCAGTCCGCGTCCAGTCCCGCTGCGGTGGTACCTGACGAGATTGCCGTCATCAGTGAAACCTGGAAAAAACGAGAGCAAAACGCGAACACCGCCAACCTGGCTCGGCTTGATTAACCCGAGCCCGGGCGATCTCGTTTGTTATCCGCGCTGGATGGACGGACGTGAACCCGTTCTTACCTAACAGCAAATTACACCACCCGGCACTTATTACTGCTACCTGCGCAATTTTTTTCGTTCTTTTGCCGTTCTGGCGTGGACGGCCGTTTCGGTTGCGCTGGTGCGGCGCGCGTTGTCGCTGCTCGGCTGCCTGCAATCGCATTATTTATGGCTGCGAAACGAGAGCACCCAAGAGCCGTGGTAACGGGCCCGCATGCCGCAGCGACGACAAAATCACAGTGAACACCCGTGAATCCACCAGAAAAGGTAAAAGTAAAAGAAAGGCCCGGGGCCAGGGGGAGCACCAACAAAAGTAACGCGAAAACCTTGTCGCAATTTTTACCGCTGCCTGCTGGAAAAATGCGCAAGCGCAATCCACTTATGGGTGTGGTAGGAGACGCTCCGTTCACTGTGGCCGCAGCTGCCCTCTCCTGGTGCACCGATCCAACGCGCCAGATCACTTGGACGTGCGCCACTCTCCGCGTAGTGCTCCATAGCAAGGCAAGGATCGTCTAGCGGGACTGCACCGATTTCTCTCACGATTATACTGCAAACTACTCTTCCGGACTGGTATATAAGCTCCTTCTGAAGAGAAACGATCCAGAGAGCCGCTCCTCATATACAATTGAACAACTTAAGAATGATCGTAAGAGACGCTATATAGAAGCTTTTCTCTTCGCTAAGAGATCTCAGCGAAAGCGAAAGTTGCATATGACTGATAACAAACATTACAGCTTTTGTTTTGCTCGCAAAAATCGCGGGGCGTGTGATCGCAGTACACTGTTAATTAAGGATAACCACTGCGCCACTGGAAAGTACACAATATTTACGATCCAATCATTAAACAAAGTTGCAGCAATTCATTTCAAAACTGCTGTGTTGAATTTCTTTTCATAGTAATGAAGTGAGGCTGCAATCCTGCTCTCAATTAAAATTTCTAATAAAACATTTGGTTACATCTGAAAGAGGAACTAATAAAGTTGAAGTCTTTAAATCAATATGAATTGTCCTTTGTGTAGTTCAAATTAAGACGTGACCACAAGAGAAAACTGCGCCAGTAGGAAGTTTACTTTTTCACAACATGCGCTCTATATTTGTGGTTTTGAGAAACAATATGTCAATATCTACTACAATAATACAATTAAACATAAATATTTGTATGTGGTTTTAGATAAGGTTTTGGCGTCAGTTGATCAGATCTACAAACAGTTATTAATGTTTTTTAATTATCTGATAGTTTAATATAGTTCAAAAACAATTTCTTTCCTTCCTGAGTTTCAAAAAATACCAGGAAGTATGAGGAATTGCGGCTAGGAACCGTTTTTAACGTAACTTGCTAAAAGACTGAAGCAGCTACAGTCAAAGTTGCTCCTTTCAACAAGTCTTCAAGCCTTTAAGACGGTTCCTCCTACCGTTCTAATGATCATTGAGTTTCCAAGTCGTCCATAATTTCAAATAAAGTACCGAGAGTTTCAAACATAACCGGGTTGGTCGCTATTTTAGTTTTCACGAGATGATTTTGTAATTCAGAAAAACTCGCTTCCTGTGCAATATAAAAAAAAATCACTGCACTTACACAGCAATTCGATTTTGCAGAAAAAATTTCAAAGGAAAATGCTAAACCGAAAATTTTGACTAAACAACAAATTTGAATTAATTTATGAAATTTTTTAAATAATTTCATCATCTTTTGATACTTGTTGCTTGTGGACAATATAGAGCAAACGGAGTAAAAAGGTATAAATAGCATGCACAAAAATATTCTTATCAGTATTATTAACTCAGGCTGAGTGTAAACATATAGTATCCAAGTAAAAAAGTGCAAAACTTTTAGTTAGTGCGGGATCCTCAAGGATCCTCAACAGAATTTTCCACCAGATTGTTGGCTTGAAGCCTCGTTCAGCCAACGTCAATCAACGTTGTTCAAATTTTCATGATCAGTGAATTTGAAGTCGGTGTCGGAAAACTCGTAATTCGTGTCGCTCCTTCCTTAAATATGCTTCCTGTCCAACAGTTGAGGTTCACATGTTAGTCAGCTCAGCACGGGGCCAAATGGTCGAAATTTTTGGACAGATCCAACAAGGACATTTCCAAATTGAACCTTCACGACCTGCCAATTAGATTGTCAGATTCGTCTTGATCAAATCGGCTGATACAACCGCTGGGCGCACAGAGTACCAATCCGATGTTTCGTCCGTGACGGCGATACCCGTGCATATCCGTGACTGGACACATTTTCATACATCGCCGGCGTGCGCATGTCACTCGCGCACAGTCAAATGCGGCAAACAGTCTAAACAAATGACCAACACGGCACCGAGAAATCACTTTTACTTTCGTTCGGTACCGCTAAATGCAGGTCGAACAATCCGCCGATTAAGCAGCGATTTAATCTCGGCCGAAGACCAGTCTGCATCCAGTACGACCAGGTAGTGCAATTGGCCAGATCTCTCGAAGGATAAACACGAGCGCGCACCACCTTTCTGATATTTTATTATTTCGCCGCTATAAAAATGCAGTGGCCATCAAAAGACGTGTCTAACTCGACTTTGTGCGTTTTTTTTTTCTATCTTGTTGCATGGATCTGAATCTGAATAGCTGCCACTTTTGCTGGGCAAGTAGCTCGCGAGCGATCGCAGTTGGACTAGGTGTGGTCGTGCACAGATGTCCAAGGTTGCATTGCTGAATCGGTTTCTGAGGAAAATTTATCAAATACCCCGTTGTAGCATTTACCGCAGTAATTAAATTGGTTTTCAATCACTTCGAGGATTTATGGCCATCGATTTGCACGGATTCCAGAGCACCGAGCGTCTCGAGATCACCGGTCTCGCCCTGCCATTATGGTGGTTGGCGGCGGTGGTGGCACAAAAATTTTCATCTCCGTACACCACTCCAAGGTATAGGAAAGAAATGCGGGACCACTCCCTCTTCACACTGGCTTGTAATCAGTTGCATAACTTAATTAGTTACTATACTTTCGTTAGGTCTGGTATCAGCTGACAGCCTTGAGTCCGTGTGCCTGAACATAACTCCTTCATGTGATGAGATCGCAAAAAGATCAAACTGTTGATTATTATTTTTATTTATTTTTTCAGATGCTGGGCACTCCATGGTTCCACAAAATCGAATTGATCGATTTGGCCAAAGAATGAGGGGTCACGATCTCGACCATGATCCTCGATACCTAATTAACTCTTTTTTAGGTCGCCAGACGCTGATGTGTTTAATAGCTAAAAGCGATGAGAGGATTTTTCACGCCCGGAGAGCTGATTCGGTCCGGTAAGGTTAAATTTTGACACTGGCCAAAGATAATACGTACTCACTGGGATAATCTTATTATCCGCGAGCACCGTTTTGATGAGGTCGAATGTGGATAGGTAAACTTTGATGATCGTCATGTAATTTGAGACGAACGTCCGAAGAAGAGAGGGCACAGTCCGAGGAAGACTGGTGACTCCATATTGATTTGAGTGATGGCTCCAAGGTTGAGTTCGGACTTTCGTGAAAGGATCAACAAAACAAATTTGCAGTGCCGGCTTTCAGACATTCAATTATCCATATTTAAGTGGTGTTTAAAGTACACGATCAGATTAAATCTTTATTATACAAAAAAAAAAACAACATAAAGCACAAAAAATGGTTTTAAACAGATGATTTTTTGTGACTTTACCTCCGATGAATATTGTGCACGTATTTGACAAACAATAGGTAGTCTACTTGAAAATTAAATTTCACTTTTTTATAGTCAGCAAACTTTCCAATAAATAACAGTAAATGTCGGTAGTCACAATTAAAATTTGATCCCATTTAATTCGTTTTTGATATTTAATTTTTATTTCATAATCAATTGGAATATTTCATAAAGCATAAAATACGTTTTATATTGTCTTAAAAGTCAATCATGATTTGATTGAGTAGGACCAATTCAGATTTATTGTAAATTCCAAAATGAAAGGAGAAAATAGGTGCAGCTAGATGATTCCGTGAGGCGAATCCCAACCTCGTTCCTTTGTACCTTTCAATAAAAAATATGATCCGCTTAAGGAACTTAAAGCATAATTTTTCTTACTAAAATAAAAAATTGATGTGCCTTGAGTTGGATTGTCTTTCAAGGAAATTGTTATTAAAAGTTCAAGCAGACTCGACGACTCGTGTTCCATAATCACAATTTGTTCGCAATTGCTTGAATCTCTATCAGGAGTCGACAACTTGCCTTGTAGACATTATTAATAGGAGGAAGACGTAACCTCATGCAAGGATAACGCATCGCTTTTCATTTGTCATCTCGCGCTGAGTCCCCCAACTGGGCTGTCATCCAGTAGTCGACCTGTTCCTATCTAAAGCCGAATGCTAATTCCAGCACTACATCCGGAATCATTAGCGGCCCCGCTGAGCAAATCTTGGCTCGATATGACAGCAGCGCTCCAGTGGCAGCCACACCCCAAAAGGATTACTCCATCTCGGCGATACAAAAATCGTATCCAAAACTTCCGGTTGCCTCTAATGAAGTAATTTATGCAAAAACCTACACAGCGCCTGGAGAATTCCTTTATTCCGCGCAACCTCGACTCGGCTTGGCATTGTTCTACACCCGCGACTCTCGTATCCATTCATCATCGTATGTGGCCACCATCGAGCAATATTCCTCGCAATTGTTACACATGTGCACCAGCAATTAGACGCGGTAATTGATATATCATTGATAGCTAACACCTGCCGCGAAATTCTGTCTGAAAACCATAATCGACGCAGTCGCACACAAAACGAACGAAAAATGTTGACCACTGCCATAAACGCAGTGCGCAGAGCCGTTTTCAATCGATGACGAACTCATAGGTTACTTTTCGAGGTGGGCACTGCACTGCAGTGAGGCGTTGTCGCCATCTTATTTGATTCCAACATCATTGATTTTGATTCCGCTTGACTTTATGGACTGCATTCGGAGTTAGCGGATCCAATGCAGGCGCGAAAATGGACAACATTGACCTGGTTTCCGCGTTGAGCCGCGATGAATCGCCAAAGCTTGCCGTTGATGTTCTTTAACGTTACTGACGAGATGTGGAGAACAATTCTGATTAGTTTGATGTCGTCTTAATTACTAACAACGGCCATTGCGAATCAAAGAGCTACATTTATGATCTGTGACCAATCGCGGAATCGTGTTCCACTGACATCGCATAAAGGAACTGGAGTCGATTTGCACAAAGCTTTTGGCAGATTTTTTGCGGTTTAATTGTTACACGTAATGACGGTTTGTCCGATTGTACCGCGACCATCCTTCGGCTTCTAGGTTTGTAGTCAGAACGGCTCTCGTTAGCCACTTTCATGGGACCCACATTCGGCCTCCATTTTCCGCAGATGCAGACCACTTTCCGCCGCAATCGTCATTAGCCGAGGCCCAATTCCTGTATTCAACCGTACGTTGCTCGGGTGTAATTTATTGAATTGCAGACACTGTCATTACACATCATACCGTTTCATCAAAATACGATTCAACGTTTCCACCGTGAAATTCAATTACGTGGACGGTGGAGCCCTTCCCAATGGGGTGTAGACGTGGCCGCCATTCATTGGCATTGGGTCCGCTCTTAATCCTGTTCACCACATTAAGGCTAATGACAGTGCTCATCATCAACCTCGTCTTACGATGATCCAATTCGAATGGGTTTTCTGATTCGCGGTTCCTGCTGTCGTCAGTGAAGAGTTCCTTGGTGAAAAGGTGTGACAAATTTACTCAAAACTGAAATCGCATCAACAGAAGCTTTTGAAGTTCGCTACACTAAAAAGTGTAATTAGCAATTAGAAACTCGTGTCATTGTCAAAACCAAGGAATTTCAGAGACCTTTTATTGATTATATTAGTAATAATCGTAAATATAAGGTTAATATATGGCTAAATAATATAGCAAAATATATAAAAAAAAAAGGTGCTTTATAATAAAACAAAAAAAGTGAAAAAGCTTAAAAAAAATATTTATAAATCATAATGAAGTAATGTGGAATATTTTTAGTCCATATATGGAATATAGGTTAAAACCTTCATATATTTGTATTTAAAACAAATTTCCAAAAAGCAGTGTTTTTAGAAAAATAAGGAGAATGCACGAATTAAGTGTAACCCTTTTTTCTAATTAAAAAACAAACAGTATTTAATTTTTCTATGGACTTTCAATGATTTAGAAAGAACAAAATCAATTCACTACCCTTTGAAGGTAATTTGCGATCGTCTTTGGACGCTAAAAAAATTGTTTAAAGAAAAACTGAAACCGGATGTAATGACGTAAGTCAAAATACTGTCAAGTAAATATAAACTGTCCCTCTACATAGAATGTTTCCTCCTCTTGCAATTTCACGTCGAAAGTCGGTCCAGACTTTTTTTGTGGTTCTAGAAGGACTTGCCAGTTCATAAAGATCGCTGGTCCAGGCGTCATAGATGCTATCGCATAAAAATGCGATAAAAACTGCTGAACACTTTGTAGTTATTAGATCCTGCAGCACAGGCGAACCGTTACCGTACGTGAAACGCGTTTTGCAGCCATAGCGACGACGCTGGGGTCCACCAGCGATCACCGCTAACGAGGCTCGAAATTGAAATAGAAATCCATCAAATTGCAACGAGATTAATACACCTGTAGTGGCAATTATAATTAAAATACCTTCGCGGCCATCGCCTGGGTGCCTTCCACGTTTACGTATTTTTCTGTTTTGGGTCCTTCGGTGCTGGATGCGCGTGTAGTGGTGAACACCGGCTTAAATTTTACCGCGTGTAGATCGTAAAATGGAGTTTATGTTGAAATTAAATTCAATTTTACGACAGTTGAGGTGGAATCGTGTAATACGCCGCAATATATGAACATTATTGTCATAAATGTGGCTCGAGTTACGCTCTTCAGTGATGTCTCAATTTCGCTTGCAACGAAAACATGCATTTCGGATGCCGTTTTGACGAAATAAATTTTGAGATAACGATATTTATTAATTTTCTTAAGAACGCAGTAATTTTAAAAGGACATTCAACAGATCCAGTTGGCATAATTTTATTATTATCATTCAAATGTTGTAATTATGGTAATTTTGAGAGGATACTTTATTTGATGCTCGTGAGTTGAAAATCAATGAAGGAGGATTAAACAAATAAAAAATAAAAAATAAATTCTCTTCACTTAAACCTGATTCCTGGAAAACCTGAGTGCAATTGAAAAAGATACATTTGTACGTTATTACCGGATTTAATGTCATTTTTATAAACATCTCCAGCTTAGTTTTAAGAAAATTATCTAGGAGAGCCCTAGTCACCATTTTGATCAGTTTTATTATCAGTTTTTTAGTTTTCATTTGATCATTTTAAACATTGTATTTTAGTGAAATAAAGATTTTACACCAAACTTAGCTTCAAGCAATGTGTTTGAAACTGAACGCTGTGCAAACGTTGCCGCAACAGTGGCGACAATTAAGGTTTCCTCCAAAATAATTGCCGCCACTATGGCGGCAAATGATTAATTTAACGTAATAATGTGGTTTTGCGAGGATCATTTCTCGTTCTTATTGTTACCAGTGTAACATGAACATAGTTGCGCTATTCGTACGGCCGCATTCACATTTTTGCATTATCACACGATAAATGTGTTCACAAAATATCCGTTTCGAACTACTCATAAATCGGGGCATTGTGGCACCGCACTAAGACCCTGTCTCCATAAAACTGCTTTACCTTCCGTTCTCCACCTTTCCGAACACTTTCCTATTCAAGGAGCGTCGAGTGACGACGTCCTAATATAGTTCCTTAACTACTCCATATCACCTTAAATGATCTCCTGTCCTTAGACACTTTGGATGAATGCAATTTTTCTGCGCTGCATCTAGTTCCCTGGCGACAGCTATCTAATCCCGCCAGCGATGAACATAAAACGCTCGCGTGGGCTAGAGTTATGCAGTCATGTCTTCATAATATCCGTCGCAGCGGCGCATTTAAGTCCAACTTTAAAGTTAAGACGCAGACCCCAGTAAAAAGCGTGCGCCAACAAATTTTCCAAACGAAAGATTACCTCTTGGCGGAGGTACATTGCAAGAGTTGATTGCTGTGCATAACGACGTGTTTTTGTTGCATTTAAATGCAGAATGCAGCTGGCTCAGACTCGTCGCTGAAGTGTTTACAGATCGCGTTTTATACGCGTTTAATAATTTTTTTTCCGTAAGTTTTATTATGTTGCGTTGCCAGAAATTTACGTGGAGCGCTCCCGGCGGGTGCACTGGGGAGCTGGCCCTCTGGGGTGCAGGGGAGCACCAATTGCATCGAATCGAGTCGAAGAAGTTTCGGTGGAGATTTGTGTGAGAGATCCAGCATCCACAGCCGAGGGTTATTACCGTCGGATTAGATGAGGCGCAGTCGGTGTGCCATAAATCATCCTAAGCTGATCGCAGATCGTGTGTTCTGCGTTTCTGTATTAATTTTCTAACTGGGCGAATTAAGCTAATGATATGAGTCGTAAGAGGTGCTTATGCAACTTTATATTGTCAGCTGCGTGTTTGCCCGGGTCCAGTCCGATTTATGGCCCACAGAGAGCCTGTCCAAGTTGCCATTTGCAGAGCAGCACAATGCATCCTTCCAAAACGCCACATTCGACACATTTGGGTTACTTATCATCTGCGTCCAGTTCAGTACTCAGCTGGCGGCCGTTGCGCCAGTTTAGAAATTGCATTCCATTCCATGCACTTGGACTGAGTGCCCAGCGTACAGCACACAGCCACGAGTGATGCTATCGAGGGTCCACTTGGCCCCAGCCGATCTGCGCGCCTTTTCAACGTTTACTTTTTGCATCAATTGTTCCAATTTAGATAGCATTACCCAGAGAAAACTTGAATCTCTAAATTTATTTGTACCCAAGGGACATCACGCGTGCCTCATTGATCCATGAAGACCTAGTCAAAGTGGATGTCAGTCGTTTTGTTGGTTTCGTAATGCTGGCAACATCCTCAGGATGCTTTATAGCTGGGATAACTTATCTCTGTTTGCGGCGCTCCAACTCAATTTTCTTTCAAACACCTTCGAGGGTTTCTTGGTTAAATTGGTACCAGACTCCTTATATCGCATAGAATTACAAAAATCCTGTCATTTACCATTAGATTAGGTTACTGCAAGGCTTAAAATCGAGCAAACTGCAAACTAATTGGTCATAACATTGAAAAATGATCAAACAATCCAACTGGGCTTTCGATCATTTGGGATTGTGGTGCACTACAAATTGGAAGATTGCGCAGACTTCACAAGGTGTTTTGCTATGAATGTACCGAGGCAAATATTTAGAGCGTCAAAATCACAGAATGAGATATCGAATGACACGTATGCAAAGAAAATCAGAGATAAAAAGCCGTGAAATTTATGGCTTAGGCAGTGAACTCCGCCCGAGCAGTTCCTGCGAAATAAATATTAACGCCTTCAGGTTTACTTGTCCAGGCCTACGACAATGCACTCTACAAGTGATTTGATCTTATCGCTGTTCTTTTATAGCATTCGTTGCATGTGCACTTTCATTGTTTTCTCGATGAATAAATATAATATAATAGAAAGTGTACAGAAATAGGAAGCGACAATTCCAGTATTGTTAGTCGCCATTGAAAATGAAGTAACTTAATTAGATACGAAAAAGAACAGAATGATTTGAAACAAAAGATCATATAAGGAATGAAAAGGATTAAAAAGAAATAGGAGTTTCCTTATAAGGAGTAAGGACTGATATTACATATCCTAGATACTGAAAATCAACTCATACTATAACTTACTGGCTTGAAACAAATCCTTATGTAGCATCATTGAATTTTTAATGAGGATTTTTAAATTAACGAAAGTATGAGATATCGAAAGTATCGAAAGTATGAATTATGAAATATCGTAGATGTAAAACGGCACGTACAGTTTTAACACAGAGACAGAAAGAACGTTTGTTAAGAAATCGTGTAAAAAACCCTCATCGTAAAAAAAATTCGTTCTAAATTATTAAAAAATTGAAAAATTTGTGGTAGGGGAAGGAGGCGCATATTGGACAGGCTAAGGTTTTCTGAATTTTTAAACTGATTTGCAATCGATTTAGGAACTTGAAAATCATAGAATAATATGCACATCAACCATCTTAGTGAATGTGAGAATTTTGTCATTGTGGTTGGAAAAAAGAAAAGTACCCAAATAATCAATTTCCCAAAAAGTATCCAAGTAAAATGTTGTAAATAAATTGACAAAACAGGTTTTTAATCAGCTATAATCTAGCTATAAGCATTTTCGAGTTATCGACTGGACAGCCCAATGGACGGACAGACACAGACGGGCATGCATAAAACAATTTCTCTTACTTCCTGATCATAAATATATACAAGTTCTGTTTTTCTGTCACTATTATTTCTTGGCATTGCTAATGTTGGCACAAAACTGATACCTATACCCTACATCTAGGGTATAAAAACCTGCAAACGACTTCTTATTCAATATCCCTTATCATGAAGAAACGGGTCATTATGAAATCCTGTCGATCAGTTATCTCTCGTGCATCATTTCTTGTTGGTTCAAAAGCATATTTAGTCCCGGAAGTCATCATCAGGTATGACCAAAAATAATTTTTACATGTGAAGTGCGATGAGGGCAATAATTCTCCAATAACACACTGATCTTGCCAAAAATAAAATCCATAAAATCAGCAAAATCAATGTTTTATAAAACTTCATCATTCCCTTCGGTGATCGCTACGTACGAGGAAGAAGATCTCCGAGGAGTGTTTAAAATAATTTATGGTCTCAGTTTGATTTATCGGCAATACTAAATAAAGCAATAAAAACGGTGAAATCATCGGTTGGGGATGCTTATCAGCACTATAAATCTTTAACATGGACAGCAAAAGCCCCTTCGCTTTGTTTTAGGTATTCGAAAATTACCTGGTTTCATGAAGAAGAGTTCCTGTTCCT
The DNA here is from genome assembly GCA_963082835.1 of Leptogaster cylindrica. NCBI lineage: Eukaryota > Metazoa > Arthropoda > Insecta > Diptera > Asilidae > Leptogaster > Leptogaster cylindrica. Next base: position 1,948,331 of record OY720105.1, on the reverse strand, counting down.
GCTTCACATACTCACTGCATGTCTGGACTTGCGATTCAGGATCGGCGGTCGCAATCCAAAGTGAAAGATCAAGAGCTTAATAGTGGCAGCCAAAACTCGGGGATCGCTTGAATAAGGATTAGCAGTAATCGGTGAAACATTCGAATTTTGCAGTATTTCATTATCACCCGGTGGATCATCCATTCGGAAAAAATTCCTCCACATTTTCTTTTCGACATTTATCCAAATTTTAATTTAATTAACGCGATCCTCCTTATGTCGGTTCGAACGAAGTCTACAAGCACCCTTTTAGCCCACACGAATCGCGGGATACAGAAATGCATGTTACCAGCACTCCGTTTGTTTCTTGATAATTCAGAAACACAAATTTCATTGGAACTATTTATTCTCGTTCTTGTCATGTCTTACACCATCTGAACTAATGTTTTCGCTCGTTATAAAATCACAGATTTCGTCCGCGTTAAACCAACAAGGAATTGCCTTCAAGGAAGCTGTGTTTTGCAAGACGATTCCATTTATCATTTACACGGTGGCGCCTCTGAATAAAACATAAATACCCAGGCACACTTCTTTAGATCGTAAAATACCAACCTTAAATTGGGCTATGGTTTCTGTAGAAAGTTCACAACAGCAAGAAATCTCTTACTGTGTTACAGGTGTCGATTTTTTTGTGTTTTTTTTTTTTTTTGCCTCCACATCAATGCCGAAAGAGTTAACGGAGCAGAACATAAGAAGTTCAACAGTAAAAACTTATACAAGTAACCATTACGGATAAATTGAATTTTTAATGGAAAAATTTCCTTCAATGTATGTTTATTTACTACGGACAAAGTGATTAAACGAAACTTTTCCACAAATAAAATACAAAAGCTGCAGTAAGCAAGTAAAGGAGATGATGCTCATTAAATGCAATTCTGAGCGATAAATTCATCCTGGACGAGTTTATAATGATGGAGGAGATTAATTATTTGAAGAGAAGAAAGAACTTCTTGTTTCTATTTAGTTGTTAAATAAAGTCCATAAATGTTTGCGGAAAAAATAATAGAGTGCGTTCTTTGTGTAAATTTTGTTTTAAGGAAGGAGTAATTACGGCAATAAACCACTTTCTCATTGAGGATCACTATCAGCATCATTGGGTCAATCAGCCATAAGTTGCCGCTCCAAATAAACTCCACTTCCCGGGATAATGTCATGAATCATCTCAATTGTAATGCATCTGAGTGCACGTGAAATTTCAGCGAATCGATAAAGTGTAATTTGACAACACATAAGATATATGATCGCAATACGTTGAATTATTGACCGCCTCGATCGATGATCGCAGACCCAATAAATGTCCACTTTGCGTGTGGGTCCTGAATGCTGATAGCAACGAAATGAATTCTGAGGACCTGTAATTAGTGCTCGTTAAAAAATGGACGCTCTTCAAATAAAGGTGGGCACAATATTAGCGAAACGGATTTATGTTTCATAATGCGGTGGTGATTTAGGGTCGTTAGGTAGTTTTCAACTTCGCAACGCATTTGTCATTCAATTGATTTATGGGGGCACAGAGGATGGATGAAAAATTTATTAAATTGCATCCTGACAAACTGAGGATGTGGCAAAAACTCGCGTTACTTTATCACTGGTGTTAATTAAAGGTTTACTGTAAATAAAATCAGTGAAAATTTTTCGAAATTGTTATGTACAAAAATTTACGAAGCCATTTCATCTAATTTATTGTTGCTTATACATTTCAGTTAATGTAACCGGGAAAATATAAATCAGTGCTGAATTCTTAAGTGATCTTTCTTACGTAAGAAACAAGCATCATTCAAGTTGCATTCGTACTTTCTTCAATTGGAAATCATATTCAGCTGCTCTGAACCCCGCGAGATATATTAAGACGTGATGATTCCTGCAAGGGAAGAAATCCATCGAGTGCAGGCGAGAAATAAATGGCGTCGCAGATACCACAATGATAACGAAAACAACTCCTTTAAGAAATTTTTGAATGAAGCTCGCCAAGTTATGATTTCCATTCGGCCGCAGATGAGCGTAATTTATTGCCGCTTGCCGCGGGCTTCCTTTCAGAAACAATGAGAAGATAATTCGCTGTGCCCGGGGAAGACAACTTAAAGACAGTTCACCTTGCACTTTGGACCTTTCTCTTGCCACGAATTGCAGTTACTTTGTCAGATTGGTTATTTTTGCTTATTTTCACTAATTCATCTTATGGCGCTCATCCGTTGCACTTTGTCGTTCCAGGTAGATGACCGTGTTCTGTACATTCCGGGAACCGTTCCGTAAACACAAAATCCGCAGCCGGCATGAATTTCATTTATGGCGATCTTTGATTCGCCGATCTGCTTTCTTCCCATCATTTGGCGATTTTTATTTACCTTTGTTCACTGTTATTTTAGGGATTTAAAACTAGTAAGGAAGCAATTGGTCACACTAATTACGTGATACCCTAGATGTAGAAAAATATACTCATTCTATGTAAAAATATAGACATGCATTTTCTTATGTCATTAAGGCTAGTTGTCCGCGACTGCTTAATTTAAGAGTACTCAACATGAGCTTTAATTTGATATCACACACTCTCCAAATAGGACAACTCCAAAGGAGATGGTTCCACAACCCCAAAAAAAGATAAAAAAAATTAACCCGCCGGAAAGATTCCAATTAATTAATTCATTCTAAATCAAAAAACTCCATGTAAATCCAATTACGTTTACCATATTAAAACTGCCGACGACGTTTTCTTCCATTTCTATAATTTTAATATCGTGTAAAAAAAGACCGTACAAAAAAAATTTCTGACAAATAATGAATTATAATCCGTATTTATAACAATATTTAACGAAAAAAAGTCAAAATTCAGTCACCAAAATCAACATTTTTGTATAAAAACGACAGGCTTATATGGCAACACTAAGAAGAAGTTTGCCCGATTATGCTCATCTTCGAACTTGACCTTGCAATTTTAATGAAATAGTATTGTACCAAATTTCAAGTCTCTAGCAACAAGCGTTCTCGAGTTATCGTCTGGCAGACAGACAGAAAGACAGATGGACAAATAGACAGACGGACATGCATAAAACGGTTTCTTTTCACTTCCCAATCAAGAATATATATTTCTTTTTCAAAACTAATATAGGTACCCTACATCTAGGGTATAAAAAGTTAATTCTACATTGAAATTTGTAAAAATTACTGACCACAAGTAAAAAGGATCAAAAGTTATCGCCATCTTCTTGTATTTCCCTAAAGTAAGATATTTCGGAAAATCATTTGCAATAATTGTTTGTCCTCGTTGTTTTCACTAAAGTATTTGTATTTAGTTTAGTTACAAAATAATGTATGTATAAACTGTACTTTCATAATTGTTACAGCATAAATAATAATTAATTAGTGGTAGAAGCATCCGAAGCGAATAGAAGAAAACCTTAATGGCACCATCTGTTAAAAATATTGCCCTTTTAATAAAACCAGAGTCTGATCCATTCGTTAAGTACCCTCCTTGATATTTGCCAATGCATTACGAAAGTCTCAACAGAAAATAGCAAACTTGTGCTAGTCGCGTGCGCACCGCTGCAGTACCCGAAGTGGCTGTATGTTTCCTACGGATTTTCGTAAAAAACTGAAAATTCCTCTAATCGTCGTGGAGCAAAGTTTACCTGTAGCACCTCCATTTCATTCAAATCACCGCAGTCCGAGGCCTCGGCATGAGATAGGAGCACGCTCTCAAATTGAAGCCGCCAATTACGACGAAACGGCTGCTTGCCTTGTACCAGCCGAGGACGATAAAGATTTACATGCGCCTTTCAGGTCTTCTTCTTTTTTACCTCAGAGTGAGCAATTTTCCTTTACCGCTTTTTGCCTTACCGAAGAAAGTGGCGACATTTTCCCAATTAGATGTAAGTGGTATTGAATCGCGTCTTACAGTTCGCTCGTCCCAGATTAGTGGATCAGAAATAATGGGAGCAAGAAGTGCACATTGGCGTTCAGTGTTCACCATCCCGGATGATATGCAGATGAGTTGCACACGGAAAAACATCCATATCGGACCTTTATTAGGTCGCTGTCACTTTGATTGCACTTTATGATACCTGCTGCTCTTCAGCGAGCCCCCGCCACGGTACCAGATCCGCGAGCTGATGCTGTTGTTGAAGTGTTTATCACCCTCATCTAGCCTAGCGTTAAAATTTACATTTGCTGGCTCTAGAATGCTGTAATCTCACACCTAGGCACTTTTAATGAACCTGATGTATAGTGACAATTGAGCGCGGTTACTGCACCGAGGGACTGTTCAGTTTGATTGTAAATCTGCAGATTTCATTTCCCTGGTGACATAAGGCGGTAAAATATTTACGAAATGTGATGAGCCGCATTCAGGAGAAGCTCGGCCTGGAATTGTGCATAGTGCTCTTCATTTGTGCTATCTTTACCGCGGTTACTGTCCCCAAACGGTGCCGCACAAGGGAAGACGGATAGTCACAAGGGATTATCCCCAGCACTTCTGAAGAAGTTCCAGGAGACAGCTACGGCGTAAACTCTTTCTTCTGTTCTTCCAAAACGAGGAAGTAACATTTTCTATTTATTTAATACCTGCTCCTTATGGACTATTTCTACAGGATGTGAATGAATTTAACAAAAAATTCAGATGGTCTTGCTCTAACTTGCGCATTCTTTTCAGTGGGGCTGAATCCTTGTGCGGCATTACTACGACATGACCGGATATGAATAAGTCATAAGGCGTTGCCACTTATAAATTTTTCATAAAAGCATTCTCTTCCTAGGAAAAATTTAATTAACGTCGATCACAACGATATACCTACTACAAAAACAAGAAGAAGACAAGACATTTGAGTTTTTCAATCGAGCGCGGTTTTCCACACGATCTCATCGCGTCCAACCAACTTTGCGCAATTGTCATCTGGTTCTGTTGTGTGCAACGTTGCTAAGCTCTAGGGATTGAATTGATGTGGTCCGACTGAATATCTGTCTTTGGATGCTGTATGAGATTAAGTAAAACATTTTAATTATCTCAATCTGACGTTTAAAGGCACCACAAGGAGTGCGTGATGACTACTCTCCAGCGACGCTCTTGACAGTTACATAACTTTTGCTATACGCTGCCCATTTATGCTTAGACTCAACGATTTTCTTTGCCTACCTCAAGCGGTCCAGCGTCCATCCAGTCTGGTGTAGATACGGAAAAAGAGAAAAATGTTTCACTCCGATCGCAATTACCTCCTTAGATGGAAAATTTTTCTCACCAATTATAATTTATTGGCAATTACTTTCGCAGGAATTTTGGTTTTTTTTATTTATCATTGAGCTAATTGTAGACAGTTACGGCAATCTGTATAGCCCCATGATCTTATAGTGTTCATAACAATGAGCTTAAAATATGGTCCAAATATGACAGAATATGAAAAAACAAGTTCTTGATTCAAATCGGAAATCAGTATTTAGTCAGCCATTCTAAGAGATCTAACTATAGGAGATTTTTTTTCAAATAAAGTTGAAATGATGGATTTCGTTTACCTTACCTAAATTCTGAAATAAAAGCGAAATTATAAAATTTTAAAATATCGATTCGGAATTTTCGATGGGCAATGTTGAAAAATTATTTTTAAATTTTAATTGTATCAAAAAGCAATCGGAACTGTTTGTTTCATAAAACTACGCTCCATCATTTTTTTGCTAAGCATATAAGTAAAATAACAACCATAAGAAAAACTGAAATCTGAGGTATGCAAAAAAATTCAAGAACGATTTGGAGGATAACCAACAAATTTGAGCGCCTTCGAATCAATTCGATTCCACGCCCATGTTAATGATCAATTTGCAATTCATGTGCAATTCCAGCGAGTGGTATTCATGTCCAGAACGACGAGGCAGCCAGTGCCTGCAAAAGAACATTTGCTCCTAATCATGTTCGTCTACTTTACGATGAAATCGGGCATTATTTGCCCTTCATAGATCATTCACGTGCACCCAAATCACATCTTGCCACGAAGTCATGGGTGGTTGTGAAACGCCATCGATCGGCCAGTTTCCTACTTGCTTCTTATTTCAAATCGATCAACAATGGGATTTCGATCAACCTTGGACATCGGAAAGTCAAATCCGCAGCTGACCACCACACCCAGTCGTGCAAGACACAAATGAGCACCATCACTGCAGCTGGCATCGCACTCGTATCCGATATTACGAGATCTTAATAGCTGGTATTTTTGCTCGAAAATACTTGACCATTCCTTGATCTAGGTCTAGACAAACTCCATCGAACCCGAGCACCAATGTGGTGCCCAATGACCACAAACACGGGAGCAAAACGCGCAGCGACCGACGCGATCACCGCGATCGCCACTTGGCCATATGATTCTGCGCCAGTGAAAGTAAGCCGCGGATTTATGATATCTTTTGTGACTACCAGCCCAGGAGGCAAGCGTGGTCGTGTGCTGGCGTTCGCTGCTTGTCACTCCGATATCATAGCGCTGGACGTTTAACGGTTATATGGAAATTTAATGATCCAAAGATGTCGGCTAATTAATTGTAATATCCGCTTAATTAAATTTATGTATTGCGCGCTTTTGTTGCTGGTTTGATAAATGGGAGTACGTCTGTTTTTGGCGGGTGGTTATGTAAATTCCGGAGATACAATGCACCGTGTAATTTGGGGTAAAAGGGGGCAATTATCCTTGCGGCTATGATCCCCACGTTACAACGTTCCAATGATCAGTGGAACTGGTCACCAGGCGCTGCTTCTCCGTGATTTCATTTCGGCAATATCTTCGTTTCGATATCGCAATTCGTAGCATCTTAATTAATTTTGTTCGATTTTAGTTACGCTTAACTAATCTTTGGCAATAAATTCCTTTCACCTGACATAACTTTCCTTACCTCGTGTACAAGCGCAGCAACGATGACAAAGGTACTTTTGTAATTATACTCCTCCCTCCACCCATCGTTGCTTCGTCACACTGTTCATAGCAATCATCGGCTCTCTTTGCCATAAATTTGAAATTAATTAAATGCTAAGGAACACAAATTAAAGCGAATGAGTTCAACGTAAATTGCCGAAGACACTGTGCTCTGCAATCGACGATCAACGATCATTTATCGGAGCCCCATGAGGCGACCTCAGGTGCTTTGACACAAAAGAGAAAGGCCTCTGAGATATCATCTCCGAACATTACATACTCTCGTCCAATTGACATAATTATTCGACTCTGGCATGACCATCTTAATTGACACAATATATTTACTTCAACATTTCTTTTCACCGAATTAACTACCCATCGTACGACATCTGACTTCGGCTCCAAAACCGTTTTGAGCCCAGCACAAGAATTCGCAATATCTGATAAACCAGTGACTGCCTTTAGTCGCCTTAAGATGCGGATAAATCGCAGAATTATTGTCAACGCCGACTCAAAGAATTGTTTATTGTGTCGACGGCTCAAGTTGCGCGCGCACATCTTTTACATGGGACAAACCAACTTACAATACGTAAAGATGTTAACCCGATATTGGCCAGCAGTTGAAATAAATCTTCAGTGGTGCTCGATACTTTTGTTTTGACACAATGGGGAAGTATTGGGAATGAATGTACTCAAGTGTGGGGACAGACGCTCAAATCAGTTGTCCTTTTTGGCTATTCACATTCAGTCTAGGAAGACACTGTCAAATAGTAATGTAAGTAAAGATAGTTGGGGACAGCACGTTTTCAGAAATTCACCAGCATCTTGTTTGTTTGCCCACGTGTCTTCAAGTACACATTTCAGGTATTTCATCCCAAGGTACGAATAGAAGATGTAATTTGAGACTGGCGATAACGACGACGTTGTGACTTTAGATTTCTGTAGGAGGTGAAGGCAAAAGTTCCACTTCTGAAAAAGAATTCACGAGGCGTGGCTGGTTAAAATATTTAAATTGGACAACATTTCTCTTGTTCATGCGAAATTATGGTCATTTCAGATGGTAAAGGGCGCCTGCTCCGTAGACTTAGAGTACGCTTAAAGATAATACCCTCATCCAAAAGCAATTATGTAATATAATCTTTTCCTTTAAGAAAAAAAATTAAACAATTATGAAATTATAGATGCCAACCTGATTATGAGTTCTAATTGTTTTTTTTAAGACTGTTAAAATGATTTTCGGACCTACCAATAAATGTTTATTATCTCAAATTAATCATGAAACGACAAAAAAAAATCAGAGGTGACAAAATACTTCCGTCAGTTTTGCTTCTAAATATTTATTTACATAATAAATTGTTTAAAACATAATCGACATTATCAGATGTCGACATTTTTTGATATGATTTGTTTTTTATGAAAACGATAGATAGGTAGGTTATTGGTTCATATATATAATATATTATATATATTTTTTACTGTTCGCGCATGCGCCAATAATACTTTTTGACCTTCATCAAATTATTTGAAAAAATTGTGGCCCTCTGGCCGACATCGCATTACGTGCATCCGATTGACATTTTCCTAAGCAAAAACTGATCGATTCAAAACACATTGAAAAATTTTTTTTATAACTTTGGGCGCCAAATAAAGTGAAATTTAAAACTCAATTGCCTATAATTTGCGTGAAAAAAAAATCAAAATTAGTTCATCAGATGTGCTGTAAAAAACAGACCCAGAGTCGTAGTCGACCGGAGGGTATTACCGCGAAAAGGTGTCCACACATGTCAAAGTGACAAGCGCAAAAAAACCATTAATTAAAGTGAAGACCTGCCGTAGTGGGCCTGTGACCTTGAGGAACCAATGCGAAACAAATTCGCAGCAAAAAAAGACATGCTCGAGTTATGTAGGCTCACGTCGGGCGCGATAACGCAACCGCATTGGCGGCCATAAAAACGATCCAGAAGTCCACATGAGGTGAATTTTGAGTCGCCACTTTAATTTTGACTTTTTGAATTTTGATCCTCTCACCTGCCGTCTGTCACGCCAGCTCAAATATGATTTAAAGGCAACCTGCAGGCCTAAATGTCGTCCTACGGAAGATCGTAACTTTTGACGTCTTGGAGGAACCTGTTAAGTTTCATATTAAGCCAATCTGTGCTGCAAAAAAACCCTAAGAAATTAAACCACAAAAAAGTATTAACCAGCTTCACGCACGTTTAATGTCCAAACCGGCTTAGGATCTGCATCTTCCGATGACTTACGATATTTTAACTCCATTTATTTATTAAATTTATTTATTTTTATAATTTTTTTTTTTTTTAAAATTCTAGTTGACAGAGCAAGACATTTTTGGTAGTTCGGTGGCTGCATGGACACCAGTTGAAAGAGAAAGGACTTCTCGAATTGGATCACCCGAATTCCGATACCGATAAAGCGGTATGGATACAGGTACACCGATCGTAACAAATTGCCGCTGATATGAACTGGTCGGAGCTGTCGAGTTCACATCTCAACTCACCTTGTGGAGATTAACCCTGTTTTGATTACGATTTCATATAATGGATCTTGACGAGTTAATTGTGGAACCTTTGAAAAGGAACAACTCAATGGCAACTGCTTTTCAGGATGCCGGTAGACGTGGCTTGTCCACTGTCCATATGCGTCAGTGCGTCACTTCACTAGTCACTACTCACTAGAAACTGGGCAAAACTCTTCAAGCTAGAGTGTTCCTTAAAAATAAATTACAGTCGTGAATGCACCTACAGCGCAAAAGTAAAAATAAAAAAATAAAAAAATGGATGTTAATTTTAATATAAAATTGTCATAAAATGGACGAACTGGAAATCGTCGAAATCGAATAAACAAAATTTTTTTTTTTTTTTATAGATGACAAAATGTTTTGATATAATTTTCATGTAAGAAGGACTAAATCTACATGTCTAATAATAATTAATGAACTATTATTGCAAGTGTTCATAAAAGTGGAAATAGTTACAATTGTCAATTGCTCAATACTTGCAAATTGCAATGTTTTAATATGTGTGTAACGTCCGCAACGCATTGTCATATCGAAAAACTTTTGTGGTCCACAAATATCTCACTAACCGAATTAACGCAAAAGGAAATCGCGTTCTCTGCTATATTAGTCTGCATACAATTAGCGATTCCACCTGGTAATCTTCTTTTTCAGGTTAATAATTTGTGAATGAGAATCGCTGAAAATGTTGAGACAGATCCGCCGGTTAATAAACGCCGGACCAATTAGCCTCAAAGTGCCGTTTAATGTCCAGAAAATTTTTGATGTCGGTTTCCTTAAAGTTGTGGATTTTAAGTGGACAGTTTTTCTTCTGATTTTATTTTATCGGGTGCCCGGGGAGGTGCCACAAAAATCGCATCGATGTTGAGTTTATGCTCTCGACGAGCTCATCAAAAATTTCTTTTAAAAATTTTCTTGAGAACTCTGTACAGGATTTCATAAATTTCACTTGATACTGTTAATGACTTAATCAAAGTGAGTGAGTCATTCATAAATTGTTTCCGCTGATAACAGCGAAGGAAACTGAACAGTAATTTTGTTGGGCAGGAAGATTTTCTGCATTTAATTAAGAGGTGAGTACGTGGGACCATTTCACTGGTGGATAGTGGATTGCTTAATCGAAATTATTGCTCGATCGTGCTTAAACCTTTCCTGATAGGTGAAAGGAGTTCATCGATCCTTGGCAATTTCAATTTAATATAAAAACACTTTGCAAATATCAAAAGAAGTTTTCACGTTATAAAGATTTCAATCGGAACGCCCTTTTGATTCTGATAAATATTAATATTGGAGGCTGGTCATATGAGCTTGATTTACTTTCTCAAAAAAATCACGGAGTAAAGAATATCTAGAGGAGAGATCGATATGACAAGAGACACCATCAAGTTTTCGTAAAAGTGGCGTCACTGTGGCAGATCGGATTGAAAAATTTAAGAACGTTACAAAATGGTGAAGTACCTACAGTGTAAAAAGTAGTGAAAATTATTTCAAAACAAAAAACAACAACACTAGGCATGTACCTATAAAAGTTAAGTATTATGTAAATTAAAAATTATTTTGTGTTAAATATAATTTTAAATATATAAAATGCATAGTTGGTTGTAAATCTAAGTAAAACAAAATCCAATTTTACTTCAATATTGCCTGAGTTTTGTTTGTAAATTAACTTCGTTTTCAATGGGACTCGCTATACATCAAGTTGCGAGTTCATCTTGCCACGGTGACGTCATTTGAATAAATCCGTCCGTTGAATAAATAATCATTTGTTGTAATAAACATCGTAAGACATCATAAAATCAGAGCGAAAGAATTCATCATGATTGAGATTCAATGTACGCGCAGTTTTTAAAAAGTAAATCAATTAATAAATTGCCCAAATAACACAGCATCAAAATTCATCGCAAAATCTGTATTTCCGCATAAATAATTATTCAAAAATTGACCCTTCGCCTTTTGTTTCACCAGAACGATGTGTTGAGATCAATCATTTCCCTTCGATAACTCTCTCGTAATTATTCCACCCTTAATTTTTTTCATTAAAACTAATTAAGCTGTTCAAAAATTTGCATTCCGTCACGCATTTGTCTTCGGTTAAAAAATCTCGCGAACCACTGTCAATAATTCATCGTTGGGCGAATACGTAACGTTTACTCCTTGCCGGTCAGAAGGAAATTCATGGTTTAGTGAAATCAATTAATCATCGACCTGTCATAAAATTAATCGATTTAAAATTTATGGTAGGTTTGTGTGACACTTTTTTACAACGTGTCTGAAGCAACATCGAACAGCAACTGCCGTTTTATCGTTAAGATTTCCAAGAAAGCGTCACAACATCACCGTTCACAGTTTTTTGTTTTTATAACTGCAAAGGACCAACAAAGTCGGAAGTTACGACATTTCTTAAACTATCATGTCGATTTGAATAATGTGACGAAAAATTTTAGTGTGGCTGATTGTGGCCGGCACTTTCGCTTCTGCATTCACCGCCGAGATACCGCCCGATATAATTGAACGGCTATTTAGCGCCCTAAATCTTTCTTAATTAAAACAATTGCTCCTCTTGCTGACCGGGGTGCCCTGTAATGGGATTAATTACAGGCTCCCTCGTGAGAGGTTGTTATTTGGTAATTAAGATTAAGTGAAGCCATTAACTGCGGACTTCGCGCTCGGTCGGCGTCACTGCGATGGAATAATTAGAGGAGATTTTTTAGGTCGTGATTGCAATTATTTATTTCCCAGAAACTGATAAAAATTCAAGGAATATGTTAACGACAATATTTCAAATTGATGAAGATAAAATTAAAAAGCGAATGACCAGTGGCGTAGTTCCAAAATCACCAATTTGCGTCTTAGCTCGTTGCACTCTATTCTTGAGAGTGAGAGATGCATTTAGCGTATTCTGCTTTCAATTTGTCGAGATTCTCTGTGGTCCTGGATTTATTGAGGTCTCTGCATTCCTGGACTTTCTCGTTGGTTTCTTCATATCGAGCCTTGGCAATCGCCAAAACTTCTTTGGACGATTCAACGATGGCGACGAATGAATTCTTCAGATTGGACCACTAAATCAGATTGGACAATTAAATAAATTACATGATACGGACAATTTCGTAATGATTACCTCGTTGTACAGACATTTGCCAGAAGACCAGAAGCCCTTTTCGAAACATCCGGAGACGACGTCCTTCATGAGCTGAACGTTGTCCTTGATGTCAGCAATATCTCCTTCGACATCTCGCTTGAACTTTTCTTCGCCTTGAACTATAACAACATCAACGCATTCCTTAAGTTCAAACTCGGACTGTTTGAACACCTCATCGAATTGTGGTTTGAATTCATCGTGGCATTTTTTGGAGACCTCATTTTTCACCTTGACATCCGCAAGGTATTCCCGGATATTGTTTCTCCATTCCTTTAATTTTTCGAGCGTTTCGTTATACACTTCGGTAGCGCGCTCCTTAATTTTGTTAAAGAACTCGCGAGCTCTGGCGGCGGTATTTTCGAACTCCTCTGATGCACTCTTGAGAAGCGCATCAATCTTGGCCTTTATTTTCCCAGCAAAAAGACCCCAACTTCCTGAATTGTCCTCATCGCTTTGGGCCGTTGAGTCGTTGGCTAGCTGCAAGGTTTATTGTCACGTTAATATTTAAATAGACAAAGGCATAGTTCAACACTTACCACGAAGGCGCAGAGGCCCAGCAAAAAGACAATTGTGAATTTCATCTTGTATTGTATTAACTACTCTTGAAATTCTTGCTCTACTGATTGATGAGGCATTGGTGCTTCTTTTATATTAAAAGCTAACAAAACATCTTCTTTGGGCAAATACTCGATATCACCAACTGGCATCACAATTTATTAATTAGGATGGATAATTACGCATTTGAGTAAATACTTAATAATTGTGTTTTTGTGGAGTTATTTATACATGACGTTAATTAATTCCAGATTTGCTAAATTGAACAATTACTTTGTCCTTAACGACTTGTGTTTTGTTTTTTTCATATGTCTGTACAGATCAACTTCGTCCTTGATTTATATTATGATGAATTATACATAGTAACAACAAATATTAATTAAGTATATCTCTCAATTGCGAGTGGTAATTTCAATTTGCGTTATTTAAATCTGTTTTGTTTATTTTACTTTACAATTTTGATAGCTTAATAACTAAACTAAAAAACTTTCTTCCTTACAACATTAGTAAGAATTCCAAGGAAAGCAATATTTAATGTAATTTTCATGATTATGGTGTAATACATGCCGCATCTCAACTCTCAAGTTCCAGGCCAAATTTCATATAATTATGTTGAATTTCTCTCAGGGCTTATTCAATAACAACCCGTTTTTGTTTTTTTTTTGCAGTTATATCAACAAGACGACGATATTGAGGAGATTGGAAAAATTTCACATTCGAAACATGCAGTCGAACTTAAAAGATTCAACAATTATTATTATACTTCGTTTTTTACACGTAATAAAAGCAAAATTATGAAAAATGATATACTCTTCCCACCGATGACTTCATTAAGATCGATTGGCTCAATTTCGCAATCGCCAGCTATTCAAGGAAAATGTTTGCTCCTCTTTTTGGCAACACGATAATTTATCGTTCAGGATAATTGCACGATGTACTGACGATCAGTATTGAAGGGCTACAATTAAAATTGGCACAGTATTTTTGGAATGGCTTCTCAGGGCTCCGCGGTTGACCCGATAAAAGGCCTCCGACAATGGCGCGAGGTGTCGGAGTGAGCCTTTAAGGCTAAAGTAAAAGCTACTAACAAATTAACCGGAATACGAGAAAAGCACTTTACTTGTTCCTCGAAAACTGATTATGCAAATCACGCATTTCGAAAACAAAAGGATTGTTCTTTAGGGCAAGCGGAGTTCTAACTTCGGGCCACGAACACGTGAAATGTGTCCTTGGCAGGTGTCCTAATAACTGTAACACATCGAGACAAATGAACCACATTTGTGCATCAAACTTTAATGATATAGGTAAATAGGTTTTAGAAATTTATGCGTTTGTAATTTGGTGGCAGGAATTAATATTTAGAAAATATGAAAAATTTTAATAAATAAACTTGGAATTATTAGTGTGTATTTTTCAAGATTTTACAGATCTCAAGAAGAAGGATGGCATTCAAGTAGGTTGCGTCTGTTAATTGGTTACATCTATTTGACCTGTCGTAATATGAAGCATTTTATGGGAGCTTCTGTAGGCTTTCCTAATAAGGCCACAAAAGTATAGTTTAGCCAGTTTATTTCACATGATCTGAAATGTAGGAACAAAACATTTTTTTTATTAAAAAAAAAAAAAAAAAAAAAAAAAAATAGCGTCCCAATGGTAGTTAGACTGAAAGCACTTTCTTTGGAGCCTTCTGCGGGCAGAAACGTAAGTAACGAGAATCATCATTTATTAACTAAATACATTATATTTGCTAGAGAAGTACACACGATAATTAAAAAATATTAACTTTTCACAGAATGGCAGCAGTTTGAAAAAAAGTTTTCACTTTGTACCGTAAAATCGGCCGTAATTTGTTTGTAAATAAAAATATTGTCGACCAACCTCAAATATCGTGTGTACTCCTATAGAGAATTTATTTAAGAAGCTATACAATTAAAATTGCAGGTAAATTTGATGGAAATTAAAGAAGTTCTGTTTCCACCCGATCCTGAAGACATGGTTTTGAGAAAAGTTTTAAAACTGTTCTAAAATGCACGGAAATTGATTTTTGAGAAGCATTTAAAAAAATAATCTTCTATAGAAGAATAAATATATTTATTACTTTTGGATGTATATGATTTATATTCGATAAGCATTAGATGGCGCTCGCTTCGCTGAGACTTATTTCCTACAATTAGGTTCACCTAATTATACATGTTTTTTTTGGTTGTTGGCAGCTGTGATAAATTAAGTAATTCTGTAGCATTACTGCAGACAAAACTTCTGGTGATGCAGAATCCAATTGCAGTAATAAAATAAGAGGATCAGCTCAGATCGCTTCTTCGCGACAAGGAGCACTACAAGATTGCTGTGACCCCTAAACTCCAGACCGCATGATCCTTAGTGGGCACCGATCAACATTTTGAGCCACCGATGAAGAAGGCGGATGTGATTTTGCAACAATCGATTTGTAATCGCCACAAGTCGCAGTCGTTGATTCTATCGGGTCGATTAAATTCCACTCAAAGACTGTCTTCGCGAC
This sequence comes from Leptogaster cylindrica, assembly GCA_963082835.1. Taxonomy (NCBI): domain Eukaryota; kingdom Metazoa; phylum Arthropoda; class Insecta; order Diptera; family Asilidae; genus Leptogaster; species Leptogaster cylindrica. Next base: position 1,932,663 of record OY720105.1, on the reverse strand, counting down.
ATGAGTTATTAGACCAGGGCACGCAACACTAGAGCGGGGACTCATTACCAGCGTCACGTACCGCTCGTTGGACCAGTTCCGATTTAATTGTTTTCCCCGAAGATGAAAGTTTCGCTATGGTCGTCTCCTGGGGTATGACAGTTTTCGTAATGAAGACATTTCGCCTTTTGTCCAAGGCACAACAAGTGAAAGAGATTTGCATAAGAAGCAAAATTGATCGAAATTGCAGTTAAGGAGGCTGAAAACTTAGCACCTCTAGACACGAAAATGAAAGTACTCGACGGAGATCCAGTGATACAAAACTGCTCCGATGAAAGGACTCTATTACTTCTGCAATATTATTCAGGGAAATGAGACGATTCACCTGCAGCGACTGGATTACATCGAATCAGGCGGAAGCATTTTCAAATCGGAGCGAGTCTTTGTGGGTGCGGTGGATCAGAGATCAAGATCACCGCCTTCATGGCATCGCATCAGTATACAAAGTTCGATCTGATGATCTTGCAAAGCTGACCAAAAATGTGTCGGGCTGCTTCTTGGCACAAAACTAAACCTGCTGAAAGTGAAAAGTACGATTTTAGTTCGAGTGGAAAGGTTAAAAGTGACGAATTGAAACAGACTAGTCATGATGATACTGCATATGATCTCAGGTCTAATCCGTGTTGCGTGAAGATCACAATTACATTTTGCAAGTGTTTTTTTTAAAATTTACTAAATAACTTCAATTGGTCTTTTATTATTTTCATTTAAATAGACACAAAGTTATGCAGTGAAAAAAGAAAAAGGATTTTAATTAAATATTTTTTAGACGATGCAGTATTGGAATGATTTCGCGAAATTTGACCAATACATAAAACCACCTAATTAAGAAGAAAAAAGGAAATTTAAGTTAAAAAAAAATAGCATAAGTTAAGGCGTTATTCTTATAGAGTGGATTTTATCGGATGAAGTTTCAAGAATTTAAAACAAATTCGCTACGACTGACTTGTGCAAATATCGCAACTATAAATGAAAAAATTCTAGCATGAAATTTTCACAATGATCAAGTTAGTATTTGAGGAGAGCAAAATTAGCGAAAGAGAGAAACTTTTTGGAAAGCTTCTGCAACACTTGGTAACAATCGTCACACTTTGTTAACAATTCTTGAAAGTTTCATCAAACTAAAACAATTACCCACATTTCAATTAAATCAAACAAATTAAACAAATTCTAATCCAATATCAAATGCCAACAAAACGCCATTTTAAAGATTTTAGACCTAGTGACCACATTCAAAGAAATATTTAAGTTTATCTAAAGTCGAAGTCTTATCAAGTCTTATTGACAAGCGTAAAGAGAATTTAAAAAAACCAAACATTCAGTTCAAATAAAATGCTTTACACCTGTTCGCTTTGCTACCTCAGCTGTTCCATGATTTTTGGTTGGTTACTAGATGTACTTGCTAAATACTTTGTTAAACATTTGCGAAACTAGCAATTGGAGATAAGATCGAACTTCAGTTTGATTCTAGAAACTGCGACTATATAAAATGATGTCCTCCGATTAGACTAGAACATAAACCATTCCAACACTTTTAGAATGAAGACGCCGATGAATTTCCGTGCAGTAATTTTTGTGTGTCTCTGCGTTGCAGTGGTATGTTTTAAAACACCAAATCTAATTTACTTAATATTTTACATACTTTTTTCCCAAAAATTCTTTAATTGCAGATTGCAGAAGAAGTTGAACAAAACGGCGATTTTGAACCAGAACAAATTGTAAACGAACTTCAAGAAACTGTAAGCGAATTCTTTGAAAAAACAAAAATTGAAATCGAAAAAGCCCTTCAAGGGATTCAGCAGGATCTCCAAAAAGTCGAGGAAGAATCTGGAAACGTTATATCGGAAGCCGAACAAAAATTACAAGCAATTTTGGATGGATCAATTTTAAATACTTCCGAACCGAACACGAAGCAATCTACCATAAGGCAGTGTATCAATGAATTTGAACCAAAATACGAAGAAAAACTTAATCAAGGAGTATCGAGCTTGGCAGAATGTGTAACGGAAGTGCTTTTTCAAGGAAAAGACAAATTTGTTAAGGATGCTGAAGAGGACATCGCTCAGATTACAAAGAACGTCCGAAAAGTAAGCAGAATCCTGGGAGACTGCGCTGGGCAAGGTTTCTTGGGGGGAGTCAAGTGCACTTTAGAACAGGTAAAGTATATGAATTGATCAATTCATCGTTTTTTTCTTAGTACTAACTATATTTTTAAAGGCTTCGGAAATCACTGAATTATCGAAGGCTGTCACAAATGCTTCAGCAAAGATTTTGGAAAATGCTTTCGAAAAATCCACAGAACTCGTGACAAACGTGCGCACTTGTACTGACGATACAACTTCAAAGGCTGAACAAAGTGTTAATGAATTAAACTCTGCATTCACTGATTGTAAGAACCGTTAATGAATAAATTAAAGAACAAAATGTTGTCACTGTAGACAATACAAAACAAAAATTTCCTTTTTCTATAAGTTGTGTAATTTTAATTTTGCAAACCATTTGCAGCTTTCTCCAACATTTGCAAGTGTTTATCGATAAAACAAAAATTTCACCACAAAGAAATTTACCATCGGAAATTCTTCAATTTTTCTTACCACAGAATCCAAGACATTTCCACACATTGTTTTGACATAAAATTTTGCACCGATATTTGCTCCTCCTGCACAATAAATTCCTGTTCCTGACTCCATTGCTTTTATCCTCTTTGGAATTTTTGAGGATTGTTAACAAGTCCACAACTCAAGTTTGTCGGTTTATGTAACGCTCTCTCAATAAAGCGCAACAAGAGATAAATTTATTATGCAAAAGCCGATACTGACCACATGTAACACCTGCACGATGTGCCACACAATAATATCCAGGTATCACGCAATCATCTGCGGTAGAAAAGACAAAGGAAGAGAAAAGGCCGAGGAGTTGGCGGGATGCAGGCTTAGGATACCATCTGAGGAGCGGAATTGGATGTGGGTGAAATTCCGAGCAATTAGAGAAGGCATTAAATTTTACAGCAGCCTGATAACATTAATTTGTTATTGTCACTGATGTTGTGGTCCCTGGACCGTGACCAAAGTAAAACCAACGAAAACGGCACGACTACGAAAAATTGGTCCCATGTGCCATAGTTTCTTCTGCGTCTGTTTACAAATGCCGCGTTGTCCGGCAGTTTATCGCGCATCAATTGTGTCCTGGTTTTGCTGGAAATTTGTCCAGCCGTACAAGAAAATGGGGAAAGCTATTCGATCGCAACAAGATCAGTGAGCGATTCACGAGGAAACAATTAATTTGGCTGAATGTATGTAGTTCATATAGTCATATTAGCTTAATTTTCAGTATCCTCACATGGGGACTAGTGCTCACGAAGACCTTTGTAAATTATCCGCGGCAATATCTGAGGGATAAGTGCCAATCATTTAGCCACAAATCGCGAACGCCTTCCGCAAACAAGGCGGTAAAAATGCAACCTCTGATCTGTTTTCAATTCTCCGGCGATTTGTCTTCAATAGCCGCCAGTCTCTGGCCATCTTGCAACCTTTAAACCAGATTCTGTAAGGTAATTCATTTGCGGCTATTTCCGCCTTGTACACCTTGTTAGGCCTCGAGATAAATTGCGAGTGCGCGGACGCATGAAGACGGTGATCGCCGGACGCGCCGTGTGCAAACGGAAGGAGTCTTGCGATAATGCGCGATCGCTTTCTAAGCAACAAGCGCCTTTAGCCATCCTTACCACAGGAAACATGCATCTTTGACTGTTGCTGGTTTTCCGTGCCAGATTGCCTGTGATGGGTTGTGGTAATCTAATTTCAAAATCGTATACTGAGGAGTAGAGAATACTTCTTCAGGCCAGGAAGTCTGTATTACGACCAAGGGTTAATGTCGATGATGCTTGTTTTGCTAAAACGAGATGTTTCGAACACTGATGTCAACATTTAGTTGCTGTTTTCTCTGCATCTTCAATATGAAAGCGTTATATATTTTTCTTTTAAACTATAAAACAATTCTAACTCTTTTTTTTAAATTACAATAGCCTTTACCTGCCATGTACTATTATAAATTATTGAATAATTGAATTTAATGCAATGTGAAATGGCAGAAGCTTTTTTCAAAATGATATTTTATCAAAAAACTAAAACCTGATTGCTAATTACACAAGCCTTAAGACGCCACATTGATTGATACCGTTCTGTCGGAGCTGTCCATTTTCGTGACTTGACAGACGTCAAAGTCGAGATCGTCACTTGATTGCCACGAAAAAACCAAGAACTCCATAAATCTGGTTGAAGTGGGCGCTGGGCAATTACAGAGATTGATCGGAGGGAATGAGTAGAATTATTGAAATTTATGATTGCTGGTGACCGATTTGCGACCCAGACTTGATCGATTCATAAAACTCCTGAATCAACATTTTGCTCGACGCTGTTGCGCACGGCAACTGAATGTGGTTCATCGGCGCATGCTCCGCGTGCCTTTACTGATTGATTTATAAGTTTCCGTCAATTAGAAAAGTCCAGTGCTATCAAGGAATTTATCAAGGAGCAATTTTCTAATAGGTTCTTGCTGCAGGTTAAACAGTCATATAGAATATACATTGTGGATCACAAATCGGTTTAGAACCACCATTTTATATTGTTTGCAATGTGCCCCTCAGGAAACCAAGCGAAGAAGTATGTGGGTCAAGGCCTGGGGCTGAAGGGACCACTGTAAATTAAATTGCTGCTTATTACAGCTGCAGTAAAGTATTCGATTAGTGAAGTAATTGTACATGAGATCACCATCAAGCAATGATTCAAGTGATCGCGCAGACCTGGACATTTTTGAGGATTCGAATGTTACGACTGCCGAACGCCCAACCAATGTTGTAAATCGCGCACAACAAAGTCAATCGTTAAGATTTCGAAAAGGAATTCGTGAAACGACCCCATTTGGAGGCTGGTAATAATACAAATAACCCAGTGCCGTAATGACATGTGATCGAACAAAGAATCAATTTATCTTGTTCTCCAGCATCAGGCAGCTCAATTAAGCGATTTCAATAAGTCGACGGGTCTCAATAACAGATTCAGGGAAACAAATGGTAGAGAAGTTAATTTAATTAACGCCCCATAAATAACCCCCTCCGTGCGGGAAATTAACACGAAAATTTAAGACCAAGAAGCAGCTCCGATTCCGGGGAATTATGTGCAGATTACCTCGGCACCGGAGCTATTTGATCGCGCGGGCCGATTTAACTCGTAACTGGGCGTATAAGGAAAGAAATCGGAGCCACTAAGAATTGTCAATACATGAATTAATCATGAGATAAGAAGCCGCTTTTGGATGAGAGGTGTATCTGTGAGACGGTGTGGTGCGTAAGAAGATTGTGACTACGATGGCTGCAAATGAAAGCCGCGAATTTGCCGCGAAACGAGCTGATTGATCGCCGCCCCGGGACGAAATTACAACGAGAGTTGTAGCTTTGTCTTGATAAAAGTGAAAGGATCCCATTTATCGAGCATCTCTTATCTGACCCAATAATTTTTTGAAAAAATAAAATGACGACATCAGGTTAACACTGGTTTGATTTATCCTCTCGCTTTTATGGAAATTTCGCAGCATGTGTGAAGCAATTGCGATTCGCTCAGAGTCGCCCGTGATAGCATCACTTTACAAGGAGGTGCCAACCTTGCAGTTTTTGGGGAAGGTCGACGGTTTCGGATAACCCTAAGATCACGCTTTTGCATACTGAGGGCAATATAGGCACAGAACAGCGATTAATGTTGCAGATATTATGCCTCAAAAATTCAAAATTCTTTTGTTCCTTATATCTCTAATTCAAATATTTTAAGTCGAAGCTGACAATTCTAATTAAACAATAATTTCCACTCGTTAGCAACCATTTTCTGCTTTGGAGCAACTTTTGAAAGGAAAATGTCTCACTTTACAACTGCATGAGATATTTTGCACTCATATTAGTTTTCTTAGATATTTTATGAAGGAAACTTACACGCAATTCATGTAATTGTTCCTGAATAAATTTGTTATAAAATTTTAATCTTCTACAAACACAGCATATTCCAAACTATCTTCCCTCTATCTGATGAAAGTCGTCTTTCCAAAAACGACATAAAAATTTCACATTAGCCTCGGGTTCTTGATTCCAGAGCTCTTAACTTATGATAATTGAATCTTCTACGTAATGCACGTAAATAGAATGTAAGTCCCTTCTATTGAGAAATTTATGCAAATGTTGGAGCATATTACGATGACATCTGCGACATAATTCAATCCCACGCAGTTGTGCAGAGCCCGCCTTGAGCACAGCCTCGTGGTCGTTGCTCTTTGTCTTCCAGACGGAGCAAAATCTGATTAGATAGAGGACTTTAAGGGACACGGTTTCATCAATTATCCTCGCTTAGACAATGATGTAAATATCGCTTTAATCACACGCACGCCACAAACGAATTGTAGGTGAAGAGAATTCAACAATGCGTTTCATTATTTCCATCAAACTTTGGCGTGAATTGTAAGAAATGTAAGGATGGCGTAAGTTTCAAAAACTATTAATAAATAATTCATTTCGTATCCTGGATGATTTTCATAACTATAAAACCATTAAAAAACATATTACTAACGTTTAAATTAACTAGGAGTTATTTAAATAATTACGGCATTCCGATTATAGGTATCGCCAACGGGAATCTCATGTCCTTCGGATGCAAAAGAGGTACCAATAAATACATTCCTGCGCATCCAATGGGAAGAGTAATTATAATTTGAACTCCTCTGCTGCGGTTATTCAGTAATAATAATTTAGCAAAGCTCTGAGCAATTATATCAACATACTTAATTATTTTGCAATATTTTACTCCCACTTCACGACAAATGTTGCTTCCTGTTTCGAAATTCACAGTAGATTTTTCAATGCACTCGCGCAGGATACGGATATCCTTTCGATAGTACACAATCAGCAAACCTGTAAAAACTCCCTTAGCAAAAATTAAAAGTTTGTTTAATATATTATTTCAAATTTTATGGAAATTTGTAATTTACCTGAAATCCAGCAGCAGCACACACCAATGATTCTGATTGATCAAAAGATCCTCTCCTGTTCGTGAATACACTTGCTTAACATGAACAAATTGTGAAAAACAAAACAAAAATAGTGCCAAAACAGAATTTCAATCTTGACACAGTCTCATTTCCTGGGTTCTTAAAAATCGGATATGAAACCATGTCCATCATTTTCGAAACCAAGTCGAGCAGAGGCAGCCAGTTCGAAGATCTGAGGCTGAAGTACCACAAATAGTTTTGCTTCAGTTGTCTCAAAGTCAACATCTTTTCTTACGTGGTGTCACTGAAGAACTAACGCACACGATGCAAGGAAGTGCAGTCAGGAGTAGGTGACAGGGACATCCACATAATCTTTGTTAAATGTCATGGAATCTTGCGATTGGATGCAACGGGGTATCGTGTTTTAGTTCTGCAGAATATATACGCCTGCTCAATGACTAAATTACACAGCCAATCACGGCCACTTGTAATATTGTGTCGTTGAAACTACGGAATTGATGCCGCAAGGAGCTGATTTATTATGCGATTGATAAGAAGGAACTGCATTGCTTTAACTATTGATCATAGCATGACAACAGCAAAAACGGCGAGGAGAATTTCTCCCCGGCTTGGATATGTAAGTGTCCTAAATTTGAATGGAAACCCGATTATTAACAAATAATAAGGAGGAAGGTTTGTAAATGCAAATTGATTTTGATATTATAGCTTGTGGAGTACTTCTCACACAATCGATATTGCCACCTTGAAACGAAACTGCATTCACGTCAAGTTACGATTATCGAACGGCGATCTCATTTTTAATTCAACATCTTCATTTGTAGTATTTCCAATGAATGATAAGGGATAAAACTCACAAGTCATAGCTATTTTTTTAGCTACTCTTTTTTATAAGAAATAATTTCAAAAACATCATCATGCGCTGCAAAAATTTATCCTCTTTATGTGGCCAACTGCACCATGTCGTTATATTACACTACTTAGAGTTGATCGAAATTTTTGAAACTATGTTTTTGGTAAGACTGTATCATGGAAAAAAGACCCACCGGAACGAATATTGGTGACATTTTGGTTTTTTTAAACACTCCAAATAGGTTGGTATACTTACATCTATTCTGTTCCTTTTTTCTGTCACCATTATTTCTTGGTGTTGCAAATGTTCACTCAAAACTAATATACCTATTCTAAATCTGGGGTACAAAATGGGAGATGATGACTCGCTTGCTTCACACGCGTAAAGATAACCGTCCCTATTCACTCCTGACTCCAGTATCAATTTACGCACATCAGCATTTAAAAGTACTCATTTGGAGCCTGGAAACATCACTTGACGAAGTGAATTCGACAAAAAATTTACTCGTGTCCCTTTTTATATGTAGTAAATAAAATTATTAAAAAAAAAAAATACAGAATTTTGGTGAGTTGCTTCTTAAATGTTTTGACCCAATCGCCTGAAAATTGGTTGAAAGTCAGTCTTAAATAGCTAGTGCTGAAGACGTGAAGTTCTATTAATTAGTAGTTGTGTCCTTACGACATAAAAGTTATTTAGTAAGGAGATTATTATTACTGTTTATACTATTAATAACCATTCTTTATATAATTCATAGGAATTGTCAATGCAAAAAAAATTTTACATAAATTCTATTTGTCTTAATTTCGAGCATCGCGTTACAAAGAAACTGTCCTCCATGAATATTTTTCATCAATAACATTACAATATCAAGAAAATATTATCAACAAAATATTCAATAAACCTTCAATAGTTGAGCTTGGGAAATCCCTATACTTTCGAGATCGCTACTGCCGAAGAATAGACCAAAAACTGAAAAATTGAATCAAAGCAAGGAAAATATATTTTCAAAGCGCATTTAATGCTCTTCACGACCTCGTTAACTATGAATCACTTAATCCTATTAAAATGAAGTAATGAAGAAAATAAAAAGAGTGTAGATCACGAGATAAGATCTCATCTTTCAAGGTTCGCACGTGACTGGCACAAGCCTAGTTTTGTAATTTCAATTCAAATCCACACCGGTCATGATCTGCAGTTTGCTTCTTTTGCGATAAATCTGAAAATAATCTGCGAGCATAAAAGTCGCAATGAAGATATTTTGGTCAACAATAGGATATAATTTCAGTTCGTCGAAAGATGGCTGCCGGACGATTTTTTGACCTTCTTTAAATTGACTTTGTTTGGAAATGGAGCGTAGGCTTTGTGACCTGGCGGCGTTAGTTTTGGCCCTTGGATCTCATTCTTTAACTCTTCACACGTCAAGTCCAAGGTTGGATTTATTTCGTGATTGTGTCTGCTAAATTGATATAATTTTCTATTGCAAAACCGAAAATTACATATTTATCTCGTAACTTTTTGAAATGTTTTTGACGAAACAAATTTGGAGTGCTCCTACTTTATTTGTTTAATTATGTTGCTTGTCTTACTCTTGCCAAATAATTTTTAAAATCATAAAGTTCTGTTTGAATTGAAAATCTCCACGTTTCCTGTGCCGACGAAATTACATCTTGAGACGAGGTATGCAGCATAAATTCACATAATAACCACTCCGTGTCTCTTCCGAGATTTAAAAACAGTAGCGGACAAAAGATAAACGTAAATAATAAGAAAAAGTTCACGCAAATTTCCATAAATGAATATTACTATAATGAGGCCGATAAACAAAACCCAGAATCAACATGGCTTGGATATAAAGTATGTTTTTTTTCACCTGGTCATTATCCACTTTATTCGCGATAAGGTGATACAACGGCAGCCGTTAAGCTATCCTGCTTTTTAGCGACGCGCAAATTAAAACATTCTCAGCTCGTATTAAGTCGTTTTCGAAAATAATTTTCGTTTCACTCGCAGCCTTTTCCTGGGATGTTAACAACGCCTTAATAATTTATTTTCCAATGGGAAAAATATAATTTGCTGGCGGCAACCTCAAAAGATTGGTCACACACTTCAGCCCTCCATTGAGGAGCATCGTGGAGCCCACTCTGCCACTTCGGAGGAGCTCGGTCCGGAAAACCAGACGGAAACCTCAATACATTTTTTTCTTCATATATATATAATATATTATATATAATACATTTTTATAATTTAATTTGGACGACATAATTTCGTCTTCGGTGTGCAGCAATAAGCCACTGATCGAGATTTTGTTTTATTGAACATTGGGTTTGTCGTCCGTGATTTTCTCACAGTTTTTATCTGATGATAGCGACTTATCGAGACGTTCAGCGCATGTTTCCTCAAATTACTCGAAAAATTATTTATTTCGCTTTCGAGATCGCTTGATAAAAGTCTTGTTTATCTGGTAACGTGAGAATGGGCGATTTAATGTTGTTTTCCGCGCACACACCTCAGACCCCTCAGACCTCTACCAGTTCTGTTATGGCTAAATTTGTTGTTTTTTGACGATTTCTCATTTTTCGTAATAGAATCTTTTAATTACCAGTCCTTATAAAATAAGACTGAAATTGCTTGATACTTTTTAATATTGTGTCCCATTTTGAAGTCTTGAATCTTTCGCTTGAAGTCCTCAACAACCAGTTCTAACTCAAAACCCATTTTCTTCTGCTACTGAATGAATCACTGGCGATTGAAAAACGGCGATCAGACGAAGATCTTGCAAAATCTGCTGTAATGGCCACTATCGAGCCATCGAGCCATCGCCCCATCGAAGCCAGTTGCAAAATCAATTTCAGTTGCCCATTTGGTGCTTCTATTAGCGGGAGTATCGGCAACTGTCGTACTTCGAGCAGGAGTTGCGAAATCGCAGCTCGTTTAAGTTTGACCACACCTAAGCCGTAGGGAATATTGATATTTTGCGCAGCGGCAACTCGCTGCGAAGAGCCGCGAAATGAATCGATCCACCGATAAAGGGGATGCCAATATGTCGACCTCCAGCTGTCGCCCCAATTAATAACGGAATAATGAATTCATTCACGGATATTTGGCGCTCTTCGAATACTTTTCGTGTACTTACCCGAGGCGACCCAATTTTCCATTACAAATCTGGATGGTAGCTGCACCAGATGCCTCTTGTTGCACCGCATTATGCAATCCAGTGTGTCAATTCTTTTGCAGAAAGCAACAAAGAAAACCAAACATCCTCGATTAAGACCAAAGTTGCATGCAGCGCTGGCGAAATATGTCTTCGGAGGCCTAGTGATCTCGTGTTGAACCCGAGTGCATATGCAAAAAGGCAGTTACAACCGACATACCTTTGGCATGATCGGTAAAAAACCGAAGCGGAATTAAGAAAAAAGACGAACGCCTGCCCCAACGAGCTCCGGGCGCACAACACATCTTAAACTAGTTTCTAAGTACTCGGCAGATAGATCAACATGCGCCGCTGCGGAGTGCTCCGGCGCGGCCCCAGCCAGGACTCCGTGGATGCAGTTAATATGAAAGTAGTCTTGTTCTTGATTTATTTATTTATTTATTTATTTACTTCTTTTGCTATTTTTGTCTCCTGGCTGGAGGCTGTGCTCCAAAAGACATGCGCGGACCACACCTATGCCGCGGGGCATTTTCAAATGATGCTGTCGTTTTGCTCTGTTGCGAATAATTCGCCGTCTCATACCCGATCAGGTTCGCATTTGCATTGAGTAGGAACTAGACTGATCGCCATTCTGTGATATTGAAATCAGATTAGCCGATGATCATTCAATGCTGAAGCGACCTGCGTTCACTTTCCATCTCGTTGCGGCCACTCGCAGTACGATCGCTCAGCGTCGAAAGTTTTGATCAAAATTGTTGACAACGAAGGTCTTGTGCTGTGTTGAGGAAGTTGCCGAACGATATATCGGGCTCGCTCCGAATCACCTCCACTCAACTAATGCCGATGATGAATATTTTTGCATTTTAACGTGTACGATTCCAATCATCGTCAACGATGGCGCAGTTCGCCTCCTGCTCACCGATCGTCCATCACCAAACAGCGAGGAATTTCGTAATAATCAGGGTTCCGATCAGTTTAAATGTTTCGCGGTTTGATCGCCACGTTATATAATAGACACGCGATTGGCACGAGACAATATTTCATTAATTTCGTGTTTTCGTTCAAATACAAACAGATATCAACAGACATGAGCGTACCCAAACCGAACTGGATCACGTTCAAAAGATTTATTTTATGTGCTGACATATATGCCGAAGTTTTCGCAAAGTAATCGTAAAATTAGCAACATTTGGTGGATGTTAAATAGTAGTGAAGGATCTGTAATCACTATAAACTCTTTAACCAGTATGTGCATTTGATTTTGATGTATCCTTCATTTACATATTTCGTTGCGAAATATTATTTCGTTTGAAAAAAGAAAATAGATTTATATAGGCTATTCAAAAAATCATTGTAATTTATTAGTTATAAAATCTTGAAACAACAATTGAAGAGTGTGATAAAAAAAGGTATCATAAAATCGTATTAACCCAAGCAATAAAATTGGCCAAGTCTTCTGCAATCTTCTGCCATTTGGCTACTAAACGTTAAGTTTCGATTAAAATAATTTGAATTCGTTACGATGAAAACAGATTTCCTCTCGTTTATTGCAAAAGAAGATGCAAAAACACTTAACCATGGCCTTTTGGAAATTTAATTTTTCCTGCCTGTTAAATAAATTGATTTTAACATCCCCTGAAGATGTTTACACGGAATTTATTTTATGGCATTAAATTACAGGTTCGTGTGCCTGTTTTAGACCACTGCACAAATATCCCCAGTAGGCTAAAGGAGTCTTATTAAGCTTAAGCATGAGTCGTAGCGATTTAATCAGTCCAGCCGCAGGACGGTTTGACCTGGGACGGTTTTATGTAAATTGAAATGAGACAAATTGTATTGCGTGTTATTATTGTAATTATCCTTGAATGATTATAGGATCCAGCGTTTTGCGGTTGTTCACAGAATAGTCTCGGCCCCAAAATTGTGTTTGTGCACCACCAAAATGATCGGCTCCACGAACACGACGTATGAACAATATGTCCAACAGGAAAAATTATTTTTAATAATAATTTTAAACTTTCATGTTGTTCAAATTTTTGCCCCAGATTACTTTATGCCTTCAGGTATCGCATTTTAAATTGTAACAAGTTGCAGAAATGTTTGCACAAATTGTCAAGGTTCGATTGTGATGTTCATCCTGATCATGAAACTGTTTTACCATTTTTCAGAGATGCAAAAAAATGGATAAAAAGAAATGACTTTAGTATGCTGGCATTTCTCAAAATTCGAATGCACCTGATCCTTAATGCTACCGGAATATGCGTAATGCATTGGAGTTGCTTCCGTTTATGAATTTGCAGCGCATTCCGCCAATTAGAGATGGGATTTCACTCGACACACCAGCCCAACGCTCGAAGATTGATTGCACCATTGCTGGTCGACAGTTCCGTGTCTTTTCAAATCAACGAACAACACTTGCAGTCGGAATGGTATCAATTGATCAGCCAGCACTTCTTCATTTCCCGTAAATTGATTTTCAACAGCAGCAAAAGCACTTTCGCGAATATTTCCACTTGATGATCTCAACTCTCATTTCTCTCAATTAAAATTAATTGAGGAATTATAGGTTTAAGTTGCTCGCATAGCAATTCCAACACACCTTGAGTGATTGACTTTAATTAGTTTTTGTAAATTTTGAACAATTTATGTGTTTTTCTTGCCCACTTTAAAGAAGATCCTTCACCAGATTAACAATGGTTGAAAATAGTGAATGCCTTCAATATGCTAATTACCTCCGTTTTTGAGCCTCACTAAACGTGAATGCAATAAACTTAGGCACTTGAAAATAATTAATGATTACCTCAGTTGATAGACTTTCGTAATTAATGAAAGAAATCCATGCATAGAACGAATTTATGGAACTTCAATTGATTGTAAAAAAAAAAAAAAACAGTTTTTCAAATCTGCCTTTGGGTAGACCAGAACGAAAGGATGATGGTTCGAACAAATTCAGTTAAAAGAATCAATTTAAGCAACACCTATTTGTTCATTTTGCTTTTATACTAAGTGTCTAATGTAACTTTTGTGAAACGATCCGATATTTTATTTGTAAACTTTAATGTTTTTTTTTAAAAATTATAATAAGAAAACTTGACCAATCTACTTTCAACTTATCAATTTTTTTGTGGTTAAATATGTCCTTCAAAAATCGTTTTCTTACGCCACAAATAAAGTTAAGAACTTCACTAATTCATTTAATTTGTTAAATGGTTCTTTAAATTGTTGGTTTATCGGCATGAACTGAAATGAACAAGTGCTTTGGCATGTTTCACATACAAAAAATTAAATTTAAATTGTTTTTTAGCAATTCGCATTCAACTGGGGCCTCCTAAAAACAATTAAGACTTCAACAATCGAAGTAAATTGTGCAGAAAAAGTTTCACTGACGAAGACCTGCACCTGAAAATTTTAAAAGTAAAATCGCAACGAGTACAGAGAAAGGTCATTTCGGTCGCAAGGTTGCTTCTTGCTTGGCTTTCCAGACTTCAACAATTGTGACATGTCACTTATTCATGTTGCAGCAAAACATGTAATTACATGAATGTACAAAGGTAAAACCCAATTAAAACCTTCTCCTAAAATGCATCCTTGAGCTTAGCGGTGCACTCTAGCAAGGCATTTTTCCCTCAATCAAAATATTATCACGCCTGCGTCGCAAACAGCCGTTAAAAATGTTAAACATGGACAAAAGTGCAGTCGCGCAGTTGTCCAGGTCCGTGGGTAAATAATCATGTCACAGTTTTGTGAGTGCAGTAAAGCGGCTCATTAATTTGTATGCATAGGTGATCTGGGAAGTGATGCAAATTTAAAGTGTTGCGCAAGTGCAGATGCAATATTGCACTTCTGAGGCGTTGATACTTACCTAAAAATTGGGCCATAGATGCTCAAAGCTGCTCCTTTTGGCATTTTGTAACGATATTGCGCGAACTCAATGTAACAATGCAAGCTCAATTGGCACACACAAAAATGTCCTGACGGACAGGAGCGCTGAACAGAAGCAGGTATTACGAATCCGCCAACAGAAAGGGTGTTAGCCTTGTTCACAAACAGAGCCGTATTTCTTTTCACTTCATCGGACAGGAGGACGGGGGAATTCCCCTGAATTTAAGTGGTGCGAATTTCGCGGTCTAACGACTTCCATGGCCACCGGCTGCCGTGTCCGAGAGCTGCAATTATCTCATTAAGGGACCAGCAATCAAATTAAGCACTGCGACAGAAAAGGTGTTTTGCTAGAAACGGAATAGGAAGCAGCGCAATGCCATTGTTTACAGCCTGACGTTATTGTAAGCGATTTCTAGCCCAAGGGCCAAACTGAATTGTGCTGCGGCGAGGTGTGCGCAGCCAAGCCTGACTGGACTACCAGCGTCAACCTGAGAGATCACCCAAAAAGAGTTATTGGATAAAGTTATCGGGGCAGAGTCGCAAATATGACGATAAACGCAGCTGGGATCCAAACGATATCCATTCACCACGAAAATATTAAATTTCTTTAATTTATAATTGGCGGTGCCCTGGAGAGATTTCAGCAGGTTGACAGAAATGCAAGGTTGCAATTTCAATTTCTGGCTCATTAAAAAGCGAAAGGCCAGTGTACCGGCAGCAATCGGTCGCTACGGTCAAAATTTATGGAGACGATTCACCGAAATACTCGGTTCATCTCGTTTATCAAACACGTAAGTGGGTCGCCGATTCATCACGACCGGACCATAAATCCAGAGGATTCGAATGAGATTTGTGAGTTCACATGTTCCTGCCAAGGATTAGCCTGAACATGGGAATGGTTTTGGGGGGAACCCTATCTGCTGTGGGATTCACAGCACGGCGCCGCTGAAGGACTGGCCACGAATAACTCGCGCTGACACTTTATTATGCGCGGCCGCCGAGGGCAGTTCCTTAAATTTCAATTTAAATGAAACACAAGGTAAGAAATGGTTCCGGATTGCCAACATCTCCCAATGTGATACCAATTTTCGTAATTTGGTAAATTGGTGAAACGTTAACTGCCAGACGTGATCGTATTACCTCTGTCTGTGGATCATCGGGGAAAAGAGTTATCGCAACTCAATTGACGGCATCGAGCCGCGTAATGAATGAAATTTTGTTATTTATTTAATAACTTAATTATAGGCATGCACATATTTTTGATTCTAGACCTTTACTTTGGGACAAATCCTTTAGTTATTCAACTTCATGTCAAATCCGGTTTTCTCAAGTTAAAAAATTATATTATTATTGGGCCACTAAATTATATTCAATGACTACTGGAACAAAATTTAAAGAAGACATGATTAATTGAAATCTGATTTTATTACTCTCATATGTCTCTTTCCAATTTTAAATATATTAAGTCAATTACTTTAATAACTATCAGAGAAATTCACTCAAAGTTTTCATAAATTTCGATATTTATTCATTATGGAGTAGATGCAAAGAACTTTTAGTGATTTTTTAATAACTTAAAATACAAAAATTCAACTCAATTTTCTTAGTACTACTAAAAACTTTGGTTAACAGCAAGTAAATCCGAAAATAAAAATAATAAATTTACATCGTACAGAAATATCACCAAATTTTAAAGGAATTTGAGCCTAGAATGAAAAATGTTGTCTAAATTTAGAAGAAATAAACAACAGAACTTAATATTAGCGAAGAAACAGAATTAATCGTCGCTAAGTTTGTTCGTGGCGCCCCTTTGAGGTCCTTTCAAGTTCGTTACCTAAGGAAATGAGTTAAACCGCGGAGCGCGCAATTGTTATATGTGAAATATGTATACATACTAAGCTTATGTACAAATTAAATTAGGTCGTCTGTACTTATTTTTTACAGAGAGGAATTACATCTAAGTACTTTTAGTATTTACAATTAAGAGTTCTGAGCGAACAAATTGTGTGCTGTCGCCCGAAAAATAATAATAACTAAATTATTTGCCTAGTACGATCGATCACTGCTTCTACGTAGAAACTTCAATCGTCGCAGAGTTGTTGTTGAGTGGGGTTTTGTCGTTGAGCCCTTCGGTGTCAATGTCACTGCCGTCTTCAATTTCATTTTCTCCACCCCCTATACTGACTGGGGTGTACACCCCGCCAGTGTATGTCACTTTACCCATGAACGATCGGATCTCGTCGAAGTATGTGTCCTCCCGATCAGCCTCATTGGAAGATGGTGAGTCCCCAACACCCATGCCCAGACCATTGGCATCAGCCTCGTGCTTCTTGAGATGCCGATCCAGGTTAGTCTGCTGCCCAAAGCAACGATCACATAAATGGCATTTAAAGGGCCTTTCCTTGTTGTGGATGTTCCGTACATGTCGCTGAAGATTGCTGGAAATGCTAAAGGATCGCTCGCAATACTTACACTTGTAAGGTTGTTCGCCGGTATGCGTTCTGAGATGTCGAGTCAGATTCGCTGATCGTGGAAAAATCTTTCCGCAAAATTTACAACTGTAACGGTCCTTTATTTTTCCACCTCCCATATTTCCTGAGAGTCCTCCTGCAGCCATCAGAGCTTCATGAAATGGTTTGGGCGGAAACGGCCCATTGCGGTGCAGAATGTGGTCGAAGCCTGGCCGACCGCCCATTGGTCCTAAAAAAGGAAAAGGTCGTTGAAAGGCAGCACTCAGCCCGGTCGAAGGCCTGTAAATTGCTTCCAACAGCATGGGGTGGATGGGTCTAGGACAAGCCATCGGTGGTCCTGGGGGTGATGGTGATGGTGTTGGTCCTGGTGAAACCGACGGCGTAGGACTTGCTTGGTAAGATGGATGCGACCGCGAACGCTTGTTTATTGGCTCTGGTGTTAGACACGGGCTGTTTTTTCTATTCCTAGTTACAGAAAGATCGAGAGGCTGTTCTGCTGGTGTTGACTCGTGCGTTGGTGAGGGTGATGTTACATTTATGTGATTCTAAAATAGGGAAAAATACACCGTAATGTAAACAAACTATTTGGAAAATAAAAAACCTTTACGAACCTTATCATCGGGTGTACTCCTTTCCTCCTTCACGCTCCGACATTCAATATCGGTTAAAGAGATCTTCATGTCTACAGGGGAGACATTCGCATCCTCCTCCACTCCCCCAGGGAATTTTCCTCTCGATGACGATTGATCAATTTTTGCTTCATGATTGCTACTCATGGCATGCAGCGATTGCTGTTGCTGTTGACCAATGAACATAGGCCTAACTGGCGGAGGACCCACATGAGTATATCGGGAGTCGTCGTGTGAGTTTCGACCCCCATAGTGGTGACTTAAGCCCACGTGGCGAGGAGGCGATCCACCCTCCTTTTCTGGCATTGTCATATCTAAGTTTGGTTTAGGCGGGAAGAGTAGTGGGAAACTTGGCGTTTGCGCTGGATTCGGCGGGAACATTCCGTGTATTCCATAGGATGGAAATCCTGGAGGGAAAAATGGTGGAGGACCTCGAAACATGAAAAACGGATTTGGTGGAGTCGTCATAGCTGGCGGCACACCAGGCGGTGGCGGTGGGGGTGGCTGTTGATGGGGATGATGATGAGGTGGTATCGTTGTTGAATCACAGAAGCGCTTATGTTTAGATAATGATGTCACAGTACTGAAACTCTGTCCACACTTTGTGCACTTGATTTGCATTCGACAATCTGCATGCATTCGTTTATGCCGACAAAGATTGGAAAACTGTGTGTAAGCCTTAAAGCACACCTCACACTGAAAGGGTTTCACTGATGAATGAATGTGTGTGTGCTGTTTAAGTCCAGATGATGTTGCAAATGTTTTGCCACACTCTGGGCAAGCGTGACTGCGGGCACCAACGTGATGAGCACGAATATGTCGTTGTAGGTTTGATGGATCACAAAATACCTGAAAAGATAGCAATTTTAATATGGATAGCTTATTATGTCTTCTTTGCAGCGATAACAACAATAACTCATGCAATATTCCTTATCACATTTTCCATCGTACATTACGCAACAATCATTAATTGTCTTCAAATAAAAATTGCTCGATCATTTAGTGATGTCATAACAGAAGACCTACATCGCATATACGACTACCCAAATAGAGGAGACCAACCAGAAAAAGGCAAGAGAGCACGCCAACCGCGCAACGTAGATTCAATTGTGCGATAATATTCAAATATCCGAATAATGTGATCGGCTTATACCGAAGCAAACCATTTTGGTGATCACTGTCCTAAATAAGTGTGCGACGAGTAATGTGAAAACTTATTTATGATTTATCCGACAGATTAGGAATTAAGATATGTCGGCTGCCGGTGGTGATCAAATTGAAAATGCTTGTCGATCGGTAGGACACTGCGAAGCTGAGGTGTAATATAAACATAGGTTTACACTTTGGAGGCGATAACGGAGAGAAGTTTTGCAATGTGGGGGAAAATATTCGGATATTATATTTGGGGAAGACCTTCTTGTTGTGTAGTATGACTAGATTTGGTAGGTGCAATCAATGATAAATATTAAAGTGATTTGGGTCAACATTTGAAAATAAGATACTTAAATTTACGAGTAGGAGAAGACAACACAAATACAAAAAAGAAATTATAATTGCATAAAAGACATGAATTTAGTGAGCACTTTAATGAGTAGGTCAATAATTAATACGTGGGAGTACTTCTTCTTCTTTAATATCACATATTCAAAAAGAAAGATCATAGTAAAGCGATCTTATACTAAAAAGCAACTAATCACAAATTTAAACAATACAAATAACAAATTTAGAAGTTGTCATTTGATTAGGGAACAAGAATATCAATTCGTCATTCAACAATTTTCTTTGAAATATACCAATAAAAACTTTAAATCAATTTATTATTTACTTATAACGTTCTACAATAAAAATGGATTGCTTTTGTTTTAGTTGAGTTTGAATCAAGTAACTTCTCAGAAAGAAACTCTACTAATTCACTTTCGTGCACACAACATCGATAGATAAAAAATGAAATTCACCTGGTTACTCACCTTTGTGCAATTCTCACAAGGATACTTCCTTAATTCACCATGCACAAGGGCTCGATGTCTCAGCAGCGACGGCCGATAACAGTAACTCTTCGGGCACAATTCACACCGGAATGTGTCCTTAGGATAATGATGTGCAGCTACCAAATGGTCATCCAAACTGAAATCAAAATGAAAATAAAAAAACAAATCCAAATTACGATGTCATATTCACTTCAAATAAAAAATTCAAAGTGGCCATTAGTGGTAAAAATCACGAAAGTCGCATTACTAATTCAGAGAGGAGGACCCTCATGTGAGGTGGCCCGCTGACATCCGACCGTCATGAGCCACGAGGCGCGGCAGGGGGTGAAACAATTTAATAATCGGTGGCGCTTTAGTCCTGGACAACCATGTGAGGATGTTGAAAACGAGAAAAGAAGAAAAGGGACAAAAATCGTGTCATGTGGCCAGGTTTACAGACCACGCGTCCCACGGGTAATTAACCGAGTGATGTTCAATATTTAATGTTCGATTTCTGCGGCCGCGTTCAGCAGGACAAAGCGACGGTTCTTGTGGTCAACACGAAGCTAAAACATCGGGAGGCATAGCGCAATTGAGAGTCGCAATGTATGCAAACAGAGGAACAAGTGATTGCACTTCTTTGCAGGGTGGAACTAAGTGATGGGGTGGTCGGACAATAATTACGAGTTCTTCATCATTGATGACAATAGTTTCTGCCACAACTACTGTGGGGATGACAGGGCATTGAATGTGAATGACAGCCGGCCGTAGTTTTGTCACCTCCCGACAGAAGCTACTTTGCCTGGCATTGATCAATTATTAACACAATCGCCTCATCATCATCGCATTTGCGTGTTTGGATTCATTCCTCATACCAAAAACCACTCAATAAATTGCTCAAGTGGACGGAGAACGGACACGTTCCAGAATTCATCAATTCTGGAAACACAATCAGAGGACAACGTGGAAAACATTAATTATCCTCTCACTTGATTCGATTCAGGTAATAAGCGTAAAGAAAACCTCGTTTTTGTTGATGTTGAATAACTTTCTATAATATTGCTAAATCCATTTATGTAAGTATGGTATCCAATTTATTAAACGTATAAACACCATAATTTAAACATTAATTAATAATATTATTGTTGTTCTATAATGCATTAAGAGGTCATTAGCTATTTTATAATAATCGTCTTGCAGTATCCTAGAACAACAATATCCGATTTTGTTAAATTTTTTATTCATTATTATTCGTAATGGTTTGTTTAACAGTGACAATGTTAAACAGGTATGGCAAATATGTCCTTTTCATTGAGCATTTTGATGATTGATTCTCTTTCGACACGTATTGATTAATTACCAATGAATGTTTGGAAACATTTACAAATATACAAAAACAAGAAACGTTCAAACAAGATTCATCGAAATAATTCGAGTTTGACAATTAATTGACAAATGGGTAGTTTTCCTTTCTTCTAAAGCTAAGGACTTTGTCCGGGGTTAAAGGCTTAAAAAGTAAGTCATACTTAATAGCAATCAAATCGCTGTATACTTGACATATAGAAAACACCACAAACAACAGCACGACAAGGGTTGTTTTGACTTCCTGATGGTGCACAATCTCCAATCATTGTACACATTTTTGGGGCAAATAGACCCTTCCCAAAATGTGGTGAGTACTGCGCTAAGTGTAAGGATGTTTGTTAATGTATGAGTAGAACAAATAAATCAAACATTTATTCTTAGTTTTGCTGGCTAGTGTTGCAATAATTAAGAACGTAATTGCGGAACAATTTTCAGTTCGTTTAGTGCTCACTGCTCACATCTGTTTGCCTTTTAATTATTCTAGCGAAAAGGATTCTGTTTCTTAAATCATAACCATTTCAATTGCGACAGGACACGCAGCTTTTCGTGTTCCAGAACCTTTTTTACAATATCAAACTTTATAAACTATTTGCATGTGTTCTACAAATACCTAACAGGAGCCCGATTTTTATGGGTGTTACTTCATATTTTATTTCAATCCCTAATTTTGTAAAATAAAACCATCAGCGTAACAAAATCAGATCCTATTGATGCAACACTAGGAAACAAAACCACAAAAAAAATTAATAAACTTTATCAATTTCAAGATATCATTTGAACGAAATTCAGTCCCAGTAATTATCGCGCAGTCCGGATGCATTAGAATTCCAATTTCCAGGTAGGAAAATTGCCGCTAATTAAGGCCGCGAAGGCCCAAATCACATCTAATTAAGAAGACGTGTTGACTTTCGTAAAGACTGCTGTCCAATTTGTTAATAAATTATTGTAATTGATTGTCACCAATTACTAAAGACAACTGGTCGCACAAGACGGAAGCTTGAATCACACCTGTATCGACACTTGCTTGGGCTGTGCGACAAGAACGGTGACGGGGGTCGGTCGGAGGTAGTAATATTTCGAAGTGTTGTACTTACTGATCGATATCGTGACACTGGCGCTCGCAGACCACGCAGCGAAAATCGATGCCGTCCTCGTCGTCTGAGTCTTGATCGCGATCCTTGCTGTTCTCCGGCTTGCTGTTGTCGAGATCGGTGGAGGTGGGGAAATCGTCCTCGCCCGTTGTCCCACTGTGCTGTGATCCTGCAACAAGAGAAAACCATTCGATCGTTATACTGTTATAGCCACAATTCTGCAATAGGTTCATCATTAGGAGCGGAACGCCATCAACCGCGTCCCTTATCTCACGACACCATGAACAGGCCATACATCTCGGCTCTGTGCACCCTGATGGGCGATATACTCGACCATGGAATCACGCAAAAAAATGGTAAAAATCAGAAGTAGTCCATAATTAGTACTAAGTGAAACCTAAATTTACATAATTTGTTTTGGAGTCGACAGCAAAACCGCGGGTCGGCTGGCGATCAGCACTTCGCGACCAGCAGCGCCCCACGTCGGGTAATCATTAATCGCTCGGAGACGGGCAACAGTTTTGGGCGGGTTAACTGGCTTGAGGGGAGTGAATGGCTGACCTATTCGCATGGATAAGTCCGCAAAATGCTCGTAATGTTTCCACCATGTAAACGAGGTTAAGATTGAGAGGTTGCCTTTGGGTTCTGCATGAATCATATCCATTTCTAGTGCTCTGCATTGTTTGTCGCCACGGAAAGCCACTTCAAGAACTCTTTCGTCTTTCAAATCCGATACTCAGATGTGTGTGACTATTTTTTAAGAACATACTCTTTACACATGACATGTAGATTCGAGTTGTGAAACAATTCAGCAAAGGAGGACTGCCGGATCCGAGCAATCCAGCCTCCAACGCTGGTGACTTTGGGAGCTAAGGAGTAAGGATGCATTAGACGCTTTTGTGGACGACAATGCAGCGGGAGCTGATGGGCAATGATGCAGTCATATAAGCTCCTTGGTCAGCACTTTGGGGTTAATGCACAACTTGAGATTTGAAAAAGGATGTTAGAAACGTTACATGCTCAGTTTGTCATTAGGAATGAGTTTCCTTCGCAGTGCGAATTTCTAGTAAATATGGGGAAGCGAAATCAAAATGCATCTCTTGCAATTTTGAGTTTTACTTACAAATATTTTTATTTTTGAAAACTCATTGATTAGAGCTTTTGGCTTCTGCTTCACCTAACAACCATACTTGTAATTTTTTTCGATTAAAACAAATTCACAAAATCAATAATATTCTGAAGTAAAAATCCGCTTTTTATCCATCTTCCTAAAAACTTCAACCACTTCTTGTCCTTCCTCAGAAACCTTAAAAATCAAACGCTTGAACTGTTCCATTTAAAGGTCACAAATTGTTTTCCATCAGGAAACAAAAATCGTCTCACTTTCCAATAAAACGCGAATAGTTTCGATTCAAATGCAAAATTGTCGAGGTTCGAGATGTTTTATGTTTTTTTTTCGTGTACTTGAAAACGATCCCAGTAAAACGAATCTGGGGAAACAAGGTGTAACGGGTCTTTCTTCCCGATTTTTTTTTTTTTTTTTGTGGATTGTTTTTATCGATTTACGTTTCAAAGTGTTTAATTGATGAAGCCGATGAATTGGAAACGACTTTGAGGAATTTACCTGTTGATGCAGTCGGGCGTAGTTAACTCAGAGATTTTTAAACTCACTCAAGTGGCTAAAATTAAGTAAAAACACTCGCGCTTGATTACGACACTTACGAAAACACGAGAAAGTGAATATAATTTAAAGAAAAAATTGCGAACTTTCACTCGATTTGTTTATTATGTTTTGGATGGGTCAAAGAAGCAACTCGCGGAAGGACATCCGAACTCGTCCCAAACTGAAGAACAAGTGTCTTCGATGCATATCAAAAATTTCAGCAGTTCTATGGGGTTACTGTCGGGGTGCTTATACACAGTGAATGATAAAAAGACAAAAAAAACAACAGAAATTCAAATAATTACATTCAACCCCCACCCACAGTTGGTTGCGTATGGCGTAGTCACAGCCCATAAAACACCTGAATTCAATCAAAGGACACCACAATTGCCTCGCATATGAGGTGAGTTTGTTTACCACCTTCGCCAACAAGAAGGTAACCATGCCAAGCGGTCTCACCCCCCTATGAATTGGCCAGTTAAGGGGTCAAGCCGACGGGTAGGCATATGTTACCCTCACAGTCAAATTGTCAGTTCCACTGGACTGATTTTGGTCGAATCGAAGTCATATCACACCTCGCTCACGCAAACAGGTGCTGCTTAAGGAGACGGTTGTCCTGCAGTTGCACGAACCAATAAAGATCCTCGCTAGGACTACACGTCTTTACAAGAGTGACATGCAAATGAGTGGAATTTCTCAGGACTTTTAAGCCATATTGTCCTCAAGTAAGTCATCCTTGAAGCATAAAATTTTCTCCCACGGTGAACTAGGACATCTGTTTTCGTTAAATGCTGCAGCATGAAAAGCGCAACAGTGGAACATGTACATGAAGTCTTTGGTGTAATTGAAACCTAATTGCCACTATCGTTATTAACGCTGTAAATATTTACAACAAGTTGGTTTAATAACAATCATAAAAATGCTTCTGGATCACATTAATTTTTACAACGGCAATGCGAATTTTTTTCTTTCTTAGTCGAAATTACTTTTTGCAAAGAAACTGAAAGAAAAATCGTTGCATAATTCAATTAATGTCCTTGCTGATGCCAAAGTACAATAAAAGTCGCCCGACTAGATTGCAGGAAACTCGACACGTGCACAGATGCAAGTTGCACGGCAAACCATTCGTTGGCCCAATTCAGTTGCAATGTCGTTTAGTCAAACTGATCATTTAAAGCAAGGAAAACAAAAACACAAACACAACCCTTGCACCCTGGATAGGATTGCATTTGGAAAACGAAATGGGGCACGCACCCGTTTCAGCCCTTGTCCTTCCACAATTCACTGAAGCCACATGACACAGGAGCAGCCTTATTTAGAGTCCAAAGAAAAATTTCCATCTGCAAGGGATGACATCCATCAGGGGTTGTGCTGAATATCAAAAGGATTTTTGCACTAAGCAATTCATAAATAATAACAGAAAAGCAATATTAATGCAGTAGACATTTGTTCGGTGAAAGAGTTTTAGGAAAGGGTTCACATTTTGTAAATTAAGACATAATCATCTCGCGCGTGCGTCGATGATGAATTGTCGATGAGCATCCCTTCAGCGGATAACAAAATAATCCCCAGGAGCGGCTCAGCTGTGATTGATGGATTCCAACCTGGGATGAACGCATCTTGCACAGGTGGGTTGATAGAATGCACCTTTCCAGTGGATAACGATGATGGCGCACACACTACGTAAACGCACCACGCCGTTCGGAAACCTGAAACCACAAAATTAATTCTAAAATTGGCCAGCGTTGAGTTATGATGGCAGCAAGTTCGGCCGGGGGGAAAGGTTGGCGGCCACCGATTCGGTTGTTAACGGGTCTGGCAAGGATCAGCGGAAGTCGACCAGGAACGTAAGTCACGAACGAAATGAGAATTTATGGCAGACCTCGGCCAGCGCCAGTAATGATTGGCATCCGGTCAGGTCTCAGGAGCTAAAGACCACGTTTGACATGAAATGACCGTTGGCCGCTCGCGAACTGCCTCAACAGTAGGATCAGTGAATGTTGTTTATGAATTTTAAAAAGCATCTTTTGAAAGCGTGCGAAATTTTTGAAATAGTGACAAAAGGGAAAACACTCGAATAATAAAAATCGCCGAGTTTACTGCAACCGCGGCAAGTCAGGATATATGACCGCCATATGGTCTAAGAAAGTGCTCAAAATCCGTGACGAGCAAGGACACATTTTCCTTCGTAAAGGTAGAAGGCTTAACGGTAAGGCACACATTTACTTGACCCAAGGGTGCTCCTGAACAGGTGATGCAGTCGCGTATGCTCCTGAATTATTCATTCACCGTGGGAACTGAAAAGTTCGTTACGAAATTACTTCGCGGAAAATGTCAGATGAGCATCAACAAAGGAATGGTCAAAATGCGATCACTGTAACTTGTAAGGTCGAAAAGCAAATTGCAGCTTCCTCAGCGAAACTTTCATTCTGTAGACACCCAAAAATGAAAAAAAGCACAATTACTAATTTTCTCATTTCATGATAATTGATATATGTATAATAATTTAATTTTTAACGGTATTCCAATTTTTAGAATATATTTTTAACTATTGCAAGCAGTCAATAAAGTAAAATAAATTCACCCTCTAAATACTTTTTGCTTTTTAACAATTCAAATTAAGCATGTCGAATTTGTCCTGGTAATTCGCCATTTGTGTGCAAAGTCACATGTCTTCTGGATTATCATCCAAAAGGACTGCATTTCGCAGAGGATCATACAATCATATCTAGCAATCGCGACATTGATGCGACTGCACCTCACCCCCCTCGCAATCCAATTTGCGGCAGATCAGAATCAAACCAAGCAGATGCAAATAATGCAAGCTTGCGACTGTGCAAACAAAGCGATATCGGCAACGTATTATTTCTCCCTGATTAGAGCTGATAACGTGCAATGAAATTGCGTTGACCAGACGTCGATTTTCCCATCTGGAATGATTGGCTCTTCTCCCAGAATTGTGGATGCATGTGGCTCAGAGTTAAGCCTCCAAACCACGGTATTGCGGCATCCCTCACATCGATCGGTTACAGAATCCAGTGGAATTGTCGAAAGCAACAAATCAACAAATCACACAAAACAAGCGCTGAATAAATCCCGCAGCCAAACAACAATTCGAAATCAAAAAGGCAAACACAGGGATGATATCTTCATTAGACAGCGTGTTAACATTGCCCAACAATATGCACCCCACCGCTTGAAAGGAGCCCTGCAGGCTTCAGCCCTCATCCATTTGGGTTTCGGTTAATTTATCATGAGTGAATTTCACACTTAGAATCTAATCGTGCGTGCGCTGCAATGCAAACAGCACAAAAACATTATCTTTGCCACCATCGGAGTCATCATCATCATCCAGTAGTAGCACGTCAGAACGGAGAGCAACCCCTATGATACGGTACTCAGGGATGGGGTGAATCCTGCAGACAATAATATCTGGATGGCAAGGATTACACAACTACGGCCAATCTGACAATTATCCACAACCTCCATGTGCGAACGGAGACAATCTGCCAAGGCATGCGCAGGAACCCAACATGCAAACAGGATCATGATACTCTCCCGTCACCATCAGCACCACACCAAATTAATCCTTTCGCACCGCCTGTTTTTGCTCATGATGCATTAACTGCCGTGGCCAGATCGCTTAAGCACTGCTATCAAAAGGAAGATCAAAATGACGAATTCGTCAAAAAAATTTAATTAATCACGCATCGAAGGGGGTGAGAAACTGGTGATACAGGACCACGTTCACGCGTTTGACATGAGCCTCTGAAAGGGATTGAATTAACTACGGAATAATTGCAGAATGGGAACAGATACGAGTTTAGTGATAATCATTGAATAGTGTATATGTACGTGAATTTATTCTCAGTGAGTCGGTAATTTTTTTTGATTAAAAAACAGATCACATACGATACAGATTAAAAATTGATTTGAATTCTGCAATTTCTGCCCTCCGATGGAAAATGGAATTAAAAACTTTCAATCCTTTCAATTCTCTCAATTTGCAATAAATTGCTTTTTACTGAAAGTAAGCATTTTGCTTTTCATCTTGGTGATGATAAAAAAACTAAATTTGCCTGTTTTTCTGCAGTTTTGTTTGTTCTGTTTGTAAGAAGAAAATTTGCCCGGATCCGACTCTCTCGAATTTATTTGTTGCAAAGGTTTAGAAAATTTCGAGCTGGGTCGCGAGATTCCGAGGTTGAGCGTTCACTCAAACCGATTTTGGCATAGAAAATGAACTTGGATTATAGTCCCGAGACTTGACTTGTGACTTGATCTACTTTGCGTCTAATGAGATGGATGAGTCGATTGTATAATGGTGTCGCGGCTAATTTGGCAGTTAACAATAAATATCTTACCACTTTCACGGTCGCTTTTGTCCTCAAGTGACGATCCATTGCTGAATATGTCTCTTAGTTGCAACGGAACTCGGGGCGCAGTAACGATTTCCACCCCCGCCGGAACGTCTCTACTGGCCTCGTACCACAGCTGTTAAAATAATTCTCAATTATAATGAAAACAAATCTTTACAAGAAATTTTTAAGCTATAATGGCGATTATTTCCGCTACTTACGTAGCCCGCAACGAGGTAATGATGAAGATTTACGTCACTCGTATTCAGCACTGTTCTAATCTTATTCAGCCACACGGCAACTTCGGGCGCAGGCTCCAACCAGCCACGAACATTCGAACCAGCCACCACCTGGAAAAGAAATGAACCACATTCAGCCGAGTTTACTCGTCGAGGAAATTTTATTTTGTGTGGTGTGCGGCTTTGATGGTTTGCGTACAAGATACTTTATAACTGTTATAATTTGCTTTGCATAAAAATATTTTACCTATTTCTTTTTTTCTGTAATTTATATTTAGAAATTTTTCATTTTGTAGTTTATTTAAAAATTTATGAATGAAGAAGAAAACTTATTCTTCAACACTGTTTAGGTCTCTTATAATATTAATCAGATTGTAACAAACTATAAAGTCTAAGGATCGGTTTATAGAATTCTGTAACTCAATCTTTCCATTCTTCCAAATCAAAACTCTTTTCTCATCTTCTGCTTCATAAAGATGAGCATAAATGTTCGAAGGCAACAAAGTCCTTTTTTAAGTACAAATATCCTTCATAATGCCAGGATTAAGAGCAATTCTTTTGTCACCGCAATCTGCCTCCGTCCAGTCCAATTTCCTGTTCGCCGTTAATGCACTCAGGAAAATTAGATCATTCCATGATTGCATGTCTTCCTCATTTTCCCTTTTTGCCTTACCACAATAGAGGACGAGGACGTCGTTGGTGTGAAGGATTATAATAGCTCTTTTCTCTTGGATGTGGTAAGGACCACGGGAATCTTCAGAAACATTTTTTGTTTAGAGAACTGCACAACTTTCTTTTTACAAATGTATTTGAGGAGGCAGCAGGAACTAAGCCAAGCGTCAAATCGGAGGTAATCGATTGAAGGAGATGTTGCTTTAAGGAAAATCATCCAATCGACAACAGATCAGGTAAATATTTTCCCACTACTCCACAGAATTGCGCGTTCGATTGACTTTCTCTCCACTCGAGACAGCCCGAACGGTCTCAATTCGTTCGTAGCTGACACAGTTTCGCGCAAGCATTTTCGGAAACTTATTAAAATCCTTGAACCTGTGCAACTGAATTTCGTACGGCTATTTTCGCCCTATCTTCTCATCTCATCCAGAAAACCGGGCGCATTCAAAAACTGCAATTTCCACCGGAAAGCACCGGGGAGAAGCCGCGGAACCGCGAAAATCACAATTAAACGACGTTTTTCTGGCTCACAAAGCGATTTATCCAAACGTGAAAACAAAGTGGAAATTAATCTCCATCAAACTCCCCTGGTCGATTGTGAAAATGTTGTTTTTGCCGAGTTTGTTGTTATTATTTAATGCACGGGCCACGTACACAACCACACATTAAATGGGCGCACAATATACAACGGAGCTAACAATCCACTGAACCGAAATTTTGAAATTGCAGCGCACAGAAGCAAGGATTCTATCAACAAAAAGCGAACAAGTTGCACTAGCTGTGAGTGCAGCCCGAATGCACTTGTGTCGCTCGCGAAGCGTTGCATTTTACGCTGTGCTTTTCGAATTTGCTCCTTGTTAATTGGATTCTTTTATTCGAAAGCTGGTCACACATACAGTTGCATAATGTTAAGAGCAATAAACTGCAACGAAGAGATCCCGAGAAGTGAATTTTCGCCTGGAAAGTTCTACGTGGATCCGTTCTGCCGGAAGGAACTGACCAGCTCCGTTGAGCTGCACTTGTTACAAAGTTGCGAATGCATTTTCTGTAGTGCAGCAGCTCTGGAGGCGGCGGCGTGCAGTGATTGAAGCCAGAATCGCGAAGAAACTGCCGCCGCCAACCCGAGTGCAGCCCTCGACCACTCACTCACGTGGAAAAACGACTTTTTAATTGAGAGGTTGCCCGACCACCTCGATTATCCCCTCGGGATGGTATCGCCTATTTTGATTTGCCAGCATCGCAACAACTGCTTTCTGGGTAAGGGAGTGATTCCTCCTTAATGAAGGATTAAACTTTGCGCCACATATCAATGAGCGTCTGAACTCAGGAAATAGTACCAAATCTCGTGGGTACGAGGACACTCTCAAGGACTCTCCTTTGCAAGAGGCTGCGTAAATCGATTGGCAAAAACAAACCGTACGGGTGGCCATTGTTTTCAAAAGGATTTAAAGGCCACTTGTGGAGCTTCAGCACCCCTCTCTCTGCGGTTTCGCCAGCCACTCGATCCAGCTGTCGTTGGCGATGCGACCCCGTGACCAATGCCGAGGGCTTCGAGAGGGTGTCCCTGCCAGGATTGTGGGCAAATCGCTAAAATTAGTATGAAGCAGTTAAGCTCTTTGTTCTAATTTCCAGCTCGAAGGGGTTTTTCAATTTTTGTATGCCATTACATCCAGCAAGGACTGCTTTAATGAGGAGCATATGCGAGAATTGGTATCGAATTGTCTTCGCAGGCGGCAGGAGGGATCACGGAAGAGTTGCCAAACCACGACGCGTGAATGTTTTTAAGCCCTTCGGAAGCAATCTATACATATTAATAAAAGCACTCTTGTGGATTTTTCACTTAAAATGAAATGAATGGGTATCCTTGAAATTTTCATCCGAATCGATTGAATCATTTCCGCAAATTTTTAACACAGAATATACACAAGAAAATATATAAAATTATAATCCGTATATGTATAAGAGTAAACGGAAATTTTTGTAATACTTCAAAACAATGAAATTTTCAGCACAATGTTTAGAAAGCTTCTAATGTTTTGAGCGATTAAAATCCATAGTCATACTGATTTGAGATCCGGGAATCCAATTAGCAATTTTAGTTTATTGAGCTTTGTTTCATTTCTAATAACCTCTTTTACTTTTTCACCTCATTTACTGGTTTCGAAGGAGTTTAATAATAATTTTATTTTAAAAACAACGAATATTTTCTTGGCCAATTGACTTTCTGTTGGCTCTGATTTTAAAACAAATAAAATTCTTCCAATGCCGATTGCTCAATTTCATTGAAATTTTTTTAAGTTTTGTTGCAAAATAAAAGAAATTTAACTTTATATTTTCAGATTTCTCAAATAAAAGCAAAGGATTGAAATACTAGAAAACAATGCCAATTACCAGTTACTTAATCACTTTATTCCGTTTCTATTTTTACGTACTTCAGCAATTTGATTTTTTTAAAGTTTAATTACTTAATTATTTGTTGTCTATCTTTATAATAATGTTTCCTCAGTTTTATTACAAAATATAATAAATTTAAAGGATATTTAAGTAATAAGAATACAGCTCAGTTTTGAATTTGAAATTATGGACAGGAACGAAAACGATTCCAGTAAAATTCCCTGCAGCCATTAGCACCACCCGAAATAATGGAAACATGTTAACACTTCTGTGCCCGCAAGGACATTCGTTCAAGGAAAAAGGATAAGATTTGCCAGCAATTTGCTTCCTTTTGTTCACACATTGTTTGAAATCACGCACATTCGCCTCAACAGACTCGGTATCGTTCTTTGAACGTGTAAAATAGATAAAAAGATCAGAGAAAAGTTTGCCGTCAAGGATCGCAAGGCAAACATCTCAAGGGATGGTAAATCCTACCCCGGAGATCTATCCGCAAACAAGCAGGAATATGCAGAGAAGCGAGCTCCTTTCAGGTTTCCATCAATCACAAGGAAGATATCCTTAATTGTCAGGAGATTCAAAACAGGTAAAAACTATAAATGCAAACAAATCAAATATGAAAAAAATACATATTTTTGTCACTTCGGATTTCTTTGAGAATGTCACTCAAAATTTTTTATTCATATGACACGTACGTGTCACAGGAGATAGAATCGGAGTGGGGAAGGAAGGGCACGACTCTCACACCTGGCAAGGATTTCGATAGCAGCGAAGATATCTGTCCGACGGCACTGTTACTTTCAATCGGGAAGACACGGGAAGGTAAATATTTGTCTACCTGCGATCACCGATGTTCAGGGCAGACAGCAGCTAACAGTAGCCAGGATCAGGGGATTGAGATGTCACCTATCGTCGGCACAGGATAATGCTCCTGTGCAAACCGGCAGAGGGTTCCTCTCATCCTTAATTGAAATTATCCAATTTTTGGGTGAGAAGTGGTCTGCTCTTTAGCTTCGTTTTTTGTATGCTTGGATCGTGTGTGATGAAACCGAATTTAAGTCTCATTTGAGGGCATTTGTGGATTTACGGTTATTTTCACCACTTTCGTCTCCCCTCGTTGTCATCCCGGATATGTTTGCACAGAAATGTTGTGGATTAGCTTCACATTTTTTTAGGGTTTTAGTGAGAATTGAGAAATTAGCTGGGCTGCGAGACACGAAGGATCCGATGACATCCTGATTGACAATTGACGCCGTTGAGTTTTAATCGAATGTTTTCCGGTTAGTTGGGTTTCACGGAAGGTTTCCGCAATTTTGGAAATTTTTCTGCTGGGGATTAAATTGCGATTTTTCGAAAATGTACAATTATAGAGTTTTGTGTGTCAGATTAAATGTGATAAGATCGGATCGTAAAATTGTGAAAAGGGTTGCAACACATGCGGAAATGTTTGAGAAAACTTACCTCCCAAGCGAATCTCTTGTCTGAAGGCTCATTATTCCATTTAACTGGAAACGGTCCAAAACGCATTCCACGCATCAGATTCACTTTCGCATAAACGCCATCTTCGCGAATATCTAAATCTGCGGCGGGATCCTGTAATCGAACCATTTCCGTGAAAAATCTTTCCGCCGATCGCTCCTGCGACTTGTACTGATCGATGTAGTTGTTGGTGCTGTCCGGACTCAGCGGTATCACTTGCAAGCTGGACGGGATGTCAAGTCCTGATGAGAACCGATGATGCCGACTCGAAGGCTCGAACTCGTCTCCGCTGCTGCCTGCGAGGTTCGAAAAAGAAAAAGGGAAAATACTTTGTATTAACAATGCACAGAGAATTATGTAGTGATATCAAATTGTAGAAACGGGGACACGGGAGAATCCTTGGTGAAGGAAATATGGGAACGGATATCGAACGGTTATGAAATGACAAAATCGGGGTTTAAGTAATTTATTGTTGTGATTGCCAGGACATCACTGGACATGGGTCAGCTTGTGAAGGAACCGATCTTTGTGAGGTGATCAGTAACAATGTTCAAAGATAAGTCATTCGAAACTTCGTCACGCACCGTTACTTCCGTTCTCAGATAATTTCGATTACACATTGAATTGCTTCGTTGCAAAAGCGTTGTTGCTTGCGCCCAAAATTTTATTACCTCAGTCCGATTAGAAGCTGGAGATGATGCATATAGCGCAAGTAAGCTAGAAATTATCTCGATGAATTCATGAGAAATCGTTTTATCTTACTTTGGATTTGTTTTTCATGCTGCTTTTGAATAGATTCAAACTGAAATAAAATGAAAGACTCTTCAAGATAAACGATTAATCGAACATCATCTTAATTAAAGAATCGTTTATCGCAAGAGGATTAAAAGATTCTATTAAACAAACACAAAGTCAAGTTACGACGAAATCAATGTCAAAACAAGAAGTCTTCCGCCTTGAATCCCTTTTGACTAATCAACATCAGCACCTCTAGAAATCAGTGCAGGGCTTTCGTGAAGGGATACACGGCAATTTTTACTGCGAGAATTATTATTTATATTTTGACTTGCCTCCAATTGTAAACATTTTGCATGCGGATCGAATTTCATTACCTTTGGGAGCACACTTTCAAGATCACGACACAAAAATGTTATGACAGACGCTAGCAACAGAGCGATATCGGGCATTATGCGTTGACATGGTCCCTGGCATCGTCCTCGGAGGACAATAGCCGAAGCTATTTCCCGGAACACCTGCATGGCAACAGGCGAAGACAACGCCCGTGACGATGGTAATTCGAGACGCGATAATGAGCACAATTGATCTGCAACCAGAGACACCTTTCTCCACTGGATGCATCCCTCTGTTCAGCGTCCGGTGTGCCATTCTAGCGGCGGCGGCACGATTACCATCGGCCACATCCTCCGGAAAGGTGTTTCTAGGATTCATGCAGTTTCGTTTATTTACTCTTGCATCTCGCAGGGATCGGCGAACAATTTTATTAGACAACATGAAATAATGTAGAATCTGCCGACATTTTTTTCCGTACAAGAACAACACTGATTTGTACTTTCAAGCAATGAAGAATACAAAAAACAGTTTCCTCATCTCGATGATCCCGAATTGTGTCAACATGACTCTGCGAAATTATGTACACATACCTGTGGTATAACAGTGACTTTACAAATATATAACGTGATAACAGTCCTTGACACTTATCTCTAGAATTTGTTTGAAGGACTCTAAATTTCATCCTGTTTTTTTTTTTTTTTTTTTTTTTTGTTAGGAAACGTTTGCTTTGAAGTGTGGGAATATTGCAAAGTACCTTGATTAATGTCGTGTTTGAGAAGACAACGAAAACATCCTTTACGAGATAATTTCGAATCGGAAACTTGTTTTGTACAGTGAATTTAAAAAGTACCGCAATTGAAAATAAATGTTGATCAATTCTGTCAGATATTTTTATTTCAAAAGCTTTCCATAGTTTAGTCCATAAAGATGTTTAAAATGGAAGTTGATTAACGAAAGAATGCTTGTCATTAAATTATTGAAATGTTTATTTTGAAAGTGACATGCAAAAGGGACTTTATTTTTAAAGGTTTAGGGATCTCTTCATATC
The DNA here is from genome assembly GCA_963082835.1 of Leptogaster cylindrica. NCBI lineage: Eukaryota > Metazoa > Arthropoda > Insecta > Diptera > Asilidae > Leptogaster > Leptogaster cylindrica. Next base: position 1,897,247 of record OY720105.1, on the reverse strand, counting down.
TTTTGATATGTTCAAAAATGTATTTTCATTTTGCCAACGATCGAGATTTACCTCAGAATAGTTTAGTTTTTCTCAGTATAAATAACTTGTACAATATATTATTGAACAATAACCGATTTTCATTGCGGTATGCCACTTTAAAAAAATCGTCTCAATTATTGGTTTTGTAAATTAAATTACAACAAATTCATATATTTATGATCTTAAATAGATTGCTTCAAAAACGGAAGACCTTATTTTTATTCCCATTTGATTGTATTGTAATTATTGTTAAAATTGAATAAAGTATTGTTGAAAAAAGTTCCTTTGAATATAATTGTGCAAATTTCCTAATATAACATTTGTAAATAAAGGCCATTGAAAACTAGAAAAAGTCCACCAATTTAAATTTAAACAAGGTTATTTAATAATTACTGATTTAAAAATTGTTTTGATATTAATATTTATTTTTTTTACAAGAGCAGCAACAAAATTTAAGTGAAAATACGATTTTCGCACAAAAATAAGCAAAACACTTTTTTTATGAACGAAGTTATGGAAAACTCATAGTTTAAGTGAATATTTGCAATTTAAAGTAAGTCAAAGATTTCCGGGAATCATGATAGAAAAATGGATAGAACACGAAATAATATTCCATGCGTATCGAATGTTAACATGAACAGGATTCCAAAAGTGAGTTTAAATAAAAAACTAAAAAATATTTCTTCTAAAAAGTTCGCTAATCAAAAATTCTATAATTTAAGGAAGCAAGATATTTTAACACGACCTCTCCAATTATTCAATCCTTGCCTTTTAGGATTATTTATTTTATAAAAAGTAAAGACATTTCTTATTACAAGAAAATTCAACTTTTCATATGATATCTATACTGCTTAAATTTTGTAGAATATTATTTATTAAACTGATCTATTTGTTGCTAACAAAAACATTCTTTGTATTATTATCCAATATAATTAATCAAGTACCTATATATTTAAAAACTTTCTAGCAAGAAATGGGAAAGAAATATTCAAAGAGTCTTTAAAATTCAATGTTAAAACGCATTTAAAAATTGTCTTCTAATGGCAAACACCTTGAAATTAAGTTAATTCAATGGAAAATTCATAATCAAATTCTACCTTTCAGGAAAACACTAAAAATTGTACAAACGTGAAACAACCGAACAAAAGCTTTTCGACTTAACCGAAATACGACCGAAGGACACGTGAAAAACTCCTCCAAATTCTCACTAAGAAAATTCAAATTATTTAATACCGTCGAAAATTCTAAAATTCGCTCAAATTCGGGATTATTGATTTCTGGAAAAACTTCACCCACTGAAAAACTCCCACAAATCGGAGTTCCTTTCGCTTCGCGCTGCATACCGTACCTGACATAGTGAACCGATCGAACAGCATCAAAACTTTGCTTTAGTATCCTTGCGTGGGAAAATGCAGCAACCCTCGGCAACCGCACAGTGCAATCACATCACAACACCCGCGGGAAGCTCGCGGCACTTCTAACTATGGAGATTAATCTAATTAAAATAGGGACATTAGGCACACATCACTCATAATCGGAATCAGAATCGGTAAAAATCGTGCGTACGGACACCGGACCGCGGACAAATCACAACACTGCGATGCTGCGCCAAGGATCGGATAAAGCACTTTTCATCCCGCGAGAGCAGCTCGGATCCAAAGATTTAATCCAACAGGACGAGACGCAGAGGTTGTCTGTCTGCCGTGCTGGATGCTAAGGGTAGACTAAAGTTGTTTTGATTTAATTGTCAAGCCAACAGGGGCTGATCCTACCCCCTCCCCGGACAGGCGTCTCACTTCTCAGCCACACTGAGGACCCCTTGCGATAAGGTGCTCTCTGCCCAGCTTCACTGTCCATAATGCAACTAAATTGTTGTTGTTTTCGATGTCTTCGTCGTTGTTATTATTGCCAACTTGGATGTTCATCTCCAGAATGAATCCACAATCACAGCGCCACAGATCCACTCAGCATCCCGCTTCCAGTGGCGCTTGCTGGTGTGCGTCGCCCCGAGAGCATCGCAGGCATCGCGCTGCAGCGATACTGCGATAGATTGTTTACTTTCGTGGAGCATCCCGGTGTGTACGGATGGCTGTGTGTGCGGTACACATGCGGCACAGATTCCCACAGCAGGATTTTTCTTCCTCATTTTATCCTGCCGTCATCCTGCGATACACTAGGGAGGAGCATAATAGGGCGGGATCGAAAAAGGATGCTACACATTCCCGTGAAATCCTATGTATCTCAACAGGGATCTGAACCAACACGGCCAAGGCTTGCGCAAACATTACGTGCGGCCGGGACCGGGGGAAAGAATCGCTAGGCACACAGTCACGGGTCGCCAGGATCCGGGACTAGATATATCTGTCCTGTCGGTGTTTTGGGATGTCAACGGTTTCCCAGTGACTTTTCCTGATTCGTCCTGGCTGTGGTTGTGCTCCACGACGGCACCAGAGACGGCACTCGTGTGGTCGTGGATCCTTCCTGTGTTCGTAAGGACGTTTCCATTCAACTGATACACAAAGATGGGATGGAAAATTGTTTTGAGGCGTGTAGACTCCTCTTCATGCCGAAACGAATCGAGTTTTCAGATAAAACCGGAGAAAATCTCCTCGTAGTGTCATTTTGTGTTTTGATTTTTGCCTTTTGTAGCATCCACTGATGTTTGTGCACGTGTGTGGGTAAGGACCATTGTGTGGTGCGGGGTAAATGTGTATTTAATTTGACTCTTGGCTCTTTGGGGGGTGAGTTACTGGTTTCATGGTTACATAACATTAGGACATGCTGAGCAGGGTGTAGATACATAACGGATGGATACCAAAGGATGCGAAGGGAGAAGGAAGATAGATGCCGTTTCCTTTCTTTATGACCTGGCCAAAGGCGGGTAAACGGAGAAGAATCAAAGTTATCACTTTTAGGTTAAATGGCGGGTTTCAAATCTTTTCTTGCGCTATAAGTGGAACTTTTGTGGAACTGTAGTCATGAGCAACCACGGAGATGGATGGCCGACATGGTTTTTATATTGCCTTTTTTCCAACACGTCTTCAGCCATCCTGCAACTGTATTGACATGCAATGATATACTTTTTTAGAGTCCTTTTCTTCGATCGAATGTAATATCGCGTTTCATGAACTCCTCGCAAATTAATAAATTCTTTTATAATAACTTAACTGAAGAAGAATGGCGCTCAGTTGCTAATTGAAATTTCAGACTATTGTTTCAAGCACTCCAATGGTGGATGGCTTTAAGTGGTCAAACCTCAGGATAAAACTTTCGTTAGTGAAATTTTTTGTATTAGGTAGGTATTCAAGAACAAATACGTCTAAATTTTTGCAAAATTTTAAAACAAAAAAATTAGCGTAATTTATAAAATTTTAAATACAAATATAATCTTATATTGATAAACAAATATTTCTTATTGAAAAATCAACTTATTTATAATATAAAATTTGTCCTCAGATGAAATGAGAAATAAGAAACGAAGGAACTGGAAAAAACTCAAGTCTAATCATCGGTCAACAATGATATCGTAATGACTTCCATGTTGTACACGTTTCTAAATCGACTTCTCTAAAAACTTTTGTTTCGAATTTGTCTTACAACTTGTAATTTTCTTCAATATTCTGCCTTTTGAAAATAGAAATGTATAACGAATTTCCAATAACAATGCGTTAAAACTTTTACTTTGTTGAAGTAATGAAACTATTGTCGATCTTTCATCGCAATAAGAAAAATGATTTCCTTACTTTGTTTTTAATATCAACTTTAATGTAACTAAGCAAGAAACTGATAAGATGTGTTGGGGATGTGGGGGCATAAAATTCTATTTCATGCCAACTTATGACTGTACCTAAGAGAAATATTATATTATGCTATAATTAATTTAGAAATCCCTTTTAAAGCAAAGCTGTGTAAATATTTTCTCTGTTAATGAATAAAATTGAACTGTATATATATAACTGTATAACCAATAGATGTTAATAAGTATTTTTCAAATTTAGACAAAAACACTATTTAAAGAAATAAGTTTTTAAGTAGTTAATCAAAATTTCACTTTCAAAACCTTTGTAAAGTATTTAAGATATTAATTGTATATTTATTATTTGTATGTATGAAACCAATTAATATTGGTGTGTCAAATTTGGAAGTTGTTTTTTGTGATAAGTGCATGAAATGTTAATAACTAATGTCATGCTTTAGTTACTGAAGAAAGACATCTCTTAGAAAAACATTTAGTTCTTGTTCCCAAGACACAAAAAAGAAGAGTGGCGAATTTTCTAAGCAAAGATGGGAAATTAGTTACGTTGAGAAAATTGTGTTTCAATAATATTAATGTTTGACTAATTTGCGAATAACTTTTCGAACATACACGCACCTATTTGCCTTGCCAAATACTCTACGAAAATTATTTTTAAAAAATTCTCATAGCAAAACGAATCAAGATTGCTACAAATACCTCTTGACTTCCGCCGAACATTTTGACTCTGGTACGAACACCTTTGTACCATTTCGAATGCGCATCAATTTAACCCTAATTTCTTCTCTTCCATTAATCAGGCAGACACCCCAAATGCGCCCTAATGCCATTTTTGACAATTTCTACGTCAGTGCACTCGCCGCCAGTGGATAAGAGTTATGCAAATTGTCTACGGATGTATCATCCCTTAAGTGAAGTTGTCACGTTGAACACAGGGGATTCCCAGCAAGGAGTGAAGTGTGACGGTATTCATGGGGACATTTAGTGACAGTGAAAGTTGTTAACATGACATTAATTTGCACGACGACAACAGAACAGGGTAATTTTTGAATATTTATTGCGATAGGTGTTATAAATTGCATGATTTTGTATCTTTTTTCATGTGAGAGATACAGGAAGGTGCTCATAATCTGGGATGAACGTTCCTCATGCAAGTTGGATTGCTTTGTTCAATATTCATATAACAATGTTCAACGCATTTAAATTAATGTTATTTATGATAGCGTTATGAAAAAGATTTAGGGATATTAACGCAACGATTCCCTGAGTTTTTTTTTGCTGATTTTAACTAAAAATGAAATGATACCTAATCATTTTTAAAAAGCATTTTTTATTAGAACCCTTAATCGTATGTGTATGTTTTGGTATCAGTTACAAAATCGGATTAGTTTTCTCTATTAAAGTTTTATGGTTAAAAGCGGAACAAGAATTTTGGCGATTTAATTAGCAATAAATGAGTTTATCGGAAATAAAGAACATATAGATCAAATGGACAGTAATATCCTGCAATCAGAATGAGTATCTTTACTAAAATTAATATAAAGATCCTATTTGATTTTGGTGGTATTTTCGAAATATCATAAATCGCTTAAAACTCAGCAATATTACTAACAAAACGTAAACAAACTTTCAGATTCATTATTCATCCGAGCACTGATTATTTTTAATCTACAATTTGTCACTAACAATTTTTGTTTTTTATTGAAAAATACAACGAATTTCAAGCCATTTTGGTTTCTTAATCAATGATGGAAATTATGAACGTCATTACCCTGGATTCCTTCCCATGACCCATCGAATACAAAACCTCGTCTGCCACATCGAGAATCCTTTCAGATACACAATTCGATAAAAATTTAACCCTTTTGATAAAATTAAACAATACAGGATCCGTTATAAAATCTTTTTGCTTTTGCATGTCTTCAAAAAGAAGCAATAATTGTCCTCCCCTTGTCCAATGTAATTCTCCTTTAAGTGTGCAAACGGCTGACAGGGCCGAGGGCATTTCCAAATCATCGAAAGAAAAAATAAAATAAAGGACTACGGACAGGGAGCGGCGCGCAATCACGGCAACACAACACTGCCGCTCTGGAAATATGCTCCTCGACGACGTCATTATGTCATTGTTTTTTCGTCGAATCCTCAAGTCGTTGCAGATTGTTCCTCTAGTTCCTACACAAATCGAATGCATTCCCCAGTTGCCCCGATTCCTGAAAGGCTCGCAGACCTTTAAGCAGATGATGGCCTTAACTTCAACTCGAGATGAGATGCTCGCGTATTAAAGCTAGAAGGAAGCGGGAAAAGGAATCCGGGAACTATGTGCAGCAAAAAGAAACTCAAGACACGCGTCAGAATACTTCCGGTACATTCCGTTGCTATTGTATGCGCCGAGGAGGCTTTTAAAACGAACTTCCGTTGAGCGGATCTAAAAACCTGAACACGCCTTCCTTGCCTTAACCTCTGGATGATCAACAATAGGTGTGCACTCCGTCTAGAGTCGAGGGTACACAAGACAACAATGCAAAGTTCGCTGCTGCCGTAATCGCCGGACCACGGCTGCATTATCTTTGCGCGGCTCACCTTAATTGCAATCCCAGGACGAAGAGATATTGGATTACCGGGGGTCCGAATCGCATTCGGTGCGACAGTTGGACTAGATCTTCCTGCGACTGTCGGTTCTTGGCTGCGGTCCTGACCCCTCCTAACTCGCGAAGTCGCGACACAATCAGGAGTTGAGTCAACACCGCAACATTTGGTTTAAAATATAACATTTTTACATTGAACATTTGAATGTCATCTAACTCGCTCGTCCAAATACCATCTTCCGATTGGCAGTTACGCGTTGACTTCTGGCTTAACCTTTCCGATATCAATTGCTCTGTGCAGTACGAGTGTTTTCCCGAATTCGATGTTGTGCGTGAGAGAAACAACAAATCGCCACGGCAATTCCTTCAGTGTAATGAACAAAGGAACTGACTTTGCCATCAGGATTCGTTCATCGCTCACAAAGGACTCTTGACATCATTAACAAGCAAAAGTGGATTTCCAGCTGAGTAAATTATAGAGTGGATATAGACTTTTATCCTGACAGCAGACACTCCGTTCTCTACTGTGCCTTTATCCTTTGCCCGTAGGATATAACGCACAGGAATGTCACCGAGGGCAATGGGATTCCATCCGATTCGTGGACATAACGGGAGAGCGATGCGATCAGTATGTCCGACCCCTGCCGGGCCACCAAAAATTCAAGGCTATAAGCTTTCAGGAAAACCAGAAAAGCGCGCGAAATTTCCACACTACGGAGATGAAACGTGTGAAACGTACTCCCTGCAGGACGCCACAAATTCCCGTACATGCGACAGGATTTCGCTTTTCGAACCCAACTAGTGGATTCAATTAATGAAAAATTCATAAATGTCCGATTACCATATGAAAGATGACAAATTTGATGTCTGAATTAATTGGCTTCGATCCCTGTCCCAAGTTTCCCCGCTATATCCTTTATCCAGCTACCGCCATCAGATTGTCCTTGATGAACAGTTGTGCTGTAAGAGTGAGATTATACAAGTTTATCCAAACATATGCTTGCGGAACAACAGTCATCCCGTTAGATTCTATTGTAACATCGACAGGATCGTGTTTGCCTTCCATCTTATTGCACCCCTCTCGGATTTTCGTGAAGGCGGTTATGACACTTTTCACTTTTCATGGAGTTCATGGCGCTTCACTTTTTATGGAGTTTGTGCCTCCCATCCTCTTCAGGGCCCGCAATAAGGCTTAAGGATATGAGCAAATCAGCCTTTTATTGGGCATTTTACCGCTTTTCGCTCGGATTTACCCTGTATGCATTCCATTGTGTGATAAATCTGTTTTGCTTTTGATAACTTTTTGATTTTGCGCTTTTCTCGTTTTTGGTTTTTTGTTCTGAGGTTGCTTCTGAGCGATTGGCAAACGACATCGATAACATTTAGGTACCTACACACTTTTTAAATGTGTACAACAGAAAATAATTAATAAGTTCGTCAAGTAAAATAATACTTCTATATTTAAGCCAAATCGAATTGAAATACGCAATTTAATAACAAATAAAAAACAGGGGCAGTAATTTTCTTATAATTTTCTAGTTGTATTAAGCAACATTTATTTATAAACTGATGTTCACTGTAGATTACCCCATCCCCAGAAGAAGCACAAAACAAGCATTTGAAATTCTAACTGATGAGATAATTACCAAAATTACGAGTATATTGCATAAAATAATTTGCAATGGTTGCTAAGCTCAATGGTGGAAAATCGCTGGCAAATTTATGACATAGATAAATTTTACAACCGTCGACAATAATCATAGATAAAAATTCACAGAAAAAAAAAAAAAATCACGTACTGCACAAAAGAAGCCGCTGGGCAACAATTAATTTCTCGAAGATCTCAGCAAAATCATAAATTTTCTTTTAAGTGAGTCGCTTAAAAGGGTTGAGGGTACTGAACCGTTAAGAGGATGCGTTTAGGTTCTTGCCTTGTAAAAAGTTCTGACAAATTCGAACCAGATTAGAGGAGTGAAAATTGATTGAAATGTCAATGCGGGAAACTTATTTTATCTTGTGGTTTTCAAAAATTATCTGAGGAACTGTGCAAGGGTTGGGAGAGGGTTAGAGTTTTTCCATAATTGTATACATTCATGAAGTATTGAGCATTGAGCTCTGACTCAAATTTTTTGAATGTTTCTTTCATTAAACTTCCATTGATCTTTGTAATTCTTTGAAAAACAGGAAAAAATGTCAATCCAAAACGGAAAAGTTACGTGAGAACTGAACCAAAATAATGAATGCAATCAAAATCAACCTCAGAATCGTGTATATTTTTGAAGGACCCACAATCATACCATTCATTTGAAATCCTCGTTTCAGTTATCTTTCTGTACATTCACCACTTTTTACTTAATTCACACTACCACAATAATAATATATCCTTCCATTTTTTTCGTTTGATTTTTGTGAAAATTTTAAAGTAAGAACATTCACAACCGAATTTAGACTGCGGTCTGCGGACATACTTCATACTTCAGGTAAAGAGTTGTGGAGATCTGTTTACACATTATCTGTTGCTAGTGATAACAGGTGCTATCTGCGAGCGGAGATCGGTAACATGTACTTATCCCTAATCAGAGGCCTAATAAATTACTGTCAAAACGATCGATGGGTTCGAAGATAGCCATTTGATCAAGGAAACTCAAGAGATCATCAACTTATCAAGTGCGAATTCTAATTGCAACATGTTTTCGGGGCTCATTTGCCGTCTTAGATAAATACTTAAATCAACAAAAGTTGTTAACTAATAGTTGTTAAATAATGAATTAAAGATGTCATGAAACGATATTTGAAAATAATGACAAATTTAAATCAAATTTTTGTAGAGCTCTCAACAATTTTGAATAAACTTGAACTCTATTGAAACAAAATTTGGTTACTGCACAATTTATTTACAGAATCCAACAATTTGGAAATACGAAAGAAAAACGATCGATCACAGTTTTGTTCGCCCGTAAACTTTTATTAGAACAATGATATAAAATATATAAAAAAGTAAACTTTTGTAACTCACTGTTGAACAATTTACCATTAGAGAATGTTTTGAACAACATTGTTTTGTTTCCAAAACGCACGAATATGTTTTTCTTGTTAATTCGAAAGCTGAAGTACTCACACAAAACTAGTCACTGCTTATTCTTCTCGTAACGATTAATCACTAGCACAGCGCAATTAAAGGAGGAACTTTGAACTGCTTCTGCGCAATCTCGAGGGGATAATGATATTTTGGCACTCCGAATAATTTCTTAGTAGTCTGCTTGAAAGCTCTGCTTGATTTGCAAAGTGTTCCCAAATAATTTCCATTCCCCACTGGCGATCGGGATCTCAGATTCAGTAACCACAAATTAAAGTTCTGGGAAACGTAAACGCGTGCCGCTTTTCGGAGGTTGAATGGTTACCCCCTCGCTCTCGTGATAAGAACAAAACCCAAACAAACAATGTTCACCAGGACCAGGAATGATTTTGATTTCCTCAATCCTTGCTGATGGACCACAATTTATATTTGTAATGTTTTGTGGTTTAACGAGTTCCTTTGGTTTAACGAAAATTTTTCTAATCTTTGCAAAAACCGCATGGCGTACTCCCAAAAAATTCATTTTTGGTTAAATTCTTATGGTAAGCAGCAAAGAAACTGCACAGATTATGGGAATATGATTAATTTGTAAACAAAACAATCAGAACAGCAATATTAAAGTAACGGATTTCTTATTTAATGTGGCATTGTAAGTGGGCGATGTTAATTTGTAATTTACTTGGATTTGTAACGGCTTTCAATAGAAGTCTGCAAAAATCGTTAATTTACATAAAAATGGCAATTGTGAAATTAGGGAAAAAATACAAAGCATTTCAATTTCAAATTACAAAACCTTTCAACTATCAAAAAACAACTTCACTTAACTTGTTTCCAAACCAAACAAATTATTTCTTCTTCTGCGGCAATTCAAATATCAAAATAATGCTCACAAATTGTGTTTATTCTGAGAAAGTCTTCAAGGACCATTTTCATTTACAAATAGATGAAATAATGTTGATAAAATAAAATCCACTTCAAAAAGAATCATAGTTAATCTTCCTTTAAGATTAACCAACTTAGTGTCCCCTCAGCCTGCGTAGTCATTTGTTCCTCATTAACCAAAGATAAATCTCCAAGTCGCTACAATGTAAACGATCCCTGCGGCAAGGGATGACAGCTCTTTAAAAAGCTGTCTCATCTATTTAGTACGAGAACGAGAAAGGGTTTCTTGTGCGGGAGATATCCATGACGGTAATTGATTGTCTTAATATTTACACAATTCAAGTTGATCGTTGCGGAGCGCCACGTAGTGAAAACAAACACTCGAAATCTGACGGAGAAAAAGTCACGTCCCCGACAGATGAGTGTGGTTTTCAAAATGGTTCAGATGTTTACAATGAAGGAAAAAAAACATTCTATCGCTATTTAGCTCCAGCAACAATTGGAGAATTTATTGGTAAATTTTGCTGATAAGCAGAAAATCGATTAAGAGTTTACTTGAACAAGCATGCTGCAACTTCTTCCGACCGCCGCAATCTTAGACTTCAGGAATCATTTGAATGATGGAAATAAGTTTTATACTATCGTTGCAATCGTTGGTATTATTTAACCTAGATAAACTCCGTTGCAGCTGCAATTTTATTACTCACCTTAATCAGCATTAAAAATGGCTGCAAAATCGATATAGTTTTCCAGATTTATTGAAACAGGTGGTTTTGAATTCCAATGCAATAAATCATGGTACTTCATAATCCAGAGGACTTATCTCTTCTTGCGTGATGAAACAAAAGGAAACTTCCCACACTTTGGTGAGACCTTCGCCATTAGATCGCACTCCATTTGCAAGCCAAGCTCCAAAAGCTCCTCCAGCAACTGATAATTGCCCGGACAGTCAGAGATTGCGACATTACATAATGATAATATGGCAAAGTCATTTGAAAGATAAACAACAAAAAAATGCGCACTGAAAATACTTTGGGAAGAAGATAATTCCCACAACGCGCTGCGACAAGCCTGGATATCCAGAGCAATTATCAGGGCGAAAGGAAGCTAACCAGAGCACTAAGTGTGTCATGCCAAATCTAGCGACGACTCCTCGGAAGGCCGCCGAGGCTCCGTTCCCACTGACCATGTGGCGTCACAGCGAACAGATAAAACGGGCCAAGTGAAGATGTTTCGTAATTGAGGACGGATGGCACTTTTGGGGACAGCGCCTCCGACTGACACAGTTTCTTTATCTGCACTTCCCTGGAAGATATTGGAGCAGTTGGCCACCGACTTGGATATCTCCAGGATGCGAATCCATCGTTAGCCATATCAAAAAATTTTCCAAATTTCCGAGTTATGAAAGCAAGAAACATTTAAATTGTAACAAACTAGTCTTTACATAGTAAATGACATCCTATTTTGATTTTTCTGAAATTAACAAAAAAAGCGTCCTTGGAAATTGGTAGAGAGAATTTGAATGATAAATAATTTCACACGATTTGAGGAAAGTAAAACTGTTTATTTAAGGTAAATGGGTCCCAACAACCCGAAATCACACATATACAACCTAGGTCAAACATTGAAAGATTATAGACGCATATATAGGTACCATATAGATGAAATTAATCCATACAGAGAACGTCATACGTTTGACTCAGTTCTTGTAGAATGTTCGCGGTTGCTGTGCGATTTTAATACGAACTGGAGAATTTCGGACAATTTATTTAATAATAATAACAATTTAATAAAATTGGAAGTATACTATTTACTTAAGTTAAATAAATAATTTTTAAAATAATTGATTCGCAAAAAGTCCAAAATATATAAGCTCAAACCTGTTTTACAATTAATTAACCTTTTTATGTGTAGTTATATAAAGTATTAATTTTTTTCAGGTTTGCAGTATACTAAAAAAAGACTTAAAAAATTCAGTATTTGTCAAACGGACATAGACTTTCGCATTATTTATGTAACACATTTCTAAGGTACTTTATTAATAAAATTTTTAAAAAAAATGGATGTTTAGCTTAAAGACTCTTTTTTGTCTGGTTTATTCGCCTTAAAGTCATGGAAAACGGAATTTAAATACGCGTTTACAACATTTCTTGAGGTTTGATTCTAAATTTCTGCAAACATTTCAATTTCCGAATTTCAGAAACTGGAAACTTCATACAAGATAACACGTTGTTTCGCAATTAATTGGTTGGAAACTTGCAAACGATTTTCCTCCAAACAAATGAATTGATGCAGCTCTGAAGATGAAATCTGCCAATTCTAATGGTGCGGACGGAATTGAAGCATTTCCGAATGCCATGAGTGCCAGTTCCGAAATTTTCGCGTGGAATCCATTTCTAGCTCGGCTCCTTGCGCCAATAAGTGAGGTAATTACTTACTTGATTTATTTGCAAAACATGCGTCAGTATTTAGAGATGGATTGCTGAAATGTCTGCACATAAATTTCACTCGGTATTAGTTTTTGGGGCGCGTCACTGACTTTAGGCGATAAAATTGTCATTACAGAACTAAATACATCAAACACTAGTGGAACAGATTTTGATTTGGCATTAAAGTATTAATGCTGCACTTTTATGACTGTGCAAATGGAATTCAGTTTGAATACGATTTACGCTTGCCTGAAACATTTAAAGGAGTTTTCTTTCCTACATTATTTAAAATAATGATGAATAAATAGCTTCCAAAATCGTTTTTTAAATTCCTTTTAATAAAGCAGTGATACGACAAAAGACAAACATCATATAAAGATAAAACATGATAATTTTCATAATCTTGTTTGATGTCTTTATGTAATACTCACTGCAAAAAATGAATTGTTTTTCATTCATTTTGTTTCAATGGCAAGCGCAATTTAAATGACTAATTTTTTTTTCAATACCGCATCTTCTTAAACGATTTTCGCACCCATAAAATTTGTGAAATTACTTCTGTTATGCATCTACAATACAATACAATATTATTATTGCAACAACTTTTTAAATTGAAAACAAAGGAAAAAAAGTTTCTTTTCTTTTTTGTAAATGTGCAACTATGCAGTAATACCATCTAGAAAAATAATGAGCAGATCTTCATTTTATACGTAACACTTAAATGTCTAATAACAAAATTTTGTGTAACAAATTGTTTCATCTTTTCGGAATATTGTTTTGTTAAATATTTTCCCAAGCGCATCTTTAATGCCTCTGTTGCAAAAACTTCATTACATCCACGACACTTATTATTGTTTTTAGTGTGTTCTAACAGTTTTGAAGTATTTTCACTCATAAATTCATCACTTTTTTAAAAACCAGGAATTGAGGAAAACTAAATTAGGAAATAAATTGAAACAAAAGTCCATGGTCGTAATTAAGTGTTCTAATAATTATAATATAAGAAAAAAACACATCGCAATTTATTTGCAAAGTATTTACAATAATACGGTAAGATTATTTTTAAATGTAAACAACACACAAATTAAAGAAACTACGTTTTTGTTTAGAAGGGAGATAATAAAACAATTTCATAAGATTGTGAAGTTTTCTGAAATTGTTCATGTGGCATTAAAAAACTTGGAAAGCCTACCTTGTGTGAATCTCCTTGCAATCGCCTTTGATCGCATCTTTACCTCCAAAGCGGAAGTCATAAAAGCTGCTCTCAAGTTAAAGTTTTCATTCTCCCCACTTGAAAATGTTCACATTCACATATGCACACACTTTGCAATTGTATTCACCTCAACAGGAAGCAACATAAATAGCTGGCATAAATTCAAAATTACACAGGAATCAGAATTACAGGAACAAATCCTTAGCATGTACTACAAATGAGGTGGGGCAATGAAAACAAAGTAATGCGTCCTTGCGCCCAAAGGACCTCTACGTATTTTTCAAATGTGCGTACTGACCTAGAAATGCGCAGGCATCGGCAATGGATCGCACACAATCACGTTACCCACAAAACTTCCGCGTTCGAAAACACTTTAAGAAAGTCAATCAAGGTCGCAGGAGCAAATCCCGTTTTAAATACTTTTCACCAAGCACTTCCGAAAGCCTCGGAAAATATCCAGTGGATGAATGTAAGTCACTTTTGACTCCATTTTCCTTTATCCCTCTCCCGCTGGCGACCAGTGCACCAACGGCGAGACCAAATTGACAAAAATCCTTTAAACTTTTTTTTACAAAACAAAGAAATAACAACAAACAAAGGTTTGGGAACGAAATTAGAAACAATTCTGAATTCACGAATGAACGAAAATCCAATCGGGAAGTGGCCACCTCTCGGCGTCCCGCCCTCAGTCGCGGAAATCAAAAGGACGTCGCTGTCTGTTTGTCCGAACTCGTCCTTCGCAAGGAGACCTCGACGGCGCGGCGGTGGTAGAGCGTGCTCTGGATGTACGTCGCTCGAGTACTGTTGCTAAATCGCGGTCGCACTTGCCACCGTCAAATCGCTGCCGTGTCGTTTCGCGTTATTTAGTCAAGTGCCATCCACAATGAGTCGCGATGTATACATCACCTGAGCCCGCGGCCCCGCGCCCACTGTCCTGCTGGATGAAAAGGGTAACTAAATCGCGGTCGCCAACTACTCCTTCCACGGCACTCGGTGTTAAGCGTGCAATAGTGTATTTATTATTATTTATTATTCTTTTCTATTTTTCATTGTCTCATGTCTCCACCCCATCCACTGGCACTTGCTGTACCCGCACCCGCGACCCCTCTCTGGCTCGCTAGATCGCTTCTATGGTTTATGTGGTGGGCACAGTTCGTGTTGCTGGAAGCCACCGACTCAGGTGCACGAAATGTGTCGGAAAAGGGGAGACACCGAGTACATAGAAGAGCAAGTTTTATGAATGTTGAACGTTGTATATTTTCTACTTTTACATAAAATGAATAAACCTCTCGGCCCACCCACCCAGCCACCCACCGAGCCAATGCTCGCTGAAATGTTACTCTGACCCCCTCGCTCACCACCACAGCCGCGCGTGATGAATGCTCCCCAGACAGCGCTGATGAAAAATTCAAAGCCGAAGAGACATTTCACTGTCACCACATGTGCGCCGGGGCTGCGATGGTGTGCTCGCGGCGACAGTGGTGGGTGGACAGTAATGCATTCCCGATCGAGTGTACCTGCTCAGGTGGCTGGATTGGGTGGGGGCGGCAGTCATTTGAATACAAATGGAGGTCGATCGGAGATTGGACAGGTGCAAGCGCGGGAGGTGCATACAAATGAGCACTTTAATCGCACCTTGATTGCCCCAAATGGGAGGGAATCCCCGGCGTCCTCCTCGGCGTTGTTGTTGTCGCTGTCGTTTGGTGGTTGACAATGGTGCGTGGAGCAATCGATATCCATGGGAAATCTCCGGATACTCGACGTGCTCCTGTCTGCAGGAGACCACTTTTCGCTCCTTTGTGCCCAGTCCAGACTGAGGATTTGCAGCGGCGAAGGTGGAGCACTGCTCTGATGAAAGTTACAAAGGTAACGGCTCTCGAGATTTCGAAATTGTTCGTGTCAAAAGTGCTGCAAAAACTTGATTTACTGCTGCAGATTGAAAAAGTTCACAATTTCACGCCGCACTTTTATTTACTCCTTCGAATTCCCCTCACAACTTGGATGGGTTTATTGAACTGTAAGTTCAGAAGATCTGCAACACCACTAACTAACCGACTCCAAAGGGTTATCGTCCCCAGCGGCCCAACATCCAATGTTTTAGTTTACAAAAAAAAGTATATCGAATACCCAAGGAAAGAATTCTATGAAGCCAAGTTTGAAGTAAACCTTCATTTTGAAAAAAATAAAGAATCAAAAGAATTTATTTACAACGATTTGGTGTCAAAAATTTAGAGAAATAAACTTGTGTGACGGTAATTAACTGGTTAATAATTTTCTTGATGTATTTTCTTTAAACATTAGCTGGTAAAATATTATATTGTTATTTTTCAAAAAATACAGAATGTTATTTAATATTAATAATATTTTTGTACAGCGTTCAAAATGAAAAACTGATGGAACTTATTATAAAAAATAGAGAAACTTAAGTCCGTAACTTATTTTCTGCTCCCTTCTATAATTCAAATAAAAAACACTCCGTAATTTCGTTTTTAAATTGAAATTGTGAATGGAGCAGGATTTCAAACGCAATGATATTTGTAAAATAGCATTTGACTCGACAGTTGAATTAAGTAATAAGTAAAAAACGCTATTGCTGCAGTCAGGAATCATAATATCTTGAATCAGCCAAATAAACGCAAAATCTAAATAAATAATATTGATAAGCTTTAGAAACAGTGAACATAAATAAAGAACCACGACGAAGACTGCCATTAACTTTTTTCTGATACGCTAAAATCACATTTTACGATAGATAAATTTCCGTGGTGGTCCTGGTGGACCTGCTTTGGCTAAACATAAATCCGCAGACGAGCGAAGAGTCACATGCTTAAGCTTAATGAAGTGCTTTTGGGAATGCAAATTAGATTGCTACTGATACTGAATGTTGATAGAAAAATGATTCGTATATTGAATGTTACAATGTGGTTAAATCATCAATGGGCAGCTTTTTGATTACAATCTGCGCAATGCGTCTTGTATAGTATGTAGAAAAGAACCATTGTTATTTTGAATCCCTATATTTAATTATTTACAGTGGCAGTCCGCGATCTAAATAGATCGAAACCAACACCAATTAAAATAAAATATATAGCACTGCGAATTTTTAACCAGATTCCAAAAATTGTTTTAAAATAAATAATAATCAGACCTTGAATTATGTGTGCGTTTTTTCTCACGTATTCCATTATAGCCACACAATCAAAAGTAAAAGACATTATTTAATACTAATCGTTGCAAATTGTTGCTTGCCTCTCACCTAATCCGTTCTTGATCGTTTTTATAAAAAGACTATTAGTAGGTACAACTAAAAATACTCGGGGAGATGTTTCCCCTTGAACTTGGAAATTGGACTCGCATTTTCCGAGAGAAGGAGTGCAACAACTTTATCGGTCACTCAAAGGCTCCTTGCATTTGCTTCGCGATGTGGGGGAGTGCATTTATTCCTTAGAGCCGGCTGCACGAGGGGAGAGTCGTAAAATCTAAACCATCGCTTTGAACAAATCACGAGAGATCGAAGACGAACGAGTTTCATCGTGAACGACAATATTTAGAAATTTCGATTGTAATCAATGGAGTACGTCGTGGAGCATGTTCATTTAAACCGATATCTTATAAAAAACTCTAGAAGATGGGGATGCCGGATACTGGGATGAGGAGCAAAAATAGCAACTGGAAACGAACGCCGCGTCGGGGTTTTTCTACGCGATTCGCTGCAGTGCGCATTCTGACCGCGGAATGCGGCAAATCCGTGCGTGGAAGGTGATCGGGAGCGGGAAATTGGGTTAACCCACTTTCATTTCCTATTATTGGAGTTGAGCGGCCTTGGGACCGCTAAAAATGGCCGAAGCTGGTCCCTCAGTGCAGGAATCAAAACAAAGCAATTAAAGTCGCCGGCGATTGTAGAGTACGTTCGTCGAGGAGTTCCATGGCAGTTGTGGATCCGGGAACAAGGAGTAGAACGAGTCGATCGACCTGAATGACTTTTGGGTGACCCCTTCACCGTCCACGATGAACCTGCAATGACGCGGCTTCGTGATGCGGTGAACAGCGTCGTTCCTGAGTCTGCGCATGAGTCGCCGGGGTGGAGCTATCGATTACTTCCAATCGACGGCTCGCGGCAGAAACGGATGGAACTCACAAGACCTAATCATGTGTGCCAAACAGCGAAATACCATCAGTCGTTAATTGCCGAGTCCTTCGGCCCGCAGGTGACTTCGTTCAGATCAGCAGACAGTGTGAGCCATTGTGCCCGGGCGCTTTAGATAACGGAATGTGTCCAAAATGCGGCAGAACTCGAACCGATGAAAGGCGTGGTTACTGTGTTATCTCCGCGCGGCTGTGTGTGCCGAAGCGCCTCGCATGACAAGTTATCATCATCTCCCCATCAAGTTTTGTTCGGGATTCACTGAAAGCTTCGCCGTGCTCGGCCGCGTATCAAACAGCGCTGGAGATGGAGCAACGGGGACCGGTGGCAGCGGGCAGTTCTAGTGACTTCTGCTGGAGCATGGTTGACTCTCCCCTTGCTCATCGTGGGGACTTGGTACCCCCGCGCACCACTACAGACAGCCGTCTTTCACAATATTATGACGGATGACAGCTGAAACTTGTGACCGGGATTAATATTGTCCGACTGGAGATAACGGGAATATTCGGTTGCTTGCCCGGATTGGGGAGTGAACTTGATGGTGTGGATGTTCTTGACCATTGACCAATGATAATGCTCGAATTGCACTATGGTGTGAGTGCCTCGCGTTATCTGCCATCTATCTCCGGCCTCCGTTGTTATTTATATACTCCCAGCAAACATATCGATTCGATATCGATGCGAAAACGATTCGTAGAAGCGAAGTAAAACTTCGATCTCGAAATCGTTCTCGAACCGTTATCGGTCTGAATGCGAACCGAATGGAACTCTAGATCGGAAGACAATCTCGCTTCGATAACGGACAAATTTATCGAATCAATCTCGAATGATTTAGTGGTGTGCAATTAGTACATAAAGATCTATATATTCGAAATTTTTACGAAAAAGTGAATTGATATCGCATCATCTCTGCGAAGTAGAAGCGAAGAAATTCAATGACTGAAGTTATTCAATGAAAACACTCATTTTTTTTTAAATTTACATATTATTTAATAAAAAATAAAAGAAACAGCACAAAATAACACAAGGAATTTCAAAATTCATTTTAAGTAAAATAAAAAATAATACACTCACTAAAATAACAAAAATAAGGTATAACAAACTACAACTTTTATTTTAAAAAACACTACTTTTCCACAATTGTGTCATTACCATGGAAAATATAACTGAACTGAAGAAATAGTTCGCAAGAAGCTGAATAAAAAATGAATTTTACTCGAAGGACTGTTAGAACTTCGAGATTACTTCGCTGAAACAAAGAAGTATCTACAAATCAAGAAAACCACGAATTCTTCTCGTTATTTCGATAAATAATCGAATGATAGATTTGTTGTCGTCTTCTAAACTAAACCTCTCCTGCTCTTTAAGTCTTCGAGAATTTTTCGCTTGGACATAACATCGAGAAAATGTTTGCTGGGCTGGCGTCTGTTTGTGCTTCTGCTCTGGGTGTTGGTGGGGATCCAGAGGAGTGAGTGTCACCCCACGGTGGAACTTTGGAGCAGAGGATTTAATTGGAGGGTGGAGGTGCGAGTGGAGATTGTCGCCAATGACCATAATTTTTAAAGCGTTCGTAGCACTCCCGAAGAATCACAAAAATGGGGAATCTTTGCATAGTTTTCAAGTGAATGCGGAGATTCATGACTGCGTGTCCATGCAGTGAATGAATTCTTATATTTTTATTTATATTAAGTTGGCATTTAACACGATAATTTTTTAAAAATTCACTCACTATACGAAAGATTTCTTTTCCTTTTTCGATGCACTGTGTAATATTGAAGTCTATAATAGAAAAAGTCGAAAATTACTATATATTCATCTATTTCATCTGATATTTTTCATGAGAACTTGACGGCATTTCAGATAACAGCAATAGCTAAACCTATTAGATAACTAAATTTAAATTATTAGGAGAATTGTAACTTAACAATGATTGCCTAATTACATACTAAATTATATGGCTTTAATCTACACGAAAGTACCTACATATCTACTTACTTATATTCGTCATTACCATGACTACCTTAGAGGTTTTAATGCAGTTGGTTTATCAAAAAAACATTTAACTTAAAAGCAGTCAGTGCATACAAAATTTGATAAACGATCGAATTTCTAAGAAACAATTATTAAATGTTGAAATAAAGAAATAAGGCAAATAAATCCCAAATATATTAATTAACTTGGTATAATTTGTTATTCGGAAACCTGAAAATATAATATGTCTTTATCTACTCACAATAATTTCCTACATCGTTTTCTTACTAGGAAAATGCATTAACATTTTTAATTGTTTATAATTGACCAAGAAATTGTTATTAGGTACCGTCGTTAGTATTTTTTGAGTATTATTCTTTACATTTTTCAGTTTAGGTAGGTACACTTAAATTGTTCGACAATTCAAGATTGTTATGATAGGTATAAAAATAAATAAACTTGATGTATAGATATTCTGATTTTGAATAAAAAGCTTCGCGAATAAAAAGTTTTAATGTATCCCCTGGAAAAAAAATCTGACTTGTTAATGTACGAAAATGTATGTTTTTAGCAATATTTAACCAGATACCTACCCGATTGACTTATTAGACAACGTTAACGTTGAATGTCGAAAAATATATGGTTAACACATTTTTATAATTAATTAATATTGTTTGTTCTTTCACAAAACGAAGTTTAGAAGTTGAATTTTGGAAAATGTTATTTGTTATATTCATTTGATTCCAACTTTAACATTGTTCCTTGTGGCATAATTATACAACTTGAACTCTTCATACATTTCACAATCAACAAAGAATTATGGAAAATTGGGTCAAATAGATTCGTTTTGGTTTCCACTCAATTGCAAACAATTGCAAATTAATCCATGGTTTTAGTCATATTTTGTAATCAATAAAAATGTTATTAAGTAGGACAAATGAATGGACATGCATCATAGTTCAGGATAATGGAAAATTGGTGAAATGTGAAAAGGCAAAATGTATCCGTGAAATCACGCTATCCTTGGAAATTCACGAGCTCACGCGTTGAAGATTAGCATTTCACCTGAAGGAGCGATTCATGCCGCTCTCCATCATACATCAAATTGCGAAGTTTTCTATTGCATAACTGGGTAATGGTCAGCAGTAATCACTCCAACTTTGATAAATTGCCTCCGATATCTGTGCTCGGAGCTAATGAATGGTCAGAGGACATAATAGCTGGTGGTCTACGTAATAAATCTGTCGTATGACAAGAAGCCGAACCTTATCTGCCTTCCGTTCGTGACAATTTTCAACATGGACGGAACACAAAAGTGGCCTCTTACCAAGCACAGCGCGATCGTTGCAATCACCCTTTTATAAGGTGGACTCACGACGACCCCATCACGCAATCAGACTTATGAGATATAAGACCTTAAGAAGTTGAGAAATTTTCATTATTCATAAATATGGAAATCGCTGCATATCACCCCCAATAAATCTCTAATTGAGGATTCCTGGCAGGAGCGGGTTCCTTGGTGGACGTCAGCAGTGTCCTCGTGCAACTCCTAATGGCGGTGGTGCGCTGTCCATTTCGCTTGATGCAAAATGTCCTTGGACAGTCAAATTGTACTCATTTGCATATACAGCAGAGATATCTGTCCGTCGGACATCAGGAAGTTGTTCATAAGTGGACAGCGGACCGGTGTCTAGACGGAAGTGCGTGCTCGTGCCCGGACCTGCTGTGGTTGTTTTAATTCGAAAAGAAGAACTTTGATATCGATTTGCCTTCTGGAGGTATCCACTAAAGGGTCAGTTTCTAACGGGGCCACAGAACTTCCAGAGTGATTAAACGAAATAATCTCCCTTTATCTTCGTCGACCATTTTCTTGTTGTCATAAAACTGGCGAGAAGTTAAACAAAATTGACAAGTATTGTTCCAGATATTCTCGATCGACACCGGCAATTATTCATGGTTTTGTCAACAAGGAGAAGGCAATCACCTCATAAAAGAGCCCCAGTCTAGCTGACACCATAAACTGCCAGACGATTATCCTTTCTTGTCATTGGTAGACTCAAAACACCATGACACGAGTCACGTACAGAAGATTATTTTCTTAAAACAATGACCTGGCTGACAACCGTGCCCAAGCGCTGAGCAACGGCGATACCCAAGACGGTGGGGGTCCATGAGAGGGATTGAGGCTGCCAGGCCCACCGGACCACGATGGACCGAGGAATCTGCCAAACGACTTAGTAGCGACATGTAAAATCAATAAAGTGCTCCAGAAGTCCTCGGTTCAGTTTTATGGGCGTCTCTCGGCAAACTCCAACAACAACAAGAACAGCAAAAGCAGCAGCAACAACAAAAACGCGGAGGGAAAACCGCGAATCGCGGGGAATTAAGTTATCGACCTGAAGTCATCGGTCTGAACGTGATGATTTCATTTGTCAACAATCCTCCGTGTTCCTGTCGTTGAATGTCCAACATACAGGCAGATGGTAGGATGTCAAAACAAAAGGGTTATCGTCCTGGGAAATTCGTTTCCGCGTTCTCCGTGTGCCAGAGTACTGAGGCCAAGACTTTACCACGGAAGGCCGTTGCCTTTGAAGCTCTATTGCTCTTAAATGAGCGTAAATAAGTAGGCAAGCAGCAGGCAATGGCTCTCGAGAAAAAGATCTGAAAGTAAAATGCAATTTAATGGAAGCCTTTCAAGTTCAATACCAGATGCAGACCGTACTGGAATACACTTGCTCTTGTAATTAACTAATGTCTTCAGATCACAATGGAACTGAGATTCCTATCAGATTCCTTTGTCACTTATTGTTAGCAGAGCTTTGTAACTAAAGCCAGAACGTGTGGGGGTCTGGGGATGGAAGGGACCGCCGAGCACAGATGATTTATTTTAGATAAGTATTGCATTCAAATTTTAAATGCTTTTAATTTCGACGAATTAAATTTTATATCAGTATTTATTTTATTTAAATAGAACGGATTTTTTTAAAAGACTCCGTTCATTAAGTATATCACTAATAAATCATTCGTTTCTAATAACTCTTCATAATATTTTGACAAATTTTGATTTTAATTTATTGGGAAAATGGCTCATAATTCTTATACGGTTGTAAAGCGCCTTGAAAAGTCAATAAAGTAAACTTTATTCTCATTAATATTACCCTATTTTCCCTAAAATCAATTAAACTAAAATTCACCGTTCATAGCCGGAACTTTTCGCGCAATATTTACTTTTACAATTAACAACCAACAAAAATACAATTTCAGTTAACTCCGCCCCAAATTTTAGAGGAAATTTTGCTTCTCTAATTTTGAATTAATTGGTTTCGTTAATAAATTATTTAAGAATTTCATTAAGACAAATTATTGTCTGTCAATATGTTGCACAACGACGATCTAAAGTTTTAACAATCGGAAGCCACCACGCGCCAACGCCGGGGGGATGTATAAATCATGTGGGACTGTCGGCAGTGAGGGGTGTGTGTCTCTAATTAAACAATTATGAAGGCAGCTAACATCGCCTTTGGCAATAAATTATTTTACAGTTACAGACGTTGAAGAGAAATGAAAACACCGACACAAACCACCCCCAGTCCCAGGAGATGGAAGCCAAAAGACAAACTGTATATCCTTTTCACCCTCTGGATTAAACCGAGTTGAAAAGATAATCGACTTCCGCCACAATCTGCGGGGATGTAGGACGGATACACTTTGTTTATTGTAAAACCGGTTGGATCCTGGCCGTGTTGGTTCAGCTCCTCGCCGCTATCAAATTTTTATCAGTGTATCCTTTTCATTCTATACTAGAACCAGAGTTGCCGGCGGCTTGTTTGAACGTCCGCCTCGAATCGTTGCCATAATTACATTTATAATTCAGAAGTGCATTTTAGTAAATAATTAAATGTTAAACCACAAAGGAAGGGGGCGGAGGCGTGGGCTGATGGGCAAATCCCGGCATACGCTCCGGTAATTAAATTGCACTCGAGCTGTGTACATGAACGAAGCTTGCAGTCATTACAAATTATTCAAACTGTTTTAGTTGGCAACAAAATTGTGATAGTTTGTGCGGAATTGCTAGAAGATATTAAGGACTGGCCACTCATGCATGAGTGCACGCTCTGGACTAAATCAACCCTCCTTGAGTTGCATCGACGTCTTATTGCTCATGTGCTTGGAAACTCCACTTACTGGGCACCCATTAATAATCATCATTTTCTGTCATAAAGATGTTATCAATGCCGTGAGGCTTTCGAAGGCGATCAAATGAAACAAAGTCGCGTGCTGTGCCCCACAAAAGGACGTCAATGATATAAAATTATGTCACGACAGGAAAGCAGATAAGACCTTAGCTTCTCAAGCAATACCGCCCAGTGATTTTGTTTGTACTGCAATGCTCCTCCGCACGTAGCCCATTTGTCCCCGGCTGGACTTCATTTGCATTCCGGCAAGCGATCCTGATTGCGTGCCACGTGACCGATTGACTCCTGCGAGAGTGTACAAGTAATTTTCATTTCGCAAGAGAAACTTCTTAAGTCGGTGAATATCTCAAGGATTCATCTATAATATTCCGTGATGGACGAAGTCGTGTTGTTGTTTGTTTACCGTCCACGAGATGATTGTGTGGATTATTGTGGCGCATTATTTTCAGACTTTCAGATTCTTTCTACCACACTATCGCAGCCCACTGCCGTCGTCCTTACCAACTTCTTCATGCTTGATGTCACGAGTGCGGCTGTAATGGGGTCAGTCATGAATTAATTCAAGGATTATGAGTGATTACGAGTAAAGCAACGGTGAAAAGAAATTATCGCTTCAGGGATAGAGTTACCTGAGTTTCGTATACACCAATGAATTTCATTACGCCGCTGATTTATTAATTGCTTACTAAATATGGTTGAACAGGATACCACTGCCGTGAGTTTATATTGTCCACCGTGTTTGTACAGTTTTTGTTGTTGTTCCAAGTTCCCACTATAACGTGAATGATTAATTATTATTATTACTAACTGATAATATTAAGTTCAAAGATTACGATAAATATTTCCAAAGACCAAAGGACATTTCAAGCAGCCAAAATTAGTTCAAAGCAGAACTGAATATAATTAAAAAACCAATTTGACATTAAAGTCGATTATTGATTATTAAGTTTCGCTGCTAATACCTGATAATTCATTATATTGCGTTTTGCAAGCAATTAAAAATGTATTAAAAAATTCACTCACTTATTGTGAATTTTCTTTGTAATCTACTTTTTATAGTATTTACGTTTTCATTTAATGATTTATGTACCTATATGTTTTACCTACGACAAAATCCCAGATGGAAAATACAAAACCGTTTTCCTTTTTTTGTTACAATGATTTTTCAACTAATCACAAAGATTGTATAACAATTTGGTACAACCATCTCAACCGGTATTACTTTTGTACTAAATATTTGCCCTTAAATTGCTCAAAAACGCCCCCCACAGAAAAGGGATGCAATTCAATGAGTGTAACAGTGAACAAGCAGTTAAGTATCCTTCGCCAGAGTCGAAAGCTTGCTACTCCTTTTGGCGAAGCTAAATCAGCCGGAAATCTGGAAACATAATGTGGCTCAAACATGAACATGTAAAGAAGGTCCTTGTGTGCCCGCGCCAGCTTCTCCTGACTGATAACGCCGGCTAAATTGAGTTATTACATGAAAACGTCTGGCCAGAACACTTAAGCGATAAATCATAATTTTCCACACTGTTTGGTGCAGTCGAATCAGTGACTGTGCCCAGGATGTGATTTAAGGAGGAGGAAATAAGAAATTGAGCGCTTAACTAGGACATCTGGTTTGAAGGATTTCAGTTAAAGCATTTCGAGGAAGTTCGGTGGTTATGCTTCTGTGCATCAATTAGGTCCGCATAAAAGCCATGAAATTGCAGCGTGAGTAGAGACTGGAGTAGGTATCCGTATCCGTATGCGTGGGTGCACAGGATTTGCTAAGCCTTGGGACGCAACCTCTTTGGGCCATTTGCCCATTTATGTATTTGTATGTCTTGGTCTTCCTTCTTCCTTCTTGACGTAGATATATGTTCTGGACGATTTCATTGGCATGGCGAAGACAGAAGGGGATATCGCGGTTACTGATCCCCTTATCATTTTAATCCTATTCTACGCCAAAAAACATTAAATGCTCTTTTCTCGATACCCCCTGCGAGTATTTCGCAAATATCAGCCCTCTTGACACAAGCATTTTTACGGCCATTACCGTCCCACAATGCATTTTCCTACAGTAGGAAAATGATGTGCCCCTCACTAACCCAGCTTCCGCTTTTCTTGGTCCTTGTCAATTTTTCCCGGATTTTCTCCCTCGCGAATTCGAGGGGCTTGTATCTCTCGCCCAATGCTGAATGAGCGTACATTACCCCGTGTGCGAAATTTTTTAATTGGAACGATAATATCTCCATTAAGGGCTGATGAGGACCCAGGAAAATGTACAACGGTTTACTTTGAGTACCAGCAAATGTTTTCGTATTGTTTAACACTTTAACCTCCCCTTTTGGAGTACTTCAAAGGCAGACTCGTCTGAAGATTCTTATGAAGGGCGGCTCACTGAGCCGATGGATGCGAGGGAAACATCATCGCGGTAACCACATGCAATTGTAAAGTGGTATAGCAAAACGGCTCTTGTACTGGCACTTAGGAAACGTTTTCAGGACAAAACGCGGATTCCGACCACAAAGCGTCGTTTCACCCGTTCCGAAGTTAGGGCGAACCTAGACGGAGAATTACGCCATCCCGTCGAAGACATTCAATGGAGGGGACAGGAGCTGCAACTTTTGTTGATAATAAAATTTTCAAGTTTGATACAATGCGAAGCCAATATGGCTTTCTCATTTAGTGGCAGTACAGGCAATTCTAGTAATGCCCCAATTAATTCTTTTCAGCTACTTTGCATGCGTACAGCAATTTCGGTAATTGCCGCTGTCACGTCCTGCACCAGTCAAATTCGATCTGACAGCTGTCGATCAAATTATAATAATTTATACATAAAGAGATCAGTGAAGTAGTACTATTGGATGGGATCAGGAAAGGATACAGATATGGATTCGTTTTCCAATGCAAAGGCTTAAGTGCATTATGAATAATTTGTGATAGAAACCAATCACTGGTTTCGATAACAAGCGCGGCCGTCAAATAATCACACCTGGACCACAATGGGAACTGTAAGAGATCTGGTTCTCTTGTTAATTGTAATAGAAAATGAATATGAGGTCTTACAGACAGTTGTTCGCTGAGAAGTGATTCATCTACAAGCTGTACAAACAGACAGATATCTATGCAGATCAAGCATTTTATCTTTGTTAATTCGTCAGCCATTCTGTTTAGTTTTTCTTAAGCGTTATTCTTATTTAAAATAATTTATTCTTCAAATTATTTATTGAGAAGGAACACAATGTTTTACTCAATAAAATCTTAAAGCAATGATTACATAAGAATGTATCAAATGTAAAAAGAAAAGTTCAAAACAGTTCCAAAAATTTATCAAGCAGATTCTCACAAATTCAGTTTTTTATACTTACTTAAATGGACAAAAATTGCTAACAACGAACGAACTTTGCTGGATTTATAACGCACTTGCTTTAATTCACTCTTATTAATAAAAAGGTGAACATTTACTTCGCTCATTTTGTTAATTACCATTTGTCTTCGTCGGGCGTGATGTGTTATACTTAACGAGTTTCTCGATTTGGTGTATAAGTAGCTGAAAGGGTTGAAATACGTTTCCATACTTGTGGTTTTTCTTCGCCTTAATAATAATCTATAACATTACAAAAGCACAACATGTATAACTGTACTTCTCGACTTTACTGATTCCTTGAAGAATGGAAATGAGGAAAAAGGATTTAAAGGATAAAATTGAATATCCAGTTGGCACGCAACTTGACCGCAAAATTAGAAAATAAAAAAAGCTGTTTCGACCACAGGATCGATAATAATAAATTATCTAGGTTATATGTACCTAATGAAAATGAAACATGCTCATTGCTCACAAAAAGTGCCAATCGTAATAAAAAATAAATGTAATCCCCAAGAATAATAAAATAATTTTAGGATGTTAAGAAGTAAATAGCTATTTATGCAAAATAATTGAAAGACTAAATGAATCATAATAATATAAATTCAAATGTTCACGTTTATACTTTTTTTCTTGTTTCTGATAAAAATTCATTCAACGTCTTGCATTTCCCTTAAAATTAAAATTAATGCTGCCGATATGGATGACGGGAAGAGAACTAGACTAAAATAAGGATTAAGTATGTACAAAAAATACAGTAATTAGTAGTACCTAATATATTTTATCAAACTAGTACTTTTTTCCGTATAAAATCATTTTGCGTCTTCAGGAAACATTGATCTAGATTCTAGATTCTAGCGTAATACACGGTGCATGACTTCATAATTCGTTGCACATTCCGTGCTACCATCTGTCTGAAAGTGGTTAGTAATTAAAGTCTTTGGCGGAAGACTTAAGGGAGCCGTTTAGAACTAGATCGTCCATAACGGGGCGTGAAATAGGAAAATTGCCCGTCGCTTCCCAAATGGCCGTGGACACGTCATCCATCGTTCGGCTGATCCTACTCAGCTATGAAATATTCTACGCCTGCGCATTTGGAGTAAATTTTTATCATCGAACGTTGAGAGTTGAGACCAATGCACATGCACCAAAAGACACAAAGAGGGCAACGATTCTCGGGAACTGCAAGACTCCGGAGCAGAAGCAATAAAATCCCAACAGGCGAGCCGACCAATTCGAGGTGGAGTTAATGAAGTCGAATCCTGGAAATATCACTCCGTTGCAGACCACTGATTATATGATTTGCCTCGGTCGAAGATTGTGATGAGCAAGATGCGCCCTGGTAAATATAATAACAGAAGTTTCCAGACGTCCGAACGGCGACATTTTGCACGGTAATTTATGCACTGTCACAGTTGGCTGGTGTCGCGTTCATGGAGCCAGGCTCGTTCTCAAGTAGCGCAGTGATCTTCTTCGAATGGACATAAATTCAAGACGTATCCTTTGAGGAGAACTAATAAATTCAAAGAGCGTGCTGTTTTTGCCATGCAGCAGTTTCCATTGATGACTTCGTTTGTGGCCAATTCTATTTGCCTGGACCACAAGTGTGGTTGTTGTTGCTGCTGTTAACACCGACAACGATTGTGATTCTTTAAGGATCTCGCGGGCTGCACCTTCGACACATTGCAATGGTATGTGCTCTGGTATTAAAATAAGTGAAGAATAAAGCAGTTGGCTTCTTGTAGTCTGCACAACACCGTTCAGACAACATCATTTACGACTGCTATTCGAGAATGCATTATTGAAAGCTGCAGAAGGAACAAGGAACAGAGAACACGAGACTTTCATTTTTAATTAGAATGTTGTTGGGGTTCAATGGTTTTAATGACAATGGTTAGATGGTAATTTTCAAATCCATTGGATAATTAAATTGTACAAAAATAGTGTGGATAAATCACTAACAATTTACAATTTAACTGAAAACAATTTCACTTCCACAAAATATATTCTAAGCCATTAATTAATTACGTTTGCTGTTCGAAACGGAATTGTGTCGATGTTTTCATATTTTATGATGCAAAGCATCATATAGATTAAAAATATAAAGAAAAGTTATATTGTTTCTAAATATTTGAAAAATAATTTCAAGAGAAAAATATAAGAAATTCTCTGTGAGGTCAAGATATGAAATTGTTTACATAAATATTTTCTTATCCGATACTTCAACCTTGAAAATAATATCAAGTATTATATCGAGCTATTTATACATCTTCCATTTCGCACATATTACGTTAAAGTCCATCAATTTTATTTATTTCGAACATGATACAAAAGAGCCATCTCCACAAACAATTGGTCGAGCCAAAGTCACGTCCCAAACATAAACTTCACATCTGGATCGAAAAAACAAAATCGCAGTGCTGCCAAGATCACTCTCAGTCAAAACAAGCGCGTATCGAGTTTCTTCGCCAATTTGTATTATATAGTTTTGCGAGTTGTCTTCAGAACTCATCGCAGACGAATGCCTTTACGAAACAATATTGCTAAATGGGGTGCGGTGCGGCGCGGCGGTCACCCACGCAATTAAATTCCCTCAGTTGAATGATTTTGAAAACCGACAAAAGCAGCAAAAATCACCAGAAGCCAATTTTTGGTCCATTTCCTCGCACCGACAGTTTGGTCACTTTGATCTGGTGGAATTAGCACAAATGAAACTAATTTTCAGCTCGTATGCCTACTTTGTAAGCGGGGTCCAAAGTGTCCACCCCGCGGCGCATTCAATTCGTTTGAAATCTTTACATTTTGGTCTGAATTTTTTCGACAGTGCTTTTGGGGATTGCAAGTGTTGTTGGTGAGATGATGGAGCAATTGTGGGCCGAGGAGCACCCAAACTCCAGACGAGTCATGCATTGTAAGTAAATGGCCGCGCGGCCCGGCGGTGGCGAGATCGAAAAGTTTGAAGTCACGTGCGAAACAACCCCCAGAGTGTGACATTTTAATTTAAAGTTTGTCCATTGTGTGGACGACGGCTCATATACATGAAGGGGAACCGAAAATTGTGTACAGTAACTGAAAAACCACGAAAGTCGAAAGGAAGTGGGCGCACGTGTCTTCAGGGGTAGACTATATAAAACGACTCAAAAATATTGTCTTTTCCTGATTTCCTCCCCCGACTTGCAGTTCCCATCTTAAAGTAGAACGTCCTAGATTCCACGTTAAGCCATTGTTCCTTTTCTTCCGAGACTTAATTAATGAATCCGCAAAAGCGATATCCTAGTTACTTTCACCAGCAGCCACACAGTTCCACATCCTTTAGGATACTTCATCTTATTCGATATGCTTTTCTGCCAGGATTATTTGAATAAGAGAAAATCTGAGGTGAATGCGTAGAATAAATTGTCTCGGAACTTGAAAGGAAATTGCAATTAGTGTTATACAAAAGGTGTTGTTTGTATCGGGAAATTTGTTGGGCTTCAGCAAAACTCAGTTTCCTGTCTCAATGGGTTTGGAATTCAGGATGTCTACTTCTTGATTCACGCAGTAATTAATTAAAGTGATGTTTATCGTATTTAAGAATGAGTTTATTGCTCAGATGTTGCACGATTTTAAGGGCACAGTGGAATTCAAGTAAAGTATCTTTTGTCAACAGTAGCGAAGCAGTTTGTTAACAAGAGAAATTATATCACAAAAATTAGGGGTTACAACTTAGATAATTAATTTATGTTTGTAATGAAATAGTAATATATTATAGGTATATAGGTACGTTTTAAGAAAGGATACGTTATCGTGACTACTATCTATCTCTAACTCGCCTACATAACAGAATTCCGCGAGTACTTCAGTCACACCTTTCGGCTGTCAGCTGCATCCGACACAAGACAAGGTATTCCCGCTCCAATAAAAAAAACAAAATTGAAAGAAAAAAATCACCAGTCTGAAATATAACCTTTGACTCGAGCTCGTGTCGCACTCGAAATTATAGCTTCACGCCTCCTTACATTGTTGTGTCCTTGCTCTACGTTCCGTAGTAAGTTTCCCTTAACGAAAACACCCTGCGGCAGATTCGTCCTTCTCCCACAGATTATCAGATGACAATTTGCAGCCCATCAAAATGTAATTTCCCGCTTATCCTTGCTCTTGTCTGGGAATATCTGTGTCGACGACTTCCGACAGATGTTATTCATATTCGTTATAAATCCTTTCCGAGGGGAAATTACAACCGAAATTACAGGGATGCGACAAGGAACATTTTTGCAGATGACACCAAACATCCTTTCTGATTCATATTGTGGAGGGAGGAGGGTGGTAGTTTTTTTTCCGCGATGTGGGGACAACATTTTGTAATTGTTTGGAAAATTTATTTCGTAGAAGGATTGCTTTTCAAGTATATTACA
Organism: Leptogaster cylindrica; assembly: GCA_963082835.1. Classification (NCBI taxonomy): domain Eukaryota; kingdom Metazoa; phylum Arthropoda; class Insecta; order Diptera; family Asilidae; genus Leptogaster; species Leptogaster cylindrica. The sequence goes on along the minus strand of OY720105.1, from coordinate 1,865,233 downwards.
GGACAAAAATTCTTAGAGGCCACTAAACTGGAATTTATGGAATTCCAGACCACGATTTTTGGTATTTTTGGAATTGAGAAAATGTGAACACAATGCGAAATGAGGTGAATAAAACGGGAAAAATCACACAAATCACAAAAACAACCTGCCATCCTAGTGTATCCTGACGTCGTCGCCGGGAATCCGCAGAAGCAATAAATATTGCTTTCTGCTGTTTTATATCCTCAGGCGCACCTGCCACCGCATTTTATCTGGCAATTTATGATTTGTCCAATATCTGCCATTGGCTTTGCCAAACCAGCCACAAATCATAAAAACAAGGGAATGCTCATTTTATTTACGACCAATATGGCGGGCGCCATTGTTGTACCGATTCTACAACAGCATAGGTGAGCTTTCTCACTCCGAACTCAGGACCAGAACAGGATATTAATTATTTTCGATAATGTTACGTGGATTTGTTCCAATCGATGTATTCTGAGTTCATTGATTCAGGCAGAAATACAAAAACTAAGAAGATTCATACAAATGATTTCATTGCAACTCCGCCATTTTCTTTCTTCACTCAAACAATGAAATCTCAAGATGATCGTTTTATAATGTAAAATATGGCAAAAGTGATTGAAAACCGACATTACTTGAAATTCTTGAAGTGTTATTCAGAATGCATGGATTCCGCAAAATGCATTTAAAAAGGAAACCGGTCCAAAACATTAATCTGCAAATATCTGAAAACACTGAAATATTTTTAAGTATATCCGCACAGTATGTGGACCAAGGAAGTGTGCCTTTTCTGCTGTCCGACTTAACGAATCTCTATCTACGGATGTTCAATTCATCAGCTGAGAAAAACAAAAGGGTCCATCCAGGAACATCCTGTTCATCTCTTTATCTCTTTATCCTCGGTGTCTTGCGTTCAAACAGATCACAGTTCCGGTTCTTTATTCTCGCGGGTCTGTGCCGTGGTTTCGCTATTCAAGACGCATCACGAGATGTTTTGTTAGATAAAAGTTCTTTTCAGCATTAACCGCAGATGAATCTCTCAACAAAAACAGTAGCAGCACTGATAGCGAAGTGAGACGCGAAAATCCTTATGGCTACGTTTTGTGGCGCTCTTTTTGCTGCATACATCGTCGCCAATTCGCCATCGTCCGAGGGGTAATCTTTGGGGTCATTCAACCAGTCACGCCATGAGAACTTACCAAATTGGCAAATTGACAAAGAACTCTTGAAGGAATCAAAAGTCCTTTTGGGAATATTTCAAGGAGTATGCATCATTAGTGTTCAAAAGGTTTTCGCTTTGCAAACTCTTCAACAATTCTGTACTTTTTTCCGTGTTTTTTTTTTTTTTTTGCTAAAGGTTTTTCCTTCGTCCCAATACGAATTCAGGAGGACGAATAATATGTTAAAGAAATCTTTTGATGATCTTATTAAGGTAAACCCCTTATTGCTAATAAAGCTCAGTATTTGTAATAGAAGAGGGTTCCGGATCTGGCTTATCCAGAAAGTACTGCAAAGACTTTTACAGACAATTCTTTTCACTGAAATAGGAAAAATAAATTCGGTGCCTAATGTTTTTGGGTGAAAATTATTAATCAAACTTTTTTTTTATTGTATAACACATTAGACATTAAGAACTAGTTGATTTTTAATTTTAATACATATATAATATGTGTATTATTCATGAAATGTATAGAGACAATAATTACTAGGAATATGAGCAAGGATATTTTTACTCATTCGTTTTGGTTGCAGTGCATTTCATACACCTTCTTCACATTCATCGTCAGTAATTTATTCAAAACGCTTTCCGCTCCTTTCTCAACAGAAGTATTCACCTTTTAAGACCTCATTCAAAATGACCGATTATCCACTCCTCGTGTGATGTGCACGTGAAAAGCGTCCTTCCTTTCTTCGCCAGGCCGTATAGCTCTATTAAGGGCGGCATGCAATAAAAGTTTCACATTCTGTCACCCCTCCATGGCTTTTAATTTTTCAAGTGATAAATCACAGAGACATGATAACAACAGACAAACACGTGCCGCCCTCATTTTTCGCTTAACCCGATGAAGGGAACAAGTGGCGTAAACAGCCCCTTTGGAGTCATTATTAAGTCACGAAATGGCAAAGGGTGACCGTGCAAAAGTTAAGTGCTGCAAGTGAAATTCCATCGACTGAGTTTCGGTACAATGAACCGTGGGAGTTTCCTTTGCACCGAACTCTGGTGTCTGGTTGAATTGATGACCACCTAGAGTCATTAATTCAGCGTGCACACACCAAAAATGTAATTAAGTTGCAGTGATAACAGAACTGGAAATGTCCTCGGAAATTCCCTTGAAAAAGTTCCTGTTATTGTCATGGGGGGAGGAGATTTTGCGAAAAGTACAGCTGAAAACTTCGCCGATTGGAGGAGTCCTTGGAACTGTGCCGTTCCGTGCCACATTTCTCCGGATGACAAATAAACGAGTTCCGCGATTTTTGTCGCCGTCTTGCGAGCAGTATTTTCAAAAATTAATTCAAAAAGTTCAATTAAGACCCGAAACTTATTGACTTTACGATGTCAATTCTTATTAGGAAGAAAGCGATAATATTTTTAGCGGCACTTGGTTGAAACTGCTTTCTTGCAATTAGCAACTTGCTTGCTCTCCTAATTAGCATTCAGTCCGCAGGAAAGGAATCGTCCCGTCTCGTCTCGCCTTGATACCCTCCTGCAGTGGAGCCTTTTTGTGCTTTCTATAATTTGTGCGGCAACATCTGCTGAAGACCATTATGAAATGTGATAAAATATCAAAGAGTTAATCATAGCTCTAGATACTCACCGCCAGAAGTTGTCCATTCGAGGGAAGTTGGTGAAGAAATTTAATAGGAAAAATCCTTCAGCATACTGTTGACATTTTGGGCCATTCGCACGTCACCTTAGTACGGAGGCGATAAGCCAGTGCAAGTCAATGGACGACTTAAGATGGGAAGAAGTCAATTCAATGTCCTTTAACAGAGATACCGATCCTGCAATGGAACAACATTAACTTTTCTTTTCAATTGTAAAGTGGCCATTCGTATAAATTGCCATCGATAACCGTACAATGCTCGCATTCAGTGAGTTTAAATTCGAGGCACATCGGAAAGTTTTAAATTCACTGATAAGGTCACTTAAAAGGGTGTTAGGGTCCGTACTTCCAATTTAATTTGGTCTTCTGATGAAACTATCATGAGATCGGTATCAAGCAGATGGAAAATATGTTACGATCCTTTGTTGCGGAAAACCTTCGTTGGCAGCTAGATAAAGAGTTGGAAAAGTGTTTGGCATGGCATCCACGGCTCCTTGCTCCTATGCTGTTAGAGATTACTATATTGTTATATTATCTTGTGTTTCTATACGCAATACATTAATTAAAATAAAATAAAATATTTTCTCAACTATGTCTACTTTTTTCTACAGTTGCAACTTCAAACGTGATATGTTCAGAAATTCATCACCCTTTCTAATAAACATCTCAATTGTAGTGCCAATTAAAAAACAATTGCGATAATTAGGTGATTAGTCAATACACTTGCCTCCCTCTTCTCGTAATGCGTAGCCATTAGAACCCATCCCCACCAAAATTTCATCTTTTAGGGCCTTTATTGCATCCCGAATGTTCTTCGGTCTTGTTTTATGGAGAATGCGATAAGGGCGCGCCAAGTGATACACAATTACTCTTTCCGGTTGGTTGCGTCCTGTTCAGAGTAACGGCAAAAAGGATACGGAAGCATTCAGGGATAAGTTTTTCTATAAACCACAAGGTTTTTTTTTCTTTACGTTAGTACATAAATGTAGATGGGTTTTAGCAGGGGATCAGGAAAAATTAAGCGATTTTTCGTGTCACGTTTTATTGCATCCATTTTTCTATTAGTTCACCGTCTTCTTCTGAATTACCACGACCGACACGTGCCGGGAGCGTGTCGGTCTGCGTTTAAGCTTTCGTTTTCACTCCGTGCAAGTGATATGATGACTGAAGACATCGGACAATATATATTTCGTAGGTGTATAACATAAATGATTTTAAGTTATGAAAAAAATCCTTGTCAATTGGAAATAAACACGTACACGTAAATGTTGTTGTAGATACATTAATATTTACATAATGGCTTTCTTTTTTATTTCTTCCCATTACATCACATTTTTTTAACTTGAGCAAATAGTGTTGTTGTTGCTGTTATATGTACGGGTTCGGTAGGTATATTTTTGTCCGAGAAAGCTTCTTAAAGGAGAAGGAAAGATAAAACGTTTACTCTACTAATATAATCAACAGTAGTGTATGTCGAACGTTCCTCATTCTTACTTTTAGAAGTTAAATAAATCTACTCGTCCCTCGCAGCTGAGAGAGAACATTTGACATCCTCCATTTTGAAGGGAGCCCAATAATTCTCCATTAATATCGTGAAAATGTCATCATCTAGTAAGCTTCGAGGTGAATTACGATTCTTCCGGCGAGCGCAATAATGTAAGGCAAACCATAAACAAAACCATAAACATGTCCCGCAACTCTAGGCGAAATTATATTCCTCCCAAGAAATTTTAGCAACATATTGCGCCAATGACTGTGATTTATTCCTTCTAGAGTGGAGTCTGTGCCCCCACTGTTGCTCCTGTGCACTGCGCCGGACGAATTGCAGAGAGTACTGCGATCCGGAAATTAAAACTCCTCGTTTCGCCGTTCAGACTCAGACGAGTTCAAAATTTATTTCCTAGCAACAAGGACATGAAGTGAATTGAATTTAACACAACCGAGATCCTGCATTTCGGAAACGTACAATTTTCTTATTTTCTTCAATGTCAGAGCAAATAGTTTGTAAAATTGTTTTTTGGTCGTCCTTTTTGAAGTCTATTCAAATTATTGCGATGCAAATTAATTTTGGATAGGATAACGAAGTTTATACCAAGGAAATTGTATAAAATTCATAAAATAATGAAAAAAAGCAGGAGCAATGATCAAGGATCAAGGAAAGTTGAGGAAGGCCCTGCTGCACTCATCCCACCTTCCATAGATGTGTCATAATTTAAATTAAAAAATTTACTCAGAGTGTCTACCCTCATATTCACTGCTCCTAGCAAATGCCTGTCGTTGACATCTTGAACGTACTTTTTAAAACAAATTTATCACGTAAAGGAATCAGAAAGCAATTTTTGCCTCCTTCCTGCAGACAACGATGGCGAAATAAGTTCCACTGTTGATGGGAGAACACCGGGGAGCAAATGTCATCTCAAATGCTTGGCTCTAAATCCTTTTTATCTTTCCGTAATTGTGTGGTGTTCGGGATTTCCAAATTGAAAGTGCAAGTGACAGGAACTTTGACTTGGGCATCCCACCGAGATGTTTTAATTACCAAAGAGAGAAGTGTAACACTTTGCCCTTGAGGAATTCAAGTGCCAGGCCTGGAACCCTGCAGGGTTTCTGTTTTGATAGACTTAAATGTGTGACACTTCTTCCGGGAATAGGAGGAATATATTCCAAAAAATAACCCTAAAATAACCTAAAATCTTTCTAATCATAGATTACTTTTAAAAACTGCGAAACACGAGTACGCAAAATTAACGGAAGGCCGAATGCCGAAGGGTCAATGCAAAAACTGTGCACATCTATTTAAGTCACTGCCACGTTGCCCAGGACTAATCGTCCTAATTATCTCCCAGCTGACGCTTCCTCGGACACTCTCGGTTACTGTAAATTTTTGAGGTTTGATGTCACCTCTGAGTAATTTGTTTGCATTTATCAATTTCAGCGAAAACCAGAGGCGAATCGAACTTAATCACATTCTGCAAGGACTTGCAAACATATTTCACATTAGTTGCTCAGTTTGCATCCCCGTTTATCGGATCTGCACACGTGCTGCGAATTGTGTACACAAATAAATGGGGAAAGGAGTTTGTCAGAATTTTTTCATATTCTATTTCTGATGAGAGAAAAATCAAAATGGAAATTTATGACATTAAGATTATCCTTTTTTTTAAACTTGTACATTGTTTTATTAACTACTTTTGATTGATATTCTGGGAAAGGTTAACATCCTGACATCCTGAGGAAGTGGTTGGGACATTATCGCTTCAATGTCGCTTTATGTTTTCCAATATGTCATGACATCTTTCCATCTTACAGCCGCATTACTGTTCCACTGGCGGATATGCAATGAAATAATCTGAATAATAATTAATATATAATGTGTTTTGCTGGGGTTCTGTTATTTTTCTTAATAAACAATTTATTGTGTAGTAAGGAATTCAAAGACAGACTATCACTTATTTTTATTATTTATACTTATTTGGTTCAAGTAATTGTTTTAGTGGACAGAATTATATGTGAATATTCAATATATACATAATTTTGGGAAATATAAGTCATGTAAAATTGTAAACATTATGTATAATGCCTTAGAGTATGCAACACATGAAAAGTGTAAGTTGGTTTAGTGGTTTGAGTATCCACTCCCAATGTTTAAGATTTTGTAGGAAAATTCGAACAACTACTCAAAATTATATCTTGTCTCTATATGCCACTTTAGGTCTCTTTTGAATTTTAATTGTGCGGGTAACATAGAAAATCTTTGTAATATTCGTGTAATTTTCCACAATATGGATATTTTATATTATGTGGTCGAGAGGATCTTCTACTTGAAGAGGACGGGGAGTTGTTTTTTTTATATCACTCTCAATGTAGATAGTTTTTCCAGATACGGTGCATTTATTTGTTACGATACTTACAATTATGTGGAATTGGATATATGTTCACAGAAAATGTTATTAAACAATTATTAAAAAAAGCAAAATTAAAAATTTTGAAAAAACCCACGACCGTCGCGACGGTTAAACGTAATGGAAAAAGGATAAAATAATTAAAAAACACCGACTTAAAGAATTTAAACCCAAGAATATCCGTCCAGGGCTGCCATTAAATAAACTAGTTTTGCAGTTTTATAGTAACATGAATAATTGGGGATATTTTATATATTTTATTACTCATTTATATTTATGTTGAAATTTAAAATAGGGATGGCAGCCCCCGACGGATATTCGTGGGTTTAAATTCTTTAAGTCGGGTGTTTTTTAATTATTTTATCCTATTTCAATTACGTTTAACCGTCGTGGGTTTTTTCAAAATTTTTAATTTTGCTTTCTATTTCAAACTCTTAGAGATCATAGGTATTATGTACTGCATATCAATATAGTTTATTTAATAGTAATAAAATATAAGTATTTACAACTAAACTTTGCCCGGGGCTTTGTTGTACCTCAACTCGATATTATTTCATAGAATGAGAATAATAAGTAATAAGTAAAAATGACGGTAATAAGTAAAAATGATACTCTGTACAGAAATACGTACCTATCGAGTTTCTTAATATGTAGTAGCTAATATAAAATATATTACTGCAGGGCCCCTAGTGAGTTACTACCGTAACACCTATTTAAGAACCCTAACTAATCAGAAACAAACCCACTACTGAAAACCGCATCAAAAATCGGACTAGTAGTTTTGGTTTTGCACAAACAAATGTTTACAGCTGCGCCCCCTGGTGAGTTGTCACCGTAACACCTATCTAAGAACATGCACCGATCAAACCCAAACCCATCACTGAAAACCGCATCAAAATCGAACTAATAGTTTTGGAGATAAATTGGTTTGCACAAACATCCTTTCACCCCAAACGCATATACCATCTCCGTACCGTCGTGGGTAATAACAAAAAAATATTGAATTGTTATTCTTATTTTTATCTTCTCACCATCAAATATGGTAAAAGTATCTGACAAACAATTGTTAATTTCTTGACCAGCACTACGAACATCTAATACATCAGTTTAAGTAGTAAATAAGTACAAAATAAAGCATTGTTATAAGCAATATGTACCTACAAAAAAATTAAATTTTAAACTTTAAATTTTAAACAAAAATGAATAAAACAAATGCCTAATACGAGGCCTAATAACTACAATTGTACACGTGATAAGTAGCTGAATGTCATTCAATCAACAAGTACAACATGTGACTAAAATCCAGTCTTAAAAAGGACGGTTATTCCTTATATGCTTATACGATTTAGTTGAAATTTGTTTGTAGTTTCTTTCAATGCAGTAGCCGTATGAAACAATCATGTGCAAATAGTGTTTTTCAGGTCGATTGGAATTCGATGTAATTTCAATTATTAATCATAAAGAGCTTACTATGTACTTGAGAAAAGTTTGTTATAAATATACTCAATAAAGTTATAATGTTTGCTGAATGATTCCATTGTGAATTTTCGATTCCATACTTTAATATGTTATAAGAAGATATTATGCGCTTTACTGCGATAAGAAAAATAACAAAATACTCGTTATTGTTGTTTCCTTTGATGGTATCTAAAAGTAAAATAAATAGAAAGTTTAGACACATAGTTTGATCATACTTGTGACGCATTTTCATCAAAACTGTTATAAAAATTAAAAACCTTTGTGAAAATTATTTAAAGCTTCAAACAAAACCAAAACTATGAATGTAAGTTGAAGGCAGTATTTCTATTACAATGGTTTGATTTTCTGCGATCCATTTTCCCAAGCAACAGCAATGACCAATGTCCATTGGCGAATCACGTGGCTGCGTTGACAGTGTTAATCAAGCAAATGGAAAACCTATAATAAGAAAACTTTATCCGTCGGAAATTTACTGTAATGACTTACAGGAAGAATACACTAAGTTGAGACTTCATCAGGTATCTTCGATAGCATTTTCAATAAGTTCAATACTCTCATCTTTGGCTTTGAAATTCTGATGCAATCGTACTTTTCGCTTGCGCCAGATTAATTAATTCGATATTTTTCTTTTTTTTCTTCTTTTTTTTGAAAATTAACCTATAGTTTCAAGATTTTTAGATAAACAAATTTAATGCGCGACACGTTGGCATTTCTTACAGGAATCGGGTCATATAATATTATTTTTATTGCATTGCATAAATAATAATCATTTCCATTCCCAAAGACGAAATTCGTCAAATAATATTTTGCTGGAATATATATAATATCGGCGACTTGGAATTAAGTTTCCAAAGTTAGTACAATACGTACAAGAATCGATTCCAGCGGTTCTGGTTAGTTTACTTCAATATTTTTAAACTGTTTACTTTTCTTTTCTATTAACTACTTATACTTTTAATTTTTATCAAGCATGCATTACCCTTAGAGTCTTGGTTATATAATTAATGTTAAAAAAAATTATAACCCATTCAGTGACACTTTGATCTGCTCAGAGGTTAATGACAAAAGAGTTAAATGTTGTACATTGCAACAAAGTTTCTAATTTACAATTTACATTGTCCGCAAATGGAAAATGTTACATAATGTTTTTGCTATTTTCAATCTTAGTTCAATCTTTCTGTCGTCAGTAAGTTCTCATTTCAATTAATAAATATTAATTATTCTTTGAAACTCATCGAAATTATATTTTAAAACGTGTGCTTCAATCAAAACAAGTGATAATTTTAAAATAGAATAAAAATATCCCCGCACTGGTATTTTCCCATGAAAACGGGTAGACCGAATTCTTCCACTAAAATGACTCATTTTTTATAACATAATTATAAATAATATGTGTACATATAATACAACCATATAAAACCTCTAAATACAAACGTTGGAGACAACCAGATTTTTTGTCTTCGGTGTGTGGCGGTGACTCAGTCCTCCAATTTAATGAACATACCCTCCAGCGTCGGCGTGACCAGATCCAAGACAAATTCTTTCACAATAGAAATCGTGTTTTTTGATTTGTTTTATCGTAATCCAGTTTTTGTTATATGTCAAAAGACTTTGATTGACTCATGTAGAAAAACAATTAATGGATGCCAAATTTCAAGCAATTTTTAAATTAAATTATTAAACTAATCGTTTTAATTTTTTATTTTTTGTAAATTTTAAATCTACTGAAATTATGGTAAAAAATCTTCAGTAACAGCGACATTACATTTTGCAACACGAAAACAATTACTGAATTGCAGTCATAAATTGTGGAAATTTAAAATAAAAGAGTTTCAGAAATTTTACATATAGAAAACCAGGATATAGGGTTTACAAAAAATAACATCTTTCTTGAAAAAAAATAATTGTTTGGCTTTCCTTAACAACAACGTCTGCCTTTCATTCAACTTCATCCGATTGGTTGAGAATTTTATGCACTAATAATTTCGTGTTCAAAATTTCATATTGAAAATCAGTTCCTCCCCTGAACCCGATCAAAATTCAATTTTGACATGCACATCAATCGAGCACATCAGTTGCCAAATTTCCACAACATTTCCCTTTGCAAATAACACGAATATTACATTATTAGATAAAACCCGACGGGGTGAGAATGGCTGCTGGAGTCTTTAGAGAACATCGACTACAAAGGTCGTCAATAAATCATATTAGCCATCAGTTTCAGATCTACTTGACCCCTACAAGGGAGACATTGTAGCTTTATTACGTCATTAGAATCAACCCCCTTGACAGGGCTCGAAAAGTCCGGGGTTTTATTGTTTCGTCATTTGGAAATTTTGCGCGGTCATTTAGAGCAGAACCAAACGAGATCAAATGAGTGGGCGAAGGTATGGCAATTACGGTATTACAAGGTAATTAATTCGTCTGGCTGACGATTACTCTCAAAGGAACCTTGTTTACCTTGATATCGAAGTCATGCACTCTTGCATAAAATTCTGTGGTAAAGTCTCTCCTTTATCTGTTAATCCTTTATTGCCATTTCCTAATATCGATGAAAAACTGGTTCAACGACACGAACAAGATTGATTGCCACTCGCCTTTACGAGAACTCCGTCTGGGGATTTCTTTGTCGATATGAGAAACTAATGGAAAATTCCTTCCAATCCATGCTTCATATCCTGGCTCCATAACATTGTTCGGCTAAAGAAATAAATTGATTACTGTCACGGAAGTATCAGTTTGCTATCAAAGAACTTTTCCTTGGCACTGATATCACGTGATGGAATAATTTCCGGAAGGCTTCAATCGGACAGACAGTGCAAGGACGTGGGTGGAAGATTATGTATCTGAAAGAATTAAGAAAGTTGCTCACTTTGTTAACTCTACGAATTACGAAGGATACGAAGTCACGACATGACTGAGTGTTCGATGAACTTCTTCAATGGACGAAGTTTCAAACGTTCTCACACGCCTTTTGCCAGACAGTTTTGTGCACTTTGTGCGAAAATTTCACATTTACTTTTTGGTGCAAGCAACAAAAATTTCCGAATGTGTTGTAATTTTCAGAAGTATTCGAAACTTTTTCTTCAATTTCAAAAATATTTATATATGTGTATATACTTACCTGAAATATATCTCCTTATTTTCGTAAGTACTGACAAGAAATATTACTAACACTGCCCATGCATTGATATCTTGTTATTTTTCCCGAAATCCCCACAAAATGCGTACAATGAAGTGTTTCGGAGGAGACCCCATGCTGCTGCCACAGCGTCCTTGCAAAGTCATGTAATCCTACGTCATCCCCAACTTTCCTAAATTGAGTGCTTAGTCGATTGGAAACAACAAGTGTGGGTTGTGCCTTATAATCCGCAATTAACATTGTTTGCGGCATAGTGAGAAGATTCTATCGGGGAGGGTGGGCGAGTGTAAAGTGGTGGGTATTTGCAGGAACATATTGCACGAACGAAGGGCGTTGATGAGGGTGAAGTGATAAAAGAAATCTGTTCCTTGATGTGATGGCAAAAGCACAATTCCATTTACACTGAAAGAAACCTGTGTTCTTCGTTAGACAGAAAAGGAGACATATTATCTTATAAAAATTAATAATATGGGACCAATTGTCTTAATTTAAAGGACGCAATTTGGATATTTTAAGATCTTTGAATACATTCAAAACGAACAAAGGATGATGCAAATCAGAATTGCGACCCCAAAGGATTTTGAAGCAGTTTGTTTTTAATTTATTTAGAAATATAAAGCTATATTGAAGGATTATTCTTAAGATGATTTTTTCCATGATCTTTATGGAAATTTTCTTGTAAAAACTTATATAAAAATAAAACGATTTTTTTAAGTGCATATACATTTTTTATTGTTGTGTAAAAATGATTGAATTTTTATATAATGATTGTCATAGTAATAAAATAGTAAAAATAGTAGCTATGCTGTGAAAATGAGTTCTGAAGCCAACACGTTCTTATTATGACGTATTTCATACCATATTCATTTTTTAAAACGTGATTTTGGTGATGACAAAAGTTTCTCTCATTCGGCACCCTTGACAACAGCGTCTACTCACTTTACATTATCAATTTATAGTCTAACGAATTTCAAGTCATTATTATTTATTAAGGACATTAATTATAATTTGCCCGGAAGTGATTTGAGGAAGTACAAGTGCACACACGGTTGGTAGTATTTCTTCAATGAAAGCGCGTCTTGTGAATGAAGAAAGATTTAAACGTCACAAGTGAAAAGAATTCAAAATAAAAAATCTAATGGTAAATTTGGAAAGTGGGGATCTTCTTTTAACGAAAACCAAACCACCTGATGCTGACTAATTAATACATTAAACGTAAAAAGAATAGATTTTGGGCAATTTACCGCTATTTTCGTGGACTTTTTGATCATTTCGATATTCAAAAGATTAGTCGTTATTTTTTTAAAAATCGATTTCTTTTTATCGAGATTTCTATGTTTTTAACAACGAAACAAATTTCCAAACAAATTTCATTCTTTTTTCTTTGCTTTTAAGTTGTCATGTTAACCTCGTCGGATTTGGCCATGTTTTACATAATTTTACGATACCAGCAGTTGCACCCAAATCGATAGTTATTGAACAATTCTGTATGCAAATGCAAAACTGTCTGATGGTGGCATCTCTTGTTCCAATTTTTACCAGATCTCATCGCGATTAGTTTCACAAAATGTTTCAATATAATTTCCAGGTGAATCGTCGTACATAACTTCCTCCACTTGGTATATCCTATTTGCATATGCAAATCCATACACAAGATGGAGTATTTGTAACAAACAAGTTTTTTACTCACAGTGAGACAACATCGTTTTATTAGCGTTAGAGTATCACGCGGTCACAGCGTGTTCGAAAACTAATCACTTCACAAAACAGGGACGAGAAAAATTTCCAATGACTAACAGATCGAACATAAATGACAATGACAAACCACTCAATTAAATCAAGATATTATTTATTTTGGCCCATGGACCACACATAAGTTTAGAAAACACACAAAAAACTTTGGATTGTTGTTAGTAGACACATAATATAGAATATGATGACGTAGTTAGCTAACAAAAATGAAGATTATTGAATGCCTCTCTGTTTTTGGAAACCATATCGTTGTACTTCCATTTGTCAGATCCTTCGAATGTAGATTTTGGTACAACACTTGGCTTCAAGGATTGCCGATTCTGCTCCTGGGTTTTGGCGAAACCCCGAACTGGACTAATTGATTTAGCGACATGTTTAGTAGTTTTTGCCGTATGAACCATATTGATGATGAATGTTAGTAACTATTTAAGCTATTTGAAGACGATGGGGGCCGATTTGTTCAAGGAACGTGCTGCAAGAAGTTCAGAATAGAGAATTCTAGACGGTTGCCAGAGTTTCCAGTACGGGATCCTTTTTTAGATGAGAGGTGTTTTGATAATCTGCAACAAGCGCGTAAAAAATTATTTCCTTGAAACATTTGACAAATGAAAAAAACGGTAAACACCCACCTCAAAGCCGCTAGTAACTTTTCTTTTGTATCTGCTTGATAATTCATTGACACATACAGTCTGCTTAATTTTCGTGTACTGATTTTAATCAGAAAAAATATTATTCACTGTGGATTTTCTTCGACGGAAGTTTTCCCAAGATTGCTTTCACCCAGACCAACTGCCTCCGCTTATATAGCCGCGACCAGTAACCGGTCAATTTGAATAATGAACTTGCTCCCAAGATGATCGTCACGTCTTCGGAACAGATGTTTCTGCAAAACGAAGTAAACAAAACATTTTTGAACCAGTTTGACGTTAGTTTTATGTCGCCCGGCGTACGTGATTGGGTCCAGATAGATTAGAACAACAGACAATATTGCAAATCAGTCAACGTTGAAGTTGTAAAGGAGAGTATGGAATCGACCGTCGAGGAGTGCAGAGCTGCATGTGCAATGTGCATCCATCCCACTTGGAAATTCAACTTCTCAACAGAAACTGCACATATGATTTTAATTATTTTTTTCTATTTGTTGGTTTTTCGTTCTGAAGAATAGAAGTTCTGGTGATGAACTAGTAACAAGATAGAGGAATGTTCGTAACTCTTTAGCTTCTTATATCCTTTACGTCACCGCACATGATATGATAATATTAGAACTGCAACTGGCTTTCTACAGTAGGTACTAAAAAAGTAGTTTAGGTGCTTTACTGTGAATGATGTCCAAGTTCTCAGTTGCGACTTTGCTAGTTTTGCAATGTGGATGAAGATTTTTTTCATCGGAACTATGGCATTTTGCAGAAGTTAATTGCCAAAGTAAAACCGATCAAAATGCATATACTTGCATAAAATTACATTTTCTATGTTTATAATATTGTGCTGTTTAATGTATTTTTCCATGACGCTCCAAGGAAGTAGAAATTTATACCTGATGTATTTTCTGCAGTCAGTTGCTATGAAGAACACAAAATAGAAAAGTAGATGAATAAAAATTTACTTCCACCATAACCAGATATTCTTGTTGGAAAACATGAGCTAAACAACAGACAATTAATTTTATTTCAAAATTTATTTATTTCACTTGATTATAGAAATTATGTTGCATTTGAAATTCGATTGGAAACGTTTTTTGGATTATTTACTCTAATTAATTGCCCGCGAAAAACACTATTATTATATATTATTAAAAAGCGTAAACAGGTGCATGCGCAATATTAATCAGGCTTCTTTTCTATTATTAGTTCAAATCAATTATTTATTATTCATCTAGCATCACTGCAGAAAACTTTTCTAACAAATTACAACTATTAACAAATAACCTGCTTAATTAATTAGAGGAGTGGAAAATAGGAATTGATCATCAATAATAATTAATCGAAGGTTGATAATCCACATAATGTAAAGTAGGATTATTTATAATTAATTATATTACTAAAAAGCAGTATTAGTTAGTGTGTATGGAATATATTGTATAGTATTATTATAAATAAATCAGAGAATGGTCTAATAGATCGAGAACTGATTAGGTTGATCAACGATATAGAAACGATATATATATTATATAAGGATAGAAAAGGATGCAAGGAGCTACTTGAAAATAAGAAGGAGCTTTAGTACGGTTTAAATAAATTCTATATTTATTTATTTTATATTTATAACTTTTATAGCACAATATTATTAAATAGTGTTTTACTTCGTTGTCACGTGTCCCTGTTTCTGCAAATTATTATTAAAAAAACATAAACTGGTGAATAAATTTACGTTGTTGTATAAACCTATAATAGGTATACCTAACAAAAAACTTATGAAAAATATAAATTTTTGAAAAATAATATAATTAGTTCAGACTAATTATGAAATACTCTAAATGGAATACAGTAAATTTTTTTGAAACATACATTAAACTTTGGTTTTTACAACAAATTAATCCGTGGACAAATTTTCTGCAATAGTAAAGGGTCCGTCAGGGTTGTGTTGCATCTCTATAATTTAAATACAATTAAAGCTTGATTGTATTAAATGGTAATATTTATTTCTGACAATACAAAAGCAATTTATACCTACTTCATAAGTTACAAATTAAAGCAGCAATATAAGTAGAAAAGGCACACTGATGACGAGTAATACAAAATTGGATAACAAAAAGTGAAAAGCTGTTTTCATTACAGGGATGTAACGGTATTTGCTTTTTTAATATTTGTTTTACAAGTTTCTTCGCACTGGTGTTTAGAATCAAAACGGTTATCATTTCCCCAACATCCGCCATAAACAAAATATTTGCACTCATTCTCCAAATGGTCGTAATAGTATGAATCAACGGCAGCAAAACAAGTGTTTCCATGTTCATCTCCAGGTAGCGATGGTAAAAAGCATAAATCTGAAAGACGTTTCAATTACTCGAGAACAATAATTATTTATAGATTCCTTAAATATACCTGGTTTTTCTGCTGCGTGGCAAAGAACAAAGCATGTCACTAAGAAAACAAAAACCGTCTTCATCTTAAGAATCGTTTCAAGAATCGCGAATTTAAAACAAACTACATATGCCCAATTTTTATTTGAGAGGCTTTATATATAAATTAAGGCAATTAATTCGACCTTCATATCTCAAATGTCATCACCCCAAAGCCACAAATGTTTTCGTTCTCACTGCTTAGGAACATGCGCATAAAATCTAATTATTTCTGCTTTATTTGGTTTATGGTTAAACCCATTCTTGAAATTGTTGTTGAG
Organism: Leptogaster cylindrica; assembly: GCA_963082835.1. Classification (NCBI taxonomy): domain Eukaryota; kingdom Metazoa; phylum Arthropoda; class Insecta; order Diptera; family Asilidae; genus Leptogaster; species Leptogaster cylindrica. The sequence goes on along the minus strand of OY720105.1, from coordinate 1,848,791 downwards.
AAATACTTATTCGGAAGAATTACTGAGAAGAAAGTTATGACAACAAAAAATCATTTCCTTGAATATCATACAGGCAGTTTCTTTTTCAAAGGTCGAAGCCGCTGTTATCAAAATTTTACAGGAGATAACACAATTTGATGTATTTCACTTTATCGGTTTAAGCTTTGAAAACAATATTGTCAAGTACCTATTATTATTATTTGGTTTTTCGCATTAGACTCATCCAGAAATACTTCTAATCAAATGAATCTTCTTAAAAAGTTTATTAAGTATATATGAAAGGAAATGTTTTTTACATATTTGTACTCAGATTGAAATACAGTTACTGTAAGTAAATTTAAATAATAAAACGAACAGCAGCGAAATATAAACAAGAAAGGTAAATTTAGATTTAAGACCAATTATGAAATACCCTTGATGTTTTACAGCAGATTTTTTTTTAAGTGCATATAATAATAAATAATAATCATTCAACTATGTTTTTCAAAAAAAAAAATTAATTAAAATATCGCGTACCTACCTGAAGAAATCCATGCAAAAAATTTTACAATGGCAAAGTAAAGAAAAATTCGTTTTCGATTATTGAAAAGCATGTGAAAAAGGAAGTATTTTGTGTATCTCTTTCAACATCGATCGTGTATAAAAAACCGTGCAAATAAGATTAAACATAACTATAGAAATTGTAACATACATATGTACCTACTTATTACAATATTCAATGACAGAAAGTTAATATGTATTGTATGGATAATGGATATGTTTATGAAGAAAATCAAATAAACATCAAAATGCATAAACATGATTCAGTATAATATGGCAGCTTTAAAAATGTGTTGCCCGATTTTACTCATCTTCGAACTTGACGTTACAATTTTACTAAATTGCAATCCTCTGGCTGCAAGCGTCTTCGAGTTATATATCGTCTGGATCTGGACAAACAGACGGACAACCATAAAACGGTTTTTTTTTCACCTCGCAATAATGAATGTAAAATCTTTTTTTGTTTATCATTACCCTTTTTACTCTTTTAAATTCTTACATACGTTCGCTCGGACTTAATTGGGTATCGGCAGAATCGCTTGTTAATGCGATTAATTTAAACAAAATATTTGTTTGAGACAAAATTACAAAAGCATTGAAATTTTAAACAATGAACATCTGTAAAAAGAGATTCAATGTAAGCGGAAATGAAATATGTAGGTATAAACAATTGAAGCTTTTAACCCGGTTCAAGGTAACGTGAATTGCAATATTAATAATAAAGATTCTGAGAAATCATTAAGTAGTTTTGTTTTCTATTTTCACAGACAAAATTTTGTAACAATTAGTACTTAACAATTAATACTTATAAAATTTCAAAGGCAATGTCAAAAGCTATTAATGGTTCTTTTTTAACAAGTTATAAACATGCTGAAGTTATTTTGTTGAGTATTTTTATTGTAATTCTTGTTTTATTTTCTAAAAAGTTCTCATCGATTAGTTTAAAATTCTTTCCCGCAGTCGCTGGAAGGAGTCAATGATTCTTGGCGCTTTTGGACAGTGTTCTAAAGGTCAATGTTAGAAATGTCTTTGGATTTGAATTTGATATTTAAATTCCTCCAGAAATTATATTGTTGCACATCCGTGACCTATACCGATTGCTATAGCCGAAAACTCTCAACGAGCTGTTGCTCTCGTCTACAGATCGAATTCCAAGTATTTTAACTGGTTCTCGAACTTAACCAGGATAAAAATCTTAATTTAGACTATTTTTTATATGTCTTGAAATGTTCAACAGTTTTGTGAATAATTGAAAAGCAAAATACCCCGGACAACTTGCGCACAACTTGATATTATATAAAATGTTGGCTAAAGTAGAGTGTTTTTTAATTCATTTCGCATTTGAACAAACTTTGTTGAACTTTAGTGACACAAAGTAATTAATTTGTTGCACCTGGAGATCACGGACTATTTTCAATAATTTACTAGTCCCACTCGTGCCCTCTTACATAATACAGGCAAACGTAGGAAAGTCCACTGCATATTTGCTGCACGAGGATTGCAGCAGATGCAGCTTGTGTACCTATGACATTGATCAAACGCATGCAAATGATATTATATTTTTATTTCGAATTCGAAAACATTTATTAAGAAGACTGGAAGTGTTTTTGAGAAACGGAGATGAGTCTTATCAAATTTAAACAAATGATGACAGATGTTCAACACTTTAAAAATTTCCTGACACTCCAAATGTTTGTTCATACTTTTTCCATCTGACCTCGGCATTGAGATATTTGTCTGTTGTTTTAATATTAGCACAATCATATCACCTGATTTCACTTGCTTGGAGCAACAGTTGTTCATCCTCAAGGACTGTCTCCACATTGAAATGTTTGATTTCAAACTACTATGTTCGGTTGAATGTTTTCAAACGATATACAAATATACTTTGAACTTGAAAACTTGAAATCAACCAATCTGGAAAAATCTTTCAACATTCCTTTCCTACAAAGCATATGACATCCCTTTGGACAGTTCTCTCATAAGTTTTATATAAGTGCTGTGAGAGTTGCTCAGTTCCAAAATTGATTTAGTCTTATGTTGGTAGTTAAATGGGTCTCTTTTTGAAGAACTCGAAAGGTGGAAAATTGCAAGAAATATCTTCTCAATGTTTGTAAAAAGATGATGCAATTCCAACTTTGGGTGGCGTCAGTAAGGCTAAGAAACTGGTCAAGTGCCAATATGCGATTGTATAGAAGACTTCTCTCTTGCAACATGCAATTCGATCATACTTGGACAAACTCTGTATACTGTAGTTCGAAGTGTTTCGCCATTGTGGTGAAGCGTTACATGAGTCGAAGTTAAGCTATTTAAACAAACGTCGCGAACGCTTGCGTGGTTAGTGGAAATCCAGTCGAACTCTGCGAAACAAAGAGGTTCAGTCCTGAGGATAAATAGGACCATAAAAAATCATAAATGTTAACGAACTGTGTCAATGCCCATTTCCATTGATACAAAGCTGAAGCTGCTGAAAGCATTCAGGTGAGACTTTTAAATTTGAATCATGTCTTGTTAAAATTCATGATGTATCTCTCCAGGCTATCAAAGCACTTGTCGTCCAAAAAGGGTTCCCGCACCGGTAATTCTGGCAATAACTTAGAATTGCTCGTTCTCACGCTTATTGAATACGTTCCTTGAATTGGATTCGTTGTGTACGGTCTGTTCTCCATAATGGTTCATAGGGAGCATTCATTTAAATACCATGCCAAAGCGATGAAGCCCGGTTGCTCGAAAAACGAAAATGGTTCCGGGAAAGCGACAACGTCATCCAGCACCACGTACAAACCGAATAACTCTAGTCAGTGGAAGTACAACGACATGGTGAAAAATGATCGAAGCAAGTTCAACAATCTCCATCATTCGTAGATGCATTTATAGTGTTATGTTGATTTCAGTGTTTGTCTTGTATTGTCAATTTCAGTTCCATATGTTCGTTCTGCTTCTCATCAAATTTGTATCCTAGTAGTACTAAACTTTATTTATGAAATATAACACTGTTTAAAGAAAATACAGGTTTCAGGAAACCACTAAAATGTAATACCTACCCCAAACCCAAAACTTGAAATGTATCTATTGATAAGGAATTTAAACCTTGTCATGCATATTGTTCAAACTTTTTTTTGAACATTTTCCAAATTACTAAATACATGTACTAAACTAAATCCTGGAACGCTGGAAAAACATAGGACTTTTATTTGGTTTTTAATTAAAAGCTTAAGAATATATAGAAATCATTTCAAGACTAATTGTGTGAAAAACACTTTTAATACCTTTTTATAAGAACATTACGCACATTTCATTTTAGTCTTCTTCCTTTAGCTCTCTTCTCATTTGTATGAATTTTGTTGGTTTTACTTTTCAAAGGAAAATATGACAATGAAATACGTGATTCAGAAATTGTTTGAATAAATCATTGAAAATTCCGATTTGCGTTTATTTTTTGATTTTGAAAAAGCTTGGCGGAAAGCACCTTCGTAAAACTAAGAATATTTGCATCGGTACAGTTTTCGCAGACTAAACAAATAAAATTAGCATATCTAGTCGGAATTTTGCATAATTTTCAGAAATTCTTAAGCTCAAGGTCAATTGTGTTCTTTGAACTTTGTCAAATTTGTATTGTAAATATGAAAAATTGTATTAAGTTCATTTCCGTAAGAAATGAATTATTAAATTAAATACAACTAGGTAATGTGTCCTTTGCGATTATTACATATTTTATACATATTTTAAAGTATTTAGCATCACTGTCGCGAATAGCCGGTTTTATCTAAAAATCTGTTTATATGATAAAAAAGCAATGTATACAATGTGTACTATATATACATTGCTTTTTTTTTATAAAGCTAGTAAGTTGTGATTCAGTTGCTGTTGGATAAAGGAGTTGCATAGCTTTAGGCGCAGTTAATTGTACCACTTGCACTGCACAGTTCGAACTGTAAACTAGTAAACTAGAAAGGAAAGCATTAGGTTTAGGCCAATTAGGAAATACCCAAGATGCAAAACGGCACACTTTTTACACAGAAGCAACGTTTGTTAAGAAATCGTGTAAAAAATCGTGCAGAAAGAGTTTTCCCGTTGGAAAAAAAATCGTGCTAAATTATTGAAAATATACGCAAAAAAGAAAAGCTTTTGATATCGGTAAAATTTCAAAATCGTGTAAAAAAGAGTGTATCATAACGGTACTGTTCAAATAATTACTAATTGTAATACGCGTTTAAGTACAACAATATTTTATTAAGGAAAGAAAGTCAGAAGAAAATTCAGTAAATAAAATCAACATTTTTGTATGAAAACTTTCAAGCTTATATGGCACCACTAAGAAGGAGTTGCCTGATTTTGCTCATCTTTGAACTTGGCCTTGCAATTTTAACGAAGTATCATTCTACTAAAGTTCAAGTCTCTAGCTACAACAGTCTTCGAGGTATCGGGTTGAACAGACAGATAGAAAGGATAATGAATATATAGTTCTTTTTCTTCTGTCACCATTATTTCTTGGCGTTGCAAACATTCGCACAAAACTAATGTAGCTTACATCTAGGGTATAAAAATAGTAAATATGTATTGTTAAATTTTTTCCTTACAAATTTGCCAATTACTAGGTATGCTTTTATGAGTATAGTAACATAAATGAAAATTGTGCACAGGCACATATTTTGTTACTGTACCAACATATTCTTTTAAATTTAGAATCGTATGTTCACAATCTTTAAACTTGTACAACAAATTTATGCACTTCATTAAAAAACTTCCCTACCTGAATTTAAAAAATAGTTATCTCAATATAGTACAAGACATTGAAAAATGCAAAGTGAGAGAAAAACATTTAATAGATACACAAAGAAATGACGATATAGATAGAAATTGCGCATTCTTCAAACTTGTTTATCAAATGATAGTTTTTATTGCTCTTTAATGAGTTTGCTTCAAAAACCGTTACCTGTTTGTATATATTCAATAAAATAAAGTCAACGTAAAAAATTTTGTAATATTTCAAATGTATATCTTTAACAAAAATAATACTAAAAATATTTAAAATTTAAAAACATATATAACTACATCAATGCATAGTATCTATGCATTTTTAAAGTCAATTTGTAATTATATTATAAAATAATAAGATAACATAAAATATTTCGAATTTCCATTAAATCAGTAACTATAAAAGTATAAACTATTGCTTCAATCAAAAGCTTTTGCGTAGAGTTTAAACATTAGCAAATTCTATAATAATGCAACCTATACTGCACAATCATATTTTAGTTTATGCAAGTTGCATACATATTAATAAAACAAACCACACAAAAATATCAAATTTTATTATGTTTCCAGACAAAATTTTTCGCAATCTTCTTTTGTTTGGAAATTGTTTTGGTTGCCGCCGCATCCGCCAAAATAAAACAGTTCACACTTTCTCCGCCTGGAGCTGTAGTAATACCGCGGTAGTTTCGCAACACAGGGTCCCAGATCGAACTGCTTTTGGCACACATCGTCCGGATCTGAAATAGATTTGTCTGTACGTAAATCCTTTCTACGTTGCACTTCTATCTACCCAAACTGTTCGCCATTGGAGATGATGCCGTCCACAAGACCACTACAATAAAAACTAATCCCCAGAGGAAATTCATCTCTCCTTGCTGTAGTCGCCCAGTTATCTACTTAACTAGTTAGATTACCGAACCAGAAAAGGCTTTTATATCATATAAACAAGTCGCACTAGTAGTAGGTCACTATTGGCTGCTGGACTGTTGCTGACACTTCCAGTTTTTGTTGTTCGTTGTTCATGTCGCCACAGTTCATTGTACATCGAGAGCATTTCTTCTGGGGTCTTCTGAGTTATAAGGTGAACTGGTTGTGGCGATCGCCGCAGAATTCAATCACCGCGAGATCATAAACTTGTGGAAAATGGATTTTGTCTGATGGATACAACTTATTGGAGATTTTCCACCAATCACAATAACATTTTACAAATGGAGTCGAAAATGAGAAACCATAAACAGAAACACATGATCGTTTACAAATGCATTTTAAAAAGTGTTAAAAACATTAAGATGATATAATGTGGCCATAAAGTACTACAAATTGGGTATGCATGCCCTTCGGCACTCCTCCTTCGATTTGAAATTGTTGCCATTGCTCTGGCATCCTCCGTAGATGAAAATGTCGCACTTCTTGGTTTCGTAATTGTAGAAATATCTGCGAAATGCAGCCTCACACGGACCAGTCTTCATCGGCTGAAGACACACTGCAATTTGAAGACAACAAAATATGAAAACAACAAATTCATACTTGCTCTAATTTATTTCACGAAATTTCCTCACCATCCTTGGACTCTTGACGCGCACAGAAAACACCACTGACCAGAATTACGAACAACAAAATCACTTTCATCCTGAAGCTTGCGTCAAGGAAGAGTTTTTACGAATACTGGCCAGTTACTGACACAACATTTTTAATAGGATTTCGTACTTTGGATTGAAAAAGGTACAAGAACTGATTTAGTTGAAAACAGGTTGAACTGGTCCCGGCCCAGTAAACATCAAAGAATTCGATTCTCTGGTCAAGTTTAATTGCGAACAAATTTCGAAAGAGTCGCGCTGGTTTGATGGGCGTGACAAAGAAGATGCGATTTTAATGCAAAAATATATTCTAAATAGTGATGGAAAAATTTGGGGACTATTAATTTAAACAGCAATAATTGTTACTGGAGGAACGATAAGGTTTCTGTGTTTGAAAGTGCGAAAACCTACTGATGATTAGAACCAAAATTTAAGAAGGAAAATTTTCAAAAAGTCTTTCCCTTTGCATAAATTTTGTAAAAACTGTTTAATACATAACTAAAAATAGACCAATACATTGTTGTGTACTATTTGACTATTTACTATGAAATTTGAAAAAAACACCCACAATTTCAATTATGTTAAATACAAATTCATCAGGTTTAACTTTTAAGTTGGGAAAAGTATAGCCCTTGTCCCTTTGTAATCGGCGAATTTCGCTGGGGTTAGTTTAACAAGTTATATAAGACTGATTAGAGTCGTGCTAAATTGCAACAATCAGATTCTTTGTTATTGTTTTCGTGACGCTTCTAACCTTGATTTTGTTATTATTTACTCAATACATCAGTTCATCAATTACGCAAAATTCATGCACTTGAAATCACTTTTGCCAAACATTCTGTAGTTTTGTGTTAATTTTGTCCGCAAACATTAAGTTTTCATTTTGTTTATTCACTCCAGGAACTTCACTACGTGAAATTTGTTGATTTATTTGGTTCGGCGTTGAGAGCGAAAGTCGGATGCAAAGTGGACTTCAATGACTTCGTCAATGAGCTCGAACCTTTTGCGTCTGGATATCTTGGTTAAATAATAATAATTAATATTTACACCCACTTTGTGAGAATTTTTTGTTCATTGTCATTTAACATTTTTAGAAATAACTCAGTTTTTTCTTTGTCTTTCTTTTATTTGAAATTTTAATTGCTCGGTTAACGTAACATTAAACATGATAAAAAAAATATGTATGTTATATTGTTAACTTTTTAAGAAAAAATTTACACCAGTTTTGTAATAAAGATCACTAAAGTTCATTTCAAATTCTGCACGTTTTTACAATATATTTTTTGCTATAAAACAAGAAGTAAGCTAAATGATGAGTGGCCAACCAAGAAGCGAGAGGTGATTTGCGAGAGAGAGAATTAGAATAAAAAAAACCTCGTGCGCGATTTATGGGCAGCGGTCTTTTAGTAATTTGTGTACAGAAATAATTAGAATATGTTCTAACCAAGACACGTTTCACAGTAAATCAACATTGCTTTTGCTAGTCCAATACCAATAGTAGTTAAAAGAATTTAGCACAATTAGCAATAATACTCGAAATTTGCTTTCAATGCAAATAATTAAATTAACTTCTCTAAATTTTTTTTGTTTTATCCGAGTGGTTTTCTTAATGTCAATAAGAAAATATTTACCATATTTACCTCCAAACAATTTAAATCTGTATCCCAAAACGAATTGACTTTTATATCTAAAAATTATTCAAAATTTAGCAAATCGCTAACATTTAACTACATAAAACAAAATAAAAATTGTTGTTCTGATTTGCTTTGAAATCACAGAAGATTTCTTGAAGAGAATATCATCTCATACTTATTGAGGTCAAGGCCAAAGATTTTGAACAGCATTATTTTTATCAGTAAATTATGCAACGCAAATTTCAAACACTGCTCTTTGATTCACGAATAAAATTATTGTTTAAATGCTTGTATTTTATAATGGCCATAATGTATTTAAGTTTCTTTTATTAAAATAATTTTTTAGTAGGAACTGTCGTCGGTTGATACACTAAAAATTTTGCTAAATCTGAAAAAAAAAAAATTGATCTTTAAAAATAAGAATCCAGCCTTGCCTGGCACTCTACCAAACAAATAATAGTTGATGTTCTTTCTTGAATTCTGTGGGAAGGCTCTCCACGTTTCTATTGCAAATATAAACATTTACCTATATTGATATTGAGAGTACTTGAAGACCTGGCCACTTCCACTCCTGGACAAGCATCTTATTGGAACGAAGTTCCTTATTTTTTTTAGTTTCTATCTCTTCCTCTTCAATGATGTCACGCTAATGTAAAAAAACCATAAAAACCAAATTGTTCGTGATTGAAATTAGCCCAGTGACTTCGAAATACAATTCTAAACAAACTGTGGCTGAAAGCAAAAATAGTGATCACTTCAAAGCTGGAAAGATCGGCGTCACACGCTGAGATAAGCTTGATGTAATTGTATTGCCGGAAAAAGTGAAGATCTCCGGGCCTCCGGATGAATTTGCTGAGAGTGCGAAGTTCGGGCCTTGGAACGCCGGCAGTGACTATAAAAGCGGTGCCTGTTCCGGTAGGGAGTCAATTGTTCAAGAGTTTCCGATCCACTAAAAAGTACCTGTCGCCATGAAACTGATATTCGTAATCTTATCACTTTGCTGTGTAATTTTCGGTGTCCGAGGCTCCGATTCAGGTAATTAAAACTGACCATGATCAGTAATTTCGAACGGATTGTGAATTTGATCTGATTTGTACTTTCCAGCGTGCCTTGAACCGCTGCAAGTTGGTCCTTGCCGCGCGATGATGCCCAAATTCTACTACAATCCGGATGCCAAAGAGTGTCAGCAATTCTACTACGGAGGATGTCAGGGCAACCAGAACAACTTCAAAACTAAGGAGGAGTGCGAAACTGCTTGTAAACAATAAAGTTACTAATTAAAACTGTGTGATTTTCATTCAATTTGATGTCACTTAATCTGCTCTTAATTGCGCCTCGCAAATTGACACAAGTGCGAAATTGAATTATTGTGAGATTACTTTGTGCTTTTGTAATTGGAGGGTATTTCCCATTGCAAAAAGAAGAGATGACTGCAGATAAGTGCTTCTTGGGAAATTGTTAATGAGAGTGAGAATTGCTTCCCCATATCAATTACTGCATCGATATTAGGGATCTTCATTTCTCTAATTATTGTTGTTTTTTAATAACAAGCAATTTTTGATATCTTGAATCATGGGATGAGTAAACCTACCTCATTAAATATAAAACGGATACTTTCAGATTTCAAAAGAATTAATTCAAAACAAGTTTTCAAATGTAGAACTAATGAACGAACGAGTTTGTTTGTCACTCCACATCAGACGAGTATATTATTTGATCCGCGTTTTTTAAAAATGAGTTCCTTTTTGAAAGAATATTAAATTAAAGATAACATTAACAAAAATTTAATGGGATCTCTATTTTAAAAAAACAAAAATTGAAATTTGGCAGCAACATTTTTAAACGCGTTAACAAGAAAACTCTTGAGCAACTTTGTTTCCAAACAAAGCGATTTATTCAAATTATAAAAAAAAACTAACTTCAAAATCGACATTTGAATTTTTATAACAAACACCCTCTTGAGGTGCTAACAGTGGCTGATTAAGTGGTTGCGATGTGGCAGGTCCACCGCGGGGCGCGGGCCACACCGACAAAGGTGCACAAGGGGGTCTCGGGTACAGAAAGTAGGGGCCCGCGCCAAAGATCGCAGGGCACAAAAATAAAACAAAAAACCCGCCCCGGGCCGCAGACAACCTTGGTCCATTGTCTGCCGCTGAATGAATTGTTTTAATGACTGTAAAAATCACCTCAATGCAAAAATTCAAAGTACCTTAACTTCTTTGAATTTTTTGAAACTTAGTTCTCAAAATGCTTTTAAAAATTCCACTCTCTTTTATTTATTTTGTTTTATTTTAAAACTATCAATAGATAACTGCACAGTATTTGCATAACAACAGTTGCGAATAGAATAACTGTGACTTGCAACTGGATATACAATATAATTTAAGAAAACAACCCCCATTACATTGCAGTTTGCACAGCTTGGCCAGCGAACTTTACTTGGTTTCCAAGCACAATATTTTTTATAAAAAATATCGCTTGTTGCCGTTTCAATGTTTTGTATGAAAAAACATTCGCTGCTGGCGTTGAACAAGTAAAGCTGAAAGTGAGAACTGATCAAAAGAAAGGACATTGGAAAAATTTAATCCTTGAAAGTTGAAGAGTAAATTGTCAGTTTTATATTTTTTGTCAAATGATGTAATAATTTATGTTTTTTTATACAAACAAAACAAAATACTAAAAATACTAAAAAATTTCCACTATATGCAATTTTTTTAGGTTCAAAGAGACCTGTTATTATTATTCCAAATAAACCAGTCGACTAATCTAATTTGAAGATTTGTTTATTGTTTCTCAACACATGCTGTAACCTTTATAAAAAAAAATCATTTCAATTGATAATAAATTTTCTTGAAATAAGCAGATAACAGAAATTGTCAATAATTTTTAAACTTCAAGTATTCTTCCAAATTAATAGAAAGAGAAGAAAATAGGAATTCAAAATTAACAAAAAAATTTTGGAAAGCGATATCAAAGTGTACATAGTATACTAAAAAAAGTATTATATACAGACATAACAGTATTACATATAAAAAAATACTATTATTTTATGTAAATTATTCTACGTATATAACGTTTTGTTATTTAAAAAGGGCAAAACTCTTCAGCACAACTATAATAACATAAAAAGGAAGTAAGATATTTTTAAATACAAAATAATAATTTTTGTCAAAACTAAGGAATCGAAATCGAAATTCCCACGAAACAAAAAGGAATTTTTGTTGAAGTGGAAAAATGATTCACAATGGTACTTTTATTTTTTAGTTTCCCGCTTTCTTTCAAAAACGCCGCCAGTCAACAAAATTATGAAGGGAGACGTGTGGGAGAAAATACAATATTTTAAAAAGACAGCGAGAATTAAGGAGCGAAATACTTGTTAGAAAACTTGTTACCTTGTTTTTTGCGACAATATAAATGGTTGAAATAAACTGAAAAAAAAAACAAATCCTGAACTGAACTGACGAACTCCTAAATTCGCCAGAATTTATTTTTGTTTCGGCCACTAGCGGCGCCTTTTCACGTGGATGCCTATGTCTATGCTATCACCATGCAATTGAATTTAAAAGCTTGGGAATTCCGCATACCTTTAGGAGGGAGAAAAATACCACCATGAGATTTAAGCGCTATCTACATGTGGTTGCCGGAACGGTGTCTCGAACCCTCGAAAAATCTAAAAAAGGGTCTCTAAAAGGAATGTCTCAACTCAATCATATGGTGTACCAGTTTAGCTGCTAGAGGCGCTTTTGCACAGCGTCATTTTCATAATTATTTGAACCTGGTTTGAACCTACGATTACCGCAGACCACAACCGAAAAAGTCAGAACCCTCAGAAAATCGGAAAAAGGGTGGTCTGAGTTAGTCTGTTTGAGTTCAATTGATAAGCGGGAAGCATTTTTAGTTCAGTACACATTCCATTTCTCAGTCTGGCTTTACTTGCGTCTCTATCTGCAACAGCCATCTATTGGTCGTCAGATAGGAAACTTCATAAATGAAGTCTAAACTCAAACCTTGCCATCTACCGCAAACTTCAGGTCAAATGACAGAACTCAGAACAAGTGAAGGGAACAGTGAAAAAAAATAAAAACAATAAAAGGATTGCTCTCCGTACTATAAAATTAATTAAGTAGAGATATAACGAAAATAACAAGAAAAGAGTCCTTACCAGATAAATTTGTAAAACATACCACCCTACATAATTCAGTATAAATATCCCACTGTATGTTAGTGTTTGAGTTTATGCCGAGAACAGAACGACGCGATTACTTTCTTAATGTTTTATTTAACAAATAACGGCTTTTACTACATTATTTTTATCTTTACGATAACTGCATAAATTAATGATTGCTTTCTGAGTGGTTCTGTTAGAAATTGTATTTATTCACAAAGTCATCGTAATTCTGTTACGTTCTGGCTTCATACGCTTTGGTGAACCAAGTCTCGGTACCGCTTTTTTGAGGCCACGTAAATATTACATTTCCTTTACATTTTCGTTTTTAAAAAAAATAATGATTATCATAAACATTTACAAATTTAAATAAACTTTATTTGTATTCAATATATTTAAATTACAACAACTCGAGAAAAATATATTTGCAAAGTCAAGAAATTTAGTGGTACAAAAAGATCATTTCTAAGTAACCATGACGGCTTCAGCAACGATTAGAGAGATACAAAGTGCTGCCTCTGTATATTAACAAAACAATTAAACATAATCGCACGCATATGTTGTATTACAAAAATAGGCATTAACTAAAAATCAATGCACACTTTAGTTTATCCAATAGCGCTGCTCTAAGGTAATTAAGCAATGCAATTACAAAAAAAATGGACATTGGAACTTTAGGCGGTTCCGGTTAAGCCTACAAACAATGCCGCAAATGGCACATTCGGACAATTCACATTAGAAGTCCTTGTCCCAGCCGCTGCTGTCATCCGGTGGAGGACCGTCGGGATCGGGCGGATAGTCGTCGAAATTTGTGGTATCAACAACACTTTTGACTGTAGGTGTGATTGGTGGTGTTAGAGTGCGATCACGCAGTCCTTCCCAGTAGAAACCATCGAACCATCTAATACAAAGGAATTAGAATAATTAAAATGAAGCATATTATGTATTATGGATTCGCGTACTTATGTTTCTGGATTTCGCTAATCCCTCCGCGTTGGTAACCAAGGCGCTCAGCCGGATTGTCCCGGCATAGTTTTTTGATTAAATTGCTCGCGTTCCTGGTTATGTTGCGGGGAAATTCAATTGCATCGATGCCCTTAAGGATAATGTTGTAGGTTCGCATTGGATCTGCGCCGGTGAAGGGCGGCGTTCCTGCAAAAAAGCGATTCATCAGTAAACTAAATATTGGGCCTCGAAATGTGTCTTACCTGTAAGCAACTCAAACATGAGGACTCCCAACGACCAGTAATCAGCACTAATATCGTGACCTCGATTAAGGATGACTTCGGGTGCGACATACTCAGGCGTTCCACAGAATGTCCAGGTTTTTCTGCCGGATTGAAGCTTTTTCGCGAACCCAAAATCAACTAGTTTCACATATCCATTTTCATCCAACAGCAGGTTTTCGGGCTTCAAATCCCTGTAAATAATATTTCGCGAATGCAAATAATCGAAGGCCTCAACAACACAAGCCGTGTAAAAGCGGGTGGTGCTGTCATCAAAATGGCCGCGATCTCGCAAAATAGTCCACAGCTCGCCACCCAAACAACTCTCCATGAGCATGTACAAATATTTGCGGTCTTTGAAGGTTTTGAACAGTTTTACTATAAACTGACAATTAGCTTCGCCCATTATCTCCTTCTCCGACATGATGTGCTGCTGCTGGCGAGTCTCTACAATCTGCGATTTTTTCATTTGCTTGAGGGCAAAAGACCTGCTTGTGTCGCTGTTGATTTGTACAAGTTCGACGCGCCCAAAGCCACCCACACCCAGGGTAGCGATGACTCTCAAGTCCGAGAGTTTAACTTCACGATACTGCTCGTTAATTCTGCAGGCGAAAAATATAGGAAACATATAATATACATTTAAGCAACTAAAGAATAACAGAAACATCATGATACAAGAAAAATAAGGTACCTATGATTTAGATTTTCTTGACAGGTGAATCTGAGGTCACTGCGCTCACCGCTTGTATGACTTTCAAATTCATAATTGAATATATTATGTACCTTCTTATGTTCCTTGTATCATGAAGACACATATTCACGTGAGCGTAAAACTATTCATATTATGCACAAGAGGACCATATTAAAAAAAAAAAGAATTAATTTAAAAACCAAAAAAAATGTTCACATTTTTAATACAAAATAAAATTGAATAAAAAGCATTATTAAAATGCATATGGTAATTTAGCATAAATGATTTCTAACCCTTGTGGTCAGCGCCCATCTCCACCCACTACACCAGGAATATACTGCGGGCGGAGAGTCAAGGCACCTTAAATTTTCAAAATTTATATCGAATGATAAATACAATAAATATACATAATGAAACTAATATAATACAAATGTTCATGAAACATGCAAACGAATTTCTAGAAAGCATTCAAAATTGTAAAAAAATGGTCGGCATTAAATAATTTTAACTCAAATTACGCAAAATTATTAAATGTGCTATAATTACGAAACGAACTATGAATATATCTCAAATCTCAGTGATTAAAAACATCAAAGCGTAAATCATATTGAAACAAAATAAGTCTGTGATAAATCTCCTAAAAGAAGTATCAATACTTTCTCACGGGAATCGCACGTTGTAAATAGTAAATACAGGTATATAAAAGGTTAATAACAATATCCGTTAATTGTACGTCCTCCTGCACCTCGGGAAAACTAGTAAACCCAATGAATACCAATTTTCCGTTCTAACCATGTTAAGCGTTAATAAAAATCAATTGATTCGAATTAGATGCAATCTAAGAAACCGTTAGGTCTAACTTACTTCTTCCGCTCCAGAGTTCCCTCATCATCGTACCGATGTCTAATCTCATCCAAGTTGGATATCAATTGATTGAAGGTCTCTCTGTCAATCACCAAGCAGGTAACGCCTTCCGCTGAATCGCAGATGATGTTTGCAGTCCGAAGATCATCACTGCAGGCAGAAAAAAGAGAATTGTTGAGATGAAACCAAACGACTCCATTGTTTATGTCTCACCCTTGAAGCGCTTTTTCGCCAAAAAAGTCACCTTTGCCCAGAGTACGGATGAATTTCTCATCCTGGGAATCTAGCTGCTTAATCGTAACCCGCACTTGACCTTTGGAGATGATGAAGAAAGTGTCTCCGCGCGCCCCTTGGCGTACGATATAGTCACCCTGCTGGTAGTAGGTTTCCTCGAGCACGTCCGAGATCTTGATTAAAGTGTCTTCCGGCAAGTTTTTGAAGATTGGCACACTGAAAGAAAAAATAATACAATGCCGATAATAGCAAATCACAGAGCGTGTCAATAAACAACTCCCAGCCGGATGATCATAACCTTCAGCAATTAGCCATCTTTAGTCCTGAAAGTCTCATTATCACAACCAACAGAGAAAGTTATTAGAAGATGATTAAAGCACTACAGTGCCATGAGGTGTATGGAGTTTTCTTTCCACTCATTTTCCTGTACGTCTGCTTTTCTCAATTAACGCTCAAAAGCCGCGCAATTTCACATTTTTCCGCTGGTCATCGTCGTCTGAGGATTACGCACGGTCAACATTCCGTACCGAGTACGATGCGCGGACATCACGTAAAATTTTTCTTCTAGAAAATAACTCGAAAATTGATGGGAACGCGAATCGTGATGCGCGATGCAGCTTCCCGTTTTCACTTTTACTTTCTGCTCATTTTCCCAGACACAATCCCATCGAAGGTAGACAAGACGGCGATGATGCAGTTTTGCCTGCAGCAGCGAATCTCGATTAGATAGCAACCTTGATCGCAGAAAATCTGCTGAGGTTTGATGTAATTTGCATCAACTCAACAGTGGAAAATTAACGGGAAATAACACAGGTATAATTTCAAATAACGAATATCGATTTTGGCGGTTGGAAATCAGTTTTCATTCAAAATGGATTGTGGCTTTTGTGTGTGCACACTCCATGGATTTCCAGGAAGCGAATTATCGATTTCCGAATAAAGAGAATGCAATTACATCATCTGTTGCTGAACATTGTTGCAAACAGATTTATAAATCTTTAATTGGAAAATGGATTATCATTGTACATGTACACGAGCAACATTGAACACCGTTTTCAATTACTTTTGCAATTAAAGTAATTCTAACTCTTGTTAATGTTTTAATGAGGTACATTATTTGTTCAATTTGCATTGATACTTCCGTAAAGAGATTTCTGTGTTTTGTTTAGTTTTCAACAACTTTAACTTGATGGTGAGTCAAATGTTTTTTAAATATACCTCTGTATATCTACTATAGAACGACTATTACCCTTTTCAATTCGAAAAGACATCACTAAAGTAGGATGAGAATTTGTGAAAATAGAAAGAAATTCTATTGAAATTGCAGATAATAGGTAGATATATGAACTACTTTTAAACTAATTTTTATTTTCCAAACTTTATGTTGTTCTTTATTAAATCTGAGTCTTAATGCAATACAGCATTTCCTAGAAACCTATCTTCTGTATTATGGGAGGTTTGGCTGCCGCCTCTGAATACTGAACTCCGATTTCCGCGCTACATTTACGAAGATAGCAATCCTATATTTAGTTTTGACCAACATTTTTTCTGCATTTTCTGATGACGTCAAAAGAAACTGCGATGTACAAGAAAAGTGTGGAGAAAATAGTTTAAAGAATATATGGAAAAAAATGCGAACTCTCTAATATTCAATTAATTTATATTTTGTTAAAAAGGAAATTTTTTATGAGAGTTGTTCTTTCTAACGACGGAAGTAACTCATCTGATAAATAATAACTTTCTTTTACCACATCAAAATAAAAACAAACGCATTAAAAACAATCTCGACTTACGTAAACGAAGTAATCACAGTTAGCTCACCTTTTCAGGAAGTCCGTGTATTCCGCCTGTCGGATGAGGCCGGTCCTCATCATTATGGTTTGGAAGCACTGTCTCTCGATGGCCCATAGTTTGCAGTCGGTGATCGCAGTAATGGTCGCTGTCCGTTGGCAATTGTACAAAATAGCTAATTCCCCGAGCACTTTGGCGCCCGAAAGAGTTGAAAGGTATTTTCCTTCACGCGAAACCTCGACACGTCCCTCTGAAAAGCAAGACAATCGTGGAAATGTTAATAATGGCATTCAACAGCATCCAAAATAAAAGTGTCTGTCTAAAGTTCATATGGGCGATTCGGTTTTAAATGCGAAAGTAATTTACGTGCTGTCGCCATAAAATGAAGAATCTGTAAGCAATGGGAAGAAAATCGTTGAGTAAGGTTTCGATTCCGTGCCATCATTTCATATGAGGAGCTCTTCGGACAACCCAACGACAATGCGGTCAGAAGCGATATCACTTCATTGGAACCGGGTAATTAGTCTGCGGTGGAGCGAAGCCAAATCAAAAATTGATTTCACAGTGCAAATACATAGTCGAAGCTGCTGGATTGCATCTTCATAGTTGGAAATTGTGTCGTGTTTCCATGATCCACAATGCCAAACGATATATCTTTGCGGCGCTTTGACGGTGAACGGGTTGACCTAACGCAAAGAAAAACCGCGAGACAAGAGCAACAATTCTTCAGAGTGCTGTAATTTCAGTAAGTACTCAAGGTGAAGAAGTCATAAAATGAATTTCTCCTCTAATTTATTTAGAAATCACTAAATCCCATTTCGCAATCCGACCTGAGACGGGTTTAAATGGGGCAAAAGAAGAGGCGGCGATGATTGCGCGGGCGCATTTTTTTAACTGCCCCAAGACGTGCGAGCTGAGTGATTTGATTACAAAAATAAACACAGAAAATGAAGGCCTCTTACATGGTTTGCTGCTGTAAAACACGTAAATTTTTTAGTTTACATTTTAACAATTATAGCAACTTTCGAAGTATTGGAATTGGATGAGAAGAAGTAGAAAATGTTTACCGAGCAGACATGGAAGGTTTTTTGAAGGTTTTGAATGCATTGTTAAAGAACGAGTACTTTCGAAGTTGATTACTCTAATCTGGCTGTCGTGTCAACGCGATTGTGGAGAAGTCTGAATTTCCTCCAAGGGCTTCTCAATTACGTAGTTAACGCACAGCCTCATCAACGCCACATTTCCGCTGCATTGGGATTGCTCAATGACTGCTCTCTAGAAATGTCGGATTTCTACATCTATAGAAAAAAATTTTAAACGCTTTTGAAAAACATCAAAATTAATAATTATCAATTTAATTAATTATGAATTGTTCATGTCACTGCATACAAATTACAAATGGACTTAGAATCACAATTCCATTTAATATTTTAAGACATCTAATATCTTTTTTTTCACAAAAGCAGAATGCTGAAAAGAAATATACTTAAAACAGGATAATTCATTTTAATCATTTTTACAAAATAAATTGAACAATTTTTTTACAAATATCTACCTAAAAAGAATATTTTAAAGATAAATTATCTTAGAAACAGAACATTGCATGCCAAAAGCAAAAGGTTTACGTTTCGAGTACATACAGAATTATAAAAAAAATGGGGAAATCCATATCATATTTAGGTATACCTAGGTAATCAAAAAAAATTTAAAAACTTTTTAAAAAAAATTCCTTTCAGCAGGCCTACAGGCTGAGATAGATTTCGAAGTGTTTTTGATGGCATTTTTTGGGGTATTTTTTTTCAAAATCGAGAAACTAGTTAAGGATTTATAAACTACTCATCAAGAGCTTTTCAACGATACCCCACAAGATGTGGTTTAAAAAAATTTGGAATTTCCACGCCCACCCCACTAACCACTTGTATTCAGTGACACAACCCCTGAATCGTTGGTGTCAGTGTAAACTTCATAGAGAGTACTCCAATTTATGAAGACAAAATTTCTCTCTAAACTGCATAGGAGCCGAGATATATTTTTTTAAAAATTTCATAACATGGTACCGATCTCAATCGATTTCGAAGAAAAATCTTGAAGTTAAAAAAGAATTAAAATAAATTTGATTAAAAAGAAACTACTGAAATAATTTGCACTTTCCTTGTTATATACGTATTTCCAGATTTTATTCTCCATTATTAATTTAGAAAAACTTGAACAAAAACTATGTTTACACGATTTATGTTATTTTATAAAACATAACACAACATGACAACACTGCATTTTCTCATTATAAAATGAAGAAATTATTAAAAGTTGTCGTGGATAAGTTTAGGCAAATTTATTTGTTTTCCAGTTTGTATTTGACTAAAAAAAACTCTGTAAATAATGCATAATGAGAAAAAAGAGAAAGTTGAATTTGTTAATCGCAGTAATTGTTAAAAGTAGTAATAAAGGTAATTGCTTAGTTTACCAAACCATTAAATTTTCCCCGTATTCCATTTTCATGAAGTATCTTACAGTCAAGGTAATGTTTCCTTTCTGGAAATTCTTATACTCAAAAGATGAATAAAAACCTTTTTACGTAAATTTACTTGAACGCTTTCAATTAAGTATTTTATGTTCCTCAAATTGATCAGTGATTGTCAACTTTTGTTATAAAAATCAATCAACACTGATGAAAATCATGATCACATTACAATAATGAATGGACGATAACGAAATTTGTTGATTCCATTTTCGTAAAAAGGTTGTAATTGACATAATTGTCTTCTTAGCGCCTGCTAAAAATAAACACATCCCAACTAAATACGATTTCACCCGGGTAGAAAGTTTAAAAATACTTAATAATCTGCAGGTGGAAATAAACATTTATGTGAGACAGTTACAAATGATTAAATCACAAAAAATGGTTAACGTGGCAAAGTAAATTGATTTCACTTTTTTGCGGTATTTTTTAACACTTTCTAATATATAGAAAATGATTTAAGCCTTTGTATCAGAAATTAACATTCCTAGCCTAAGGCTATTGTTTTTATATTTCAATAAATGAAACAATAGTTCTTTAGTCCAATTGTCTGAAAACACAGTGAAAAGTTTTTTACAATATGCAATGAAGTTATTCGTAGCAGAACCGGAGCTAGAAACTTCGTTCATGAAATAATAATAAATAACAGTTTGTGCATTTATTATTGAGTATTACGTTTACAACAAAGATAATTACATTTTCTCAATACAAATTGGTCTCGTTAAATATTCAAACGGCTGTTCAAGAGCTCAACACTATCGAAGGCTTGTACTCCCAAATGAGCGTTTTCGCTTTCATCACAAGCAATAACTTGCGGTCTCAACCTTAAGTTAATGATCACATACATTACACGCTTAGGCGGGGCTATGCTATTTTTAATTAATCCACAAAGAGTACTTATGGTATACGCGCTGGCAGTGGTAGATTTACCTGAAATACAAAAGCTTCATGAGAAACAACATTTCTAGCAGGCACCTTGCTGCAATTGAAAACTGAGCAGGTGTGCTTCTATTGCGAAACAGCCTTGGCATTCTTCAATTAAATCTGAACGTCATTGAAACACCATCTGGAGCTTTTGTTTGGCGCAGATGACGATTGGAGACTCTCAGTAGTCAGCAATATTTACAGTTCTTCTTTTTCCCACATGTGCACTTATGCTGGAAAGCTCATCATTTCAAAATTCCTTGCATAAATCTAAATCGCTCTACCCGCGTACCCTCCCGAACATAGTGCTACAGATGTTAGACAGACTTGCAGAGGATAGACGCTTTGTACCAAATAATTATAACCATTGTATAAACAAAATGAAATTTGGAGGAAACAGAAACAATATCACGCGGTTTTTTGATACCTCATAAGTTACTTCTCCGAGACATTTAGCGCTTGTGTACCTCTTGCGCAAGATGCCCAGCTTACGTCATCACCACACTATCCGCGATCGGTGCAGATGGCTTCGTCGGATGGTGTCTAATATCCCTCAATTTGGATCCGACAAACCTACTTTATACAGCAGTTGAGCATGAAACTTAATAAAGCATGCAGAACTATTGACATTTTAACTGCTTCTCACATTTAAATTCAACCCACGAACATAATTTGCATAAGCAAAATAAATAAAAAAAAAGAAAACAACAATTTGCGATCGTTGAGCTCCTTTGAAGCACACAGCAAAATATACGTGGCTAACCTTTTACACTTTTTGTAAGACTGTAAAGCTCAGGTTTCTTACCAAATAACTAAACCGACGATTGCAACAATCGCAGACTGGACGTTATAAAAAACAGAGTGGAGGATCGTTGCAGAATACCAATGGCAAAATGACCAACAATTGTTTTCTTTTTGAATTGACAATGGATGCTGACTTCTTGCCGCAAGACCGCCGACGATCAGTGGAAATAACTATCATATAGAACTTGGACATTTATCTCCCGAAAAAAAATACTCTGTAATATTTTATTATTTTATTTATTTTACTTTCTCCACGTTCGCCCGTGACATTTTCCACTCTAACCGGGCAACACTAAATTTGTGAATTGAGTATTGACCTTTGTGCCATGCCAGAGAATTGCAGTTGACAACTTTCACCTGCATTTGTGCAGGTTCTATTTCCTGGGTGCTACATCAGTTCAACATACTGGTACAAATCCGCGGGCCAACTGTGCAAAGCAAATAGTAAACCCGCTAATTTTCTGGCTGAGAGCAGTCGATTGTTCCCGATACCCTTGAAGCGCGCCGTTCTATTATAGCACGCCGCATGCAAAGTGAAAGTCTGCGTTTTATAATTCCCGGCCACTTGCCAAGGAGGCTAATTCCACGGAAAATCTATACCGGATTTATTGCATTTGAGCTCAGTTATAATTGGACACACTCATTAAATTCGCTTAAAGTCCTCCATTAGCGGGGAAATAAATTGGAAAAAACCAATGTTTGATTACATTCAATTTCGGTTTCAACATGGGTCGAGGGCTTGGCACTCATATTCATAGCATCGTTTAGGTAATTCGTGAAGTTTCTCTTGCAAATTTGCGATGTTGATTTACATCGATGAATATTGGGAAAAGTAAATACACCCACGAATAATCAGGAAATTTTCAAAGCTACTTATCGATGCATTTCAATTACTTTTTTAAAAAATTACAATTATGACGACAGTGCGGTCTGCAACGATGCATTAATTCATAATAACGTTTCGTTAGCTAAACAAAGAACCTCATAGGTCTAACATTGCTATTGTTGGAAAACGATAACCAACATTTTCTCTATATTACCACATCCAAAGGTATTTATTTGGAAGTACAAACATGCAATTGCGATTTGTACATTGTTATGAACGTTACTGCAGCACAAAGCAAAAACTGCTCCTGAATGCAGATTGCAGATTC
This sequence comes from Leptogaster cylindrica, assembly GCA_963082835.1. Lineage (NCBI taxonomy): Eukaryota > Metazoa > Arthropoda > Insecta > Diptera > Asilidae > Leptogaster > Leptogaster cylindrica. The sequence continues at coordinate 1,825,911 of OY720105.1, read as the reverse complement.
TGGCTATTAATTGAAACAGAGAGTTGATAAACTTCCGCATTAAATGCAGTCATCCTTGAAGCACTTAAACCGCTTTCCAAAGTGCATATTGCTCACTAAATTGTTCTCAAAAAGTTGATAAATCATAACGAAACAATTAAAACAGTAACAAAAATTGTAACAAAGTACAATTGCCAATCCGGAGCATGATTGCTTCGGACATTTACGAATTCCCCGATTTGTGGCACTTCGTGAGTTCATGTACCAATTTTGCTTTTATTTGTTGGCATTTTACAGGAACAACTTCTTTCGTAACGTTTTGCTAGAACAGATTTTGCAAGACATTTTTTGATTTTATTACTGTTCAGAAACAAAACAATTTAATAGTAGGTTGTTTGCATGTCAAAATTACTAACCCCAAAACGGGTATAAACCATCCAATTCCTTTTGTTGGCCGTAATCAAGAATATGTGCAGTTTGCAATCTTTTGAGGATGCTATTCTGCAAAATGTCCAAAAAACGGCATTAAACTACTTAAGTCAAGTTGATTAATGGGGAAAACCAAAAGATTGTGAGAGAAAAACTCCGTATATAAATTTATCCGAAAAGTCGTAAAACATTTCCTCCTTTCCTTTATTACATTATTTATGGGAAGTATTTTTTGTTATGCAAATGCAAAACAACTTTGAGTCTCGAACAACGAAAAGTGATTGCGCCGCAAATCCAGTGAGCCGGAGCGGAGCGATCATTTACCGCCGCGGACCGATCTCACGAGTCGCGATCATCACCAATCACTATCGGCATCTTGGGCGTCGCAATCCGCTAAAACGGTGAGAGAACTTTGCGGAGTTTCCACAATTAAATTTTGCAATGGTCGATTAACTGCCGTTGACCGATGACCAGTTAAAAGTCAGCTTAATTGCAGCACGTCACCGTAAAATGCCGTAATGTTTTTTTTTTTGTTATAATTAATGTTAGTGCAGTGGACTGTTGATAATTAGTAATTACCAATTTATCACACATTCCCTGCAAAGGCGCAATATCCCATGGTAGAAATGCTCTTACTCCTCTCTTGTGCTGGTCTAGAATTCTAGAATATCACTTACCTTCATTTTCGATAGAATTGCTTTGGATGGGATCAATATCCTTTTCCTGGAGGAGGTTTCCGGTTCGTCTCTTTCGTGCATAGGTGTGCACAGGGACAATGAGCCGCGGACGAGGAATGCTGAATTGATCTTCGGAGTTGCTGCTGGACGATGAACTTCCTGGCTCCCGTCTTTGCCGCTGAGGTGATAAAGGAGCCGTCGTCGTCTCCTCGGCCCTATTCAACAAAGACGTCGACACCGTCGATTTCTCTGTGTTCTTATCATATTTTTGGCGATTGTAGGTGTTTTGATCGGGCACCTTTTGCAGCTTGGCTAATGGAATTGTTTTGAATTTGTTGGGAGACGAAACGCAATCACTGTACTCTGCTTTGTCCAGCTTCTCTATTTTCTGGGGCTCAAGAACTGGTTGTGGAGACCCGGGATACTGAAACGCACTAAGGCCAGGTATTGTTACTGGATTCACGCGAACACTTTTCGCCCTGGAAACTGGCCGAGGTTTGATAGTGCAAAATCTCGGCTGAATTTCGTACGACTTCATCCGATCACCAGGTGTTAAGCACTCGTTTTTGAAATCACTTATCCTAGTATCACAGTCTGGCTTCGACAGGACCAAATTGTTCCATCTCTTCCGCGTTGGTTGAGGATTCACACCATTGCTATCCGCGATGTCATCAAAGTCATCGGTTAGTTCGCCTTTCGATTTCCACTTTCGCCGAAGGTCCTTCACATCCAAAGTACCGGACGGAGACACATCTCTGAGTTGCATAATCACAGTTTGGGAACGCTTCAGCCCTTTGGTAGGCGTCGGTATCCTTTCATTCGTTGGTATAATTTCTGGTGGAACTATTTGTCTGGCTCTAGCGCGCATCTCAACTTTATCGGGAATGTGATTGTTGTGTGGAGTGGGCGCAGTATCCTTTCGAGTTTTACTGATCTCGTCTGTAATCTCCTTCAGATCATCCCAGCCAGGATACTGCTTCCTGTTTTTCCGCTTTAATGTTGACGGCTTGTACCCATTTAAATCTTTTATGGTTTTCACCACTCCCTCGTCCTTCCTTTGCTCCCGCTCCAAAGCTCGTATCTGTTCCAGGGTGACTTGATATTTGCTCAATGCGGATGAAGTTTCACTATTTTCCGGAATTTGGCGATTTTTCACAATTTGCGAATTTGCTCGATTTCCAAACTGGGTTTTCATGTTTTCCTGGGCTTGGAGCCAATTAGCTTCGTAAATAGCGCCCATGGAAGTATTCTGCTCCGACGATTGATTCGCGTCCACCGCTTTTCCTGGGTAGTGTTTTATCCGCATTTTTGATTTACGTTTTTTCACTTTTTATTTTTTACAAATTGACTACACTAGTAGGTAAATCTATTTTTAAAATATCATCCCACAGCCTAGAATGTTCGAAAATGGTTTGATTTTGTTTTATTTCCTTTTAAGAAGCTTGTGTTTGGATGACTATTTATTATTTATCAAAAATTTAAAAAAAAAACCTGAATATAAGTAGAACTTCCTCAAGACTAATTAGACCTAAACAGTAAACATTTTTACATGGATAATTAGAACATCTGGGGAACAAGATTACTATAATCTCACTTGTTAATATTGCAATTCAAATTACGCAAATCATTTAGAGATTTTTAATTTAATTTTCGAAGTTATTTTGATGAACCAAGAAGGTTTCGTTGAATTCCATTTGGACTACTTTCAAGAAACAAGATTATCAAGCCAAGTTGTAAAACGAGCACGTTGTACGATATGATTAACTGCAGCGTAAGTTCGGGTCCCTGGTGTCAACAGGGCGCGATAAAGGAGTTTCTGTGTCGAAAGCCTCGAGGGGAGGCGCGCATTGGCCAACAATTGTACAATGAGGAAATCACGTACAGTCGAGTACGCGAAATGGAAGCATTTCACCACCACCGGCTCGCCGATTGCACCAGAGTCACAAGGCGTAATGACTGGCCGAGCACCGACTGGTGTCCCTTATGCAACAGGCCGCGTGGCTCACCTGGATCCCCGTGACCGTCGAGTTCTGAATATCACGTGGCTTGCGTAGCAGACTTGTGTTTCCACCGAAACTAAATGATATGGTGAGACGTGATGTTATGCCACTTGCATGTCGGTGCACGCCTTCTGCAGAAGTTACTTTGCACCGTTAAGTAGGAAACACACTTTCGCAGCGTTAAACAAAAACGTTTCCAACGAAGGAAACCATTTTTTTGTTGGTCTGTTCATTTGAATTCTTCTGACTTCCAAAACAGTGTTAAACGCTCGTCGACGATTCTACTGGAAGATACTTGGAATTATGAGATCGCCCTGATATGAATTTCTGCTGCAAGACACAACGGACAATGTTTTATTGTTTATGTTCGACGTTGGCATTTTCACCATTAGACGTCATAACTTCTTGAATATTCCCAGAATCCAATTCCACCACTTAAGTACAATACAATTACTTCTAATGACCCACATCAGTTCATCCGAATCCGGTTGCTGAATGCTGATCCAACTGTGATATCAGATTAGTTTTCCGTTGAACTTCCATCTTAATACCGATAGCATTTCCTTCGCCTGGAAAACTTTTCCGGTGTTTGTTAACATTCCCGCATGACTTAATTCTGACATAAAAAAATCCGTTTACATAAATCAAGTCTTTCACTTCGATACGGAGAGTTTAGTTATTAGTATCTCGGCAGAATACCAACCCTCATCGGTTGCAATTGTCATTCTGCTCCAGAAACGTTGCGAACGAACGGCTTGGAGAAGTAAGCAAGCAAGAAAGAGTTCAGATCGAATCATGTGGGATCGATCGTATGGAAACGCGGAAAAGGCAATGCTCGGCCATAATCGGTATCTGCAAATAGTCGTCGCTTTGGCGGGTGGGCAAATATTTACTGAGCAAGATCGGATTCGTGAAACCCGCTGACCTTGACTAGTCACCTTTTCCACTGTACAAGATCCTTTCTCTTTTACAACGGATCGTACAGTTTTCTTCACCTTCGTTACACCTTTATGATCTTTATTGTAATCTCTTAGTTAATTTTTTACGGTGTACAAAATATGGTTCTTGCAACATGAGGCAATAATACAGTCACTCGTCTACGAGAATTTGCCTGTAGAACCACAAACTACTATGTTTTTAAGTGGAAACGACGCGGCGGAAAGTACCAAGTAATTGCATTCTTGTAGCCTAAAATCTATTGAGTGCGCTCCTTGAAAATCACTTAACTGTTTTTCGGTTGTTAACCGAGTTTACTTAACAAAAGAATACTGTCAGCCGTAGGAATGCCATTCGATGAAGAGATTGAAAATGAACCAACAAAGCTCTGCGGCCATTCCACTCACGACCAACCAATTCTGAACCACTTTGGTGCTGTCATTTTTTCTATGAGGTGACCGCCTCTGATTCTTCCCTACATTCCTCTTTTTGTTCAGTTTTGGAACCGGAAAAGAACTCAAGCCTTTCACGATTCTTATCGCTTGCAGAACTAACGAGGCGGAGACCGGGGTTTGCTCACTTCATCTGAATCTAGGTGAGATATGCAAAAAAGGCTTGACACATTTTGCTCCGTGGAGCTGCACGCTCAAAACTTCAAAAGTTAATGATCATTGCGGGAGGTATTTCTGTGTAAAAAAGCTTTTAATTATAACAGGAAGTTAAATAATTGCAGCTAACGCGGTTTGGAGTTGGACAGCTAATCCCGTCGAGAGGGTACATTCGTATTTCGTTCGGGTTTCCTGACGGCGATGTTATTCAATTATAATTTCAATACCTTTTGGCAAATATGCAGATGTTACATTAATTTTGTTGTCAAAAAAGACATTCAAATAGTTTACACTTGCATATCTTTGCGCATCCAAAAAGTAGATTTTGACAAACATGAACTTTGCAGTGCTTTTAAATTGTACATTTTGATTGATGTAATCTGAGTTTTGAGGAATTAAAACCAGTTGGAATCAGTATTTGTTGCTACGAACCGGAAACACTGAGATTTTTTTTAAACACAAAAATAACATCAGACAAATGAGGAGTTGTTAATTTAACGCACATTAGCGACGATAAGACATTTGAAAGTGTTTTTCTTCATTACCATAACTCGATGGGTGCGTGTCTTACTTTATTATCATTACTCATTACATTAGAAAATTGAAATTTTCTACATCAATGTTAATTTAAATTCAGCTTGGGCTTAGCCGTAAGCGGTGTATACGTAAAAATTAAAAATTTTTTGCGAATTGTACATGGATATGGATTTTAGAGCAGCAGTTAAAAACAGACTTTTAAATGTTCAAAATTGTCATAAAATGGAGCCACCTTTTATGGAATATCTTAAAACTTTCGAAAAACTATAAATTAAATTTGTTTCTTTCAGTTACAACTGCGAATATAAAATAAATAAGGGCAATTATAATTTTTAAGCTGCAATAACATTGCGGTTAATTTTGCGTAACTTGTTAATTACTTGTAATTAATAAAACATCAAAAAAGGCAAGTCGACATTATTTTAGTGTTTCACTCTCATGATAAATTTTAGCAACTTTTTATTGAACAGTGTCAGCCAGAAAAAGTTGCTCAAAACGGTGCAACAAACTTGAGTCTCTCTCAATGCCAACTTCTTCCGAAATTTATCGAACTATAAACGCATTCAAAACAAAAAAAATACATCGTGCCACAGCAAGTTCGTTTTTGCTTTTGATTTTAATTACAATTTTTTTAAGCATGCTGCCTTTGGTTAATGCAGAATTGACCGTCCTTTTGACATTGTTACGTTTCGTACCAAAAATGATCAGACACAAATGAAGAACGTGACATAAAAAATGGAGTCGTTTTGTAATCAGAATAAATTGGATTTCATTTACAAGCTAGCATAATTAATTATAAAATTAAAACATGCATCATTCCTGCTGTGTCAACACTCAACATCATTTCTTGTATTTTATCAATTAAATTTCTTTAGTGTAAGAAATTTGTGTAAAAACGCCTTATCGAGTATTAATTATTATTGATATTCAAAATATGCTACAATTGCATTAAATTATTGTTTAATCTTCTTCATTCAAGATTTTAGCTTCAAAATCAAAAAAAGTGAAACCATTTTTTTCGTAAAATAGAAGCAATAAAACGAGATTTTTTAAATGAGCAAATTGTCAACTTGCGTCAGAAAAAAAATCTTTGGTTAAAGCCAATGAAGAATTGTTGAGTCACCGAGATTAAAATGCAGAAAAAACCGGTCTTTGGTGGAAAAGAAAACAAAACAAAATTTGCAATGATGCAAATCCACCAAAAAGCTGTGCGAAAAAAGAGCAATTCGACGTTCTACAAGATTTCAATTTCGACGAAACCTTCGCCCATTAATTACTCCCTAAGATCACGGTCAATGAAAGGTGCACATTGCAGCGGCCATTAGCATAAATGAATGGTTTCGTAAATGCCGTAATGCAATGGCATCGAAGGACATTAGGTATTCCAGTTGCAGCCACGAAGTTTGCATTTTTTTCTATTATTAAGACGTTTTGTTGAATAAAATATACGAACATTGAAATTTTACAAGTTCTCTCTTGCATTGTTCTCAAATTGCGCGAAATTAAATTTTCGATTGTGAAGCTAGGAATCGATATAACAAATTGTATTAGTTTCAAAAATCAAAAAATAGTTTGAAAATTGCAAATATTGAAAAAAAATTCGAACTGATAAATCCAGAAAAACAAGAACATATTTTTTCTTTCTTCTTTTTTCCAAAAGTGCAACTGCAAATTGTGATGCAATTCCGAAATACGAATTTCGCAATTATAGAAATAAATGAATAAAAAATTGTATAAAAAGTGACGAAAACGTTATCTTTTGCATCTGAAACAACAAGAAACACAAATGAGGCATATGGAATCAATTAAGCATGTCCCATATGCGATAAAATTTTTAAATATTTAGTAGGTTAATGTGTTACATTCTTTTCGTAAACTTTCTCCTTGACTTTTTTCTATAATCCCTGAAATATGTAATTTGTGGTAAGTGTTCCGCTGTATTGCTCTACATGTCATTCTTTCTGTTGCGTCTCAATTTACAAAATGAAAAGTCCACATAACAAAACAGTCACATCACAAAAAAATTAAACCAAATTATTATGTAAACCACGAATTATAAAAAGCGATGATTTCAAAAAGACACTGGTAAACAAAATCGACTGCATTAAACAAAGCAACGTAATGAAAAAAACAGTGGCGGAGAAACTCTTTCTTAACAAATGGTATGTTAATTCCGCTATAAACATATTATAAAATGAATATTGGAATATTTTTGCAAGAATCAAGGCTTTGAATATTGAAGAGAAAATTTCGGCGGCCTCGGAGAAAACCCGCTCAAGCTGGATGGCGTTGGCACATAACACGAAAATCGGTGGTTAGACGCGAAAAGAGATGGAAATGCGATTGCAGCTTCCATCTTATCGCAGTCATCGTCAGTTAAATGATTTAATTGAATTCCGAGTTAGATGTTTGCAAGAACTATTTCGTCGTTTTTGCAGCGATGCCGACTGAATAAAGCAGAGTTACAGATATGTATCGAAAGTGGGTGGGTGGGTGGATGTACTTCATATAAATACATAGAATTTAAACAAATATAAATAATGTGATATCTAGTTAGAATAAACATGATGTTGTAATGAATTTAATAAAAAAGAGAACAGAAATTAATAATGGAAGTAGTTCAAACACTTCTTGGTTGCTTCGGCTCATTTAATTTGGAAGTGTTTGTGAATTCCATTTTGTTTTTTAGACTAAATTTCAAGTAGAAACAAATTACGTTTTTGAATTTTGTAAATTCATCCAAACACAAGCTTCTGGTATTTTATAAAAGTTAGGAGTGTAAAATAAACATTTCACATTTGACATTTGCATTTGAACACGAAATGCTGAAATCACACTAATCATTGCTTGATGCAAACTTCATAAGGTGCGTCAGATGTCCTTACCATCCTGGCAGTGTGGAAATTGTCAGCCGCTGCTTTTGTTTTTTTTTATTTATCACATTTTATATGCATAATGCTCGAAGGTTGTTAAATTTCCTAAGTAACATAAAATAGAAACAACACCACTCGTGAAATCAATTCAGAAGCACACAGGAAACCGACAAGTTTTACTTTCTGCGAGAACGGAGAAAACAAGGAAATCCTCGTCAGCGTGCGTTCGCCACTGCACAACGTACACAAAACTTTTCTGCACAGCGTTCGAACTAAACGAGATTCGCGCCAACTACATGCGTCGCGGTAATAAACGCGAATGATCGTGGAGGCCGTGCAATACTTGAAGCTGTGCGATCAGTCGCAATCGTGAGAACAACGACAATTTAGAAGGGAGCAATGAGCTCTTGCAGCGATCACTGCAAACTTAACCCACACAAACATGCATGCAGAGATCATTGCTTTTTTCCTGGTCCAGTAATCGCTCTTGCGGAATACCGCAACCGATCGCGTTTCTGATCGACTCAGCTGACACAAACAAACCGGTTCTTGCGCTTGTATAGAGAAGTGCTCTATCACTTTTGAATTTTTGACACACAGCTGGCGAGAAATGCAAGCGTGCAGGAGCTGTTCCGAGAGATCTTGGTAAGTGATCTTGTGCAGAGTATCTCCTCAAGAGTGCAGGAGAAGAGAAGGTAACGATTGCACGAGTGTGAATAAGCTGGAGAAGTTCAGTCTGCATAGAAATTTGACTAACAGTGCTTCTCAAGCTGTACCTTCGAAAATTAAGAAATTTTTGGCAACAAGAGGGAAAAAGTTTATAACTTTCCAAATGTTGCTAAATTCTCAAAAACTGTATTTTGCTTTTAAAATAAATGGAATAATGGGCTTTGCAATTTCTACTGATGAATACTGATGGTATTTTTACAAAATGTTGAAGAAAGAAAAAATTATATTAAGAGTGCATCGATTTCGATCATAATAAAAAATGTAACCTTTTCACTTTTTAGTTTTTCATTTGGCTTGAAAGATGCACACTGCACAAGCACATCATCCTTATTCCTTCGAGAAATGTGTTGTTGCTGTATCTGCTATAACCAAACTATGAAACTGGAAATCAAAAACATTTGTTCCTCATCTTCTTATGATTATCATCGCAAGGAATTTCCGTTTGCTAAAAATAGACAATTCATGCCTTTGTACTTTCTGCTGTGAAGCTAATTAAAAAGCCAGAAACTGCAGCACTGTGTTCTGCATTAACATTTGAAGCAAATTGTGTTGCGATGCGCCCACGAAGTTACCGCAACCGCAATAGGCTGACTAGCAGGCGTCCGGATGGAGCACGATGCAGCTCTGCTGCAAGGAGGGGAGCGGACACACTGCATTTCTAGTCGATCACGCCTTTGCCCTTTGCATCTCTATTTCAAGGCAACATAAAATACATTCTGCTCACATCTTTGGGAAATTCCATCATACACCCTGTCAATCCGCGTTGGAATGCGCGGTTTGGTTATTGCACAAAGCCGCACGCGTTAACCGCAACGCAGCTCGATCACGCCTGGGAACATAGCGCAGATTCACGCCGGATCTCAACGACTTATGCGATTGTATGCAAATCGCTGCCAACCCGCAACCAGGTCAATCTGGAATGGGTATTTTGTTTCCGTCGAAAGGTTTTGTGGCGATCCACCATTATGTTTGGGGAGAACAAAAGTTGACAATCACGCACTCGTGCTTTTAAGTGGCCGCCACTTTCCCAAACATCCGTTTACAATCCGAATTTATTCGGATCGCCATGGCGCCGCGTCACATCACCTTGATGGATGCGCTGATGATGGTCACCTAAAGATATGGTGAATCAACCGTTTCAGCAACTTTTTAGCCGAACTCGACTCATATCTGAGAATTCAAAATTCTGCACCTTCCTTTTCTTTAGCATTTCATTGATTGCATCTAAGTACCTACATATTTTGCCTAAATCCCACGCAAGTCTTAGAAGACGCGACGGAAAACTGAAACCATTTTGACGCATCCAATTTAGGTCAAACAGATCCAATGTTCCAGTCCGGTCGGGGCCGGGGGCCGGGGGCTACGATTTTGTTGTCCAACGACACGTCGTTGCTGCAAGAACGTCGTTTTTGTCCGCCAGTGACCGGCGAAGCGTTGTTCTCGAGCAATCCGAGATCCAGTCGCGCCGCAAGTGAACGCTTACTTTTTATCGCGTTTCGAAAGCGAAATTGTCCCCACAGCCCCCCTTCAGTTGCAGTCTTTCAGTTACTGTGTGACGCAAGAGCAGCCGGTCCGAAAAGTTGAGAAGACGCAAAACGAGTTTGGATGCTGACCAATATGACTCAGGATTGAACGTTCCGGGAAGAGAGTTATCTAAACAACAGGAGATGAGCAACTACACTTTTCGCAAAAAAAATAAAATTAATACCACAGCGGTAAATGTAATAACATGAACGACGGTTAAGTGCATTGTTTGTTTCAAGCCATGACTTATTTTATATTTGGTTTAGGTAATTCGAGTATTAAAGTCATAGTAATTGGTTTCAGAATTGACGATAGTGGCTCAATAATTGCAAAATGACGTCGTTCCCGGTTCATTCTGTTCTTTTAAATTTTAATTTTTAAACATTTTTTTGCATGTCTCTTACGTTTGTTTTTTTTTTGCATTTTCCAGAAATAAGCCTTGTAGGGTATTTGAACTCTGACGATTTCTCCAGCATTGTTGTCACTCAAGGATCATCCTCCATTTTCTCTCTTCTTTACAATGCAATGCAATACTTCGTTGCAACATTAAGATAAATCCAGAAGTCCAGAAGTTCATAGAAGAAGTTGCATAGTCCAGAAGTTCGATAGGCGTATGATTCGAGTGCACTAAGCAGTAAGCACTTTGCATTTTTCCTTGCATGGTTTGGTTCATTGCATACATTGAGGGAACGAACATTTTGGCTGAAAATGCCACATAAAAGCATAATAGAGCATTCAGCTATTGAAACACGTGAAATAGCGCCTCTATCGACGAGCGCGCAAAAGTCCCATACCTCTCTGCAAGATTTCCCAAACGCTTACAATAAAAATCTGTTATAACTTTTGAAAACTGTTATACAACTTCTTCGGAAGAGTTTCAAATTGATTTTGTGGAAATCACAGATTACATCTTTTTTAAAAGTTACTTACCCTCCATAACGTACACAATGCTCCCCACATCGCCTTCCTTTATAATGAGACTCTTCGCGCCGTACTTAACCGGATACATACAATCAACTATCTCACGGATTTGTGTCATGTCTAAGTTTTTCATGAAATCGTTGTCCAAGATGGCTGATTTGATAAGCTCACGAGATCTGGGCAAAAGGAGTAGAAATACGTTAGTAATATACATTATACACATATCTATATAAGATTTATGGTACTAGATTGGTCAACATTTCGTAGTTAAATTGCAAATGTCAGATAATGCGCACTCGTGAAGTGGGACCAACCTTTAGGAATAATCGTGCCCGCTCAACATTGCGATCACCAGTTTTACAAGTAATTCTTGATCGCAACAAGAGATACATAAATTTGCGACTTTTGTGGATTATCCACTTTCCGGCATTTATGCCTAGATAGTTTTTTGTATCGCTTTCTTTTTTGATTTATTGAATTGCGGTTAATTGTAAATGAACCAGACGGAATTCAATTTTGTGATATCCTATCCCATCATGATTATATTTTAAAGAAAAGTTCATTAAATTCCCTACAGACAGCCGAAATATTTCCGATTTTATTAAATAAATTAGTTTGTGATTTATATATATCATACTTAACACCGAGTTCGAAGTCGAGTGTTACACGGTTTTGATATGACACGGCCCAAGAAAATAGATTCGATTTTGTTTTTTATAGGATTTCATTGAAATAAGCGCGATGGAAAAGCTGTTTGATTTAAACAAATTTAACTGTCTACTATGCAGTAATATATTATGGTATGTAGGTACATTGTACAATGTCCATTACTAATCATGTAAATTACTTAATTATTATTCAATATTATTAGCGTAAATAGCACTTTTGCGACACTCAAGAAGATGTTAATTAATCTGATAACGAATTTAGTATCATATGAAACATTTAACAAGAAGTGTCGGTCTCTAATGTAAACATCGCCAGCAACATTCAAGAAATCATTAGCATTATTTAGAATTCCAATAATAGCTGAATGTATATATAATAGCGAATTCAGTAGCACCTAATTAATAGGGAGGCTAATTAGCGGAAAGCAAGCAGCTGGAGCTCAACGGTTATTCGATTTTTGACACCCCTTGATTGGGAAAACAGCGATCGTTCGGCAATTTTAAATTGCATTATTAACTCAAGTAAGCCGAGCACTGTTGAATCATTTGCATGAAAATTTAACCAGAAGACCTTCGCGCTTCTGCACTGTCCACGCATCAAGGTCCCGCATCCTGGCGATCTCGATGCGCTGCAGAGAGCAGATCAATCGGATTCGGAGCACGACTCTTAATGGGTCAAAGGCCCAACACGTCTCGTTTGTGTGGCGATTAATTAGCCTCGCTGGTTTGGCGCGATGGAATCGTCGGTGGCTCGTCGTCCATCTGGTTTAATCCATACTCGGATCAACGAGTTGCATACCAAATGCTCAAAATGTTATTTTTGTGCACTTTGCGTTGATCGATTGATGGAAGGATGGACTTCTTTGACCAGCGCACTTCAGGTATGCAATAACACAACTCAATGTATACTAATTTGGACGTTCGATGGTTACTTGATGGAATAATTACATCAGTGACTTTAAAGGAATCACATTTTTTCTCACCTGAAGAACATTAACATTTTGTGATCAATGCAATATTCAACTGCATTTGGGTAGGAGCTACATGCCTACGTAGTTGTAAATAGGATTACAAAATACTATATTAATACCATTTTCCAAATATATACTTTTCAAATAGAAAATGTTGGATAACCTTAACCCATAATGTTTGACATCATTTACGATATACCTAACATATTTTTGAATTGTTAATAGGTAGATTTTTTACAGATGCTGAAGTATTTTATATATTTTCTAGTAATAGATTTTTTCATTTATCTACGACAAAATTTTAGAAATACCTACAACAATATAATTTTTCCTGATGTCGACGTTCAAAAAATTATTAAATCAATAATTCTGAAAGCCACGTTTTCATTTTTTTAATGAAACATTGTTCGTCTCTATTTTAATTAAATGCAATTGATGAATGAAAATAATCAATTAGAAATGCTTACAACGTTGATTTCGGTATTTTAATGAGATTTCCCTCCATTCCAGCCATTTGTGACAGTGGCTCAGCGCTGATGGCCTGCCTCTTCATCCTTGGCTCACTAACAGCAAGAACCCGTGTTGACTCAATGCCAGGACTCCATTCATCAAAGCTTCCAGATCGTTTCCTTTCCAGGAAGGCTTGCGTGAGTGGCCTCACCTGGGAAATTGCCTTGAGTAAATTTGAAATTCTACATTGCACAAAACAACATTCTTACCACTTGTCTAAATTTATCAATTTCATTCTGCAGATCCATAATCCTGTAATCCTTTTCGATAGATTGCCTCTGCACGTACGTGAGGTCCTCCGACAACCGTATAATTCTTTCATTGAGCTCCTTAATTAAATGATCGCGATCCTTAACTTCTTTCTGCAGTTTAGTAATCGGATCAGTCATATTACTAATGTCCAAATCGGGCTCAATTTCGCGCTGATGAACCTTAAAAGTTTTATTTTTGCTTTTGGCAACTTGTGCCATGTTCTCTTCTTGCAATTTTTTAGATTCATTTTTAAGACATTGAATACTAATATCTCTCTCACGGATCTCTTTTTCGAATTTTGTAAGCTGATCATTTTTATCTTTCAAAAGATCGTACAGAGAGCGAACCTCTTTTCGCAGGGCCGAAATTGTATCCTCAAAGGATTTGCTATCTTTACTATGACTTGCAGATTGATTCTTCTTCATTGTTAAGTAATTTTTGAAAATCACTTCATTTGTGCAAAATTAAAAAAAAAAACAAAAACACGTTCACTTTTTTAATTCGAACAATTTTCAATTGCTCTATTTTCTATCGTTACATGCCGATAAATTTTCACTGCACAAAACTTGTTCACAGGGAAAATTCACTCAAGAGTAAATCGTACCACGACGCAGTTCACCGATCTTCGCTGCAAAAGAAATTCCTCGGACTTTATGGCATTCCCATGGACCAAATAAAAAGAGACCTCGATCCTCGACTATTTGATCAGACTTTGCTAATGAAAGTTAATTGAAAACATGATTGATATCGTCACTTCGCCGACGCAGACTCAAAATTGTGGAGATGTTGGAGCTGCGACCGACTGCAACGCTGAAAGTGATCGCGATATGGTTGACTTTAATGAGTGCGTGTGGTGTACGCTCGCGCTTGTATTGTCCCGCCGGGATTTCTTTGATTAAGTGCGAGACTGGTGACCACCACCAATGAACCCTACTCACTCGAAAGGATTTACTGCCCTGATTGCGATCATTTGGAGCATAAGTATTTGTTAATCTACTTTTCCAGAATGCATAACAACAATAAAACTAATAAGTATCATGAATCTACAAACTGCTAACAATCATTTTGTGCTAATATTTTTGAAAACCAATTTCAAACGAAATAAATAAGAAACGTCATCGAAAAACTTCCTTCAAAATTTTATAGCTTTATGATGTATCCGTAAATTGATGCTGCTGATTAATTGGTTTGGAATAAACATCTCCATAAAAATATCATCAGCTTTAAAAGTACATCAACAAATTTGTCGGTGACCGTTTGCCAAAACCACCAAAACAGTCCATTTACGTCAGATGCAGACCATTTGCCTCCATCCTCGTGCCGGCAATTAGCAATGTTTATAGATAATTATAAAGTAACGAAACATGCTCAAGTCTGCACCTTCTTCTATGTAACCATTAACAGTTGATGTGTTTTCTGTCTGACCAGAATCAATTAAATCGAATCGATGTTTTGCAAAGTTGGTTAATGTTACTGAATTTATGACATTGTCACAGTCAAGTACTTTTGAAAGGCGAAGATCATTGATCAAGAAGATCATCACATTTAAAATAAGCAAAGTAAATTGCATTTGTCATTAAATTGATAACAATGCCAATTTGAGTGTTGCAACACTTGATAGTGTACAGGTCAAGCTGAAGCAAATCTGAACTGATAATTATGGATAGTCAATTAGAAATTGCGTTGAGATGATGATTGTAGGTTACAATTTAGGTAACCAGGTCAAAGTCAAACGAAATAAATCCATTACATTATTATTTTGGAGGTAAAGAAAATTTTAAATGAATAATTATCTTTTCCGATGAGGAAGGTCTTCGGATTGTAGAAATTAATCGACGTTTAACTAAAAAATTATTACCAAAATTGGTGTGAACTTTATTTGGAGATGTTAATTGAAAAATACACAGTTTTTTTAATTTTTAAATCGACATTTAAATAGTTGCATACATTTGCATGTTATAAAGTGAAGAACAAAAAATTGTTTTAATATTGCTGAGTTGTATTAAAGTCGGTAAATCTATGAAGGAACAAAGTGTTTTTTCAAAATTGTCAGATTTCAAAGTATAGAGATGTCTTACTAATAATTTCTGGTAGGTTGTTTTATTCAAAACATTTTCTTTGTGACCTTCAAGAACATGTTCATGGATCGTATAATTGTTTTATTTGGTCAATATAATTAATCAAAGTACAATTCCTGCATTAACTAATACTACTGCAGAATATCTCCAACACCAATAATATCCAAGAAAAAATCTTTTGGAATTTCATTTTATTTAGAAATACTTTTGCTTTTTTCAGTGAGTAATTTTCCGTCCAATTTATTCTACGCATATCTGTAGAGTGTCTTACTTCTTTTTCATTGATCATAATCTGAATTTTAGATCAGCCAGTCTGGAACCAACCCGAGCCCGGCCAATGACATCAGTCTCGATCGCAGTCATGTTCATCACATGGGACAAAATCCAAAAAGTCTTATTCATTTACGAGAAGTGTTGGCAGTCAATCAATTAGAACTTAAGATTCTGCCAAAATAAAAATAAACACTTATACAAAATAGACTGCATGCCGTTGTGTGCACCGAGTAAATTAAACCCATTGAGGAGCCGAAGGAGAGTGCACAGTGGGATTTGCATAATTACCGACCAGTGCATACGTCACTCGCGCAGCGTGATCAAGTAAAAGTAAGAGTTCGTGGTCACCAACCTGCAAACGCAAATAAGGCGCACGCGATTTGATGGCGAGAATTAAGCTAATTAAGAAAAAGGGGTTATCAAAAGACATAAAAAATTAGCACTGAATGATGAATGTGGTCGACGCTGGTGTCACAACTGTATCCGCCCCTCGATCGGATACTGATCTTGTGAGGAGGAAAAGGATGACACATTGCGTGTTGGCACGAAACTGAGTTGCTCAAGAATCTAGAATCTAGATACAGGACCTAACCACACCGTTCTAGTGAATATCAATGCACTATGGGCAAGAACTATTTGCACTCAAAATTATGAAATTCCAGGTGTATAAGATCACTTTTTAGCTGGATTACCGGATTAAAACTTCGAACATACAACACGATATCTTATCTGCGGCTTGCACTTGCGGAGTCAAGGTGGGCAGGTGGTGTTCAATCGCCGCCGTGATCACTTCTAATGAGCTGTGAACAGATGGATGCCCACTGAGCCAACCACCGACTATCGCCAAAAATAATTCCTTCTTTATTATTAGATAAAAATGATTATTCCGTGAAGTAGTGCGCTGCAAGTGCGTACGACTACAGTTGCTCTGGCACAAGTACTAGAAACTGCGAATCTACTTGCGATCGATGGTGTGTGGAAATATCGCGTTTTGGTTGTTTTTTTTTTAACGACAACCGCGATCAGATCAAACTCAGGCGAAATTGTTACATCGCATCGCCTCGAACACACCGCGCACGAATTATGTGTGTCAGAGGTTCCGTGGCAGTGTAGTGATCCCCCCGACGGGGGCTACACATATCCATGCATTATGTTAATGATTTGTTTGCAATAGTGCAGTTTGTGCAAAGGTTGCACTCGTCGAACTGCACTCGCATGGGATTGAATGATGTCAGAATGAAATCAGGGTTGGCTACATCGCGAGTGCATCGTCATTGGGAAGCGCTGCCAATCAAGGAAAATCAAGTCGTCGACACGACTGAGGTGTTTTATTTTTTGTTGACTTGTGGAACTAAAAATATATAGCATTGATAGCCATACCGCGATCGCAACCTGCCGTTCGTCAGCAAAACCGCTGAAAGACGCATAGAATCCAGAAGCAGATGACAGCTTTATGTTGATCTTGGCTGAAATTTTCCTCTCCCCCAAATCGATCGACGATTGCTTGAGCTGATTGCAAAGGACACTTGTTTTCGAACTTGACATTGAACCTTTAAAATCATTCGAATCACTTTTTAGTTTTTCACAATTCGAGAATTTTAAATAAACTCAAGTTTAAAGTGCTGAAAGGCTTAATTCGTATTTTCAACTCAGCGTCTGATAAAAATAATTTCGGACTTTCGCATATCTTTGGCGCTAAAATGGGGGCATCATTATTGTTTCGGGAATTAAGTAAAATATTATATTCCAAGACAATTGCCAGTTTGTTTATTCAATTTTAATTTCTGTCAGATTCTTACGTTTACAAATTCACTCTAAGAAATAGCATTTACACGAGGTAGCTTACATAAAACCATTTCATTTTTATTATCCATTCTCAACTAATAAGTAACAGTAATTGATTTTGCAAAATAGAAATAATAGAATCAGCAACAATGTTGCGAAAAAATTGAAAACATCATAAGATATAATAATTGCGTTAAGATAGAAGATTAACGTGTTTTAACTTATAAACAAAAATACAAAATTTACTCTCACAATTAAAAGTGATGTTCAACAAGAGCTTCTAAATGAATGAAAACTTTTGCTGTTTAAAATTTTCAACTTAACACTTGTTAATAAATTTAAAAACAATGCACGTCATTATACAACAAATTTAATTTGTTATTAAACTATAAATAGCAGCTGTACATATTTTGCGATTCACGGAAATCTAAAACAAAATTTATTTCACACACAAAAATTAAATTACTTCTACATACTTCCTAAAATGATTTTAACAATGTTTATTTGTTCATTGAACTCGCTATTTTATTGAAATTAATTGGTCTCACTATAAACACTGTTTGCATTTTAAACCCAAACGGATTCTATAAATTTGTATTCATTAAAGTTATCCATTTTGGTGATCAAATAAATGGATATTTGAACGTTTTTTAAGGAATGAAAACCTTGTAATGTTGGATCAAAATATTCCATGTACGATTCAACCTTAAATGATTTGTTTTTACAAATTTAAATAACTGCATGAATTTTATATTCGATGATTCTATTTTTGGAAGTCCAAAACGCCAGCGTCGAAAAGAAGTATTATATTGGAGGTTGTGCATGAAACTTTACAAGTATGTAGCATTTTTGGGAAATCATTTGAAATATAAACTTCAAAATTTCAAATATTTGCACCACAGGGACAAATTAGGTGATTTTAATATAAGCCGAAGAGTGTTTAAACAAACAGAAGACACAAAGTCGTAGTACCTACGTCCTTCAACCAAAAAATCGAAAGTCTGTTTAATTTGTTTTCTTTAATCTACACAAAAATCAATGTTGAACGTCAAAACGCGAAAATAAAAAGTAAACTTTTACGATCCGAAAATACGCAAATAAGAAGAGAAATGAACACCAGAGCATCCGTGTGTCATTTTGCAGTCCCCTGTCCCCGATCGACCGCGGCATGTGTTAATGTCCTTTACAATTTAATTTATATGCGATGAGCACAAATCGCGGTTTTTGAAAATCTCAGGTTTTGTTGTTCTTGCCTTTCGTTAGCCTTTGTCCGGCTGTCTGCAGCTGAAGTGCATTTTCGGTGTCTCTTTTGCGTCGCAGCGGTGAAAGCTTTTGAACACGCCGATCCTCAATGCAAAATTCGCGAGCACTGCATAAAGCATTTTGGACGGATGAATGCACTGCAGCAAGGTGCAACTCCACAATTCAAAAACGAGGTAAGAAGATCGTGTTAACAGATCCAAGATATCAGATGTTTGCTTCTGAAAATAATTGACTTGTTGTGTGCAGATGTCATAGGATCAGTCAATGAGTTAATGCTGAAATAATTTCTTGGAACTCAAATCTATTAAGGATCTTTTGATTTAGTATTTGGAAAAAAATATATACCTATATATGTATATAGTTATAGTGTTAAGCCTAAGGGGTTGTATTTTCTTCCTTTAAAAATGGTAATCGAGTTTGTTAATCATCGCTATGTATATGGTATTTCAGAAAATAATTTAAAAACACCCGTTAACATTTAATCAGCATCGAAATTAGCAGCACCATTTCCTGTGATCCACGAAAACCGATATTTTAAAAGTTCTACATTTTATATTCAAATTACTAATTGGGCGCCACATTTTCAAATACCTGTTGGTATTTTGTAATCAAAAGTATCTTCCAACATTAAAAATGAGTTTAAACAAATGTTTTATACATAAGATTTGTACGCTCTTATGTATGTATTTAGAAGTAATTGCAATATTTGCATCTATCGCTCACCACAAAGAAATAAGATATTCTAAATAGCGTGGTTACTAGTTAATTACTCATTTCGTAATAAAAACAAAACCACAAACATTTTAACATTTTATAATAGTTAATTTTTATAATATTACATTTAATATTATTCCGAAACGTGATCAAGTTTGCAAAACAAAATCATCAACGCTCACGTGAAAATATAAAAATCAAAAATACGATCATCATTAATTCTAGATAAATAAAGAATTTTAAATTAAGTTACATACAATTTTTCCCTCCGCCGCCGTAAAATAAAATACATTTTACATTTAGAAAGTTACATGTGAAAAAGTAATAACAAGCACTATATCTAAGTTTTTATTATAAAAAAAATTAATCTGGCATCCAAATTTGAAAATATGTAACTTTATGAAAATTATAGCGTAAGCTCTGATACTATGTACTTTATTATATGTACAACATTTACAAGAGATAAAAACAAATTTTACAAAAATTACCTCGCAATAATTTCAGCTCAACTGTCGCTGATTTTTTTCTTCCTTCTTCTTACGCACATTAAAGGAAGCGAGGCTCAACATCAAAACACGTGAGTTCCACCAAGGATGCCTTAATTAATTTTGTATGTCATTGAAATCTGCTCTCCCCTTGCTTGGTATTATTTGCATTTGTTCCGATTTATATCGGACCCACCAGAAATTAATGAAACATTTTACTTGAAATTTCGCCAAGGAATACGCAAGGCAAGGGCCAAGTTATGACTTAACTTGAGCGAGCCCTCAATTCTTTCTTTTAGAAAAAATGAGAACACACCTCTTTGAAGTATTCGCAGGGTAAGTCAAGGACATTTATTGCATTTTTTTCCCGCGGAAATGCATCCGAAATGGAAAGCGATGAAAAGAAGTGTGGTAGATGAAAAAGATCACGGCCCGAACTCGAGTAATTTCGAGAAGCAAGGACTGTTGATCTCCTTTCACTTTGGATACGAACTCAATTACCATTTCGGTGAATTTTATTAATTTACCTTAGTGAATTCCGACATGTGCCCACACAAGTCGCCAAGAGATTTATTTTAATTGCAATTGAATTACTTTTTTTTTAAAGTATGGTAAAGCAAGCGGAGCAAGCACATTATTCCTAGTCGGTCATTCCTAGAAGGTCAGTATTTTTACCTTTTTCAAATTTGAAACGGGTAAATTTTATTCTAGACTATCGGATTTATAACTATTTGACCTGTTTCCGCCGATTCTGGAATGGCGAATATCGATGCTATTTCACTTGTTCACAACAGCTTTATCAAGTGTTCATAAAAATTTATTTTTAAATGTTATATAACTAAATTTCCCTTATCGAGTAAAAAGAACAACTGTACTTAGTAATAGATCTCAGAAATTGGAATAGAACTTATTGCGACATCGATTTAAATTTGCACTAACTGCCATCTGTTATGAAATAGAATTTGTAGTTCATTGTGGGATTGAAAGTTGGCTAAGTGGCACGGTTTTT
This sequence comes from Leptogaster cylindrica, assembly GCA_963082835.1. Taxonomy (NCBI): domain Eukaryota; kingdom Metazoa; phylum Arthropoda; class Insecta; order Diptera; family Asilidae; genus Leptogaster; species Leptogaster cylindrica. The sequence goes on along the minus strand of OY720105.1, from coordinate 1,804,690 downwards.
TGAAAGTGCAAAGTACAAAAATTATTTATTTTTGAGAATTTTTGCCGGTCATAATAAAAAAACTAGCACAGAGTGTGATGCCAGCAACAAACTAAGTAGTAGAGCAGGTAACAGAAAATTTTACAGAAGGATTTTCACTTGAAGTGAACAGACTAAATTGAACTATTTCGTTTTGCATTTTGTTTTTTGGTATTTGTCGAGGTACAATGTAAGTTTATAAATGAAAATTAAGCAGAAATTACTCGTAAACATGGGCTGAAACCATAAACAAGTCCTGCACTTGATATTGTTTGCAAGTAATTTACATGATCTGAAATAGTGTCATAAACGTTGATCAGTGGATGTTGCAAATAAACACTAAGCACAGAAGAGGTGCTCGTGATTGCTTCTTGGCAAGTAATATCTTGAAGGCAAGTAAGACATTTAAAGCATTATAAACCGCCGCGTCGGTTGCCAGGGATATCGAAGAAGGGGCACAGGTTTCTTTTTTTTTTTTTGTAATAACATATTACGTAAACATTGTTACAGGAGTGCATGACTTGAGTAATAACCGCAAGCGAATTTTCCATTCCGTCATTTCGTTTTGTCTTCGCAAAAACCGACGGGATTTTGTATGCCACTTGTTTCATTGCACCCGATTTCAATGTTGACCCAGACGAAAGACCTCAACAAAACGATGCAAAAGCAATTTACTTCCCAAATAAGCTAACAGCAAAATCCACTTTAACTGCATGAGATCTGCAGGTGTAATAAGATGTCAATTAGCTGAGATTTATTTGTTTTACGAAGTGATTTACATCAATATCGATGAAGTTCGAAATGTTTTATAAAGATTTATATTTGTTTTGAATGTCCAAATTTCATTTATTCCTTTCTTTCAAAAGAAAACATGAAATCAGAATTAATCCTTATGGTTTATATTTGTTTAATACACAAACCAAGATTACTGTTCAGAAATATCAATATTTCTTTAGGAAGTTATTACCCGTTGAGCATTTTTTTAACAACTTTGATTCTCTATTTTACAAGTACTTGCTGTCACAAATTGCTATTGCAAATAAAATATTACAGGAAAGATATTGTAAAGCTTTATGAATCCCATTTCGAAATATTAAAACTGACGATTTCACTGAAACACACTTCTTTAATTGCAGCCATTAACACATTCTTCAATTACAACTCAATCTTCCATTATTTTTCTAATTATTAAAAAACTTCAGGCTAAATTAAGTTCACGGAAACAGATATGATGAAGTTAATCCTTTTCTGCGCTGACATTGAGGAATGCGATCAATTCGTAATAATATTTATTATTTCCTTAAACCTAATGATTTAGAAAGCTTTTGAAATTTACAATGCATAAAACAGTTTTAATTTATACAGTCAAATAAAATAAATCCCTGGACCAAAGAATTTCTGATTTCGCTTTTTATCCAATTTGTAGAAATATAAGAACACAATAGTTTTAACAGTAGCTGATCAAGACCAAGTTCAAAAGTGATTTAATAATTGTTCTACAAATTAAGAAAAAAATACACAAAAAAATTGAACTTAGCATAAAAAGGTATAAAACAAAACAAAGTATTTAAAATTTTGTGAAAGTCGATCACGAAAACATTGTCGAAATGAAAAACTGCATAAATCGATTCAGATGCTGAATAAATATCGATCAGGATCACATCCGATAATTGATCTCTCAGCCGGTGTACTTGACGACGGTGCTAAATTGCCCTCGATTATTCACCTGTTGTCGGTAAATTTTCAATCGACGCCGCGCATTATGAGCCACGATTAAATATTAATAAATCTGCTAAAACGTTGCTTATTTCCGAAAGGGACAATTAAACATTGTCAAACATTGGTCTCAACTGTGGGTGTGCAGATGGCGCGCTTGTAAGACAAATTGGATGTTGGAAACACACGCATGTCAGTTCTACGCAGGGCGGTCGGTATTTTTCGCCTCACCAAAACGCGACCATCTGTCCAAATGCACGCAGGAGGCGTAATAAATGGTGTTGCACAGAAACGCAGTCGATTCCACCTGAAATTCCTTTTCCTTTTCAATTAGGTTTGGACAGGTCTTACATCAAAAAGTCACAATTATTTACTACGAACTTGTAATTATTTATGTTTGTCTGAAGAGGAAAACCATTAAATATTGCCTAATGCCTACCAACATCAAAAAATCAATTATTGAAATGTTTCGAATAGAATAAAATTTATTGCAGTTATTTTCTATGATTGTAAATATTCCTTCTGGCATTTAAAACAATAAAGTGTCGCTGTAAAAGTGTCAAATAAACTATAACACTTCTTAATGTAATCAGGAATCAGGATGCTGGAATATTCACACACATATTGTATATGCTTTTTCAACAACAATCTTTAATTTTCTGTACATACTTTTTAACGATATAAATCTGTGTAACCTTCTCCTTCTTCTTTCCTCTGAAACATTATGGACTATTTTTGAAAAAAAATATGGCGTTTTACAATTAATGAAATATAATATTATCGCTTGCGGTAATATTCAAAATCAGTTAATGTCAACAGATGTGTACAACAAGAGACAAACTGCCGTTTTGCACGATTTAAGCACAGTATTCAAATAACTCTGCAACAAGATCTGCGCAAGCAGAAGTTCTATCTTGTTTCAAATCGATCCTGATCTCAAGTCTGGTCTTCATTACGGCACGAGTTGGCAATAAACCGCGTACAGCATCTCCAAATGTTCATAAATCAACGGCGGCGTAAGGCGTTGAGAGTGCTCTACGCGATCTATGCGCGCATAAATCATCACACCATTCCAGCATTTGTGATGGTTCAATCAAGAATGCGACTGTAGCGGATCTAATTGGTGGATCCCCACCAGGCGATATTAAGTCACCAGAATCAAAAGGGAACATGGAGACCTCCTACTATTGAATGATTGCCTTTCATGTAGTATGCGAATTTTGCACCTGTTCCCCATTGCGATTGGCGTATGGCGTTTTACATTTGATTTACTTCATTGCGAGCAAACAACTTATCACTGCGATTGGAACAGCTGTGCTCCAATAGCAATTAAACGCGATCTATCAGAGTTGAAAGTGGCGGATAGCCTCTGTAGACTTGAATAAGCTTAATGCACACTAATTGGAAAGAGTCATTCCTATTCGCAACGGATCAGATCAGCGATCTGAAGATTGCCGGTAGCCACTACTGGTTCTACCTGATACTGGGACGTTAAATTATGAGTGAACCTAATTATTAAGCCTATCTTTGCTTGAATAAACCCTCCACAGCAATAGATCTTTACGACTGCCAATGCACTTTAATGTGATCGCTGACTACAGCTGTTTTAGGTATATATTATATCCCTGCAGAGTAAAGACGCCGGTTTTCCAAGTAATGAGTGTCTTCGTGGGGCATCTCAGCAAAGTTATATGATCTTCAATATTACCTCGGAACCTAATGATTTTAATTACATCCCATTCAAACGGAGAAATAGCAAAATCATTGAAAATTGTAATCTTTTAATAAAACTTTTTTCCAAATTTAATTTTTTTTGGTCCATTCGGCGCGATCAATAATCGCAAGACAACTGAAAACGAGGACAATTGAAGAGAATTCCAAGTGACCAGATCTGGTTGTGATTTATCGTTGCTCTGAAACAACTCAACAAATTCAGCTAATTGCACTAATATTTATTTTGTTTTTATTAATATCACCAGAAGTGGGTTGTTTGTATAAATGAATTTTATTTGCTCGCATTGCAAATTGCAAAAGCCTCGTGATTGGCTATCTGGACCTGTTGCTCTACTTGGACTGTCAGAATTTAATTAATCAATGACAGATGATATCAGTTCGGAATAGGAGTGTTGGCGACCGACGGTGCACCAAAGTTGCGAAAAGATGTTCTTCACTGCACTTTTCATTGTCAATCGAAATCAACTTACTGCAGGCTTTATTAAAGTATCAACAACTAATAAAAAAAAACATAAATAAAATGTCTTTGCTTATTGGCATTGATCCAATTATACGCGTAATCATCTCTTTTGTTTACAATGTTTCTTGAAAAGCTGTGGTTTTCTGAATTATTCATAAAATAATGTAAAAATATATTTTCATTTGGAGTCATTTATTCAGTAGAGTATACTTAAGTAATACACTGACGCTCATTATCCAGACCGGAATGATTCATAATTAGATATAATTAGGCGCATTGCCATGCAGGACAGATCGCATTGACCTGACGATAAATATAATGCCAACAGTCATCTACCGCAAAATGCTGGCGTTCGGTTTTCTATAGAATTAACATAAAATTTGCTCTCAATGCGGCAAATGGGTGATCAAACCCCGATATTACTTTTTAACTAAATTACTAGTGGTGCTACTGTACTAAAGCGAAACAATTAGTTTGCAAAAATAGGCGGGATTTAAAAATTTATTATACTCGTGTGTTCCTTCTGTAAAATATGTAATTTCAATCACTTCCTTTTAATTTTTTGTTTAGAACAATAAAAATAAAAATAAAAACTTCATTTCCCGCAATAGTAACCTTCTGATTCTATCTTGCTTATGCAAATCAGTGTAAAAAAAAGAACAGAACAAAAGAGATTATGTATTAAAAATGCCGATATAAATTTAGGGGATTAGCGAAAGTTTTAGTGATATAATTTTAAGCAACACGAAGAACAAAAGCTCCAGAACGGCAAAATTACAAATTAAGTGATTTAAATAAAATATTTGAGAAATTAACAAAGTCGATACTAATAATAGAAAATTAAGAAAAAAGCGACGATATCTCAGGAATTACTAATTCAACTTCGCTATAAACAGGTAAAATGGTTGTATTGTAAATATTATTCTCAGTAAATTAGCTGTTCTCCGAAAAAAAACGCAAACGAATTTCAAGTTATAAACGATAGTTTATCATAGCTAAACACATAAAACCAGGCCATGTGGGTGGATGGGATTCTGCAGGCTCGTATTTTGTGGTAATTGTCTACATTTTTATCGGTGACTAGAATAACAATTAGAATTAGACGAAAATAGATTCACTAAGTGAATTGCACCAGTGAATTGCGAAAATATTGGAAAAGTGGAATGCCAGCGCAACTAAGTCACTTTCGCATTTCACTCTTCGGCGGTCCTCATTTCTTATTCACGGCGGCAAATGTCTCTTAGAAATATGTCGCTCCGTGGCGCGGCGCGGCACACTTTTGTATGGTAATCCTTAAAACTGCTGATCATTGTGGTGACACCCCAAAATTAATTATGGTGGCCACAAAACGAATTAGGTTAAGTTTTAACAAATGTTATATTTATAATACACAGTCGTTTGCAACTAAATTTCAAGCAGATATGGTTTTAAACACGGTTTGAAAACAGAAGCAGGTAGCAAGCAAAATCACCAAACTTATGCTGATGCTTGCTGATGCCACTTTTTAGAAGCATCAGCAAGCAAGCACTTCAAGCATCAGCACTGTCATTCTTTCATTACAGGGAATTCTCGAATTACATCTACCTTATATAGTATTACGTTGTTTATCTGTTATTAGAAAAATCATTAAATATAACCAAATAATTCAAGGTTTTTAGAGTTTGAAGAGCCATATGTTTCCAAAAAAAATAGGAAAAGAATAATGATAGTGCTAATGCTTCTTGAACCCGAAGATCTTGCTTGCTGATGCTTCTGAAAAGTTAAAGTAGCGGTCAGCAAGCATCAGCATCAGCAAATGAAAATCGAGAGTCCTTTCAAAGCCTGATTTAATATAATATTATTTTAACAATGAAGAATATTTTAATATTACGAAATCTTTTTATTGATTTAATTATTTTTATGATATTTAACACGAAATATTTTTTCTGCCATGAAATTCGAATTTCATTTGAAATATTATGTTGAATATCATAGAAGCACAATTAGCAAAAAATACGGAACAATTTTAGCTAAAGTTCACGGATTTATAACTCAATCCAGAAGTGTGTGGACTGCCGTTTTCAAGTCCGTTTTTGGTTGCCAGACCATATTTAAGTCTTGTTAACAGATCTCGGGAGGCATAAATCACAGTCCAAAAACAGTGAGTGGCTCCAGGCTTTTTGCTGGTAGTTAACTTGGCAGTGGCTTCTGGTTCTGGCTGGTTATACATGAAATAGACGTCAAGCGACATTTCGTCAAGCCATTTCGTTCCCTCAGCCCCGTTGGGCCATTCAAGATGCAATTTCCTAACTGACATTTCTGCTTTTCAAAAGCGACCATTTTCATGCCCTTACTGAACTAATTGGAGTGACGCCATTATCATGATCGCATGTCCCATAACTGAGCTGGAGAAAGGCTCTTTATTTGCTTTTGTGAACTCCGTATTGATTTTGCACTGGACTCTAAATCATAGCCGTTGTGTCAGTAACTATCGATTAGAGTCGATAGCATTGAATTGAGTTTTCTACAATTGATCTTAATTAATTCCTGGGGCATTTTGAGGGGCACGTGAACCAGCAACACGCTCCGCAACATCGCAGAAGTTATTGAACAAGATCAAGCTTTATGCACTACCAAAAAACAAAAGTTCGAGTCAATTTAAATAAATTTTGAAGTTTAGTTTGTTTATGCAAAACATGTCACGGAATTCTTAAAATAGAAATTATCAATTCTGCATAAATAGCTGCGACTACATTAGTAAAACTAACACGTGTTGTTCTTTGAATCTAGTTTATTCACATGTTTACAGAATTTTTGTTTAGAAACATACGCTTTTTAAAGATATAAAAAAAACCACCGTTGTGTTTTTATGTCGTTTGATTCATACTTAACAACTTTCAATAATATATAAACAATTTAGACGATTATGCAAATTATATGTTAAAAAGAAAATGAAAGTAGAATGTGTACCAAATTAAGAATGGATCGCACAGAAATTTCATTGTTATTAAAAATCTATTAAAAATGCATTTATAAATGTATAAATGATTTAATTAAACTATTTGCCGATAAACGATTTTCAAGTAAATTATAATTTCCGCATAATATTTATCAATATATTTACATCAGCAATGAACTTTTATACATATTTCTAATTTAAAGCAAAACTTTTTTATATAGGTATACCTACTTAAAAAACAAAACTTATGTATAGTTGTTGCTATATTTTTCTGGACTGTTTTTTAATTATTTAAAATCCAGTTGCTTTCAGAATAAGTAATTTTTAAGGTTACAAATGGAAAAAAATTTAGAAACAATAAATCTTTGCCGAAAATAAAAGCGCTTTACATTTCATTGTTAAGTTTAAGTGTTAATACTGAATATATTATATAGGTAGATGCATACAATTTTCTTCCTTTTTAGTATTTTAAATGTATCTTTTTTAGTGATATAAGATGTTTGAAAATTTATTTGTTTTCATAATAGCAAATATTTAAGCTTCAACCAATTCCGCTTGAAAAATTGTTTTTCCTTTGAACCAATAAAATTTGAATTTTTCCTAAAACTTCCGGAATTATTATAACTATTTGCTTCGAGGGATCGCGAAAATTAATTTGACGGGAATAAAACTGTGACCGTGAACTTATTTTGATACTGTGAACGGCCGAAGCCGTAAATTTTACTTAAAATAATTGACGTCAGAGTTTTAGCAACAAAAAACGTTTTTTTTCTCTTATGAATTCGCTGATGGTTTTTGTGAAGCTTTCTTTCTTCCCACCCAATTGTGACTTTATCTTAACAATTTGCACTTTAACTAAACAATGTATCACGACACATGAAAAAAGGTTTGCTACTCACCTTTCGTCCTTGTCGTATTTCGGGAAAGTGTGGTGGAGCAGCTCCAGCACAGAACTCTCGCTTTGGGGCTCGGCCGATATGCCTTGGGCCCTTTGTCTAGGGAACACACTCCCTGTTTTCCTGCTGCGGCTGAACGGGAACACGCTCTGGAATTTGTCCAGGTGGGATTTCAGTTCGGCGATCTCGTTTTCCTTTTGCCGGAGCACAAGTTGCAGTTCCTGGATCCTGAGGTCCCTGGCGTGAATAAGCTGCAGGAACTGCTGCTCCCCAGCGGTGTTTGGGGTGCAATTGTTCATCACGACGGTGCTCATGCTCATGTTGGAATCGTCCGACAGACAAAGGTTGTGCATATGATCAGTCAAGGGCAGATTGTTGCTCTTATTGTAGTCATTAAAGGGAATGCACGGCGGCTGCAGGGGCGGAGGCGGTTGCTGTATGGGGGGATGGAACAGAGTGTGCTGCACCGTAGACAATTGTTGATGTAATGTAGATTGAAGGTGTTGTTGTATCCTTTGTTGCAATTGTTGTTGCTGCTGCTGAAGGTAATTAATTGTTTGAGAATCAACGTTCGGATCACTAACACTCGCGGAACCGTAAATCACATTCTGCTGCAGCACATCCGGCGGGGGGTTGCTGACTATAACCAGTTCCGGTTGCAATTGAAGATTTGCATTTGGATCTTGCTGCATTTTCTCTTCGGTATTTTCGCTATTTTGGATAAATTCTTTTTTCTCACTGTCTGGTTTGCCTTCACTGGTTTTATTTATTGTGCAATTATTGCCAGTGGATGACAAATATGTTGGTATTGGTGATATTTTATTATTAATAGATCCACTCAGCAGTGAATTTGTTTTCGATGGTAAGTGATGATATCCTCTTTGATGTGGTGGATCTAAAGCATTTATTGAAGCCCCGTCAAATGGCAGTGTTGATATATTGGTGCGGTTGTTGTTATTTGTTATTGTCGAATTCGTTGTAATTCCTTGCAATTGTGGTAATTGGTCTTCGTCTCTGGCTGGCCTCCTTCCAGCGAAGCACAGCCGATCAAAACAGATACGCATGCAAGCGATTTTTTAAAACTTCCAATACAGGATAAGCAACGACTTTCACTTGAATCCCCCTGAAATTATAAAAGGACATTAGTTCGTGGAGACAGTTATTGTTAATTTGAAACGGAAGAATTAAGAAGAGGAAAATCTAATTAGAAAAATATTAGGAAAATTTCCGGTTTCATGCGTCGCTTTAATCTTAGACGATCTGCACCGATATAAAAAAAATAAACACGTCTTCTATAGTTTTATTCATTATTTTATTGCAATAGATGTTATGATAAATGTTTTTATTTTCCTTTTATATAACTTTAACAGAATTGATAAAAATAATTTTTATTATTATCAAGTTATTGATTTGTTTATACTTAAATGGGAATTATATCGCGTGATTCTTGATGCAAATGAAAAACGTGTCCAGAAATGTAAATTTTCTGAATTAGGTTTATGGACTTGGACACGACAAAAACAAAACAAAGAGGAAAACGTAAATATTCTCCAACCTTAGAACACAACTGAAAGAAATTGACTTTCGTTGGAATTGTTAATTTTAAACATAAATAAAAATTTATGTGTACTTAAAACGTAAAAAAGAGAACGGTTTTTGAAATTATTTCCACTATCTTCGCTAAAAGATAAAAATAATTAAATATTTTGATTTAAAAACAAAAACAACCTCTTCGACGATGTTTTTGTTATAAATTAAAATGAGAAAAAAAAAACTTCTATTAAATCTAGGTTAAAGAAGATTGTTTCAACAATTTGCAATGCATATTTTTGGAAACTTTGAAAGTTCAAACAAACAGAATTCTTAAAGACGCTGTAAATAAGAGATTTTTTTGAAAACCAATAAAGTTTTTGGATATAAAACTATAAAATGTTGCACGTCACTGTTGAGCGGACATTTGATATGCGAACAGTTCCGAGATGAAGGTGACTGTCGTTCTGATCTTGGTAAGCTATAGGTAAGTAAAAGGACGATTTCCTGGACAATCAACTAAACTGTGCTTTTTAGGTGGAATTTCAATTTCTCACAGAAGTGATCACAGAAATGGCATCTTTTCGTTTCTTAAGAGTCCATTTTACTCGAAGGAACCACAAGATCCAGAAGACAATGATCAGAAGCAATACTTACCTATAGTAGGATCTTCAGAGAATGGTAATAATATTTACAAAGGAGTTTTGTTGTTTGAACCAAAAGCAGGTGAGGAACGACGATGGAAGAAGATGCAATCAACGAAATAAATTATGATTATTCAAGTTACGCATATGTGTAGTTGAGACTGAAAATTAGTTTATAAAATCTATCTTTAAATAATTTAACTCATTTTATAAATTAAAATACTATAAGCCTAGTGGACGGTGGTACTGTTGTGAAACCGTTTTACAATAGTTTATTTGGTAAATTGATTAAAAGTTGGTAAATTTTCAAATTATAACTGCATGAAACGTGAGGATAAACAAATATAATGACTAATTAATTAGTAATTATATTGGCATCTCAATTATTATTAGTGATCCACATAACACCTTGAAGATACACAACAAATTCAATCTCGATCATCCTTGTAAATGGTACACTCTCTGTCAGAGAGTCTCTGATCATTTGGCGATGTTCGTCGCTTCGTTATATGTATTATATTGTATTAAAAATTCGACAACCCTGGAGCTACTGCTGCTGTAATGCCTGACAATTATGCCAATATCTGTTAAGCGTGCCACATTTTTCGTACTTATTTAAAGGGTTTATTCATGTAAATCGGCGTTTTTGAAACTTGCGAAACATCAGTGAAATTTTCTCGATCGATTCATTCCACTCGAACCCTACAATTTTAGTAAATTCGCAATGAAAACGAGTTCGCCTTGGGGAAACAGCAGGTTTCTGTAATTGCGGAAAACTGATGTCTTTGAATTAGTACCTTAAGACAACTTTTTAACCAACCCAAGCCTAGAAGAGGTGCGTTTCAAGTTTGGAAGAATTACCCCTTCGCCCAATAAAAGCGGTGTATGAAGAGAACAATTAAGTGGCAGTAGGAAATGCAATGGACAACTTCAGTTATTATTATTCACAAGTTTGAATCACAACTGTTGTTAATTAGGACAATTAAAAATTAATCGAAGGTAACGAGGAAAACTCAACAAAATTACCCAAATTACCCATCTGGAACTTGCATTTCAGCAAAATCAATTCAATGGAATCGAAGGACATGATCGAAATTTCGTTTTTAATTGAATGTGACAATTACGAAAGTTTTATGCACCTGGACGTGGCAATTAATCATATTGAAGTCTGATGTAAATGGATCATTACGAACGTTGTCCTTTATCACATTTTTTTATGCTGTCTTGTCCGTTGAGGTGATGCCAAAGTGATTCATTACACTTGGAAATTTGTCGCGTACTTTCATTGTCTGCTATATTTAGATCATAAAGCAGGTGGTTAATTCGCCTTTCGCTGTAAATTTGTATCGAACTGATTTCAGTCGATTAAATGACAATAAAATAGGAATAAATTATTAAATTACACTTCTTAAACCAGAAATTGTATTGGTAATTTATCAATATCCAACAATATATTTTGCTTTTGTTGCATTTTCATGTTAATGTGCAATTTGAAAAAAAAGGAACGTGAATTGCATATCATAGAACTTTTTACATATCGCAGGTATTGCAATTTGATTTGTTAATATAAATTAAGAACTCTTCGGGTGTTCGTGTTCTGCCGCAGAAAAGCTTACAAAAAAGTTTATTATAAAAAATTGAAATTTCGTGAGAACCATAAATAAATTCAAAAGACATACCACACGCCATAATTGGCAGTTTGATCAGCTATTATTTAAATACAAAAATCAAGAAATTGTGTGGTGAAATTCAATCGCAAGCTGGGTTAAACGAGGTAAGAAATTCTTACAATTGCTTTGTTTATTTGTTGAGAAAATGTTTAAAAATTCGTTAACCTCACCATCAGTTATTCTGCAGTGAATGGGAAAAAAAAACCTGAAAAAAATGTTTTGTAGTTTTAAGTATTTATTTGAAATTTCATTTTTTGCTCTTAAAAGAATATCAATCAAAAATTAACAACAAAAATACAAAAACGATTTCATTCAAGCAGCTCATTTTTTTAGAAAAATTGTCAGACTTAATCTGAAGTGTAATTTATGTCTTGCAATTTAAGTCGCGAAGTTAATTTTACTCTCCAGACGCGGCCAGAGTTTGCCGCAAACCAAGAAATGAAAAATGCACTCGATTCGCGCTTTGATTAAATCTTGAACGCTTTCGTGTTCGGAATATTTAAAAGCAATCGAAACTTGATTTTTCCGATAATACTTAAAGAGTTATGTAAGCCTTTTAAATAAGACAATTATGTTGAAAAATGATTCCCAGATGAATTCCAAGTCAATTTGTTTGAAGGAAAGATGTGAAAAAATTTTAATGATTGCCAAAAATTATTTTATTATTTAATTTTAAGATTACACTTAAGTAAATATACTCTATATTTTATGTTTATTACGTTTAATTTTTGGAAAACCGATATGGATTCTCTGTATCTCATCTCTAAAGTTTAAACGTGTTTTCGTTTTTATTGAGTTTTCTTGTTTCAAATTTTTAATTAACTGCGATAAGAACGTGTCTAAAGGTTTACATTGGAATAAACTGCTTAATTGCAATATAACTAATTGATAATCACATATTTAGAAAACTGATAGCCAGATGCAACTGTAAATTTGCATATTGTGAACATATCGAGAGGCAAACTCATCACAAAAAATACACCACTCCTACTAAAGATCATGTCGAACATAATTTACAAGTTTAACTCGCTGTCAGCTCATAGTCGAGGCTGCATAAACATGGTGTAATTATCCACAGTTGTGACAACTCGGACGTAAACAGTGAACGACCTCTGTCAATTGTGGACACGAACTACGAAGTGAAACGGTGCGAAGTGGTTTAACGAATAGCAGTTTCCGAATAAATGCCGCCCCATGCACTAGGTGCGCAGTGCTCAATGCTCATGCAAGTTGTCCCGCATCGCCGTTTAATTGCCTGCGCAAGTGGTTGCAATCATTGCTAACTGCAGAATGGAACAAGCAGCAAGGGTTAAGGATTGCCACTAAATTTGCAACTTGACCGGACAGATGAGATCCGGCACCAACCCACCCCGCCGCCTCTGACTACCGTTGCCCTAGCCCCTAGGGATGCATAGCACAGTGGTCAATCTATTGCGCGTGCAGTGATAAAAAATAAGGGAAATACCCGCGAAGGTGTGAAGAACTAATTACCCAGATCGCCGGGCAATTTACTACGTACTAGATTCATTTAAAATCCCCTGGACGAGAACCAATCGAGTCCAATTATTCTCGCTGATAAACGATATGCACTTGTGTCAGTGCATGGAATGATTGCAACCAATTACGCAGTGCGAAGTTTAGTTTTGTTTTAATAATCTCAGGCAATTTCTTGCTGCCTTGCAGTCATTGGTATTTACATTTCCAATTTCGATTTGATTTACAGATATTTGTTCAAAATGAATTTCGCAACATTAATAATCCGCAAGTACAAATTCATCATTAATTTCAGTATAAAACAACGAACGAGTAAATGAAAATTTCCGCCATAATAATTTTATTTAGTAATAATCAAAAAATCACTTATTGTTGCAAATTGATTTGTATGAATATTTTTTAAAGGACATTAACAAATTTGTAGAAATATTTCTTCTGATCATTATTTCCTTAATATTTTAAAAATAATTAAATTGTTGAAAAATACCTCAAAAAATATTCAAATACGTTTTGCAGTATTATAATATCATAGTGTTTTCCTGACTTTGTATCTACATTTATTTTTCAAATCTTATAGGAATACTATCTAAGACATTGTGCTAAATTGTTATGAAATAGATTGTACCTATTAGGTTTTGCTTGATTCTATTATAAATAAATGAATCTTTTTTAAACAATATTTTGCGAAAATTTTTAGTGAAATTTTTAACGAAATTTCACTAATTTTCATAAAAAGCTAGAGCGAAAATATGCATGAAATTGTATATAATATAAGCTCAATTATAGTTAAAAACATAAAATTGCCATCATTGGAATATTCAGGTCTGTGTTTTAATTCAAGTAAATATTCACCACGAACCGATGGCGGTAAAAGATAATATTTTCTTCCCAGTAACTCCTACGTTTCAATATGGAACAAATGCAATTGTGAAATATATATCGAAATCAAGGTTCTGTCGCAACCGTTATAAATTACTTGAATACATTTTCAGAATTTCCACATGAAAATCACACTTCCGGATATACACTGAGAAGGTAAATTCAACTTGATATCCTTTACTTACTAAAAAGCCAAATAAAACAACTTTCATACAAAAAACTGGTAAACAATTGAAAGACCTCACATTATGCAGCAAGAACCCTGAACCTGAAGGACATGGCACGGGTGGGGCAGCAATGCACTTTCCAGGGAGAACACGTCACGAAAATCGGAAGGAAAACTTTTGTCAAGGCATTCAAATTGTTTTATTTATTTATTTATTTATTTACTTAGCTAAGGCAACATAAAAATGAGGAATTTAAGGAACAAATGAATTTTTGATGATCGATTGTGAAGAAATTCAATGTAAAATGAATTATAATTTAAATCACATATTTTTGTTTAAAATACACGAATAAATTCAAGGAAAATGTTTAGCAAGCAAAACATATCTTTGAGAGGTAGAAGCATTTTAGAATCATGAATATTCAAAATTTCCTCGAATTTTTGATATCCGCCGCAAAGTCAACAAAGTACTTTTCCAAACAAAATACTTCAATTCGCAAATAACATTTTTATAAACATAGGAAATGAAGATTTACCAAAATTTTCCGTTTATGGAATTTTATAGCACAATTAAATGTCAAAATTCTTGAACTCAAGCAAATTCCAACTAAACAAATAATGAGTTGGAATTCGGAAAGCAAACAAAGATCGTGATTGTGTTCACATCTGATAAATCCACGTCCGTGCCGCAAGATCATATTATTTTTATTATTGGCATAATATTAGAAGTAAAGAGCAATGCGAATGTACACAATTGAACAAAAGAAAATTATCTTGAGTGGGCTTTACAAGGGTAGATATGGAGTATCAACAGCGGGAGCGGTAAGGAACAACGTCGATATCGAATCGCCATTACATGGCGTTAATTGCTTGTTTTGTTTTTGGTACTTGTCACAACAATTCATTAAATTTTGGTGCTTTTTACGTCAGCCAACAAAATCATTGTGATCTCACTGATTTTGGGAGCAAATCAATTATCAATTTCCTTTAATTGAGTAAAACGATCACATGATATTTATGCCGTAGAAATTGATTTTTGATAACTGATCAACACCAAAAATATTCAAAAATTTTCAAAAACAAACTCTTACTTTAAGGCACTTGAATCTACTCAAAACAGAAGAATGAACAAAATTATCGAATTGATGCGGTGGTTGCGCGAATTTTATTATCATACCTGGGCGAATGGTTTTCAGTGTTGAGGTCCAATCGCACTACTTTTCGAAAACGTTTGTGTTTAACAATCGAATTTCCCGCAAACCAAATCAATAAATACCGATAGATTGTCTTCGATTGATGCACACAAACTTAAATCCACCTGACCAACTCTTTACACTAGACCGGTGGAAGACAATTCATTCGCGTTTAATCCGCGCGATCAATAGCCGCCTTTAAACTGGCGTGTGGTAATTTCAGACCGTGCCTTCGGAGTGTCTCAAACGCACTGAGCGTCTTTTTATTCCAGTGTAAAAATGTTTGTCGACTTGTTGTAGTCGTCGTATTTTTGTTTTTTTTTATTTTGCTGTTCCAAACTCAGTTGTCGAGTTTTTATATTTTTTATTTACCTCGTAATTTTTGCATTGAATCGAGTCCATTTGCGCGCGACAACCACTGGGCAGTACTAAAAACGTGTGAAGAGACGGGATCGCATGCGCGAAATCGAGAGTCAACTTGATCGCGATCGCATTACACTCGATCGCCAAGTCTCTCCCCCAATAGATGATTTATTTAATGATAATGGCGGGCTTTGTACGCCGGAGAAAACTCTTCTTGCAACAAGGCATTTGCTTTCTGGTATAGGTATAGACGTATATAATAGTACAGTGGAGATCCTTATTTTACACGCCTATGGTTCAATTGCTAATAACTTGTATAGTTCGAGTCATGATAAGTCAAACATAATTGTGGCAATTTATCATATCGACTCTCGAGAAAACTTTTATTAAATAGAAGCAATTAACTTTCTACGTTTTACTTAATCGATTTGAAAAGACGATAATGAGTTATTTCTATGTAACAGTACGGGTAATCATATGGATGGTATATTGGGTGCATGTGAGGGATAAAGAGATCTTTCCTATACTAAGTATGATAAATTAATTACTTGCTACTTTTCAAGTTTTATTTTGTGAAGCCCACCCACATACTACATAATATGAACTAAAAGTCATTTTCTGCAATTTTTTTTAAAACAAGTAAGTAGGTACAATTCAAAAATCAGTTTCATTGACTCCTCAAGTTTTTTTTACTAAGCAATCGTTTTTTTATTCATTTTTATTTTAGTATCCAAAATTAATAAAAACCACAACCCACGTGATCAAATGAGTCAAATTTCAACAAGTTTAATAATTATTGTATTATAAATAAAAACACCTGCGTGGCTTTTTTGGCTACACGAACATTGTAAGTGTTTAATTATCGCAATTACGACTTTCGTAGAAAATTAATAGGTATTTTAATAATCTTTAATTAGAATGTAGTAAACTATAATTCAATTTATAAGAGGGAAAGCAGCATTTAAAAATTCAAGGTAGGTAATAAAATTTTTTAAGTCATTCCATAATTTCCATTTAGATCCCATTTACCTGTTTTCACCATATTTTATATAATTTATTGCTAAACAATTATTGAATGTTGATACGAAAGGTTACACAGTCTAGCGATGTTGATAGAAGTTCGGAAAATATCTCAAAATATTGAAACGAGATTGGATTTTTTATTCTCTCATTACTCGATCGCACCTCATGCATTTCGCTATAGTAGCGTATGACAGATTTAGATTCGCGTGATTTCGCGTTGCAATCGCCATTGATCCGGCGGCAAGATTTAATCGTCCAATAAACAGCGTGCTGGGCTTCTTAAGTTTCCACCGCGTGGAAGCGGGCCGGACGAAGTTCGTGAATTTATTACATTCGATCGCATGTTCGATCAGCATCCGATCGAAATCTACTGGGATCGCTCGACCAATTGAATGGTTTACGATCGGGTGTTGCCGCGCGGAGGTGGATGATGCAGAGCAGTCCAGGATTGTCAGTATATCCAAGCAAAAATGTTATTAATCGCGTCGCCGCGACAGGAGTTGAACAACCAATGCTGAACCCGCGGCGACTGCGTGTAGAGCGATCGGGCATTGCTGCAACATTTTAGTAACTATAGTTCTCGATAGCAATTGCAACGAAAAGAGTGTATTGCTAGTATAATGATTGTTTGTTGTCGACCGACGGGTCCACCCAGGCTGGATGGTGGTCTTAGCAATTACCGCTGTGCAACGAGATCAATTACCATAGATGCTCACGTTCACTTTTCAATGGTTATTAGTCGTCGTTGAAACATTGTCGAGCTGTCTTCCCAATTTGACAAATAATTGCGGTTCGCAATAACAGACCACGGCATGAGAATTTAATTGAATGCAAAAAGTCTATTGTTAAATTGAATTATTCATATTTAAGTTAGTTCCAGAGTCTAGTAATATCTGCCCCTTTTATTAAATTATTATTTTATGTTAATTAGATACAAATAACTTTTAAAAATTAGAATTGATAACAATTAAAACAAGTATTATATTATTTTTTTAATATTTTCAATTACCTAATAAGTCAATCAATTTTGGTAACTTTATTAAATTTACGAACTAAACTGAAAAGCCGAGGTTAATGACATTATTTGTTTTCAAAACAATTTTGTATTATGTCATAAAAGTGTTACTTTGTAAAGAGATTATAAAGTGCAAACCAAAATAAAATCACCTTTGCTCAAATAACGATTTTCGAAAGTAAACAATTGTGACCTCATAAACATTTCTTATGTTAGCACGATAAACAAAGTCGTACGCTTCATAAATAACTAGAGAAACAAATTTTACCACAATTGATACGGGAAATTAACTGAAGAGAACGCGCAAAGCCACGTTCTGTATTTTCCAATCAACAAACCGCTTTGTATTGCAATTAGATAATAATTAGATTAACACTAAATGCGAGGATAATATGTACTTTCGCACATTAAGCGGCTATTGATGGTGACTTTAAGAGCGAGAATCTGTTAATGAGACCCTGAAAAGTAAACAAATTGCCATCAATAAGATGAAGAAGCGGACATGATGGATTTTCGTTTAAATTCTGCAAACAAGCTCTCTTCGAGTGGATAAACATTGCGCAATTCCGCCACTTGGTACAAGTGTTCGCTGTCTGTTTCTACAAAGTTTGCTCAACAGAAATTCACTTTATTTGTTACAAAACACAAATACAAAACAAATCAGGCATTCCAAATGCATAATCTCTAAAACGAAGAAATGCATTCTAGTAATGGCCTCAAAATGTATGTTATGCAGATTTTTTTGTCTTTATCATTTTTAAACTGTTGTATATATGTACCAAAAATTGTTTCAAATATCTCCTGATTCTTATATGAATCTGAGAGATTTGTTGAATCCACAAACATACATTTCCTCGGAAGAGTTATTTTTAGACGCGTGCAGTAGTTGCTTGCGTTTTCCAGACAAAATAGCTTTCCTGATTAATAACCGCGGGTTACGTAACTTCCATATCGCGGTATCGCGTTCTGTAAATTAAAAACTAAACCCTCTTGACAACTGCTGACGCCAACTGAAACCCTAGGTCACTTATTGTTTTAAGTTAAATAAAACTTTTCGAATATAACAATAACAGATAATATAAAATTAATGTAAAATTTTTGCAGTATTCTGGAGTAAAATGGCAACGGAAGTAACAAAGGAATAATAAAGCAGAACCAATTTCTGAAAAATAAGTAAACATTTGTGCTGAACGGTAAATTGTTCAATGGTTTTGCAAACAACATTTCGAAATTAGCAGGATTGTATAATTGTATAGGATTGTGCGCCACGAAGCAGGAAATTTCTGCAATCTGTTCTAAAATGCAACAGGTACTTAAGGGGTGATCACGTTACATTTTTATTTGCATCTGTATACTTATATAGAGTCCTTTTTGGCTCTGCTATCTCCTCTCGTTATGTTGCCTTGTCCGGTGTTCCTCGGTATTCCTTAATAACTCTTGATGTACTAAAGATATTGGTATGATTCCTTTTTTATTTGAAAGGTATCTTAAGAGAACAAGTTTTTTAAGAAAAATATATCCTTGTTGTGCAGGAAATGTTTAAGGACGAAGTACAAAAACATAAATTTTTAACCGAAATTTTTCAAAATTTTAAGTTTGAACATTCATATTTGCCACATTTGCCGACGGATCGAGACACATGAGACATTGTTAGAAAGGCTCTAATGCGTACTTTTTATCGACAAGTTGTTTGTCCTTCTGGCGTATTCGGAACACAAGTTATAATGTTTTTTATGAGCTCATCTCCCTGCACAAACGAAAAAGTTTAAAAAAGGGGTGATCCGACAAAATGTCTCATGGTAATAGTTGATCAGAACGCTTCAAGGAATTGATTGGTATAATATGTTGGAACACTTGCTAGCGAAACACCCTGTATAGTATGTACTTCATGCTTTTGATTAAATCAAAATAAATAAATCCGAAAGAGTTTTACAGTATTTCTTTAACCAGTGTTGTTAGGAAATCAGATCCTCTTAGCAAATATTCATTGTTAGAGGAAAGTTTAAAATATTGTGATGTTTGATTTGTTGAAAATTTATGCTACTTTTTTTTATTAAAACTAGTACGGAAGTAGAATTGCTTTAGGCCAATTATGAAATACTCTAAAACTCGAATACGAACTTGACCTACAAATAAGAAGGAAAACCTAAAAAAATTCTCATACTATACAATATAAATACATTTCGTATGCATGTACTGCATTTTTTGATTTTATAAAAATGGTGTGAAAAAATTGCAACAGTTTAAATTTTCTACTTATATAGGAAAAGAAAGAATTGTTTTTGCTTTTTTGGTTAACAAAAAAAAAAAAGGAAACAAAACACTCAAATAATTATGGTTTTAGTATGTATAAATCTCTTCATTTACGTAAGAATTTTATGTATGTTGTTTAGTGTACTAACAAAATATTACAAAAAATTTTATATTCGCATACGATCAGCAATTTGCTAACTTTATGAACAAATTGTGAAATGCATTCCAGCGATTTATTTATAAAACGCAATTCAAGTCCGTGCAAAAGTGCATTAATAACCATTGAATTACAAACAATGTGCACCCAGTCTATTTATAAGTGCTAAATTATCATCGAGAATTATTCAGATATTTCATGGTCATGCCTGCCGCTGAGCGAAGAACAGGAAAACTTAATTAAAAGCGAGAAAAACAAAGACGTAAAAAATCAGAGTGAAAAGTGACAGTGGTTGGAATAAATTCGCTGACATGTTCTGGCAACCCCAGATCGTAACCAGTCAATACATATTATAATTAGGCGATTATACTTATCTATACGTCGCATACAGCGCGCTGCTTTGATTGAACATTCTTATCAAAACTATACAAACCAAATCACCCACACTTTTCAAAACAGCGCGATTCTCCTCACCAGAGCTGCAGCATGCAAAACTGAGAGTGCTTGTGTGTGCGTGGCAAAATCTGATTGAGCAGCGATAAAAATAGAAATATGCTCTTCTCCACACAAGTGTGGCCAAATGACAGTCGTTGAGCGACAAAACTGGTTTCCCGCAAACAGAATCAAAATTCCTCTCTCTCATGTGTTTGTTTAATTTGATGGAAAAAATTATAATTGATTTTTTACAAAAACAACAAATCTGCAACTTGGTGCGATCGTTACACAGCAAAAGATCAAGTGGCCTTTCACGGAATTTCGCCTTGAATCAAACATATTTTCGTAATTCACGAGATTTACTTGTGTCTCTTTTTCGTCAGAACGGAAGAACGACATCAAACCGGAAATTTTCCATAACCTAATCACAAGAAAAAAAGAAGTCGGCAATCAAGTGACGTTACATTTTGACCAGATCAAGACACGGCTGCAGAAGATCAATCCAGCGGTAAATAAAAACTCTCCAAAATGTTGTCACTCTCTACAAACTTCAAATTTTAGAATTTTTGGGCACTTTTTATCACTTGAAAATCATTAGCACGCAACTTTTCCACGGCGCTGTCAGATTCAGAACACGATCTCTTCGTCGCGAATGAAAGTGAAATTGCTATTTTCTCGCCGCAATTTGACAAGTCTCCGCCAGACACCGCGAGAAACTGCGCTGCCGTGGAAAAACAGTTTTCCCGTTACAAAACAACGTTTATTTTTTACAACAATTGAGCAAAATTAGCCGTTTTCAAAACAAGAGCGACCGTAATTTATGAGCAGATAATCAGGAAATCGCGCGTTAACTCTCCATCTAACGATGTACGAAATCGCACTGTACGAAACTGCTTATCGGCCTAGGTTTTGACTTCGATGTGCTTGGAATTTTTTTCTCTTATGTTTCTTAGTATTTTGCTTTTTTCATTCCAATTTCATTTTCCACTTGGCTATTCTTTCCAATTGTTTCCTCCTTCGTACTCTGACACGATCCCAACTCTCCACTGATCATCTCTACTCTACTCTGAGTGTGTTTTAATATCAAAATATGACGTATTAAAATATTTTGCAACTTCCGAGTCGATCGATCGTTACTCGTCTGCTCTGCTTGAAGACAATTTGCTACCATTTCGATTTGCGCGGGTACTGTCAGAATTTATTAATGACAGCGAACATTTATTCTGAATAACCACATGGAGACATTTACTACGTTTACATGTAAACGCGGGTCGAGTCCACACCGGGTTGAACTCGACTCGACCCAGCTTTGCTACCTGAGTCGAGTCGAGGAGTCGAGTTAAAATGCATGTAAACGTGGGTTGAGTAGTCGAGTTGAGAGTTCAACAGCTTTTTCATGTTTTCTGAGTAATGTTCCAAAACATAAGATTTTATTCGAAATCAAATTCCTTAAAATGTCTATAAATTAAACTCGAAAAAATTGAAAAAATTGTTAGTATAATAGACCAAATTAGTGCAAAAAGCTGTCACTTCGACTACGTTTGACACGATTTCGACTCGATCCCTCAACCCAGAGTGCTCAAACACGCGGGTTCGAGTTCAAAGCCTGTTTTCGACTCGATCTTTCGACTCTGCATGTAAACGAAGTAAGTATGACAAGAGACTCCGCCATGTTTTCTCAAAATCGACGTCACTACGGCAGAAGTATATGCAAAAAATATAGGTGAATTAATTTGTGTTATAAGATTTAAAAACGTTAGAAAATAGTAAAATTCGGTCTAAAGGGATGTGGAAACTATTCCAAAACAAAAACCAACACAAAAACAACATAAAAAAGATTAATATGTAAATCAAAAATTAATGTTGTGCTAAACATTATTTCAATTATAGGTATAATATGTAGTTGGTTCTGGTTGTGAATGTATAAGTAAAAAAAATTTTCCGAGTTATACTTATACAGGGTGTTTAAAAAAGACGCGGCAATATTTAAGGTGGTGATTTCTCAGTTCATTTTATGAAACAAAGTTCATATAAGCATAGGTCCGGAAATGCATAGTTTCCAAGATACAGTGTCAAGTTTTTTTTAAAATATCGGTTTTATAAAAATATCGGAAATAATTTTTGGTCGATTTTTTTGAAATTTTGCAGCGTTGTTTGTTAATAATGAGCTAATTTCGCCCTAACTGGACCAAAGGTCTTAAGTCCAGTGGCGTGCGTAGCAGCACTTTTTGGCGCTACCTATGCAATTGAATAAATTTTTTCAGGAGTCGACATTAGAATGTATGGCTTTTAAAGTGCTTCCTGGTAATAATCTATCGAACTCACTGTTACGGTATTAAAAATTACAAAAATGATTGGAAATTAGTGATCAATTTGTCCTAGTCAAAATAATCGCCCGAGGAGCGATAGAAATAATCATAAATCACTTCCGCAGAATTCTATCAAAGGGCGGCTATGCAGATTCATCAATTCTGATGAAGTCGTGCTCGTTATGCTTCCATAACTGCGAATAAATGAAAAATTCATTGCAGAAACTATCAAATCTCATCAATCTGAACACAAATTTCCTTTATTGTGGAATCTGTGATACCAAATTGCTGAAATATCCCGCCCGCCAGGATGGATGTGCTCTGTGCTGTGAATTCCGTAGCAGATAGTAAAGAACTCCATTAAACCAAAAAAACACACATGCAAATGGGGTAAAAGAAAGTTTTTGATTTATGATCAAATGAAGTGGCCAAATTTGCATAACGTGAACATAGTTACTGATTTCCATCTCTGGAAATAAAATGCACACATTTTTTAGGTAAGTTATGCTATTTCCAATTTTCTAGATTTTATTCTAAATCACGAAATTCCTTCACTGAGTGAGCAGCAGAATATGTACCCAATGTTTTCTATTTATATATGTATTAATTCTTGTTAATCTTGTTAAATAAATTTTTGTGTAGGCCATTTGCTTATTTGCAAATATATAAAACATGTAATTGAACAGCATGTGTTATGTATAATCATAGACAAAGTAAGAATTCTTACTTTGTCTATGGTATAATAGATTCGCGATGAACTCTAATTTCCCTTCAACCGTTTTCAAAATTCAAAAAAACTTATATTTTCCATATTGCATGCGATTATAATATTGTAATAATTAACAGAAATGAATTGTTAAAAATTTAAAAAGAATTCCAACAATTGGATGATATAATTAACAATTTAAAGCATTTACAGCAAGCATTTTGTAGCATTTTTCAGTTTATCGTTCTGAAGATCCAGAGGAAGAAATTACAAAAAAGAAGAAGGCGATTTGACACTTTTTTTCAAAAATTAAGTAATACGTGTTAAAGAAATCTGCTCGGAAGAAACTGTATCGTGAATCTTTTGGCGATGGCGGGGTCTATTGTCTATTATAGACATAACTAGTTTAATCAATAGTTTAATCGATACCTCTTTTAATCAATTGCGAATTTCGATACTTGTATGTAGGCATCCCAAGTACGAAGTAATAGAGGGTAATGACAAATGTGGGGAACAGGAACAGCGCCGCAAGTGGCGATTCAGCAAAACTTCGTGATCACATTGTTCACAGAGTTTTTACTTTTTAGCTGCCAATTGCGCTATAATAAATTATTTCTTGCTAGCACAATCAATCGTGCTAAGAAATCCTAATTTTTTAGTTTTTGAGTAATGAATTTGTAAAATTTGTAAATTAATTCTTGTTTTACAATATGAGTCACTTCTATTTCTCCATGTTTTCAATTGTTTTTCATTTCTGTTCTAATTTTTTCTTCTGGCGAATATTTGTGGTGCTGCCCCCTCCCCATATATGACGACACGGTCAAGGGCTACGACCATGCTTGGCTCACCCACTGTCAAAGCTCTGAAATTGAAATGGTAATGCTTGGTATTCGAAGTAAATGTTAAAATCAAAAAAAAGAAACGTACACAAACACGTCATCCCTTGCGGGGATCGAACCCGCGACCTTTGGATTAGAAGTCCAACGCGCTATCCTCTGCGCCAAAGGGACCTTCCGGATCTACCCCACAACATTCCTTTTCCCTGTGGAGCAATTTCTACAGCAAATATGGAATCAAAACTTCTACTCTCGGCAAACATTTTGCCGAGTGTGGGCAAATTCTATAAATTGTCAGTTTGTTGCCCTTTGTTGAAAATCGTATTCAAAAAATTCCTGGAAAAATAATTTTTCAATAAACATTCATCGGCAATTAAATTGGCATAGAATTCCATTTTTATAAATTATTATATTATTTGACACTTCGTACTTCGTAGTCCGACACTTGAAAGCACTGAACATAGCTACGATTTCATATTTTGTAAATTTCCCCTGCGTTTTTTTAATGACGGACCTATTTATTTGTTTACCTGAAAATAAGCTTTTATCTTATGCACATGTTTCGCTTGCCGAGACACATGTGAGTGGAGCTTTGATTCCATATTTGCAGTAGGCGTTGCTCCATGGTGAAATAGAATGTTGCGAGATAGATCCGGCAGGTCCCTTTGGCGCAGAGGATAGCGCGTTGGACTTCTAATCCAAAGGTCGCGGGTTCGATCCCCGCAAGGGATGACGTGTTTGTCTACGTTTCTTTTTTTGATTTTAACATTTACTTCTTATGTACCAACTACCAAGCATTACCATTTCAATTTCGGAGTTTTGAGATTGGGTGCATGCCAGTAGCCCCTGCTCCTTCGGGTCACTGATGGGGAAGGTGCGCGCGGAAATATTCGATAACAAAAAAAATTAAGAACAAAAATGAAAAAAATGAAAAATATGGGGAAGTAGAAGCGAATCCGAAATAGCACGTTGGACTTCTAATCCAAAGTTGGAGGGTTCGATCCGCGCAAGGAATGTCGCTGAGTGTCGGTTTTTGAAAATTTAACATTTAATTACTGTTTATATCTGTAAGATGTGATAAGCATTACGATTCAACGCAGTCATCTCCCTTGATTAATATAAAATTCAAGTATTGGTGACGATTTTGCCTGCTCTACTACTATTGAGTCCGTTTAGTTTCAGTTCAGTAGTACTAGTCTGCGAAATATCTTGTACTGCGATAAATTGGCGACCTTGTGCGGAATAGTTCAGAATCGGTGGTGGCAAAGCTAAAACTTTTAAAATTTCCCCTTTCGCAGGGGAAGAGAGCGCTTTCATTGGACTTCTACAGCGAAAATGCTTACAATTTTTTACTTCTTTCTGGAATTTTAAATATACATAGTTCAAATTTAAAAAATAATCCATTCGCCTTCCTTGATTAATATAAAATCTAAATGAAGAAATGAAGCTCTGTTTATCAAATTAAACACTTTGAAATTAAATTGCGTACAAATATTCAAATATAACAAGAGAATTATTCTCCCCCCTCAAGGAGAAAACCAGGAGGCAAAACAAAATGGAGGCAACGATAAAAACATCGAAGCCACGCCTCCTTCCTATGTATTCTTTGCAGTGGCGTACCCAGGAATTTGTTTTGGGCAGGAAAAGTGGAATACACGAAACAACGCGTGCATTGGAAGTTTTTACAATAGGTAATTATAATTATGTGTTTTAAAACGTGTTTTGAGTTTCAAAAGAGAGAATGAAATATAGTAATTATAAAATCAAAAAATATGATGTCCGATGTTTGCTTTTCTGCGTTAGAAAATTCAGGAGGTCTCATCCCCAGAATTCCCCCTCGTTACGCCCCCGCTTCGACTCTGCGTAAAAGAAGAGCTTAAATCCTTTCGGTTGTCTTCTTCTCGCTTTCTCTTGCTGCCTCCTGTGGGGTGGTTTTTTAGCCTCCTGCAGCTATCACTTCTCATCAGGGTGCGGTGCGGGAATGACCTGATACCGCTAGATTCTCCAAGCTAACACGCCGTGCGGTAGAGTGGTGGCTTAACAAAATGATTGGATTTGTGCTTCCCCTGCATGCATGCCGGCCCGAAACGTGGGGACGTGGGGTGCAATGGAGCTTGTAAATGGCACGCTCTGGGCCCTTGTTTGGCGTGGCAGCGCCAAGGGAGAACCGCCGGGAAATTGCACGAAGACGAAGAGTTGCGATCCACCAGAGCCGAAGTCGAAGATGTGATTTGAGCAAGGAGAGCAATAAACAACCCTCGTTTATCTTTAGGGTAATTTAACCGAGTCCAAATGGAAGGGATGGAATCAAATAAATTGCGGCAGATGAAGTAATTTCTTTCTGCCCCTGCCAGCCCCAACGGATGCCGTCATGGCTCCAACGGTGCTGTGCGATGGCAACCGCAGCCATTGATGTAGCGCCGCACACTTTTCAGCAGCGATAAATGTCGGACAGCCCCCCCCCCCCCCCTCCCAAGCACACAACCGGCAGCAGAGAGTGAGTGCCGAGACCCCCTCTCCCCTTAAGCTTTCTCGTGTTTTTTCACACCAGGCAAATTGCTCCCCCAAATTGGGGCTTTTATTTTATTCACGTGGTTCAAGTCTTGGGCGATTTAAATGATTCATTTTATTTATTTATCTCCATCAGGAGAATTTTTTATCTCCTGGCAGCCGTGCTCCTGTTCCTCCCCCGACTTTTATGGCCGTTATGGCCTCGGTGGGCCGGGAATGATCCTCTTTAGATGTAATTTATATGGGCACTTGGCTGCTCAAATGTTTTCGGAGGAAATTTTATATACACTTAAGCTTAATGGACAATAATTAATTTTATTCCGTTGTTTATGTATTTTCCGTGAAATTCCGTTGCCGTTCGCCTGCAGGACACTTGAGAAATGTATTGGGCAGGGTTTGGGGGTTCTGGGTGGGGTAAAATGATCGCCGTTTGCAATCAAATTTCCACCCTCCACCATTTTTTAATGAGCTGACTTCTGACTTCTCAGTATTTAGTTCTACATTTGAAGATTACTCCTCGAGTCCAATTACTTCGACGAACGGCGAACTCTTGTATCCAAGAAAGGAGTGTAGCGAAAAGTGTTCATTATTCAAGTGCAATATGTTTGTGTACACTGCAACCAATGTCAGTAATTCCTCTCGATTTGGTGTTCAATATTCCGTCCCACCTCCCACGAATAATTGAAGCAGCTTCACCACACCCGCATATTTAATTACTATACATATAAAATATTGTTAACAACTTTGATATCATCAATCGTAAAGTGGTCAATCTTTATTAACTCATTAAGTTTTCATCGCTGATTAAATTTTGCTTAATGCTTCAGAAGTTAATAAGC
This sequence comes from Leptogaster cylindrica, assembly GCA_963082835.1. Taxonomy (NCBI): domain Eukaryota; kingdom Metazoa; phylum Arthropoda; class Insecta; order Diptera; family Asilidae; genus Leptogaster; species Leptogaster cylindrica. Next base: position 1,776,905 of record OY720105.1, on the reverse strand, counting down.
TACTTTTCGTTTCGCATTAATGTTATGTACTTAAACAAAACCATTTCTGCAAACTCTTAATTTTATAAACTTACCTTCATAGCGATGGAAAAAAAGCATAAACTAAAAACCAAACATAATTTTTCCTTTAATTATTGTGTGTGTATTGTATAGATTTCAGCGACTTAGGTACCTATAGCTATGGCCAAGTTTTTTAAATTAACTTCACGATGTTTACATATTTGTAAACATATTTTAGGAATACCTACATTAATAATGAGTTTCTTCTAAAATAAAAAAGGCTTCATCTTTCTATATGTGTAAAGTATGAGGACTGCAGCCTGCAGGGCAAAAGCGAACGTATTGTTTTATAATAACGTGGATAGGTTAATTTGAATCTTTTGGCGATGTTACTCCATTCTTAAAATTCGATATCGTTTATTTCCAAAAATTTGAATATCGTGAAATTTAATGTTATGCACATCGAGTTTATGAACAGACCATTTGCTTATTTTCGTTTTTTTCTCGGCATTCTGGAGTTGCAATTTAACTTTTCTCAACTTTAGGTAATTTATTATAATTACTTCGCAGATTTTTGGTTTTTGATCTTTGGATAAAAATTAAAAAGACTTAAGTTATATTTAAAAAAAAAAACAAAAACAAAAAAAATTCTTCCATTTTACCTATATAAACTCATTGCACCTTATATTTTTTTGTATAAGTAGGTAGGTATGTATATTATAGGAACCTACAAAAATTAAAATATACCTAACGCTGAGATATGCAAAATATGCAGTAACCAAATTCCTATCAACAACCACTTAATTATAAAATGGGAAAACATTCTCCACAAAGATATACCTAAAAGAGTTGCACATTTCAGAAAAGTTTTGTGACTTTATTGCATTCAAAATTTTAAGTGCAGTTGAAGTTCACACTTTAATTTTGGAAAATCACCACTAATTTAATTATAATAGGTAACTAGTATTCTTCTTTTTAAAGTACTCCGTGCTGGATATGATAATAACGTTTAGTCTCGAATGACCTTGGCTTAAAGCAAGAGTATACCTACATAGCTAAGTAAACAAAATTTTATTTGAAAACATGTTATTCAGTTACTTAATTAGCTATATATATTATAGATAGGTAGGTAATACATAAATAGCTTTGCGTAGGTATAATGTTTTCAGAAATAGTTTCTAATGTATTTCAAAATTATGTGTTCTGAGGTTATTCCTGTCTCTATTATACAGGGGTGGGCAAAAGTCAGGATAAAAATTTGCACAATTAAAAAAAAACGTTCATTAAGAAATCTATTTTATTCTCTTTGGACGTACTTCTTGGCGCGTTGGTCAAGCTACCACCGCGGTGGTTTGCAATTTTTTTTGCATTTTCAAAATGTTGTTCCTATAACTTGGTATGGGTGATTGTGGAAAACGTTATTAAAATCGTGATAAAACCTCTTCGTAATCAGCATGAAATCTGTATGTAACAAGAAATGTATTCAGCAATCGAGTACTTATAACGCGCCATAGTTGCACTAGGTAACAGCTAACACCACTTCGTTCTCGGTTCACAAATAACACTTAGAGAAGACTACTATACTAACTTATGCCCTGAAAAATAAAGGATTCTATTTTATAATTACCCGGTTCGGCGTTGTAAATAAAAACCGACTCCTCCATTTTAATTCCGTTTATTACCTCGTTTTTACAATTACTCAAAAATAAAATACTCATAAATGGCTCCTAAATTATTTACCATGAAAAACAAACTAGCTCTCATAGCATATCCTGACTTTTGCCCACCCCTGTATATAAAATCGAAAGTTCGTTTGTTTGTTTGTTTGTTACTCCATCACGCCTAAACGCTTGCTTTGATTGTTTTCATTTTTTGACTGAATGTATTTCATGTTCCAACTTGACACATAGGCTATTTTATATTCACCTAAAGTATAGGGTTTCAAAATGGTGGACGATAGATGGCGACCAACAAATTAAAACTTCAACGGATTGGCATGAAAATTTGTACCTGGGGGCTTTCGAATCCACTTTTGAAATATAAACATTCAAAATGGCGGATTCAGTATGACGAGGCGTTGTAAAGCTTGCATTCGTGCCGAAGGCAAACAATTTGAGCATTTGCTCTAGTACCGATCTATTAAAAAAATTATAATAAAAAACTATTGCTATAGCTCCTTTCGTTTTCTTTTTAATAAGTTTACAATAACCAATAATCTATTATTAAGAAAATAGCGTCACTATCTGCCTCACTCGGACTTGTACAATGTACATTAAAGCTACGGACTTAGAGAAAGCCTAGGTCAAGGGTGCATTTTAAGCATTTTGACAAGGCAAAAATAATTTCCTTGAAATGGGATTTCTTTAGAAAAATATTTTTTTTGTTCTTTTTTGTGAAATAATCTATTAAGTGTCATACCATTTGGAAATCAGGACTAAATGCGCCAACTATTAAAGTAACTTGCCAAAGTAGCGTAGTACGTTTTTTTAGTACAGTCAGTTAAAGTTGGGCGATGTAATAATTTTGCGTACATGGTTGTACAAAAGAGTGATATTTTCTTTAAAATTGATGCAGTTGTGTTTTAATTGTACCTACACTGTAACTTGTAAATAGAAGGGTTCTTCACGATTACATAAAAAAAATTCGAAATTCAAAAAGTAAAGGTTTGTAGTCACTGCAGTACTTGCAAGATCATCACATGGGTGTCAATTTTCTCGATTGTTGTTTTGAATCTTTATAACTTGAAAACTACATGAATAAGATTGTTTTTTTTTATTTTTCTAATAACTGTTACCACCCGTTTTCAGCTTGACGTTGAGTTTCGGGACACCCTGTATATGTATTATTCTAGGTATTATGATTTTCATTGCACTTGGTAAAACCGGGTATAACCCAGCTAGTTTCGATATCAGCCTACAGATATTAGCAGAGTTAAGGATGGACAAAATCCTTTGGAAGCTGAAACTAATAAAATCAAAAAACAAAAATTCTAAAAGTAGAAGCAATTTAGGATATAATAGATTCAGTGTCAAGGTCATTAGACGACAGACGGAAGAAAGATTTATAACCAGGAGGAATGGCGAAGTCAGCTGCGCGATATCCAAACTTTCAGCTAAACAGAAATTTAGGATGAAATGTGGACAGTACGAGTTTGACTAATGAGTCTTTATTTATCATATTTAGTTTTTATCGTAGGTATATGGGTATTTCGGTAAACCTTCAAACTGTAAAATCAGCAATATTCCCTCTTCAAAAAACTGACATTGAGAGCTTTGTGCATAAAATATCTCATTAATTTTTTTGTAATATTCAAGTCGGTAATTATATTTCTCTTTAATTACAAGAATAATTTGGAACTAAAATTGTTCACTTCTGCTGTCTGTTCTACAATTAAGTATTTTCTTTTGTCCGGAAAATGGCAATTTGCAAAAGAATATACATACTTATATTAAAAACGATGGAGGAAACTAACCAGTAATCAACCTTTCATTTCTGAATAAAAATTGTAAACGCTCCCGGCAAAATTGTCCGAAGCGCCATATTACCCCGTCCACCCCCACCCCCGTTCGGGGAGCGCCAGAAAAATGCTTCAGTTCTCAAAAGAATTTAAAATCCGTCAATTCACTTTACCGCCCGCTTCATGGTTTCAATTTAATTTCCAATGCACGTAAATGTGGCAAACAAATATTCCGCACACCCACATCCTCCCATTCACCCATACATCGAGCGAGCAGCGATGATCTCTTTTAACCGAATTGTGCGACATCTTCAATTGTTTTAATGAAATCAATTTTTGTTAAAGAAATTTTTGAAACCCCAGCAATTCAGTTTGTGTTGGTGCCTGATTGTTTGTGTGGGTTCAACCCCAAAATGAAATTTACGAGATTTATATAACACCGTGCCATCGTTCACACCGAGCCCATCTTCAGTATCGGAATGGGGGTTTCCCTGCAATGGCGGTGGGGAATTCCATTGCGCATGCGTTCAACTTTCAATAGGGCGCCAGAAAGGGGCGTTGCCATCGAATGCATGGCATAGAAAAGACGACCCAACAGCATCCAACCAGTCGCCATCAATTCTGAATTCAGATGATCTCGTGCGGCGAGGTGCTTTGATTCGCGAGGTTCGGAGCAGGAATCGACACGTCAGTCACTGTGGTTAGTTTGTCGCGAAACTCCTGTTCGGTCAGTGTGTTCGGCTGTGTTTATCTGACTTAATTGACACCCTGTGATTACGGTATTTCGCGAGGAATCGAGTCGCGTTTCCCTTCAACTTTATTACTTGTGCATTGAATTGCCAAATGCTTTTTCAAAAGTGAATGAAAATGGTTCAAACAATTCTTTTCGAGTTTAGCACGTGCAATTTTCGAACCTAAGAATTCGAATTCATCACACCGCATAAAAAATAGTACAGTAGTGGATTTTGTTTTTATTAAAAAAGAAGAAGCGGATTTCCACAGTGTTTTCAGTTTCTGCTGATGTACCTCATACCAAAATAAACGTGGGAGCTTAAATCCCTTATGCTACTTCAAACTTTTCAAATTACCCCTCTTCTCACGGCGAGTCCTCCGGGGTTGTTTTCGTTTTTGATACCAACCTACTTAGACGGAGTTTGAAACTCACTTACGTTGCGAAGTCGATTGTTTCAGTTGTGGTCCTCGAAAACACGGTTTTACAGTGTGAGAAGAAAATCATTAAGTTTCGGGAATTTTGAAACAATTTTCTGGCAATTGAACACATTCGAAAGTTTTGCTGATGCACACTGAATAAGGACGAGAATCGCAGGAGTTGCTGATTCCGTCGCAAAGAGTGAATCTTTCGCTAACCTTTTTTACGAGCCGCTCAGTGGGGCTTTTCCCGCTGATTTAGTTTTTCAAAATTTTTACAGACGGGAATAAGGTAAGTGGATTTTGAACTTTCATTAAAAATAATCTAAATATATTAGTTTGTTTAATTTAATTTGTTGAATTCTTGCAAAAAACAATTTTAAATAATAATAAAATAATCTTTCATAACTTCCTTTACAAACCGAAGCGATTAATTTAACATTTAACATTTGCTTGATTTTATTACTCCTAACATCACTAAATATGTATAATCACAAAAGAAAAGTTTTCTCTGCTAGTCATTCAAAGGTTAAAAAATTGTTTTTCATATTTCCATATAAAATAATCTAGATTTGCAATACTTATACATATGTAAAGTGATCTACAGATATCTTTATGTTAATTGTTTATAAGAAATTCATCAGTTTTGAAATTGTGATTAATATAATTTATAGCAGTCAAAGCAAAAAGATTTTGTTATTTAATTTAACATTAAATACAGCGGCCAAGCGGATAAGTGCGTTAATGTTGTTCTCATTTGACTGTTCTTCTTCTTTTCCTGGTGGATGAACATTAAAAATTCCTACCACAAATATGTCCTCCAGCTTCAATAATATTCATACAATAGTTTATTTTATGATATGATTTATAAGCAGGATGTACCTATTAATACAATAATAATTGTAAATTATGTGGAGAAACATCAAGTGTTCATTTCAGGACATTTAAGATAAGACTTCTTAATTCGAAGATAAGGAAATTATTAATAAGATTTCAATCAAGATTTAAGTTAAAAGTTTTGTATTAAAATTATAAAAGTATGTGCAAAATACTAGTGCGAATTCCCATCCCACTGTGCAATCTCATTTTTAGAGTTTCAGACTAAAACAAAATTCAATAGAACTTTCCCTTAAAACTCTGCTAATTCCTGTGTAAACACATGCAAATTGTTTATCCTTTAACGCCCATTGGCTTTGTCCACAAATTACAAGTTCCTCGTTAATCGGATCAAGATGCGCAACCCATAGACAGGACTCACGAGGTCGGTACGTGTGTCCCTTCAGAGCGTATAACATTCATCCCAGGAAACGAAGTGAAATGATCACCAAACAAAGGGGTAATTTAACAGTGTGTATAACCAGCAAAATTGCACCGTCTTACTGGTGACATAAATCCACCTCAGGGCATCCACCCCCCTCGGGCCAGCGATCAACAACACGTGCATGTGCTTAAAGGACTCACTCTCTGCCTACAGGATGTCGTGCCGATGTCTATGTGCCACTTTTATTTCTGCTATTGTGATGCGTGCTCAATTAGTCGTGAAATTCAAGTGCGATGACAATTGTTGTTCTAAAAGGGGTTAAACCACACGAGAATTGTCGCGCTACTGTATTCGGTCGGCTCCAGAGAGCTACACTCGCAGTGCCGGTATAGCCCAAAATGCAATTAGGGTAATAAACCTGGTTGAGCTCATGTTCATTATCGTCCAGTAATTCTATTACGAAAGCAACGCAATGCTGCGATGACATGACGTGCCGATGAGCTCTTGTTGTGGCGTTGCCTATGTGTTGCTTGTCATTGTCGTTTATGCACCGAGGCCAGCACAAATTGCCCAGCCACAGGAAATTAGTTGCTGTTAATTGTATAAGGGCATTTGCATTGGACTCCATCGTCCTTTGATACCATCTGAATGCGAGTAGTAGTGATAGAAATCAGACGTTCGGCCCCTGAATGCGTTCCGTCTCAAGAGAACCGTGCTCTGCACTCTGGGCCATTGTAAATCAGCCTCCGATCTCGGTTCCAAGTGTTTTGTTTCATACCTTTCCTGTGAATTTAGACGCATTCGGCCACTAGAATCATTCACAGCCTGTTCAAGTGTTTTATTCAATTTTTGGAGCCACTATCAGAGATCTAGCAATTGCCTGCTGAACGCTTTCATGGTGGTTCTTATATGACAAAAAAAAACTATAATTCAATAAAAAAAAAAACTACATTGCATTGAAAATTTTTTTAAAATGATTCCTTTCGGAAAATATGCCTGAATGCAAACACAGAAGGCAGGAAGCTGCCGAAGACATCAATTACTAAAGTCAATTAACAAAGCAATACCATTTCCTCATTTTCCACTTGGCTGGTCTGTTGCTGCTGCTCTTCGACAATCGAGCAGACATAAAAGAAATTGCAAAACTCGCCGCCAAAAAGGACACAAAAATTGTGGGTGGTAGGCAACATCGATGGGGTGGCGGCGGAGAACAGACAAACAAGTTTGTGGCCCTCGATGCAATGCTCCTTGATTGATTGGATCTGGACTGCTGACTGCTGAGCGGTCCCTGCAGAGTCTGGTCAGTGGCTTATGTCGTTAATTACCATCAATTATTCAAAATACATTTTAATTGATCACTTTTGCGTTTTTCGGATTGACTTTTGCACAATTGTGAAACGCCAACAAAGGGCGGCATCGGCGGCGCGGCGGCAACTGTTTTGCGGCAGTTCCGGTGCACTCAGTTTATTTTTGCAGACCACAGGACATCAGAAATCGATTCCGTGGCGAAACGCGAATAATTTAATAGAATTTGCCCACAAATATTGTAAATTATTGAGGTATTGTCTGTTTTGTGATCGGATAATGAAATGGCACAACATTTTAATTCGGTTTGATTTGAATTAAGCATACACATATCTACAGCCACATTGAAATTAAAACGGAATTATTCGTTTATCGTCAATTTATTCCAAATTCATGAGTGAGAGTTGATTACACTTAATTGGGATGCATAATATTAATACATTGTGTTATAATCTTTGCATTTTGTGCGGATTTTGCCCATTTGTGTTCCCGGGTTATGCAGATTCTGTTCAATATTGTTTGAAAATGCTGTTGTAATAAAACTGAAATTTAATTCTGTGGTATAACGACGACAAATTATTCACGTATTAAATGTCATAATAACATTTTGCCAATTAGAAATTTATCCTTGATGTGGGGCAGCATATTATCCATTTTTTAAAGAATATATTATGCTATTATGTGATAGCAAAATATTGTTACTTTTGCCAATCTTTCTCAATGACTTGAAATAGCCCAATTAGACTTTTAAAAATCATCATATATAGTTACGTATATATTAATTCTACTGTCAACATCTCTTTTTCTGCACTTCACCAAATACGAAATAGGTAATGCGTTTTCGTCATCGCATATTCACTTGTCATTAAAATGCGCTTTAGATATGTTTAAAATTTGCTTTTTTTTGCGATTTTTCGCACAAATTTCTGAATAGCAAGAAAAGTCCTGAGTGACTGTCTCATCAACGCCCAAGCTCAAACACTTGGTATCTTGAACTTAGGAAGCTGAAATTTTGCACAGAGGTTTCCTTTATGATGGAGACAAGGATAAGGAGTAAGGAAATTGGGCACCTGAGGCATAAAAAAGGGGATGAAAGTTTGTATGAAAATCCGCCATTTTGGATGTAAAAAAAATCATAAAAATTTGTATTTGACCTTTTCGTTGGAAATAATGAATTAACATGTGTATAAATACTAAAAGGCTTCATTTATAAACAATATTTGAAAAGAAAGTCACAAGACAAAAATATTACAACAATGTAAATTTCAATTAATTTTAAAGTGTCTTACACTAACATTGTAATTTCACAAAAAAAAAATGACAGCCGTGTTATTCATTAACTTATACTATGTAATTATGGTTCTTTAAAAATGTTATAACCAGGTAGGTACTAGAACTTTTTCAGTACTGCAAGAAGAGGAAATTTCGTCTTCATAGAGTAATATTTTTAACTTTATATTCTAGGAAAGAAGAATCATTTTAAATACATTTTTCAAAAATTATCTTTATGTGTTCACTGTAGTATTATCTTGTACGATGTGAAATATCTTTAAACATATCAACTGGCTTTGATTGGTTGTTTCTGTTAGTCAGAGAAATGCACCAATAGGAAAAGATTAATAAGAAAAAGGATATTTTGCAAATCATATAATCCCTAGGTGTACCTAATAAGGACGAAATAAAATAAACAGGTTAAGAATAAAACGACGGTTAAAATTCCATGAAAATCCTTTATTATTAAGTAATAAATAATATCGTTAAGTAAATATTTCTAAAAATAATACAATCACATAACAAAACAATTTCAATTAAGCTTTTACCCAAATGATCTACTAATTACGACAACAATACAAACGTCATCGCTCTACCCTCACCATTCGCACAAAATGTCATTTATATAATTGTTAATAGTAATAATTTCATGGACAATTTATCTTAATTACTTTTCTGCAAATTAATGTTGAGAATTGCTTTTAACAATTCCCATTTATTGTGGTTCTGTTTTTTAATTTGCAAAGTCGCCCACCTGAGTCCTGCCACTTCCCTTCCATTTGCCTTTTTGTACCGTTTCCAGCAGCTGGTCCGAGCTTTTTCACTGGGCTTACAAAAGGGCTCAGCAAAAGGGTTTACTTCTGCAGCTATAAATTTTCATTTGGAAATGTAATTTATATTTCTCTGCATTCATCTGGTTGATTAATTTCGAAAAAACAGTTAATTTCACAAATTGCTTTGTTTTTTATGAGAATTGGTCTTTGCACTCTGTAAATGTGATCATTTTTATTGTTGGGTTTTCGCGGTACCACGTTTATTGGATGAATATTTGAATAATTAAAAATAAGTTTTAAAAATAAACTTATTTGAAAAATCGAAAATATATAAAATAAAGTTGTTGTTAAATGAAATGAAAGCTTTTATTAATTTATTTAGATCCATTAATCGAACGCAAAAAGTGATTTCTCAAACAAACATTCCTGTTTGAACAACATTCCCAACTGAAGACGAAACCGTTCACGCGATTACTGACAACGAATTGCAACTGATTGCATGCATCTATTAAATTGTCCTTAAACAAATCAATTGGATTGGATGGCATAAATTGAATTTGCTGGCATCGCATGCAGTCGAAATGCATATGAAGTTCGTCAAAATCGTGAGATCAACTCGGTTCACCAGTTTTACTGTTCGCTTGTAGTTGTTGCTTGGAACAATATCCATAGGCAATCGCGCGCATCAATCAATAAAATCATCCATTCACTCACACCACGCGAAACGTCACCTCGTGCATGTGAATTTGGTGAATGTGTTGACTTTTATGTAAACACTTGAATGTAATAACATTTTAATTGCCTTAAATTAATTTTAATTCCATGTTTAATTGAATATTTCTTCAGCAAATTCAATCGTAAACACCCAATCAAATAATATTGAATATACGCATGATACAGAGGGGGGGCTGTGGTAAAGGGACAACGACGAGGATCAATTGGAAGAGTTATAGACTTAGACACACAATGCTCTTAGTATTGTTGGCGATCGCCTTGGATTTGATTTTGGGTTTTTATGTAATTGAGATTGAATATTGAAATTTGATACTCGTAGAAATGGTGTTGTCAAACAATATTTAATATTTTACAGCTACCAAAAACATTGAAGCTGTTATTAATTATCATAGGCGAGGGTTCAAGAGTTTATGTCCAATAATTAATTATTTTGTAATTTGTTGACAATAAGTTGCAAACAAAAACTTGCGTTTTCTATAATACATTATTAATAAGTATTAATACCTAATTGGATCTCTCACGTTTCAAATAATAATGAAATATCAATTGTTAATATCAAAATTCCGAAAAAGATACCTAATAGAAACCAGGAGTCTATAAAGGATTGATGAATTTTCCAATGTTGAAATCGAAATCGCGCTGATGGGGCAGGTTGAAATCCGTTCGCAAGTTCCTGGTGCCAGCAGCCGCCGGACAGACATGGTGGAAATTGGCGGACTCTCATTACCGTTAGAATTATCACTCAAAATGCAATTTCGCAAAGTGTGACATCCAATTTAGCCGTCCACAATTGGAATTAATGCACATAAGCCATTAGAGCGAAGTTGGCCAACGTCAGCGGCGGCGGCGGCAGTGGGGTATTTTTAGCAGTGGCCCCGGGCGTAAGAGGATATGCTCAATATCAAATGCAATGTGTGTATGATTAATTGAATCAGCCTAAATGCATCTACCGACCTGCTCCACAGCAGTCCACTAAATGTGCGGATCCCCGTCTGCAGTCGCGCTGGACATTGGCCGAACTGACCCCGATCGGTTGCAATTCCTGCGCGGATCTAGCACAATCTAGTACAGAGGTCCTATATTCGTATCCTTGTGTATTTACAGTCGAGCATTTCGCATCTAATTTCCTCGGTATCAACAAATTTGGCACGAAATTAAGGATTTAGATAAATTTTGCATCAGGTCCCGTGATGCGAGACAGAATCGGTCCACGTGCGATTGCACAGAGCGGAGCTGGGCTCACAGACGCTTTCAGATGCTTTGTCCACGTAGTGAAGTGGTCAACTTGCTAAATTTACACGTTACGGATCCGTCATCCGTCATAATTTAAGCCAATTGTTTCAGAATTTGATTGTGGCAATTGAGTGCGATGCGCGCATGGTCAGTTGCGGGAACTGCTGGTGGTGGACGGGCGACGGTAGAGGGATACGGACACCGACCACAACACAGTCTGATTTCGAATTAGCGGACATCCACGTATATTGCCGCGTAAAATTTTAAATTCAATTACCTCAACGTTTTGGAATGGGCCGAAAATTTGGAATTTGACCGAGGTTTATCGCGGATGATTCCTATAGCTGCGAAAACTAATGCATTTGCGGAACGCTCAAAATTCGCTGAGGTGAATTGGTTTATGGAACTGCGATAACATTAGTGCACAAACAACAAGTGCAGCCATGCGAGAGTGCGATTTGAAATGTTATTACCTCAGCAACTTTGATTATGTCGCAGCGTACTTCGAACTTCCTGAACTGAAAGGATTCAGCGATTCTCTCGTTTTCTGTTACAATGATTACCTACCTACTGCTCACAATTTACCAGAACGACTGCACTTTTAAATTAATTGAACTAATCATTTAATTAAGTGTAAAATGCTTCCCAAGCATAAACTCTCCGTTTTTATCCTTATCGAATATTTCATACTGAATGAATAGGTATTTAAAGTTACGAAAGTGATTTTATTAAATCAAAATGTAAAATTACTAAATTTTTATCCTGCCGCTAGAGGTTGAACAAAATTAACAATTTAATTACAACTGCATGTTTTTGTTCTATTTCAGCTAGGACCTGCGGCAGCAGGCAGAGGAATGTTTTGCTATCATTGTCCTCCTGCTCTCCACCCAGCCGGACCGCACCCGCCTCGGTTGCCGACATTGGAATATCCTTTTGCTCCCACACATCCATGTAAGTATATTTACAAATATAGCACTCATCAGAAATGGTTATCTTAACTGAATTAGATAAAAAGCTACTGATAGTCTCTGCCGAAGAGGATGCGGGGGGATGTACATTGAATTACCGAATCAAAGATATCGAGTTACAATTAATGTGTGCACAAAATCGAACATCACCTCGCAACCCATATGTCAGGAGAAAGGAATTCTCAATGGGCTAAAATTTTATTATCTGGTTAGCACAGGGTGAAGTGGCAGGGAAACTTTTAATGTTATTACAGTATATGGGGGCACCATCAACAGTATCTGGAACTCATCGAACCGAACACCTTCTCTCCCTCCTGTCGTCTGTTGGACTATACATGCATAAATAAGTTTCCTGCAACTAGAAAATTTCATCAAACATACAAATCTAGCACAGCTAGACTAAAATGCTATCGAGATGAACACTTTCGACAGATAATAAAATTTGCTTTGGTTAGACAGGATCAGAGGTCGTCTGAGTTTCGGTTCCTGACCAACAGTCCAACTTTCGGAATTTTTCTCGTTTCTGCCACCCCAAATGCCGTTGCATTTCCTGTGGAATGGAAGTGTTGTCACCAAAAGTGCAAGTGCAGAAGGACACTTGAGTTTGGAACCACAAATTTTGTTATCCGTTTAACTTTTCTATTCAATTTGCGAGTTGAAAAACGTGAACTGAGGTGTTATGACTCCCATAAGTCCTATGAGAATGCGGATGTGTACTTTGTTGCATATTTAATTATTTCTAAAATTATTTTGGTAAAATGATCGTACGCCACTGCATAAATTAAATTTGCTTGTAAAAATGTGCAGGTTTAGAGAGTTAAGCCGGAGGTACACGATACGGAAAACGTCATATTTATAAGGAAATATCTTTATGGGATATTTTTGTGACATTGAGTCACACGATAAGCAAAAATGAACTTCCAACCTGTATTTTGCAGTTCACAGACTACCGCGATGCCCGTAAGAGCAGTAATCTCAAAACTGTGTACATAAAATTTTGTGTGGTGTGGCTCGGGAAATTTGAAACCCTCAAATTCCTTTGATGTACCGAAAATATTCTGAAATTTTTGGTATATTTATAGGTGATACACCATATTGCTTATCGTCGAATCACACGATATGAAATATGGCGTATCGCTTATAAATATGTCGTTTTCCGTATCGTGTACCTCCGGCTTTAGGCTCTAAATTAATCTGTGTGAATTTATGCTACATTGACAGAAAATACAGACAGAATTGGATTACACATTTTGAAAAATACATAATGTTGTCCTTTTTACAAAAACTAAAACAAATTTTAAGGTGTTATATTACATTTTATCTCAACTAATCAATCTGAAACGATTTCAAACAAATATTGATAAACTTTCTGGAGTTCTTACCAAAAAACGATGAGTTATTGATCCTTATTTATGCCAATCCTGAAATTCCAACACAGTCAACATTTTTACAACACTAACACCAATCCAGACGAATTGAATTAGCATCGTTTTCAAATCACGAGAAAATTTACATTTGAAATTAAATTTGTCTCAAAATCGGAAATCTCGATAACACAGAGAAAATCCTTCGAACGCCAAACTCAATCAAGGAGGTGCGTGTGACACGATATTTTAAAAAGAGACGAGGGTCGCACCGCAAATAATTTCCATAAGGAAAATGAAGACTTTCAAAGTTTCAAATATCCAAGATCTGTGTCTTTTATATACACAATCAAAGAGAATACAAATTTCATCGGTATTTGAAAAGGGTTAAATTAACTATGATCAAAGACTGACCAAGGACGCATGGTAAGGTAACAAGCATTCATACTTAAATTTTAATTCCTGCCATCACTTCAAGCATTCCATTAATAAGCGCACGATTATAATTTATATCTAGATATCCTAACTTCTCAGTGCTGAAAATGTATATGAATGATGCAGGAAGGCCAATAAGAAAATTCAATTACCTACAGGAGGGTAACCTGAATCCTTTAATGATGGTTACGCCAACTGTTTGGAAATTAAATTAGGACATATTGCAAAGGGCTCTTTGTGTAGGCGATGTGGATAGATGTTGCACGTCCAGTCAACGTCATCAAGGAGGGTCTGCAGACGGTTTCATGTATTTGTTTACACCTTTGAATGGACGTGAAATGTTTAGTTTTCAACCTCCACAAGTGCCATATGTTTTGGAGTTGATTATTGTTAAAAATTCAGTAAAACATTTCAAATATTCTTGCTTGCATATTACACGTTCACTCACATGCCCACTGGCTACCCCCCACTCTTCCTGCTACGGCAGAATGAATTGAACTATAGTAGTGTTAGGGAAATTCTTGCAAGTGCTCTAATCCCGAATAATCTCCTTTGGGTGACTTTAATGGAATACTTAAGTCCCTGGACTTGCTGAAGTTGTTTACAAGTGCAAAAAGGCATCTTCCCCTCCCTGCTGACACAACTTGCAGCTCGACCCATACCGTGAGCTTTGCTCCTTAAGGCACCTCCTCCTCAAAGGATACATGTGGCAAAATTTCATATGACTTAATAGTTTTAACATTTCACGTAATGCAGTTACATCCCCAGATTATCTTATTAGTCCCTGAAGAGGATGATTCACAAGTGCATATTACGCAGCTATAAGGACCCGTAAGTGTGTTTGTCTCCCCAACGGTATTACTTATGTACTTACCCCCGGGGCTAATTCCTTCCACATGCACAGACTCCCTTGTTGCCGATGCATGTATTGCGAGTAATCCCTTGTTCCTGGGAATTACCTCGTTGCAGTTGCTATCGCTGATGGTACTGGGTTGTCATATCGCATTATGAGGTGATAATGATTTCGCAACACGATTTAATGGAAACACAAAACCATGCTTGATGGCGTGTTTTTCTTCTATTTGTGTTTGAATGGAATAAATCTAACTGAAAAAGTACATCTTTTAAGAATAAACATTAAGGATATTAGAAGGCTAGCTCAAGTGCATTAAATTTTAAAAAAATATTTGAAACAGAAGATCAATGGCATTTAAATAATAATTTTGGATTGAATTCCTGGAAATTTCTATGCTCATTCTCAGTGCCATTACAGTTCTATTTCGAAGGTTAATTTCTAAAGATCTATGATCGCATTTCACCGCGGAAGTCGTTATGTTCCAAATGGTCAAGTGCTTTACTTTTGCAACAGAAAAGTGAACAACTGCCGGCGAAACTGCCCAACAACATTCAAAAACTCTGTTCACAATTGCTTCTTAACAACTCAATTCTGATTGAGGACATCGTGCTGTGTGTCAAGCATTTGACACTAAATTCTTGCGAACATTACAAGATTAGAGACTTGAAAAAAACTAGAGGCAATTTTTATCCTGTGTCTCTGCATCGCTGCATGCATGCTTGATTTTATCTAAAACATCGGCCCATTGTTCTGGATATTACAGATGTTCGCCACCCCGGTTTGTTTTACAGTCCCATTATTGAGTTATGAACTCCGCAGTAGTACTATATTAATTTAAATTAACTCGTACACTGTACCGTCGGAGACCGCCGACTTAGAGAGTTGATGACATCATTTGTTTATGCCTCTTGACGGCATCAAATTCAATTTCGTCTAATTTATATGGAATTGTTTGACCATGCTCATCATCCCGTGCTATGAGTCTTCTTATAACCGCTTGTAATTGGTTCGCAGTGCGGTCCAGAAATAGACCAGTTGCGGCTGGAAGTGAGGAGTCAATTCCAGCATTTAAAAAAAAAAACAAATCCGAATTCCGCTGCTGTGGTCCACTCCGGAAAGTTCGGGCAAATAAGTGTGTTCTGATTTCGTACGAATTCAAAAAGAGGATATCAAAAATTTGCATAGGAAATTGCAGGTTTCATAGCAAAAATAAGACAGGATGAGCAATGACCATAAATCATAACTAGACGGGAGTACTTTTCAGAACAAGCCTAACGACCTTGTCACGTTTCATGTTGCATCAGCCATCACCGCCGCCGGAGCGCAATGTCCGGCAGACGCAGAATGCAAACGCCTCAGATGCGCAATCTGGACCGGTGCATTCATAAGTGATGGTGCCCCCGCAACAATGCATTAGCGAGTCTCTAATGCGCTTAATGTGGACACTCGCCGTATGAGACGCAATTATTCAATTTTCAAAAGGTAATCGAGACTCGAGTGCGATGTGAGATAGGTCCGTTGATTGTCTTAACTGCATCTGAGCGCTGATAAGAGCTGTGCAACGCGTATCAGTAGTGTAATTTGTTAACGAATTTGAATTTTGCCATTATGCGACACTGTTAAGGGGAAATTGCATTTAATGCCGCCACCACAACCGCGAAGTGGGTGGCGAGTGGTTTGGAGCGGGTTAATAATAGCACTACGAGGACATTTCTATTTGGGTGATAAATGTTAACATTATTAATTGTTGGCACGTGGTATACAATACATTAAATGCTTAAACTAATTAAGATTTAAAATATCTTGATATCAAAACAACTCATACAATTTCCATTACAAAAGCCCACTGTGTGTTTTTTCCTCGCCACATTGCATGTTGTAAAGCCTTTTAAAAGGGCACAAAATGTGTAAAAATTAAAATTTAAAACGCAAAAAACTGACAACAAAATCAAAAACATCCAGTCGCTGTAGCGTTAAATGAGTGTCACATTTGCGTTCATTTCACCCACGATATAATATTTACAAATGCTTCATTGAATTGTCCACCAGCACTCCCTGACACCTCTGAGCGCTGTTCTGGTCTGGTCACGAGGCCGGCGATGTCCTTACATCCAGGATACAGTTGTTTACCTTAATTACAATGCAAATTGAGTAAATTTTTTAATACACACTCAAAAATTATCGGATTTTTTGCTTATGATTAAATATTAAATATTTTTTTCTGTTTATTAATTTAATAAAGTTTTCGCAATGGGCAGCTATATTCGTCAGGTGTGCTACTTTCCATTCCATTAACACTTTGAATGTGCAATTGCACTGAAAATGCATATTTTGCAGCAGTTTTCATGAATTTATTTTTTTACTTTCTCTCCGGTTGCTAACAACACTTTAAAGAAACTTTCTAAGGTCAACACTCAACTGTAACCACACAGCGCGGCGGTGAATTATGATTACTTTTGTACTTTTGTATTGTCAAGCTTATTCCTTGATTGCTGATCTTCAGTCCTCGAAAGTCACAAAAAGATGTTGCAGCGACGATCGATAATTTATTGAAATTGTTCGACAATTCCTAGAAACAATTGCTAGAAGTCTGAATTGAATCGGGCCGACGACAATTGTCCGTCTGCTTGGAATGCAGGAAAACACCCTTTGATTGCCGGTTGAGCCATAAGTACTTACCTTCTGCACTCATTTAAATGGTGAGATCACACACACCTTCCTTCACATCATCTTGATTTCGTGTCGTGATTTCATTGATAGTCCATATTAAATTTCGCCGCCCATATTCAATTTCGCGAGGGCGCAATCTCCAAATTATTGGGTTGCACCGGCGGCGCCGATAAAAATCCTTTCGGCGAAAAAATAATTGTTTGCAATTGTGATTGACGAGGAAATTTAGTAGTGGATTGTTGGCATTCCTTCGTAAGTAAGCTATTCTCGACATTCAGACAACAATAACGATTTCGCAGAGTGTCCCGCTTCCATATGTAATCAATTCGCTTCTTTAGTCTTTTTCTTCCTTGGTTTTTTAATGCAATTGATATAATTTGAAATGCGTTGAATTAAATTCACAAAATAATTAACCAATGTACGGTAATCGATGCAAAAAAAAAAAAAAAAAAAACAACAAATTATCATATCAATGTTTTCAAATATTATCAATTTGTAATTTAGTAAACAACACCAGAGCTGTGAATCCTTCCTGTAACTTTGATGCTTATTACCTACAGTTGTGTAAAAAAATCTGGACATCAACTTCTATTCGTGAAAACAGTAAGTCTGACAAGCTTTTTCTCGTTTCTTTGACATAAATTGTTAGTAATTTGAAATAGCAAAATATAAACAAACTACATACTTTAATAACATTTATTTTTTTTAAATGATGAAAAATAACATCAAATGGTTTTCTAAAAAAATTCTTGTAAAAAAGATCACTTTGTTTTTTTAAATTATTGTTATTTTATTCATGTAGCAATGAGTTTTATATTTTTCTGTATTATTAGGTATCTACCTACTTTCTTTGTTCATGTAAACCTCAACGATGTTTTCAAAATAAGACTGACAAAGAGAATTTTCACTTTCAATTAAGTGTAAAAGGATTAATTCAGGTGAAAACGACACATGCGTGTGCCGCATGATTTTAGATTTTGATGGAAAAAATTGAGCACGATATTTTAGAGATCAACTACGAAAAACGATTGCCATTTAATATTTTGTTGCCTTAAACCTCATTTCCGGTCGACAGCCTTTACAAAACTGAATTTACGTCAATTTCACACTCTTCTATGATTGACTATAACTTTTTTCTGTGGCAAATGTTGGAATGTTTATAATTTTATTTTATTACTTATTAAACGTGTTTTTAAAAACAAATGTAAATATGTAAATGGTACCTTTCACCAATAAATGATAGGCTATTGACAATTCATTAAAATTGCTAAATTTTTGAGGTTTCCATCTGGCTGCTGTGCTAGACCTACTAAACCACTAAAGAGTTGATTTTTTCACACATAAGTACTCATATAATGAAAAACGTAATGGGGTTACCAGTATTGAAATTTAAAAATTTTTGATATTGGTCTATTACACCTCCCAAAAACTTAATAGGGCAGAAGAAATAAAAATCAGATATTTTTTGATTTTAAAGGTAATCAAATTGTTGTCATCAAAATCAGCCACGACACACACATTTGTCGTTTTCACCTGGAATGACCGCAAATGTAAAATAAAGTTCTAAAATAAAATATTTCTATAAACAGATCAATTAAGTATGAATATCTACAATAACAGTTTTCTAAAATTTGATGAAGTTTTTATTTCATTAGAAATTTTCTTTTTTTCAATTCTTAAAAGTTTGTTTTCTATGATTTTCATTTGGATAGTGTACACGAATTAAGAAGTGTGTCTAATACTCTAATCGAACAATACACACTCATTCTAAAAATGAGAATTACCCTAAACAAATTTACAGAGATGAAAACACTATTAATTGGCTAGAATTACACCTGGAAACTAAATTAGCCGAGGCCGGATTCTAATCCTGTCCCGAACTCTGGTAAAGTCCTCCCTTTTGGAATAATTTACTTAGTCAGTTAATCAGATAATTACAAAGCTCTCAAATCTCCTGCTCCTGGAAATGTCTAAATCCAAAATTGTGTTTGTGCTCGGAAACAAATCTTGACCTGATGCTGCTGACTGTAAATGCTCGGCACGTAATCATATTTCTGTGCGAAATCCAAACCTGAAACCTCCCATCCACCTGTGCACTAATTAGAAGGAATCTGGACAGATCCAGCATGTTATGGTGAAAGCTCCTGGGGACACAAACAGGTAGGCTCCGAATCATCTCATCAAGTCCGGAGATTTTCCCAAAGCTGGAAAATAGTCCCTGGAGAAAAATTGTAAGGGAACTGCTGACAGTTGACCAAATTAAGTTCTTTGAAACAGCTCTAAAAACTCGAAATCCTTTCTAGAGGATAACGTCGTTCACGATGTTTGTGTAGGAATTTGCATGGCTCCTTGCTGTAATGATGGATACCAGCGGTCTGAGGGAAAACCTTTTCGATTTGTTGGTGTGTGTGCACACACGAATCCGTAAAATAGAGATTAAGGATAATTAGCTTACAACGATTTGGGAATTGGTTGCTTTTTCATGTAACGTGCTCGCACGTACACAATGTGGACGAAGACTTGAGCGTTTCACATCGGATAAGAATGACTCCCTTCAGAATGTCGGGGTGTTCGAAATGGCTCCTGTTGCCAGAGCCTAATTGAAGGGACTAATGGGAATGCATGCTTCAAGGCATATTCCCCGGCATATGAATAATTAAAGACAAATTTTGTGTTAATTGAAAAATTACACAAATTAAAGTAGAATTTGATCCCTCCTAATACCCGAAAGTGTTTTGGACCGCCCCGAAATGCCCATGGACCTGAGACTCACAAATTTCTCTGGTGAATTTCTTAATCAGCATCTTCTCGAAGTCGTCCGTCTTAAGTACACTAACTTAAATTAGTAAAAAGGTTGCGCCCATTGAGAGTAGGTATTTGCCGCGTGCATAGGTAAATTTGGCATACAATCAACGAAGACGACGCAAGGACTCGAAGGCACCTGCTCTGATGTTCCCCTGTGTTTATCCTGGTAAGGATTTTCTGATTTTCAGCTTATAGAATTTAAAATTTTCTGGATGGGAAATTAATTTCCTATTTTACGTGAATAATTTATAAGCGAGAGTTCAATCATCGCTTTTAATACCTTTGGGTAAATGCGATTTAATGTTTAGACTGTTCCTTTGCAGGATCTTTGAAGTGTTTTTCGATACCCTTCTGCTTGTTTCTGTTAATCCGATTTTGACCTACAAAATAAAAAACTTAAATTATTAAAATTAATTCCATCGATTTCATTGTTTGAATGGGAAGATGATTTAGTTTTTAAAGCAGATTTTTTATTTATTATAAACTATGGGGAAATTTAAAATTGTTGCTCCAAAGTTTTAAACAACAACATTTTACCTTTTAATATAATAAGAAAATATTTTTTAATGAAAGAACATGATATTCGTTCTTAGTGGAAAATTAAAATCTTGTTAATGAAAATCAATACATAAATGATACTTTTTGCATTTGGGAAAGAAATCGCTCAATATTTTAGAAATGAAATCTAAATAATGATGTTGCCGTAATATGATGAATTAAACATCTACAATAATTGCACTTCGCTTTAACTACAAGTTTTCTTTTTTTTCAGATACTAGTTACTCTTACCATCCCGCCATCCACGATGAAACTTTTGTCAGGCGGAAGCAGAGGCGGAATAGAACAACATTTACATTGCAACAGGTACTGGAAAATAAGTTTTTGTTGCAACATTGTTAACTGTACATTTGGGTTTTTAATTATTCTGCAGTTAGAAGAACTAGAAACTGCTTTTGCACAAACTCATTACCCAGATGTGTTCACAAGGGAGGATCTTGCAATGAAAATAAATTTAACAGAGGCTCGTGTTCAGGTGAGTTTTGGGCGAGTTGTTAGTTTTAGTGTTAGAACTGCATAAAAAATAACTTACTAAAAAATTGACTACTATAAAGTGAAATAACAATCTTTCTCATTCTCCGAAAGTCCGAAATGTCCAAATTGAAAATTGTAAAATTTAACCTTTTTTCAAGGAACTCTGTTGTTACCAAAATGTCTGCTTTATTTAAATTATCCGACAATTGAGTTTTATGTTAATCGTTAAATCAACTAACTATCTAAGAATAAAAGGATAAATTAACTGACTGTTAAACTTAAATCTAATTCAAAGATATAAGCAGCAGTAATAAAATGTATTGTACTGAAGTACTTAATGCCTTCTATAAAAATTTACAGTAATTTATAATATTTATAATATTAAATCACAAATTTAATCATCAAAATAAAATTAACATATTTATTTTTGAATAAGTCGAAAACAAAAAGAACAAAGTGTTAGTCGCTGAAAGTAGTGTCTGTCCTTTTTACTGTGCATTACTATGCAACGTAACTCGTAAATAACGTCTACAGTAATTTAAACCTCTCAAAAGGATTAAAGTTGCTGCATTCGATCAAGCTCTTGAAGAATCAATTCCATTAAGGCAATTCTACATTCAGATTCGGAATTCGTGGCATGGATCCATCTTCGCCGAGTATCCTTCAACTTTTGAAAGACATTTTTATTGCTGAAATTGGATAAAAATTATGTTCATCTGATGGCTTTATAAACAAGTTTTTCCATGAATAATTGAACAATAGAAGGTACAGTTATTCCAAGAGAAGATCCAGTAAGTCTCCACCGAAGGGGTTGTGAACGCGAGTAGCCCAAATGAATTATTCTCATTACAAATAGCACTAGAAAATATATTTTTATATACCTACCTAGCTAGCATAATATTATCTATGTCACTATTTATGTAAGTAGCTATAACAACATTTTTGTTATCTTGAGTGAGCAAAATTTGAGCAGTTTAGATTGGTGTCAAGTTACCAAAAGTGGGTGGATTCCACTTTTCTTCCTGTCGACTCAGTTTTCGTAATTTTTCCTCAGACAGTTTTTTGTTTCTCTTATTCGGGCAACAAAAAAAAAACGAATCCGTAACGGGAATAAAGAATATGAAGAAGAAGGGTAAATTCAATAAGAGATGGAAAAATGAAATGAAAAATTTCTAGAGCAAGCGCCCTGAATCTGAGAGAGGGGAGAAGTTGAGTGGTTCGACTAGGCTTTTACAAAACGAATTTCCAAACTCAAATGGGATAACATGGACGTGTCAGGCACGTGTTTCCTTCTGTAAAATTGCTGAAATCAAATTATGGGTATCAAATGTCAAAATTTCAATCATAAAATTTAACTTCGTTAGCGAAGATCTCGCGTCAATTCCCAAGATTACAAAATATATCGTTATTTTTCTTCTCGTTTTACGGGCTTTGGTTTTCAGTTGTCATAAGTTTAAGGGTAAACATTTATTTATACAAGTGAAACACAATAAGTAAACTACTGTTGTACTATATTTCGTACAAAAAAAGCGCAATTTGTGAGACGCGCGTCAAAGTTAAGCGATCAATTCTTTATAACCGACATGTTAAGGTTTCTTTCATGTTCCGCCCAAATGTGCCTTTTAATTCAGAATATCTATCACCTACGACATATGCGACATAAAACTGTTAGAAATGATATTTATTTTAATAGTGACTTATTGCAAACATCTCTTATGGACACATGTCTAAGTCCAAGAGTTCTCCTGTAACGTCTCCTAATATTAGTTCGTATTACAGAAAAGTCAATTTTCCGCAAGTCGAATTTCATTCATGTCCAACTTGGAATTGGTAAACACAAACGATCTGGTTCTGCTCAAGGCCAGTTTCCTTGACATCCTGTCGTTGTAAATTGAATTCCCAAAGCTTATATTCTGAGGGAACTTCTTTGAAATGGCCAAGGATGCACTAAATTTGACGCGTAATATGAAACAGAAAATAGAATTATTTTTATTTTAACATTCATCCATTTAATAATAATAAAATAAAGAACTATCAAATAAAGAAACATTTTTTACGGATAAAACCAAATAAAAAATTGGTAAGTTCTATAACACAACTTTTCTCAGACGTTTCGTGTCAGATTTGTGGCAAGATGTCTCCACTTTATTGCATTACTGAGTAAACTTTAACTAAATATTAATTCCAAATTACCAATATTCTCTCCTGAAAATCAATATTTTTCCATTAAGGGTTTATCTTCCTGGTAATTGGTTGATACACTTAGCAAGTTTAGTGTTAAGTATGGGAAAATGTGTGAGGATTTGCTGCTGATGTTGGAACTTCCAAGACTTGCGAAGTTCAGAAAATTAATTACAATTTTACAATTATCGATATTAAACGCATTTAGAGATGAGTCACGAAATTTCTGGAAGTATTGAGGTGATTGCCAAATTGTAAGTTTTTGACATATTGCAGAATTTGTATTGCATATGAGTACACAAATAATAATTATATGATTGGTTTAAGTTTTTTTGTCTGGAAGCTAAAACTTACTTAAAATAAGCTGATGAAGTGTTGCATTATTGTAAAAAAAAATTATAACTACACTATTGAAAAAACGATTCTTTTTCCAGTTTTTTAATGTAATGTTACATTTGACGATTTCTCAACACAAACTACCATGTCACGTGACCTGGCCACGCTGTTCGTCATATAAAGGATGAAACCAGTAGCATAAATTAACGCTTTTTAAATTAATTCATTTGTTTAAATATGAAAATTTTCAACTGTTAACAATTATTCACTACCCAATTTGTTTTTCCGGCACTGTAAATAAATATTTTCATAAACGCCACATGATTAAACACAAAACCTTTTTACTGGAGAGGGTAGAAATTCGCGGTGTACAAGTTGATCAAGTGTAAAATGATATAAACAAGAACAGGCACCAACCCAATTAAGATCAGCCTCCTGAATCCCAAACCCTGCAGGAGCCATCGTCGGAAAACAAAGCTAATCTGTAAATAATGACAAATTGTAAGTGATTTCTGGGGTTGATGTGAAGTATCATGAATTTCGATTCTGCCCCGGGGTGGTGCAACTGTAACCACAATATTCACAGGATATGAACAGATGTGCTATCCAATCGGTGACCTACCCCTTTTGGTTTTTTTCCACCGCACCATGGTTTACTGGACCAAATACAATTTGCCACCCTCTTCCCGCTAATAAGAAGACTGTTTAAATTATTATCACAACTAGTTATTAGTTGGAATTCTTCAGGATCGACTCTAGTGGAGACTTTTTGTCGAATTATCCCTGTAATCGTGTTTACTTGAAAGGAGTCGAAGGGTGAGGGTGTCGTAGTGCGGTGTACCGAGAGGGTATTCCTCTTAATGCGACTCTGGTTATACATGTGCTTCCGAAAAAACCGTCTGATGTCTTTCTCCGCTACCGGGCGTTGGTAATACACCCACGAATCGGGGGTATGAGTAATTGAGGGAATAAAGTGGTTCTAATAAATGGGTACTTTCTCCTTCCGTGGCGCGCTTTCTCCGTTGGAGATTATAATAAATTTTTAAGAGCAATTCAATTTCGTTTTTGATCCCCAGAGACGCGAAATGTTTTTTTTTAAAGAAATTTCACTTTTTTCGTGTTTTTTACGGGATTTATATTTTTATTTAACTGGGTTGTCCTGTCTAGCAGGAACTGTCTGAATTTATACATCACCAAATTCCCGTCAACCGTAAAGTCGTAGAGATGAGCTCTATAAAGGGAAAGACAATGGATGAGAGGCGAAGTTAAGAGCAGATCTATCCTGAGTCTTCTTAGAAAGGAACCTTTTAAGGGATAATATACTTGTTCGTGGATTAAATTACTTCTTAAAGGTTGAAAATTCACCATAATCACTAATGTTGGATTAGATTCATTGTTTTATTTTGATCCTTATCATTTTATTTATGTAAAATTTATTTTATTTTCTTTATATTGTGTCGAGTAGGCTTAAGTTTTCCTTGGAATATCCTGCAGCACAGCCTTGGTATTTATAATATAAGAAAACTCTGTCTTCCTAACAATCCAATTACATCCTAAAAATGTCACACTTAAAATAATCATAGTAAAAAGAGAGTCATTCGTAAGGAAGCAGCATTTAGTAAATTTAGGTCTAGAACACAATTACTGAGAACGCCAGAGGATTGGTTGCAAAGCCAGTTTTCGCTCGTCTTGCTAGAGAATTTCCCAAGATCGGGGATCCTTTGCCCACTAACAAAAAGCATATTGCACGCGAAACATCATCGCACATTAGGTAATTATTTCCGAGACACTTTACTCGACAAGCAGCAAACAAACATCAGCAAGCAGACCATGAAGCAAGGAACTATCCAATTAGGGAGCTAAAGTTTCACATGATGCAACCACCCCCACATGTTAACACTCACATCAAGATTCATTCTGTCCATTTCTAAGTCGCACAAGAGCTTTTTCTGCACTTATGCACTTACTTCCTGTTTGCCCGAACGTGGAGTTAATTTCACAAAGCTCCGGGACGAGGACTGACGACGGTCGTAGACAAGTGGCAAATACACAGAAACTAACAAGAAAATTTCACAATTTAACACTTTGGAGCACCGAGAAGAGTAAAACAGCCCCCGGGCGTGAAACGAGAATTTCCTCACTTGGCTCAAGCACACAAAACTTACACTAATCAAGGAAGAAGTCGGGGGTGGGGGTGTAACGCTGCAATGTACATGTGGAAGTGATTTGCTGCACCCTGCACTGGTGTTCTGTTTATGACTCCAGAAAAATGTTTAAAAATCATTGAATTACCCGCACACCCCTCGCTTATCGTCCTGTTCACCCTTTGCAGTATTCTCACGAATTCTTTTATTAACTCCAGGAACACTTCAAAATTTCATAATTGCTGCATTTGTATAGCGCTTAAATAACTTCAATTAGTCGCCGTTGTATGTTTTCCTGTTCCGAGCACGCATCCCTATGAGAATATCCTTTCAATGAAGAACAATACATGAATGCAATAATAAAAGCGTTGTTTAATAATTGCCGCTAAATGTATTTACGGAATAATGTCCGAGAACCACTTCATGAAATTACGTGTTTGGGGTGTTCCAATGTGAACTGAAGTGTCATCAGACACAAATAGAAACATCGAGAGTCCTTCGGATTTGCGATTTGTTATTCTGTAAAGGAAACAAACAAAATATAAGAGCACCATTCATAACAGTTTCAATTTTAATTAAATCGATGTAAACAAAAGAAATGCATTCAATAAAGAAATGTTTTGTTTGTTTCATCAAATCTCATGTTTATTTAATTGCCAGAAAATCTGCATTATTTTATAAGTATTTACAATTAAAATTAAAAAACTGAGTTAAATCAAAAATGGAAACTAACATTCATTATTCACCGGCATTAATATTTTGTAGACTTATTTGCATATTACGTATTGTACATGCAAAATTTAGTTAATCCCGTATGAATTAAAATTCATTTTATTTCCAAAGCAGCAGCCGTTCATTCATAGTTGCATCCTACTTCCCTGATGCACTCTCTATCTCTATGTACATTCATTTTGCATGAATCTATTCATCGCACCACCAAGAATTTAAATTACAGTTTCCGAGAGATAAAAAATCATAGCATACAAAGCCATGTAAATTTGTTCATCCTGAAGCAGTACAAGCGACTGCACTCGTTGCGTATGTAAGCAATGCCGCCATAGCTTCGGGGTAATAGAAAATTATGGTCTTATTTAAATTCGACTACAAGATAAATTGGGTACCACCCTCTACCCTTGAGACAGGAACCAAATTGAAGTTATGGATCAGCATAGGGGATTGGTTAAGGTAGAATAAATCTGCCAATAAAAAGGAGTCTGTTTCAGACACTCCACAAGGGCGACTGAAGCGCCAGAGAAATTGAATAAAGCCAGGACATAACAATTCCAGCCCAGGTAAGGGGATTTGTATGCAGCCCCATTGGAACGGTCCCAGACAGCGGAGCGAACCGGGTCCAAGGACCACCTTCACGAAGGACCATCGCAAGCTGTGTACACAGCCACGGTGAGGGTCCGTACTCTTCTGTTGCAGCACTACACCCTCGGCGAGTATTCTCGGTATATAAATTACAACTTATCTCCATCTCCTTATCCTTATAGAACTGGGCAATTTTATTTGCACAATAAAAGGAAACGCTCTCCTCCTACCCCTCACATATACCCCTCTGAGAAATTGTGTAACGAACTTCACAAAAGCTTGTTATTGTTCCCAACGAATGATGGAAGAAGGTACAAGAGTGCCGTGGGTCGAGCCCACCCACACACAGAGAGATGGCACCATCAAGGACTCCATATTCCGTAATAAATTTGTAATACGATTTCGCACAACAATTGGAATTACTGTTTATCCTGCTTGGCAAATTCCCATGTAAATGTGTGTGGCAATCAAATGAATTCGTCATTAACTGAACAAATACGAGGATAACGTCATTTCCATAGATTTCGTCCCGAGCAAATAGACGCTTGCTTTCTTGAAGGATCTCGGGCCTCGCCCGCCATCCGGAGTATTGTTATCACAGGACCTGATTTGGAAAATTAAATGGGTTTACCTTGGGATAATTTCCAATTTGCCAGCTGGCTGATTGCCGGGTAACGGGGATCCTGGCAGAGGAGGAGAGCTGGATCCTCTTGAGTTGTACAAATCTAACCATTCGAAGGTTAGGGCTTCAGTGAAGAGGAATGACGAGGATAATAACAATAGACTGTTGTACAATACTTTATTAAATGTCTAATAGCCTAAGTCAACATCGACTGTAACTTCTCTGTGTTTTTTAAAAAATAATAATTGTTCTTGCATTTCTTACAGTAAATTCTACAGAATAATATAGACAATAAAATTTACAACGGATTGTTTTTTCAGAAAGATACATAATTAGTGAAATGTTGTGTTTGGATTACTAAAATTGTAAAAGAGGATAACATTTAATTTTTTTTAAATTACTATCGATTAGGTATAGGTACTACAAATTTTGATTTAAATTTTGTAATAAATATAAATTTGTTAAGGTCTTCTTCATAAGTAGGTACCTATTATTTAAGCAAAGAAAGGCAAAAACAAAAATACGAAAATTAATCCAATCTCACTGCAAAACAAATCGGTTCGAGTCCGACAGATTGTAACTTGTAAGGGTTAAAAAAGATTCTCCTTCTTGCAAAGTTGAACAGAGTTCCTTGAAAAAGCAAATGAAAAACAGTAAAATTATATATTTATATTTTTAAAATAATTAATATAATTAATCTTATCAACAAACAGAACTGATACTAACATTTTTTCAGGTGTGGTTTCAAAACAGACGAGCAAAGTGGAGAAAAGCAGAGCGTCTGAAAGAAGAGCAAAGAAAGAGGGATAACGGAGGGGAGAGCACAGTATCTAATGATAAGGTATCCGTTTTCACGCTTATTTCCCGCTGTTTCTTTATCATGGCGCATCTTAGATTGATAACAGCAGAGAATCATCTCCGGACATAACCGGAGAAGTGGATGACGAACCGCGGAGTCCCAGTGGTCCACCGACCAGTCCTCGTGCTGATTCCGATCCTGAGCGACCATTATCCTCGACGCAGTTAACACAAACGACATCGCAGCCAGGATCAGTAAGTGCCGGCTCACCGTCACCTGGAATAAGGACTCCACACAATCCAACAACAAGTCCGACGGTATCAAATAATCCCGATTCGCCCATAGAAGTTGGCGGTCCCATGTCCTTAACATCACGTGCCCCCACCCTTACGACGCCCACATTCGGCAATCACATCTTCAGCAACTTCAGTGATAGGTAAGTACTCGAAAGTAATTGAATTGTTCCCTTAGCCTGACGTTTTGTCAGGTAATCAAGGAGCACTTTGCACTTCCACCGATGTGTTTTACTATCCTCTGGGGGAAGACAGAACGTCTTGTCCTCTCGACCGCCCCTTTTGATTATGGTCCTCTGTTTATTATCCGTCGCCGATAAAAATAATTGCACGTGTCGGCAATTGAAGTCATTTGATGCAGGATAAATTGACTGGGAGCGGACGTTTAGTCGTAGAAGGCAGGAGTCATGCAAGGATAACAAAAGACTTAGCCAGTCGCACTTCCGCTTTCAGGAACTGTAAAAATACATAAGCGGTGTAGTGGTGGGTATATAACGTAATTGCTGGACCGCCTGCAGGGTGAACGCGTGCGCAACAAAACAAACCCTGGGGTGGCAGTCAACATCTATCTCTTCGTTTTGTTAAAATCTGCAGCATTTGGTAATCGAACTAAAAGAAGGCTCAGCGACTTCCTGCTGATGTTGTCCTGGAGGTACTACTAATGGCACTAAATCAATTGACGATTGCGATAAGGTCGCGATAATCGACACTCGGATTGCGTTAAAGTTTACAGAGTAGAGATTCTCAAGTTGATTTAGTTGTGATTTAATATTGATGGAAGGGAAAGAACCCAGCGGAAACGTATTCTGGGACGCGTACTAAGATTTCGCAACTTCTACAGATCTACTTATTCATGGTTTGTGGTCATCTGGAACTCTTATTTGATTCCATCCCCAAATCTCTCAGATGCCGTTGGCTAATTTACTTCTCTGGTAGTCGCCTTTGTGCATTTTTTAATGACTTCCGAAACCGCAGGCGGGCCTATTTCCAGAAATTACAACAGGACAATGTAACAAAAATACTTTCGATTCAAGTGCAAATCCTTGGCCGCCTTAATAGTCCTTTGAATGACGCGGGTACTTGCGCAATTGTTATTCAAACGGTCTCATAACAAATGGGGCGTTAAGAGGGTTGCTACGACTTCATTAAAAAACGAAAGGGAAACTTATGCTCAAATAATGTTGCAAAAAAACGAATTTCCATTGTCCTGGTTGACAGGCTTTTTACGTATTCGCCTCCTTCTGCACCGTCTCAATAGAATTACAACTGTTGGAGGGGGGATGAGATGCGCCCCGGTTATGTTTATTTTGTTACCAATATGTTTGCGGGGTGTTTACAGCGATTAAGGATGAGTGCCCTTCTTGTGTTGTGGTTGGAGGGATTACGCTTTTTTGCTTATAATTCGAACTGGCATGGCAGGAGATTGGGGATGGTTTTTTTTGTTCATTCAGTGAATTTTATGAAGTGAGACATCGGATGTCCGATTGTAATAAATCAAAAAAGATAGCAATAAGTGAATATTATGCTTTGTGGAAGTCATTCAATATGTGTTCCACAAAATAGAATGAATTCTATTTGAACGATATGACAGGTTATAAATCACCACAGTCATGATATGTATTTATATATCATCGAAATTTAGGTTTTTAAGATTAACTCTTTCGCTTACGATTTTAAAGTAATCACCTTCTATCGACAATTTTTTGGACTATCTATAAACTGCAATCAATGGTAGATATGAATTTAGACATGATATGTTTATATAATTATATATAATTATATATTATATATTAATTTATAATTTGTGAATACCTTTTAGATTGTCTTCATTATTATTCTAAACGAAAAATTTATTCCGAGCAAGCATTCCTTAAAAATTAAAAATTCTCCTCATAATAATTAATTTTAAGCAATTGTCAATTAACATTAAACTTACTTAGATAGTATTCTTAAGTGTCAGTAATTAAAATCGCATCAAGACACGAGATTAATTGACAGAATTTCGTGACACAAATCCATCAAATTAAATTAAATCAAATGACGAAACACTTCGACTTATCGCGAGCAAGAGCAACGAATGAGTTAAAAAAAAAAACTGTATGGCACCCGCCCGCCTATTCACACCCCACATTGACGTCGTTGAATTAATGTAATTAACATTTTATTAATCACTTTCAATTAAAAATTCAACGGAAAATACAACGTTGTAAACAAACACGTGTTTAATCACATCAACCAATGACGGATTATTAATAGCCAGTCGCTGAGGACTCAGAAACTTTAATTAAGGATTTCAAGCGAGAGTTTCTGAGATCGGCTTTTCGATTTGAAGTGGTACCGCCACTGGAGGCTGTTTTGTTCCAAGATCACGGCGGGATTCAGGGGATGTAACGGGCCCGCATCGCATGTCTCGTGTCAATTATGTCAACCGAACATATTAAGTACACAGCAAAGACGTACGATTGCTTCACACCCGCTCCCCTCCGCGCGACGGTGGTGGTGAGCACTAGATTTTCATTACAGAACTGAGACTGCAGATACAGTCGCGCCTGAAGGTTCTTTAATCAGCTCCTGAGGGAACCAATCAGTCGCTTTAACCCTTATTAAATTTCCTACTGTTTTCGAAATCCAAGTGTCAAAAGTAAAAAGTTTTACTTGACCTTTTTCTGAGCTTTTTGTCAAAGCATACTAAAAATTTCGTCGCGACATCCAGTCACGAACTAATTTTTGTCGTCATTAAACTGCATTATTTACTGATTTTGAAATGCAATTATGTTTTGTGCAAGTGCAGTTGTAGTTCCCCCAAACATTATTTTCTTGTTCCCCTTAAAAGGTGGTAAATGGCAGATAGAAATTAGGAACCCGCACCTTTCAGAAGTCCAAAGTTAATTACCAGACGGCATCACAGATGAGCTCTAATGAAATGATTATATATCGCTGGCAAAGGATCCTGTGACGGTAGTTCACAGTGGCAAACATCTTAGCAGTCGAGTGATTTATCACACTCAAAGGAAACAGAAACAGGGCAGCCAATATCAGCGAATACGAACGTGCCTCAGCATCTAACCGGAACCGGAAGCATCTACAAAGTTTCTGCAACCTTAAGAACAAAAACAGGACCAAGTACGAATGCGGCATCGATCTCCTCCCGGCTCCCCGTCCTCAACCCCCCATTCCGAGCACTCATCCATCACAACAGTTCTTGTCGGGCTGCCTTGGAAGGATGTGTCTGCGACTGTGTATGGGGCAAATCGAATATTCAGCAATGATCAGGCTGTCTGATTGCAAGGAAAACACGGCTCCCTTCGCCACCAGGATTTTCCCTTGTGCTCGAGAATTGGATGGTCCTAAATGACTTCCGATTTGTACAGTCATTGGATTATCGTTAATTTTCGACTCGGAGGGTTGGCATGGATAACTTTTGCACCCGTTCGATTGGGGCTGCCTAGAGGAATTCAATTTTGTTGGTGCTCCGGATTGAGAATGAGGAGCTCCTAGTTGTGTTTAACGTTGTTATGTGCGAATACTTCGAAAATTCGAAATGAAATATAATTGCGTGTTCGGAATTCGAATTTCTATGCTAGAAACATTTCATCATAATATGTATTTAATATAGAATCAATTAACATCACTTTTCTATATTAATATAGGGACATTTTGTGTGAATTTTATCTAATAAGTAACAACATTCACGCCTCAACTTTAGCAAATGAAAATAATGTAGGTAAATAACACAATATGTAGACAGATATAAAATACAAATTTAATTAAAATGAGTAATTCGCAGTCGAAAATGACCGCAAAATTCCGTCTTCATGTCTTCTAAAGCGTAACAGACAGGATTTGTTTAATAATTGTCTATTTTATAAAAACAAATTTGATAAAATGTAATATTTTATTGAAAACGAACTTAAGTCGTGTTGCAAGTCGAAAACTCCTACCCCATTTTGTTTATAAAAATTTAAATTAAACTTTTCTTTATAATGTTGAAAATTTTTTAAATTCAAAATTGTATTTTTGTAATCTATCATATTTATTTATCTTGAAAATTTTACATTTTGACAAAATAGTCAACCAAGATATAAAAACTTCAAATGAATAATAAAATACAAATTTAAAAGAAAATTATTTTCATCAAGCATGTACTTTTATTTGAACAAATTTGTATAAAATTCCCATTAAAAATGTTTTCAAGATAAAGAGAGGATTATTAAAAAATTATCTTGAATCGCGTTCAGTATCAACAAATTTTGCCCAAGCTCTTTTAATTTTGCTGCTCTGCAACACAATCGTGAAGAAAGCTAACGATGCGAGAATGCTTAAACTCCTAAATATAATTAAGCATGAAATTGCGACTGCCTTGCAGCATTCCTCAGCTCGAGAAATTAATTTCTCCACGTATCACTTTCTGCGCCTCTTGGTGCTCCTCGGCGACCATTTCTGTTAATTAAACCAGACAAAACTCAACTTGAACTCGTTACCGGATCGCAGGACTCCAGGACTCCTACATCCTTTGGGGACCGAAAAAAGAATCCCACCACTTTCTCACACTCAAACCAAACGGATTAGTTTTGAGGATTTCCAGATTATAAGAGAGGAGCACCTCCGGGAAGGATCTATTGTGCTAAAGATGAATGCAATTTCACCTCACAAAGGATATAGTCAAGGAGTGCATACAAGAAAACACTTCACTTTGCTTGCTTAACCCTAGAAAATATCGCGTCGGTGGAGCTTGAATACAACAACAAAAACAAAATATATACATAATAACAAAAACGGAAAATAAAAATATGATTGTATTGCTGGAGGCAAATATTACAATAGAACGAAGAATAAAAACTTTGATATTCACTTCTCGTCCCGACAGCACCGTCTTTCAACCCTTTTGCGCGTTTAAGCATATTATTTCTTTGCAGTTAGCGTAATTATGTTTGTGTCTTGTTTGCGTATTTGTACATCGCGCAAATGCATCTCTATTTCACGAGAAAACACAATCAAATATGAATGGAAAACGACGCCATCAAATATTTATTGCATTCTTGCATGCACGCCGGCTGACAAGGGATTCAAAGATGGCATAGAGTTTGTTTAAAACAAAACAAAAAGGGGGAGCTTGTTTGTGATTTCTACCATCAAAGGACACGTCGGGCAGATGTGGGTGTGATTTTATTACGTTTCATCAATTTGCACATTATGCACATAATAAACTGTTTTTAAAATTTTTATATTATAAAAAAATAAGGACGTCTTGAATGGTTTATATAGTTATTATAATTATTACCGAATATTTAAAAAAAAAATCTTTTTAATCTGATAATTATTGAAACAGTTTTACATATTTATATTATATTATGTGAAAATAAAAAAAATAAGTTTATTTTCGAACATACTCTTTAACCAGTGACAATGCACCTTGAAGACGTGCAAATCCAGTGCCAGTGTTTACTTCTACACCAAACAAAACACCCCTTTACCGCAATCCGTTGACATTCTATCGAAAATGAAGAATAACAATTCAGAGTATGCTCAGAATAATATAGATGGGGTTGTTGTAACCGCATTTCATTAATCGAATTGCATAACATATAACAACCTAAACATAGTAGAACTTAGAATAGAATTAAGAAACAAGTAAATGTGCCGGTCGAAATTATTATTTTAAATATTAACTTCCTTGCACTTGTCATAGCAATGGTAGCGGTGATAGAGATGATCCCGTTACGCTAAAATGTGGAGCAATTCAATAAATACGTACGAAAGGTACGAAATACTTGAGGAACGGTGAAATCCAATTACATCATGGGTCGAGATATGAAATTTTATGCTACCATTTCCGCATTTTCTGTCAAGTGAAGAAGACGCTGAAAAAAAACACGATATAACAAAATTTCACTGCCATTTCCATTTTAGTTTACACAGTTTTCTTCCTGCTCTAAGGACACTCCAACTCACTTCGTTTCTTTCGTTTCAAATGTTTATTCATGCAAAACGTCGTCCCGAAATTTTCCCTTTTTGATTATGAAATTTTCATAGCAGATAGGAAAAAGTTGGAAAATGTAATAATTTTTGCATTTTAAATATCCTTGGGGCTTTCACTTTATTCTGGCGGTCTGGGCTTCTTTTCGCATTTATCTGTGGCTTTAACAAGTCTGGGCCCGCGCTACACAAATTTAATATTGCTGGAAATTATTATTTCGAGATAGAATGAGCAGAATATGCAATAAAAAAGTTTTATGCTTTGCGTTATGCATAAATGATGTATGCAGTTGGAGCAGAGCACCAATAGTAACTGAGTGCTTCTGTTTTTCTCGGAAGATAAAATTGAACAGAATTCCATTCCATCATCAGGACAACATCGTTTCACTACTTTTTTGCATAATTCGATTATGTTTAATATTCGGAATGTTGGAAATCGCGTTAATTTGCATTGAAGGAGATTACCAAAGTTTGGA
The DNA here is from genome assembly GCA_963082835.1 of Leptogaster cylindrica. NCBI lineage: Eukaryota > Metazoa > Arthropoda > Insecta > Diptera > Asilidae > Leptogaster > Leptogaster cylindrica. Next base: position 1,741,449 of record OY720105.1, on the reverse strand, counting down.
AGGGGGTGAAGAGAGCGCTGGAAAAGAGGACTACGCAAGACGGAGGATTGTGAGCTGTACAAAATTTCGAACACTCGTGTAAATGTCTATTGGTGGTATATGGCACATAATCTTTAAATAAATATGCAAACACATTATGAAGATCTTGAACTACATAAATGCAATTTTTAAAATACATAAATCTTCAACACGTATAGATAATAATAATTGTAATTTGTAATTCAATAAATTTTCAATTCGCTTCTGCAGTTTTGTTTCCCTATTTTTTGTCAATTCTATAAGCACTTTAAAGCAAGTAGAATGGACTAAAGCACATACTGTTTGTATCGCAAATAATATCGAAACGAGCGAAAAGTCCCTCCATAATTCACTCTGATTCGCATCCCTTCTGAAGCACTCATTTCATAAGGAAAATCGCTTCTGTGAAAAATTCACGTAACGAGATAATTCCCTTGTTACTATAACAGACATTATCTGATGAAGTTAATTTTCTTTGATCTTCCTCGTCTTCCCTTCGCTTCGGTGAATTGGGCCAATCTAACGAACCCGGAAGCGAAACTCCCGTAATAAAATGGAGGCGGTGGCCATTTGGGCCAAATGCTTGTGGGCGGGTTAGAAGTTAGGCAGCATGCAAAAATTCAACCCCTTTAAAAATTCATATCGGAGGATAGTAGTTTTTCTCCCCACTGTATCCATAATGGAGAATTTTGTGTTCGATAGATAAAAAACACATTTATCTATGCAAAACAGTACTCCACGGTGCCGAAGGTTATAAAGCCCGTTTGTGTATCCTTTTCTATTCCCGACGACGACAGGATGGGTGCTGTGAAAGGCTAAAAATTCGGGGGTGCGTTTGAATTATTTAATTTACGATATGAATTTCTAAAAAGCTGATACACAAAAATCGGTGGAATCGAGATGAATTTTTAAAATTCTTGTATTTTGATGCCTTTTTTTATGGTAACTGCAATGTCTTTCTGCGCCATCGATATCCCTGTGCCAGAATATAATAAAAAAAAAAAACAAAAATCTAATTTTATAGAAGAAGACTAAAATTGAATTTCGTCCTTAAACAAGTTCGTGTGCTAATATTCAGAGAAACTTCAAAGATTTTGTTGTTCAAACGTTTTATATCGAAATTGGGATCCGACCTTCTTTTATCGTTCAAACCATCCAATTGTACAGCAGTCTTTCTTGCACTCGAGTCTCGACAGAATTTTATGTAGAATATATTTTTTTTAAGAATTACTAACGGAAATATCTTTCGATGTTTAAATGTATTTGAAGATTTTTCATATATTGCAGCGTCGTTGCTTGGAACTAATATGTGTCCTATACGCAATGCAAGGGCAGAATAGAAATAGATGATTGTCTTCAACTGGATAATTGAAGAATCCTAGATGACTTTTCCATTTTTATTGTTGGAATTTCCAAGTCAAGGAAGACGACATTGTTGAAATTAATTCATACCCAAACATTTTCACCTGACTGAATAAATTAAGGCCTTCCAAAGTCAACAACACTTTAAAATTTTCAAAGGGCTAGTAAATGTGCACTTACTATAAGTAAGGGCTGAAATTCCGGCAAAGTGCTTGAATGATTTATAAACTCGCGCTTTCGCCCACTCATTCATTTTGAGGAAATTATTACCTGAGTTGTGCCCGTTCCAAACCCAACGCCATTTTAGAAATATCACCATGCAACTCCACTTCCGCTCCCCGCGGCCCGCCCAAATGTCATTTGCTCTCGGGATGGATGAAGCTGTTGATTACGTAAGATAATAAATAAATTAAGTCAATATTATTCGCCCTCTGTCTGTCATATTTAAACATAAGACCCACTTTTATGTGCCTTTGATCATATCTAATTAATCCACGCGCGCTAATTATTAAATTAACGCTTGCCTTGCTAAGAGCGAAAGGAGTTGTGCCTTCCACAGGTTCAGAAGGACCTTTTTGAAGTTACATGGAAAACCTTAATCCTTCCGCTTTATCTCAACGATTTATGTACACAGAATACAATCTCAGAGCGCGGTTCATATGCAAACCACGTTAGGAGCCAGCTTTACTCTCTCCTTTCGTCAGGATGATGAAATTGGAATCCTTTATGTACTGTGCCGCACGGAATTTCTAATATTTGTGTTAAAATTAATTTTCTTTCAATTAAACTTAATTCGAATTTAAAATTACATTGTTTGAATATAAAATTTGCGAAAGAGTTAACTCACTTTCATCAGTTGTTGTTAGCGGATGAGAAAATTACTTTCCTGGAAAACATTGGAAGGAGATTGCGATTTTAAGCTTTTCATATTTTATAAGATGTTATTTTCGGTGGTTTATTTTTATGTGTTTTGATATTTTACTGAAAAATGATTTTATTGAATTGAAAATACTTCGATTTGTAATTAGAACTCTTAACATTCATTTTGGTGAGAAGAACGCAATGACATCTACGACTGGCAAATTCAGTAACTACTCCAAAATAGCAGCCATTAAATAAACAAGCCCAAAAGGACGTTAAATATTTTGCCCGCTTCCATCCATAAGAATGCTATTCGAGTTTCGAGTGAAGTCCATCAACGGAGCGCCAAAACTGGTGGCATTCATCTGCGATTGCAGTGTGTGACAAATACGCTCAGCATCCAGCAGCGCTGACATTTGATTAATTTCAATTAAAATTCATAAACGAATTGGATAAATTTGAACCAAAAGTGCCCCAGCTAATTCATTTGTAGACTCTAACATAATTAAAGTAGCTAAACTCGGCTATAAAAGCAGCTCGCCGATCAGACCAGCCTTTGAGGCAATCAAATTGCGTTCGTTCAACTGCTGATGCTGGTGATGGTGATGCTGTTGTCTCTGGACCGCAATCCGTTGTGCTCGTCAGCTTGAGAAGAGGACTGTTGGAGTTGTTCGGGCTACAGTGGCAAAGCAGACAGGGACAATGATTTGATAATTTTATTAAAATATCGCCAGGAGACGCGAACGGCATTCAAGGCAAATCATAAATTTTTACAAATAGCTGAAGAGGTCATAATTCAATTAGAGTCCCTTTTGACGACGCGACACGCAGAGGATAATTGTGATATTTCACCGAACTAGGGGTCGGAAAGGGGTTTTTTTTAAACAAGAAGCTGATGTCTTAGCATTTTATTTTTCAAAGAGTGAATTTGATATCAAATGCGATAGCGACTTGTATTGTACGTAATAAGATCAGAGAACAAAAACTTTCACATAAACTGCACTTATGGCAAATAATTCATTAACAAAAACAAATTTCCGTATTTAAGATCCTAATGAAAAAATAACTTGTATACTCATTAACAAAATTCTTTCTTTTAGTAATGGAGGATTTCGACCTGTTTTGGACAGTGGATCAGGACGTGCAAACCCCCCTTTGTTTTTGCCGCCTCACTTGGCGTCACTAAGCTCCCAGTTTACACAGCCACTTTTTCCCGGATTAAAAGGTAAACGAGAAAGTGTTTTAGTCAATCCTCACTGAACAAAAAATTCCAAAATTCAAATTACATTAAAATCAAAATTCATTATTGAATCAATATTATCCCTGAAAATTTGATTTTTACTTTTTGCACCTGCTACGCGAAATTCTCAATAAGGCAGAACAAAGCCAGTGGAAATATCCCTGCGACATCCCCCCACTAATTAAGTTTGGTCCTTTATCATATCAGCGGTGAGGATTTTATGAATATTGCCCCGAGTGCGGCGGAGGAAAAGGCTTTTAGTTAGATTAAATCCCTTTTGGGGCCGATGCTCGCCGTGAAACATCGTCAGACATTCCGCCATCGATCCTGTCGCTCAGGTCACAGGTGTTCGAACCGCAACTGACAGCTTTTAATAAGGATTTATGTTGACATTAACTGGGATTATTAGAGAATGACATTAGATTTGATTTGATATTACTTAAGTGGCATGACGAATTATCATTGGTCCTAATTCAATTCAATTTCAGCCTTTCCAGGACTGTGCTCGTGTTGTCCAATAAAACCGCCCAGTGCTCCGGTTACATCAACGGGCTCAGGATCTCCACCGTCTTCGAATCATCCAGATCCACGTTCAAGCTCGGTGGCGGAACTGAGACGCAAGGCCCAGGAGCATTCAGCAGCGCTTCTCCAGTCGCTGCATGCTGCTGCTGCAGCCGGACTAGCTTTTCCTGGACTGCATTTGCCACCGCTATCACTTCATCAAGCTCTAAACTCACGGAAGATGGAGTCCCATGATATTGCAAATGTTAACGGATCTGTTTCAGTGGAAGGACAACAAAACGGCATCATTGAAAAAAGTGAATAAAACATTTCCGAGCATCACCAACAAATTGAGCAATTAGTCTTATTTTTAACTTCGTAATAAACCAACATGTAATTTTTTCTGTTTATAAAATCCTTATTGGAAATTAAATAAATTTCACGATTCCTTAAAGATATTCGCGTTTCAAAAAATGCTAGTCCACACGTAACTGAGCATATAAACAATAAAAAAAAACAGCTTCTTTCAACGATTGATGGGATTCATTTGATTTCAGATGCGGGAATTTTTAAAAAAGTAATACATAAGAACTCAAGAATACAAATAAAATACATAGTCACTTCTTCGAAAATAATATTTTTAGGACCGAATAACGATTGAAAGTTTAGAATATAATCTTATTATTTGTACATTTAAACCGTCTTATAAAAATTGTAAATTATGTAAGCAAAAATATAAATATATTGTGTAAAACAGCATGTTTTCATTAATGTGGTAGTAGCATTAGGAGCCCTTTGCGCTGTAAGAAAATACTTTGAAGGTCAAATATTTAGCATATTTTTGCGTTAAATTTTAACTTAATGGTTCAATAAATCAACTAAACCGTGTACTAGCAATTTTAGCGTGTAAACTGATTAAATATTTATTAGCATATAAAAGGCCATTTATTTAAAATCCTTCTTGAACTATTTTAGGATTTTCCAAGACATAGATTTTAAGGAACATTATACGTGCCACCAAGAAAAATCAACTACAATAAAATTAATGATTCTATACTCATAACATTGTTTTTCAATTACTCCTCTAATTTATTCTAACCCAGACAAACGTTAATTCAAGATAAGAAAATAACAATAATATTCCTCACAATTTCAAAAATCAACTTCGAAGTTTTTCAAAAAGTGATCCATTAAGTAAATTTTAAATAAGTTTTTATAAGAGTGTGCTAATTAATATTATTGTATTTTACTTTATAAATGAAATATATTTAGAGCAAAACCAACCCAAATAAAACCCTAAGAAAATTGTTTTTTCATATTTTAAAAACAGTGTAAAAACGAAATCACTTTAATAAAGTAAAGTACTGTGGAAGTCTAGGGATATTATTATAAAAACAGAATTAAAATTTTTTAGTTAAATATTTTTTATAGCAGATTGAATATCATAAAATAATTATTGTTATCGTGGAATTGATGCTTTGAAATTGAAAATTATTTAGCTGAGACATGAACATCTTCATGCGGAAATTTCCATGATCTTCTCATGCCCTCGTTTTGGTTCATGTCTAGAATCCACAGGGGACATCTAAAGTTGACACTTTTGCTGATTTGTTCTTTACAACATTGTTCACAATGAACGGCAAATGCATCTCAAAATCTTATTCTGATACCCTGCTTAGTGCTTACAACAGTTATAACTATATATTTCCATAAATGAATATTTTTTTAGTATAAATTGATTCATAATAAAATATTTACCGTTATCTGTTCTATGAATTTTGCTTGCATAGTTTATTAATTTGATTATTCCATGTATATTGTTATGTGAATCACTATGTTATACTGTTATGAGAATAACGGTTGATAGAAGAGCCGACCATAAGCAAAAATTAACTGTGGGTAGTTCATATTTATTTTATTTAAATACTAGACATCGCGCCCCCAAAGTATTATTGCCAAAGTCCGCCACTGGTTGCGTCTAATGAATGGAAAGAAATATAATGTACCTATTTGATATTTTCAGTGTCATGGTTTTCATATTAAGTACTGTAGGTATTGTATTTGCATAATCGGTATGCGCTATGCAGTATGCATACACATATATAACTGATAACAAAAATACATATATTTCAATGAAAAGATTATAATAATCTAATTAATGAGATTAATATTAGACTTCAAATAACATGCATTATTTCTGTTTATTTAAAAAACCAATTATCGCCGACTGTTATGTACCTATCTATTCATATAAGAGAGTAACCTTAACAGTAATTTCTTTAATTTTTTCTAGTTGGGATTAGAAAAAACATTTGATTGTCGCCACCGGAACTAAACGGTTTCTTTGTATAAAATTTTATATAGCCATTGAAATATTTTCAAGGTTACAGTTTTAATTTAGTTAATAAAAACATTTAAACGTATTTAAGATTGTTTATAAAGATCGGACAAGTGAGGTCAGGTCGAGAAAATGTGAAAATGAAATCACTTAACTCATCAACCTCATTTAACTTATTAAACTTGTTTAATCACTTAATTCAGCCAGAGGTCGTAATTGGAGTATAAAAGCAGTATAACGATTTAGTTTCGGTTAGTTTCGATTCCAAAATTCCAATGTCAATAGTGAACAAGATGAAATTCGTGATAGTTTGTGTTTTACTGATGTGCTCAATCATCGGCTCTTCCAATGCCAAAAAACCAGGTGAACATTTCCATTGCTGCTGCTATCTACATTTGTTTGTAATATTACTCGACTTACTCTTCAATTTCAGATATTTGCTCCCTTCCTCCAGCAACCGATAATTGTCAATCATTTACCAGGATGTATTACTATGACAGCAAGACCAATCAGTGCAAAACCTTCGAATACGGATGCGGAGGAAACGGCAACAAATTTGATACTTTGACCTTGTGCGAAAAAACATGTCGCACCTAAGAACCAGCTTAAACTGTGAAACTGCACAAACGTCGGCTTAAACTATTGTTGTATAATATGGGAAAAAGTGCATTTGAAGTTTATAAAATTGTCAGCCAATTGAATAAAAATTAAATGTTAGCAAAAACCAATGATTGTGAATTCAGACTCGCACATTTTTGTGAAAATTGTGTAACACTGATTGTAATTCATTGATAAAGAATAAAAATTATATTATCCAAAGATATTTTTTTTATGTTACAACAGAAGTTTTCCATTTTTTCCTCTGGAATTTATTTTTCGTTTTGTTAAATGTGGGCATTTTTGATGATTGACAAAACAAAAGCAAATTTTCTGAATCATAATAAAACAAAACCATTCAGAACTGATCAACTAAAGCTATAATCGTTCATATGTCCTTATAAGCCAGTTAATTTAGCTCAAAAATGACCTTTAATTCGGAATAAGTGTTAATCGAAATTTATTTTCGCGAGAACCTCCGTTTTGATGTCTAAAATATGTATGCGAAAATCGCAAAACTATGTGCAATATGACCTTTTTCAAGGTCAAAAGTGCAAAAAAACAGATTTTTGTGAATATCTCGCTTCCTAATATTGTCGTAGGGGCTTGAAGGTCATTAGGAAAACATAACAAACATTTTTCTCCATAAAGAAGTTCATAAAGTTCTTTCGCGTATCTGCAACCCTTCTGGAGATATGGCGCGTAGAAAATGCACTGACTCATAACTATGGGGTTAAGTACGTCCGGTATACCAAAAAGACTACAATGTTTGATTAGAATTTGCCACTTTGTGTGGTCATAGTTGATGCCAAAAGATAACTTTTTAGATAGGGAGACACTTAAAAATAGTGTGCAATACCAACATGGCAGCTATTGAAGATCTCGTCTCCTGATAGTCCAATTTTGAGTTACTTTTTTTGAAAACTCTTCCAAAGAGCAACCTTTTTGTCTTATGAGATTTTTCTCTAAATGTTAAGGATTCTGCACAATTTTTTAAAAAATGGAAAGTTCACTTTTTCAAAAATTTTCAAAATTTCAAAATATTTAAGTTTTCCCACGATGAACGGATTTTATTAATTTCATTTTTGTTTATAAAAGCAATCGATTTCATCAATCCTATTACTTATTTTTGCACGTTTTTATACATTTTTCGTATGAATTGAAATGGCTTGCTGTGTTTGTGCATGATGAATATTGGTATAACTTGCAGTTATCACTTCCACTGTCGTAATAAAACGAAATGTACATCCAGCCGCATTCTTCTATATTTCCCCTCTCTTTCAAGGGCAAACTACAAATTGCTATAAAATATTGTCCAACGGATTATATAGGTATAATTCAATGTTCGATTGTAAAATATACATACCTGGTTTCTCTCCTAACGAACACAGAATAACGTGGCTTAAGACGCACACCAAAATTGCCAAACAGGATAAATTCATTTTCTGCACTTATGGAGTCTGAACAATGAAGTTTTGAAAACACACAGATTCTTTGGATTCGGGAACATGACTTTTATACCCGCTTTTCAACATTATTATCTTATGCAGAATTATTATTAGTATTATTATTTTGATAGATTTTTTTGCCTTAATTTAGTGGTTATTAAACTGAACAAATATTGTTACTAGTTATCGATTATAAGATAGGATGAAATGTGGTAATAAATAATAAAATTACAAATTTGTGAGGCGAGAAGTCAATCGTAAATCCCCGTTTTCAGTAAACATTATAATCAAATCGTTAATCGACCCAAATAATATTTTAAAAAATTGTGGGTTAAAGTTCGTTTTTGCGGCGATCTGGTGATCATTGTTTTCGTAAAGTTTCATCTTTTTTTAATAAAATACATACCAAACGGTTGTAGGTATATAAAAGTCAAGCATTCTAACAACTAAAACCTGTGTACTCTGAACCGCCGCATAAATTGGCCAAGATGAAATTACTTTGGACAACTTTAGCGATTTTATTGAGCTGTTTTCTTCTGACGGCAGAGGCTCTTCCAACGCGTACGTAATTTTACATTTTGTTGTTAATAATGGTGTATTCTATTTTTGTTTACTATCTCTTGTAAAGCATCGTGCAACATACCACAAGACAACATGGGAGACTGTGATTTTTTATTAATAAGATACTATTTCGACAGCAATTCAAATACGTGCAAACAGTTTCTAAAGGACACTTGCAACAACAATCCAAACACGCACTTTGCAACGAAGACGCATTGCGAAAGAGTTTGCAGAGGTCGTTAAAGGCTTAATTCGAGTAATTGTTTTTAATAATGAAATATAAAATTGTGGGAAAGTTTGATATTTTATTCTAACACTAATATGCCAATAATGTACCTATTTTATAGGAAAATTGTTCTACTTCTTTGTTTGAAAATAAAAATTACTTTTGATTTTGTATCAGATTTGAGTTCGATCCAAATTAATGTTTTAATTTTATTTGACGCGTAATTATATGATTACTCGTAAATATTTACTGTGCTCAAGGGATTCACCGAAATGTTTACTATTTTTATCACTTTAATACTGCTATAAAAGACAGCTTCTGCTGCTAAAACGAACATTCCAGGCAAAAGTCTGCACAAATATCTTCCAGAGATGAGATTCTTCCGGGTAGCTTTCTGCACTATATTGGTCTGTATTTTCTGCCCAAAGCTATCGGCCGACCCAGGTATGCATATTGTTTTAATTCGATTTAAAAGTATTACTGAGTACAAAATTTTTCTTGAATCTTCCAGCGCAATGCCAAAAACCACAAAATTCCAATGAAAATGGCGGCTGTGATGCAATTTTCATTAAGTTTTTCTATGATAGTGAAACGAACCAGTGCAAGCATTTTTTCCAAGAAGCCTGCGGCACTAATCTCAACCATTTTTTCGATACTAAAGGAGAATGTGAAAACGCTTGCAGGAAATGAGAAATGGCAACAAGGAATAATTTTTAAAATGAATGCGCAATAAATTTCAAGGAATTTGTGATTATTGCAATAAATTACAATAATTTTAATTGTTATAATTTCTTAACATATTTAAATATAAGATGTCTCAAATTTCCCGAATTTTGTGGTAGCTATGGCGCGTGCGCGGGCTAAGTCAGATACGCACCCTGCCGACCGTCGTTAGATTACAAGCAACCCCATTTAGTTTAGTTCCCCCCGACAACCTGTTAGACAGATCCCTTTGCGTTGTGGTGTTTTGTGGTTTATTATTGCTAAATTATACTATGTATAAACAACAACACAACGTTATTAGTGCAAAAAAAAGGAAATTTTTAAATAGTTGCTAGAGGTGTGCTCTTTACAGACAAATCCCATCAGTTTCATATAGATCATTTAACAATTTATAGTATAGGTATATGTACAGTAGAAGTTAGACAAAACTTTGTTTGTTTACTATATTAGGTTATTCGTGTACACAATGATCCGCTAATTTCAGAAATCCGCCGTTGCAGTTGGAGCGAAAATTGTGGAGGCGAAAGAGCACTATTGGCTATTCAAAAAAAAATTAATGATTATTTTATTTAACATAATACATTAATCAATATAATAAATAAGCAATGCAACAAAAAGTATTTTCATAATGCCAGTATTAAACATATAACAAAAAATATCAAAATTTCATAAAACAATATTATTCATAGATTATGAATTAATCGATAAACAAAAAAAAAGTAATACATTTTAAGACACATGAAAAATGCTAGATTTGAGTTGCCGAGAAATTAAAACAAATAAAATAAGATAAGGTTGCATAATATTTACAAATACTTATCACTTGCACTGCACGAAGAAGCAGCATGTATTCAATCGCTTTAATAACATTGTCAATGATTGTTCGGTTTTCATTATACAAATAGAACACAACTAAGACTACCTAGAGCCTATAGGTATTATCTACCCAAATTTCGAGAAATATTAAGTGCATGAGGGCTACATAAATTGGTCACTTTGTTTGATATGAAAAATCATACCAACCATAACCATAACACAAGTTATCACCATAAATCATTCTGAAAAATTATAAATAAATGATAATTATCATTTGCTGATTTTAAGTTTGCCCTTATAAATTTCGTTTCGTTTAGACACGAGTTAATTATTTCTGGCCTTGATTTTTCCTGGGTGCAGTAGTTACGCGGAAGTTCAGCTGATCAAGTTTTAGTCAGGTGAATCTGAAAAATATAAAAGCGTGCACAACGGGTTTGCAAATTATTTCGATGCACAATCCGATTGAACAGAGTGCGAAGTCAAGTTTAGTAATATTTGTCTACTGCTTTGAAGAGCGCTTATAAAATTTGCAACGCTGCTATAAAAGCAGTAGAGAATCGTTTGATTGAAAGTGTAACGATCCGGGGGTGAAAGATGAAGTTCGTCGGAGTGATCCTGTGTGTTGTCCTGTGCACCGCAACCTACGTTTCGTGTGATGAAGGTGAGCAGATCATGATTAACGTGAAATATTTTTTTATTTAAAATAAATAAATCGAAAGCGATGAGTTACATAAAACTGAAAACTATTTTGGTTTATTATTCTCTGAATAATACACCTTTGTAATCGGTTCGAAAAAATTTTTTATAACCCCCCCTCAAATTTTTTTCTTTTACGTTTCAAGATGCGTAGAGTCCAAAACTGCAATGTCTGTCCGCCGTCCGCCGTGTCAGCGATATCTACCTTAAATAACGGTCGGAAAAAATCGTTCTTTCGCATATAGGCTACATTTGGACCCTAGTTGTGTCCCGAAGCTCGGCAGCTTGATCGGAATACACTCTGGGGTTTTAGGGGTGAAAAAGGGGGGTAAAATTACGCATTTTTAAAGTTTTTGTAAACTTGGGCATGTGGGGTATCGTTTTTTATGTTTTTTAGGATGAGGATATCGAATATGAAGTCAATTTCGACGAAAGAGTGAAAAATTAAAAAAAAAAAAAAAAAATTTTTTAAATGAAATTTTTTTTTTTTTTAAAAGACATTTTTTTTTTATAAAATAAAATAAACGCTGCTTGGGTGGATTACCAATGTAACTGTATTCAACCAGAAATAATAAACCCATGTGTAAAGACATTGCAGCGTTTTTCAAATCCAATCCACCATTCAGAATAAACTTAAAGACATTTTTATAAAATTACCATTTTTGGACACAACTTTAAAATGTCATAATTTTATTAATTATATATTGTTGTTTCAGATCCATGCACTCTTTCTACTGAGTCTGGAAGATGCTTAGCGTATATCCCGGCTTACAGTTATGATGCAAGTTCGAAGGAATGCAAGACATTCATTTACGGAGGATGCGGTGGAAACGGAAATCGATTTTCATCAAAGGAGGAATGCGAAAGGGCTTGCAAGAAATAAATCGATTATAAATACCAATCAAAATAATGCAACCTACAGTCATTTGTTTATTGTTAAAATCAAATAAATCTGATTAAAGTTGTTATGCTAACGCAGTTGTTTTGTAGGAAAACTTGCAGTTACAGTGCAAAAGAAAAAATTTTCCAGATTTTCTCTCTTTGTTAATAACTTGATTTCAGTTACTAATGAAAATGAAAATTGGAAAAATAGTGTTAAATAAATTAGAAGCCTACAGATCAATTTTACACATTTCCATAATAAAACAGGGCTGCAACGATATTTACATGCTGTAATGTAAAATATTGTGCACGCGACACGGTATGAAACCGTGCGACATGCGTCGTGTTTCAACATAACCGACACGTGCCATAGTCAGCGGAACGAGTGATGTTACGGTGCGACGCGACGCGGCGTTTAGTTCGGCTCGGATTTGTATGACTTCAGAATTGGCTTCAATAAGGCTACGTAAATACGGATCTGCAGTGTAAATACATTATTAAAGCTTCGTTATGTAACAAATCGTTTGCAATTATTTGATTAGACGTGCTTTGTTTAATTGTACTTTATTGCATGCTATTAAACAAAGATAAATAAATTTTCCACTGTTTATCATAATAAGTCCACATGCTGCTAATTTGAATTATTTGAACCGGACATGATTTTAAACACAGAACAACCTCATATTAAGATTAACAATGTAAACTTTTTAAACGTTATCTAATTTACAATTTTTCAAACTTTGAAATGCAAACAATTTTATTTAAATTGTTAATTAAATATTTGCACCGTACATGTAGAAAAAAAACCTACTGACTTAAGTTTTAACAAGTTCACATCCAATCAGTTAGTTAATAGAAAACAATTCTATTTCTAAAATTATATGTAAATAAACAACAATACATTGTTTTATGAACGGAATAAATTTTACTGATATCTTACTGTAGTAAAAATTATCTTTAAACAAATAATTGTGTATATTCTTATAGTTTTATACCCTTGATGTAGGGTAGGTCAGTAGGTGCTAGGTATATTAGTTTTCGGCGAATGTTTCTAACTGCAACGCCAAGAAATAGTGGTGAGAGAAAAAACAACTATATATTTATGATTGGGAAGTGAAGAGAAACCGTTTTATGCATGTTTGTCTGTTTGTCTGTCCATCCAGACGATAACTCGAGAACTCGCTCGAGAACGTTCGTTCAATAATATAATATGAATCATTTGTTTGTAAAAATGTTCATATTGTTCACTGAATATTTAAATATTAAATACTGTTATAAATACATATTACAATTTCTAATTATTAGAACGGAACTATTTTTACACTATCTTGACATTTTACAGATACCAAAAGTTTTCCTTTTTCAACAATTGTCAATAATTTAGAACGAATTTCTCTTTTTACGATGGGAAAACTGTTTTTCCATGGTTTTTTACACTATTTCTTAAAAAATATTGCGTGTGTGTTAAAACTGCGCTGTTTTGTATCTAGGATATTTCATAATTGGCCTTAACCAATTTTACCTAATTCCGTCCTGGTTTTTAGACTATTTAAACAAGAACAAACATTTTAAAAAACCCAAACTCTCTATAAAGTTTCAACAATGCGACTGCATTTTTCAAAAGTTGTTGTGCAAATAAACTGTTTAAGTTAAAGTCTTTAACTGAACATGTGTTGTATGTATTTGTATTATGTAAGTACTTTATAAAACATAAGAAATATCACATTATAGTTTTCCACATTGCTAAACAATTAATAATTATGAGATATAAAGCAAGATCATTCGGTTGGTATCTACAATGAAACTAACAATTTCCATTGTTTTAAAAACTTTTCACCTAACCTTCTACATTTAATTCTACTACATGATATTTATGAGTATTTGCACACTTTTTCGCATTTCTTGATCGATTCAAAGCGATTGGCATTGCCAAAACAACCGCCATAGACGAAGAACTTGCACTCGTCGGATTTGCTGTCGTAATAGTACGATGGGAAGTAAGCGTCGCACATTATTCCATCCTTGCTGTTTTCCATCGGCAAGAAGCACAATTCTGAAAATATTATTCACAATAAATCGCTGCTCTTTAACTCAAAGCAAATGCCGCAAAAATACCTGGCTTGGCCGCGGTAGCACTAAATGCAGCAGCAACAATTAACAAAGTAACAAGCGCGAAAACTTTCATATTTTTGCCGTCTTTTGGAACTGAATGCGAGGATCGGCTGAACACTGCTGCTCTTATACTGATTCGAAGCACACATCTGCTTCCTCAATTAGCACAATTCAGGGTAAGAGCATTTTTATAGTACATTTTGCGAATACCTGCCGTGTCTTGCACCCTTATAAAATTTGTTGAAAGAAGTTATCTGTTTGCATTGTAATTAATTACGTGAAGGCTTAAATGTGCATCATCGCTTATCTGCGATGGTGTTGCAGGAACTTTATACAATTTTCCATTTTCCATTAGCAAGTAAACATCACAATAGGAATTAAATTTGATGACATCTGGGAGTAATTGTTTATTTTATTTAATTGAGTTGTTTTAAAAATACATTAGTAAACAATGATTGTCGTCAATACGTCTGCATGTTTTTGGGAATTCCTGTGTAATATTATTTTACAAAAATTTAGTAACACAAACAATAAAGTAATAGCTTTTAATAGTAACATTTTATAATTATAAACATCCAAACATTCGAAAAGGATTTCATCGATTTGATTATAAATTAAAAATCACAAAATTTCAGACATAAGGACATCTTTCCGCACAGCGTTGTTGAATCCTTCCTTGTATTTGTACCAAATAGGACTCTTCACGATTAAATCAGTCCCACCTAATGAAAAACAAGCCACTTTCAATATTGATTCAAATTCAACTAGAAACAAAAGCACACTCACCTTCTTGAACTGTAAGGGGTGCTTGTTTGGCGACAATCCTTCCAAAGAAATCCTTAGAAATCTATTAAACATTGAAGAAATATAAAAAAAACAAAAAATCACAATACATTTTCAATTTAACTTATTAATCACGTTTCGTGATTGAGCTAACCAACTATTGTCTCCATTTAATACAACCCAAAAAAAAACCCAGACATCCTGCACATATAAAATCAAGGACCAATATGAGAAATAAGAATCCCAGGCGAAAAAAGATCAGCTCTTTAAGCGAAATAAATGCTTTTATAGTTCAGTTATATACTATTTATTTAGTAATCCTCCATTATGGTCGAGTCATTTTTCAGAATCCCATCAGGGATTTTCAGTGCTATTTTCCTGGATTGAAAGTGGTTCTTGTGAGGCAAAAAGGGGATAATACTCAAACACTAGGGGATACCCGTCGATGCGCTGGAAAGCTTGGAGCTAGACTGTGAAACGTGAAGTCGGCAAAAGTAATCTTCAGCTCGTTTAATTGATTTATTCGATATTAAAACGCAACGGCGATGCTGCAAAGTCCTGTGTGCCACTGTTGCCAGCATCACAGGAGGAAGGGAGAGAAGGAAATCCTTTTACATCATGATGGGATTTCCACTGATTCCGTTTGTGATTTTAACTTTTCGAGGAAGATATTTTACTCAATATTAGTGCAATTTGTTTGAAGAAGACATTATGTTATTGGTGAAAAGTTTACCGCATCAGAATCAAAAGTCAAAAGACTCCACAGAGTTCTCAGTTGGGGAATAATAAAACATAAACCAAGTTGTGCGAAATCAATTTTGAAAATAAGTTGTACTTTCTAGGAACATAGAGAATTAGACTTTGCATTTATATTTACAAACTCTGAAAACAATAACCAAACCAGGAATTTTCGTCGTTTTCATCTCCAACAGGTCCAACGTATTGCATGCATGCGAGGATGCTACATAACAACTGTGGGCGAATGTGGCTCCAAGAGCCGCATGCCGTGGATTTATGTGCGGCTCCCATTGAAAATTTAAGTGTTTTGTGTATTGCCAATCTGTTTTCATGGTGTTGAATTTGCGAAGTAACTAACAATTTTTAAACAAATTTCATATTGTACCTACTTATTTGAGATCTACATTTTCATATTTCTTAAGCCCATTTGATTTGCGATATTATTAAAGATGGATTTTCAAATTCTGAAATAATACTAACTGAAAAAGCAGCTGGACAATTAGAGTTATTAGAAATGAAAAAAGATCAGGCAGTGAAAATGAAATTCGTGTAATCAAAATATCTCACAAAATTCCTTCCATTATTATACCAAATTTCAAGGACTCGACAAAGGTCTTCACGAAGTGTTGTTAATCCATTTTTTTGAAATTATTAATTATATTATTTAATACATTTAGTTGCACACTTTTATGGAATATGTACCTAAGCATTAAGCAAATTACTAAATTTCTATTCAATGAATACTTGGTGACTTTGATTTGGCTCTTTACATTGAATGATAACCCAGCGAGCGGCTCCTCATTGCTATGATGGTTGCCCACCCTTGCTATATAAAGATCGCTTTGCCCTGGATGCCCTAACTCCTCGCAATGTGGTTTGTTTTCAATTTCGACATGCAATTGAAATTCAAATCGCAGTACACCGGAAAATGGGGTTTTTCCAATAGAAATTGAAACTATAATGGATCGTCCTGCAAACTTCCAGCAGACTTTGATCCTCAGATGTTAGAATAAAGTTATGCAAACTAAGTCATTGATAGTTTTCTGTACTTTCATGAATGGCAATAAACAGTTTGTGTACCTCAAGAGTTCATTCTATAATGTAAGGAGCTGTACTCACCGTTTCCTTCAAATTGGTGGCATCAATGACCTTTGGTCGCAGGGTCTTCAGGTGATTAGGCAAATTTGTGGGTGATATTTGCTCTGGTTTTTTCGCACGGAGTTTTTTGTCATTCACTTTCTCATTTGCTGATGCTTTTGGTGCAACTCGGCGCATTTTCTCTAACTCCACTTCGCGAGCTATTAACTGCTTCGCAAAGTAACTGAGAGTTATTCCTTGATGCCCTTCAATTTAAAAACTTTATTAATTCTAGTCAAACGAAAAAACATTGATCTGATTCTTCACCTTGGAAAGAGCACAACAGATCTAAGTCGGGCTCTATCTGGTACTGATAAGTTCCATCGGCAGCCTTCAACTGACTAAATGCCAACCCAAAGTCCACCATTACTTCTACTGTATGCTGCAAGTCGTATCGTTCCCTTAAAATGTGCATTACGTGTTGTTTTATAGTTTACAGAATCGGAACAGACAGACATACTTTGGTGTTAAAAGCTGCAAGGACACAGACCGTAGGTGTGGTGATAAAATTCGCCTTAAAATCGGCACAGTTTCCAGCAGCAAAACCTTTCCATGCCCAATTCCGATCCTTCCGCCAGTTACTCCGCGCTTAAGCGCTTGAAGAACCATTTTGTGTGTGTTTGTCTTTTGATTAAACTTCAAAAATAATAAGGAAATTATTAAAATAATTCGGTTGATTATTATCATAAAACTTATGAAAATATTAGAAAGTTTATTCAGAGAAAAACAACGCTATTGCAATGAATATAACCAGGATGAAAAAATGTATAATTTAAATTGCCGTACTTTTGTACAAAATATGCTTTTATTCATGTTAGATGCAAAACGTAACATAAACTGCCTCCAGAAATTGAAACTATTACGATTTAATATGCTTTAGACGAAAGCCAGCATTTAAATTAATGTTTATATCCATTTATGCCTACTCAGTGGCGATGTTTGCTTTTATCTCATTATCCTGCAGAAGGGAGTGTGACCTCTTTACATTGTGCACAAAAATGCTGTTACCATGCATTCAAATTAATCAAAATGAAGCTCCACTAAAGAAATAAGCAAAGAAGCTAACTGGAGCCTCATGAGAAATTATTAATCAACAGCACTATGAACGGGGAAGAGAAGTACTGCAGCTGACACACGTATTATACACTGTGGAGCAACGACCAAGGCAGATGTTCTGGGGGAGAGGGAGCTGCCCATTCATATATAACAAAATTTCATTTTCTAAAACCATTTAAGAGTAAAGTTCCACTCGAGCGAGCTGATGAATAGCGCGGAATGCACCGGAGGAAGCACGAGATGAAAGTGTACAAAAACGATTTCAATTAACTCTTCATGAAATATTTTTAAAGGTGAAGGACTCTGGGAAAGAGGAAATGCCTGCCGCCGGATGCTGAGCCAGTGGTTGGATGCTGGTGGACTCTGGCAGGACAAATCCAACATAAACATAGCCGTTAATAGTGCTTTATGTTTTATGATCTTATCCGGGGCTGCACACACACTCAGTCTCCGGAAGGTTCTTGTAAGTTCTGCACTCCCCAAGCACTTTTCAATTCGCGATGAAAAGCCTTGCGAATAAATCTCATAAAAGGATCTGACAGGCTCTTATAAAATGATTTTTCCTAGTGACTGAGACAGTTTAAACATAATTTGCGTCGCTTGATATTTTGAATACGGAAAACTCACACATAATAGAGAACCTAATTTCACATTGCAAAATACCACTAGAACCGACGAATCAGCGGCAAATAATCTATGTACATAACATACTTCTTTTATTAAAAGATTTGCCTTTGTTTTTAATCTAAAGTAAGCACATACATTAAAAAATTATTGTTTTAAAATATTTTGAAAGTTTATACTAAAATTCAAAACGCGTTCATTTATATTTAAATTGCATGTTTCAAATTGCAGATGTGAATAAATTATAGTTGTTATATTTGATATCATACTTGTCCCACAATCGGACCATTTTCCTGGAAAGCCCCTTTATAAGGCTATTTTGATACGTACCTCGAAATTCTTATTCGGAAAATTTATTTTGGGCCAAGCTAAGCCTGCAAACAACAAATGCCAAATGACGAACCCAAATTGCAAATAGGGGTAGACAGTGTAATTTTGTGTGGTGTTCACTGTTCGCAAAACTTCATTAGAAAAACAAAACCATTGTGTAGCTTCAACGATGCCATTAAAATTCGGATCTGGCATTTTTTGCGATAGATAATTCTCATGGACGCCTTGAATCAATCTGAGAAAAACATTTTTGATATTTAAGTTCGCACAAAAATCTAATTCCTAGCTACTTTTCATAGTCCCCTCCCATGTGAACAACTTCTAGTACATTTTTTACTCTTGTTGCAACAGACATGTCCGTCATTGTTACAATTTCCAATTTTCCATCGGTGTCTGCCTCTGATACTTGCTTCTTTGGCCGCTGAATCTGTAAGTATTGGAATATTAATAAACAGAGCAACAGATTATAACTCAAGAGGAGCAGTATTCTTATGTTTTTTAACATACCTGAAAAACTGATGACCAAACTCCAAATAATCCTTTGTGTATATCTTTTTGACCTAAGCTACTACTAAGAACGTCTTGAATCGTCAATTTCATCTTTTTTGCACTGAAACAATAATTGCAGAAAAGAAACGCATGACAGAAAGAAACTTACTTAAAAAACTGCATCATGGATATGCAGGACCTAACGTCGTTGCCAGATTTCTCGGCAAGGGCAAGCAAAGCTCCCATATCTACATTGAAGCGTTCCATATTAGCAATGTCTAATAATCTGGAAAAGTCGCCAGTTTAAGCAAACATTTCTACAATGTAGTCAAATTAGCTATTAACCTCGTTGCTAGTTTAGAAGATTCAATTGAGGGAAAGTTTACCACGAAGGCAATTTGTCGAAGAGGTCTCAGCGCAGGGACGTACATATCGTTGCAGATGCATATTATTGGACGTCTCAGAATTTGTTTCTTGGCCTTGCTTCCTTTTTTGGTTTTGCTTGCAATGTTGTCGGTGGCGAATTTCACCAGGAAATCAATAGATGCTTGAGGAGCGCCATCAATTTCATCTGCAATTTATGAGTCAATTTTCTTTAATGATTTCTAAAGTTATCTTTTTTACCTAACACAATACAGTTCGGTCGTCTATCTACATTCAGTACAGAGGTCATTTCTGTACCGTTTTCTAGAGCCAGTCGAAAAGCGTCCGGACTTCGATCATCCGAGGCGTTAAGCTCGCGAACATTGTATCCGGCATGTCGGGCTATCGTGTGAGCTAGTGTTGTTTTTCCCAAGCCTGGTGGGCCGCACAATAAAGCGACTTTCTGGATTGGTCTCCCATACTCGTCAGTTTCCGTATTCAGATTCTTTTTCTGTCGGCGATTCCAGCCTCCGGTCGATTGAAATCTTCCAGTTCTCTTATTGAAACTGTTAAGCTCGACCGTCTTTGTTGTCTTGAATTTGAACTCTCTGTTGAAGATTAAACATATTCCAATCCTCCTAATGCTCACAACACAAAATATTACCTGCCAAATACAACTTTATCCCACATTTTCAGCCAATAGAGTATACTACGATTTGTAGATTCATCCGACAGCAGATCTATGTATTTACTAGGTTTGTATTTTTCAACCCAAAGTACTTCTTCGGCAGGATTGGAGTCGGAAACAATTTCGACATCCTCTTCTAGACGTTGGAGCTGCTTCTCCTTAGCCGACAATCGCTTTACGACCTATAAAATTGGCAATCGTACCAAAATGGTTTAGTGAATTGATAACGGAATAATACTATTGCTTGTGCTGTGTTCCATATTTCCCCCTTTGCTTCACCCAACAAATCCGTGTAACCTTTTGCGAATAAATTAACTTCATTGATATGTTGCTTTTGATAGTCCTCGGAATGAAATCGAACGAAGATCTTCTCCTTGTTGCTTCTGATGACTGAAATAAAAGGCCATCTAAAACAACAATTGATAAGTGCTGAGTTTGACTCAAAAGGGACATATCTCCGTACTTCGGCACACTTTTTGAGAGGTTCCTCAAGTTGAACGTGTGGGCAGCATTCAGTCGGTCGATGTGATCCTTCTTCAAAGAATTGCTCTCTTCCTGCACTCTCTTTCGCACTTCCAATATCTTTCGTATTAATTCCATGTCTCTTTCCTCTTCACTTTTAAGTTTCTTCGCTTCGTGATCAATGTAGAATTCTTCATCCTCAATGTCTCGTATATCTCCAAAAAGATTTTCTAGTCGCCGCTTTCTGGACACTCCAATTGCTTGCAGCTCACTAAATACATCACTATCTCTATTTACAGGAGTCGATGATATACGGTTTGCTCCACCATCGGCAAACAAACGTCTATTAGTCAACTGAGTACCATCATAGGAAATCTGTGAAAGTTGGGGACTTTGCAGGGCGCTGGATGTACTCGGATTGTGAGACGGAGTTCTTGAAGGTCCTGGCTGCGCAACGTAATTTACTTCATGAACTAGAAATAATTAATTGTGTTTTAGGGGCTTCAGATTTACTTCAGAATCACTTACGTTCCGCTAACTCCATGTCCTCATTGTACATGAGCTCAAACTCTTCCTCTTGAGTAGGATATTGAGCCATTTTACACCTTAACTAAACTTTAATTGTAAACTATCAAATAAACATTTATATAAGTAAACAAATTTGTTATTGAACGAATTTAGAACTTGTTTATGTTGAAATGTCATGTTTTCCCGCCATTTATTCATTCGTTATGTCATTGTGGACAACTACCACATTTTATTCAAGACACCAAGTAACGAACGTCATCTGTTTGAAATTGTTTAAGTGAAATGGTGGAAGACTCTGACCTACTGAACTGTAGAATGTGGATTGTGGAATGTAGTTCGCAACATCGCAGAGAATACGGAATACGGATCATTTGACATTGACGTAATCGTCAAATTTTATTTCAGTTTTTACTTTTTAGGCATTTCTCAGCGTCATTTTCATAATTATTTGAACCTGGTTTGAACCTACGATTACCGCAGACCACAATCTAAAAAGTCTGAACCCGCAGGGCGCAGACGGCAGAACCCTTGAAAAAATCCAAAAAAGGGAGTTGACTTTTGAGTTTTAAGCCGGAGGTACACGATACGAAAAACGTCATATTTATAAGGAAATATCTTTGTGGATGTCACTTTTGACACATCGAGTCACACGATAAGCAAAAATGAGTTTGCAACCTGTATTTTGCAATTCACAGATTACCGCGACGCCGTGCCGCCCGTAAGAGCAGTAATCTGAAAACTGTGTTCATAAAGTTTTGTATGGTGTGACTCGGGAAATTTGTACCCCGCAAATTGCTTGGATGTGCCGAAAATATTCCGAAATTTTTGGGATATTTATAAGCGATACACCATATTGCTTATCGTCGAGTCACACGATATGAAATACGGCGTATCGCTTATAAATACGACGTTTTCCGTATCGTGTACCTCCGGCTTTATTCTCAAATATTACAAAAGTCAAACCCCTCTAACGTCACATTCACATTCACACTTTGTTTGTGGTGTAATGTAAATGTGTAAAAAAAAAATTAAATGAACACTTTTGGTATTCATTGGTTGCTGACTAATAATAGTGGTAAATAGATTAACTCTATCTTGCGTAGGAAAACTACATTTTCATCTAAAGCAGGGGTTCCCAATCTAACATGACGCGAAGGCTTTTTAAAAAACAACTGCACAACTGTACAGTGTACAACTGCCCTGTAGCTCACACCCACAAACTGGGAGCCGCTGGTCTAAAACATAACACTTTTCAAGTTTTGGGAATTCTCCAAATAAAATTAGTCTTCATCTGAGATAAAATGTGTTTATTTCGATATTAATATAATATCACAAAATAAATAAAAAATTTCTAACAACTATATTTTCTTAAATAGGTCTTAATGAAACTGTTTACTCAGCATAAGTGTAATATGTACAGAAAATGGCACAAAACTTGATTTTTGTTAGCAATTCTAATGTTTTATGCAAAAAAAACATCAACGAAACACGAATCTACAGAGGCTAAAAGCGAGAGTAGTGCAAATTCTTATGAGGGAACTAATAGCTACCTATAGTGGGCTACAGCCTAGTAAATAAATAATACAATCTACGAAACATTAACAAAGTACAATATGGAACTTCCTAATACTACTTAAATGCGTAGTCCTTGTCTCGAACTAAACTGATGCAATTTTATACACATTCCTCCCAGCGAAGTCTATCACAGTGCGGGAGTGATTGATGATGTTATAGAACGGTTTCATTTCCTCCGAAACTCAACGACTGTGACGAGATTTTGTATCCATTTCTTGGTTTTCTGGGAGCATGAGTAGGATATTTGCGAGGACATCGGGCCATCTTGTCCAAATTAACCGGATTCGGCTGGCAGACGGTTTGGTAGGAAGCTGTACTGTATGCGGTGGGCGGATACTTCGCTGTAGTCTGCTTGTATTTCGGTGAGAAACGATTTTTGTATATGGTCGAGATTCGCGGTCCCAGAACCCAAGCAGATGCTATAACGCCCAGCATCAATTCCATGAAAGCCCTGGCCATAAACGGCCACATGGGAGCCTTGATGGGCGCAACGGGCTCAAAAGTAGGTTGCGGTAGATTCAACCAAGTGTCGTTGTTAGCAAACTCGTAGAACACCGAGATGAGGAGGATGCCGCTGGGGATGCAATATATGAAAAGGAACGTTCCAACTCCATTCATAGTTGATACTGCGTTGGCCTGGGCTGAAGGAGCTGAAATACATGAAAAATCAGATGTGAAAGAACAATTTATACAAAAAAAGCATATTGTAAATTGTCTCGGAATTCACACTTTAATTGATCACCATGCCATGCAGTAATGCGATGATTGGTACTTACTTATTGGTACACAGTACTTAGAACCATTGGAAATGGTTACTGGAAGAGCCCGATTGCGGCGATGAACTAAGTAACCCGCAAACAGATTGACCGAACCGAAGATCCAGTAGCAGAAGAAGGGCACTCCGACCAGGATCCCCAGCGCTTTATCCGATTGGTTACCAACGTAGCACGCTCCTGAAAACAAAAAGGGTAACAGATTTTAATTATGATATCTGAAATATTATACAATTAGAGTAGAGTAGAGTAAATTATTCTACACAGACATCTACAATTTGTAAAATTTTCCATTTGTTTCAAAACGATTTTGGAAACTAATTTTCTGAAAGTGAAATTTCGAAATGGATTCCTCACAGCTTTTTGGTTTTATTTATCAAACCGGAAACCAAACAACTTCTCAAAAGTGCAATTAATTTTGACCATTAAAAACATTTAATCCTTTCCTCATGCTACATTGCGAAACCATAAAAGACCGAAGAAACTTTTTTGTTAGTTTCTATCTAGTATGGTAGGAAGCATATTTTATCTTTGCAATTTATAAAAACGATGAACTCAATCGGAGTTTTTAACGCTCTTAAATCATATTTTTTCAAACCGCATAATTAACATAAATATCTACATTTTAAAAACAAATCCATGCCACAAAAACTATTTTTCCGTTATCTCATTTCCGCCCGAAGTTTTACGAATTGTTGTAGATAGTTAACTTCTGAATTATAAAGTTTTTGTTGTTCTTCACGCAAGTAGAGAATTTTCCAGAAGCAATTACAAATAAAAAGGCATTTGCATAATTAGCGCCGCTCCTGAAGGCAAACTCTGAAGAAGTCAGCGAACGATAGCCGAGTTTCCATAAACGCGAAATAAAGTTATTTCGCCAATATTTGGACACTTCCTCCTTGCAAGTTAATTGGGTGACTGGAACTTAGCCAAAACCAGGCGTGAGTCGGATGCGATGAGGACGGGCAAGACATGTGCGCCCCAAGCAGCCTCCACAGCGACCAAATAATTGGGATTCCAATCTTTTTTGGAATCGGTATCGTGCGTCAATCAAAATTGCCTCCGAATAATCGCTGTTGCATTGCTAAGTTGCATCGCGTCGCCAGCAGGAGGAGACAAGACAAATCCGTCGCGGAGTGATTTGAGGATGTTGACATCGATATTTTACTGCGACGGCCAAAGAATCATTTCGTCTGGGTGCAAAATTTTTGCGGGTTCCAGCTGGTGCAGGAGTTTGGCAGCACATTGCAGGGGAGTAGTGGGAGCCCGGGAATTCGGAATCCTTGGCAGCGAGCTATTTTGGGCGGAATGATAATCGCTGCATCGGTCACATGTGTATGACTGCGTTAATTGAGTTCTTGCAATCGTCTTTTTGCACAGAACTTATTGAAATGTTTTCCAACTAAATCGAGTGCGATAATTGTGGCCTCATCATTTGTTAATGGTGCAAAACTGCAATTGTTTTTGGAACGTGTGGTTGTCTCTGCAGTTGCTGTTGGAACGATTAGCGCGGCGGATTTGCTTTTGGAACAACAATTCCGCCGAACTGTTAATGGAACTTTTGATTGATGCGACTATTTCCAGAGAGTTTATTTAGAGCTCCCATTTATTCTATAGCAGGAGAATGTGAAATCGGTTGTCCTTATTTGACATACGTGAGGTGAGCTCATAATTCAAACTGGAAAGCGGAACAAGTTCTGGTGCGTCCTAATTAATTAACAGAGTTTCGGCATAGGCAATCACTCATCTTGTGAATATAAATGCAGGCGAACCCTCAGTGTAGGTATTACGGCCGTTTCGCACGAAGCCCCAAATTTAGATCCGGTCCGAATCGGATCATGACCGAATAGCATGAATGCAAGGAGTTTGGGCTCTTCCTACCCGGTACTAATCATGCGAACTTGATACGGACACTTTATTAGTGGTTACCGTAGTGCAGCAGAGTATGTGCTCGCAATTCGTCATCTTTATCGCGGCGGAAAGTCACCGACTTCGATTAGAAACATATCGCGGCCCCGGAACAGGAACTCCCACCACCCCCACCACGGGAGCTCTCTCGACCGATGCGTGCGTGCGTGCAGTTCGCTTGCATGCAAATGCTTTCATTATGCAGAAACGAATGACGGTGAATAATTTTCGTAACAAGCTACTGTTGTTACATGGACATGTCATGCACTTACTGTTTAACACGTCACATTATCCCCGGAGTGCTTACGTTCGGCCAGGCTCCAGACAAGGGCTTGTCACTGTCAGTTGCAACTGCTCCGGGAAAGTATTTATGGACTTGGACTTGCGTTATTGATTTTGCCATTTGTTTGCCACCCTGTGCAAACCCGATACCAAACGCAAGGCTGTTCCTCCAAACGCCTCAAGTCAGGAGATTCGCAACGGGAGTCTCCTTCTCGTCTTCAACACTTATTCTTGCGATTATAGAAAACGCGCCAGATTTTAAATTTCACCGTTCCTCGAGTTTGTTTTCACATCGCACTTAAACAGAAACGAACGAACCGAGGAATCTGGTGTGTTTTAAATTTAGAATGGAAAAATTACAACTTGTCGATGGGAAATGATTTTCGGATATGTATTTCAATCAGCCGATCTGATGGAAGAGCCACACGAAAAATAGGCGGATGGGCGCGGTGGATGGAAGCACATGGCAGCGCGAGTCGATTGGATTCGGGGATTTTCAACAGGATGTTACACTTTTTACGACTGCATACGAGACAGTAATTGCTCAGTAGGTTTCCCTAAAATTGCAAACATCATTTCGAAATTTGAAATTTTGTTCAAATTACGAGAATATTGCGCACTCGAGACTAGTGAATGAGGACCTTATCAACGTATGGCGAAATTAACTTCTGTTTGGAAAACTAGAATATTACAGATTTCTCACTTCCAGTTGATCTTTATTTAATAAATTGAAAATTTAATTCACCCACCGAGAAACATTTAAGCAAATTTATTATATAGCAAAAGATATTAGGGATGTTTTTTTAATTTATGGACACTTATATTAGATGTTTGATAAACCTTTCGTGATCGGTGAGCAACTCAGCAAATAGATCGTTTTGTTGATGTGAATCAGATTGGAGACGAATAAAAACAGCTGCAGTTAAAAAATAAGGTAATAAATTTTCTTCATTTTACTTCTATATTCAGATTTAAATGTAAACAAAAATTTAAAAAAAACTTTCAAATTTAGAATTAAAACTGATAAAAATACGAGAGGTCTGGAAATAGGAAAACTAGATCAAGATGCGCGAATGGACTTCACAGAAAGGTTGAATACCCTCCTCTTTAACACTTCGCTGCATCAGAACTGCTTGATTTACTTTCCTTACAGCTAATTAAATCGAATTTGCATTTATTGAACCCTACGCATTTGACCCACTTGTCACTCAACTTGATCCAGTTCGACGCTTTCACAGAATCTAATTTCTGTCTCCCACGCATTTTCTACAAGAGATTCCTGGAAAAGGATTAGAAATGTAATCCAGTTGTATTTAGCAAGACGTCCAACTGCGACAAGCCTCGAGCCGAGTTTGATGAGCTTCTAATTCTAACTGTTTCCAGTTAGACCCCCTCCCCCCATCTTGGCGTTAAAAGACCAATAAAATCTGCTTTGGGAACTGTTCACTCGGAAAGGGAATTGAAATTCTCGTGGAAAATTAAACTGAAGCCCCGCTTCCTGGCTGGCCTGGCTCGTGGGGCTCCACCGACGACGGATTAGTGCGGTGGAGGGATGACGAACGCTTGGTATCGGGTTCCCATGCTGTGACTTCTTCGCGACGAGAAAAATTCACGTAATTAACGTTTTTTTTCAGTCTGCATTCAAAAATGCTTGGCACAATCTTGAATCCTTTTAAAACATTAATTCTAGGTGCACGACCGAGTGAAGTTACCACTTCTGCTTCTCTGCGCCTACCAATCGTCCTTCGGACTCATTAACTGCTGCAGAAACTGTAATGCTACCCGGTCCCGCAGGTGCACCCGCCAGGTACATAATACCGGGCGACTATAGAATTGCAACCGGGCACTCGGCGTGGGAGACGCTGCCAGGATTATTCACACTTGGATGCCAGACGTGGTGGTTTCAGATTTCGCGACAATTCCCAAGTACTGTCGCAGGGGGAGGGCCGTAGTTCCTGGAGGTTGTGCAGAGTTATTTGGTTGACTTGTCCTCAGCGAACGAAAGGGTTTACTGTGACAGGCAGATGGAAAAACTGGAGTTTGTGCAGTTCAGGAGTGCTGCTCGTATTCTGCATTTCATTGAATCTCGTTCCGTGAATACAACGCGCTTCATTATTTTTCTTGTTCAACAATTCGTCAAATATTCAAATATAAAACAAAAATATGTTTTCCAAATGGATATTATGCATTTTTCATTCCTGTGCATTCCAACATTACAAGAGTTTAGGAACTCTCGTCACCCCGAAAAATCTAATGAACATTTTGGCACAGATTGCAACTGCATGTTTAGAACCCTTTTGAAGAGGTTTCAATGTAAATTTACTTCGTTTGAATTTAAATGCAATGCACAATGCCTTATGCAACTTGCTTTGATAACTCTTTTGTAATTATGGAAAATAATTCAGGAGGAATATTGATTACTAATGACATGAAATTTTTTTTTTATTAGAAAGTGCTTTCCAGTTGCGCAATTATAATAGAAAAACCATGTTCGGCGCAAGATCAAGGGTTTATCAGTTTGTTTAATAATCTTAACTTTATCTCAATTCGGTTAGTCAGAGATGCAAAGGTGCGCGGCTTTATCTTGTTTGCGCAAACATCTTAATTTTAATATTAATGAGGGATTTAAAATTTTCCCAGCTGGAGGCGGATAGGAACAAAGGGCTCTAAAGCTTACCTAAAAGTTCGTCAGCGTCCACCAAGCGGGCCACAAGGACAGCGCCAGTTTGTAGGGCGGGCATCCCCCAGGCAGCGAGTTGACACAGGGTGCTGTATGTGTCACTTTTGCCGCTAACACCCTTGCTGTTCTTATTGTTGTTGTTGTTGGTGTTGATGGTGTTGATGGCGTTGATGGTGTTGATGTTATTGTTGATCACCACCGGATCGCTGAGATCATTTCTAGTGCGACGAATGCCGCGATGCCATTCCAAACAGAGTATGGACCACCTGGAAAAATAAACAGAAACTCATCTAAAGTGAACGCATGTGCAGCGGGTTGAGGTGGAAGGTTTACGAGCAGCTTTAAACACACAGAATTGCTTAAGTACACAGTTCTAGAGCTGTTGTTTTGCCCGCAGAATGCAAAACAAATTCGGTGAGGAAACAAATATTTATGTGCCCCCGTAGAAGCGTTTCAATGAGGCCATTTTCTACGAGAATTGAAGTTCAAAGCACACAAACATTCACTGATCACCTCTAGAGAAAGGTGAATATTTATCAAGTTAAAATTTGAGAAATCACTTTAAAGAAAATTCCGAAAATAATGGAACACGAAATTTCGATACATTTCTGTATGTTGGAAAAAAGCCTTGTTCAATACAAAAAACTTTATTTAAAAGTAGGTAAGGTTTTCGTTGAAGCAGAAAAATTCACCGTCAATTTAGAAGAGGTGGAATAAGTGGAATCCAGAAAAAAATCAATGAAAAGTGGTTAAGGATTTATTGAACCACGGTTCTTGTGAATTGAAAAAAAATTACTACACACTTTTCCATACAGATTTTTGGCGTCATCTGTTCTGTAAGGGAAGAAAAAATATAGTTAAATTGTACCTCTATAACCAGATGTTCATCCAAATCCTTTTTTTCACAGACACAAATTTCCGCAGAAACGAAAAAAACTATAAATTTTTAATGTCTACTTCATTTATTTTTCGAGGATGTTTCGTAAAAATGCCATCAGGTCCCCAAAAATATCAAATTTCTCGCCATTTGGAACCCCTAAAGAGATGTAGCCAAAATATGTCCGCGACTGCATCGCGCACTATATCAATAACAGATATGTAAGAAGTCATAAATGCAAATCTCTGCTGCCACCGAAATTCGTAAATCATCAGAGTCCGACAGTTGCTTTAAAACGTCCTTTTACAAAATCCAAGATGTTATGAATAAGTAAGTCTTAATGGCGGGCATATGATGTGTGTAAACAATGCCCGGTTTTAGCTGGTGGATATTTCTAATTAAAGACTGTTTACTTGCTTAATGACAATTAATTACACCAAAGGCTGCCGAAAAAAATCAAAGGAAATGTACTCTCAACGAGTGAACTTAATTGCTCGCTATTTGATGAGTACCTACTTAAAATGTTTTTGGACAAAACGAGTAAAAAAGCATTAGAAAACGATGTTGAACGATGTTTAAGATTTATATAAAGTGTTAAGTTGAAGTTGAAGTCGATTTTTTCAATCGGCCTTTCGAGATGCAATAACAACCTTTATAAAATACTATAGATGCTTCCCAATTATTATTTAGATATCTGTAATTATTCAGAACATCATTTTGAATTTCTTTTTAAAATCGGAATCCATAGGTTTCGTATTTTCCGAAGGTGATGTGTGTCATGGACAATATACATTATACAATAATCAATATACGTGAGAAACACAAAAGTTGACCTCTGTTGTAAGAGGTAGGAAAGGAGGATGGGATGGTTTTTTGGAATCTCATATAGGCAGTGTCTTTTTTCTTGTTTTGAAGGCAAGTATGAAAAATTTCATCAAGTACGGAATAAAATTGTAAATTTGTGTAAAATCCAAATACAACACACACACACACAGCCACTCTTCATTATACATAGATGAATAGTAGGTATAGATAAGAAACACTTTAAGTGTGCTGATTCCCTAAATAAAATTTACAATGAATGCTAATTCAATTATGATTTATTTGGCCACACAGCTGTTTCATCAATTTCCTTGTTTTTTTTTATTAAAAGTGTAAATTCTTGATAATGTTCAAAAATGATTGCATCCCATATCCATAAAGTTGATTCGTAACTGTATAAAATTATCACACATTTCGTACTATTATCGGAGGATAACGTTTGCCTTAGATATACTATACATACTGCAGCCTGCAGCATCCCTAGATCCGCTGAGTCTAGAGCCCTCTGATGAAATATGAGCGAATTAGTCGAATTACCTTGATATCCTCGGAAGGAAAATTAGAACCTCGTTTGTTACATTATATTTTACAGGTAGTTGACTCAATGAACGACTTATAGCATCCTCCATTCTGGTCGTGTTAAAAACATCAGAGTTAAGGAGGAAATTTGCATATATAGAATCAGCAACAGGGCATCAGCACCTCATCAACTCGTCACTTAACATTCACAACGTTGCTCTGCGCCCAGCAGAAGCACCAACAGCAGTTTCCAAAGCGGCTCTGCATCACACGGAGATAAGGGGGGCCAAGGAACAAGCATGCACGACACGGAATCGCACAGGAATTTCCTTAATCTTAATTGCAGATAATTTAATTGCATGTTTCGGACAGCTGAACAAGACTTTACACATATTTCCAATTTCGCCTCACTTCCAGGGCATCCAGCTCCATCGGTGATCGTCCCCCGCGGTCCACACCGCGATCGCCAACCTCAGTTTAACGCGATTGCGCACTCATTTAGTCGGACAGCAAGTGCTGTGCTGTTCGTGGTAGTGCTCAGGTAATAATTTCTTCTTAATCATCTCCAATCTACCTTGTGCTGCAATTTTCCGTTCTCTTCCACACATCCAGCCAACACGATCGATTTCCTTTAGCCCAAGGTGGCCCCCTAGTGCAGTTTATGTGATAAGAGGTGCATGCACCGTCGGTCGAGGATGCCAGCCGGGCCTCGGGGATCCTCGTATAGTTGGCTATGGGCATCAACAAGTTACGCCCAGTTCGTTTGTAATCATCTTGAAAAATGATTTTTGTAGATACTCTGCATGTTCGCTCTGTTATTTTCGTACTGCAGTTGCCGGAATGATTGGCAAACCAGAGTTTAACGATCCTGCCGGGGCTTGTTGGGTGCTTTGCGATGCACGTCACACGTCCAAAAAGGGGAAGATAATGGTTTTGCCCATTTTGAGTTTTAGCGATATGGTTCAGTTTGTCCAGTCAGCGAAGTCGGGGCGGACTTGAAAGGAGTTGCGCAAAACAGCCAAAAAAATTATACCTTTCGTCAAGTTTGTTTTCCGAACCCCAGTAATTTGACCGGACTAGATTACCAGTATTACGTCGGAAGGAGAGTCCAGCACAATAAGGATGACGCATATTGCCGAAAATTTAAAAAAAAATTTTGCTGATAATATGCTGTCAACTGTTGGGTCATCCTTAGATATCGTCGAAAAGTTGTAAGTATAGGGCGAAATTCTAAAAGTTTACAAATTATATACATTACAGACATTATAGAAGTTATGAACTAAGGGTAAAAGTTATTGCATTCCATTTAGTATAAAAGAGCAAAAAAATACAGGATTGTAAGTTCGTTCAAACCATGTACCCCTCCAAAGAAGATTCAACCAAACCGAAAAAGACATCCTTTAACTTGAAATACCCAAACATCCAGTAGAGATAATTCGGAATTCTCCACCAGTCACACTTCGACCGAAATTATCTCGGAAAGGTGCTAATTTCCACTTTGCTTATCAAATCGAAGAGAGTTCCTCGCTGGAGATCGTGCAAACTGAATCCGCTTCTGACATCAATTTTTTCACCTCTCACAACATTTGTCTTATCTCGTTTCGAGTTCCTTTAAGCGTTGTTTATCGAGGAATTTATTGTTGGTCCAAAGAGAGGTGAGGGAGACGGTGGAAGTGGTCAAGTTCGTGGAGCCGGGGAAGAACCTTTTTTCTTTCGTGTCGTGTAGGTGCCGATCTGAACTTGTACAACAAAAGGAAACGTTTTCAAAAACTGTAGTTTTCCGCTGTGACTTCGTCAATATCTGTCAATCATGGAGCAAGAATGCCAATCACAATAAAATCAAAGATGAACGTTCCTCGGACTGAACAGAAAACTAATGACCTCCCGAAATTAACACAAATGCACTTGGAAGAATATCAGAAAAGGAAAATGGATGAAGCAACGAATGGGATGCACAGGGCCAATTGCAACAATGGTCGACTATTGTATTCAGGATTGCTATTATGATTTTAACGAGTTTCGTCTGCGAGCAGGAAGATTCGATCTTCAGATTTGAGGCATTTGGGAACCTCTAGCTGGCAGTGCACGCAAGCACGGACGCCAGAAGAGGACGAAACGGAAACAAATCAAAGGAAAAACAAAATGTACGAAAATATAAGAAGGAAGGGAAATTCTTTGGAAGGAGCAAGAGAAACTGTAAAAAAATTAAATAAACAAAACTGTTACATGCGAAGATGAGGGCGCGTTGACTTCGTGCTGCAGAAGATATCATCGAAGATCGGTTTAGCGGCGAGCCTGGTTTTCCTCTTCGCCACATACGGGGTGCATGAAAGTTGTAATTTATCCGACCGCAGAAATGTTCCTAAGCCGCGGACAAGATGCATAAGTGGATTCTGATATTACTCACATGCATTCGACGACCACATGAACATATACATTTTTTTTTAAAACTGCACAAGAATTTATTCAAACAAGATGCAGACGGTCCAACGATAGCCGCCGCGATGGTCCAGGAGAACTGCTGCTGGTACGATGGTGTTCTTAACGACCTGCTCATGTTTCTTGAGGCTCGTTTTATTCCCTCTTTTCTTTATTATTCACACGATTCGAATAGCTTAAGAGGCCATGATAAATCGAATTTTTAGACGGAAATTTATAGACAAGAATAAATAAGGCTCTGCTGCGACCAGGACAGAGAAGTGGGGCCCGAGTATTAATTACTCCCGGAACGCTGCGTGCTAAGATAAATAGCGATGGTGATACTCCGTGCACAGGTAGGGAATGCAAACATGACATTTTTCAGGCCATCTCGTTAAGTTATTAATTACCGAGTTATGCTCGTGTGTTAATGTCATCGGTGTTCGTGAACCTGCTCCTCCGTTCCATCTCGGTGCGTTACTTTCACTTAGAGTGTCGCAGAAAACACACCCGAAAGCGCTTTTCAGTGCTGTCGACGACCAGATGCATAGATGCAATTTGCATGTAATCCCAAATCGCGTAATTGGAACCAGAGCCGTTAACATGTCTGCAACCCGATGTCGCCATAATTCTCCGTTGCCGGATTCCGAGTGCTGCTTCTTGGGCGTGATATTTTGCTTGTGGCTTTTTGTATTAATCACGCATCAAGGCTTGTCAGACCTACATGCATTTATGATTCGGTATTAATGAACCACTCAATTGCATGGAAATTGAAAGGAACAAATTGTTGTTGTTATGCATTCCTATTTAAATATCATGTCATGTAGTTTGCTTCAATTTCTGCACTCGATACAAGGGACATCCGGTATTGCGTCAAAATAAATCGCCTGCAATAAATTCGCGTGACATGTTGCACTGATTTATAATAAATAAACACCACTGTGTTGCAGCTGAGAAGCGCTAAAGGAGCTATTATAATTTCATTTATATTGGAGCAATTTTTCATGCATAAGGATGAGGAAGGGTTAAGACTTTATTTGCAATTCCAACTTTCTTTTGTTCGACGAGTACTACCAATTGTTCTCAGTCCTTGTTGTATTAGCAGTAACCCAACTTAAATGCACTTCATATGAATGGAATTTCCAACCTATTGTCCCTAATACGTTTGTTAAGGTAAATCTAAAAATACTTTTTAACCAACAATACCCAAAAAGTTAATCTTTAAATGCTGTGGAGAAGTGAAAGGTTTTCTTTTTTTACGCTCAAACTTTTTTGAGTTCTGTACAATTTCATAAATAAAAACAAACACTCCTTCATTCTCCCTCGCTGAGAAATAAAGGATGGTGTGAAAACACTGATTTCATCCCAAGTCAATAACGAGTTTTCAATTCAAACACTCAAGCACTTGACATATGACTCAATGGGGCGCACCCCGAAACCCTCGACGATTTGCCTGTGGCTAGTAGGGTTGGAAACGAGAGCGAGGTCCTCGACTCGATGGAAACCAGGATGCGGTTCAACATCGCTCAAGTGCCCAGCTTGGCCTGCACCAACAACCAAGTATGTGGATTGTAGGTATTCGAGAAATTCTGTGTTCGATAAACATGATAACGAGCAACATCCATGGGAGCACTTGAACCGCGGCAGCCACAATGGCGGAATTATCTCGGTTTGAAAATTTCATCGAATGCTGGTCAATTATTGGGCTAAGTCCTTATCTGGTCTGAAGATAGTTCATGTATCCAAAGCTCATTCGCATCTTGCTCCACAGATGAATGCAACTGCGCAGGAGCAAGGTACTTCCTCTGTGAAACGTGAACGTGGTTCCTGGATCTGATTATCACGACGAGTGTTTGCTAGCAGTATCGCGAACTCCGGATCTCCAAAGGAATCGAGTGCTGGGCCACGGAGCCTGCTGCAGCCTGCAGGAGGAAGAACAATAAGTCGCAAACGAGGCTCTAAAAAGGTTCACGTCTCGTTCGAACCTTAAACAGGCCATGTGTGTTGGATGCTGTTTGTTTTAAAACCTCAGCCATCGTCTACAGCGTCGTGACCGTTTTTTCATCAGCTTCTTTACAGGGATTTTCCTTTTTTGTCGACCTCTCCAGTTGTTGTTTTCATTTTTTTCTTCTTGGTTTGGTTTGTTGGTTGTTTCCTTTTTTGTGGTTGGGGAATTCTTAATGACTACCTTATTCAGCCTGGTCTTGCCAGATACAGAGATTTTGCTCCTCATTTAAATTGAATTGCAATCGAGGATCGGCGGCCCTGCAGCAGCAGTAACAAACGATCGGTTGTAAAATTACCTTTTTACTTTGGCCGCTCCAATCAGAGAACATCCGCATGCAAAGTACAGGATTTTGCTGCAAAACCTCGAGGTCGTATTTGGTATTTCTAATTCGTTCTTACCTGAAGAGAGGCAACCTCAGAAGGTAATCGCGTTTCTGTTTCTCTTTCCTAATCTTCCTACAGTCACGACTTCAACCTCAGACCATTCATATAAATCAATTTCACCTTTTTCTCAGTGGTGCATTTTTTGTGCCTCAAGAAAGCAATTTTGTTCAGTGGGCTGTTTTCGAGGTAGGCCCAGCACAGCCTATAATGTCGTTGTGTACAACAAAAAATATGAATTAAGAAAAAAAATAAATAAAATACATACTAAAAATGTAGACGATGGACCATGTCTTATGAGTTCGCTAAGGGCCCAACGTCGACCAAATGACTTGTTGATCTTACTAATGAGGTTGGCCATGTGAAGAGGCGAAATTCCCCGCTCGCCGCTCGTGGACCATAGGGCTGAGGAGTTGGGTCGTTTGTTTACCTTGGCGTCTTTTCACATTTACTATTTTCAGTTTATTTTTTTTTTAAGACTCACGATCGACACTTAAACGAATTTCAGTCGGATCCCCCGCGGAATTGAGCTTAGGTCTCTTGTTATTAGAATTTCGTGTAGATTTTGTAAGACATTTACCAGATTATACCTTAGATCGGGGAATGAGTGATCATAGGGTTATTGTGGAGCAATAAATCTTCTGATAAAAGTTTAAACCGATTCCGGCCTTTTCAATTATAAAGAACAAGAAAAGTAAACAAATCTTACATAGGTATAAGTATAATTTTTCATGGCCAATGACCAGGAATTCTTTTTCAATACATTCAACTTGTTGGAAGTTGTGTTATTATGTCGTAATATTTTACATAAATTTAATGTTAGAGAAAACCATTTTAAATAGATTCTGTAGATACAATGTGGAGCTTTCTAAATAATACTATTAATTGGTTCAATGGCGTCCTGCTCTTCATCTCCACTTATCTAATCCGCATCAATTGACTCTTGCACTTTTCCTGTATTTTTCTCCACTTTAAACATTCAATAAACATTTTGAAATGACCAAATTCTCAGCATCAACTGCTCTTTTAAACACAAAACACCAAATTAAATGGCATTTGTTGAAAGTAGCACTCACTGACTCACGAATGCAGAAAAACGAATGCTCGTTAAAATTTTTGCAAACTAGCAAATTAGCATATTGGCAATTTGCTAGTCTATCTAATGCTTAAAAATTACTTGAATAAGTCGTTCAATTATCTTCGAGTACCAAATGTGCATGTGCATGTACAAATCAAGAGACAAACGTGTCAGCAAAAAATTATAGCAGAGTTTTAATTACACATATATAATACGACACACATTTTTAATAATCAATTTTATGAAAACAAGTGGAAATTGAAGGGACCTACATACATTCAGCACAAATTAGAGCAGGAAAATGTTCAGCATTGACATGAAGTCAACGTCTCAAATACATATGCTTAGCTGGTAACATTTTGATACGTTAGTGGACTATTATGACTACAGAAAGGGTTAAATATAAACTTGATATTTAATCAAACAATTTCCGATTTCTTACATCAAATTGCTATCAACATTAACTAATCCCTTCTGATTGTCGATCACTAACAAGTTGTTGAATAATTTAAAACGCTACAATACAGCGATATTCCGCTGATTGCACTTAAAGTGATCAAATATTTGTGCAGCTTCTATTTTTCTTTGAAAGGGACGATTACTGATTTCGGGCTGCACACGTGTTTCACTGGCAGCGGTGGTGTCTTATCGCAGGACAAACAGAGAAACTGCTCGGCAAGGAACACTTGCAATTGCCGTAACCATTTCGGATCAAGCAAATTCACGACACACAGAAATCGTTGTTTATAACAGGATCACCAGTAACAGTGGACCATTGCTGTTCTTTAGTAGCTCAGTTTAAAAAAATAGTAAATAAGAAAAACAACGTTTACACGCCGTGTTTATTGTACCCTCAAGAACTGAGCGTAAACTTAAGGTCGTAGTGCTATTGGAGATAATGGCGACGTATTGCTCTGATAAGGCGAGAATTTACCTTTCAAGTGCTGATAGTAGCTAATATTTACACAATCGGGAAATAATTCCAGCAATCAGAGCTGGCAGCAGTAAATCCCTAGCAACCGGATAAGAGATTAGGTGACCAAAGTCTTTTGCATACAGCAAGCAACGAAGCACTTCGTTGAAAGGGGTTGGGTGGGGCTGCGATTCGACATTCGTTAATTGAAGACAAACCAACAACTGCGATGACTGATTGGACAGTGTCCGTTACTCTGTGGGACTTCGTTAATTTACTCGAACTGCCCCCCTGCAGTGCGGTGCATCCCATTTGTAATTGTCAGAGCAGGTTGGAGACGCCGCGGGCCATCACTTGTTGAAAATGTTTCTATGTTGAGTTGCACAATGCAGTATGGAGCGAGCTTCCGACTCGTTGTATGCTAATTTAATTGAGATTCGTATGGATCAGAAGACCATACAACCTCTTACCGGCCGCAACTTGTTTGCATCTAATTACGGTACTCTCGAAGAGGATACCTTGGTTTTCCCTGGATCTCCTGTCGTCCACTGAACCAGCATAATCCCCCATAAACTCCAGCTATCATTTGAATAGTTTTTGGCGAGAGTTTACGTTTTGATTTGACTTAAAGCTACAGGTCTGATGATAGCCATAAGTGTCCATAAAATGAGTTGACGCGGTGATTTTATAGCCCGTTCCAATCTCGGATCTTTTTTTTTGTTATTCAAATCATTGTCGTACCCACTTTGAATTCTCCGCTTTTAGTGCTGATTATATTTTGAATGTTTCTCAATATTTTACAAAAACTTCGTATAACCGGTAAAAAGTGGTAAATCTTTCTGTAAACAAAAGCATCTTGTTAGATTTATCGCAGCTTGAAGATATGCTTTTAGTTTCTGCTTTTTTTAAAACATTTTTGAAAGACAAAACACATTTGTATGTTGAATTAATTAACACCTGGCGATTGTTGTTGATATTTATTAGGTGCAAATATATGCAATGAGTTGAGATAAGAGCACGCCAATGAAATAATAACATACATAAGAATATCTATTAATTCCACTTCCAAAAAATAGTCTGATCTTCTTGAATGTATCAATTTGTATATGCAAAAAAAAATTTGAATCCCATTATCTATTGTTTTCCTTTCTAATTCTGTAACATAAACAAAACATCAAAGACATGTATTTTATATAGTTGTCTATAATTATGTTTTAAATTTGCAATATTTCCCCTCATTGTAATGTTAGTCACACATAACGGACTCTGCAACAAAAAATTGTGAAGTTAGATCATTTTCCCTAGTTAATTATTTTCAAACGGTACTTGATATCTGATAATATCCGATTGCAGCTTCTCTTAATGAGATAATGACGATTTTTTAATATTCAAATGCATATTCATTAAAGTTGATTCTAATTGAAAATTAAGTAAATTGCATTGAACTCGCTGCTCCAATGTCCAATTTGAATGCAAGTGCATCCAAGCATAATGCAGCAATCTTCTTGCGTGCGTCGAATAGATTATGATTCATTAAAACTAAGTCTGTGAAGAGACCGTCATTTTCGCTTCAATTTTATTGACGATATTGATTTATTATTTATAAGGCAACTTTTTAATATAACACAGATTCCTGTCGTCATTTGCATAATTATTATTAGATTCGGGTAAGATGTGAAGTGTATTAGGCATTATATTAAACTTTGAAAGATATCATTTTTAAATAGGTACCTACATAAATATTCGCGGGACAAAAACTCGATGTACTTCAACGAATGTTAATTATTTCTGTAATTATTTTTAGTAGCCCTGAAAAGAATTGAAAACCAGTGAAGTCTTTTGCGCGTGGGACTGTTCCTCCGGTAGGTATCCAATTAGGATATGAAGTGTACCATAAAATTCTGCACTTACCAAACTTCCGCCGACATCCCGAAGTAATATCGAAGCAGGAAAGTGGCTGCACATGATGCATTCGAGAGTCCATCAATTAGCAGCAGAGAAGTGTTTGGATGCTGGGCATCGTAGCCACAGGCGGAAGGATTCCGACCCACGACGAAACGCACTGTCCAACCGACGGTGACCAGGCTGTGACAAGTTACTAAGGGAGTCAGGATCCTGTCCCACTTGGTGTCCGAAAAGATCAAACATAAAGTTGCAATGATCGCGGTAACCAGGGCGGCATAGGTCCAGGCTGTAACCCAAATTTCAGCCAAATATTTCTCCTGCTGATCAAAAAGGATATCGGCCTCACACAGTGGCGCGCATCGCCCTGATCGGTTCAGTCTCAAGTATAAGTAGTATTTTGCCAGGCCGGGGCAGCTGGGCTGATGCACGGACGTTACCTTGGATGTCGGTGTGGGCAGCCCACCTCCGGGCTCCCCAGGACCTTCCATGCACATGTGTTCGTGATTGTTTTCCTTCGGGAATCTGATGCAATCCAGAGCTGCTGGCCACGGGAAGCCGAATCCCTGCAGCACGGGGTGGCACAACTCGCGAACTGTCTCACACAAACTGCGACAGGGGCCGATGGGGACCGGAACCTTCGGGGTGCACATGGGCACGTAGGCCGAGCACAAGAAAAAGTGCAGTTGAGCACTGCACCCGTACTGTATCAAAGGCGAGAAGGTTTGTAGTGTATAATCGGCGTCGTTTTGCAATTCATGTCCAACCAAATTAGGCATCGAGGTCTCGTTGTAGCCGATGCCGCGGCACAGGTCAATACGTATCGGTTCGCATTTCCGCGGCACCAGATCAGCGGTCGCCTCCGCGCTTTGCGCGAGCATGAATATCCCCACTACTGCGAGGCCGGCGATCAAAACAAATTTCGACCTCATTTTCCTATCCCACATTCACTTCAGGTAATTAATCAGCGAGGTTAGAGGAGTTGTCGAACATAAACACGTCAGTGCAGGTGATCCATCAGATGGATGCAACAACACACACTGGCTGCACTTGTATAGTATGTACCAGTTTCCAATTTAAGCAATTTCTACTCAGTTCTGCTTTACGCACTCCGAATTTCCAAATCACTGGATAAACTATCGCAAAAACACTTTTCCCACAGCGTCACAACGTCATCCGAACAACAATCCCAGGAATTCTGTTCCTCGAAGGCAGCTTGTTTTTGCACCTGAAACTGTTGAAGGCGAGTCACACAGACCGAACTGGCGGAGAGCGCGAAACACTTCTTCACCAATCTAAAGTCACCTCGCAACTAACAGCTAACGAGC
The DNA here is from genome assembly GCA_963082835.1 of Leptogaster cylindrica. Classification (NCBI taxonomy): domain Eukaryota; kingdom Metazoa; phylum Arthropoda; class Insecta; order Diptera; family Asilidae; genus Leptogaster; species Leptogaster cylindrica. The sequence goes on along the minus strand of OY720105.1, from coordinate 1,700,407 downwards.
AACAAACATATGAAACAGCTAACGAGCTGATAATGCCGAAGTTCTCTGCTTCCTCCGCGTCGTCGCCGCAACGTCCTTCTTGCACCGATTGTGGTCTCCTCTTGCCCTCCGCGCTCAGTTCCAGTTCATCCAGAAACTCTGGTCAAAATCACCTTCTTCGTTTCGTTCGCCGTATCTTGTGGGGCCTGGGGTTGCTACAGGCTCCAACTTGGAGTCTCCAAGTCCAAGTAGCTACAGCCCCGCGGCTCGTCGGCTCCGAGAGCTTGTTTGTAGAGGCCAGAGCATTCCGCGGACGCAAAGTAAAGTACACGCTCTAGCCTCGGTGCGCACGTCGCGCCCAGGACTCAGGTATTGAAAACAAGATATTTCGGTTCAATTGGTTCTCCACTTATGCTTACCGTATTTTGGCTGCACTCAAAAGCTGATTTATGCAGAGCTGTTAATAATTTCGCTTGGTTACTCATTCGCATTCCCTTTACTAATTTCCACGCTAATCGTAAAATTACCGAAACCAAAAAGCGGTGTGAAATGCCTCACGAACCATTGAAAGACACGAAAATTGAATGTTGACCTCATCTCATAATATAGTCGCATAAATGACATGGAAAATGCAAAGTAATTAAAAAGGAATGAAACATCACAAAACAACAAACACATCGAGGGCGAAAAAGAAATGTGCAAAAACTGTATTAACAACATAAGCAAAAGAAAAGCAACAATAACATTTCCGTCAGAACTTTGGCTCCTCGCAGAAAAATAAAATCGAAAATTAACAATATAATCCCTTGGAATTTGTTGTTTTGCCTTCACTATTTCTTCTGTAAACATTTTGTTAATTACCAATTTTGCTTGTTTGGATGTTTGAAACATTGTTATTTGCTTTTATTTAGTGTAGGTAACTTTTGTATCCTTTATCAGTTCTTTGAATACAATATCAACAAGTTTAAACTAGCGATGACGCTATTTAATAAAATTGGGATCCTACTAAAAGTACAATCAATGAAAAGTAAAAAATTTTGATTGAATTTTAATTATATATGTACACATATCTACATATTTTTGCAGTTAAATTTGTAACGTTTTTTGATAACGTAAACATTCTTCCTTTCGAAAGATGGAGGAAGTTTAGTTGAAAATTTTTAGAAATTTATGAGATTAATGGGAATTCATAGAAAAATTTTACTCAAAATATTTTCTTGTGTGGGTTAATCAACTCCAAACAGATCAGAAAACGACACAAAAACTTAGCTTAGCTCGTACCTGGGATGGTATCTGGATCTTGACCACATTGAGATACCGGGAAATATTCGTTTTTTTTTATCCAAAAATACTTAATTACTGAGCCTCAGTGCACCAAGAAGTAATAAAAACCCGCTACACTATTTTTATGTCCTTTTAGATAAATTTTCCTCCCAAGTACTTCAGATCATAGTCTACAATAGCGAGTAATTTAGGCAGGTGGTAAGTGATCAATTTAAAAACTTGTCCACGATACGCGTCTGTAATGTTCTCAGAAGATATACGACCATTTTATCAAACATTGAACAGATGTATTGTACATTTTTCACTAACAAGCTCGAGAGCCTGCCAGACGCCCACCATAATCTTTCGGCTGTGTTCTTGGGTCGTGATCCTATCTCTGCTCCATCGTGTTCATCGCAACCTCCCATGTTAGCCACGGAAAACGAGAATTCATCGCCCAAAAGACAGCCTGAACTCCGTCCGAGTTTATGTTAATGAGTTCAATAAATTACAGGTATCCAATTAACGTTAACATGTCTCCGAGCAAGCTCAACGCACAGTCCAAGAGTTACGACATCGTCCTCAGGTATCCAAGCCAGAAGATTCCCACTTGTAGTCGTTCTACAGTCTACACTCTACACTCTACGGCAACAGGAGGACCGGGCGACCGGCTGTCCGTAAGATACAAAAGATGCACGGGAAGAGGGTGCGGTTTTTCGGAGGATTCTCACTTGAGCGTTTTGCCTCTTATTGACCTGAAATGTTGCTCCTGTTGAGGCGACAACGACCCGATAAAATGACTCGTAAGCGATCTCGGAAATTGGGTTCGGCTTAATTTCCAGAAATATTTCACATTGGATTTTGTTGACTTCAAACTACATAATATAATGAAAATCTCCTTAATTCCCAACTCATAACAACAACTCCAAAAACATAAAAACAACAAAAAAAACAATTTCTTCGACCCACCACTCTTGCCCTATTTGTTGAGATAACCGCGCAAAAATTATCCCACTTCATTACAGCAGAGGCATTTCCTTCCGACTTCACTAAAATTCTCCGCATCCATTTAGCGACTTGTTTCAGAATACAATTACTAGACATTAAGGGTGTACATAAATTAACACAATCCTCGCAGGAGCCCTTCGTGTGTTCCTGCAGCCAGGAGACGCAATCACTCCCCAATAAATTATGCAGACATTGGGCTCTCCAGTACGTTCCGAAGAGGTGCTCTTGTGTAGCGCATGCACACGGCAGACCCGAGTGCATTTATTATAAATTATCGCCAATTATCGGCTGTACATTCGCTTTTATGCAGTTATTAAAAACGAAACGAAAACATCGGCCACATGTTACATTTCGAAACTGCCCACTTGAAAACTTTGGTGACCGCAAAACGTAATGGAATTAATTGCGATAGAATGTACCTTAAAGCTATAAAGGGAAACGACTGTCGCAATTAGCAGTGATTTTTAAAATATAATAACAATTTTCTGGTGAGAAGTTCAATGTGTTTTTTAAAGTCAATTCTCAAAATGATCCCCGCTATTAACTTATTAAAAAATATTACACAAGTTCATTATGGAAAGAAACATCACTGCAATTCTTATTTCATTGAACCTCACAGTATCCTTTAAGTGTACCACAAACTCGACTACTTTATGCAGTGTGCTGCAGGGAAAATATTTATTTAGTACATAATTTAGTGGGACACGACTGGAGACTGGAGACTGGTATGTTACGGCAGATTAACCATTGGTGAAATCGTTAGCTTTTATGTTGCCATGTCCCTGTAAACAGCCTTTACTTATTCGGTGACGTTAATGATAAAATGGTGGAAGAGATAAGCAAGAATTCTAACTCGTTTAGGAGTAAAAAGCACTCAATGCTATCTTTTAGTAAAAGGATTGGTTTATTGCTCAAGTACATTTCGATCTGCAAAATTGTAATTATGCATACAGTTAAGAAATAGGGCTCTGGTATAGTAAATTAGTAAGCCATGCTTACTTATCATTGTAACGCTAAAGCACAAATGAAATCAGTAATCACATTCATTTGCAGGATAATCGGCGGTAATTTAGGTCCCTCTACGCAAGTCTACACAATTAATTCAGAACAATCCGGGTTTCACTTCCGAAGACAAACGAAACACCTACAAAACCTTGCTCCTCGTTGCAAGCGGTTAATCCTTCTTGACTTGTCGCTCCAATACAAATCGCCTACGCGTTTCCTGTCCGTAAATAACAATTACCAAATTTTCCCTCGGAGCCTTGTGTGACTCCAGGACGCCTTGGTGGACGCCATGCATCCATCGTCCCAATTCACTAAGCTTGTTATTTACGACCAAACGACGTACCTTAAAATTCCGTCAAAAGACGAGTAACGCACACGGCATTCATCACGGATAACCCTGCGGGGGGTCTGGCGGGGCGAAACAGGACTTAAGAGTTAAGGGAACAACAAGACCTGGCCGATCCGGTTGGCAGTTTGGCACCGAAAAATTTCAGTTCAGTTTTACCTTGACGCGCTGGGGAATAAAAGAGGTAACCTCCTTCGTCTCCCAGTGGAGCCTGTTCTGCAGCCTCCCGGAGGAGCGCATATTGTGCTGCAGCGAACCTGTTGCCGCCGCCATCCTCTGTTTGCAGTTCCTCTTGACTCTGCAACGCAGGAAATAAATCACTCGTGTAATCACCGCTCTGCCCAGATGAGATGTGTTTATGTACTTCATCCACCTTTTGGAGACGTTAAAAACGGCCATTCACAGTAGGTACGAGCCCTACAGGATGATTAATTTTTTTATGATAATTGGCCTGCTCAACGAGGTACGCTGACCGCTGTCCGAGTGTTGAGCGTGTGCACTGTTCAATTGAATGAGAAATTCAAATCAAGCAGGATCAGAAATAAATTTGCTCATGATTGGCGAGTAAAAACAAGGCTCCGTGTAACGCACTTCATTCGTCTTGCAGACGATGAAAGATTTCCAACCATTATTCATATGCACATGACCATGATTGCTGATAGCAGATTATTTTTCGACTGGAAACCGCGCGCAAGACTGAAACTTTTTTAGATTATCTTTGCACAATTACCTGGATGCAGACGCGTAGTTACTGTTAGTAGTTACTGCCCAGTGCCCAGCTAACGATGTGCTCGTAAGAAAAAGGAACACAGCGTTCGAACAAAATGAAATTACTGTTATAAATCATCAGTCAGGAGGGAGGGAATTCGTTGCAGTATCTTTTACAAAGGTATGTAATACGAAATCAAATACTTAACAATTACAAGCTTCAATTAATCTTCTTGCACTTCATAGCACTCAAATCAAAGTGAAAATCGATATTATCATCAATATGCATATTTTTCTCTCAGAAAATTATTACAAGAATCTTTGCGAAGAATTCCAAGTTCTAATGCTTTGAGGATTCAGCACAAAGTGCAGTCATGCATTGCCAATATTTCTGCATTTCCCGTCGACTTAGCACATTTCATCATATGCCAGTATTATTTTTGGCAAACTTAGCATCTTTTGTATTATTATTATCCAACAATCTTGATGCTTTGTGAAAATGTAAGCTCCCAAAAAAACGTTATGATTTTATTCTCCTCAACCGAGTCACAAATCACTGCAACAGGGAGCTTTTGTTTTATAGTTGAGTCCGGTCGCGAGGGCCGAGGAGTTGTGCTCTTGTGGGGGGCCTTTAATATTTATTCCGAATCGTAAATATTTTGTATCAAGCCTTGAACTTCAAAGGCCAGCGTCTGAAATTTGCATAACGAAGGACCAAAATTGACACAAAAGAAAGACGAGCTTTGCAAATTCAGCGGAAGAGTTCTTCGGAACGCACACAACACAGACGGTCTCGATTTTTCACCCATGACCAGTAGCTAAATCTGTCCAAACCTTTCCATTGTCTTTGCAATCGCCAAGCATAAATAAGCAATATTTCTTCCTCTTTCCTTGTTTCGTTGCTTTCCGCACCGATTCTTTTATGAAAATTTATGGACGCACGGAATTAATGCATTAATTCCTACATTAAATTTATGCCGTTTCATGAAACAATTTTAGTAAGGAAATTGCAATAATTCAAGTGTTCAAGTGACATTCATCAATAGTAGAACTCGGATTGAAAAATGTTGTTTATAAATTTAATGGTAAACAAAACACACAATATTTGCAGAAAATAGCTTCAACTGATACTGCTGGGTATCCCTTCGATTTCTGTGTACAGTAAAGCCTGCCGGTTAATGTCCTGATCGATGGCATGCGAAAGTAGGCCTATTTCAAGATTCATGTGGCCAATTTCATCTCGCAATTTAGCAATGGCTTTCTTTAGATTTAAAATTGGTCCTGAAATGAACGAAAAATTGATTTAAGATTAGAAGGTAATATATTTAATTTTTCCGATCCAGTTACCTCCATCGGACATGGTTTGTCCTTTCTGTTCCATTTTCGCTTTTACAGCTTCATTTTCATTTATAACTGTGTTGAGTTCGATCCTTAGTTTCTCACGTTCATTCTCTGTATCCTTTATGGCCGCCTGGACTCCAGACAGCTCTACAGAAACCTCCTTGTGCTGACTTATCAAACTCTTCAAATCATTATTCAAGTGCTTTTCTCTGCTCTCAATTTTATCCATAGCAAACGTGATATCATTTTGCAATTTTTTTAATTGTATCTGGGTGTCCTCTATGGTCTGTAATAATAAGAGCAAACGTAGGCACTATAGCTATAAATTATTCCAAAACACTTTACTGAATCAATATTTGACTTGAAGGTTTCCATTTGTTTCAAATGAGCCCGCCAATCTCTAAAATCTGTTTTAACGACGACTTTCAGTTGGGGTAAGACCCGCTCTAACTCAAGCCTAAAGGAAAATCAGTCAGAAAGTGGTAAATTAAACTGGAACTTATTTTACCTCCAATTTTCCACCTCATTGAAATTGCCCCCATCTTGTTCTATTCCGGCATTAGAATCACCCTTACTGCCACCTTTATTCGTCCAATTCAAATCTAGCAGAGAATTACCACCTTCATCACTATCATCACTCAAAAATGCATTTTGGTCTTCCTCTAATTTTTCCAAAATAATTTCAGAATCATCCTCAAAGTACTCTGGAACATTTTCATCTTCTTCTTCTTTGACTTCGGTTCGTTTCAAAGTTATCTAAAATAGATAATGTTCTTTGTACAATATTTTTTTCTAATGTTAATTCTTCTCATGGTCAGAAGACAATTTACCTTGGAAATCTTCAGGGCTTGAGTTGCTAAGCAATCCAAAACAAGTAAACAAATAGGTCCTGCCCCTTGAATTAGTTTATTCGAAGGAAAATCAGTTGCAATGTCCTAAATGCGTTAAATTCAACCAAGGACAAATATTTTGAAATAATTTCTATTACCATTTCTTGGAGAACTTTTATTATACGCGCAATGGTTTGATTGGGATCATCGAATTCCTGCGGCTGTTCAAATGTTTTCCCTAACTTCCTTATGAGCCATGCACAAACGGAAGTGAACACATAGAATTGTTCGCCAGGATTAACTGACATCAAAAAATAGAATTTGCCAAAAGGCTTCACCTTTATCTCGCGCAACAGTTTTTCGTAATTTAGTAATCGGAGCTTCTCCAACAAATCATCACTTTGAAATGAATTTAATGGTAATGTATTCGTTTGCTCTTTTTCTAAAGCTGCTTGAAAATCCACTTGAAGGTAAGACATCGCAATTGTTTTTGTTAAATATTGTTTTGTCAAAAGAATAAAGCAAGCTCAGTTAACTCATCCGTTTCCCAGGCAACAACATTGAACAAGAAAAATCCTTTTTCCCGTCCTAAAATATTGGGTAGACCCTGAAAAGAAGGGTATTTAACTGTGAATTCAAATTACACTTTTATGCAAATAAGAAATGTAAAATCTGTGGTTCTTAATATTTTAATTATTTTTAAAATCAAAAGTATTGTAATATTGATTAAAGACGTACCGCTGTAAATATAAATTATTTGAACTTGTTGTGGCACCAATTAATTTGTAGGTTATGTTGAAATAAAGTTAGGTTAATATCAGATAATGTTTGATTATATTTTTAGGACATATATTTCAAAATAATACTGTATTTAAAGACCTTATTGTTGGACCTTTTTTCATTTATTTCAACATGTAAAAACCAGTTGTTTATAGTTAAAATTGCGAAGTCAGTGAAAAATGAAAGCTTTTCGAATATGGGTGCCTTAATAATTTTATGAGTCTGTTAGCAATCTGAAATTAAAATTAAAAGCTGTTTGAAAATGAAATAAAACAAGTATATCATTATCTGAAGTTTTCTAGATTATTGCAAGAAGGATTTCTCTACTTTTTGTGACATGGAATATAATATAGCACTTTATCTTCGAATATTCGAATTTACCGCATGATTTTTACATGTGGCAGTCCTGGCATTCTGAACGTCAAATCATTTGAAAATAAACGAATGCAGAAAAGAGCAGCTAAAAAATGGAGAAGCAGTCCGTTAATTTACCGGATTTAAACATTGTTTCACAGGATGAGCTGCAGCAGGAATATAAAACTCTGTTTCGTAAGTATAAGGAATTACTCCATGAGCAGGAGGAAAGCAGTCAAGCTATACACGATCTCAAACGAAGTCTTCAAACTGCTATTGCAACCGAATCATACTTAAATCAAGAGCTCGATCTGGTCGTGTCCAATCAATCGTCGGAAATAATTAAAATTAATAAAATTCATAGTGCCGAAATAGAGCAATGGAAGCAAAAATACGCTGACTTAGCAGATGTGAATGCTAGTCAAGAAAAGTTTTCTGACAAACTTAAAAAAGATAATTATTGTCTGAAGCAGAGATTGCAAGAGTTGGAATCGCGCAGAGAGCATGAATTGGGAAAACCCAGTACTTATGCGGAGTCCGATGCAGACTTTGAACATATGAATTTGGAGCAGTTGAGTAAAATTGATGATTTGCAATTTCAGTTAAATGAGTATATTCTAATTACAGCTGACAAAGAGGTAAAATCTGTTTACATGAGTTGCATCACTTAACCATCATTTCTTTTTAGAAAACAATTGATTATATGAGAGAAAAAGTGCACTGCCTTGAAGAAAGCCTACAAGCTAAAAGGGAAGAAATATCTGAAAAGGACGCTCTTTTGGACAGCTTACAAGAACGTCTGGCAGAATTGAATACAGAACTGGCTAGTCTCAAAACTCAACCAGAATGTCCAAGTAAATCAATCTTAATTTGCTACTTTTAAATTATTGTATTAATTATTAGTTGCTTTCTAGTAAGCTACTTGCTAGAAATCATATCATACCTGCATAGTTCACTTAAGTGTCACCTTTTTAATCAGGTCGAAAGGGTAATTCTCTGTTTGCTGAAGTTGATGATCAACGCCAGGCAATGAGGAATATGCTAGCATTACAGAAAAGGCAATATCTGCAAATGAAATCCTGTTACAATGAAAGTAAGAACGAAATAAAAAGGCTGAAGCGCGAAAATGCAGCGATGCAAGAAGAGCTACGCGCTTGCAGTTCACTGTTTTTGCATGCCGAAAGAACATACAAAGGTGAAGATGACAGTCAACGAAACTACATAGTGACTTTTAATGTTGATTGCAGACAAGTTACACGAGAGGATCATCCAGCTGATACACGAAAATGAGAAGCTAGAGAAGAAGCTGCGCTGGACTGAGGACAAAGTAATTGCTGTCGGCAAAGAGAAAGCAGTTAAATGGATTGATTCCATGTTTGCATTTTGCAGGTCAGTAATCAGTCAATTATCTGATACAGTAATAACTGCTCTGCTTCGAAATGTACTTGATTGAATGTGTAAATTACCGAATGTGTGTTGTAGACTGTTTTAATATTCTGTATCGCATTTTACTATTTATAAATTCTATATAAAAAAGGGCAATAATTTCGATATCCAAATAAATTTGTAATGTGCCATTATCAAAATTGTTATTGATCCATAATTATTACTGCAATTGTGCTTGCGTTCTTTAGATACAAGCTTTTCTTCCCTACAAACAGTCAAAAATTGTCAGTAAAAGCAAATGTATTGTTCTGAATGATGTTGGTTGAAGCATTCTCAATGAATTTCACATTTAACATCTTCCTTCATATAATTTTTTGTATCACTAGAAACGAGACTGAAGGACTTAAAACTGAACTTCGTAAATGTCTTTTCGAAAAATGTTCACTTGAACACAATTTGATGGAATCGCAACAGCAAGAAGCCAAGTAAGTTAAACCACATGTTGTGTTTTCTTGGTAATTAATTATGTACATCCAGATGGCGATTTGAGGCGTTAAGATCTCGTTGCATAATAATCGATAGAGAATATTTGTTAGACGAACACGGAATCAAATTTAAAAAAGCCAACGAGATTCATTGCACAGTTACAGCTGAAGATTGTGAAAAGGCGACTCCTCGGATTACAAGTGAAGGTCACCGAAACTCTACGAAATCACCGGATGAAACTCAATTTGCTAAGAGTAAAAAGTTAAGTAAGAGCGCAACATTTAAATATCCAAACAATATTTTCGATGGCCTCCTGAAGAAACCTCTAATTACCCAAACTGCGTTAAATTTAAAACCCGAAATCGATGTTTGTAACGACGAATATTTAAACACAAGCGACTTTAATGAAATATCTGGGAATAGTGTTAAGGTGAAGGAAGATAATGAGGCTAGCCAAGTTTGCTGTATCGGTGAAATAAAAAAAGAGAAAACTGAAAAATCACCATTCGAGATATTCGAAGACGAAGGCGAGCGCTCCTCAGATGCAGAATTTGCTAACGAGCTAGTGCAGAGTCTTGGTAAGCAAATTACTTCTGATTCTGATATTTCTGTCCCAGAGGATGCCCTCCAAAAAATGACCGACATAGAGCACGTCAATCGCGCGGGCCGAACATCTCCCGTTTTTAGTAAAAATAGTGCAGATTTTCAGAAATCTGAGTTTTCCCACGCAACTAGTTGCTTTCAAGTGTACGAGGATACAACACAACATCTGCCTCTTGTAAAAGTTCGCTTGAAGAGAGACGAACGTCTGAAGTACAGCAATGATTTGGACAAAGAAAACCAACCTGAAGGAGCTCCAAACTTAAGTTCCAACGAACTCTCAATATTGCAAGGATCTGACTCAAACATAGACTGCCCTAAAAAAGAATCCAATTTTGAAAGAGTGAAGTTTACAACTGAAATAGAACATAAAACTATTAATATTAAAGGCAGCGAGGACCAATCTCTAGAAAAGTCTGAAATTACTATAACACGAATTACTATAGGATAAAATAATGCAGATTAATAACAATTTTTCCAGTTAATTTTAATTTAAAAATATTAAAAAAATTTGATCAGTAAATTTAGCTTTAATTTTAATATCGCAAACATTTTTTGTATTTAACTCATCTTTCATTCTAGATGTATTTAATTATATTTAGTTTTTTTTACCTTTGGTAGTTGAAGAAGTAAAGAATATAGTTTTAAACGAAAATTCGTATATTTTAAGAAATGAATTTCCCATCATAGTTTTCAACAGATTAATTTTGGAAAATATTTTTCTTTTAATGCCATGAAAAAGTCCTTATTAAATAGGTGTTTGCAACTAGTGTTTTGTAAGATACATATAAATACATGATTGAATTTATAAAAAAGGTGCTTTTTAAGGTGATACAACTAAATATCTCTATCTAGTTAATATTCCCAAGGGGGACGCATATCTGTGCCATCATTATCCACCCCCAACCCCTCTACTTTAAATTGGAAACTTTCACTTTTCTTTGCAGATTTTAATAGTACGTTAGAAAACAAGTAACTTTTACCTGACACTTTTTTTCGGTTCATGGCAGATGGCGCTGTAATCAGCGAATTTTAACTTGGCGCCAACTAGTGAAAAGTTGGCAGCCCTGCATTCAATCCTGGATTCGTGGCCGAAGCCATCTACATTCAAAAAAATCTAACTGAACTGTCAGTATAATGCCGCGAAAAGTAACTGCCCTGCGAGGATTGTGTATTTTTTTATAAATCCCTTTTTTTAGTGAAGTGTAAACGTTGTGCTGTAAAATGGAACTTAGTTTTAAAGAGAATAATTTGAAATTCTATTTCGTAATAAATGATAAAATCGAAAGCGTTCAAGATGTCTCTGGAGACATGGGCGAAGCACATGCAGTAAATTTCTTTTGAATTTCCTCACATATCCTCCAAGCACAAAGGCAATTAATCCTCAATTTGTATTGCAGAATTTGTCGGATTATTTACCCGAAGGAGAAAACATAAACTGGATACAAAAGTCGGATTGCTTGAAAATATCACGGGATGAGTTATCGAAGAAAGATATCTTCGTAATGGATGACTTTTCAGGAGCTGCTTTCGAATATTTACAAAAAAGCAAAAGTCTGTGAGTAAAATGAATATTGCAATTTATCTTCAGTATTGAGATGAGTGTTATTTTAAGGATTCTTGGGCCCCGTTGTTTAGTCAGCTGCCTGTTAGAAAACGCATCAATTCCCTTGGGCAAATATCCAGTTTTTAATACTGCAATGAGAGATCTTGTGGTGTGCGCTTCAGGATTTTCAGTTCCAGAAAAGGTTACTAAATATTGCTTTAAAAGTGTACATAGCATAACTGGAAAATTTAAACACACATTTTTTGAAGAGCTATGATTGTTTGGTTTTGATTTCAAGTTTTCATGTAGGCTAAACTAAAAAATCTTGTCTTCTGGATGGGTGGATACTATCTAGAAGATTTGAGTTTGAACTGCACGCATTTGGTCTCCAACACAGTTATGTCGAACAAATATGAGAAAGCAGCCTTCAATTGTATACCCATTATGCACGCGGACTGGGTGTACTCTGTGTGGGAGCGAAATAAGACGGAAACTGTTTCCGCAACAAGTTCAGAATTTGAGAAGCACCAACTCCCAATATTCTACAAATTAAATTTTACGTCAACCGGAATTGTGGATGCGAGAAAAACCCAATTGGAAAAATTAATAAATGAACATGGAGGGCGTTATATGAGAAATTTCAGATCTAGCACCTTAGGTAAGACGATGCACTTGTGGAATTGAGTTACATTGGTCCTCATTAACATCCCCTTAATTTCAGATATATTACTTGTCGAAAAGAATAATACAGAATCGGACAAATTTAGAGCTGCGATTTCATACAAGAAGGAATGTCTGTTGCCTGATTGGGTATTTGATAGTGTTGCAAAGAAATATGCTTTGCCCATTCTGAATTATAGGGTGGTTCGAATGAAGGCTTCCACACCAACGAAAAATGGAAGAAGTAAAAATATGAAAGAGTAATGGGACAACTTAAATACTGTTGTATTTTTCCAGGCTTAACTGTTACAGATTTCAATCCAGACGGAACACACCTCTCCGAAATCTCTTGCTTATCATCAATGGGCAGTAATTGCTCTATTGCTGAGACCATTTGTGGAGGGGTTAATGATTCTAGAAGGACCAAAAAAACCCAAAATAAAAAAAGTTCCCAAGAAAATTCTTACAAAACAGTTTTAGAGAAAATAAATCCGGTTCAAGCTAAAAAGGCACGACTTTTTCTGGATGGATGTTCGGTAAGTGATCAAAAATTTTAGTCTGTTTGTTTTTAAATTTGTAACATTTCAGATTTATTTGTCTGGATTCAGTGCAGATGAAAAGGAAAAACTCAAAAAAGTTTTAAACAGTGGAGCAGCAACGCATTTCGATGAGATCAGCGATAAGTTAACACACGTAATTATTGGTGAACTTATTCCATCAGAATTGGTGAAAGTTAAAGAAAAGGCGATTTCGTAAGTATTATAATGCAATGTTAAATTTATATAAAATGTTTTTTTTATAGTGCTTCAATAGTTTCTCTTAAATGGTTGGTAGAAAGTATTGCAGAAAAACAACCAGCCAATGAAGAAGATTTTATCTTCCGTGCTAAATTGCCAATTTCAGTTGAACCTGAGGCTCCATCGCCGTCCAGCAAAAAAGTAAGTGATCAAAATATATCATATAATATTTTCACAGTGTTATGTTTTTGTGTTTCAGACTTTGCAGTCGATGAATCACAGTTTTAAAAAGCCGATGACTGTAACTAGGAAACACTTGAATTTCGAACCAGAAGAACCATCTACTTCTGCGTCCACTTCCATTAATGTAGAAGCAGATCTTGTTAACCAGTATGTGAGCAAAAAACCTCCATCTTCCACAATTCAGAAACAGCAAGGAACAGAGGGAAAAGTTCCAGAACCAAGCGGGGGAATACAAGAGGATTCAGATATGATTTCCGGAGATTTTAGGAACCTTGAGGTTTTTGTTGGCCTCACTTTCTATGTCCATGAACACTACGATGAAATAATGTATACTCAAATTGTAAAAGATTGCGAAAATGGGGGAGGAAATGTTGTGAATGCTAAATGCTCAAAAATAGTTGACTACATTATTGTTCCGTCTGAGGAGCCCACAGACCTCGATAGACTTCCAGTCAAAGGAAAACATATCGTAAACAATTTGTGGATTGTAAGGATTTAATTGCTTTGAATTCAGTAATTATTGCAGATTATTTGTAGGAAGATGTAGTGAACGCAAATAAACTAATTGAGGGTAAATATTATCACCAACCAATACCCGTTATACCTGATGAAAGGCCACTGGAGGGCATTACCATTGTGATTAGTACGTATTCGGGTACTGAGAGACATTTTATAGAACAATTAGCTGCAATTCTTGGTGCTCAGAAAAACGATGTCTATGCAAGAAAAGAAGAACCAATTTTAATATGTCCTTTACCAGAAGGAGCGAAGTTTAAAGCTGCTCAAAAATGGGGTTTGTACTCAAGTAAATAATTACACGCATTATCAATTACAATTTTACATTAAGGCTTCCCGGTGGTAACAGTACAATGGTTGATTGACTGTGCACACAAAGGCAGTAAGCTGAGTATGGATCCGTATTTAATCAATGATCCCCTTTCATCGAGCACGTCAGTCAACAAATCCAGTTCATCGTGCAGTGGTTCAGGTAAAAATATTTTAATCATAAACTTAGAAAATGTTTCTTCAATCGTTTCTAAAAGATAAATCGATGAAATCACGTTCAACTGAGAACAATCCACCTATAAAAGAAAAGATGCCTGCTGAAATTGCCGCTGTAAAACATCCCAGGGTGTCGGAACTGTGTGAATTGCCTAAGCGACCATCGATAGGTTCTCCTGGAAGTTCACCCAACATATCGATAAACCTCCCAGAAGAGAAATCCTTCAACATTTCTGATTACGTTAAAACTGTTTCGAGTCCCCTTCGTGATACTCTGTATAATATTTTAAAGGAAGAAGAATCCAAACCAGATAAGGATTCAGAACATTGGAAAAAACTGATTGCAACTCCCGGTAATGAAAAAACTCCTCCAACACCGAAAGTGCCAGGTAAAACTTAACTTCTTACGTAAAATACAATGTTGCTAAAATGGGAACAAATTGCACAGAATCCTGTACATTGTCTGCTCATAGAAGGAGGAATATGGAATATTTGGATAGATACTATATTCCAATCGATCGCGAGAAATGCAGGCGCCAAAGCACGGTAATTTATAATTTCCCGTGTTTCTGTTTTAAAACTAACTGGAAAACGTCTTTTCCACAGCCCTTGGCAGAACATAAGCGGCGCTTATGGAAGGAATTGCTTGGAGAGGAGTACGTAGAGGATCAATTTTCTTACTACAACACGCCACAAACACAGGTCAACGCAGATGAAGTAAGTGACAAAGCTATTCCCGGTCCTTCAACTTCGACAGCCGACCAAAATACTACACCCAACTACAAACGGTTAAGTGATTTCATAAAAAACAGGGATGACATGAAAAATAAAGCGCCCAGTCACGATGAAGAAAGGGAAACTACACCACCCAGATTTGACAATGATATTCCCGCAACTGCAGAGGAAATGGTTGGATGGGAGGATCCGAGCGAGTACGTGCCTTCAAAAAGGCAGAAGGCGAATGGCAAACGATTCAGCGGCATTCCACGGTTCAGTATATCATGCTCAACGGACAAAGTAAGTTCAACCAAACCAGAATATGTTTCACCTTAAAACTAAATTTAAAATGTTGCTTTTAGAAACGAGACCAAATTGCAAGTCAAATAAAAACCTTAGGAGGAGAAGTGTGCCAGAATTTAATCAGCTTCGATGAAACTTGCACTCACATTGTTTGCGAAAAACCAAACAGAGGAGAGAAAATTCTTTCGGGGATTGCGTCGGGTAAATGGATCTTAAGTCTTCAATACATCACCGACAGTGTTAATACCGGATTTTTTTTGGATGTAAATCAAATGAACTTAATTAGTCATCTGTACTAATCACTGTTGTTTTAGGAAGAAAATTATGAGTTCGGAAATCCAAAAGCTGAATGTCTTCCGAGTTTGGAAATTACTGAGAAATCAATTGCTAACGCTGGTTTTCGATGGCGAACTAAAGTTGCAAATGACCCTACAAAGAAATCTGGCGTATTTACCGGATTCAAAGTTATTTTACACGTACAGAAAAAAGATCAATTTCAACGTGTTATAACTGCTGGTGGGGGGACAGTAGTAAATGTTATGCCACCATATGCTAAATCAGAGGAAGCCCTGCAAGCGACTCATTGCCTCGTTGAGCAGAAAAAAATGGCATTGGAACCCTCCGATCACAAAGTTCTTGCTCAATCTGGCATTCGTGTCCTTTCAGTGATGTATTTAAATGCGTATCTCACCAACGAAGTTGAGCCTGATTATTCAAAATATATTTTAAGTGTGTAATGATTTGTCCACAATCATTGTGTGGACATTTTTAGCATTCATAGTATAATGTATTACGTTTTTTTATCATGTGCGAAAAGATTTCATAAAGTAAATGTTTTTAGGAAAGTATTAGTTTAACGAAAATTAAGAATATCAATAAAATTTGAATAATTTAGTAAACAAAGTTTCCTTAGCCCTTTCTTTGCGATACAATTCAATTTAGTGGGACGCGCACGAGGCCCTCCATAGCATTACTGGTCAGCGCAGATGCCGTTTCACATGCATTGAGACTTCTAGCGGGGTTTAATATATTAATTATTAATTAAAGGGCAGAAATGTCAAATTATTTTAAAAACTTGGAAGTCGACGTGCATTGCACTTGTTTAGTTCTGGTCTCCTGGTCTCTGGACGGCAATCTGTGGCCGGCAAGTGTGTGGGCAGTTGCCCAGATTTGGGTGGACATTTGGATGTTGTCTAGCTTTAAGAAAGAAATTGTTTTAAAGTTGATTAGAATAATCAATTTAGCTCAACAAGGAAAACATATTGTACAGTAAACAAACAACGAATCTAACCTCAATATTTGAAATGTTATCATTTTAGGAGGGAAACGGCGGCGCCGTGAGGAGGTAAAATCGATTTTCCGTGACATAAAACGAGTGATGTAAAGACGAATTTTGCTAAAAATCGATTATCGGAAACGTGAATGTAAAACTTATAAATCTGATGAAGTTGCACAAATGGAGAACTCTAACGCAAATTTATCGGAAAGTGATTTGAAACGTGCGAGTTGGACGTACAAAGAAACACTGGATTTGCTCGACATTTGTGTAGGTAAAGATATGGGCCTGCGAATGGCACAAAATTTGAATCTTAAGAAGGAAATATATGAGGAAATGGGAAAAGAAGTTCTCCGATTAGGACTCAACAAAACATTGGAACAAACTATAATAAAGTTCAAGAATTTGTGCCAGAAATACAAGAGAGGAATCAAGAATCCAGCGGGATTAATGAACAAAAAACGTTATGAGCTCTGGAGTCGTATGCATGAAGTCTTTAAGCACAGGCCTATTTATCGCGCTGGAAAGAAGGAACTTGAAGCAGAGGCCCAGGAAATCGAGCATGTGAAGCTAACGGAAAATATATTGAAGTTGAATGGGTATCCCTGACATAAGCCCATGGGGGCTGCGAAATGTAAGCCTTCCAATTCAAAGGTATGTAAACCCATAAAGATCGAGCGGCCGTTACCACAGCTGGACAATCCAAAGCTAATAGAAATAATAAAAACTGAAGTATCAGAGCCAGTAAGTTTGAACCCAACACAAACAATAAAAACGAACCCGACACCAATTACGTGTGATTCTGAAGTTGCAGCTGCAATAAATGCTGTACAACCCGGATGTTCTTCACAAATAGAAGAATCAACACCGCAAACAAACCCGGTAGTTAAAAAGAGTGGAGCTGGAGCACGCCGAGAATGTAAATCGGAGAAAAGAAAACAACCCCCCGATTCGGATGGAGCATTCAATGCCAAATTGATGAAGAGGTCGATGTTCGTCAAACAATCAGGTACAGAGAACTAAATTTGATTGGGTCAGTTAAATTTTTGCATTCATGATTTTCAGACAGATCCACCTCCAGTTATTTGCGTTGTGTAAGATATTTGGTGGAGAAATTTAAAACATCTCAGGAAGAGCTACAAAACAAATTTCATAGTCAGCAACTGCGACTACAACAACAGCAGCAGGAATGGGAAGAAAAAATTCTTAATGAGGAACGGGAATACTTTGGAAATATATTGCAATCCAGGGACGCATTTATTACTAAACGCGAGGAAACAAATGACTTGAATGAACACGATGCAGTTGCTTGATATGTTCACTCTTCTGTAATCTGTATATGGTAACAAGGAGACTAGTCATTTTTATTACTATACAATATTAGTAAGTTTGCCTTTAAAATGTGTAAAACATCATTTTTTGTTATTTCTAGTCGTGAATGTATACCTGGATGTTTTTAATACGCTAACTAAAATAAAAGTAAAATGAAGTTTAAAAATCTAGTTCTAATTTAGTTTTTATTAGATTGATATCATGACCTATAACCGACTTTGTACAATACTACAATCGAGCACATTTAATTAAAGCATTTTTTCATGTCGAACCAAATGAATGTATATGTATAACAGAGATGATGACGCTTTTATAAACCTACAACTTTGTGAGCAAAAAAAAAGCCCGCATTTCAATTTAAAGCTTAAAAACCAAATCATCCCTCCCCAGGCCGCACTCCGGTCTTCAAGGCACTCAAACGAAATAGTACAAGAATACGTTTTAATTAGATTATCAACAACATTTGTAATAACTAAGTTTTCATTTCTAGTTTAGAATGGAATTCATCTATTAGTTCTTGGAAATCCTTGTAACCAGACAATTCTTTCGCTTCTGTTTTGGGTAGCCATTTGTAATTCTCGTGTTCGTCAGAAAGGGTTGGCTCTTTGTTAGGATTTTTGAGTTCTGCAAGCCAATAAACAACAGTTTTAGGATTGCCCTTAACATTATATTTCAGCACTTTCTTGATGTCCTTGTAAACATTTAAATCAGACTCGGAATACCTGAAAACAAATTTATTCGATTATGGAATTTTTTTCTTCACGACATCTAATTACCCCGATTCTTCACTGGTTTCTCTCAAAGCAGTTGTGTAATCATCTTCACCAGGATCTACATGTCCCTTCGGTGGAGTCCAATGATGCTGGCCATAAGAGGCTTGCAATAATAGATATTCAATTTGTCCGCAAAGACGCCTAAAAATCACGAAACCAGCAGCTCTTTTATTCATGACTTCTTCCAATACTGACTAAAACAATGTTCATAATCTAATTACACTAGAATCTCCTCGCAGATTACCAAATTGCGATGACAACACTTTGACAGCACCTGACAAACATATTTCAAAAACAGGCGAATGCTTGAACTGAGTGCTATAATTGCAAACATTCCAGGATGTTCTCTGTTTCCTCCTGGAGGGTTTCTAATTTATTCAGTAAAATAACTTTGGCAGCAGAAATAATTTCCCGTGCAACTCGATGAGGGAGATATTCTATGGAGTCCACCATATCCCTTGATTTAGCCCGAGCGATGTCTTCAATTGTTCGATATCCAGCGGCGTACAGTTGTCGGGCCCGCGCTACTTTTACTGAAGGCAGTTCGAGCAGAGGTTCTATTTCAGCGGTACAACAACGATCCAATTTGTTCATAACTCTTTCAAACAGCGCCTTGAAGCACCACAAGCTGTCGATCTCGTCGCATAATCTGATTATGCTGCTGGATCCTGAAAGCGATTGTGTTATCAAACTCTGCACAATGCCTCGCTCGACGGAGTATTTTAGAGCAACTTCGTGCAGCGGCATTAGGTTGATAATATCACTCAATATCAGCACTCGAAACAGTCGACTCAATTGCGCCTCAACTGGTCCCTTAATGGATAGGGTTCGTGCCACTCTGACGACATGAGACTCAGTTATTCCAATTACTTTCGCGAATTCCAAGGTACTTGCATCTAAGTTTTGGTATTCTCGAAACAGAATATTTGGATCAGGGGTGATAAATTCGTCATTCAAATGAAAACTAACAACCAAGTACAGTAAGTGGCAGTAATTAGTTAGAACCAGAGACCGCTGCGCCTCCTTCAATTCGTTGTAGATGCATTCGGTTTTTTTGTAGTCAATGCCTGCCTTGAACGCTGCTCTTCCAATCACAGTTAATTCGAACTTCGTACTTCTATTCAGCACGTAATGCTTTCCAGTTGCAACAGCTTTTTCTCTGACCTCTTGTGTAGTCACGAAATCGTTCATATTGTCCGAGTTTTTCGCGTTGCACACCTGCAAGATCTTGTGCTTAAACATGTCCCTCAATACAGTAGTGACCGTGGCATTCATATTCGCTTCATCTCCACCAAATTGAACTGCAAAAAGGGAACTAGAAACTAGTTTCAGTACATCCTTTAAGCAATTAGCCAAATTCAATCCGATGGTACTTAGAATCAATGCCTGCAGTCCACTATTGTTCCCGTGTTCGAGGGAACTCAGCACTTTGTCCATTGGAGAAAAGAGCATTTGTCCAACTTGTAAATTATCTTTTGCGGAACAAATGAGAATACTTTCACCGGCATCCCCAAGTCCTGCTCGTCCTGCACGGCCGACCATTTGCTTGTACTGGCAAAGCGACATGAAATTCTGTCCAACATACGGTGCTCTGATGATTACTCTTTTCGCAGGTAAATTCACTCCAGCAGCAAGAGTTGAAGTGCAGCAAATTACGCACACTGCACCGAAACGGTAGGCCGTCTCCAATAACTTCCTTTCGTCGGTCATCAATCCAGAGTGGTGATACGCTATTCCGTAAGGAATCGTTTGACTTAACACTGGAGACAATGTGCCGCACATTTTCTCAATAGCATCCATCAACGATTTCTTTTCCTCTTTCTTGTGATTCAAATATCTATTTTTTGGTAATATTTTACTTAATAAGATCGCAACGTTCTCGCAATTTTTACGTGAAGAGCAGAATATCAAGCACGAGTTTCCAGGTGTCACCTCCGATACCAATCCAGCGAGGTGATCGGGATCAGCTTTGGCTACATTGGCATTATATTTGAAATTTACAGTGCGATTGTAAACAAAGATATCATCGAAATCTTGTCCGTTCGCATTTATTGCTAATATGTCCTTTCCGCATTTAATGTACTCCTTCAATTCTACTGGACGAAAACATCGCGAATAGACATCTGCATTTAAAAACTGCGAGAGATCTGGGAGGTTTCCAATTGTCGCACTCATTCCCACAATTTGGATGCCGGCCTCCAAGAAAATTACCTTAGTCAAAAGATTCTCTAGCGTTGGTCCTCTGCCACGTTCTCCAATAAGATGCAGTTCGTCCACTACGATCAATCCAATCTCGTTAGCTCTCTGTGCTTCTATTAAACTATGAAATAATATTGCACCTTTTTCGATCGAAGCAATGTACAGTGACTTCCTTCTCCGGCGTTTTGGTGGCGGGCATCGGCCTTTACCTGCTGCATACTCCTCAACCAGGAAGTCAAAATTAATTGCAAACGGTGCCATGGTGCTTACTTTTTCTTGCACAATAGAAACATAAGGTAAAATAAAAATTACGTTTTTTTCGCGGCAAATAATTTCACGGAGTATCAGTATTTCAGCTACTAGAGTTTTGCCTCCACTTGTTGGAAGGGCGTAAAGCAAGTTTTTCCGTTTTTGAATCGCCGGCAACTGTAAGCATTCCTTCTGCCAGTCGTATAATTGCTTGATTCCTTTATGCTTATAAATTAATTGCTCGACTTCTGTGGGTAAGCCGTAAAAAGGTCCTTTCTCAGGAAACACTGACCCAGTATCGAAAAGCTCCTGACTGTTCCAGGAAAAGTCTTTAATATTATGCAACTCCCGAAAAGTGTCTTCGTTTAGTCCACCTCCTTGTTTTGTCTGGTCTCTAGCAAAGTACTGAGATTCGCCAAAAAGATTCGATAGATCAATTTTTGAAATTTCAAGGGCCTTTTTTCGGACATCTGCAATGAACTTTTGTGTACATTGGAGAGGGTCATCATCCTCATTATTTTCATTGTTATTAGATGCGAAATTCTTATCTGTAATTTCAATATTGGAAAATATGCTGTCATTTTCAAAAAAGCAATGCTGCCCCACATCTTTGCACACTTTTTTTTCATCAATAGTTCTGGGATGATCTACTTTACGACGTAATGTAGAAGATGGTTTATCGGCAGTTGTTTCCATTTAGTATCACAGCCTCACAGGCAAAACGACAGCCATAAAATAAACTGGGCACATTCAAATAAACACTACAAAATGACACTTTAAATTGACAACTCAAATTCATAACTGTATTTTCGAAATAAACTTTCAAAAAAGTTGTAAAAATAATAATTTATAGTTTACGTTAAGAACCTTAAGAGCGTTAAGAAAATCAAGAAGGGATTGGAAATGAATAACATATTTTTTAAAATACTACAAATTAAAATACTATGCGTAATATTGTTTTATAGCAGCTGACATTCTAGGACAGGAAGAAGAAGAAGAAGTAAATGTCACAATTTTATCGGCAAGAGTTTAATTCTCACGGAAAAATTGGCTTCTCAACTGAGAAGCCCCGGGCAAAGCTGTCAGATTTCACACTTTCCCCTTTTTCGGGACATTTCAATTTTTCTAGATTGAAAAGAGGTGGAAAAATTACAAGTCAAGGAAATTTTACGGGAATTTTTCTTTTACGCAAAGAAAGAGCGTGCGTCTTGAGGAAATTGACAGTTGACAACAATTGACTCTCGTCGCGTCCGGGTATTTTATTTTATTTTCCACAAATAATAGAAGGCCCTGCCTCTCTAGTCGGCAAGAGTGTTGTTACACGCGTCCTTTCTTTGTTTTGGGAAAAAGTAATTTTATATTTAAAATGTCGACTGCTATGCCAATTAATCCCAAGCCATACCTGAATGGCTTAACAGGTAAACCAGTTCTAGTTAAACTGAAATGGGGACACGAGTATAAAGGATATTTAGTGTCTGTTGACGGTTATATGAACATGCAATTAGCCAACACCGAGGAGTTGATTGATGGACAACACACTGGTAAGGAACACTTGTTTTCACTTCAAGCAACTCTTAAAGCACTTAAAAATGTTGTAGGTAATCTTGGTGAAGTTTTGATACGGTGCAATAACGTGCTGTACATCAGAGGAGCTGATGAAGAGGACGAAGAAGGCGAAATGAAAGACTAAAATGTATTGTAGCCCTAGTTTTTTTAATAAATATATTGAAACAAATTTTGCTTGTTAGATACGTATAATATATTACTGTACAAATTTGCATAATTGAAAGGATGGAATCTTTCGTTCCTCAGCGATATTTTCTGGACATTCTTTCTACAATTATTACTTGTAAATGGAAGTATCCCACAAACTTAATTTTTAATGATTTTGCTTTCGTTGCTTCTGTATTATGTCGAAACAGTTTACATTATTTGAGCAAGAAATTTCGCGTTTTGGGAAATTCGCCAGATCACTTTCCAAAAGTCATTCCTCCAAAATCTCAAAATAATCATGGAAAGAGAAAAAAAACATTTTTCTTGGCTATTCAAAACGGGAATTTAATTTCTTCTAGAAATGTAGACAATAAGATTTCAACGTTGAATAAACGAAATTATTTCATTTACTTAAAGAAACTTGTAAATTTTTTTTATTTTAATTAAGACTTAGTTCTATGCAGTTTGCTTAAAACGGGAGTAATTGAAATTCAAATAATTTCGTGCAAGTTTTTATTATTAATTTGTTACGCCCACAATTCTAGAGACCTGATCATTGTAAAATATTTTATTCAAATCTGTGATGGACGGTTCAGAAAAGTTTGTACACTTTTCCACATTTTATCGTGTAACTAGTGTCAACTCTCCATTCCATTTGTTGAGTTTCTATCAAAGCCCATACGTCCATGAGATCCTGTGATGATTTGAACTGTGCAACAAAAGATAATTTGGATTTAATTTATGGAGAAAAGTTTACTCATTTTTTGTTGATAATTATATTAATAAAAAAATCAGCAAGGCTACATCTCATTTATCGATCAAATGATGGGGAATCCGTTATATCTCATCATTAAATAATAAACTATTTAATAAATTCTTTGCAGTTGGAATTTGAAATTAAAAACTGATTAATCAAATTCTAATTGCAATAAATTTTGACAAAGGTCCACTTACTTTTCTGATAAATTCTCAATTTATCGTCCTTGAAGATTGGTAGTCATCCCTTAGATGTGCACAAATTTTGTTGGTGCTATACAAATCCAGCAAATTCTAGTTACAGTAAGTATGATTCGTTCGAGGACAATTTGAAATTTACATCCTAACCAAAAGTCTTCGAATTGTATTCCTTGTACCTGTTCCATTTTGAATATATTCAGTAGTTTTGGGTTTATTATCCATTGGAGGAATTTCAGTTTAGACTTTCACCCCATGTCAGCATTACCAAAAGTATGATCGCTCTTCCTGAAGCTGAAATTGATTCGATCAAAAATTAAAATCCATTCAAATCATATTCTACGGCAAACCTTTTTTGTGGTCCATTATTATTTAAATAGTTGGAAGTGTTCCAATCCTCCGTCATATTGTGAAAATTGTTTTTGAAATGATTCTTTTTATATAAATCTTTACGTTTCTTCCGCTTAGGTTCTTTTTTCAGATGAATCACCTGCAAGGCTGCAAAATGATTTTTTTTTAAATTACTTTAAAATGTACAAATTTCGTTTTATATTTGTATTTAATTATACCTAATATAGAAATGATTTTTATGTGAAACATACATCTTTCTCTGGCGACATTTTACAAAAAGGAAACTGTTTGTTTCAACTGAGTTTCTAGCTTGACTAAACGGAAAATGTATTCTATAATTTTATTATATTTGGAGTTCTGTTTCCAATGAGTTATATCACATCACATTGAGTTATTTTAAACATTGCTATTTGTGTACCTACTACTCAAAATAAATTAATTTTATTTATAATAATAATTGATTTTATTAAAGTTAGTTTCACGAAATCTTATATAACAATATGTTAAGTGATCTAAATATTAAGCCATGGTAATTTTACACAGTTGCAAAAACGTGCTCTTCCGGTTTTTTTTTGCAAAAAGAAACATTTTCTACATGATACACTGAGAAGGTACTAAAAATAAATCTTCCGTAGGAACCAGTAAAGAAAAGAAATCTGATATTCGACATGGATTTTTCTGATAAAAAAACCACGTGTTTTTGGATAATGAGAATTACATGCTTTACACTAATTTCATTCACGTATTCACTTCAGAATTTAAAAATAATTCTTTGCTCACCTGCAAGATTCTTCGCAAATCAAACTGTAAGTTAATTACGAATTATCATTGCACTTTTCAATTAATGTTGAGTATGAAACGAAACAAGCCTGGCTGCAAAAATAGTATATGCGGCAGAACATAACCTAACCGTCTTGAGACTTTGAACAGAATGCCATTGGCCAATCAATCAATGTGATCTCTGGCTCTGCTCATAGTAGAAGACTTCAAAGGAAGCTCGTGGATCGTGGTATTTCTTTTGAACAAGTGCTGCTCCGTGATCAATGAAATAGTGCGGACAATACGGGTACTACTTGGCTAGATTTATTGGAGAAATTGCTTCGTCAAGTAGTCGTTATGTAAAAACAACATTTTGTGTTATAATGCCGGGTCCACATTGCACAAATCAAACGCAAACAAATGTATATGCATTTGCGTTTGCCATGTGTGGACGTCTTTTCAAACAATTGCAAATTGTATAAAATGATCAATCAAACAACGCTCCAGTTGCATTCTAATGTGCAATGAAATTAAGAAACGGTCAAGTTTAAATAATGTACAATTGTACGTTAACAAAACAAGGGCTTGTTTTTGCAAAAATAAAACTTCACTAGATATAGTATTGACATTACTTTACTGTACAACTTTACAAATCTTATAAAATACAGACATTATTTTTATTATATATTACATGCACATTGAGTTAATTGCACCTTAAATTGTAATAATAATAAATTAGAACAATTTGTTAGCGAGTAAGTGACCTAAAAATAATATAAAAAGGTAATTTGTTAGCTTTGTATATATTCTTAAAAAAAGGTTAGATATTGTTTAACTTTTGTATAAAAATCATTTCAGTTTTCGTTTCTATTAACTTGAGTCAAACATTCTTCTATGGCCTTAAGAATAATGTGACTCGTCTCTTCTGATGAGAAAGGCTTGTTAATAGGAGGAACATGAATAAAGAGACATCGTTCACAGTTTGCGTCCAATGACCTCAGGTAAATGTAGCCACAAAGATAGTTGCCAACATCGTTTGAGCAAGCACATGCCGTGGTGGAGGATGTTGATCCATTGACTGACTCCACTATTGCATCCACATTCAATTTGGTATGCAATTTGTTCTTATTGTCTTTATTGTTTTCTAGACAAGCACTGGAACACGAAAGCGTTTTCCCAGCGTAATCTGGACGACAAAATTTGTTGTTGTAAGCGAGTTTCTCTAGATGAATACGATCAGCTGTTCCGTGTACTCCACAATGTATGACTAACTGATAATTGTGAATTATGTACAATTAATAATAAAAGGATAATTGTTTGTCGTAATAATTGCACTTACGGTGGGATTTTTCGCCCAAATTTCATTTACTATTCGATCGACATCCTCATAGACCACTGGAACTAGAGTCTTGTCTATTGTGTACGAAGTTCCTGCATGTTCTATTTTGTCTGGCAGCAAACGAACTGCTTCCCAACTTGCATTAACGAGCTCATGTCCTACGAAAGGACCAAATCCCGTTACTACAATTCGTTCTTCACTCATATCGGCAGGAAAGTACTTTTTCAGTATAAACTTTTTGAAAGGGTTTATCACAACTGTTGACATTTAATGTGACAGATTTTACTTTCGCTGATGCTTGTTCATCTCACAATTCTTATCAGTTGGTTACCTTTTTATTTATCATTCGTTATCTGAACAATTTTTCTACTTTAGACCAGCAAATTTATTAGCGTTTACTTTGCTAGTAGTCGTCAAGTCAACCATAAATTGTTGTTTTAACTTGTAGAATATTATTATTACTAAATCTTCATTTTTAAGCAATTCTAAACTCCTAATTTATGTTCTTAAATCTTCCCAAAAAATCTTCCTCAAAAAGATCTGATGACATTTCACATTTCATCAACAATTCAGCACGGTTATTCAAAATACTTGCAAATTTTAATTACCTATCTTTATCGATGCCTGATAAGAAAAGACAACTTCTACTTTGTGTTGCTGTAAAATGTCAATGAATAGCAACATTTGTTGCTGTTATCCTCTTCTCTATTTCTTGTACAGTGTACAAGTCCATCAGAAAGGTTTAAAAAAAATGGTTGTTTAAAACTTTGTACCCCATTAAAATAATAACGGAATTAGCATTTTTAGTTATTTTTTCTGTGGATATTGAAATTAATTTCGAATTACATTTAAGAACATTTAAGATTTGCGTTTGCCCATTCATTTTCTTTGACTAATATTCTTAATTAAATTTGATTTTGCAGTTACACAATCAGTGACTTCTTCATTCAATCCTCATTGTTTCTTTTCTGCCTTCAGTGTACTAATCCTGCTTCACAAGGACGTTCTGATTGACAATTTACAGGACATTGCTGTCAATTTGTATGTGGAAGTGTGAAAAAAGGAAGAACTTAATTGATGAGAAGGTGAAGGATTTTCGTCAGAAAAAGTAGTGTAGGAAGGAATGCGGAAGTTCCAAAAAAATTGGTATAAAGCATTTTAGCAATGATTTTATAATAAGTAGAATTAATTAGTCATTCAATCTTCAGTGGGGAAATAATTCCTGTATAATAGGTTCATGAAAAAATGGGAAAACGGAAGAGAAGCTATCAAAAAGTGTTTTATCGATTTAACCTAAAAACATGTTTAACTAGCATAAAGTTCTGAAATCATAAGGACGAGTAGTTTAATTTGTGCAATTCGTGTTTTGCATGATAGAACATCGATTGTGTCCTGCAATCAATTTAGTTTCCTGAATATTTGTTCATCCTTGCAGAAACTACAGCAACGCATAGACGGAACTATAATGACGGATGAAGATGCTGGAGCTTGTTATATACCGGCTCAGGAGCACTCCTGCGAGATCTGCGGAATGTCAGGACTGTCTGACGAGTTGATGCGGGAGCACACTCGCACTTGCCACGTCGAGGGCAATGCCCAATGCCCTTTTTGTGGATTTAGTGGAGTGGTACCTGCAGAGCTTCTATTGCATGTCAACCAGGCTCATCTTGATTACTTAACACCTGAAAATGAGCTGATGAGCTTCATTGACGACCAGAGCCCGAGGTAATTGTACATGCAAAACGGATGAAACTTTCATATCAAGGGCGTCTGTCCCGACATTGCTCTATTTCTTTTTATTGAGTAGTAAAAGGACTTATAAAAGGAAGAAGTTAACTGCAAGTGTAACATTTATTATGCACCTTTTATAACGTTTAATTGCTCATATATAATTACAATTTTATTTATTTCAGCGTTGATGGTGACTCTGATTCAATGTCTGATTGCAGAATAGTTTCACCGCAATATCATCAAAATCACGTCTCCCAAAAAACAAATGCATTAGCAGCGAAGTCAAGTGCAGGTGTATTTCCTAGTGAAAATATTGCTAAATTAAAGATAAATAATTCCACGTTAACGACAACAAAAACATCAATAAATGCAATATCACAAAACAATGCCAATAAAATGCATCTGGATAATGCTAAAGTCTCCCCGGTACAGGATTCTAATCATATGCCGTCGTGTTCGAATAATTTAGGTGTACAACAGCAAAAGTTTAACGAAGCTAACAAAAACTGTGATATGAATGGTAGTATTAGTAGTAACAGCAGTAACAGTAGCAAAGATGGTGTCAATGGTTTTGATCTACCTAATGGAGCTGGTCAAGGCTCTCCTTCCAGATCGCAGTTGGGCTTAAAACTGAAAAGTCACACGCCAGCGATAAGAAAGCAAAGTCCATTACAAGTAAGTTTTTGACCTCGGTTCACGCCAAGCAATCAATTAAAAGAAATGGTTTTTTCCATTTTCAGTGTCCACTTTGTCCATACACATCAGATAACGCAAATATTTTAGAAGAGCATATAAATAGATCTCACTTTGATCCCCTCAGTCCAGGTGTAAATGGCTCGAGTTCTTCTAGTCATTCGAACAACACCCTTAATGCAATGCAGTGTCCGCTTTGCACTCGGGTTTTTGAAACTTCTTCCGATTTAGAGCTCCACGTCAACATCGAGCACAGGTGAGTGCTGCAATGAATTGCTTTCTTAGAACAATTTCTTAGAACATTTCATTTCAATACACATGGTAGTTGGATTGCAGAGTGAAACTATTTTATTTTAGTGCCACTAAACATTAAACACATCCAACAGTTTATTTACAATTTACTTTTGAACATTTATATCCACTGTTTTCAAGTATTTTCATTTCCAGAGATATTCTAAGTCCTGGAAAACCGACTACAAATGAAACAGCATTTTCTGTAGGACACTCTGGCAGTATTTGCCCTGTTTGTAATATATCACTAGATAGCATGAAACCCCAAGAAATGGAACTTCACATTGAGAGTCATTTTACGAAGAGTCCTCGGAGTCTGAATGTTGACGTTGATTTAGAGAAGGAAGCCCAGAAATTGCGGGAGCAACGGGAATTTGAAATGCTTCGTGCCCAATACGGGATGGATGATCAGGGAAATTTTCGTGAGCAATCTGCTGCCGCAATGCAGAGAGCGGTTTACGCAGGGGAAATGAGCGTCGCTGATTATTATGAACGACAAGTTGGCTTGAGGGCAGCCGAGTCTCATGGCATCGATGATGGAACATCTTGTACAAAGTCTGTTGCAGCCCGAGTTCTATCTCTGTCATCTTCGTCGTCGGGTGTGATTAAAACTTTATTGTGCTCATCAGTTGACCATTACGCGTCGAGTTATGGAGATAAAGGCTGGGGTTGCGGATATCGAAATCTACAAATGCTTCTTTCATCGTTGCTTCAAGTAATGATTGTTCTTAATAATTTTCTCATAATGCTGATTGAGCTATTTGCTAGAACACAACGTACAACGAAGCACTGTATTCTGCTTGGGGAACACATGGACCATCTCGGACAGCAATGCCGAGCATATCTCGTCTTCAAAAAATGGTTGAAGCAGCCTGGGCTCAAGGATTTGATGTGCAGGTACGTCAGCTAGAATAAACTAAAACAGTGATAGAATTATAGTTTGTTCAAGGGTTCGGAGCAGCTTGGCTGTAAATTGTACAATACGCGGAAATGGATAGGAGCAACTGAAGTTGTTACAGTACTATCTTGGCTAAGAATTAATTGTCAACTAGTAGATTTCCATCGTCCAACATCACCAGATGGGCGACATCCAGAGCTTTTCAATTGGGTTGTTCAGTACTTCGAAGAGCCCCGTCTTCATACTCCACCGCTATACTTACAACATCAAGGTTTGTTCGAGTCGAAATTCTCCAATTAGTTATTCTTAACCGAATATTCACAGGACACTCTAGAACCATCATAGGCGTTGAGCAGAGAGCCTCTGGATTAACGTTACTTGTCTTAGACCCCAGTCACGGGCCACGCCAAGTAGCTGCATTAGGGTCGTCTCAAGATTCTTTAAGACTGATAAGAAGAGGACCATCGGCGATGAGAGCTCCCCAATATCAAATAGTAGCTGTACGTGGTCTCATCGATACAGAGGAGCAATATCAAGTGAGTAAGAAGTTTTATTTGTTTATTTTATTTGTCAATGATATATTTGATTTATGTCAGTGTAGTTCTTGTTTGTATTGATTCCAATTTTTTTAATACGTTTTTTATAGGCGAGTAAAGTTTTACGATCTTTAAGAATTCCACCAGATCGTTGACCTGTATTCAAGTTAATTAAGTTTTTAGAAAATTTTAAATGTAAAATTTTATTTATTTTGAAAAATATTAAGGTAACTGTGTTGTTGTAGGTAGAATTATATATCAGTTAGAATTTTGTTAAATATTTAAACAATTTTACCATATTATGAATATGAAAAGTTTTTAAGTAGTAGCGAATCGAGTTCATTTGCCAGATAAATTTTTTGCTAAAATTTAATCCTTTAATGAGGATGAGGAACGTTTTCAAAATGCCCTCAACGAAATATGAACAATCACACTGTGTTTCTGTTTTCCGTATGCAATAAAGTAACTCATTTAATATAGGTTCATTTTTTTCGACCTCCGTGATTATTTTTGTCGAAGCAATGGAACTTATGTTTGATTCTAAAGTATAATACTGTTTTTGAACAATAACTTTGAGTCCATATTTCCAATATTTTTCCAAAACTTGAATCATCCAGATCCAGCATACAATGTATATTGATGACTAAGCAAATAACAGTCTTTTCTAGCTCTACAGAATTTTGAAAAAGTTATTATTCTGATCAAATTCAATTTTCCACAAAATATGTTTTTCTTGGCGGAATTTTTGGTCATCTGTGTGAATGAATTCGACTCTAGTTATTAATTTTTCCCTTTGATCGAGTTGTATTATTGTTATTTTTTAAAATTGTAATTATAAGTCTCAAATTGTCATAATATACAACATTAAGCTTTAAATACTTTGGTAAATTTTATTAGAGAGCCAAAATGTTTGAATTGAGAACTTGTATGCAAATAATACTCCAAAATTGAGTTTGTGATAAGTTTTATGAGCTGCCTCGTAGAGTTACTTCCATGTATGTAAATATTCGTTTACTATATTTCTACATTAAGTGCACTTATTGATAATATTATGTTACGTTAATACCCATTATGCTCTCACATACGAAATATTTGAGTAAATATACTTAATTTGTTGTGATCATAGAGAAGTAAACTTTCTTGTCACTGAATCTATAATACTACGATTATTTATTTATTGATTTATGTTATTTATGACAATAATTCGAGTAAAAAATTCTGTTCGCCACATTGGCGTCAAAATGTGATAAAACTTTAATTATAATACCGTTTAATTTATTTTGTTATATTTGCATATAATGCAAAATTTTTTTGTTGACTCAAATATTTCGTGCTTTTAAATTATATGTTGGTAGGAACTATTATTATACATATTAGGTATATTGTTTAAACGTATTGGTTGATTTTGAATAACTAAAAGACATTATTAAATGAAGAACACAGAACAATGCAAATATTTTCAACTGGTTAATAAACATAATAATATAAAAATAATTCATAAACAGAAATAGAAAACAATCGAAATTTCGAAATATAAATAATGACGTACGCTTGCATTAAATCACTGGACAAACGATACAATTTACACTTTGTGATTTTTTAACTTATGAAATGGAAATAAAATCAATATCATTCATAGCAATATGTAAAATTTATTTAGATTATTACTAAATTTTAAAGTTTAAGCATAAGGTGTAAAAACCATACAGTGTAAATTGTGAAACAAATAAAAGAAGAAAACACATCATATTTTGATCATCACAAAACAGAAATTAAAACATATTTGAAAACGTAGAAAAGAAGATAATTTAAATAGAACTTTTAAAGTAAATTATTAATTCAATATTGTACAGTAATTATTTTCGTAAGGAATACAATTGAATATAATAAAAAATCTTATTACATTTCTATGGCACGTTGTCAGCTATAAAATCCTCACATATTAATTTTATTCAAATTGTTACACATGGACATTTAGGGTGCAAAATAATTATATATTTGACATGAGAAACAATGCAGCCAAATAATCTCTGAATTAAGGGTAAATACATTTATAAATAAACAATAAACAGAAAATAAAAGAGAAATACAAATAAAACTATCACAAAGCGTAGTGCCTAACAAGTAAATATATTACTTTAATATTGATATTGTCGGATCAGTTCTGGATCTCCGTGTGGACTTTTAGCTTATAGTCAATGTGAAATTTTAAATGACTAAGAAGATATTTCCGCTGTGATCTGCTTAAGAGTTTTCATTTTAAGTTTGTGCATTTTGCGATTAATTGCGAATAAATTATTTACATCATAAATCCTTTTTTGAAATACCAATTTGAAAGTTTAAATGTAGGAACTTGTATTTGAAAGCTGTTTAAAAGTTTTCTAAAATCTGTAGCATTATTAGAAAGTTAGTTACTATTCGAGGAATGCATCAGGCTCTGTATTGTAAAGAAAGTTGTTTATCTTCACAGTCCTTACGGATGTTGTTTGTTTCAATACATTAGCAATTGTTGAGTACAATTCAATCACAAAATGCATCCAAGATTTTTAAAAATTGTCTAAATTTATATTTTGATACCATGCAATGCTTTTAAAACTATTTACTTATATACTATATTGATAGGATGAAAACAATAATTAATTTGTGTTACTAACAAAATAATATTATAATCGTGAATGCATTGTCACTGATTTAGTTTTAAAAACTTCATTTATCTCATAAATTATTTAGAAAACATTTGAAACTTGTAGAACATTTAGAGATTAACTTTTAAAGCATTTTCAATCCTCACGTGTACAAATGAACATCGAAACATATTTATGTTTTGATTTGCATGTACAATTCAGTTTCGAAAGGAAGTTATGAAATTTTTGCCAACCAAAAATCTAGTTTAAATACCACAATACATTCAAAAAATACTTCAATGTGCGAAATTTAGGAAAATAAAAATCAACTTGCTGTTATCACAATCGCTTTCGAAATATTTTCACATTTTATCATAAGTAATATAATTTCACAATATTCCTTTCTCTTGTTTTTGTTTTAGTTTTCTATTTATTATGGAATCGCATTAAGATTACTTTATGAGTAGAGTATATATTGTTCTTTAAAAGAATATTACCAGATACAGTTTTGAAATTCATTAATTTCAATAAAAATTTCTCCAACAAAATGTGAACGGAGTTTTATTTCGACTCGTCTGAATCGAAAGTAAAAGTTTCTAAACATATTGATAACAAAACAGTACAAATATGAGTGTTAATAATGTTTATTTAAGTGTTCAATGATATTTTATAAAACTACAGAGATTGATTGATTTGAAAATAGCAAGTAAGAAAATATTTTTAAAAAAATGCAGAATTTTTTAAGGGAAAGTAATTTTGCTACTTCTGAGTAATGGAAAAATACTTCTTCAATTTCTGCCAGCATTCATAGTATTTGGAGTCCAACTTTTGGCAAGTTTCCTCACCCCACTTGGTTACAGCCAGACTTAGAGATGACTCAAACATGAATGCCTGCGAAATACCTACAGTTACACCAAAACAGCGACTAATTCTCCAATGTACCTGAGTCCCTTCAGCAATCTTTTCTGGCTTCAATGTTGCTGCTGATGCATTTTCGAAACAATCCTTGTCAGGACCGTGGGGAGTCATCATAGAATGGAGAGAGGCTCCCCCTGGCTGGAATCCACTCTCTTTAGCTTCGTATTTTCCAAAAATTAGACCCATGAATTCACTCATGCAATTTCCTATCGAGATTCGCAGAACGTTTTATTTTGATACAATGAATAGTACTGGCAAATTGTGAACATACTGTGGTAATATGGTGGTCTAAATGTATTTTCCTGCACAGACCATCTGGGCGGGAAGATCACAAAGTCCGCTATAGCAGTACCGTATCTATCGCTGGGACAAGTTAGTACAGTGAAAATACTTGGATCGCAGTGGTCAAAGCTGACTGAATTGATCACCATAAATTTAGATAGATCATATTTGAAGGGCGCATAGTTCCCGTGCCAGGCGACAACATCGAAAGGAGAATGAAGTTGTTTCGCAACGAACAGTGCTCCTTGGAACTTCGAAATAATTTTAAATTCTAAAAAAAAAACATTAACTCAAGATTTGGCCATTTTTTGACTTCCAATTTGCCTTTGACTTCTTTGTCTTCAAACCATGCGACTGGTGTTTCAAAATCTCGCGGATTCGCCAGGCCGTTGGCACCGATTGGTCCCAAATCCGGAAGCTTAAAATGATTGTTGTACACTTCCAATATGTATCCTCTGAAAAATGAGTGCATTACTCCCAATATTTATTTTAAGTATTAAAGTATCGTACCTTGTTAATCCTTCAACGCCAACCGAAAAACGCATCCCTTGTTGAATAACACAAATTTCATTGGGTTTGACTTTAATCCTTCCGAATTCCGTTTTAATGTCCAATGATCCTTGCTGCGGAACTTTAGAAAAAAATCAATCAAATGGAGAGTATTTTGCATATTTATAGGCACCTATCAAGAAGTCTCCATCACTATTGTAAAAGGCTGCATCGTTCATAGAGTTATTGCAGAGATATACATGAATTGCCATTCCGTGTCGACTTCTGGTGTCGCCTGCTCCGCATATAGTATGAAGTCCTTCGACGAAGTTGACTTTCGTCGTTGTTGGCATATCAAAAGGATTCCATCGCATCTAAAGAGCATATTTGTATCCTCCTAATTCCTTCTTCTTTCTCGAAGCCTTACCTGGTTTGGATTGGGGTGTTGCTCGTCCCAAGTGCTCTTGAAAAATGGCGCCACATCGTATTTCTTGAAAGGCTCATGCACAACGCTTGGACGAATTCTATAAAACCAAGCTTTCGAATTTTCAGTTCGTGGTGCAGTGAACGCAGTTCCTGATAATTGTTCAGCGTACAATCCATATGCACATTTTTGAGGGGAGTTTTGTCCTTTGGGTAGTGCATTGGGGCACCGGGGATCTTCTGAGGAGAAGTATGAACCAAATCCCGATTGGTACTGGACAAACATAAATTAAGAGAGTTCTATAATTTATCCCAAAACTTTGTGCGAATCTTTGAAAAAAAGACTTTTTGAATAATGCATATGAACTTTGAACTATTTGAACAAATTCTTTGCGAAATACAACGCAATATAACAGCAATAATAAGTTGAATCACTGCTTACATTATTTTGCATTTAAATCACATTTTATAAAGTGTAAAGTGTACAACATGTTATCCCAAACATTGTGCTTTTTATCTTTTATATACGTCTTGTTTATTTTAACATATTCATAATTAGTTCACAAAATTAAATCAGTTCCCATAAATGCAATCGGAATGCAAATTAGCCACAAAACTCGTCAATAATTTGAACATAACTTGCAATGAGGTATGCAAATAACGCATTTCTTAAACTGGTTGTTATTTTTTTGAATCATACATTTCGAAATTGTTCTCCATTGCAATTTGACAAAAATAAATTCCTCAAGTCCGATTGAGGCAATTTCACACAAAGAATTTGAACGAATTCCGTTGCATTTTACTTTCGAAATAAATAGATAAAGGGAGAAGAATCCTGAAGATTACCTTGTAATCAGTCATGATGACCGCTACTGATTTCACTCGACACTGATAAGACTAAATATCAACTGAGCAGGGTTCACCTGGCTGATGATACTTTTATAACCACGTTCCACCTGTGATTCTGATATTATGCATGGATTTGTTGCGACGACAAATAAGAAAAATTTTCCTGCTAAACCTGTTCTAAAGTTTTCAAGAAACTTCGCTGAACTGTTGCCAACAATATACATAAGCAACTGAATCTCTTAATTTGGAGATCGTTTGCATAACTGATAAAATCCTCAGATTAGATGAACTTAAAATGCACTCTTTGGCTGATAAGGAAATGGTGTCTTGAGAAAATTTATGTTTGGCATGAAGGAGCGCATCAACTTAATCAACCTTCGACGCTTTGTTTGAGAAATCAGAAACGTTTTGCGTTCCGAAGTTTTAACACTCAGAATGACTTTCAGATTTTCATGCTAATTTTGTGCCATCAAGTCCAGTGTATATTTTGTTTGCTTCCTTGCAAAGTTATATAACACTCTCAAGTAATCAATGTTTGTCGCCGATTCGCTTTGAAAATTTGAAACCGTCTTTGAAAATGTTTTTTGTAGCAAAGCATCTAAGTTATCAGTTACAAAATGAATTAGTTGAGATATAAGTTGAAAGTGTTAATACTTTTTCCCATAGCAAAACTGTCTGCAACGGTTGTATCCACATTCACCGAGTTGTATTTATTCCAAAACCCTAAACATGCTAATAAATAGTTGAGCATTTCAATGCTGAATCTAAAACAGAAGCGAATAGGCCAAGAATATTTCTATTTGGATAATTAAATAAATATTTCTGTATTTCCATTTCTGTTGCTCTGATCTTCTAGTAACCGCTTATTATATAAATTTAATGTTGACCATTTGATTTTGAAAATTGAAAACTCAGAACTCAACGTACGTACATTTTATTATCTAAATTGTACAAACACAAACATTGGCAGAATTAAATAGAAATTATTGCACATCAAAACGCTAAGTGTGAAATTCAATCTAAGAAAGAAAAAGGTGGTACAAAAATCACAGCTTACACAAACAGAACAAAAGTGGGATAAATGCGCCAATTGCAATAAATACTGGTAGCATTACGGAAGGGTCATCGGTTGAATAAGGATCGGGTTGCTTAGGACCACTTGTTTTCCTAGTCTTGGCAGGAGTAGGTTTCTCAATAACTTCTTCGGTCGTGGACTCTGTGTCGATCGAGGCGTTGTCGTTGGCTAATGGTGGCAACTTAGGCACCCGGTCTACATCTCCCTTAAGCAATGCAAATCCATTTATTTTGGGATTATCCTTGCCAGTGTGATGGAACTCAACTCGAATCTGTCCGCCACTTATCTGAGATTCCTCTTCTTTGTAATAGAGTCGCCCTTTTGCAACTGTGAAGAATATATATTCGTCATGAGCTACTCCTTTGCCGACTTGGGCAAATATGTCTAAATCCGCTATTACAGTATGATCTCCGTTGAGGTGGACGTCGAAGACTTTCTTCCCGATTTCGTTGAAGTACACTTCGCTGAATTTCAAAACTAGCACATATTCCCCGTCGCCAGCCAGTGGAATATCGTAACCGAAATTTCCCGTATGGTACCTTTCAGTTTGGTAAAGAATTTCATCCGATTGAGGTACACGTCCTATCATTAAAAGCTGCTTCCCATAGTCAGACTCTGTGCCAATTTTGCCACGTAAGGGATCCGCCTCATATCGGATTCCATACTTGTCGATGTGCTCGTCTCCGCCACAGTTCACAGCATAAATTACTTGCAGAGGTTTTGAGCATTGTACACAATC
This sequence comes from Leptogaster cylindrica, assembly GCA_963082835.1. Taxonomy (NCBI): domain Eukaryota; kingdom Metazoa; phylum Arthropoda; class Insecta; order Diptera; family Asilidae; genus Leptogaster; species Leptogaster cylindrica. The sequence goes on along the minus strand of OY720105.1, from coordinate 1,662,620 downwards.
TAATAACAGTACTAAGACTACAATAAATAGATTTAAGTAAATTAATTCCGGAACTAGTTGCCGATTTGTCATTTTCTTGCTTCTTTGTCACGTCCCGCTTTAAGTACAGATCGGACTCTTCCTACATTAATCCATTCTCTTCAAGCCGCTTAAGTAAATTTAGAATTCATTCATTTGAACAAGTGCTTCGTTCGGTTTCCATGGGATCCAACCTTCCCGGCACTTTAATTTACAAACGCGATATTTGAGGCTATTGTTTCTTGTACTGAGTTGTCAAATGGTGTCCCAAAAATCGATTTGACTGATATCAGCTGACCGCTTTGTTAGTGTGTAAAGTTTATGCCGGTTTCGATAATCTGAAAGTTTGAAAATAAACCGAAAAATTATTTCGTATACTCAATTGATCACGAATTTTATCGAAATGACTGCTTTTATTTACAGACTTTCTTGATAAAAACACATCAATCACGATTTAATAATATCTGCAGTAAGTCGAGTGGTATAACTTTCGAAGTACTTAAAACGTTTCCTTCCTTTATTTACTTGTAAATGATGTTCTTTAATTATATTACAGCTCCAAGAATCGCAAATGGAATATAATAAATTATTTACGCTAGGAGATAACGAGTATTTTTTGAAAATGCCGCCAATGGATTTTTGACATTTCTTACACGTGCGGTGGTGCTCCATGCTACAAAATGCTACAAAACGTCAAATAACCTAAAATACCAACTTTGCGTGTGTCGGGTAGCAGTTCTGGTTTATTTTCACCATTTCATTACATATATTTGCTATGGTTTGTTGCGCAAATACTTTGCCAGTTAATAATAACGCACCCGACAACAATTTACAAGAAACTGCGAAGGACGAGCCTACTGCGATCATGGACGATTTAACTTATGAAGATAAGCTCAAGCTAACCCGAATAGCTGGAGGAAGTATAATAGATTATCCACCACTGTTTTCACCTGATGGAGAGTAATGAAATCGTTGTTGGATTGGCGATTTGTTTTAGTAATTGGCAATTCAATTTGCAGGGTTTTATTTGTTCTATCTCAAAACGCAGTGCTTGCATATTCTACATCAACAGGAGAACTATTGAGAGTTTTTGATGGACCAGTAGACGGTATTTTGTCTTGTGAACTCGCCTTAGAAGATAACACGCTATTGGTGGCTTGTACGAAAAATGGATCTATTTATAAATGGAAGTGGCAAACAGGAGTTCTGGATACAAAAATTCAGTTGCCACTCCCCACGAAAAGTACTCTTTTCACGTGCAATCTTCTAGAAGTTACATCCAATCTTAATTGTGCTTTTATAACATACAAACAACCAATGGACGCATTTGTGCAATGGGCTATGTTCGATATTGTGAAAAATAAACGACTAAACTGTCCATTGAAGTTGAAGTTGTCGTAAGTTATTGATACCTTTGTGGTTACGATAAATTCTTCAATGGTTCTTTCTTAGTGCTCTGCCAGTTAGAGTTGCAGTCGAAACAAATCACTTCCACTATATCGCCATTGTCCAGGGTTACTTTTTATATGCCATCAATTGCAAAACATGGTTTTTCACATGGTAAGTTGTATATTTCTCCATGTGTATTACATATTTATAACTTGAATGTTATTGCTTCAGGTGGAAAAGTGCACACCTGAAACCCTTCACGTGTGTACGAGCCCATCCTACTGAAGAACTGATTGCTACGGGTGATGAAACCGGAAAAGTTTTCTTTTGGCGGCATTTTCACAATGTTTCGAAACCACCTATCACAGTAAGAAAAGATTATATCCCCACTCTGACTATTCTATATATAGGATATATCCTCTTTTGTCAATTACTATAAAATACATTAAATGTAATGTTTACTTCAGGTGCTGTACCATTGGCATCACACTCCTGTCACGAGTATTGCGTTTACAACAGTAGGCAGTGGTTTCTACACTAGTGGGCAAGAAGCGGTTTTAGTAAAGTGGAACATTGAAAGGCCCGATCTGAAAGATTTCCTACCTCGAATGAGTTCCGAAATAATGCATATAAGTGTGAGCGATCACAATCGGAAGACTGCGGTTTGCACGGCAGACAATGGTGGGAATGGAACTGATTCTAATTATTCCATGTTTTACTTAATCCCATATTTTTTTTTATAGGAGTTCATATTCTAAGTGCACAAAATAAGCCATTGTGTGTATTGCAAAATTTTACTTTTGTGCATGATGTTGGAACGGGGCTTGATAAGTTTCCAGTTGGCTTGCAATTAAACCCTCGAACGAATTGCTTGGTATTAAATGGAAGGATAGGATATTTGCAATTTTTTTCTACAAATACGAAAAGTCTCTTATATAACGTATGTAATTATCAAGTTTTTATTTGGAATTCGTTTGTTATTAATTGTTCTTGCAGATGGATATCGTAGTGCAGAATCGTTTGTCCCCTGAGACGGATAAAGTTCTATATGATATTCGTGTAACCCATGCAGCTTTTAACACGCATTGGATGGCCACTGGAGAAGTTTGGGATGACCAAGAACATGTTCCAGAACTTCGGTTAAAATTCTGGGAATATGTTGACAAAAACCAAAAGTAAGATAAATTTTCATCGTCTAGTACAAGTTTAATAAGTTTCCTTCCAACCAGTTACTTCCTGAATACAAATGTGGAGCTGCCTCATGAGGATGGATTTCACTCCATTGTGTTTTCAAGTCAATTCGAGTCAAACAATCTGCAATGTGCAACTGCTGGAAAGGATAACATAATTAAAATTTGGGCCCTTGTCGATTCGGATAATATTCACAGTAATTGTTCATAAAATCTCACGCCTACCTTAGTCTAGGATATTTTTTTTTTTTTCTAGAAACAGGAAAAGTGTGGACGTGTATAGGCAAAATGAATTACAGAAACTTACCTGTTGTATCCATCAACTTTTCACAAGACGGTTCTTTATTAGCGGCGGGATTTGCAAATAATCTTTGCATCATTAAACCGGATATTTTAAAAATTAAAGCAGTGTTAACTGCACCGAATTGTTTCGATGGAACTCTGCAAAAAGTTAAAATTAGTTTACCTAAGGATATAATGCAAAATACCACAAATTCACGTAATCATAAAAGAAATGGAATAAATGAAAAACACGAGAAGGTAATACAGTTGTACAGACAAATGGTGGAAAACAATGATACAAGTTTATTGAGTTTATTACGAAATCCTGAAAAAAATTTGACGAAGAAATCAAAATCAGGTTTTGCAAGTCGTTCACTAACACCTCACCAAGAAGAATTGGTTTTTAAGAGAATTAAGGCAGCAGCTGAAATGAATCTATTTCAAAAAATTAGTGTCCTTCAAAAACTGGAGATTTTCAGTGGTGTTCCCAAGGAAACGCAACAAAAACTTCTCCAATATGTGCATTCAAAAATGTTTAAAATTAAGTACACTGAACAGGATTTAGTGAAGTCTATACGAAACATGTGTAGAAGGAGAAAATTTAAAGCCAAGTACAAATTACATACGTATTTTTGCCGTAAACGATTCTATTCCTCTCAAGTTCAGGATAATTTAATAACTCTAATGGAATTGCTAAATCTTAAAGAAAAAAATGATAATGGTAATATTAACAAACCTAGGAAAAGCATTGATTATTCTACTTGCAATGGCCGTCCAAATTCCACTGATAGAAGTCAAACACAGTCGCAGTATCCAGTATCCAGCGACATTCTGCCTCCATTGCAAAAGGTGGCAGCCATTAAGAGTGTTCACTTTGCTTCAGGAGAATTCGCACATTTGGTAAGTTCAAGCAGTGTGGAAATTTTTATCAGTCGATCTGTATTCACAGTTTTTATTTTGTAGATCGTGGTATGCACAGAACACAGAGTACTGGTATGGAACCTGTTAACATTGAAACTGCAGTGTATTTTAAAACTATCTGTTCATAAAATGGTGGTTGATCCTTTGACGAACCTCTTTGCTGCGTTCACGATGAACAGGGAATGTAAGAATACAAACAGATTAAACATATTGTTCCAGATCATAATTCGTTGTTATTTTAGTGTATGTATTCTTACCCAACGCCCCGATGCCAATTTACAGGCGTGCTAATGTTCCTCCGGTATATGGAGCCTGCTGGGTGCCAAGACGGCAGCCTAGGGCACAGTCCATAAACATTGATTGGCAATCTATGTCAACATTATACTTTTTAACACATAATCAGGTAGGACAACGTATAACAATCTAAAACAAACTGTTTCACTATTTCTAATTTAGGAATTGATGTATTTGGCGTCGGAAAGTGACTTCAACATGAGTTCAGTTGGTTCTTTTGTGATTCAACCTCAAGAGAATTTAAAATATTCAACTTTTGGTACTTTTGCATTAAAACAAGTCAGCGAAGTTATGACCGCAAAAAAGAACAGTTCAACATTAACTATAGGAGTGCCTGGACAATCTGCTGCCAAAAAGGTATGTGTAATTTATTGTTTTCACATTATTTGCAATTTTATTAATTCACAAATTTCAGTTTATACAAATGCCAACACATTCAATGGCACCACTGAACACCACTTGTAATAGTTTTCTTATATCCTTGATGAAAGTGGAAAAAGATGAAAAACGAAATCCAAGAGAGGAAAGGAACTCCATTATTGAAGAGGAGGAGGATAGTGACGAAGAAATCGCAAATGCTCAAGAGAAGCGAAGTACACTCAAATTCCTGCAGTCAAAGCAAATATCTTCCAAAAATCATGTTTCGGATCAGATTGAGCAAATGGAAAAATTGAAAAAAATACTTGAGGAAGAAATTAACATGAGTTTTTAGTTTTATTCTTAATTTTTTAAGATAATAATAAAATAATAAAGTCGAAATATCTTTCATCATACTTGAAGCAAGCGTTCTTTCAATTGCCTAGGATTACAATCAAATGGAATTTGGGTAGAACTTATTTGGAATCTGGAGTAAAGGGTTGCGTTGCTTTCGTGCTAATTTGGTTTGGGCTTGACAAATAGTTTCTCCTTCTAGATATTATTTTGTTGTACAGTGCGCGAAATTAACTTAGAGGCACGGCAGTTCGGCAATTTCAAACGTAAACTCGTTCATTGTAAGTGACTGGATAGATCTTTCCCTAGTTTCATATAATATATATTTTTTGGTTTTAGAACGCTTTACATTGCGTCCCCCACAAATCAAGTCCTGTGTACTTGCATTTGTATCTTTAAAGTTTTTCTTAAGAGAATAAAATAATAGAAGTCAAAGACGTTTAAATATACCTACATATTTATTTTCACGACATAAAGCAACAATTATTTATATTTTCTATTTCAAAATACGATACATCTATTATAGGTACACATTTGGATGAATTCAATTGGTTTAAACATGAGCAATAAACTGTTCATAAATTTTTGTATAATATATGCTGTAGAAAGTTTAGGAGAAAATATCACAATATTTTACAGAAAGATGTTAAATAATTAAGTCGGGTTGTTCGATCCTCGGTTTACTCGCGTGGACGTTCATGGAATCTGTAGTTCCTGCATTTCCTGTGAAGATGCGTGTCATGCTTGAAATAACGTAAGCAATGCCATTGAGGAATTTTCGATAGTGCCAGAAAATTCTGCAAAATAGATGAAATTGTATTAAGAAATTAAAATAAAATTAAGTAATCTAATATAATTTTATTTCCATATTGTAATGAGCTGAAGGACATCCGTTATACATTATACGCATGTAGGACGTAGGCACGAGAAAAGATAAGATCTTCCTACAAAAATTAACTTTTACAGCAGATCACGTACTAGTTATGAAAATGGGAAATTGGGAAATATAGAAAATGTTGTCCAAAGAACGCACACGGCCGTGAGTGAGAAGGCAAAATGAGATGCAGAAGGTCTCATGAGTGATTCACAGGATTTTCTCACGAAATTTTAGCTGACTTATAATTAGTTATTGGTAATTAGAGTTGGTAATTTCTAAGAATGTTGAATCTTAATAACTCGAAATCCTTGACAACTCAATTTTCTTAAAATCCCCTTGAAATCCTCATAGCATTCAGTGGTAATTTCATCTAAGTCGAATATTTTAAAGAGAAATCCTTGATAAAGCGAAGTTTTCAGTGTTTGGAACCAATCGACCTATTTCGTGAAAGATGTAATTGAAATATGCAACCGTAAGTGATTGGAAATGTTAAAAACTTAAATGTGAAAGCAAAGGCATCTCTGCAATGTCAACTATTTCCCAAAGCATTTTCCTTCGCCGTACATTCCATTATTCCACGACAATTTTCTTAGTACGGTATCAACTTCAAAATTACAAACTAAGACTGCAGAGCATTTCATTATGTAATTAAACTATGTATACTGCTTTAGTGCTTTTTACTGCAGTTTTAGTTACTTTTGCCTAAGGATGTGTTTCAACAAAGCACGTTTCAATCATACACGTAATACGTATGTACATAATTGTACAATATTTAGATCGTTCGCTTCTTTGTTGAGAGGGTTGAAATAATCTCTCTTGTTAAACGTAGTCCTTCTTCCTGCTAACGTTCTACATATAATAGAGCCCACGTTATTTTTAGAATTTGCGTGTTTTCTTTTGTCTTGGAAAACGAACAGTAACAGTTGCTTAATAACAATATTGATTTCGATATTTTACCAACTTTGGTTAACATTAAACTCATAATCAAACTCCGCATCAAATCGACTTTGTGACGTTTTCTTATAACTTGAGAACGCCTCCAGCAGAATTAAATACTTCATCAGTGTTTTCCATTTAGGTTAACTCAATTTACTGCTCTGAGTTAATGCCAGAAATTGTATTTGTTTCAAAATACGTATAATGATAGACTTCTGCGAAGTTCTTCATGGAACTTTAGTTAATTTTTTCCATTATCGGAAAACATTGAAGCAAAGTATTGTGGGCGTAAAACAATATTTAATATAATTTGAATTTCATATTTCCGAAAACCATTTGAGTAGGAGAAAATCAAATTGATAAAATAATTAATTAATTGTTTTCACTATTACAATATTTTAAATTTTCATTTAACATTTTCAGGAAGCCATTCTTGATTAATATCACTTTAAACATCCCATTTAACTGAAATGGGATGGATATTTACTTCCGTAATTGCCACAGCAAATGTGCGAAAGTTTGTGCGCCACGTTATTCAATAAGAGCCGAAGTGTTTCACTGATTAAATATTGTCAACGGCGGTAATTTGCCAACAATCGAATGTAATTCGAGCACTTTATTAATAATGTAAGTAACTGGACGTAAACATCTTTAAATAAAGATCTCCAGAAAATATATCTGGACGTCTGGTCTAAAATGGTCCCTTGAGAGTGCCAAGGGAACAGACTCTATGCAGACATCATAAATTTCCCTTGACCTACATAATCGCCTTTGAGTTCCCACTATCCCACTTGACATAGTCTCGGCAAAGTACTTATAGTAGTCAACCGTACGAGAGACTCAACCTAGCCGTAAACAAATCACGGGCCTACGAGGACTTCACCAAACTACCGCCAATTGTAATATACATACAATATACTTACTTCAAAATTGAGGCTTTAAATTAAATTCTAAAAGACCAGCCGCGGCGTGTCTTGCAGCATCCCCGATCATTCGGGTTCTTCGCAGATCGCTTGGGGTCTGTGGAACATTGACCTTATAGCATGTCGGCTGTGGTGCAGATTATTCCACAGGAAAACCAGCATAATTATGGGAAGTTAACAATTATAAATTACAACGCTCATGCTTAGTTTATGGAGCTATATTTTCGTGTAAGAAAATTGTAACGCAATGAGAGTGGCGAAATTCGTACGATTTGGTACAGCGGATGAGCAAATCAGCTTTGGAGGATGTACCAAGGAATTCGTGTAGGAGACCTCAGTACTTCGGACAAATTCTGTACAGAAATATAACTTTGAATGATAACAATTAGTTATAAGTACAATGTTCTTAAAAAATTTGATTATAACGACTCCCAGCATGTAAATGAACTTTTAACTCCTACTCCACTGTTTATTAAATGAGTGGAAAATAAAAAAAAAATTCATCATGAACTTTTGAGGCAACCATTAATCAATATTAAATTGATTGTTTATAATTTCGTCTGATATTGTATTTTTAAAATGTTTTTCAAAATGTGTATTTTGCAAAGTTTATTTTGTATTTACCCAGTTAATTAAAAAATATTTCATTTTACTTATATTTATGCGAAACATGTTATAAATAACCAAACGCAACACTAACCTCGTTCGGGAAATGATGAGGTTGAGATGATGGAATCACGATGTGTCCTCTGATGATCTGAAGAAGGGTAAAAAGAGATTTTTTATAGACAGCTCATGATATGATTTAAAGGTATTTAATGGAATTTCCTGATTTCCATAACAGTTTCGTACAAATTCTGTACGAAAATAACAAACATTTTAGCAATATTTGGGAATTCAATTTAAAAAGCGGTTTCGAGTGTCATGAAATAAACATTTAGATTTCAATTCGTATATAGGTCAGTAACAATATTAATCCTTGAACACTTTCTCTGTACAACAAATTCATTCAATGTAATTCCTGAATATTTCTATTCTATTCTATTTTCGAAATGGTTTTGTGGCATCTGGAATATTGATTATTATTTGAAGTATTTTAGTTTCCCAACTTAACTAATATATTATACTTCCTAAATGTTGAAATGCATACAGAAGATAAAATTTTAATACTATCATACTTTTTTGTATTACACGCTTATTGCAAAAATTATTGTTTGTAAGCAAAATCATAATTCTTTTGCCTAACTTATTTCAATTGTTAATATCAAAATATTTCAAAATAATGGGCCTTTCTGCAGTCAATAAGTTTGTATTGTATTTGTTGAAGTGAAATTTTTAAGTGTCCGTTGAGAAATGAAACAGAAGAAATGTTGTTTCCGTTGTGGTTTCAAATCTGAACTAATGAAAAATGCAAATATTATTGATTGGCCTATTTTTAACAGCGAATTGAAATCTCAACTGTGCTTAAATGGTCGAAAGGACAAAAACGAGGACAATATGAAATTACTATAAATATTATATGAAATAGATTCAACGAGCTTACCACTTCCGCTTTTGGCACTGGTCCACAACTTACATCATGGAACAGCGTTCCTAATATTACTACGAACAGTACGAAAATCGCAGGTGCTTGCATAGCTTCAATCGAAGGATTCGTCACACGATCGCTAACACGCACAACACCCTTCACCTCTGTGCACTGCACGCACTGCTGCACTTGGGCTGCACTTTTAAGAGTCCTACTGGTAATTGACCTGATGCGATTGCTTTCCGGGTTTGATTAGCTCAACTTGATTCACTTGTCGCGATGCAAAAATCTCGAGATTTGTAGCTTCTACCGTGGTCCGGCTCCTTCTGTTGCCGAATTCAATTTGATCATTAAGATTGCGTTACGTTCTCTTATATAGTTCTGGTGAGAATCGCATTACTGGAGTGCTCGGACGAACATTCGGGCCCCAGGAGGATTCCACACCCTACTAGCCCCGTTCGGACCCCTTGTGACCGCGTCAGTCGTGAGCTTTGAATTTCTGAGTTTGCGTTGAATTCGCGTCTGTTGCGTGCACCTTTGTTGTTCCGTGTTTTGTTGCTCTAATTGTCGCCGATGTAAGATTGGTGGATTACGAAGGCGGATGCTGACATGCTGTACGTCCCTTGACTCTTGAGTGGGCAATTCATGTTCTTTAGTTGGGCAACATCATCTCAGGGGTGCGCTGATTGATGTTGGGAAAGCGGAAGGTATTCGTCATTACATGGCATCGTTTCAGTTCTTTCTTCTGGGGGTTAGTTATGATCAGTCAACGCCGGAGTTTTCAGCTTTCAATCAAATAAAAGTGCAAATTAAATTAAATCAACTCTTTCAGCAACGCAGAGAAATGTACTATAAAATTATTTATAATCTCAGTTGCCGTTAATTAACCCTGGGAAAATATTACCTGTAGGACACAGAGGTGAGCCTTTGTGGGAGTTTATGTTTCGCCAGTTCCACTTTTCATTGCAATTGTTTCGCTTTAAAGCAGCTGTGGATGTGTGCGAACCAATGCCACGAAAGCTTCTGCATAGTACAGTACAGCAACTGTCTCAAATTATGCCGGAAAAGCTATTTTATATTATCTTGAATTAACTCGATAATCGATATCCAATTATCCGGTGCATATTTTATTAACTTTTTCCAAGAGTACTCCTTGCTGCAAATTCGTTAGTATTTGTTTATTTTCAAGTCGTAAAACAAACTTTTTTCATTTACTTTGTAATTAGTTTGTAGTTTAATTTCCTTTTTTAATTAAATCCTTAATGCATTCCATATTGTTATATTGTTTTATTCTTTGGAATCTCAGCTTTTTTTTTTCAAGAATAGAATATGTGTATATTTATATTAAATCTCTTTAACATTAAATTTAGTGCAGAAATAACGATTTTAGAACACCAAAAATTTGAAATTTTACCAAAAATTACTGGTTGAATTCAGTGAGTATGGATTTTGGCTTTTCGTTTGTTTTTGCAAAACGTTGCTAAAAAATAAAATGTTTTTATACAAATTAACATTGGACTATGGTTATTATTTTCATTTGCAAAATACTTGACTGTTGACACTTAGGGCTTAGTGCTCATTCACGCTGGTCATTTATCGTCAAGGCACGACCGTTTTATTTGCTTTCAATTATCTCTTTAATTAAATTGTAAAATTGATTTAGCTGGAATGAAAATTGTTTTTGACGAAGTGATTTTATGGGACAAAAATATTGAATCGGAGGGAAAAAAGTAGTACTAATGAGATAATAGCTGGCTGCGCTTTTGTTAATTCAGAAACTGTTCGCACGGGCTTAATAGACTTTTGTGCCATGGTCAGCTTCGGAATTAATTAAGAAATTAGCGGCGTCGCGTCGTTTTCCAGCTTTTTCTGGACACTGATCACGCCCAGGTCCACCACGTCCATTGTCAGTGAGTGAAATGTGAATGGATCAGTTCGGTTCGAGCTGCCCCACACCAGAATCACTTATTTTCTTTTCTCATTAAATTAGTTTATCCGGAATATTCATTGCAATTGAGTTGGTCGAAAAGTTTGAATCATGCTATTGCCATTTGCCATGTTTACTAAAAATAACAATCACTTTTACCATCGAATCTTAATTGTCCCTGATTTTGAGGGGTATATACTATATTGTTATAAATAAATATAGACATATTAACATTTCACTAACTAATTAAATTTGTTTACATTTCTCGGGACCAGGAGCAGTGAACCGCCTCTTGTTCTTTTTATAAAAAGTGTTTACAACATTTGAATGATATTTCGGTCGAAAGTGAAAACTGATAAAGAAATTAGAGGAAAATCAAAGCCGTTATATATTATGTGAAAAGGTCAACAATGCTCTTGCTGTAACTATGTTCAAAAGCTTTTATCATTGCCATTAATCAGGAATTTTCAGGGGTAACACCGATTTGTAGCTCGAAATTGTTTTATTATCAGCAAGGTCAATAAAAATATAATTTAATAATTTAACGAAAAGCAACAATCATAATTGTTTTTTTTTAATATCAATATCGGTTTCCTTCAACTTCCACGTTACTTGAAATTCTGTTCAGTATTTGTCTTCACTCTTTAGTAACTTAAAGATAAATGAAGCATTTAAATAAATATTTGTTTATTTTCATCCCACGTTTTACAGCAATAAATGCACAACAAATTTAACGACAACAAAATAACACAGTCCTAGATGGACAACTAGTGGAAGAACCTCCTTCTCGGGATTAATCCAGCATGTGAAAGGACAGAGTAAATCTCCGATCGCGGAATCTTCTCAGCATGTCTATCGAAAACCTTGAATAGAAAATCAATGAGTAGATCTTGTTTAGTATAATTAATTGAATTTTACCGGTTTTTCCCCTGGACCAAACCAACTGAAGTGTGCAAGAGCGTCTCGCACTCTCGGCGTTTTGTAAAAAGGATTTCTATATTCACTAGGCAGGCTTTGTTCGAAAGCATCGTTTTCGATAACAGCGATGTGTTGGACTTGGGCCGCAGTTAAAATAATCACAGATATTTGGAAACACACAATTTGTTTAATCCTACCAAAAAAGAAATTGAAAACATTACACATATCGAGAATAAATATTATTAATGAAAATAACTAGATATATACTACTATACTATTGTCATATAACGAACAGAGTTTTCTCTTATCTCTCTCTTATTTCCTCTCATGTTATATCATTAAATTAAATGATTAATTTTTTTTTTTAATAACGTATGTGAAATTCTTGACCTACATTATTAATGACACTTTGTATTAGTTAAATTTTCTCAGCTTTTTTATTACAAAAATAAGCACATTATGAAGAATTGATACTAAATATGTTATATAAAATTGTATAAGCTTTTAGGCAAATTAATTTTTATTCAGAGTTTTTATTCAAAATTTAAAAATATGGTTTTATTATTATGAAAAATACATGAAAAATGAAAAATATAAAAAATATATGAAAAATATTTTTTTCTGGCTTTAGCCCGAAATAGCACAAATGAAAAAAATAAAAAATTTAAATAATTTAATCTGTCTGTGTATTTTAAACAGGTACTTTGATGCACTTTCCATTGAAGAAAAGCGAAAAAGTAAAGCTCGAGATTTCGCGAAGTGCATCTTCCGGCAGGTTGCCTTTATGGATGCTTGACGGCATTTCTTGAATCGCTAACAGATGCCATCCACCAATTAGCCTCGCTCACCTTGTATAGCGTGCAGCGTGCAGCATGCAGCTCTCACGTTACAACGGGTTTGACTGCATGACAGCATCCGCGGAATCCAAGTGATAGTGATTCATTAGTGGCGACGATATTCGTCCGCTGTGGGGGAAACCCCGCACTAGTCTGGAATTCCTCCTGACGAAAGTGAATGCAAGAACCAGTTGCACGAGCAGCACTTCCTGTCGAATTCACTATGTAATCGATATCTTGCTGTGCTCATACTCATTATACTTTCTCCCCTGCGTACTTAAAGTGCCGGGAGCGCTGATATTTGGCGGTGGGCATAAGCAACGGGAGGCAACGGCGATGAATGTTAATTGGTGGATTTTGGTGCCTCAAGAGCAAAAACAAAGCCACCTAATTAAGCGTGCGATGTTTCTTGAAATCTGTTGCAATAGCCAGACATCAATGGAGCAATGAGAGAGCTATTGGCATTCAGGACGCCTATCGTTGCACGGACGTGGCTTGTGCCGTGATTTACATATTATATTGCAAGCAATTGTTTGGCCGTGTGCCATTTTTCAAGTCAAATTCAATTTTATTGGTCCCAAAATGTTTGAAATTGGTTTTCTAATAACAGAGGGAGGTGTGTTCTGTTTTTTGTTGGTTTACCTTTGAAGAGAAATTGCTTTCGGTGAATAGCTAATTTTGCCCATTTTTAACCACGAAAATGCATTTTAATGCAAGTTAGGGTTAAAGTTGCTCGTCATTGAAATATAAAAAAAATGTTCTCAAAATTGGAATAAATTAAGTTTCACTTTTTAATTTTTCCTTCCGGCTGCGCCACCCTTAATGGAATTACTTAAAATTAAAACGATTTCATATCTAATTATCAATTAGATTTAACTTGACCGAAGTAATTGACTAGCTGCCATTAAATTCGAATTAATGTTTCTTTTTTTTTTGTAAAACTTACGACGCAAGTTCATGTTCCAAAAAAAAACCCTTCCTCGAAGGCGCCGATTAACCGTCTCGCCTCAATTGTCTATTTACATAATCAGAGCCGCCACCAAAGTAAGTAATTTTTGTTTTTTTGCAGTATCATTAACACGAAGTAAGACAAAAATATCTTCAACAATTTTATCGCGCTGAAATCTACTTTCATCGCGATAACCGAAAATTGTTAAAGTAAAAAATGCAAATCAGCGGGAGTAGCAAGCAATCGATGGTACTTGGATTTGGTTTTCAGATTACACGCCTCCTGTGAAGCATAGATTGAGTTTTAGCAGCCAACGTACGCGAATGACTGTTAACGTGTATTTGCAAGCATTTCTGTTTGTTTTTTGTTTGCTTAATTAAGCAGTCAGCACAAGTGAACTGATGTGATTGCGCAAATGGAAGGATATTTGATTTACATATTGTTTGGATGAAGGTTATTGATGATAAATTAAATTCTGTGGGAATTTACTGGGCAAGTTTTATACTTCCTCTTTCTTCCTCTAAATTTGTGTAATTTAATAATGGGAATTAGATAAAATCATACAATTAAAAAAGCCGCAGGTTTTGAAGTTATTTTAGTACTTGCACATGGATATACGTCATTTGATAACAGCTAGATATTCGCAAATTTCGGATAAATACTAGTATCTTTTTACAATAGTAATCAATGGTAATTTTTTTCTAATAATAGTTGTTCAATAAATATGCAAGATAAAAAAAGGTTTTCTTACATTTTGAAATTACATAACAACAATCAGTATTTTATACGATACAAATCTTTCCAAAAAATAAATTACAATATTTAATGGAGTGGTAATCCCCTTTATTGAAACATTTTACATTTATGTGTATCTATGTGTATTTTGTATGTTTGGATTCAAAAAGAAAACAAACATGATAATTAAGAGTGCTTACAAGACACTAAACGTTTCACTTCACCAAACCAAACCACGAGTTCATCAATAGATTTCACATTTCATACGAGGAAATAGAAATTCCTAATTATATCCTGCAGAAAGTAAATCACAACGGCTGTTATTCTAGAAGACATTCAACAATAAATCCATTCGTGATAGCCCTTGGTTGGAGTTCTCAAAGAATTCCAAATCGCGTGTTCACTTACATTTTGCGATCACCTGCCGAAGATGGGTCAATGGAATTTCAATTTGCGGAAAACGCTTATCGCGGTGCACCCCGAACAACAGCACGCACTTGAGTAACGCTCGATGATAAACAAAGCTGGTCAGACATCGTCGACGTCAGGTGTTGCGGAGGTCCATCAGCCGCAGTGGACAGTGAAATCCCAGAGACCCGCTTCTTGCCCCGCAATTCTCGGTTATGGGCCATCCATGTGCGAGTGTGCAGTGCACGGTGCTGTAATGAAAGTTATCAGTGCCGGTAGCGCGGTAATTAAGGTGCTGTGGTGAACGCTGCTACGCCAATTTTCCTGATGGAGCGTGGCAGTCAACCGTGCGCATTTCACTTTCTGCTCTTCTCGAGCACCGTTCCGTACGGACGAATGGTGAAGTAATAAATGATCTCGACGAAACTGAGTAGACTCGCCCCCACGAAGAGACCAGCAGTTCCTCCAATTGACACTGCGGAAATAGGAATCATCGATCTAAGGTTAATTGGGTGTGCAGAATCCATTACCGACTAGATCCAGTTTGCCACGAACCACATTGCGCTTGTAGCGCTCGGTGGGAAGTTCAAACAGTCCAATCTCGACCTTCGCCGCAGGCTCTTTGTCCATACTGAAAATAGAGCAATCTTTAGCACAATATATTTCTGTTTGTTATGCAATCTTAAGGTCTTCTTACTCCATCTCATGGGCCATGTCATGAACAACGGAAATATCGACTTCTGTACAGGAGGGTATACAATTGCACTTTATCCCCCGTCTATTGTGGGTCCAGTGGGGGATGATCGCGGTCAGTTCCTCGTAGTAAACATTGAGACACTTCAGCCCAGTTATGTTGCAGTGTAGTGATGGCGGCGTGTTCGGCGTAAGGTGGCTGACGCAGCCACATTGAACTATTTGCTTTTCCTTGCGGCACTGGGCGATGCACGCACTGTAACTGTAGTAACGGTAAGTATCGAGATAATTTTCGTCATTGAATCGACATTTTCGCTGTTCAACATTTACGTCGCGTGTGCCCTCACCATTCGCTATATTTTTTACAGAAACTAGTCGTCTACGAATTTACTAGACAATTTCAGAACATTTTGGAAAATAAAATAAAAACAGCCACTTACTTCTGATAGGAACCGGACGTTATTAACAGAATATCTGATTTTGGAGTAGCCACGGTTGGAACGTCTTCTTCGCCAAGGATATAAACCTAAATCATTTTCAGCCTATTATATTTTATCGAGTTTTTCAAAATCGACAAAGGACTTACGTTTGCTTCTGTAAGTACCTCCATTTTTAATGTTCCCAACTCCGTAAATCGATTCGAAATCATGTTCAACTTTGGACCTTTTGGATTTCTACGAAAAGATAGTACATACACATAGTTGTTTAAAAAGTTCAAATCTTATAAAACTATTCAGGAAGAACATGAAGAAAAGCAGACATAAACAACACTTACTCAACTTGAACAGAATTAATGGCGTAACAAACACCAAGTTCGGTACTCATAGCTTGAAAATATTTGCAACAATCGAAAAGTTCGTCATTCCAGGAGCATTTTCCTATCGTCTTATCACATGGACTTCTGCTTATTCTAGCATGATGGGAAATATTCAGTGACAAGCATGCTTCAATGCGATTATCATCCTCACCGCACTCATTCAATGTGTGGTAGGATTCTCCTCGAAAGTATGTAATTTCTGACAGAATTTCCTCCAAAATGAACTCGTGATCTTCACCCCAAATTCTATAATAATATTAATCAAAGATAATTTACGCAATGCTAGAAAAACATTTGTATTTTTCACTCATTTGATATTTCTTGTATACGATCCAAGTTTTTAGTTTCGCAAACAACAATCGCCGGAAAATCAGTGTCCCAATCCCGATAAGATGTTTCAACCACAAATGTTATTGCATTGTTCCGGAATGCATCTATAAAAATGGTTATTATTTGTACACTAAGGAAGTTCAAAACATATTTTTTAAATATTATTAAAAAATATACACTTAGGTATAAAAAAAAATTAAATATTTATTTGCATTAGATACATTTTCCTAAAATATTTTTAAATGATAATAAAGTTTTAAATAACTATAAAATACACTATTGTAGATGCACATGAAAATTGAACCATTCTATAATGATCCTCTTATAGCAAATAAAAAATGGGCACCTAATGATGCAGATATTAGTAAACCAGAAGCACACCAAGATGCCGAAATACAAATAATCCAGAATAACTTTTCAAACCAGCTGCTGTCCTCGGCTATAACATATTTAGCACCGTGAAGAGTGGAGTTCTTCAAATACTCCTTCAGCACTTGTTTTATGACCATACTCAAATGCTTCCGATCGAACAATGTAGAACTATTAGTTGTTTTTGACGTAATTTCTAGATAATTTTGTTGTAAATGACGTGCATGATAAATATCCGTTGTTGTACCAAATTAAATGTAATTTGGACAAATTTTTGTTCCACAATAGAAAAACAGTTGTGGATTTTCTCACACTCGGGTGATTTCGACGTGTCCTCCAAGGATATGATTGTCTATCAGATCCGAAAGCATGTCTGTCATTCTTTCCCGGTAAGTGAAATCCGATTCGAATGCTTTGATACACACTTCACTTCTGTGCTTCATTAAGAATTCATCGAAATTGCCGGACTCCTGGACGAGTTGCGAGGTCACCGATGCGGGGAGGGTGGTAAGGTGCGAGAAGAGGCAGCTTTCAATCAAACCAACAACTTTGAACACCTCGCTACTCACGTCGAACTCAGATTTCGGAAGAACGTCTTCCACAGCGACATCGTTTTGTGAGAGATGCTGCCCCAGGAAGCTGTAATAACTGTCCAACGTCGCCTGCAAGTATTTGGTCCTGAAGGAGCTGCTAGTCGGGATAGTCAGAACAGTTATAACATCCAGGATGGGCGGACAGTATCTGGCCAGCTGGAAGTCCACTAGTCGACACTCCACTGGATACACTTTACCATCAGGTTCATAATCACTGTATTTGAACAGAAGATTGTTTGCCCAGAGATCACCGTGGCTGAACACATTCTTCCAAACTTTCGAAGGTTTGCAGTATTCAAAGATGATTCCCACTGTCTGCGGAAAACTTAATAGAATTTTTGCTAAATCTGGTGAATCTCGATATTTGGGGATTAGTTTGACTAATTCCAGCAAAGCGGCCACTGCATTTTTGAAGACAATGCTTCGCACATTTTCGGGATCGCTAGGATAAGAATTTTCCTCAATTCCGGCTTTGTATAATTCAGGTATCGTTTTGTGGATTCGCAATTCCAGGACAATCGATGCAGCATGTAGATTTGCTAATGCATCTAGAGCACACAAAAGGTGATTGTAGTCCAAGAGACCGTCCTTCTTGCAAGCTAACCGATATCCTTGAGCAGAAAGATCTTCGAAGATGAGAACATTATCTTTGACTAAGAAACATTTTGGTGCAAAATACTTGCTTCGTACATTAATATCCTGCAACCGTGGTATGACGTAACTGTACACATATGTTTCCTTTTTAAACACACCAAATCCTTCCACGTACTCCATTTGACTGGAATTACTCAGTGGTGCTGACTTCATGAAGAAACGGACCTTTTCTTCAATTGTCCCGTTCGAGGACTTTCTTGCAACGACCACATTGAGATATTGATGGCTTCCAAGGTATCCTTGCGGGGAATCCCCCATGTTTGTGACTTCATATCCGATGACTTTTATGTTGTTTTTGTTGTTCTCGTGGTAGTAGCGTAAACAGAGCATTTTCACTTCGTCACTGAAAATTGGAATTTCGGTTTTCACGATATCCATCTTGGGTGAATAGGAATACGTCTCTAACAATTACTGACTGTGCAACGTCTTTTTGTCTTTTAAAAATTCATCCCCTGCACAGATTTATCTCTCTCGGGTCGGGTGTCATAAAGGATGTTGACATACGGTAAACATTTACTTAGTTGTTCTTTAAAAAATCATTTCTCCGGCGATAGGGGAATAACGTGATGTACATACATTTTGTGAAAATAATATAATTATTGCGCGAATGTTCTAATAGTAAACTTGCATAGTAATAAGAGAGTAAAACACATTGACATCAACGTTTATTTCATTATTTGGTTTTTAGCGAGATGGTGATAAGAATGAATTTTAAGTAGCCAAGTGGTGGAAACACCTTTTATTTATATAATGAAGACACTGCGCCGGTGATAAATTAATCAACAATTCGCGAAGCATCGCATAATACACTATGTGTCTCTTAATTTATGGGAAACAGCATTTGAAAACTAATACCCGGTGGTCTTAAGTTTTTTTTAAGTACTGTCTTCGAGATAATATTTTTATTTTGAAAAAGTTGAAAATATTTGTGCAACTATCTTTTGTCTAAAGTGCATAAAATTATATTTTGAAGAACAGCGGTTAGATAAAACAACTAATAAAATTAAATAATTCAAGGTTATCTCAAATGCTTATCAGTCAGAAGATTTCCAAAATTCAATTACTATGACAAGAAATTTATTACGATCCTGACTTTCACTTGTCTCCCATTATCACAGTCTGTTTGAAGAACTGATTTATAGAAGTGTTTAGCTCAATTTATAATCAGTCCAATGGATAATCAGATCTGACTTTTTTTTGTCACACTACAAAACATACTAGTTTTTTTTTGTTTCATTTTAGACCGACATTAATTTCACAATAAAACAAAATATCGCATAATAATATCTCAACTATTTTTACCACAGCGCCAGTGTTCTATTTAGATATATGAAAGTAAATATTCCCACAAATTGAATGTGCTAACGATTAATTATCAAATACAATGTTTATAAATCAATAAACGAATCGTGTTATTATCGCAAATTGATTTTCAGGCACTCGAACACGTGAGCATTGTTTCGACTTGAATTCGACAAAGCGCGTTACAGCTTCTTCGGCTTCATTTCATTCCGTTCACGATATCACTTTATCAATTTCATTGTTTATTGCAATATAAAAAAGTAAAAATGGACTGAGCCGAGGAACGAACTTGGATCTAATTTTATCAGAACCAAGATTACAGTCACCTCCAAATCATTTGCAAACTATTGCTTAGTCAGATGTGATCGTGTGAATAATTCGGACGTTGTTGGGAAGGTGTGAAAAAATTCGTAGTTCTTCAGGAGCACCACAAAATGACCGGAAGAATTTGTGAAGTAGAGTTATTGAGTAAGGTTGAATGTGAAAATGTCTTGAGTGGCTTTCTTGGTCCAGGACATCTGCGATTAGTTTCGTACCGAATCGAATATGCTTCCGATGAAAGCATCGGATTCCTTGGGGAGTACTTCCGCCTGTTAGTAACTGCAGAAACAGTAAGTTGCTTTATAGTACATACCTTCAGCGGGTTCACGAAAACAATCAACTTGAAAACAGCGCTAATTGAGAGTGGAAATGAACGAGGGAATTCGGCAATGGCCATTTAGTACGAGTAAATATAGACGATGGCGCCTGCGCCCTATTAGCACAATTTCTTCTTCCGACCAAAATATTAAAACAATTCAGTGCTATATTTAGTAACAGAAGCATGTGCATGTGTCTACAAGCCACCGTTTACAGAAGCTTAGTTTCTTGGAAATGGAGAGTTTGCTTTAGTGTCATAAAAACGGTTAATGTGGGACATTTATCAGAGCAACTACTGCAGGAGATAGCTGAAGCGGCTATATGCAGCTTTCGGAGAAATGATAAGCCATCCACTGTTCGTCTTATTGTTGCTTTTATTTTGCTAAACTGTAACAGCATTCCAATGCACTAATTTCATTTTAAATTGTTTAAACAATTTCAATATTAATTTCATAACATTTCGGTTTTAAATATACTACATACTTCAAGAGTTTTCAATTCGAGGAAAACAAAAAAGTTGAATTTTGTAGATTGGAAAATTTTTCATTAAATATTTTGTTTTTTATATTAAAGAAAAATGAAAGACTGGAAAATCTACAATTTTTTATAAAATCTCTTCCTGTGACAGAGGGTAAACAGAAAAAATTGTTATCCGAGTCAGGAATATTCAAGAAAGAAGTCGTTTTGTATCAGACGCTTTTGAAAGAAATTGCATCCTACGGTATTTATATAATCGAAAATTGAATTTAAACAATTAAGTTTTACAACTCTTTCTTTACAGGTTCACAAAAATGGAAGCCTAATTGTTATTACAGTCGATCGGATATACTGGTTCTGGAAGATCTTTATACTTGTGGATATAGTCATATACCAAAGAATGAAGAGTTCACTGTTAAAGATATAAAAACAGTTCTATCTGCTCTATCTTTAATGCATGCTTCAAGTCTGGCTTATGAACGTCATAATGACGTTAATATTGGGAAAAAGTATAAAGACCTACTTTTTGAGACATCAGTATTAATGGATCTCAATTGGTTCAAAACTGGACTAGAGGTAAACTCTAGAGAAGACTAGACGAGTGTAACATCTTTCGTTTTAGGCCCTCAGAGACGTTGCACTTCTGCATCCAAAGTATCGATCTGATGACTCCCAAAAATTTATCAAAAACAATTTTATGAGTAAAGTAGGAGTAGTCTGTGATATGGTGAAGCCATCAACAAAATTTCTCAATGTCCTCTGCCATCGGGATTCGTGGGGTCGGAATGTGCTCTTTAAAGGAGGAGCAGGTGCAACCACTGCAGTATTAGTGGACTTTCAAACGTGTGTGTACTGCCCACCAGCAATCGATGCATTGTTTTGTATTTATATGAATACAAAAGTTCAATCCCGTAGTCAAATTATGCAGGAATGCCTAGAGTGGTACTACGAGAGCTGCAGAACAAACTTGAAAGCATTTGGAGTAGATTGTAGTGAATCGTTTTCTTGGGAATCCTTTTTGGAAAGCTGCGATGCCCTGAAGATGGCTGCTGTACTTTATTATGGAATTATAGTAACTATTTTTCATCTTCCAAGTAATATTCTAATGAAAATAAGACGAGAAGATCCGGAAAAATACGATTATTATGTATATTGTAATAGAAGTGAAATTGTATTAGATCAAATGAATAAGAATGAAGACTTCAGACAAGACATGTTCGATGCAGTCGGGGAATTAGTTGACTTAATTATACCGTAGCTAAAAAACCAATTAATTTAAGCTAATTTGCCAACGTTGCAAAGAATTTGTTTAAATATCATATATAATAAAAATTGTTACCTACATTAATATGAAAATACGGCATTTTGAATACATTCTCACTGTATTTAAGTTTGTATGCAAAACACTCTTGTAAAAAATGAAGTTGGAAGTGCAAGAAGTAAATGGAAATTGCAGTTCGAAGAATCTTCAAGAGTTGAGAAAATGGGGACAATCCAGTACCATGTAAAAAGATTAATATAAAAAGGAAATCATAATGCACTCACAATACTCCTGATGTGAAATAAATATTTTTTATTTTATTTAACCTCTCAATACCAATAGGCAATAACTTCTATTAAAACACGGAAGTAAAGGTGCATTGTCATTTGTCACTGGTGCGGCTGTAACGATAACCGTTGAACGATTACACACGTCTGCAACCAAAAAACTGGGTAGGATTTTTTTTACTGTTGCTTATATAGTTTTATTCACTGAAACAAGGAAAAATACTTAAAAAATTCCGTCATCTTTCGTTTTCTTGCAAAAATACTGTTTTTCATCAATTCCTATAGGACACTCGCTGCATTTGAAAGAAAACTAATAATGATTTAGCAATGACTCTTGAGAAAATAAAATATGAAGAACATTGCTGGATCCTGGATGGTTTGTGCAGTCTTTAAAATACTAACCATATTGTTAGACCAGAAGGCAGGTTATACAAAATATCCCTGCCTCCTATGCTTATGGCAAGTATTCCAATTGGATAAAATTTTACTGCCTCTTTAGAAATGCCTCAACCCCAAGCATACAAATGATTATAAACTCTCTTTCCGTTTACTCTACAGTCTATAGTAAGATACATTAAGCAGTTTTAGCTTCACTTGAAGCAATCCTACTAGCTGATTTACGCGCCACATGCTTTATAAGACGCCAACACTATGCTGACATCACATACTGAAGAGAAATGGAGGACAGTTTGGATTTAGCACACATGAAAACATAAAATTTACGAAAAATATCCCATGCAGTTGAAAAAAATTTTGATTTTTGCAGACCTGTCTTATTATATTCGTTCAGTCGGTTTTTGCTTTTTACCAAGGGAATTATGAGTTTAAAGAAAAAATATGAGTTATTTGTTAATTGAAGATATAGAAGATGCAGAAATTTTTGAAATGATAAGTGCACAGTGCACTATTACTTAGCATGCTATGTGTGCTAAAATTATACACAGAAAAGAAGAGGGGTACTTCAAAATATTAATAAACAATAAATAATGCAAGGTGATGAGAGAATATTTTCTGAGTTCTTCAGACTTTCCAACAGCTCAAAAATCAAAAATCACACAACGACTACGACCATGACTGCTCTAGCAGCAGTTCAGCCGCACCAGTGATAATGCATCTTACAAGTTTTTGATGTTTTCATAGGCATCTCTATGTAATGTTCTGACTCAAAGACTCAAAACAAAGTTTCATGAAAAAACTTCATCAAATATTGACAATTCAATAATTGAATTTTTACTTAATACAAAGCATACCTACTACTTACAGTTAGTACTTAAACCTCTTACCTCTTTATAGTATAATAATAATATGTAGGTATATTTAAATTTATTCTAGTATCGACCTATTTTGAGCTGCTATTTAAGCAAATCAAATGTGATCTAGATTAAAATCAATAAGCATGTCCACATTCTACCAGACATTTTGGTATCTTTAGTATCAATCTATTCTAATTTGGTCAATTTTCACGATAGCCATCGTTGAAAATTTAAAATTTTCAAAACCCGTAATAAATCCTTATTTTCTCACCTAGAGATCTCGTTGCAATCTGAAACTGAAGAGTTCAACGAGCTGAAGGAAACGCAAAAAGAAATTTTGAAAAAGCCTGGTTTTTAAGGAAATTATGACTATTTGAAAAAATAACTGAGCGACGAACGGAGTGACGCCAAGCTAAAAGCTTCCAGAAAGTGTTTTTAGGCACTTCCAACAAAGATAATATATAATAGGACATGGAAGTAAAACTTAGGTAAGTTGAAGCGTGGGGCCTGCAGTAACACATTTTGTACTGACCATCATTTTGAATGATAATAATAACTTCGAAAAATTCTTAAATTGCAAAATTTAAATAATTGCATTTTACGATTAAATTCCAATTTCTTAAATATTGCTTACTGCTCAAATTTTGCAAATTTATATAGGTACTCGTATACATACATGAGTCGATATTATGATATTATATTGATAAACGGTGTAGGTGTACGCCCCATGCTTCTTCTTACATAATTTTTTATGTTAGTAAATGATAGCAGACAAAAAAAACTTTTTTTCTTTGTCGTTTTGGTGTACTGGAAGTAAAAGCGTTTTTTAAAAACTAAATATTTATTTTTTTATTTCGTAATTTTTATTTTTAGAATTAGTTTTCTTGATAAATTCAGTCTAAATTATTTGAAGTAAAATAAATTTCCAATTTCTATATTAGAAATTAATTGTGTTTCCATTCTCAGCTCAAAGTTTTCAGTAGTTTGTACATTTCATTGGTAGTAGTTACATATACTAATTCATTTGCCGCCCGGATATTTTAATTCTTCATCATTCTGACGAAGATAAAAATGTCAGGATCAATATGGGAGCAATAGCCGAAAGTGTAAGCAAATGTTATGTGAGTTCTCTTTCATTCATCCCTTCAATTAACTCACTAGAACTCTAGTTATCCTCCTAATGTTGAGCCCACAAAAACTGTGCCATCCCATGAGTCCTTGCCCTCGAGAGAAATGACGCACTTCTGCAATTTGTTGGCAATGAACCAAAAAGCTCAGCGACATGGAAATGTGCACAGAAAATGAAATTTCTGGAAAAACACTATATGTATGCAATTAAGATTTTTTACTAATGATTTACTTGAAAATGTGCATAGAAAAGTTACTTTCTGACAAACACGCTTAGGCCATATGCAAAAGGTACATAACCAATAATCCTACGAAAACTACGAAGATTTTGATAATAAAAATTACAAGAACATCTATTGTCACTAGGAATCTATTGGTTGACAACGTTTCAGATCTCTAGAATCTATAGAAATGTGGTTGAATTGCGTTAGCGGATTTGATCATGACACAACTAAATTAAGTAAAAGCGTTTAATAAAACCGTTTAAAAAAATACTAATTTTTTGCATAATTTTAGACAGTAATTATAATTGCACAATAAAACAAAGAATCGCACTATAATACATCAACTATTTTTACTATAGCGCCAATGTTCTATATAAATATTAGACATATGCAACCAAATATTCCCACAAATTGAATTGAATTGACTTGAATTCGACAAAGCGCGTTACAGCTTCTTCGGCTTCATTTTATTCCGTTCACGATATCACTTTATCAATTTCATTGTTTATTGCAATATATAAAAAAGTAAAAATGGACTGAAAGGAGAAATGAACTTGGATCTAATTTTATCAGAACCAAGATTACAGTCACCTCCAAATCATTTGCAAACTATTGCTTAGTTAGATGTGATCGTGTGAATAATTCGGACGTTGTTGGGAAGGTGTGAAAAAATTCGTAGTTCTTCAGGAGCACCACAAAATGACCGGAAGAATTTGTGAAGTAGAGTTATTGAGTAAGGTTGAATGTGAAAATGTCTTGAGTGGCTTTCTTGGTCCAGGACATCTGCGATTAGTTTCGTACCGAATCGAATATGCTTCCGATGAAACCATCGGATTCCTTGGGGAGTACTTCCGGCTGTTAGTAACTACAGAAACAGTAAGTTGCTTTATAGTACATACCTTCAGCGGGTTCACGGAAACAATCAACTTGAAAACAGCGCTAATTGAGAGTGGAAATGAACGAGGGAACTCAGCAATGGCCCTTTGGCGCGAATAAATACGATGGCGCCTGCGCCCTATTAGCACAGTTTCTTCTTCTGAAAACAATATATTAAAACAATTCAGTGCTATATTTAGTAACAGAAGCATGTCATAACAACTATTAATCTGGGACATCTGGCCACTACTGCAGGAGATAGCTTAAGCAGCTATATGCAGCCGTGTAGCTGTTTTTTCTGACAAATTCAATCTTTTCATAACATTTCGGTTTTAAATATACTAAATACTTCAACAGTTTTCAGTTCGAGAAAAAGAACGAAAATGTTGAATTTTTTAGATTGGAAAATTTTTCATTAACAATTCTGTTTTTTGTATTGAAGAAAAATGAAAAACTGGAAAATCTACAATTTTTTATAAAATCTTTTCCTGTGGCAGAGAAACAAAAAAAATTTTTATCCGAGTCAGGAATATTCAAGAAAGAAGTCGTTTTGTATCAGACGCTTTTGAAAGAAATTGCATCCTACGGTATTTATATAATCGAAAATTGAGTTCAAACAATTAAGTTTTACAACTTTTTTTTTACAGGTTCACAAAAATGGAAGCCTAATTGTTATTACAGTCGATCGGATATACTGGTTCTGGAAGATCTTTATACTTGTGGATATAGTCATATACCAAAGAATGAAGAGTTCACTGTTAAAGATATAAAAACAGTTCTATCTGCTCTATCTTTAATGCATGCTTCAAGTCTCGCTTATGAACGTCATAATGACGTTAATATTGGGAAAAAGTATAAAGACCTACTTTTTGAGACATCAGTATTAATGGATCGCAATTGGTTCAAAGCTGGACTAGAGGTAAACTCAATGTGGAGTAGAGAAGACTAGATGAGTGTAACATCATTCGTTTTAGGCCCTCAGAGACGTTGCACTTCTGCATCCAAAGTATCGATCTGATGACTCTCAAAAATTTATCAAAAACAATTTTATGAGTAAAGTAGGATTAGTCTGTGATATGGTGAAGCCATCAACAAGATTTCTCAATGTCCTCTGCCATCGGGACTCGTGGAAACGGAATGTGTTCTTTAAAGGAGCAGCAGGTGCAACCTCTGCAGTATTAGTGGACTATCAAATGTGCGTGTACTGCCCACCAGCAATCGATGCATTGTTTTGTATTTATATGAATACAAAAGTTCAATCCCGTAGTCAAATTATGCAGGAATGCCTAGAGTGGTACTACGAGAGCTGCAGAACAAACTTGAAAGCATTTGGAGTAGATTGTAGTGAATCGTTTTCTTGGGAATCCTTTTTGGAAAGCTGCGATGCCCTGAAGATGGCTGCTGTACTTTATTATGGAATTATAGTAACTATTTTTCATCTTCCAAGTAATATTCTAATGAAAATAAGACGAGAAGATCCGGAAAAATACGATTATTATGTATATTGTAATAGAAGTGAAATTGTATTAGATCAAATGAATAAAAATGAACAGTTCAGACAAGACATGTTCGATGCAGTCGGGGAATTAGTTGACTTAATTATACCGTAGCCAAAAAACCAATTAACTTAAACTAATTTGCCAAAGTTGTAATGAATTTGTTTAAATATCATATATAAATTGTTACTTACATTAATATGAAAATACGGAATTTTGAATAAATACTTACTATATGTAAATTGCATATTTATTTCGCTGTAATTACTGCTTAAAGGTGCAAACCTAAAAGATGTATATCTGGTATCAACAATCTACATGTATTGATGTATGCAAGTGGAAGATGCCGCCTTCTACTGAAACTCTTTCAAAATAATTTTCAATTACTAACTTATGTAAGTATGTATAATATTTTGTAAAACAATATTGCAAAGTTTATAGCTATTTGTTTATGTTAATGAATCTGTTTCGTATTATCCACGATTTAATATTTTCTTTCCAAACTTAAAATTTTTCGAAAGCATTTAAGTTAGTAGTGAGAGAAGTACTAAAATCTTATTGCAGAAACCGTGAATGGGTAAGATAAAAATACAACGATCAATAAATTACTTCGACCGGCGTTTGCATCGTTTTAGTTAATATTACTAATTCTTTTTCATGTACTTCCTATTAAAGTGTCACTTTAATTTTATTAATTGCGCCCATAGATCAAACCAATACTAATGAAACATTTTTATAGCATTAAGAAAAGACGTTTTAAGTTGAGCACTTGAAAATAATTATATTGAATACATACTTCCGCTGATGTTGGAAAAGTTTATTCATAGGAAAATCCCCGAATAAGATAAATTTCCTGCTGATCACTGTCATTTCGAAAGTGTCAAATTGAAAACATTTTTACTCGCTCTGTTTCTCTTGCGTTAATCTTTTAAATGTTATCGTTCTTGCCGGCTGCGTACCCCTTACCTTGATACTTTGTGAATGTTTGAAATAGGTGCTCGCGTTCAGAGAGTTGCTTATTATTTCCGGGCGGTAGCAAGAAAGTGTTGAAAACTTTGTACTATTAAAAATGAGCCAAATAATTTTTAGCAAATTAGAATCTGTGGAAATAGTGCGAAGTTCTTTAGAACCTCAAAAATCCGAATGCATTCGCATTGAAAATTATGAAGTATTGTTGTTGAAGGATATTCTGGGATTCTTGGGCGAGTATTTTCAATTGTATAATTAAAGCGTTCGTCGTGAGTATGAGAATTTGTGTGAATAATACTGATAAATGGATTCAAGCAAATTATTTTTTAGACTTTTGGCGGACCAGATTTTGAAGTGGAACGGTTTTCGTCAGAGTTCCCAGCTTTATAAACTTTTGGTGCTTGTTCTCACTGCCCTATACTAATTACTAAGTGCAACCCTTATTCATCTTCTCAGTGGACTTATAGCAGAGTTGAAGCAGCAAGATGAAGAAAAATACAATTACTATACGACGGAGAATACGGATGAAATGATTCTAGCCAGGTGCAATGAGGAATAACCAATGTTACACAGAGTTTTGGAATCTGTTGAGGATTTGCTGGAATACTTCTTTCTAATGTGATGTAATTTGGGTGCAGAAAATAGAGAAACATTTAAAAATCAATGAAATTTTATGGTTGTATAAACTGTTATAGTTAATTCAGAAACATTATGCAAATAAACTGGAAGAGGAAAGACATAATTTTGTATTCTAAATATTTGTTGAATATTACTTTCTTAAGGCTGTATTTAATTATTATGGAAATATCTGACAAGATAATGTTACAAATTAAATCTAAGGCCACTAAATCTATAAGGACTTCGTTAAGTTCTGTAAAAGATAAATATGATAAAATGATATCACTACTTAGATGCCATCTTAGTTCTATTAATTATTTACAAAAGTAGATAGCAAGTTTTGATTAAGGTGCGGTAAATTTAACATGAATGGTGTTTCGTCTGAAATTTCTTAGTATATTCCCTGATTTGCATTCGTGCTGACATAACTGTGGAATTCTGGAATTTTTGCAATATCCCGAATTATGACGAGCTTATTGACCTATAATGAATGTATTAGTGTGCTTAAAAATGATATGAAAGTCGATGTTACGAAAATTAAATTGATTAATTTCGAAGTAATTCCCGCTCCTACAGATGTGATGGGAATGTTGGGCGAGTATTTTTATTTGGTTGCAAAGGCGAAAATCGTAAGTAGTTATTCTATTCGAAGTCTTTCCAATGCCTATATATTTGTTAATTCGAAGTTATCGATTCTTAGGCGGGACAAAACGAGAACAAGTACGAATACTTCATCAAATCTCTGCCCATAGCCGACGAACTTCAAACAAAATTCGTGAACGAATTTAAAGTATTCCCAAAAGAAACACAGTTGTTCACTACACTTATTCCCGAATTGGACAAATACAGTAAGTATATAATATTATGAAAATTATTATAATTTTGATGCAACACAAATTTTAATCAGGCAGTTGCAAGTGGCACGCAGAATGCTATTATGCTCGCTCCGATATCGTTGTAATGGAAGACCTTAGCAAAAAGCAATACAGACATCCAAATGATGGCGAATCCTTGAACATGAATCATTTCACGGTCACTTTGAAGAAAATAGCTACAATGCATGCTAGTGGAATTATTTTGGAAACGAGAACAGGAATCAATATTGGGGAAAAGTGTGGCAGCATGCTGGAAGAAGTTTCGGTTATCCCGGATTCAGTGTGGTACCAAATCGGCTTGAAGGTATGAACTTTGGCTTGACGCACTCGTAAATGAATCGATGTCCTTTTCAGACGACACAAGCAGTTGCCAAAACAATGCCGCAATATCAAACTTCTGAGGACTCCAATTTTATAACGGAAAACTTAATGCCCTGCATGGAAAAAACATACGAACTGGTGGCGACATCTCAGCAATTTCGAAATGTATTTTGCCACCGCGACTTGTGGCTGAACAACATCTTGTTTAAATACGACGAGAACGATCCTGTCGATTGTGTCCTGGTGGATTTTCAAATAGCACGATATCATCCCCCAGCTTTAGATGTTTTGCAATTTATTTACTTAAACACAAGTAGGAGATTTCGCCAGCTGCATTTGGACTCCCTGCTGGAAGTCTACTACAATTGTTTGAGTGCCGAACTTAAGATTGCTGGGATCGACATCAACAGCGAAATCACTTGGAAGGAGTTCCAGGACAGCTGTGAACACACCAAGTTGGTTGCATTGGTTTTAAGTTCGATATTCACACAACTCGCAAATTTGCCTAAAGGATATCTGAATGAGTTTAAGAAACGAGATCCAGAACAATTCAATCGCTTCGTTGCTATAGACCGGAAGGATGCAGTCCTGGAGCTTATGGAAGGCAATGAATCATACAAGAATCGAATGCTTGAATGTGTTGAGGAAATAGTGGAGTATACAAAAAGGATGGTTTGCCACAAGTGAGCAAATTTATGAAGCAATTATAAGTAATGTGACTTCTTAATGATCAAGAGGTTAATTCTGTAAATTTGTCTAACGCTAATATTGTTGTATAGGAATGCAATAAATTTTATCATTATTACTAGCAAATTACTTACTGCTTTAAATCCAATGGACTATTTTTTTCTGCAAGATATAATTAAGCACCACAATATGTTTTTTATTAAAAAAAATTCCCTGCCGACAGGCTTACAGCATTAGGTAGATTTCGAAGTGTTTTTTTCATTTTTGATTGCATTTTTTGGGGTAAATTGTTTTCAAAATCGAGAACCTAGTCAGTGATTTACAAACTTCTCGTCAAGAGCTTTTCAACGATATCCCACAAGAAGTGATTCTAAAAATTTCGAATTTCCACCCAACCTCCACATTCTCTTTAATCGGTGGTTTCGCCGTAAATTTCATAAATAGTACTTTAATTTATGCAAACAAAGTTTCTCTCTAAACTCCACAGGAGCCGAGATATAATTTTATCAAAATTTTTCTTCTAAATCTACCTAACAAATCAGAAGCTTTCCCTCCTAAATTATAGGATTATAAAATTTACGACTTGTACAAATACGTAACCTCGTTGTTTACTTCTCAAATATTGAATAATTGTAAACAGAGTAAAATTTATTACAGTAAATTTTTCTTTAAACAGTGCTCAGAAAAAAGTGCTTTTAGTTGACATGTTAAACACGATACCCATGTGTAAATTTGATTTTTATTCAAATGATATCAAACATTTTATGCGAATTCAAACAGCTGCGTATAATATATGCAGTGTTTGGAACAAGCAAAGTTCCCACTTCGTCCGCGGCATTTGAACAGGGTTTTTGGACGCAATTCATATCAAAAATGGATACGAAAAAATACTCGAATATTCTGGTCAAGAATGAGTGCGAACAAATCCTTGAAAATGCTTTAACATGTAAAAAATACGATTTGAATTTAGTTGATTTTAAATTAGTCCCAGTTTCGAGTGATATTATTGGGTTTCTTGGAGAGTATTTTCATCTTGTTATCAATGCGAAGAGGGTGAGTGAAAATCATTGAATACTAGGAAAGAATTAATTTAATTTTAAATTAACTAATAAGTATATAAACGATTATTTTAGAGCAATTGCGAGAACGTTACAAGATACGATTACTTTGTAAAATCAGTGCCAGTAAGTAATGAACTTCACACGAAAATTATTAAAGACTACAACGTTTTTCCCAAAGAGACTTCTCTATACGCCACTCTCTTCAGAGAAATGAAGGCTTATCGTATGTTGAGGAAGTTAAAACTAAATACTGCATTTTCTAATCCTTATTCCATTATTCTGTATAGGTACTGCAAAATGGCACGTTGAGTGCTACTATGTTCGTCCTGATATCCTAGTTATGGAAGACTTAAGTAAGCAAAGTTATAGGCATTTGGCAGTGGACGAAGAATTTTCTCTGGAACACTTGAAACTAACTCTTCAAAGTGCTGCAGCGATGCATGCAAATAGCATAATTTTTGAAGAGAAAACTGGAATCAACATTGGGCAAAAATATCAAGAAATCCTTACAGAAATATCGGTCAGTACGAACAGTGGTTGGCTGAACGCTGGTTTGAAGGTAATTACAAAAAAATAAGCATTTCGAAATTACGTCAGTTATATTTTTCATTTCCAGGTTATACAAGCCATATCTCTTGTTAGGCCTCAAGCTCAGTCCGAAGATGTGAGAACATTTATGTCGCAGGAGTTTATGAAACTCAAGGACAAAATGATTGAAATAATTCAACCCTCCACAGAGTTTCGCAGTACTCTTTGCCACCGGGATATTTGGGAGAAAAATCTTCTTTTCAAGTACGACGAAAACGATCCTCACTTACCGAAACAATGTATTCCGGTGGACTTCCAGCACACCCAATACAATCCACCAGCATTGGATGTTCTAACAATTATTTATTTGAATTCGAACCGAAAATTAAGAGATTCGCATTTGGATCAACTATTGGAATTTTATTACAACTGTCTCGACGATCACTTGCGATCTGCTGATATCGATATTCGTCGCCAGCTTGCTTGGGATGAATTTCAAAAAAGTTGTGCCTATGTGAAACTTCTTCCTGTAATTCTAAGTGGTATTTATTGCCAATTGGAGAAACTGCCTGATGGATTTATGAACGATCTGAAGATAACGGATCCGGAACTTTACAAACAATACGTCACTGTGGACAGAATTGATTTCATTTTTGAACGAATGCAAATCGATAAAAATTATAAAGGTTATATTCTTGAATGTGTTGATGAAATTATTGAGTATGTAAAAGAACGTTTTATATAGTATACTTAATAATTGGATGTTCCACAAAATAAAACATAATAATTAGACCAGATCACTCGAAAATGTATGCCACTGTTGCATTTGTTCTCGATTTCAACAATCTGCAATTTCAGCAAGAACTCCATTGGCAGAAAATTGAGGGGGTCCATTCAGGCATAAACAGAATATCTCAGAGAGGAATGGTTCAGCTGCATTTGGAACAATTGAATTCGCTTCGGACATTGCTCACAAAGACGTTGATAATTTATAGTTGTCCACCGGTTACGATAAAAAGCTCAGATATCGCCCGCACGAGCTTCCAGTTGCGAGTGCTTCAATCAAAACATATTCTAGATACCTATACTTTGTTTCAGTTTTGTAAACACTTGCCCGGATGTCAGTTCGATCAGGCGAAAGTTTTATCTTATCTGGAAATGAGTCACAACAACTACTCGAAAATTTTAGTAAAACAAGAGTGTTTAAAAATATTAGCACAAATTGTTGATTGCAAAAACAATGACCTAAACTTGGTCAAGTTCGACATAGTTCCAATTTCAAAAGATGTTGTTGGTTTTTTTGGGGAATATTTCATTTTAATAATTTATGGAGGAAAAGTGAGTTGATTAATTGAGCGGAGAAGTTATGTTCTTTGTTTGCTCATTTGTTTGGCTTTTGTGCTTTTTAAGTTCGATAATTTTTTTTAAGATCAACGATCAGCAACACGGAAAGCATGAATGTTTTGTCAAGTCGGCGCCCGTATCGAGTGAAACACATTCACGAATTGTCAAGAGTCTTGATGTTTTTCCCAAGGAAATGATTCTGTACTCAGATCTTTTTAGGAAAATGAATAAATATAGTAAGGCAAATTGAATGCAAAATACTTTAACGAAAAGTGTCATCTTATCACAGATACTTTCAAAAAATGGCATCCACTTTGTTACTATTCTCGAGAAGATATTCTGGTAATGGAGAATCTTAGTAATCAGGATTACAGAACCCTTTTTGAGGAAGAACAGTTTTCAAAGGATCACATAAAACTCGCTCTGCAATGCGCAGCCGCAATGCACGCAAACAGTATAATTTACGAAGAAAAGACTGGTGTCAGTATTGGGGACGAATATCCCTGTCTCCTTAGGGAAATCATAGCAACTGAGAAGTCAGCTTGGATGAAAGCCGGTTTTGAGGTAAACACAAATTAAAATTTCTTTTCTGAACAAAATTGAAAAGTGTTTTAGGCTCTGCAAGCTGTCATAAATTGTACACCTGAGCTGCAGGACAAAAACGTTACCTGGGATGATTTGTTACAACTTAAGAACAAATTCATTGAAGTAGCAAAACCATCGACGCAATTTCGTAACGTTTTCTCCAATCGAGATTTATGGAAGAAGAACATTCTTTTCAAATACGACAAGAGAAATTCCGATGAAGTTGTTGATTGCCTTTTTGTTGATTATCAAATTGCCAAGTACATTCCACCAGCCGTAGATGTTTTGTTGATTGTTTATTTGAACGCGAATTCAGAAATACGGAAAAACTGCATTGAAGAGTTTATAGCATTTTACTATAATTGCCTTAGAAATTTTGTAGAAACCTCAAATCTTGATATGGAAAGCATCCTTACTTGGGATGAGTTCAGCCAAAGTTGCAAGTGCCTAAGAATTTTCCCAATTGTTCTTAGGTCGTTGTACGCACAGCTAGGAAATGTTCCTGATGAAGAGTTTAATAAAATAAGAAATGAAACCCCGGATTTATTTCAGTATTATATGGAGGTGAACAGAGTTAACTTAATCCTCGAACAAATGCGGAAGTCTGAAATGTACAAACAAGAAATCATCGAGTCTATTAAAGAAGTTATTGATTTTGTTTGAAATGTATTTTCCAAGTTGCTTATATTTAATAAATATTAAAGAAATATTAATCGGCTTTTAGGTTCATTCAATTGTGGTGCATCTTTTCAAAAACCAAGAAACCACAATGCAATCTTTCACAGCTGTTTTTGTTTTGATTCCTTTCACTGGTTTTATTTTCAGTAAGGTCACAAATGGTGCCAATTTAAATTGAGCAGTAAAATTAAAATAAATTTACATTAAAGAGTACTTTTATACATGGATTATCATTTTCAAACAGCTAGGATTTACAGTGCTCTTTTTAAGTAAATAAGAGTTGATAAGATAAGAAACACAACAGTCATTTTTTTCGTCATTAATTTCTTCAGCCATTTATCATTCACTCTCTAGTTACAATATAAATGTTTCCCTTTGGTAAATGCTTTCAGAACAGTTTAAGATTCATTCAGAACTCCACAGATAATACAGCGACTTGAGTTTAAAATGGATAGTAACAAATATTCTGCACTACTGACCAAGCAGGAATGTTTAGAAATTCTGCAGAATGCTCTGAATTGCAATCAAGCAGATTTAGATCTGATTTGTTTTAAGTTAGTCCCCGTTCCAAGTGATATTCTGGGTTTTCTCGGCGAGTATTATTATCTTATCATATATGCAAAGCAGGTAATTTAGGAAATTGAAAATACGAATCGAGCACACATTTTTAAATACAAATTTCATTGCAGAAGAATTTCCTGCAATCCGAGAAGTATGAATACTTTGTAAAAGCTCTTCCTACAAATGAGAACTCGCACCTGAAAATGATAAATGATTACAACGTTTTCCCAAAGGAAACGTCGCTGTACTCGACGCTTTTCAAAGAAATGGATAAATATCGTAAGATCACTGAAAGGATTTTTTATAAATTTCCAATAAAACTAAAACTTGTTATAGGAACCTCCAAGTGGCATGCGGAATGTTACTACGTTCGTCCAAATATCCTGGTTATGGAGGACCTCAGCAAGCAGAGCTATCGCCATCTAGCGGAAGGTGAAACATTTTCTTTGGCGCACCTCAAGTGCACTCTTGAGAGTGCGGCAGCGATGCACGCAAATAGTATTATTTATGAGGAAAGATCAGGCGTCAACATTGGTGCTAAATTCCAAAAAATTCTTTACGAAACGTCTATTACCGCGAAGTGCGGTTGGCTGGACGCAGGATTTCGGGTAAGCATTAATTTTTAGTAAGTGTGAACTTACTTATTATACGTGACATTATCAAACGATTTCAGGCATTGCAAGCTGTGGCAGAAACAATGCCGAAATTCCAAGACGAACCGATTCGAAAATTTATTTCAAACGAATTTTTAAGCTTCAAAGATAAAGTACTAGATAAAGTGCAGCGTTCAAATGAATATCGAAATGTTGTCTGCCATCGAGATTACTGGGAGAGGAATCTTTTGTTCAAATACGATAAATGTAATCTTGAGAAGCCAACACATTGTATGCCTGTGGACTTTCAACTTACGACATACACTCCACCGGCTGTGGACGTCCTGATGATCCTCTACTTGAACAGCAGCCGCGAATTGAGAGATAATCACATGGATGAACTCTTGGACTTCTACTATGAACATTTTACACAATATTTGAGGTCCGCAGACGTAGACGTGACCCTTCATATCTCACGAGATGAGTTTCAAAAAAGTTGTGCCGATATCAAAATCCTTCCCCTTATCCTCAGCGGAGTTTACACTCAGTTGGCGGGGTTACAGGACGGTTTGATGAATGACTTGAAACAACAAAATGCGGAATTATACTGTCATTATGTAAATGTTGAAAGAAACAATTTGGTGTTGGAACATATGGAAAAGGATAAGAATTACAGGGACCGCATGTTGGCGTGCACTGAGGAAATTATGGATCACTTAGTTGAGAAATATATGAACAGCAAGTAGAATTTAAAACTTATAAATTGGATAAAAATGTTCTTTTTCAATTCATATTAGAAAATGTTCATTAAAATATTTGTGGCTGAAATTATTGTTGATGTTTTTTAATAATATTGCCAAACATTCTTACGAAAGTGTTGAGGAATCAAAATACAACAAAAGTTTGCTGCATTTGATTAAAACTCACTGTTAATCTCCATTGCAATTCACTTTCCGCAATGAGATAACAGAGTTTGATATGGTCATAAGATAAGGATTTCGCTGCAGTTAAACTTACTACAAAAAGATTACTATTTCAGTACTCTCGGGATTGTCACTTGAATGTAATTAAAATTTTAATAAAATTTAAGCTTGAACAAAATTATGGCAAGTCAAGAGATTTTATCCAAAGTTCTGACAAAAAGCGAGTGTTGCAATGTCCTTCAACAACATTTGCAATGCGAGGTCTCTGAAGTCGAGGTGTTGACTTTCGGACTAGCGCCAGTGCCTACTGATGTTCTAGGGCTACTCGGAGACTACTTTCATCTGAAGGTCACCGCTCTCGTGGTACATATGTGTTTTAGAAACTATTTTTAATTACAAGTAAACTTTTTAGTATTTATATAATCATTCTTCATAAAAGATGAAT
The DNA here is from genome assembly GCA_963082835.1 of Leptogaster cylindrica. Lineage (NCBI taxonomy): Eukaryota > Metazoa > Arthropoda > Insecta > Diptera > Asilidae > Leptogaster > Leptogaster cylindrica. The sequence continues at coordinate 1,625,191 of OY720105.1, read as the reverse complement.
ATTATTTGGATTTTTGATGTAAATTATGAAAATATTAATACATATTTGCTTTTTAGGGCGAAAGGAAAAAGTTTGGAACTTATGAATACTTCGTGAAATCTTTTCCTGTGGGCCATGACCTTCAGAAAGTGCTAGTCGGACAGTTCGACTTCTTCCCCAAGGAAGCGGGATTGTATACGACTCTGTTACGTGATTTGGATAATTACAGTAAGTAAGATAATAAACTATCTACTAATACAGAAGATCAATAAAATATAAACAAAATTAACTATTTAATATGTTGATATATGTTGAAATTGTTATGTCTTGTTTAAATAATTGCACTAAAAATATATTTAGGCAATGCAAAATGGCATGCTGATTGTTATTACGCTCGGAAGGATATCATTGTTATGGAGGATTTGCGAAAATTAAACTTCAGGCACATCGCCAGTGATGAACCCTTTTCCTTAAAGCATTTGAAACTCACCCTGAGTCAATTTGCAGTTATGCATGCCAGCAGCATAATCCTTGAGGAAAAGACCGGCGTCAATATTGGAGTGAAGTATGCCGAGTTTCTGCAGGAAGCTTCGATCCTTCCGAAGTGTGGGTGGTTCAATACTGGATTGAATGTAATTGCGCTAATTCTAATTTCAATAACGTTTTTTTTAAATATTTGTTGTATTAGGCTATTCAAGGTGTTGCAAAAACTATGCATCAATTCCAAAACAGCAAATATCAGAATTTTATTTCAAACGACTTCAAAAAATTTAAGGATCGTATGATTGACATTGTTGAAACCTCGGATAAATTCAGAAATACTTTCTGCCATCGAGATCCATGGATAAAAAACATCCTCTACAAATACGATTCGAAGGACTCAAAGATTCCTTCAGATTGTGCATTCGTCGATTTCCAGATGTCCAGATACCATCCTCCAGCAATTGATGTACTTCAATTCATTTATTTGAATACAAGTAGAGGAACTCGCGACGCTCACATGCCGCAGTTCCTGGACCATTATTATAACTGCCTCAAGTTAGAATTACAGAAATCAGTTATCAACATCGAAGACATCATGAGTTACGAGAAATTTTGCGAAAGTTGTGAATTTGTGAAACTGCTCCCACTTGTCTTAAATGCGGTTTACACTCAACTAGCCTATTTGCCTCCAGGATTTTTATACGAATTCAGAGACAGAGATCCCGAGGCGTACAATCACTGTATCGCAGTGGATCGAACTGGTTTTGTACTGAAGCAAATGGAAAAGGATGAAACTTACAAAGGACGAATGTTGGAATGTGTTACTGAAATTATGGAGTACGGATTTCAAATCTTTGACAAAAGTGAAAATTAATTTAATCTTATATATAAATATACGTAGGGAAAAGAGTTTTTTTTTTCTATTTATGAAGCAATTTTCGTAATTTTTTTTTAAACAAAAGGTACGTTTATGTTATAAGAAGGAGTGCAGCGAAACCTTTTTGTGTTACTTTATAAGATAAAGTGTATTTTACACAATATGCACGCACATTGATTTTCATCTACATTCTCTTTGGTCCAATTATTTTTTTTCTGCGATAAGTAGTTAGAAGATTATCGGACTTTATTTTAGAGAAAAAACACAATTGTAAAACTTTTAATAACAAAATTTATTTTATTTTAACAAAGAGTGCGACGCGTTTCGCCCTATCATCAGGCCTCAGGGTATCGACTAACTATACTCCTACCGGTTAATAAATTTTTGGGGTTTAATAAAAGGCTCTTATTTTGAAACTCGGACTTTTATTGTAATACTTACCTCCACGTAAAAAAACTTTTACACGAAAAAAAGAACAAATTTATTTGTCTTCAAAACCCGCATAACGGTTAAAATAGAAAATTGAAATGTTCCCATGAAATATGTAAAACATTACATGCTGAAGCGTGTAAAAGAAAAATCAGCCCCCGCAGCAATCTACAGACAAATTTTTCAAATCATACATTTTAACCATATTCAAATGAAAAAAGTTACTACCTTCACGCTCACAACAACCAAAAACGTAAAAAAATGTACCCCACCTGAAAGATCCCCATTCACTCGTTCTAAATCAAAAAACCCCATGTCTTGTTATCGTTATGGCTTGTATTAAGCTTATAAATAAAAAAAAATAAATAAATAAATAAATAAATCCATTCACATTTCCTACCCTAAAACTCTTTCCAAAATTTAAATTGTCGACAAGAACGTGGGACAAAATGTTTGCTTAATAATAATCGTCACGCAACTTGACTATTATCATTAATCGGTCTTCCTTAATATTTTCATAATGCCACTTGATGCTACAGATATGTATACTGTTAACATTAGCACAGGTGACGCGAACTCAGATTTTAATGATTTTATACTCATCCGAAAAGCGTCCAACGCGCCTAAAGAAGTTTTCACTTCAATTTGATCTTCTCATGCTATCAAATGGGATATATTTTTTTATTGCCATTTTATACGTTTCTTTAAATTTTTTGATTTTTAACAAATATCAAACACAAAAGGGATTAATTATAATAGTTGTAAAGAGACCATTTTTATATAGGTAATTTTACTAAGAAATTTATCCAACTTGCATCATGTTTTTGAATTTGTATACACAAAATAGAAAATCATACCTGTAAAATAAGATAGTGTTAAAATTATGAAAATTTACCACATCAAAAGTATTTTGGAATGAAAGAAGTTGGGTTGGTTAATTTTATTTAAAAATCCAACTTTAATACTTATTATATAATGCTAATCAAAATTAGGTGGAAGTGGAACATCAATCTCGCAGAGTCTGACTCAGAGATTTGCAGGACTATGAATCTAGCTATAACTTGGTTGGGATGATGGAAGATTTGATTTAATCTTGGTACTTTTATATCATATCAAAATAGTTTAACCTACGTGATCGAATTTCGACCGCGGGGCTACCACTGGTTAATAATAAATGTTTTCTTGTTCTCAATAAGATATCGATATTTTGGTTGTTATTTTCAAAGATCTATTTTATTTCCGTTATAAATTGGTTCCATTTTCCAACTGGTAACGCTGTTCCGGCAAATTTTCATTCAGAGTGCCCTCTGCTGACAGGTGTCGAAAGCCATTTTCAGAATGCTCCATTTACGTTGAGCATTTTTAATGATGAAAGGTAAACAACATTATATTCCACTGAGCACGATGCCGACATGTGCGCTTGGACTTAGAGCGCAAGGCAAAAGCTCTACGGCCTTTACCGGACGACAACCCTGCATTCTGCAGCTTTTTATCATCCCCCATTCGACTTTCAGTCTCTGGGGGTTTATCCAAGTGCACGTATCCATCCAGCATAACCGCTAGTTAAAGTAATATCATAGGGAAACCTTTGCTTTTGTTTGTTTCTGCCCTGTGGTTGCCAGAGTGAATAATTTGATTGATAAATTTAATTGTGTCTTGGACAAATTCATGAAATAGTGAAATTTTCTTTCAGTGAAAATTCTATTCCAGTGTTTTGTGGCGTACCTAAATGTAAAAACCTTATAAAAATCACTAAGCATGTAAGTATTGCGTGAGTTACTTTTATATTGCTAATTGTTGCAGTACAACAGATTTTATTTGCTACCCACCCCAACCCTCTTTCTGTAAAATGTTCGAGTCAATGTTGGTAGCATAAATTAGATGAGGAAAGTACATTTCATAAGAAAATCGATATCCTTTGTTCACATAAACCGTAATTCCCGTCTCACCTAATTACTCTTATCAAAAACACTATGTACTTTCACAAAAAAATCACAACATTCACACTCCAGTACCCACTGGCAATCTCCGCCCCCTTCATGAACCTGTTCGAAATCACGCACACGTAATCCAACCCTGTTCAATTTTTGCGTTCCATTACACCTGGATTTTTCTCTAATAATAGTTTTAAGAACTGTTTGACTTTGTATTTGCAGGCCTGTGGACTCGATTCCTCCGGAGTACGGCGGGCGGTGGTCTCTGGGGGTTGCTATCCTCGTCTACTTAATTGCTTTCAACGAGACTTGTGGGCCGACTGTTGTGTTTTCCACCCTCCTGGCAGCTGTTTATGGATTATTTTCTGGTGAGTATTGTCGCGATTGTGGACTTAAAAATTAGCGAAAAAAATCCAATGGGACTGTTAATAATAAATTAGTAAAAGTGGCACCAGAATGCCCCGCAGTATACCTACCGCAAGCCACGCTAAGAAGCCTTCGCTACTGCATCCGCAATTAATGTATTTTTTATTCCTCACGAAAACTTTCAACAGCGACACTCTAAAAGTTCTTAATTAAACGTCGCGGTTCTGCGAAATGCGAAATTTATTCCCATTTACTTTCGTGTATCTGCAGCGATAATTGTTCGCTGCCGACGCGTGATGCCATTTTTCACCTGGGGGCTAATTGAAAATTTTGTTGACGTTTTCGATAGCATCGAAAATAAATAAATACTAAAGAGCGGTTATGGCTCCACATAAAGTGAATAGAGCTGTTCATGTAGGCAGGCACCTTAGACCTTACAACAAAACGTGATTATCGCAACAACAATATTGTGTTGCACCTAAAATTTATCAATAGTTTTTAATTTTTATGAACCAATTTGTTTGCTCTTAATACCATCGCTATTCATGACCTTTACTTAAAGTTTAATGTAGTACACGATTCTTTTTAGAGATCAGGAATTTTTTATAATGAATAATAAAGCCGTCACATTTAAACACACATAAATTACATATCATTAATAGAACAGAAACTATAAAATCTGCGACCTTTACCTTTTCGAAAGCTCAACGCAATCCAATCAATTCTTAACATCTGCCTTTGGGGTGAATTTCCTGAAGGACATGCAATCTTTTTGCAATAATGTTTTTCAGTTCAGCTCTTCTGGAACTATAAAAGTGTATATTTTGAAATATTTCTCAACAAGGTACTTAATTGATTTATTGAATTCATCAAGCGTGATTTAGTGTCCTTACAATCGATTACCATTGTGCATTTGTGGCGTACATGCCATCATAACCCCTTTCCTTGCTCCCGATTGATCGGCTAACACTGACCACAGTCGGTTTAATCAGAAGCCAGTAAATCTTAACGAAATTGAGAAAAGCAATCGTTTTCCTGTCGCTTTTTCTACAACCCTTGTCCCTTACCCAAGGTTGTGGGGAGCATGTCCTTGCACAATGTGATAATCCGGAGCAATCCGGGTGGTGGAATGAAGGCTTGCGATGGCTGGCGGGCACCCACACCAAAGAAAAACTAACCGCGTTTCATAAATTCGTTGTTTATCATCTTTATCGATTTTTTGTGTTTATCTACATTTATTTTTAGCCTTTTGTAAAACTGGCGTGAGACATCTTCAAATCGCGTACATTCGAGCCACCAATAAATTTGATTTTCTATGCCTATTTTTGGCGGTTTGGATGGATGCTTTAGCTATCCTTGCTGCATGCGGAGTCCTCGCTCGGACACTGAGCACCTGCTTGGACACAATGACTGGAGGTTTAGCTAGGATTTTAATTTTAGGTGAATTAGTCAAGATTGATTGCTCGGTTTTTGTTTTAAAAAAATACATCTTGAAGGAAGAAATTCGCCGATTAATGAACCTTGGCCGGATGTCCTTGGTGTTACGGTAGTGTTTCTTGTTACAGGGATGTTTATGCTTGGACTAGAGGTGAGATTATCAAGCCTATCGACTTCTTAAGCCATCTCATTAAGTGTCCTTTCTCAACAGAATACGAAAGTGTTCAGTGTTTTGATGACTTTTGGCACCGTTGGCATTGGAATCATCCTAAGCACGGTGTCCTTTGTGAATGGTTCGAATACTGAATGGGAAAAGGATCTTTTCCTGCCAAATGGACTAAGTAGTGTGGGTAGAATCATATCTTCAAGAGTTATTTTTAGTAATCAGTGGTTTGCAGTTTTTGGCGGCGACAGCGCTGACCACATTCGCCTTCCCCTCCGAAATGCCCTACAAACATAGCTGGAAGAAGCTGGTGGGTGTCCTCCTCATGATGATGGTGTCCTTCTCAATGCTACTGGCAGCTGTATGTTTGTCCACAGTCGTTCACTTTAAGTATACACCTCAAACATCTTGATAGGGAATTAAAAGCTATGGCATTTGAAAATTTTCCAGCCAAGACAAGGAATACACCGCAGTTCCTGTGTTTGCCATTTTGGAATCAATAGGTTTTCAAAAATTAGTCCCAGCGACAGCATGCCTCTTGCTGTTGTCCGCGTCCGGTTCATTTTTGGAGCTTTTTCCTGAACTCTACAACATAATTGTCCGCCTAGCAACATCCGAGTGGAGGATCCTGGCAAAGCAGATAAGCTATGAGAGCCCAGACAGCGGAAATCCAGTGTTGGCTGTATTCATTGGGGGTAAGTTGCTTTAAAACGTAAAATGCACCTTCATCATATTGAAACTGCCTTTGCTGTGACCTGTTTCGATGTGGTTGTTTTTCGTCCTTTTCAGGAAGCTTGTGTGCAATGTTGGCATTTGCATGCCCCATGCAAAATCTTACTCATATGCTGGCGGCGAGCCATATATGCGGAGGGCTGTTGCGGGCCTTCTATTGGCTTTACTCTCCATTTCGACCGAGATACATCCAACAAACTTGTGAGTAAAGCTATGGTTTATTATGCCATGTCCCCAATGATTAAGTTCTAGCTTGTTGAAACACATGCATATATTTAGAGATGCCGTCCATTTTGATGGCTTTGCATTAATAAAATATTTAAACAATTACACAAAGTACCTATGTATAAATCGAAGAAGTTTGCGGTTACTATTTACTTTTATATACTATTCACTATTTACTTATGAAGGGGAAATCTTCAAATTCACTTTCAGGTGATTCAAATTTGTCTTACAGTCGTTTGTCGACTGCCACAAACGCCCAAACTTCTTCCACACGCAGGAAGAGCCTTTGGAAATTTAATGTGCCTGTTCAAAGTACCATTAGAAAGTCATTGTCCAGACAAAAAATTAAATCCAAGAAGGAGGTGGAAAAAGAATGGCTCCTGTTGGGTGAACCATCTTCACCGTGTCCTGTACCCCGAGAGAAGGATCTAGAATCTTGCATTATGTCTGACGCAGAGCCACAAGTAAGAACTTCTGAATTTTTACATTAATTGGGGTAGCATATTACGTTTATTATGTGTTGTAATTGTAAATAATTGTTTACTTAAAGGCTTCAGATTTGGAATATCCAGAGAAAGTAGAAAACTCGGATTCGGATACTTCGACGGATATAGACGCAGTGGTGGATGAGTACCGTCAGAAGATAAAGGTATCTCTAACAATAAGAGTAAATTAATGGGAGCAACTACGTTTTCTTAATATCCAGGTCACAACCGCTGGTTTAACAGAAAAACAAATTCGAGTGCCTTCTGTAGCTTCCTGGAGAGTGACTATTTTCGCAATTGTAGTAATATTTTTTGGAATATTTTTAGCCGTTTTGGGCTTCTCCTTCGATCTCCTTCCTGCTTACGTAACTGGAGTTATAGGTAAGTGAAGTTGTAATTTGTATTACGAAAATTACTATCGTTGTTTTATTCCCAGGCATACTTCTTGTAAGCATTATTATGTCCTTCATCCCCAGATACACAGGGAATGCAACGAATATACCTCCCATTGTGTGCACCGTGGCATTGACCTTGGGTTCCTTGCTACTTTCGGCTTGCTTAGCACAGTCCTGGCCGGCGATCATTTTCTGGCTGGTATCTGGACTGGTTATGGCTCTGCGCTGTGATTCCTGGTGTTGCGGTTGGCTAGATCGTCCCAATCCACACCAAATAATCCCCAGTGTGTCTGCCAAAACCGCAAAAATCCGAATCCCAAGACCTCCCAAAGGATTCATTATTCCGGGAAAAGTTCAGGGTCACAGATGACATATAGAGTCCTCTGAAAGCGAGATCTTTGAGGATGACACCGCTGAGGAGTGGACTGACTGACACCTCCAGTATTAAGAGCTGATGATCTGCGTCCTCAAATTTTTGTGATCCCTATCGCTATTGTCAATAACGATCAGTGATAAGTCGAGTGTACTTGTGCTTTGTACTATATAAGTTGAGTCTTGTTATATGAAACTATTCTCAATATTTTAAATAAATGTAACACAGTTGCGCAATAAAGTTCCTCATTTACTTATTTTTCTCTTAGGTTTCCTCGTCTTCTGTGGACATGCAGAGTTAACTCTTAACGTTTAGAATCGGACCATTTTCTGGATTCGTAGAAAATTATTACTCATTGTACTGTCTTTTCCATCTACAGATGATTTAAATTCTTTCGAAATTAACTATTGCCCTGTTTCCATTACGAGCAATTCTCAGTTGGAGTGACGCAAAGCTTATAAATAAAATTTAAGGAAAGTGAAATTGTTCTACTTTCTTTTCCCGAAAACGACTTCATAAAAATGTTGGAAAAGGTTTTCGGAGGTCACTGTGGGTCAAGCCTTTGACCAAACACGTCTATAAAATTGTGCTACAAGAACAAATTCCGTTCGTAACTCGGACACCGGCTTCATGCTTAGAACTCACATGACTTACAAGAGTTTTATATTTTAAAAAACTCATTGTCAAGAGAGCAAACTTTTTATTTCTCGAATGAAACCTTAAAGAACTTGTTGGAAATCAGTTACAAGCAATCTTAAATTCAGTTTCTCTTAGTATGAATTCCATCAGAAACGTAATTTGAAACGTTTAACGTAAAAACTATAAACTGATATCATCAATGAAATCATCGAAATCAAAAAAATAAATTTCAAGCTACTTTGAAATACAGCATACATTTCACAAGTTCCACAAGCATAAAATGCAGAGATTTGCAAAATAGAAACCTATCGCCACAAGAAGCCGCCAGCAAAAACAAATTACAGTGGGACTAAAGCTCCTGCAAACAGAGCACCAAGTGGTGATAATGGCTGGGTATCGGCAACGACATCCATACCTTCCCAATTTCAATTGAGTTTTCCAATCTATTTCCGTAGTCGACTAACGAAGCGGAGAAAATTCACGCCTAATCGACAGCAAACAGGAGATAATGGCGCAAATTGCCGTGTCAGGAAAGAATTTCTTCCATTCGTTTTGCGGTAAGCGCGTAATGCTGGTGACCTTACCGCTGCGGTTTACCTCCTTACAACTCACTCAGACGGTCGCATCCGAACCAGAGTAGAAAAGTGAAATTTTTGTATATTTGTAAAATTAATTTGGGGATCGCGGAGCACTGCAGTCAGAAGTTGTCGCGCAGTCCAGTTGTGTGAGGCCCATACGTACTAAAAGTTTGGTTTAATTATGTTCGGACCGCAATTACCATTTCCACGGTAGCAGTAACTCCAGGCTATTTTGCTGGCATACGGTACAGAAGTCACGGGCACTTCGTTTTGAAACGTTGATGGGCTCAAAGCGCTTAACAAGAGCAGGAGATTCTTCAAACTGACAATGCCAAGCTTTCCTCGAGAGCTATAGAAGATGAAGGGTTTTCTTGAAGTGCTGTTGTTCTTTTCACTTTATTTCTGCTTTTCAAAAGGTGAGGAAAGTAACTTTCGAGCAATATTCGCAATTCTGCTGATTCTAATTTGTAATTAATTATCTCCGCAGGGAAGCCATGCCCGGAAGATACAAAACCTCATCAAAGCCGTTGCGATGTCTTCTTTAAATGCGTGGTTCTTCCATCAATGACCCACGTTTGGGTGCCAACCAAATGTGAACGAGGCCTTGTCTATGAACCCAATTTGCGGCTTTGTGTCTTGCCTGGCGATGATTGGGAATGCAATGTTGGAGATCAGGATACAGCGAAAAGAGACGATGATGATAATGTTTATGGTGTAAACGCTTTTGAACTGTATCCAACGCCCAAACGGAGGGAATCTATCAAAATCAGCAATAATACAAAAAAAGTCTATGAACAAGTGAAAAACGGTTTAGATTCAAAAGACCCAGTGCAAGGTGAAAACTTTCAGAGTGAAGAAATCGAGTCAAGTGGCGATGGTTCGGGTGAAAACGATCTTTTTGAAATCGAAGTAAAAGAATCGGAAGGCATTGAGTTAATGCCGGAGTCGAGGGTGGATCCGAAACTCTCTAGTCAGCTCCAACGATTGTCCCAACTCGTTGATGGATTAAAGCAAACGTATCAAAATAAAAATGCACCGAATGCTGACCTACGGCCCGATCAGTTGAACGCTTTCTTAGCCCATTACAACTTAAGAACTGACTTCGATGCAATTACTCCTGCAGGCGAGAAGCAATCTATGCCGGAGAGTGGTAAAATAGAGCCGAATATCCTTCGAGAAATTATTGAAAAACAAGAGCGGTTGAACGGTGTTAGTAATCATAACTCTCAAAAGCACACTCGGCCTTCTTCAACTCACATCAAAATTTCCAGCTCGTCTCCGTTGAAATCGAGTTCAGTAGTAAAAGTCAAACCAAATTCGGAAATCGTTGTAAACCACAATGGGCAACCGAAGCCTTATCGAAAAACGGAGTCATCAGGATATTCGAATTCCCAAATAGTGGTGAACCGACCCGAAGGATCGGTGCTCTTCAGTCTTCCGCAGTACAGTAACATGGAAGATAAACGAGAAGAGCCCAAGATCTCTGAAGATACTTTGAAAACCGTTCTCGAATTGTCCAAGCAAATGATGACCAACCAAAACTTTCGACAAGTCCTCCCCAACAATGCGTATTTACAACCGTTTATACAACCCTTGTACTACACAGTTCCAGTTGCTCCGTATCAACGGCAGCAGGATCACTCACCGAATGACGTGAAGTACGAAAAATTGTCCTCAGGTACTTACTTTGGACAATATCCTTCGGATCGATTGCCAGAAACTATCATTCAGAACAGCGTGATGTCAATGCACGTTAACAAGCAATCAGAGTGGCCAAAAAAAGATAGTTATGGTAACAAGCTTTCGGAATACATTGAGTACCCTCCTTACACACGAACTCAATTGGGGACGGATAATGACGACTTCCCGGAAGATGTTCAGCAAATAAAAATCACAAATCTAGAGCAGAAATTTCAACATACAACTCCTTCTTATTTTACGGTAAGCCCTCACCTGGACAGCAGTAATGCAAATAATGTGGTTAGCATAGAAAGGTACCCCACGATTTCCTACGCCAGCATTCCAAGTCGTTATGACATAGTCGCCAATCCGCAACAGTCGCAAACTCAGTTCCAGCGTCCCTCGACTCAGGTAGCCCAAGCGCCCATATTTCCGCACGTTCAGCCCACTAATGTAAAAATCCGTCCGAACAGCTACAACACCCCGGACAGCGACGAACAGAACGAAGACCATAATCATGGCAGTGTCAACAAAGAAATCGTGAGTGATCTATTAACACCGAATGTAGATCAATCCATATCTGCAGCCTCTTCAACTGGAGCACAACTCGTCAATCTGGGCGGAAGTTTCATCAGCCTCGACATCTACAAAAACCAAATTCTGCCGTCGATAAGTGGCGACTTAAGCAATCTCGGCAACGTCGAAGTGATCACCTGCAGCGCGGCAGTGCGCCAGGCGAACACTTCTGATTGCACGAAGTACTACGTCTGCAGCAAGAAGGATGGCAAAGTGCTTTCGTACTCATGCCCGCCATACACGGCATTCAACGCGCAAACGAGAATCTGCGATGCAAAAACGTATGCCGTTTGCCATCCGCAGGCACTTTACAATCGATTCACTGTTGCGGAAAATCGCAAGATTCAAATGGAGGCTCTCAAAGCCCTGCAAGAGGCCAAACTTATTCGCGACGAGGCGATCAAGGCTCAAAATCTAGCACATCTGATCAGACTGGAGACACAGAAGGTAATCAACAACACGATCGTTGAAAGTACGAATCAGGGTTTGAAAGAACCAACGGTTTTGCTTTCGAGCCATTTAAGTGAGCCCCCAGCTCATCTATCCTTAACACCCAACCCCATCGCAACCTCCACGCCGCCGTCACCTCCTTTGATCCTCTATGGGCATAAGAAACGGAAGTACTTCTGCAAGGAAGGAGACAAGGTCCCTGATCAAATGTCCGTTTATAACTATTATGTTTGTTTCAAGACGAAAGATGGAGCTATGAAGGGCCACAAGATGACTTGCTCCAGCGGTCTTATGTTCTGCGCCAGAACAGCGTTGTGCACTCTTCCTCAAAAGTGTAGTGGTTAATGTTTTTTTATGTTATTAATTTATTCACTTTATTTATTTGCTTTGTTGTTTTGTACTTTTAACACCTCTACTTTCTGAATGAAACTGATTTTTTAAATTTTAGATGTTGTTTTCTAAAAAGTTACTAAAAATATCGGATATATTATAAAAGAAAAAACCCTTCTCATTGAACAAATAATAGAGATTTACTGATATCTGATTAGGAATCACATCTCCCAGCCGAATAAATAATAAGAGTAACTACAATACAGATTTCACTCAATTGAACTAACTTGCTACGACACCATCTCCAGTTCTGCTCTGGAAGTAACCAGAGTTCGACTGGCTTCCAGGTGATATACTAACCATCAGCTCCGCTTCTGCGTTTTTTAAAGCATTCTGATATTCGGCAATTTCCAGAGCCTCCCATTCTGCCTTGAACGCAGCTTTTGGATCTTGTGGCATTGCAACTGCCGCTCCCGACATTTGATCCTGCATCGCTTGTGTCTGATCGGCAGCGTTATTTTCTCCCAAAACAAGTGTGTAAATACTTCTTAGGCCAAAGACGTTAAGAAAGTACCACGAAGCAGATGACACCCATGATGCATCTAACGAAGCTAGCTCTATGCCACGCTGAAGCATCGGCTTGAAACGGAGCGTCAACGGGAATGGAACTTTCGTCGTTACGAATCCTGAAAACATCCAGTTAATCCAACCACCAATGATGACCATCGGTAGTACATTGATAAAATTCCCTTTTACAACGTCGGAGAGCATAGCTGCTGAATTTGGGCTCACTGGAGGTCTTTTCTGGGTCTTGAAGTAACCTGTTTCCTCGTTGTTAAAGTAATGCTTTCTCATATCAAATGACATCGGAGTAAGGTATTTGCCATTCTCCCTCAACAGTCGCGCTCTAATCATTGCTTGACTGCAAAGACAATTCATTTATTTTTTAAGGAAAACATGATAGTGCAGCAATCAATACCTGTCCTGGATCTGAGTTAGTTCTGCTTTTTTCTGTGAGGTTATCAAAATTGAGACATAATGCCTGATTATGCCAACTAAGAACGTAATTACTACTATGGGTAAAAACACCCAAACACGTATTTTTGAATCAATTAATAATTCAGTCATTTTTTCAAATTTGTTGAGTAAATTAATTAATTTGCACGCACTTTGTGATTTTGTCAACAAACCAGCGAATAATGAAAAATATATTAGTAAATATATAATTAATTTCCGAATATCATTGTCAAAATGACCACCACTTTTCTTCAACTTCCCGTAAAATTTCCTTGGCTATGTAATTTTTCCACCTCTTTTCAATCTAGAAAAATTGAAATGTCCCGAAAAAGGGGAAGTGTGAAATCTGACAGATTGCCAGATTTGCTCAGTTGAGAAGCCAATTTTTCCGTGAGAATCTCAACTGAGATTTTTCTAAAAAACTACTGAAAATTCTTGAAATGGAATTAGGTGGGATTGCAGGTAGTAAAGAAGTGAAATCCCTAAAAATTATAATCTCCCCCATTCAATATACGCATGAAAAACATGTTTTTCCAAAAGTTAGCAGAGTCTAGCTAGGTTCACGCTTCTCGTATTTAATAAAAATTTCTCGAATCCGGTCGAAATCTTGTTTTTCAGGTGGCTTTCGAAATTTACGGAGGGAATTTTACAATTTGCCTAACGTTTTACTTAATTAACGTTGTTTTTAATTGATTTAAATGAAATTTCCCTGTTGGGTTGGGAAAAGAAACAGAAAACGGTGGGGGGGATGAAACTTTTCTTAAAACAAAATTTCCTATTTGACAGTTTGACACTCGACTGTGCCAGGTCACACTATCACAGCACTCTCGATTCTCGAGTCTCGAAGGAGGAAGAAGCATCGCAGACTATTCGTATAAATAGACCAGTCGGAAAGGTATACTTTTAATAGTGGCACGATACCGATAACTGCGGCAAATTAAATTTTGTATTTTTTTCCACACATCCGATCTGAACAACGAAATTTAAGGCGAGTAGATTAGTAAATGATGTTTCCGAGCCAATCCATTTTATTTTGTTTTCAGGCAATCGAGGCTTCATACCACACGTTTCAGCATCCTAGTAACAATTTAAGTAAACAAGTGCGAACCTGTTATAGACATTTCGGACTAAATTCTGTACTCTTTTATATAAATTGCCCACGCTTTTTGGGTTAGTTCGAGACTTTCCTACTTTACTCGCGCAGTCGACTAAATTTAAAATTACTAGCACAGTGCGATCAAGGCTGAATAGAATTGGTGGCATCCCTTTTTTACACTCGCTGTTTTTCTCGAATTTTCATAAAACTGTCAAAATCTGTCAAAACCAAAAATAAACAACCGCTTTTTTGCGCAAATATTATTAATTAAGTCAATTAATTAAGTAAGTAATTAATTTTTAGCTCCTAAATAACTTACATTCATTTCACAGATAGATCTCAATGGACAAATCAGAATCGCAATCATTACAACCGGCAAAAAAGCCGCGCTCAGATTTGAATTCTTTGCCAACACGCCAGTACTTAGATCAAACTGTAGCTCCAATTCTACTTCAGGGACTCCAAACATTGGCCCGGGAACGTCCTCCAGATCCAGTTGGATTCCTAGCAGCTTATCTGCTTAAGAACAAAGGTCGATGTGAGGAAGCCCAAGAAGCATCTTAATGAAAAGCCAAAGCCTCATGACCAAAAAGGAATTTCATCTTCCAAATTTATGCATAAATTTTAAACGTTGCATATTTAATTAATAGATTAATACAGTATAGTAATAAGTTCAATGTCCCGCAAGCAGCAAGCCACAAAATTTAATATGCTCAATTCTGCCAGTAAAAATGTTTCCTCCTCAATATTAATTATAATATAATTAATAAATTCTAGGTAAAATACATAATATAATCTTTTATTCTAGTCATATTCGATTGAATTATGCAACGACCAGAATATTGAAAAGTTCAAGGCATTTGACAAGTTCAATAAAAAACTGGAATCAAAGATGGTTTTTTAATTTTCAGTTACAGGTCTTTTAAGAAATGTACTAAAATTTTAAGTTAGAAATAAATATATGAAATATAGTTTAAGTATATGGAAATGTCCATAAATAGAATTTTATAGGATTCCTGACTGCAAAGGAATATATAAGAAAAACTTATTTGGTTTGCTCCTTTGCAGGAGTACTAGGACGAGCTTCAGGCTTAGAAATTGCTTTGTTTGGCTTCAATTCTCTTGTCATTATCTTGTACTCGTTCGGCAGCTCTTCTATGGAATACAAGCGATCGGTGAAAAATATTCGCCTTATCCTACAGTTGGCGTGCACTTGGAGGCGTACAGTTTCTATGTAGGTCGTTCCGTAAGCTCTTCGCGTGAAATCCGCCAAATTGAACTGAATCTGGTTCCACCCTGGCGCCAGACCTAAGGGCATCTGCGTCATGAACGTTTGCACTTTTGTGGCACTCTGATAATTCGACGATCGAAATCTCCTCACAATATTTTGATTGTCCAGTATCTTCAAATTTTCAAAATAGACATATAAACATTTAAAATAACGTGAATATGAACTTGCACTTTTACCTGCACCTCGAATGAGAAAAATTTTCTTAAATTTTTCACTAACATGACCAGAAACGGAAACTTTATATGAAGGGATTTTTTGGGGTCCCGCGGTATAGTTATATAAGTTGTTGCACAGTTTACACTCATCACCTCTAGTACCAAGGATCTGATGTCATCGTCCTTTACGCGTTTTATATGCCCATTTTTTACCTAAAGTATTTTAAGAATTTATTTCTGAAATTTAATTTAATTTTATCCATACGAATGTTCTCCACGATTCTAATGGATTACTTCCTAAACTATAAAAAATTGAATGAAAAGGCATATTGTTTATTTTACTAGAACAACACTTTCTACTCGAATAATATTACGACCGATATTTGGACAAACATAATACTGAACATTATTGAAGTATTGACACAGAATTCTTAGGCTACTCATTTTTATGACTTCAATTTAAAATTTTAGGGAAGAAGCTTGAATAACAAAAACAATAACACCAAAAAAAAGTTGTAAAAAATATGATTTTGACGAGTAAAATAATATTAATAGATATACTATTATAATTAATATAAAATATATTGCAGATCATAATAATTATATCAATATAAACATAGAAACTTGTATTCCCATAGAAACCCAAATCACTTCTCCGCTTCCTCATTGTCGTTACTATTCAAATTTTGTTCGACTTCACATGATTCCTTGCAATTTTTCTCCGGAGTTGGCGGTCGAGCGATCGGCTCATTCGACCCATCCTGGGGTTTCTTGATCGCAGTGGCTAGCGTTAGTTTATATTCATTCGCCAGCTCGTCTTGAGTATATAAACGATTTGCAAAATATATCCGGCGAAGTCGAATATTTGCATGAATTTGGATTCGGACTGTCTCCAAATAATTGGTTCCGTACGCCCTCCGCGTAAAATCTGCCAAATTGAACTGAATCTGGTTCCAGCCGGGCGCCAATGCAAGAGGCATTGAGGTGCTAAATGTGTGGACTTTGGTGGAACTCGCATAGTTTGCCACGCGAAATCTGCGCACCAAATTCTGGTCATCGAGGATCTGAAAACTGATGCCTTGGTTTTAAGTAATTTGGCAGAAGATATTTTTGTTCACCTGGATTTCGAAGGAAAAGAATTTTTTCATATTCTTGAGAAGCAAAATTATAAAAGGAAGCTTAATGCCCAGAGTATCCTTCGGATTTTTTGGTGTTGTTATGTAAGTTGTGGCGACATTTCTTCCCATTATTTCCAAAGTGAGAGATCTAACGTCCTCATCCGAGACTCGTTTTATGTACCCATGCTGTACCTGTGCGGGAAATAAAATATATGCGTTGTTCTGAAATTGCATTCTTACATGGGGTTTCCATATTTCAAGCGGACTGCTTCCTAAACTGTAAAAAACTGTGAAAAATGGTTCTTGGTGTGTATTTTTAAACATCGTTTTGACCGAACAGGAAGCCCCAGGCCTACTAAACTGCGAGCTGTAGCGTAATCTAATGACTACTATAATCTGACAAACAATTGAGGATGCAAATATGACTGATTTTACTAAATATTTAAACAATTAATTGTAAGGAAAATTATAAAAGGTGAATTATAAAAACACATTGACTTTCTAAATTTCAAATGAATTTTATTCCGTTGCTTATTTTTACCACAAATGGGATAAATCTTTTAATGTTACCCAAAATACACAATAATGCTCAATGATATGCTTACTAATGCAAAAGAAACTTGTTGAAATTTATGTGAAACAATTGAAGCGAAAATACACAGAGATTCAATATTCCCTGATGAGCAAAATACATTAACATTTTTTTTGCATTTATTTACAGAGAAGTTACTAAATTTATGATCTTATTACTAAAGTACCGAGAATTCTTGGCCGCATGCACTAGGCTTAAGTTGTGTAAACTATGAAATTATGTTTTAAATTATATTAACAATCCAGAGTATCAAATTTCATAAGAATTTACTAAGAACAAGATTAGAAAATCTTACATCGATTGTTGCTAACTGAAGTACTTCCAACACTTCCAACAACTGCAGTTAAGGAATTTATTATTTTGTTAAGTTAATTTATGAAGAAAATCAAAACATTTCTTTGTAAAAATCTGAATTCAAATATTTATTGGAAATTACCACAAGTGTAGAGTATGGACCAACAAATTCGCAACACATAATTTTAATATTGTAGCATTGTAAGAAACAGTTCTGTGGAAAGAAGTATCAATTTTAGTTTTGGAACAACATTTGAGTTTGCACGCTAAAAAGCTTCTTACTGACAAAACACCAAACACCCTTCTCTTTTGTGCACTTACTTAGTTTAGGCGTATTTAGTTGCTACTTTAGCTAATTTACGGGGATGTCTAACAGCCTAACATTTCATAAATATAATGCAATTATTATTAATAATTAATTGTTTCATATATTATGGTTTTTGGTAGTACAAAATGTGGGTTTTGTTTTTTACCACGCAAAATGACGTCATTTTATAAAAATTACAAACTCGTCTATATAATTAACTCAGGAGACATTCGAAAATCTATAAAATTGGAGGAGAAATAAAATTACTAATGAGCAATTTGCCATAAGTTTCGTGTCTCATGTTAGGCAGTGGGCCTGCCAGGGGAGGGCGGAGGGACCTCGTAGGCAATGAGTGTTTTCAATCATATGATGATGAACTTTAACTGGATGTGTTCGATATAAAACTAACCTTCTTTGGATAGTTGTGGTGTACCATTAAATGTTTGTCGTATCAAACTCACTCGCTTATTTTCGAGAAGTTTTATTGATAGTTTTGCACTTTAATTCATTCCAACAAAATTTAAACTTAATTGTTGGCCATGTTAATTCTAATTTCCGTACATAAAATGTTAAATTGTAAAAAACCATTAATTTAAAATTTCTTAAACAATGAGCAGTATCTACAGCGTTTTTGCCCTGTCAAGGAGGTCGCTGATGAATTTCTGAAACGAAAATGAACATTAGATAAATAATGCAAATATAATTAAGTTACTCACCGATATGTCTTGCTGGGGTCTCTTACAGTCTGATAATAAACTCTGGAAACATACAAATAAAGGGTTATAAAGCATTCACAAAACAACGATAACGTTAGGTAAATAAATGATATGCTTTTGCAATTTGGAATTCACTGATTTCAAACGAAACTCTTTATTTATTTAACTATTCTAAAAGCACTTCTAAGAAATTTACGCATCTGATTTAATTCTAAATGTAATCAATTTAAATAGAACTTAAAAATGGACAGTGATTCGGAAGAAATTCGTTTAAGTAATTAAGAAGTTGTGAAAGTTCACTTCTTAGAAAGAAGACAAACTTTAATTTGAAGTTGCAAAGACGTCTTAATTGAATAAGACAAATGATTTGATTGAAATTTCGTGACTCAGCGACATTTTCAAGCGAATTGGAAGATTTATAATTTGTTTGGTTGGCTCCTTTTGAATTTTCTTCCTCGGCAACGATTTTCTCTTTTATAGAAGAAAGTCTTGAGGTTTTTCACAAGAAAATCCCGAACTTTAATTTATAATAAGACTTGATAAGATTACTAAGAAAGTGCGTTAAAAACCGCGACAATAGATTGAATTTCATTTTAGTTGATATCAATTAAAAGTTCCACTGAAATTAATTACATTAATGTAAAGTTCAAAAAAGTTTTGTTACTTACAACCAAGTGAGATCTGCGGATATCATCAGTATCCATATCTAAAATTTCATCGATGTCGACATCGATTGCTTCACCCTAAACGGAAGCAGCATTTTAATAAAATGCATTAGTTAAAAAATTCCGAACACGTATTGTTCAACTTACAGGTGGATCAAAGAGTTTCTGGAGTTCATCGTACAGCCACATTTCGACGGCCAGCCTCTTCCTAATCAGGCTCATTTGATGTGAGCCGTATTTCGCCGTGAGGAACTTCTCCCGCCTTTCCTTGACTTCGCCCTTATCACTGAAATTGACCCTTAAGCCAGCCCGGTTCGGTGACCTTTCGCAGTCGTTCATCGATTCCACACCGCACTGCATGCTGTCCACGTTATCTTCACTTAACTCTTTCTGAAATGCCGGGTGATGGCGGTCACCGCTCGGTTAATCAGTGACCTTTGGCACTCGCTTGGATGACTCCTATTCTCCTGCGGGCACAACTCCGTTTGTTTTGCTGGAAAATATAAAGCACACAATTAATGTGATTAGGATTACAATTATCCGCGATTTCAATGTCATTGCAAGTCATGCGAAAAATGCAGAAGTGATCGGGAAGTGTAGGTGTTTTTTTTTCTGATTGACTTAGCGCCGTCACCCTTTGCGGATGATCTTTTCCCATTCAATTTAACATTCAATTGTTGCCTCGATTGTCTTAATTGGTTTCAATTTCCTTTCTTCTAGGATTAGCCTCCACTACATTTTATGGTGCTTAATTGGAAACCAAAGAAACCTTCATAAAAAATAGTGATTGCATGCAACAGCAAAGCAGGGAAGATTTTTTTGGTTGAAGCGGAAGGACAAGATTTCGATGATGAATGGATTTAATATATTTATCTCGGTTCTTCTAAATTAACTGTTTAGTTATACATCATTTCACTCATTAACCTGTTGCCTAATTAGCGGAAAGAGCATAACGTTCTTGATAAGAATCATTTCTACGTTTATTTTATGCATTTGTTTTAAAATTAGCAATTTAATGGGGTTCTGATGCGTACATACTCCCTTTTTTTTATACACTAACATTAAATAAAATTAAAAGTAAACTTGCCATACAAGCGTAAATAGCACCACAAATTTACTGAATTGAGAATGTGTTATAAGTTTGAGGTAACTCAATAATAAGGTTGAATTTCCGTTGTTAATTGAGGAATACCTGTTGAATTTGGTTCAATTTCCTGTTAACGACAAGAAAGAAAGGAAACTCATTTGGTATTTTTATGCAATTTAGTAAATGAGGAAATGTCTAATTATAATTCTGCAAAATTTATAGGTCTCGATGACAAAGTTTCGCGATATTGGTTTTTCCTATCCTATTTATAAACGGTTGCGGAGAACGTTGCCACGAACTGCCACTTCCTGTTTGTTTTCGAACGGCAAAAAGACGAACCACGCCGATGAACCCGATTGTAATTATGACTTGTTGTCTCCGAAAGCTACATGCTCAAATATAATTTCATTCAGTCAATCAGGTCGTTTGTGCTCCATAAAACTCGAAGGTGCTTCCTCTACTTTGCTCGCCACCAACGCGTCGCGACGCATGTGCCGTGTGTGGCATTTACTCAGCATTCGCGGGCATCTCTCCTTTGTCTTGTTAATAATTGCAAACATTCGTAGTCAATTGTGAACCGTTAATTCTAGAAAAACTGAGATTATTTTCTGACCGTGTAATTTCAATTGCACGGACGAACGCCAAGTCGTGGGAGTCATCAATTTCAATGTTTTCCGTCATGAAGATCTCATTAAGTTCGATCGTGGCCATAAAAAAGTATTTTTTTAAATGATTTCATAGCAGATAATTGAAGTCATTTTGTCATTTAGGCCTTTTTAAATGGGTTTCATTTTGTGAAATCTGAAAATTAATCTTGTGTCCTCGGAGGTAGTAGACGAGCTGGAGCTGGGAATCATCAGACCGGATCCTTATCGTAACGGCAAAATTAGTTGCACGAGCAACACCGCAATCGAGTCTCTAAATCGTGGGATCTGTCGGTGGAAGGAGGAATGTCAGCTTTTCACACTGACCAACCAAAGTCAATTTAAATTACATTCTTGAAGGTTTGTTAATTGATGATAATCGATAATAATTAATATATTATAATATATCAGTTTTCACTTTGCCGGTTTCTCAAAGTCAAACTTCAGACATATCCAATCAGCTAGAAACGCAGAATTATGCAATGCAATCCAAGTTATTTAACTGACATAAAAAATGTCCTCACTTGTTGATGATGTGTGTATAATAAATGATTTTCTTAACGCGATCCTCAACAGTTGCTTGTTGCATTAACTCTCTTTGAAGTAGACACAAATCAGAGGTTGATTGCGCAACATACGAATGTTAATTGCAGATAACCGCGCTCTTCTCAGCAACAGAACCAGTTTGAAACCGCTCAAAATAATTAAACATCCGCCAAGGTTGGAGGTTCAATCATGGCAAAGGTTTTAGCCACTAACGACGGACGATTTGCTTTAAATCATGGTCATTCGTTTCACGGAAATTTACTTAGATGTCCTACATCAAACAGATATCCTTGATGTAATTCTGCGTAACTTCAGAGAAATAGTGTTACTATTTTAGGAACCTTCTGCCCAGTATTCTAAACATTAAATTGCACCCTAAAAGAAGTCACTCATCATGAAACAACATGAAAACGATAACTACCCTTTT
The DNA here is from genome assembly GCA_963082835.1 of Leptogaster cylindrica. NCBI lineage: Eukaryota > Metazoa > Arthropoda > Insecta > Diptera > Asilidae > Leptogaster > Leptogaster cylindrica. Next base: position 1,603,105 of record OY720105.1, on the reverse strand, counting down.
TGGCATATATAAATCCGGTAAAGTTAATCAGATATGCTCATCCATTCCATTCAATGCTGATAAACGACCGTAAAGCATCCTTCCTCTATGCATTGAAGAACCTTCCTCAGTGTTCAAATGCGCAAAAATCCACTTTAATTTCACACCGTGTTAGCCTTTCTTCCCCTAAATTGGTGTCAAGGGCACAATCCATAACAGATTAAAGTCGTGCAGAGCCAACACCACTATTCAAATATCGGTACTATCCACTCCAACCCCAATGAACTCTCACCCCAAAATCCATATCATTCACACACAGTTTGACGCCCCAAATTTATTTTGTTTAAAGTTACGGCTTATTTTAAGGCCGATGGAAGGTAATTAAATGAAAATAAGTCATTGTAATCCCGCATTGTTTCTTTGCACACTCCCCCAAGGGGTGAACTTATAGGATTAAATATTGGCACACACTCAATATTTACATCCTGCTGACGGAGGTAAAGTTGGTCGAAGACGACTTCAAATTTCCTAAAAGTCTTTATGTCCAATAACTTTTACTTAGAGTGATTTTAAAATGATCCTTTAAAAAAGATTTTGGTGCATTAATTTTATTCGCCATTTTCAGGGGTGGTGGTGCGGAAAAGACCTTAAACCTATGGCTTGTGGTATAAAATGAAGAACGTTTTTGCACGTCTCTATTCTCTTTAATAAACGAAAAATAATGAATAGAGAGTGGGTGGTGGGTAGATTACTCTTTAAAAGAAAAATATTTGCCCAAATTTTTTTTCTAACAAGAGTAATAAAAATGTGTCGTTTTATAAGTAATTAAAAGTTTGATTTGTAGGTCAAAGTGCACTGAATCTCGCACTGAATACAATGCAGTTTATTTGAAGAGCCTGGGACAACCCAATGCTGAGTAATTAAAAATATCGAAGATGCAGTCGTGAAAAATCGCGTGCGGCCTCAAATAAAAATGACCGCTATTTTTTTTATGTGAAAACCATTAAAATTTAAAAAAAAAAAACAATTATTTTGAGCTAAATAACTCATTAGAGAATGGTACCCACCAAATATAACTATTTTCTGAAATGGCCGAGCGACCAATAATTTAAGTTTTTTCTGAATCACTTGGCATGGATTGACCCATTATTATTGATGATTCGCCATCAATTCCTTCTGTGGTCAGTGGTAACGGTATCATAATTTCATATAATGCCTTGTCATCGACAACGAGTGTACCCGTAAAGTTTTAGGTCGATTAGAGGACGCGGGAGGAGGCGGGAAGTGGGTTAATTAAAAGCTACAGGTGCATGCCATTTTAGCCGAGTTTTATACCAATTTGTTAAAATATTATTCAATTGCGCGAGTATTTATAGACACGAAATAATCTGGACAAATTTTGGATCTCGCTTTTTAAGTGAAAAGGTCACAGTTTTATCACTATTAGAAAACTATTTTACAAAAATCAATTTTTCGACCCTCCCTATTCCCTGGTAAATCAATATAATTTACCTGTGACAAAAAGAAATAATACAGATTCAAAATTTGGAACGTTTAAATTCCAGGCAATTAAAATGGCAACCGAAACTACCCAGCACTTGAGTGCTGTAATTAAATTCAAATCAAACCTTGGGGAATCTTTCTAAATTAAAAACACCAGTATGTATTCTCTACCAGAAGTATTCAATTACTTCACATGTAATTAACTCTGTACCTTAATGTCTTCACCTACGCGGTCATGTTGGCAGATAATAACAATAATATTATCTCATTTTCATCATGTACTAAAGATAATTTCTGCATCTTGCAGTTACCCGGAGATTATTAAGTGTTATTTTCCACTGCATCCTCGCCGAAACTAGTCTAGTACCAGTATCTTATTACCTATTAACTGTAGTTGCACTGAGGATATTGTGTCGTTATATTTGAAAACAAACCCATTGAAAATGTAATCGAAAGTCATCTTCAAAGGTCAGTCGCTTGGAGTGTGATTCAGTCGCCGGCGTCGACCCAACGGAATTGCAATGCTCTGAAGTCACCTCTGCAGGAGGGCCACCACCGACGACGGACCGTGGTCGTGGTTTCCCAGATGAGGCGGTGGCTCTGATATGAGTCATTTCTCATTTCACCAGTTATTGTTTTTCGTGTCCAACGTCCCAGAGCCCACCAACCTCGCTCAAGATCAATTTCAATGAAGTAAATATTTAAAATTTCTCAAAGGGGACCCCGAGGCGCAAAATTCAACTGAGTCAGCAAACTGTCGATTGAAGCTGTTTTCGCTCCAGTTGTTTATGGCTTCAAGGTAAACAGGAGCTTGGAACAGTGTTCGTATGGAGATCACACCTGCAGCATCCTCTTGGATTCTGCTGTAGTTTGAATTCAACTCGACTTCCGGCGATAGAGTGTTCGTCTCTGAATCAAGGAGCATTGCTCACAAGTCACAACTCACAAGATAAAGGAATAACGTAATTAGAGCCAATAATCCTGCCTTTCAAAGCTGCTATCCTGCTCCTCTGAAAAGATGACTTTCATCATCCATGCACAGGAAGGACGCCTCGAAGTGATTTCATTCAATGAGGAATGGTCGCATGGATTGCCGTTGCTAGTGCTGCTAAATAGCATTAAGTGAATGAGCACCTAATTCACACAATAAAGGCGTAACTCAAGCGTCCCAAGGAAGGCACAGGACCCAAGCATGTAATTCAAAGAGCGCAAGAAAGATTCCTGCATATCAGACAGGATATAAGCACTACTCCAGCTGAATTCAAAGTGCATTTACTTTCAACCAAAGACCAAACGTTGTTTGCTTGAGAAGTGGTGAAGAGCCAACTCTTGTGGAAGCTTGCAAACATTGTCCTCTGGATTGGATGGTTGCATAACGACCTGACAGGACTCAGCGTGAAAGAAGTCAAGTTCATTTCATTTTGAATTTTTGTAGGAAAACTCGAGATAATCTGACATTTTTATAATTAAAAGCAAATGCTTTCTAAAGTATCATAATTGGATGAAGGTAATTTTAGGTATGTTTTTAATTTACGTACAGTCATCTGCACAAAAAGACGAGTCAGTGCCATCCGTGAGGTTGCAAAGAAATACTTAGATCACTGCAAGTAGCACAAATAAAAGACGAACCTTTCATCTCTTAGACATAATGATGACTAAATTTTAATAAGATCGCGACTGCTTTCAGCAGAATGCATTTATTTTTTCAGTGAAAACTTTTTTGCAGGACGAAGCCTTACCGTTTGTCAGCAGACTCCCACGGGTATACGTATAGTAATCACATTTTAAATGTGAAGAACTTTTGCCCTCCAGCAAAGTTCAAAAACTCAAACGTTGTAGCTCGAGATTGAAACAAAAAATTCATGAACAAATTTAATGGAAATATGCACAGCAACAAAAGTGTCATACAAAATACATTGGCCACATTAAATGTCAAAACTTTCCAACCAATTAATGCAATAAACCGGCAAATTGCACTTGAAATTTTCCCTTCAAGTGGTGAGGAAATGATTCATTTTTAATTGGACTAATTGAGACTCCCGAGCAGAATCGAAAAGTCGTTCTATTAAAAGTTTATTTAGTACAAATGAAGTTGCACTTTTTTTGAAAATATGATGACTATACAATATGTTACAACACTCCCGACTACAGTACCTATAGTATGTAGCAATATCCAGGTACGTAGAAAGTATTATAAATTATATATTAATTTTGAGTGCTTCATTTTATTATGTATTAATTTCCCAACAGAGATTTCAGATAGCGCTGAATATGGAAACTAAGCTCAGCTACACTGTATAAAATGATATCAATTAATTATATTAAAGATATGAATGCTTTTCTATTATAAAAATGGTCAATATTGCCTTAATTATTTAATTGCTTTTATGATGAATTTGTCAAAATTAATCGCGCCAATTATAGCACTTGAAATATATCAATGATTGTGTTTACAGTTCCTGTCTAATAAATGGTTTGACTTCATAATTTATTTTTAAATCAGCTCTTTGTGTTTTTCTTGAAGACATACACGAAAGCGATTTGTACCACAATCAAAAGGTAAACTAAGAAACATTAAAATCTATGCTAAATACGATTTGTTTTTAAGTGTTTACATTTCTCATTGAAAAATCCACTCACGTCGGAATAAGCAATTCCAATTACCTACAAAATACGTTTTATTGATTGTTTGTTTTGTAATACTGTAATAGAATTAAATTTAGGTTAGTGTCCATTCTGCATTCTATTGAAAATTAATTCGATTTATTAACTTATACATATTTTATTTACTGATTACGATTTAATAAAAATTCAAATAGTGGAATGTATAATATGAAAATACATTGTAAGATAATGCAGTTTTTGCGTAAATAATAAATAACTTTGCTTTTAGTGATTTCTATTAATTAAGGATGTGGAATTCGCACTGAACTGAAACAGTAATTAGTATTAATTAACGAGGTTAAAACTGAGTAAACAATTCTTTTCCGCATCATGAAGCGGAGTAAAACTTTATTCGAATTTCTATGTACGTTCAAAAGTTTACCTTTTCACCGTCACATGTAGAAAAAGTTTAAAAATGCAAGAAGTTTAAAAAAAACTGTTGTGCGAAAAACTGTCCTTCTAATTTGTTTTTTAGCGTGAACTCTGCACAGTACAGGAAAATCATTAATCTTCTGAACCAGTTGTTCTTCCAGTTGTTCGTTATTTCGGTGAAATGTTTTCGGTTACTTTGTTTTCGACCACAAAGGGATCAGCAACGTGTCAGATGATATAAAATTACACAGCACTAGAGAGAATTCTTTGTTTTTCCAAAGTAAATTGCATAACTAAATTTCACTGCAAATCAAAACTAAAGGAAACAATCAAAAACAAAGGAAAAGAGAACCATCTCGGAAAATAAGTGATTTCAAGGTTTTCAATTTTACAAAATTTCAATGAGTTCGAATTTTACAAGAAGTTTTGATTAAAAATCCAAGTTCGAGATTGTAAAATGTAAACTGATTTTTGCATTGCAAAACTGCCTTTGAATTTGCATAAATTCTGCTTTGCACTTTACATATTCATCAATTCTTACTTCTTTATTTCGTTTTTGATGTAAAAAACAAGAGCATATGGCCCGATCCGATCGACTACAAGTCTAGCACGGGAATGCATAATTGATTAAAGATTACTTAATAAGGGTTTTATTTTTTTGGTGTTTCGCATTTCTTATTCCGTCTTGACTACGTGAAAGTAATAAAACAAGATTCAAACACGCATGTGCTGATGGTCAATAACGCTCATTGCATACTTCAAAGAGGAAAACTGTGATCACGTTTTTTAAAACATTTTTTAACATAACTTAGCATCTGTACTTTTCCTCTTTGATTCTAATTTTTGATTTGTTGAATTAAGAGTTGTGCGTTGTCAGAGAAAAAAGGAACGTGGAGGTGATATTTCCGGTGCGAATGTTTTGTACACATTTAATTCGAGTTGCCACTGTTTACAAGCGGTTGACACTGATTTTATTCACATTACCGACGCAGTGATGCGAGAAGACCAATCTTGGAGCAAATTGGACACGGATCTTGTTCGAGCCTCAGGAATAATGAGTGGTCTATCGCGGGGCAAGTCAAATGCACCGTCGTCGTCTCAGGTACTCGTTAACCAACCAAGCCGGATGAGCCCAAGAACGAGTCACTTAAGGCCAGTGGTGATGGGTTTCGTCAACGCCTAGTCATAAGTTCCTCACGTGCTTCATATAATATTAAGTTTCATCAAACAACGTAACGAGAAAAAAATTCCAATTTCTAGGACAAATACTTCCTGACGAAGGATTTTGACGAGGTGTTTAATACGAAAGTGAATTTTTAAAGCGAAAAAAACAGTTACGAACACTTTTTCTGGATCCAACTGTAGCATAAAAAATTCGAAAAGCAAACTGAATGGTAAATGCGGATGTTGACAAAAAGGGGTTAATTGCATTCATATTGACGTTGAACATCGATTGCCTCCTCGTACATGTACTGCAATCTCCAGATAGAGTATGCAAGAAGGAAAACACGCTCAACAGGACCCTTTCATTTTTTGGTAAACTTCAAATCAATCACTCTACACCCGGAAGCGAGCTTCCATTACTTTATCAAATTCTCCCAGCGCAGTTGCAGGGCCCGGCAGTAGCCCCATGGAGCCGCCCACAACCGACGAGATAAAATGTTGACGCGCCCGATATGCGCCGAGATTTATTAAAGTTATTGGAAAATGAAAACACGCAAGAAACATTCTTTCCGCTTAATGGACATCTTAGTGAACATTTCCGCGCAGTCTAAATGTAAATTGACTGAACGTTGTGTCAATAGAGATTTCATAATGTTGCTCAATTTTTCCATTTCCGCAAGATGCTACAATCGATTGTGGACAAGAGCGAGGGCATAAAAAGAGGGCCAGTAATCATCATCTTTTAATTTTGCAGGTCATTGCGCTCGATTGCGGCTTCCTAAGGAAAAGCTGTGTTCGAAGAAACACCTGTCGATCAAAGTTTCAAGTTCAGTAATTTGCAGGAATATCACCATTCATTTGCCGGCTGGTTTCACAAGCAGGTGATCGCGCGTTGTCATTTCGGCGAATGAATCTAATCGCTTTTAACCCGTTCGGCAACTTTTTGTTCACCGCCAAAATCCGCCAAAAAAAAATCCCGCATCAAAAAGGTTCAATGTTGCTGTATTTGTTTTTCAGTTGAATCTCCAAAAACAATTCTTTTTCTTTGATTCTCGTCCTCGTGTCTATTCGGGCAGTAATTGGCATGGAAATTCACTTCCTAATTGGAGGAATTCTGCTCGCCATTACGTAAACTGCGCCCAATCGCTCACGTGTTTACCTACATCGACTGCATACGATAGGTATGCTGCATACCTATCTTGCAGCATACTTTTCGCCAAAGGGCATTGTGTGATGATGTCGGCGACATTTTGCAAGCCTTTTGCGAAGATTCGCGACCATTTGGCGCTGCAAACGCTCACCTTGATCTCCGGCTCGAACGTTGTCGCTGGTTCGATGCAAATGCACGCCGTCCCCAGCTGGACTTACCTAATATACAATGCATTTTACAATATACAATCTACGGCTGGTTAGTTTAGTGTATGGCGACTGGATTGCAAATTGCAAAATCTTAGTTTAAATTGGCAACCTGAATACAATTAAAAATATGTAATATAACCGTTGAAAATGTGGGCAATCCATAATACATTTCAATTATTTCGTAATACTTTTCTTTAATGTATTTTCCAGTAAATAACAATTCAAAAACAAATATTACTTTTCAAAACAAATAAGTTTAAAATTGCGTAAAATATAGATAAAGATTATGTAAGATGTATGATTGGTAAGAATCATTATTTCCAACAGATGTTGATCGACTGAATTAACTCGTAGGTACGTTTATGATTATTGAAATCGATTTTATTACATTACACTTTCCTCGGCTCCGCAATTGCTTTGATTAATGATTGTGCACCGCAACTGATGGAGATTATCAGGTTTTCCGATTCCTCATAGACACGTGATCAAGATATTAAGTCATTTATCACTAGCAATCCTCCGAATATACATATTTATAAGAGCTTGCAATAAAAAGATGAATCTTAAACAAAATAAAATCCATTAATATTTCTCCCAATTTACATTAAAGTGCGACTAGCAGTTTACCAACTTCTTATGAAAACAATGAAAATAAGAATTTAGTTTAAAATCAAAACTGCAGCATATTGTAGTAACAAAAGTTTCACGGAGGAGGACACTTTCTATTTATTTGAAATTTGAATGCAGTTCCTGATTAATCGTTTTTACCTCCGAACAATGGCGGAGAAACTCGCTTAGTGCGATTCCATAATAATTCCAACCGATTACAGCTTTATGATTCAGGACGGATTTGAATGGCGTCTCATTGCCCTTATTTTAAGAAATTGCACGCAACTTCGACTAATTTCAGTGGGAAGAATTGAAATGTCAGCGGGTTCTATTACAATTGCCTTTGTTTCTTTCGCGTAGTTTTTATACGATAATTGGGCAATATAACGGTCATTCACCCGGAGCTGTTCTACGCAAGCGCTTATGGCCGACATCAACAATAGTCCGGAAATTTGTTGTATAAAGCTCTTCAGTGAACTTTCAGTTAATAGTCATCAGTTTGACGTGTGTCGGTGTGTCTGCACCCCCAAATTATATATTTAAAAACATTGTAAAAATATGTAGTACATGTGGGAAATCGTTAACGTTTCGGTAATGTGTCCAGAAAACTTGTCATTTTGAATAAAATCCTGCATTTATGAAAAGGTGCAAACCGCAAGCAACTGCAGCCGTGATTAGCATGCAACCAACATGTGTGACTAATTGCTTTTGTTTTTTACTGTTTTCCATAATATAATTGGGGCTTTGTTTACAGGCCGCCAATTTCATCAAAGGTATCTGAACGCGCATGTGTGATTGACTGGAATGTTGCGCTCTCGTTGTGTGATACACGAACCTTTCCGAGCCGCGGCAGTCGGGAGTAACTACTGGAGATTAATTCTCGTTCGCGATTGTAGGAGTCTACAGAATTCACAGTTTCTTTCATCCTGTAATTTTTAATTGTTGGAAATGGAAGTGAACTCAGCCGTTGTTTTTTCCTAGAAAAACATCACTTTTAATTTTTTCCAACCGTTTTCGTTTCGTTGTTAATGAAAAATGAGGCCTTGACTCGATTCCGATCATATGGAGTCAGGAGTCCAACAAAGCAGAGGGCCTTCACCTCTTTCATTTCATGTATGTAACTACCATACATAGCCGAATAGCAATGTAGCTTGTCTGTTCTCGGAACAACAGACCAAACAAAATATGACACCATTAAACAATTTGCAACAAAGGAATTAATCACTTGTCACCAACTGTGTTTTACGCAAAATTCATGTCAAAAATTGTTTATGAGAAAGAGGTGAATGTTTAACGTACACTTTCATGAAAACAGGTGTTTTGATATTTTTAATGACGAATTCTTGACTAATTCCTTTGTCAAACATTTGAGCTCGTCAATTTCTGGATTGTTGGATGATCTTACCGAAATTGTGAAACGTTTACGGAAATCATTTGTCTGCATTTCTTGGAATCGCGAAATGTTTTCTTAGTTTTATTACTGATAATATTGCAAATAACAACGGAATTACAGTTGTTCTTAAATGAATCATGAAATAATGGTAATTTAGTTGACGGTTTGACTGAATTTCATATCAATTTATTAAATCGTTGACTCATATTTCGTTCACAAAAACTTTTGATGTGTGACATGATCGTGTGAATTTTGTAAAAAATCTTTGTCTGAATTAACACAATATTTGATAATTACAAATTCAACAAAATTTCGTGTATAAATGTGAAAATCATAAAACACACGTGTTGTATTTCCATACTAACGTAATATCAATGTTATATATATAATATAATATATAAATATATTTTTTCATTTAAAACTGTTTCAATACAGAAAACACAAGCATTTTAAAAATGTTTTTCATTTGTAAAGCATAGCGTTATTTTCAGGCGTAGATAGGTAAACATAAATATTTAAAAAAGCATGATCAATTTGATGCAGGTTCCCATAAAGTAAACAAATATCATTTTTTAAGTTTCCAACGTCAAATGCAACGATAAGCGCTTGAATAAATTAACAATCATAAAAATCATTTAACTTCCATTTGCAAGCACTTAAAACCTCAGCATAAATTTCTTGAAATGGCTGCTCTTATTCACGGACCTGGAAATAACCCAATCAATTCGAAACAAAGCACGGGGAAAGTGCTAATTCATATCCCATGATGCGGGTGCATGTGGAATAATTAAAACACACTTATTATTTACGTAAAAGTCCCACAGACTTCCTCCATTTATGAAGGAAACGCAGTCCTCCCACAATGCTGACGAAATGGAGGAAATTAAATAGGTGGGAATGCGAATAGCAACAATCCTGGGCTGTAGCGGGATGTGGGTGGGAATTGTTTTACATTTGTATATTGTCGAACAATTATGTTCTTCCGGATGTTATTAAAGGAGTTGCATGAGTCGAGGGCACCCTTCAGGCGAACCCCTACCCCGACGACATCATTAATTGGAGTAGTTCAAAATGCTATACATATAGAGCAACTCCAGCTTCGCGAAGCAAAACCCATTGAAGTTCATAAATGCAAAATGATAAGGACTGCGGTGTCCTGAACCCAATTCGACGGAATGAGCCCCAACGAAGACTCAAAATCAGCTGTAATGGGGCGTCTCAAACCAAAATTCAATTACAGCCAGCGCAAGGGGCCTATCCCAGTTCCAACACAGCCACGACGATTACGCTGTTTGCTAACAATCTGCTGAGCAAACTTTATGCGGATCCATTTCCGGCTAAGTGATGTACTTTTCAGACGAGGTCTTTGGGATGCAAAACGGTCTCGTCTAGGAAACCCATTCGCCTTAAGTGATGGTTTCTTCTTTTGAGAAACTTTCGAGGAATTGATGCGTACCAGGCAAAGGGGTCTCCAGGGACTGAAGTGCTGGGTGAGAAAACTCTTGGGGCCTGTGGGAATTGGAGCGGCATACTTGTTAGACTTAGAAAATTATAAATAACATAAAAAGAAAAAAGGAAAAAAGCAAACAAACATTGTCAAGAGCTGGTGTGTTGTTTAGTTGTTTAAGAGTGATAACTTGGCGAATGGCAAATGAGAAGCTTCATTCCAAAGATTTCAAATTAACAAAGTAATTATTCTCGGCGTAGTTTCTTCCAAGAAATCGCTCTTCTAGTTATCATCGGCAGTATGTTGCTGGAAGCGGAGTTTGGCGAACCCTTGTTTGAGATACATTTTTAAATGCAAACAATTTTTCAAAGCAGGATTTAAAGGGTGAATGCATTTTATGAATTTAAGTATTTATATAAAAAGCATAAGCAATATTTGTACATTACTATAATTGCTAATTTGGCACTTACTGTTCCTAGACTTAAGCATTATATAATATTTCGCCAGGGTTTAGAAATCTTGAGTATAATATATTAATATATTATATTAATAATTTAAATGCCATTTCGCGATTGGTATTGAGCTCCATGGAAAGGTTGCGAGAAACACCTAAAAGTGTTGTCACTCCTCACAGCATGAAGCCGAATAACGTGACATGCACGCTTATTGCAAAATCCTTTTAAGATATCATCTCGAGAAGTCATCATTCATCAATCATGCATTCAGTTCAGTTGTACTTGCTTGAGCAACAGTTCCTCGATACTGTTTGGGATACACAAAACAAAAGTAGAAAGTTTAGGATGGTGTGTGTAATTTCATTGCGAATCGGTATTGCAACGTACCAACAAAACATCAACAATGGTCATTCGTGCTTACACCTAATTACGGAAATAATTAAAGAATTACTCGTAAACGGTTCGGTGGCGAGTATCAATAAATTCCCATTGTGTCTCTTCCAAGAATCGCTGCTCCCATTTACACCGCCATCTAGCGCGAATGTGGGTTACGTTACGACCGACGGCTCCCAAACTGTGGGAATTGCGCTCAGACATGCAACATTCGTTTTTGCCAGACATTTTTCGTTAATTTCTTGCGATCGCCAGTTGCAACATCCACGCGAGCTAATTGCTTCTTATCTAACGCCAGCCCCACCAGGAAAGTAACTGCGTCGACGCTAACAGTGGGAAATTTTGCCCAGCGCTGGATGTGAAGAATGCGACACTTGCGGAGCAATTAAGAAATTCACCTGATCATTTGCCGACCGGGTCGATGTCCTTTGGGTGCAAGACTATATTTCGGGGGACACTTAAGCGGCAGTTGACTCCTGACCATTCGAAGTTTTGATGTAATGACCCAGTGTTCATCTTCAACTAATTAACAGCCCGATGTTGTTCAGTCTGCAAAGTGCAAATACAACAAAAGCTCCTTCAGCGATTGAATGGGCGAGTGGGTGCCCCCAAGTGCCTGCTGCAGAAGTTTATTAACTGTCTGGACAAAGAGAAATTTCCCAACCGCCGAGAATAAGGAGAGATGACTGGTTGTAGATTCGTCGAGGAGTGAGAACTCCGTCAACAATTTATCTTCTTTTGCACTTCTCGAACAATGATGTCATTGAACAAGAATTTTGAATTAAAGTTCAAGTAAGTTTCCACAAACGCGGGATAGAAAAGGATTTCGTTTAAAGTAATTATGCATTTAAGTGGATGAACCTTGGTGTGTTAAAGCTGCGAGGATACCCAAGGAGCCTTACAGTGGCTGTTATAAGCCTACAGAGGCAACAACAGAGAAAACGCTCACTCGTGTGCAATTCTGTGTCGTTGTTCCAAGTGGATAACTCCACATATTTCTGCTCCTTAGCGTAGCTAGGATGTAAGCAAAACTTTCCAAGGGAATGCTTAGTGCAGTGAGCATTCCGCAAAGTTTCCTTTGTGGAGCAGCTGAAGTTGTTCTTATTTTTTCACCCTCAAAGTTCATGTTTTGTCGGAAATTGCATTACAGCCCCCCGGCCCTGTTGGACAATGACATTGTTTTCCAAACAGAACTACGACATTATCCTCCGAGCCATGGCAAACTTGCGCAAACATCCGTAAGGTAGACAATTTCGGTAGATGGCTTCAGCGATGCGCATTCTGGATCATTCATAAATGAAATGTTAAAGTGCAGTTTTTCACATTCTCATTTTCAAAATTTGATTTTTCTTTTTTATGCTTCTATAGAATGCATGTTTAAAAGAAAGAAATTGGTGTTGTGATTACATCATCACGCACAATATCAAAACTGCGTGAGTCATATAAAAACGCGTTTTGTTATATGATCACTTGTTTGAGGAGTGCTCAGTCAGCCGTGTGCACTCGATTGTGATAATTCTAAAACAACTGCAGTTGAACGCAGAAATAGCTCAGAAAAATAAATATTAAATGGTTTTAATGTTTTGCTGACTTCGCAACTGGTCGGTCGCTTCAAAACTTGCGGAAATATGATCTGGACGCAAGTGACGGATGCTGACGCACCTGCGTTTTGCGCACTCGACATACAGTACAGATCCAATACGAAATCTAAAATTCAAATGACCGTGTGTCCGTAAGTATGTAACTACACTTTCCTTTATTTTACAATATATAAATAACTCATAACCATAAGTCATGTAAAAAAATTCCGATGCAGTTTTTGTTAAAAAAAAAGCATAAAAACTTGAAGCTTTACTACTCTATTAACAAAAAAAACTAGCTTGTTCAATATGCAAACAGTAAACAAAACTTAAATGAAAGGGCAAACTGCTAATTAATCACCGTCATGCATTCATTGCACAATAGAAAGTTTTTCGACTTTCTGATGAAACCTAAACATGTTTGAACCATTGTTGTTCAAAATCATGTGAATGTTAAACACTTTCTTCTGTTTTCCCATGGCTTGAGAAGATAGATTTGAGAAGGTCACTCTTATCAGTGTGCTTTTTCCAGTCAACAGGCGCAACTCAATCGCAGCCGCTGATTATGTGCATCAGCACCGTTGCTCTGCTGTTGTTAAGTGCCATGGGAATTTATTTAACAGCAACTGTCTACAGTATTTAAATTTTAAAACAAAACTCCGAGCTTTAATTTTTCACTCGTGGAAAACAAAGCTGTTCAGTCACAATTGAAATGCTTTTTTGTATTGTCCTGCAGCTGACAATATAACAACCCTGAATATTCCCTTTTTTTCATTGAGGTAAGCTTTTTTATGTAACTTTATTTTATGTCTGTTTGCATCTGAAATATTCATCTTGGAAAAATTCAGAAATTGTCTGACCACAAGCAACGGGCTATGAGGGTTATTTGGAATCGTTGTGAGGTTTTAGGCATCGCACGTGCTCATCGGCCACTGCTTACAATGACTCCAGGATAAACAACCCTGAAACTACCCACAAAAGAACGCTTCCCAGTGCTTCAAGTAAATTTTTGCAGGCAGCTTATCTTGGAACACTGCTCCAGGACGCTTCTCCTCAAACCGTTTAATATTGTTTCGCCTTCATTATCGTAAAGCTACAAAAATGGCAAACAAAGAGTGCACAGTGAGGACTCTGTTTTTGCAAAAACACCATAATCGCAGCGGCCTCCTTGCATCCGTGACGAGGGCCTCCTCCACTCTAAGACCTTTGTTCCTTCTGTATGGCACCGCCGTGCTGGCATGTCTGTAGCTCAGCATACCAACAAAGAGGAGTTTTCATTTTTCAGTGAAACAGACATTTTTACCTAGCGGAAAAGTCTGGCTAAAACAAAAAAATGTATATGTGTTTTTTGTTGATTTGGTTTCAAACACACCAGGCCCCAGAAGCCCTCCCGTCTGCCTTGGATTCTGTAGCTGCTCTTCTTCGGAGGCCCACCATGAAGTGGAAGGTGAACTTTCCTTCCGGCTGAGCGTGCCCACGAGACCTTCACTGACCTCGAAGCCCAACGTTTAGGCAGTAAAAGTGTTGGAAATAAATAACGCGCTTAATTAGGGAAAATCTCGGTAGTTTCCAGATGTGACCATGATAAATGAATTGAATGGCACCGCCAGACTCACCTTCGTCTCACTTTCTCTGGGTCTGCGGGCCCGGGTGATTAGTTCCGGCAATCAACCACCCTTTAAACCCTTAGATAATCTGTGAGCACAGCACAAGTACTTCGAATTGAAGAGTGTACCTATGGTTAGCACATAACTCAAGGACTTAGCAAACTAACACGGCACAGTTTTATTGTGTGAAGCACATAGATGTCGTAGATAGCTTATCACTAGACACTCAGGTGTAAACACAGCACCAACGGAAAGCAGCACTCCACCCCGATTTTGCACCTTCCTCAGCGACCTCCAAATAACGTAATAGGCGAGTTGATGGAGATTAGTTCAATTTACTCACAATATCTAGCACCGGTGCAGGATCTATTAATACCTGAATATGAGAGAAGACGGAATTTTTCGGGTGCGATACCGTCACGGTTGACGCAATACTGCAGTGTACGAGGAGTCGAAAGCACCTCTGAAGACTGCTGGCCGAAGACTGAAGAACTGCGACTGAAGAGAACTAAGCTAGTATCCCCACTTTAATGGAGCTGAAGCTGTAGAGTTGTGGAGCGCATGCGCGAGAGGATTCCTTGACCTCCAATTATTAGCTAAAGCATCTTTTGTTGTACTACATGGAAGAACCCACAGTACACTAATGCTTGAATGAAGACAGCTTATGTCTCATCATTCCCAGTGATTTTCATAACCATGAAACTGAAACAATATTCAGGGGTTATCACCTTTGTTTACGACCGTAAAGAAATCCGATAAATGCGCGGCAGCATGAAATCCGCTCCAAACCCTTCAATGAAGCTCTCGACTGCATTACATCCCTTTTCTAATTGTAATTTATCTAAAAGAAACTCCCTGCGTGTTCTATCTGCACCCCTCGTGGAGCAATCGGGTAGGAACGAAACTTGTCTATCCACAGACGTTGAACTTGAGCAGCCCCAGTCTGATTGCAATTCATCGCAATAATCCGAGGAACATTTGATGAGTGCAGCTCACCCCTGACAGAAGGTATCAGAATGCTCTCCCTGCTGGCGGTGCATAAAATTTCCCATTTTCAACCGCAAAAGGACTGCACTCGTGCAGCTGCTGCTCTGGGATCAATAAAGATATCGCGTTGGATACAAAAACCCCGCTGTCACAAAGGTCTGTAGCTGCACGGTGGGGACCGAATCGCTAAGTGGAGTAATAAAATAAAACAAAGTATGGCTCTTAATCCACCTTAAAGGCATGTGGGCACAAATGAAAAAAATGTGTCTGGCTGAAGATGGTGAGACAATATCCCCAATATTGAGGTAAATGAATGCCTCTTTGCCGGATGCAGCGAACCTATTATAATGGCGCAAGGGATAATGAAAACTAAATTCGCGATAAAATTAAGGAACTCCTCACGATTAGTTTCCTAATATTCTCTTTAAATTACATTAAAAATAGTTCAATTATTCTCAGAGGAGTCTATGGAAAACAAAATGTATCCACTTTCATACCCGTATTTAAATAAATCCTCAACCTATATTGCATTAAAATTTAAAAAAAAACTTTGCATGTTTTTTGAACTATAATAGATATTGAATTACGAAACTTAATTGGCACATTATACAGAAACCATGCAATGTGTTAATACCTAAATTACGACCATTTCATTAAATGGAAAATGGGAAACATTCTGTGGTGGTTATTCCTCTTTTTAATTCAATCCATCTCACGTAAAAATGAATGGAATTCAGCAAATATAGTAGAAGGCCGGTTTAAACAAAATAGATCCAAAAATGAATCCATAATAATTAAACTAATATTTATTACTATTTGAGCCGTATTCGTAATGAATATAAACAAATATTTACAACATTTTGAATGGATATTATATTTCGTACCTAACAAAGAAAAATAAATTCCCAATTCCCTACGATAATATAGTAAAATTTATTGCAAATTTTTCGGACATTTCTATGTTAATTTGCTTTTGCAAATTTTTTTGTAAAATGTACGTTCTACGTACAACAATTTTTTGTACACAAAAAGATTTTTTTTCCTTACTTCAAGAACGGAAATTTTTTGAAACAACGAATGATGCATGAAAAAATTAGTTTCAGTTCAATCCGTACACATTTTGTCCATCAGTTGTATAGAATATATAACAGATATATATCCCAAAAGCACCGTCCTTTTTGGCAATCAGTTTTGACGTGGAACAAACTTAACGAATATATTCCAGAAATAGAATAGGTTTTGTTTGACAGGATTCTCATTTTACAAAATTACTCTTTGAACACGGCCACAATTTCATCCCACAAGGCACAAGACCCCCAGGGAAGCCGATCCGCGGATTAACATCGAGCTCACAATGATTCCAATGACAATCGAGTTTGCTAATTACATCAAAAGCAATTTTCTAAAATGTGTTTTTAAAAATATTTTGCCATTCTGTTTACTGATTACGATGCAAAATATTTCGGGAGGTATTCAGAAAGTGTAGGTAAGGGTTATTTTTATTTTCTCTATACATATTTCGAGAGAGTGGCATTTAATGATATATGAGCAATTTTTGAAAAAGGAATTTTTAATTTTTAATTGCACCTTTTAAAAGTAATCATAGTCGGCGTACTAATTTCAATTCCGATTGGATGGATTACCTCATTTTATTATTGGAGTTCCTACATCGGCAGAAATAAGTTCGAAAGAACATTCCTAATTTAAAATTTAACAAACAAAGTCTTTAAATAAATACAGTATGTACTTAGAGTTCTGGCAGCTTCGGTCGTTATTTCCTGTCATCCCGTAGATGGTTTGTCTTCAGACATTGAGGAAAATTCTGCATTCGAGTGTTTCATTTTTGTCAGTCTGCGCCTCTGGTTTGGTTTAATGCCATAAAAATCAAAAGCCTTTAACATATCGAGCGTTATAACAAAAGTTGGTCTCGCCGGAGCCCAAAGAACACCCACCGCAGTCCGCAGCTCCATGAATTTATGCAGAAATGAATCCATCGCAGACAGAAAACTTCACACTGGTGAATTTGTTCGTTTGCTCTGTACTCTGTTTGAAGTGCACTCGCTTTGTCATTGAAATAAGCTTGAGCTCTGGCAAAAATAGGGTCTCTTTCCGATCTGCGGCGTCTCTTAGCAGTTTCCCCCGTTTTGACCAGACAACTTCCCCTGCGACAGCCCGGTCCGGACTCCGGTCCGCAACATTTTCCGTTTCCTAGCATCACGGCTAATTCACCTCTCATACAGTACGATATCTAAATTTTGATGTAATTCCCCAAACGCTTAATTTGGTGTGCTAGTATTGTTTAGGAATCGTGCACTGGTGCAGCGAGTGGGGTTGGCGGGGCTCCGCCGTCATCACCATATCCATCGTCGGTGGATCGTAACGAATCGCTCTGAAGATGTCTGCGGGTGGTTATTGACTCTTGGTCTGATTGAAGTGCACAACCACGGTCTGGAGCCGGACGCCTTGACCAGCCAGCGGCTCACATAGCGACTTGGACCAAGTCACCGGAAAAATTCGCCGCCGCGCCGACCAGTGGCCAGTTTTGCATGGTCCCGAAGGAGCAATTACCTTTGAAGCTGCGAGAGGCGTCAGAGGTCCACGCTCCCAGATTGGCGGACGGCCTTTGTTTCACATAGTCAAGATAATTTCAAAATCATAGAGTGTATCAACTGAATGTGGGAGCATGCTCCCGGCAGTAGGATCTCAATAGAGTCACGGGTGCACATCGAATTGATACTCCTTATAAGAAGTAATTTAATTACTCGTTACAACGATGCAACTGCATACTTTAACTTCAGTGAACACTATCAGGGAAATAAACATTAGTGCATGAAAATTGAGTAGGTACTTGGTTTTCATTAGCCGTGTTTTACTATTGTTAATAAAAGCTTGTTTTTTCAGATATTATAACTATTCCTATCTAAAAAAATTGCAATGTTTTACTTTTACACATACAGAACAAAAGTTTAGCTGGAGGAAAGTAGATAACTGAGAATACGCTTAATTTAACAAAATTAAAGCTTAAAATATTTAACCAAGTTATCAAAATTTCAATATTCTTGCCAATATTTTTTCATATGTATTTAGTATTAAATCGTCTAGATGTCTTCGATATTATTTAATTAAAATTTATGAAAAATAACATTGCATATTACCATAATAAGTATACTACTTACAGTTTTCAAAAGATATCACATGCCACGAATTTTAATAGCAGAGTCCAGAGTATCCGAAAGCTAATGTTATTATAATAAATGAGCTATTTTTACTTTCAATTAAGTTTTGTTTCTTATTTCTAGTATTCAAAATCTTCACCTCCAACTTTCGATTTAGCGGACGTCCTCTGGTTAAACGACTATAAGACGAGTAAAAGTCACAATTTTTTAACTTATTTAAAAAAGAGAGCTGAAGAAATTTCTTCTGAAAGCTTAAATCATGAACTGCAGAATTTCTTAACATAATATGCGTACAAAATACTTTTGATTCCAAGAAGGTCCGTGTTCACTGTTCAGTGTTCAGCCGTGTTCTGGTTGTCAACACACAAATAACTTCATCCACTATTTTTCCATTACAATATTATTCATTAAATTTTTTACATTCTGTTATTTTCTATCCATTTTCGCTCCTACTCAATCTCAATTGTATAAAATTGTGTTCTTTGGAATCAAACACATTTTCGCTACTAATAAAAAAAGTTCATCTTCGTGTTTCTGCCATTCAAGTTGGAATGATACAGCTACCCAAAAGAGGGTATTTATATAGTGTTTTCCAATTTGGATATTTGTTAATTAATAACATGGAAAACATTTTTCGTAATGCTCTTGAGTTCAATTCATTGCGATAATAAAGACTGATGTTTCTTCAGTACATTGAATCAAACTCATTTTACAAAAAAACAAAAAAAAAAACAAAAGCTTTGGTTTGAAATGTAAAAATTTCAAAAATATTTTTCTCTGGTAAATTCTTTTTGTTGCAATGGTCTGTAATAATTTGCTTTCAAAAGGGAGTTAATGCTAGGTAAAAGGAAACAGGAAATAATAAAGCACCCGCTTTGAATAATTTCCACTTGCTTTAATCACGGCAATTTCTTGTCTCTTTTGTGTTCCAAATTGAGATAAAAGCTCCAGAATATTTTCCACGAACTTCAGATTTCCTCTTGGGTCACAAAAATACAAGAAACCTTTTGTACAAGTATCGAAAAATATTTATTTCCGTTTCACTGAACCATCAATTTTGAAAAATTTAAAAAAACGCTTTTTACCATCACCGGATTTAAAAGTCCTCAGCTAAGCTAACATCGCGAATAAATAACAGTTGGAAGTTTTCGGAATGGGTGAGGTTGAGCAGTATTTCATCTATTTGGGAAACTTTTTTAGCGTAAATTTTGCATGACAGTTTAAAACGGATTAATGTGAAAATTAATTTTCTTTGCCAATCCGTCTCTTTACAATGATGTGATGAAATGCAAGCTTTAAGTCTAGTAGATAGCATATAAAATATTAAAATTAACAACAATTTCCAACTGCAAAAAGATGAGTTTATAACGCGTTTTTATACTCTCGATATAGGGTATATATTAGTTTTGAGTAAACGATTGGAACGCCAAGAAATGATGGTGCCTGAAAAAAGGAACTATTGTATCCATGATTGAGAAATGAAAAGAAACCACTTTATGGATGTCCGTCTGTCTGTTGTCTGTCCAAACGATAACTCCAGAACCCTTGTAGCTAGAGACTTGAAATTAGGTACAGTAATACATCGATAAAATGGTAAGGTCAAGTTCGAGTTCTTAGTGTTTGCATATAAGGCTGCATTATTTTTATACAATTAAAATGTTGGTTTTGTTTACTGAGTATTTACATATTAACTATCTTTCGTTAAATATTGTTATAAATACGCAGGTATTTCAATTAATAATTATTCACTATATTGAACTGTTACAAATTACAACAATTATCCTTTTTTCCATGCGTTGTCAATAATTTAGAACGAATTTCTCTTTTTACGATGGGAAAACTGTTTTGCATGGGTTTGCACGATTTCTTAACAAACGTTACTCCTGTGTTAAAACGGTCCCGTTTCATATCTAGGGTACTTCACATAATCAAAATCAATACTACTTCCGTACGAGTTTATAACTAATAAGTTATATTCCATGTTAATTCAAGTACCTAACTTGAAAATCTGAAGCAAATTCTATAATTTCCATTTCGAAATATCAATTTTCGAAAATCATTTCCGCTAAATAAAATGAAGGACTTTCTTTGAACTAGAAAAAAATCATTAGCTTGAATTCCATTTCGTGCAACATTCAGTGATGATTATGACTACCGAGCAAACTCGCCGAGTCGCTGGTAGCAAAAGTGCATCGTAGTTGTTTTCGGGACTCGAATCTCGCACAGATTGATTACCTCCGCACTACACAACGCACATTATTCAGAATGCAATTACAATGTTCATTATTACACCATTAATAATGGCTGAGGCTGACAAAGCAGGGGAGTTATAATCGTTGATACAGAAACTACAATAAATTTCACATGTTATTTTCAACGTGCATTATGTGTTAACCTTTTGTGACTTAGGTACAACAAGATGCTTATCACAATCACAAACATTTAAACAATTGCAATGGGACGGCACAGTAATTAATCCTACACATATTCTTTTCTGACGGTTACGGTGGATTCCATAAAATATATTCTTTTCTGTGCCTAAAGATAAAATACCTCGACATATTTAAGAAATCTTTTAAAAAAGAATCACATAAGTCCTTGTGCTTGCCTTGGTGCTTGTGCTTGATAGGTCTTTGCCCTGGCATATTTTATAAATTTATCAATAGAAAGTTAATTAAAACCAAAACGAATTGTTTTTTCTTTTTCAGGTCGCCTACAATATTTTATAGCTGGCAAGATTTTATGGTAAACAGTTATTACATCCATTAACTCAGTTCCTTTTAACTAAAAGTAGACATTTTTCTGTACCATATGTACTACATGTAATGTACTTATCTACCTATACTTATGTGTTTGTAAATGTTTGGCAAGATTTTTATAATCGCATTCTTCACTTTGTATTCTTACATTTTTCACTTTTTCTGTATAGGGTTGGCAACATCTCGTATAGTCGTGGATTACTTCAGGGTTTCCAATGTGCGGTGAAAAATTGATACCGCAGGATATGAAGGGCTTATACGATGTCAGTTACAAAGGAGAACTCAATGGAATCATTTGTTTACTAAACCTTTTCCATTCTCGGTGCCCCATTATAGTGACTTGGAGCCACCAACGAAAACATCAATAGCTCAGCCAGAATGTTTGTTACTCTGATGATGTTTACCGAGCAGTTCAATCTGCGATTGCTATTTGTGTCACTAAACAATTAATTATACGGAATGCACAAAGGATTGGTTCTTATTTAATATTCATTCTATTTTAGCCTTCGCTAACCGATTCCTTTGAACAACGTGGAGAACATATCCTAAGATCAGTGTGGATCAGCCACTCTAATTATATACCGAGATTTGACCTAAATAAACCAGTAATCGCCCACTCCCAAACTAATTAGAACACGCTCCGCAATTAAATCAAGCGAAAAATCAGGACCTCTTAATTGCTTTAAATTCCCAACAATCCAATGTTGACTGATCATTAAATATAAATTTTAAGAAGATTACTAATTTCTTGTCTCTACTCTCTAGTGTTCTCGAGAGTTCTTTTGTCCACAGAAATTCTTCTAAATGCTTAGACAAGACAAATTACATACTTCATGAACTAATTGGAAATTCTATATTAGAAAAATTGATAAAGCCGTTTCGTGTAACAATTTTTTTTCTTTATTTTGATTCTGAAAAAGTCTTTTATGATTCAGGACACCAGGGGTGAACTAGAACTAGCCGCAAATCGCAATTAGGCGCCCACACAAGAAAGTGCAACGAACCCATATTTACGCCCTGAATATGTGACGAAGTAGGGCTCGTTAAAAATTCATCGAAACCTTTATAATACTCCTGAGGTAATCAGAACGGTCAATAATGATAAATTTTCGAGTATGAGGTGCAAATTAAATAATGGTCGTTACAACAATTACGACCTGCCCCCACAAATTTCGTCAATAAATCGTCCCAATGTGGTTTCAACACGATTGGTCTGCCAACATTGGGGAGACCTTTTCTTTTAAGACGATCAATTAATTATTAACTTATAGGTACATACACATATGTATATATTTCATATTTTACAATTTTCGTCCCTTCAGTGGAAATTTTAAATTATTAAATTCAACCAACAATGCTTTCAAATGCAAATTGGGAATCGACTTCAATGTCTCTGTACCAGAAAAAAAGCGAGCAAGGGAACCTTCCCCAGGTAGATTGAACTTTCCAGTTAGAGACAGACACCACCGACGGCTATATGCACGTAATCTTAGGTAAGTACGGAATGCAAATTGCTAAAAACCCGAATTCACTTCTACTTACGGTCTTACACACAAGAATGAGAAAATGTAAAATCAATACTCCATGCCAATTCGCCAGTGGAATACGCGAAAGCTTGTGCACTTCACTGATTATATGAGAACATCACACCGGTAATTAGGCGCTTACCTGCTGCTCGGGAGGGAATTTTTCTGAGAAAGAAAATATGAAAATATTCACTGCCGTTAAAATCGGATCGGATACTCAATCACCCGCGTCCACCGACACTCGGAAACAGCACGTGACAAATGTTCCTTCGATATCAACGAACCGAAAGCGACAGCCGTTACAACCGTCTCGAAGGGAGGAAAGCTCCGCAAAGTATAGGATGTCCTTTGGCATGCGCGGCCCCCCATCCCCCGCAACCGGGGAGCCTTGGCAACCATCAGTTTTCCCTACGGGATCCATCCCTCAGCCAACCGCTTTTCAACACAAGCTTTATCGATCCCTTCACCTATTCCCCCCACCAGACTCCGTGGTGAAAACTTCCAACACTAGCACGAGGTCAGAATGGTTTTTCAGAATTTTTGTTTTGTTTTCGTATCGTCACCATAAGTATTAAATTCGCGACAGTGCAGCTGCTCCTTGCTGTAACACCCCCTTGGCATTAATTCGCTAATGAGAAGAAAATTTTGCAATTTAACCCATTTGGTGCCAAAGGGTAAGAAGAACACCATCGATTTTCCTCAGATAACTGGAAGTGCCGTACATTGCTGCAACGAGACAGTATTTCGTGACAATGTGGAGTTTGTGCAAGACTGTGTCAGTGCTGAGCTTCCTGGACAGGCTGGCTCTAATTGCATTCTTAATTCTGCTGAAGAACATCGCGACCACTGGAAATCACGTTGACACGCATCGTCTAGCGAAACGGATGGACTTGGAGTCGTGCTTAGGTAAGTACCTCGCTGAACGGGCGTCCAGCCTGTGCCATCGGTTTGCTCCAGCATAGCATAACGAGTGCAGCAAACACGATCCGCTGGTTAGCTTACCATAATTTACTCCACAACTCCCATTAGCTGCTGCTCTGAACCAGGAACTGCATTCGGGTGCCGCGCCGCTGATGTTCCCAATGATCAATTAGTCAGCATCAAGACAACGTAATCTTGGGCAACATCTTCATTGAAGAAATTCTTGTTCCCCAAAAGTTTTTCCTTTTCCGGAAAGTCACCATGACAACCTGATGAAGGAATCAGTTTCCTGTTTTGACTGTGGCTTTTGGAAATTCGCCAGTGTTTCATTCCGTTGTCATCCTTTTTAGATTTGTGGTCACCTGTTGAACGTCCATTGATATTTTACGTCATATTTTGCAACACTCAAATATAAGAATTGTGCATCATCATAACGTTCAGGGAGGCATGAAACGAAAAACTATGAAACAATTTTTTGAAAGTCATAACATGATACCGATCTCAACAGGAAGATTTTTCTTCGAAATCTACCTAAAAAACTTCACATTAAAAGAAACTGAAACGGCCAAACTAAAGCTCTCACAAAGCTGACTGATTAAAACAGCATAAGCAGCTAATGTTTATATAAAACCAATTGTTTATGAATTTCCCTTAGGCCAATTTGACATTCATCGTGATACGATCATCCGGACAGAGGAGTCCCAGGCAATAGGAGGCAAATTCATCCAAGGACTTGCGCTTGAAACTTTAGAAGAATGCCAAAGATTATGCTGCGAAACTGAAAGCTGTGATGTCTACATCTTCGAAGACAAAGTACGAAAACGTTCTTCGAAAATTCGATTGTTGGTTATTATCAGTTTTTTCCTCAGGGTGAAGGCTACTGTTACTTGTTCGAATGTGGTCCTCCGGAGAATTTTCGGTGCAAATTTACTAGACATGCAAACTATACGAGTGCAGTTTTAACACCCATTCGACACATAACACCACCTCCAACCCCAACCATGAAAATACCATCCGCTTACTTTCCGAGAGTAATTCCGCCCAGTCTAACTCAACACGAACGAGAATTGACGAACTTGAAGCAAAAAATGGACTCCAATGTTCAACAGGATAAAACGACCACCACAACACAGGCCCCCATTGCACCAAGAGCAAGTGATCATGTAGCAACTACAAAAAGTAATTAATTACTTAATTTGAAATGATAGATACGAGTTTTGGATTTGAATTATAGGTTCTCAACAAAGCAATTCGTCTTGCGGACGATTTCAATTTCAGTGTCATTCTGGAGAATGCATCGCGGTGTACAATGCATGCGATGGAATTCCGCAATGCGAGGATGGTAGTGATGAAGGAGAAGAGGTAATTATTGTGTTGTCCATTCTTGCATCTGTCGTGAAAGATTTAAAATCGCATTGTGTAAAATTTTAGTGTCCCACAATATCAATAATTGGAAATAAATCCAAACTTCCTAAAACCATAGAAGGAGGTGAAAATGTGAACCAGATACCTGTCGAAAATTCACAAACCTTAATAAAGGTATTACCTTAAACTTAAAGTTTCAATAGAGGTTAAGATTAGAGAAGAGTATTGAAATGATACTTATATTTTTTATATGTAAAATAAGTAGTTTTTTTTTAATTCTTTATGGAAGAAGTGTCTTTATTCGCAGCAATTGCCTCCTTCGAATTTAGGACGACAATATTCGCAATCCGGTCTCAGTGTTCCTGTGCTCAATAACCGAGCAGAATCAATGTCTGCACCAGCTTCATGGCCTAATAGAAAAATCCAGGACCTACAACCAGATATTGGTGAGTCGAAAGTGTTTAACTTCGTTATTTATTCTGTTCATAATTTATAAATAAAGTTCCATTATTGAAAACATCGAATTCCTTCTGCCACAAGCCGACAAAACATCAAATACAATTGGCGCATCCATTTGGGGGAATAGAGATTTCCAAGGAGGATGATACAGTGTTTTATCCGGCCCTCAATTTCTGTTGATTGCCCTTAATTCATGGCTGTCCCTCTAATGTGGGTCTTCTATATGCGCCAAGACAATTGGAGTGCCGAAGACTGTTAAAGACACTGACAACTCTGGTCAATTCAGTTTATTTCTGCCTTAAATAGAACTTTGAGCAAATTAAAAAATATCTATGATTTGATGATAAGTAATGACGTTGGACGTTGTTCAATATTTTCCAATGTCCATGTACGAAAATATCTTTTGCATCTCCTATTGTCTGTATGCAAGGGTGGTTTACTTGTTGACACTAAAAGAAGAATATTTCAAAACAATCTACTTTTGTAAGAAACTTGATGCTTTACAGAACGAAACAGCCGAATATTCAACCACAAAGGAGGACTTCAAATTCCAGCGAACAACCAGGCCTCCCCGTACAGTAATCCCAATTCGGGGATGTACTCTCCAATTCAAAGAGAAATGTACTACCCCGCTGATGTTCAGAGTGTCTATCGAAATATCGTTGTACCTCAAGGTAATGCCTTCCAAAGTTATACAATAATTTTCTTGTTACAATACCTACCAGGTCTTCCACCGGGAATCAGCTGGAAACCTCAACAACTTTCCCCCCAACCACAGCCAATTATTCCCGCGAATACTTACGTGATTAGTGTAAATGGAGAACCGGTTCCTCAAGTACCGCCAGTTTCTCAAGTTGTAGTTCAACAAGGAGCCAAGAATTTAGAAGACGTACATACGACGCCTTCCAAACCTCAAGAATCCCCAATAATCGCAGTATCTCCAGCGCCGAGTCCTGTCCAAAAGAGCAAACATGAGGAGAAAGACCACAAAAAAGGACACAGAGCGAGTAGTGAAGAATCCGAAGAATATTCAGAGTATGGAGAAAAATCTACTGAAGCACCGAAAAAAGTAAGTTAAACTATTTTTTTGTTGAATTTGTTAATTTTCCTCTCTACATTTGGTTGTACTTTTACTGCTATGTGTCCTGGTTTTTGTAGAAACAACGGAAACATAAAAAACCATTGAAGGATACGAAAACGAAATCCAAAACAGAACCACATGATAATCCTGCACATGAACAATATAAGATGATAAAAGAAGAACTAGAAATGGAATTTGTAGACCACGATGGTCAGTCAGAGAGACCAGGAGGAGCTGTGTTATCTCTCACATTAGGTAAATTGAAGGACAAGTTTAAATGATCAATTTACGGTTCTATTAAAAATTAAGTTCTAAAGAAATTGTTTTTTAGGAGTGATTGTTTCAGCAGCATTAGCAATTCTCATAGGATGTCGAATGCGTACGATTGGCAGAAGAGTTCGACGAATGGGAAAGGCTCCTTATGCGCACGATGCTGACTTCCTAGTGAATGGGATGTACTTATGAGCATAAGTAGATTAGCTAAACGTTTTCTATCAAATTTCTTACTGTGAAAAACAAATAATCCAAGTCGTCGGTCGGTAAGAATCCAGTTAGAATAAATTTAAACTTATAAGCAAAAGCACACGAGCGAAAATCCCAACTGCGTGGTGATTTTAAAAGTTTCGCATTCTTTGATGTTTTGAGGTTTAGTTAATACTTGTGAAATAAAACTTCTTTGTATAGATGTAGACATTTCCCATTGATGTCGCATTTTGTAATTTTTATGTAACAAAAGTTAATGAAAATCATGAATTAGGTCAGCTTATCTTATTCAATTAACTTCGTACTCAGGTTTGTGTTTAAGTGTTACGTTTAATTCAAATAAATTATTTGTTTACCGGAATTTTCATATTTATATTGATTTCTGTTTTAAGTACACATTGCATGCGGCGTACATTGTGGCGCAGAGCCTTTTTGGGTGTTATAGCATTTGGTAGATGAAATCTGTCCGGTGTCATTTAAGTGTTTTAGTTAGTTACCCAACTTTGTCTAAATAACGGGTGCGATCCAGCGCGCAATTAATAGGTCTTGTGAAAAAAATCAAAAATACCAATTTTTAAAATTTTTTGTTAATTTGTTTTATTCCCTCAAAACATTTAGTATTTTTAAGACATTTGTGGAAACTTTATATGCAAAGACTCACTTTGATATCCTCTTTTAAGCATCATAATTGATTTTACCTTATCTTCAGTTTTTCTCATAATGTTATGGTTTTTAAATGTTTTATTGCCCCTTTAGCTACGACATATTTTGTACTTCCTTCTAGTGCCGAGGAAAAACTGAAAAAGCACTTGAAATGCATTGCGATTTCGACTATGATGATTAAGTGGATCAAAAATTTTTTCACATACTTAACCTACTACTCTAATAAATTTTTGAAAAGTATCGAATATCTATTGTATTTACTTCAATTTTCCACGCAGATATTACACTTTTAATAGCGCGCCACATTGTACGCATGTGCGTACAATGTGGCGCAGAGGGTTCTTGCAGCTTTCGAGTTATATCTCCGAAAATATCTACAACTGAATAATGATTTCTTTAGTCTTCACTCCTGATCAAAACCTCCTTTAAATACCCTGAAGAGCTCTAAATTCAAAACTATGGGCACATTGTACGCCCGACGCCGTTCCCCTACATATTGCATAAAATCAATAAGAACTAGGCGAATATCAAGAATTCATTTTTATTTACTTAAAACAGGAAATTACAGGCATCGCTCAATTACAGAATTAATGGCATCCTTTCGATTCCCGTATTCACCGCCTCTAGCGAAACTCACGCTGATTTTCTTTTTCCATCCGTCCTTAGGAGATCTCAACTGTGGAAACCCATGCTTATTAAGTGAATAACACTAAAAAAAAGAAAATACTTACTGTAAACGGGCAAATGAAATTCGAAACTACATCAAACTTAGGGCCAACTGTGAAAATTTCGTGAATGATATCCTCCACGCAAATGATTCCCTCTTCTCCCAGTTGTTCTTCAATCATCGTATTCGATTGGATTGCTGTCTTCGTGCCATCTACTATAGCAAAACCCTTTTTAAAAATTAATTCACGAATGGTGGTGATTGTAGGATAACCATAGACGATATATGGTTCAACAAGTTTTAACAGGACTTGATGTTCCTTGTTGTTTTTCAGAAAAACTGTTTGATGTACTTTGGTTAACCGCAGAGCTTCCAGTACTTTATTTGTTGTCACGTCGGCGATATTTTTCCTTTAAGTCCCAATTTTAAATTGCATTGTTAATATTACACTAAATTTGTTTCAGCAAAAAAATTAAACTAAACTTACCCAGCATGACGAAGGACCACAAGTAACTCTTGATTTGTTTTCTCTGTTTTGAGTATATTTTTTTTAAGTACTTCTCGTCTCATCCTGTTCTGAGTTTTCTCTGCTTTAATGTATTCCATAATGAAGGCTTCTGCTCGTTTGAAAGTCCTCTTCTTTTTTGCAAAACGTCGGATTCTTTGTTGTCTTCGTTGGTTAACAACACTTTTCTGTTGCAAAATACGTTTTCTGCGCTGAGCAAGAATATTAACTTGCTTTCCTGGCAGTTTGTTTGGAACAGCATAGCTGCAAATATATATATTTTATTATCAGTTCAAAGTTAATTTATATCTTCGAGAAATTACGTGTCCGACATCCTTAAATTATCTAAAATTGACTTAAAAACAAAAAACACAAAACACGTGCTGAAAAAGTATCAGTTGAAAAGAACTGTCATAACAATTAGTTGTGAAGTTGGCCGCAGTAACTTGTTTTATTACATTTGTAAAGCCGGAGGTACACGATACGGAAAACGTCGTATTTATAAGCGAAACACCGTATTTCATATCGTGTGACTCGACGATAAGCAATACGGTGTATCGCTTAAAAATAACCCAAAAATTTCGGAATATTTTCGGCACATCAAAGGAATTTGAAGGTTTGAAATTTCCCGAGTCACACCATACAAAACTTTATGAACACAGTTTTGAGATTACTGCCCTTACGGGCGGCACGGCGCCCCGGTAATCTGTGAATTGCAAAATACAGGTTGCAAACTCATTTTTGCTTATCGTGTGACTCGATGTGTCAAAAGTGACATCCACAAAGATATTTCCTTATAAATATGACGTTTTCGGTATCGTGTACCTCCGGCCTAAACCAAAGAATTATTTTGCAATATACCTACATACATTTATTGTCAATTGTTATATAACTTATATTATAAGGTTTTCATTAAAAACTCGTGGAAAAGTTAGGAAAATATATTTAAGACGCAATTGGTTAGTTAAATTTCAAGAAATTTTAGAGTTTGTAAAGTTCGAGTTTATGTGGAATTAAATGGGAAATGGAAAACGAAGAGACTTTTTGGAGACTTTTTTAGTTAGAAGAAGATAATGTACAGTTCTCTGTGACGTTTCGGAAGAAAAGTGCTTTTACAATCAAAGTTGAAAAGAAATTGGTTTTTTAGTTGCAATATTCGTGTAAGATAGTTCAATATTTGCAAAAGACATGTAAGGGAAAAAACCTAGCATATGCAGACAGTTATCCATCATGCACACCGTGTGTGGTTAGACGAAAAATAAAAAAATAAAAATTTGCAATCAGCGGGGAGGCAATCAGCCACGGAGATATATCACAGCTGAGCCCTTTTAATGTCACTGGCGGCTGGCTCCAAAGGGATCTATCCTTGTCTGGATAAGAGGAATATAAAACTGTTTGCAGTTTTTTGCGTGTCGAAAGAGCAATTCGCAATTCGATCGCGTAATTAGTGTATTCGTTTGTTCGCTTTTTCCTGGCTGGAAGTGGTTGAAGTCGTGGCCCATTGTGCGTTGTTTTCTCTCAAGAGTTCTCGTTGTTCCGCCATCGAAATAGGTGAAACTTGCAACATTCACAGGCTCGAGCAAGGCAACAAGGTTGTTCACAGTTGATTTTTACCGCCGCGATGAAGAAGATCTTCTCAAAGTTTGAGAAAAATGAAAAATTGGATAGCGGCAATGTCGGCAAAGAAACGAACAACTTTGTGGGCAAGGTGTTCATCGTTGGACGGTGCTCGGTCACAGTCGAGGACGTTCTCGCCGAAGGTAATTTCTCCCCTACCCGAACCCCAATCCCAACCACATGATCAGACAACGAACTCATTATCGAAAAAAATTTCTCGTGAAATCACAAAATTGCTATCGCCTTGATTAGATAAAAGACAATTGGAAGTGAAACGTGAGAAATGTCGCGCTTCTAGTTGAATTCCATACATTCGAAATTTCTCGCCGAAGTCATTTTAAAAAAAAATATTTACCGTCAGTCCGTCACTGAAAAACGTTTCGCGATTTTGCTACAGTTCATTGCTTCCCGTCAGCCGATCGCAATTTATCGCCCGCGTCTTGCTTTTAAACTTCAAAGTGGTGTTTTCTCAATGCAGAAGTCGCGCTTACTTGAACTTGGCCTTGGCGAACGGAAAACTTCCTCCTCTGGTTGGAATGCCTTTCAGAACGGCAATTCTTTTCAGAGTGTCATAAAGGAAATTATGAATTGAACTAACCCAGAATTTAGGAAGCCTATGAAATCCCAACTAAAATTCCATTTGGGAATTCGTCACAGAGCCAATGGCTTTAGCCATGTGCGATTAATCACGCTCGGCACTGAACGATTCTCATGACTCACATAGAACACTTGGGAACTCCCCTTTCCTGCAAAATCGAAGCAAAATCACCTCGACACAAGCCAACTGAAATTTCTGCGGACATCATCCTTGGATTTCTTTTTCTAAATTTTTATTTATACATACCTACATAATTTATTTCGTTACATCTTAAAATATCTCACATGCCTGAATTAAGGGTTTATTTATGAATTTAGTTGCTGTCAGCGTTTTTTTCATTGGTTTTTGAGATAAACATCTTGGAAATGATTGAATCTGAAACTGCAGGCAATTTTATTATCAACAGAACACAAATAAGACAGCAAAAATTTCTATTTGTTTATTTAGCTACAGAAGTATTTTAATAATAGAATAAAAAAAAAACCCTCCAAGAAATTTTAAGTGGAATAAAAGCTTCTACCTTCAAATTTCGTATTCATGTGGCTGTTGCAGCAGAAAGCATAGAGCTCCGAGCGAATTCTAATTGCCTATGCCAATTTGCATAGTTAACCAAGTTAAGCCTTTAATTGAAGTAGTTACGAAAATAGGAACATCGATGTGCGCTTCAAATTTATGTTTTTTTAAACAGAATAACGAATTGCTGCTTACATTTCCGTTTGCAAAGCTAATCAAATTTTTGTATATAAATCAATAAAGGTCTTTATAAATAGTAAGAACAGTTGCAGTCTTTTAAAGCGTATGAGCAATCAATAATGAGGTGTTACAGACAAAGGTGAACACAATCTAAAACTGCTCGAGAAAGCATTTCAAAACGTTTCTATAATTGATTTCATGAAACGACTAATAAAATGTAATTGAGTTGACCTCGAAACTGAACACCAAGTTGAAGGGCATTTCATGAAATTAATGTATTTTTAATAGATTGAAATCGATCAAATTTGTCGAAGAATATCGCGTCCTTTGGATTGCTAACCGCTTATTTTAAAAAGAAAACTTCAAAGGAACTCAAAATGAAAATCTCGAAACAGACCTCTAACGAATTTAAATCGCCTCCATGCAATAATGATTTATCTGTTGTCATTCACTGCAATGCTCACTTACTGCTAATAACTAGTAATGACCACCCGCAAATTCTTTCGTCACTTGTTTGCGGAAAAACCGTAACAAATAAAAGCAATTCCTTGCCTAGAATTGAATTGTTATCCTTGAATGGCACAACATCGACGAACAACGGCACCCAATTGCGATTTATGTTATGAATTTCAGATCAATTAAGAGGATGTCGCCAATTGTGCCTCATTGTTTTTAATTATAACCTCCTCGAGACTTTTATGATTCAAGATCAAGTAGCAATCGATTATAAAAGTTCACTACACTCCGAATTAATTAATTTTTAGGAGGCTTCGCGATGGTGTTTCTAGCGAAGGCGAATTCAGGAAATGCACGTTATGCACTCAAGCGAATGTATGTAAACAACGAACATGACCTGAATGTTGCGAAAAGGGAAATTCAAATTGCGGTAAGTATTCAATTGGAGTCGCTTTTCTCGTGGAGTTAATCGCAACATTTTAGAGCAATTTGAGCGGCCACAAGAACATAATTGGCTACATCGACTCCAGTATTACTCACACCGGAAATGGAGTGTACGAGGTTCTCCTACTTATGCCGTACTGCAAGAATCACATGCTGGCTATGATGAATGCGAGGTAGGAGGAATGTTTAGCATATCAGAGCCTCAAATGCGATAAACTGTTTCTTCTCAGGCTATCCGTTGGGTTCACGGAACAGGAGGTTCTTACAATATTCTGTGATATCGCCGAAGCTGTGTCTCGATTGCATTATTGTCAAACGCCAATTCTCCATCGAGACCTGAAAGTTGAAAATATTCTTCAGAATGATGCTGGAAATTTTGTACTGTGTGATTTCGGATCGGCAACTGCTAAAGTATTAAATCCAAACACACACGGAGTGACCGTTGTTGAAGAGGAGATAAAAAAGTACACGACACTTTCGTATCGAGCTCCGGAAATGGTTGATCTGTACAGTGGAAAGAGTATAACAACAAAAGCAGACATTTGGGCTCTAGGTTGCTTACTTTACAAGCTGTGTTTCTTCACTTTGCCCTTCGGCGAGAGCACTCTTGCCATCCA
The DNA here is from genome assembly GCA_963082835.1 of Leptogaster cylindrica. Taxonomy (NCBI): domain Eukaryota; kingdom Metazoa; phylum Arthropoda; class Insecta; order Diptera; family Asilidae; genus Leptogaster; species Leptogaster cylindrica. The sequence goes on along the minus strand of OY720105.1, from coordinate 1,569,563 downwards.
AAGTGGCAACTTCTCCATACCGGATAACTCGAAGTATTCGAGGGGAATGCATCAACTAATTAAGTACATGTTGGAGCCCGATTTTGAAAAACGGCCGAATATTTACCAAGTCTGTGAGATAGCATTTAAAATTAGTGGACGAGAGAATCCCGTCCAGAATTTGCACGTAAGTTAAATGTTAATTTTCTAGTGTTATTGTCTAGTCAATTTATTTATTAAAAAGAAATCTGTGGCTCCCACAATCGAACACCTTGTGGTTCCACCATTTGAGTCAGAAGTGAAAAGGCTTTCGAGTACAACGACAGCCAAACCAAAACCCCAAAGTGTTTCTGTAGAGTCAGGAACAAGTGTAGCGCCAAGGCAACGACCTAAAGGAAGCTCGGCACATGGACAACATCCTCTCTCCCTGGGCTTACCACCAAGCCCATCGCCTAGGAATACAATTTCGTCTCCTCAGCCAGTTGTGGAGCAATTCCAAGCGAATTTTCCAGCTCTTCCTGCACAGCCGCCTACAGCAACATCACAGCAGACCACACCGAGCGGGGCACCTGTTCCTTCTAATAGCGCACTTCCAATAAATACGCAATCTGCAGCTTCAGTGGCACAGCCTACAGCTTCGACCTCGTCAAAAACAAACCTTGATAGCTTATTCGAATCCACTTATCCAGATCCGTTTAGGGACAACAGTGGTGCCGCAAGAACAGCGACTTCATCGGATTCAGCGAATGAACCCCTTTCCTTGCCACAGGATATGGTTATGCCGCTAGGTACACCAATTGCACTGGGTACGCCTACGAAAACAATGTTAACTCCTCCAAAAGTGGGTCACAGGAGAAATGTTAGTGATACTTCAGCTTTTAACAAGTGCGTAAATTGTTTAAAAATACAACGTAACATTAGAATTATTAAAAATTGTTTTACTTCTGCAGATCTTTCGCAAACGAAACGTCGCAGTTCTTGGCACCTTATGACCAATCAGTCAAAAGTCGCACAGCCAATGTTGAGTCTCCAACAACGTCGCAAAGCGAGACAATCGGAACAAATGGAGCCACATTTTCATCCGAACAAAACGTGATGACTTCACGACTATCACAATCACTTTCTGCTTCCATTTCAAATAGTGAATTGTCCAGCACAGCTGGCATCGGTGGATCTGCATCGATCGAAGGACGCATTGATATGACTGCATGGAATCCTTTTGAAGATCAGCCATTTAGTCAAATGACTGAGGACAACATATTTGAGGCTGAGTTCGAAAAGATACGACAAAGAGGAAGTCAAGGAAGTAAGTATTTGGTGTTATACTTAAAAAAAAATACCAATAATTATCTGTGTAAAACTTGGATCTGTTTCAGGCATAACAGCTAAATCAACTTCAACAACATCGACCCTTACTCCAACAGAAAGTAGCAGTCAAACTCAAGTGCAATCACACACCGCGATCCCCGCACAGCCACAAATTCCAGAAGATCCTTTTGGATCGGCTCCGTTCACTTTGCCGCCGGGTTTACGCGAAAAAGCAGCCGCATTTAAGAAAACTGGAGGTAAAGCATAAAAATTTATAACTAAAGTATTCAGAATGAGGATAGCTTGATGAATTGTGTAGAAGCCTAGAGAAAAGTAATTCGTTTGTTTGTTATTATTTTGTGTTTCTTAAGTTTTGGTACAGACACTGGTGGCTTTCGATACGACGACATTCTCACGAGCACTGCGAACTTCTAAGGTTTTATAGGCGATATGAAATATCCTCACGAGGTGAGATTAGTTCAGCTCTTAGTGCGTTAATCTCATTTTTTTATTCGTGAACTAACCCCACGCGAATTAGCCTCACCATTTATTTCGTGAGGATATTTCGCAGCAATTCGCACTATTCTCACCAAAAGAAAAATTAATCATCTTACCAATTTTTTGTGAGGATAAGTCACCTTTGCAAGCATCGACAAGCACGCACAAAAGTGAATTATACTCACCACCGAGAGAATTTTATTTGTTCGTGAGGATAATTCGCAAAGGTATTGAACTAGCCTCACTATCGAAAAAACGAATTTAATTCACGCGGTGAGGATAATTCATACTGTAAATTTGTACTTGGTGAGGTTATTTCAATTTTGAACAAATATTCTAATTTTCCATACAAAATGACCTCAGGTTGCCCCAATTCGGTCTGCTGAGGTTAATTCGGTCACCCGTTTTATGAAACAGTCTGAGCAGTCGTAGATATTTTCTGACTGTATTGTAAAGGCAAAGGGGCCCTGTTCTATCTGACTTTCATTCAACCTTTGCATAAGTTGCATCAACTTTCAATTTTTTAATAGAAATGATTCTTATTGGAATCTTAAAATCATCTAACTTTCCCGATGGCCATTGGTTGAATTTGTCATTCAAATTCTTTTAATATCAACTGAAAATTAAAGCATTTGTAAAAGCAAAATATTCTTAAAACTGCAATATTGAAATTGCTTTATTCTTTATAATGAGTTAAATTCATTTCAGTACAGTTCCAAAATTTGAACATGTGTTGTTGACAAATTCGTATAGATCAATGAAAAACAATTAATTATTTTTAATGTGTTTGTATTTATGAAGTCTTCTATTTAAACATTCAATGCATTTTCAATAAGCAGAAGTTTTACAATTTTTGTTATGTGTCTGTACCAAAATTCAAGGAATTAAAATATAATGTCCGTTTTCTCGCTGTTTTTCAAACTAGTACTTAAACATTCTGAAGTATTTCAGAATTCGACAATATTTTGATTATTTAATTATAAAAAAAATTCAAGACCAGACAGAACAATGATTTGAATAATAAAGAAAACACGAGAGAAGGTGTGTTGAATTGTGATTAATTTAAGAATTTTATATGCAGAAACTAGTAACAAATTGAATAACTGACTGATGAAGCGTAGTCAAATCTATGTGCTTACAATTAGTTAGAAATAAAAGTGAAGGGAATATGAATATTGCAGAGACATCACACTTATGAGTATTTTTAGTTATTGTAAATAAAATGTACAGCGTTGTTGCAACTAAAACAATTGGTGAGATGAATGTAAACACACATAAACATAGTTTAGTAATTAGAACGAACTTGAAGTTAAATTTAAAGAATATGTTAACTGAATACAAAAATACAAATTGCATATTTTTCGTTAATTTTGCTTTTGCTAATTTGTCTATTCATATAGAAAAAATTATAATAATGTAACAATTTGCACCTAAAACAACTATCGAGAATATAAACTACATTTTCAATGCTTAAAAACTATAACAAATTGCTTAAGTAGAATTTTGAAAAATCTATAGAAATTTTATTTCAAGTTCGTATAGTCACAAAATAACAAAGTATCTAAATCAAACTGATATTAATAACACTTTCTGCAGCTCCTTTAATTTTTCTTCATCACATTTTACTCTATTAGTAACTTTTTTCTTCTATGTACTTTTTATGATTAATTAAAGTATTTCTTATCATTTCTGTTATTTTATTTAATCTATTATCTAAATGTCTTCAAGTCTCATTTTCGCATCAAATACTTTCCACTCTCATGCTTTCTTTCATCATAATTTTGTTTGTCTGGTTCCGTGGAAATACATTATGTGGAAATTTATCATTAATTTCGTTTCAATGTTTATGTTTCCTAAAATAATTATCTTTCTCCCATACTACAACTAGCATTAAAGTGATCATAATATTTGTAAAACTAAAAATTTTAAAAACATTGCTTTAAATTCCGTACCAAAAACAAGAAACGAATTATTTTTATGTTGCTTTTAATATTTACGTCCCAATACAGTTAACGAAGAGAAATATTTATGCAAATCTATTTTCCTAATTCTATAATTGTTTCAAATAATCTTAAAAGTAGTTAGACAAAAATCAATGCAAATAGGTACTATTATTGTTGTTATATTATAAAAATGTTCAGATTACACTTTCGGTTAATCGAGAGTTGATACCTATAGAAGCAAACAAAATATATTCCAAAGTTCATTGCTGTTAAGTGTAAAATAAAATTTTCGAAAATATTTAAAAAAAAAGACAAGAAAATTTGTCAAAAATGATCTCGTATGTGAGATAAGAATATTATTCAAAATTAATTCAATAATTTATTTATAAATGATATTTAAATTGATGAAACAATTGAAACTATAAAACAAATACAAAGCGATATATATTATTTTAATTGCAATAAAGTGATATTTAAATAGTATTTCTATTTTTCCTCAATGTCACACATTCACACTTATCAAGTTTCACAAATTTATTTAAGTGCATTTGTTGATCGTAAAGAAGCTTTCTGTAAAGAAATATTTTAAAAACAAAGTCATATTGAAACATAATTCAAAATCTAATTATGCATTTCGCTAATCACTTTTGTCTTTGAAGTAGCTCGGGGGTTTTTCGTCATTATAATATTCAGTGTTTTTCATGAAGAATCACTTCATCACTGCATTAAAAAAACCGTTTCATTTGAAAAAGCATTCAAAAACTCATCTGTTATGTGTTTAACTAAACTTCCAAATGTCTGCATTGCCTTTGCCATCGAAACCATTGGTGACGGGAAAATATCTTACAGTGAAAAGGGAAGGCAAGGTAAGATCAGCAGTTATTTTGGGATTGTTTTAACATTAAACTGAGTATCACTTATGGAAACGAGAACTGTAAAAATTCATCGTCATTGTATTTAGTACACTCGTTTCCCAAGTTTCTTCAAATGACTGAGTCATCTTCGATTTGACCTGTTTGAACGAACTTTTGTAATTATATTTTGAATAATAATTAATTTAGTAGTTCTTCTGAAGTTTGTGGTGGAAAACCTCTGCCCATTGATGTTATATACAGATAGTTGAGTACACCTTTAGATGTTATCTAACTCTCATTTTCGCAAAAATTAACTAACATTATCAGAGAATGGATGTTTTTACATGGAAAACGTTGAAACAACAAATACAATCCATTAACAAATATGCACATTTGAAATATTGGTAAATCGTTTCTTACTGATTGCTCATAAATTTAAATAAACTTACTAAATACATATCTTCTCACGCATAAAGTTCACAAATTTTATTTCAGTGTTCCGAATTGCAACAACATCCGGAAATACATCGGCAGCTACCACTTCAGCGACCTCATCGAATAAGTGGCGTCTCTCTCCCACACTAGAAGTTATTTCAAGCGAGAACACTGAGGATAAAACATCTCTTATTGGTAACAGTAGCCTTAAAAACGATTTAGATTCAGAGAGGGAAACTAGTAGTAATTTTGTTAAAATACCTGTTGAGGATCGCAACAAATATGAAAAGTTAAGAAGCAATGATAACCCCACATCCGATGATTCGGATTCGGAATTTTTCAATGAAGACTTTAGTAGTAAGAAAGCTATATTTAAGCATATTGTTACTAATAATATTCCAGAGAAGATTCACAAAATTCAAGCAGCTTACCAAAAGGTAGATAAGGCACAAATCAAAGTTCCTATTGTAAGGAAGTTGAGGGCGACCCGAAAGGAATTGAAAAATCTGCACGAAGGATGCGGACGGGGTAAAAGTGGTGCGAAGTCTGCAAATGCTCGGCACAGTGAAGGTCACGGTGTTACTCAGAAGCGAGAAGATGACGAAGACTCTATCGGTTCAGCCAGCGATTTGAGGGCTGAAGCTGAAGATGATTTCTTCGATGAGACCAACATTAGCTCCACGAACAAACTTCGCAAACCCATTGATGATGCCATCAGTGAAAGCGTCAAGACCTGCAACTCATCAGCGTATCACGCCGAATGCGAGAGTGTAACTACTCACGAGGACGATATTAGCAGAGTTGTGCACAAAGTGCGCATAAAGAAACGTAATAGAATGAATGAATCTGCTAACACTATTGTCGACGAAAGCCAATTGAGTCCATTGTCCAATGATTTTCTGCACAAATTCGGTGACAAGCCACTTCTGCTGGATGATGAACTCGATTATGGATCCGGAGATAATAGCGACTCCAAGGAAAAATCGGAAGATTCACCTCCAGCAGACGCTGAGCACGACATGGACATTTTTGCTATGGCACCATTTAAAATGCCCGAAACGCAGCCTAAACTAAAAAAATCCAAAAGCAAACCATTTGTTATGGAAGCAGAAGAGTTTAAGCCAGAAACAAATGATGATATTTGGACATCGACTCCTAAGAAAGGAACTTCGGAAGAAGCCTTTTCTGCTTGTTTGCCCGCAAACGATGGCAGAGTGTTGGACGAATTTAACGAACCAATTTTCAATCCTTTTGTGGATCAATTTATTGATAGTCAAAAGCCAATTCAAAGTTCCTCTGACTTTGGTGTTGTTACTGTAATTAATTCGAGCCACCAGCCGACGAAAAGTTGCGGAAAAGATCTTTTCGGATCAGAACCATTTCCAAAACTTTTTTCACATTCTGGAAACTTAGAGGGAAATAACAACGTAAAGATTATGAAAGCTGAACTAACACCAGAACCAATACAGATAGTCACTGTAAACCATTCAATTATAATAAATAGGGAACTGGAACAGCCACAGAGTGTAGTGTCCGCTGCAAGCAATTTTATTAATTACTCAAACGTAAACTTGATGAACCAACAGGATTTATTGCCAATTGCAGACACACAATACGTTCAAGTTTCACAAGAAAGATGTTCTGATTTCACTCCTGATGACGAGGAAGAACCAGTCGTTCTCAGTTGTGGTAAACAAAAGAAGGATAAATCGTCCAGTGTTCGCACTTTGCCCGCGAAATTAACACAAAAGGTGAAATCGAACGTTGTCACATACAAAAAAGTGTCTTCCGGTAAATCTAAGAATAAGTCACAGACTACTAGCGAAAGCAACGGATATTTTCAGTCCAACGCTATACAGAGTTCAAAGACAGGGTTTAGCAACATGAGCTTCGAAGACTTCCCTTCCGATCAGGAGATTGATCGAATGTCCAAAACTATTCCTTTCGAGGTCGTTCGAAACGAGAAAATGCTTGCTGAGGCTGAAAAAAAATTCGGTTCCCTAAAACGTAGAAGCAATTTATTCTCCTAGACTATAATGTTCAATTGGATGTGTCTTAAAAATACCACGATATCTTTAGGAATCCTTTTTGATGTGCTTTGAGCAATTTTGCAAAAGTAAAAGCCTTCTTCGAAAGCCAAGTGGGGAATATTTTTGAAATCATTTGGTTATTGGGTGGATGAGATTTAATGTAAGAAAGGAGCTGTTTTTGGAAACAATGATTTTCAATCCACTAACAATAAATGAAAAGTGACTAAACAACATTTATTTCAAAATGAAAAGAATACACTACTGAAATATTTATATACTATATATATTTGGTGTTTGGGCCCAAAACCTCTGTCGAATAGTGACGATAACATTTTTTAATTGAAACAAATTGCATTTAATGCATCCCAGCATGGCTACAATAAAAATATAAATAATGTTAGTCTCTCAAAAGTCATACGCTTAGTTCTATGAAAGAAAAGAACAAAACGTAATCCAATATTCCTCGTTTTATAAACAGATAAATATTAGCTATGAGTTAGATTTTAAAAATCCTGTTTCGTCGCCGTTCTTGGAAAATGGTGACAGGTTTTTTCCATAGTATCATTTCATGTTTACTACCATTAAAATTATTACTATACATATTATATAAACGAAAGTCGTCATCAAAAGTTATCCTGCACTTATAGCTTTCCCGTTTTGACTCCATTCGTTAAACATTAAAAATTTGGAATCAGTATTAGTAGGTACGAAAATTGTGTCCCATTTTCAATAACAGCATTATTTAGAAGGTGCTGCTGTATTTTGTTACTTTGCAAAATGTTGTCCGTTATACTGTAGCATCGTCAACAAATTAACATTCAAGTGGAATTGTGTTCCTTTCTTCCCACCTATTTTACCAAATTTATACGTTTTCTATTTATTTTATACGTCATTGCTCTTGACTTTTTCCTCCTGAGTATTATGTCCTGGTTTCGGTTATAAATTTTCTTCCTTTTCTTCTGAACATTACATCAGTGCAAAAAGTATTAACAGGGATGACTTGTTTTGATGTATCTTTCAAGAGTATTAATGAATGCAAATGGTCCACATTTTAGTAGGAACAGTTCTAATCTAATGAATCTGAAATACAACGTGTACGTAAAAGGTATTCCTGTAATGTCAATTAGTGTGTAACAACAAATTAGCGAATTATTGTACACTTGGTCTTTCTTATAAACCAAATAATTAAGGAAGAGGATAATGAGACAATTTTACACGATCAGCAGTGATTTTAAAAATATTCCTCTATCGTGTCGCCTAAATTGAAATAGCGCCAGACTGATTAAAAACAAACAATTTTTTGTGCCTAAAATAGTAACAATAACACAATATAATTATTTCACATGTTTATTTTTCATTTATAATTTAATACTTATTTCGAAGTGTGTATTCGAAATAAGTACAATATTTTTAGGTAAACTTAAAGTAAGTTAAACAAAAACTGTCGCCTTAAAAAGGAACCCCCGGATTAGTGAATTTATTTCAACTACCAAAGCCAATATTAATTTATATTTAAAGAAGCATTGTTAAACAAAACCAGATTGTGTACACAAAATATAAATCTAAAAAGTTCAAGTTATGTTTTGATGATAAAATTATTTTAAATTCTCCCAATCGCTTGAAATTTCGATTTGAAATTTATTTAGTTCTTAACGGGAAAAAGGGAAAATACATTCCTATTTTGGTTTGAATTTGTTTTGTGCATTTCTTACTCTTGTTATTATTTCGAAAATTATATTTCTCTTATTTTGTTATTATAATATTATTGCATTGTTAATAGGTAAGTTACTCTGAAGTTTTGTATTATAAAAATATCCATACGAGTTTTGCTGCATTTCTTTATGTATTTTATATTTTATTACTCCTATATTATTGTGAAAGTGTATTCTTTGTAGATTTCGAGGAGATTGTTGTAGTTTATATTGGATTTAAAAAAAATATAAGTAATCAAAATAATTGTTATCGAAGATATTTGTATTTATATATTATCATGAATTATATATTTATTTTAAACCAGAGATTTGGCTTTTCCTGTTGCGAGTTTTGCGCAAAAATAAACATTTCTTCTTAATAGCTTTAAAAGGGGAATGCTTAATAGGTTAAAGTTTGTTTTTATTGTATGTAAGAATGTGTTTCTTTATGTTATAGGTATGCATTAACGAAATTTCACTAACATCTCTTTTGCGATAAAGCAAAAAAAAAATGCAACATACATAATTTATTGTATTATATATGTTTTTATCGTCTTATTTAGTTAATTATTAAAATTAAAAATGTTATCTAAATTTTCTTTCTTAAAAACTTATTATTAAATCTAATTGGAAAGGACATGAACCGTCTGTCAGACATTTTTTGATTCAATGAATTAGTTGGCGGAAATCACTCTAACGTAGACAGCGGCGTTGCGTTCGGTACTAACCATAAGAAAATGTATGAAAATACAGACTTTTTGCCCTAATAAGAAATGCTTATGTGGACGAGTTCTATCCAAATCTAGCATTATTTTTTGGCCGGACTCACATTTGGACTAAAATGGATGATGTCCTTTGATTGTTTTGATCCTTTGATTGATTGTTTTTTCGAATTTTTTATTGTGTCTTGAAGTTCACCGTGATAAGCTTTTCACATTTGTTACACAAAAATAATTTGATATGTTTATTTGTATTAATCAGTGGGTTTTCATTGATTCGTAGCTGTTAATTTTCTTCTTAAGAAAGATATTGAGTACGCAAAGAAAACACAGTTTCCTGAAAAACTCATTAAAACTTAATTTAGGAAAATATTGGTCGACTCCAAACAAGATCCTAGAAAAACTGCTGAACATGCGAATGAAAAAACTTATTCTAGTAGGTTTATAAATACTCGTATTTTGAATTTCTCTTTTCACACGCTTACTTTGTGTAAGGCCAGCCACAACACGGTGTGCATTGAAGATAACTCGCACAACTCGCTGGCATTGACCTAATGATCATCCGTCGATTGATGAGTTCACCTTCGATAGAATCTGAGTAGAATTACTTTACAATTACTAGAATTACTACACAACGAACAAACAGAAGATTTTTAGTTTTCGATTCGTATGGCGCAATGAAATCCATACCTACATGAACTCTCAAAATTGTTTTGATAGGTCTCCCAAAAACCCACTCGTTCATCACTTGTTCCATATGCTAGTCTTTTAGACAACACGTCGCGACACCGCAACGACGCCTTATATCTATCTGGTCAGCGACATCGTTAATAAATGACACTAATGAAAGCAGGCAACGAGTGCCGGCTGATGTTATCAAGTACGTCGCTTGTTATTAGTCTTATCAGCGGCGAGAAGTAAATATAAGCTTCGACACCGCTCAACAGACGCCAATCCGCGTCAGTCAGTTACTCGTGAGTGCTGTTTGTAGTGTAGCCGGCGACTTTCGCTTTCATCAAACTAGATTTATGTAAGAAATTGTAAATAAACTATCACTTTCTGAGAGCATTCTAAAATTTCGCGTCATAGTGTTATCATGTTCAGGACGCTTACGACGGGCACGTGTGATTTGTGAATTAGGGACAACCCCGACCTAGACTTTTTCTGGATTTTCAACCTGCTTTCAGATGTAGGACAACACAAGAGAATAACAAGACTTGCGTTCAAATCCAAATAGTTTTGTAGTGCACTTCTATTTGTGGCGAATGGTGAGGAGGTGGTTGGTCGGTCGGGAGCAGTTGGCAATTTGGTGTCACCTTGATTCATATATGGAACGGTTCAAATTTTTCAAAGTTGAATCAACAAATAATTCGAAATTGTTTCACCTGGACTTTGTTCGCTTTCTTTATTTTGTTTTGCACAATTTAACAAAAATGAAAGAGTCGACTATCGGTGATTCGGTGTTTTTGGGTTCTGAACTTGTAAACAGAATCCGGGCACATGTTCAGATGCATCATGAACTGGCGTCGTGCTCATCGCGAGTTTGTTATGTTTATTACAGTCCGCGAATTTTCGACCAAAATAGAAACGATTTTAAAAATAATTTTCACAATTTGATGTCGACAAGATGCTTGTGGAACAACAGAACAGAATAGAAGTTAGAAATTCTATCCCTACCTCTCACGATTTATTTATTCACGTTTTTATGTTGTACTATTCCAGTTTAAGAATTAAAACTTGGTATAGTGTTTATATTGTTACCTAATGACAATGACTTTAAAGATGATTATTTTCTAAAATAGTCATTTTGTTAAAAACTGAAAAACAACATTTTGAAGAGTGCATAATTATTGTCTTCTGCATTAGTGACATATAAATTGTATCAATTCAACCATTCAAACATTAATGTTGTGTCTGTTTGCATACTGCATTATTGCAACTATGATCCATATGGTTATCGTCAAATATACAAAAAATAATCGAGTCATAGCAGAATGCTATTATGGCTGTGCTGTTAAGTTTCATATTGTTCAAATTATGCGATAAGAAGAAATGGAAACATCTGTTTATTTCAACTTATTAGATTAGACAAATTAGACAATAATATTCAAATATGTCGAACTTTTGGAATTAGGAATCTTTGCCCAAATTTACTAGTTGAAGTTTTGCAAACAGGATAAATAGGACAACTGTTGACCTTTTGATATAGTCATCGCAACCATTTTTTGTAGACAGCTATTATCAGCAGCCGTTTATAGCTTCTGGGTTGATACTCCCAATCGTTGCAAAAAGGATGTATGTCAGTATGCATGTATGTGGTAAAATAATAATTGTAACTTAGCGAAATGTGATTGCATGTTTTGTTTGCAGTCGCAGCAGATTATTTATAAATAGAATTTCTGTTCGTTTAAAGCAACTAAAATTGATCAGAAGAAAAACAGAAAAATGCAGAAGATAAGATTCATAATTCACTTTTATTGGAGAGCTGTTTTACATATAAAAAAAGCAGATATTTTCGTTTTTCTAGTTAATTTCAAGTTCATTGTTCTTTGTGAACTCGTCCGCGAAAATTTTGGATCTGTGACTTTGGACTTGAAATTTGAAAAGCATACAATTTTGGAACACTCACTGTCGAATGTTCTCATGTTTCAAGGTAGAATTATTTTTTTACTTTTTTACACAAATCAGGGAGGCATAATTGCAATAATAACAACTTTCTACTTGCTCGAAATTAATGAAAAAACACAGGTCATGATAAGATAGAATTTTTAGACACAACAAGCTGCGCGTGTTAATAATATTTTTTCATTTACAATTTCATATAAGATAACACTTTCAGAAAGCATTATGGGGTCCAGGTCTATTAATATATTATGTGTATAGATGTTATGTACACGCGCAGTGTATAGTGGACTGAAGTGTTTATCGCAACTAATTTTATATATCTGAAAATCCCGCCAAACGAATTCTCTTTCATTGAGTGAATGAAATTGTGGAGAAAATACTCACAAATGAATATCATTGTTATCAATTTAATAAACAGTTAGAATCAATTATAATATTCTTATTTTTGACGATAAAACAGTTTACTAATTTACTATGTATATGGGAATTTAGTGTTTAGTACGTGATAATACTGGGCAAATTTAAGAATGCAAATATCTGCTTCTTTGACGATCTTGTCGTACATTGCAATAGTTTTGAAAAACCAAAACAAACAGTTCTTATCGCTTCGAAACATTATTAAAGCATCTGTCCATAATTTTAGAGTGCAGATCAATGGGGTTGAACAAAGTTTTAGTGAAGTGCGGTGGCTTCGCAACCCAACTGTCCTTGTATACGGGGGAAACAATCGACGGTGACCCACTTTGGAGTGCTAGATTTAATGCAACGGACCCCAATGCCATTATTAAAACGCATACGGACTTCCTAGAAGGTAATATAATATTACTTCTCGATTGTATCATTTAGATTTAATATATAAAATTATGCTTTGCAGCCGGTGCCGACATTATTTTGACCAATACATATCAAGCAAGTGTGGAAGGACACATGGAATACTTGGATCTTGATGAGGAGCAAAGCGTGGAGCTCATCAAGAAAACTGTTCAGCTGGCAATTGTTGCACGCGAAAAATTCTTAAAAGAATTGCCTGAAGATAAAAAACGGTCTCTACAACGAGGCAAGTGTTATATAATAATATATAAGAGGACATTTTTTATAAGATAATTACAGTGAAACAGAGAAACATTTCTATTCGGCGTTTATGGTTTTTTTTTAAATAAAAAGTGTACTTTTAGGACTGCCAATGATATTTGGATCGATTGGGCCATATGGAGCGCACTTGCACGATGGATCTGAATACACCGGAAGTTATGCCGACACTGTTTCTCCAGATGTGCTTAAAAAGTGGCACAGAATTCGGATTGACGCTGTCCTGGAGGGTGGTGTAGATGCCTTAGCGATTGAAACGATTCCGTGCCAAGTATGTAAAATAAATACATAAAAAATATTCTTTTTCAACTTTTAGCATTGCATAATTGTGTTAAGGAAAATGTGTTGTTATACAGGTAGAAATGGAGGCAATTGTCGAGCTGCTTTGTGATGAGTATCCCGATGTAAAATTTTGGACAAGTTTTCAGTGCAAGGTGGTATGATTTCCCTAATTTTCTCATTTTCTAACCATTCAGAAATGCCTGATGCCGAAGATAACGAAGTGTCGAGTAATACTTTATTTATTTGTTTTGCACTTAACTGGCAATATTTTTCTATATTTCAATCAAAAGTTTATTAGTAAGTTAGATTTTTAGTGCAGTGTAGTAAATTTTTTGTGGACCAGTTTAGGTAAAGTTTCTTTTAAATAATTTGGTTTGCTCGGAGATTTTTTGTTCTGTACTTCACTAAAAATTTCAATATTTATGAAATTCACCGTGTCCACATTTTTTCTGCCTTCTTCATCTATTATATAAGTTTAACTATTAACTTAACATACAATTCAAAGACGAAACCAATAAGACAAACAGGATTATTGAGTAAATAAGGATAGACCAAAATACATCTGTAGTGTTGGGTCTTTTAAATTTCTGTCCTATATGTAGTTACTATAGTTCGTATGTGCGCTTCGTCCTCCGACGTCTCGGTAGTGTTTAAATTGATTTACTGTGCAAGTTACAAACAAGCAAGTAAGACAAAAACCAGCTTTGCATGTTTACTAAATTTCATTTCACATTCACTTAACAATACAATTCCTAATGCAACCATTTTGACTTATTTTATTAATTGATGTTTATGAATTAGGATGGTAGTAGCATTGCTCACGGAGAACTATTTCATGAAGCAGTGCTTTCAATCTGGAACAAATTAAAGGAACGACGGGCAACAGAAAATTGTATTGCAATGGGAATCAATTGTCTACATCCAAAAGTATTTATTCCTCCTTGACTTATCTCTTACTATTTTGAATAACATATTAATAATTGTGACTTTCAGTTGGTCACACCTCTACTAAAATCTCTCAATGGAGATTTGCCAGTAGATCAGCGCATTAGTGTCGTAGTTTACCCAAATTCAGGAGAAGTGTATGATGTTAGACTCGGATGGACGGGAAAAGAAGACTGTGTTCCTTTAGAATATTATGTTCCTGAATGGATTGAGTTGGGGGCAAAAGTTGTTGGCGGCTGCTGTAGAACAAATGCACGGGACGTTAGTAGAATAAAGGATTGCGTTATTAAATTAGCTGAATGTAAAAGAATTTAACTTCTGTTCTTATTTTATTATTTGCTTTGTTGTACTGGATATTAAGAATTAATACATTGATCGTTGTATGTGATTTTTAGCGAATTTCACTTCGATATGGTAATGAGACCTACTTTATCATTTACCTATAATATTTTTTGCTATAACTGTTTCAGCAAAAATACTTACAGTTAGTCGTTTCTGTTTTTTTTACTGCAAATGTTTCATTAAATTCAACTTTAAAATATGTAAACGGCAAAGCTAATTTCCTTAAGAACGAACGTAGTCCCTCTGCTTTACAATAGAATAACTATTCGAGAATCGAGACTCGAGCTCAAATGATTGTCATTTTTAACTGTCAAATTTCCTTTAACAAAACATCATTTTTGTCGGGAACTTCGTTTAGATTCTCCGATTCCCCGGAGTACATAACCATTATTAGTTGCCTGACTAAAATCCTTTTAAACAGAGAATTTTTCAAGTAAAAATTAATCAAAATGCTTATTAAAGTGAAGGTAAAATTGCCTTTATAACAGCAAACAATTATTTGTGATACCTCTACCTTTTAGACTCTGACCGGAAAGGAAATAGAAATTGATATCGAGCCGACGGATAAGGTGGACAGAATTAAGGAACGTGTAGAGGAAAAGGAAGGAATCCCGCCCCAGCAACAGAGATTGATTTTTTCCGGAAAGCAAATGTAAGCCATGATATTACGGTTTCAAAATAATATCATCCCTTTTACCCTTTTCTTAAGGAATGATGACAAAACAGCCCAAGATTACAAGGTTCAAGGAGGATCAGTTCTTCATTTAGTTTTAGCTCTGCGTGGTGGTCACTAATTGGTCTTAATTTCATCTTCCAGGACTAAAAAGTTTGGTTTAATTTGCAGAATGGCTGTTAATTTTTTTTATAACTTACCAATAAAACAATCTTAAACTTGGCAATTTCGGTTCCTTTTATTTATTATGGTCTCCAAAATTACGACTATAAATTCTAAATGTAACGAATAATTTTGAAACATTCATTATTCAGTATTCACTGGATTTGACGTTTCCTAAAAGTTAGGTTATGGCTATATAAGAAATTTGACAAACAAACAAAAATGGGAACTGTTAAGAAATTTTTCACAATTTTGGAAGGTCTAAATTTTTCAGAATCTAAAACTGGTGAGTTATATACATAATGTATTTAAGAACCAAGTTTGAAATACAAAATTGAATTGAATTTTTTAGATGACTTAAAGAGAATCAAACAAAATGTAGAGTTTCTACGCCCATATTTTGAGCCTACTCCAGACAATAGTGATGCTCTAGATGACTACATTTCGCATTTGTACTATATTATCCGGCAAATAAAAGAAAAATTAGACTTTGAGAGTAATGCGAAAGAAGACCTCATCAGTGTTCGTAAAACAAATCTATTTGCAGTTGCCATCACTGAATTAAGTCAATATGGTATTAGAGCACACTTACCAGCAAATTTTAAAGAGAACCCCTTGCTAAGCCTAAGTTTTAAGGTGAGAAAATTCCACATGAGATACTTAATACTAGCCATATTTCTGTTTTTTAGGTCTGCCAAGCACACAACCCAGATTTTTTACTAGGGCTTGTGAAGTGTATTCTCGAAATCATGAAATCATATCGACCTCTTCATCCAAAATTGAAGGGCTACGTAATTTTAGAAATCATGGCAGTTATTTATTCTGAGTATCCATCCGATGAGGCTTGTATACAATACACTAGGGAAAATTTGAATTTTCTTTGGGATTATGCACCAAAGGATCGTTTCTTCAAAAATCTTCTAATTTTGAAAAGTATTCGGGACTTACCCGCAAAAACGGCACAACAATTGCATGTAGATCTTCTCAGTAAATTAACCGAGCCTGGTGGATTCAAAATTCTTGTACAATGTCTTGCTCCGCCAGAACAAAGTCTTGCTATACCAGAACGAGAACGCTTTCCTGATTGGCAGCGATTTCAAGCCGTTTGTAACATTGTGGGTTGCAAAGGACACTCGGACAAATTTTACCAAGAAATAACTAAGCAAATCTTGGATTTTATAAAGCTGTCCACGTCAGACGAAAATTCGAACGCAATGCTACCGGCTGGAATTTTATCGCTTCGCCAAATTTATTTTCTGAGTGAACATTTGAAAACAACAATTGAAAATGAATTGCACGCTCAGATTAAGCCACTTTGTGAGCCCGAAGACATTATAGCAGGATCAATTATTTTCGAATATTCTGACTTTAAATTGTTGATAAATTTATTTTGTGGAATCTTTTGTGGCTTGTCTTTTACTGTACTTCCAAGTAAAATATTGGCAAAATATTTACCGCTCTTCCTAAATTTGTACAGTCAAATTCCAAAAACGTACCCAGAACAACATAAAATTGGACGTCTCCTTATTCAAGTCCTTATGAACAGAGAAAAAACGGAATTATATTCAATAATTTCTTTCATAATTGGTAGTCCAAGGGCTTCCAACGAAGAATTCGTAGCACTTCATCCAAGAATATCAGTAAATGTTGTTGAAAAGCTTAATAATTATAATTTGCAAATTGCACCTGCCGATCTTGAGCAAAAGGAAATTTCATATACTGCACATACTGCACTTTCAGAAGTACTTCTGGATTCAAACAATAACATTTTAATTTACAACGCTTTCATATGCCTTCTGAAGCTCTTAAACGAACAGTTCGACAATGCGGCCACGAGCAATGATTCTGAAACTCTGATTTGTGATGACGACGATTTGGAAGAGTTCGTTCGTACTAAAAGTAGTGTGATTTGCAAGGTGATTTTTTGCTTACAAAATTTAGTGGATTTTAAGCCATTTCAATCCCACCTTTACGAAAATCCCCATGAGCTTATCGATTTTATGCAAACGTTTATACGAAAAATAATGAAAACACCAACATATGATGAAATGTCTGAAAGTACATTAACAATAATCTTCCAAATATTGCCGGAATTTCTGAAAAATTCGGAAAACAATGCGCCGTATAAAAGATTATGTCAAACATTGAAAAAGTTTTTAAATTATGCCAAGAAGCCGATTACAAAACTTCAGGTAAAAACTTTAATTGATCTCATTGAAGATCATCCGCGTAATCCAGCAGAGTCGTGCGATCTGTATTCTGTTGCTAGTGCCCTGTTAACGGAAGAACAGTCGTATTGCCAAGTTCAAGGAATTTCAATGATGATAAAGGCATTAAAAGAAAGGGATGAGCGAACTGTTGCAAACAAACACGCTATTCTTGTTATGGGCTTGAAACTTCTAAGAGATCAGGAGTCCTTTACATACCTTAACTGCATTCGTCTCTTCGTTACTCTAGTTGATGTGTTAGAAGAAGAAGTTATTGAGGCACTATCTGCTGAATATTCAAACCAAAAGGAACCTGTTGAATATAGACTGAAAGTTGGAGAGGCCATTATTAAAGTTGCAGAGCAATTAGGTAAATGCTTTGAATTGATTTTTGTTCCTTGCTCTCAGTTGAAACATTTAACACTATATATTTCGATGCTTGTTATCATTCTTAGGGCAATTATCTTACAAATACAAGAATTCCCTAATCAACGGCTTTTTAATCGGATGCAGAAGTGAGCTTGACGAATTTCGTGCTTCCAGCTTCTCAAATTTGGCCACAATATGCCGATTGCTTTCATATGACGTACATAACTTTTTCCAAGAGGTAAAATACTGAATTCGAAAACACAAAATCATCTAACAGAAATAATTTACTTAGTTTCTAAGCATGTTAGATGACATTCTTCAGACGGAAACTTACTTACCAGCGAAAAGAGCTGCCGTGATGGTATTGAGTGAACTGCTCAAGGGAATGGATAACATTGCAGATTTTGAAGAGTACCTTTTGCCGATTTACAAACTTTTGTGTATTATCACCGAAACCGAAAGCGATGCGGTTACAAGAGTACATGCAACAAATGGCTTGAAAACCCTCAGTGAGAAGTTCATGTCGTTCTTATTCCCCGAACAAAAACTAGAGAAGGAAATAAAAATTATTGGTATTAAAAATGAAAATGAAAAACCTAAAAGAGGACACATTCTCGAATTAGATTAATTAATTTACGAATTTGCTTAGAGTTTAACTAATTGTTAGTCTTGATGTATGTATTATAAAAACATTAATTGAAAAATGTATATTATACAAGCAATATTCTTTTATTTTATACAAATTTGACACATTCTTATAATTACGTAACTACAGTTAAAATTCTAAAATTAACTGAATGCAGTCTAACACCAAACTACGACGGTTGGTTCTACACTATGTTCAGTCATCTTCAGTCGACATCTCCGCTATGTTAATCTGCAAAATTTAGTTGCTTTTGGAATGATCCGACGAGATAAGAGAACATAATTTATTCGGCTTGGTTTCCGATTGTGGTAATATGTATTATGGATTTCTTATGATTTGTTGTTTCAAACTACCATTCTTCACTTTTAGTCTTCTGATTTCTCTCTGAATAACACAGACGATAAGACCCACCATAATTGCAGTTAAAGCAGCGGCTATCACTAGTCCAGTGTAATTCGAATAGTTATAAGCTAAACCAAAGAATAACAAATAAAATAATTTTAACCATCAATTTGATAAAAGTTACCTCTTGGCTCAGTCGATTCATCTACTTCATAAGACCCATCAATCAGTCTGGCGTACTTAGCGTACTTTGATATACGATCAATATTCTCTTCCATGACTACATTCGTACTTGGAATGCTATCAGTTTCATTCCCACCACTTGTTTGAACAATTGTTTCTATAGTACTGACCGCATTTGGAATATCCTTGTCATTGTATATTTCGCTGGATGATTCTTTAAGAACTAAGGAACTTTTGTCGACCATTCGAAATTGTCGTTCTCTGCCGTTTCGGTCAGAATCCTTATCGGCAGTCGGGATTACGCCACCTTTTCCTGGTACTGTAAAACTTGCTCTAACTGTTTGTATTCCAGATTGGAATGTGCATACAACTACAAACCTGTAAGAATAGATGTCCGTTTTTTATGATATTGAAACTAAAAAAATAATAATAAAATGTCTTCTCACCGTCTGGTGCTGTGCGTAAAAATGCCCAAATTTTCTTGAACGGTGATGAAGGTCTCCACAGTGTTGATATCCGGCTTAACAATACTTCCGCATGTTGCATGATCTATTCTCATAACGTATTTGTCCATGGAGCTCTTCGGATTACCCTTAATACCGCAGTTTCCTCCGTCGACAGCAATTTTTCCTGCAAAATATGGTCCAGTCTCAACTTCAATTTCGGAGGCATGAGGAAGACATTTTGTTGCTTGAGCAGAAACTAAAAAAAATAATGCAAATATTATATGAGTCAAGTTCCATCATTTGTTGTGAGAAAACCTACATCCTTTTGTGGGGATTACGATTGTCTGCTCGTTGGAATTAAATTCCGGCTCAACCTCATTGTCCCGGTTATCTGAGCGTCCCGTAATTTTTTGGACCTTCTTTTTCGTATTGGGTTTAATGTGGAAACTGTATTTGGTTGCCATTCTTAAGTTGTCTATCTTGGTTGAATATTGCTTTGTCGAACTATAACGATGCATTTAATTAAATATGGACACCACAAAGTTACCATAATAAAATTGCACTTACTATCCCGTATCTTCTATGGAATTTTCTGCAACATTCCTTGAGCGGCAACGATGTGGTCCAAAGTGTTGGAGTTCGCAGTAGAATACAGTAAAACTTTTGGGAATCTCATGCATTTCATCGCTGCTATTTGATGGCACTACTTCCATCTCCCAAGAAAGATTGACAGATTTGTAGTTTGGCTCTCCAGTTAGGGATCGTATTTCTATTTTAAAAATTAATAATTATAAACGTATAATTATGATGTTTTTGATGTAATTTTTTTTTTTTTTTAATGAAATTTATGGAATGGAATACGATTATCTGTCTGAAATATCCTGGTACGGGATGTGCTTAGTTGATTGGTTCTAACAAATGTTTATTAGCAATATGCAGTGGAAAAAATTTCATGATAATAATGTGCGCAAGCATTGAGACATTTGATTTTCTTGGTACTTGAATTCAATCCACCTAATACCTATACTCTAATGCTAATCATATAATCCTATGCAAGAAGTCTCATGTATAAATGCCGGCGGCGCAAGAGGTGTTCGTACCTTTGACAAACCTATTGTTACCCCCAACCGCCATCCTTGCGATTTATTCTTTTGAATTCCAATCTGCGTTAGAAAAAGTTGTCGAAATTTAATTCTAAATATTTTTAATTATCACAACCCCTCTCCTCCTCCTCCACCCCTCCCTTTCTTCACTAGTTTCTAAGCAACCATTTTTAAGGCATGCCCACTGAGTGAACCGTTAAGAAAAGTAACAACGTCTTTTCGGAAGAAATATTTACATTCCCTATCAAATATTTGATGGGTCTATGTACGAACAACAAAATTGTCTCAGAATTAAATTAACCCTACCCTTTCCAGTTCAAAAATTTGAATTTTTTTTATGGTTTAATCAAATAAAATTAAACTTTATGTATCTTTGGGAAAATGTTCCATTTTGAATATCAGATAGGGTCTACAAACAAGAAAATAACTTCAGACAGCTATTCCTATAATAAATAAAAATAAAAGTGCAAAAGTGCACTTTTCTTATTAGATCGGCTACCCGCACAGCCCTATTTTTTTAGTCGTGCCGGCCCTCATTCCCTCCAGCAGGCATAATACAGATTTCCTTTTCAAATTCGAATTCAGAATCAATCGAAAATCTAGTTCGTCGGTCGTGCAGTGCAGGTCTGCTTGCGGATCACTTATCGTTTGTGTAATCATGATGCCCGCACGGCGCACACCTCAGCCCATGACCATGAGATTTTTAACAGTTGTCCATTTTTGAAATCATCGAATAAGTAGAAGGAATTGAGAACATTCTCCACCCCCAAATGGTAATAGACGAGTTTTTCTACGATTGTATCGGACACTTCTTCACATCAATCTTTAGAGTTGCGTCTATAATCAGGTCAAAAAAACTTGTTTTATTCTTTATATAGGAATCTAGGGATTAGCTTAACTGGCTCTTGCGATTTAATCCCTAGAATTATTTCGAAGTTAGATTTCTCTTCAATTAAGAACTCAAGCCACCGGTAATTGGGGATTATCGCCATCTCCTGCAGCCTTATTAAGTATAGAGGTGTGCATTAATTAAGCGATTTTCTAGGGCGAGTTCTAATTCAATAGATGCTCAATCGATTAAATTTCAAATTCTGAATCCCCAAATTAGTTTTACAGAGCTTAATTAAGCACATTATATAATTCCGATTTCCGTTCTTCGACTTTTCGCATACAATCATGAATCAACTGCATCCCGCAGAAGTGGATCACCTACTCCGGAACACCCGATTCTGGAGTTACATTGATGATTGACTCCTGCAAGTCATTCATTCCTTCAGAATATTTTTGAATACGCAATCTAAAATCAATTGGAAATTGATTTCTGCCATTGAGTTATCATCATACTTGTAATTCGCATCTTCCCAAATTAATGATAGACTGGAAGCCGCCGATGCATACAAGTAGGCCATCATTTTACTGTAACGAAGCTGATCACTCACGATCAACACATTGCGCTATGATTGATGATCACCAACAAACTGGGTTTGATTTAGCCTCTAACAATCGCCGTACATTTCGTTGTTGCATTTGCGATCGATCCTCGTTGATCTGCCCACACAGGGTACTACTACTGCGATAGCTCCTTTATATTTGTAATAAATTGGAGATGGCATTGTGATCGGCAAATACCTGTAATGATCGCAGTTCTCATATAATCATCCGGAATGGCTCTCCAGTCTCCAGGGTTACCCGTCGTGTCTCTCTATAACTGAATTGGAAAACACGATTGTTGCATTGGGATCTCCCGGGCACCAATGCATGAAGAAATTAGGAACGAACGGTCGTACAATGTGATCCAGGCATGCGCAGATTATTTCGGTACATCTGCATAATTGCACCTCAGCTTGTTATCGATGGCCATGAGCACCTATTTATGAGGCAAGGGGCAACCTCGCTTATGGCACTATTCCCGTAAGGATGTTTCAACAAATAGGTGCACTTTGTCTTATTAATAGGTGAGGAAATTTATGTCGAAGAGCATAGGATGCGAGTTTAAATCTGTTATTCAAGTCATTCTATTTACGTGCATGTGGGAATACGTGTATAAACAGTTTTCCGCTTTTCAATACAATGCAATATTAACATCAACACATTAATCAAATGGTGTGAATAGATTTTTCATCCATCCTTGATTAATGCATACCATTATTAGAGACTAACGAAAAAGAAGGTTGTAACTGCGTTCTTCGTGCTTGCTCTGTTGGTTCTAAAATATTCAATTTAAGTGTATTCTCTACTACCATTAGGAATTTTGACCGAATTTGAAGCACTCGCTCGTGGAAAGAGGTTCTTTGCAAAAAAACGAACAGTGTTGAACTTCTTTTTCTGGAAAATTTCGTCACATTTTAACGGAACCAGAAGTATCGTCACCAGAATTGAAGATCATGGCTTCTTGATAAAGTGGCAGCACAATGCGATCATGGATTCCGGCGACTTTGAATGGAAGTCACGCTCCTTCCATCCGCGAACTCAGCTTGTGGCGGTACACACGAAACCGCAAACTCACGGCTCTCCGTTAAATTTCATTATGTGCTCCAACGTTTTGTCATAATTTTCAGAACGTGGGACTCTACACTCCGACAAAGTGTAACTGCCACTTTTGTTCTGCTTTCAGATCTGCTTTTGTTGGCGCTTCACGTTTCATGGCTAATTTAGCACGATCGCAGACCACTCCACTCTTCCTGAGTTCCTGCCCAAAGCGACTTCGATCAGTTCTAAATTTGATACTACATAAGTTACCGATTTCGTTTACTTATTGTTAGTTCTTTTCGGAAAACATCAGAATTATTTTTTAGCCTTAAGTATTTTAGCAGTCGGGATATTATTTTAATGCTGAATATGTAAGTGGATGAAAACATGTCTTTGTCTAACTTACAAATAAAATTAGACAAGCGAGGTTCATGTTCCATCTCCCCGCAGCATCCATACATCAGTTACCATCAGTTTTACTTTCAATTTTATTGCCATGTAATTTTCTCACATTGTCCGCCGTTTTAGTTCTTTCTTGATCAAGCTATTGCAATTGGCTAAACGTTCTGGCACCCAATTAACTCCGGTACTGCTTGTACAAGTACCTACTGTACTGGGTGCTGTCGTCGTCTCACTATTATGAGAGCAACTGGCAGTAAATCTTGGGTGAAGTGCTCCTAAATCACGTTCCTTTATTTGGCATAAACCGAGCGGAAGACCGGCGTCTATAGAAGTCCGCGAGGCAGTAAATTATTAATTCATTGGCGAACGACCTGATAACGAGTTGCTCCTGGATTGAATTGCGGCCCGGCATCAAGAAGCGGTTCGATCCCAGTTTTTTCAGCTGAATGGCGACTACTAAATGGGCACTTTACATGCAATTTGCTAACAAGAGAAATTGCATGTTGGACCTACGCGGTCATCCCAGACACAAAAGCCTTAATTCACAATCAACTGTCTGTATTCGTTCAAGTCGTATTGTGGGAATTTATGCAAATTTCTGCAGTGACTCCCAGCTGCCGACTCTCGGCTCCCGGAATTATTGGCGTACATGGAGCAACTCTGGATACCTCTTGATGCAACTGCTCGAGCTGATCTAGCCACAGACCCAGCCACGATCGCCCCTTTCTCGGCGCGCGATAATGTTTTATTGGAAAATAATTATTGTCTTCTTGTCTATCCGTTGGGACCCTGTGCATAGGCTCCAGTCTGTGAGTGGTATCACCGCTTGTATCTTGTTGCTCGTTGCTACCACATGTAGGTCCAAGCGTTCTACACATCCATTACCCACGACTCATTCTACTAATGATCCCCAAAGGTCGTGATTAGACCGATTTGTTCTGCTTTCAACTTAAACTCAAAGCTTTATTTTTGTTACATAATTCTTACTACTTGGCATAGTTGCCGCAACCGTTGATGGTTAATGAGAGATCCACCGAGTAACCGCACACGCCCGCTCACTACTGGCAGGATAGTTACGGCGATACGACTTAATAGCAAACAGCCACTGCGATCGCCTTGTTGAATGCTAGTTATCTTTAGACAATCGCTAACGAGCTTTTCAATCACGCAAAGATTGAAATAGCGAAGACTTTCGTTCAAAGAGAAGTATTATATTTGCAGAAAGCTATTGTTCCTGCAATCTTTTAAGTGGATGAGTTATTGGAGTTACGAGTATGTTGATCTTTTATTGATTAAATAGCTAAACTAATAAAGTTTCTGACACGATTGCCGATTAACTCCATTTTCTGCAACCATTTATCAATATTATTTGCGTAAAAAGTTCATTTGAATAATTTTAAGCACATCAAATAAGTGGATGGTATACAAAACAACAGGTTTACAAATCAATAAATGGGAGCAGAATATTACAAACTATGTGGAGCGTTGGTTTCGATTATATTACTGTGTACTGTATAGAATGGTATAGAATTATTGAATCAATTCAAACCTGCAAATTTTTGAATGGTTTATCGAAAATCCATTTGAATTTCAATTCTATCGTCAGTCATTATGTTTCTTTAACAAGGTTAATTCTGTGGCATAAATATAAACAAAATCATAGATAATAGTCCAGAAGCAAAGTGTGATAGTGGAATAAGGCAATTTGGCACGTTGCAAAGTGGGTCAGCCGTCAAGCAGATTATGCGCGGATTCCAATGCAAGAAAGGATTCATAATGTAATTTGCAGAAAATTGCGGAAAATTCGATTTAATGCATATTAAGAAAATCACTGTTAAATTTTATTCAATTTCATTGTAAAGCAAAAGAATTCCACATGAAAAGGGAATCAATTTTCAATTTTATCGATTTATTGAATGTAGGTCTACGTTGATTGATAAACATTTCTCGCCAATTTAGTGTGATCATCCTAAAAAGCGATTTGTTTCATCCATGACTATTTCAGATCCAATTTAAACCACTTAGTAAGTACATGATCAAGTAATTGCTGCCATCTGCGCACTGACACTGACTTATTTTGTAATACTTACACACTCCTTCTTTTCCTTCACTTTCAATTTATGTATGTACAGTCAACAATGTAGGTTGAAGAAAAGTGCAATTGTTGCAACTGAACTAATTAAAAGAACAGGATCGCAGCATACTAACTTTTATCTAGTAATAAAGTCATAACAGCTCCACATGCGGTGAATCTAAATATTTGCCCTGCTTAAAGAGGCAATTAATTTATCCAATAAAATCCAGTAGCGATGTGCAACAGCAAAAGTGAATTGCGTGGAGTTGCACAAAGTGAATACCATAGAAACACCCCCGGACCCAACCTTACTTACTCACTCATGTGGAGAAGGAAAGAAAATCTGACATTCAATCCACGTCCAATTCAAGTTCACCGACTTGAAGTGGTTATGCAACAACTTACCACTTTGCAGATCGCTGGAAAAGGCAAACTTCGCGAAGGAGTTGAATTAAAAGACAACCACCGCTGCCGTCACAAAATCGCCTCGCAACCGCTTGAGCCAAGAGAGTATACCCAACTCTAAGCAGGAAATATTGTCATTAATTACAATGTCTATGAATTCGCGGGGACTTGGTGAATGGTGAAGACAAGTTGGGTCAGGAGTAATTCGCTCCTTGACCCACCTTTTCACTACACGTTTTCACAGTAATAAACATTACGAGGAGCACTTGCAACTTGCAAGCGAATGGCAACAAATTAACAGAGCTTCACCAGAAGAGTTAGTCTTAACAACTTAATCGTTTTTAGAAGATTTTGTTGAAGTTCTTTACACATTAATTGGTCAAAGATGGTTTTAATGCATCCCTATAGCCGAGCGGCAGACATTTTGTCGTAATGCCGGAATGTGGCGCTGCACTTACTTTTCAGAACCTCATGTTCGAGACTCGCGCAAAATTCCAAATCTAACTGTGTTTGAATGTCACCAACAATTACGCGAGCAAACATATAGTAAGATTCGAGTTGGAAGCTGTTACGAATCCAGATTTGTCAATTTGGATTAAGTACTCGCCGGAATTATGCTGTCCACCTGGACACCCGGAGCTGTACGATTGCGGCCGTGTTTCCTGCATGGAGCAACACTATTAGAGTGGACACGGCAAGAGTGGCCGTTAGATTTGGACGCGATAATGGAGGATAAGTTGGAAATAATTATCTAATGGGGATCATTACTGGTCCAAGCAGCATCGAGATCTGTAAACCTTAGAGTATGCCACTGGGTTGCTCGGTTAGGAGTTCCACAAGTGTAACTTGTCTGCTCCTGCTCTATTGCCAATGCCAAGGTGTTAAAATTGCGAGACGAGAATGGCAATGAGCACGAATTGCGGAATCCATTTCCGTTAAAGAAACTTGAACGCTCCGGAGTCAAGTTTCTCAACGTATCTAAAGCACTTGAGTGGCATCTCAATTTTTAGTGCAATGGCGTTGCGTGCATAAAATTAGCCCTGGGGGTGGAGCGGTGCGCGCCGAGATTGCACCGCAATCGTTACATAATACCATACGTAACCCCAAGTTCATGCCAGTCGCATGACTCGCTTTCCGTGCTGTGGCTTACGTGATTGTTTCTGCGGCGTGTCATGATCTTCTGAAGTTTCTGTCACGTGATACGCGATCGCAATTGACACTTTATCGTGGATCAGTGCATGTCGAACATTCACAGATACTTCTTTCAATTCTTCTGACAATGAAAAAGAACAATCAAATGAAAAATATCTTGAGCTTGACTCTTGAGTATTAGGACAAAAGTCAATGAACCAAATTTTTCCACTCAATTTCTGTTTTGTAACGATTTGTTCAGTGTTCCGATTAAACATCAAAAAGAATTTTTGTGATTCTGAATCAGCTTCTTCGTAATACAAAAATATAGCCCTTAAAAATACCTATTAGTTCCTTCTTATTACATTAGAATGGCATGTATAAAAGAAATCTGATTGGAATATCAAATTGATTGAACACAAACAAAATTTAGAAACGATCAAGCCGATCTCTCAAGCTGAACTAGTTTCTAGATTGTGCAGAAGCTAACGAATTCAGAGCAGTGGCTTCTATCTCTAGAAGATCTTAGATAGCCTGATATATTTTTTTCCCGAACATTGCAGTAAATTATCCTTACCGAATACCCAGCTGTAATTACAGTTGTAACCAAATTCCGCTCTTGAATTTTCAAGAAAGAGTTATTGTTAATAATAAATGCAACTTGGTTGACCTAATCGCAGTGGCGATCAGAACTTCACATTGATGAACCCATGCACAACTCTCATTAAAGTCGTGAAACCTATGCGAACAATGAGAGCAGTTATTTATGAAATATTAAACGCGGAGAAATCCCACAATCAAATATCCATGCGAATCGGACCATTGTTGGGAAGTGCTCCTCGAAGCCATTCTTCTTCTTCTGCCGTGTCTGGTGTCTCATATGAGTCGCCAAATGACCACTAACTGTTGCCCCAAATCTCAGCGTGTCTTTGTTGTAATAAACATAAACTTTATGATTGTCGTCCAAATAAATCACGAATCAAGGTCACGGAGGTAGCCGGTAGGTACAGATCTATCTCTTCATGGTGGCCAAAAACCTGGACACATTTCAACATTGAGAAACAGCAAACGGTTCTTTATCTGGCGATAGTGCCTAGATGATCTTCATCTTGTGAAGAATTCTGTTTACGTTCTTCGTTAATTGCTTCCCGGCATTATGTTTTAGAGTGCGTGTTTAAGGTGCAACCTCAAAAGAAAAACGGTTTCCGAGACAAATCTCGGTCGAAGTCGAAGTGCATATTATCGCATTTTATAAAGTTAAGTCATTAACTGGCCATTAGTTACCAACAAGAAGTAGCAACTTATCGTATGTGGTTTTCACATTAAGTAGTTTTAATTAAGAAATTTGAATTCGAAAATGATAAAGGGTTACAATTATGCCATTTTCAACGGAGTACAGTTTGTGGAGAACAAATAGGCTGGAAGGAGGCATTCCAAATCGGTGCTGGCTATCTGATGTGGCGGGCAAGGATATATTGGAATTTGAAAAATTATTTTCAATTTGCCAGCGCTTTATCTTTGTCTGAATTTATGCAGAAAGTGATCTATTGAGGAAATTTGTACTCACCCAA
Source organism: Leptogaster cylindrica (assembly GCA_963082835.1). NCBI lineage: Eukaryota > Metazoa > Arthropoda > Insecta > Diptera > Asilidae > Leptogaster > Leptogaster cylindrica. Next base: position 1,540,640 of record OY720105.1, on the reverse strand, counting down.
ACGTAACTTGGGTCCCCTAGAATTGTATGCAATCTGCACCGGTCCACCTGAGAACAGCAGATATTCGCTGTAAGGTTGAATTAGTTCGAGGCCTCAGGGAATAACCGCACCGCGAAATTGTCGCATCCCAGACGATTGTATTCAAATCTTCACGGGCAATTATGTTGTAAAATAATTTTATACCTTGGCGAATGTAAACACTCATCCGAGCCGCATATCTCCGGAGGATCGTGGTGCGAAGATACATCACCTTTCGTTGTACGGTTTCTCTACGGAGAAGATTGCAAGCTTGGAATGATTCCCATTGTTCCATTGAGGCCCCCAGATCCCCATGGAGCAGTAGGTATCGTATGCACGAGGAGCCCCAGTGACTGGAGAGCTGGCTTCGGGAATACTATAGCCGTAAATTGGAGAACGCTTTGCGGTCGGCGCGGTTTCATAATGCCGCCGCGAATTAGTCAAATTGCATCTACCTTGACACATAAGACATTCCTATCTAATGTGGGTTGTTGGCATTCCCCGCCTAATCATATGCCAACAGCCGAACTCCCAAACGCACGATAGATTCCGCGGTAGATCTTGACCCTTCCGACAGGCGCTTTTCTTCAATTTGAATGGAATTGAAAGACTTTGGAGAAAGAATTGACCTGCATATCAACACGACGTGAAATTGACTCAAAAACCACCTGCCGTCTAGGCGCCGCTCCTTCTTCTATACTCTGGGCTGAAACCTCTTTCTAGGCAGTGCACATTTTTAATTAGAAATGATTTTACTTATTAGATTAATTTCCAAGATGGCAATTCAGTTACGGTTGAGATGTAGGTCATCGTGGGATGAAGTCCGACGTATCTGTGCAATAATTTGCAATTTTAAGACAGAAATTGTTAATGGTCCATTGTGGTTCATTTGCCACTGTTGGACATGACCACTAAAAATGGAGAGAAATGCAAATTTCGAGAACAGTGTAAACAAAATTTAAAACAGGAAATCAGGTCGAGTTCGTCATTTTGGAGATGTTTACATGGCAGACAGAAGATACGGATTTTCACAAGGAAACCACACAATAAACCTTAACAACATCTTAACCAAGAAATCTACTTAATCAACCTCCTTTCCTTTAGAACCAAATTACAGATTCCATATTTCGCTCTGCTTGCGCAAGGTCAGATTGAAATCGATCAAAATCTATCGACGTTTTTCAACTTGATTAGGATCGAATTTCCGAAGAAAGCCGGAATCGTAATAGCTACGTACTTAAAACAATCGAATGCAATTTGATCTACTTTTAAAACAACAAATTGAAACTTTTGAAAAAATTCATTGCTGGTGGCCCAGTTCTTCCCATAGAAATCGACGAAATTGTTATTGCGCTCTGTTTTTCTAATCCCCTCCAAAATCAAAAAATATTTATTTAAATGCACAATTAATCGATGGATTGTTTGATACTTTTCTCTTCATTAAAAAACATTTTCTTGCTGGTTTTCGAATGCGATTCCACTTATATCTAAATTGATAATTGTGCGTGAATTCTTATTCCGCTTTAAAAAAAAAAAAAAAGAATGCGGATTTGATTATTGTTTTCTATCGTTCGGAAAGTATCTGTTATTGTCCGAAACCAAACAACAAAAACTGCAGATTGCATAAAAAAGTTAAAATTCTTTTACCGCAGAAAACTCTCTCCTCTTTCCGACCCAAATTTTTTCGAGACTTAGAAGAAATTTCAGATCTCGATGTCCATTGAAGATGAAAATTTGCATTAATGTCATTTCTCAAAACAAAATTTGGAAACTTTTTTGTAGTGATTTTCCGAATTCTGTGAATCGCGAGTTTTCTCTCGATTGTGATGGTCCATAAAAAAAACGCCAATTTTAACGAAATGTTGTGGGAAACAGTGAGATGTTCGATATTCAAATTAAACTACATTCAAAGGAGAAATTGAATTGGAAATTAAGGGGACTTTCTACCGGGTCCGGCGCCTATGTGCGGCTTCAACAGGGGAATTATAAGGTTCATATTCATAATAAAAAAATCGAAAGTTTGATCAGAAAATGGCTCTTTGAAGCTCGAAGACGCATTAACTCCAACGCTAACGAAGCGATCGGAGGTGGTCTGGATTCATGTAAGTGGGTTATTAGCCATGCACTTATTTAGCAGCAGAACCATGCTTGCGGCATGTCACCTCTAATAGAGCGATTGAACAAATTGGACAGGTAAAAGCCTGCGTAATTACTTGAGGTATAAGAGCGCAAAGTTGGCATAGTCATTAGCCCAGATTTTCCGTCCCCATTATTATTACCTACACGATGCTTATGCGATGCCGAACAGTTTCCATAAGTTGTGATGACACTAATATGCAATTCATGTTTTTTGATGTAATTGCATTAAATCGTCGATTGTTACAGTTACAGCTTCATCCCGCCTTGTTGTCTTCCCAATCGAATAAACAGAGAAACAGCCGAGCTCCGGTTGGAGGCGTTCGTTGGGAATCATAAAATCCTGTGACAATGCTGGGTGTAGCATTTAATGCTAGGTACTGGAAATAGGTGAGAAGTACCGTGCCTGGATTCCTTCCGGGTCGGGCTATCAACTGCAGTGGCATTTCACCGGCGGCAAGGTCAGTTAGCCTGGACGAGGAGGCGCCGTCAATTCGCCATCAAATCGGCGAATGACTTCGACATAAATGTTTGAGACTTTGTGTTCATCGCCTGTGGTGGAGCTCATTTCAATTTTGACTAATGAGATCTGACTCTTGATGGAGGTATCCTCTAAATTCTTCAGAATTACGGCATCTCTATAAGTAGGAAAACCGTTACGTGCCTCCTTAATGGCCCCCTTACAATTCGGAATTGTCTAATGTTTATGAAACGAGAATGTTTCTGCACGAAGATAATTAATCACCGCATTAATGCTGACGAATAACTGATTACTGAATGCACTGCGAATGGCAGCTCCATTGTTTTCAGTTAACAAAAATAATTGAATAAATACAGAAGTGAGTTAATGCACGTGTTAAAATGATTAAAGCCCTTTGCAATCTCTGCATTTTAAGAACAAACTTGACTTAACCGTCCATTTCGCAGATAAAATTTTATATCATTCATTTTATTCATTCTAGTAGACTAACTTTAATCTTAATCCTTAATGACCTTTGAAATGATTTGTTAAATGCAATATGGTTTTTGTGTGTGATAATTTCGCCTGAACGAACGGTTTAATGACCATTATTTTTTTAATTTATAAAAAGTTACATATTTCAATTAGCGGCAAAAGCTCTCAATCAAATACTCAAGCGGGATATAGGTAACTCCAATTTATAATCCGGATTTCGTTTCTTCTACATATATATGAGATTATAATATTTTCAATTTAATTTAAACAATTTTAATTTGTTTATAAAACAGACAATTTAATTTAAAATGTCTTCTGGAAATCACAATCAAATCAAAATCACGATGAAAATGACAATAAAACGGAAATTGTACGTGTACGCTTTTTCAATAAAATTTGATTGCTGATAAAAACGTGATAAAAAACATAAGAACTGTTCTTTCAAGACTCGTAATTTCTTAGTTTCATTAATTAATTATTTGTTGAGTTTATGAACTAAGTAAAAAGTTTATGTTCGGAATTATTAACTTCATCATTTCTCAAAAAAGTTCAGGGTAAATGACCTAAAACAGTGTCAAGCTTAGCAGTACCGAAATTCTCAAATTGTTCGTAGAAACAAAGATAACAGTAATTACAGTATAAAATACTCCTGGAACAGGCAATAAACGAAGTGCTTAAAAATTATTAAAAAAGTTTAATTTTTTCTCGTTACGGGTATCAGGTTTGTAAAAACAACCACACAAAAATCGAATTAATTCGATGCCGAGGCACGAAATTCTAATTACTGCGATCGAGCGATTCTGAAACTCAAAGGAAGGTGGTGGGGCAGGGGACGAGAGATAGGGACCGATTCGCGATGTCGGATATTGACATGTTCATTGATTGAAGAAGAACCGCCCGAAGGGTAATTAGTAATTACCGCTGTAAACTAGAGTCAAAGGTCACCGGCTGGAACTTCATCGATCCTCGGTGTGAAAACAATTTCGCCAGGAATGTGGAATAGGAATTTCTGCGGGGCAAGGACCTCAGAACCTCCAGGAGTACCGTTGAGAGTTGAAGCAATTAGAAGTTATCGCACCAAAACTTACCATAGTCCAGTGAGTGGTCAGCCACAATCAGATGAACCGTCAGAAAAGAGCAAGCCACCAGCAATGGGTGCACTCTAATTGGGCTCCTTACGCACATCTCGTGTCCCCAAGTCGCGGCACTTGACGCCAAAAATCAGGATCTGCACTAAACTTTGAGTAAGCTGGGGATCGTACGAAGATGCCGCGAATGCTCAGCAGGTTCTTATCATTTCCACGGCGAACAGAAACAAGAACACGGCTCAGCTGTGAATCTGCACGGGAATAAATACGAACTTGCACTTTAGAGGGCGGCTCAAGACTTTGTCCAGGTTCGCGAATTACACGTTCCACTACGAATTGCCAGAAGACAGCGCAGGTACCGTTTGAGATCACGACTAGAGTCAGACTGGCGTTGATTGGATGGTGTACATGGCCTCTACCATCGAGCTCTGTGGCCGCGGAAACTACCGCGATTCTTACCTGGTTCCCTGTTCGCAATCATCCACTCATCACCCGGGATCTGATAATTCTCAGAGCTTGTCTCCCAATGGAATCCACTGCTATCATCAGGAAAGACGTTAGAACGACTTAACGAAGATCGATCGCAGGAGATTTGTAAGACATCGAGATTGGTTTAAGTGGTAAATTTGTATTGTTCCGATTTGTAGGGTCGAACATTAAAGGAATGGAGCTCAATAACATTAATCAAAAGCCAACTCCGTAATAAAGAACAGGTGTTTGATAATGGTGTTTTAGTTGCAGAATTCATGATAATATGATATGCCAATCATTCCTCGCTGAAGGCAATCAGACTTGTGGCTGCGATGCTTTGTGTTGATGAAACGCAATAAATGCAGTTCCCAGTCGTTTTCGCATAACAATGCGTCATTTACCGCGATTCAACCACCTTGACCCATCTTCTGCAGAAAAGTGAGCGTACTTGCGGTCATTTCACCTGGATGTTGGCAGATGTACCGAGAGCCACTCCAGATTTTCCTTTTATCCCAAGCGATCATCAAGTGTCGCCGTTTTTAAAGATCGTCCTTCATGCTCGTGCATTGTTTCCGATCACGAGTTCGCCACAAAATCCGATTCCGATGAACCGCCATTGCTCGCTTTTTACAACGCCCATTCCACATGTGATTCAAATCGTTTTGACGGTTTTGATGGACAACTGCAGGTTAGAGTGGTTTCGCTGGCGTTTTTATCTTCCGCATAAGATTCTTGGCTATGGAATAATAGATTTCTTAAATGCTGAGTTGACAGCGCTCCAGAGCGTCCACGGAAAAATTATCGGATGAATAAAAACAATTCAATTTTCTTGCAAACCACGTTGAGATCTGAGCACATGAATCAAAAATATCGAAATAAATTACTTTAGCCACATTTAAAAACGGAAATACTTTTTGTTTTCACATTGAACAAACTTTGCTTTTTTGTTGTAATATAATAATAATTGTTGCCAGTTGGCCGATTACTTGTAGTTTTCTTCACTGCAGCGATGTAATAATAAATTGAGTTTAATGTTTAAGGAGGAACCTCGATTGCTGACCATGTGCTCGTAATAACATTGTTTTTATAACCGAATTCGTCACGAAGAGTAATTTAATCAACAAAGTATTTTTTTCATTCTTGAACTTTTGTTATTTTTTATGTCTTTCACTCTTTCGTATTCGCTTTTATCTTCGTGAATATTTGTAGGTATAATAGTTTTTAACATGTAAAAGGGAGTAAATAAATAAGTATGAAAGTAAATCAATTCATTATCATTAAGTTTTTATTGAAAAAAAAAAGCTATGGAAAAGTGACCTGACTGAAGAATGTTTAATGAAATCATATTTAAATTTTTAAGCGTAATTGATTCAATCAACTTTGGCAAAATAACGTTCAGCGGCGTCGTTTTTTTCTTCAAAGTTTAATTACTTAATAAATGTAAGATTGTAAGCATTACTAATTAATTTGAAGAACTTTTCAACAATATAAACTCCAGTCTCCTCGTGAAATCAAAACACCTGTTCTTTGAGGTAGAAGGTCATGGGTAGATTCAACTCTTCTCTTTCATGTATTATTTTGAAAATTATTGTATAAATTTGCATTTAGAGCACAGATAATTTAGTTAACCGGTGATCCTCTATCATGGAGAAACTAAAAATCCTGCGAAGGAAGTATTTCGGTGTAGACAATTTAAGTTGGGAGTCTCACTTTGCCGTGATTTCAAGACTTCTCAACATAATCGAGTGCAGAGTTTTCGAAGACGTGCCTCCTACGATGCGTTTGAGATTAAAGTTTCTTGGTAGTCTATCTTTATTTCTAAGCATGATGATTTTTGCCTTCCACACAAGCGTGACTACTTCGTCGGGTTATCAAAAAACGGAAGCTGTTACTGCATGCTTTGTTGCATTTCAGGTAAATCAATGAATTATACTGATCAAAAGTCTGTCTTTTCTTACAATTTTAATTAATAGATTATTTGTCAGTTCTGTCTTACCATATTTGGCAAATCAAATATGCGCAAAATGAGAAATACAATTGTGAATGTGACGGAAATGCTACAAAACGCAAAGGGAAAGAATCAGGAAATTGGGGTCAAGTATAGAAAAATAACAAAGTAAAATTTCGCATTGTTTTTCTGGTGATTTGTTAGTAAAATTAATGAATTTTATCCAGCATCGTTTTGTGCGGATTGATATTTCCATACCTCGTTGGTTTTACAATTTACATTTCATTGCCATTTTTCAAATCTGGAGATTGGGAACTTCCGATGGCGGTTCAAATAATTGGGATTTCGTATAATTGTGGAATTGATGATTTTATGTCTTTAAACTAGAGTCCATTGCAGGTACCAGCACCATCCGCAATACGAGCTGAACTATCTCCTCAATGGGATGCAAATGGGATGCGGCGCTATTTTTATCACGTGTCACAACGCGTTATTGTTCTTGTTTTGCGCTTACGTATCGATGATTATTGAGTTAAACATATACCATTGTTCTTTGATAGGTGACAAAAACAGTGAGCACGATACAGAAGAGAAACAGGAACACCTACTAAATAATATTGCTTTAATTCAACGGGGCTTACTGGAGTTTCTTTCTACTTACAAGGCGACTGTTGAGATGTCCAACTTAGTAAAGATTTTGACTATTGGTGGAGTCGTTTGCTTCAGCATTGTGCAAGTAATAGCAGTAAGTACTTATTTAAAAAGCAGCAGTGGAAGTAGAATCTTTTGCAATACAGAAAGTAGTTATACCTATAGGTAATGTGTTTCAGGACAATTCAGCTATTGCCTGTGTAATTGCAATAATTCAACTGTTCGAGTTGTTACTCTATTCGGTTGTCGGACAAATAATTATTTCCAAAAACGAGCAATACTCCAGATCTATATATTGCAGTAAATGGTATGAGTTGGAGAACTCATCAAATAGAAAAATGGTGCTGCTTCTTCTGGCTAAATCTCAAGTAGAGGACGGACTGCCCATTGGAGGATTCTCCAATTTGTCATTTCAAACTTTTACTGGGGTAAGCCATAACATCTTAATTGCATCCACTTTCTTATTTATATCAGTACTCCGTTTTCTAGGTCTTGCAAGCAGTCTATAGTTACGTTACTTTTTTGATCAACATGAAAAACAACTAATGTAGAACAATTCTCAAGTAAAGTAATATAGTAGCTATTCCTGAATATAGTATAAACCTATCACTTGTGCAAATATAGCACTATTTATGATATGATTATTTGAACACTTAACTGGCACTTACATACTACTCGTCTATTTAAATTCAACATTTAGAACATCATGCATGTTACCTAACAAAAATGTTCTCGGTTTTAACATGGTGAGTTTTTCTCCTTCGACATTTCTCGTATTTACATTGTGGATCAAGAGCCAAGTTAACCTCAGCAAATCGTGGATGTACTTCATTTGCTGCAGTACGTGTATGCAGCAACCACTTATCACGGCAACTGTAGTAAAAAAAACGACCCGCCGCAGCATCCAGTAATAAAAATAACAACGTGACACTTGTTAGATGCAGCCAAGGGTTAGCGACAAAAAACCCACTGCGCTGATCACACTGATTAAGTTCGGAGCTAGATTGCTAGAGTACAGTCGTCCTCCCTCGATTACTATATAAGGCATCCCAATGGGTCTCTTCGAGGTTGTGCAGAAGAATCTGTCTGCACAGTGTGAATAAATTTACCGCAAGAGCGGAACTTATCTCTTCCACGCCTTGTATGGGTGCTTAGGACAAGCGGAGAAGGTATTCGCCTTGATGCAGAATTTATGAACCTTCAGCTTGGCCAACTGATACCACCAGGAAGTGCGGAGTCAAGCTAAACGCACGACGCGTCGACGCACATTCTTCGCCTATGGGCCCAAAGCAATTTTCAGCACGAATCCTAACTATTTATGCGATCACACACTCGCCCAATAAAAGTCCCATCAGTTGCTGGTATTACTTCCTTATTTGCTCGCCATTATTCAGGATTTGCAAAAGATTCATTAATTGACACATTGCTAATAATTACATACAAAAAAATTTCTGTAATTCATGATATCAAATAAAACAGCAATGACTGCAGTAAAAATAAATGTTTATTTTTCGTCTTGTTTAACATTATATTATTATAAAATACATACTCACAAAATAAAGACAGTCACTTAAACAGAGCAACATCTATAAATTAAATCGCCACCAGATACTAGGAAATATTTGTTCATTCTTATCTAATACAGATATATTGCAATTTGGTATTGTCTGAAATAAAATTCTTACTAAAGCGCATATTACACTAACAAAAATATAAATCAGCTGTGTACATCTATATAAAAGGCAAAGAATACTTTTAAAAACCACAACATTTTTCGAAGCATAAGAGTATGTAACATTCAAGTGCGTGTTCGTTGTGTGGTAAAAAATACACTTAATACAAATAGTAATACAGTAAGACATTGTTATTTGGTAGGAAAATGCACAAATCTAAGACACGATTTTGGTGGAGTTAAGTCTAGTATGTACGACAATTAGCAAGTCGTATTCGACGAACCGACCGTCTCCAAGTGATTCATTAAAAGCTGCTGGAGGTTACCACGCAGAGCACGTTCTTCGTTCATTTGAATTTTCACTTGTGCCATATCTTGCTGTAATTGTCGAATTGCTGTCCATAATTGTCGTAGAGTGGGTGTCAGGTCCTCGTTTTCAAGACCTGCAAGTGCAAATTAAAAACAAAACAAACATTTCATAGGTTGACGCTAAACTATAAAGACTGGACTATGTAAAATTCTGGAAAAGTGTGTTCTGTTTAAGCTAAACGGAAAAAATGCAAAGCAGCAACAATTAAGAACTAAAATATGTTCTAAAGGCATTTGGTGGACTTTTGTAAAAGTTTGGCTGTTACCAGAACTTTGGTCTTACTATTTATCATAAATAAATTTGAGATATTTTATTTGTGCTTTGTTCTTAGGGAAATTTGTTGGCTAAAATCCTGAAATACATTAACTAAAATATTATGAAAATCTGATAAATAGCTTAAAAATATGTTTCATTCAATTTAATTTGTGCTGTGAATTCATTCAATAAATAAAAACATGTCGCTTACAAAACTATAATCTAATTATTTATTTATACATATCGACTTAAAATTTATGATTTTTGGGTATTTTCCCCCTTAAAATGTACAAGAACTAAAAGCAGATCAAACCAAGAAATCCACCAAATCTACTTGCATTAACTACAACATCCACAAAACATCTACAATGTAACATAGGAAATTTACATAATTATAAATATTCAAAAACCAAAAAGTTTATCATTTTCCTTTATTTAATGTATTCTATATATTCCGAGGAAATAAATATTTTCTGAACTAATACAAAAATACGAACTACCAATTTATACAGACAGAATCAACACATAAATAATTACACTTATACAATGCTACAAATATTACAACTTAATTTATATCTAAATTTACATTTAATTTCGTAAAAAATTCATCCGAAAGGATTTTTTCACTTTGGCTTAGGAAATATACCTATAATTGTTATTTCCTTAAAAATTCTTTAAAGTATAGCACCCATAATTAAGTAATGATTTTCGGTATTCTTGTTCAAAATAAATAATATTTAATATTCTTTGTGTTTATTGTAAGAGTATCTAAAAAATAAACATTTTTAAAAGCATTCATTGTTTTCTTGTAAAGTATCAAATCGATAATAAGCAAATAAAAAAAGTTGCCCTTTAAGCTTCTGGAACAATTTAAGGTTGTCGTGCATGTTAACAAATATTTATATGTAGGTACTATATGTACAAAAATAACGAAAATCTCGTAATAAAGCATTTAAAAAGTTTATGTACATTTTATATAAATGTTTGGCAAAAAATTGAGCAGTGTTGCAGCAAGAACACTGAATTATTAAATTTTACAATACACCAATTGATTCAATTTTCATAGTACAATTCCATTGTAAAAATTCTATGCTCTACCTACTACATATTAAAACATCACAGGATTAAGATCTAATGTCAAACAAGTTACGAGTATTTCATGATAATATCTACCGATGTAAAAAACTTTTATTTCATTGACTTTTCTCAGTGTCGAAATTAAAATAGAAGTACAACTAAAGTAGATGTACGTATGTTGTAATCCACTAAAAACTCTTATTTTGTTTTCATTAAAATAACTCTGGAGATGATTTCAATATACATGGTTATTTAATGACGGTAACTGGAATGTGAATCTAAAAAACACGAGTGTTAAGAAGCATTGAAGTTAACTCGATTGAGAGTGCGAGTGCGCCAGTGGTCGAGTCAAACCATCTACCACCTAAGAAAAGTCACGTGATTCGATCTACATTGTCTTTATACAGAGAAACATATTAGGGCACTTTGTCACCTAATCTAATCACTGCCACAAATAAATTCCCTTTAAATACTAATCATAGTTGTTGATTTTTCTCCACTGTCGCATTACAAAATTTCCACAGCACCATGTTGCAGAATGTCGTTGGCTCTCATTGTCTGCAAGAGGATCGTCTACAGATAAGTGGGGAGTGCTCCGTCGTAAGGGAGACACCTTAATCAGACCTTGAGGTGTTTCGAACGACCTATTCAAGCGTCTGTCGTACAAACCCGGTTGCACCCTGTCACAGGATGAATCTTCAGCGTATACTATTGATTCTTTTGCATTCCTATGCTGAGGTTGGTATGAATTTTTGAACACTTTTATTTGTTTGTTTTTGCGAGGCAATAGCGGTGTCATGTATATATTGTCATAGCCAGATCCAGTCTTACTTCTATTAGCTGAACAATAATTTTTTCTCTGAGGTCGATCTTCGGAGATTGCACGATATTCACCGGGGGATGCTGCATTGCTATTGCTAGCTGCGCCTAACGAGTACCGATACGCTGTGTTCAAAGATGATACAGATGCTGAATACATGTTGAAGTTATTGGGACTAGCCTCACGCCAAATATAGGATGAATTTAGACTACTGGTCGAGTTTTGTTGAACGGCTGGATTCGAATACGCATTGCTACTCGTTGAGCAGAGAAAAGGTAGTTGAGGATTTGACGTGGAAAAGTGTTTACTGGTTTTCAATTTTCCGCCTCGAATCGGCAGGCATGGTGTCCATGGTTGTAAGGCTACAGTGTGATGGAAGAGAAGAGAAAAAGAGAAAAGAAAGGAGCAACAAAACCAAACAGCCAGAGCATTTCATTCAACTGAATCGTTTAGCGACGATGTTTCTCTTGTATGCGTCTGATGTATGTATAAATGTGTTTTATGTGGTAAGGATAAGTGTTTTGTAGCCAGATCAGTAATCCATGTTTTAGCAGCAAGTTCAGTAAATTGTTATAGTATATTATGAAACGAGTGAGTTTAACACAATGCTCAGTGCAACGATGATATATTTTGAAAGTATATATTAAAAATAAATTAATGGTTTGCGTCGATCACAAACATTTCTGCATGGTCGACAATTGAACGCTTAAAAACACCAACAGTAAAAAAAGCGATAAAAATTGTAATTACAGTTTCAATTAAAATTAGTAACAAAAAACATAAAAAACAAATGCAGTCAACTGCGTAATTGTTTTCTGTAAGTAAAATCCACAAAACAATATAAACCAAACATTAACAAATTACTTGCCCTAATATTAAAATTATAATTAAAGAAGTACAACAAAGTTAAGATATTACAAAAATTATTTTTATTGTAAATGAATAGTACTGCAAAATCAACATAAGGCGGAAAGTAGAAGACATTAAAATGGTAGTTACCTGAGTGTATTGTGTTTCTGGCGTTATTTTGGTACGCAGCACAATAAGCTTCAATGACACGTAAAACGAGTGCATCTTCTTCAAAAGTTGGCTGTGTTTTTCGGCTAGAGTAGCTTGAAAGAGCATTCGAGCTACCTCCAGGCGTAGGATTAAGCAAATTTGGCCGCAAGGGCGGAGCAGAATGCAAGTTCGTTATGCTCCAATTAGCTGATAAACATAAGAAAAATAAACATAACTTCTTATTTTGCCTGCAAATATAATTGATGAAATCTTACCTTTTATATTTCCGATCCTTACGTTTTGCGCCGGAAGATGATTTACCGCTTTTGAAATGCTGCTCGATGTCTGGACTAAACTTGATTTGTGGCTTTGTGGAATTGCCACTGGATTTTGTTGATTTTGTTGTTGTTGATGAGGTTGCGGATGATGTTGTTGATGGTGAATGTGGTACTGATTGTAGCTGAGGTGATGATTGAAGGACAGGCTCCGTTTGTGTTGTGACTGTTGATGTATTGATGGGGTGCCGCGACTTTGATGGCTTAAACCCAAATTTGGTGGGGGTGACATCTATATTTAAAAAAATTAAATGTCTGTTTATTAAAAATAAATAAACAAAGATAAATTGACAAGAGCCCTTGAAAGTATTGTTAAGGAAGCTCAAATTATTTCATGTGTTAGTTGGCAACCAGGACATGTATGTTGCATAAATAAAAGTTAAAAAGGAGCAAAGGGCTCAGGCAGTGCGATGAAATGCGATTCATTTGGTTAAGAAAATAAAAATTTAAAGGCATTAAATATGAACGATAACGAAATTTTAAAGCTAATCACTCAAAAACAAAAGTAAACTTCAAGTTAGAAGATTTTAAAAACTGATAAAGGCACAAATATGTTTTTAAAAACGTGCACGCTCGCTTGCCTGAGCCCCTTCCGCTGCCCGATGAGGTCGACGGCGCCGCCATGCAGTTTGATTTCGCCTTCGAATGGGAATCAATAATTTCTCGCACTATAGCTGTAGGGAGTTTCTCTTTCTTCCACCAGTGTGCATATAATCCTGTTTTATACATGCCGAAACCCTCCGGATCATCACCGTCGGATTCCTTGGCTTTGGGAGGCAGCCCAATGAAAATGCTCTTCCTGTTAACTTGCAAGGCACGCTCAACGCTGTGCCCTCGTGTTCCGCGACCCCTGCTCGAGCCTTCACTTGCTTGATTTAAAAATTTATTTCTAAACATTCCACAGACATCGAAGCGCGCTAATTCGTTATTAGATTGTGAATGTCTCAACCCGACATTTGCCAATTCTGAACCGTCGACTACTAATTCTAAAGGATAATAAAACTCATCGGACAATTTGGGCGGATCCGGTGATGCAATTGTGCAGCTTCCTGCCATCCCAGAATCACTTGAACGAGGACTTGGACATTCGGAACTTTCACAACATTTGCACTTTGTTGAAGGCTGCTTGTCCATTTTTCTTGCGTCGAATTTCGCTTGACCCACTGAGTTCGGAGCCAACTGCACGTATTGATAGCTTATACAGCGTCGGCCCGAGTTCCTCTGAGATTCCGGCTTACTTCGGTTGGCTTCGTTTTGTGTAAAGTTATTTACAAACAATCTCATATCAGAGTCCACAGATTGATTCTTGGAAGGGGAAGGCTCCCTGGAAATATTATATCTTGAATATTCCATATTCTGAGCGAACATACTGGGAGGACGAATTATATCTCTATCTAAGTTGTATAAAATCTCTGCTTGTATTTGATCTGGGGCAGGCATAATCGCTGGAAGATCAACTGAACTGGAATGCGTAGCGATCGACTCGTCATTCTGATCATTTTCATTTTCACTGCCACTTTTATCACCGTCATCGTCACATTGCTTTTGAAGATCAACTCGATCCCGCCAGGATGGTATATACACTTCGGTCAGATCGGAATTGTTGAATCGATTGCCTACGAATAATGTGGGCATACTGTGCCGCTCTTCCGGTGGCACACTTTTTGGGTCCGCTTTTTTAATCCTAACTTCATCCTTCATATTGGCCAAATCTTCGCATGCCATATAGTTGCCCGGCGTTCGTTCATGAAAGTCCGATACATGTGAAGATTCCGACAATTGTTGTTTTATAGCTCCCAAATGTAAGCGAGCAGTGGACGTATGGAGAACACTCTCGCCGGATGATTTTCGGTCCAAAACTCTCACAGCCTTTGAACATATCACAATTGAATCTGTTTTGTTTTCTTTCATTTCATTTAACAACAATGGATTGGGACTACTGGCACCTTTCAAATTTTCTGGTATATTAATTTCACTGCTTTCTCCGTGATCTATAAAAGTCTCGTATTCTGTTTTGGTGTAATCATTGCTACTCTTCTTGCCCGTTTGGAATTTAATATAGTGGAAAGGATTGCTGTAACAGGATTCTAAATCACTGCCAGAATCAGTGGGAACTTCGAAAGCATCTTGACGTGAGAAATGTTTTTCAAAGGCGCTGGATCTTTTCCTTATCATGCGCACTGTTGTCTTATGACGCCGTCGCATAACTATTGTGGATGTATCAATCCATCTCATAGTTTCTGGATATAACAGCGCATTTACAATGTATTTCGTCAGCCTTTTGTCTCGGTATAAGTTCCCGAAGTGAGCATTCAAACTTGCGTACGGAGCTAATGGAGGATAATTTCCTGGTGGTAATGTCAGCCGGAATTGTGGCTTTTGTAAATTGTATGCGCATAGAGAGAAACGGGTACAGTAACCACGCGTATCAAGAAAATATGACGACTACAGTTGTTATTAAAAGGAAATTCTTACGATTAAAGATAAGTTTCTAGTAGATAAAAGTTTTAAATATACTTACATGAGATGGAAGGAAAGGGGCACTTATAGCTGAGGCGCTTACATTGCGCTTAATGTTAATCGGAAGTGAAGGATTAGAGGACGATAAAAGTTCGACCCATTTATTGGCATCATTGGGACCTTGACACACAGCAACTATTTTTTCTATAAGTGGCCCACTGATTTCAAAGGCATTTTTAATCATCTCCGTATCTTCTATACGATTTACCACAATTCCAGTCAACGGAAGTTTTCCCTTTGGATTAATGGAAATTAAAAACAGACCTTATGAAAATTCAAAAACTTTACCTCATAGATAAAAGCACTCATTCTTTGGCTAACACTTAGAATTAGAAGCGTTTGTGGGAAAAGTACAAAATATCTATCGCGGTGGTCCGGACCAACTGCAACACTGCCCATGTGAATGATGTCACCTATAAAGACAACCATTAAACCTTACAATACAACAAGCCGATCCAATTTGTCATGGCAAGAAATTTTGTAAAACAAGAAAGTTCCAAATTATCTGAACAATTATAATTTATCTCACCTAGAGTGCTAAGTTCTTGTCCTTGCCATCCGCGAACAGGGCCAGTCAAAACCTGCAACTCAAGCTCCTTTTGTCGCCTAGTAGCCGCACAAGTAGCCTACAAGAGTTTTAGTAAGCAATTGTCTTTAATCACAGCAAAACTCGTAATTACAGCAATATCTTTATAAACGGCAACACTTCTTTGTGTGTCCCCTCTATCCGGATGACTGCTCTCCATGTGACGTTCAAGTTCCTGCAACATTGCAGAATATTTGTCCAAACGACGAAAAGGTTTTGAGAGTCCTGTTGTTAAAACCAACAAACCGGGCGATGCTGCACCTTGACGTTCCATAAAACTTTCGAGGTCATCTCTGAAACGTTTTGAAAGTATTTAAAATTAATACTTAAAATTGCTGTGGAAATTGAAACACTGTAAGGTTTAAACAAAAAAAAATTACTTGTATTTGTCTAAAATCACAATGGCTCTTGGATGAGCGGCACAGTATGCTTGATGAACACTTTTTACAACTGGTGCTTTTGTTAAAAATAACTTCCCAACACGATCGTTGCAATCTTCCAAACCGCGAAGAAGCTCTTCATGTGTTTGCACAACCTCAGTAAAATTACACATCAATTGTGCATATTCGTCTGCAGTTAGTCTGAAAATTTGTGTGTTATGGAAACAATTTAGGAACTCTCTAAAATTATTCGTAATACAATTGACTTGTTTGCAGTGGTTCTAAGAAATTCTCCAGAAGTCCTTCAAGCTCTGCTACATGAGCCTTTTCGCTGTCTAAAAGATCCCGAAAAACTACGGAGCGATACTCTTGAATTTCTTCCGGTGGTCGAATTGTTTCGGAAAGTGGCAATGGTGCTTTATACTCCTTGACATAATTACTAGGGAACCAGCCCGTTTTATCAGCCAGAGTGCCTTCCCACCATCCACCTTCTTCACGTTGTGTCACTGTTATTATATCACCTTTTTTGAAGCAAAGCTCGTCATTGTTTTCCCCCCGAAAGGA
This sequence comes from Leptogaster cylindrica, assembly GCA_963082835.1. Classification (NCBI taxonomy): domain Eukaryota; kingdom Metazoa; phylum Arthropoda; class Insecta; order Diptera; family Asilidae; genus Leptogaster; species Leptogaster cylindrica. The sequence goes on along the minus strand of OY720105.1, from coordinate 1,523,795 downwards.
GTATTCCGCTTGAACAATATAAGGTTGCTCCATGTTGGCAGGATGTATTTTGTGCTCGCCTGGACACATTAAAAGACAATTCAAAACCTGAATTAGCATACAGTTATTTAATAATATAAAACAGCAATTTTAGCACAATAACAATATTTTACGGTTCAAGTTAACCACAAAAAGTTAAAAGCCTTAATTGTATATCAACAAAAGGTTTTCAATAAAGTCATTTAAGCCAACCAGGACGATGTAAAAACAGAAATAATATGTTGTTTTTTGTTACTTCTTGAATATTTTTTTTCAATTAATTAATTATAAGTTTACAGCTTCGTCGAATCTCTACCAACCAATAAACTATAATTAGAACAAACTAACGGAATATCTACAAAAATATCTTGCTGAATCAGTTAGTGCTAATCTAATGTTTTACTAATCGCCCGGCTTTGTTGAGAAGTCAACAAAAAATATAACGAGAAATACCTACAACGCCAGGCACTTATGACGATCTAACACAGTCATTTCGCTCAAGACTTTGATCCTACTTTTTTAAGCATTTTTTCGAATTACATTGTGGTTAATGAGATGGATTCTTTAATTACGTACCCACAAAATTTCTACAAGATGTGATTTAATGTCTTACAGACCTGAAACCAGATTGTTTAAAAAAAAGTGGATGAACAGACGACCTTTTTGCCCATTTAATCATCAATCACTAAAAGTTCACTTTGTGTTGGAGTTTCTTGTTCTACCAGTATAAAATATGGGAAACATTATGTTAGCCGGCAAAAACGAGATGTAGACTGTTTGGTATAGAAGCCAAGCGTCGCAACAAAATAAATTTCAACACGAGCGCTATTTACAGGAGTTTAGTCCAAAAATAGCCAGAAGGGAAGGAACATTGGACAGCAGACGAAATACGTATATTAACACTTTTGTTTTAAGAAACTTTCAAACGAAATTTGTTGAAAAAATGAGGCAGTCACTGATATGATATGCAAGCATGTGTCAGTGTTCTATAATACCTTTCAACTGCAAGACGATACTTGATTTACAATTTCCGAAAAGAATTTCACCTTAGCACACGTTTTGCTACAAAAATAAACATCCTCCGAAATCACAACCGTTTACCAAGAAACAGTGACCTCCGCAGAGGCGTCTTTTATTTTCGAAACAGATACTCGTCGTCGTTCCGCCATTCACACATCCGAATACAGCGAAACAAATTGGACTTGGTACAAATTTGAATTCAAGTTCACTTGTTGCACATCCGAAGTGCATTCAAAGCGCCACAGAAACAAAGCTGACACACATTTTTGGACATTTCGCAACGTCTGGTATGCGAAATTGAATGATGCGAGTGTCACATTGTTTGGTTGCATCCACGAATTTCCCGCACGTTACATCACAAGTTATTTGCAACTGCAATTATGGAGCCGGGTTCCATAAAAGCGAAGTACAACTGAAGATCAAAGATAAGAATCAAAGGAAACACTTTTTAAGAATTTCAATATTATTCACGATTAACACAGAAAACTGTCCCAGATCTGGCGAACTTGTGAGCAAGGAGATTCCAAAAATCCAACACTTCGCCATCTGAACTTGGTCTTCTGCCGTGATCTCTAGAAAATGTTGGCACTTCGAAGTGTGTGGACGACGATTTTCAACTCTTTGTGCGCTCCGAAAATTCGTGGCGGAATCGTCGCTGCTTTCGTTGATCATTGGCTAAGGTCCAAAGATATGTTTGGCAAATACTTTTTTCTTCTGCTTGTGTGATACAATTATTTCGATTAAATTTCAATAATAAAATCCACTTTAAACTGATTTGCAAAGCAATTAGCGTAGCGAGATTGTTTCGCAGGCAATAATTTTTGAAAACATCATCACGGAAAAGCAGAAGAATGTTTCAACAAAACATTCATGAATTCCAGATGAACTCGATAGAAATGGAGGGGAAGTGCAGATGATTTATTGAAATATAGCGCATTCGAAGAGTTCTATTTACGATCGGTGACAAAATCGTGGTACGAGATAAATTTCCGGCTCAGAAAATACTTCCGAAAAAATTTGTTTAGTCACAAAACAAAAACAATTCAGAGGAACTCAACGAATATTTTTACTACTAAATTATATTAATTTATCATTTAAAAATACTATTATGTGCCAGTTTTTTATTCTTTTTTCGAAAAACTTTTTTGAAAAATGAAAAATATTAGATAGGTAGTTTTTTTCATTCAATATACATAGTAAAATACAGAAATGATAAAAATGTCTAAAATTACAAATAATTCGAACGTAGATTTTAAAAATATTTTCCAATCGGATGAAATTCTATAATTATTACGTTGATGTTTTATGATTTGGCATTAGTTCACTTTCGAGTTTGCCCAGAACAACTTAATGAACTGGCAAAAACCAGATCTAAGTCTTCCATAGCAAAATGTTTGCTCGTAAAGTCATTGATAAATCATTGAGGAATGATTAAGAAATTGGTAAGACGAACTTCTTGAATGGTTATGAGAATCACTAAATTTTTAATTACTTACTATTGTTATTAGCTGAGCTTCGAAACAAAATAAGTTGTTTAAAGTATTCGAAGAGAGTAAAAACATTTTCAAACGTCCGATATTCTCAAGTAAATTTTCTGCGTTGGACATACAACAATTACAGTTCTTCGGTATGAAAAATCACTGCTGACAAGAACTCGGTAATTATTTGTTACTATTTTTAAATGCAGTGACTGTACGAGTGCACGGAGCTGTGTACTCCACCTCGAGTACTTTGGCCACTTGAAAATGTTTCCCAGTTTAATTTTACGGCTCGGTAAAACTCAGCATTACGATAAAACGCAGAGGTCTTAAGTACGCCAAGATACATCTGTGCGCTGAATTCGCCAGGCTCTAAAAGTAGTTATGATACTCCAAAATTAAATTTTCCGCCAAGAGTGTGCATTTGAGATTGCGCCTACATCCGAAATGTTTGCAATTGCGTGCTACAAACAGAGATATTAATTTGTAATTTGAATTATTTTGCGCCAGTCTTTGCCGCAGATTGATTGAACACTTCCGGAACGCAATAAGTGGCCCTAGTCCAAGACATAAAGTGAACTATAAAAATTAACAAAGTGTTCTTTGAGATTTGTGGTGAGAGGAGTGTTGAGATAAGACATTCTTGACCTCTAGTAGGAGGATATATTTAGCGTCCATTCGCCCTCAGTTAACAATATGCACATTAATTTCAGCGGTAAGAGATGTTCGCATGAAATCTCCTTTCGTGCTAAATGAATTTACAAATTGTGGTGCCAATCGAAAATATTGATAAAGAAAAACATCGTGTTCAGGAATTTGTTCCAAGATTTTCACGCTTCACGTCGTCGCGAACATGTGGTCGCTCTGTTGAACGGGGTACAGGTGGTGACATATGCAGAGGAAGCCCAAGGTGTTTTCAGTAATTTGCATTTCTCAATACCGATTTTTCCAACTTCCCAATCACATCCGCTGCCGACGGCGCATAATGAATCGAACCTTATTTTTATAATGCTTGCAGTTCGTGCGATCCTCAAAATTTATGGTCTATAGATGAAATTCTTATTTTAGGTTTCTCCCATGCGACTTCTGATTTGATTTGGTTTTCACATAGATGCTGTACGAGGAATTGATGTTCAAAATTATGAACGCGATCGACAACGCCCACAGACTTACATGGATTTTATGGGGAAAGGAATTATGAATTTTCAGTGTGCACGAGCTGAACTTGAGCAAACGCGGCGCCAAGGAGAGCGGTATTAGCGCCCGAGTGATTTGTTTTGGCGTTTTAAGTCCCACTTACATTTTCATCGCTAAAGAAGAATTCTATCTTCAACACGCAAATTATCCAATTAATGTCGTTTGAAATGGAAATTAAAAGTGAGGTATCATTCATAGCAAAAATATTCATTAGAAGTGATGAATTGAAACTGACTCGAAATGTTGTAATGTGATTCACTATTTTTATCATGTTAAGATAGATAACGTGAATGCACATTCAATGAAAATGTAATGTTTTATTAAACTATATAAATAAGAGTCATTCATTGGACATTGTTTCATGATCTTTCGATTCGATCTTATGGGTGGACGTTTTTCAACAAAATGATGAACTACAATGCAGCGGGCGGTAGTTTTCCATGAGTGTCCATATGTAGCCGCCAACCAAGGGCGAAATGAAATGATTAATGGCATCTGCATTAATTGATCAAAATTTGAATCTACGAGTAAAATTGTTAATAGAAGAGCATTAATTGTTTCTTGAAGGTAGTATCATCTAGAAAGGCATTTACATGACTCATTTATATAGGTTTAAGTATGTTCTCTATTCAATAAAATGTTGACAAAACTGTGTTGTATTTTACATATTATGAAATCAGTTGGGCTTGAAATCACATTTATTCGGATTATCATTATTGTGCAGGTATTTTTTCAATGAAAATATTCCGAGTGCAGTCTGGTGAAACTGTAAGCCAATGTTTACATTAGCCACAGCATTCCTGACTTGATTGGGGATGTGCCTTTTCAAAGTTGAATATCCTAGGGAAGATATTGATAACTGCGGCAAGTCAAATTTTCAACATTTTCCGAAGGATTTTGGGTCGCTGATCACGGCAAAATAAAAAAATCCCAGATGTTTTACGAGTTTCGTAAAAGGTTCGGTTCATTCATATAACAAAATCCTTCAGAAAAACCGGTTACAAGTACATCACTTTAAGGACCTAATACAAGTTTAGGGTCCTTTTAATAATCACTTGTTAAATTTACTAAATTCAAAAACTAATTGCGTCGCGAACTAATCAAGACTAAGAACTGCCAAATGAGTTGAAGTAATTAATTTCATAAATTTTATATATTTGGTGATATCCCTTTTACGAAAGGAACAAAACGTCCGATAACCAATTAATTGACATTTTTCTGCATTGCAAGTGGCGTACAGTGTACAGTGGTCTGGTCAGTGATTAACAACCGTTGTCCGAAGTTTTTTGTATATGAGTGAACCGATCTTTTACGAAGCTCGTAAAATGATGTTTTTTTATTTTAATTTGTAAAAAAAAATGATTAGCGACCCAAAATCCTTCGGAGAATTTCAAAAACTTTATTAGCCGCTGTTATCGTTATCGTGCCATACCCTAAGTCCCTAAAACTATACGAATACTGAATGTAGCACCTTCAATGTTTGGTTTGTAATATAATTAGCCCACCGCCTTTTTTGACGTTTGTGAAAATTCCTAGGCAACTACAAAATTCCTCAGCGTCAAAAAAGGCCTAAATATTGTCGCCATGGACAGGAATTTTCGTCGGAGTGCACGAAGTTTAAAAATAAATTTTCAATGCTCATAAACACAGCGATTTCTTTTCAGCGACAAATTGCTACATTCATTGAAAATTGCTCAACACGTACCGCTCCTCTCCCCGGGGTGTTTGTTCGTCTGTCTTGTTAATAACAAATGCTCGGCGAATCCTCTCCTTTCTTTCACCGAATCCACCAAGTTGCACTTATTTTATTTGTTGCACACATTTTACACGTTAAAACGATAAAGTTTTTTTTTCGCGAACTTGATCAAGCAGTACAAAAGCCGTTTTACTACGTCCAAACCTTAAAGCCGAACGAGATCTTAAAAACTGAAGAAAATTTTCTTGACTTTTGTCAAGTCTTGGGATATTTTTTGATTCGTTCGCAGGAACGTTGGTAGATGGCGGGAAGTTTTTTAAATGCGCTTTTGTATTTTTTTAAATCATCCATGAAGAAATATGTTCAACGTTGAAGAATCTTTGAAAATACCGAAACGTCCAACATTATTAATTGTTATGGGAAAATTTTAATCGATAACAGTATGCACAATTTTAAATCAGTTGAGCTAAAAAGGAAATTACCTCCACAGCAATTAGCATTGGCAGCCCTCTTTATTTCCAGCGGCACGTGCTACCACTAAATACACCCGTCAAAATGTCGTAAACAAACGTGGGCTGCAGGTGATTTAATTGAAAAAGAAAACAAAAGAGGAAGTGTGTGTAGTGTGAATAGGTACTTTTCTTTGAGTAATATTTAACCAACAAAAAGATTAAACTTACTATACTTGTTAGGTAAATGAAGACAAACAAAATGGCACAAGTAACAGACCGAAAGATACTTCTACCATCCCCCAAATTTCTGGAAAAACCACCTGAAAATCAAAATACAACTTCAACGAAACCAACTTCTCTTCTGACAACGAAATCTGTTTCTTTCGAGGGCACAAAATCATATACAGCAGGAAAATTTCGTCATCCGGGACCATTTAGAGGGCAAAGATTTCACAAATTCAACAATGCTCCACATTTTGCATCACCTTTAGGAATGCTGAAGCCCAAGCATTTGCAGCCACCTCCTATGTTTGGTCCCAGAGGAGCAACTATTCCACCAAGGTATTTGAACAATTTCAGAGCCAACGAAATGAATCAAGAGTATTGTGGAGATAGCATTCAGGAAAATTTTTGGTGTGAGCCTTGCGACAAGGAGTTCGATTCGCGTTCACATTTTGAACTCCACAAAAGTGAACATAAAACCTGTGGAATCGATGGGTGCACATTCACAGGACACACGTCCGTCGTGGACACTCACATTGAGAACATGCACAACAGCGGTCTTTACAGCAAAGTCAAAAAGACTAACACTCCGGAAGAAATAGAGAAATGGCGTGCTGAAAGACGAAAGCGATATCCAACCCAGGGTAATGTTGAATTGCGGCAGAAGGCCCAAGAAGCGAGGATAAAGAGGGGCGAACGAATAAGTGATAACAAGAACCGTTTTGGAAACAAACGAGATCGAATGACAGCAGTGAATCGAAATTTTAGAGACCAAAAAGAAATACTTCGAATATCTAAACCTAAAGTTCAAGCACAGCTTAAAAAAGTGGAAGTTAGATTTGCACCTAAGATCGAAAAACGTGTTGAAGTAGACGAGCCCGAGGAGTACAAGAGCGATATGCTACCCTTCAAGGGAACGGCGAATATCCCAGATTATCCTAGGCCTAAGGTTAAGAAAATAAAAAACGCACTTTCTAATTTGCTTGCTGCGTATGGAAGTGATTCAGATGAAGACTCCAGCAGCAGCAACAGTGACACATGTTCGGAAAACGAATCAAACAATCTCCAAGAAATGTATTTGGATACACCTACTGCAAACTCATTGCTATTCAAAGAAAATCATAGAATTAGTTCCACCGACAAGGAAATAGGACAAATGCCCCTTAGCCAAAATGAAGCTGGAAAACATTTTCCAATACCAGAAGATTCTAGTTTGAATTTAGAAATTCACTGTGAGAGCTCCAAGAGATTGCTTTCTAATGACACCGAAAGTGAAGCGGATCGAGATATACAAGCGAAAAATGTTAGTGACGACGAGATGCCAGAAGAGGTGCCTATAGTTAGGATTAAAGAAATGATTACAAATGAAGAGCCTTCGCACTCAAATGACAAAATATCAAAAGATCATCCTATTACTGACGATGAAATGCCTGATGAAGTGCCTATTCATAAGGTGAGAGAAATTCGCGATTCAGAGCCTGGGCCAAGCACCGGAAGAGTTAGTGAGCATAAAACAAAATCCCGGAAACGTTCGCGACAGAAATCTAGAATCGTAGGTTCCAAAAAACAATTGAGAGGAAAACCGACAACTGCTCTCCTGGATTATTCAAAGATTCGAACGCCCCAGAATACAATGTTGTCCAGGTTGCTGGAGGCAGACTTGCGACACGAAAGGAATGTGTTGCTTCAGTGCGTTCGCTTTGTAATTGACAATCAATTCTTCGGCATTGGTCAAAATCAGTAGTTTTATTTGTTTATAGATAAAGTTGTAAAAAGTATAAGTTCTTTTTTAATTAAAATACTCAGATGATCCATTCATTTGTTGCTGCTGTTGGGGATGTTGTTGGGCGGCGGTCACTTGTGTGTACTTATAATAATAAAAATAATTTTTCGCGAACCCGAGACCGAGCATGGTGGATTCTGTGCCAGGCCATTTGAAGCATCTTTGCGGACGCATAGCCGGACCCTTCGTGGGGCTGCCCCGTTGACACTTGAGTGAGGTAGTTTATCTGTTCATTGAGCTTAGATTCGACTGCTGAGAGGGATTTTAGGAATTGTTGGGTGTGATTTTCTGCTGCTTTTTGACTAGATTTTTCTTTGCCTAACTCTGAAAGTGCTTGTCCTGAAATAAATCAAGTTAAATGAAAATGCATAACAGATTTTTGTTCTTTACCTGCACTTTGAAGACACATTATTATTTCTTTTTCTATCGCATCTAGAGCGTGAATTTTATCTAAAGAATTATGAGACATTGCACAAAAACAATATGATCGATCCAATTGTAATGTAAATAATAAACAAATCAGCTGAAAATCTTTAGATGACAATTATTGGGGCGCAAAATTCAGTTCAGTGAGCCAACAATCTGAAGTTGAAACGGTTGCAGAATGGAACCCTATTTAGCTGTTAAATTGTTACAGCTGAATGAATTAAGCAGGGACTGGCAATACCTTTGTGATTGTTTGACGACCACTTACCACATTTTGCAGCATTTCATTGTCCGGCAGGTGGAAAATCGTTTTCTGTGTGTAATATTCATCGCTGGTATCTTCCACGTGCTTCGTTTGGTGGAATTTGTGAGGTAATTAATATTTTTCATAGTAATAAGAACACAAGTGGAAAAAACAACCAGAAAAGATAGAAATTACGAAATTTTCATGCTAAAAAGCAATCTAACCTCACTTAACGATTTGGGGCCTTGCGCATCGTGAATTGAATTAGTAAGAAGGAACGTGAACTATGTCTGAAGTAGCCGATAAACCTCAAGAGGAAACTCTTGCAGCTGGAAAACCAGTTGAAGAGCCCACAGAATCTGCGGACACAGAAATATCAGAGGAAAATGACGTTAATAAGAGTACAGAAGTTGAAAGCGGCATTTCAAAATTAGAAGGTGACATCATACGACAAATTGAATATTACTTCGGTGACGCGAATTTGCGAAAGGATAAATTCCTTCTGGAACAAATAAGTAAAGATGAAGAAGGCTGGGTACCCTTCACTGTTCTATTTACATTCAAGCGTATGGCAGCGCTATGTACAGACATAGACGTGATCATTAAGGCTCTGCTCAAATCAGAAGAGAATCTGGTTGAGTTCAGTGAGGACCGGACGAAGTTACGTCGCAATCCAGAGAAGCCAATTCCTGAGCACAATGATGAACGGAAAAAAGAAATTATGTCACGATCTGCATACGTTAAAGGGTTTCCCACGGAAGCCGAAATGTCGGATCTCATTGAATTTTTCAATCCTTTCGAGAAGGTTCTTAATATTCACATGCGGAAGTACTGTGATAAGCCATCAGAGAAGTACAAGTTCAAAGGAAGTGTTTTTGTAACATTCGCCAAGAAGGAGCAATGCGAGGAATTCATAAACAAAGAAAAGGTATGAGATACTTTTCTGTGTAAAAGTATAGAACTAAGATTAATCCTTTCTCTGCATTTAGGTTGAATACAAGGGAAATGATTTGATCAGAAAGTGGCAAGAACTGTACATTGAAGAAAAGCGTAAACAGGAACGAACTCCAAAGAAGAGGTCAAAGCAGAAGCAAAAGGAAGAGGAGAAATTCGAACTGCCAAAAGGTGCGATCTTGCACTTTGACGGTTGCGACGGAAGCATCACCCGAGAAACCATTCGTGAGGGCTTACAAGACATCATCGCTAGCGTGGATACAGAAATCGCCTTCATAGAGTACAATAAAGGAGAGAAGAACGGTTATGTGCGACTCGCAACAGAAAACTCTGCTCAAAAAGTTCTTGAAAAATTGAAAGACAAAAAGGTGAATTTTCTTCTAAACTAGAATCGTGCTAGAATTCTAAAACTGAATAATTTCTCTTGCAGTTGAAAGTTAACGACGCCGTTGAATTGCTGTTCAAAACCATCGAAGAAGAAGAGGAGACGGAATTCTTGAAGAAAGCTGTTGAACACATGAAGTTTAAGAGAAACCATCAAAACAAACACAAAGGAAACCGCAAGCGCAAAGCTTCCGACAAGACTGACGAAGAGCCACCGATAAAACAGAAGCAGTAGTTTTATCAATGGTCAACATTTTACCCACTTCTCACTAGAATTACCACTTGAATTGTTTTATGTATGTTTCAGACCAAAAGAGTTATAATGAATTTCAATCATTAGTTGAATGTCAAAATTTTTTACATACCGTTTCTGTATTTGCATATACCTAAAAATATATGTATGTGAAAATTGACTAGAGAACAAGTTTTTCATTTAGTTTTTATGTTTTCTTGGATATTAAGATTGTAACAAAACTAACATTGTGCTGAATAAATATAATTTTATTCACGAACATCCTTTGTATTATAAATTTGGGAGAATCAATGCACGTAATCGCACCTTTTCCTTATAAATCAAGCTGCACTGATAGAATTGAAATGTTAGAAAAAATAATAATAGAAAAAATGCCATAAATTACCGAACATTAGAAAATCTACCGAGATAAATTATCCAATATACAACACAATATACAAAGTCTTGGTGTGGAACGTTCCCAGATGTTTAGAAATTATCCTATCCTATCTAGTATCTACGCTGCAGGCTGCTACCTGCTACTATTAAAACTCTTCCGTTTCCATTCTCTACAAATTTCTCTTACTACACCCTTTTTAACTTTTCCTAAGTGAGATTCAATGTATAATAAAATACAATACAACTGCGAGTCTGGTACATTTGTATAATATAATTTTTAATTTTAAAACGATTAGATTTATTTACATGATAGTTGGATTTTTACACCGTTTATTTGGTGTTTAGCAGAAACTCTAATTTTCCTTAATAAGATTTCAACATAGTTTTGCTCTATTTAGGATTTTTATAATTTTTCTAGCTCAGGGCTTGACGATATCACAATATACATTTTATAGCGAAACATGAAATAAATTTACGCACATGCAATTTATTTGAATATAATAGCATTTTAATTATTAACAAGGTCGGTCTTTTTAAATTACTGCAAAATATTTTGTGGAAATATGTTTCATGTAACAACTTCTAAACCTTTGTGCACGTCTTGAGTGTCCTTAATATTAATAGACAATAGATATGTGCTTTTATTCCTACATTGTTGTTCACGTAATAATGCTAACAATGCCCTTCATGTTCGAGTTTGCAACAAATCAATGATATCATGTTTGGATCATCCTTGTATAATGTATTACTAATATAGAAGATTTACAGCCGAACGTTTATTTGAATTGCCGAAAATGGCTTAAACAATGAAAAATTGGATATGATATTTTGAAATTGCCTTGTTTTAAATGTTTTATAAGCCTTACCAGTAAATATCAATGGTATTTTACAATTAACCCAAAATCAAGTTTAAAGTTGGATCAGAATTCAAAGGAAAATTTGTAGAGGGAATACAACAAAGGATCATCAAATGAACAAAATCAAAAAGAATAATAATTGTTAAATCTTTGTTTAATTATCACTTAAATAGAAATAAATTTCGGTCTTACAAAAAACAATTAGAAAACAACTAGCAACATTGTGTAAACAGAATGAAAACCGAAAAGAAACCCTGCTAATCCTATAGTAGCGGGTGGAGTAAGTGAGATGAATATAGTGTCTGTCGGCGAATGTACATATTATATAATACAGATGGTGGGAAGCTTAATTTTTACAGCAATGTTGTTTACAATATTATATAATTATCCTAGAATAACATGAGTCCCTTTAAAAAAGCGGACCGATCTCGTGGGCTAAAACAACTTATATTAAAACGAAAAATAAGAAGTATGAACATGGGCCAGAAATACAATACACAATTACAACTTTACAAGTGTAGGAAGCTTGGGGAATAGAGCACGGAAGGACCCTTCAACATCGCTTGTAAACCGGTGATAGGTCCAAGGTGAGATTCTTGAGCGCTCGATTCCTGGCTGAAGATCTTGTTTGCCGCGATGACCGGATGATTTCCAGGACAAGACTTCGACAATCATTGCAAACAGCCATAAGTTCCCCACGCAGATTTTCTTTTTGATCGGGCAGGTGAGCCGAAGAAGCTAGCGTGAAGGCGCGAGTGAAACGATTTCTAAAAATTTGAGATGATCATTGTTAATAACAAATACCGCAAGTTCTAAATGAGCTTACTTTCTATCGAGTGTACTGTTGTTCGAATGCGGTCTGGCTGGACTCTGTACTGGAAGACTCCTTGGGCCCTCCATACTCCTAGACATAATACTAATACCGCGATTTGTAGCTGTTGACGTTCCATTGGTTATGGTTGTGCCGTTATTTTCCTTGTTGTATCCATTACTGGATGTGAATACGACATTTGAACTTTCTGCTGTCCCAAGAAGTGATTTCGGTATTGGTGGATGAGAAACCTCATTTTGGGCATAAGGAGTGGATGTTGTAGATCTTTGGTGCTTTGGAGATGATGGAGCGCTGCCAACTGTGTTTCTAGTCTACAATGAACAATTTCGGGTTTTTACCACACAAAAAGGAAATATAAAATGCCAGACGGTATCTTACCTTTCTTTTTGATTCCGACCGGAGCAAGCGTTCCATTAGTGATTTGGGAAATGTTTCATCCACCAATGAGGGTGGCCCAGTGTGAGAAGCGCTTGTTGTTATATGGACATGATGCGATGGAGATGGTGTGCTTGAATTGATAGGACTGCCCATCAGTGAAGGAGACAGAAGGACGACAGGAACATTTCTAAAGTGCTCTGTTGGTATTCTCATCTGCAAAGTGAAGTTTGTTAGAAACAAGTAAAACCATTTCGCTTTGTGCAGGACTCACTTTACTATAGCATTTCGAACAGACAGTTCGTTGACAGAGTTTGCACTGGATGCCCCAAGAGCCAAATATACTAAATCTAGTTCGAAGACATAAAAAGCAAACTTTGCGCCTTTCCACGTCTTCTTTTACCCTAATGCCAACAGGAAGACCTTCCAATTCAGCTTTGGTCATCACCGACCTTATATGAACGATCTCTTCCAGAGTTAAAGACAAACGATCACTGATCCTCTCCGTCCATTGGTTCTCATCAAGAGAATTTTTACTCCAGGACTCCATCGACGGCAAATTGCTATCGGTGTTGCCCCCGTTCACAGTGGGTTGCTGCTCCCCGCAGGGATGAAGCGTCACTTGCTTGGGATGTTTGCTCTGACTTACCTCAGATTGCCTCGAGTCTGGTCTCGACGGAGGCACTGAATGCGTCCCGCTCACGTTGCTCTGGCAGCCAACGATCGAGTGGCGACGCATGGAAGCTCGTCGTGACTCGCACTGTGTTGCTAAATCGTATGCTGAATTCCGAAATAAGACTTTTAACAGTTTTATTCTTTTTAAAATCTATTTACATTTAACACCACCACCAACTGAGAGTTCTACATAAAAAGGCCAGTATAGCTAAAAGCTGTGAAAGAGAAATTTGAGGATTCGGAATGGAGTTTAGGATCTTTTGAATAGGTAAACAAGGAAACATTCCAGAGCCATTTCAAATAATTAACTACATATTAGGGTTAATTGGTTGTGCAGGGTCATTTATCATTGAACTGCATAGAGCTGCAGCATCCACTTTATACCTCGCAAAAGCTTCACAGTGATTTCCTTGAAATCCTTCTATTTTAATTGCCATCAGGGTTGCTTGTGGGTTTTCCATAAGTAGGGTAATTATTGTCATTATAACTGAAAATGTTTATGCGTAAGAGCACTTCATGAAAAGAATTTTATGTCTCATCCAGAAGGAAATGTTTCGTAACATTGACTCGATTACTTAATTTGTGAAACATTACAATAATAATTTAACTATACCTTCCAGTTGAAAATTGCTTCAGTTATTATTAGTGAAATTTCAACAAAAGAGAAATCCCAACCTAAATGACTCTTTGTTGATGAAAACAACATTACTTTACATTTTGTAAAGAGCAGTGGTGGATCGATTTAGGATTAATTTTGAGTGGGTGGAGGTGTATTACCTTGCCATTCATAAAAATCGAAAGTGCACCAAGGTAAACAAATTAATTTTGGTTTCTGGGAGTTTCTTGTGGGAAGGAGGGATTTCTTTGCAGAAATGAAAACAAAACAGAAAATATGCTAGCTAAAGTTTATACAGCAAAAATTTAACATAAATATGATTTATAACTACAGCCAGTTTGTTTAAAATATATGTGTTCACAAAAATATACATCTACTCTTATTTTCACAATTGTATGAAGTAAATTTTTGTTGTTTTAACTCTCAGGGAAAACAAAATAAATAAATTCTCATACAATTGTGGAAGCTAGATGTAATAATGCATTACTTTAAACTGTTTATAAATAAAAGAAATTCCATCACCAATCATTTCACTCGAATTGAAAAACATTTGCGAGCAAAACATTAATTTAAAAAAAACTGTGCAAACTAAACAGTTAAAACAAGCAACGGCATATTTAAAAGCGACAACAAATTTAAACAACAGGGTACTTTAAAAATCGAGAAATCTTATTTACATTCGAGGGCGTTGTCAAAAAATCTGTGATACTCGTCATGAGTTATTGGGTCCTCTGCAATTATAGAAAATACTAATTTCAATACCATCACTAATACTACGGTACAACAGCATGAGACAGAAATAAATAAAGCTCCATTATTTTACTATAATTAAAGTTATATAAATTGTAATTGGAACTGGCATTTTGGCAAAATATTTCATTTCAATTTATTAATTTCGTTTGCAAAATAAGCTTATTCGGGACACAACAAAAGCCGCCAGGGAAACATTTCTGTCCACCACCAAAATCAAGCAAGCCAAGTATTCGTAAATAAATTTAAGCGAACCTTGTCCCAATTTGCGGAAGTAGGACACTGCCGAATTTCATTGATATTGACGAAATGTCCTGCTGGACGGAGTCTACTTACTTGTTCGTCGGAGAACGGTGTTGATGTTGTTCGGGTTATTTTCATTGTTGTAATTGGCTGGGTATGATGGCATTTGCGTTGTGGAGCTGCTGCTCTGCGACGAATGATTTGACGTGATCGAAGTTGAGCCTGATGGAGGAAGATTCCACAAATCATCGTCCTGAAAGTATACTTTAACTTAAACCAATACAAGATATGATTCATTATTATTTATTTCTTATCAAATATTCTATAATTTAGCACATAATTTAAAATTGTTATTAAATTTGTCATTGAAAAAATTAGTATGGATTTCATTCTATCTGGAATATCTTGGTGCAGGAATCAGGATTAAGGACATCAGGAGGTTCTAATTTCAGTTCCATAATATATTAATAAGCAACTGGAAACGAAAAAAAGTCTTAATTAATTAGGAAATAAGTATTTGTAGTTGCAGCGAAATATCAAACAAATTTACTCAAGCAAAATATCGAATTAAACATAAAAAAATTCCAGAAGAATACAAAAGAAAATTTCACATTTCATAATTTAATATAAAATTGATTTTAGTTGCTTTTGATTGAAAAAATGAATCCTTTGCAATTTCATTAACCACAGAATTTCGGCGAGCAATGTTATTTACACAAAGCAATATTAAACAATGGATAAAAATAGAATAGGTAATGGACCAAATTTGTGACGAATTGAAATAATATAGATTTAGTCCCTCATCCCTAAATTATTACTCTAAGCAATTTCCCGAAAGTGTCGCCATCGCCATATTTGCCATATCGCATAAAAATTAATGTTTTTAACTGATTGCGAGTTTCGTAATCCACCTCCGCATGATCTATTATAACCACTAGTGATCACGAGTATCGGGTCAAATCAGATGCAATTGAACGATTCACACCGCGGTTCATAGCGGGGTAATTGCCAGCGCAGTATCCCGATCAGAATCAAACCCTTTCACTTTTTACTTTTCTTGTTGGTGGACTTTGCCTCTCGGTGATTTCCCACCCGCAATTTGCGATAGAAAAAACAACCACGATAATATGTTAGGTACATTAGAGCACGTAGACAAAGTATTTCACTCGCTTCAAATTGAGGTCACCTCTAAGATTACGCAAGTTCGCGAGCCGGAGAAGGATTGCGACTTACCTGGAGCAGGGAAAAGTCCACCTTGATCAGCCTCTGCTTCGTCTTCGGCGACATCTGGGTATGGGAAGTCTTTTCTTTCTTGATGGTCTCGATCTGAGAAGTGGTTGGAAGCACTGCAAAGACAGACATAAATCAATTATTTGTTGATGCAATTGCTCTTGGGAAAATATCAAAACACAAAACAACAATCAACAACGATTTAGTAAGATTGAAGTGGTTCGGAAGCTGTGTCAGTTTGGAAACCAATTTAAACCAAAACACTCCCACACAGAATTAGAGCAGCGAGCCTGGGCAAATCCAAGCTTGGCTTCGTGAAAGCGCCCGCGACGTCGTGACTTGATCTGCAATTTGCATACAAGAATGAATGCATTGATCCCAGATAGCCGCGAACGTTCAATCTCAAATCTGGACCCGTTTCTGAAGATAGATCTGAGCCAAAGTCGCCCGAACAGATCCTTGGCAGTTGTGGGAAAGGTTTGGTGGACTGAACTGAGTTCAACTATGCAAGTGATTACCTTGGGACGACAAAAAGCCCCCGCAAATTGTCCAGAGTGGAGACTGAAGGAAAAAGGGGGCCGAACGATAGGATCGATAACTAAAACGACTGTCTTTACGCCGGAAATCGCCGTGGAACGTTTAAGTTTTTGCCGACAACTCAAGCAGGTTGAAGCGCTGTAACTGGTCTACCACGGATGAATTAATCAAGCAGCCAACATGCGTTCCGGGCAATTATGGATTAATCGCTCCTGCAGGGAATCGTTTACGTAATTCTTGAGAAAGTTTGATTCGATGGAATACAGACTGTCCTCAGATTTTCCTGCCCGGGGAATGAGGAGGGAATGAGCTGTCTCCGGTTGCAATGCACTCAAGTGTCCACGACATTTTGATTCACGTAATAATTCAATTAAGCACGCGGGGAAATGCACTTCAAGTGCGACGCGGAAACGATGAAAATTATTGCAACGAAGGGAAATTTTCATGGTTTATTGGAGATAAGTGCTCGGAAGTGAAACGGTCATTGATTTCGACCGAGAAACGTATATCCTTTAACCTTTTCAATTTTTTTTATTCTAAATTAATTATATTAATAAAGATTAATTACAACTTAGGTTTGGTAAATTAATTTTGCTATTATTTTTCAAATTTAGTGTAACAATTAAAATATATTTTGCATTTTAGTTAAATAGTAAAATGGAAAAGCCATCGTTGACTTTTATAAATTCAAAATAATTCTGCTTTTGCAAAGAAACAATTTGAATACATTTTTTATACGAGTACTTCAGCCATATTAAGTAGGTACAATTTATAAATATTTAAGCCAAGGGTAAATTCATCTAAAAAATTGTTTTGTATTTGCCTTTACCGAGCTTACCGGGCAAATGCAGGGCGCTGAGAATCTGTTTTTAAAAAATCAGAACGAATGGGGTTTCATTGGAGGAGATGACATTCATCTCCAAGACAGTCATTTACCGAATTCCATTACGGATAAAAATGCTTTATAATTTCCTCAGTAGAAAATTTTACTAAGTGACGCTTTTGTTGTCTTTTTTTGATGCACTAATTTTGCAAGCGTCTGGTTTCGTTTTATTGAGTAATGGAGGAGTTTTTGTCTGATTTTTGTATTTTAAAAATCTGTTTGAACTCTGCTAGTTTCTATCATCACATTTTAAATACCCTTTTGTTGTGAGTGTATCTACTTTCATATTTTATATTAGCTTTAGTCATAGTTTTCTAATTTCATATTTGTTTTCCCAATTTTATAAAATAACAAGGATATTAACAAAGTATAAAGAATAGTACAAAGAACAGATCTTTTCTATGCCACTTGGCATATTTTTCACATAAACATTAATAGAATTTCGCAGGGTTCTTCAAGGCAATCATATATTTCAATTACGAACCCCCTGCAGGAAAAATGAGCCGTAGTCTGCTCCTCAATATTGCATTAACACTATATGTTTAATGGAAAAGCTATAAAGATTATATTGTTGGCCACTGATTTATTGTAGAGTCCGTTATAGCGTATAGTAAATTTTACTTTCTTTAGTAGTTCCAGATCTCTAGAGTAAGTGTTTCAACCTTTGGTTGTGTCTAAAGCCGGAGGTACACGATACGGAAAACGTCGTATTTATAAGCGATACGCCGTATTTCATATCGTGTGACTCGACGATAAGCAATATGGTGTATCGCTTATAAATATCCCAAAAATTCCGGAATATTTTCGGCACATCCAAGCAATTTGCGGGGTACAAATTTCCCGAGTCACACCATACAAAACTTTATGAACACAGTTTTGAGATTACTGCTCTTACGGGCGGCACGGCGTCGCGGTAATCTGTGAATTGCAAAATACAGGTTGCAAACTCATTTTTGCTTATCGTGTGACTCGATGTGTCAAAAGTGACATCCACAAAGTTATTTCCTTATAAATATGAAGTTTTCCGTATCGTGTACCTCCGGCTTAAAACAAAATGTCAATATTTCTAAAATATTATTTTAGGAGGCAGAAATATATTTTGGATTCCTGAGAGAACTGATAATTCGAGGACACAAACATAGCACAGTTGTGAACCGGTCTTAATGCAGAGCATGTTCATTGCTCATCTGTTAACGCCTTAACGGACTTGAAGGAGTTGGAGGCGCGTTCTTGTGGCAGTTATAAAATTGATTAAAGGATCTAAAACACACGTCAGACTCTGAGCGCTACACATGATGAACACCTGAGGGTATGAATCATTAACAACAAACACAATCCCAAAACTGTAGTTGAATTAATTAATCCGAGTAATAGTTCCATAGCTCGACAGACCTGATGTTAATCATGAATCAGGGATCTACATTAGTTCGACAACATTAATGAGCATTTCGTCCTAAACACAGGGAGGACTGACTGTGCTCGATGGTGGTGGAGGCGTGGAGCGCACATATCGTCTATTTCAAATGAGTTTAATTTTGTAAAGTTTTGTAATTGACTATTACAACATACATATTTAATTAACTAAGTAGAGTTTTTTGTACATTGTCTTGCTTTCTGGGAACAGTGAAACTTTTGTAAATGTTTTATTTCGGGCGTATTGTTTACCCGAATGGGGAATGACTGAAGTTTTATTGTTGCCAAAAGTTCATTTTCGCACAAATTACGATCAAATTGTTGTAAAGTCCGAAATGAAAGAATGGAACTGGAAAATCCTGAAATGAATAACTAAGTGACTAACAGCGGAGGTGAAATGGAGACACAATAGAATGAACGAAGATCACTTGAGGCCTGAGGGAAATTGCAATTAGGTTCATCTTAAAATTGTTGGTAGGGCTCGCTTTTACTCCAGAAACGGTTTGATGACAGCACACTCCACTGACGCCGAGCAATCTCTTTATGCGCACGACTATCCACGTCTTGTTTTCCCTTCTTTGGCGCCGGCGGTGTCCATGAGTGCTTGACCATCCAAAGTGGAGTAAATGGCCAGCATATTAAGCCAGAGTCACATATCCAGCAAGAATGAGAAGAGCTCTTTGGTCTTTACGCCATTTCCTCAAAGTTCACTTCCACAATCATCGTTTAGAAAACTCGATTTCAAAAGCCGAGCGGTCAGTAAACCTGACACCCAACGAAAGCGTACGCGAACAGTTATTGGTCATCGTGTGTCATGGACTAGAGGACGGACCGTTACCTTTAGAGGCATTCAAAGCACTCACATGTCGCGGAAAAACAGTGATGAGGATGACTGTGATTTACTGGGGCTTCATGAGAAAATATGGAATAACACGAAATAGAATGTGCCTTTCAAAAGTAGAATTGGAGCATTTTTTTATACTTCTTAAGATTTACTAATAAAAACTAGGTACTATTATGATGTTTTTCACAAAACATTCACCCGATTTGCAGTTATTTATATATTTTTCTATCTGATTTCAAATACATAAAATTCATATCAAACAAGACGTATTGTATCAGAAGAAGCGACAAACAATTCTCTAATGAATGAGGTTTACTCTGTCTATATTTTCTGCTCTACAAACAGCGCTTCAACAGATCTGTTTCGAGGACAACTCCGAAGGGACAATCATTAAGAGTAATAAAAGTTTTTGTTAGTATAAAAAAAAACTTCCTTTTAATTAAATATCGCAGTGCAGCCAACCATTAAAAGCTGTTTTCATAGAAATGCACTTTTAAGTTGCATAAATATATTTTTCCAGAGATTCAAGGACATAAAAGCAGAAAAGCAACTTACAAACATTAATTTTATCCTTGAGAAATAGATCGAAGTAATAAAATGGTAAATGCTTGAAAACTGAAATCATATAATAAAATTACAACGAATGTCACTCATGGATATTTAAAAAGGACATCGTTTGCTGTTCAACATATTTTTTTTTTTCGTTTAACCTTCCCATGAAGTCTGGGTTTCCTCCCGGGTGAACGTGCAAAAATTATCCCGAGGTCGATGAGTATTCGGATGAGACGTCGGTCGTGCGAAGATAAAACTGCTTGCTGGAGCAGTCCCAATTTATGTCCCTAGTAATCCTGGCATGAAACCGGGTGATTTACATAACACATACCTACATTTATAGTGGGTGGTGGTGAAAATTGGAACGGCTCCAAGGACTAGATAACAGATAACGTTTTCCATTTTATATTTGTTTAAGAATTATGAGAGTTATTACGAATCTAAGATAAATAAATGTTTTTGCTGTTACGGTTTGTCCTAAAAATGATGCAGTTTCTTTGTTTCTAATGTATTATTATAATATAGAACATTAATTGTAAAAACTAGAGTTAATAAAGTACGACTTATTTTAGTTCATTGTTATAAAATGTTATAAGAAAAACTTGACCTTCAGAATGAAATTTGAAACAGACTTCAATCGAGATTTTCAATTTCTGTTTTCCCATTTGAAATTAAGACGACAGCTTAATGAGGCGTGGCGTTGTCACGTAAAAAGTGAATGGTTTTTTACTTTGGTTTTCTGCCCGCGTACTTCTATTTGATTTCTTGGTTTCTAACTTCTTCAGAGGCCATCACGAATCACGCTTGATCAAAGTGTTCAAATCGCTAAAGTGCCTTAACTGACGACCGTTTCTACCCTGAAACACTTTCGAATTGTAAACGCCTACCATAAAATTACTATTTTATTGTGATTGTAAAATGTGATTAACAGTGAATTTAAATGAATGAATTTGGTTTTTTCTCAGGAAACAATCGCAATATATGTATATTGTATGTATCTAATGTATACTTATTGAAATAACTCAGCTATAATTATAAAACGGTGGAACTTCTAACGTTCTTTTGATGCAAACAAACATATACTGCACAAATCAAAGAAATGCTGTATAAAAATAAACGTAAGGGATGAAAAAAACCATATGCACTTGAGAATCTCAAAGGCAGCTGAGCACCTCTTAAATTACATCAACATTTTAAAACGCTGCTGTCAATTATTCTGCAGGCTTGCAGCAAGCATTGACACATTTATGACGGCTTTTAAAACCATAACAGCGAAACGACACCGGACATACATCGTTGCAAAAAATACGTCAAGCCACATCATCCACGAAACGTTTGCTGCTCACCCTTCCTGAGTTCAAGTAAACTTTGCTAAGAAAATGGGTCAATTCGGAATATTGCAACTATCACGAGGAGGAAATGTGAAAACCCCTTCTATATAGAAATCGTGCAGTTGCAGAAAATGTTCATGCATTATGCTGGGGCCCAAAAAATGTAGGACGATGCACTCATAAAGTTTGGCCACCACGAAGTGCACTGGTTACTTACAGCAGTAAAGGTGAACAACATCTGAATTTTTGCGCATACAATACGGAGCGATTTCCAATTGCAGAAGGATCCTCTTTCTTATTCACGGCCTAGTTCTAGCGCCAATAAAAGCCTGAGGTTCCTTCCACACGAAAAGTTAAACGTCCTTCTGGCAATCTTCATTTCTATCGAGGACGACGAGGCTTAATGGTAATCAGGGAATGAGTTTCGTGTGTCCTGACATTTCTGAAAACTCTCTTCAGTTGGCGTTAAAATTGGGATACAAGGTCATAAAAAGCACTTTTATTTGAGCAAGATGCAGGACGTTTAACAACTCCCCCATGAACTACCCCTGAATAATATTGTCGCAAGGAAATTCTACTATCGATCGCTGCATTCTTTGTTCCCATGTCTGATTAATTTAGCACTCATCGCAACAACTGCGAGTCTAAAAGTTTATCAATACAAGGGATGGCATGTTACCTGAGCGCGGTTTTGGCGTTGGTGGATTTCGTGGAGCGGCCCTGGGCAGTGCATGGGGCTCCTGAGGGCAGTACATTGAGTCCCTGGCTGCATCAACAGCGTTGTTGGTACCATCTCGTGGGGATGACATGTTTCGATGCACCAGCATTCCACACTTGGCACAGATAGTCCGGATATCACAAGACTTCCTGGCGGAAAAGCATTTTTCGCACAACACAAATTTCACTCGGGCATTTTCCCGTCGTTTTCAGGATGACACATCACTGGGGTTGGAGGAAAATATAAACACACGACTAGACCAATATGGAATGAGTTTTCCACTGGAAAAGAACACTATACATCTGACATTTGAGTGGGGAACTGTGCCCTACCTACCCTCGCCAAGTGTCTCTTATCGATCCAGATTTACCCCCCCATTTAGGGGATGTAGAAGGCGTTTTCCCATACAATGCTAGTTACATGGAACTAGAAGGGGAATATGAGACAAAAGGGTGTGAATTGGCATAGAACGCAGTTCCACGCTACAAGGTTTTCACAAGTCGCGATTCGGTCGGGAAATATTTATAGCAACAGGAACTGGGGTAGTTCGCAAGATGTTTTGGTGGAAAGCTGTGATTGTTGGGGGTGGTATACAGACGATGATCACGAATCACCAGAAGCTAAGCTTTCGTTGCTCGTTTCAAGCCGGAAATGAGTTTCAAACTAATCTCACAGAAGAAATTAAAAAAACTAGGGCCCAACACCGCACTAGACACTATCTTCGCGATGGATGCTCGTGGCAGACTGCTGAACGTGGAGGAGCTGCTTCCATATTGAGCGTCGTACGTGCGCCTTGTAAACATTAACGTCATCAATGACGTCGCAAGCTTTGAGCTTTTTCCCATGCGCCCCATGAGCCTCTTCAAGAAAAACCGAAGTGGGGTTGATGAAGGTAAAGGGATTTCATTTTCACAACTGCGCTGCTTTCGTAGTCACATAAACATACACCAAGCAATAAGGAGACGGAACCGCTTTCGTTCTCGTCTCCTGAAACTCTTATTGGAACCTACAAAAATGCATATTGAAGTTGCGGAAACGTTTCCCTCTTTTAGTATACCGAGCGCGAGATGTACGAAAGGGGGTGTGGGAAAACATGCAAACGAACACTAGGTCAATTGTTCCTCGTGTTACACCTGCAGGCTGGCGTTATCGTCGAGGCCAGACAAACGTGAGAGATAAGTTCTGCACCAACATGCTAAAATAAATAAATGGAACTGAACTAAAGTGGAAAAGTCGACCTTGAAGAAAACATAAACTGCAATTTACATACTTTTATTTTGGTTCATGAAAAAAACTGAAATGATAAGGACGATTTATTGACGCTAATAACTCCTGTTCTAGTTTTAGGCATAGTGTTACAATAATTTAGGTAGGTACTATATGTCCGAGGAAATCGTTTGTGCAATTATAACGATCAGAATTGCCCTGTTAAGAAACGTTTTAACGAATAAACGAGTTCAAGGATAATTGAATCGGAATGAGTGTACTGCAGCACAAAAGAACTCAAAAGTTATTTATTTACCCCGCTCGCATGGATGCCATGACTGCGACAATTCTGTTCAAGGCTCTACATCAAAATAGATACAAAGAGTTCCACACAAACAGAAACCCCTTCACATCTTATAAAAATACTTTAGTACATATTTCAAAAAGACAATTTTCTCATCGGCCGGAAAATTAACCCACATTGCACAACAAATACCGAAACCGCAGGCTCATATGATCACGTCTTCCTGGATCCAGACTTCTACTGCGTGAGAAGCAGATTCTGGTTAACCTCGAAAAACATATCGAGGCCCGGTAAACATGCGTCATGTTGGATCTGACGGATTCCCATCAAGTTGCGGCAATCTGCAATGATCGTGTTTTACCAATAACCGCATCAAACGCCTCGCATCCCGCCCCATAACTGCCTTCCTCTTTCAAGCGTACGACAAATTCGCGTATTTTTGTTTCATGGATCAAATGGTATTTTAGAGGCAGATTTAAATTGAAAGATCCCCTGGGACTGTTTTTCGTTCACGTCTGTCCACCTGTGCTCATTGGTGAGACCATTGCTATCTTCGTCCTCCAGATCGAGATCATTATTTTCTGACTTCGGTTATTTTTCTCTCTCTGTCGCGGCGCCAAACTTTAACAACAGAATGCAAGGTCAGAAAAAACCAGGTAAAAATAATTGGGGTCAGTTTTTTAGCCAATCTTGACAGGAATTGTAATCTGTCTGGTGAGCGAATGCATTAATTGCTTTCATAACATCAGCCGCTAATTTACATGATCAGTGACAAAGAAGAAACACGAATGCGTGATGAGAGAGTACTTCTTATTTTCTCAGTCGAATATTGCAACTGCTTGTGAAATGATCCACTAATTATTGCACAATTTGGAAAAATGAATATTAAATTTAGTATTTTTTTCGCATCAAAAATATTTTGTTACGTTACACAGCCATAAAAGGAAATCTTTTGAAATAGAAAGTCGACGCATTATTCGTTCAGTGTCGCAAACATAACAAAATAAAACGGGGCAATATGTTTTCCTGCTACATATTTCTAAGTTTTTATAACTTCTAAAAACCTCTTCTTCTTTTAATTACGACCTATAAATTATAAAAATATTTTTGTCATTAATATTTATAGCATCAGTAATATTAATAAATGAAGTCACGAGTACGACGATATGAACCACTTGATATTTTATTTTTAATATTGAAATGTGAAAGTGCGTAATTGTCTTTAATTGATCATCACTGTTTAGCAGCGATCAATTAATTCCACGTGATGATTTTAGTTGAAAAAAAATTAAACAGCGGATCCAAAAAACAAATGAGGTGATAATTTTATATTCCGAATTTTCACTGCAATTCTATTGCTACAAGAAAAGGAAATGATATATAACAAAAAATGTCGCCAAGAAATTCAATTCAATTTCTTTGGAATGGAATTTCAACTGCAAGTCACTCAGGAACGGGTTACGCACGCTCTAGGAACTCATGAGACTGTAGGTGAGTGGACCTTACCTGACAGCATCCTCATAATGCGGGGTCGTTGCTTTCACTCGACGGCATCCGAGCACTCTTTACATTATATCATAACACTTAATTTATATGAATTGATTGTACTTGTGTCAATTAATTTATGCTAAATTATTTTATATACAACTTTAAAATTTTCATTATAAAAACTTTATTCAAACAAGTTCCTCCGTTTCTTTGATTTGCTTCACGTCGACTGTTCTTCGTGACTAGGTTACAAATGATCAGTCGTCTGCAACGGATTTCTTGTTGTGGTACTCCACGGTTACAGCATCACGCAGCAGAGAAAAAGCTCTGCCTTTAAAAAACTTTAACTAATTTTGTAAAAATCTCATTTAGAGTGAAATGAAATTACGATCTAGTAAAACTTTGTGTCTCCACTAACTGTTCGAAACTGTGATCAAGCGATTTCGGATTGGATCTCTACTAGTAAAAGTTCAATTCTGTTTTTGTATAACAGTTTTTTTTCAACGCTTTTGCATATCCACAGGCTGTATGAAATATGCATGATTTTCAAGCTTGGTTCCTCCGGTGCGAAATGTCCGTGAGTTTTCAAATCGAACTCAAATACTTACAATATGGAGAATATCCAGATTGCACTGCGCCACAAATTCGGGCGATCGCAGAGATGCCCTCTTGGAGTCCAATTGACGAGGAGTCAAATTTCTCTGTATAAACCCCGCGGGAGTAATCTCTTTTCACCCAAAAATAAATGAAAAATGGGCAGCGGCTGGAAGGAACGAAAATTGATGAACTGGGAAAACTTTTCACAGGTTATATCTGATGTATCGACAAGTCTGCGGGCCATGCATGATCAATGGGAACGCAGGAGGAGGTTCGGCAAACAACCTGTTCCCGTAACCTAAAAAACGTTGACAGGCTGATGTTATCCGACCGTGGTCCAAGCCCCCTGAATGTGTCTTAAATGGGCTCGAGCGATTCGGCCATGCTAAACGAACAACAACCTGAACGACAGAAACATCGAATCTTATTCACAGATCGTGTTTGGATAGATTGGAAATGCGAAGGTGATCGATGACTTTGGATGCTGGAGAATCCCGGACAGGCAAAATGAAGACTGGGAACGGTGAACGCTCGTCACTTTCCCATAGGCAATATTTTGTCGTGATGAGATTCTCTCCGGCCAACGGCGCGGCGGCCGGCGCAGACAAGGGAGCGATATAATTCTGTTGATCTTGCCAAGATTCCTTAGCACAGTCGTTTCATGTCTCGTGACTAATGGATAAAGTGTTTAAGCCATTAAGCGACAAATTGAGCACCTAGTCCTTGGAGTTGTTTCGCGGCCATTTGCTTCGATACCGCCCCCAAGGAAACTCAGTTACATTGAGAAATTCTCTTCCAGCACATCCAATAAAACCCATAACTGCTTTAATGCTCATCTCACAAGGATGCTATACAAATCACGTGCTGCTTTTCTCGAGGAAACTCAAATTAAAGCGCGCTATTGATTAGCCCTAACCTTTCCCTGGCAACCTTTCTCTGGCTGGCTGCGTTTTCTCCACTCAATTAGGAATTTCATTTTTCACGGACCTATTGAGGCCATCACGTAACCATTCGCATCATCTCTGGACCCAAGGCTTGCATTTCACCCATCAAATTCGCGTAATCAAAACATAATACATCACCAGGTTGTGTCAGTTTTTATTTTCGGGGTCAAATGGCATCCTCGCGACTTGAACGGACGTTAGAACGTCTTTTCACTGGACACATGTGCTCCTCTCTCGGTTAATTGAATTCTGATGACTTCGCGCCATTCAACACTCGAGACACCGTGATTATGGCCATTGTGTGCCGCGGCCTACTTCGCGCCCTGCGAATTATATCAGATTTGTTCTGATAGTAAATGGCAGGATTAATTAAGGAGTGGGAGTGAGTCCACGTGTTGCTGGAGATACGCACGCTGTACCGTGCTAATCTCATGTGTTAACACATTTTCCACCATGAAGAAAATGTAATTGAGGTCGTGATGTTTCTTCTTCGAGCCTGACAACGATGAACCATTTTAACGCGTAAAACGAATGTTATAACAAACTAAATTCAATTTTTGCGTACAAAGATCGTGATCGTATTATAAAACCCTTCACATTCCCCTGAACAAGAGACCAAATTACAATGTGAAGTGTAGAAATTTACTCAAGAAAGTTAGGTGATATTCTATGGACTTTACTGTTAGGTGGGGATATAAAGGGTTAATGGAATATAGAAATACAGCAACTAAATGCGAACTGAAGCTAGTAAGATTTAAACACCGTTGAGAAGTTTGCATAATATTAAAGGAGTAAGATGAAACAACTTTTTGATGATGTTCAACTTTTACAGACTGGATATTAAAAATAAAAAAGACATTTAAATTATTAAAATAAAATCAAGCAATACCAGTTCTTATCTTCAATTTTCCGCAAAACTTTCAGTTTGATATATGAAAATATATTTCAACATCGAGTAATGGCGTATATTTTGCGACAATGTATGTTAATTGTCAGTATATTGCAGAGCGAACGACAGTGTTATATTATAAAACGCTGAAATTTGATTACATTACGAACACATTAACGAAACACTGATCGTTAAACTTCGAATTTATTTAAACAACTTTGAGACAATTTGTAGTAAATATCAAAAATATGCGTTCGACACTTTTAGCCTTTAGGGTCATCTATGGACCATAAAATCCTGCTCCAAGCAACAATTCTTCCTCTCACTTTTTATGTATAATTTTTCGCACAACGTTACCATAAATTTTATTATTATTATAAAGTAAGTCACTCTTGCGAGAGTAATTTCGAATACTCTATTTGGTTATTTGAACTGTTTCACCAGCAGAGATTGAAAGGACTAATTCCATTGGCAATTCGAATGTTTGTTTCATCTGTCAACAACAATAACTTTATATTACAATCGGATTGTATTGACAAGAATATCATACTCAGGCTTTTTCACATGCGGGTCCACCAGTATCATGGGACTGAAACTATTGGCAGCTTCTTGCGCAATTACTGCAACAGTGGCAACAAAATGATCGTAAAGCGAAACACGATCTAAATTCGATCAACGTGAGAGTGCACTTTTTCAACTGACATTTTACGTTCACTTTCATCAATTGCTCACAGTAATTTGGTAGTATATTTTTGAATTGTTGTTATAAATAAGCAAAGTGTTTAGAGATACTCACGTGTGTTTTTGAGTCGTGGCTGAATGTGCTTCAGGGTTTGTCCTTTTCGTATTGATTCCATGAGCTGCTCCCGGGGTGAAGCAGTTCTCTTTAATGGTGGCGGCAACTTGCGATCGGATGCCTGAAAAAGTTAACAATTATAAATATTCTTTGAATGATTAGAGGAAATTGAAAAATAACAAATCAGAAAATAGTTCGTGGACCCACCTTTTTCAACGGCGGCCGTGACCTGATGAACTCCAAGATAAGAGCATGCGCGTCTTTCTTAACTCGGGGAGGAATATCACCATTCACCATGACTTTCCGGAGATTGTATTTTCTGTAATTGAAGAAAAGGTAATAGTTATATAAAGAGCAGTTGCGACGTCTCAATACAGACAAGATAAACACTTCAAACCACGAAGACAATTGGACCATAATAGCGGCAAGTGGACGGAGAGCAGCGTGAGTGGATCAATATTGAACTTGCCAGACACTTCTTAATAAACCCGGTGGCTTCAAGTGTTTATTTAACTGGCATTTTGAGAATGTTTTGACGCCAAAGATGACATGGTCCAAAGATCGCGATAATTGGGCCTTTTACCGCATAAGCTACCAATGTCATTCGTGGGTCAATTGGAATTCGGATAAGTGCTCAACTTACAAGAATTTTACAAACAATATTTGATTACTATACATTTTGATTAAATATAAAATTAAAAATTATGAAATTCTGAACATTCACTTTCGGTGAAACTCACTTTGATCGGATATCTTCCATCAAAATTTCGTATGGCGTTAGCTCGTATTCGACGGGAGTCCTGCAAAAATTGCTCTTTTTCAGTCTTACGCCTCGTCTCAATTCATCAACAACTTGCATCCAAAATCGAGCCTGCAATTACATAAATATTGTGAATCACAAAACATAAAAACCCAAAACTTGTGCGTGGAGAAATAAAAATTTAATTTCGGAAAAAATAAGAAAACATGATATTACTTAGGTATATTCCCTAAATACTTATAATTCTAAAATAAATCTTTTCAATAAGATAAAAAAGGAACTACCTGATATAACTACATACTTGAATAATTAAAATAATACATTAAAAAAATAAACCATGCAAATAATTTAAGGTTCCGCAAAGATTACTTCCAATGCTGTCGAGCCACGAAACAATACCTACTTGCACAGCTCTCCAAATCCTTATTTCAGACTAATGTTGTTTGCATTAGAATTGGAAAATTAAGATTAAAACCAAAATAAATTAGTACATGGTTGTATTAAATTGACATCTGCTGAAAAATTTTGTCTGCGCAAGTGTGAAGAAAACTTGCAAATTTATAATAATATTTAAAATGTCCTGATAAAATCATTAAATTGTCATTTTTTCTAAAATTATTAAAATTTGTTTCAATAAAATTTTGTTAAACTGAAAACTTTCTTTCTAGATCAATGCCCAATATACTAATAGCACAACACTTTCGCTGAATTTTAAAGCGAATGTAATCCGCGTTCGACCCCAAAATCAAAAATTTAGATTAGCTCAGCACCGGAACTGCAGCCGAAAACAATTGATGATTCTATCATTAAAATTTCTACCGGCATTAATTAACAAAATAAACACCAGCCGTATTGCAGCGAATTGGAATGTTGTCCATTGCTTTTCCGCATATTAATTAAAGTGTCACGAACCTGTTAGCACTCAATGGATAATGCAAGAAAAAATAAATAATAAGACCAATCTCATGGTCGATCACTTGGAATAATTAGACCAGCTTCAATCGTTTACCAGCAATTAAAATCTGTGCGGAAATGACTTTCACCTGCCAAAGTGCCAACAAATGTACTCAACTTCGGTTGATTTCCTTCATGTTGCACTTGGAAAATCAACGGAAAAATCTTAACACTTTTTCTTCAGATGCTCGAAATATTTGCAGAAATTGCATTGGATGCTGTGAATTTTAAAAATGCGTAAATGTAATTGCAAGAGATTTTCTCTCATCGCACCGCGATTGTGGCCGGTGCACGCGGCAACGAGTTTTCTGCGATCATACTTTACAAATGTCTGCCTTAATCGCACTGGAGCCTGCGCAAATAAAGGTAAAATGTGGAAATTTCATCTTGTCCAGGATAACATCGTGGCAGGAATTTGAACCAGCATAGAGTTCACAGGAAAGGGTTGAAAATGCATCGACGCGAGATATTTCCCGTCTTGATCCCTGGATGCGGCCGGATGCACACAGAGCGTTCTGCGACTTTGTCATCGCATTCAAATTCTCTACGCTTGGCTGCTTCGGGCCATCCTCACTTTTGCGGCTGCGCTATTAGCTTACTGCAGCGTGGTGCAATTGCAATTGTTTTCAATTTGACGGCAGGTTGCTGCAATTTCCCACTCCCCCTCAGTCGGTGCAACAGTGATGTGCACGTTTTACGCTGCCCCATTCTGTGCATTACTCCATTATGTGTCTGTGATGCGAATCAGAAATGCATCCAGAATCAACTGGAGACATTTAGGCGTGCATTGCACTAATACCAATACTGCGCGGGGGTTAATTCCGATTAGAATAGCGTGTAGACATCCTAACGGACCGAGCGGGTTGCAGTTCGGCCGCAAGTCGAATCGGTCGAGTTGCTCGCTTTCCTGTTGGATAATAGCACTTGCGCCGGGTGGGCTAATTGCAGTCGCGATGCCGGTGCAATCCTACACCAGTCGAGTAGGAAGGATTAAATTTATTCAAGCGAAAACCATAGATTACGTGATGCTTGGAGACGACTGGCGGCACGAGATGCAAGAATGCGCTAAATCTTTACGGTTATCATTGAAGGCAACGGCGACATTTCTCCGGCTGGAGATTAATGGAAATGTTTTTTGAGGTTTCCGATGTCAGGGTTCGGGGAGCATGGAATATGTAAAGGTAGTTGGGCGCGGATGAAATTGAAGTGAACTTGACCCCGTCAAGATTCGAATGCGGTCAACGTTGTGCTTGTGCATGGCGGCTTTCATTTCGTAATGAGTCAATTTCATCATACAGTATACTATAATACTTGTGGATAATATTATCGTCGGCACGATGTAAGTTGAAACGAGAAAAATAAACAAAGATATCAATTAAAATTGCACATAATTGGACATAGATAAAATCTTCGATGATGGATTGCTTTTCAATCATTTTAAAAATCGCTTTTCCTTCGAGTTATGACAATGAACTTAGCAAGTCCTTGAGCATTACATATTTCCAATATCATAGTTGAATCGATGGATTAATGTTGAAATTTTGTTAACTACTAATATTCAATTAAAATTTTTCCCATTTATAATTTTTTGAGAGTTCGAAAGTCTTATCATAAATAATTAAATAACAATGACTTGTGATTGGTGGTGCTGAATCTGATTTTCCTACCGAAATTATTTCCTCAAAACCGCATTAATTATTCTGTTCCATACAACTTTTATGTTTTTGCTCACATTTTGTAAGTACCTTTTTGCATCTTCAAAGTTGTTTTGGAAAAAGCAGTTAACATTTAAAAGGTAAATCAAAAACATTTTTGCTTGCTATGAATAACTCTCTTTTTTGCACCTCATAGAAATAAAGTTGTGCAAAAGTTCAATGTTATTGACCAAAATCAAAAATATTACTAAGAAATAAGTGCCAATAAACGACAAAGTACAAATATTTCAACTTCCCCCGAGAATAGATCAATAATATAGATATCAACGGTACTCGGTACAGAATGTTTATCAAATTAACTTTATTAAAATTGTATAACACGATACCAAGAAACGCCCACTTTAACGTCGCACGCCACTTTAAATACCAACAATTAAAAGGCGTATGAAAACGTTTTAAAGATATCAAAAAAATAAAAATGGCACACCGTGATAAACGGCCTTCACAATGCCGATCGTATAAATAAATTGCACATGAGACTCAAATTGGCGTAAAGGAAACTTAAGCTGTTCTGGAGATAAGATTGTTTTTTTAGCAGTTTGTTACGGATTTGATATCTCCCGCGTTAGAAATGAGTAATTATTGTTTCGTATCACTTACCCAATCACTAAATCCTAACTTTTCAAGTTCGTGCTTTGAAGTTTCCGCATCTGCTTTTATTCGTAGAGATTCTGTTTCTGGAAATGCATTAAAAACATTGATTAGTTGAAGAGCTATAAAAAAATAATCAAGAAGTTTCGTTTCACTTTTACGACAACAGATCATAATAATTAAATTTCTAAATAGCAAATTGGTATGGTTGTGTATTTACAAGGTCATAAAAATATTCCTTCATGGTTTTAACGACACAATCAACAATTAAAAACTAATATTGCCGTTTAATTAAAGGAAATTGTTTTATGTAATTTGCGGAACATGAAAAGAGAATAATATTGCATTGATGTTTACTTTCGAATCTACACAAAAAGGATAGAAAAACTCACCTCCCTGAAATACTTTTTGTAAGAATATTCGTAGTTCTAGAGCCTCAGTTACCAGAGCTCTGCATACTGCTTTGTAATGATTTCCAGGTACTGAAGGTTTAACTCTTGTAGCGCATACCTGCAAAAAAATTAAAAACAACATTTAGACAAGGGAAATGAATATTTAACATTTAAAATAAAACACTAAAATAAAATTCGATGTTTGGAGAACGTATATCGAGAACTTCACCTTATTCTCGTTCGTATTCAACGTGCATCGAAGCATTCCCACGACCAGAATTCATCACTTCGAAAAAAAACTCGAAGGAAATTGTATTCCAGTTTTGGTTTGCCGCATTCATAAAAAAAACATCCAATTCCAATATCACAATTTTCTATCGACACAGTATTGATCTCAGCGAAATTTCTATCCAGCAATTCCCTTTGGAGCTTTTCTTTTTCAGATTCTCTCTCATGCAAGAAAAGGTAAAAAAAAATCCTGTGAATTGGATACAAAGCAATTGACACCTTTTATTACACCCCACCGAGTTCCACATGGATATCTGTGTTTCTTTACTTTACCTTTAACTATCTTATAAACAATTCTAATTCCACTTCGCGATTCATCAAACTTCTGAACATCTTACCACAAACCCTAGAACTTCGACCACATTTTTTAATCGGATTGAACATTCGCAACACCTTCATTTCAGTAATTCCACGTGAAGTCTACTTGATGTGATTATCTCAATCATAGTGTAGTTCCCTCAATACAATTAAGGCAACCGTTGAGCAATTTAATGTACAGAATCTTGTAATAAGTGTAATTTAAAATTGCTTAATTGTCTTCAGCGAAAAAAAATGTACATATTATATAGAAACGTATTTAACATATTAGAGAGAGAGAAAAAAATTAACTTTTCGGTAGATGTTCAGTTGCTAAAGGGTCGGAAAAGACTCTTGAAAAAATCATTGTATGCAAATTTGAAATGAAAAATTAATACAAAAAAGATATACATATATACGTCCAGTTCATTATTCTGTCTTCATTCAATTAAGCTTCAATTTCAGTTCAGCACTTTCTATCTTGAGAAACACTGATATTCAAATTGAAATGAGCAATTTCGCGGACGCTTATAGTTGGTGCAGTTCGCGGACCATAGCTCATAACTTGAGTCTGTAATAATCCGCGAAATGCCATCTACGCAAATGGGTGGCGGGATTGCACCGCCGACATGACTTTCTTCTGCGCATCCTCGAATAAATTGCCTCGGTGGTATCTAGTACAAGCTAATCGTCTTTCTGTCCGCGCTTAATAGCAACAGATATTTCTCTTATGACAAATCTTATGTTGAAAAACAGTGAAATTTTGCCACGGATCCCACGCAATTCCATTGCCTACTGATCTTGACAGACTTGCAACTTTCCTGCATTTCTTTCCCAATGCATGCCGATTTAATTGGCGCCGTAATCATCATTACCTCCAGTGAACTGCGTCATTCATTAAGGAAATTGTCTTGCATCTTAAGATTTTACGCTGGTAATTAGACAGGCTGATACATGGATTCTGAATGCCCTGAAACACGTCACTTGTTACCGTGACCGTGCATTGCAGGGTATAAATTGTGCCCAGATTTTATGGTGCACGGCATTTTCCATTCCCCACCGCAGAAAGAATCTATCAGAACTTAACAATCAAGGTTAATACTTTTAACGACACCTTCTCCAATTATCGAAGTTGAAAGACAGTTGCAATCTCGGAATCAACGCTAGTGTGAAATGCCAGCTGCAATTCGAACTTTTCAGAATGTTGTGCCCAAGTGAATGCACCGCCAGATCGGTATCGACTTGGTTTATTATTTTGGCCTGAATTCGACTTGAATCAGCAACAGCTCTCTGGGAAGATAGGAATCGATCTGCACTCTGAGAAACACCACGCCAGTTATATTTCAGAATCGGAATGCTAATGTGGACCGAGTTATGCAAGACAAGAGAAGTGAAGCAAAGGGGCATCCGCTCCTTAAGTCTGTCCGAGTATGAATTAGTAAAATTAGGACGCGATATGGCGATTGAATCTTGTGCACAAGTAACCACTGTGCAAATGCCTCCAAATGTTTTGTATGACATGCGATTAGATAACTCTTTCAGGGGGCCTAAACGACATGAACATGAGTTCGAATCCATTAAAAAACACCAGTGTCATGCTTGCAGACAGCCAGACTTTTACGTTTCATTGTAGGTAAATATCATATAAAGTTAGTCAATGCATGATTGACAAATACATTTGATTTTGTCCTAATTGGTGTTGTTGTTTGCAATGGAAAATTGATTCGGTTTAAGTGGGGTGTAGGAAAAATTAAAGGTGCAAAACAATGAATCCTTTGTATTTGAGTTTGCAAGTTGTTAACATGAGAATTTAATCACTCACGACATAAAAATATTTAGATATAGAAAAACTTTAGTTTTAGAAATGCAAAAACAAAATAATTTAAAAACAAAGCTTCTCTTAATTAAAACCTTTATATTCAAAAGTTCTTGCAATTGTAAAATTACTTGATTGTCATAAAATCCTTTCTGACTTCAAGGCCCAGTAAAAGTGTAATCGACTGGAATTGGTAATTAATTTACAGACATGGTGGGGAATTTTGCTGAAGTAAATTTCAAATTTCTACAACTGTCTATTTGCAATATCGATGAAAAACAAAATCCATAACAAGTTTACAAGTTAAACAAAACTCCTCGCAACGGTATGCAAGTGCAGCCAACTCAAAAACTGCTTAGCAGCCGGACAAGGAATTTCCTACATGCGACCATAAATTCCAATTAGTCAATGCAACATTCGCATTTGACGGCAATTAGCATAAGCAAATATAAATTAGTCAACATTTTTATTACAAAACCGAGATTCGCAGTTACATTGCAGTCTTCATTAATTAAATCTTTCATCAATTTGTGATAGAAATGAAGTTTGACAGGAATTTGGAGAAAGTGGTTCCCGAAAAATGCCCCTAAACCGTTGCAACGACCGTCGATTTGTCGATGACAGTTGCATTCGTGTTCGCATCCAACAAAATCTGCCGGAACTGGAAGAGATCCCTGCGATAATCGCGTCTGGTGTGAAACGTTGTCGACGTCACACACCGCCCCGGCCGCCAAATGGTCACCATGGCTGTCCGATAAATTCATGAATAAAGTGATCCCCGAGGCTGGGCGAGAAGGCTCTGCAGATTGGCGGAAAATATAGACCGTGGAACCTGACAGACTTGTTGGCATCGATTTTTCCTGATCGTTGCCGGTCGAGTCCGTCGCCCATTATGCAACCGGAGATGAATCACTTTTTGCCGTGGCGTGCAAATCGGCCAGTGACTGGTATCCCATTCAGGTGCACAGTCGAGTGAGCACAGGTGGGTCAGACGGCCCGCGCTGGTTTCCCAATCCTTGCAAGTAGGTGCACACATACCTCACCTACTTTCCGCAGGTTGCCTGCTTCCTGAGCGGACATGTCGTAACTGAACCTGTTGCAAGTCAATTCCCTCTGCGGGGAATGCAACTGCTTCAGTGCAGGATCAGACACGGCCCCCGGTGCAGCCGATGATGAATATTCCCATCAGCAACCGCAGGCAAATGTGCTTCGCATGTTCTGCAAATTAACATTTTCGCTAACGCATCGACTCAGTGACGAGTCCTACTTAAATTTGAAATCTAGCGCACTACTCACCTCTAGAATATAATCCAGTTCTTTGGTATCAATGCACTTCTCCACGTCTTCGGAGTCCCTTTCTATGCCCTCGTCGTCCGCATCTGGAAAATGAGATCCGTTTTAATGTCAAATCAATTAATGGGAATTCGGTGCATGATTAACGCTGCAGACGCTGTTTAAATTCATTAGACACGGCTGTTGCCAAATTAATTTATTCAGTTGTCGGCCGAAGGAGTCGTTGAAACAATCGCCTGCCCACCAGATTCAACCCACTTGAATTGCGTGCACACCCTGAACGCAGCTCACACAACATGCCAGTGGTAAAAAATTGTTAATTAATAAACTGTTAACGAGCACCGTTAACAAGTCATAACTACGCGCGGTAACCATTGCGAAAATGTGGGATTTTGGGGCAATTTAACAATATTGTCATTTGAAAAAATGTCGGGTGACTTACATGCAAAAATTATGTAAGAATTTTTTACAATGCAAAAAGACAGGAGCAGTTCGTCGATATTGTTGTGCGTGAGTTTACATAACTATGCTGCGGTGGGTGGCGAGGAAGCTGGGTTGATGCAGCCCACTGCCAACGCTGATGACAGTTTTTATTTCTAACATTATAAAAGGATCAAAACAATTTAGTTGAATCATAAGTAATTGAGTGCTGGTAGATGATTTTGCTTTTGAACTAAGTAAAAAGTACATACATGAAAATTATATAAGACAATCTGTATAAAGTACATACTATCCTTTGATATCATATTTTCCATTCATAAAAAAATCAATACGTAACAAAATTTAGAGGTATTAATTGGTATTCGAGAATTTCTTCGACCGCAACGTTCCTGCGTAAGATTATATCACTAAAAAAATGTTTTCATCTTGATGTAAAATCTACGGGTTCAAAAGTTTGAGTCAATAACTAGGGCTCCATTGGGTGTGGTGATTTATATGGATGCCGTTTTCCGCAAAAATGTACGCGAAATGAGTGCCAAAGCTCCATGAAAAGAATTCTACATTGGAAGGCGCCGAAATGAGGCTTATGCGGCTCCACCGCGAACGACTCCGTTTGCCCGAAGATAAGTTACATATCTTGAAGTTTATCTTTTTAGATTGCAGGAAGGTCTCCATAAAAGGTTCTTGGATTTGGGTGCTTTCATGTTTTGGGCTCACATAAAATGGTGCTGGCCAAATAGATCCAAGTCGCTGTGACACCCCTCGAGGGGGCCCCGTAAGAGCCTTAAACTAGGCCACTTTGAAACTCATAAATCCCGTGGAAGTTTGCTCAAGGGCTTCGGACACGTAAACGGAGCACCCGAGCACGTACTGCTGGGAAACAGCCGCGACCGATGATGGCGGAAAGGCGCCCAAGTCTTGTTCTACATTTCGCGGCCTTTCGCTAAGCAGCTCGTGCACATTTTTGATGAGTTATTGCACAATTGCAAATGGCACTGGAAATTACTGCAGCAACCACGAATCGGGAGGAGATCCACGAATCGAGAGCTGAATCTGGGACGAGATTTGATAGCTTTTCGCGGAAAACCCTTGCGGAATCGACGAATCAGATTAAAATTGCCATTGCAAAGTCGTGTTGTCTTCGAGCCATTAAAATCTGCTCTGTTTCGAATTAGATGCTTCCTGTTCGACTTATTGATGTCTGTACGGCTCATAAAAATTCTGCAAGTAAATTGCATCAAAGTTAGACGTTTCTAGTCGTCAATTTATGCAATTTCTATTGTTCATCCAATCATATAATCATAATTACTCCACTCGTATATTTAAAATCCTATAAGTTTTTATTCATGTAGAAAAAATTAATTTGTTTCTATCTTTGAAAGGAACATTTTATGCATATAGCATGTGTTTTGTGTAAATTCGCAAACTTTTATGTGATAAATGCTTGGATGATTTTTGTTTTGGAACTGCCTTTTTAGTAAAATAAGGTTATCTAATTAGCTAAAGCGTGAAACTTACAAATTACGTGCCACAGCAAAAATGAAATTTCACATTGAAGTGAATAAAAATCGAATTAAGTGATGCTCTGTTTAAGCAAAAACGAACACCCAGCAACACCCGCAACGAGTCACCCATGAAATCGTTTCCTTCTTCCAGTTGATGACCTTCGGAAAGACACTGATTGATCTCAATAAGACTACTACTAATTACCAACTCTTCCACAAGTTCTCATCATTTTAACGAGATTTTAAGCACCAAGAACAGCATAACACTGGCAGAAGTTTGCACCTAGTTCTTCTAACGCAATCTCACCAAATGATCTTGGTTATGGCCTATGGGGATGCCATCGCGAGTTGCAGGCTTGCCTCAACTAGATAAGCAAATACGGTGAGTTTCGTGAGATGCCATCGATGCAAGCCACAGCAAAAACGGATGAATCTGTGCCAGAGATGAAGTACGACAATTGCAATGCTGTCGCTGGCATGATTAACCCACATAAAAACGTCCTGGGTGCATCCAAGTCGATGCAAAGACGACCATTATCTGCATGTGCAATTTTCTATTGACTGGGTTACAGGTCACTCTATACGTTTCCTGACATCTCTGACAAATGAATTCATTGACCCGCAGTGGAATGACACTTGAATGCATCGCGAGAATACAACAGACACCGGAACTGCAGCATTCTCAGCGTGCAGATTGCATCTATCGTAAAGCGAAAAGATTCGTATCGTCGTTTCTAATTTTTCCTGTTTAATTGGAAAATTCTAACTTTCAAGATTGATGTGGGAATGGTGTTGACGTTTTGGTTTTCCACGAAAACATCGTGCAACCATTGTTAAAGGCGAACGAATACACGTTGAAATGACTCGTAAAATTCACCAATTTAAGGCAATTTTCCGGCGGTAAATGAAGTTGATTCTACATTATAGCTTCGACATTGCATTGAGCGAATGTGGATCTTTGATAATGGCAGAATCAACCGGAACTTAATTGTTAGATCTTGGGTTAGGCTATAGTGCTTACCGTCCATCGTCATGTGTCTAATGAGCTGTTCCAGTTCTGAGGATATTGTGCATTCCTCATTTGCTTGTAGGTTGTAATCGAGAGCTTTGTAGACAACAACACCGACACTTCTTAAGATCTGAAACGACAAACAAATATTGGACCATTAAATTACTTTTAAGGAAAAGGTAATGTAAAAGTCTAGCACTCGGTGAAGGTTAATTCAAGCCATCATCACAATAAAACAGGGCGAGAAAACATACAACACAATTGAGACCTACTACCAAAGGAAGTCTCACTTTCTTCGGCAACTACTTGCCATTCATTTACTGCGGTCTGCGAGCAGCCAAATCACCCCAGTGAATGAAGATTGATAGCGTTAGTGGCACAAGACAAATGGGAAGATGGAAATTCGGCGGTGCTGCGCCATGCCCTAACCCTAAATGCCCATTTCCGAGGTTAGTGAAGCTTAAAAAGTTTAACGTCGGAATCAATCATTCGCAGAAGTAGTTTTGGAAAAGGTGTGGAGTATTCCCGGTTTGCGGAGCCATCCAAAATGCTCAACCAAGCGCAAACTCATCATGGTTCGACCAAATTTAAGGAAACATGCATTAAGCAACAATCAACGCAGTCTGATTTGTGGCCCTTTTCTCAACAGACAAACAATCAAACATTTGCAGCAATTTGTTAAAGTCAATATTCGTGTTTCATAGATTGATTTGAAGGACAGCGTATGGGCCGAGTTCGTAAGCGGGCGGGTATGAACCAGGGCCCGGCTAAATTTCATTATTCCGAAATGAACCCAACTTTAATTGGATTAGATTGGAAAATTGATTTGTTTATGGTGGTTTTGCTTTTATTTTTCGAATAATGCTAATACAAGTACAATTCCGATTTCCGACTATTGACAATGGTTACATAATAAAATTATTTCTAATTCAATCATTGGTTTTGATTAATCTGTAAAAAATGTTCACTATTAAATAAAATCATTCCCTTCAATACAATTATTAAATACTCTTCCAAACTGACATTTTAAATGTCTTTTACAGTTATTTAACAATTTAAGGACAGCAAAGCTAATGCGGAAGCGCTGGAAAACTAAACGAAGTCCTTCTTGTTAACCTTGGTAGAGCTCACATAAATCCTTCATAGGGTTCGGCACCTATCGGATGGAAGATCGTAAAACTTGTTGCCATGGTCGTCACGAAATTTACAGGAGTCGATTTCACAGCGTCGCGATACTCCGAGCATTGCCCAGGGCTTTTAGATCATTTACGTGGTGGATGTAATTCAAATTATTCCTAGAAGTCGAGACAGCAGTGCACTTCCTCATCTAGCCGGGCTATAAATTAATAGTCTAAGTGTTATCATGACGACGACGTGCTCCTTGGTCGGACTCTATCAACTGTCGTCGCAGTCGCATCCTGATGTGCATGTGCAGTTTGCGAACCTAGCTCGACTCAGAAATTAGAATTATCGCCGCGAGATTGTTTCATCAGAGCATGCACAATTTCCACCGAGACCCATCCACGATGGCTACACTTATCCCCCGAGCCGAGTCAACCTGTAATTCAAGAATGCTCTGATCCATTTGCATCCCAAGCTAAACCTGCGGGTTCTGTGCAGTTTTCCATTTGACTCGAACGTGGATGCTAAGTACCGTTGATGGTTCTCACCTCGGCGTCGGTCACCTAGGCTGTGTCGTGGTTCTTTTATTTTCGAGCTGCAGTGCTGGAGCCGATGCACTGCTGGAAACGCAACGGATACACGACAAGGATGATGATGATGGTGGCGGTGCAAGATATTTTGACGCCTTAACGTTGCTCTGGCTCCAAGTGCAAATAAATCTCCTGCGGGAGGCGAGAGACTAGCAAAATCTGCTGCAACTTGAACATGGCCGGTCTCCGAGAGGTGTTTCTCATAACCGTTACCTCAATCCATTTTATTACGGAAGCTAAATTGGGTTCAGCTGTACAACGCTCTGCTGCCCTACCGACCATCTTCAACTGCACCTGTGGATTGCGCAACATCGGGAATTCACCGGTTACAACTCAGCTTCCAATTATCAGCGCTTGTAAACCGAATTCACTACTTTGTAGTAATAACAAATTTTATATCCCAAGTGAACGAATGAGAAACATAAAATTGACAAAATACAACTATAAAAGAAATCTTAAAGTTAAATAGAATTTCTCCAACAACGTAGAATTTGCAAAACAACTTCCCATGGGAAGTGGAACGTTGTCAAACAAAAGCAGGACACTTTTCCAGCATCAAAATGATCTTGGTTAACAACTGCTTTTTTTGATGAGCATGATTACCTCAAAAACTCTTTACTAAATAATTGACAATAATTTGGTCCGAAAAAACTGACCATAAACGTTGCTTGGAAAATAATTACAAAAGCTGCCATTAAGTTATTTAAATTCTCTTAATTTGCTGAATTGACAATTGTTGTAATTTTACCTCATCACGTCGAATATAACTCCATCGACTACAATTTATGATTAAACGGTTTTCATTTGTACTACAAAATGCTTAAAGATTGTCCTAAATTATAATTTTTTGTGTTGCGTGAGTTGCCCTCTTCTGTTAAATTAACCATACGAAAACAATTGGCTTTTGTGTTTAAAAAAAACTCCATTTTGACTTTGGAAAATAGAGACGTTTATTTAATGTTTTTTCTTCGCAATATTTAAATGAAATTGCTTCTGCTATCACACTTTGCGCAATGATCACGAAGATATATTTTCAAAAATTAGTCATTATTTATGAATTCTTATATTTTTATATTTTATAGATTGATTTAGTTGTAGTTTAATAAGATTTAAAAAAATAAAAATAAAAATTCAATTTAGAATTTCACGTTTGATATTTCCGTTGGTGAGATTGACCTATTTTCTATAGCATTTTTTTGGGGCCCAACATTCTAAACATTAAATGTCGCCATCGCAGTAACTGTAAAAATATAAAGCGTATGAACGTAATATATCTCCTTTTATGCATAAAACCACTCATAAAAGAGAACGGCCATTAACAATTTCCTTCCTGTGACAAGCTCATCAAAAGATTAGGATGAAACAATCGAATTTGGGTTAAGCTTTGCATTCGATACAACTTCAAGGACGTTGGAAAAATAAATTTTGTAAAATTTAAATTCAAACGGGAAAATTACATTATGCAAATAATTGAAATTGAAGGAAACACAGATATTCAACGAATTTGCTTTCAAAAATTAAATATTTACATTGGACAATGATTAATTTCATCCGAATCCGGTTTCACACACAAATTAATCACAAGTTGTAATGAAAGTCTTTCTGAAAAGCAGATCATCTTTAAAAAAACATTTTCAAAAGAAAAGTCTCAAATTTTCATAATTTCCATTTGGAGTGCCGCAAAAATGCACGATTTCACTCGTCACTTGAATTCCCACGCAATTGCCCATTAGATGCAGCTCGAATTTTATCAAGCTGCATCAAGGAGGCAGTTACTCTGCTCTTAATTAACACACTTAGGCGGGGGGTCAGGTGCCGGTGGGGAGGCAGTTCGCGCGACTAATCAACGTGGTGGCTCTCATTAGAGTGCGGCAATATTTTCCCACGATTTAGAAATTTCCATTGTCAGGTACGAAGTTCATGAAACGACTGAACTCCGCAGAAATTCTGCACATTGCGGGGGTGGTAATTAAACGTAATGCGATTCAGATGAAATATTTTGATAACTTGCTGCCATCTTATAGAATGTTGTAACGGGATCTATGCGATGGACGCGATTGCAAAACTGCCGCGAGTGAACATTCGCAAGTGCGCAAACGCGCAGGTGTGAATGGCAACGCTTCAGATTTTTCCCATCCACCCGCCTGCGGGCTATTAATTAATTTATTGGCGCGATCACGATCTACTGATGATTGTATATTGATGTAGCTTATGGCCGTCAATCCGACCGCCAACGCTTGACGTGGCGAGTGCAATCTCTGGCGCCGACGCACGCCACTGCTGCCATTGCTTGAGATGGTCCTCCTCCGCGGCTAACGCATTGGTAACGCGATACCGTCATATTCTGCATCACGCTGCCCCGTTCTGATCTCGATCCATTCTCGCTTATC
Source organism: Leptogaster cylindrica (assembly GCA_963082835.1). NCBI lineage: Eukaryota > Metazoa > Arthropoda > Insecta > Diptera > Asilidae > Leptogaster > Leptogaster cylindrica. The sequence goes on along the minus strand of OY720105.1, from coordinate 1,480,047 downwards.
TCTCAAATCTTCGGTTTTCCGTGGCATTTTAGCCATTAACATTTGTTGTCGCGGATCTAAGTGCGGTTAGACGCAACTAACCGTGCTTTCGATTTTCCCAAAAGTGATCGCACCTCGATTCCCATTGTGCAATCCCTGAAAGCATACTCGCCTCTTTTGGCAATGATCAGTAGTTATTCTGCGAGGTAATCTGATCCAAAATCGAATTTTGAAAATGGTGCTTACGTTGTGCCGCACAAAGGTTTTACATCATCAAATTCGTGAGTTTTTTTGTAGACAAATTTAAAGTCCAGGTTTCGCATCCGAAACAGCTAAATTGATCGAATCAATCCCTCCAACAACATATTATTCACATTTATGCTTTCTTGATTAGCTTTCAGATAAAAATCATCGAAAAAGAATTGGTGTTATAGTTATTAGTCGGCGATTAAATTTCTCAGAGACTAGCAATTTTAATTTCACCTGGGAAGTATAATTTTTTGTTTGATGTATTGATCCAGAGTTGAAATGATTTATGCACAACTGTTTCCGTAACTAATTTCCAAATTATGACGCATGTTGTTTTCGCTGTTAAAATATTTCATCGTATGGTGTTAAAAATTGCTGCTTCTTTTTAGCGAAAAACAGTATTCATGATATGTACAACAAAAAGTTTAATAATAATAAAAGAAGTACATGCGTTCACTGCACGATATTTGATTATTTATTATTGTGCGAATATTAGTTTTTAGCGGAAACCATCCAATAAAACTTGTGAATAGTTTTGTTACTTTCGAACTGATTAAATAAACATTAATCTGCGACCGCTGCTTACATGTACCGAAGAGTGGTTCCAATTTGTCATGTCATACTTACAAAAAATTTGATAAATTAACACTAAAGTAAAACAAGCGAACAAAATTGAAAATTTTAGCAAAAACTTAAGTTTGAAAATTAGCTAAAACAACAGCAAAATTAATTGCGGGAAAGAAAGTAGTTCTGTTAATAATAATCTAGTCGTGCACTACGAGTATTTCTTCATGCTGAAGGACATCTGAAATTAACAGAATAACATTGTGAATAAGTATAACCTTACAATACACATAAAACTTTTGGGTGTAAAAGAACATAAAAAAATCATTATTGTTTATTAATCATTATACTAAAGAGTTAAAATTATTGCCCAACTTTTGGGTTGGCTTACAAGACACGATCAATGTCTCTCCTTTAACCTCTTTAGCGTTATTTTTTTAGGCTTTCTTACTTTAAACTAATTCTTAGTGATCGGTTGGGCCGCAATCTACGGGTTCGTGCACTGCACACCCTTCGCAGGCGATTATCGTTCCAAGTATTCCGAGAAAATTTGTTTATAAAATATGCAAACTGCGCATCTATTCTCGACCCAGCAGGCGAAATGGGGACAACAGTATCAAAAATAACCAGATAAACAAATAGTCGAGTCTCAGTGGCTGCAGCCAAGTGCACTCCTTTCTGGGACATTTTCAATAAAATCGTGACCAAAAGAAATGAACTTCGTCGCCGCCAGAGCAACATCCGTGGACCAGCAGTGGTCATGCATTCTCTTTACGTTTCTATCAATAGATCGCTCCTCAGGATTGAATTAGAGTGGCTGGAGCTCATTTGCTGCTCCTCCTGGACGGAGCCACCGGGGCCGGGGTGATCACCGTCGTTAATTTATCTGAGGTTGCTAAGGCTTACAGCAGCTGGAGCAGCGGTTGGTTATCTCCTCATCTGACCAATATTTCCTCTTATTAGGTGCGCTGCAGTTGATCCAACCGCGAAATTAAACAGTTCTCCAAGACTCCAGTAGCGAATGCAGCGGCAGCAGTCGTGTTGTTTAAGCCTTCTGAAAGGTGTAGAGGTCAACCGGTCAAATTCCTCTTCTTTTCACTTCGGGTGCAGCCTCCCACAGATCGAGGTGCATTAGATTAAATCGTGGATGCTTATGCAAATCTCTCTAAAGACAAATTCCCCTCGGCGGCGGATCGCTGTGCACTTTCCCCAGTTTTCACTGTACGAATGAAATTAGTAGACGAAATGAATATGGTCCAGCGAGATTCCTCCGACGAAATCCCTGTGAGTTATGCAAACATAAAATTCCGTCATCGTTATCATTATTTGGAGGCCTACTTCTGCGCCCGCCGATTGAGACTTTAACTGCAATTAATGACGGCTCAACTGACGCCCGGTTTGTTTTCCTGAATTGCCCGTAACCAACTGCAGTGGTAAACTGACTTCTTTCGCATTGCACATTACCTGTTCCCACTCAGGCGTTCCCAGATGTATCACTTCGATTTGCCACTAGATGTAAGCCGCACTTTTACGCATTTCCTGGATCAAATGACGCAAGAAATGCAGCTCCTTGGCAAAATGAAAGTGAGAAATCCACTTGAGGACTTCCATGTTTCGTTTTCGATTGAAAAAGATCTTCGCGAGAAATTAATTTTGCAGCTCCTCCCGTCTCCGTCTGTGTTTATTACCGCTTACCGCAGCCGATTTAATAAACAACATAATTAATTGCAATTGCTGAATTGACCCAGTGGAAGGTGACTTTGATCAACGGTCACCGGCAGAAGGTCAGACAATGACGAATGGACGATTGGCACTTGCCACTTCTATTTTGCAAGAGGAACATATTCAACCCAGTCTGGGGTAGCTTCATTATGCAACTAGACAACCTCATTGCAGCCTTTCGCTGCTGCGGCAATTGATGGCAGACAAAAATATTATTAATTCCACCGTTGAGAGTTGTTAACAAATCATGGAATACGAGTATATGACCCAGTCAATCATCTTCTCCAGCAGTTTATTGTTGGAGCCGAGGTCGATAGCGGCATGCATTATAGTTCAATAATGCCCGAATTCGAAAAGCCGCCCATCTGAATTCCTTCGTTTTCCAAAATATATGTAATTTCAATTTATCACCGTCTTTCGAAAGTGTGAAGGGCAAGTTCGAATCTTTGGAATGTTCAACGATGATCGAATTCAGTTCGCCTGATTTTCTGTTGAAATTATGGAAATATGTGGCATTGCCCTATTATGACTACGTGTACTTGAAAACAATCTCGTGAAATTACTGCACTTAACCGGCCTAAAACTCAAAATTATGTGATTAATTTAATTGACCAATGAGTTGCGGATTAACACTCACCGGAGAGGGTTACTGGCAAATATTGGGTACGGCTGTCAGGTCCGGAGTGAAATTCAAATAATGATCGGATTCAGGTTTCAAGCGAAAATCAATGAAATGGTGGTTTTCAAATTGCCGGTTGGCTTTAACAGTATGAAACATAAAAATTGACGTAATTGTAGTTTGTTAAATTTCTAAAAGCATATTCGGTTTTATGTCTTTGTACGTCCCATTGTCCATATGTCTTGTTTTGGTGAAAAACATATTCAAGTGTTTCTATTTAATGAATTAACAACGTTAAATTGGCAATAATTGATTATATCAAATAGAAATAAAACTGTTATGGGAAACCAATAAAATAAAGAAAACAAAAATTGTATTTTAGTAAATTGTTTGATTTCTCATTTAAGAGTGAAAGTGAAAAGCATAAAAAATTAAATATCAGTTGATATACGTATCTGTTGTTTAAACAAACAATATAAATCAAAATCACTAAAGCAATGATCAAAATGAAATGTTAAATGTTTGGAAAAAGAAAGTTAGATATTTTTTACACACCAAAATTAGTCAAAAATGATTTGTTCCTCCTACGAGTTTTCATTTCTACAGCTGTGATGATGGTTTAAATTGATGTCTACATATTATATTTTAGCACATTGGAAAGCAAATTTTTGGAAAAAAAGAAAAATAGTTACAAATATGTTTGATTACTACAGGAATTTCTAATTTTTTCTTTTCAGGTAATGTCCTTATATTTCTGAAAAGTTTCCTGAATTATAAAATGCTCTGAATCTCCAGATTTGTATTTTATAAATGTCTCAAAGAATATGTGAACACAGTATCCTTGATGAAATGTAATTTAATTTCGCATTTTGCTTAATTTAAAGTAAACAAAAGAAATCCTTCTAACAATATTCTATGAAAGTGTGGAAAATATCAAGGCTAAGCCCAGTGCTTATTTAAAACAATTTCTTTTAATTTACGTGCAAGCCTTGTGAACAAAATTGACTTTTAAGAAAATGAATTAAAACTCATGGTTGAAATCTATTCGAGCAGGAAACGATAAAATTTTAGAGACGCCATTTTGGTCGCTTAACAAAGAATATTATGCAACTTTTGTAATCCTACGTTGATCAAGGAAAACAATCATTACAAATCAATGTTATACTTGTCCACATCGAATGATTAGTTCTTTCGCGAAATCGATTTGTCTGAATCGAGTTAAAGTAATCACCTTAACAGGTGGAAAGCACTTAAAAAGAAAGAAACAAAAATGAAACAAAAATGAATGGTTAATGAATTTTTCCCGGGACTAATCGTGTCACCGTACTTTTCTGGTGGCCCACTGCGGGCCCTTCGTGGTGAATGGCCTTGCTTCCGTGTTTCTAGATTTCCCATAAATTTCATAATTGAACAACCGTTAAAATTTTCCGCTTCGAATAAAATTTGCTCCAAATCATTCCGCGAAGAATCATGAACAAGAAGAACAAGAACCATGAATTGAACACTTACCTTTTTGTGTGATGTAACTGTGCTGCTAACTCTATCTGCAACGAAAGAAGAAAGGTGATCGTGAAAAACTTGAAAATAATCATAAGAGGTTAGAAAAATGCTTGAAAAATAGAAGGGGCATTTTGGTGGGGAACATAACTTCGAGGTATCCGTACAAAAATTTTGAGGTAAGAATTCCGCGAATCAAGCAACTATTACGAAACATTAGCGGAAAAGTCAATTAGAAAATGCGGTTTTAATTGCGACTACGTCACCGTGAAAAACCGAAGCCACTGAACTGGCAATGTGGCTCGAAACGAGAGTATGTCACAAGTAGCTCGAGTGCATCTAGTCTAATGAGTCGATCTTCATGCATCCGATGCACCCACTCGATGCGGCGCCGCCGCGGCAAAAGTGATCGGCGTCGATGCAGTTTATGGCTCCATTGTTGCCGCGGTGCGGAAATGAGCGCCAGAATTTGAATGGTGAATGTTTCATCTCCCGGCTGACGATGATGCGGTCTATGATTGATGCTCCCTGTCATGGCTTATTAACTCCTCCACATTATCGCAAAAGTTGCGGATGCGAAAGATGTTCATTTTGTTAGCTTTAGACCGGTGAAATATTGCAGATGAATAAAGAAATCGGAACTCTTTAAGCATATCGGAAAATATGCGTGCTGCTATATAAGTTTTTCTTATCCAAATTATGCAAGTATAACGAGAAGCAAGTCATTTTTTATGTTGTAACAAACTGTTGTTTAACAAATGCGTACAAACTTCAGAGAATAAAAAACTATTAAAAAAATTAACATAATATATTTTCGACGCTCTTCATATTAATTGCGATGTTTCTTTTGATAATTCAGTTGGAAGTTGATTTTGTATTGATTTCAAATAAAAAAAATCAAAACAGGAACAAGAATGCATTATTCCATTTTGTCCAATATTCAATGATTTGTTTTCTTATGCATTATTTTCTTTACCTCCTCTCCCTTCACCATCTCTTCTACTCACAGGAAATATCGGAATTTCTGCAATACCACAGAAAACATTCTTATTGTGTTTTATTAGCACAGGAAGCCACATCCAGTCATAATTTAGAAACCAGAAAACCACGATTGCAATTGCTTCCCTTATCGGCAATTCCGAATGATTTTTTGGCCGCTTCCAGCCAGGATACTGGCGGTTTGCGGCGATTCCATCTCCAACGAGCTCGACGACGACCGAGCAAAATAGTTTCTGCCGACAAGCAAAAACTCACAAGGGGACGAGGGGGACTCCAATTCTGACTCAAATGGCGCATAGTGCAGCATTAGAATAATTTTGTTATGTGACTGCAGAGGTGGCTACAGTCGGCACCCGCCACCGATGCAGTCAATTATGCGGCGGTTGCATACGAAAAACACCAGAGTGCAGCACGTTGTCCATGGCTAACGAGCAAAACACAAAAATGTGAGAAACAAAGGTAGCCGAGGTGCAGTAATGTGCAATTAAAGATCTCTTCTGCAGTCAATAGCCACATTTGAACCTGCGCGATCAGGCGACACTTCGCCCAGTGATTATCAAACACGGCCAGCAATTTCAGAAACGATCACAGGAAGCGATTTATTCGCCTTGCAATCCCAAACGACTTTCTTCCGGCGATTCTCGCGTGCCCCTCGGGAGCGTATTAGACGTAAATCGACCGATCTACAACTGTTTTTAATTAAAGTTAACCGGGATCCCTGCTATCGAAGAGATTCACTTCCGAGCTCATTAATCCTCGTTAACAGGGTTCAAGTGCAATCCACTTACGTAAGATGACGCTCGGCAATTTTCCACCAGAGCTCAATGGCCCAGCTACTCTTGCGGCTTGTTGTGAGTCTTTGACTTCACTAATTGCTCCACCTGTTCGGGAGTTAATTGAAGCGCAATTAGAGCCCGAAACGGTGACGAATGACAATAAAAGCGTGACAGCGGGAGTGCAAAAAGCAACCAGAAACCAATCTGCACTCCCGTCAGGTGCGCAATTCTCCCCGAACAACTCAATGAACAGGTGCTGGGAAGTGTATTTCGTGTCCATTAAGGTCAGTCGCACAATAACATTGTAAGCAGGGATTAATGAGAAAATTACGTTATGTAATCTGCGGTTAATTTATTTTCGGGAAGCGCACGATTCGCGGCTTTGAATTCTGCGATTATTTTCGGTATCGAAAGTATAAAAAGATTAACAAGGGGCGGTTTACCGGAAAATCAAAAGAAAATTGATCACTGTACAAAAACAAAATACTTTCTGGTTAATGTAACCGAAAATGTGAAAGAATGCAACATTTGCAAGAAAGAAAGAAGACAAGTTATCATTCTTTAGGTTTTTCAACCAACTTTTTAATTTGTTTGATTCAAATCAAATTCTAGGTTTTCAAACATTTTTAAATCCTAAGTCTATCCACATACACAAAAGCAAACGAACTTCTTTAAAGTTATTACGAAAACAATGAACCATATTTCTTGACCATAAAACCATTATAAATATAAACAAATTGCAAAACACAAAAACATCTTTAAATACTTAGAAAGACGTGTTGCAATTGTTTATCTTTTTTTAGGCAATTCAGTCAAAGGTCCAATTTTCTTATCACAGTACAGAATCTGATTACACGGGAGATTGGGAGAAACCAAGCCAAATGTACTCAAATATTTACAACCGTGGATTATGATTGAGTGGCATTGAAAGCGACATAAAAATTTGACGTGCGTAAAGTTTTTTGTATGATTTCTTCACCCCTGAAACTCAGTATACAGTTGTAGTGGATCTTCTAAACAAAATTTGCGAAATAAAATATTTCTTTTTCCCTACAGAATGCTTTTGGAATGAGTTCCAGATTTCTCGAGTGTATCAAACTGTATAATGGAAGAGCCACGAATAATTTTCAAGTTGCTTTAGTTTAGACTTGCGCAAATTCCGTCCTTCAAAAAAGGAAGTGACCATTGATTTTCATGAATTTCACTGTTAAATGCTTTCTGCGAGGTCAATTTTTATTGGGTTAAATCATAAATTTAATTAGAAGTATAAAAATACCAATTTATTCAACTAGCCCTTACTCAATTTAAAAACACTTTGCTAAACGTTTTAGAATTTTTTAATTTTACGAAATTCCAGGGAGTTCTTTCATCCATAATTGGTAATCCAACGGTTCAATGGTACTCAACAGAAAATGCTGAACTTTCTAAGAGGATGCTTGTCTATTAGAACCAATCTAAACCGAACTCAGATGAGTATGAAATCACGATACACATTTCCAGCACCTTTCATCCCGAACCAATCAATATTCTTCGTAATCGTCGTCCATTCATTCTGTCTCGGCGCCCATTGAGTTTCCACCGACGATTCTGGGTTGAGAAACTGCCGCGTCTCCACCTGGCGAAACAAAATGATTTTCCGCGTAGAAAATAGAGCGTAGTGAAAAATTGTGGTCCGTCATGGGTGGGTTCTTGCACCATGTCCGACAAATTAACACAATGTAAATATTGGCTTGGTGGCCAGCGGCGTTGCTCGAACACCGAAAGTGGCCACGCAACCGATAAATTCCGGAGATTATTGATGACCCCTGCACCCAATGGCATAATTTTTGCCGGTGAATACCCTTGTTGATTAGCACTTTTTTGTGCACTAACAAAATCAACAGCCGAGTTCGAAGAACCCAGGAACGGGAATTTTAAGAAATATGAATCAAATTTGCTAAGAACAATTTCTTCGCACCTCGGCGGAGCGTCAAGCACCTGACGCGTAGTCGATGGGAGACTTTTTAGATACGAAATCAATGGTTTGCACGTTCAGCTGAAATTAATCTCCAGCTGGCCGTGGCTTTTTATTGTACTTAATGAAAACTTCACGCCAAAAATAAATGTTCTTTTATCTGCTCTCCTCTTCGGATCCGTCAGAACTCAGGCTTGATTAACAGAGGCAAGCAGTGCAAGGTCAAATTCAATCTGTTTTTATTATTGACTGAACTTTTTAATGAACCCCCATTTTATGATGATTTTGTTGGACCGTCATGGACCATAGAGATACGATAAAATCCAATTTAGTTGGCCCACAATGGTGTTTGGGAAGTGGATAGGGTTTGTTGATGAAGAAAAGACATCTTACTGGAAATGATTCATCAAATTTTTTGTATTTCTCACACAATTGAACCAATTACTTTAAGACAATAAAGAATGACGAAAAAAATACAGAGTGTTCTTGAAATATTATTTGGCGATCATTTGAACTGAAGAGTTAATATAAATACGATCACTTTGTAAGTATATTTCTAAAAATTCCTTAGTGGAAAACTTCAGCTATAAAAATAAAGTAAAAAAAAAACTAAAACTCCACTATGGCTTTAACTGCCTATTCAAAAGTTATAAACAAGTCTTAGTAACTGCTAACTAGACCTCTATTAATAAAAACGCCGTAGGTAGTCACACTACATTAATATTTCTATGAATTGAGATAAAACGAAGGAACAGATGAACATTGAACACATACATTCATTGGCTGCCAAACACTATAAACTTCCTGTTGTGCCGAAGTCGGGTGAAAATTAATTGAAATATCACTACGATAATTCATTACTTCGATCTCCGATCGTTTTGTGTATAATGATCCTCCGAAATGTGAATTCAAGAATTATTACCGATCTCAGCCAGTTGCAAATTATGGAAAATGACATTATTAGAAAATTTGAAAAGATCATAGAACTCGCACCCTACAGAAATAATAACGAGTGATCCTGCAGCTCTTAAGCCAACTGATCACGCCCAATGTACAAACGTGATTATGGGAGATCAATTGATAGTTATCGGCAAATTATCGCCCGCACAAAGTTGGAAAAATATTTCCCCCCTTGTTATGAAGCCCATGCACCAACGTAGTGTGCACCGTTTCAGATCAACTGATCTGTTCATTTTGGGCCCCTTGAGACAAGTTCCAATTGACATTTTGCTCAAAACTTCAGCAATGTTTAGCTTTGGTAATCTGGGGCGGAAAGTTGACGCGTTTTGCCCCAACTCCATCAATCAATTTTGTAATTTTCTGAGTAGAAATTACCATTATCCTTACCAGTGAATGGACTGGCGGCAAAGTGATGGAGCACGACCTCGGCGGTCGGAAGAGGTCTCGTTGGCATTTTGCAACAGTGATCATTTGAATAGGTGCAGTTCTTGCAGATCTTGGCTTGATGTCGATTCGTCATGCACAAATTTTATGGCACTATTAATGATAAAATATGGCAGATATAGTTTGCGATAACGACACTTTACAGTACAGAAAAACAATTTTATTGAACAATGCCGTAAATTTACTAATATTTAATGAATTGTTTCCTGCAGCAAATCAAAATTACGTGCTTCTTAAAAATAACATGATCCGGTTTGATATTTTATCAGCTGCTGAAACAATATCCATTTTTACACCTTGATCATAGTGAATAGTGAAAGGATTACTTATTTTTCACTTCATCAAATAAAAATCTCACCTCGAATTTTTCACTTTCTTCAACCTTCAATCTGCATTCCTCTAACAAACTTGTTAACATAAACCGTCATAAATTAACAATTAACCCAAGAATATGGATGAAATGAATCGACCATTAGTGCAACTGTCATCCATCAATACGTTGTAAATATTTATCAATCGATATTAAGCTCTACTTTCAGATAATTTGGGAGAAACTTGGGACGAGATAAATCAATAACTTGAATTTCGTTACCCACATATTTTAACTCATTTGAAAAAAAATTAACTCTAAAAAAATCCTCGCTTTATGTATGCTAATCAACTGCATTTATCCACTTCGGTCTAATTAAAATGGGGAGCCACACCAAAAACCCATTCCAGGCACATTAAAATTATGGAAAAGCCTCAATCAGATTTCCCAACTGTCTGTCAAATTTTAAGTGGTTCGATTTGTCGTTAGCTTTCGCGGTTCGCATTTTTACATAAGCACGGAGAAGGGGAGGCAGTCGAAAATGTACTCTGGGAATTTCATTTCCATGATTACGAAAAATGCCACCCAGCGGCTGTTTAGGCTGCCATTGGTGACGCGTAAATCAAATCCGCACTGTAGGGGGGAAGAAAGAGTAAATGACAAATGACAAATTTCCAACTTCCTGCTGGTCGACTGTATCGAAATTTATGCCCGCCCAGTTCGTGTTCGCTCCAAAAGAATTTCAAGGTCTCGCATGAGACCAGCGGACATCCGAAGAAGAAGTCTGTGGAGAAACCTGAAATCATCTCCGGAGCGACGGTGCTGATTTTATCTGTTATCACTCACCGGTCCGTGCAGCATCTTGATGCAAATCGGTGTTGCGTCAAGTGTATTGAATTCATCTGAAGCGTACATAATTACAGTCGAGTTGCATAAGCATAAGATGGCATACCTGTGCCGTGGTGTGTTCTGCACCGTCGACCATTCTCGACGCCACGCACGGCAATTTGGAAACTTCCTGCAATGCAAAAGATGCAAAAATTACGTAAATGGACCACAATAAAGCACAAATCGGATCATGATGCTGAAGAGTGAAGCTGAAAGGGTGTAACAAAACAAACATTAGTACATTTACCAAATCGTTGACACTATCTGCCGTTGAGAAAGAAGAATTTAATTGATTCACGGTCAATTAGTTCCCATTGACGGAATGTCAAAAACTCCGCGACACTCCTGCCTGGATACGGGCACATAAATTTTCAACGGTTGAGCAAAGTGGTGGATCTCGAAAAATTGGAGCTCATCAACGGTAGCTTATGGCTCTATTTGATCCATTAAGGGGTTAATGGGACAAGCAGTCCGTTGAGATGAGATCAAGTAATGTCTGGTAAGACAACTTGGCCGAGTCCATCGAGATGACGATCTTGCGGACCGCCACAGTGGCCCTGCCCCCTCGCCGTATGTTTGTGCATAATTCCGCCGCGTGATTACGGCGACCTTTGACTCTCGCGGCCTCACTAGGCTCATTGATAAGGAGCAACCATCAGCACAGAGATGAGGTCATCGTGGCCGGTTCTTATTCCCGCGATTGTAGTCAGGCTCTTTAGTGTTCTCATTTGTATAAGCTCTCATCTTGAACTCATCCGCCGTTATCAGAAATCGAGGTTTGTTATATGTAATCTATTTCTGGAGCGTTTACTGACCGATGTCAAGTGCATTACTTAACTCTATTTAATCGGCGTTTTTTTCGCAGAAGTGCAGGTCGCACTCGCTTTCAGCCGCTATCGTCCACGACATCACCAAAGTTCATGTCCGTGATTCTGGCCAATACCGTGACGACGTACGCGAATTACCGGACAACCAGCAATAGGCGAAAAATTTACACATTTACGACCGACAAATTTCTGCACTTGGGAAACAATTGAAAATTTCATTCCACTCGAGAGCACGCAAATCCTTCCGCCCTCCTGCCTGGCCTGAAGGGACGGCACGAATGACGAAATTCGGTTTACGTTTCCAGTGATGCGTGATGCTCATCAAAATATCCTAGTTGTTTATCGTCAGAACGTGAACATGAACTGCAATTAATTTCATTTTATTATTTGGAGGCGAAAGGGGGGACCTTCCACTGGATCATGGAGCAGGAAACCTTTAAAGGGCATTTCAACATGGTGGTCGTGTTAACTTTATTTAATGTTCATTCTTTTTGCTAGGATTTTATGAAATCACGTTTATGGAACCAGGGCATGATATAACTACTTTTAAACTCGATGTAATTGATTTTACAAGAATAACTTCATACTAGTGTTCATTAACCGTGATTTAGTTAATCTTATTAGCAAGGATTAACTGACAATTTAAACAGGGTTATTAACTTCAAAAACTCCAGGAGACTGTTTCAACTGGTGCAATATCGAACTGTATTCATTATTTTCTCAGGGTTGAAAGCAACGTTTTTTCAGAAATAATTTTACCATAACGTTTTACAATATGAACGCACTTTAATATTGAAATTCTCTTCTCTGTCTTGAACTTTTCTAAAATATCGTCTCAGGTAGTCGACACAATGCCTCCACCCTCCTCTTGTCCACGAACTTTTTCAGGCTAACCCACTTTGTTGGTCGAATCGATTTTTCTTTAGCTCAAATGTTAGACTCGTGAACAGACCTGGAGTCGCCCATCCTTGATCAAGTCGGATTGCTTGCAGCCGTAAACTTTCCACGTCTCCCTTGCCACACCCATCCCCTCCAATATCACCTCCAGGCACCTTTAGAAAGGACGTTCTATTTGCATAACCAACGATCCAAGTGTACCGTGTAATGAACGTCATTTACAGTTAACAGGAGTTCACGGATTCTTGCACTTTCCATATTTAAATCATTTTCTTTTTTGCAAAGGAATAATAGGATTTAAACAATTACGTAAAGAGCTGGACACAGGTGTTTCATTATAAGTTTTAACTGCCAAAGTGCCAAAAGTTTATAAAAATGTTGATAAAGGTTCAGCTTAGAAGGGTTGGAGGAGGCTTCAAGTTTTTCAAGGTCAAAGGACATGCGCCCATTCCGTAGAATCCAATATCGTAAGCACATGTGGAAAGCTCTTTACTCCAGTGCGAAATTAGCAGAAGTGACGTAAACAAAATCTGCACGATTGTGGCGGAGGTAGGGTGGCAAGGATGCAAGGGTGCAAGGATGTTTGGTTGTTTCAAAAGCAACCACCTCGAAAATTATTTGGGGCGATATTTGATTTTCTTGGCGCCTGCATAATGTTGGATGTACTTTCGAAAACTGTTATTTTGCAGTCGTAATCCTGCACGAAAAGGGAGGGTGATTAGCAGTATACATGTTGTGACAGGATGTACGATAAATGGCAAACAACTTCTGGCAATGTAGTGCTACATTAGTTCGAAAAATAATGCAGTATAATTGAATCCACTTGGAATTCTGCCAAGTACGTTTCAAGGAACTTTGCAACAATTTCCGTTCTTTTTGACTGCGCTGCAATCATCGCATTTGGCTTCGAGGAAAAACTTTTAATTGAAACATGCCATTTTATTGTTTTCTCAGCTGGGAAAATAGATTTTCCGATTGCAAAATTCCAGTAAAAGTAGATCAATAAAAGATAAAATGCCATTTCCTGTCCGATAGCACTCTCACCCGACAAACGAAAGTTGGTCAGTGCTAAAACCAAAGTTCTTGTTCTCAGCAGCATATTGCAAAACAACAGAACAGCGATAGCATCCGGAAAAACGAAAAAAAACAAACATATTCAAAATGATCCAGAAAAAAAAACAATACTCAGCAGGTGATGTCGACACTGTGGCCCCTAAATTGATGATTGATCTTGTTCCGAGCCACTTTCCGCATTCTCCGAAATTTCCTCCATTTCTGGAATTCAGAGCCAAGTACCACGGGATGTTCTGGTTAATCGATCGAGGTCATTGGGTTAAACTTTTCGATCGGTAGAAATTATAGGTGGATTTTTAAAGTCAACTAGAAAAAAAAACATTCTAATGCCGGTCACCAGTTGGAGTTGGTGGTGCCGGCATCAAAAAGCTGCTGGTGTGACGAACCAGGAGGGGAGACTGTTTATGGTGGCGATTTAATTAATGGGACCCTCGTCGTGATCGCGGTCGATTCTCTTGCTGGCTAATCTTGGTCGCCTTCTGGCCGGTGAATCGAAGACAAAAGATAACTGGTGAAATTGCTTCGATAGTTTCAAAAAGTTCTCCATACGTCACACGTGAAAGACTTTCTGCAAACAGTGGTGCCCAGCTGCGATTGAAATGAAACCGAAAAAATGCCCCCAAGGATTAGAAACGAGAAAAATTGCAGCCCAGGAGAAAATATCTCAAAATTACAAAACGCTCAACTTGAATAAGATCCAAGATTTTCTCTTAAGCGGTTAATAATTGCCTCAACAGCTTCATTAAGATGATCAACGTCGATACCACGGAATTAAAACCCTCCAGTGTTTCGGTGATTGATATCTGATTGATCGAATAGAGCTAAAGATGATTTCGTCGATAGGTGATAAATAACAAATGTTGCTCGATGGATTTCTTTTCAATTCTCAAAATACAGTAATTTTGTGGCAAAATTGCAGTTAAAAACTATCCAACAATGGAGCGAGCGCTTTCGAGCGTGCCGATCATATTCATTTGAATTACAAAGCAGGTAATATCGATTTGGTTTTTGGAAGTATGCTTTGATAAAATCTACTAAAGCAGAAAATAGTTTAACGATAATAATTCATCGAAAGTGGACGAAAAATTTTGATTCTGAATTTTGATTCGACCTCGATCACAACGTTCTCGCTTTCTAATCAAAATTCTTCTGCGAATCGGTAAACCGACAAAATATATTAAGAAACAAATGATAACAACCGGAAAAAATGTATATTTATTAATTTGGCAAATTATGTGCCAATCAAATTAAGTATGAATTGGGGAAAGTTAGCTTGGTTCTTTTTGAAGATCATTGATTTTCCGAAAAAAGAAAACAGAATGATTTATTTTATTCGTATTGGGATTGATAAGTTCTGTTTCACCTGTACCTATTGCAAAAATTGTTGTGCGATCGTAAAAATAATGAAGTATATATATTTTTAACAATTCTGAGTTATAATGACCGGAACAAGCTTCGATAAGATTACAGTTTTGTTATTTTTTGTGTTCTGGCAGACACTTTGGTACAGCACTTGAAGACGAAAAATCACCGTCGCCTGCTTTTATCTTGTTTGAGGGGAATTCATGCGTTTAACATAAAAAACACATTTTTGTAAACAATTGAAATTTTTATTAAATTTTAAAAGAATTTGCCGAAAATTTCATGGATTATTTTTAATTGTACAAAAACAATTTCCAATCCGATTCGCATTGAAAATAGAAATTCTGATTAGATAAACATGTTCGGGAAATTCTCCGAATTTCGGAGACAATTCATAAATTTTACTGTCAAATCGAAGGTCGTTTGGAAAATAAAGCAAAATTGTTTTGGTCTTGTGTGTAAGCGATTTTAATAAAAAAAAGTTTTTTTTAATAGATAAAGAAAATAACAAAAACAAATTCTACTCACCTTTGGCGTTGCACCTGATATGCACGCTGCCGTCGTTGTGAACGCTGAGGTTCTCTGTCTCGAGCGGAACTCGAAGATCCTGCATACTGAATCCTTGCAGGTCATACGCGTTTCGGTAAATTGTTATGGTCTGGTAAATGAGTGCCCAGGCCTGCTCCTCTGAGATGGGGGCGTTGAAGGACTTGAGAATGTCCTTGAGGTTAATACAAATGTCGGTGTTGCTGCAATAGCACAGCGAACGAACCACTTGCGAGTCTTCCTCCATCTGTTGAAGGATGTCCACCCCGTGTGGGGTGCCGTTCCTAAGCTTCGACCCTCTCGACATCGGATCGAGGAAATTGTTGCTTCTGTTTAGATTTTTGGTTTTTGTACTGTTCCTCCTCTTTTTTAGGAGGATAAATTTTCACAGGTGTCCGAAATTTTCAATTCTGTTGACAATTTGTTTCTGGTTAGTTTTTTTATACAAGATTATTCATTTGTTTAACGTAAAATCGCAGTTTGCGAATTTAGTAACGAAGTTCTGAACGGAATTATCAACGAGGAATCCAGTTTTTTAAGCATTTCACTCTGACCGTGAAAAGCTCCGCAGCAGTCGCTTTGAAGTTTGAGTACAATACTTTATGCGTGGGAGTGAAAATACATTCAAAAATTTCTGAAATCGTTTAGTTTAGAATAAATCAACCAAAATGAATCGCGTAAATAAATAAAGTACTTTGGAAACTACACCGAATTTAGCATTTTTGGCACTAGCGGAAAACGCTTGACAATCGCGAACTATCAAAGGGCACCCACGTGCTACTGCGATTGGGCTGGGAAAAATCAATGGCCCTCCAACGGGGGCTGCAGGACACCACGGCACTGGGCCCACACAACACGTGACACCACACAATTCACTTTACGTGCGCTACAGAATTCGTCGTAAACACTCGTTACCGCACAAGGCCCGTTATACGGGTAACCTTGGCTCGTCGCAGCACGTCCTTCCGACTTCCGAGAACTCTGAGCACTGAGTCCTTGCGACTGTTCTGTCCCGGCACGATTTCTGGTCAAACATACAATCAAATCCGATTCAAGTTGGAATGTGATCTTTAATGGCGATATACTTATTCACTTTGTAAAAATAAAAACGTTTCAGAAAACACGAAACACGGAAAACAACTACTTATCTTCACGACCGCTTTATCGACACTGACTGGTGCAGAAGTGGTTCAGCTCGACCTGTGCAGACTTCTCAGCAGCAGCCACAAAGCGCCTCGCAGCGCTGACATGGATCTGCTGAGTTTGTTCCACTCAAACCAAACACAACATGTTCGTGCGATGCGGTATCAGCATTATTATTTATTAATCCTGTAGGACTTTCTGGAATGAATCACATTTGTTTTTTCTTCACTACTATTTGACTATGATGACGAGTTGCAGGGTTTTTCTTATCGGACAATTAACGAAATAATTTTTAGTTTACGAAAAACAGCTGATAACAACTGGATTGTTTGAGTTGGGAGCTGATAACTGTAGTGAGAGCAGAGAGTGTGGAAAAGACGTGAGTTTGCAGATTCACCTGCACTCAAAACGAAATGGAGGGAAGAGGAATCTGCGTTATTGGCGATTCAGCCGTGCAAGGAGCAGCTGAATACAGAATACCCCTTTCGCGATACAAAAAGTTTCTGAAGAAGCAGAAATGAAATACAAATAGGTATTATTTATTTATCATTGATATAATCGTTGAACTTGACTTTAGCTATGTACTTTAAGTAATTGATTACAGTAACAGTTGTCCCCCGTTCAGAGGAATTGTCCTCCTTTTAATGTCCGTCTCCCCTCTGCAACATGTCGACCAACTTTTTGAAAAAAGCCTGAAATTTGTTTGTTGATCGTAGCGAAAACAGTTTTATTTGCATTCAAGGATTTTAAATAGAATTTACTAGTTTGTTGGAAAACAATATTACCTACCTGGCAAAGCCTATCACCACAAAACACAATGCTAGCTTTTAATCTGAATTTGTTATATTCTTTATTTACTTCAAGAATTTTAATTGAAAATACTACATAATAAAAATGCCGTTATTTTGATGTTTAAGAATGAAATTCACTTTTTGCAAAACTTTTCACAATATTTTAAATGAGGTTCTCCTCACGGTTTCGCTCTACTGCAGCAACTGTAATTTTACAAGGTTGTTCTGCTTCTTAATGAAGTAACTGTCGTGGGTGCAGCAAGGAACATCGAAAACGAAACTGCGAACCCGAGTATCTCATCTCAGTTCTGGCTTCTTCGAGTGAGTCAGCTAAGGAATTTTCAATATTGGGTCACCGCTACAGGAGTTCAAAACTAAAGCTACAGAAACAGAAATAAATCGATTGATCATTTGGCAAAGATTTTTCGTTCCATGATCGGCAACGGTATCGCAAGATCGCCGAAGAACCGCGGAACAGCCATCTAACAGTTTGGAGTGAGGCACTTACAAGCTCAGTATCACCAGGGTACATCAGTGGCTGCAGGATGTGGATTCTGTTGGAGCATTATTAGTTTTCGTGGGAATTTTAGCTCAAACAACCTCCCAACACTGGTTTCGAGTTTAACGATCTCTGGCAAGATTTACGATCTCCGAATTGATCAATGAACGAATCATCGGATATCTTTACGTAACCGAATGCTATTGAACTTGATTCTACGTCCCATCGAAGATATCAACAAGTGGGATCATCTTGAGCGCACCGTTACACGAGCTCTTAAGCGATAATTGAGGATGAGGAATTAGCCATCCTTGAATTATACCTTGGCTTGACGTGCCAACAAAAACCTCGCTTCATTTGATTGGCTTTGTGAGAAGCGGTGATCTTCTGGGCCGTTTTTGTGTTTGCCGGCTCCCAAAGGTGGCTTCAGTGTTGGCGCAGAAAATCAACTTTGATCAAGGGGGACCGCTTCGGCTAGCTAGCCGTGGATTTCATCATTTGTTCTGCCTTTTATGCTATACAGTCCAGGGATGACGGAGCAGTCACGGTGATGGCCATGGATGTCAACCAAATCATAATCTACACGGGGGTACTCGGTCACTGACTCCCCGAGTTCCACTCTGCAGCCAGCAGCCAGACAACCTTACCAGGGAGGTGTGAATTATGCCCCTGGACGTGCTTCCTGGAATCAAATTTCAGATTTTGGTTTTGACGCGGAGTGTACACTTTGTTCCGCACTGGCGCTGTTGGATTGCAACTTAAACGACTTAAATATCGTATTACATAGAAATACCTGCAGTTGCAGAGCGAATATAACTCCATCTTCTATTTCATAAGTGATGTAAATTGTTGATCGACAAATACGATTGGGAATAATTTCAACATGAATGGTGTAAAAAAGATTTGTCCAACCGATTCCCCAAAAATGGAAATAACTTCACTTTCTAAACTTCAAATCATTCTCGTCATGCGCAGGACCCTACAAGAAGCACGTAAAGATCGTGATATAAATCGTACTGGACGAGGCAACAATGTTGCAAATTTATTAACAAGCGATCCATTGATAGCAATCTGCGGCCGAAAAGGCGAAAATCACCTCTAATTCAGTCGCAATAAATTTTGTTACAACAATTGGGTGAAAGAGGCTTTCTCTGATACAGAGATCGCACAAGATGCTCAAACCTCCAGGTGGATGGTTTCGTTGCCAATTATCGCGCAACGATCTCCGCCAATAGATTAGGCCAAGATGCTGACAACCATTTGCAGTCGGCCAATTGATCTGGCCTAGAAGACGGTCCTACGAAAATATCCGGAAGAAAGGAGCCCTCCTGGGGTTTTTCGAAGTGCTTGAAATTAATACCACGACACCCGGCATGTGCAATTTCCACAGAGATCTAGACTCTAGCTACATTCGTTATTATCACTGTCACTTTTGCCAGTGGGCAGTACCACCCGATCCTCTTACAGTAAACACGGCAAGTTCACACGATCAATTACTGCCACATACATTCTTCGAGATCTCGTCTCGTACGTGATCACAATGAAGAAACGGCGGCTGATGCAGCCGACGACATGGATGTGCTAAGGGCACTTGAGCGGAGACTCGGAGAGACTCGCGGCATCGATGATGGCTTTTCGATTAATATTAATAATTACGCGACCATTGATGCCCCTTAGGCCTTAACATGCCGGTCAGTTTGCGGCTGGACATCATTTGCTATCAATTTATCTAAGCGCGCCTGATCGCTCATCAAGGAGGGCGTAGGAAAGGGACATTGCGAGGCGTTGCTTTGGAGATTCTGCCAAAGGAGAAAAGACAATAACTGTAACCAATTTCGCCTGAAGGCACAAGCCTAATGTCATATAGCGCATGTGATACTATTGAATATTGATCGTCACTGGAGCTGATCCTTTTAATCAGTCGTAGTATGATCTATATGATATACATAGGTACTCGGGAGACAACTTCACGGGGTCATCAATGCCACTCGCGAGCCAAAGTTATGTTTCAGCAATTAACCTTTCGAAATGATCACAGCTAGCGATAGCCCAGCGCGAATTCGAGATCCAATCCAGGCTTTCTGCGCGACAGATTATAGCTGCCATCGATTCTTCGCGGTTTAACGGCGGCAGGCGCAAATCAGTTGTTTGTGTCGGAAGTGTTATTTAATATTTGATAACCGCGCAGTCCAGTGGCACATCAGCGACACTTTTGCGTTGTTTCTTCGCAAACGAGTGCACAATGTCACCGGCACAGGCACAGCAATGTCAAGGTCGCGCCAGCATAGGAATGTCCACTCGAGAATTTCGCGACCACAATGTTTAGCACTGGTTATTGCCACAACAACCGGATGTTATGCCATTGAGAGGAGCGCATGACCACGGCAGTGGGCGGTGATAAAAAATTAAGTTTTGTCCAATTTATATTTAATGCAAGTGCAGCTTAGTTTGAATTTGACATGATTTTGATTCAAATTATATACAACTCAAGGTCATAATGAAATCTCTGAATTCCTGCATTTAGATTTGAAAGTTAATAAATAGTTCGCATAATTCTAAAGAGATTGAAATTTAGTATAAATATTAAATTTATAAATATAAATGGTTAATTTATCAAATCAAAATAAACCATTTAAAGTAGATGATTATTGCATTCCCACTTGATACTAACTAAAATTAATCTTTAATAAAATGCTATCTAATATCTATAGCAGTTGCACATCTTCCTATGAATTATTACATTTTTTATTCAAGAGATAAAAGAAAGAGATAACTACTACTACTAATAAATACTACTTCCCGGGGTGCAAAACCTCTTTCTTAATTTATACTTTTTTAAGAAAAAGCTTGCTCTATATATTATAGAAGACTTTTAAAACCCACAGCGCATTAATTAATGACAAATAAACAACGGGATCACATATTTTATAGAAAAATATTATTTTGTCCATCACACTTGGATGACTGAGTTTTATACTGCAGCACAGTAAGATATAGTTACGTACCCCATTCTGCTTATAATTATAAAATAAACACAATTAAACTGTAAAGATTTTTCTAACTACCAACTTCACAACATTCCTAATGAGGAAGAAGTTTTTTTTGCATAAAGTGAAACGTAAAAAGCAGTCCTAATTTTTACGCTGCATTAATTTGTTTAAGCGCACAATAAAAATAAACATAATTACTACCATTGAAAGGAAGAGTAGGTACTCCGATTGTGCTCAGGGGAATTGGTGCTACGATTTTTCAAGCCTTTTTACCTGTGACATTGATATATGTTCCGTGACAACTTCAATGTTTTATGTTTTGTTTTATTTTAGTTAAGTAAATAAGTACGAGATGGCGTCACTTCAGGCGATAAACACATGTTCCAGGAGACTGTGATTAATGACTACTAAAATCGCGGAAGTGCGTTTCCGGGACGAGTACGTCCCATTCCCAGAGGTCATGGATCAATGAAGCTGCATGAAAGTTAACTTTTCCCGAAATCGCCGAGACAATGGACAGCAGCAGAAAAACGCTGCTGTTTTGGGCATCACAGGTAAACGACGAATTTCTTTCTACTTCAAAACAACCGTGGACCGTTGACCCGTTTGAGGGGAACTCAGGAATAGTCGACGGAAGACTGCACACGAACTCGAACAATGGTGGGAACACTTTTGCCTTGTGGCTCGATTAAATAGTGCAGCAGGGAAGGACAAAAACGCCTCTTCATCAAATGTGTTCCTCCAATTGTGGGCTTTCGGGAGAGTGGTATTACGACAGACCATGTCAGACTGCGTCCGCAGGAATTTTTTTTCAGGGCCAGCGAGCTCGGACAATGCCAAGGTCAGTGTTTTGGGTTGCTAGGGAGCCAGATTGGATTCGTTCTTATCGCAGCGAATATTCTTGCATGAATTACTGAAGCAATTGCGACCGCGTAGATCGACGTTCCCGCGCTCAAGAAGAGTGAGATCGACGTGTTCGCAACTTCGCACTGCCTGGTGGGAAGTGCGACTGCCGCAATTAACTGAGCTATTTGTTCCCCACATTTTCGAAATTCTTGCAGGTAAGCGTGATTTGCAAGAACCCATTGCGTATGCCGCCCTCATCGTGTGCACCGACTGCAATTCTCCCAAACAATGCACGGCGCTTATTATACCGTCATTATCGGAAGTGGCGGGTAATTAAGCCGATTGGGTGGAATCAGATTAATGTAATCGAAGCAAGACTCCGTGTGATAATTAGTTTTACAGGTAAACGGACGAGATTACTTCATTGTCTGCTCATGAAGTGTTTTAGATTTAATTGCTCAAAATCGGTGGATTAAGAACCTTAACAGAGCGAAGTGGAATTACAAACAGAATATAGAGAAAAATGTATTTACATTTAAAAGTGAAAATATTGAATTTTTTGCATAGAGAGGAACCTTTTATCTACAATTTCTTTTTCTTTCTTTTTTTGAAGGACTGCTAATTGCCATTTCATCACTGGCATTTAATTGCAACAGACAACAGCGACCTCCCAATGCGCCAAGAATTTGCAAAAACTTAGAAACCCGCAACGATGCCAAAGCAATCAATTAACAAAATCTGCATCTTCGTTCACCTCCATTTAACTTGTGTAAATGAACACCAGTAAAAACATATCCAACGGCAACAACATCGAAAGTCTCCAATTAACGCTGGAATCACGATATTTTCACTCCAATCTTGATCGAACAAAAAACATTGTTTTGACTACACCCCGCTTAGTGTACGCATGAAAAATTATCTCCATTAAAATACCAAATCGATTCTCAATTTGTCATTAAATGCCACCATGTGATTTGGTGAAATTGAAAGTTTCCGCTGAGGCGGCCGGCAAAAACCTGGACATAACGATATTTTCATATTGAACTCGTCCAGTGAATTTGAAAGTGCAACGTTTTTTCGCCACACAACATGGACGCCACTCCGCCATCGCGTCCATTCCCAAAACGGGGATTCTCCTCCTTCCAGCTCACAATCAAATCGAAAGATTTATCTGCGTGCCCAGCTAAAGATCTCTATTAATTCGCTAATGGGGACGAAGTGGCGGAGATAAATGTACGATCGGTTGGCGCCTCGGCGCTTCGAGCGGAGCAAGTTTTTGTGGAGTCGAACTGGAGGCGACGATGGTTGATGCGCGATGTACCGCCAAGAGCTGTACGTACGCATTTCACATGCATTTTCTACGGACATCTACTTTATGTCGATGAAAATTCACTTTTTGTCCTTAGTTGCTCTTTCTTTTAATGGTCATAAGGCGACGCACACTCCTTGTGCAGAAATGACTAATGGGAAGCTAGGAAGCACCGCCACTTCGACCTCAACATTATTGACTGCATAAGTGGAGCTGTCGTCAGTATCTAATTGAGAACTGAACAGTCCTACAAAAACTTATTGATCTGTGGATCTCCTTTTTAATATGGAACATATTGACAAGGACTTTTTATGACTGGTTGATTCCTCAATGACAGGTTTCGATTGTTCTGTGGGATGTTGTTTCTAGAACAGAATTTTCTTAACAATAGTACAATAATAATTCATTGACTTAGAAAATATCAATGTCAAACAAAGTAGAATAAAACATTACATACAAAGTGAATCGATAGCATCCTTCCAATCAAAGGTGCAAATGGTCGTTATTCAACCTCTGAATCCACGGTGCTCCACAGAAGTACCGAAATTCATATGAACTCTAAATGAAGAGCTGATCTTAATCAAAAGATTAATGGTATCCGTCAGGTATTCATTGCAGGTCGAGTAGGTTTGGCAGATCCAGATCAATGGATTCGAATATCCGATCGATATTTGAGGAGAATCGATATGCACAACTTCCCCACTGAAGCAGGACAAAAAATGTAAGATCAATCGGAGCCGGGAAACCCTCCATCAGTAATCTTGACCGGTGAATAGCAACAAAAGTATCCACTAAACTTGATGACAGCTTAATTATCTTCAAAGTCAATGTCTGTGCATTTGGTGGACAGAAGTAATTTCGGAACCTACACAAACGGAAACAGATCGTGTCCACCTCACAAAAGCATTAACATGATTCATGTAGATTAAAATGGAAATAGTAATTAAGAGTCCTGCCTACGATCTTGACTTCAGCCAGGCTAGCTCTGACCACGATTTGTGTGGTTTCCCATGAATTATTATATTGACTTATTGTTGCTTAATAGCTGCACGTTTGAAAGGAAAACAAACGCCCAAGCGCAGTATGCATCCTGCATAATCGGACACATTCTAAACTGATGGTGGTATCGAAGGCTACCTCACCGTAAATTCTATTGAGATTGTTCTACGGAGTTTGATTCTGGTTTATGACCGTCGCCGACCCATACCTCTTCGGTTCAATAGCTAACAAGCCCTAAAAGGCTGCAGAGATCCCATTGTGGTGTCTGAAAGAACTCAAATAGTCATAAAAAGCCATGCGTCATCGCAGCCGGTCCCGCAGGATGCTGCCCGCCAATTGTGTTATGCGATCTTGCAATCGGACGACGAGACCGATCCTCGACAACTTCATGCCTGAGATCCATTCTTGAAGCCCCGCGGACAGTTTCATTCACCTTTTCCTAGACTCTGGGCAGTTCGATCTGCTTTGATTCGCCGATTCGAGTAGACGTAATGCGGGATCGATATGTTAAGCTATGCAAATCGATTCTGCGCGATCGGCTCTGGCGATTGATGGTGCAATGCGACCCTTCTTTAATCGCGTGCAGCCGCAATTGAGTTGCAACGGCGAGTAACTGAGCAGATTTTCCGAATTTATTACGCGAAATAGTGACTGCTGAGTGCTGATGGAACAGAGTCGTGTAAATTAAATTGTGAGTATACCGTCAGGAACTACATAAACCGTCCAGGAATGCTTACTCAACTTCCTTTCTTATTCTTAATTTTGTCTGTGCAATTTCCTGATTGAATTGATTATATTCATGTGTAGTTTCGCCAGTTTTTGGTAGTAATTTATGCATTTTTGACTTTTTGAGAGCGAAACGCGAAAATTCTTTAGTTTCTGCAAGAATTGCAACAAATCAAAAAGTTACGTAATGAGAAAATCTCACCCACGTAAAAGGAATTTTAGATTTTCCTAACCTACGAAGACGAAAAGTGTTGGTTAATATTTAAAAATTCCTTTCGGCAATCCTACATTCCACAGGTTGAAGTAGATTACGGGGTTGATGATTTATAATTAGGTATTATATATAGGTAGTTTATGATTTATAGATAATATTGTTATTGATTTATATATTAATTATTCTTTTAGAACTTTTTAACGATACCCCACAAGACGTGGTCTTAAAAATTAGGAATTCCAACTCCACCCCTACAACTTCTGAATCGTTGGTGTCACCGTAAACTTCATAGGGAGTAGTCTAATTTATGCAGAAAAAGTTTCTCTCTCAACTCCATCGGAGCCGAGATATAATTTTTTTCGAATCTCCTAATTTGAAAATTTTCAAAAATAATTTTTTAACTCAATGCATGAATTGGAAATTAACAGTTACCCTAGAGCGGAAGCAAAATTTTAAAAGTATAAGTGGCCAATGTTTCAGAATTTATTTTTAAAAATCCATTCTAATATTCCTAGGAGACCGTACCTACGCACTTTCTTCTGACCTTAATAACATCGATTGATCGATCTAGACTGCAAATTAAAATTTCTAATTGCTATTAATCGTACGAAGCGCGTGTATTGGATTGAGTACACAAATACTCTTCATTTTATTCATTCTGTTTTTGGTGATGATGGTTTCTATGTTGCATTGTCGACCATTTTTGGATGCATTGATGATCCAATGTTCCATCACTGACTACAGCGCACTGAAAAACAGATTTTCTGATCGAGCAAACTGTAACATTGAAACACACTAATTTTTGGTGATCTGCTTTCATTGAAGCTGCACGAACAACATTTGAGTTCCTCAGTTCTGAACTGGTTGCTATAGCGAGTGATAATTATAATGGTAAGACTGTACAGAAGCATGTGAGTATAAGAAGTCCTCATTTATTCACTCTAAGTACTCTGCACAGCATGAGGTGTACAGTCGTACAGATCGAGTAAAGCGAAATCGTAGTTTACGTGCACCGGTTGCACTCATTCATGCTGCTGTACATTGTCCATATAAATCAGGGATCTGCGATCAAAGACGGCATTCGCGATTGCACAATCAAATCCAAACAGCGGTAGTCTGTAAAGTCTGTAAGCGGTAGTCAGAGAGCTGTAAAAGTCTCATGAGCGATTTGTTCGGCGATTAACTCCGGGGGAAGAAAAAAAGAGTCCTTCTCACCTGAACTTGCCTGGACCATAACTCTTCTCATCACCTGTTTGATGGCAAGACTTATAAACCGGCGTTCATAGATGCGCCGAGGAAAGAAAGTCCGCAGACCACCATTAGTCACCGAACTTTCCAGGGCGACTCCAGCTGTGAATTTCATGTCGTTTGCACCACAACGATCCGCTGAAAGGTTTTCTCTGGGCAAACAATGGGAAATCTTTGCAGATTGCGTAAATCCACGATCTGCAGCCTCCCACATGTAAATCACTGGATTTCACTCGTTACCTTTAAAGTCAATAAATGGAAAATCGCCAATTCTGCGCGGCACCTTCTTGGATCGCACCGGAATCACCTGACGGTGCATAACAGGTCCCAAAACGGCTTCCAATGCACTCTATCAATCTGCGGGCGTACGACAAAGGAAGCGTGGTGGAACGTGGAAAACAAGTGAAAACCGAAGTAATCTCTCCGCAGGCACAAGGAACCTGTTCACTGCAATGATGACCCAAAAATTTTGCTGCTATGAGATCTTCAAAGCTAAGGATCAGGTTTCCGTTCAGGTGCATCGGCAGAATTGACTTGCATTTCTACGAAATTGGGTGACACTTTTTGCGATCCCAAAATCCGTTCTCAATTGGTGATCGATTTGGTTCCGTCTTTCGGTGGTAATGTAGAGCGAATGCGATTATTCTCCTTAACGAGGTCGAACGATCCCCGAAAATGGAATTTCGCATAACTGGATGTTAACAAGATGAAGGTAATTGGCCCGTCATGCAAGTGGTGCACTGGTTCACAAGGCATTAGTTGGGGACGCGATTTGCTGAGACTGCCCGTGATGTTTTATTTTAAAAAACTTACACTAAATACAAAAACAAAAAATAAATATCTATCATTTGAATGCTATAAGGAGGAAACAATAAATTTCATAAGCTATTTAATGTATTTGACGAACGCAAGATCCACTAAGAGTCACTCCTACAAAAGATCTTTCAATATTGTCCTGAAGAAAAAACATTGCCAACCTAGACAGGAAAGATTTTTGCGTATAGATAAGTACACGATCAGTAGCGATTGAATTCTCGTGTTTATGAGGTGATTTGAAAAGTGTGATTATTGGTGATTGTCCGCAATAACTGTTTAGACCCTGCAGGAAGAAGGAAGTGCTATGCTGTTAAGGCCATCCATCGTCTTTAGGTTGATGGCTCCTGCTAACCGTGAGTCCATCTTCAATGAAATTTTCTAAGCGGAAAGTGATTTTTCGTGATCGCAAGCTCTTCAATTATTACTGGAATAACTGCAGTCTCAAGTCGATCGCATGCCACAGGTAGTAATCGGACGAAAATCATAAACAAATGGGGCTGGTGCTGGAAAAATTCTTCACCGTGAAATGCTCCTTATAATTTATACTTCATTGATGGGATCGTTTCGGGCAGAGAAATTGTTTCCTCATCCTCTGCTTAACGTTGTAAGTAAACTGCGTAATCAATTAAGCTATGAATTTATTTGTTTATCCATTTTCCAGTTATTATGTTTTTATAGATATGTTTGTGCATTAGAATCGGTTTTCAAATAAAAAGTGTACCGGAATTCATCAAAAATATACCATATAATAATAATATAAAACAAATCCAAAACGCTCGTCGTCACGCGACTAATTTTGTCATCACTTTCATTTATTAATTCCATTTCACACATTATTAAATATACTGTCGTCTTCGGTGCAGATAGAGAGTGTTAATAAGTTAGAGATAGAGTAGATCCGCCGATCAGCTGAAATTGTTGGGTAAACGACCTCAAGGCATGCACCCATCGCCTTCGGGCACTATTCGTATAATTACATCAGGTATGCTAATTTTAATTATTTTGTTTAATTATGTTTTTTGTTTTTAATATCTCTACTTAAAATCTTGGCAGTTTCTTACTGGCCAAGTTTTTCCGGACATCAATGTAATAAATCGAAATCTTTTGTTTTTGTTCATTTATTTGTTGGAGCTGGATTGTGCTATATATTTACAATATAAAAATAACTTAGTAAAAAAGAGATAATAAATATAAGACATGTACAAAATTGAGAACTGAAATGATTTTGATGAATCTCCTCTCCTAAAAGTTAATTATTAATCAGAAAAACGACGAATTCCATTTTGCCAAACAGATCTGGTTTGTGAGAGTTTTCTTGCAGTTCGCCTGATTTTCTTGATAACGAGTTCCATCTGGAATATAATAAAATTAAAATGGTTGATTAAAGGTGAAATTATACTTAATATTTACATTTTCTGTTCTGCTGTCGCCATCCAAAGAAAGACTGGCTCGTGTATGTGTTTCGCTGGTTTAAAGACATAAATTAGATTCAAAATCGTGGAACAGGAATATCCGAGAGAGGAGATAGGATTTTCAAAATAATAAAGAGGAAGGTGTGCTGGGACCGTTATTATCTTTGAAAATACCTTAACGAATCCGAAAATACGTTTTTATAATTCTCCAGCTCGCCACCAATTAGCAAGTTATCACGGTGCAACTGATACACTTTATCTATTAGCACTTGTCTATCTTCTAAGAGAGTTCTACAAAAATTGATTATAACGGGCAACCAAGAATTCCATTTTAAATATAATACTTTATGTGATCTTCCCGTTTACTTATTTTTAATTCAATTAACTGGTCTTGTTCGCATTGGTCGTGCTGCCAATTTCTAAAAATCTCAAGTTGTTGCATCAAGCCGCCTTTGATTTCCAAAAGTTTTCTGAGAAATATCAATGCTTTAAAATTGAAAAATACTAAACGCAATTCTTTGTAAGTAATACCTGAATTCAGTTTCAAGGATATTGTATTCATCAACAAGCATATTGTATTGCCGAAATAATGTATAATTTGAATCTTTCAATTTGTTGCAACAGCGCCTAAAATCTTCCACTTCATTTTTCAAGTTCTACAAAATTTAAAAAAAATCTAAAGTATAGAACTTAATTTGTGAAAAATAAGAATCTACCACGAATCGCTCGATATCATGTTTTGCATTGTTTAATTCGTCTTGTGTTTTGCGGAGTTGTTCGCGAAGGCTTCTCTCTAATCCTTCAAGACCTGCGAGGTTTTCTTTGACGGAAAAAATCTCCGCCTTCAAAAGTGCATTCTAAAAGTGAAAAAATCAAGTTTGCAGGAACATAATTCTCAATGTACGTGATCTATATACCTCCTACCTCCTTGTTGGCGACATCACCTTGTTTTCTGTAGCCATGAGTCTGCCTCTCCAGATTGGATACGGTATCGTTGGCTTTTAACAAAGCCTTCGAAGTTTCATCCAGATTCTTTTGCAGTGTTGTGTTTTCGCACATCAAGGCTGCTTCTGTTTCACGATGCCTTGATTTGGCTTCGTTTAACTCCTCTTGAAGTTGCTCAACTTTACTCTTCCATTCTACAATAAATACGATAAGTTTGTTAGCGATCAATATAACGCAAACCCATATCACCATTTTGCTCCACGTATTCCAGAATAGTGTTGTTCGCAATTCGTAGCTCGTCCTCTTTCTTGGTCAATTTATTTTTCACAAGGGATGTTTCAATTTGTATTTGTTTGAGCTGAAAAAAATATTTAAAGTCTTTCGAAGTTGAACTCAACTGGAAGGTTACTTGATCCTCCAAATCCCGAATAGACTTTGTCAACTTATTCTTTTCCTCCGAAGAGTATTCTTTAAGAGCTTTGAGTTCTTCACTCTTCCGATCCAACATTTCGAAGATATGCTGAAGATCATGCGGACGTTTGGCTACAGGCAGAGCAATCTCGGCTCCGTCCAATTTTATGCTTTGTCCAGCAGAACATCTGCAACTTGCTTTAATTTTGTGAAGCATTTGCAGAGCTTGCTTGTGTCCATTGTAGAGCTCTTCATATTTGATGTCTTTTTTCTCCAGCTCTGACTCTAGAACTCCTTTCTCACTTTTCAATTGTTCAATCTGCAAGAGAGAATTTCGGTTAGATCAAAATTAAAATCGCAGAGATTTCTGACTTCCGCCTCGTATGACTTTAACTTAATCTCGTGGCCGAAAATTTTGTGCTCGAAGGACTCTATCGTTTTCTGAAGCAAATCATTTTGTGATTCAAGTTCCCGAAACGACGCTTCAAAAGGAGCTGACATGGCGTTCGAACTAAACTCCTCTTGAGCCATCGACACTTGCGTCGAGAGGCTGGCAAGCTCGGTGGTTAGATCGTTGATTATGTCAAGGTATTTCTGTTCCTGATTCTGCATTTGCTGACGCTGTATTCGATCCTGCGAAAAATCAGTGACTAAGTGTTACGATCTGTATCCGCGATCGCTTACCATTGTTAATCAACGTTTTCCTTCGGATTTATAAATATTTAGTTTTGTGAAAATTTCTTGTTGGGTTACATGTAAAAAAACAACCCTAACATTGTTGTTTTTGGAAATACACTTTTAGGCGGTTTAAAGTATAAGAAGAGAACTACAAATACTTTACTGTCTACATTTTTATATTGTTTGTAAATATTTGTTTATGTTTAAGTAGGTATTATCCGTTAAATAAATAAAATTATCGATTTTACTTATGAAACATGTGCAAAATCCACACATTATTATCAACAAAAATCAGTTTCGTTCTTGCTTTCCTATTTTCAAATTTTTTTTTTTAAAGTGGTGGAATTAAATGTTCGTGCTTCTCAAGTATTTGGTTTGAGTTCAAGGCACACTTTTCCTACACTACGCGAGGTCACGAAGGTGTGCCAAAATTAAATTCATAAACGGCAACTTTAGCTGTTGATTGCATCTTAATTTTTGCACTTAAACTTGCATATCGTTTGTTGAACCGAAACAGCTCCACCCACAACTTTCTAAATACATATCAACAAAACCCTTTTCCTGTTGGCCTGCATATAAAAAGGATGTATTTCGGCCAATGTTACTCTATTTCCTTAGAATATTTTGCCACACTTCCTTCGGATGTCACGAACATCGATATAATTGCCGTTCGATCACCTCCTTAATTTGTGTGTCGTGCCGAAACCTTTTAAGTGCATCACTCACGCACCCTCAAGGCGGTACTTTGAGCGAAAAGGATTTCGTTGAAACGAATGAATATCGTATTAAGAATCATATGAACGCATGTCCTGATTGGTGCTAACAACGAAATAGGACAAGGTGTGTTATTACTTCTTGCACAATTTCGCACATTTGATATTTTTGGCTGATTTATTCGGTGTCGTTGTTTATTGTAATAGGAAATATCTATTTTCCTGGCGCAATTTCAGATTATTTTCAGGGCTATTTTATTTTAAAAATAGACAAAAGCACTGGAAAATTAGCCTTGAATATAAAGAGAAATTTTTCACATATTTTTTTCCCTGAATATTTGCCTAAATATTAAATAAATGTTTTTTAATGGAATAATTACAGATTTCATCAAGTCTTCATTATTTCGCACCCGGAAGGACAATCACTGGAAACTGATTAATTAAAAAGAAAGAATCTTCTATAACGAATCGTTTACGTAATCAAACATTGGTTGGACTATATGAGACAAACTTGTATAGGAAAAATTTTGTAAACGCCTATATTACACGCAACTTTATCCATAATGAAACGTGTTGTGTCATGTTGTTTTACCCTTTCGATTACCCATATTCAAAAGCAACGCTCTCGTTTCGTTTATAAGAGAAAGTGAAAATGAGCGCTTCTTATGCTTCTGTTTTCTAAATGTATAGCGCACAATTTTTCCAATTCCCTGAATTTTAGCGCACCGCAACACGAAACTGAACTAAATTGTCCTTCGTAAATTTAAATTGAACTGCAAAAATCATAAAAGTATATAATAGAAGATAAAAATTAAATTGCGACTTTTAATTTTTGATTAAAACAGAAATCCAGACAAGAAACAATTTTCCACGGCTGCAAACTTTGTTCAATTAGGATCTTCTGAGTATCCCCGTAACCCTTTGTTCATCCTTTCTTCAGTAACTCGGTTATATATAGAACAAAGAGAAAACAATTTTGTAAACACGGAATGACGGTCGAAACTTTTCCGTAACTGAATTACTAAAGTTTGGTTCCGGTTCGTGGCCGATTGTTCAACTTTTATGAAACTTTAAGCACTTGTTACACCATAAAATAGAAAGCAATGTATAAGGATATAAGTTCTAATCCTTTCACGTGACTATAGTAAAAACCGACCGGAAAAACGCTGAGAAACCCGTAAGGAGTGGCCAAAAAATTTCCTACTACTGTGTCTGCAGTGCACAAGCTCAAGGAGCACAGAGTTCCTTTTTGCAATTCCTTCCCTTTTCATTTTTATTGTGTTTTGAAAGCGTTCGATGTGGAAGTTATCGAACAGCCACCACGAGTAGGAGTACCTGTGGAAGAACCCAATTGGGGCCTATACCTTGACGACCGATTTACCACGAGTTTGCTTAGCCTACTGAGGATGTAAATCAAGCCGAATTCTGTTTGGGTGGAAGTCGTTTTTTACCACCTGCCAATAGTCATAAATATAACCCGCCACTACATGCATACGGGGCTCAACTCACGGAAATAGTAAGGCACAACAGCGGAAACCTTCACAAAACAAACGTTCAACGTTGATACTTTGTACACCAAACTGTGAAAATGTGGCGCTTTTCCGCTATGAAAAGAAAATACGGAAGTAGAATGTGTTAAAATCGAGGTTAAAATCGCAATATTTACTCGCTATTGTCGGTGTACAGCAAGAAGACCGAATGTGTGCTTTTCACGGAGTTGTAGGTACTTTTAATAAAGGTTCAGACATACTTTTTGAGACACTTTTGACTGACTTTAAATGCGAGAACGAAAATACAAATAGGGAATACGAAAATACCTCCTTAAAAACGAATTGTTTATGAGACAGCAAAGAGCTTTTTATTCGATTTTCGAAAAATCATTTAACTTCTTAAAGACTTACATGAAAGACGACAATAGCATGTGCAAAACTCAGTTTTGGGGAGAAATGTTATTAATTTTTGCAAGAAACCGTTCATAAATTTGTAATGAAATTTTTTGAGCAGTAATCGATCTTGAATTGACGTGTAACGGTACTTTGACGTTATTACCGTTGCATGAGAATTCGTGTCGTTTGAAAATGGAATTACTGAGCCCTTGGAAGATAATAGTAGTTATGGATTTATAATCTATATATATAAAAAGAAGTGTACATTTTGATTGTGACTTTATAACTAAAGAACCGGACCTCCGATTGCTATTAAATTTTTACTGTGTATTGAGCCATATATGTAGATGGTTATAGTGAAGTTTGCACGAAGTCGTTCCAGCCATTCCGGAGATATGCCATTTTGAAGATTTATGTGCATTTACATGGCAAAAAATGAAAAAAATAAAAAAATTAATAATCGCCATATCTCAAAAACGGCTAATCGGAGAGCGAAAATAAGGGTGTGAATTATTGTGGTATAAATGGTTTGCGAAAAAATTTTGAAATGGGGTGAAAAATAATTTTTGGGGAAATTTGGGGAAAATTTTTGAAAAAAAACTAACACAGTTCTACGTAATATACGTCGTTTTTCGGGATAGTTGCAATTATTCAAAATGGAATATGATGTACATACATTTATAATATTATTTATATTTATTTTTAAATAAAAATATCTATGAAATATTACAAACAACACTTACCCCTATTAACAAATGAAGGTACTTCTGCTGAATGTTCTGGAAATGCGCTTCATAACCAATAATAATTTCCTTTAGAAGCTCCTTTTCATCCTTGAGCTGTATCACAACCCTCTCCAAAACAATTACCTTGAGAGAAATTAAAGAGTCATGGTTAATTAATCTTGTTAACACCAGAGGTATTTGTAGGAGTTGGTGTGTGCGTTGAAATATTTATTACCTCCACGAAATTTTCGTGTGTTTACTCGCACAACAGGATGTCGTACTCGATTGCGACAGAAATCTACTGAGTGAAGTGCTTCGTGATCTAATAAATCGATACCTACCATTAAAAGTTATCGGTTAACACATCCATTCCAACCACGCTACCAGAGACAATTTATACAAGAAAAGCAAGTTCAACGACTAACACTATTGCATTGTAGCCAACGAAACAAAAACAACTCCTGGTCAGGTCTAGAAACTTTAGTGGAATGCAGAATTTAGTTAAGAAACGCATAATTTGTGTATAACTAGTTAAATAAATAAATATCCTTAAGAAATTATTTACACTTTTACGTAAACCTAACTATGTATAGTTATGCTAAAGTAAACACTAAACATCATGCACACTATTACGCCACCACGCCCACAGCGAATTGCTGCCTCCGCGAACGGATGAATGTCCTGCGGTCCCACCACGCTTATACGACTCCAGCGCCTGCCGTAAATTAGAAATCGTTGTTAGCTGATGCTGACACTATTGATAAAGAAGTCCTGAATTATAGTTATTTGAACACGTGGCAGGGATCTTACTCACTTCAGCCTCTAACCTAGAGTTTTCCTTTAGTAAGTCTGAATAACTTTTTGGCCCTATCTATGATGAAATTCCGAAAATAATAAAAAAGTGAAATTATGGTAAGTTTATGTTTTTTCCATTTCTTTTTTTTAAAGATAATAATTATTAACGTTAACGATAAAATAGATATTTTTCATTGTGAGTCATGGTTATAGCTTCCGAATAGGTATGTTGTATATTATAAGATATTAAAAAACATTCTCCTAAATTTTTGACAGAAAATGGGATATGTTGAACATTTCTATTTCTATATTATTAATTCCAAAAATTGTTAAATTGTGATTTTTATTATCTCAGGTTTACTTACATCTTCCAGAACAAGTTCCAATTGTTTGCCAGCCTCTTCTTTGTCATCCTCCAATCCACTTATGATGTCTTCTTGATATAACGTTTCTTTACGAAGCTGGATTAACTGTAATAAAATAAAGTATTCCAATTTGCAATTGTATGTAAAGACTGCTATTTAATGTGTAATTAGGCATACTTCTTCATCTTTTAATTTTGAAAGCTGACGCAACTCGATATTTTCTTCTTTAAGGCATGTTAATTTCTGCTTCAAAGAGTTCAACGTCTCTGCATGTTTCTCAAAGATGATCTCTTTCTCAAATAGTTCGGATTGGAGTGACATTACAGTCTCCTCCAATGAAGGTTTGTCCATTTGTGTTCCCTTACATTCGTGGTTGGGCCTTTCTTTTCCAGGCTGTAATAAATAAATAAATGCACATCACTCGATTTATTTACAAAATTTTGGAAACAAGAAACAAACAACAAAAATATGCTTTTAATTTAACTTTAAAGATCGCATTGCGTTAAATTATCTAACTTCAGACAAGATAGAATTCATTTCATTAGAACAGACGAACGGTAAAGACTAAACGTACCGCGTTTAAGTTGGCACTTGCATCCTCTTGCTGTATTCCCCCACAACTACCGACGGAAGTAGCACCTGAGAAGAAACATTTGACTTATTGAATGGATTACTCTTTGTAGCGATGTGATTACTTCGAATTTCCAAATGCAATTGTGCCACTTGACTTCTTAAATTTTCGTTGTCCTTTTTTATTGAATCAATGCGAGCTCGAATTGTTTCTACAATTGTTGATTCAGGTTCCAAGTCCTCCGACGATGCATAACCAGAGTCTGGTTCATAAACATTGGCATCACATGGATATGCAATAGCAAACAATCTGCCTCTGACGTAATTCAATTTGTTGTTGGCTTTTTTCAGATCAATCATCTTTGAAAACAGAACTCAAGCAATATATTTTCAGCAAAGCTAAAGAAGCATACCAATTGTTGGACCAAGTCTATGACTCTCTTCTGTTGTTGAGCAAGTGATTGCTGTACTTCTACAGACGTGTCACAAGAGGTTTGCAAACAAATCAAATTTTCGAGTTCCTTTTCTAGAATCTTCGTTTTGTTTTTGTCATCACACTGAGTTAAGCTGTAACAAAAGTAATAAAGTATAATTTTAATTCAAGTAAAGTATAATACAAAACGTACTCCATCTTGCACTGAACCAATTCCGCACTCTGTAAGAAAGTTCGTTACATTTTCATTAACGAGTAACTAAAATTATAAAAACCAAATTTTGTGATGTTTTCCCCAGTTCTGGCAAATCTGTTGAGATGAATTGAGCAAAGTCTGATTCCTTTGGAGAATGACTGGGATCCGGTGAAACTGATCTCGATATTGGACTCAGGTCTGTTTTCCCACAAACACAATTCTAGAAAATTTTCTATGAACTAAGTTTCCAAATTTTGCGGTTATTTAAAATGTTGATGAAAATTAGATGAAAATTGTTAATTATAGGAGAAATTGTCGAGTGAACTCGTGAAAACTACAAAAACTAAAAAAACGTCGGCTGTCGAATGAAATCTTTGCCTACTGAAATTCGAAAATAGAGTTTACATTTTCCCAGAACACGAAATCATACTAATATTATAAACGACTGTGAAAGTTTCAAACGGTTCCAAAATGGCGGACTCAAAATGGTGTTCAGAGATTCAAAATTCAAAATATGGCGGATCCATAATATGGCGACCAGAATTTCTTAAATTTAAGAGATTGTATCATAATTAAAATTAGTACAAAACATATGTGTATGTTTATTGAGGCCACTGCTTTTGAGTTTAATATCTAAATTTGCAAGCTCATGCTGGCTGATCCAGAACCTTTTTAACTATAAACCACCATTTAACATTTTGTACATTACTCATAAGTATTATATGAGAAACAACAATTTCTTTTTTTTTAGTTTTTTTAAAGGAAATAATGGACATAGAAAATAAAAATATTACTTTATGGTTAAGATAATTATTTTGTTAATTAAATCCCAGAACCTCAGGAGAAAAGCAGATTGGAAAATCTCAAAGCAATCGAAAAAAGGACATATTGCAAAACCAAAGCCCTGAACAATCTGTGCCCGAGAAACCATTTCCCCTTTAAGCATATGTAGTATGAATCAGCTTTATTAGTTAAGTTCTTTGAATTAGCAAGTAGAAATTCGTATTCTTAGCCACAGACTAGAGACTATACAAAAGATGAAGTACCTTGGACGCATTCTTACAGTCTCTGCGCAGTTCTTTAACGACATTATCCTTAAACTGAAT
Source organism: Leptogaster cylindrica (assembly GCA_963082835.1). Taxonomy (NCBI): domain Eukaryota; kingdom Metazoa; phylum Arthropoda; class Insecta; order Diptera; family Asilidae; genus Leptogaster; species Leptogaster cylindrica. Next base: position 1,442,564 of record OY720105.1, on the reverse strand, counting down.
TTTCTTTTCAGCTTTTTTTAATTCATCCTCCAAAGCGAAAATCTGCGTTCTCATTTGCTGGATTTGGTCATGCTTGTCGGCCACCTCGATCGTGAGGGCTTTTATATTAGTTATGACCTGTTATCGCGTTTGTGAGTAAATTCAAAATTCTTCAGAAAATTCTCAATTATTTTCGAAAATATTACTTAAATAATTTCTATAATTTTACAATATAAATAGGCCAATGGACAATCATATTTCAATAATGATATCAAACAATAATTTAATGTGTTTTACGGCTGTTATATATTGAGTCCTAGAACCTACTAACCTTGTCTTTCTGTTCGATTTGGCATTTATACTTCTGCAGTTCATTCCGAAGCGTTTCCTATTCAACATATAATTGATAATAAATAAATATTTAAGGAACTTTTCTCACTCACGTTTTCTTTGAGACAATTGGCAAGTTCGCGTAATTTTTCTTGCCTAAGGGCCTCGGCTTGCTTAAGTTCACAAATCAAATCTTTGAAAATGCTATCTTCATCGAAGGGAGTGCATGGAGGTCTGATGTTAACTTCATCAATTCCTCTACTACCGGAAGGCGTATTTGCTTTTTGCCTGCGCAGCTGAATGTCTTTAGTGTCCAGTTCTTTCTTTAAGTTGTTCTTTTCTGCTTCCAGTATCTTTACTTGTCTGTGAAAAGGCAATAGGTAATAAGCAACGGTGGACGAAAATAGAAACAAAACGTTTTAAACTTACTGGCTTAGTGAAAGTAATTCTGAATTAAGATTCTGCATCTAAAAAAAGCTAAGCGTTTATTTATAGTACCAAACAATAAAGATTTTATACAGGATTTACATCATTAGCGGGTGTTGTACACTGTTCGATACTACCCCCAAAAATATCCTTAATCGTAAAAGTTTGGAATTTCAAACCTTCTGTATTCCATTTTCTCTCCACAATTGCTCGTTTTATTAAATGTAGTAAATTTGCAATGTCAGTTTTCATTTTACTAAATTGATTAATGTGGCCTGATTGAGTTTCAAATTCCAATGCCCTTCCCAACGTACTCGAACGTTGGTTAGCAGCCGTTTCTACTTCGGAAAGCGCATCTAGCACATGATACTGTGTGTTGATTAAAGTGTCAATCCATTCTTTGTAGACGATGCATTTTAACTGAAAATAGAAAATTTTGATTTTCAAAATACACTGTACAATATTACAATGTTTAAAAAAATATTTTTTTCCCATTTTTATAGCGTAATAATTTTAAAATTAAATAAGCCGCGCAAAATAATATGAATATTTCATCTCGCCTGTGCGATTACATTTAAAACGTTAAGAAGAAGAAGAATATTGACAGCTGATTTTGTTTGCTTTAAATATAATAGTTATCATGATTTAGGATATCTCCTCTCCGTCGTCAGCTGACTTCAATCAAATATATTTAAGCTAGCAAGCAAACTGAATAAATAATCCAAAAAAAAGCCGTACCTGCGAATCGCCATTAGCTTCTTTTTCAATGTCTCCTATTCGTCCCTCATACATTCGATTTAAATCTTCGAACATGAGCATTGGGCACACCAGCGAATTTTGTGCGAGTTGCAATGATGCCGTCCTCTCTCGCTCCGAGTCGCTGCAGTTTTCAATAACATTTGTATCTTGGCTTTCCCTTGCCACACTCATTTTGAACAAATCACAATATTTTTAGTTTGGAGTAATATAAAAACGTATTGAACAATAAAACAAAATTTTCTACGTCAAAATGGCACAAATGCTAAATCGAATAAGCCGTGGTCAAGCGTCAGGTGTGAATTTTCCGCTTGTAGTAGAAAAGCTCCAGAACGTAAATGAAATAAAATATTACAACCAGCTGATAGAAAAAGCCAGCGACACTGCGATCTGGTTGATATTGTAGGTTGCCACTTGCATTTGCCTTTATTCCACTCGCGCTTGCGCAGATTGAGGTCACTGCCGTTGTAATCGCCGCGCCGCCGGGTTCAAGTTAGGAAATTCTTATTTCTTGTAATGAAAGTTGCAATCTTACATTGGATGAAGGTCGACTTACGTTTCGCACTTTTTGTAAAAACAAATCAATACATTTTAAAATATATATTTATATGTATAATTAGTTTTAAATTTTTAATCAATCTTATTTCAAATATACTAGACACAAAATTGTTTTCATTTTGTTCATTGAAAGTGCTCCGTGTATAGACTTCATATTTTCTTTGTTTCGCTTTCAATTACCTACTTTTAGTGAATTTGCTTAAATTCATAAAAAGATATATAAAAAATGAGAGCCACGGGAAAAGTACAAAAAATTTGATAAGGAAGTTAAATGGAAAAGTAAATTTGCCTATAATTCGAAAAAGCGAGAATTTCTTTTTTATTTTAGTTTAATTTGTTTTGCATTTTATTCAGTTTCATCTGGTTTCAACAAGAGACTCATCAAAGAATTAAATCGCCCTTGGTTTTATGCCAAATAAATGTAAACTTTTCTATCCTCGGGAGTTCGGGCTAAATATTCTCGTTCTATAAGGCCTTCTATCCGTTTTTTGATAAAAACTGGCGATGGTAAAAATCGTGATTTCAATTGAGACGTAACATCGGAAACAAGCAGATTATGCTAATGAAACGAAACGAAATACAACAATTAGAAATTAAATATGTGGATATTCAAATGAACTCACCGAGAGTCGCTTTCGGGCCTTCATTATTCTAACGATAGCGGCTTCAATTTCATGCTTTCTATCCTCATCCACTTTTCCTCTAGTTTCCCTCCTTTCAGGTTCTGATTCTCCTTTCGCTGCCACTGTTTGAATTTTAACTCTGTAAACAACCAAGGAATATATTCAATCAAGTTCAGAGTGTTGAAAATAAGCAAATATTAAATGTACCTATGAAATTTGGATATAAATGCGTCATTCACGTGAAACTCATTTGTTGGTTCAATATCCTTCGTCTTGGGATTTCTCACGAGAAGCCTTTGTGCCGGTTTCCCCATCGAGAGTGACTGTAACGCTCTTATAAGTTCCTTCTCAGGTATGTCTGTTTCTTGTTGAATCTCTTCATAGGTCAATCGTTCTCGGTTGTTGAATAACATCAGGACACACATCTGGAATTAATTTCAATTGCTGATATTATGTTTGTTACGAAAATTAAGGAAGCATACTTGATAAGTAGAAACTTGTAACACATGTTTTCGCGTGTTCGTTGGGGCGTTCATTGCCGACGAGCTGGAACTGGGAGCGTCTTTCCCGTTTTCCTTGTCCACTTCACTCTTGGATCCATAGAATACCGCGTTTATGTAGGCAGTGCCTGGAAGTAAATTCAAAGTGAAAAACGTTCGCCCCTTGCTTTGAAACATTGTTACCCATTTGCGGCTGGAGCGTTAACTGTCGTCCTGAGTGTTTATCAAGATAAAATTTCTTAAACGTATCAAACGCTGTTCTTGGTGCAATGGGTATGTTACAGTTCGGCGTGGCAGACTAAAACAAGCCAGAAACGGATCAGAGATCATGTTACACTACGAGAACTCCTTACCTGTGTCGGCCAGAATCCGGTCGTTAAAATTCTAACTGTTAATTCTACACCTGATAGGGATATCTTGTGGGTATTTACATAATTCTTAAATTCTTCCATTATAGTATTCGACACTGACATATCCTTGAACATTCCTTCTAACTTTGAGGTAAATTGACATCCACACTCAGTCTAAAAAGCAATTCCAGTTAATTCTGTGCCCTTAAATTCGGTTGTTTTTGCAAATACCTTTAACTTAGATATCATATTCTTCTCGAAATCATCTGAGACCGACTTATTGAGCAGCAATCGCTTGGCCAAGTGAGTCTTATAGTAGCGTTCAAACACGTCCTTCTCTAGTAAATACCGGAATAGGACCATTGTTTTGTCCAAAATCGTTTCGATCTCCTGCTCGGTCATCTAGCAATTTATTTAATTGTTATTAAGAAAATAACAGGCGGAATGAATAAATGGATTACAGAATGTTTGGAGGACGTTGATAGGCGATCCGGAAGATCAGGTGAGGACCACTATTGAAGGATAGATGGATAGGATTAATGTGGAAATACACTATTGTGCTCTAAATTGTTAATATTTGCACTCGAAATAAAAAGAAATCAACATAAAACTCGACTTACCCCCTTGCCACCCTTCTTCAGCTTATCATCAATAAATAATGACAAATATTCGGGCGATTTGCTATTTAAATTCAGAAAATGCTCAAAATCTGACGATATCATATTCTTGAAGATTTTATCATTATTAAATGAGTTATGCAGGAAATGGTCAAATCGATCCTTGAGGTCAAGAAGATTTTGAACAAATGTTATTGGATTTGTGCCATTCTCCTCTTCCTTCACCAGTAGTCTTCCCTGCTCACGCAAATACGCTGACACAGCATCGGCAATTGTCTTCAAGCCATCCTCCTTGAGCCGCGAAAACAATTTGTACATGCATGCCAAGTCGTCCGACTTCGAATTCTTAATCATATACACAACTCCAGAGTTTTCCATTTCAACAATTGATCTCATGTGTTTCTTAATCAATTCATCCTCGACAACTTTGACTATTCTTGGCTCGGTATCTTTATCTAAATACAGTGCAGCTCGACTTGATTCCTCCGTAATTCTGGCCTGTTTCGGCAAATACAAAAACACTCCGTTAGGAATTGTCGGTAATTGCTAAATCATTATTCATTTTACCTCAACTTTCTTAATGTAAACACTTGCATTATTTTCAGCTAAAAATTTTTGTGATTCAATTTTATAGAAAGACGCCGATTGGGTTAAAAACGGCCTCTCGAAGTCTTCTTCATATACTATTCGCGTGTTTATTCCCAAGCTCATGAGCATTTGGCAGGCATTTTTAATTGCAAGATGATTTATAACTTCGCCGTTCCGCTCTGCCATAACCATGCCTAAAAGAGTCTCTCGTAAATGCTCCTGTATAGGACGATGCCTTACGATCTGCAAAGGAGAATGTAGAAACAAGCCTCGATCACCCTTCACTCGATGTTTTCTTAGGACACTTACTTGTTCCTTAAAAATAATTAATCCCAGATTATAAACATTTTCTACTTCATGTTGCTGCACATAAACTCTGTCCATGTACATTAGTATATCACGTATCATGACCATCGATGTTTGATGATCGCCCCATGCTTGATTTAATTTAGGAAGGAAATTGTTGTGGAGACTTTCAAGCACATCCTGTCGAACTTTGTTCACTAAATGATCAGTGACAACTTCGCGCAGACCAGCATATAAACGATTTCCATGCTTGTGAAGGACCATTGTGTATGCATTCCTGTAGAGCTCCTCGAACGATAGACCAGAATTGTTTTTCTTCTGAATTTCTTGTATGGCGTTCTTAAGACTTGCCCAAATCGTCTCCACATATTTCTCATCCATAGAAGTCTAAAAATAAAATATATTTCACAAGGAAGTTCAAACGTGTCTTGTACTATGTTATGTAGGTATTTCATAAATTAACACTAATCTATTGTAATCTAGCTTTAAACATATATCAATGGCCCAGCGATTACTAAAGACGAATACCATCATGGTGGAAATTTCTAAATATTCGGGCGACCAAAGAGGATTCATCTCGTGAATTGTCGTAAGGTCTGCTGACGCAGATTCGGAATGTTGAGTCTCTGGTTTCGATGGAGCCTTCTTCAATGAAAGTTTGGGCCCAGAAGAATCTCGTTTATTGCTTGACTTTGCGCTATTTCCTCTTCGCATCATTTTTATGCATTTCAATACTAAACACACTCAAATTTAAAATTGCATTTTACAGTAATATGCAAACTCAAAAAACGGCCTCTATCAGCCGTTTTTGGAGAAAACCGTATAAAATTCTAAAAACTATGTTTAGGAAACTGATAATTTTAATCACCTACTTTTTGCACTAGACTCATAAGAACTGGATAACGCGATCATTTCGAACTTACTTAGGACAGTAAACTAAGCAAATTATTTAATATATTTGAGTTTTCCAGCATACAAAATACCAAATTTAATATTATTGTAAATCGATATTTAAAAAACCGTGTAAAGGAATGTTTAGTTTGTTTTGAATTTAAGGCATGCTGATTTGCAAAAGAGAGTGGGGCTTACGAAAGTGCATTGCACTTGTTGTGGCCAAAGTATGTAAAAATTAGTAGACAATTTTACTTACCGGAAACGCGCGAATACGCATTTTCCCTTCCTTTTTTGGTGCAGACCCTCTTAGATTCATGTTGACAAATTATCGATAGTATTCCTCCGGTGTTGGCAGTAAAACAAGGCAACTATACTCGAGAAAGGTATCCTTCAAGAGCCGATTGTCTCCATAAATATAACATAGGCTTCTTCCACTTTTAACGCGCCTTGAAAAACAAAATAATTTCTTCCACTATTTCACACTTTCCAATATGTTTACAGACACATTTTAAACAAGATATTATAGTATAGTAATATATTTATGTGAAAATAATCTCATAACATGTCAATAGTGGGGATAGCTGAGATCCATCCATTGAATGCTTCTTTGACGGATGGACGAGAGTTGATCACCGCAAACAGAGAAATTTCGTTAAACAAAGCAATGCACTGATTTTGTTTGCGATCTTTTTAGTCAAGTTCCATTACATTCATTAAAGAGATAACAAAGACGTTGCAAGTTTTGCGCAATTTTAAGAAATACATTCTGACATTTCAGGGACAAGAGATTTCCCAAATTCTCTGTTCCGTTACGCATACGTGCAAAGATGTATCCTAATGAAGTGTCACAGAGTTGCAACAATCGATTTGCTTTGCTTAAAATGTTCGGTTGTCCCACAGATTTCTTATCATTTGATGTTGTACACTCAAAGGAAACCTCATAAGTTAAGCATACTGATTAGAGCATATTAGTGGCATAAGAAATATGATGATGATCAGCAAATATATTTAAAAATATGACTCAAATATATTTATTTTTTTTCACTTCTAGAGTGTCACTTGTCTAACAGAGGATATTACAAATAATTACGTTGAGTGATTTCTTGCCAAATTTAGTTAATAAACCTAGAATTTAATGTGGACTGAAACTGATGCATTCGATATAGTTCTCTCGACTATCGCTATCTTGTGCACCCTTCCTTGTAAACAGAAATTAGTTGACTCTGATCAGTGTCAAAAACACCAACAAACACGCACAAACAAAGTCACACATTAAAAAACAGAGTTCCCATTTCAGCAAAATAATTAAAGGATCATTTCCAAGTAATGCAAAATGTTTTCTGAATGGAATGGAGGTCGTCAACTACACCATCCCACGTATGACATGTGTCAAACACCGCAAACTCCTCAGCCATTGGGGTCGATGATATTTCAGAAACTCACCCAAAATATTAATAATTTTCAAAATACGTATTTAAGTAATATCTGCCTCGTAATTATATTTTGCACATTCAGCACTTCAAAAAACTTATCAGCACAAACACAATGGAAGCACGGCAAGTAAACTCGTTTTTCGTCACAATAGAACACGCCGCTTTCTTCGATTTGTTTGACTAATGATTCAAAATCATGTAATTAATATTATTTTAAAATCGCGGCATTATTATAGCGTTTATTTAGTTAAAATGGGCAAACTTTGTTCAAAAAGCAACACAATTGAAACTCCTTGATGTACAAAAATAAACTAACACATCGGCGAGGGAAAGTTTGGTGTGTAAGGTGTGTTTGTGTTTAAAATTATTTCCTGTCGTAGCTTCTTCTTCTTCGTAATTTGTTAACCTCAAACCTTAATGTATATTTTTTGAGCTTACAAGTTTAGCTGAATTTAGCTCAAAAACCAGATTTAACCTCCTGTCTAGGGTATACGTTCCATTAGAGTTCCAGACAAAGGTAAAATAGAACAAAGTGTAAATGTTCTTTCCAACCGACAAATTCGTGCGATGTCATTCATAATACAGTAGAGAATTACGTATTTTAAAAATCTTATTTTATCAATTGAGGCAAAAATAGTTGGTATTTCGTCACTAAAACTTGGTTGGGAACTCGGTATCATTTGCAAGCTGTCAGAAAATTTAAATGAAATTGCAAAGTGAAAAAGTTTCACTGACATATACAGAAGGTAACTGCCAAAAAAAATCTCGTATAATTTACCTTTTTAATTATTTTCCAACCATCCGAGTTAATTGTTTTGTATTTTTGCATACGAAGACTTGACTACACTGCAACAGCAACTCTCTTACAAGATTAAAGGCGTGTTCTCACGATTCAAGTTTAGTTGACCGATTAAAATTGATCAACAAAACTTGAACGAAAAACCCCGTGAGAACCTTGCATTCAATAGAGTTGATCAACTTTTGACTTGATCAAGAAAAGATTGACCCAGTCAAACTTTATCGTTCAAGTTTATGTCAAGTGCCATATGCTGCCAATTTTAAATATGAATTTAGAGATGTCAAATCAATTTCATTATTTTATTCATAAAAGAAAGAATGCAATTCCGTTTAAAATAATAATGTATCTATGTAAAAATTAATAAAAAATCATGTTAGAATTTCTCCGCATTTCTTCATTTACCGAAACTGCTAGTAGATCTACAACTCTACGCACAATTGCTTGCAATGCCATTTTAAGGAACTTTTAAGTAAATTTTAAGGATCACAACTGTCACTCTCTGTAAAATTTCACGCACAACAATGAATTGTTGATCAGTTTTTGTTGAAACGTGTGAACGAAAACTTGAACAACTCCTGTTCAAGTTTTGTTGATCAACTTTAATCGTTCAACTAAACTTGAATCGTGAGAACGCGCCTTAAGCTGAATACGCCAATACGGAATTGAAATTAACCTGTAAATGGTATTCGACATACACCCATTTTTCTCGCTCTTACATGCTCAGCCAACCGACCCAGTTCGCCTCTTTGTCGCGTTTTGGAATTGAGGTTAATTTTAGGTTATGTTGGGTTAGTTCTTATATTATGACGAAGACTGCAAATTGAGCAAATCGCATTTGGAGTTTGTGTATTCGCTGTTATTCACCTTCAAAAGGTGAATTGCTTCACGCCGGGGAAATTTCAGCACTAGGAGAATTATTAAGTCGCCTGTTTTTCAAATAGAAACCAATTCAAGCCAGGCATATTAAAAATACCTAATATATAAAAAGAATTCTTACTAGCGGTGAACATTTATCTCATACATCATAAAACATAAATTAATATCTTCACACCTTATCACCATAACAGCCGATACCTAATACAAAATGCGTAAAATGAGCGCAGCGCATATTTCTAATTTGTAATTGCTTAAACAAATGTAGTGTTTGTCGAGAAGGCCCCACAGAGCCTCATGTGCTTATCTAATACAGCCCGAAGGAATTGCGGTCCGCCGTTCCGTTTGCCAACCGTTTTACCTTGTAAGCGAAGAATATACTCTTTTCTAATGGGTTCTGGGAGATACTATAATTTAAATGACAATAAAAATATCTTTGTAAATTTTATAAATATAAAATATAAATACCAGTTGACTGGGAATCCCCTTTTCTGTATTGAATTCATCTTTTGATTGCCTGGCATCACTGAACATGCTCAAGATTCGCACGGAAATACCGTTTTTAGCACCGCCAGGAAGATCGACGTCCATTCCTTTCAACATAGTGACAACCATTTTCTTTTCTTCTTCGTTGATCGGTCTCAACTCGTCACCAAACAGCTTCAAGGCAATGCTTTTAGCTTGAATAGTTAACTGATCCAAATTAGATATTTCTTGCAGCATTGATTCCCATTTTTTGTGCGAGGGAATGATTTGGGGAACACCCGACTGCATCGGCACCCAATTCTCGCGAGACAGTTTGCAAAGATTGGTCATAACTTTTTCGAAGTTTTCGCTAAAGCTATCGATGAAATTTGAATACTGCAATTCGGTCTGAAATAATCACGCACTTCAAGATAAAGAACTGGAAAATATCGTCGGACTACCTTAATCTTCAGCAGTGCTGCGTGATAAAGCGGGGCCAGAGATAGCTGACAAATTTGTCCAATGGTTCGTGTTTCAAAGAAGTGTAGCACTTTTTCCGCTTCCTTCGTATCATCAAAGAGACGCCTCTAATATGAATATTTTCAAAATTTATTGAACAAAGTTTTTATCAGCAATTTAGGGATAAGCGACTTACCTGTCGCTTAGCGGGAACTGGTTTGGATTGGCTCCAAACTGTTTGCCAAGTGTTCCCGGGGATCATCATGCGCTCACTCAATCGGCCTTTTACGTCGCCATTTTCTACAATCACAACGCGGCAATAATTTGGTAACGAATTAAAATTTGTAAATTAAGATTTGAATACCATCTGCTTCTTCAATCCAGTCCCGGGGACTGTACCAACGAATGAAGTCTTCCAGTTTTCCATTTGGATTAGCAGCTTTGAAGCTTTCCATATCAGAGAATAGAGATGCGCTCATCATTTGCGTGCAGAGCTCTAAACACATGAATTAGTAGAAGAAGAAAATTGATTACGATATAGTACTATATCTCACCTGATCCTGGACCTAGCTTCAGCATAACTTCAGCATCGTCCTCCAATTGATCCTCGGTTTTTGGCACAGGATCTTGCGTTACAGGAACATACAACGGCTCGGGGGAATTGATAAGCATTAAGTTTCCTAGTTTGGAGGATCTGCCCTGAGGTTTGTTCCATGGAGGATAGGTGACTTCCTGCTCTTCGTCCGTAGCACAATCAAAGAATTCATCTTCGGAATCATCCTTTTCAGACTTTAATGTGCCCTCTGCTATGGAAAACGGCAAGCCACCCTCCCGCAATCGCCTGCGCTCCATGCATATATTCAGCATTTGCAACTTTTGGTGTAGCAGACACGACCGTGAGTCCGGAAATCCAATTGCAACTCTGAAATGAGAAATAAGAATAATATTAGCCCTGAGGATGATTTATTAATCTGTATTTATTTATCTGTATTTTTTATCCTGATTAAAATGTTTCCCAAAATGGATATTACATAGGGACAACCAAATCTCTGGCTGGGTTCGTAGACTGGAAACGATAAATTTATCAAATATGATGTTATTTGATTTCATATCTGAATCAAAAATTATTCCTGCACGACTTGATGATAATGTAAATCGAAAAACAAATTGTTGAAATGTGGAAAATTATTTCACTTGAAACGGTGGTCCAAGCAAATCCCCATCCACCTCCCCGTACTCGATCAAGTTTGTATGACTTCAGCTTTTAGGGGAAAAGATGGTATTAGAAAGGATTTGGGATACCACGAGCAATAAATCACGATCGAAAAATGACCTTTTTTTCTGTTTTCAATAAACTAAAATCCCAACAAGCATCGATTTGAATTTTCCACCCCAACTCATCCGGGAGTTGTGCGACGCCCGGGGTAAAATCCTGGCAGGGGAACAAATTGCATCCATTCACGGCTTTAAGCCGGAAACGTTCTATTCTTTTCCTGCACACATGAAATCTGGCGGGGGTAATTAATAGCGACCAACAAGAGATCGCGATTAATTAAATTCAATTGTTTAGGATTTATTGGTCCAATGGAGACCTCGTAAATCCTGGCAACTAATTTTCGCTGAATGAGACACTTGTCCGCTTCATAATGGCCAAAAGGACCTACGAAAATGTACACTATATACACTGTACAGTCGATGCCAAACACACGAGCCAAATGCATTCATTGAAACGTACGGAAGTTGCCTCATAATTTTATGATTTACGCGGCACGTTCCTGGTTTTATTTAAACATAAAAAAAGTAAACAGAAAAACCATTTATAGTTTGAGAAGTCCAGTGCATGAAAGGATATGACATAAAATTTGTAATTTCCTGTCGCTGATTCCTGCGAGGTGATAAAACCTTCCAATTACACTGTTGCTATCGGAAGGAAGCATCTTCTCCTACTTTCAGCTTGAATCGATATTACAACACCTTAAAATCATTATTTTATTTTCCCATGGCCCGGAGAATTGGGTTAACCCTTTGCAGACCACACAGACCAAATCCGAAGAGAAGTGCTGTGAAGCAAGATTTTTACGGGCATTTTGAAAACTCATTTCAGATCAGAGAGCACCTTCGTGGTTCTGGTACATCCAAAGGAGCGCGCTCGCCCACGGGGTCCGCTTAAATCTCGAGCTTCATCTTAAGTGGATCGCACTTCAAGTAACCTTCAAGTTCACCCAAAGACTCGATAATTTAACGAGTTGGGCTGCATACAAATGCAGTCGTGGCAAGTTCGTCGACCCACAAATTCTTTGCATGCACCGCAGCCGAATCGACTCAGATCTGAAATGCGTCAGAGGAGCCCGATGATGCTAAAATCGCGACCAGAACATCTTTGTGGAGCCCAGATGAGGCAGACGGAGACAACCGAGAACTGGAGCCACCGGCGATTAGAAAATGGGAAACGCTGGATGAACAGATGAGTCGATGGAGGATCTCCGATAATTTCGCGCCGGCTTCTTCTGCCGGAGGCTATTGTGTTCGTTGAGCGATTTTGTACACCAAATAATGCCGTCAATTTTCCCAGAGCCCCGATTCGGTGTACTTCAATTTCGTTTTTAGCTTCACGATAATTTGTTCGCTCTAATTTTAGAGACATGGAGGAAGAATCTTTGTAGTTTTTAGTATCTGCTGGCAATAGTAACGTGCTGGCAATTTTTTTCTCGAAATAATGTGCAAGCTTAAAAATAAGGATGCTTAAAAGTACTAATAATTGCATTGCAGCCTTTAGTGCAGCTTCATTGTCATTTAAAAACATTTTGTGAGAACCAAGGGGATTCCCCAAGAACATCACCGAAGAAGGTGAACTCTGTCAATTCGTTGCTTCTATAAGTCCACATCTTAAAAGACAGGTGACGATGGACGCACATGTTCCCATGAAGTTTAAGACCTCCAGGGATGCAGAAGCATAACGATTAGCGAATGCAATTCAAAAACGTATTCATCTCCTCGTCGAAACACAATCAACTGCACGAACGGATATTTCTGGAAGTAATGTTCCCCCACCTTCAATCAGGATATTTCACAAGGAAACTTCAATCTGAATTGCTTCAATGGCACTTCCGTTCCACCACCTCCTCGCTGCAGCTAAACCACGCCACCCACGCTATGCAAATGCATACATTCATTGGAAACCCATTTAGAATTAATGTGTAGAAGATTTTACTCTATGTAACCCGGTAACTGTTTTGGTACAAGTTTTCAGAATATCCTGACTTCCTGAGCTTTTTTGCGCCACGTGCGTACTGCATTTCTGCGAAGAAAGCATTTCGTGCTTATTCAAAGGAAAATCGGTCACGTGCACTGTGCAGTTCGGACTTTAGGAGAAGGAAAACTTCTATATCGTGGAAATTACTTTACTCGGAAAATAATTTCTCACTTCCATTGAATGAGTAAAATTACAGTGAACTACAAAATTGGCATCGTGGTTTTATTTTACAATGCCAAATGGATTTTATATACATGATGTTCTACGTCATGTCTTGTGTTAACATAAAAGGGGTCATACTAACCTATAAAATATAAAAATTGTTATGGGGGGAGGGGGTAATCTCAGCTGTTTCGGAGTTACAGTTACAACGTACAGGATGATCCATAATTTAGCAGTATTTTTGGAATACACATCATAATTTTTTTTTTTTTTTTTGATATTCATACACAATGCTAATGGTCACTGTTGGCAACAACACGCATTCTAAATAGTAAATACCCTTTTCGACAAAATTCAGATTCAGCAGCGTTTTCTTGAAATGAAAGAGAAGAACGCAAGAGATCGCTTCCAGTAGTTTCTCTTCCGTGGACTTCCAGTGAGTATGTAAACAAAATTCCAACAAGTCAATGGAACATACCGGAACGAATTCCTTTGTTGTTTGAGGTTATGTCGATTTCTGGTTTTGAGCCTCAGGGTCTCTAAACTAAACAAGTTACTAATTTCAAGCTGGAGTTATGAAGCAATGATCCATGTCTGAGTCTCACAATCCGAAAGGAGAACATTTCCAACAGAAATACCTCTTCACAACGTCCGAGAGTGCGAGCCCCACGATGGTATGCCGCGGCTTGCACTGTGCTGGATGTTGCTCCAATTGGGCTCCAGTAAGCTAACCGACGATGGTAGATTCCTCAGCTTCATTTAGACATCGGTGCTCGAATTTTTCTTCACTTTAGTCACCTGTGAAGTCTCGGCCGTGCAACACCACTTGCTCCTAGTTTTTGGCGACCTTCGAGATTGATTCGCGATTGAGGAGTTGTTTCAGGCGGGCATCTTTTTCCGTTAAATTTAATTCGTTATTTAAAATTGATTACATAAAATTATAGAATATCTGATAGAAATGCGATAAAAGTTTTCAATTGGTTTTTAAATTTGTTGTGTGTGTGTGTGTGAGGATATTTTCCATTTATAATTAATCCAACCGAGCACAATTTGGCTTTCTAATTTAAAATCCCTTCGTGTCCTAAAAATTTTGTTAATCCTGATTGAGGAAATTGATAACAGGCCCGTGTTTTTTTGTCAGCTCAATTTTCAATAAAGACATCAGAAAGAAGTGATTTTTGCTGATTAAAGATTCCATTGTGTGTTTCAAAATAAAAAATTAAATTAAAAATAATAAACCAAAAAAAGTGTCTGCTCAACATTTTGAGCTAATCTCGTGACCTGTCACGTGCACTTGATCCCGCAATAACCCAAGTCAGGTGTCCTTAATTGGGAACATTCGCAGAAGGGATATTCATCGGTTGATTTATTCTAGAGGCCTAAACAGGTGTGTACGAGTTTTTTAGTCGTTAAAAAAATAACTGTATTGCGGTCGTGGTGGAAAAACTGGACATTCCCCCATCACCTTAAAATAGTGCCATTCCGGAGAAAAATAGAACAAAACCAAGGGTTTGGGGGATTTATGGAATTTGTAGAGCCGTTTATGTTTACTTTATTTACATTTGTCGACTGTGCTTCCTGTCGTGCTAAGTGAAATAAAAACTCCTTTCTATTGTATGTTGTTACAGTAAAGTAAGAATATCTCAAATGGCAATGTGTTCAGTAAACATGAATTTCGTGGAAAAGGAGCCCAATTAGAATTTGAGGCTTCTTTTCGGTGATAATATTGTTCTTAACTGTCTGCAGGAAAGAAAATAGACCATTCAACTGATCCGTGGTTGAAATTTCATTATGGAGCCATGGGGGGGGGGGGGGGGGGGGGGGCAACAGCAGTTCTGCAAAACGAGCGGTGGGATCAAGACCTGCAGATTTTGTGGAATTTCAGTTTCAGAATGAAATGGATGATTGCGAAATTCAGGAAATGTTTTCCAGAGCAGTTTTAAATATCTTAAGTAAAAGTCAAAAGCATCCTTTTATAACTTTTAAACATTATTTAAATTGCTTGCAAGTGCAGTTGGAGGAATTCAAAGAGTTGCAATGATGGCCCGTGTTGGTTGCAGGAATGGAATGAAATTCGTAACCAACAATTTCATATTCCCTTCCAGCGGCTGTTCTATTTTCAAAATGAATTTCGATACATATATTCATCGTAAAAATTAGAATGACTTTTTTCATTTGTTGGAAATGCAAAACAACCAAAAAAATAACTGGAATTTGATCAAAAGATTTGGAATTGATACCGGTTCTTCTTTATTTGGATATTGGTATTTAGAAAACTAAGCGGTTATGCAAATCTTACAGTATTGATTAATAAATGCTGATGTTAAAACGTGAATTGAAATGAACTTTTGATATACAGATAAAATTATTAATAATAATCGAACCTTTCCTTGAAATCACACAGTAGGCGTTTGCTCTCTCGATCATTATTGGATTGTAAACAAAATCAGGTCACTTGCATTACATTGTGTAATGTAATGTAGAAATTACTACAAAGCTAAAACGTGCATAAATTTGATAAATTCAAACCGCCTTAAGAACTTCCCTTCTGCAGAACTGCATTGCATCCCCATCCCCATAAGTTGCGGAGTGAAGTTGATACAATTGTCATTATCTCTATATCTGATATCAGGAATAAATACGTACTACAATGCACTCAAACTAAGTTTAATGTGTCTTAAGCGCAGTGCACAAAGGATCTCTTACCAACGTGGATCCTGGAAAAGCAATTCGAACAACAAAGTGTTCGGTTTATGTGGGACGAACGCAGTTCGCTACAGGCGAGCAGCACATTCACGGAGCACTTCCAAAATGTGTTACAATTGAAATTGTTGAAGGATAACTTACATGGCTGCTCTTAAACTTGTTAAATTATGCGATGCTTGCTTGCGGTTAATAGTTGCACAATTTTTTTTTTACCGTTGTTGAGTCATTGGCACGACGTCGTCCTGAATTTAATGGAGGCGAATTGCTCGGATGTTTGCGATAGAAAATGGCTGCTGGAATGGGATGGGCGTAATGATTTCAGCGATTTACGCTTTAGCCAGCGCATCCCAATTTTTCATCCTGAATTCTGCATCTAGCTTCCATCCTCCGGGCAATTACTGCCTACCTGCAGCGGTCGTTGTTCGTTCCCCGAATGTTTTGGCGTTCTTTGTATACAAAATGGAGTAATTTTTTAGCAATCAACTGTCGCAGGCTCGAGTGCTGGAAGCAGTTGCATCCTCCGAGGCAAATGTACGGGTGCAGACAGAAACTACAACTGGGCAGCAGCAGAATTTTGGAGGAGGGAGGAGGATGTTGGGAGAAATTCCTTACATCGCCAGGAGACAAGACAATGAAATACTCTGGCAGACTAGCTGCGGGGCTTGCTCTTGTTGGCGACGCTGATCCCCTCCTTGGACCCACCCCCGCATTAAACAAGTCATTTGACATGAAATACTCGAAATAGCTCCACTTTGTATCCCCGGCATAATTGTACGCTTCACTACAAAATAGAAATCTCCTCCGGCATGCACATTGAAACTAAAACGTTTGCCAAGAATTTTCCATTTGAAGCCAATGGCACGGAAAGGAATCGAGTCGGATCGGAGCTGGTGGTGGTCGCAACGACATGACATTTGGCTACTGCAGCTTCTCAGGTTGTACAGATGCTCAATGTGTGATCCCCGCGACTCTTTTTGCTTTCACAGGCAGCTAATTATCTCGGCAAGGCATTAAGATAATAAGAGCGATGTCCGGCGCAACCGATCGGACGCCTTCTGGAGCTCTGTTGTACTACCACCCCCCGCGGCAACTTCAAACATCCTTGGCGATCAAGCGACGTGGTCGACATTTTGCTAATTAGTGCCCTTTGCTTCTTTTTGACATCGACAGGCGCAATACAGTGTTCAATTAAATTTTATTAATTGTGTCGGGAATGGCAGCGAGCCGAGCAGCTGCCATTGTCTAGACTCTAGACAATCTAGCCCTGAATGAGTCTTTGTTCCTTCCAGATTTCCAAGCGAAATTATATCGGTAAATTGAGATAAAATCACACCGGAAAACCAATAAAAGCCGCCGACAAAAATTCCGAAATCAAAGCACGCTGCACTCGCTCTAGTGGTCTATGATGAGATTTTGCATTCCTTTACCCCCGCAAATGCAAATTAAAAAAGTTCTGTTGACAAAGTTTTACCCTGTTCCCATGAGTGGTGCACAACGAAATGTCCTCATTAGTTACCAGAAGTTTGGGAATTTGCGATCATTTTCCCAAACTTTTCTGCGGGGAATGGAAATTATGCACTCATTCACAAAAATAGCATACTCCCACCTAATATCCTTGATTCGATGTCACACAACTTTCCCACTTTTTCCACTGGAGCTCTTTGCTCGGCGTTGCAGGGGAGTGCATTCGGGTAACAATGAGTGTCGTGTTACCCGTCGAAACTAGGTCCAAAGACCCAACATTTTGCAAGGCCGCATTTAAATTTAAGGATCACCTTTGAACTGCACTTCGACAGGATCTCGCATTTGCACACCACCTCAGCGGAAATTGTGGATTGTGACGGATTTCCCAACTGGATCCCGAGGAACGTGATATTCCCACATATCGCGGATGAGGTTTATGCAGAAATGAGGGCACTTTGAGATAATAGCATTGTCAGGACCACTCCAACTGATTCCGTTCCACCAACTTGCACTTATGTTATATTTTTCTAATCCACAGGATGTGGTAAATGCCTTTCATTTACTTTTGTTGTGAACTTTTCTAGCCTAAGAAACTTAGAAACGTATCACGATTATTTATTTGATTGATTTTTTAAATTGGTTGAAGTTCCCTTGTAAATAGATCAATTCGCTTGCAACCCAATTGCGAGTGACTTCTTCATGTAAACAATGATAGATTGAAACACATATTTTCTTTTGTTCTTACTTTTATCAAACTACCGATTTGTTTTCATCACAAACAGTCATTTTAACTGTATTCTACGCAAAAACATAAAAAACCTGGTTTTCCAATTTGTTTTTTTCTGTACATTGACCTGCTTTAAATTTTATGATCTTCGTGTATCATGAACAAAGAATTTTGCATAAAAAATTAATCGTCTTGTAAAATCTGCTAATTTACCTCACCAAATAACAGTAAAACACGCATTGTTTCAATGGAAGAACACGAATAAATAGGGAAATAACACATATACCTAATCAATGTTATTTATTTCGGTTGTAGTTATGACTTCAGACTAGATTCTTAAGATGGTATTGTGCACGCTTCGACGTCATTTTCAAACTGACGTCATTCGATGCAGCACACTCACATGACAAGACCAATCTTTTCGCCAATTTCTTGGAAAATGAGAGTAATGGAGTAAATTCTACTACTTTCGTCGACTAACAATCGCGATGTCCCGTCGTTAGTCATCCTCACTCATCTTCACTCTAAAATAAATTACCATCGCATCTGAATGGGTTGTGGATGCCCAAAGTTTCTACGCTTAACAACTTTCTTCTCGTGTTGTTTGCGAATCCCTATTTTCTTCGAACCCCTTCTCGAAAGTGTTCATAAATGTGGTTAATGACTCACACTTAACCCATCTATTGCTCGAACATACTGTAAATTTTTTGGTTCTTAAATGGGCTCATTATCACCTCACCTAACTGTAATGTATCAAGATCTTGTATTCTTTTATGCTCCATCAAGAAACAGAAACAAAATAGCGTCTTCAACGACGCAAACAAAAGCCGCAGCAAGTAAAAACATAGAACGATCTTCTGGCACCGCGAAAACGCAAAGATCGCGGCCAACACGACTTTGAAATTCTAGAAAAGCGCGACAAACTGATCGAGCTGATCTTGAGAGCTGTGGGTGCGCGGGTGAATTGAGTCTTTAGTGGAAAAACGACGCGCAATGATCGTGGCATTGAGTTCCGTTAGACGATAACTGGGAAGATAAATAACCTGAGAGCTTCGCATCTCTTGGGAACAAGAAGTGGGCACCGCGGAACGCAGGTGAAAACTGAATGCAGACAGAAAACACCTTTAGCTGTGCGTTCTTGCCGATCGCAACATTTTGGTCGCAACCTTGTTGAGATTCTTTTGGGTTTCGTTTGGTTTGTGTTTTTAATTAGTCACTTTGTGTTAAGATCGTTGAATCTGATTTCAGGTTGAAGAGCTGCCGCAATTTTGTTGAGAATGTCGACTCGTTAGAATGAGATTGTTTTTAAATTTTGGTAAATGTTTGTTGCTAATTTTTAACGTTAACAAGTTTGTTAAGCGCAGAAACATTCTAGATTCGACGATTCCTTCCGAGTTTGTTTTAACAGATTTAAAACTGATTTTATTGATTTTTATACAGTACCTACATACATTTGTCCAGTGATAATAACAAATGTACACTTCCACTCACACTATTGTGATTAATGGTTATTGATAAAAAGCGTTTGAGTAAAAAGATTTAAATGCTTGGCGTAAAAATTCTTTATTTGAATATGTGAAACGTTTCTCTTGAGTAGCTTTTGGGAAGGTGAGGAAAAATCCAATCATCGATACGAAGGCATTCATTATCCTTATGCGAAGCTGGCTGCGAATTGCGATGGTTCCAATGACTCCCCAGAGCAGACCGCCACTTGTTCCCAGCTCTATTAAATAAAATGTGCCAATTTGGAAATTTACGATTGAATAAAATACCGTCATTTCCGCCTGCTATACCGCCCCATCATGAGGGCGCCTGCTACTTGAGGGCTTGACATCTCATCGCTGTCGTTTCTCAACCGGCACTACATCAAATTCCCATGTTTCGGAATCATCTGACGCAAATTGGGGCCATATCTTTGAACCGATACTCATCGTCTGGAAGGTATTGTAAACAAATTGCCTCCTGCCAACTGTCAGGAAATTTGTCTTGCACGCAATTTCGCACGGATCGCTGTCACCTGTTCGCCCCCGGCTGGGGGTAATAGAACCATCTCCACTTGCTGATAAAAGTTGAACGTCAAACGCTGCTCACACACGGCAGGAAACGGCGCTGTTTCTGTGATAAGAGTCCCAAAAGTAAGTTGATATTATGGTTGCACGTCGAGCCCAAGTTTATCGTGACGTATTCTAATGTTGTTCACATAAGTGCGTTGCTCGTGTCTCCCCAAGGAGTACGTGTCAGATAGGGGGGAAATGGGGGCCTACAGGTAGTGACACGACACTGACCTTGGGGGCTGTTATTGGTTCTTCAACCTGAATCTCCTCACTGTCCAAATAGAATGGAATGGACAGTTAATTACATCATTGGTTGGAAGCGATGATGCTGCGGTCTAATTAGTCCGCAGAGTGGAGCAGCTGATGGGATTTCTAAATGAGCGGTTTTATTAACCCAAGACTTTTATCAGATGGAACGTATTTTTCCGAGCACGAAATTTGTACATGAAGATAAACGAAGTGGCATTTAAACGGAAGGAAGGCAAAATAAATATACAAGCAAAAGGGACAATTTAAAATGACCATTCTTAGTCGTCTCCTTCGAAATTAGGTCTTTATTTTGGGCATGTCCTTGTGTTCGATGACAGGACGAAATGTTTAGAAACATTTACATACGATTCTATTAGTACTAGGGGAAATTAAGTCAAATTTTCTCCTGGTTGTCCTTGTATTCTGGTTGCATACCTACATTACGTTGCATGTTTTGTGTAGTAACA
Source organism: Leptogaster cylindrica (assembly GCA_963082835.1). NCBI lineage: Eukaryota > Metazoa > Arthropoda > Insecta > Diptera > Asilidae > Leptogaster > Leptogaster cylindrica. The sequence goes on along the minus strand of OY720105.1, from coordinate 1,421,526 downwards.
TTTGCAACCCTAATTTAAGTCACGAGAATTGAGTTAGGTTAACCGCACGTACTATAGTAAACCCACATCTTCACTTTGTGCTCAAGTTTCTTTTAAGGTGTCCTTAAACTTAGGTCGAAAAAGTTTGCAAGAAATAAAGAAACCAACGACGTGCATTATTTTGCGAATTCCTAGTGCACGCATAAATAACGTTTGACATGCTCAAAAAGCATTATTTGGCCAACACGAACTCCGTTATTGGCTCATGTGGGGCTGAATGCTGGGGATGGGACTGGGTGGTTTCCCATCTACTTTGCCTTCTTCTGGAAGTGCTACAGAAGTGAAAAACCGATCGGTCTCCGCACTCAGAAACATATTTCTAAGCTGTCCGGGGAATTGGGCCAAATGGACAAATTCCTGTGACATTCGCTAAACGAACGTGAGAGCAGGTTTTTTATGTGCCACTTCTGGGCCAAAAGCGATGGCAATGTCGTCTGGACGACCTACTTCCGAACTTGTTCTCAGGCACATTCTGTTATGGCTGCTTGTAACCAACCGCGAGTATTTTCCTTTTTTATGGTATGCCTAAAACGGTGCTTATTTGCGGAAACCCGTTCGAATGGATCGAGAATCGCGCTAAAAAATCGCTAAATTAAAGCAAAAACGAACATAATCGATGTAAACACGAGAGCGTGTCGTCACAAAAGGCCGCAATGAAGACAATTCCGGTTGCAGAAGCACGACGATGATTGATTTTTTACCAATAGACGTGCCCGTCTTTGTCAGCCAGTCTCCAATGATACTTGCAGTGACACATGCAGGAAAATTTGCATCCCGAAGCTTCGGGCAAGTTGCCGAGCTCCACCGTCTGAAGTGCGGAACGCGAATTATCTGCAGCCGACAAGGAATGTTCCGCGAGCTGACACCTCTCATTCACATTCGACATATGCTAATGTCCTTTCGGAGGGAATTAAGGCATCCTTTGAGATTTTAATTTCAATGGAATTCCGCACAGAGATCTAAAGCATTAATAGGGGAGGTGGGTGAATGGCTTGATCTGCGATTTTATGCAACATGCCCCTAAAAGGAGGTGTCCCGGGTACTCCCCGGAAAATTATTGTATTGTTTGTTACTTAAAACATAATTTCAAAATAAAATAAAAATAAGCGATTTTTAGTACATCTACTCAAATCTTTACTCTAATGAGATGTTTTTTATTTATTTGTCGCCCGAGGGGAGGAGGGGGCGGGGGGCTATCAGTTCTACCTGCACCCGCCAGTGCATATATACATTTTACAATTAATGGGAATTTGAATAGGTAGCTATATAAAATTCGTATGAGAGATTGTTACACTTCCGTAAACTCTGCTTCAAAATAAGGCTGGATTTTTGTAGTAGGCTTTTCTCCGGATCGCACAAACCTTTCCTCCCACACCGAGTTGAATCCACACGTCTTAAGCCGGAGGTACACGATACGGAAAACGTCATATTTATAAGGAAATATCTTTGTGGATGTCACTTTTGACACATCGAGTCACACGATAAGCAAAAATGAGTTTGCAACCTGTATTTTGCAATTCACAGATTACCGGGGCGCCGTGCCGCCCGTAAGAGCAGTAATCTCAAAACTGTGTTCATAAAGTTTTGTATGGTGTGACTCGGGAAATTTGTACCCCGCAAATTGCTTGGATGTGCCGAAAATATTCCGAAATTTTTGGAATATTTATAAGCGATACACCATATTGCTTATCGTCGAGTCACACGATATGAAATACGGCGTATCGCTTATAAATACGACGTTTTCCGTATCGTGTACCTCCGGCTTTATTAAAATGATAGTCAAGCCCAAGAATATCTAGATACACTTTGAACTCAGAAGCAGTGGGGTGCTATTGAGTTCGGCCAAACATGAAAGAGGAGGTGCTCTAGCTGCGTCCACAACTCTGAGGTTACACTGAATTTTTGTCAATGCAAGTAGATGCGGAAGAAGCGTTAATAAAAGACGTGCAAGTGTAACGGGGGCCTACCTTTTACCTTTCGCGATCGTCTTTACGGTCACCACATTTTGCATAGTCTTCTTGTCATTCAAATGATTGAATGAATTACATAATTAAAAAGCAAGCTTCCCAAACTAACCATTTAAAAACATTTAATGTTTATTCAGTCTCTCTTCTAAAACACACTCGACGCCAGTTAACAAAAATTGCTGTACAAAAAAGGAAAATTAAAAATTTTGAAAAAACCTAGTTATGGTTAAACGTAATTGAAAAAGGATAAAATAATTTAAGAACCCCCGACTTAAAGAATTTAAACCCAAGAATATTCGTCCAAGTTTGCCATTAAATGAACTAGTTTTGCAGTTTTGTAGTAACGTGAATAATTTCGGATATTTTACATATTGCAATACTCATTTATATTTATGTTGAAATTTAAAATAGTGATAACAGCCCCCGACGGATATTCTTGGGTTTAAATTCATTAAGTCGTGGGGTTTTAAATTATTTTATCCTTTATAAATTACGTTTAACTGCCGTGGGTTTTTTCAAAATTTTTAATATTGCTTTTTATTTCAAAATGTTTAGAAAGCATAGGTATTATGTACATTGTACTACATATCAACTAAATTTTGCGCGGGGCTTTGTTGTAACTCAACTCGATATCATTACGTATAAGAATGAAAATAATAAGTAATAGGTAAAAATGACGGTAATAAGTAAAAATGATACTCTGTACAGAAATACTTACCTATCGAGTTTCTTAATATGTAGTAGCTAATATGAAATATATTACTGCAGCGCCCTCTAGTGAGTTACTAACGTAACACCTATTTAAGAACCCTCACTAATCAGAAACGCACCCTTTACTGAAAACCGCATTAAAAGAGGACTAGTAGTTTTGGTTTTGCACAAATGCTTACTGCAGCGCCCCCTGGTGAGTTGTCACCTTAACACCTGTCTAAGAACATGAACCAATCAAACCCAAACCCATCACTGAAAACCGCATCATATAATCGACCTAGTAGTTTTGGAGATAAATGGTGACATTGGTTTGCACAAACAAACATCATCTCACCCCCAACGCATATACCATCTCCGTACCGTCGTGGGTAAAAATGATAGACTCAATACAATTTTTATCAAAAGCTCAGTGCAAAATAAAATATTAAATTAATATTAGGTATTGATTTTGTCTTCTGTTTCGCTCCAATAAGAATCAACTTTTTAGCAGAAAAATTTTTTATGACCGTTAATTTGATATAACCTTTAAATTGAGATTCGAATTAATTTAGTTTGAGACAGATTTGCAGCGTTAAATTTATTGGGTCAAGACCAAATTTTTGTTTAAAATCATTAGTTCGATTCGATTTAACTTGGAGTTGATAAGAACAAATAAAAATTCAAAATCTTAATTCAATAAACAGACCACAAATACATTTTCTAAATGAGAAGGTGAAGGTCGTAATGATTTTAGCGATTGTTTTAGAAATGGTTTATGATTGTTAAGTGTGCCCACTATAAAAATTATGATGAGCAAAGTGCACAATTTGCATTAACTTCAGTTTTCAATGTTTTCTTATCGGATCACTGCACTTTATTTTAATCTGCTAAACAAAAAATAAAAAACAATTTAGTTACGATTTATATTCCCTTCAACTCTAAATATCACTAAATTTGAATTTGAAAGGTCCTACTGGAATGTTGAAGGAGACATGCTTGTATTCGAGTTCAGGATGATTGTACTCAACTCGGAAATTCCTGACAATTTTCGCGAGAATAATTTCTATTTCTTGTTCAACGAGACGCTTCCCAATGCACATCCGAGGTCCAAAGCCGAAGGGAAGATACGCAAAGGCGTGTGAGGTTTTTCCTGAAGGATAATTTGCAGCTTTAGGATTATTCCTAAGCCATCGTTCTGGGATAAAGTCGAACGGCTTGGGGAACTGCGCTTCATCTGTTTGAACAATACCGGAGATCATTGCAACCCTAGTTCCCTTTGGAATATTATATCCATCTAAAATTATGTCCCTCCCTGTCATCCTCATTATTGCAATTGCAACGGGATGTATCCTCAAAGCCTCCTTGATGCATGCTCGAAAATACGGTAAATTGTTCATGTTTTCGATGGTCAATTCGGTATCCTTTTTAGGCATAATTTGCATGAGTTCCTCTCTCAGAATGTCCTGCTTATCCTGATTTCTGGCTATATGATATAAACACGATGTGAAGGCGGAGAATGTCTGGAAATTTCAGAGAAAACTCTTCAAACTAAATCGAGAAGAACATGTCAATTTTCCTACAGTATCAACTCCTCCAATCAGAAGGTCCATGGCCAGGATAACAGCAGCCTTCTTATCCACTTCCAGCATTTTTTCCAATATACTTTCCTCACTTGTTCTTAAGTCATTTTTGTTTATTTGCTGGATTGCTTCGTTGATGTACTTCATGGTCACCTCGAAAATGGTGTCCTGAACCTGGACCATTTCTTTAAACACTTTGGTTGGATAGATTTTCCACATAGACGGTTTTATTTCCAGTTCGTTTAACAACTCGAAGAATCTTACAAATGCTTCAAAAATTCTATTCGCATCGGAGGACACGTTGTCACTGTTTAATAAGTTTAAGTGAGTGTTCAGCGAAACCAACGCAATCGCATCCAATGCCCATTTGCGAATGTCCACACCGAAGTCATCGGAAACCTCATTCGTGTCGGAATGTCGCGTTTTTCGAATCCTGTGTTGAGAGAAACAATTAAAGCAGCCGCTCAACTTGAGTATGAACTTGAGTATTGCAATTCAACCTTTGGATAAAGTTGTCGGCGACAATTTTGTTGTGATTAAAGTAAAGTTTAGTGCTCTTCGGTTGCATCAATAATGGATTGGCGATGGTTCTTAGTTTGGTCCACACTTCGCCATGCCTGTAACGGAGCAACCACATTTTATTGGACACCAATGTTGGAAACTACACCTACTCTTCCATCAGTCCATCTGTATTTCCGTACACATCTTTTCTCATTTTCTGCCTGTAATGTGTTAAACACTCCAGACCAGGACGACTCGGCCAAACACCTTCGGTCCTGAATATTGTTTCAAAATGATTCGGATCCAGAGTCACAAGTCTGTCGTATTTCCCAAATGCTCCCTTCAGCACATATAAATTTCCAAATTCCTTTCTCAATTCCGAAAAGAGATAAATCATGTGTTTATTGTAAAACTTTCCTAAAAAAAGAATTCTTAAAGGATATTCACTACAGAATGTATATTTTATACCTCCAGGCAAGAAAGAACCAATAAACGTGTATTTGTTGGGTCCGGGAATTGCACTATACGGTGCAACATTTTGGGTCGTTGCACAACTTTGGCCAACATCCTTTTCTCCTGATTTCACTTCACTCTAAGTGATTTTTTAAAATTATAATGACACATTTCATTGAAAATGAAAACTAATAATTAATTTTGCTTTAATAATAAACCAAATCAGATTCAATAAAGTCACTTTTCACATTTATTTTTTATTCACCTTCGGTACAGGACATCTTTCAGTTGAAAAACTGGAAACATTCACAAACTTAACCAAATTTCTATCGAGAATATTAGGTAACGAACAATTTTTTGAAATCATTTTCAAAATTTTCTTTTACTTAAAAAAAGAGTTCTCGCTATTATCAATTTTACGTGTGATACTAAAATCACTGAAAATACTTATTGCAAATGATTGAGACGAAAGTCAATTGCAGAATAACGCAGACACTTCGACCATAAACGGCAATGCGGTTGCAATTTTGTTAGAGATAACCTAGACTTTATTTAAGTTACTGATAAACTCACTCGAATGTTGTTTTTAGAATTTATTACACTTAATTGTACGGAATTTAGCTACGATCTGCTTGTGCAGTATTTTTTATACTTTTAATTTGTGTAAAACATTTTATAAAAATGTTATCATCTTCTATATCTATGGAGACTGTGATGTGTTTTGAAAAGCTTCACGACTTTTGTTCATATTGAATAGAACTGTATGTGTATCCACTGCTAAGGAAAGTGAAAACTCATTGTCTATATTTGCAATTTTTGTGACGAAATTAGAGCTTGTTATTATTCTCAAAAAATGTGCCATTCAAACAAAATTGCAAAAACTCAAAATCAACAAACTACGTATACGCCTCAAAAATTCGATGTTGCACATTAACCCCATCAATTGAAGAACACAAATGAGGTCCCAAAGTGTGGTAAAGAATTGAGCACACGGAAAATTACAAGCGGCTCTAACTAAGGCTCCTTTATCTAAAAACGTCCTATTCCATCAAGAGTCCTTGGAACGCCTGAAAATCACCACTTGAATGGGATGTGAACTGAACCATAATTTGGTATCATTGACATGGATGTTGATCAGGGTTGTTACGCGAAGGGATGCCACACAAGGTAGGCGTTAGGATGAATTCGAGCTTTCACGTTGTGCATTCGTTTATATAAAAAAAAAGAATTCAATAAAACATAGTGCAATGCTTTCGTTTACCGAAGCCTGACCCACAACCACCAAAGTACTTTATTTGATAAAAAAAAGGATTGTGTAATGCGATGTAATTCATGAATCGGTTGTTTTTTACTAAACAGCCCTCTATCTGAGATCCTTCTAATTTCAATGTTCCCCCGGGGAGGTTGTGCGGACAGGGTGACACGGCTTAGAAACTCAACAACGACAGTGAATTATCGTGTAGTTTGTATAGGTATTATAAAATTTGTCCTTATTTTTACTGGTGAAATGCAACACAATTGGTGTATTCTTGCATGTTTTAAGCAGAGTTTTTGACAGGGTTCCAACCTTGTAAAGTTCAGCAGATCCTTGTTGAGTGCTGCCATCGAATGCTTTAAAGTGCACAGCGAGACGCTTAATAAAAATTTTAAATTTCATGAAGAGCTTTTCTTTGGTACAAAAAGGACCCCACATTGCACCACTGAAGAATTCATTTGGGGAATGGAGGACGGACATAAATAATTCCCACAAGCCCAGGCAAAATGAGTGCATGTAAACGGTGCAGGTCCTTTTGGTCCATCCTAAAATTTAATGCACCCTTAAATAGTGAACCGAGCTGTGTGGGTGGAAAATTGTAAAACGTAATGAAACCGCAACTCGATTTCGGTGAGGTAAAAAATAATAATTAAAAAAAAAGGACAAAAAAAAAAAAAGAAAAATTGCGAAGGAGAGGCACGAAAACATTGCTATGAGAAAATAAAGCATAATTAGGACGCATAAATGCTCGAGATTCAGGAATTTTACGTTAACATCATCTTTACTGAGAATGGGTGATTTATAACGTTGTTAATTTATGGTAAGAGAATTTCCAACGTCTTTCGCCCTTGTTCAGGCACTGATTAAGGTCGGCGCCTTCAAAAGGGTTGCACTGAATCATTTCTTTCTTCTCGAATAAAAAAAAAGTTTAATGTTTTAAGAAAAATAATTTGAATGAAAACAACGAGAAATGCAAATGTTGTAAAAGGCGCAAAATCGCACACTGCTTTCGCCGCTTAATCATTTTGCGATCGGTTTCGAGTGGTTAAAGTCGGTTAAATTTCAAAGCGGTTTTCATTTCATTCATTATCAACATTCATTCAACAAATCCTTATTCATTAACAAAGGCGTTTGTGCGTCATCAAAATGTATGTGTTCTCAACTCAACAATTGTATTCAAAACACGAATTTCACACCTCCTGTCGCTAAAGAACACGTAACATGCGAATCACCTGTCAAATCTCCAAATCCGGCACCCCCCGCACACATCCCCCCCCACGCGGTCCTAATTCCTTCGCGAGCAAATATCTCAATACTTTTGTCACGGCATTTAAAAATGTCGTCCAAGCCCAGTTTGCAATCAGTTTGGAAATTTATTAACGTGTTCACGGCAACTATCAAAAATATCACGAGCGATTTGATTGGTTGTTGCGATTTAATTGCGTAACATTGCTTGAAATATTTCACATATTTTGGGTGGAAATTTTGCGCGAAAAGGTCACACATGATTTCTTTTTGGTTTTCAGTTCCGTTTTTTTTGTTTTGTAGCTTTTGTTGCTTCTAAACCAGAAGTCGAATTACATTAATTCAGTTTTGATTCAGGGATCAATGAATAAAGAGATCTCGATCTCCGAATTGCTATCCGAAACAGACGCGCTTTTTTTTATTACAAATCTTGAAAGAGTTTGATGTAAATTTACATTTTCAAGTTTTGAAAAGATCATTTTTTTTGAGCGGTGAAAAGTTATGTCAACATTTAAATATGAACAGGAACAGATTTCACAGAATTACAGAGTTTCTTTTGCTCATAACTATTCTGAGTAGCTATATTGGAAATTTTCCGCTTGATCATTTATTTTGCCACAATTTAATTAGCAAATGCATTCAATACCGAATTGTTACACTCTCGGGGCACCTAAAAACGGAAAGAACCAATTATGGTGCAATATAAACACAAAGGAAAAGCCACAAACACGATGAAGAACAATAAAAGCTTCCTGCGAAGTGAGAAATCTGTGCATAAAAATAAGGACTGCAGACAGAACAATTGCAAAAATGATTCGTGATTCATTCGCATTGTTTACTCATCCGCTACAGAAAAATAATTAAGAAAATAAATGAGTTCATTAAATCCGGAATAGTTGGAGTGGGGATTGTTTGCGCACCAATCACAACTGTCACAGTAACTTCGTTTAGTTTTTTTAATGGCAACAGTTTTATTGGCTTAAATTACGAGCGGTTGTCAATCTAAATACCGTAAACTGATAAAATTCCATTAAAAGCGGATCGTGAGGAAAATCCTTTTGGACAAATCGCATTGAACGAACCTCATCGTTGAAAAACAAAATTATACATCCACTTTTACAATCACTGCCACTTCCGTGGTGGTTTCTTTTTTATATTTAGAGCGGAATAATTAAGAATGTTTCTAAAATAGCTATTTGATGCAATCTCCTCCAAGTTGAACGCTTTTATAGAATCGGGAGAAAGTAGAACGAATTTTCCCTGGCACAGCAGCAGAATTTTCCCATTTTCATGCGCTTTCCGGGTTAATGCAAAATCCTTTTTGCGTAGGTTATTTATACGTCCCGCATAAGGATTTGGAAAGGAGATGGTTTTTTTTCTGAATGGAAAATTTGAATGTGCGCCCTTAGTGAGGATCTTTCATGTGCTCGCTGCTGGTTTCGCTTTGAATAGAGCCTGTCCGCTCCATAAAGAACTTCAATTTTCATAATGGAGTGTAAACAAAGAAAAGTCAATGGTTGCTCATGTTCGAATAAGGACCGAATTAAGCTGAAGGCAGGTGACTCAGGACCGTGGAGAAAGGAAAGAATTCAGTTGGAAATGCTTCCCCTTTGGGTTCTGCTGACTTTCAGGTTGTCAACCACATAAATTGGACGAAAATACCATTAAGATCCTGGCCACAGCATCCAAAGGAACAAGATATCTTGGGAGTTGTGCACAGAAATCTGAGAGGATTTCCGAATGCACTTCGGGTTTTGTGTCATATCTGGGAATGTGACGACTTGTAAAATTTACCCAATCCTCTGGTTTAGTTTCGTGACATCAACATTGTAACTGCAGATGCATTAGAATCAAACGGAATTGCTTCCTTCACACGTTTGGATGAATTTTTCCTGAGTCACGTTGATTTAATTCTAATATCAAAGTTCGTTGAATTTCAAAGGACTTTGCCATACGCGATCTTTCATCTGTGGATGCATTTTGAATTTGAAATGCTCGAATTGACAAGATTAAAGAGCGGCCTTAAAGTATTTGCGTTGCAATTATGCAAACTTTTTTACTTGTTTTCACATCAAAACCTTCTAAAAAATAAACATAAAAAACATAAAGTTATTGGAAAATGTATATTAAGTTAATGTTAAAATGTTTACGAATTACAATCGACAAAAAACATTTCAAGGACGTGAAACTCATCATCATTATTTGCACGATGTTTTAAGTACATAATGTGAAATAAGAAATCAGAAACCATCGTGTAAATTACCAATCCGCACATAACGAATAATTTATCCATAAATTTTATAGATGATTCGTTGATACGAATATAAAATTTAGCAAATAAAGCTGGCAATGCAAGGATTCCTCATTCCTCCATGTTTTGCGTTTATTGCAAATGTATTAACGTTATGCAGGCTGAGTGTGTTCGTTAAGTTAAGTACTTACTTCAACAAGGAAAAAACAACAAGACTCTATACTTTGCTGCCCATTACAATAAAACATCGAAATTGGTTATAAATGTTAAGTCTTGGCAATGTTCAAAACAAGAAACTAAAAAAAGGATTCCTATAACAAAAAAAATTAAATGATATAAAATAAAACAAATAAAGAAGATTTGATTGCATCTCAAAACAGAATTCACCAATACATACGCACATAAACAATGCACCAGACGAATTTCTACAACGCAACGTAATGAACAGCGTTCTACAGGAAAAATGTAGAATTACTTTTATGCACAATAAAAAATTTTATTTTCTTCGTCGTCGAAAGAATCAACTTCAAGAGGCAAGTTGAGGCAACTTAACGAAGACGTTTCTAATTAATAGCTTTGAGCCAAACTCGCAAAAGTCGTTAATTACCATTTTGTATACTCGCATAGCACGGACTGATTTTGTTGAACTCGCGCAGCCAGATAGATTTATCTATTTTCCCATAGTAAAGCGATATTTTTCAGATGAGCTGCGGGCGCCATGCCATGAGGAACCGAAGGCGATAACTTGACATTTACTGCTCGGTGTAATGCGAATGCATTGTTGGCTTCCTTGGCGGTTCGCGGGACGAAGTATTCGCCGCACAAGAATCGCGAGCTGCATTCAAATGACGAACCTTCGGAGCACGGTGAATTCCACTAGAAGTTTGCGCGATCAGTGTATGTCGCTGCCTTCTGGCAGATGACTGACGCTGTCTATATATTACCACAGAAGATGTTGAGGTGTGCTATTTTTTTGGGAGCATCTTCAGGTCACCATCGAATTGGTGTGCAGATAATTGCGAAATGCTTACGTGGCGCAATACCTTCACATGCAAGCATCTTCGCTGGCAACCAGTCTGCAAGTGCAGACCTCGAAAAGTGATGACCACGACGACTTACCTACTTCGCGAATTAATTGCTGCCTGCTGCTTCACTGTCACTTTTACAATTTACTTTTTGCTAAATAGTAAATACATAATTGCAAATCTAACGTCATGCGGCGGCACCTTGTTTTCGATGCTAAATATCAAATGGTGACCTTTTGCAATTGACTGAATTGTGGTAGTTAAAAAAAACACATGGTCGAGGAATACAAGAGACAGACCCTTCCAGTTACCAGTATAGAACTAGGGTAAATTACATGTGTCCTTAATAAGTATCTTCGCAGAAATAAGAGAAACGGAGGCTGGCAAACAATGGGAATCCTTTTCAGGAGGTGATTTATATCATGTTAGCAAAAGGGTATCCAATTATACGATGCAATTTACCTCCTAATCGCCTCTGGGATTCTCTTGTGCAGCATCCACTGCTGGGACTGCCTTAATTCCGACTTCATTAAATTTTGTAATGAGCGTCTTAGACCCAAGGTAAAGGAGCATCCCTGTCCGGACATAGGTGAGTAGTCCGGGTTGCACCTGGGGAGTTCAAGATAGGACATTATGCAAGTATTGTTGCCAAAATGCACACAAAGTGCAACTGGAATTTTTTGATATGATAATTTTTCCAATGGAAGCTTGGGTTAAAGAGTTTAATTCTGATTTAATTCAATCTGCTTGAAGTGTTCTTTAGTTCCGTATTTAAATTAAGCGAACTTCAGATTAAATTTTATTCATAAAATGCGGTGAAAGGAAATTAAATTAAACAAGTAACACTTGTTAAATCAAATGAAATGACTCAGGTAGATTCAATTAAATTCCTTTTCTTGCATTCTTCAAAAAAAAATTCTTGAGTACATCAGAAACTTGGCATAAATTGCTTTTAAGTGGTTTTCTTAGTCATTTTTGGTTTCATTCATTACCTTATTTCGCAACAGCTTCCACGCAAAAAAGGGTTAAAATGATTTCCTCCTAATTCAGAGGTTAATTCTGCCTTTCTGTAATCATCACGATGGATACCACGTTTATATGAAATAATTAACAACCACAACAAAATGGAAGAAATCGGTGAAAAATTTGCACGATTGTATTATAATTTGAACGGGATGCTTTAATAAAATTATATTACGAGTACAAACTACAAAGTGCTAAGTTAATGCATCGCTTTCCAAATATTGCGAAAGAGATTTCCATGTTTCTTGTGTGCGCATCAATTTTCCGCACACAATGAACCCAAAAGGTGTCCGCAAACATCCGTGGATATCCTGAGACTAAGTGGCTCCGAATGAAGTGTAATTCCAGCCAAAATGACTACTCATATTGGTCAATCCTGTACGATATCGATGCTCTGCTAGATCAACTCTATTCTCAATTCTTCTGCCAAGAATTTCTTTTCCATTCGATGGTCGTAGAAAGTTTGGTATTTTCCTCTGAGTGCCGAACAAAAGAGATTAGGAAAAGTTCACCAGGATATGTTGCAGTTCCACGCCGGACGACGATCCTTAACTATTCGTTGCCCAGTCGCTGGACGTGATTGCAATGCTCGATGGCATTTGAAAGAAAATTGTTTTATCGTTTACTGTAGAACGAGATTTCTCGAATATATGGGAATCATCTTTTTGTCAGAAACTAAATAACGTAATCGGAGATGACTTCCAATGTGGAGCACAAACAAGGTGAAGGTGTGGGAGTTGGCAAGCGGTTGTAAAGGTCAACTGCAGTCCATGACAACGTAACCTCCCAGAACAAATGAATTGTGGGTATTCTATTGACGAGGGGCCGACCACAATTTCACATGACTTCCCGGTAGATATGACGACCATTGTAAAGTCAGCACCTCTGGGTCAATTTATGGAAACGTAACAATTCTATCAAACTAAAGCCAACACCTGTTCATCATCCGTGTCATCGTAATGAGACAGCTGCGGTTCGTTGGCATTTAAGACTTGGCACAAAAGAAAATATCGGTTCCCTTGTGGTTGTGTTGCTGGGGGCGATTAGAAATTTCTTAAAAGGTAATTGTGAGGAGTGTCCCGCATTGATTGACCCATGCCGACCACCGCCGTAACTGGTGCCAGGTTCTTGCACTCTGTCCACGATGCTCAGAGCATCCGTTCGCGGTGCAGAGCCGCGAATTCTATGCAAATTCCAATCGCACATGAAGGTACAACGCTTTTTTAATTATTCTCACGTTCGTAATGCCCGTGAACGATTTGCACCCTTGCTTCTGATATGGGTTAATGAGAGGATTAGGAGGTGCTGAAATCACCATTAGATACGCGATGGTCTGCACCGCAATTTGCATATCGTGATTTTGCACTAACTGCATTTTAATTATTGCATTGTTGGTTTTTTTCGGTTTCGTTCGTTTCGAATTTCTTCGTGTTCAATCGACTTGGCAGTGCACACAACTGCTTCTGTTTGTTTACCTTTGTTTAGGTTTCACTTATTGGTTGAACTGTCTGCCCAGGAGATTCGATTATATTGCTGCATAAGTTCCACTGAAACTCACAGCGAGAAATTTTACACGCGTTCGATATGCTCCATTTTGTAGTTATGAAATAAAAAAGTAAATAAAAATGAATATGGTTGCGATTCCAGAGAATCCCCCATGGGTTGAAGCCACTGCACGAAATTGAACGTGATTCGACATGAATTTGTTCAACATGATCATTTTCTAAAGAACAATTTAAGACAGAAGCCAGAGCTGAACTTTCTTGCTTTTAGTCAATATTAAAAAAAATTTAGAATTCTAAAATGCATCGACTTTGGTTTCAGATCAGTTTCTTGTCTGCAGAGAAATGCAATTGCAAAAGGTAAAGATGTTTGATTCTATTTAAACTTTGATGAAACAAAACTTGAAATCCGTCGAAAAAAAATTTAAGGGATTGAAAATTGAATAAGAAAATGACTTCTATCGCAGAATTATGTTGGCAATAGGATTTGCACTGAAAGCCAATAGAAATGTTATTTTAAAATATCTTCTCCATCAAAAGTATTTAAAACCAAACAACCAATTCTCGCAATGCAATAATGCATTGAGTTCTACATTTAAATTACTCAGCTCATAAAGGCGTTAATGATAGAAAGCACTGCAGTCTAAACCGCTGAATGCAACGTTAACCCCTTCGTGGTACCCACCGGGAAATTAAATTGAAAACTGAAAAAGACCAATTGCGATGGTTAGTTCTTCTTCTTTCTAATGCGGAACGGTACAACCGAATTATATTCCTAGATTTCAATTAATGTCGACCTCCATAGAACAAGTTTTTATTAACTAAATGGGGTTGCAGTTGCCTCAAAACAACAAACACCTGAAACAGAGCAAACGAGATAATTAGGACGTGGTGCGGGGAGGGTCGGCGGTGACGACTGATGCCGTTTCAATGGACCATTTCAATTCGTGTACTCGTTCTGCTATTTCCTGGATTATTAGCATCTGGGTTGCAGCCTTGTTACATGCTAATGCTGCACAAAAGGGGCTTTCGTTTTCAAAACTTCAAACTAGTTAGAATCTAAGACGTGTTCGTGCATCTGCGGCGAGCGACAATAGAACGATTGCAAAATAATTGCGTGGGTGGAAGACGACGTGAATGAGGCTTCTGCAAGCACATTTCACTATGTATTTAAATCGCACTTACCTGAACGTGTTTTGCGAATTCTTAACCGCGTTTTTTTGCAATAGCGCAAACCTAAACTCCGTAAGTGAGTCTCAAAGGACGAAAAACTTCACATGCACATCAAAGAGTTTGAAAGTACTTGTGTCTTTTATTTTTTTTAGATTGGAAGTATGCCACGCAGGATAAATAATTTTCGTATCTCGCATGACTAAATGAGTCTTTTGGAACATGATCTGCACAGGGCAGGTGGGGTGGGAAGGGAGTGTTGTGAGATCAAAATTAAAACTTCTACATAAAGTTGATTTTGGGGACAATTGTCGTTGATTTTGCTGATTACTCTCTGAATTCAATTATACATAGCTGGAAATCGAAATTAGATTTCTGAGAGTCTAATGCTTGTTGGCCATGTCTACCCAGTCTCGAAATACTGCAACAAACTCAGTCCAGGAACAGGATGCAAAAATGATTAGTTTAGCTTCCCGTGTCCAGATGAACAACGCTCGCGAATCGGGAATAAACTCATTGCCTAGGCGTCGGCGTATGAATTAATTAGAGGCGTATTCTGATGCCAAAAGTCCTCGTCACAAAGGACATAAATGCAAGCAGCTACCGCTCAGTAGAATGCACTGCACTAATTCTGGGTACTTCTCTCAATAAATGCGGTTAATAAGTTGTCAAATGCTAAGGAGAGTTAATGGGGGTTTGGGGCGTAATGCCTCCACCCTTCCACTGAAGGATCATAGAAGTTTCGCAAATAAAATTGATTTCATGCCAAACATAGGTTGAGTTTAATGAAGAAAAGTTTCTCAACAAAAATACACAATTGTAGCAACGAAAAGGGTTAAAATAAGTGTGGAACTGTGTGGGGTACTTTTGGAATTAATTAATAGGCGTACTTCGTTTAGTTACACCCCGCCTGAAATTGGAGGGAGCAACTGCTTCAAAGTCGATAACGGTAGAAGTTCCCCTTTTGAGTAATTCAATTGACACTTGCAGAAACTTTGCAATTATCGTGATGACCTGCAATTGGTTCGGAAATGTCATTAAAAGTTAATGAAATTAATTTTTATTTTCATAATAATGAAATTTCCTTTCAACAGTACCTAGACAGATTTAAAAACAATGCTTCTGATTTAATATGTCGCTTCCAGAAATCAGATTTTTGCGAATAATTGACGTTTTAATGTTTAATTACATTAAACCAATCCGAAGTGTGGGAATGCTTCATGTGTCTCAAAATTCAATGGTTTACATAACGAAATTAAGTAAAAGTTTTATAAACTGCCAAGTCATCGTCATCATCGGCGTTGTCGACTGGATGTCGGATGAAATGAGCTGGATACTAAAATTGGCTCAATTATAACTGTTTTTGACATTGATGAGAAACATTTTGGCAGTCAATTCGCGGATTTATGAAATATAAAGAAGAGATGAAATTAATTCGGACAATTCACGATAACTATTGCTGCAATCCAGTCCACTGAAAACACGCTTTTTATCATTTTCTGTAGAACTCCTTACAGAAAAATCATTGGTTGCAAAATAAAAATTACCAAACAAATTTCCCAAGCGTTGCTTAAAAAGTAACAACAAACTTCCTTCCCAATCCATTTCAGTTGAAGTATTTTGGCAAAACTATTAAAATTTGGGTCAATTCAGTAAAAAAGTTGCATTGATATTCATTTTGAAGAAGTTAAGAAACTCCGAATTCCAGAAGAACCGAAAACGTAGAAATACTTGAGATTTAAAACCATCCGAAATGCCTAAAGCCCTAAACATTTGAAATACGACTGTTGAGACAAGATTGATGAGTTGAAGGAACTTGGAGCCCAACATCGAAGATGTCCCTATTAATGGTATTTCGGGGGCGCAATCCCCTCAGGTGGTTGAGGGCAAACGTGCCACACGAGTTTCGTCCTACGACGGATGTTTGCGATTCATAATGGCTTATCGTCGTGTGAGTTACGTGATTATGATGCTGCCCAGCTTCCGTTGTGAGCCCGCAGTTCACAAAAGGGGGCAACCCACATTCCACAAGGCTTGTTACTCGGTGCCTGCGGGGGTGTCATTAAAAAATCATCGTTCAAGAATTTCGAGTTTCGCAGTGGCTTTCAAATAGAATGAACGAGGAAAGGGATGAAGTGCAAGGCAAATAATAACTTCAGGTAAAACCAGGTGAATTTCTTGTGTCAGTTGAGTACCGTGGGAAAGTCAACTCTCATGGGTTAGTATTGTAATACATCACTCCTGAGTCCTGTTGAGAGGACTCTCGATGGTGTAAATCACCGTCTTTCTATCCCAAACAGTCTTCGTGTTTCCCTTTTTCTCTTTGATTGAAAATTAAGCCACAGTATGCATCATGGAGCACCAGAGAACTTCAAAGAACTTTTATAACACTTAATAAATTTAAAATGAAAAACTGTGCACATGGGAATGGAGAACTGTGAATATTTTTTTTTGACTGTTTTGACTCTCCACTCCATGTTTACTTTTATGTGGAAAACTCTGGAAAGGATTTTGACCTTTTTGCGGGAAGAGCGCGGCGGGTATGATGCCCGCTTTCATAAGTCATACTCTAAGTATGTCAAGTCGATAAACTTTCCCTGTAAAAAAAAAACATGAAAACTTAGAGTTCTATTCGTATCGTATTCATATTCAGTTAGACTCTGTTTACACAACTGCCTACCCACTCTTTTCAAGGCGCAACCCTATTCCCTTAATGTCCGGAAAATGAATAAATGAATGAATATTGCTAATTTGATTTCTAAATTTCACATTTCCCTTGCGAATGTTATTATTTGAAGTCCGCGCTCTTCAGGACAAAAGGGAAAATAACAATTAATTTTTTAAAACTCCAGGTATTTCGCGTAGTGAAAAGGAATTTTTAGATCAAATCTATATTAAATGACAAATAGACCCTCGCCTGAAAATATGAAGGAAAATTTGAGAAAAACATGCGTGAGATTGATTAAAGTGATAGAATAAAAACAAGGAGATATCCTGCGGGCGACAGACATTGAAATTCTTTTGTGTGTATATTTATCCTTGGAGCCATAGTTGGATTGGACTGTTTTTTTCATATTTATTACTCTTTACCTACAGCAGGTTTCACTTAAAATGATTAATCGACTAACGTAAACTAAGCGGAAATGCATAGGACTCGAAACACATCAGCTCTCTGAATTGTAAATTATTTTGTGAATAAGTGTTTTTCACATACCTCAAAAATTGTCACGATACACTAAACTTGGAAAACAAACGACTTACCTGAAGGAAGAGAAATGCCGGTTAAAATTATTCATGCTCAAAACTTTATAGTTAAAAAATGCTTTTGTTTTCACTTCCAGTGAATTTTGCGAAACAATTATATTAATTAGAAGTGTAATTATTATGTAAAACTTGTTCGACTTGAATAAGTGAGGTAATAAAACAATGTGAAATCTAATTAGCCAACTTAATTCGCATTTGTTATTTTTCGTTGTTATGTTTTTGCACCAAGTAAATGAGCTTTGACTTTGGGTCGCTCATGAGACTTTCGGATGGGCTAAAACTTAAAAGTACGAGTCAGAAATAAGATTAAAGTAAACTAAAGTTAATGAAGTAAAAGTTATAATTTAATTTTCAATTTAACAATATTAATTATTTCGGTCAGAAATTGCACACCAGAGGCTGAGAATATTTTGCTGCTGTTCACAACTCGTGATTATAGGAAGTATTTATTTTTTTAGTTTTCATGAAATTGTTAACACCTTTTCTCATCTTCCGTTGTTATTCTTCAATATATTTTCATATTACTTAAACTCTTTATTTACATAAAAGAAAAACAATAATTTAATTAAATACATCGAGTAGATTTCATCATGCCGAATGTTAAAGCTACTAAAAAACATAAATAATGGAGACATTTTTTCATCCGCAAGACAAAAAAACTTTATATTGCTTTAAATTAAGTCTAACAATTCACGCAATTTACTTATTTTCAGTCATGATTACGAAAATCGACCTCAACTCTAATCTTTATATCTGACAATCGTTGTGATGAACAAAAAACGGCAACATATATTTTTTTATATGTTTTGAAAAAAAGTAAGAGGAATAATAGCGCAAAACGCTCGTTTCACCATTGTAAGAAGGTCGCGTTAATTAATTTATGTTCACGACTGATCACAGCGATTTAAAATTATGTCCACTGAAGATGCAAACGCATTTATTTGTCTTGCGAACAAGAAAAACGGCGACTGAATGCATTCCAAGTGCAGTCGACAATAATGGAGTGTTGTTCATAGTGCAATTTCGCATTTTCAACGTTTCAAGGTGCTCTGGCCAATTTTGTGGATTGTTGATGCAATTGCGATCTAAATGCACCAGCGGCAGCGATGACTGTAAGTATGCAGCTGCATGGCATCGCCGCCATTAAGACACTCAGCATTCCTTGCGCCAGGATTTACTGTCCGACGAACCTCAGATGGAAATTTCACAGCACGATCACACGCTTAAGCGCATTAGGCATGCGCACGGCAACTTACGCAACGCGATCTCGATGAGCGGCTCAGTCTGATCTTAAGCTGGCCGTCGATCTTGGATCGACACTTCGACAGCGTGTGCAATGTGAGAATTTTGTTTAGGCGACGACCGACGACGTCGTCGTTGCCTGAAGGTAAATATTCAAAAACAAAAGTAAACTGTTGTGAGTCAGAGTCATGTTTCCTGTGGATGGCAAATGTCAAGAAGGTCCCCAACTATTGGAAATGGAGACACGATGACTCCTGCCGTTGAATGGTGTTCCCAGGCTACCTCGGCGGATGTGGCGATGACATCTATCTACCAGACTCCAGCAACTCATCCCAGCCTAGCACCATTCGTGACTAAATTGGCCACATTGCGGAGTAAGATTCGCCTAGATACCTGACCATAATGACTGGCATCTGAGCTATCGGGAGAAGAAAGCAACAGTCGTGATTTGTTTAGTGTGATTATGCGACTGACGCACAGTCGTGGGTGGTGATGGTGATGGTGATGACTGGGCGGCTTGCGAATAAAGATATTCATTCTGCAAATCGGCTTTGGCAAATATGTAGGACCGGTATTGATGCCAAGGGGAGTGCAATCGGCATTTTGTATTGATTGTAAATGCCTCAAGATCAACAATTAAATCAATCAGAACCGCAGTCGTATTTCACATATTCAATGACAGGCGTCTTGTTGTTACCGCTTAATTCCCCATTCAAAATGTCCGCATTTGTTTTCCATTCCATAAATAAAATGTGCACTGCGTACGTCACTGTGCACAACGAGGAAGCCCTCGTCTGCTGGAGCCAGCAACTCCAGAAATAAACAGCCTCGGAAATCATGCACGGCAAATAATCTCATTCAAATTCGGTCCAAACGAAAATCCTGTGAATATGAGCATTGATTTGTGGACATTGGGCTAGAAGCGATTCGTGGGTGGAGAACGGGCGAGGGAGTTGCTATCTAACAACTAAATGTCATAGTTTAATTAACGTTTGTTGCGATGAACTTTAGGGATATTCGAACTTTAGCACATTTGCAAAAACTGAGATTTTTGAAAGTGATTTGATTTTTTCTTTGGGACACAGAAAGTGGATACCAAAAGTTAAAAGTCAATATGAATCATTTGGTGTTAATCCTTTTTTGATCTCGGCACCATTTTCGGAATTTAGAAAATTCACAAAAAACTATCACACATAAAAGCAGCACATGCGAAAGCCCGTTTCTCAATCAGTCTAATGCCAATGTGTAATGTTCAATGTTCATATCTCATTTGCAATCCTTGACAGTCGAAACAACACTGCAGGAAAATGGATGCATTTTCGGTAAAAAATGTAGCTTCTTTCTGGCGCTGCACTGCTCAGGTGGCCATACAATGGCACAATGAAATACATAAAGTTTTCACAGAAGTGCGATACCATCTCGACTTGGGGCTGCAATTTTTTCAAATTAAGATGGAAAAGGTCGATCGAAGCAAAGTGCTAACGATTCTACAGATTCTACGGAAATTATCAAAAATGTCGAATTGCGTAATGGCGAGAGTTCTTCCAACTTAATGCAAATTTAAATTACAGCATTTAAGTTAGATTTGATTAGCGCCAACATTAATCACGATTTGCAATTGCAACTGATAACCCTGACACCTTACGTCGGACAAAATTGCGAAAAACTTCTTGAGAATTCTGCTCATTGAAATAAGTAAAATATTTGTAAAAGAAAATATAAACTACAAAATATATTTGATTGTATAATTTTTCCTTGCTGCTTTTATGTTTTTTAAATGTTGCGGAGAAATTGAAGAGTCTTAATAAAAACTCTACTCTGTGACAAAAAAGAAACAAAATGGTGGTGCACCAGAGATAATGAAGTGAAATTTCTTTTTTCCATACCGTAAAAGCTTTTGCTGGGTGTTAACCAGTTACAGAACAACATTGGAAGACATGTTAAAAGAAGTTAGAAACAATTTACGAAGCATGAACCAATTAAAATTAGATCATCAACTAACAAAATTAAATTAGTTTTCCGTAAAAAGTCTCACGTAGGGCAGAGGTGTGCTCCCGTGGAGAACTTTCACCTTTAAGCACGGTCCATACGTAATCGCCACGATGCAAAGGTAGGAATATTTTTCCCTCGTGACCGGAAGTACTTCTTGCAGACCGCTACCGATGGAAACGCACTCAAATAAGCTTAATGTGAGTGCGATAATAAGGTATTCGCGGAACAGTTATGTAAACTAAAATCGGCGGTCAGTGCAGGTAAGGAGTGGTAATCGCGGTGGCCAAGTTTCTCCACTTGGCTGAGACGGCCATTGAGGCTACCTTAATGGCCGTTGAGCTCTTCAGCGTGTGCCAGTTCCACTTCCACTTTTCAAAATGGCTTGGGCGAGAAATTCTAAGGCTTTCTGGTCCCGATTGGGAATTATGCCGTTATGGTTTGCATGATGACCATTGTCCTATTGATGAATTCATGATGAGCTTCCTGCAGCGCTGACATGTGTCCGTCGTTAATGGCTCATTGCATGCGGGCAACGCTAGCTCATTAGAATGTGCTCAATACAAATGCTCCGGACCTTTTCGATTACAGTTTTACCAATTAATAATTTACCCAGAGTACTTTGTTCATTCCTGTGTCTTTTGTTTTCAGTTTGACTCCATTCGCATTGGATAAATGACACGCTCGGATTTTGCATGACGGTTAACACAGGTGAGTACATTTTTCACATATTTCGAATCGAAGTGAATTTCTGGCAAGCGATCCCACGTGAGTGGTGTTGCAAAACAAACGGTTTGCACTTGTTCACAATCATGGGCTACTCAAAGGGACGCGAACATCAAGCTGTAAAAAGTAGCTCGACGTAACAATGTCTCCATAAAACCTCCAGATAACTAGGAAAATTCATACTAATTAATTTCAAATAGCTTGGGAACCACGGTATTCGAATCGCAGGGTCTACTGACGTTGTGCAGGAACAAAGGTGCATGGCGGCGGCAGGCGGTGTACCTCAATTGCGCAATGCATCCCGCGTACAAAGTGTCAAGATATTCCTCGGCACGCATACGCAAAAACGATGCCTCCGCGAGGTCACCGGCTGCTGGGAGTTTTTTGCATCGGAAAAGTGAAAACGATCGCTTGCTGATTTGCATTGAATGAAATCGAACCCGAATGGGCAAGTGGAAAACTCTCCGAGCAATGCATCTTGAAGAAGTGCACAGATGTATCTCCAGAAGCATCAGCTTCACGCAATTTTATCATTAATCTGTCATCCAGATTGATGAATTGGACAATTTCGCAACAATCCTGAAATGGATTCGCATACAAATTATGAGATATGCTCGTAGCTTAGCACTTAGTGGACCATCAGGGCTGGGGCCACTTATTGTTATGCCCCAGCAAAATGCTAATCTGGAGAAGTGAGGAACGCAGCGGGGAAGATGGAGTGAAGATATAAATGGATGGATGGAATCGGTGACAGATGGTAGTGGCGTTACGTAAGACTGCAGCGCTTTGTGTGATTAGTAATGGAAGGAAAACATTTTCGTGTTAATCTCTTAAAAGAAGAAAAACCTGAAAATACAAGTGTATTTGAAGCCCGAATTTCGGTCAGATTATAATAGTTTATTGAGTTTCATTATTTAAAAGCGGCTGGAAATATAAATAAAATATTTCTTTTTCAAATCGCTCAGCACTTGAAAAGAGACAAAACTCGCAACGATATTCATATAAAGCGGATTATGAAATAAAGAATTTGTGTTCGAGGCATTTAATTGGATTGAAATTGATATTATTTTTAGTTTTTACCAATTAATTGTCATTTTTGTAATACATACCTACGCTCAAACTTAATTCTTCAATTTTTCCCATTATCCTTGAGATCTAAAAATCAAACTGGAATTTGAATACATTTATCAATCGAATGAAATTATTTTTCAAATTTTTTGAATTCTATTTAGAGGATATTTATGTCCTTCGCATTAATATTAAGGAGAAATGGCTCGTTAAATTCTTATTATAGTACCTACAGTTAAATTCAACAAAGCATAATGCGAGAAAGACTTTGCAAGAAACTCAATGCCGTGGACCCCCCTAAACACACCGCATCCTGTAATGATTCAGGAGCCCTAATTAATAATTAAGCTGTCATTGAGTAACCATAGTTCCATCAAATAAATAAAGTTATTTTCTGATATCATGAATTGTAATTAAAATTAGTCAAATTTAATTCAGAAATACTCAAATGAAGTTCAGAATATTTTTCAACTTATTGAAAAATATTTATTTTTTTTTTTTTGGTCAAATTAATACTGATTTGGTATGTATAATAGGATTGATTTTAGAACTCAATGCCTTTTATATGAATGAAAACTGTTTTGAATAGTATATCATTCAAATGTCCGCCGCGGCTGCGCTTGTAAGTCCTCACATGAGACCTCCAATTTTCGATGACTCGTTCACATAAATCGGGCGTAACTTTCAAAATTTCGGTCCGAATGTTGTGATTCACATCCTCAATTAAAGCTTCAATTCAAAAAACCCTTAAAAGTCGCATGGCGTCAGATCGCATGAATTCTGAATTACTTTTGAGAATTTCTGATTTATATTAATTGACTAATCTGAATTTAATTCATGCTTTCTGAAACTAAAGTGACCAATTCTGAATTACCATTGGAAAAGGTGTAGAATCGATGTTGTTTGACAGCACAACTGACTGCACACAACTGAAATTTATTTGTCAATGCCATTTGTCATTTTGATTTACGTTGTGGTTGTTGTATTGAGACGTGAGTATTCAACATAATAACCCTTCGCAATCGGGTAAAAACGCTATATACTGGAATTAGATGAGTCTTTCTCACGAATTTTATCGTATAAGTGTTTTAACGTTTAAAAACAAATTTTACTAATTTAAATATATTTGTCTTTCTAATTTTTCTTTATTTTTGTCATCTAATTTTTCTGCAGTGCGTGATCATTAGGGCTAATTATTAATTAACTAATGAATCATTAGTTGTGCGATGTGTCTATGGTGTAATTTCCTGACAGTGAATGAAGAAGGCTTCCTTTTCTAACCCAACAGGAAGGAAATTTCCGTCATAACTTTTGACCAAGTTATTGAAAAGGAGGACATCCTGACCGAGTATCGCCCCATTACTTCGACGTGTCGTGTTTGCTTGACCACATTAACAAACAGTCAACTAGTTGGGATGAGAATGTTTAAACATCTTATTACATAATCGAATGCACGGTGGAATTCACTTAGAGGGATTTTGCTCAAGGAAAAAGGAATCCGCAGACAACGGTACACAGATGGGCGCGCATTAACTTCAAAGAGGAACGTACTGGAGGGGTTGAAGCTCCAAGGGGAAGAGGCTTTTGATAAGGAAATTATTGAAATGTACTGGAATTTGAGCAGTGTTGCAAGTTGTTGGCAAATGGGGTCAGTGTTGAATTCCTTCACGACGATTATCGATAATTCGTGATTGGTCGAGGTGAATGACCTTCGATGAGCTGGGAAGTCAGATAACAGTACCATGAAAGTCTGTTGAATAATGAAACATTTATTCGCTGACTGAAAATGAGTCGTTGACAACTGAAAATGGTTACGACTTACTTCCGACACCTGTAGAACTTAAGGCAAGTGCGGAAGGTCAACAGAACCCTCTGCCTGGATACGAAGCAGTCATTCTAACTTCGATTCCATTTTCCTCAATTTCGCTGGGGCCTGGACTAATTTATGTCTTTGAAAGACATTTTTGTTGTTAATGAGACACTTCCGGGTGTTTTTTTTTTTCAAGTTCTTGGAATTTTAATTATCTGTTAGATTCTGAGCATTCTTGAAGAGTTTGCTAAATGAAGGTTTTTGTAAGTAAGCGGAAAGGGGGTTTATCGAGAACGTTTTCAGTAGGCATTAAACGGAAAAATATTTGGAACATTTTAGAATATAAGTTTTGAATGCTTCCGTTTGAAATACCAAGAGAAATTTCAACTAACATTCTACAGTATTGTAAGCCTTTCATCAACACCAAGTATTCTACTTTAAATATTTCTGAAAAAGAATGAGCAAAAATTTTCGGAAAAAATGCATTTCGTATATTTTATAATTGCCTGTAATCCTTTCACACGCCTTCATTGGGGTGTTTCTATCGCTTGTATAATTTTATTGAAGGCCACAAAAACATCCTTCAAACATGAAATATTTCTTTTTACGTATAAATCAGGCAGCTCCGGTGTCGACTTATTGCGAATAATATGCAAAAATCCCCGCCGAGAGAGCATTGCTGGATTTTGCTTTGGTCTTTTCTGAGTTTTGACGTGGCGTTTCTCTAATAAAAATTCGTACTAAAAATAGAAAATAGACAGGTAAACAATGTACAAGGCTGTAACAGGAATGGCCTCCCTTGAACATCGAATTTCTCTTGTGGCAGAGGATCTGTATGCATGTCATTTTCAGAGTGGTGTCAAATTTGCACAAATTTTCGAAACAGATGACGCTGCCATATAATCGCGTCAATGATGGCGGAATGTTGTCTCGAGAATCCCAACGTAATGGGCATTTACATATGATAAATAATAGGAATAAATACCAAAGAAGGATTTTTCCAAAAATTACATTCACTGGAACAAGAAGACTTTCGCATTATTATTTGTTTAATTTTCTGATTTTAACAAATAATAAATTTTTTTTATTGTAAATGATTTTTGATTTTATGATGAACGTTCTCTCTAGGAGAGTTTCAACTCATTAATACGATCTATGTGAACCGCAATGTTTACCGAAGGAATTAATTGCACATTAAACATAAACTTTTATTTCTAGAATTAATCTAAAAATCCTCTTATAAAAAGCGACTTTCCATAGAACCTCTAATAAAACTGGGTCTCCTTAAGCGATATGTTAAGGATTTTAAAATCACAATAGATAAAAAACATAATTTCCTAAACTTATTTTGTTTTTAATAAATTATTGTATAATATTTTATTAATTTTTCGCAAATGAACTACCGAACTGAATTTTTATGGCAAGATCCAAGTAATCTAGGTATTAAAAATCAAAAAAGGATAAAAATCACATAACATGTAAATTCTATTGAGGAAAAAAAAACCTTTCCGAAACCGATCTCATATTCAAAATTCAAAATTCAAAAATGATTGGTGGTCACGTGGCGCTGTGTGCTGTGGCGGCGTGGGGAGCAACAAAATCGAATAATTTCTGGCAAATATCTGGATTCGCTTCACTCTTTTTGAAGGGAGCATTTGCAATTGGACACGAAATTCGAAAAAATTTTCCACGAAAAATTCAAAAGTATATCAATTCCTCAGCAGAGCTTTTGTCGTTGTCCAATTTCACCACTGCAGCTTTATCATCTGCTCCAATGAGCGAAAAGATCACCAAAGTCTATTCGATCAGCGCGTTTATTCCCGTTGTTTTGGACACTTTTGATATTGAGGACCTGGAAGTGGCCACCAATACAATGATTGCAGTAAACATTGGAAGTTTGGTGTTCTTCGGATGGCAAAGGAACAATTGCGCAGTCACTTTTATGGCATTTATGGCTACCCTAAACAGATTTGCTATCAGTGAAATTGCGGAAGACATGGGAATGGACAAAGAAAATGCAATTTCATTTGGTCAAGCAATGCTGTGTCTATTTGTTATTCTTTCTTCACTGGATTGAGGAAGTAATGACGCCATTAACACAAAAGCTTAGAGAGTTCTTTAAAAAAATTTAAGAAATAACAAATTTTGAAAATATATTTTTTTAAATATCTCAGACATTTGTTAAATATTTTCGCAAACTATAGTTTGAAGATTTACGAAAATTCCTTAATAATAATTCAAACATTATTAGAATCCTTGGATTATAAACAAAGCAATCCAATTGTGTAACATCAATTTGGTGAAAAATTGTCAGTTGTGATTCGATTGTGTTCAATACTTTAATTTAATATCACCAAATCTTCAATTTGTGTAAATTCCAAAATGGCGCAACGCTATGTGGGCCATATAACTTTGTGTGCGGCGGCAGGATTTGGTTTGGCAAAAGCCGGCGATTTATGGACACTTGCAGATTTTTCTTTATTATTTGCCAAGGCAGCATTAGGAATTGCTAATAATGCAACTGAAATAGTTCCACACAGAGTACACAACATGGTTTCAACCATTTCCGAAATCACAGCTCTACCATTATTGAATACATCATTTTACTTGAACGCTTCGTTGAAGGACAGCATCGCATACCTTCACGCAATCAGTTCAGTGGTGCCGATTGTTTGGGTCACCGTAGACTCAAAATATGCACACATCGCCGAAAGTGCCAATTGCGTGGCAAATGTTGCATCATTGCTCTTCCTTGCAGCTCATCAGGAAAATGTGTGGTATGCGCTAGTGGCAACTGTCGCGGTCATCAACAGGTTCGGAATGGAGGTCATCGGGAAGCAATTGGGATTGGAGCGCTACGACGCCATTTCTCTAGGACATACTATTTTTTGTCTCTGTGCAATTGGAGGTCTTCTATACAATAGGAAATAAAAATCATTCCGGGTGATTTTTTATCACCAAAAAAACAGTTTACTATTTATGGAATCCAGTAATCATTCGATCAATTAATTAAGAAGATTCATGTATGCAAATGAAAACTTCATTATAAATTATTATTAAAACAGTTTAGTCCAAGCTGAATAACCCTTCCATTTTATGTTTCGTTTGTTACAATTAATTAGCAAATGTTTATATCTAGTTATTGTAAAATATATTGCTCGAAAAGTGCTGAGCTATATTCTGGCCGGCCTGTTGCATTCCACTGATCTATTTCAACTTCGTTTTCGGTTAATATCAACACATTCAAACGCCCTTGAGTAAATTTCAATTGATAAACCGTCGAAGGTCAATTAAAATTTTACATTAAAATATGTATGTCGTGCGTGTAACATATACGCCAATCATTATAATCCAGTTTTTCATTAAATAAACAATTTAACAGCTTCATTACATAAATCGTGATGACTTGCTTCACTTTTTCCATGCTTGTTTTTTCTTCCATTAGTGGGATCAAGATTGTTGTAGGAAATATTTTGTATGTTTTCACGCAGCAGAGGCTTAATTTTGGAATTGAATTGTTTCACTGATAATGGCTCCAGTAAGACAAGGTTGATGAATTTTTCAGAAAAAGCAATTAGTGATGCAGCAAAAGTATTTCATGTTTGTGCATAAATCAAAGGCGGCTCCTCGGCAGCCTTCATCAAAAATAAGATGCTGAGGTGAGTGACTGCTCGACAGACTTTCGTGATTAAAGCGATGTTTTATTACAGCTGCAGCAACATGCTCTTCCCATCTAGCATCGATGGGTTAGTACAATGGGAGTCCCCACTAAACCCTGCAATTCTTACTTTTGGGGTAATTTTAATACTACGGTTGATTTATGGCCGGCAGCGCCTAAAGGCGAGGGAAGATTTTGCAGCTCAGAGCATCATCATCTTGCAATTCAACTAAACGCCAAATGTTTAAAGCACTGTTCTCTTTACGTAATTGTCTTCATTTTCATAGAAGCTTCTTGGGGTGGCTTTATCCTCTTTTAAATGTTGTGTAGAAATAATGCTCCCCAGATGGCAATGGCCACTATAAGAAACAATATCTAAGCCGCATGCCACCTGTGATTACGCGATTCCACGAAAACGTAAACACAGTCGTCGTCGTCGAGTCCCAGAGTCATCTGCTGTCCAGAGTGATTACGTGAATTAATTAAACAGATCACCTGGAATACGCGAGCCGTCTGTACCGTATTAGACGTGTCCATCATTACGAATACCCCTCTCCACCTGTTTACGTTTCTGTGCGATTTTCTCCGTTAGTAGTTTGTTGATAGTTTTTCCTCCTATTCCTCCATCATATTTTCACGTTCTACTTGTTAAGCGTTACTAGTGATGTGTGTATTCAGGTGATTTTCTGAGCCACTGTTTCTCCTACTCTGGTTCTGCTGCATCGCTCCAATGCAAGGAGAAACTCGCCCGGATGATGATGATAGTAATGATGATGATCATCGCGGCAAGGGAATGCTTCGACGGTTTAGTGGCGATGCAGACCAGACCTGAATGTGCCACAAAGAGCCCACTGTTAAGCCGTTCACTAAACATAGATGGCCTATTTCTGGAGGTGTTACAAACAGTACTTACTGGATTGTGCCCGTTGCACTCGACAAGTTCCGCGATCTGCTCATGTCTCAAATTACTTGAGCGGACTTGCAATATATGAAATTGAGCGTTAAATTTACTTCAGCGTATCGCGAACTGACCTACGGTAATAAGACAAACAACGGCTTAAGTATAAAAGGGAAATTGAGTTGAACAAAGGTTTTGGCTTCTGCGGTAATCACGCGCTTCTGCGAGGAGTACTTATATGTTGAGACTTGTTTCGTTGAGGGCGACTTCCTGGATTTCAAAATAATTACATGTTCAAATTGGATGTGAAGTATGTATGAAGCAACTCCCCGCGAAGTTGTTCATTTCACTATGTTCGTACAATATATACTTCGATGATCCATAATACTTAATCACTATAAAGAGGATGTGTCTCAGGAGGCCAACAATTTACCGCGCTTTGCAGAAAACCAACAGAGAGCTTCTGCAATTATATCTGCAAATCCTGAATAAAAATCTGTATGTACTTTGTGCATAAGCCCATAATTTTTTCCATAAAAGTAAATTAAATTTTGAACGCACCCATTCAATGTGCGAGATGCACAATAAAAATATCAAGTTAGAATTATTAAAACTACATAATTTAAATTGCAAAAACCAATGGCATCATAAAAATATTTGCAACTTGGTCCTTTACAAAACTTACGCTTGTTCTGATAACTTTTAGTGCAACACAGTTTCATGAATGTGATTTAGACATGTGAACAGCGTAATAAAGTTTACGAGGTTTTTCAACCGTACCTAAATAGATCTTATTTTAAGGATAGGTACTAAAACTTTAGAACATTATTGAACTACTTCTTTGAATTCCACATTTATTAATCTCGTAATGTTTCATGTGATTTAACAATATTTTTAACGTTTTTGCATTTATTCATCAGTTTGCTTTGTACAATGTTAAAAAAAACTGGCATAAAAAAATTGATATTTTCTTTTTACATGGGCATATTTTCAAATGAGAGATTTTGTATGAAATTCTTTTATGATTACAAAAAATTCTTATGCAGCGCATCGTCATAAGCTGACATGTTCCCTGTCCCTGCTCCTAACGAATCCCCGTGTTTTTCGACTTCTTATTAACCATTATTAGTAATTTTAATGAGTATAGAAAAACCAATCTTAATGCTCAACTTAATTCTTAAATGTCCAAATGTAGTAAAAAAACTGCATGCAACAGCTAACGCTTGGAATTCATTCGATCGTTTCCACTGTCAATATGAGCCAACATTTACGAGAACCTCCTTGAAATAGTCCTGTACAATGGCGTCGTAAAACAATTCTGTAGTGAGCCACTTTAGTTGTGCACTTTTATGTGCACTTTAAAATATTTCAAACGTTGGGTGAAGATAATTTCGAGCGATGAATAGCTATTGGAACTTGGAAGCCATTACAGTGGGCATCTGGAAATGTGTCATTGGAATATGCACAAAGACAGTCTGAGGATAGTTCTATCTACTTTCAATCAGCACTAATTACGAAACTGGTTGGGTCCATTGCTCTTGAACGGCTGCAATTCACGATCGAACAGCAGATGTCGGGTCGTGACCTCTTTCATTTGCATGATCTGCCCATCAAAGGGCAAAACCCTTTCAGTGGTTGTAACAATTTTGCAACCATTAACAGCAGCTCTGTGCCAAGAGTTTTACTTTGCACATCACAGGTAAATTGAGTTTTCCCAGAAAATGGAACAGATACGAAGGAAAACCTCCTTTGAATCGAAAAAAGAATTTTTTGGATAGCATAACACAATTTAACCATTCTTTTTAATTCTAAAATTGATTTTATGTAGTTTTTTATGTGAAACGAAATTTGTCAATGAAAAATAAATTTTACTTCTCAACTTTTTTTTAAAGAATCTTCCTCAATTAATTACCGGAATTCAGAATTATTCCTAGCTCATTTTTGTTTAAATTCCGTTGACAAAATTCTTGTAAATTGTTTATTCTCTTAATGATCCTTGCCGATGATATTTTAAGAAAATAACCGTTAACAAGTTCTGCGATTTACATTCCCTGCCCCCGGGAACAGAAAGCTACATTTCAATCAATATCGGAATCCTGCCTTCTTGGAATTAGACAAGTCGTTGCATCAACTCAGTTTCAGGAGGGGGAGTGAGTTCGCCTTAAAAGTGCCATAAAATATTTATGTTCTACGAAGGAAGTTCAAATTAAGTAACAGGAAAGTTCGTCACACAACCTCGCCGAGGCGATGAGAGGGGGGTTAAGGGTGTCTGGAATGCTGTACAGTATCACTTTGGTACTCAACGATTTAAAAATATCCTGTGTCTTTACGTCAATCCTGGTTATAATGTGAAAATAGAAAAAGTTTTCTCTGCCCCGCTCCCATTTAATTGAACATCTTTTACCTCATGTGCAAATTGTTTGGAGAGGAAAGGGGATGAAATTCCTGATGTTTGAGGAAAAGCAAAATTTATTGCAGAGAAATGAAATTAAACTCTACAGTAAAAGATTGTCAGGATCTTTTTTAAAGGAGTTCGACAAACTGAACGTAATTGGCTTTCCGGAAATAGAAGCTGCGAGAATTATAGACTTCTTGGAATACGTTATTGCTAACAGGGTGGCTTAAAAATAAAATATTAAATCTGTAGAAGAGATGTTTCCCATAATTACATAAGTGAAGAGAACTCAAAATTTCTATGTACTCGTATGTTCTTCAATTATTGTAACTACCACAAATTTCATTGATGAAATTGTTTACCGATGTCAACAAATGTTCAAAGCAGACCCGAATTTTAATAAATACTCGCGACCTTAATACCATAAGCCAATATATTCAGTAAAGCTGTACCATAATTTCCAGTGCTGGCTTTCTGTTTTTCTTTTTACTGCGACAGTCCGTTGCCTTCGCAAAATGCCAACCTCTCACCGTCATTCATTGATGAACTGACAGACCACACTATGTAAATATTTCGTTCTCATTGGTTTTTGCAAATTCGGAACGATATGAAATACATTACCATTTTCGAATAGGTGACTGCGAGCGGTTTAGCAATTTGGAAAAAGTTGAATGCTCTTTGGAAGACATCTAAAAAATATCAAAGCCACTTACTGCCTTTAACGGCGACAAACATTTTGAATAAATTTTCCCCCATTAATGAGACTGAGCTATATTTTTGAAAATATGGAATTGAAATAAAAATCATCTTTGGAATTAAAAAGAGAGCAAATGAGAAAAAGGTCAAATGTCACAATTTTAATATTTCTTTTGTAATAGAGACAAAAACATTTTTTAAATATATTTGCAAAATTAAGACAAAAGTTCTATTTGAAGGTCAAAAAAACTTTCAAATTAAGAAATTGATTTGTCTTGTAGCTAAAAAAAGCGTTTTGAAATATGAATGTTTTTTAGTGGTTGTATTTCTGCAAAACGTCTGGAGTCTTGAAAGTTACAAATCAAGCTGGGAGTAATTACACAAATTATGGATCATTTAAAAAAGCATATTTCAAATGTAACATTTTCACAGAGTTATAAATCTTGCCCACATCTGTGGCACCTTGTTTTTAGTAAAAACAAATTATCAATTTTCTCCTCGGGGATCGTTCTGTGTTCAGCCATTGGTTCAGCTCGAAGTCTGTCATCGCGGCGAGACATGAGACATAATTTATTCATTGCTGCGTAAATGTATACTTTTTAAATAATGGTGCACTGTTTGCAAATTTCATTCTCAAGCCACGATTAGACGACTGAAATAAAACCAGCAATAACTGAGCTGTGATTGGCGTCATCACACACAATGGCAAAAGGCGAACCATCATCAAGGAAGAAATCTTAGCAATTGTGTGGCGATAGTTGCATCACGTTTCTATAATAAAGTAACCAGATTCTGCGGTATCCAACTGTAAATTCTTGCAAATGTCAGCCTCTTGTTGCAGTGAGGTAGACTATGTCGGATTCAGATATGCTTGAGGAATGCACAAGAGAGCACAGACGTCAAATCAATTTGGCCAGATGACAAAACCGAGATCCAGCATCCGTTACAGTATCTCCGCGGATCAGAATAGATCAAATCGAAACGACACCGCGTCGTGCGTCGTCGGGTGAATGTGTCGTTTTAGAAACTGTTTACTTATCAACAGTTTTATTGTTGGAATACTAACAACAGTTGGGATCCTGAACAAGTTTGGGTTGAACAATCTTGTCCCAATGCGTGTCCAGAATTTTACCTGGACCCTTATCAACACTCACAGGTGCGAGACATTTCTCCGGCAGCGCGTCATTTGCTGGTGATTAATTTTATGATTACACTGCATTTTCCGTGATAGTTTGGAGAAAGGCGTCCAATGCCGCACCGCCGAACAAAGTTGGGACCATCAAACACCTCGTGGCGATTGAAATTCCGCTAGTGTTACGTAAATTGTCAGAAGCATTTTGGGGTCAGTTGCTGGTTGCACATTCTGGTCACGTTCATGATGAACCCTCGAAAATAATCGTTTTCGTGCTTAACTAAATAATTTAAACAAAAAACTCTGGCCAAGAATAAAGACACACATAAATTACAAAGAACTCGAAGACGAACAGGACTCGGTAACACCATTTGCATGTCCCGGATGTGGTGTTGGAGACAGCCAACCACTTTCAAGGATCGTCATGGGAGCATTTTTAAATATTTTAGACAATGATATTTTACGGTCAAAAAATGGCGGTCAGAGTGTTTCAAAGACCGTTTCCATGTTTTAAGGATTTCAGTAATTATTTCTTAATGCGATAAGATTGTTCCTATTTTATGCCACGTGTTCAGTTTTACTTATTTACATTTTTGGTACTTGTGTACGAATTGCTGTTAAGGGGTTAAATAAAAACCCTTTGAAGGCTTGAAAACCACTTTGTTAGTCTCAATTAGACATTGGCGGTAAATTTTTGTGTCCACTATTATTTGAAAGCATCCTGCAACAATTTTAAGCAGGCACATCTGAAAAATTATATCCGTTTTCATTCTTACTTCAATTAAAATTGTATTTTAAGAAGTAACTAACTATTCATTAAAACTACACTACCAATTATATGTAATGAAAAATAAAACTCTATTGCGAAGTTGAAAAACAACCTCTTTATAAAGTATTCATTAAAATAATTACAAAAATTCTGCAGAATTTGCACAAATGCATTTCAATCAACTAAAAATGAAACATCAGAAGTCTATTTGTTTATACTTTTTTATGCGATTCAATCGACGAAGCAATTGATCGACAAAGTCAACAAGTTCCTATTCAGACTTCATCCTTTTTTGGATAAATCTCCATCCAAGATGAAAAATCCTAATATTGATTTCTGGTACTTTATGATTAGCTAATGGTTTTGCATTGGATGTATTTTAGCCACTCGGAAGAATAAAAATGCTCTGGCTAGGAATGCAGTTTGAGGAAGCTGCACGGCATCACGTCCGCTTTATGAATTTTGAGTTGGAGGGTTCTTTTGATAAGCCCATGAAAGCGTTATTGACTGAAAAGACGAGGAGCACTAAAGAACTTCTTTGGGCACTAATTAGCTTACGAATTCATTTCGAAGGATTTTCTGCATTGCTTTATTTTTAATTTTTCGTCGAATCACGATAACTGAATTTTGAATGGAAGAAAATATTTAAAATTGACTCTTGAATTCAAGCAAACGAAATTTTTCTGAAGCTAATCTTATTCTGAAAAGTTCAATGCTGAGTGGACGTTAAAGATTCACTTTAAACTGAGGACCATAAAGTGTCCTTGTCCATAATGCCTCACTTTAAACGTTTGCAAAAAAGCCATAAAAGCCTGGTTTTTTCTTTTTGTTTTTGTTGCATGTACCGTAGGACGATGAAGTTGGGGCAGACAAATAGTTACTCTTATCATAACAATATGCGGTCATAAATTGCTTCTGTGGTTCGCGTTCAGAGCGCACTTCCCCCGCCCATAATCTCATGTCTCCATCAAATAATCTCAAAGCTAAGTCCGAACTGAAAAAGTGTTCTAATACGACCACCGAAATGGATAAAATTTTCATGTGAAAAATGCATGCCTTGGGGCTCGGAAGGGTTGGCATTGTTCAACGATGTTTTCCGTTTTATATCAGAAAATGCATTTCCATGCGGTGGTCACTAACATCGGTCTCCAAGTGTGCCACTACCTAATGCAGGGCCCACAAGGGAATGTAGCCCTTAACCAGGATATGTGTCCTTTTGTGAAAGCAGACCTACAAGGAGTGGTGCATGTCGCCTGCTTGTAGCTTTCTTCTTGAAAAAGTGGATGACTTTTCTAAGATGAAAATGGAATTTTCGTAAATAGGAGCTTAAAAGTGTTTTCTCATTAATAATTCACTTATCCCAAAAGAACTTTCGCCGTTCATCGAATGGTGTACCATTTGCTGTCTTCCTGGGACGTTGGATAAACCTCTTCGGATTGTGGAGTTTGCAACCCCATTAATGGGCAAACATTCTACAGGGTTTCAGGATTTTCAGCAAATTAAATTTTTTATGCGATTTTGAGAGAAATTCATAACAAATATTGACTAGGTATTTGAAAAAGTTTAATCAGATATACCTATTGGTATGTTGTAAATGGTGTAATAAGCTCTTTCAAAATATTTATTTTTAAAATAAATAAATATTTCATAAATTCAAAAGGGATAACTTGTTCACTTTTGTGTCTTCTCAAGGGACAATAAAGGTTGCAATGTTTCAAAATTTATTTCTATGAAAAACTTTATAATTTGTAAACTGCTAAAATTTTGATAA
This sequence comes from Leptogaster cylindrica, assembly GCA_963082835.1. Classification (NCBI taxonomy): domain Eukaryota; kingdom Metazoa; phylum Arthropoda; class Insecta; order Diptera; family Asilidae; genus Leptogaster; species Leptogaster cylindrica. Next base: position 1,385,407 of record OY720105.1, on the reverse strand, counting down.
ACTTATCAATACTTATGATATGTAACAACCACTACTGTATTTGATGCATTGAATTGCAACAACACAAAAAACAGATTGCGCCAAAATATTCTGCTTCGAATCTTCGATATCCAAAATTTCATAAGCCGTGTCTGATGAAAATCTTCGATATCCTTCGACGAATGCCAATACAACATACCAAATGTTGCCGCAATTGAATCCCAAAATCATGAGTGAAGTGAAATTGCCAATAATTACCAAATCAACCAATTTGTCGTCATGAAGGTCGCAACAAGCTGCCGACGCAGCCGGAACAATGGCGGTAATCGCGTGAGCGTAGGCCAAACATGGTGACGACGCCGCTTTAAGATGCAATGATGTGTTGATAAAAGGCAAAGGAGATATCTGCGACAGAAGTAGAGTAATCTTGTAAAATGAAAATCGTCCTTGTTTGTCAATGATCCCGACAATAGCGTGCATCAAAATAATCAGGAACGTCGTCCACTCCCAACATTGCTCCGGCTGTGTATTGCTCAACGCCCAAATCGCTGTTACGAATAGCCATATATAATAAAGTGTCATTTCGAGAGAGAACTATCAATTTAAAATCCAAAAATTGCCGAAAAAGTTTTAAGTTTTTGGACCTTATTTTCAAAATTTTGAGAACTGTCAAAGTGTGTTGTTTTTGTTTTTTAATATAAGCCTTCCGGGATCCCAATAATTAAAAACTGCAATGACAAATTCGAAAAAACGTTTGTCTAAAGTGTTATTTCTTTGCCGCTACATTTCATTTTCCGAGCAGGTGTAAGATCCAAAATAATGTTAATAATTAACTCTGTAATTAGTGTAACTGCATTTATAAAATTATAATTTTAAAACACTTTACAAATACAGGGTAAACGGATTGCCGAATGTGCAGCTTTGAAAATAGAAACTACTGCTTTCGGTGACAGTCGCAAAATATTGAGGTTAATTCAGACAGGCCTGGCGATTTCTTTATTATTTATTTTCTATTTATTTTTTTCGTCGGTTACCCTTGGACAAAAATGCAGTCCCCACGCATTTACTGCCGTAATATCCGATCACTTTCCCAGTTATGCAGTTACATACCCAAAAGGGTTGGGCACCTAATGGTGCACGATTCAGGTCTGTTGCAGCATTTTTAAAAAGTCAGAAAAGCGCACCAGAATTGTCTAATCTTTGTCAATGATGGCGGCGGAATGCTCTTTTGGCCCGGCTCATGTGCAAACTCGCTGAATGGCAAGACTGAGGCATCGGAGCACCGCCATATTTCCCCGCATTCAACGGCGCTACATGAAAATTTACTTTCATTACAAATCGATTATTATGAACATGTTAATGAAGCCGCGAGGAAAATTGCACCTTGCATTTCGCCTGCTCCAGGCGCCCGCATTACCAGCCGACCATGGTTGATACCAATTGGTACTCGATTTTTCACTTGAAAGTCACACAAAGGGGAAAACAACGTTCTTTTATTGAAAAGAAAGTTTTTTTTACCATCTTCGCGGCATCAATCGCGGTTGCCAATGGTCGCCTTCACTTGACCCCTTTCAACGTGCTGCGGCCGCGGGGGTGGCAACTGCTATCATTTGAAGCCACGATGCTTGACTATGACTTAGTCACTCTACCTAAATGTTGGAATTGCCGAGAAATGCAAGAACTCGACCGAATGATGGTTCGGGAAATGAAAAAAGTTTCCAAGATTAGCCGAAAGTTCCGAATATTTTTTCAAGTTTGTAACTTGATTGCAACCCTTCGCGGCCACTTCATCACATTCTAGAGTGCAAAATTGGTCGAGCAAGCGGAAATGGCAAAAATTTTTTCTCGTAAAATATGAAAGACAAAGTAGTAAAGTAACTTTTAAGTTTTTGAAAAAAAAACTTTACTTTGACAAATTGCTTGGCTTTGAAGTGAACAGCTTTTCACTTTCCCACAGAATTTGCCCATTAATCCGGACCAACATAAGTCTAAGAATTAATACGGAAATTAAAGCGGTGTAAAAAAATTTAAAGATATTATACTAATTCTTGCAATATTTTGACGAGCATCAAATGCAATTTCATTTTTTTTTGGTAAAATGTTTTATGTTCACGAAAAATATTACCACAAAAAAAGGAAGAATATCGAATGCAAAAATCTTTTTCTGATCCAATGTGAATATGCATGAATTAGTCTTTAAATATTCCTGATAAAACTTTATTGTCTTCCTGCACACTGACTTCTGCCCGAATGCATGCCAAGAAGGATGGGAAGATCTTTTTGAAAAATGTTTAGCAAAAAATTTTTACTCAAGATTCAAGAAGACACACACTCGTAGAGACCAGTTAAAATAGCACACAAAAAAATTCCTTCAACAAAGTTACGCTTGAAAAAACAACAGCGAGTGAAAGATTTCTCTTGGTAGAATGGAAATTCTATTAAGTTTCCACGACAATGCAATTGAAATGCGGTGCACAAAGAGGGCAGAAAGAAAAGCATGGATTTGCTCATCTGTCGATTCGAATCCTTTCTTCAGGTGTCCTTCATGTGAAAAAATAACGAAATATTTTTGCATTAAATGACAGAAAGTATGCAAATATACCGAAAGGGGGCGACATCCTTTCTGCATTTGTTAAAAGCGACGACGACGTCAACCAGATTATTTGCCTTTCCCAACTTCTGTAAATATTTTCGATGCATTATTTTTCACAACATGTCAACTTTTCAATGTACCATGTATTCATCAGATAGATGGAAATTCAATTTCTAATACATTTTTAAAATTTCCTACAATTTTTATTTGAAAGCACTTACTTTTTACATTCACATATTTTAATTTAGAAACTCGTAAAATCGAGAAAATTGCAATGGAAATCATTTTGCAAAATTATTGAAACAGTTAGCGATTTTTTACAAACTCATTAAACCCCTTTTTTTACATTCCATGAAACGTTTATAGTTGTTGATCGAATAATTAACTCTTGTAATTAACACATTCATGTCAGCACGAATTCTTTTATGTGCAATCATGAATGTTGTAAAAACAATCCACGAGCTCAACTGAGATTCATGTGAAATTATAAACACATTACACATTTGTTTATTTATTTAATAATCATTTTATCCCTGTTGTAAACGCAGCCGTAACAATTTAAAAGAAATTTGAACATTTTACAATATTATAATCAATATTATAAAAAAAGGTATTTCAAAAATAACGAAATACCTCAAAAGTCTGGAGTGACATCAGTTTTTCCTTTGGCCGTTTCACTAAAAAAAAAATGCTGAAAGAGGAAGTAGGAACAGATTAGTCCCAAATTGGTTCTTGTCTCCTTGTAAATCCCACTTCGGATACATCATCGTTTTTAAGTCGCAACATGATTTTATATATATTAAATATAAAATAATCCTTCAACATGGAAGAGAGACGCAAAAGGACTCTGGCAGCAATTTAGTTATAATGCAATCTCCTTCCATCCTGCCACTTTTATATTTCTCCAACTGTGAAGGCACCACGGCGACGACGTTTTTCACATCCTGAAGTGCCACCTAAATCAGGAAATTGAACTGGAGGGTGATTAACCCATTTTCCGTCTTCGAGGCAAACGTCTTTAACTTGTTCAAGATTTTCGTGCGACTGTGTGGGGATCTACAACCTGTTCGCATTGACGTGGGAGCCGAAGATAGGTAAAGGTCACTGGGGTACGGTGCATTGCTCTAATTTCGGGCGCAAGGCGAGCACAAGAAGTCCTCGTTTCTTATCACTGAAGCCGTTATGGACTCGCTCAAGTACAGAACATCAGGCACCAGTCAACGACAAGTGATTCGCCGTCGTTTTGCTTTCCCGATTGAGTGGATCGAACACGTCCGTTCCGTAGTCGTTCGGATTCGACCGGCTCCCTGGAATGCAACCGATTTGAGTTGCAGGAGCCGGATAAGCGGACTGAGGTCGCAATTGCAAAATTGCAGCAAAAAAAAAAAAACTCGTTCGTTACTCTATTGTCAAAAGGGGCATCTTCCCCCGACGAACGGATACGATCCAAATGGCGTTGAGGAGATCTCTACTTAGCAGCATTTGTTTCCGTTTATATAACAGAAGTGTCTACTTCAGGTGGACAAGAAATGCACCTGTACTGGCCCCACACGATTAAGTAATGCTCGTGATGCCACTGATGCAACTGTGATTCGACTGAAAACCAGTTCGACTGGTGACGATAGCGTTAGTTGCCAGTTAGAAAATTTCTTATTGCCATTTGTTGCATCAGTTAGACTCTTATTTATAGTGATCAGAGCATTAAAGCGGCCATCGTAATTAATGGCTGCAACCAACAACGGTTCCTCAAAGCAAGACCAGCAGTCACGCACTTGCTCCACTTGCGATAGGTGCAACTGATGAGCTGGGAATGCATTCGCATCAGTTTTAATTTACTCTGGATCAATGGTCATGCACTCGTCCAGATCGCATCCATAAACAAATATATCGAAAGGTATTCGTATCGATTTTAACACTTTAATGTCATGATCTAATCCAGAACAAATCGGGTTCGATTTAAAATAAGAAGAAACATATGAAAAAGGTACCTACAAAATTGCTTCAGCCATTCTCAGATCAGCGAATCAATAATTAGGAATTAAAGTCACCCATAAGTATAATAAATGTTTCAATATGCGACTAAGCTTTAGCAATAATTGCTGCCGATTCTTCTTAAAAAGGAAATCATTTTGTTAAACTGAAATAATTGCAAATAACAACGTGAGAAAAAACCCAATCAGTGATATATTTTTTAAGAAACATCAAAACATCTGGATCTGGATAAATGAAAAACAACAAAATTAATGTTCAATCATGGTCCACAATTGTTGTGGTTCTAGTCCACCATTTGTCGTAATGTATTAATGCTTAAGTATTGTAAAAGTTTTTAAAATGGGGTCATTTTATTTCCCATACAGAATGATTTAATTATTTTTCTTTTGTCTTTTCCCATCAAAATTCATCTCGGTAAGAACAATTCTTTATTTGACTAAAGCAAATATTTGAATTGCAGTTAATGCACCTCCCGAGCTCTTCGAGATGAAACCCAGAAAGGATCTCGAAAGCATGCAGTACCATCGAAGTTACACCAACATATGGTTTCCGATAGCAACCCTTCTAGTCACAGCTAATTCAACACTAGGTCAATGTCCTTGGCAACGTGATATCCTTGATCTGCAAACATCTTGTATATGTGCCTATAACCTAGGAAATGAATTGTCCGTACAGTGCGATCAGGTGAGTCTCATTAATTAATTAATCGTTATGTACCTAATCATTTCTATAACTACTTCATTTCCTCATCCATTGCATTTTGTTCAGGTTGATTTTCCAGTACTCATAGATGCCCTAAACAAATTCGCCCGGAACAAGCCCATTGATTTGCTCTACGTGAACAACTCGACAATTGATCAATTAGAAAATGAAATGTTTTTAAATCTTCGCCTGCACAATGTACAGTTGAGTAGTTGTAAGATTAAGAAAATCCATGAGAACACCTTCAAGGGACAGGAGGCTAGGTTGAGAAACCTAAATTTACAGGACAATCTGCTGGAAGAGCTTCCAACGAACGCGGTTCGCGTATTGAACATTTTGAATTTATTAGATTTATCGAAAAATCGGATAACCCTGGTCCAAGATGGCGCCTTTCTGGGCCTCAACAAACTTTCAACGCTTAAATTAAATGACAACAATGTAACATTAGCACCAGATGCCTTCAAGGGCTTAGAGAAGAGTTTGAAGAATTTAAATTTGAAAGGAACTCGACAAAAGAAGGTGCCCGAATGCGTGAGAGGGTTGAAGGCGTTAGCATTTCTAGATTTATCGCAAAACGGTATAAAAGAGCTGCCGGGCACTGGTGGGGTGAAAACATTCGAGGGATTGGATTCACTCACTGCGTTGAATTTGGAACGAAATTTAATTCAAACATTGGGCGAAACTGCTTTTGTGGGGGTGCGAAAATCACTCAGCTCCCTCAGTCTCCTCAATAATTTGCTATCAGAGTTTCCGGTCGGCGCCATTCACTCCCTCAGAGAGCTGCGAGTTTTGGATATTGGCTTCAATTTGCTTACTGCACTGCCAGAAGTTGCATTTCGCGGAAATCCGAGCATAACACTTCTAGCATTGGACGGCAACCCCCTGCCCACTGTTCCGGAGAAAGCATTGAGCCACCTCAACCACACCCTCCGAGGCTTGTCTTTGGGTGGAAGATTTTTGCATTGCGACTGCAAACTAAGATGGGTGGCAGAATGGATTCGCAACGGGGACTTGCAGGTACAGTATTGCAGTAGTTAATTGACAAGCCAGAACTCCCAATCAAGCCTAGGAATTTAATTGCACAAATTGCAGGTTACTTCACGTGAACGTAATCCACAATTTTGTGGATCACCGAACAGATTTCGTGACCGGGGATTCTACTCAATTCAGCCGGAAGAGCTGACGTGTCCTGAATCGGAGGTTGATTTGAATGGACCTGTTGGTGTAGTTGAATCCCTTGTGCCCAAACCGATTTCGACGACTTCCACAACCAAACACACAACAACAACAACGACGACAACAGTTAAAACTACCACCGCCCCATCGACCACAATCACGCAACTAACAACACCAAAAACATCAATTTCCACTTTATTAACGGAAGGAACTACAGCAACCACCGCACCACCCACGACCGCCACCAAGGCTCCAACCGCCTCCCCCAGCCCGTCAACTGCTGCTGCAGCATCATCTTCCACAGCCGCTGCACCAACCGTAAGTTAATTCAAAATTTGAAAAAATCGCGAAATCATTCATGCAAGAAACTCGTGATAAAATCATCAAATTTTTCCACATTAATTTCTCCTAGGTAAAACCCTCGGGACATCATCCTTCAGGATCTGGTTCTGCTATTAAAAATCAGCAGAACTGGCGACAAAGTAGTTCCCCTCACAAGCAACAAAGACCCCCCTTGGTGCTCGGCTTTCCACCGCAAAGAGGCACAAGAATAGACGATGCCAATGAAGTGCAAGTGAAGAATGCATTCCGGCAGGATAACTCGGTCATAATTCAATGGGATTCAGATACGGCAAACATTTTGGGATTCCGGGTTGTGTACAGATTATTCGGGGAGAAGAGTTTCAAGCAAGGCCCACCGCTTGAAGCCAGCGAAAGGGAATTCAAAATTAAAAACGTGCCTTCACAGGAGTGCATCATCGTTTGTGTGATATCCCTGGAGGAGTTGAATGTGACCCCGGAAACCGTGCCACATTCCCAATGCAGAGAAGTTCGGACGGTTTCATCGCAAACCTCCAATATGGATAAGATTACAATAGCCGCCAGCGCCGCGATTTGCGGTACAATAATAGTTGCTGTTATTGTTTTCATCGCTGCCAGCAGGTGATAGATACCTTTCATTGTTCTATGCTCTTCCTTTTACAAATTCCTTTTATTGTGTATTGAAGACGTTCCAGAAAACTACAAACTCTCGGCTCGCAGCAGAAAAGTCCTCTTCCCATTGGGGGACTGCCAGTCAATTGTTGTGGACCCACCGGAAGTCCTGGACCACTGGGATCAATTGCTACTTTGTCTGCATTCAACAATCATAAGGTTTGTTTTAAAATAAATACTTGCATTAGAAAAGACTGCAATAGACTTTTGTAATATGTATAAACCCTTAAAATACAAAATCCTGCAAGTAGGCCTATATAAGAAAATCTGCATTATAAAACGAATTTCTCAGCGCACTTTTAACAAAGAAGAGAGAGTAACAATTCTTAAGGACAATGATGAAGAAAATGAGGTTGGAAATTCATGCATTTTCTTGTTTAAACGAGCGACGGAATTTTTCCAGAATTTTCCACTGCATCTTTTATAACTGAGTGAAAATAAATACGTACTTCTTTTCGTTTAATAATGAAATAGCTGGAGTCTAAGGAAACTGTCCACTGTTACCTACTAAAAATGTTCGTTCTTCAGCAAACATCTTGAAATTATAATTCAACACGATTTGCTTAATTCTTATTTTGTTCTGTTTCCATTTAAGGATTGGGACCAAGTTTCCGCGTACAGTGGAAGATCCATTCCCCGACCCCGGATTTACCCGATGGACAATCAAGACGACTTAAGGAGCCATGCATCACATTTCTCAGCAATGGGAAAAGTAGGAAAGGCCAGGTAAGTGACGTTCCTTAAGTCTTTTATCCCCTTTGACAAATCTCAGCAATTGATCTATGTGTTCTTGTAAATTTAACAATAATCTCTCCGATGAAATATGTAGTTAGAATTCAATGCAACCTCCTTGTCTACTTCGAGCACTATTTTAATTTTCGTTAAATTTAGGGTAATTCAATGAATTTCCTTTTTAGTTCAAAACATAAATACACATATTACTAATCAGCTCGTTACGATGTTCTTGAAATCCCTGTAAGTAATCGATGTAATCTACTTTAAGTACTAAGAGCACTAATCATTCTGTCGCCGTAACTACTCTTAATCCTGTGGCATTCGGTATCCGATCACATAAGTTCTGGCTCACGGTCATCCATTTCTAACTTGAATTGCAGATCCATAGCAGATGGTCAATCACAGCATAGCTTTTCAAATAATTCGCATCGGGGCTACTTGGGCACAGCTTTTCCCACCAATTTAGTTAACTCTCGTCCCGAGTTGCGCCAGTCTCGTCAATCCCTGACCGCTGGCTCTGAGCGCATGTCGCGTGCCTCCTACGCAGGATCAATGCACGGTCCAACAAGTATAGCATCCAGCACAAGACGATCGCGACCTAGATCTAGATCTCGTGATCATCTGAATGGAACGCACATACATAACCATCGACCAGGAAGTCGGTAAGTGGAACGGTGCTGCTTGCGAGCGCCACCAACCCATCCCATTCGATGTTCCTGCGGTGCTCCACTTACATCTGCTTGGGGAAATCACTCTCCATCTCAGAATCACTTTTCATCCTCAATCATATTAATTTCTTCTGCAATCACAGTTAATTGTTTTGTGTCTTCCGCCATCGTTAGGTACTCGACAGCTGGATCGACGCACACCCTCAACAACTACTGCGACACATCGGACAACTGGACTGACCACGACATGGACATCTACATGGCGAGGAACGCGACTACCCGCAACGGACTGGTGCCATTATGAGGACGGCTTATCATTTCCTGATACTTTGACGTTGTATTGAATCTGGACGAGGTCTTCTGACAGGACGCCGAACCTCAGCCTTCGGTACCGCGGAGGGGCACCAAGAAGACTGGGGTTAGGGTACAGGATCAGGAAATCTATCACCATAAGTCAATGCAATGTTACGAATTGGAATTGATTAATAACTACAAATCGACTTATGATAATTTAAGCAACCTTAACATTAACGAGCACATTGAGAACTGTTTGAATGAGTTCAACGACAGTTGCATCTAGGATATAACGTAGAGACAGTATTCACTTAAGGACATATCAGTTAGGCGTTACTAGTTTCATTAGAATGTCATTGTCTATTGCAGTTTATAATCTAGGATTGGCAGGGGCTGATTTCACTTCAGCTCCCAGCTTTTAATTAACGTTTGTAGGTGCTAATCAAGTTAACAGATTTGTGTATGTTGACATTTTTTATAAACAATATGTAGAGTGTAGACGTAACAATAATTTGTACTATAGACATACGAATAATATCATACACATTACACACAAACTTTATTGGTTTTTTGCCTCTTCCAGGGGAAGTACCTATAAACATGAACACTTTACGCGCATCTTGACGTTTTTTTAGAGCTCTCTATGTTGGTGTTTACATGAAAAAAGGATGAAATGAATTAAAATATCATCAGCCTGTTTATTGAACTAGATACCAAAAGGAATTAGAGCAACTGAAAAATTTTGTTTTATTGCAGACATCGAAAAAGAAAGGAAGTCGCGTGGACTTTTATTTTTCCATGACCCAATGTAGAAATAAAAGAGTAAAATTTCTAAAAGAACGTCAAAGTGCAAAAAAATGTCATCATTAAAATTGGAATTTGCTTGTCCAGAGGCAGATAAGGACAAAATATGCCTCTGCGTTTGGATAACCAACACTTCAATTTATTTATTGTAAGTGTATAAAGTGAACAAACGGAAACTTTTAACTTGGGAAAATGCTCGTTCCTGGAAAGTTTTCGATGGCGAAATAAGGACAACCATTAGTACTCATTATAAATAGGAAAAAAATAGTCCACAATGTAGCGTGTGCAATTCCTGTAAATATCAACTAGAATTCTAGAGAACCAAAAATAAGAACCATCAAATACCTATAAAAAGACCACCAACATCTTGACATAAATATTAATAAAGGTCCTGCACACATTACCTTCATATTCATTGCTCCATCAAGCCCCACCATACCCATTTGCAGCATCCCAATTGGTCACAAAGAGAATACTTCGTTTACTTCGGTGTCTAGTGATTATGAGTCGTTTTACCTGATCAAAAATTATAGCACACAGTAGAGTTAGACATAAGTTTAGAACCATTTACAGACTCGTCCCTTCCTCTTTGCAAAAACAAAAAACCGCAAAAATAAAAAAAAAATAAAAAAAACTTCCCAACTTCTATAGAGACGTAGAGGCACTTGCATTCAAGTTCACATGTTCTCACGCTACTAGAATTAGGAAGACTTTTAGTTTTGTTTTTATAGTCTATGAGCGAATAAATTTATTGCATTAATATAAAGGGACCTGCTGTAGTGCTTCGAGGGCTGTAAAAATAACTTTGGCCCATTTCGTTGAATCAACGCGTTCAGCGGGGAACTGGAATTGAAGATAACGGTGCGAGTAAATATTCGAATGATGGCAATGGCCACAAAGTTTTTTAGAAAATATTTCTTTTTCGCAGGCAGCTCTTGAAAGCAGCCATTTTATCAGAAAGTTAGTCAAATTACACAATTTTTCAACAAAAAATTCCCCTGTTTCCGATGTTGTTTTTCATTATTTTTTATCGATCTATAAACACTGTTAATTTAAATAAAATCCCCCAACATTTTTAAATAATTCCACAAAAACATATTTGTATTTTGCAAACAATTCTCTCGGTTTGTAATTAATGATTTTCGCCAAAATGGACAATTGCAAACAACCTGGCAAGTGCTACAGCAGATCGGTGTAAAGAGAAACTTTATATTAAAAATGAACACAGTTGATAGTTAACGAAAAAATGTAATTAGTGCGTAACGTAAGCTAGGCTTTAGGTAAGTTTAATATGCGTAAATACAGCTGTAGTTGTATTACCAATCTGGGGAACAAATAGACATTACACATAAAATGTAAATTATATTTGTAGTGCTAATCAAATTATGTCGTTATTTGGGATTTGGGAATATTACGATCAAACTTACAACAGGAAACCTGCAAAATTAGTTTCCAGTAAAGGAGAAATTTTGAGAAATTTAACAACATAACTGCCTTAGAAAATATTGTAAACTGTAAATAAAGTACTGAATAAAGAACTTTTTTTGAGTGATGTGAACGCTCCACACAGAGCGTATTTATTTCACATTGCAACGCACTGTTACAATATATTTACACATTGTTGCTTTAAAAACATTTTTGAAAAAGGAAATATTTTGGAAACAATTTGATAAGATAGTTTTGTTTACCAAATGTTACTTTACTGCAACAGTGTTTTCTGAAACTCATTAAACCCTTTTCTTTAAGTATATGTATCTCCCTTCTTTATATTAAAAAAAAACTGTATATACATATATCCGAAAATATCTCTAAATCGCTAAATGGACTCTTTCTTATGGTACAATTTTGTTTTTGAAATTGCTTAACGAATAATTCCGATGCGATTTAAAATTGGTGATACAAATTTTAGAATTGATAGATCGTAATTTCCAATAGAAAACTAGAATTTTCACTCGTAGCCAATCCCTGGTGGTTGACGAGCATTAACAAACGGGGCAGAATCCCCTAGTTTTCTTAGTAATATTATAAATTAGAAAGTGAGTTTTTTTGTTTGTCGGTTCCGCTTGAACGGGTTATCGGATCAATCGATTTTCATGTATTTCATTCAATACATTTCTTAAAAACTACAAAATCAATTTTAATATCTGTTTCTGAAATGCGGGGCGATGTATACACAGATGTTTTGTTTTAACTTCGATTAAATCCGTCAAAACATAACATCGATTTTGGTACTATGCAATATGCATATCGAGATTTGTAAATCACGAAATCGATTATATCGCTCCATATAATAAAATATTATAGGGGTTCGGACACCTGTCATCCGAGCAATGCGACACAAGTCATCCAATGAATTGTGTCTCTTTTTTTTGCCATCTTAAGTCATCTTAGAAAATGCGACAAAAATCATCCAAAAAATTTGGATGGGATGATGACTTGTTGTTATCAATAGTCTACATTATATAGTACATCATAATAACAAAACGATATTCAGCTAGTTGTGAGTATTAGTATATTAAAAACCGCACTTACCCTGGGATTTGTATGCATCTCTCCACTCGATATCTCATTTCCTGGGTGAATTCGGCCCATAAATGGGCAACTGCCGAAACGCCACCAAAGTAAGAGTTGCAGATTGCTAAAAGCGAGCCCAATCGAAACACAAGGGAATCGGGAGTTGCTGACTTAATCAAAAGTGGATCAAACTAGAAAAACATATACAATTACTAGAAGCGCCTAGATAAAAATCGAATCTTACGTTTTCGCTTTTTGGAGCCTCATAAGGACGGCTTGGTTCCTGCTGGGCATCTGGAAACATGTAGTACAACATCTGCATGAGCTCTTCTTCCTTAATGGGACCATTTTCCTTCCTGGTCTTAGACTTTTTAGAGTCGGAGCCACGAATCACAGGAAGAACTGAAGTTAAGCCGGGTATTTTTGATTCAGTGAGTAAGTCAAGGGGATTACTTCCTTCCATATTCATTGTACTTCCGAATTCGTAGCTGCTGCCCACTATACTTGCTAGGGTCCTAGTATTTTCGGATAATTTCGTGTATTCCAAAACGGTGTCCGTAAGAAAATAGAGCGGTTGCCGCTTGAAATTCGCTCGCACAGACCAGAAAGGACACAGCATTGGATCCAGACCTGAGTAACTGGCAGAGTCCAGAATTAGGTTCTCAACCATCTCTGGCCAGGTGCAGTGTAAAACGAGTTCACTTACAGGATCAATGGAAACTCCGTAGGGGAGCGCATAGAATTTCTCGTTCTGCAAACTGATCTCCTCCTCTTCGTCCAGATCGTTAGAAAATGGAATTTTACACTTCAGAGTAAAGTTGGCATTTAGGAATTCTGTTAGGGAGTACGTAAATTGAATGGACACTGTGACTGGGTTCACATAATGGTTGCCGACTTTTCCTTTGAACATTGAGAGTAATCCGACGAGATTCTTGCACGTGGGGGGCGTGTTCTCCAGAGCAACAATGTCGAAGTTGATTCGCATTGATGGGTTTTCGGAAACACCCAAATACACATGAAGGTCCTGGTACATAATCCGAATAAAAACAGGCACTTGCGTATCCACTTCAGCGACAGTGATGCATGCAGAACTAAGCAGAACCCGAATCTGGCTTTCGTTTATTATGGGACGTTCAATGGGCTCAATAATTACGAAATCTCTCAGACCGTACCACCTTGCAAGAGGATGTACCTTACTAAATTTATCGTCGTAGCAATCGAAACTATTCGCACAGGTCATGAGATCTACCTCAGCTTGGGATACCTTCCTGTGTTCCTTCTTCGCTTCCTCAGCTGAATGTTCACTTTGGTCGCTCTGAATTTTTGCACAGTGTCGGGAAACTGTAAGCTCAACGTCCGCAAAGAAAATTGTCTCTGTTTTGACTTCCCAGTCTGCTAAAAATAATTCTTTGTTTTTAAGCGGTCCTTTCACTTCGATATAAGGAAGCTTCCAGTCTTGGAAAATTTCATCCAATCTTGCATTGAAAATTTCCCATTCGGAGGCAGTTGTAAAGTCTTGCTGGAAAAACTCATTGTCGTCGATTTCTTCTGCCATTGCAACGTTTTTCGATTATTTTTTCTTGAAACACGGAATTTCCACAAAACACACGATTCACGAAAATTGGTAAACACGAATTGACAACTGAACAGCTGATTTTTGTTGATAGATTGAGTACAATCAAAACAAAAATGTATTAAAGTAAATGTTCTTTTAAAAAATTTAGTAAGAATTAATTTTAAAATAAATTAATAGGACTTCCAGTCCAGTCTTGTCATTATATTCACAACGTTCTTATTTGTGCGAAAAGTGTTCTTATTTAACAAAAACATATTCCAAATTTCCAAAAAAAGCAGCTGTAAACGGCATTGCCATTTGTCAACAAAATCTACTACAAACCTCTAAACTGACATTTTGAGAATTAAGTTTGTTTATTTGGAGTGAAACTAATAAAAAGTGATTAGTTTGAAAAGGTAAACACTACTAAACTAATGCAAAACAAAAAATACTACGCTTGTAAATTCATCTAATATTATTGACTGCTTTTCAACAAGTTTTCTAAGGTAAAAATACATGAATAAAAGTATTTGCCATAGTTTCAATAGCAACAATGTCAATCGATATATTTTGAAAATTTTGAATGAAAATGCACATGAACTTCGCCAAGGAACATAAATTAAGCTTTTCAAAGGTCATTTAAAAAAATTTCCAATGTTTCAAATGTGTTAAATCTATATTTTTATATGAACATTTCAAAGTACAAGAAGTGAATTATGACAACAAAAAGCATTGTTCCTTTTGACATTGTTCTACTTGATTTTACCAAATCTAAATTTAATTTTCGGTCGCAAATATATTTTCCAGTTTATAGGTCAGTTTCGCTGATCTCCAAATACTATCCATTCATCCCAAATCCTGCCGCATGGTTGCAAAATAATTGTGCAACATCTAAAAACAAATACTCATATTCTTAAACTGTGTTTTTGACAGCATTCGGAATGAAATCCACTTCGAAATCTATAATCAGAGGAGGGCATACTTCATTAGAGATACTGGACGTGCAAACTATAAAGACAGAAGCTGAAGAGGAGCCACGAACTGACCCTTCCCAAAGTATACCAGATCCGGATGGCTATTCAAGTGATGACATTCTTTTTCCTCTCGTAAGCGACGAAGACAAGAATTTAATCGATTCCCAACACTCAGGTTATTTAAACGCGTTCCCGAGCAGTAACCAGATGGTAGGATCATTTATGTCAGTAACCATTGAAAAAGACGAGGCAGTAAATAAGGATTCCTATGACAACCGTAGCAATAGTTATCTAGATTTAGAGCACATAACTCAGCACGAGAATAACCATGGCAGGGAAAAGTCGTTCACGTGCACCGTTTGCAAAAAAAGCTTCACACAATCGAATACACTAAAAACACATTTGAGCATTCACACAGGGGAAAAACCATTCCATTGCATATACTGCAAGAAGTCCTTCAGGATTCTCGACTACCTCAGAAAGCATATTCGATCTCACACTGGCGAGAAGCCTTATAAGTGCGAATTGTGTGGTCGCAGCTTCGTCCAGAAGAGTTCCCTTAACATTCATCACCGGAACATGCACACGAAGAAGATAGTGATCGAGGTGGACCCATAAACCACTGAGCTCGAATTAAGATTTCACGAATATTTATGTAAGCCATGTGCTCGAACAAATTCGTTTCATTCTACTTCAATTGGATAAGTTTATTATTTTAATTTTTAAGGATACTCTTAGTTGAATATGTAGCAAATTGATATACAAAAATAGAGGAAAAAATGGACATTATCTTTACTACTTCTCAGAATAAAGTTCTTAAAATGACCACAAATCTAGACATCTAGTGCGTGCAACATTCTAAAATCCCTAGACCCAAGCGCCATCTCCTAATCCATAGCTGGTACATTCAAGGATGTGCTAAAGTTAGTGAATGGTATTTCCCTCTACTGAAAGCTCGAATGGAGTCCATGTGCGTTCCACACCACCAACATACCATTGAACCACTATCCCCTCTGTTGCTATGAAGACCAGGTCGATGGCTTCGTAACCACTCCGTGCGCCTGCTCACCTCAAATAATCAACTTGTAATCCACGACAAACAGCAGCAATTGCGAATCACGAAAATTAGTGAACTCTGCGAGCGGTTTCTGCAATTAAAAAGTTTATTTTTTGTACCTGGTGGACTGTTGACATTATTCAGTTTTCCAATGCATTGAGTTTTTCACCCGGGAGTGATTTTTCAACGCCATATGTCGCCGGTGGGTCTATTGTCTGGTGTCCTCTTCTGGTTTTCCGCTGGCACAGATTTTCGCGAGTGCACGTGTGTAGGGGAGCACCCATATAATCAACGGCCGGGCACACACATGTAATTTCCTCTACGGATTTTCCACGGGAAAATCGAGTCCTCATTCAGTCGAGCTGCGAATTTTCCGGTATACGGGTCAGACGTGTCCACCCTCGCCGCCATTTAGCAAAACCTCCCCCATTGCATTTGATCAGTGCATCTCGGGCATCGAATGCTTTCCGGTTGGTGTTCCAGGACTCTGTTCCAGTTTCCATTGAAGGTGTGATTTAAAATCGTGTCAGGATATTTCTGTGAACGAATATGGCAGACAAGACCGTGACGAGAACAATTCTGAAAATATTTGCTGGGAAAATATTCGTAGGAATTGTCTACAACTTCTGCTGTGAGCCGATTTTTTCGGGTGCGGTTCTCCTTGTTATCCGATGTTATCTAAAGAAAGCCTCCGAGCAGATGGAGGAACTAAAAGGATTCGCACATCGAGTCTTGTACTAGTGTTAATTGTTTTCTTCTTTTTTTAAGAGGTCGCCCCATTACGCCCTAAACCAAATTTTTCTGAGTCCAATCAGTTCTAATCAGACGTTTGGAGTAGTGGAGGAAACCAAAGGGGAATGCTCTTCGGGGTCGGTGGTGGGTAAGGTCTACTATTGTGGTTGTGAGCAAGTGCGAATCTGAGAAGACATATTTTGGTCCTTACCCAGCAAACATAACGATTCGATATCGATGCGAAAACGATTCGTAGAAGCGAAGTAAAACTTCGATCTCGAAATCGTTCTCGAACCGTTATCGGTCTGAATGCGAACCGAATGGAACTCTAGATCGGAAGACAATCTCGCTTCGATAACGGACAAATTTATCGAATAAATCTCGAATGATTTAGTGGTGTGCAATTAGTACATAAAGATCTATATATTCGAAATTTTTACGAAAAAGTGAATTGATATCGCATCATCTCTGCGAAGTAGAAGCGAAGAAATTCAATGACTGAAGTTATTCAATGAAAACACTCATTTTTTTTTAAATTTATATATTATTTAATAAAAAATAAAAGAAACAGCACAAAATAACACAAGGAATTTCAAAATTCATTTTAAGTAAAATAAAAAATAATACACTCACTAAAATAACAAAGATAAGGTATAACAAACTACAACTTTTATTTTAAAAAACACTACTTTTCCACAATTGTGTCATTACCATGGAAAATATAACTGAACTGAAGAAATAGTTCGCAAGAAGCTGAATAAAAAATGAATTTTACTCGAAGGACTGTTAGAACTTCGAGATTACTTCGCTGAAACGAAGAAGTATCTACAAATCAAGAAAACCACGAATTCTTCTCGTTATTTCGATAAATAATCGAATGATAGATTTGTTGTCGTCTTCTAAACTAAACCTCTCCTGCTCTTTAAGTCTTCGAGAATTTTTCGCTTGGACATAACATCGAGAAAATGTTTGCTGGGTACAGTCCGGTGGGCTGCTTGTGTGTAGATTTCTGCGACATTTACGTGTATACGTGTTACGTAGCGCAATTGCCTTCACTTTGCCGCGAACTCCCCTCGTTCGCTAGGTAACAGCACTACCGAAGGGCACGTACACACAGCGATCCCCTTCCGAGTAATTGCAAAACTTGCTTCCGTTTTGAGGCTCCAATCCACCACGTTAGTGGCGCGTGATAGCGTACACCGACAAAAAAAGCGTGCAATAAAAAAAAACAAAAAACGACAAAATCAAGCAGTGGAAGGAGCAGGATCAGTGAAAATATTCGAGGGGAACCAAACTTGATTTCACGCGACACACGGATAAATCGTGTTGGAAGCAATTTGGTGAGTCAAGCTGACGAGTCCTTTTGCCGTTAGAATTATTTTCACCCTAACATTTATAACATTGGCCACATCATTTAGGGCACCGCAGAAATTGATGAAAGTGGCAATTCTAGGCTCTGGTACACTTGTAGATGCTGGTGATTGCATATGAATCCTTCAGATGCCGTTCTTGTTCAACAGGTGACATAAAAATCATTGAATCTCGTTTGCAATTCAATTTGGCTCACTGAAAAAGGTTTCGTTTTCCCTCAAGTGGCATGACATGAATCCTATGTAAATGGAACATAAATAATATACTCAACAAGGTTTTTTCGGTAGTTGATAGGGTTTCGCAAAAACGATGCCGGTTTAACAGTTGAAGGGCAGATTTTATAATGGCAATAGTAAAAGCGTTTTCTTTTGCAATTGAATGTGAATCGCTGACTGAAGTAGTTTACTATAGGTCGAAGGTATCTTTTCTTCAATAGCAGATGCTATAACGTATCAATCAATAATGTTTCGTTGTTTAATAGCACTTATATTGAGGTCGTAATTTAACAAAGAATTTTCCTGCTTTCTGTTTACACAATTCATCAAAATGAAATTCTTTATTAAAATTTTCCCCTTGAACAGAAATCAGAATCATCTCTGCTTTTCTGTCTACATACAATGACGGATTGCGGTCCATTGCACAGCTCAGACACTATTCATAAATTTTGTGAATCAAATAAATGCCATAAGCTATACAACACTGCAAACCGCCGTAACTTATGACACTGCATGTGTAAGATAAATTTTCTTCCTTCTCACAACTCCATGGACGTTCGTCCTCTCCAGATAAGCTACTAAAATTTCAAGTGAAACTTTCGTGCTTAGAATTTCTTTGTAAATCATATTCCTGACAAAATGATTTTACTCATATAATATCTAAAAAGGGAGGCAGACTATCGATTTTGTGATTTTGTACTTTGTGAGATGAGAATGGTTTTTCCAAACTGCTTGAATTCCTCATGCATAAACATAGTAAATTGTAATTTTCATTTTCATTGAATCACAAATGTTTCAGCTACATCGCGAAATCATAAAAGTGACAAATTGTTTGAGGGAAGGATAAGGATCATTTCATTTCTGTCCTCCTGACCGAAGAAAGGCGTTATTGCCGCAAAGGCGTAGGACGAGACAAAGGCGGAAGACAAATCACATCGCACTTTTATTGATTGCGTTCTTATAATAAATCGGTACTATTACTTTAACAACATTCTGATTGACCACCTGCTAACAAGCTAAGAAATCCTTCTGACAAGGGACTCGGCAGTTAATCGTAAAAACGGGGACTTTGGCAGTTTCCACGTGGTCGGGGTCTTTCCACAAATCCACACTATTAGGAAAATTATATTTGACTTAGAAGCATTGCTGTAGGTCAACTCAAGCTAATCGTCCTGCAATGATGATCTCTATATTTGTGTAACATCTCTCAAATTATGTACGTTATTTTCAATTTTGAATATTCTAATTGTAAGTTCCATCACGATTTTATGTTGATTGAAATATCAATGATGTAGAGACAGATGCCAAGACAATTCAAAAGTTCTATTTAACGGAGTTGCAAAAAGGGAAATTGTTCACACCAGTGAGTACAAACTACAAACATCCACAAATGAGTCTCTGTGGTGAATGTATAAAATTTATCATGTGTTGCTAATTCATTATGCAGGACTAGCCATAAAAACAGGTGACCTGCTTACAAATTCTCATCATAGGATGATTCTAGCTTCTGTGAGGGAAGCGTTCCTGAAATTGAGCACCACCGATGTCATTCGTTTTTCCTGAAATTAAGATGGCAGATGTAATAGGAAAAAGCTTTCCAGTGTTTGAGTTTTAATCCCATGAACATTGTTTTTTTCTTTTGTTTTTCGTAAGACCTTCTCACCAAGCATGACTGGTTTATGAAGCTGGAGTTTTAAGTCCTTTTCGGAGAACGAAAACATAGCGTTTTTGCTAAAATGAAAACACTTCCGGTAATGGCTTCCATGAAATTCAGACCAAAAAAGTTTCAGGAAAAAATGTGAGCCGGGAAAAACTAAGATAAAACCTCCCAATTATACATTTGGCTTGATGACATTTTAAATCACACTTTAATGACGGTTTTGAATGCCAATCACAATTAAATTATACTCCGTTTTCTCATTCCGTTTACAGTAGTGGCAGCGAAATCGCGTAGAAAATGAGGCACAGTGTTGGTGAATACTTAAAATTGCTCTAGTGGTTCGTAGCTACTTCACTATCTGGATTATCGTTTTATTCCGCTGCAGCAATTTTAAATTAGTTGAACGGTCTCGAGGGACTTTTCCGTTCGCCAGTTGTTATTAGATAACTCTATCAAGATTCAAGGAATCTGAAAGAAATGGATCCCACGTGCAATTTCATCAGGAGCTGGTCCAGTGATGGTAAGTTCTTAAATAATAATTCTAAGAACATATTGCAATGCATAAAATTGAATTTCACTGTGAAATTTAAGCTTTATGAATGTCGTTTAAATGAGCACAGAATTGCATAATTGCTGTAAAAATAATGTAACGAAAAAAGAGATTTTCTCTTTAACACATTTCACATTAAAGTGAAAAGCGAGAATGAACAAACCATGAATCGTATTTATATGAATTATTCCTAGCTCTAAACTTGTGAAAATCGTCGCATGAGCTTAATTAACTCATTCACTATCTGGATTTGCATAAATCCTTTCATGACGGCATTTCATGTGAAAATTTATTTAAAAGGAGAGAATTTTTCCTCATTTCCTCAAACTATTTTCAACATAAATATTTGCGTAAAAATCCGATAATAACATTGCATTTAATTGCTTTTTGCAAGTAATAAATTTATTCTTTAATGACTCAAGTGACAGAAAAATCAATGTACGATGTTGTTTCAACTTGTTACAATATAAATCTGTATCGATTCCTGCAAACCAAACACAAAAACTGCTGAAGAGAGCTCTTCGTAGATAAATAATGAAAACCCATATCAGACATGAACGTCGAACATACATATAAAATTTCCAGTTTGCGTACAACTCATGTAATTGTTCTACAAGCCTTAGACAATGATTAAAGAAAATCCTTTAATCCCATTAGAGACGAAAAAATCACAAACTCAATAGAAAACTGAGAGCACGTCGACATTGTCCGCTTTCCACACATTTTTCCATTCCACTGTTCTAATTGTATCAATTGTTTAAGCCTTTGTTATAAACTTACTCATGTGCACTTCTGATAATTAATTCAAATCTTTTTGTTTTGCGTAAATTTCAATGAGAGTTTGCCCATTCTGTTTTAAACATTCGATAGGTATAAACCCAACTGTTGGAATATAGTTATGTTGCGATTTCCAGCACATGCCAATTGTACAAACTGCAGCGACTTCGAAGTGGAATTTAAAACATGCTTTTGTAAATTCCTTTGAAAATAATCTCGTTGATCGTAAACATTTCATGTAGAATGATACTCAGAACCTCGGACTCGAATAGTGTTGGTTCTCAGATATATCCTGCATGTGGGAGTCAATTGCACTTGCATACAAGAACAACTCCCCCCACCGGCTCATAGTAGAGTATGCATCTAGTTGCAATGGTTTAAAATCATCTGATCTGAGTTACCATCATAAATTCAAATTAAATTGCATTCTCAAGCATAAAGTAAAAATGTTTTGCATCCTTCAGATAAACTTTGGCCTGTGCCCAAAGCACTCACTCGCCTGCTGAATCTCTCCCTTTCGAGGATCCAGTCTTCATGCAGCATTCTCACGCCATTATAATTGCAAACGAACAAAGTTTTGCTATTCATTTATGCATTTACTTTGGGAAATGAGTTTTGTGTATGAAGGAGAGTTTTCCTTCCAGGAAGGACATTTTTCAAACAATAACTGTTCGAGGGTAAATACTAGATTGCAATATAAGGAAGCAAAATGCTTGAAAACATTTACAGACCGGAGCTACAAAATAGAAACAATAGTCGTCCTCTAGCAAGTAGTTAATTAGAAATTGATTGCAAATTCTGCTAATGGGAAATTGCTTTCTTCCCTTGAAGGTTATTTTGCACTAAATTCGTGTCTCCGATGTCGAAGGATTCGCTTCTTAAATCCAAAAATTTCAATGAGACTTATCAAAATGAGCTCGTCCACTGTACGAATTGAAAAGGTTTCTCGGTAATATTATTAAAACCGTTCAAAAGGACAAAATACATTATACAAAACAAAATTGAAAATACGAGGATATGTTTATCGAGTTGCGAAACGCACACAATACTCATCCACAGTGATGCCGCAAAACAATCGTAACGGTTCCAGATATAATCTGCAAATAAATATTGTCCACAACCCCGATGGTATTATAAATTGGTTAAAATGTCACCTCCCACCCTTTGAAATTTATAATATTGATCGGACCGCAGGATATAAAATAGCCGTTCCATTGTTATTTTCCCATGGAATCGGTTCAGAGTTGGTCAACACTTTCCTGCATCAAGGATCCTCCTTTCGAACATGCCCACGGAAAAGGGGTGTTTGGGCGCAGTTAATTTCAAATGGTATAACGAACTGCAACGAAAATAGAACTAATGTCCTTCAACGGATTCGGATATTTTTGAATACATAATTCGTTCGAGGGCGAAGTCGTTCTCTCTGCCAATCTGGATTCCGTTTATAATCTCTGTTAATTCGAATGTTACTAACAGGTAATTAGGATGTCATTAAAGTGAAAAATGTGTCAACTTCTGTAGCGAGAAAATTCAGAGTAGCGAATCGTGTCAAGGCTGGATGGTGCATTTGCTTCGTTTCACCAAGCAGGACTCTTTTGGTGTGGATCGATTTTAATTACAAACCCGTCAAATGCGCTCAGCGACAATCTCCCCGTGAAACACTCAGAAGTGTTAGTGGCATATTTCAATTTGTTAGGAGGTAAATATATTGAAACTAGAGCAGCGATTATGGCTCGACGTGCTGCAACAGTCTCAATGTCTCGGTGCCTCCATTGTGTTGGGGATGATGACAATAATGGGGATGATGAAATGTTTTGATTCCCCGAATCTCAGCAAAACATGTTTACATATTATCGAAACAACTCCAGTAAACAGTGGACAAAAATTAATTTGCAATAAATTGCTTTGGCAGATTAAAAATACTCCATCCTTGGATATAATTTTGAGAAACACGAAAAATATATCTGCACTGCATTCTCGACATTTATTAGCTCAAAATTCGCATGGCCGCTGGTGTAACAGACCAATATCGTGTGTCCTTAAAATTGGGACATCCCCACTGGGCGATAGAGCATTGTTGTAAGGCCGATGTTCTTCCTCAAAATTGGTACACTACAACATCCCCCTGAATTGCGAGATCCACATTGAAAGGCTTTTCCAATCCTGTGTATAAGTGAATGTGCTTTGTGTCTTTGGGGATGGGGACTCATGTTCTTCTCATGAGTCCTATATGCAAACGTGCCCATTACTCATTTATGCAAAGCTCACTGATCCTGACTAACGGGAATCAATCTAAATCAATAGTTCTAAAGAACCGTATCGTTTCAATTTCGTGAACAATGTGATAAAAGAATGAGTAAAAAAAAGGGAAGAAACTTGCAATTGATTTGTGTACGGAAACTGCTTCTTACACCCGAATGAAACAAAAACCAAGGACCAAAGACAACAACTCGAGAAACTCATCCTACAATATTGGCGTTCACAACTTTGTCGATGGAATATTGCAAAAACCACTGGCCAAATCACTTTTGTTCTAGTTTTTGCAAACAAAGAACAGCAAAATTCACAGAAGGCGTTCGTTCAACACTTTTTGTTCGTAGAATTCAACAACAACAAATAAATAAAGAAAATTGTTTATTAAGGGACGCCGGATCAGAGCCAGCAAAGAAAAAAACTAATCGCGATTTTTGAAAAACAATTCGGAGTATTTTATTACGTACTTTTGGTCCTTTAAAAAAGGATTTAATTGAAAACGGAAGAAGGAAACTTACCAGTGGCAGTAGATGTAATAAATCATGACCCAAGGAAAGTCGTGTTTAAGGGTACTTCTTACAGCAGATGGGACGTAATCGATTGTCATCAAGCAAGAATGCTACTAATCAGCTCTCGCGTCTAATTGTTTTTGTAAATAACAAAAAATTAAATCAACAACAACAAATATTTGAAAGGTAAAATTCAAAAACGTTCATCACAATTGCAAAAAAATGTTCACTGTTTTACGCAATTTATCAAGTTGAATGATTAAAACTATTCTCGACTGTTAAAGATAACGTGCTTGAAGGATCTGGTGGCGTATGGAAATCAATCGTGGAAGACGAAGGCGGGGTGGATTATTTTATGTGAAAATCAATCAGCAGTCCTTCGGGATTCCATTACATGTTCAATTTGAGGGGATAAACTGTAATTTGCAGGGTTCTGATTCTATGGCAGGAAAAGCATAATTTCCTTACTCCATTTTATCTGATGAAAATCAAGAGACGTGCGATATAGGGTGACACACAAAGTGCAAAGGGGACATCAATAGAAACCTCCATAAATCGAATTTATCTGGGATAGACATTAACCATGTCCTTAGGGTTTCAATTAAAGCACCATTGGTATTCATAATTTGATCAGACATCCTTTTACGGACGATCCGATAATTTGTTTATTTCCTCGAAAATGTCCTCACAATAAACAATTCATTGTGTTGTGGATTGAATCGATACGCTCAGCAATTATATTCTGTGAAAATCCCTCATTTGCAGTCAAATTAGAACAAAATTATCGGATCAAATTTCTTTGTAATTGGGGCTTACAGAAAAATAAAATGAATGATATTGATTTACGTATCTATGGAATTCGGAATTTTTAAGAACATGTACTTAAAAATTGATTGAAGATTTATAGAAAACCACTTATGTATGTATAACTCTGAAATTCTGTTTTCAAGCAAAACATTTTCGAACTAAAAGCTACTGTATAATTTTGATAAATTATTCTTTTATAATTCAAAAATTTCGTAATCTGCAATTTAACAATTGTTAAGCAATCTCTGCAGAAGATTGCTAGGAGTGGAGATGGTTCGGTGCCCTTGACAACAAAACACAGTTAATTGCTTTTCCACAACTTGAAAGTAATCTAAATAAATTATTTTGTGGAACAATGTAATTCACACCACAAAGATTTTAGGCAAACTTTGGAATTCCCTCATGATTTCCAATCTGAAGAGTGAAGAGCAACGAACTTGCGGAAATGTGGATGGTTTCATTCTGTTCACAAAATAAACATCACTTCATTCATCTCGGCAGGCCCCCCTCACGGTCACAATCGCTCTAACATACATGTTTTATAAATTATGCCATAGTATATAAATTACAGAATCTCATGAGATGGGATTACAAACTGTGATGTGAAATCATAATTTAACCTCGGCCATTTTCCCGCAACATATCAACACCGTATCAAAGTCGTACACGTGAATTCATTAATATCCTTTTACAGGCTTGAAATTCCTGCACGATCCTGTTTCGAAAGTGGCACGAGTTTGTGAAATACTTTTAAATAAATTCGCACCGACATATTCAAACTAAGCCTTCGCCATGCCTTCAGGTGCTCCCCAGACCCAGAATTTGGAGCACCACTTTTCCATTAATAACAAATGAGATTCCGTCAACTCAGTCACAGGACGATGAGTTCACTGGCATCGTTTATTAACACAAAAGGGAATTAGCAATTTCACAAGCTCAAATAATTTTAATTTTATCCTTTTTAGTTGGAGAATGCCAAAAATGATTACAATTTGTTTATGCACCCGCAATAACTAAGCACAATTCATTCAAGTATCCTGTTGGGCTGTTGAGCTTAGTTGAATGTAAATAAACCTAATAAATTCGTAAATAGCTCTGGGAAAATGCGTTAGCGAAATCCAATTCGACAATTCCCGATTAATTCTTGCCGGGATTCCATGCATGACTGCGTTCATGCATAATAATGCGAGCGTCCTTCTCCCGGTTCTGTTCAGAGAGAACATAAAACAATAAAAATTGAAATCACTATGCTTGCCTCTTGATGTTCAACAGATGTCGTAACAGCTCGGCTGCTGGTAGCAGATCCTTTCTTTTGTTCTCACATGCCAATATATTCCAGTGTATTGCAAGAAGGACTCAAATAACTCCGCAAATTCCTTTTAAAGGACCACCCTAGTCACATAACTGCCATCTCAACCACGCAATACCATTATGAGTAGGTATACGAAGTAATTTGGTGGTGAAAACGATGCCCCCGTCCTCCCGGAAAGCTTTGTCCTGTTTATAGGCTCCGAAGGGAAGCTAAGTGGTCACTAAATGGTCGATTACGCTTCGGAACAAAAACGGTACATAGCTATAATCAGGCATAGCTAAGAAAATCTCTGGCAGAATGAATTAATGACGATGGAGCATAATTCCAGGATAAATATCCTTTGTGCTCTTAATACTGTACCAAAAGTGTAATGAAACTGGAGGAGCAATACAGAATGAAGAAAGTTACCTTGGATAGCTGAAATTTGTTTCCACCACTTGAATTGTCTGCAGTCCTCCACTCAATTTTAAAGTGACCGTCTCATCTCGTCTGTGACGAGGCTTAACAGAACTCCGAATCTCTTTCATGGGCAGGAAACTCCGAATCTGTGAAACTTCTCGTAAACCGTTATGGGTACTTTAGAATATAGGTACATAGTTATATAAGTATATGTGTTGCGTCACTATATGGAAAATGAATTCATTGGCTTTAAAAGTTTAAGCATTGCAAATCCTCGTAACAGTTGTTGAAGTGTGCATCCTTTAAAAAACGTTCATTTCAAGAATTTACCACCCACAATCTACGTAAAAATTTGTGGGGAACTGCCAACATTTTTACTGTTAGAACTTAGAACTGCTGAAACTTTGAATATTAAGCGGCATAATAATTAATAGAATCCACTCCTACTATATATAATAAATATCTTGAAAACATCGTTAACAAAATCTTTAATATGAGATCCTTCAAAAATTCTGCTCTAATGTAGAATAGAAAGATTTTTTTAAATATAAATATAATTCGGAGGCTGCTCTGCCTTAGGGGTTAAAACAACTATTTCGTTCTGGATAAATTATAAATTCTTTATAAAGAACGTTGAACCCCGAATTATAATTTAATTCAATATTCCTGAAAAGGGTAAAAATTACTAATTGGGCCAGAAGGCTGGCTTAGCAGCCGCGTTTCCAGCCGTTGACATACGTACGCAGAGTACCGCGCAGCAGCAAGTGTAATCCTTTGCAGGATGTTGAGCAACACTCCCGCTAAACTGCTGAGTGCTAGTCTTTAGAATTACCACTTACCGAATTATTACAGTGTTTACCTGAGGAATATATAATGACGGATTTAACGTAATGGCGGAACGTAGGGTCGGTTCTGGTAGTTACGCCACCGTCTTTCCCCAGTTACAGTGGTTCCAATTGAGATGTTGGCATCAATTAGTGTTTCGTGGCCACAAAACAGAAAGTGTCAAAAGGAGTTTGCTGCGGGCTAATAGTCGATATAATATACTTGTGGAAATCAGATTTCTACTCGAGGAATTTCTCGCGGATCCTTCTAGGCAAGCAAGCGGGACGAGTCAACTATTTTCCTTCAAGGCTTTCTTTCATTTTGTTTTGCTGCGGCAAATTTAAAAATAAATCCGATATTTCGCGAATTGCCTTTTCCTCTGGAAACACTTGACACAGTTCCGAATGCGGCACTCGCTTGGAATCGATTCAGATGCACCGATTTTAAATTAGCAAAAGAACATAAATTCAGGATTTGTACGTTTTATTGAGGACTCCAGTAATATTTCATGTTTACTTAATTGTACTTGTCAAAATAAATAGAAATGCTTTCGAGAAAATTTTGAACATAAACCTAATAAAACCGCTTGAAGAATTGAAGCAAAATATATAGCATGGAAGAATTCGTTCAATGCAGAACTTATTTGCATTTTATGCTTTGCCTAGAACAAATTTGCATCTCTCATTTATTCCAATAATTTTCTGACTTTCCAATAATTATCTGATTTAAATTCGTCATTGCAATTTAATTAGACCCATGAAACTTGAGTCGGTGACATTTACATCAATGTGCAAATACCAAATTTCACAGAAAGACTAATATTTAATTTAATTATACCACTTTATTATTCTTATTAAAAGCCTCCCTTCCACAACCATTAAACAATATCAATTGACAAATGTCAATTACTTATATTACGTGATGACTTTGAAAGTTAATAAAATAATTGATGTACTGTGATAGTTATTTGAATATGCCCGACAAATTTCAGTATTGAATTATTTTATCATTAATTATTAATTAATTAATGTTGTATAATATGATGAACTATCGCATCTAGAGATGAACAATATATTCAAAAAATTTTTTTAATACTTTCTTTAATATACATATATTATATAATTTGTTTTTGGGCTTGGTTTTCAAATATCCCTTTTTTTTATTTCGCGGTTATTTCAAAATATAAAGCAATAACTTTTATACTCTTCAATAAATCGCACTTGGATAACTCTGTATAAAAATGTTCTGTACTCCAATAATAAAAAACAAAAAGGGCAGTTTTGTTTTTATTGCAAAAACTTGGACACACAAAAAATTTCATTTTCAGAAATTTTGTTTAATTTATTTTTTAATGATTTTTCTTTTCTGACAGAATTATCACTAAATTAAACAAGTTGAAATTTTACGCACACAAGGAACAATTTCATCTTAAAATTACGTTGATGTTTTTCCCGTGCAATTGTTTGTATTAGAATGAGATATGAATTTATAATTCAGTTTAAAAAAAATTTCATTAATTTTCTCCATATACTTATAGAAGCTTTAATTAATTATTATTTATGAATGGTTTAAAAAGCATCGTAGCATCATCTGAAATCAAAAGAACTAGGTATAAATTAACAGAATTCCTAAAAAATAAGCCTTTTGTTGATAAAGATAATACATACAATGCTTCATGAATGCTCAACTCAAAAAAGGAAAAGCATGCAATTTTGTAGAAATATACTTCCAAAATGAGTCATGGTAGAATTTTCGGATTTAAATTGAATTGAAATCATATAAATGAGATGATAAATATAATTTTCAATTGTCGCCAATATTCCGTAATCAACGGAAAAAGTTTCCTTCTTCATTTTGTAAGTTTCGACTGCTGAATCGCTGGCGAACAAAACCACTCCGACCGGGGCGGCGGGGCGGCGGCGGTGGGCCAAACTACGCTTTGCCGACACGAGCAACTTTCCAATTCAATTAATTTTGCAATTTTTCCAACTTTTGTTTTTACTTAGCCAGCAAAAGTTGAAGTATTTTGCTGATCCCCCGCCAGAAGCCAATGCATGTAATCACATTCGTGACGTCAGCCATAAAACCCCCGGTAAGGCGACTATGATGGTCCTGAATCGGCGAGTCACTCTTAATTTGGAGCCGTGTGAATTTGTGATCTTTTCCTGTTAATGATGACACGGAATTTTAAAAAGTTTTGTGTTTGCAGGTGTAGAAATTAATGGAAATTAAAATAAAAGTGTGCCATTTACCTTTCGTTTTTTGACAATCCAATAAGTTTCAATTAGAATGGAACATGAACTGCGTTAGGTTGCAAATATGTGCAATTGAAACAAATAATAATCTGCAACCTTTTTCAAATACTTTTGGTTTATAATTTTCAATAATACACCTTTGGAATCGAGCACGAAAAAAAAATTATTGGGGAACCAAATATTGAAAAAATCATATTTCCGAATTCCGAAACCGTTCAAGCTTTTTGCATAAAACTCGGATTATACAATGATGTTCTAATATTACTCAATAGAATACATTTTATTGCATGAATTTATCTCAATTAGTTTTTGAAATAATTTTGAAATTTTTAATCTCCATAAAATATTCTATTTCTTGGTGGATTAAAAAACGTGAAATCACTTCACATAATCACTACTACCATCTAAACTTGACTTGAAAAATGTCAAATTTTATCTCCATCGTTAGCCGGCCTACGTGAACAATGGCCGAATATGTAGTGGAAACAAAAATTATTTTGCTAATAATAAACCTTTGTGAAAAATTTGCAGTGTTTTTTTAAAAATATATACGGATATATATTTTCATTCCTTTGCTATTCATGGTTCATCTACATCATTGAGTAACGAGTATCATCCAATTATATTTACTTTTTATATAAACTGAAAAAAGAAGAATTAATCTGATTGCAGTTCTGTTGCATCATTCAACTGCCCTGTCAGAAACACTTGCGAAAGTTAGCAGCATTGTAAAAAGATTTATCGAATGGCTGTTGTCAACAGCTCATAAAATGGTGACTATTTGCAATCCCCATCTAATTTTGTGCATTGTAAAAACATGTTACAGAGAATGGAAGGGTTCCGGATTTTCAGACTGAAAGCTTAACGAAAAGGTTCAAAGGCCTTGTTATGTAATACCTACAATTTAAATTTAATTTTTGCAATTTCGTAGCTTGAAAAATATTGAAACGTGAACATCAAATTACATAATGAATTTTCAAGAAAATTCCATCTCTTAAAGTGATCAATTTTTGAAAAGAAGTGAGGATATATTTTAAGGAGATATTTTATAGGTACGTTCGTTTTTCACTTACAATAATAGCTTTCTTAAAAGTTTAAAAATAACTAAACGGGTTGTTCTTATTTTACCAGAATATATTATACATTCATGATATCTATCACAAACTTAAATTATAAGTCAATGGCGTCCAATGCGCCCATACGCACGCAGTGTAACTGAAATCAATGTGACACATTTCCTGACGCTTTTTTGAATAATGCGTACCGTGCTTGGTTTTTACCCCGGAAGCTTGGTGTCGGTGGTACAGAGTTACCCCAAAACGGGAAACAAAAGTGTACACTCCCCCGATTCCAATTTAAGAAATCCTCCCGGAAAATTACTGGAAAAATCCTGAAACGTCCTGACACTGCTCCATTAAAAGGTTTTAAAGCTCCTTTATGCAAGAGCATGCAAGACCTAGCCCATGAGCCCAACGCCCCCAATCTTTCCCTTTTTCATGGTTCTTGGTCTTTCCGCAATCTTCTGAGGGTCCTCTCTCCTTAATTTGCTCAAGGAGCTTTAACCATCTTTCAGGGACATTAAGCATTTGTATGAGTGTGTGACTGTGTGGTGTGTGAATGTTGGGCCTTGGGGAGGCGATATGGTTTAATTTTTTTATACGCTATTCATCCCATATTGATTCACATTGAGGGATGAGAGATAAACCATTTTTATTGATTCTGCAACCCTCATCCCCAGTTATCTTGCCGTGAAGATTTTACTCCCGCCCACTCCTTGAAAATTTTATCAGAGACACAACATCCAGGGATGAAGGATGCTTTTCCTTCTTGGCAGAACCTAGAATCCGTCGCTTTCTTTCCACAGCTGGCATTAGCTACCCCAGTGAGTTAAATCTCGATCCAGGATGAGTGCGATAATCGGGTCATGAGACTTGACTGCCAGAGAAGTTGATAAGAGAGTGGGGGTGGCGGCACCTTTGCACTTGTTATTTTCTTAATTACTTGTCGTCGGCCGAGAGGACTATTAATTAATATTCTTAGTCGCTCTTGTATGTCGCCCTTCACTCGACGGGTGCCCAGTCAATCTCCTCGAACAAGAATTAGATCGAAACTGTATTGAAAATTTCAATAAAAGTGGTGCTCGACCGACAATTTCCTGGAGATAGTTCAAAAGGCTCCTTCAAATCGCTTTAAAGGTGACTGTTCAGCCGAACGAATTATTTTCGTTTATCGCGGTGCCCACGTTATTTTCCGCTGTCTCTGTTTGCTTCTCCTCCCTGTAAGCGAATCCGTTGCAGGGTGTGGCCATCCGATAGAACTCGTCACCACCAAAAACGCCTTCTAACGTCAAATGTCTACCGAACAGTGCTATTAACGTTGTAAACATTTTTGTAATTAGACTGAAACACTTTAATCTTCGACTATTATTATTTGTTCCGGGGGGCCACTCCAAATCTGCTTGCGTGCACGCCTCAAAGCCTTCGAGTACTTTCCCTTTGCCAAAAGAAAAAACAATTATTTACTCAGCTTTCTTAATGCTACCAAAATCGTTTACATAACACCACCCCGAAGTTTTATTCGGTAAATTGACAAGGTAGGTTGATTATGATTGTTACACTTCCGAGTATGACGGTGATTTGGAGACCACCCCATTGTGCCTCCTTCTTGGTACTGCATCGCCCACGAACGGATGAATTCTAATTTTTCTTTTGAAAGAAATCGAAATGAACTCAACAAACAGGGGAGCGTGTTGTTTCTTGGTTAATCAAGCGCTTCGAAAATAAAACAACACCCTTTCCTTCTCCGTCTTAAGTAGGTGATTAACAATTACATCCACTCGTTTTGGTTTCCAGTGAGTTGAACAAAAAATAACTTGGATTAATGACAACAAATAGAAGGAACAAAGTAGAACACACAATTTTGTCAGGAAAAGAACAGGTGATTAAAGAAGTAAACTACATGATCAATAAACAAGCAGGTTTTTGTAATTGGTGCCTTATACAGTTTGTGAATAATACAGCGATTTGCATCCTTCTTAAATCTTTCATCTTGAGTAACTACGAGTTTGAACTACGGAAGACTGGATGGTTTGCAATTATCTGTTGTCATACTAGAAAAACCACCTTGCATACTGTATGCAACTAGTGCTGAGCAAGAGTTCGAAATAATAATACCTGTCGGTAGGATGGAGCCTTTATTTTATTATTGCGATGGTGGCAAGTCGGATGCCAAAATAACTGTCGTCTGTCTCACATTTTCGCTTCCCACACACCCGGTTCCCGGTTACACTTACAGCGACCAGAATTTCGAGGAAATATTAGCCCCATGGCAACAGGCTTCGCCGTCAATTAGATATGATGATCCTTATCATATTCCGCCCGCCCACTCGTCCCGTGCCTTGCACCGATTATTACCTTTGTCATGGATGAGACATTGAAACTATTTTGCCGTTGTCTAGTTGAAAAGATTGCATGATCGCAACTCTTCCAGTACTTCTTTTAACATGTGAGGAAAAATCGAGTTTCTAGGAAGCATTTCGAGAATATTTTTTATAATGCATAAATAACTTACAGATGTATAGCAGGACAATTAGTGATTTCACCAACCTTTCCGTATGAAAGTATTACTGGATCTGATAGTAATAAAAGGATTTGCAACAAAACGTTATTCATTAATTTCAACGTTGAAAAATCTCGCTTCTTTTATCAGTCTTAAGAATTTTGGAATCTATGTCATATAGTAATCCGTGGAACGAATAAAATGATAATCTGCAAAAGGAAATGTATCAAAGTGCTATTGTTGTTTAATTGTTTACTGAAAAAATTATCGTCAACCTGCACGCACATAATTTTTGTTTGCAAAAAATATCCTTCTATCTTGCCAATTATCAGGGATGGTTTCAACGAAATTAATACTTTTTACAAAACCTTTGGTTAGGTAAATGCCTACCCTGCCTGCCCAACAAGGCTGCCACTAGAGATATTTTTACTTCACTTGAGTTGAATATTCCCTTAAAAATTGGATTTCTATCATGAAACGCAAAGGTTCAATGTCCCATAATTTGTGAATTGTGATTGGTAGGAGTTCCATTCGAAAATGTAACACGAAAATCGTTGATTTTTAAGAACATCTTGTATCCCAATCAACACGAAGAAAAAGTTCGGAAATGTGTATATTGTATACTCTTGTTTCTTGACGCAGAATTATCAATACACACATATACATTCAAGTTTTAAAAATATCCCCATTTGCACCGCAACCAGAAACGGTTGTGGTCTGTCGTATACAATAAGCATATATCGAATCACTCGATTTGTTGTGATTTATCGAAGAAAATAAGTCTGAGCGGAGACATATATTATATCCGAACAGTATAAGAACATTTGAACGGATTCGCGCTCATATCCAGGCGACAATGACAAATTCCAATCTCGGTGTAGGTACATTCGCTGGTGGAGCTCAAATCCCCCAATTTGCCACATGAATCCGGAAATCGTATAGTATGGGAGGGAATAAATAAATTGCAACGCGTTTTCAGCTCATCGCCCAAATGCCAAATATGAGAAACGATGGCGGATGACGTCAGAACAGTTTCAAACAAAGTCCTTGCTGTAAGAAAGGGAAAGGAACCCACGACCGCAAATATAATAATAAAAGCTCTGACCACAGTAGAGGCAGTTTCCATGAAATCATTATCCTGAAAAGCGAGTTTTCTTCTTGTGAAGATCTAATTAGAGAGAAAAATCGAATCAAGGACACTCATTGGCCACTCGCGGTATCCATCTGCAGCGATTTGCTTTTAACTTTCTTTGTTTTATACAACTCCACCCCGAAACTTCCCTGTGTTCAATGTTCATTTTCATTTTTATCTCTCCTTCACAGATGTTTGCTGAAGTTCTAAAAATAAATCGGAAAGGCAGACGGTGATATGGGGGATACAGTATCCCTCCATTATCTGCAGCCACTCCCATCACTTCGAGGCTGTTCATCTTCGGGTAGTTATGGTAGCTGGCATCCTACGTCATCACTGTTCCAAGTTGTTTCAATTGTTATGTTATCGATATTTATCGGTACAACCTCAACCGCCGGTGATCAGATGCACCATCAAAGGGAGTCTGTTGAGAGTGCCGCAACAACATCCAGGATATCAATAACAACGACATCAGTGCCGTGTGAGCCGAGGGTCTTGGATGAGATTCCACCCGATCCGGTAAGTACTTTGAAGTATTAAATTTCGAATTTCCGAATTCAGAACGCTAAGGAGGTAACAACCAATAAAAAATTGTTATTGCATGGAAAACATGACGGTAGAATGACTAACTCACAGAATCACTCTCGTCTCAAGATACAATTTGCAGGCAATTCGATATTAAACCGAAATTATTGAGAAATTCTCTTTCGCCAATTGAAAATATATGTTTTTCTCAGTAGCAAACAGTCATAAGGCCGTCAACTTTATTTTCTTCGAAATGGCAATGTATGGTTGAAGTAGGTCAACAATCGAGTGCTCTACCCTTAGAAATGTTTGAATCCTTGTGAATACACAATAATTGTCACACCTGAATCCAGTCTGAGTATCCTTGAGGGCTTCTAAAGGCAAAAGCGTTTCTCGCATAAGTGCACAACGAATTCCATCCAACACATCATGCAGAGATTTCCCGCCATTCACAGGACATTTTAATAAGTGACTCAGAGGTGTCCTTCCCCCGCGTTAGACGAGCCTTCACGCTCTTTGACACGGATTAATTTCTCCGGCTTTTAGTTAACGTCTTTTCACTTCCGACCGTCTAGACCTCCTCCCCCTTCCAGAATGAGTTTCAAAACGGTTTCACTGTGCAGCTTAATGCCCTCGCATCTTGAAAACAACTGGCAAACAGAAACATCGTTTTTATTTTAGTGCAATGTCGTTCCCTTGGCGCTAATTGTGTCAGCCATTTAAATGCAGCTTTTCAATTCACAAGTTATTATAGTTGACTGAAGAGAAGATTCACCCAGACTAAAGAACGCTTTACTTTGTTGCTAAATTAATCCTTTACTTAAATTTCAATACGAAGGTTCTTATTTCCTATTAAGAAATCCTTTCCACTGATAACAATTTAAACACTTTTTTCATTAATTAAAAACTTTAGAGCGTTGTTTCATTAAATGTTTTATGTTGATATAATAATATGAAATATTCAATAGTGTGTAATTGTTGGATTCGATAATTTGTTGAGATAGTCTAAATAATCATTTAAACAATCGTTTTAAACAATAAACAATGGTCGCTCCAATCCAATCTCACTTAGTGACAAAATGGAAATCGAAACGAGGCCAACGGAACGAAAATTTCTCAAAATTCTCAACAAACAAACTGAAACCAAACCTGGCAGTTGTAGCCCGAAATCCTGACAAATCCACCACAAAATAAAGTCGTGGCAATGCAATACAACTTAAATCATTTTCATTTGGGAAGAAAACAAATAAATGGAAGGAACTGACGGATTTAATTAATTTGCTTTGGGCGGATTTCTTATTTTTCTCTCTGAAATAAGGAATTTGGCGCCAGACAATAACTGCCCCAGCAAAATATCCTTAAGCCAATTAAATTGCTCACTCTTTAAAAAAAACCCTTGTTGTGTCCTGTCTCGGAGTAATTTCAATCGAGATCGACCGATACTAATTGAATTTATTCGTTTGCAGTTTTACGACATCACCGACATTACTGTCGAGGCCGCACGGACCTTCGCTGAATTCCTCGCTGCAAAGCCAACATCCGAAGCCAGCGAGTTGCGGGAGCAGGCGAAATCCATTGCAAAAGTGGCTCTCAATGAGGACGAAAATTTGCTGGCTGTTGCGATTGCTGCACCCGCCATTCACATGGCCGTGGTGCAGTTCCGGGACAAAGTGGAGGTAGGTGTAATTGTGAGCTTGAAGGAGGACGCCAGCTAAATTAATTACCCTTATTTCGTGGTTCAGATGCCGTCTGATGAGATGCACAACAAAAGATTCCTCAGCACATACTGGCGTGAGCTTGGAATCGCATGGAACCACACGGATGGGGCTCAAGTTTGGGGCGCTCCTTTCCGGGACTGCAACGCCCTGCAAGGCAGATGGCTATGGCCTTTCAGCCTTTCAGTCGTCGACTTCGGCTACAAGTGAGTATTAATTTTGTACAAAAATTGTTCATACAAAAAAAGGTAAACCGAATTGATTAAATCGAAATTCCAGAATTGTGGCATCCTCATTCATAGCGGCAGACGTTGATCTGTGCAACGATGCCTTAGAGGAGATCTTCGGCCGAAAGCATGGGTGAGCAATGAGCATGAATTTGTTAAAAATATTCGAACGTAAAATATCAATAACTTTGCAGTTGTGATCGTGAAACAACATTTTGCCTAATGACAGAGACGAAGGCGTCTTCTCCCCGCGGAAGTTACACATGCATTTGCAGGGAGTCCTACTACCTTCCAAATCAAACGCTCCAAGGATTTGAAAGCGAAAAAGTCGAGAGCTCGGACAACGAGAATTTCTCGTGCATCCAATGCCCAGGTGGTTGTGCCAGTTGTGATCAAAATGGAGCTTGTCTATTCGGTGAGCCTCAGGAAGCTGTGTCCATGGAGACTTTGCTCCGGGCATCCATTGGATCTGTTTTAGGTGCCTGCATGTTGTGCTGTTTGGTGCTCGCTGTTATTGTATTCAGGCAAAGAAAATGCAAGGTAAAAATAGTTGTGCAAATCCTCTCCGTATCTACTCACTTCAGAAAGGTAAATAAAAAAACAATATTCCCTCAGGCAATTGCTACCGGGATGTGGACGGTGCTTGAAACTATTCTTCTTGGAATTTTATTGCTTTATGCCTCGGTAAGTTCTACTTGAGAAATTTCCAATATTCCTGAATTGCAAACTGCATCTCTTGAATTTTTATCTTCCACTCGGCAGAAACGATGACTTCTCAGAATTAAGTATTAGAATGAAGTCTCATAAAACCTAACTCGAGTACTTTCAGGTAATTCGAAAAGGATAATATAATTTAATATTATCTTATCAGAAATCTGCGCCTCGAAGACAGAGGGAACAACTCCCGCGCATCCACGGTGTGGAGTTTATTACGAACGTTTATTGTTCCTAGTTCTTATTACACCTGCTTCGTCATACATTAATGGCCCAAGACTCGGTTTTATTGTCCATTCGAATTTTATTGTTTTCGGATGGTTTTCCATTCAGTTTATATCTGCTTAAATCTCTATTCGACCATCATTTTTCTGTATATTGAAATATTAGATCTGACTCCCTAACATGAACGAAGAGGCCGTAGAGAATTTTGAATATGAATCAAAATTCAAAAGTGATAACATAATTTTTGCATTTCAAAATTACAAATATTCTTTTGTACTTTTTCAGGTTGCAGTGCACTTTTTTCAGGCGTCAACACGTCGTTGTTTGTTAGAGCCGTGGTTTAGAGAGTTAGGATTTGTTACGTGCTACGGTGCCATCATACTAAAATTATACCGTCATTTGGTGGAATTCCGAACAAGAAAAGCCCATCGCTGGGTGCTGAGGGATGTAGATCTTCTGAAGTATCTCGGAACGATGGCGTTTGCTGCGATCTGCTACATGGCAGCCTTCACAGCCTCATCACTCGATCTGATCGAAACTGCGGACATGGAAGGACTGCAGGAAGTTCGAACAAACACGTGCCATCCGCTGAAGTGGGAATATGTAACGCAAATTAGCGAAATTTTAATTCTGTGTTTTGGACTTAATCTAGCCGTAGCTAGTCGTAATGCAAATACTCAATTTAGGGTACAGTAATGTGGATACATTTGAAATTGTTGATATTTTGATTGAATATTTCAGGAGAGGCAATTCCTAGTTGCTGCGATACTTATAGAGTTTTTAGTATCAACCAATTTTTATATATTGCGGATATTGTATCTTCCTGAGCTAAGTCCTGGAGCGATATTTTTAGCACTTTTTATACGATCTCAGTTAACGAATACCGTTACATTGGGTCTGATATTTTTGCCGAAGCTGTGGTACCAACACAAGCAGGTAAAGTCAAAATCATAGAATTCCATCAAATTTTTAAAACCAACATTACACGGACTCTTGCGGATCGGATAATTATTTTTAATTTGTTTGTTCGCCATAACAAGGAAGCGATTTTTGTTACAAAACAAAGCTATGAAGTTGCTATGAATTTTATGTCACACTTGTGTCATTTGTTGTTTAAGTAACTCTCTTCTTTCTCAATGTTATTACGTCATCACGCTTTAAGCTACAAGCTAAAGGTACTATATCTGTAATCTGTATACGTTCATAAGTTCTTTGCTTCAGCATTTTGTACAAAACACACATTCCACAATGTCAAGTATTCTTTTGCTGTTTTAAGTGTTTTACGTAGAATTATATAATGAGGCGTTTTAAAATTTGATTTCATACATTTGCTCTAAAAACTACAATACATTTTACAACACAATGTAATACAATATTTTTACATTGAATGTGGTTATTTGTTATTGGATGTGGTTGAATAAGTTTTTAAAACACTCGAATTATTCTTATTTATAATTACGTATATGTATTAATAATTTTCGTGCTTGCATTTACTTTTACAATATATGAATAAAAATACAATCCTTCTAGTTGTAAAATAATAAATATAAGTCCAATTATATTTAATAAAAATCCCGTCAAATTTTCAAAAAGTGCAGTTCGTTGCAAAATTTTCAAAATATTTGAAAAATTTGGTCATTCTTATCTAAAATTAAAAATAATAGTCGGATGTTGAAAACTATTATTGACTAATGCTTTTATTTTAATTAAAAGGTATTAATGCAATGTGGAGTTATGTATGTTCCAAGTTCCAATTCGAATGTTCTTTACTTACTTCAGCACTTATTGTAGGACAGTTTTCTATACGAAAGTTAATTCTTGCTTTGCTAATACATGTTATAAAAGCCTTATGTTTCTCTCATTATATTTTGCTTCGCGTTTTCTGCCAGTAATTTAAAGTTTGTTTGTACACACCGTTACACCACACATCGCAAATCTAGAACTACAACCCTTAATATATACAAAGACTGTAAATCCATAATGTGCAAAAATCTATTTCCTGACTTCTAAATTGATGTTGTAGATTGTATTTATTTTTAAGTTGTTATTAGTTTATGTTTTGTGTATATGTCACCTCATCTCGAACTATTCGTCTACTATCACTTCTTTGGTGGTTGTGTTGTTTCGTTGCATCATCATAGCTTGCAGGTCCGTTCTCTTGCCCATGATCTATCTTTACGTTTACCTGTGGATGCTTTCAAGGGTTCACATGATACCGGACATCATCTTGGCGGTGGATATGCCGGACTATGCTTAGGAGATCCAGATATTGGTGAATTGACGATATCAGAAATGAGTCCAGAAGATATTAGGGCAGAACTAAAAAGGTATTTTTGCAATAAGAAGTTTTGTTCTAGTTATTTGTAATTCTTTTTGTTTTTAATCTCAGACTGTACACACAACTCGAAATTCTCAAAAATAAGACCCTTCGAATGGACAATCCACATATTAGTAAAAGACGAGGAGGACGGAAGGCTGCTCATCGAAGATTTTCTCTGCAGGTAACTGATAAATATTAGTAACTTCAGGTTTTGTTTTTATTGAAGAGTTCTGTACTGAATAAAGTTTCCTCCAAGTTCTTTCGCTATAGAAAGAAAGTTCAAAAATTCGTGTATGTATTAATAAAACCCCGATTGTCGACGATGTTGACCCTTTCAAACGCAGCAGTTCACAGCGTAGATACTATATAGCAATAAAATTCATATGATTTTCTTAATTTGCACTAATTTACTGATATTCTGCAATTATTTACATTTCATTTAATATAATAAATAAAAGTGTATTATTTTTTTAATAATATCCAAATTTTCAAAGACTCTTCAATAAAAATATTGCTATTTTAAACGTAAATGACGATAATAGTTCAACTGAATTAATTTTTTATTTGCCAAAACAACTGTAAACAAAACAATTCCCAAATAAAAACAGAATTGAACTCGTATTTTTATTAAATACATGACTATAGTGTTATAACGTTTTTTGTAAAATTTTCCCTATAATATCTGTGTAACTTAATTTTCTGTAACCTTGGCAACACCTAAGAAAAAAGGGAGTAAGGACAAGGTAAGATATGGGTGTTTCCAGATGAATAACTAACAAATCAGTAGAATTTTGTTACTAACATCCTTAGTCATAAGATTTTTAAATTAATGTGTGAAGTCGCACCCTTCTGAAAATAATATAAAATTGATTTCTGTACTAACGGCATTATTGTAAAGTTTTTAGTTTGTTTTTCTAGTGCGACTGTAAAATAAAGCCATGCTGTAACCTTATAGTTCATTTTTATTTATAATATTTGAATTTTCACTTTGCTTAGCACATCTGGAACAATAGCAATCTGTATTTCAGATTGCAATCTGAATCACCAATGTTATTGTAAATAATGCTTTTCGCATTAAACAGTGGCTATATGTATAAATTAAGTGTACCGTGTACACGCGACAATAATAAAATTGAATGGTCGATAGTATTTTAGACTTAATAAGCAGTTAAAAAGGAAAGTACCTAATGAAAGTAGTTGTCAGACTTGAGTTCGCTTGACGACATACTCTGATGTCTTTCAATAGCCAATGTTACAGCATCGGTTTAAATAATACTTAATTTACAAATAGTTTGATCACCACTTGCACTACTACTGCACGCTTAATATATGTATTCCATTGAACTCTTGTACAAAATACCTTTAAGCTTGCATCTACTCTGAGTGTACTAAATGTGAACATATTTATTTTAGTAAATGGCGTGTGAGATCGTAAAGTTAGTTAGCAAGTCTGCATATGCATATCTCCAAGCTATAACGGGTTTGAATTTAAATAGTTAATGAAATATATCCGCATTTCAGGCACTGAGTTCAAAACATCGCAGCAACAAGCATCATGACGTTGAAATCACAGAAGCTGAACCCTCTCGCACCCCGGAGGACTCTGTATGTAGTGCAGAAGGACCAACGGACACGTACGCGGAAATATCCGGAATATCACATTCAAAATAACTGTAAGAACGCCAGCACATCCTGATCAATCCGCAACTAATCTGTCAAGCGAATCAATATTTAAAACGTACTCAATCCACTAGTTGTTTCCTTTTGTACAGATGTTTTACGCCGTTGTTTATATATTGTATTAACTAATCTATTACTAACTTAACTATTGTATTATTCTTAGTATGTGACTATCACAAGTTATAAACCTATCTGCTAAAGTGTCTACATTGTGTAAGTATTATATAGGTAGAGCGAGGCTGAATAGAAAATTGTTCTCAACATAAAAGTAATAACTGTGTCAAAAATGAAATTGTAATGTTAATACATATTCGATTCTGGACGCGACTAAAACAACAAAAAGTATAGATGAAAGGTTATGGAAAACTGATGAATAATCATCGATCCCACCTCTTAACTATACCACTGTTTTCTGTTTTTGTAAAATAGTTAAAATAATGTTAGATGGATGAACTCCAGTTTTACGGAGCGATCACCTAGCAAGTTAATAAGACATGTGTCCAAATTGTACATAGGTAACTAGATGTCTTATGTAAAAAGCAAAAAATAAATATGATAAAACAATTTTATGTGGAACATTTGACTTCCAGTCATTTGTGTTGCATTTGAATTTTTACCATAATTTAGATAAAAACAAAATTTACATTGAAAATGCAAATGTATTTTTTAGACAAATTGTTTATATAGGAAAGAGATGGACAGAAGAATTTCTTCAGTTGTTGCTTTCGTAATTATTATGATTATTTTTTTTTTTTTGAGTTGAAATTAAATCTATCAACAGTGTAATTAATTTAGTAATTTAATTTAGGCTAAAAAATTGTTATAATTTATGAAAATAAAGATTTTCGAAACATCAAGAAATGTGGAATTTAAACGATTTTTGTAATGCGCCTCATTGAAAAATGTTAAATATAAAATCGAAATTTAATAAGTTAATAATCTAAAAAACTTAAAAACCAACCCCCCGTAAAAACAATGTTTTTTACTATAAGGGCCGCTTCCCATTTGCGTTTGGGTCCGCTCGCGTAGACTAAAAAATTTGTTATGTTTCTTTTTAAAATTAAATTGCAATTTACTATCTCCGAACGCGACGTGTATAACATAAAACCTTTTTTCGTAGGTCGTATTACAATAATAATTAATAATAATTGGTTAGTTGTTAGTGGTTTTGGGGAGTTGAATTCGGACAGAGGTAATTCTCATTGAGTTTTATCTAAAGGTGCAAGAACCCCTAGAAGTTAAAAAAGTAGGGATAGCCCTTCATCCCCTACTAGTACTTTACCCCTTTAGGAATTAAATGCGAAAAACCCTGATACACCAAAATTCCTGTTCGAAACCACGATGATGCCACATGTTCAGGGGTCATGATCGGAGAAACTGCATTTGAATTCATTTGGCACTCCCATTCTTAAAAATTCTTCTTGCGCCACTAAATTTTAATGAGAAAAATAATTCTTAGCATATGACTGTCCATTGTATTCAATTTTCTCGCACAATATATCAACAACACCAACTACCAACTATCAAAGTTAATCTTCAAACAACAATCAGTGTGAACATGGTATTAAATTTGTTTGTCTTCTTTTACTTTTCCATTGTGAATATTAACGCCTTGGCAATTAGAAAACAAGAAATGTCATTGATTGACAGTTAGTTTAAGCAAAACAAGTCGGGGGGATTTATTTAAGTTCCAATAAAAATGCATAAATATTTAATGCTTTGATTGTTGAGAAAAACTAAATAGTCGATGATCTAATATGGAAACAGAGGCCAGTACATCTGGAACCAGTGAAGATGCGTTCGAAGAATTTTCGGACGAAAATGCGGACTTTTTGGAAGACGACAACAAACACAGCCTCATTCAAGAGATACAGGAAGAAATATCCGTAGAACCTTCTAAAAGCAATGGAAATGTTCCGAAATCAGACTCATTTTGTAGTAATAAAAGCAAGGATTTCGATGGATCGACCGACAAGTTAGACGATGGTGATGTGAATTATTTGCAAGACAAAGAATGGTTGACTCAAAAGAAACATGTCTTCATACTAAGCTCCGCTGGAAAACCAATTTATTCGTTGCATGGAAATGAAGATAAAGTAGTTACCTTGTTTGGTGTTATGCAAGCTTTGGTTAGTTTTGTACAGTCTAGCCACGACAACATCGTCTCAATTCACGCTGAAGACATGAAGTTTGTGTTTCTTGTGCGAAGCTCATTGATCTTAGTAGCTGCTTCACGAAGCAATTTGAGCGTACACCAGCTTCAAATGCAATTAACGTATTTTCTAGTGATATATTTTTAAATCATAAGTAAATTATTGTAGTTCTTTTCCAGAGACGTATACAATCAGATCCTTTCCACATTGACATTGACCCACATGTCTAAAATCTTTGAGAAAAGAAAAAACTTTGACCTTCGAAGACTGCTTGCTGGCAGTGAGAGACTCATTGATCATTTGCTAGCCAACGACAGTAGTAATAAAAAAAGTTAGTTGTACAGTTCAGTTTATCAACCATTTTGCTGAAGTTTCTAATTTTTAGTTGCAAATAACGTGTTTACTTTCCTCACAAATTCGATCCAGATAATGCCTCTCAGTACATCGAATAGAAACAATATAACCAGCGCTATTCAGAGCAATTGCTCGAAAATAAAGAACCTGGTGTTTGCTGTACTTATCGCCAAAAACAAACTCATCGCTTTAGTACGGATGAAGAAGTATTCCATTCATCCTGCTGACTTAAGGTAGATAAAGTACTTATAACAACTAAAAATAATTCTTTCTTGGTTTAGACTTATTTTCAATTTAATCGATTGTTCGGAAAGCTTTAAAGAGGGTGAAAATTGGACCCCAATCTGTTTGCCTAAATTCGATCCCAAGGGATTCCTGTACGCTCATGTCTCATACTTAGCCGATGACTGTAAGGCTTGTCTGTTGCTCCTATCAGTGGATCCAAATGTATTCTACATTCTGTCAGAAGCGAAGAAGAAAATAACAGAAAAATTGCGAAGGACACATTGTTTGGAGGCCATTAACGAAGAAATGAACAATCGTGGCGTGAACTTAATGACAATTGGTATACCAGAAATTCGACACTTCCTCTACAAGCCGAAGAGTAGTGCCCAACTGCTCTGCTCTGAAATCTCGCACCCGTACCGCACTCT
The DNA here is from genome assembly GCA_963082835.1 of Leptogaster cylindrica. Taxonomy (NCBI): domain Eukaryota; kingdom Metazoa; phylum Arthropoda; class Insecta; order Diptera; family Asilidae; genus Leptogaster; species Leptogaster cylindrica. The sequence goes on along the minus strand of OY720105.1, from coordinate 1,340,450 downwards.
GAAGGAGTTCGCGCGGCTTGAGGCTATTTACTGTGATATGCACCATCGCGTCCACAACACCTTCCGCCCGCTGAAGTTAATATACGAAGTAAATGAGAAGGAAGTTGTGCTGGCCTGGATCACGGCCACATCTGAATTGTACGCGGTTTTTGAACCTACAGTTGAGAAAAGTCTTGTCATCAAGTTGGTGGACAAACTATTGCGGTGGATCGACAAGGAGCAGGAAGTCTTATTTATTAAAAACCATCCGACATTCTAGGGAAATTGGCGTGCATTTCCAAAAACTTGTGTTAAATTCAAAAAGGTCTTTAATGCGATGTGTTTCAGAAATTAGTAATTATTTAAAATAACGTATTGATTACTCGACGCTTGTTTATACATACAGTGATTATAGAGATTAGTTTATTTAACAACAAATTAGAAAATTATGATACAAACAAATGCATGCTTAAGTTTCCATAATACAAATTTTATACTTTAATTTGTTTAAGATTCCCTTTGATGGTCCTTCCTCCCAAAAGGAAACAAAGATCTTTTTCTGTCTCCATAAATAAAAATTTACTCCAATTTATTGTCGAAATGAAGTTATTCTAAAAGTTCGTCTGGTGGTTCCTCCTTGATTTCAGGCACAGTGTGGTACACTGAAATGGCAATCAGCTTCTGCAGAGCTTCAAAATTCAAAGTCGGATCATTTTCCTCCACTCCAGCTTCTATTTCATAGTGTTTGAAGTTTTGGCATCTACTGATGTTGGGCGAAGATTTTACCAACGTGACCACTGTTGGATGCCCAAGTCCAAAGAATATCTCTCCTTGAGCACGGAGAGGCAAGTTTTTGACATCTGACACCCGAACAATTGTCTCTAACAAACTGAGATGACAAATATTAGCTGACTCGCCGAAAAATACATGATCGAAGTCAGAGTCGGGTATAATTTGGAATTGGGGAATGCCAGAATTGTCCAAGATTTTGCAAGTGAAAGTGCACTTCCGCTGAGGCTCTTTTGGATGAGAATATACTCGGGTAGCCATATATCCGACAGGATAGACCCAATTTTCAGTGTGAAAGTTAGGATTGTCTGGAACTACTTCGCCTACAGCGTGGATTGTAAGGGGGCCCAAGTTAATTGGAAACACGGGTCGTCCCTGGCTATCAACGGTAATTGCTGGCACCTCTTGCTTCTTTGGTATTGGTACACTTTTAACATTGCCACCACTTGTTCTACTCTTATTACTTGCGTCAGAATTCAGACGCTTTTTCGGTCCTCTTTTACCAGGTATATGAGGAACTTGTTCTGTAATGTTTAGGTCCGTTCCCTGCATGTCATCTTGCTCCATAAGTTTTTTCAGTAAGAAACGTCTTTCTTCTTTGATCACTGTAATACTCTCTTGAATATTTGATATTTGATCACAAAGTGCTGCATTCTCCTGAAATTCTTTCAAGTTAACACAAGAATATATTTTGATGGCAGATACTGACCAAAACGTACTCTTTAATTATTCGTTTCAATTTCTTATATTTAGTTTTGAACTTTGCATTCATTTGATTATATTGGGTGTGCTTGAAAAATCCTATTCCAGACATAATGAACTTGAAACCGAAGACTATGTTGGACAACTTAAAATTTGTTCAATTACGAAAATAAATTGCGTGAACCGTCAAAACGTTTAAAGGCAGTCGCTTGTCTTCTTCTTTCTTATTGGTAAGCGTCTGTTGATACTTTTTTGAAGTAAGTATTATAATCAATTACTGAAGAATTATTATAAAATATATTTTAAACTATAATATAATATATGTACATATTATGTTATCGATATGATTTAATACTAAGAAGCATCGATACCCACTGGACATATTTTCTAATATATTGATGCCAATCAAGTTTCCTGCATTTTGGACTTCTCGTAGTATTTCTTCTGGTTGGCATCTTTAATTTTCTGGAAAACGGACTTACGTATACTATTCATTTCAAGAAGCATTTAACATAAATAAACGAAGGCACTCACTTTTAAAGAAAATAAGTACACTGCTTTTTTTAAAAAAATAAACACCGCTGTGATTAAATTTTTACGTTTATTTAAAAAAAAATACACTCAGAACAAAATACATTTCAGTAAAATTAGATAAGAAAAAAATACATAGTGGTTAATAAAAATAATACAGTAACCGAAAAATAGCTAAATGCACTTTTGGTGCACAATATTAGTGCCCACTTCATCGTATTCAGACTTTGAAATCCACATATCCGCGAAACTCGGTAAAGTAGCTAATACGGATCCTCCCAGCCACACTGAATACTTCCGGTTTCCGGGTGCTGTTACCTTTGGTTTGACAGACTGCGGCACTAACATGTCAATTTCCTTCTGCAACCGCTCGGGGAAACCCGGGTACATGGTAGTTCCCCCAGAGAGCACGATGTTGTTGTACAGCTCCTTGCGTATGTCAATGTCACATTTTTTAATAGAATTAGTGATCAAGCGATGTATACCAGGATCCTCCGTTCTCCCGGCCATTGAAGGCTGGAATAATATTTCCGGGCATCGAAATCGTTCATTACCAACATTAATGACCTCACCGTCAGGTAGTTCGTAATCTTCTTTGCTGTTTGTGGAAGATCTTATCATTTCTTCCTCGAAATCCAGTGCAACATAGCAAAGTTGCTCCTTAATGTCCATCAGTATTTGCTGCTCAGCTGAAGTGGTGAACGAGTATCCTCGCATCTTAAGAAATTTTCCCAAATGGCGGGTGAGATCGCGGCCAGCCAAGTCAATTCGTTCGATTGCACGGGGAATAGTATATCCATCGTAGATTGGCACAACATACGAAACCCCGTCGCCAGAGTCTAAGACAGTTCCAATTGTTCGGCCAGAAGCGTACAGAGCCAAAATTCCTTGCATTCCAACGTATAATTTTTGAACATTAAACTTCTCAAACATGATTTCGCCAAACTTCTCCCTGTTCACCTTGGGATTCAACGGAGGTTCAGTCAGAAAAATTGAATGTTCTTCAACGTTAATCTTTAGTTCATTTTCAAAAACGTGATTCCAAATTTTCTCCATTTCTTCCCAATTGGTTACGATTCCGTGCTCAATGGGATAATTCAAAGTGAGAATTCCTCTTCTTGTCTGGGCCTCACTGCCCACGTAAGCATCTCTAAGGGGCCTCCCGGTAAGGATCGCCTCATGTTTTGGGTGCCCAACAATAGAAGGCAAAACAAGAGTTGGACCTTGGCCTCCAGCAAAGCCTGCCTTGCAAATGCCGGAACCGTTATCAATAACTATCGCTTGTTCACCACACATACCGACTTTTTCGAGTCTTAATAAAAGTACCGACTTACACAACTTCCTTCTACCTCAACTAATTTCGTTATGATGTGCACTCGCGGGGATCGCCGCTTAAATAGAGACGATCCAAAGATTTGGCGGGAGAGAAGGAAAATTGTGAACGGTACTGTAACTGTAAGCAATCAGTACTGGTACCAGAAACAACCGCGTCCCACGTCCCCCGACCCCGCTGGTCAAAGCGCAAATTGCCTTGATGTGCTTTTGCGATTTGTTCAAAGAATGGCTTTCCTCCCTACAGTTACTGAAATTCGAATCCGTTTCTTCTACGCACTTCCCTATGCACACATATTTATTTCCCGAACGCAAAAGTTCTCTTTTTTCCGGACCATATCATCATAAATCATCTTGGTTGGATATCCATCTGCAATACATGCATGCGTAAAGAGACGGCAATTCGTTTTGCGTAGTTTGGTAGTTTTGGGGGAATTTCTCAGTGCACATTTCAATGCAAGAAGAATTTCCAGACATGTGAAAAATTACGATTTGTTTGTTATCAGAAAGGACTCGAGAAGAACCCAGATAGTAGGAAATATTGCAGCAATATTGTAGCAATATTGCCAATCTTGCACAATATTACCAATATTGCAGGAATATTTCTGCAATATTGCAGTGTAATATTATATTGGGAATATTGCAGGAATATTGCAGGAATATTGCAGTGTAATATTGTGTTGGGAATATTGCAGGAATATTGCAGGAATATTGCAATGTAATATTGTATGGGGAATATTGCAGGAATATTGCAGGAATATTACAGTGTAATATTGTGTTGGGAATATTGCAGGAATATTGCAGGAATATTGCATTGTAATATTGTATTGGGAATATTGCAGGAATATTGCAGTGTAATATTGTATTGGGAATATTTGTTTTTAAATAAAAAACAATATAATCAAAATAAAACAAAATTTTATTGTTATATTTTAGAAAATATATTTTTATTATTATAATAGATTCCTAGGATACATAAACATAATAAATATCAAATTAATCAAACATGATCATGGTCGTGCAAGATGGCATAATCCCATAGCAAAGTACTCTTTGTGAGACTTGGGTACTGGCCATATTTTATGATGAATATCCGACTTGAGACATGTCGTCAGTGCATGGTCCTCATCTTCAATAATCAAAAACATAGAAAGTAAAGCTGAAGAACATGGTTTATCGTATATGTTCTTAATTATCTTAAATCTTTTTATAATTAAATATATTTCATCTGCAGGTAATACTTTCACAATGTTGCGCACTTGGTAAATTTTGTTGTTTTGCAGCATCACCATGCTCTCATGTAACTTGTCACAGTTCAAATATACACCATTACTTTGCATGGATTTGTACTGCACAAATTGCGGCCCAGAGAAATTTGATATTAAAGGCCCATCAAAATGCTTCTGCTGAAGTTTGCAGTCGTGCACTTTAATACCTTGCTGTTGATGAATTTTATATTTTTCACTTAACCTACGGGCAATTTGTTGCAATGGTCTGTCTCCTTTTCTTAATAATTTTTTCAGACCTCCCAAAAAGTTTTCAAAATGAAAGGCGCTGAAATTATCCAACGCCCCATATTTCCTCACGTCTTCAGGTAGATGAAGCAGATTGTGAATTTTATTTTTATTTACAGAAGCTTTGAAAATAATTGGGAATGAGAAATGGACGGAAATAGAAATTGAAAATTCTGTGGCGAAGTGGCTTACGCAAGCCAAAACCAGAATTGCTCGCCAGAAGAAAGATGGAAATGAAATTAGTGAAATAGAAAATTTTTAATTTTATAATTTATTTATAATTAGTTTTGTTATTATGTTATAAAGTATAAATATTATAATAAGTTATAAATATTTTAATATAAAAATAAATATTTTAATAAATAAATAAAAACTTTTTATTATTATTTACTAAGGCGATATATATATTCGTAATAAATTAAATATATTCTTAATGTTTATGGAAAATTACCGCAATACTCGCAATATTCCAGCAATACTCGCAATATTCCAGCAATACTCGCAATATTCCAGCAATACTCGCAATATTCCAGTAATATTGGCAATATTCCTGCAATATTGCTGCAATATTATGTGCAATATTGCTACAATATTCCTGCAACTTGCAAGGAGGCGGACATAGGAATATTCCTGCAATATTGCAGCAATATTCCTGCAATATTGGCTGCAAGATTAAATATTGCGAAGTAATATTCCTGCAATATTGCCGCAATATTCCCTGCTGGCTGGGGAAGGGACATTGCGCATTACTCTTCGTATCTTTTTGCGACCTTCGAATTGTGAAGCAATAAAATGCTTAAAGCACAACAATTAGCATGCGCCTCTAGCAAAGTGAACAAATATAGCGAAATGATGATATCCCGTTTTCTAAATACGACAAACCTATTTTGAAAAATTCAAACGTATAAATGTTTAAAAATGTTTTATTTAATTAATGAACAGATTTAAAAGTGCCTTGAGACTTGCTATCTGTTTTCGTCAAGGCCGTAACCCGGCCCATACATCCATACATCCATACAAGTGTGTTGAGCATTTCACAAAAAGGCGCCATACGCGGTCAAATCTGTACTTTTCTAACCGAAATTTGATAAAAATGTCTCTCGTGTGGCCGGGTAAAACGTTGTCATTCCAATTCCGGTTTTTTATTACAGTATCATAAAAAACGGAGTAATCCCTTTTTACAGATATTGAGATAAACATGCAGCAATTCAGGGTTGAGAGATAGAGTTAAAATAGAGTTTTATCAGCATCCTGTAGAAAAGACCTGTGCGTAATCAGAGTGCGTACACAATTGACAAAATAGTTTCAGTTCTGTTTTAATCATGATCACATTCATAATTTTAGCCTCGGCTTGCCTCGTTCGCGTTCGTGCTCAAGTGAATACGCACCTTAATGCTAATGATAAACAACGTTACTTCAGAGAACAGGTCGGTTCACTATAAGTAACTTCTTCTCAACTACTAATTTTAAAGAACAACAATAAGACGCTCATTTAAATCACTTTCAAAAAGCTCAAAGTACAAAATTTATTTATTATAAGCCTTAGAACTCGTGCAAAATTACACATATAGAAAACTCCAGAAGCAACAATACGCTTATTTTATGAAAATCCATATTCGTAAACGAGTGCAAATCACAATAAAATGCTACCGTTCCCTGAACAGATTTCTTCGTGACGTTAAGGGAGCCCTAGCACTCGGCGTATGCGGAGGCTGCTGAACTTTCCTGGCCCCTCTGAACACTGTGTTTGAAACAGCAATTACCGGTGAGAACAGTTTTAAGGGAAAATCACTAAAAAACAAAAGCCATTAGTTTACAATACAACAATCCGGATTTCAGTTACTTACCAAGTACCAATAATGGGCTGAGCTTCGTTTGCACTTAATATGAAAATTGGAAAAACTAGAGAGAACACACAACATCTGAGGAAATACAAGGAATCATTATATGAGCGCTAAATAAGCATTCAATTTCCATACCGAACAATAAATGTTTGGGGTAAACTAATCATAATTGTTAAGGGCAATCCGAAACCCAAAAAGTAGGCCCAATTGCACTCAATGAAGCTAAGTCTCTTATGAAGTTCCCATCCCATGTTATACCATTTGTACTCAAAGGCATACAGCGAATGAAGTAGACTTAAATGTATCCAATGTAGAATTATTCCAAGATAATTTGGAAGCAGCAACATCAACATTGCTTGAAATAGAAATAAAGTCTCCACAATTATGCTAAATAAATTGTCCGCAACTATTCTGCTGATGTTTGGCAGAGGCTGAGGACGTCCTCTCCTATACCTATATGCCAGATCAGCAATGTCTGAAAACCACAGACTGCTTACAATTCGACTAAGCAAGAAAATGGGTACTAGCCACATGGTATTGAAAAGGAATGATAGCACCAATTGGAGCCAACTCCACACCAGAGGTAAATCTTCGGAAGTTTCTCCATACACAATGAGTAGCATATTCTTTAAGACGTGCAGAACATACTCGAAGACATAAACACTCAGCCACGTGAATCCACCATTTAGAGCGCAATTCTTGAATATTCGGTTCATAATTTTGGGATTCCTAAAACAATAGCCTTGTACTGAGAAATAATACATTCAACTGTTGAAACTTACGCTTTCTCCTCGGCAGTTTGAGTCGGGTCCGAAAAGAATTTGTCAAGGGTCAATCCATGCCTCCTTATTTTTGGGGGTAGAGTCTGGGCCTCAGTCATTTTACTTATTTGATGATCGATGTAAAACACAAGTACGATTCCTTTTATGCTGTCGTAAACGCCTTGGAGCATGCCAAGAGTGTGATTCTAATTAAAGAAAATTATTAGGTAAAAATAAATAACTAACTTTCTTAAAATAGGTATATCAAAAAATATTCTTTATCAAATTTTAGCGACAGAAACCTGAAAACCAAACCCGAAATCCCTTTATGTTATTTTCATACAATGGCAAACCTTTTTTCGTCAGTCAGCAGCATTATCCCAAATTCACGCACAAAATTGATAATAATAGAAAAGACGCAAATATGAAATCGAGTTCATCTCACCTTTAGTGAATCCATTGCACTTTGTCACTACTTAAGTCAACATTTAAATATCTAAACAACATGCACAACAAGTTCCTAGATCCCATCAAACAATATTACTGTCTTTAGTTCTGAGCAAAACATAACTTGCAATTTTCCAACAGCTGATAGCAGTTGTCAGTTTGTCACTTATTCAAATTCTACTACACAACATTACTTTTCTTTTATTGCCAGACAAGTTTTGGTTTTATTTTTATTTCCACCTCTGTTCAATAAGTAATTATAATCTTATTCAGAGGTTATGTAAAGTGATTGGTACAATATCCCCACAAAATCTCCATTTGCCTCGTGCTATAATCTGAACAAAGCGAAGATCTATATTTTGTGAACTTCTGTTTGTGTTCCCTTCATAACAAAATTATTATACATTCGCTTTTGAGTCTAAATTATTTGCTTTTTCTTGACAAAGAATAACATACACGACTTGCATCTGGCAGTGCTAAGCCAAATCGGGTTGTCTATTCTGTTCTGTGGTTGATTAAAAGACGAATGTCAAATCAAAAACAATTCGCAAAGAGTTTGACAATCAGAGAGAGTTGGTCATTACTCATTTTGGTCAGTCTCAGTGAAAAGAAAAACGGTGTAGTGGGCAGATCTTCGGACATCCGAGTAAAATTTTGCTATCAATCCAAGAACGTTCCGTTTTCCGAAACGAAATTTAAAAGACAAAAGATATCTTAATTGTGTACCAAAATTAAAAGGTGGGCGGAAATCCTGACGAGGAAAGTGATTTCATTATTTCAAGCAAACGAAGGATGTTTTCTATAAATACAATTTTATGACGTTATATTTGTGCGCAAGAAGTACGAACGACTGTTGTGAAGTTTTGTGAAGAGATACACCACTGAATAATAACCCTCGGTTATTACAAACTCACACATATTACATCTTTTTTGTAACACTTTTCCGTAACCGATTACTGCTGTTGATGCACACAATCAATCTGTGCCAACTGTGCAAAGGTTGAGCAAAAATCAGCAATTAAATAGTTCACAAATATTTGGTGACTAAACAAAAACAATTCTACTCCTTTGTTGATTAAAATTCGAATCTATAATTGTTGTTATTATCGTATTATTGGTTGTTATCGCTTGAAGTCTTGAATTACAAATACATATGTTTGCTGTAAAATATTATTTGAAAAGCAATATATATTTCAGCACTTTTTGCACGTCCCAATCTAACCCAATTTTGAATCTAATGCCGTCAGTTATATTGGAGGAGAACGTGTTCTAAGGTTAAAAGTACGCCCCCATCCGGAAGTGACTGCCTACGGAAGGAAGGTCATAATGCCGCTAGAAGATGATATGACGCCCTCGGCCCCTATATTGCGGAACGCTGACCCACGGGGTGCCCAAGAGGACAATGAATTAAGTCCTGAACTAACTGGATGCGGGGCTACTGCATGTTGCAATCCATCCAGCTCTCTTCACAGGTTCATCGCCCTCATTTTTATGTGCCTTCTCGGTTTTGGTAAGTCAGATTGTAGCATATTGTATTTCTATTAACGTCAGCATAATTTTTTGTATTTTGAATAGATAAATTACAGGGTTGCCCTTAATTAGCATGACTAATGCTCTTGTTTAAGTTATTTTATATGTCGAAGATCATATTTACTTGTTATTGTAGATAAAATGACTCCAACCAAAGTGTCCAAACCACATGCCTCTTTCTTGAACACATTCGTCAGTAATTTCCCCTGTTATAATATAAAAAACATTGAAACACAAGTTTAATAGCTTTAACCGTGCTGCTATGTTGAGACTTGAGACGGTCGTGAAATCGATGCACGGTTTATTACACAAACAAAGTGTTACAAAAAATATCGCCAAATAGACAGATAAACACTTTCCATAATTGATATAGTAAAAATTTTCACTATAGTTATTAGTTACAGATTTAAAATTGCGACGGTAAGATATTGTATTAAAATTACATTTCCTATTAAAGGGATTCGTTGGAGTTTCATCTGCATTGCTTTCTGTTAGTTTGAATCGACTTTAGTCATTTACAGAGCAGTTGTTCCTTCCGTAGAGATGAGTAGCAAAAATCATAACAACAAAAAACAATGCACTTTTACTTTCCTTCGATAACACGAATCTCTAAATTATGAGAATGAATTCAATAAACACAAGATACTTGCGATATAATTAATCTGCATTTCCATGCGCATCTTGTTCTCGATATTGGTTTTTGAGATTTGGAAAATTTCGGCGATAATTTGGCTGAAAGTCTCCAAGTATGAACAACCATCAAAGTAATGATCACGCCAGCTGCTTCATTTGACCATGGCAAACAGGAGATAACTAAACTTTTTCTTGCTTTCCAGTAAGATTATTTGGATCACCCTAACGCTGCCAGTAGTGCGCACTTTACTCAGTTTTTCAGACAGAAAATGTATGTATATGGTATACGAATAATACTTAATGATAGGTTAATAATAGTCAAGTTGAAAAGCAACGTTGTGTAAGCATATCACTGAATGATTTCAATTTATTTTTGGTGCGGGGATAAGTGCCACGAAATTCAAAACGACACTTTGATTCAGCTTGTTAAACCTTGTTCGAATTCCTTTGTTTTATTCTGGCATAATCGTCATTCAACTATTTTCTAAACACACTCAAGATCAAATCTAGCTTTGTTCTAAACATCTTTTGTCTAAATGACTTACATAGAAGAAATCGATTCAAACTACTCAAATCGAAAATGTAAATTAGTGCATTAAATCATACAAAATAGATGGAATTTTATTAAATTTGAGCCCTTATCATCACTATTGCGCGTAATGTATTACTTTCGCGTAATCTACTCAAAATTCCTCGAAGCCAGATTAAAGAATCTTCAACCCTAGAATTCAACCCGACGTTATGCCAATGATTCAGTTTGAACCACTTAATTATTATCAGAAGCGAAATTGTAGACATCATCATTATTTTAGAGAAAGGAAAAATTACACTTTGGTCTTCCGCCGATCTTTCCAAACGAGGACGTGGCGTAGTAGTCTGCAATCGCTCTCCATTTGCTCCTACTATGAATTCCAATATTATTAATTCCTTCATGCCGGCGAATGTTTTAGACTTTTATCTATCGTAAAATTGAACTCTGTTAACAAAAAATAACAATAAAAAGAAACAATTTAATATCAGTTCCTTTAAAAAAAATTTTTATTATCAGTTTATTTTAGCCTTCAATTTCGCATGCAGAAATCTAGAAACAAATTGGCACCATTAAAGATGATTAATACAATAGGAAAGATTTTCTCACGATCCTCATTTTTTTCAGGTTCATACTTCTGTTACGATAACCCCGGAGCCCTGCAAGATCATTTCTTGACAGACTTTAATATAACGTCAACCCAATTCGTGTTTTTGTACTCCATCTACTCTTGGCCGAACGTAATTTTATGCTTCATCGGCGGTTTCCTCATCGATAGAGTTTTTGGTATTCGGTTGGGAACAATAATTTATTTATTTATCCTTGTGGTAGGCCAACTGTTTTTCGCTACGGGAGGAATCCTGAATGCTTATTGGCTGATGGTTGTGGGAAGGTTCATTTTTGGGTATGCACTCTTACCTTTTAATCTTTAAATTCTAATAAAGTAATGTAATTTCAGTATTGGAGCAGAGTCCTTGGCTGTAGCTCAAAACAATTATGCTGTAGTTTGGTTCAAAGGCAAGGAGTTGAACATGGTGTTCGGACTCCAGTTGTCGTTTGCAAGAGTTGGCAGCACAGTTAACTTTATAGTAATGCAACCTCTATACAACTATGTAAGTCAATTCTATAAAGGATATGAGACTACTGGAGTTGTTCTTCTGCTAGCTTCGATTACTTGTTTCATGTCATTCATTTGTGCTCTAATTTTAGGTAAGTCAATTTTATTCCATACCTTCCGCGAAATTAGTTATTCCACTTTCTTCCAGGCTGGATGGATAAACGAGCGCAACGTATTCTTCGACGGAATGATAATCCTTCGGGTGAGACTGCAAAGCTAAGCGACATTTTCACCTTCAAGATTTCGTTCTGGATGGTTACCATGATATGCGTTTCATATTATGTGGCGATTTTTCCTTTCATTGCGTTGGGGAAGTAAGTATCTTGGTCCTGCATTTGGAATTATTAAAACAGTAACAACAATAACATAATTTGCAGAGTGTTTTTTGAGAAGAAATTCCATTTGCCTGGCGACAAAGCGAATGCTGTTGACTCTATTGTTTACATCATATCAGCTGTGGCCAGTCCGATCTTTGGGCTTGTGGTGGATAAAACAGGGCGAAATGTATTGTGGGTGTGCATCGCAACGGTCTTCACAATCGGATCGCATTCGTTACTAGCATTTACCATTTGGAATCCATATGTAGCAATGGTGACGATGGGATTGTCCTATTCAATGCTTGCAAGCAGTTTGTGGCCATTAGTGGCTCTTATTATTCCTGAATATCAACTTGGAACTGCTTATGGCATGTATATATTCAACTCACTGTATTTGAGTACACATTATAATGAACAATAATTATTAGCTGCCAGTCGATTCAGAATCTTGGTTTAGCTGTGGTTTCCATTGTAGCGGGAATGATTGTTGACAAGAGCAACGGAAATTATCTATATTTGGAGTTGTTCTTTTTATCCTGGTTGTGGAGTAAGAGTGAATGAAGACTTATTAAAGAGTATCTAAATTGTTACCTTCTTTTACAGTTGCCCTAATATCGGCTATTGTGATTTGGATATACGACAAAAAAACGAAAGGCATTTTGAATATGACTCCTACGCAAAGACAGGTGCACGCAGATCAAATGTAAGTATCTGATAAAAGTGTATATAGATTTATAATTAGCAGGAAAGGGAGACAGAAATTTTATAGAATGTAATTTTACTTTCTGTCATAGCTAAGATTTTCTTTAATTTTCTAAAAAATCGTTAAAAACGTTGTTCTGTTTGCAGTACTGCTGCAGCTGCTGAAAGACTGATCGGAAGTGATTCTGTAGAAGATCTGGGTCCCGATGATATTCCTCGCAACTCGCCTTTGAGAAGTCGTTCATCAAGACGATCAGGATCGGGTAGTGATCAGGAGCCCCTGTTAAATTAATGAGAATAGTAAAAATTTCGAATTTGGTGTAAAAAATTGTGTTGTAAAAAGTCATGACTCTCTCATGGTGCAGTTTTGTTTCCGTTACCTGCATAACTGTTGTCATTCCACATTATGAAATATTTCAGATGTATTTTTTGACTTTTCATAAGACACAAATTCACCGAAAAATTATAGGTATGTTTAGATATAGGAATAAGAAGTCAAATATATATATTTTTTAGTACTTTTAATAAGATGTAATTTTATGTTATGATTTATATTAAAGCTCTGTATGGTGATAATATTGAGTATTTACAGTACCATTGACCGAAAATCTGATATTTGAATCCAAGATATGCGAGCAAAAAAAGTGTCACGTTAGTAATGAGAAAGAACATTTTCTGGAATCGCTCTTAAGCTGGTTTTCCTGGAACACTTACAGATGCATACTCACAGATGCACTTACCAATTATATAATATATATGCTGATTGATATGTCTGAAACCATAATAATTTTTTAAAAAAATTTGATTAATGCAGTTTCGTTAAATTTTTCGACATTTTTGAAAATGCGCGCTCAGAACAGATGAATCTGAAAAACTTTTTCGTAATACGATCATGACGATATCTATGTACATTTTTAATATCATACTACGTGTATGTGTAGTAGTAGTAGAAGATTTAATAAGTTAATTAAATAAACCGTTGTTTTGGTCGTGGGCTCTCGCGCTATTAGTCTTTGCTCGCCATTGCCGCAATTTGTAAGGATTTGTTTTTTTTTTTGCAATTTCCTTCACTCTAGAACCTCTAGGCGCAAATAATAAAACGAACAGTTTGGGGATTTGGGACCAATAGGCAATATCCTACTAATTGCAGAATTTTTTATTTACAATTATATAGGATTACACTAATCGTTATGATTAGTAGGTTTTGACTGTTGTATGACTTATCAAGCTGTTTTGAAAACATTTGTGGGGATTTGCTAGTAAGCCGGTGACGAATTTTATAACAGTAATGACGACATATTATAACAGAATTTCGGTATTTGTCGTGTAAAACGAAAAGCTGAACTCGCGCTTGTCAAGTTTAGTGGAACTAGAAGGTAAATTTAAAAATTTTACAAATAACATATCTGAAAGTAGTTTTCAAGTGCAGTAGTTTACAATTTTAGCTTGGGGAAGTAAAGAATGTGTAAGAATAGTTTCCTTTTTGCTCAATTTCATCTAAGACAAGATGCATGCTGTGACAAGATCTTTCTTTGTCGAATCTGCTTTTTGCTCCTTTTTATTTTGCATCTACTAGATAGATGCCAAAGATTCCAGTACAATAAGTTCATCGCATCATATGTTTAGTTTTTGTATACATTTCCAATGAAAATGCTCTTCAGAGTGCGTTAGCATCCTGTTACACAAATGAAATGGATGGAATAAATAATTGGGAATTGTTGCTAAATGAAATTAGGTTAACTAAAATTGGTTGTCGTCATTACCATGAATTTTATTAATAGTCTGTGACTGTTTCTAAAGTGTAGTTTAAAGCGTTTTCATGTTAAGTTGGAATTGTTTTTCCAATTGCAACGCTTGTAAGAACATAAACATTTCGGTAGTTTTTCCTCTTGAAGTGGAAAATGCGCATATTATTACCCACTCTTGGAAATACCACTTGCATGACAGTTTCAAATCAGCTGATTCCACCATCGGCGTGGAATTTGGGGGACTTATTCTTCCACTCCTGCAATTTTGTTTCTCAAATTGTTTTCCTTATCGCATAATTATTGAGGATTACGTGCCGCAGCATTCTAATCACACAGCAGAGTTCCAAAATTTCCACACAACTTTGTGGACGACCCTGCATGCCGCTGCTGACCGCTTTCAGCCGACGAACCGCTTCCTTTGTGATATGGAAATTTAATTAGGTACTTATTGTCTAAACTCTATCTTGCAATGACACTCAAGATAATTTTCAGCTCATTTCTTCTGCGACTATTAAATAAGCAACTCCGGGGTCGATCTGCCCCGTATGCGAAAGATGCACTCGACCGGCCTTAAAGCTGCGGGAATAATTGATGCGTTAATTCTGATAAATCATCTGCAGTAAATAATAATAATTGTGCAATCACCGGAAAGTTTAAGTTCGGGTTTCACGCAGATTGCCGGCTTCAATGTCTAACGAAGCACCGACCGACGAACATCGTTGTCTTTTTCTACGGAATGTGATAATCTATTGTAGATTGCATGCGGTTTGAAGAATGCGTGAAAAGCATCCGTCGATTTTTATTTAATTAATGGAAACGTGCTCTTCTGTTTGTGGGAATTTCAAGGTGTTACCTCCAGCACTCTTTGAATTTGAAGTGAGATTATAAGCAAACATTAGAAAAAGGCGGATGTACAATTTATTTGTATTCGATGAAATTATAACAAAGGCTTAATTTATAATTTGTAATTCTAAAAGCTGAAAAAGCGCACTTTCGTTCAAATTGCACAATTGCACTTGGTGCAGAGTAGAACTATTCTTTTATCTAAATATTCTAATAACTTCATCGTGATGAAGATACCCAGTACCAGCAGGCGAATCAGTTCAGTGGCGAGTGCCACAAGTGTCCAGCGAAAGTTTTTCGCAGCCGCATTAAAATTTGTTATAAGTAGAAATCGATTTAAGTACAAACAATGGGAAATTAAGGAACAAGTTGCTCGTGATGCAATTTAGTTGTGCTTTTACGGTAGGCAGCAAAGCAGGGCGAATTTTTAACTTGTCCGTGGTTGCTCTACAACTGTATTCGTACTTTTCCATATTTAATTTGTAACGGTGAAAATAATTAAATAAATAGTGCATAACTAGGTGTGTGATTCATTAAGGTTAACTGAAATGTTAATTCTCTTTACTGGTCAGTGGTCATCCCAGAACATTTCATCCACTTGCGAAGAATTTCGGAACGCACTTATTGTTAGAAATAGCAATAATAATTTAGTTGAACTTTGTGTTCGGTACAGGAATAAATAGTTTTCAAATAATCTCATGAATACAGGGAATTGGAGGAAGTTCGGAAAATGAATACTTTGGAATTGTTCGGAAAATTTACATTTTAAAAACCTCTTCGAATTAATTTATTAATTTAGTGTTTTGTTAGTACTAATTTTTATTGAAAATATGGCTAGACATTCTGTAGTACTTTTATGAACCGTTATTCTCTCGCTTTCTCCCTTGAGAAATATTTCTATCGTTTTTAATATACTGTAATAAGATGGTTAATTCCAGATATTTTTCGATTTCGAATTTCAAACAATCTATTTAAATTTTATTTAAAATGGTTGAAATTCCGTACAAATTTTAAATTGCAAGCTTTAATGTTTCAGCGGAAATATTAGATTAAATTAAAGGTTGAATTTCTATTTTGAACACAAATATACTCTTTTATTTATTCACTTCCACAAGTTATAAATCTTTTTGCTTACAACATTGTGATTTTTCAAAGTATCTTCGCCTGAGAAGCATTGGAATAAACGTGATACCATTTTTATTATTCGTTTACTATCTGAATAATAATAATTTGGGTCTAGATGAGTAGCTAGCTTATCTAGTATGATCGTAAACAGGAGTGTGCGAGAACGCCGCCATATGTTGTTTGCCCATGTAAACTAGATAAAGTGGAGTTTTTCGCCTGCATTTTTTTCTATCTGATTTGCATTTTGCACCTTAACACTTTTGATAAAACTCTTTCTATCAGAGCACAAAATCCACGTTGAGTGACTTTTGTTTGCTTTCTCTTAGCAGAGGAGATAATTTTATCTGTGCCTTTTCACACATTTTGATAAAATATTCCAGTCGTTGCGACAAAAGCAGGGACTGAAAATCTTTAAATCTAGTGGCAATGTGCTAGATTGCGGAGTTTGATTTAGTTGCTAAATTACCTTGCTTGAAGCTAATTACATAATTTTATTTGCCGAATCTTCAATATTAATAAGATTAAAATGTGTTTTTAAGCACTTCCGATTGGTTACTCCTTGAAATAAATGTAAATTGAGGCTTATTTATTGATTGTGTTTTCCAATGTGTTATGTATACCGCGAACTCAGTTTGAATGATGTACAATTGTACAATGTACATACAATTTTACACAAGTTTTAATCACTTTTCTTATTTATTTATTGTGACTTTTTGCTCTTTTCAGGGGGAGGTGCGAACGACCTTGTGTTCAAGCAAGATTTTTAAAAAATTATTTCCTTCAAATAGGCGTTAATTAAAATTTCAATAAAATATTTTTAACAAATACCGTAAGAAAAAACAAAAAAATGTCCCAAATAGGACGACCTGCGAAAAACTTAGAAGCGCCGCGACCACTGAAGACGCAGTCGCGGTCACATTTGAAGAATTACATGCTACTTGAGGATATTATGCATCTAATTGAATCGGTGGCAATGGATTTGTCCCTCGGTACGAATAATCCAGAGAAAATGTCTCTGTTAGTACAAAACTTGCGAATTCATGGCCCTCAAATGGAAAACATTGCGAAAGATACTTTAGATAGGGCATTCGTCACGTTTCGCAATGCCTCACAAGACGAAAGACTGAACATAATGACAAGACTTAATCTGCTTGAATTGATTGAACTACGAGCAAAGTCGTGGGTCGATGATGGCATAAACACGTACTACAAACACAAGGCAACTAACGTTGAGGTGAGTTATTTCTATAGAAAAATTAAGGGTGCTGATTGATTGATTTAAATTCTTGCAGCCCGATAGTGGTGCAAATGCAGTTACAATGGTTGATCAAGCCACATTCATGAGCACCTCCCCCACATCATTAGCTGGAGCCAATGCCACTCACCTGCTTGGACCAGGAGAACTCATTCGAACATCGGGAAAATTCCCAAAACCTACTAAGATACCTGGAAAAAATTATTCAAAAGACGAAGTTGTGATTCGAAACGCTGACTCTGGGAAAGGTTAGTAGAAAATTGATTGGATATAATTATTTCCGTTACAATTTTTGTGACAGTTTTATACTATAATTTAAAACAATTTTAATTTTTATTGCTACAATTAAAGTAATGGGAATTAAGGGGAGACGTGTCCATATGATTGAGGAGTTGAGTGAAACAATTATATCGTTTCAAAGAGGTAAAATAGCTCTAAAAACTGAATATCAATGAATTGTGCTATTCCTAGCGGATAATATATTTGTCTGATTGCACAAATGCGAACTATCAAACAAATTAATTCATCTTAACTTGTTCATAATATAATTTCTCATTGACAGTGTTACTGTTTCTGACGATGCACGTAGCTTTTGTTCTTATGTTCCTCATACGTAACTTTTCCTTTAAATCTATTGAAAATATGTTGTGTTAAAATGTTGTGATAACTTCAGAGCTAAATGGTGCTTTTTCGCTTTATTAATTTCTCTACCCGGCATTTATGTGAATCTGATCGGAGGAGTGTTTATATATGTTATTAAATTTTACTAAACTATTTAATTGAAGTTTGCAAAATGTTTGAGTCATTTTCTGAGTTATTCGATGTAGTGTTTACAGTTTTCGTAGTTGTTTAGAAGCCAATATCCAAATTCAATACTTTTATTTTTACTAGATGCTATTGTGTTTTTTTTAATTGTCTCATTTTTTTTTTGTCTGTGCTGTGTAAGAGACATTTTTTACAAATTTATTACCGGTTGACTACTTCTACTACATATTTAAAGTAATGACAAAAAACAATAAATATAAATGATACTAAAGCAAACAACTCTTAATGGTGATTCATTTGTATAGAAATGTCGAATTAAATTGTCGATTTTCTTGAAAAATTGCTTGTAAGTGTTTCCTTCCATTGTTGTTGAGTGTATTTTTCAAAAAAGACTGTGAATCATAAAAAGGAAAATATTCTTATAAAAACATTAGTATGCTCCTTTTCGAGAAAATGTGTTCGCATCTATTGTAAATAAATTATATTTTCTTTCTACAGAAAATCACAATTTTAATATTCAATAATCAATATGGCAACACTTTGGAAAAGCTACCTGATTTTTGCATTTTGTAATATGATCTCATAAATCCAACGAACCATGCCTTCGACCTGGAATTAGTTTTAAGCGAATTTCTGTTGTGTTCCGTTAATAATTCAATAATTCGCTCCCGCTTAAAGCTAGTACTTTTTTCACATTTTATGTCGTATGGCTAGGATAGTCTACCTAGCCGGTCTAGCATAGCCCTATCGACAGACGCTTCTTATAGCACCTTTTCTACTTAGAATTTTGTCCATTATTGGTAATAACTCGTTGTGTATTTCTTACATGTATGAAACACAAACGATTGGACTTACAGGACTTACAAGCTGCAAAATAACAGGTTTTACATAAAACTGATACAATGAATATAGCATGAAATTTAATTACGATTAATTTTCCTTAAACAATACATGACTAAATGGTATCATACTAATGCATAGCAACTACACTTGCTCGAATATCTCTGCAAACCAAATTCTAATAGTGTCCTCATCACATTAACCTGCTTTGTATGCAGATCCACTGGATTTTCTTCTACTTACGCTTTCCAATATATTTGCAGTAAATCCAGGTGCCAAGGAGCGTCTTGTTCAAATAACGGGACCAAACGAAGAAAAAATAAAGTAATTTTTACCGAACCTAAAAGTGTGTCATTACATGAGAGTTCCTTTCAGTTATGCGAAACAATTAATTGAAGACACAATCCGTCGCAATGCATCACCTGTCCGCCTTGAGCCGTCCGTTAGTCAAGGCGGAGTTGGAGGTGGTGGTTCATGCAGCTCTCTGGCCTCATCCGCTTCGGATGAGACAGCACCGAGAGTTATGACAAATCGAAATAGTATTGGTGCCTTGATGGGTTCTGGAGGAGGCAATGTAGGAAATCCTCATTATGGCAGTATTACGGTTGCTGGTTCGGCAACGAAGCTGATGCGGTCAACAGGTAATTCCCAAATACTGTTGCATTCATTTTCCACAAATGATGCATCGCTTGGTGAATACAAGTACACAGTTAACGTTGGCCAGTACGTATTAAAAATAACTGGAGACTGCTGCGATTTAGTTAGGGTAAGGAAAAATTATTTTTCTATTATATAATTAAGACGAATTTACACCAACTTTAACATTTTAGACAGCCAAATTGGTCCTTGACGATTACTTCAGTAGCAACGAATTTTTAGCGTCACCAGAAGCTGGTTGTGCTTTTGATAGCACAATGATAAGTTCATCATCAACTCCATCGACTCCATTAGCCCCGCCATATATTCCTGGCTCACATCAATTGGTACCAACATCTTTTGCTGATAGTGGAGTCGGCTTAAATTATATGGCTGGCCAAATTTCGAATGCGGTCGAAGGAGATGATGATGTTTTTATAGTTGAAAATGATGGTAATCAATGGGAAATAATTTTGAAAATTGTTTCTTATAATTAATGTTTTGTATATTACAAGGTTCTTCTACACAAGTGAATGGTCTAGCTCGATCTAGGCGTAGCCACTTTTCCCGTAAGGACAGCGCTCCAGAAGGACTGGGCGATTCAGCAAAATCTTCCATTGATCAGGCACAGAAAAATGTTACTGGTAAGTGGTAAGATGACTGAAGGTGACGGATAATTACAATATATAATGTTTTATGCAGTTCGCATTGTGCATGAACATGAACGCTTAATCTACTACTCAAAGAGTCCCCTTTCTTGGGCTGTACCGCGCGATTGGGACAGAATCGTTGAAAGGTTCCCATACCTCATACGAAATAAGGTAAAAGATGATAGCCATCATTATGATAAATTAAGCAACCTACCGCATTTGAGTGATAACGCCAATATAATACGCAAGGGCTTCTTTAATCGTGCAACCTTCAGTATTGATGAGGGTTCCAAAGAGAACGCTGTTGATACTTTGTATAGTACTAAAAAGAGATATGACGGTAATAACGCTACTAAACCAAAACTAACTCTGGACTTCAGGTCAAATTCAACTTGTGACTAACAAATTTTTATAATTTGCTTATTTATTACTTAAAAAAATGAAATAACGATACAAAATACTAGATTAAGTAAGAGTCGAAAACATTAAATAAGTTACCCTCGATTTTACAATGTCGTATTACATTATATTTTATTTTCACAGAATTTATCTAGTATTAGGAAACACAATAAGGAATCTCACGGAAAAAATTATTTATATATTCCCGAAAATTTGCAATCGAATTAACTTATACGATCAACATTGAATTGAAACAATTGTCGATACAAAATGCAATCTTCTAAAAGAATTTAAGCTCAAAGCTTAGTAAATAAATTGAATTTTCCATCGATTTCATTATTTTCATGGAAAAATATTGGAGGCAATCTTCTCGAAGTGGTTCTGGTTTTCCTTTAGAAATTATTATAAATTTGTGGAGATATGCAGGCAATTAACAATGGTGTTATCCAATTCTGTTGTAAATTAAAATCTAAGAGAAAACTATACCTTATCACAATTAGAAGTTATGCAAATGCAATTGCAGAAGTCACGCAGCGAGAGCGAACTAAATCGTTTTTATCTCTCAATTGTTCCTTATGGGGTCTGGTGTGACGCATGAATCCATGTCGTCCTCCAGGTACCCATTAAAATGAATTGATTCCATTCTCCAGAAAGATTTAAACAGAAGTAAAAAATGCTTGCAAAGAAACTAGAAGAACAAAATGTCAGTGTAACGTGATTTCTTTTTTCCTAAATAATTCCAAAAAATACGAATATTTTGAGGCTGTGAACGAAACAGGTGTACCACCATTATCATAAAAAAAGAACTAAAGCAAGGAACTTATTTTCGCAACAGCTCATTTAAACGTTAATTTCAGCAGAAGTATTTATTTTCATTAATACAGTTAATAGTAGTTTTTGTTTTTTAATTATTATTTTTTTAAAGATCATTTATTCTTAAAAATAAAATAGAAATTTAGAATTCCATGTTAGATTTACATAAGCGAAATGGTTAAGGTTTGCTTTGTTCTATCATTTTTTCTAACAATGCTATAAATTGTTTAACTTAAAATTAATAAAACATGTTTACAAAATAACATTGACAGTTTTTACTTAGTTTTACCGCTTGCCTCCCAGTTTGGTAAGGTTGATGCACAGTTGCATGCACACTTACGTTGGATTCATGTTACGACTACTTCATTTACTATGTTATCAAAAGTGAAATTAAGAAGGCATTTTTCAGTGACATTAACATCTGCGTCTGAGGAAAACACTACATTAAAAATACAGTTATGTTTTGTTAATGTAACGAACTCTAAAAATCTTACTTCAGTTTCCAAACTTGAATGAATGTTTAGGTGCACTGCTAAAACGGGGAACAACTTTTCACAATTTCGCTTGATTGATTTGTAATATTGTAATATAGTTATTTGATTCCTTTTGTTCAGTTTTTATCACTTTTAGAGCTAAATTCAAGTTCATGTGGAATTCTTCTTAAGTTAGTTTTCGCTTACTTATTGTTAGGTGTGCAAAGTGTACCAAAATTAATCGCGGCACTGTAGACTTCAACAAATTCCTGTACAAACAAGTTTAACAATAGTTTTTGTTGCTATATTTATCGTTTGAACACAATGTAGAAATCGTAAAAAGCCCATGGGTTTAGAATCTGGGGAACTAAAGTTGTAATTTCACAATATATTGTATGCACACATTTGTTTTAAGGGATTGGGTATTTCAAATTATCTTCTCGTAAATATTTTAAGTTTATTTTTATTTTCAGTTAAAAAAATGATCTTTCAACATTTTTAATATCATAATTAATTGCTTGTGTTTGTTCAAAGAGCAATTATTAAACTAAGTACGCATCATAAATAAATTCAACAAGGATATAAATCTGAAGTAAAATTCCACGAAATTTTTGAAATCTAAACAAGAAATTTTTCTTCAAAATCCGGACAGTATGGTATAAATTATTTAATGTAGTTTAATTTGCATTTTTCCAAAAACCATTTTTTTTTTTTTTGGTTTTCCGTTTGTAAACACTAGAAAAATATTTAACTCTTACTTTCAGAAAGATATCGATTGTTTCAAAAAAGATTTTCAACTATCAGACTACTAAATACCTCAAATGTTTTCGATCTGTAAAATAACGCTCGAAAGGATGACAACACTTCACGTGGATTAAAAATTTTCAGTTCCATTTTTAATACGATCATCAATACTTGTAACTTAGCATAACTCACCTCTGCATTTTCACTAATCACTTAATACTGTCACTAAAACGGGGTAAGTACGCTTCTACTCATATTTAGTATCAATTTATTGTTCGAAATTCAATTGAAATAATGTTTAATATTTAACAATATCTCCTTTAGGATCTCAACGACGAACAAAATCGGTTCGATGCTGATAAATATATGGCTATTCTTAAATCTGGAAAACGAGTAATAGCCGTTGATGAAGCGATAGCCGAATCAGAATCTGCCGATTTAGATTGATTATTATCTAAGGAGTGCAGTAAGAGTGAGCCTTTCTATAATTGGGAGACAAAAATTTTGGATTTCTTTTACGTTTCTGACGATTTAATCGAAGTGAAAATTTTCAATTTCTTTTACCGTTTGAATGAAGTGCTAAAAAGTGGAAATTAGTTCTACTTTCTTTTTTTATATCTGGATAACATCACATGCTTAATATATTTTGTCTTATATCTGCATTCTATGTGCTTAATCTAAGATAAAACAATTTCTTTTTCGCTAATATAACGTAAATAATACGAGAATACATATTTTTAAATAAGGTAAACGGTATGGAAACTTTATCTTTTGATTTTCGTATTAATTTTTATGATCACCGCTTCTAATTAATATCAACAGATAACTAATTCGTGGTTGTGGTTTTATTATGAAGAAAAGAACCTAAATGAACCCAAAAGATATTCTTAGTGATCGAGTTTCGTAAATATTTGTAATTTAGAGAACTCAAACTGAGTTTGTTTCCATTGGTTGAAAGTGCCTTTGATGTTTCTACAACATCTATTTTCTATGAAACAAACACAGTGCAACAATTCAGGTGGATACTCAATAATACTACTATATTTCGAAAAAAAGCTGTGCGATAACAATTTTTCTAGTCTTATGAAACATATTTAAGAAAGTTTTGTGGCAATGTTTTCCAACAAGGAAACAGCCAGCAAATTTAATATATACACATATATTTTTTTTTTGTTAAATATTAATTTTTTATTTATTTCGTTATTTATTTGTTTTTCTAAAAACTAATAAAACATATTTATTTAAACATGAAGAATTCTTTGCAAAATTGCATTCGCTGCCTTTTTTCCATGTTCATCAATACAAACGTAGAAAATTTGAATTAAGTCTTTATAATATATAATTTCGAAATAAAAAATCATAAAAACAAATTTTTGCTAATTAAGAAAATGAAAATATACATATAATAATATGTACTTTGTATTTGTTTAAGTAGATATTTACGTAAACATATTTTTGCAAAGAACAATTCAACATTCTTTAATTTCAATTAATTTAAAATCAAAAGAAAAAAATATTTTAAACATAATTCAATTCTTTTCACTGAAAATAAATCTATTTTGGATAATGAAAACGTAATTTTTATTATGTATAAAAAAATTAATTAGTATTTCTTACAGTTGAAATTTGATGAGATTTGTGTTATTATCCAAATTCAAATTTTCATAACATTATTGTTAAAATTTAAAATTCTATTTCAAATGTTTTTTATGTTTTTTTAAATTATTAGTTTAAAGAAACAAAACTGTTCAGAAATATTTGTAGAAAAGTAGGAATGAAAATTGTATTAATTTTTATTTCATAATTTTGTAACATGAATAAAAATGATTTTTACTTTCTGAATGCTTTAATTTTCTTTAGGATTTTTGCACTTGAGAAATATTCAATAAATTTTACCGACGGACGTAATGAAACAACTTTTGATTTAATAACATGCGTATTGCGTATATTTCGTCTTATTTGAAATTACGAGTTTACATTACAATATTATATACAATACATCGAAATCAAGTAAAAGACGATAAAATAAAAACATTAACAAGTTAAGTGACGTATCTATACTTTTCACAAAAACAGTAACTGTACGGATAGTTTTCTCCAGATGCTAATACAAATCCAACGTTTTCCTTATAAAGTGGAATGATTTAATCCTTACTTATTCTTAGCTGCAATATTGTAGAGAATTTGTAGGTTTCTTTAATACTTATTATTATAATTTTTACAGTGAAAGAGCGAAGAAGCGCAAAGAGTAGCAGATTGACTAAGCCTTTCCGGATATTGCCGCATTACCTGATTTTGAGGTGGATGAACTTTTTTCGTTCTCCTTTTCCAATTGTTTGCCAAGGTATTCCCTATAAAATCAATTTAAATGAAATTGTTTGGGTACACATATTATGCAAAAATATTTCAACTCACCAATTGTGCACCATGAGTTTCTGGACAGCTAAAAGGGCTTCATATCGGACATTCGGGTCCTCGTGGCTTAAAAGTTGCATCACCAATTGCTTACCGCCAAGTTGCTCAATAACACTAAAAAAAATCCACAAGAAAGAACAAGAGCGTTGCAATATTTCTGAGACTACTTACTGCTTTCCTCTAGGATAGTGACGAACATATTCCCCAATATCAAAGCTTGCCACTGACAACACCAAAGGATCTTTCGTAGTTCCTAACAAATGAACCAAAATTCGAAGTAGTTCGTAATTCTTTTCATTAAGACGTTGAGCATTTTCTCGCCAGAATTTCGCCGATTTGTGAACCGGTGACCATTCGAGCCTTCCACTTTTGATTTCAGTTGAGTACTCATCAAATGAGCTCAAATCTTGTACAGAATTTTGTAGTTTTTCAGTAAGAAACTCAACATCAGCAATTATATCCTCATCGTCGAATCGACGTTGCTCCAGAATGGATAGTTGTTTTAGCACCTTGCATTGTACCATAGCAATGCAATGCTCTTTTGCGATTTGTGCTTCATCCGGTTTTTCAATTAAATTGCGGAAAACTGCCAAAATAATCCGAGTAACCTGCAAGTTGAGTCTTGGAAGTATTTTATTTTTGAATGAATTTATATTAACCTTCTCCTTTGCACAATCATTCAGGATATCGGCTAATATTGGGATAATGTTGAACTTATTCATTTTCTCAGCCAAGAAGGGGTTGAAAGTCAAGACCCACAAGCAAAATACCAGTTGGTATTGCACCTGCAAGAGTAGAAATTAGTTGAGTTGAAATAGAAAATATTATTTGCCTCAAACTACCTGAAAATTAACTCTCGAAGATAAAATTCCAATAAGTGTACTAATGCCATCCACGGAAACGAAGGCAAAGCGGTATTCATCAATGCGCAGCATCATTTGAAGACATCGGCCAACGGACTGAATGTACTCGTTGCTCTATTTAAAAGAATATCAATCAATCAAAAACTTCTAGTACTAGACAGAATTTTAAAGTGGTTAGTTTTATTAGTTCATCGATCACTGAAAGTAGATGAAGTAATTCTGAAAGCACTATTTAAAAAAACATCGAATTCTACGACATAAAACTACAATGCACCAAGTACCTGGAAATCTACTAGAGTTAATTGGTTAAACGGTTACAATAACAAATATCTAAACGGTGCTCCAATTACGTGCTGAAACTATCTTTCCCAACTAAATACACGACTAGAAAATCCTTTAATTTTCTTTTCATACTTTTGCTATACTAAAGGTAATGTTTCGTGATATCAATTCGGTTTCAAAATACTGAAAAAAATCACACACCGGAATTGTGAGGGTTTTCTGGCCCTCTCCAGAACGATCTTCTGCATTTGCCGATATCTGTTTATAGGTTTCATTGACCACGTTTGACCCGTGGTGGTTTTGTTGATTACCATGATGACCGTGCTGGTGATGGTGTCCGTGAACGTAGTGCACCACAACCGCCATTCTCTTCGACAGCTCTGCCATTTCTTTTACGTAATCTTTTGCCTTTTTGTTTAAATTATTAAAATCTCATAAATAATTCCGATATATTGCCAATGCACACGAAACCAAAGACAAGAATAAAAAATCAAATCAAAGTAATTGTGTAACAAAAATATAAGTCAAAGATGGACGTTGTATTAAAACTGATAGCAATGTGAGTATTGAATGCATATGTACATCAAAAAGGCATACTTGCTTGGACATTTCAATCGCAGTGCAGATAGCATAATTAAACACTTTTGGCTTATAATGGACATTGGACATTGCATGCACACTGAGATGGACTAAGCTCGAGACATTGTTCAAAAGAGGAAATGTGGAATGTGCAGATCTTCTACCTCAATCTTTAATTTTTTCCAATTCAAATATCGAATTATTATTATTAGTATTTATGCTTATTGATAAACATTTCTCTTACGCGAACTGCAACCTATTTATATAAAATATTGTCGACCATCTACAGTGCAAATCATGCATCTAAACACGGTCACAAAAAGAAACAACCCATAATATTGTTTTGTTTTCACAAACGTAATAAAAAACGAATTACATATTTTAGTAAAATGACATCATAAAAAACCGTAACAACAGTGTTTTTTACTATAATATTCATTTTCATAGTATTTTCAAAATGGTGACAATTAAAATAAATTAAAAAAAAAAGAAAATATGGCTTGATTCTATGATAATTTTTTTCATGCACAGTGTAAAACGCTGTCATCTTTGCATTATTATTAAAGCTTTTATCCGTTCCTTCTGTGGTGACGGGATAACAATTCAAAAGAATGCATTGTCATCGACAACGAACGTATCTGTAAAGTTTTAGCCCGATTGAATGACGAGAAGTGTGTTAATTAGCCGTCGAAAGATTTGCCTTTATGGCACAATAAGAAAATAAACAAACAAGCAAATTTCGCAAAGTTAAAATAGATGAATTAAGAAGTACTGTCTAAGTACTGTTTTTATATAACGGGTAAAGAAAACTATTAAACAATTTTCCAAAGGGAAAAGACCTCCACAATCTTTCGGATTTTTATTTCGGTTGTTAATTGGGTTGTTAAATGTTACTAAATTTTGAAGATTAATTAACTACACCAATAAAAATACGAACGTTATATCGAAAAGGCAAACCAATCTAAATAAATTAAATACCACAAATCTACAATCCACAAGATGTTGCAGTGCAAGCAGCATATTTACATATTATAGATATTATTATTGTTTAATAAATTAGGCAATCAATACGACAGCAAACTTCAATTCTCTAGTTGTAGAAACTTTTACGAAATGTTATATAATTTGTTTTGTAACATTTTTTGTGACATGCAGAATACTCACATTGGCTGAAAGTTGATCCTTGAGGAACTGCAAGTAGAACTGCAGATCTGACTTGGGCATAAGTTCGCGACCCCAACAAGCCAACCTCGCTATAATGCGCGAAGACATGTTCACAATAAAGCCATCCTGCCTGTTGAGCAGATTTAAAAATGGACCCCAAACACTTTCCTTTTTCTTAGAGGCGTAATCATGGAAAATTTCCACCCTGTTCTTGTCTTCTTGCAAAATGTCATCAATCATCACCAGGATGTATTGAATGGTTTGATCCTTAGAAACATGGGATAGAAGATTTAGGAAAGTCTTGGCACACTGTGATGGATCCTGCTGAAGGTAAGAGGCTTTCTTGTCGCTGTCCAAGGCGCTTATGCACTTGAAGTCCTCTGGTGATATCATTTGCGACTGCATGTAGGACTGCCAGTTGATTTGGTTTTGACGAATATCACCAGCTTGTTGTTGCAGTGCACTTGTTGCTGCAATCATGTCTGAAACATTGGAAATGCGTATTGTATTAAACCGAAAATAGATTCTTAATCGGGTACTTGAGTCTTGAATAGCTGGTAGTTGTTAGAGATGCGATATTCTTACCAATATTTTCCTCTGGGATGGAAGGAATAATGCCCTTCACTGAATCAGCCATTTTTTCTATTGTCTATTATTGTAAGAACTAAGTGCAGATGTTGAAAAATCTCCAGAATACCTTGGAAACGATTCACCAAAATGAAAAACTTCTGCCAGAAGATTTTTATTTTTTACTCAGCTGACAAGTCTTGTGACTTTTCTTATTGATAATAGTCTGACGCAACGTTGCACGTTCGTTTGTTTCTGGTTATTTAATTAGAAAACAGAAATTTTTACTGAATTAAATACTCGTGTTAATTAAATCCTACTTCTTTAAATATGTTACAAAATTGTATTATGCAATTGATTTTCAAAGCTAATTTAAAAATTTATTTTACTTGGAAATATTTATGAACAATTTGTGGAACCTAAAATCAGCTGATTGCTTGTCAACCTTTAAACAACAAAACTAAATAATTTGAATGGAAATTAAAAACAATGAACTTTCAACCGCAACTTAAACCGAAGAAATTCAGGTGTAACACAATTAACCCTTTTCCTAAAGATGAAGAAGTTCAGTCTATATTCACCGGTTTTACAGTGGAAGTTATTGATAAGGATTCCATAATTGCTCTTTACGAACACGGATGTTACGGCAAAGGATCACATTCGCGGAGCGCCCCAGAAGTCGTTAAATACAGCGAACCTCTAGCAGACTTTGCAAAAGAAGAGACTCTGATACTGGATTTAGAAGAGGCCTTTTTTTTACATCATACTTTAAAAATTCTCAAAATATCTGATGTTGATGGAAATCTGTTGACTTCTGAAGAAGTGTTCAATAAATTCCTAAGTTTAAAAGAAAAGTTTGTAGACACATTTATCTCTTACTTATATCTTAAATCAAAGAACTGGTGCGTCCGAACAGGCATAAAATTTGGTGGCGACTTTTGTAAGATTCTTTTTGCAATTCAATGTTTATAAGTCTTTCATTGTATTTTTTTAGTGCTCTACAAACAGGGACCAAGATTTTACCATGCCAGTTTTATAGTTATTATTACCAGTGGATCACCAGCTTCCCAACGTGATATTCAAGGCTCAGAGAGAATTGCAGAAACTTCAGATAAGAATGTTCTTTATCTACAGGTTCACCATCCGCAAGGACTGCAGATCAGAACATTTTCAGATTTTGCAGCTAATTTGCAAAATTTTACTGTTTCTGGAAATGTTGCAAAACGAATGGATTTCAAGCAATATGTACAAGCAAAATAGGAGATCTTACTGTTAACTTTTGTATTTCAAACAATATTTAATGCTTTTGATCTTTTGATACCCTTTCCTTTTTAGGAATCCCAGTTCGTCGAAACTCGGATCTTTCTTGTAAATAAATATTTTCACAACGTTTACGAAATCCTTCATCGGCATACCATTTTGTTAGGCAGGATTTTAACGTGCTGTTTTCGTCCCGACATTTCACTACCATTAGGATACTAGAAGCCTTGCAGCAGGTCTCGAAAGCCTTTACTTCCTCTGTGCATTTTTCGATTTTTGCCAACTCTCTCATTATTTTTGGGATAAGAACTTCTTTTTCTACTTTTCGCAATGTTTTGTCTTCCGGGTCACCTACAAAGGCAATTTTGTTAAACCAACAACTTCGTGTATTCAACTTTGAATTTACCTTACCAAGGCCGTGTGGGCCTCCAGAATATTTTGCTTTTATGTAATTGTCTTCATTGAGCCCCATCATCATGCAACAATTTCGTAAATTTTGATAAGCGGTGTCGCACAGAATCAGATGTTATTACTCAAATTCCGACATTTACAGTCTCAGTCGAAACTCTGTGGCGGTGGTGGATAAAATTTGGTGAATTCTACTTTCATAGACCGGAAGTGTGAACCTAAAAGTTTTCTTTTAAAGTGCAAGCTAAGATTTATTCCCTTCCTTTAAGGAAGTTCCTTATGCATAATAATATTATATATTTCAAAGATTAAAACATTTAATATATCCCCGACGTTAAACTTAGCATACTGAATTTCACAGGTGTCGCCTATTTCTCTATAAACTGTTAACCAGGTGTGACAACTGCCACCGTAAGCCCCATAGAATTTGGAACAAATAGAATAGAATAGAACAAATGTTTAAAGTTAAAACAAGTGATTTTAGTATTTCATTAATATAATTAATTATAAGTAATGTTAATATTTAACACTTTCTTGAAGGGCAAATTCTACTTTATTCCAAAATTAGCTACACTTTACAAAGAATATGAATGCTTGAAAGATTAAACAGAATAAGTTATCGCGAGTACAATAAACACCACGCAATATATGAAAAAGAAAATCCTGTCAATAGCCGTTGCGACCAGCAACCAGTCATGTTGAATAGATTGCTTTGGCGTATCTGCAATAGTTGGTTGCTCTTCATCAGTTGCGTGATTTTCGAAATTGTCGTCTTGCAGTTCCTTGTCATGTGATCCAGTCCGTTTTGAAGAAACATGCTTCAAGCACAGTCCAATGCAGATAGGTCCGTTTAAAATATTTTTCAGGAAAGATGGAACACTCCGTTGATGTCTAGTGTTTGCAAAATGAAGCACCACAACGGATATGACCATTGAGAGACTCACGAGGATTAGACTGCTGTTGTAAAATAAAACTAAAAAAAAACTCAGAATTAGAGGAAATTTGATCTAGTGTTCGCACTTACTTATCAGAGGAGTACTGATAGCTAAAGATGGCAGCTTTTGTGCAAAATACATCATAAAGGCAAATATCATTATTATGTTTATACCATTCAGCAGAATTTTCTCTCCGGCCTGGGCTGGCAACCAGAAACAGGACAAAGTTAGTAGGATCACGCATGATGCTGGTGTAATAACAATAGAAGAGTACATCGGCGACCTTCTTTCTATGGTTATCTCAAACTTTATGTACTGAATTGGCTTTACACAGCAATCATCAATTTCCCTTGTTCTATTTACTCCTTTAATAACCCACTCATGATTTTCGATGAATCTTTCAATGTTCACTTCACCGAATTCTTCGTAATGAAGCTCTATTTCGGAAGTTCCGTGCGCCCATGATCCAAGTCGAAGAGTGCACTTGTGAGAATCAAATGGCCAAAATGTAAAATCTAATTCGCAGAATACTTTAAACTCAAAGGGTGGCACCCACAATACTTGTCCATTGAACTTTGCAATGCTGAGTGTATTTCCATAGTAGTCAACATTTTCCGCAGCAGAGTTGTATGCTGTAATGTCCGGTTGCCATATTTCATGTGTTGGAATATTGATGTCCTTTATTCCATCGTATTGTTGAGGATCCCACGTAAAGTTCGGATCCGACCAGACCTATTTAATTGGGAGAATTCAGTAACGATTATTTCATGCGAAATCGAATTATTACAGTCTGCTGCCATCCGTACACCGTTAGAACACCCTTGGATTCGTCCAATTCAATGTGGTTGATTTGCATACCTAAACCGACTTTAGTTGAACTATTTATCTCGGATGGTCGCGTAAATTTATCATAATTTGCAAATAAATCTCGTTTCAGTATCTCAAACATGGTTTCATTTCTCACATGCTTGCTAGTGTTACCTAAAAACAAGGATATACTCATATCCATTTCACAAATATAATCATTATGTTCAAATTCAACTGTGGGAAAACCTTCGACACATTTCTATTGCAATGTAATCGTCCTAGGCGACCTTGGTGATGATATCAAAGCCAACACACACTCATAAGAGCGATTTGATATAAGAAACGCGTGGAGTATATTTTATCATCATAATGACTTTGAAATGGGTTTTTGTTAACAGTTAAACGTTCTTGCTTTCATTTACTGGGAGTCAAATGCGAAAAAAATCCTCTTGGCAAAATGACCAATTTTACTAATTTTAAGCACACAGAGTAAAAAATCACATCTGATTACCACCATAGATATCAGAATAACTAGATGTCGCATCCCGAACAAAAAAATGTATACAATTCTGGGATCTTCCGGAACGTCCCACGACATGTAGCCAACAGTAAAAGGAACATTTGTTGCGTTAAGCATATTGGTGTATACATTTGGTCATGCGCTCCGACATCGGAGCAGTGAGACGTTTATAGGAAAGGGGGTGCAAGGTGGCGGTCAGGACAAACAAGGCAAAGACAAGGAACCGAGCGACATGTTGCTTTGATATTCTTTTCAAATCTCAAAGCACTTGACGTCGGCGCGGTGAAACGCGGAGGACGAGGTGGGTGCAAAATCGATTTTTCTTAAGAATTTTCGTATTTTACGCTTGCACATTTCTGGAGTGGGACTATGACGGCGCGCGCGGGAATCACGAATATGGCTGTCGTTACCAAATTTTCATTCCCAAATTTATCTTGCTCACATGCTCGAAAAACGGAATTGCGTGCTTTTATGATTTTCAGGTTCGATTTAAAAGGTTTTTTTCATATGCTAAAATAATTTGTTGTCTTATAATAAGGAAATATAGGAAAACGAAACAAAGCATACTTCGTATTGCATTTTTAATTTCAACAATTATGAATATCTACATATGGAGATGATATTGAAAGACGTCTAAAAGAAAGTTTAAAAGAAATAAATTTTTGTATCTTAATTGTTCATTAATGTTGTTTAATTAAATCCATCGTTTTTTGCAGGCATTTTTACATAAGAACCCATTAACAGAAATTATATTACAATTACTTCTAGGTTAACTAACTAACTAATGTTGTGTAGCAGTAAATAAAAGTAAAGTATATTAGAAATTAGTAGGCATAACACATAAGCTAAGTAAAATTATAAATTAGAAGGCGGAAGTAGAGTAAAATTATACAGAGTAGGCATAAGTTGTTTAGGCTATAAAAAGGAAGCAAATTATGACGTGAGTTTAGTCGGAACTCGGAACTCAAAGGTAATTGAATAAAGAACCAATAAAGAAAAAAATAAAGAAAATAAAATTGTATTAATAACATTAGTTGTTATAGTTGTTTAAATAAATTAAAATAGTATTAATGTTTTAATGCATGGACGTTAGAAGTTTTGCAAACATAAATAATACTGCGTTAAAAATCGTCCTGCATAAACCTAAAATTCCTTACTGTCCGCTTTGCATGCACTTAAGATTTGCTTTCAGCGTGGCGCCACATTTTGGCAAAGGAGCCTGTTCAAGCCTAGGAAATTGATCGGGTGAATGTTGGTTTTGGGTATAATAAGTGCATCTATTTTTCTACCTCAAAACCAGCATGTCTAATTCGGCCACTTATCCTTAAATTATTTTTATAAAATTTACTAATTATGCATCTATTGTACATAAATTAATCTAACTTTCTTTTAGGCGTCTTTCAATATCATCTCCATATGCAGATATTCATAATTGTTGAAATTAAAAATGCAATACGAAGTATGCTTTGTTTCGTTTTCCTATATTTCCTTATTATAAGAAAACAAATTATTTTAGCATATGAAAAAAACCTTTTAAATCGAACCTGAAAATCATAAAAGCACGCAATTCCGTTTTTCGAGCATGTGAGCAAGATAAATTTGGGAATGAAAATTTGGTAACGACAACCATATTCGCGATTCCCGCGCGAGTCATGTATAATGTGAGAATGACATCACCAAATCCTAAGCCATTGGAATGTGATAACAATTTCGTCAATATTCTTACTGAAATCAATAAGAATATTGACAATGTAAAACAATAATCACATTTCCATATCTATTAGGTTAAGATAATTCTTATATTTAGTTTTCTTAAGATAATTCTTGTATTTAGTTTTCTTAAGATATTCTTATATTTAGTTTTCTTAAGATAATTCTTAAATTTAGTTTTCTTGAGATAATCTTATATTTACTGTTGTTAAGATATATTTCACTGACCAGCTATAAAAGGATGAAAAACTCCAATAAGAAAAGAGAGTGAAGGATTTTTCGTAGTTCAGTTGAGTACTGTTCACTGTTCAGTGAGTTAAGTGGGTTGTTTATTGCTCGGCGTAATTTAGGATGTTATTAATAAAAATTATTGTATTAATATTAAATAAAACTGTGTTTTATTTGAATTAAAATTATTTAATTCGCGCGCCGTCATAGTCCCACTCCAGAAATGTGCAAGCGTAAAATACGAAAATTCTTAAGAAAAATCGATTTTGCACACACCTCGTCCTCCGCGTTTCACCGCGCCGACGTCAAGTGCTTTGAGATTTGAAAAGAATATCAAAGCAACATGTCGCTCGGTTCCTTGTCTTTGCCTTGTTTGTCCTGACCGCCACCTTGCACCCCCTTTCCTATAAACGTCTCACTGCTCCGATGTCGGAGCGCATGACCAAATGTATACACCAATATGCTTAACGCAACAAATGTTCCTTTTACTGTTGGCTACATGTCGTGGGACGTTCCGGAAGATCCCAGAATTGTATACATTTTTTTGTTCGGGATGCGACATCTAGTTATTCTGATATCTATGTTACCACTCATTCTACTACATCCAGATTTAGTTGCCGCTCCTCGTTCCTAAAAACTCGCTTCTATTAAATTAATCAATCTCCAAGAATGCTTTCTGTTCACGACAACTTTGGTTGATTAGCTTGATCATTTATTCTGAAGAATAGAAACCAGTGGGTGATGTCTTTATGGTTTAATCTTGGTGTGCATAAACCTTAACTTGCTCTAATCATGATTTGAATATTGAAAACTTTTCACTAAAAACATAACATCTGCTAATTTATGGACTAGAAATTTCGTAAAATTTCTCGCTTAACACTTGGCGTCACTTACTTGGGGAGTCTGCAACACAATAACCGCAGAAGTAAATTGCAATAAATAAACAGGAAGTCGTGGAGTATCTCGGCACGTATCTCATTTTTAGAACTTATCTGGACCCCAGTTCGAGTATAACTGAATTCGAGAATCGAGACTAGTGACAGTGAGTAGAGTATGCACACATGATGTAAGATATTTTATCGTCTCCTTCCTTCGTTATTCCTTATCGAATACTCGGACGATGTTTAAATGGCTCAATTTGAAGGAATTCTTAGGGAATGTGTCTATAGAAAGAATTCAATCTCTTAGTACAAATTAAACTAAGTACTCTTTGAATAAAAAAAAGGCTAAATCCGTTTTTAATTCAATATCATGATAGTTTTCAAGCTTGAGGAAAGATTAATGGAACTATACAGCATACGCTAATGCTTACTCGCTCTTACTTTTTATTGAATAGTGTCCAAGGTCCACATATTAAACAAAATAATTAAAAACCAAAGAGGAAATAAACATCCCGTTCCTTTTATTATTTTTTTAATAAATTATCTCAAGGAATGTATTCAGCATGTCCATTTTAACGGATATAGGAATGTTTGTATCAATGTGGTTCTGCACTGGTTTTGGTAATTAAAATTGCCGCAAAATATATCACTTTTAAAATAAATTATACATTCCAAACACTAAATCTAAATGTATAATACTTTCACACTTATATACAAATACATCTAAAACTAAAAAATGTACTAAAATATGTTGGTTTCTATTCATTCAATTAAATAATTTTGTTAGCACAGCAACACAATGCTGCCGCTGTCGTTGCCTACCAGAAGCATCCGATTCAACGGGAGCACAGCTAGGCTGGTTAGCACACCTTTTACGGATTCCGATCGAAGCTTCGTAATTGAATACGTGCCTTCTGTGGTTGAGACGTCTGAATAAACTCCTATTCGATTAGCGGGTGTAGCAAAAACTAATTCTAACCCATTTGGATGCAAACAGTGCGCCGGCTCTGGAGGTTGTCTAGATAAAATTCATTTAGTCAGAAATAAAATGAATTTTTGATGTCATACTTTAAACTGTATTGCAAGCAGTTTTCGTTTACATTCCATACTGATATGCTGTGATCTAAGCTCGTACTGATAACCTGATGATCGTTCGGTGCTACTAACTGCAATAATTCGCCATCTGTTGCCTTCCATGAGCCGGATATGATTCCTGTGCGACCATCTAAAAGAGTTATGTGCCCTGAGGAGAGACCCACAGCAACCCAATTTCCAGATGGAGCACACGCTAGGCACCGGACAGTGCTACTTTGGTTTAAAGCCACCTTGTGAAATATTCCCTATTTAACAGTTTAATACATTTTAAAATTTAAATTACTCACCTTCCACTCGTTCACGTAATTTATTGTTCTCGAATCAATTATTTTTACAGTTGCTTCTGCCGTTCCAGCTAAAACTAGAGGACTTGGTGAAGGATAGGTTTTCACGACTGTTACTGGACTATATTTTGTTTGTGAATCTAAAATGCCAATTGGACGTCCGATAAAAGGATCCCACAAATGAACTCCCGAATCACAAGAGACAACGTATCGCATTGATTCTAGAAATGATA
Organism: Leptogaster cylindrica; assembly: GCA_963082835.1. Lineage (NCBI taxonomy): Eukaryota > Metazoa > Arthropoda > Insecta > Diptera > Asilidae > Leptogaster > Leptogaster cylindrica. The sequence goes on along the minus strand of OY720105.1, from coordinate 1,303,201 downwards.
TTGAATGAACCGATTTTTTATGACTTGTGTACGTGTATTGGCAAGAAGTCACTTTCTTCCCGTCCCCTTCACTTCGCAGAGACCATAATTTTACGGTTTTGTCTTTTGAGGCTGACATAAAACTATTTTCATTATCTAATGTTAATAAAGCTCGCACTGAATTCGTGTGTCCTGCGAAAGTTTGTAATTTTATTTGCTTCAAATTAAGGTGAGTATCTTTGTCAGCGCGACCGATTTCGTGTTCCCAATATGCTAACCAATTTCCGCGAAGATGACGCGTTGTATTCACCTGAAATGTAAATTGGTTTTTGGGTATTTCTACACATTTTGAATTTCCGAATACCTGTTCTAACTTGTAAGCAACCATATCCAAAACTTCCATAGGCCCAACTTCGTTCTTTGGTATATTATGCTTCACTTCTATTCTATTCCCAATCACAGAGGTTCCAAATGAATTTGAATCAATACTTTCATCTTCAAAGCCCGCAATTTTGCCGCCAAACGAAAGATTTTGCAATCTTTTAATTCTTTCGCTTGATGAATAATTAGGCTGTTCAAACTCATGACATAAATTCAAAATTAATTCTAAATTAAAAATCGTTTTGGTCATTATAGATTCTCCTAAAAATCTTAAAAAGGCAAGATAAGCACTATGAGCCAAATTTGGATTAAAAACATCTCGAATTTCCTCCAACGCTCGCTCTCTTATTTGAATTTCAGCGTTGTCCAAGAAGTCTTCGTTGAGCGTTGGTGGAGATATGTTTTCGTCCAAAGGTTCATACACTTTAATTTTAGCTGGACTTCTTGTACTGTTCTTCTTCAATTTCTCATGAACTTTCAAATCTATGAAACTCGACTCCATACTTTCCTTTTCAGTAATATTTTCTGAGATTCCATAAGCTTTGTCAAAAATTAAGAAAAATCTTTGCAAAGCTGGAATACACAAATGCTCCTTAGACATTTCTGGACCAATCCGAACGGATATAACATATATTGTATCTAGTAACTTTCGTGCGAGGACATTTCGCGCCAAAAATCCGTTTGGCATAAGGCATTTTGCAGATCCCAAAATATGAATTATAGGGATTATTATGTTCCGCAAAAATGCGTCCTAGAATAGATTTTTTTGGCGGATATATTATATTATATAATATTAAATATTCTATGGTTTACCTGCAGCTGATCCATTATAGTTGTGTCGACGAGAAAAGGAATCAAATACTTCAATAACTGTAATGAACTAATTACTGCACCCTCCAAGCTTGAAGTCATTCGCTTCTTAGACAGAGCTATCAATTCGCTCACATGAGGTAAGTATTGAACAAGTATAAACTGTTCTCCAAACAGAGCTAGCCATTTCGAAGATTAGATTTTTGTTAATAAACTCTAATTAAAACTCACCAGCAATCGATGTAAGGCACTCTAAGACTCTGGCTGCGCTGTAATCCCCGACAACTCTGGCATCAGCAATCGTAAAATAATTCAAATTAACGTTTTCCTCCTCGTTGTTTTCGGGCAGTAGATTCTCCTGACCTACATAACACAGGGTGAGCATCTTCAGCAGATTCCGCGTTAAATATCGCGCAGTGAGGACTGGCCCCAAACGGTGAGACAACCAAATCAAACTTTCCGTGCTCATTTCCGAAATTCGATTGGTTTGAGCATTCTTAATTTCCGACATCTTTGATATTACAGATGCTTGCAGTGAGTCTGACTTATCCGATGTTTTACTCTTTGACAAGTCTTCGGTGTCCTGGGTCGGTAAATCGAAGGAGTCAATGCTTTTTTTGCTGCCGATCTCGCAATCGATCGTGCTAAGCTCGTACTGCACTGCACTCGGAATGGGAATAATTGGCGATTTAGGACCGAGGAATTCTGGTTTTAAAGGACTATTGGGGTTGCTGTTACATGAAACTTTATCGTCATCACAAGAGTTATACGATAATTTTTGTGGTCCGTTGAGAATGTCGTCTATTGCCAGTTTTCCAGGGGATACCGAAGAGGCATCCTCCGTAGCTTCTTCCGCACTAAGTTGATTTAGACGCATTTCGAAGGAGTCCACTGATTTGCTTTCGTATTCTGCATTATTGCTCGTTTTGTCAGATCCTTCTTCTAATTCACCATCGAATGTGAAGACGTTCTCGATTTGCTGCATTGACGTCGCATCCAAAGAGATGGTGGTGTCAGACTTCAACTCAGAATGGTCCGGCGAAATTAGTGTCAGTGAATTATCGGACTCATCTGTGCAGCAGAATTTCAAGTTCTTTGTTGAACGTGAAGCGCGCACACTGGAAATCTTGTTACTATGATAGTGGAATCCAGTACTCTCTTCCGGCTCTTTATATCCACCTACAGCTTCGATAAGTGCTGGTGTGAAATTATCCAGGAAGCACTTGAGCCCGAAACGAACAATTAGTCTTAGAAGAAAGCTGTGATGGTATAATTTAACCGATTTCCGGCTTTTAAACGAGGAACTAATTGAGAATTTCATGGTAGGTTTTGAACTCCGAGTCAACAATATGCGCTCTTCGCTTTCGGAGTCGTACAGTTGAAGCATCGGTTCAAGTAAATAACTCTGAGTGTCCTTGATCCCTAATGCTGTTGCCACTGGATCAAATAAGTACCAAGCAGCTAGAATGGAAGTTTCCTCGTGCTTCAGGAGATCAATTATGTGTGGAAGCAGCAGCTCTACTGGATTGAATTGCTCGTACGCGACAGGGTCCAGTAGACCTTGGATATGCGCGCAGCAAGCCTTAACTTTGCATTCTGCGATTTTTCTACTAAATAAAACACGCTTTCTGTCCAACTCGTCGAAGCGGGAGCATTGAGTTCCATCACAATAAAAATGTGTGTTTACATCTAATAGAATGGAGTCAAAATCGAAATTGTACAAACTCTTTATTAATGAGTACATTGTGATGTACTTGCTGGGAAATGGTAGAATCAGATTACTAAAAATCGGCTGAAGTACTTGAGTTGCAGTGGGCGCAGGAAGACCTTTGTCCGTGATTCCAGACGAATCAATCACATTGTCTAAGTTGAAAAACAGTTTCACTCCATATTGCATACACTTTGGAATCTCTTGAAAGTATTTCTCAGCAACGACTCTACAGCAATTCACTCTGTCCTCGAAAGTAATAACAGCAGAATTCATTGTCAGCGGACGTAATTTATTCAACAGGAAGATCTCCACGATTAGACATCCAACAACCTGCAATTCCTGCGTCCTCTTGTTCGTTAGAACTTGCTTAAAATTCCGTGAAGTATTTTGCACAATCAAATTTTTGTGTTTGACCGAACTCAGTTTCTTACTGTCCTTCAAAATATTTGCTTCATAGGCTTCTGAAAAAATTTTGTTTGTAAATGAATTCTCCGAAGATTCATCAAACATGAGATCACTCCAAGCCATTTTATCGTTTCGACTTTCACTGGATTTTTGGTTTAAAAATGTTTTCGAGAAGAACATTTCCATGTTCTCCAAACTATTCAAAAGCGCGCATGGATTGTAGTCCTTTGGTAAGCTTATATTATTGGGGGATTTTTGCACGTTTGTGTGATAGCTCGTCGAACGCTCCATTATTGCGAGAGCAGAGTCTTCCGTATACTCGGTATTTACCGAGTGCTGAAGTAATTTTAGACTGGTGCTGTCGTGCAACGACATCTTGGACAGATCTTCAGTGCTCCTAGTCATCCGACGTTTGGTATCGCAATTATATATCCTGGGGGGAGTTTTGCCAAACCAAAGAGAGGGAAAACGCTTCGGCGGATGGGGCTGCGTGAACAACTGAACAATACCTCGTTGGCATAAGTTTGTGTGACTGTCAACTAATGAAAGACAAACGTTTTTCGCTCTTATTGCTGCTTTTCCGGTCAATTTATACCTACAAACGGAAAACAAGTAAATTTAATTTGACTCTTATTGATTTTATGTTTCAATTCACCCAAAATTTAGATCAATCCAGTGGTGGAGTCGTTCGGATACGTATTGACTTTCCAACGCCTCTCTGTGCTTAGATATGAAATCCTCTGGACAAGAAGCCCATGCCGGAAGTTCCAAATCCGGAAGATCTTCGTGGACACTTTTAAAAACTAATGGATCGGAATAAAATTCTGGGATGCATTCGTCAGGAGTCCATTCCTGCAACCTCTGTATAGACACAGGATATTCAGCTGGTACCCAAATTGGTCTCACGTGCTGGCAGAGAATGTGTCGCGGTGTTCTTCTAGCCATGTAGACAAAGTACGTGATTTCCGATAAGAAATCTGAAACATGATGAGGAGTTTCGCTACCAGAAAACTGAGTGAACATCAAGTCAAGGTGGGGATCGCCTTTGTTAATTCGGTACTTTGATTTCGATAGATCTCGCCAATTCATGCCGTTCCTCTGGGCAAAATCAGTTACCCACGGCATTATGTGGTGATAACCAGCACAGTCCAGACGACGCCCAGCGGCGTTGTTCAAAATAGTCAAGTAGTCGAAGTTCGATATTTGTCCATTGCACCACATTTCACAGAATTCCCGAAGTGAAAATTGCTGCAGATCGTACGCGAATTTAAGATCGAATTTCGAGCTCTCAGAGCAGTCCTCAGACACCACTTCGTCGTGTTCCAGTTTAACAATATTTGATTCGAGATTAGGAATGGTTTGCATCCATAGATTTTCCTTCAGGAAAATATCCTGCAATCTGAGGTCTCCAACATTGAGGCCACATTCGTGCACATACTCCATGAGCTGCAGTATTTGGTAAATCATAAACAGTGGCTTATTGTGTGATTTGCTCAAGATTGCTGGACTGTAAGTGATGCAGTCATAGAGAGTTGTCTCTACTTTCGTGGGATAGAACACTACAGATATGTGAGAACTGGTCTCAATTGCTGCTATAGCCGGCAGAATATTGGGATGGCAGTCGTTGTTCATTGCAGTGAGTCTTGGGTCCACTGGAGACTTTAACTTATCCAACTTCGAGTGAATTATACAACAGCCAAAAAATTTCTGAATTGTCTCGCGCAGAACAATATCATATGAGACTAAATTCGAGCCTTGATCGAAATTCCTACGATCGACTTTTGATTTTCTCCCAAATTTTACATGAGCTCCACTAAATTTTTTATAAGCCGCTTCCCACATTCTTCGATAATTGTTGGACGACACATAAGATGATACTTGCGAGTACGTGAGAGGGGGCTCCGTGTTTAAGACCTCAGCCTTAGTCTTGGGCAGTGGGATAACTTTGTGGTCGTATTTTTTGAAAATCTGAACATACACATACGTCCAAGGATGATGTAGGGCTCTTTTGTCCAGCCCGTGGTAGACTGGAAATTCGCCGAGTTTCTTTTTCTGCTCCAAACACTTAAGCCAAGACATGTCCACCACCAAAACAAACCGATCGGGGCAATTGGTTGCCCGCAAATGTTGTTTTGGGATTCCTAGCTCCTCGCATATGCATAGAAATTGTTCCATTTTGCTAGGAACAATTTTTTTCGCTCAAAAAGTGAAGAAAATTAGTGCAAGTGCGACAGCTGTCATAACAGAAAAAATATCCTGTCTGATCCCATTTTTAATTTTAAATTATCACCAGCTGTTTTCTAACAATAAGTTACGCCGAAGATATGCGCTGATTTTCACTTCCGTATTTAACAGCGAAATAACTAAATTTGCGACCTGCAGTTTTGTAAACACAGCGTTTTATAACAAGACTTTTTGACGTTTCGTGGAGAGGCTTTGCTGCAATACTTTTGAAGAACTCTGGTAACAAAACCGACCTTCCGCGTGCACTTTTTTTTCGATCTACTACGCAAAGCAATTTCGCGTATTAGATTTTTATTTCGCCGCCTAAAGCTATGCTACAACAATTTTCAAAATTTTGAATTTTATGTTTGAAACCGTTAACGTTTTAACAACTTTTTCCATAATACGTAAAATCTATTTATTTGTTCAAATTAAAATTGTTGAAATAGTTTAGGAAATTAAATTTAATGAAAATCCGAAAATACTGACTTCAAGACTTTTTAAAAGTTTTCAAACTTTATTAATTCCGCGATTGTCATTTAATTAGGTATATAATAAGAACTACTAATATTTTGGTATAGAAGAAAATGTGTAACAAACAAGAGCAAATTCCTATCTGATTCCTATGCTTTTCCCTTCATGACTTCCACAGTTCCACCTGCAGTCCTGCACTCTGCTAAGATTTATTACTTAGATAAATATGAAAACAGATGGAAAATTACCACGGACCGGTTTTGTTTTCATTTACAGATAAAAATAATTTTGTAAGAAAAGTCCTGTTTACAAAACATTGCAGCCCGTTAGTCTGGTTCGTATTGCAGGCGAAGGAAATACGAGTACATTCTGGAGAAGTTCTTTAGTAACAAAAACAAATTAATTTTATTGTTCATTTTCATCTCATAAACTGAACAGTGTTTACAGTGTAATGGAATACAGTGAGCACGAGATTTTATTGAAGCCCAGGAAGTACAAAGTGAGAGAGTGGCAAATGGGTACGAAAATTATAAACTTATAAATTAGTCAATTAATAATTTCCAAACATTGGAAACTGTAAAAGAAAGTTTCTGATATTGTTACAAAATATATTCTGTCCTTGTCATTGTCTCGGAGAATATCCGTTCTCAGCTGAACGTTTTCGAAATACAAATCAACTTGAAATGTAAGAGTTCCAAAGTCACGAGATAATTTTTTGCAATATTTCAACAACGTGCTACTTCCCCTGAATTTAAATAAATGTTGTAGGTGAAGCAAGTAAAAGTCGAATTGTTTATTGTGGTATACTGGAAGTGTTATGTAAACAGTTTGGATGGACTACATAGGTGCGAAACTATATATTCACTACTAACATGAAAAAAACACGTATTTTAAATTAATTTTTCAAAAAAGTCAATGTATCACATGTGCATAAATAAATTAATTATGGAAGTGCGTATTTATGTACTAAGAATGCAATGGAAATTGATGAAAATCGATATAGCATACCAACAACAAAGTATTATCGCAGGTGAAACGACAACAGTCTTTATCGAATTTTCACTCAAGGAAAATTTTGTTGAGTTGACAAGGAAAATTCCACTCAGCATTCGCGTAAGTAGATCAAATTGTCGGCGCACACTTAAAATGCTGCCAGACTGGAAGACGACGACTACGCATCAAAGTTTCCCAGGTGAGGTATCTGTGCAAGCTTAAGACACTTTTTTCCAAAAGGCATTTACCATGGCCATGCCATGATGCCTTCCAGCTGTAGTCAGCCGGAGCCGCACGCGTTGATGGGAATATAATTAAATTGGATGTCTTCTGAAAAGGCTTCAACTGGTTCGCAGCGGTTTCGGTTAAAACAGCGCGATGCGAATCATTTAAGTCAGATTTGATTAGAAAACCTCAGCTTGGGCTGACGTTATGGACGGTACTAAACCCGTCCTTGTTCATTTGGCTATTAATTTACCTTTTTTTGTACCTACCATTATTATTTTGGTTTTTGCGTATGCTTGCGAATTTTTTAATAAATTTTAAACAGCTGAAAGTACATTTCAATTCGTAATAGATATTTATTTATGTTAATTATATCGCGCTACTTTCAATGACGACTTCAAAAGTCTGTATTCGAAATTCCAAGGAAGGCTTCTACTATATACAACGTTTGATAGAATTGTGCACAAATCTGGTTCGTTGCATTAAGGCTTATTAACAAAAAGAACAAGGACAACCTTGTAACTCTTTAATGGACAATATATCAATGATAACTAAAATGATAATTAATTTTTTGTTTCAACTAATGTTTTTCAAGAAACTGAACAATTGTGATTTTTGTACGTATAATATATATTTAATATACATTTTAATATATATTTATTTAATATATTACTTAATATGTATTTATTAAACTGTAATAAATTGTTGAATAAGTAAAACTTTCCATTCCACAGTAAAACGAGGATTATTTAAACAATTGTTACGAAAGCAAACAGCTGTTGTTAAGTTTAGTGTGCAGTTGTGCACTGTGCAGTCTTGCTCTTGAAGCACCGTGATTCGCGTTTAATAACCCCACATGATTTTTTCGTTTATTGTTTGCAATTTGTAATAATTATTTTATTTTACAAACCTGCATTTTTAAATTTTGCATTCGAATAGGCCGTTACATTAAATGTCTGTTAAGTTCACTCTTATTTATTTTAGTGGTTGCGGAAAATTCCATCATACGACTATATTCAATCTGTTTCTTCTTTTCGAAAGTTTTAACATTTTATCCTCCAGTGTTTGTGCAAAAATCACCGTTTTGCAATGGACACCTTTCCTCATTCACCCGCATTTGTGGGAGTCGCGATTCGCGTTCTTGTGTGTGCTTCTTTGAGTCGTTTTGAGGTCATTCATATAATTTAGTGACCACCGAACTCTTGAAGTTCAGCGTTAACATAACCCGAGCAGCTAACTGCGATGGTGATAATCATTCCAGTCACACCAGGTACAAACTCTGCCGGAGTTATAGTCTCAGCATGATTGGCACTATTGCATTCGTAATTGCATTTATGCGATCCTCTCTACTTAGGCCTCCGCCCGTCCACCCACCGTCTCTGTTAATTGTGTTTTGCTTTCGTTTGCACCGCTAACGTGCCTACTTCTTCCGTTTACGTCACGGCGAGGAACTTTTGAGTGCTGACCTTTAGTAGGGTTAGTGCCCGTTTTCGGTTGATTTCATTGCTGGAATCTTAAGTAGAATATTGGAATTTGTTTGGTTTTCAATTGCTATTCAAATTATGTCGTGGCATTGATAAGCACTTTGAGCACATGAATCAGATGAACCGCAGAACATTCTTGGTAGTGTCTGCTTTCCGTGACTGATTCACTTCCACAATTACTTTGAATAAGGAATACCCTTGAATAAAAATTATTAAACAAATTCATTAAACAATATGACAGTATAATGAACCTTTAAGGTTTAAACAATCAGAATAAAACTAAAATCCTTTGAGTACATAAATAATTAATATTATAATTTAGTGGTGAAATAAAAGAAACTTCCATGAATTAATTGACCGAAAGAGTAATTGTACTTGATATTAACCCTTTGTTTCGTTCATATTCGTATGTTTTCGCATATGAAAATGTTTTCATTTTTTCTTGGCATTACAAAATATCAAAGCAAAATGTTAATTAAATCAAAACATGAACTAAAATTATTGCTAAGAAGTGTGACGGTCGTAAAAAGAATTCCAGAAGTAGAAAAATTGCTCACATTCTTGGTATAAATTTTTTTCAATTTCATCCTTCTTATAAATAATCTCGGTCCTCGAATATATCGTCATGAGTTGCTGACAATAACCTTTAAAATGCAATGCAAGGGAAGGGAGGACCAATCACTAGAAATATTGTATTAAAAAACAATACACTACTATGCCCAAGCCCGATGAATGCTTGCATTTTTCGTAATGTGCAACGGAGAAAAAAATTTCTAATTGTTTAAAAGCCTGGGGGAAATATTGTAATTGTAAATAGCTGCAGTTAAGAGAACACATGAACGCTTCCTTTGTCTGTAACATTAAACAATAACAAATGATAGTAATAAACAACTTTCCGCACCGAAAAAATGTGACCAATTAAAATTTAATTCTGAAACATGCAATGGAAATTTTTAAATTATACTCAATTTGAAATTTAGTGGAAATCTTTCTTATTGAACTAGTCGCTCGACGGCTGCGTGTTCATGACCCAGATCACTTACCTAAAACTAATTATTATGTGCAAGTGACTGATTAGATGCAAGATTTCATCGCATCCTCTTGTCGCCTGCGTGCAACTGAACTAGAGACAAAAAGTAATCTGCAACTCTTTTCCTCCGAACCAAAACCTAGTCACGTTTCCAATAATTTACACGCGGCAGATTTAGAAAATTAAGCCTAAACGCATGCATATTGTATAATGCATATATGTTTTTGCGTAGACTCAGGACCTACTGTCTATAGCCAAGTGTTTTTTTTTTAAATTACCCTCAACGTTCTATTTTAATAATGAAAATGCTCAATAAGATATTTTTCTTTTTGTGTACATTGTAGGTACATATTAAAATTAATATTATTATATAACACTATCGGCGTTGTTTACAGTTGCAGGAAGACAACTGATAATTTTGATTATTATCAACATTGTCCTTAAGTTTTAAGTTCAGTGATATTTAAAAAAAAATTCAAAATAAGAAATTAAGTCATATCCTGGTAAACTATATACAATTTAACATAAAAATAATTTTTCAAAATCTTCGTGGATCAGTTCTAAATTATTGTCAGTTCATAATGAGAGCGTTTGAAAAGCTAAAAGTACAGTTTTATTTCAATGTAATACAAAAGTATTTTTTTTTTTATTATAAGTCAATCGCAATAAGTGCTTTGCTTGACATTCTTTCATTTATGTACATATTAAACGTTTATGACGATTACACTAAAAATGCACATATTTAAAACAATAAAAAAAGTACCCGTATTGATTTGCAGCGGATATAAATAAATGGCGTTGTTAGTAAACATTGGGGGCAAAACCAAGTTGACCAAATTCACGGGAACTCGCTCATGTGACATTGGACAAGTCGGAAAAACTAAACGATTTCTTAAATGTGGTTTCGTAGAAAAGTAAAGACTAAATTTGGACATAAGACTATTTTGAATTTAAATTTACAGCAGATGAATAATTACGCATTGGGGGATTTACGCCAAAGGGAAAGTCCCGCTAAACAGAGCAGTTGCTGGCAAAAAGTTGACAAGGTCACAATCACTCAAACTTGGGGAAAATAAAATATGCACGAATTCAGTTGATTTTTTTAAAGAACACGTAAAGTAAATTTATTGCTCGTTATTATAGTCTTAAAAGAACAAAAAACATTAATAAAATTGTAACTTGAACAAACGTGGAATACATTATTTATTTTTATGCCACACTAAAACCTCTGCGATTTTATTCGTTAGTTATTTTAAATTGTTAATGCAAAACAAATTAACCAGTTCGAATTAGAAAAAGTTTACTTTCGCAAGAAACGAATCTTGGTAAATGATAATTAATTACAGTAATTTGCCAATTTATTATTTAAACAGTGGGATAATGTTACTTATTAATTAAAAGTATTGCAACTAGGGAAAAACTAATAAGCTTGTAAAAACTTCCTTGATTTTTTCAAACGTTTTTTTGATATTCAAAATTGTTTATGTGAAGTAGGTACATTAATTTTTTAGAATTAAGTTAATTGTTTGAAAAAGAAAGTGTAATATTTTCGTATAAATATTATGTTCACTTTCAAGTAATTTTCGGGCAATGTTGGAAAGGATGTAATGAAGGTGTAAGTGAAGAAATGCACTTGAGATAATAAGACCTGAGTTTTCTTTAAAAACTGTCCATACAATTATTGTAATTATTGAAATTATGTAGCTTCTTCAAATTACATATTCAATTCTATAGTCTGCAGTAAAGGGCGTTTTAATTTAATTATTTCAGTCAGTAACCATTTCAAAAAAACACTACAGAAAAACAATTTTTTTGTCAACGCCTTTTTTCAAACAATTCCAAATTGTTTGGAATTCAAATATTTTTTACTCACACAGCTTGTGAAACTAAGCGAATCGAACTTCGCACAGGCAAAATAATCCGATTTGTGTTTGCTTTCCAGTAATTTATTAATTAATCAAGTAATTTTTTAACAATAAGGATTTGAATGAAATTAATTTCACAGTGAATTACTCTTTGAATTCCGAACATCAATTTAAATTTTAAGCGTGACCCTGATACGAATAAAGCATTGAGCTTGTTCAAAAGAACATTCTTGGTGATAATGTGTTCTTATCACGTGTGCAGTCAATTGAAAGTGTGAAATCGAAAATAAAATAAAAACGGATTTATGATTTTTCGCGTTTCAGGTTAATTTGGTTAAAAGTCAGATGATGACAAGTCACTTTATGATCCGCGACCGGTTTCCAACCACCAGGATTATCTCAACTGGTTTGAGTCCAATTGTCAAAACTTGACTTAACGCGTCCAATTTGTGGAGTGCATGTATCAAGAATTCAATTCCTACGCAAATTAAGAAATTTTACGACAATTATTATGACATAACAAATAACAATGGACAAATGAGTCAACTTGCATTTTCCCCGTTTGTTATTTTTAACAGTTTGAGGTGGAAAGAAAGTAGATTGCCATTGCTGGATATTCGTTATGTTTTTGCAATGAACTTGCAAAACTCAAAGTACACTACGGCACTGAATAACGATGTAATGAGCAAACAATTTGGATAAGTGAAAGGATCACAAGTGGTTTCCATTTCTAGGCGTCATACGTTTACACTCTACATTTAATTAATGAAATGTTGAAGTTTTCAAAAACTATGTTAAAACTACACTTGGTTGCACAAACACTTTTACTTAATTCACATTCATGACAAATATTTAGACACTGAAAGGTTTATTCAAATTAAAAGAGAAATAGAATTGTTTAAGTTGTATTGTTCTCTATGAAAAGAGTCCACAAAACAATTCTATTAGATTTTAAGTTCCAGAAATCCTTGCGGGCATTAGATGTACTTTTCGTGAAAAACAGTACTTTTTTCAAACTATTAAAAAATACTTTTAATACTAATATTTTATTTTTAGTTATTTTTTTACGTATTTAAACCCCTTTTAATACTGAAGGTCAAATAATTCTTATCGTTTGAATTGCAATGTCCACGTGTAAAATGTACAGTACAGGATGTATAGGTAAGTTGAAAGTGCTTGAATTATTAATTTATTTTGGTTAATTCAATCAGAAAATAATTAGCTTTGATTATCATTCAATTTGCAAGAAGTCAATAAGATGAAACGACGGTCACAATAACTGGCAGTAATTATTATTGATAATTAATGAAACCTTAAGTGGATGTATTTCTAAGTGACGATGGAATTGTTCAAGGGAATTGTTTCACATTGTTATCAAACATTAAGTGGACTATATAATTTGAACAACTTTGTTATTCACTGAACGATTTTATCAGTGAAGAATTACAGGATGTGGGGTCTTACAATACCACGAAATTATACGCCAGCATATTTCAGATTATGCTAACTGTTTTTATACTTTTTTAAAGTTATACCTTAGAATCTTTGGAAGAAATAAATAAATTAAAACAAAATGCAAATCCAGTTTTAATTAAATATGTTCAGAAATTCCCAAAAAATTTTATTCATGACTTCGTACCAACCTGTGCCAATTTATTCTTAATTTTGGTTCCTGCATATCTACAAAATTGTGAAAGCTAAATTGTGTAAATCTCTTCAAAAATAACCAATTCTAGGAAATCTTAATTTATGCTTGATGTTAATTTCTGCAAGCTTTTCTTTTTATTACATTCTAGTGCATTTCCCGCTCTGCAATTTCTAGTTCACAACTTTGGTATGCTATGGTGATAATCGCAAGACCATGTTTTTGATCAGAAAAGTGTTCGCAGATTTCTCAAATGATGGATACTAACTGCAAGACCAAGAGCCTACTACCTTTTAAGAAAAATAAGCGTTGGAAAAGTAGAAATCGAAAAAAAAGCAACGAAGAAAAACCTCAGCACAACCGAGGCAAGAAAAGTAACGAAATTCTGCCAATCAAAGGAAAAGTGTCTCCTGGCGATTATCTTTATCGGCGTGCTAAGTCGCTCAGTGTGCAATCCTTCTTATTCACTTCTTGGCAACTACTGAGCACTTTCGTTTGGAGTATCGATAAGTGTCTGCTGTCGAACGCCGCGGACCCACGCTGATCCGATTCACCTTCAGTTGGAACAGTTTCGCAGCACAGGTGGTTGGGGCTCCACCTGAGAACTACCAACCTGAGTGCTTCAATAGCTTTTCGGTGATATAGACGTCTTGACGCACCGCAGCTACTACTGGCAGTATATAAGCGTCAGTCTTGGCGGTTGGCACCTTCACTTGAACGGCGACGCTTCACCAGTTAGTTGCACTTGAATGCGACAGTCCAACTCGATGGTCTTTATTGAAAAGAACCAACGCGAACCACCAATGATCAGATAACAAATGATTTCTGAAAATTTACCGAAGGATATTGTCCGCGGATACTTTTCTATTTCTTCAAGTTCTCGTGATAGCGAATCGATGCAGAAGTGATAATTCCTGACTTGTTAGAATCGTTTTGAAGTTCTTTTCAAAAATTGTGCAGTCAATTATTTTGCGTCAATCAATTATATCAGTTGCTCCGCGGAAATTGTGTTCCATTCAAAAATAAACGTGAATACGTGAAATTAAGTGATTGTGATCTTGCAGTTAAGTTTAAATTTGCTTCTAAAAGTTTCAAGCTTAACAACGGATCGAATACAGGATCATCGCCAACATGTTGACCGGTTGGAGGAAAACTGTTTCAAAATGTGAGTTTTTCTTTATTTTGTGATCCGTTCTGGAAAATCAATCAAAAAACACTATTGTTAACCAATTTAAGATTTTGTACTTTAATTTTTTTAATGTCTTGAACCCATAAGATATTTTTTAGTAACTCTTTAATAGTTTCCCAATATTGATGGTGAAAAACTGGAAGTATGCTTTAATCAAATGCAATGAAAATTTCTGCGGTTTTTCGTCCGTTAGAGTCAACTCTTATAACCAATTTCATAGCCCATTGGAAAATTAAGCATTAATTACATTCTTTGGATTTCTTGGGGTGTTCCTAGCATGGTTTATGAGTGAACGGGTTATTTCTTTGCTGGACTTGTTTAACAGAATCGTATAGCCGTTTTTGCCCATAAATGCAAATTGCGAGGTGCTGAAAGTATTTTAATAGATTTTGAAATTTTCCACTTTTATATGAGTTGGGTGAATTAAAGTATATATATTGTATTGTATCAATTTATTTACCAATTGTAATAGGTAATTGAAAGTTTGTTTAACTAAATATTATTTGATTTTTTTTTTGGTTTTAGGTAAACAAATGCTTGATCAATTTTTCGCTGTACTTTGCGTAGAGTAGAAAATTTAATTTCATACTTAATCATGCGGCAACGTCAGAATTTCGATTTCCCTTCTAATTTTTGGAAGGCCTGAATTGTAGTAAAGTATTTGTCATTGAACTTTTCTTTAAAGTACTTTCGATTCGCGGTTGAATAATGCAGTTGTTACGAAGTAACACTGTCCAATTAAGCGATAACATTGATTGGAACCTTTCAGACAAGTATTGACTACGGAAATACACATTAACGGGATGACAAGTTAATTTTCACTTTTCTTCTATGGTATAGAGTTTTTTTTTATTGTTGAATAAGAACTAATTATTGTTTTAGAAAAAGCTAATATTTTATTATTTCACTGTAGAAGCAATTCTGTTCATTTATTTGGTGAGCAATAAAAATGTCGCGTTCAAATATATGTTGTCTTGCACAATATCAGAACATTCCTTTAATCTTATTGTTGTCAAACAATGCTTTAAAAATGATGCTTAAAACTGTTCCGCGTTACAGGTTATTGTAGCCGTGCAACTGAATTTGATGGTGCAGTTTGTCTAACAAAAGGCAACCGTGAATTGTTGCGCATCACTGAATTGAACAAGGTAACCACAAAGCTGCTATTTGTGAGTGAATTCCGCGATCAAATTATGTCTGCCTTTAATTGGTGGAACAATTAATTGCCCCCTGGAATTCAGGTGGCAATTTTCTCCCTCCACTCGGCTGCGGATAAGAAGACCGCTTTCGTTCTCGTTGAACTTCCCACAGAATTCATTAGCGAACAAGTGATCAGCATTAAGCTTTGGATTTTCAACGAAGTAATTATTTACGAGAGTCCTTCCTCGCGCAAGTACGAGTGCTGATCCACAAATAAAGGCTGTAGTATTTTTAATTAATATATTTCCGCTACAATGGTGTTCAACTGTTCACTCAATAAATGTTGTCCCAGATATGAAGAAGATAGATGTTCAACGTGCTCCAGTCTCAAGAGTGTCGCGTTAGCAAATCCAATACGTTTCCGGTTTCAAGGCTGAGGAAATCCAGCTGAGCTTTGTTGCTCGATCATTTGGCGTCCGTCCACTCAGGAACCTTCGCTAAAAAGAGCAATCCCCTGCGGTGAGTTTGACGTTGACCTACCTTTGGGCTTGTTTCACTCAACTTCAAATCGAATATGAGGCGATGCTCCCAGAACTGATAATTTGCAGTCGTTAATATTAATTGGACAGTACCAACCGATAGCGCTTGAATTAACCTTCTTGGTGGTGGATCACTTCGATCAGCACTATTTAGCATAGGGCGTAGTGGGAAGCTCACCCAAGATGCAACAATTTCCTCAAGATTGCCGGCAGCAAAACCTGTACTTAACTTTCCACCCATTACGGCGATCGTACATAAACCCCTTCGGCAGTCATTGTCGCGGACCGGTGCTAGTTACTGATATTTCACTGCAATCTGATGTAGTTTTTGAATGCATCAATTACAGGTAATTGGCGGTTCTAATGAATTTCACCAAGGTGTGAATGCTTCAACACCTTTTGCGGTTATTAGTTTTACAGTAATTTTTCCTGCTGCTCGGATTTACCTGAATTGAGAGAAAAATGTCTGGATTCATTCATGCAAATTTCTTAATTTGGTTCGCAATCTTTTTCCACGGCTTCATGCACATTTTGATCGAATAATTTGACCATCGTAAGCCATGGACGAATAATGTCCTACAGAAAGAGGTTGCGAAGAGCTCAGTGGGATCATTCAAAACTGTTGCAACTTAAAATTAGAATGCTTTCTAAAAATATATATTAAGTGATATATCAGAATTTATTTTTATTATTTTTATAGAAGGAATCTGAATTGTTTATAGATTGAAAAACAAAGGCATAAACTAGAATTGCGGTTAAAATTTTTAAGTTTCAATTTCAACCAAGTTCGAATTGCTAAACTAACTTTTAATTATATAAAAGTTTTAATACATTATTCATACAAACTTAGAATTGTATTTACATTAATCTGAGGTGAACTCACGTTTTTTAATCATCTCTCGTGAAACTCAACCAAGTACGATTTTTCATCAAAAATCTACAGAACCATCATTTACCTCAGCAAAATTATTGCTTCTTACATATTATAACATTAAGAAACACTTAGTTTACATTTTAAAGTGAAACTTCTATAAATAAAATTTTGTGGCCTTCCAAAAAAGTAAATAATTTTATTCTAGATTCTTTTAAAGAAATAATCTACGTGAAACGTGATCAAGCGCTTGAAAGTACAAAATGTTTCTGTTCAATGTAAAAAGTTTAAATAAGTATTAACTTAACTCACACGTTCCATGAAAAATTAAATAACTATGAAAACAACCATTCATAAAAATTAAGTTCGAATCAAATTTTATAAAAATATTTAACGAAAATTTAGTGCAGACCGAAAATGTACAATTCTCCAGAACTGTTTTCCTGTAACGTGGTGCTGTAAAAAAACTCGTTAATTGAATATGGCTCCAATTTAACAAGCAGAAAGGACAATTTTCATACTGATGGCGCCTACTTATATTTTATGGGCCATTCGATAGAGGGCGTTATTCTAAACAAATGTTATTATGGGCACAATGCAGTATTTAACAAATTTGCGGTAGAGGATGAAATAAAATTAGCCGAAATGACGAAAAAAATGGTTTTCTACACGAGACGTAATTCTTTAAGTAAGCGGAATTCTAATAACGGTGTACAAATATGTAATTGATTGCTAGTAAACTACGGCCTTAACGAACCCCTAACAAGGATGCTTCGAAAGGACAATTCCCCCCCGCCCTTTAATTTCCATTGTAGCAGGGATTTCTTAAAGAACTTGATATTCCATCCGGCCTAATTTGTCCTACCCTCTCTGCTTTCAATTGTATCTTTTTAGTTAATATTACCTACATTTTGTAGTAGTATAGGAGTCATTTCTTTTCCGGCCCCTAAAAATTTGCCCATTGTCCTTTAACTATTCATTAAATAGTTTTAATTTGCAATCAGCTAAATAATCTAATAACAAACAATTGTTTTCGAGTCGCAGTAATTATTATCATCCTAACATTTTTTAAATTTTTGAATGATGACACATGACCTATTTGTAATCATGTTTGCTCGCAAAATAAATGTATGATACTCTCATTATCAATTGAAGCGTAGTCGTATATAGTACAAACACGCACTTTTTATAGGTGATTCACTTAATTTTTGATATACAATTTTTTAATTAAAACATAATGGAAAGTTGGCGGTTGGCGGATTACAAAAAGTAATTGAAGAGTTTGAACGAAGCGCAGTCAATAATAATATGTACTTCTAAAGTAATTATCAACTCGTCGGACGAATGTTGGTGTTACTGCAACAAGAGAAACGTATTAATGGATATGAAGAATGTCTAAAAATTTACTTTCAAACTGCATTTAAAATTGATACTTTGCAACTGACTGGAAAGTGCCCTGTAATTTGAGCAGTTCGATTACATAGAATGATCGACCAATCAATCGCCGGAAGCCACGATATGACAGCAATTTGAACTCGATTCTGTCTAATTTTCAATCATAAAAGTAATCAAGTATTTTTTTGTAAAAATTTTACTACTACAAACTTTAAAGAATCCTTTAAAAAAAATTGATATCGACTTCATTCCAAAAGAGTTAAAATGGTGTCAGTATCAATCAGAATTGCTGAAGCGAAAAGAAACCGCGTAATTATTGCACAAATGAAATAAGTAATTTTTGTCGAAACCTTAAATCTTTCTTATATCCTAACCTTTGATTATTTGTTAATTAACTTAGTGTGGTTTACTTTGTCAGGTAATTCAACGAAATTGATGCTTAGAAAATACTGGTACAACTTATTTTATCACAAAAGTTTTACAATCATGTTCAACAAAAAGAACTACGAGTATAATTGCCTCACAGTAAAAAAGGATTACATATGTTTATCTTTACAATAGACACAAATTAGCAGTGGGTAATTAAATCTTTTCAGAGCAGTTGGCGCATGCTCCAGAAGACACTCTCACGTGTCACCTGTCCACGTGAAGGCGAAACTAATTGCGGAAAATTGGATTGTTTATGCAATCCTGTACGTTGTGCCTTGTGCAATTGTCATTTGTGCAGTTATTACATGCATAGAATTCAGGCGGATCTACACCGACATCATTTCGGACGAACAACTGAGAAATTAAAAGAGTTGTTCACCAAGGTTTAACGTCGTCCAAAAATAACATCGCAACAGGTTCACTTCCGCTTAGACTGGAAACTTCATTAACCAACTGGAGTCCACCTTGCACTTTTTCGATATTTTTACGTACAGTTTTATATTTTTAGCTTTACTCGTAAACTTCAGAAAACTTGCTTTGTTTTACAAAAAATTAAAAACATTTTGGCTCGGCAATTTCTTTACTGCTGTAAATTTTCAGTTACAATCACAAACGAAGTGATGTCAAAATAGGTTCTCCACACAATTCATGCGATTGCTTGAGAAACTATTATCATCTAATTAAGCATTTTAGCAGAATGTTTAACAACTGTGTGGTGCTCCTTGAAAAGTTACATAACCAGAGGGGAAATGAAAAAATTTCATTCATTAAAAACATAATATTAAAGTCAATATAGAGCATGCCAAGGCATCCCCAACCCAATCCCCATTGCGCTAGATTCGTTATGATAAATAATTAATAATCTCCTTCAGATGTTCCCCCATTTCCGATTGAACTTCAACAATCCAATATTTATGGATATGATAAATAAGACCGTTAATTTAAAACCAATGTGAGCATTATAAAATTCTACAATTTCACTTTCAATGGCTCGCAATTCGCAATGAACTTGCACGTAGTATTATGCAAATCCCATGTATGACCGGAATGTGGTGGAAAGATTTCATGGTCCTAATGGCGCCACAGATTTCCGAGGCGAACCGGACACGACACAAAGCGCACTTCCAGTTCGGTGTTTGCACAGCCATAGAATCCATTTCTGATGAAATATTTTTCGCGTTCCAAAATGTTATTATTTATAATATGTGTGTGGGCAGCCGAAAAACATTTTATTTAAATGAGTAGAATCGAACCACACACGGAACAATTAACCTTGCATGGGATTGGGATGTATTCCATGCTGGAGTTGTGACTGCTCAAATATGGCAAGGATTTAAAAATTGTAGTACTTACTAATTTGAAATCCTTTTATGGATTGCTTTTATTTAGTTGGAAACGTGTTCCTCAATCCTCAATTATATTTTTTTGCTAAAGTTGGTTTGTAAATAGCTTAAATCCTTTATTTTTACTTAATGTCGTTTTCATTATATCAATAAACGCAATAGAATTTTTACCGCTCTACTAACAATTTATTCCTGTTTACAGCAATGAGCTTTTATAATGTTTTTTTCGGAAGACTTTCGATGTGAAAAATTTAAACGAAATTTCCACTTAACGATGTTTTCTGGGTTGTAATAAAATTTTGCACTTATACCTGTGTAATGTGTATAGTAATAAAGTATCTTATCTCAGGAGGATTAATTGACTGCTTAAGTTGAGTTAAGATTACATTTAATTGCTGTACCCTAAAGTGATAAGATAAGTTTCTTACAACATAGTTTTGTTTTTATTTTTTTTTATATATTTTATAGAGATCATTGGCATTAAAACTTCGCCATTAAATTAAGCGTGTCATTATCACCTGATCTGTGATCATATCAAAATTTAACGGTGGAATATACAATATCTTAAAATCAATTCTTACAGTATCTATGTACATAAACCATAAAGTGATTAGCAATCATTTGTCTTGAACTTGTTAGTGACATATTGGTGAAACATGAGTTCAATGATCAACTTAGACTTATTTTTTAAAAAAAATAAAGATGTTTATGTATGGAAATTAAGTCGATAACGATCAGATGTTTTCCAGTTTACGATCAATGCCATTTTCCTAAAAAAGGGTTTGAAACAAGAATATAGTAACAGTATGAAACACA
The DNA here is from genome assembly GCA_963082835.1 of Leptogaster cylindrica. NCBI lineage: Eukaryota > Metazoa > Arthropoda > Insecta > Diptera > Asilidae > Leptogaster > Leptogaster cylindrica. Next base: position 1,282,254 of record OY720105.1, on the reverse strand, counting down.
ATTTATAACTGTGTTAATGAACAAACTATTTTTGCGCATAAGCCTTGAACTTGATTCTACAAATGTGCGAATTATGTTTGGTTAATGGGAGCAAATATCGTGGGCTTCTGAAGGCGGTAGATAGTTCCGAGTTCAAATATTATGTCATTGAGCTATTTAGTAAACGAGATGAACTGGTTTGATTAATTTATGGAGGAGATAAATCACATTCTCGAAACTGTTCAGTTTATTTGTACGTGTTTGAAAATACAGGAGATGTACGTACGACCTCCCAGCTGCGTCAGCTAGGATGAAAATAAATGCAACTAATCGTGCTGCAGTTTTCCATGATATTTTATCATTTATTTAATAATGCTTTCTTTCTTTAGGTTTCCTGATACCTCAACGTATAATCTTGGCCTTGATGGGCTTCTTGGCGATTTTAAACGCGTACACGATGAGAATTTGCCTGTCAGTGGCGATCACGGAGATGGTGAAGAAATCTCCCCATCGAGGAGTTTCAAACACCAGCACAGCAATTTGCACACCAGACGACTTGGGAGAATCTACTAGCTCTGTACAGCAACAGAAGTTGTGCTATTTGTTTGTCTTGCTAATCTTGTTTATCTTTTCAGACCGGTGGAGAGTTTGAGTGGTCTGAAGAACTGCAAGGAATTATCCTGTCGTCCTTTTATTGGGGATACGTTATAACTCACCTGCCCGGCGGAATGCTGGCAGAGAAGTTTGGAGGGAAATGGACCCTCAGCTTGGGAATCTTGTCTACGGCTGTGTTTACCATACTAACTCCACTGGCCATAGACACAGGTGGCTCTGCTGCACTTATCGTCCTTCGCGTTCTTATGGGCCTTGGTGAAGGAACAACGTTCCCAGCGCTCAGTGCTCTGCTGGCTCAATGGATCCCGTTGAAGGAAAGGAGTAAACTTGGTTCACTTGTTTTGGGCGGAGGTCAAGTAAGTATTTGTTGTAAATAATTATGAAACATTTGTTTATTTAAAAATTAACATTTATTTTTTCGTTAGGTTGGTACAATTCTAGGAACGGCTCTCTCCGGTGTTCTGCTACATTACTACGATGGTTGGGGATCAGTGTTTTACTTCTTTGGCGGGTTTGGTGTTCTGTGGTTCATCATTTTCGTATGTTATATATTATTAAAATTGTGAATTTCAATTAACAATTCAAATTTAGACATTCATCTGCTACAGCGATCCTGAATCTCATCCATTTATTACTGATGAGGAGAAAGAATATTTAAGACAAGAAATTGGAAGTTTGGAAAGAGATCCTAACTTGCCTCCTGTACCGTGGAAGGCTATCTTCACAAGTGCACCGATGATAGCTCTCATATTCGCCCAAATCGGACACGATTGGGGTTTCTACATTATGGTCACCGATCTTCCAAAATATATGGCCGATGTATTAATGTTCCCAATCAAAGAAAATGGACTGTTCTCTGCACTCCCATATGCTCTCATGTGGATTGTATCTATCTCTACTGGTTTCTTGGGAGATTGGCTTATCGTCCGGAAAATTATTGGAATTACATTGTCTAGGAAACTCTTCACTACAGTAGGTAAGGGAATTTAAGCGAGTCCGGTGGAATTTTGCGAATATCTTCCTAACTGTAAATTTCTTTTACCCAGCTGCTATCGGACCAGCTATATTTATAGTAGGAGCATCATATGCAGGATGCGATCGAGTTGCTGTAGTTATTCTGTTCACAATAGCAATGGGTCTTATGGGCACCTTTTACCCTGGCATGAAAGTGAACCCGCTGGACCTGAGCCCAAATTATGCAGGAACACTGATGGCAATTGTAAACGGGATTGGAGCAGTAACCGGTATCTTAGTGCCGTTCCTCGTAGGAATCATGACGCCAAATGTAAGTTCTCCATCAATCTGAGGTTTAAAAAACATATACAAAATCCTCCTTCATCTTTAGGCCAGTTTGACTGAATGGCGAATAGTATTTTGGATAGCGTTCGTAGTTTTCGTTGTTACTAGTATTATTTACTTGATATGGGCTTCGGGTGAAGTTCAGCCCTGGAATAATCCAGCGGAGATGAAGCAGCACAATGTGGAGAATGGAAACTTGACAAAGGAAAAGTTGGCGCAGTCGACTTTTAAGTCATAAGACTTACTTTTAAGAACAATATTTAATAGCGATTAAATAGAATAGGTACTAATTATTTTTAGATCACAGCCTTATATGTAAGGTCGTTAAAACAGTATGGTAAGTATTGTTTTTCAAATGACTGCAATTGTATTATCAGGCACCGTTTAATGGTGCTGTCTGTGTTAAAGTGCAGGATGTAGGACTAAGCATTTAATTTAGTCAGGATTATTTTCAACAGTTCTCAATAGATCAGTTGAAGTTAAGAAGCAATCAAGATTTGTACATTCCGCAAACATATTAATTTTGTATGATTCTAGTGTAAATAAATTTTTTTAAAGACGAATGCATATTTCTTTTTTATAAAGTGGAATTCGTTATGATGGTATTGTTCCATGTATTGTGAAGTTTAACTCAACGAAATGAAGTTATGAAGCTAAAGCTATGGTTTCCAATAAAATGTCCCGGCACAAAACCACGTCTGGATTTACACGCGCATTTCATTTGAGCTTTACGTCCAAGATTCAATTGATAAAGTTTATAGGAATATATTTTTTATTTATTTTATCTTCTTTTGCCGAATTTTTATTGTCTAATTAGTAATTTATTTCTAAATTCCTAATAAAAGTCTTTACTGAAAGATTGCAATTGCTTACGTCTGGGGAAATTTCTGCAATAAAACCAATAAATGCTTGTTTCTTAACGAGTTAATTTGTACTTTTCCGGCTTAATGCAATCTCAATTACGTTCTCCCTATCTCTGGAGATTATCAGCTGCTTCCTAAGCCAAGTGCCGTTTTTTTTCTGTAAACATCGTAATTGATTTTGTCCATTAATCTCTGAAGAGGATATTCACTTCAGCTAGACTGAATTTTATTTCTGCAAAAAATCTGTAGGAATTTCCAAAAATCTGAATTTCTTGTATAAATATTTTTTATTACAATTATTGCAAAAAATGAAACCAATTGAATTTCAGCAATTTAGAATCATTATTACCTAAGTGAAAATATAATAAATTAATTAATGTAAGTAAGTGTAAGTGTATGTAAGTTACACTGAAAACATAAAAATATTTACAATAGATAGAAGTCGCAGATTTGTACTTGTACCTGATTCGTCATTGTTCTTTGTATTTGTTTCATAAATTTGAATCGATAACGAATAACGATGATGTTGATAACAATTCACTCTTGGAATATTTCCACATTTCTGTATTGTCGGAGATCTGAGTGAAGTTTAGTGTGCAATGTCGAAGGACGATTAACCCAGTGATAAGACATGAACAAGAATGCAGAGACAATTGACGTCTGAGAAGTGGCTTTATTGAGGCTCCCTGTTCAAGGTGGCTCCATGAACTGCGAGATTAATCTAGATAATTGTACGAAATTGTGTAAATTGCACACATGATGCTTCACAGTTTTATGTTTTTATGTATTCTGTAAATTGAAATGGTTTTACCAATCCAACGGAGTACAATTGAAGACTATATTATATAGTCTGTCTGTCTATCCCGACGATAACTCGAGAATGTTTGTAGCCAGAGGATTGAAATTTGCCACAATAATAATTGATATTATACTATATTTTTCTGGAATTTTGGTTTTTACAAAAATCATGAAGTACCGAACATAAACACTGAAATATTAATACATAATTGATTTATGAACAGGGCATGATAGTCTTATCAACGGTTTGTTCACTCATAAACCTAATCCCAATTTGCACCTATCCGAGCAATTAGAGATGAAGCAATCAATACACATGCTGAACAAAATTTTTCTAATATCTGATCATAAAAATCGTTTCGATAAAGCGGACTAGATAAAAATGCAATTAGCCTTGACATTATTTTGAGTGGCAGCTCATGAACTGTGTAAAGCAGCAACGGAAATGATAAATTTAGTCATTTTGGATTTCAGTTTCTTAATAAATCATTAATAACAAAAAATCCTATTCGAAATGGCGGTGGCCCCTAAAACTACAATTTTTAATTAGTTTTGCTATTTCTATTTTTGGTGGTTAAACTTAATTTATTAGAGGCTCGTGCCGGTGGATTTCTTTCACTATTTTAATACTATATTTTAAATTTAACACACCTCCACATGAGTGCACCGAATTCTGGTTATGTATTGTTACATTTTTAACCAATCGTAAACCAATTCTTGAAAGATTATTATCAATCAAAGACAGTGTTTACTTTTTTTGTAACTTTTTTTGAAAAGATTTCTGAAATGAATAGTGCAAACACCGCGTCATTTTGTAATCACTGTTTATTTACACAAAAATTCCCCCAGCGCCGCGCCGCGCCGTGTGAGAATTGTTAAATGAATTGTTAAATGTGTCGGTGGCCACCGCAGCTGTTACAGTTTCCATGCAAATTCGACTAAATGATTCCTAACTATGCTAATCACTCCATCTATTCTTCTCGTCAGATACTATGAATAATGATCGGGAGTTTTCAGTTAGATTCTTATCTAGTTTGTGGAATTATCAAAATGAACTCTTTTTTACATGTTTATGAATTATACATTTTAAAAAATATTTTATATATTTGTACTCTGTGAGAAATATAAGGATTATGTCATTCATTCTTTTGTAATTTACAGACAATAATTGCAACATTTTACATTGCTAAATAATATCAATTAATAAAGACGCATAAACGTGAATCCCCCTTTTGATCGTCCATAAATTCTTCAACATCTGAAAAGGGGGTTCAAGCGCAGTCTTAAAAATGTACGATTAATTATATCGATATCTCCTCCATGAGTAGACACTTTCCAGTTGCAATAAAAGTTGCTTGAACTAAATCTTTTTGTTTCCAAAGTCATGATAACGTATTGTTTAGCAGATAGCATCTGTGTATTAAAACTCCCTCCTACTATAAAGCAAGATTACCTTATTTTTTGAATTCAGGTGACGTTTGGTATGCGAGATTATCACAACCAGATACATACAAACACGTAACAGCAGAAGAATTTGGATATATTGATTTGAAATTGATAATATGCTGCATGTGTTTTCATTTACAATTTATTAAAATTAATTTGATCACCGAAAGTTTTCAATGACCTCATATTTTACCCCATTTTTTCGGCCATAAATTCAACTAATCTGCTACTTCAATTATTTGCTAATTTTAAGTGCAATTTCCACTGAAGTAATCACAAAGAAATATCTGTAATCTAGTACTCTAGCTAGCTAATTACCCCGGAAGGGAAAATTTATTCAACAATTGTTGCACAATGCACATGTTAATTAAATAGAATATAAATTAAATCCCCATTGAACTTTCTTTTATACGATTTGCAATCACTTAAAATTAATATTAAGTGTTATTATCTAAATCTTATGGGAGTCTACATATTGCTGATTAGTTACATGCAACAAACTTTTAAATTACTTCTATTGTTACAACTTCTGAAATGCATCTAGTCTCATCAATGATTGAACATCTCTTGTTATCTGTTTAAAAACAGAATTGGATATGTACCTACATATGTATTTGTTATAATTAATAAATTCAAATCTCCATAGATTGTTGATTTGTTGCAGAAAAATTCTTGAATTTCATTATTCTAGTAAAATAATTGAGTTATTACATCGATTTAGAATTAGTAAAAATTATAACCAAAGAACTTTAATATATATTAAAGATCTTTGTTATAACATGTTCAGTTCACTAGTTGCCTATTGAAATGCAATCAAATATACCGTTTACAAAATTATAACAATTATATTCAGCTATTACAACGCGTGAAACAGTGCCTCTATCGGCAAGAGCGAATCCCACGGCACAAAAATTTCTCACAGTTGAGGAATTTCCCCCCAGTGCTGACAAATCATGCAAAATTCTACCTTTTCAGTGGGGTTTTTCATCGGTATAATATGTAAATAATTAATTAGCGGTAGGGAAAATAATTTTCCTTCGGTAAAAGAGAAAATTGTAGAAAAAATAGTAATTTCCAAATGTTGAAAGAACTGGAATTATGAATCCATACAAAATAAAGAATATGATATAGGTAGTGAAGAATTTTATACAAAATAATGAAAATTGCGTTCTGAAAAACATAAAACGAAAGATATAAAAACAAATTGAAAACAATATTATGTCCCAAATAAAATTCCAAAAGTGAAAATTGTCAGTGTTTAATATAAATTTATACAAAGTTATTAAGTGTCTTGCAATTAATTTTGGCACTAATTATTACTTTGTAGCTTGCAATTAATATTGTTCGTGTATTTTAGTTTCATTTGCATTTTACACATTTACATACAGAAAACTGAGCAAGAGAATAGTTGTTTCAACATTTGGGTTAAATAAAACACACAGTTAAATTGTTAAGTATTTATTTAAATAATGAAACGTGTAATTAGAGCAAATGGTTTTAAACAGGCGAAAAGAACAGAAAATTACAAGAAACTATTTTCCCCAATCCCCATATGCAGAGTGAGGAACAGCTCTTAATGTTTTAATGTAATGTGTGAAGTGCTTGTTTCAAATGCGAATTGTGAAAAAATCATTCGCTGACCACACTAATTAAACCCATTCACAATGTCGTCAATTTTTAAGATAGATTTAACTGTCTCCGACGCCAATAAGATCGCTGATGTGCAAACAAGAAGAGGCTGAACGACGTTTTCTGCCAAGATGTCTGTGATTGCGCCTTTACGAACGTTGATTCCAGCATTTTTCTCGCCTTGAGCATGCCGATTCCTGAGCTCTGTAACAGTAGCGATTGGATTCAGGCCACCATTTTCTGCCAATGTAGAAGGAATGACTTCAAGTGCTTCAGCGAACGCACGGAAACAGTAGGCATCTACGCCATCCAACGTCTGGGAGTGAGCAGCCAATTGCAAAGCCATTTCAATTTCAGGAGCTCCACCGCCAGCAATCAGAGCCCTTTTCTTCACCAGACAGCGAATGACACAGAGGGCGTCGTGCAGAGATCGCTCAGCTTCTTCTAGCACAAGTTTGTTCGATCCACGTACAATAATCGAAACTGTACGTCCAGGATTTTGGATTCCGGTGATTTTAACGAATTTGGTCGATCCACTTGGTACCTCTTCTACAAGATCGGCATTAACCAAGTTCTCTGCCACAAAGTGATCCAGTGAGGCTATTGGACGACATCCAAGTGTTTTGCAAACGAATTCGATGTCTTCACGTTCGACATCCTTCACAACGAGAACTTTGATTTTGTCCAAGAAGTGTTGAGCGAGATCAGACACAGCATCTCTGTGAAAGGATATTGTTAATGTTTATATTGTTTTCAAAGCCTTCGAATTACCGCAAAATTGATTTTTGCACTAAAAGGACGTTGCAGCCAGCTTTCTTAATTTGCTTAACAATGTTGAGAATGTAAGCGCGTTCCTCCTTTAGTACCCTGTCCATAGCTGCGTAGTCGGATACAATAACGCTGTGGTCCATCTAGAGCGAAATCATTAGGTAATGATTTGTCAGCTGTTAAAAAAACTTACATCAGTTTTCGGTGGAGAAATGCAGAATTGGATGAGACCGATTTTGGCCTTCTCGATTCTCTTTGGAGCGTTTATTCCAGCTGATCGACTTGTGAAAACCAACCCTTCCACAAGTTTGGTATCCTCCACAGTGCCTCCCAGACTCCGGATGACTTTAATATTCTTTAAATCCACGGTAAACTCCTTCGCCGGATCTGTAACCTTTAGCACCGCATCGACAGCCATCGGCGCCAACAGGCTGCTTTGTTGGGAGACTACTTTGGAATTCAACGAAGTTGAAGCGCTTTTGATGAGAGATTCGCGGTCAGTCAATTCAACTGGGTGCGCCATTCCATTTAGGATCTCAACGGCTTTGGTCGAGCATCTTTGGAATGAATCCGCGATTGCTGACGGATGAATGCCCTTCTGCAACAACTTCTCTGTGGCTTCAAGAAGTGCTCCGGCGATCACTACAACGGATGTGGTGCCATCACCTGCTTCAATGTCTTGCGCACGAGACAATTCAACAAGCATTTTTGCAGCGGGATGAATTACATTCATTTGCTTCAGAATTGTTGCACCATCATTGGTTATGGATACTTCACCGTTGCCCGACTGAATCATTTTATCCATTCCGCGGGGTCCTAAACTGGTTCGGATGGCATCAGCCACCGCTAAAATTAAAACAAAAGTGGACATCTATATCTAGACACTAGCATGAGGTAAGAGAGTATACTAAAGAAAAAATAACAACTACAATATTATAGACGTGATAAACCATGGATAGAGAATAATTTTTAGTCATATTTCGAAATTAGTCATCATTTTTGTAATGCAATATTGATTATAATTCGTGCATCTTTATAAAGAAAACGTATGTACATACATTTTAGTATTTTCACATGTAAGTTAAAATATTGCCAACTTAATTATGTTCGGGATAAATTTTGTACTCAATTGACACTGTTTTTTTTTTCTACATAAGAAACTTCTGGACTTTTTGTTTACACCCATTACAGCTGTTTCTTTAAATGCTTCAAATATCATGTTCTTAATGGCAATTAAAGAAAAAACACAACACTCTCATCGCTCATTGCTAAATAATAAAGTTATTGGAATGATTAATGTTTTTTCACCGAACTATTACCTTTTGCAGCATTTATATTGCTTAACCTAACATCGGTCGGCTTTGATTTATCCTTGTAAGCTTGTTCTTTGGGCTTTGGGCGAATTACTGTTGCTTTTGGAGCCATTGTTTATCTACGTTTCTTTGTGAATAAAATTCAGATATTTTCAAATGCGTTGAATACGCGATGGTTTCAGATTTCTACGGTTGACAAAATATTTCTTTTGAGAAAACTAAAATCCCGGCACACTGTCAAGTTGACACTTCAGTATAACAGTAAAGTTGTTCTGTCACTGTGGAATTGGAGTATATATCTATTATACTGTCTAATTTGTGTACTATTTCGAACAGACAAAATGAATAAGAACTGTGGAAAAATTTTTAAAGTAGAATTAAATTTAAAATAAACTGTTTTTCATTTATACGTCATAACATGTTACAACTCCTGTGAGAAAATATTTTAAAAAATTTATAGTTTTCTCTGAAATTATTTTCTAATTTACGTCTAGTCTAGGTAGGCTGAAACGATATAAAATCTAGTACTGACTTATGTCAGACTGAATTCTGATTGATGTTCCTTCATTCCTTGAAAGTTGGAAACCCTTGAAAACAAAAGCCGTGTTAATTTTTTTTTGCAATTGGATTTCTTTTTGGTATTAAGGAAGTAGGAATATCACTACATTGATGAATGCTGGATTTCGTAGCAATATTTATCTGACAAAATTATTTGCCGGTTGAGTTTCAAGGAAACTTTGTTGGTGGTATCGCGAACAGAGTTATCGGTGAGTAAACTGGAGCAGTTGTGTAATAAGTAATACTAAGGCTTACCTCACCGGTGAAAATATTTTGTGTAGTTCTTCAGAATTTCGCAATTGGATATTAAATTCTCTGTTTTATTACCGGTAAAATCCAATCCATCGTTATCATTTTGTACTGATTCTCAGTGGGGGTAGAGGCTTTGAGCTGTTCGTCGTGGTGGTAATTCGTTGTCATATTTCGGGACAATTTTATAATTTTTTTTGATACGACTTTCGAAATATGCAAGAGTTGATGCGCGCCTTGAGAAATATTCATCAAATTACATCACGCGATATTTTTCTAAAATCATTGGTGTCAAATGAAAGAAACTTGAAAAATCCGTGAACTTCATACTATTTACCATACATATTTGTGAAAATAGATACATCAAATTCAAGGGCAACAATAGTTGTACAATACGCAGGTCCACAAAGTTCCTAGTGGGTGTTATTTAGTTTTCCAGTCGAGCCTGAGTTGAAGGGATTGTTTCAAGTCTAACAATTTGAAACATTTGCACTCAGTTGTTTTAGGCTTAACATCGTAATTTGTTTAAGCATTTTACAGAAAAGCCCTTATTAATTATAATACCACTGAATAACAAAATTCCTTAAAACGTTAATGGTAAAACTATTTCACCAAAAATAAATTTGCTTAACATTGAAAATTTATTAGAAAAACAATTCATGTCGTTCTGTTCAAAGAATACAAGTCAACGTTTCTAACTTTATTTTTTCAGTTTAATGATTACAAGATGAGTACTGGAAGTACAGGATCAACATTTTCGAAAAGGCAGATTGCTATTCTACTCGGCGTTCCCGCTACTGTTGCGCTCGCATACTATATCTATAGAAAAAAATATTTGAATAATGATGATTTATCGGAGAAAGAAAAACTTGTAGGAAAAAAGGAGAAGAAGGAGAGTGCAGCATCTGCGAAAGAGGAGGATGAAGAAGAAAGGCGAAAACGTTTGGCACAAGAAGCATTAAAATTCAAGGAAAAGGGAAATGAATTGTATAGAAGAGGGAAATTCGACGAAGCAATTTCAAACTACGACAAGGCAATCGAAATTTGTCCAAAAGAGAAGAAACATGATTTAGCAATATTTTACCAAAACCGAGCAGCTAGCTATGAAATGTTACAGAAATGGATACAAGTAATAAATGACTGCACAAACTCATTAGAGTGCAATATACGATACTCCAAGGCATACATTAGGCGAGCGAAAGCCTTCCAGCAATCTGGCTATTTTTATGATGCCTTGGATGATCTTACCGCAAGCTGTATTCTCGATACTTTCCAGAACAAGAAAGCAATAGAGGATGTCGATCTCGTTCTGAGGATTATTGCTGAGAAGGATGCTTTGCATTTACTTGAGAATAGAGTCCCTGATCTGCCATCAAAACATTTCATTAAAATATTCTTAAGCGCTTTCGTTATGGACCCCATACAAAAAATGAAAGTCTATCCTCCAAAAGACGGTGAACCTACAGGATTTATTCGTGCAAAGCTGGCATTAGATTCAGAAAATTATGATGACATCATTTCTGCTTGCGACGAAGAAATAAACTCAAATTCAGAAGACAATAATTACAAAACCGAAGCCCGATTGCTAAGGGGAACAATGTATACTTTGATGGGAGAGTTCAAAAACGCAGAGGAAGACTTAAACGTGCTCATCCGTGACGGTAAAACATAATGTAATTTTTCTTTAAATGTTACTTGATCGTGATTTGTTTGATTATTCTAGAGACAGCCGATCCAAATTTGCGTTCAAGTGCCTTTATAAGAAGAGCCACGCTTTATCTTCAAACCAATGAAAAGGAAAAGGCATTTGAAGACTACGAATCAGCGGCAAAATTAACACCAGACAATCCTGATATATATCACAATAAAGCGCAAATACACATCCTTCTAGATGAAGTAGACAAAGCTCTGAAGAACTATGAGAAGGTACTTAAATTAGCCCCTGATCACGCGATGGCATATGTTCAAAAGTGCTATGCAGACTACAAAATGGCATGTGCCAGCTGCGACCAATGGAAACTGGTATCGGTGATGAACGACTTCATAAATGCTGTAGAAAAATATCCTAATTGCGTTGAATGCTACAGTTTGATAGCGCAGGTATTGTGTGACCAAGAACGGTACGACGAGGCGAACGTATACTTCGAGAAGGCTCTGAAAGTAGATCCCTTAAATGCTACACTCTATGTGCATCACGGTGTGATGATGCTCCAATGGAAGGGAGATGTTAACAAAGCCATAGAATTGATCAACAAAAGTATCGAGGTTGATGACAAATGCGAATTTGCATATGAAATGCTTGGGACGATTTACGTCCAAAGGGCGGAGTTATCAAAAGCAGTTGAGATTTTTGACAAAGCTATCAAAACTGCGAGGAGTTTGATGGAACTTACACGCTTGTGCGCCTTGAAATCTGCAGCCGTCGCTCAACTGAACGTCACAGCAAAACTAGGAATCGATATAGCAGCAGTTGCTGGACTTTGTAAATAATATTAACCTGCATTTAATCTAAAGTATCGTTTTAAAATTATTTGGCAGTCTTCTGTAAAAATGTTAAGTTTTTCTGCAAAATTATTGTTAACATTTTGTGAGCAGTATGCAATTTCAGGCTGTCCGTTTTGTTAATAAAATTGAGAATAAATAACTCTGTTTTTTAAACATGTTGATTTTTAAACTCTTTGTTTCTACACCCAACTTAACTTAAGTCTAATTTCAGCATACTAAAGTGCTGTAAGACATTATTAACCTCAATTCCTAGTTCTGAAATTAGAGAAACTGCAAATAAGTGTTTTCTATATTTTCAATAATTGAATTTTTATTTGTAAAGTAAAATTGCTTTCCTAATTTTAAACAAATTGTAATGTTGCTGATTTAAGAAACCGATTCCACAAGGATAATTTGAATAGTGAAAGGCTATTGCGAAGCAGTTTAAAATCGTATTTTCTTTTTTTGTAAAAATATTTGCGAACATGTATAAATGAAAATATGAAATATCTAAATAAAAGTAACAATAAAATCATGTAATTAACTAGTAAGGAAGCAATTGGTCACACCAATTACGTGATACCCTAGATGTAGAAAAATATATTCATTCTTACATCAACATTTTTGTATAAAAACGACTCATGCTTATATGGCAACACTAAGAAGGAGTTGCCCGATTTTGCTCATCTTCGAACTTGGCCTTGCAATTTTAATCAAATATTATTGTACCAAATTACAAGTCTCTAGCTACAAGCGTTCTCGAGTTATCGTCTGGACAGACAGACAGACAGACGGACATGCATAAAACGATTTCTTTTCACTTCCCAATCATGAATATATAGTTCTTTCTTTTCTGTGACGATTATTTCTTGGCGTTGCAAACGTTCGCTCAAAACTAATATACCCTACATCTAGGGTATATAAATATAGATTATGGGAAACTGTCTGATTTCAATTACCTAGTTTATGAATGTTATGGACTCATTTATAATATCAATGCACTTTTTCTTGGAGAAGAAAGAATTCATCATCAAATAGGTAAATAACTCCCATTTTATTATGTTTTTTCTAAGAATATAACGCTGTTAAATGCTACTGCGATCGCAAATTAGGTTGAAGAAACTGCGCTCGCGAATATTTTTTTGAAATTGTATAATTGAATAAGCGATAGTACGCTGTTTTTACATTAGTTTCAACAACTTACGACTTCTAACCCAAAAGTTATGAATTAAAAATGAGGAAAGTGCAAATGTACGATGCACATAAGTAAGTAATACAAGAAATATTCTCAGTGGAAACCGATTTTGAGAACTATTGTTGAGGATCGGAATACATGTCAATGTGATACACAAACACATTTGCAAACCTAAACATGAACTTTTTGGGCGGAACGAGACCGGGGTGAGATGGGACGTTCTCATGAATTCACTTTTCCATTTTATGGAAATTTTTAAATTATTTCAATTGGAAAAGCGAAAAGTTTCTTAAGAATTCAATGTACCCATTATCAGCTTTGGAGCATTAAACAAAAAACATAAGCTCCAATTTACAAAATTGAAATCGTTTGCATTTGTGTATTTGAAGACTAGTCATTCCTTAGTAATAAATAACAGCCCACCCCTTAACCAAATGCAATGATTTTGTTAAATTAATTTTTCATTAAAATGTAACTTATATCAAATTTACATCACGTTATTAACGAGAAAGGAATTGAAACAATGATTAATTGCTTTTTACCAATTTTTTTTATTGTCTTTTAAAAATATTTCTTTATAATAATTTTCAACAAAACAATATTCATGTACTGAAGCCTCTGAAGTGAATTTAATTTACGAATGGTTGTTTTCTATATGTCATTTTAATTTTTTTTGTGTATAGATAATTAACTTGTATTTCATTTTTAATTAAGTAGAAAAATTGCGCTAAAATTAGAAGTATGGATGTACTGTGAAATTGATGAATAGGCAATTTTTATTGTGTGAAAATTACACTAGTACAAGAAGACAAAAAGTTATTAAATAATTAAATATATGTTCTATTTGAAGCTATTTATGGTAAACATCAGAGGGATTGATAAAACTCAAAAGAATACGATTACTTCGGGGATTTACCAAACACAAAACTAAAGCAAAATCTATGTTGATGATTACAAATGATTTAAGATATGGAAGTATGTAAAAAATTCTGGTTTTATGGTTAATCTGCCTGTTCCACTAGTGATGCGAAGGATGTTGCAGTTGATAGTTTGGGACGCTGATCTTCCAATTCGAGTATTTTCTCATTTTCATCTATTATAACCGGCTGCAGTGGATCTTCAGGCCATCTTCTTCCCGCCTCCAAGCACTGCAATTTAAGCAATTCGTTCTGACCCTCCCTTGCTTGAACCAAGAAGACACTTTCCTACAGATGACAGAAAAGTAATGCAATTAGATTTTTGTTTTTAATTCATTTACTAATTTACTTTTTCTTACAAAATCATGCATTAAGCAGAGTAAACCAGCTTACAATTTATTTTAATAATTTATGCAATAAGATATCCTCAGAATAGACTGCATAATGAGCGCAATTAAAATGAGTATGTACTCGGCCAAAGTGAAAATTTAAAAGCAAGATTTTTGAGACAACTTTGAAAATGTATCTTTTTATTGCTGACTGCGCATGTAAACAATTATACAGCATACACTAATAGAAAGCTAGCATGATTCATAAAAATATTTCGGAAATTAGAAAAAAAAACAAATTTAGTTTTTGCTTAAAATAATAATTCAAAAAATTACGTTAAGACAAGTGAATCGTTTTAGTGAGGGAATGGCATATTACACCACAAAAAAAAAAAACACTAAATTAAGTGAATATGAGATCCAATCAATATTCCATGTTTGCAAACGAAATTTAATTTGCACACTTTTCATCAAATTTTTTAATTGTATATTAATGAAAATTTAGCTATTGATGATTGATTTCAAAAATGCGAATAATTGGCATTTGTAAATCAAAGTAATGAATTAACTCATCAAAAAAATTAATGGACACGAGAAAAATTGAACTTATCAAAGATGATAAAATTCGACTGGAAATCGATAGCAGAAAGATTTTATCACACTAACCGCACGCCTTGCAGCAAAACGGGAAAAGTAAAGTAAACATTTTGTTTAATGTACTAAAATAAACTTGTCAAGAAATAGTTACAGTAAGTTATTTGCTTAACTGTGTTGTTATATAGACTAAAAAATACTTTGTCCACCCATAAAATTGTTTTTGTTGTTTTGAAAATTCCTACCTTAACTTCTTTAGTTGTTAAGACATCCATTTTGTCATAGATAATCGCATGCAAACCCATGTTCTTCAACATTCTGATAGTATCTTTGCTGTTGTTATCATCTCCCCAGCAGAACACTATAAGTCCTTGGTTTGTCGCTAAGTTTACCTGCAGAAAAACGTATATATGTAATAATATGTTAAAAATAAAAAGCAGTAAAACAAGTGCGAATTATTTTCACTAAAATCTTAAGCATATTCCATTTAATATTGTTTTATTATCTGCAATACTTTTAGATAAGCTGCCGCATAAGATTTGCAATAATCACTGGTTGGAATTAGAGCAGATTTTACGCAATGATTGGTGCACTTTTAAACCTTATCTGAAAAGTAAAATGCTAGTACTTAAAGATCATAAACAGACACAGCTTCATTAAGTTCTTTTTTAAATTAATTTACTTTTGTTGTATTTAAACCACACTCAGATATATTGCGTTTACTTTAAGACGTAGTAGTTGATGTTAGGACATTGTGTTTCGAACTCGAATTAGAATAAAGAGAATGCGGTAATTTTAATCGCACAAATCGCGCTACTCACCTGAGTTGGATCCCTGAGCAAGTCTTCTGTGTGGGCAACAATGCCTAACAGCTCCATGGCCCTAGCACTCCAAACGGCTCGTTCAATAGTGTTGCACCGGGGATCAAGATATTTTGGATACTTCGTAGTTACTCCCAGAGTTAAGAACATAACAGGGTAAATATTCTGTTTGTATCTGAGCATTGTGCAAATATCAGGATCAAAGCACGAGAACACAATTCGCCTTCCATTGGCTTTACAGAGAACAACATCCAAAATGCAATCCACATACAAATTTCTGTCGAAAGTATGCTCAGATTCCATGGTACCGTCAAAAAGTTGTTGTGACCATTTAACTTCAATATTGAAGCCAACGTGCGGATCAAGAGCGTCCAATACATCGGCGAGTTGCGGAAATGGTTGATGTTCTTCCATATCTTCATTGTCAAAAGTTCGAGCTTCACCTGTACGACCTTCAATCACATGATAAACCTGATTTATAAATTATGAAAATATTTAAGGGATAATTTCAATCGTTTGATCAGTTACCTTAAAGTTTTTAAGTTGTTCTAAGGTCAGTTCGCGCATCGGCATTTCAAGGAAGTCATTCACTTCCATTTTTTTCTTTGATTTAAGAGAAACGTAGACATGAAAGTCGTGGTACAAAACAGGTACCAGGTCCTTGCTTAGTTGAACATCGAACTCCAACATATCGGCCCCATGGGCTGCTGCGTTTTTAAGTGATGCAATTGTGTTCTCACGAATGACAGTGTCCCTTGCCTTGAAGCTCGTCCCAGAACCCCGGTGGCCCACATCTAAACCAGTCCATTTCTTATTCCAGTATCTTGAGTAGGACTTTTTCATGTCAAATTTATACGATGTAAATGGTTTTATCTGCAATTTGGGAAATATTCATTAGATATGTTCGCAACTGATAAACCAATGTTCAATCGATGGCTGCCTGGTTTTCAACACAATCCAAACATACATCCAGTGAATTCTGACTATGATGGATTTTTCTAATACATGTTTAATGAAAACCTTTTCTTACATTAAACTAGTAATAGTAAATATATTTTTTTAAAGTTGCAGCGTACAAGAATTCTGAAACATGTTTTAAATATAAGCAAAAGGAGTCTTCTGAAAAATTCAGTTTCTAATTAGGATATATCAATTTATATTGAATACAATAACAAATTCTAACGAAATGCACAATTTGCATATTATTAAAAATGAATAATTCGAACATGTGTAATGAAATATTCAATATGAAACGATTCAAAAAAATGAAATCACACACTTCATCAACTCAAATGGTCAACAACACACAGCAATTTCTCAATATATTAAAAAATAATTTCAATTTGAGAAATGCAAAAAAATGTTGGAATAATTTAATTACCAAAAACAGTTTTAAAGCCAGCTATATAAAACACCTTTCACCAAAAGACGCTCAAAAAAATCTAATTTTAAACATACCCATAAGTATCCCACTTGCATCATACCAAGTGGCCGATGCTTGGTGGCGCACGTAATGGGTAGTTCCAGATTGCCCTCGGAGCGTTTAAGGACATTAGGCAATATATAATGGTAACCCAAGTGATATGGTGGCTCATCCTTAGAAGCCTTTGAACTGAACGTGTACAGGTCAATTAAATAGGCGACATTTTCTGGATCAACAACAGTTGTATGGAAGACAACATAATCATCTGGGCCACAAGGAGTTCCGAATTGGGGCTGAGCTTTAATGACGCTGTCGTCGTAATTTAGACTTGCCACTTCTGGAAAACAGAACGTTGGCACATCAACACCATTTTCTCGAGTATCGTTCGATAAAGAGTCCTCTAGAGGCGAAATTGCGATTTGTGAATCACAGTTAATGCGAAGGTTCATAGGAGTGACCTATAATAAATGTTTAAGTAAAATTACATATAGAATAAATAGTTCTTAGATCACGTCCTCTTCAGCAACAAACCTTCACGTAAAGCAGCCGATTTTTCCATCTCTGCTTCCAAATAAATGGTGACATAAAGAATCGAAATTGTATAATACTTTCGCATGTGAGCCAGCCACGATCAATCTTAATAACACCGTCAACATCGCCGAATATATCGTGAGATTCAGAAGTATCTCCAAGTTCTGGGATAACTCTTGGTGTAAGATGAGTTTCCCAACGTCTTACGATAACGTTTTCAGTAGCAGGATCTACTGCACAAACGAAGTAACGATATTGTATTTCCCTGTCGCGCGGTAAATTAACAGAAGCCACCCAGTTGTTTGTACCTGGAAAAAATTATTTTAATTTTAAGTTGGTGAATGTGGTGGATTGGTAGAAGGAAGTTCTGATAAATTGTTTCACTAAAAACATACAAATTTCCATATTCATTATTAAACCCACGCAGGTGTTGAAAACTATGATGTTATATGTATTCTGACGAGTGATTTCAACCAGTATGCTAATTTCGGGCATCATGTGAAGTAAACACTTTTTGTTTCGTTCTCTCTTATAGACATAAAAAAAACAAAAATAATTTGACCATGAGTAGAAAAAATTACGCCGACACGTGCTACCGAAACGTCGAATGTAAATAAGAAACGTTTCGTCCTATTTTTGAAATGAACAATTTATTTTCAGAACCAATATCTGGTCTGAATTGGATTTGCCGAAGTCGATCGCCGATCTTCCAATTTGCTTTCAAATATGCTAATTAAATTGTCAGTGAACACTTTAATGTGGCGCGGTCAAGAACCATGAGTGTACCCTTGAAGTCGTTTATCATTGCAACACGGGACGCAGCCAGACAGTTACTCTAAAAGTCATTCTAGATTTAAACACATCAAAGCGAAGCGTCCGGATGTCTCTTGACTTACTGAGCTCTTGCAATTTGCACTCTAGATTTGTATTACCGTTCATCACATTTATAATTCTTTTTATTGAATGATGTACATTGTACATATTTATAAAAGCTAACTGAAATTACCGTTATGTATATAATATGTTTTTAGATGATATAGTACTTAATATGTAACGAATAACAAGAACTTTAAAACTGAAAAAAGGGAGGTTCAATAGAATTTAGAAATGTTATTGAGTTTAAACAATAGTGAATGGCTGACCTTCAGCGACAGTGTGTTAATTACATATTATTTAATGTTTACCGATGTTTCCACGTTAATCAGTGCTACGAATAAACACTTCCTGTTCACTATCCAGTGGTAAAAGTTTATTTTTATAACATTAACGAATCGATATTGATTTATTTGTATTTCAACAATATGTACTACCAATTATGTAACTTCATAAATTATAGGTTTTTATTGCTTCGAACTGTTCGTATTAGAGAGATAGTACAAGCAAAAATGATAAAAGAATATTTTGAATGTTTGATGTCATCTAAAAATAGTTGACTTTAGAGTTGTGATAAAGGATTCGAAGGCAGACGGAAGACAAAAATAAAACCATAAAAACAACGTCTTATTTACACAATTATCGAGCAGAAGCTTAACACTTTGCCCTGAACTGCCATGGTTATTGGTTACCCAAATATAAAACACCAAGCAAGCGTAAAAGGGAAATTTGTTATCGTCTGCAATTCACCAAGCATAAAACTTGCTTTCGATCTTTTGCAGCACATGATGACAGAAATTAACGATTGGAGAACAGCATAAATGGGGCCGTGGAAGGCGCTGTCCAGTCTCACTCAAGCGTCTTGGGGCCAGCTCTGATACGACGTTGGCTTTGGACCGGTCTCAACTACTAAATCCAGCGACGCATGTACACTGGGACACCAGCAGCGATGGAGAGCTGAAAATACTCGAAACATGCGACATGCACGCGTCGCGTGATCAGTGATAAGAAAAGTTTCTTGGCCCAGTCCATTGCTCAACGCTATTTTCGTTTGTCGCTCCGATCGCGATGGGGCATTCGTTTTGCTACAATTGTCCAATTGGGTTCAAATTTACAATTAAACTCATTATTATCATTCTTATCAGTTGGACTTGCAGACGCACAATGAATCTTGGTGAAGTAGTCCAAGCAAAGTTGAGCACGTTTTGGAAGACGATGGGAACAAAATTTAAGGGAACATTTACACGATTTTGATAATAAATTTAGCTGCTGATTTGTATTTCGTGACAATTAAATTGTTTATATTATTATAAGTAAGATTGTTTAAAGGTTTAAGATTGTGATCATTTTCGTATCATCAAACAAATGCGTTACTTCACGTAAATTGCCTTTAAAAAGTGTTCATCTTGATATCTGTTTTCACTTAAATTGATTGTATAATTTTAACATATCATTTGATGAGGACAACATTGTAATCAATTGAATTCTATCTAATCTAAATTCATGCTCAATATAACTGTATTTCGTAACACTTTTAAACGACCATCAATATAACCTTCGCAGGTAAAATCTTTGATATAAGAAAGCTATCAGTTTGCAGATGAGTCAAAAATAGAACAAAGAATTGTTTCGGTGTATTTGAGTACGTAATTGGGGCAATCGTGTTAAAAACTTAAAATTGATTATTTCCGTATTCGGTGACCCCATACAAAGCCATAGTCGCGCGAAACACAAATCGCAATTGATTCCAATTTCCAATTACAGACAGCTATTTATCACTTAGTCCAAATTTCTAGACAGTGACTAACTAGTTAAGGATTATATAGTTTAAAATTTCAAACCTCTTCAACTACGTCAGATCGATTTAATGGATCAAGAAAAAGAACAAAACATTTTGTGAATAAATTGATATTAATTCAACCTATATATAAAAAACTAGATTCGTTCAATAGAATTAAAATAACTGTAAGCAAAAATTAACCAATTCCGAGTATTTTTTATGATAAAATGTGATTCATACTTCTGCATAAATGAAATTGCTTTCAAACAAATGATTTTGGGAGTCATTTCATCTTCTTTTTCAGAATAATGGGCACGATACCGATAACTGTGGCAAATTACATTTTTGAAATTTTCCGAAGGATTTTGGGTCGCTGATCACGGGAAAAATAATTAAAAAAATCCCAGGTGGACCATTCAGGAGATATCCTTCGAAAAAGATTCAGTTCATGTGGCTCCCAAAATCTTTCGGAAACTGGTTTATTTACACTTATTTATCACTTTAAGGACCTAATAACAATGTACAGCTATTGTATTCATATTATTTATAAGACAAGCACGCATTCACATTATTATATGAATGAAAACTCCAATTTTAAGTAAAAGTGCGTGGAAAGAACAAAACCGAATGAACCGATTTGACAGTTGAACAAAGTTTGTTTTGAAACTGTTCGTGGTGCGAGTTTTAGTGAAAATGCGTAATTTTTACGCAAATTAATATAGCAAAAGTGCTTTTATTGTGAAAGAAGAACTCTACATTGGTTTTAGGTCTTTCAAGCAATAAATAAGTGTAAATTAAAGTGTAAATTAACTAGTTTCCGAAGGATTTTGGGAGCCAAATGAATTGAATCTTTTTCGAAGGATAACTCGTAAACGGTCCATCAGGGATTTTTTTAATTATTTTTCCCGTGATCAGCGACCTCAAATCTATCCGAAAAAATGCAATATTTAATTTGCCACAGTTATCGGTATCTCCCCGAATAATGCGATGAGTGGATAAAATAAGCAGGAAGATTTTTATACAGAACAAATTGGATAGCCACAAATCGATTTTATCGTCAAGAACAGGAAATGTTTCTGTTTCCAATCGATTTCGATTTGGATATTTAGTAGGTCATATTTTCCTGTAATTTTTTCTGAGAAGCTGCTTATTAATCCGTGCTTTTTGAACTGCGGAATACAGAATAAAATCTATAGTAGCAACAGTTGTTATGTAAAAGAAAAGCGACTGTTGTTTGTTTTAATTGTCTGTAAGTATTTTTATAATTACTTATGACGTGATACGTTTTCTGTCAAGTGGAAAAAGGCACATAAAACTTCCAAATACGCAATTGAACTTTCACCACCTGTTTTGTTTTTCTTACATCAGAATCACTTGAGTACAACAACCTTATCAAGTTTATCAGTAATCACTAATCATCGATGTGTACGAATTGCATCAAAGTATTTTCAAAGCTCTCCTCCAATACATTTTTTTAAGCTTTATATAACGGCTTCGGAAAACCACAGTTCAATACGATTTAACAACTAAAACAATTAAACTTCAGCGAAGGCCGTTTGCTTAACACGTCGCGTGATTTATGTAAATATAATTAGCTTGAAATGGTAAGCAGAAAATGGAGCGAGTAACACTTGTTTACGGGAACACGTTGTTGGGTTATCTTTTGAGAGTTTACTGCAACAATTAAATAAATTATTTTACTTAAAGTGTTTACCCCTTGTATGACTGTTCTAGTGATAAGCTGCAATGATCATAAAAGGCTGGCTTTGTGCTCAAACAAAAGTTTCGTTCAGGGTTCAAAAGTTTAAGATTTATTGTGATTTTATATCCAGCTTCATTGTTATTTTGAACGAAGAATTACAATTCGAATTAAGTAATCTAAAAATAGCGTGATAAACTTGCTTATTTTTTTCATCTTTTTGAAAAATATATTGTTTTCCAAGTAAATGTGTTTTTGATTTGTTATATTTGATCATAAATTTGTAAAACTAACTTTAGATGTTAAACAAATTCACAATTATCAGCTATTTATGGATAGTTATTTTCGGATACAATTTAGAGTATTGCTGTTGTTATATGTTTCGTCAATATAGCGCGAGTCACATTTTGTTCAATGTATCAATGGTTTCACCCTTCAATAAGAAGTGCTCATTTTTTACTTTGGAGAAATTTTCAACAAGACTTTAAAGATTTGCAACAAATGAAACGAAATTCTGGAAAAACTATAGAAAAATGTTTTTTGTGTTTTTGACAAGTTTAGTAGTTGATTATATACAAGGTATTTTTTAATTGGTCTTAACTCTTAAAAATAATTATCATTGCGATAGCTTCAAGAAGTTCTTTCGAAAAATTATCCAGGAAACAGGATAAGTTGATTCGTAAAACTAATTCGACTTTTAAATCTCTGTAATGAATTGAAACTCTTTTATGAAGAACGCTTGTTTTCAAACATTTCAGAATTAATTTTTTAAGTAATGAACGAAAATAATCAGATAAGTGTAAAAGAAGAAATGAGATGTGAAATAAGTAAAACAAGTGGATTTCTGGGAAATTTTTAAAGAAAATTTCGTGAATTATGATGAGAAGAAAAATAATAAGCGATAAATATTTTGTTAGCAATATTTTAATTACCTTCTGTATGAGTCATCAAAACGCAGTGTCCTGGTTGCCAATTTCCTAGGTTGTGCGATGCCCCAGTGACGGCAACAACCTCATTTGGTAGCATGTCATGGTTCATAACAAGATTGAATGTCCATTTCCGGCAACCACTCTCCATTTTTACGTTTTTGGAACGCAAGGAAGTAATTGGAGAACTTGCTTCCGCGTCTAGTTTAGCCTTATCGTCCAAGAAAAACCAACGTTGCATTTTGATAAATTTGCAGCTTTACTTTTGCTTACGTTAAAAAAAATGTAGTTTTTTTTTTTTTTTTTTTGAAGATTCAAAGTGAAATTATGTCTGAAAATAGAGCAAAAAATAAGATAATTTTAGTACCTCATCAGCATTTATAATTTGATAGCTTTGTATATTTAAAAACGAAAGAAGAAAAAAACGTTTGTTTAGAAAACAAGTTAACCCTTACTTTGAAAGCAATCAATAAAATTGTTTATAGCTGATTTGGGTTCGGAGCTCTCTTCTGCTTACGATTGGGCGTTGTAGATCAATATGTATGCATATGATGAAAAATAAATATACATAAAATAATATCAATCGATAACAATTCATTTCGTTTAGATCAGGAGTCTTGCGAAATGTAACTGATATAAATAATTAAACGAAAAACTCATTTTGCATCGGTTTAGCGTGGAAACTCGCCCAAAAACACGTCATAGAGATCATTAACTCTTTTTGGACGATCGAGAATGAGTTGCAGACATTCCACGCGAGAAGCTGTGATGATTGGAATGAAATCGCGTGATGAATTCCAAACAATAATCGCAAACAGCAAACAGGTTTCCCCCTCGACCAAGTTCGCAATTCCATACGCAGCTGTCTTTCATGACGTCTACTTTTTGTTGCAAACGGGAACATTGAAAACACATTTTCAAAAAATAATTTAATATCAGCGAAGGCTGATTAATGTTGTTCCGAAATCCGAGCGACCGCATTCACTGGACCAGAGGAGACGGACTAGTTATCAAAATGAGCCACATAAGAAACACTTGATGAATTCGAGTGTTCATCGGAGAAGTTCTCGTGGACTGACACGTTTTGGGGGCCGGATGTGATTTCATATGGAGATAGGAAATTTAATCACGTGTACAAGTGGGCATTGCGTTCCAGTTGCTTTTTCACATTTTTATTTTAGTATTATCAGCTCATTAAAAATATCAAGGTCAATGTAACTTAAAGCAGAACTGGGTTTTTACTTTTCGCAAGCATCTCCTAATCGTACTTTACAAATCTCTTTAAACTCTAAAATCAACTATTTGCACTTAAAAGTAAAACCTTTTGCAGAAGATTACTCTTATAATTATGAAAACTAACATTCATCGTATAGGAATTGCAACATCAACGACGTTGTTCTTAACGATTTTCATTAATTTCAAAAACAAATTCTTATTAAGCATTAATAATAAGCAAATCAAAGTGTGTGCTTAATTATATGAATTACAACACTTATTTAGGATTTTCTAAAGTAGCTGACATAATATTTTTCAGTTTTAGATAACCTTTGTGTACGAGATAATTTGCAATTTTGAAATAAACAAAACATTTACCGGATACAAAACATCTACTGCATCCGTTTAAATAACCTTTTCCCTTTCCTAAATGAATAAAATTGCACCATTAACGAGAGGCTTTGCAAACTAATCCGCATGTAATTTGTTTAAAATAGTTTGCTTAACAAAAACAAGAAACTTAGAGTTTGGTATAACTTGTCTTGATAACGAACAAAACGCAAATGTTGTAAGAGTTTGTGCGGTAATCCGTTTATCAGTAAAATTGTTTGATACGCAGCTATGACGATTAT
The DNA here is from genome assembly GCA_963082835.1 of Leptogaster cylindrica. NCBI lineage: Eukaryota > Metazoa > Arthropoda > Insecta > Diptera > Asilidae > Leptogaster > Leptogaster cylindrica. The sequence continues at coordinate 1,257,318 of OY720105.1, read as the reverse complement.
TTCGACGTAACATTATATTGAAGCATAGAAGTGAATCACACGTGGAAAAACATCAAGTGTTATTAAAACTTTGCTTATGAAGTGCGAACCTTGCACTCACTCGTAATGAAGAACTGGTGAACTTTTTTGCGATTCTGAATGAAGGAGGTTTTTTACACAGGAATACTTGGAATCGGATGTTCAGGCAACTGAAAAAGCTATACAGAGAGCGTTTATTTAAAATATTGAAGACAAAAATCCTTGAGAGCGACGCAGATAAAATCAACAAGAATAATAATGTTGACAGAAACTTTGCAGTGTTTCTCAAACTGTACAAAGTCCAGAAGCAATATTCAACTCAAGTCATATATTTTCAGTAAATAACGAAGCTATGTTTGATAAATACCTTTTTTAATGCACATTAACACTTTGTACAAATAATCACAGTTCGATTACTATTGAACCACAACATTATGCAATATGCAGTTTCCTACCGAAATTGTTGCTGAATTCTTCCATTTCAATTAAAAATAATTAGTTCCAAGAAATAGATTACTGATTTGCTGTTACCGATAAAATGCATTCTCCGCGATCGCGGCTTGACTGATTTGCCTGGAGACATTTAAAGGTGTGCAACCCTTTAATGAAATCTCAACAGTTCGGACAACGACTCTCGAGGGAGAAATATGAAATATGGGCACTCCAGAAGTAATGAGCGAACAAGATAATTAAGTATAATACATTGTTGTTAAGTATCCACATATGAAAAAAGGTGTACAAAATCAAAACCGCTATTCGCATATTTCCATTGCAAAGTAACAAGTTCACGTTGTGCTTGTTATCAGCGGAGATAAGGCATAATATGGTGCAAAAACCGTTTCTCTTGGGAACTATTTCCCTAACTAATTGATATTAATATTGTAATAGATAAAAATTTGAGATAATTTTTCATTGTTCGTGCTTTTGGATGATGGGAGCCATGTGCTCGGTAGATTTCTTTGATTAAAGATATGGATGTGAAGAGGACCTGGTTCCATATAAATATTTTTAGAACTTTTGAAGAAAATTAATTTAATGTAATTTAGTTGGAATTTGTGGCTCAAGGTCACAAAAGTGCAGCAAGATGCAGTGCATTTGACCGATGTGACCTTCAACGATTGCTAATTGAAGAGACATTGTTTAAGTCTAGTTGGACATTAAATTATTTAGTCACCGCAAGACAAAATTGACGTTAAAATAAATATCCATTCAATTCAAAATATTCATAAATGCGTGGCGTTATAATCAATCAATACCGATCCTTAATTGTGCAATCAAGAGAGTACCTAAGCATAACTTGAATGCAGTTTAAATTATTCGTTTTCATATTTATTATATTCTTCTTTTTGGGAAAAAACTTCGTAAAATTATTTTGGCCTTCTGCTAAATTTATTTTGCAGAGAAAATCACAGAAAATTTCTATTCAAAATAATTTTAATTGCAATTTTTAGAAAAATCTGCGAAACGAGAATGAATTCAAAAAATTTCAAGTAAATTCAATGTCAGAGGGTTTCAAACATGAGATATACTAAACTAACTGCTATTTTTTAACTAAACAATGTTATTAATGTTTTACATCTGTTAAGAATCCACTAACATGTTTTGGCCGCGCTTCAATTTTCAACTCAATTAAGCATTCTGTTTTTATGTATTCTTGTAACCTTTGCGAAGATTCTATTATTAGTTTTTTTAAAATACTTTGCTAAGCATTTCTAAAATATTATAACACTAAAATACGGACTGTACAATAGAAACCATACCAAAAACACTACGCAGTGCAAAATAATAACCTGATTAATTGAGTGCTTGCGCATGAAAAACGAAACAACCTTCACTTCCACTTCTTCGCGACTGAAGGAGATGATCTTGAAGTCTCTGATTGAAACAATGAAAACAGGATAAAAAAAAAATTATCACAATTCAGTTGATTAAATTTTAAGTTAGAACTCCACAAATACATGCGAAGACTCAGAAGAGGATGTATAAGCGAACCCGGAACTTCGATGTATTCAAACGTTTGACAAGGACTGCCAAATATTAGTAAATTCTATTTAAATATATAACTTTTCGCACTACGTTTTCCGTTGCTCGGTTGTTTGTTGTTAGTGCTCTTTCAAAATTTGGCATCGACACGAATGCGAAGAATGCTCCACCTGCAGTTTTTTTTGATTATATTTATTAAGTACTTTAGTTGAAGTCTTCTTAATGCCAAATAATGTAATTGCCACACCTCCTTCACATTTTGAGTTATGTTATCAATAAATGACTTAATAACGAAAACATTAAAACAAAATTAATTGAAATCATTGCCTTCAATTTTACTTAAGTATATTTCTTTAGGAACGATATCTAAATTAAAAAACAGAATATTATAAATCGTAAGATTTAATTTGTCTTATCAATGAAGATAGACTTCGCAAGCAAAGTAATTTGAAATAGCTAAAGAACATTTTTGGTGAATTCCCATTTTGGCGAACGTGTTCATCAACTCGCATGTTTATCGTAAAAGTACGCAAACACAGTTTTGTTAAGACAGATTCATTCGCACATAAGTTGAATTCCATTCGCAATCCATTGGTGTTGGTTACTATATTTGTTTAAATAAATACCAGATAAATTGTTTAATAAAAGAAAGCACAGACTTTACTTTTCCAATGTAGTTCATTTTTATGGTTCGGCTTATATTGTTCTTCACAAATCCACAACGAAATTAGCACAAGCAACTTCATTTGGCTAGAAATACTGATAATTGCCATAATTCAAGTGCATTAGAGACAGGAAATCTAAACACAGTAAACACACTGTAATTGGTCCTAATGAAAAGTTGGAGTGGTTCGTGTCCAGCCCTGTTTGACTGTCATTGTAGCAAAAAATAATTTGTTCGAAAGTCGTATTTGCTACACGTGAACGTTGACGACAGATAATTGAATTGTTGTAGGTTCCGACCTCCATTGGGGTTAAAACTGTTAAAGGGTTAATACCATACAGATGGCAGAGGCACGAGCACAATAAGCTCTTGTTTTAAGTGCCATTTGTTTTCGCAAATGATACGTGTTAATTCCATAACAAATATTTAAACAAACTGCAATTGAAGTAATTTTTTCAAGTATCAAAGCTTTTACCGTAATTGGATCGGAAACGTCCAGGACAACCTTCATTATCCACCAAAGGTGAATGTATTATAACTATGAAGGCCATAATGTTTTAGTTCCATTTTCCAATTGTTCAACAATAAAAACAAAATGGAAGATTGATGAAATATAATATAACTGCCAGCAATATTATTTTTATTGAGTCAGCATAAACGCTGGCTTGGAAAGCAGTGAATAATCGAACCCAAGTAAGAATCGTCATCGCTTGGTGGCAAAGACGCAAGCTGTGAAGTGAAATTGGAAGCTTGGTCATTCCTTCCTGTTTCCACTTTGCTCTGCTGTTTCCTTATTTTTTCAGTGAACCAAATTTCTTATATTAAAGTTAGAGAGATCTTATTCAATCAATGCTGCGCTGCTCAAAGGTGGCGTTAATAGATAAACATTTCAAAATTGAAAATTTTGTGAAAGAGCAATAATATCAGTTTGCTCTTTCCATGGTGTAATGACAAAAAAGGTGGTTGGGGGGGGGGGGGGGGGGGGGGGGGGGGCATGGGAGTCACAAGTCCACTGAACTGCGCATTCCAATTTCCACGATGAAAGCTCGGACGGGAGGAGAGCGATTGCTCCATCTTATTTCCTGACCTCAATCACCTGGGGTGGATGTGCATGGAGGTTATTCCGAAGGATGTTAATAGCATATCCCGTATGCAGATGTGCGTGGGACCGTGAGTTGGCAAACTGGTTTGGCTGCTTGATTTGGATTTTCAAACGATTTCTGGGGTGATCCCTTTGGTCATGCTGTGTCACGTCACACTGGCTTCCTTGCTTGTTTACAAATATGTTCTCATTCTCTGCTTATTATTGGTAAGAAGTATTTTCGCTCCCCTCTGATGTAAACCAAATTTCGCCAGTGTACTTTCTCGGAAAGTATAGTTGGTGAAAATTTTCGGTTTCCGTCACATAATAAGCGGTCGATGAGCAAAGTCCAGCCGATGGAGACAGTCTCGCGAGTGCTTTCATCTTTGATTTTATTTTTTCAGATTAGGTTGGCGCAGCGGTAACCCCGTGGCGGAAAATGACGCATTGTAGAGTGAATGCGATTGGCCTGCTGCGAGGGGCACGCGCACAGGCAGTGCAAAAACGTGGCGTACGTATTTCCGCTGATTTAATAACGAATGGAGAGAGTTGTTTATGTTCGAAAACGAGTCAAATACAATTAAATGGCGAATTCACTACTTACCTAGAATTAGCTGCTGTTGTCTTGATGTTCAAAACAGAAAATTTTATGATCAAAATAGAAAACTCGATGAAAGTATGAACAAAGAACACGGACACGAAACTATAGCGACTCCGGTTTTTATATATCTTGTGTTTTTTAGTACTACTTTTATTATTTCATGCTCGGACTTTGTGCGGACAGTTAACGACACCCGTGTATACTTGGACTTCAACAAATCAAACAAGGAATTTGTCAAGGCTTGCTGTTGCAATTATCTGATGAGTTGCGATAATGTTAGGAAATTTTATTTAGAAGAAACTTTTGTTATATCATTTTTACGGTAAAGTATCCGAATGGGATTACGATGGGGAAATTCTTTGACCGCGACGGGACTCACAAAAAATTTGCAAAATTTGCATCACTTTGGGAATTTGCTTAGAACGGAGGATAAATTAAAATTAACACATTTTGCTTTAATTTTGAATTTGGTATCCGTATTTCTACGTACGAGAAATTAACATGATGAAGAGTATTGGGATTCGTGTCCTTCACTACTCAACTTTTTGCACAGTTTCCTGGGGCGTTTTACAGGAATTGAAACTACTTCAGATTTTTTTTCACTGACGAACCGCGTGCAGACGCGACTGAACAGCTGCGCTGAACACTGACAAATGACGAGAATTAAATTCTGCTGAACCCCTAAATTACTACTACTTACTAGTACTTATGTAGTTATGTATATTATCTGAATGCAGACTTTATGAGCTATTACTACAGCGAGTTCCATGAGTTCCACACAGTGGGCATGCTGAATACGATTTAAATTTTAAATAGCTTACAATAAAAGATGAAAAATAAATATTTTTCAAATACATAAATATAGCGCAGAGTTGTACAAAAGTGTCTCATTATTTAACTTCTAAATACATTGCATATTTGATGTGAAAATTTCAAGCGTCACACCAATCACCAATGTCATACTTTGCTGGTTCGTTCGGGGCTCGTCTGATAATGACGTCATTTGCAGCATCCACATGAGAATAGTAGTCAGTACAAATTATTCTATTACTTCCCTCAAACCGGCCGAATTCAGCAAAGTGTGTCTGGAAAGTACTAGTACTATTACAACGGTTGCATGCAGGGTTGAACACAGGTAGTTAACACAATAATTAGTTAAAAATCAATGTTTCGTACATCAAAATAATGGCATGAACGAAGAATTTAATTACTTAAACCTAATACAGAAAAATACGAAGAAGATATTTTAGTTTTTGAAAAAGAAAAATTGGATTATCATCTTGAATTTTGATTATGTATTCCTATTAAAAAAAACTACAAAATTATGTTTTAATTTTATTGTAGAGTTGGATTTAAAATTCCATAACAAACAATACGAATATAATATAGATAATGTAGGAATGAGCGTAATCCTGGCTTCGATTATATTATAAAGAACATAGTTTTGAGGTTTCGTAAATCTTGTGCTTTTTCCTAGTATATAGAATTACGATTTGTACTTTCAATTTTCATGTACCTACATGCATGCACATTGTACATTTTACATATTATGTATAAGATACTCTTTAAATGTATAAATCAATATATATTAAACCTATATAACATAAAACCTATCGCCACCATTTAAGCAACGATCGCAGAATCTGGTTATGCTTCAGTTGAGGTGAGCGTTCATCTTTATCTATTTCATTCAAAGATGTGTTCTTGATTTCGTAGAAAGCCGTCGCTCGGCGCTCTAAATTACAACTATTGTGAATCATGTAATTTTGAAACGAGTTCTATAAACTTACTGCTGTTGTAGTAATCATAAACCACAATTGGAGCTGGTTTCTGTTCAGCAACATGGTGAGCTCTGAAACCATGCACAACGGGACAAACTTCGGTACTGTCTAAGTCGTCGAAATAAAGTACCACAGTCGATTCTCCGTTCTTTGTTTCGACCAACTACAATACTTATTAAAAGTAAATTCTGAAGCTCAAATCTCTCAAATACAAATTACCTTAACGCGATCTGTTTTTCCCAGTTCCTTCAAGTTGTTTGGCTCCGCCACATATCCGCTAGGCAGCGTCACCTCTATGACGGCCATGTTTGACACCTTTTCGTCTCCTTGCGGAATGAAGCTGTTCAAATCATACTTGTGACATTCTCTTCAATTGTTATGATAACCGACAATACCTAGTGCAGACGGAAACCTTTAAAAGTTCTGCATTTGATGATTCTTGGACCTCTGGTTTCAAAGAAAATCGAGGGGAATCATCCATCTTCTGGACGTTATAACGGTATGACAGTTGTGCAAGAGTAGACCCTTTTCCTTTTGCGTTTAGCGTAATGGTTTTAGCGGTGGGATCGATCTAAAAAAACCGGTATTTAATCCCTTTATAACTTACAATACTTTGCGATTTAATCCTACAATGTGGGTTTGCAAAAGAATGGCGTTGTTGTCATTCACTTGAATTTTTCCATTTGAGCCTTTACCGTCTGTGTAATTGATTTCCACATCTTTTTCAATGCTGCACTTTTCAGCAAATTTAATAAGTGCTTGAAGACCAACAACAGTGTCTTGGGTGGATGCGAAGCCTCCATTGCTGTTCCTCTTGGAAATCAACCATTTTACTATAGGAAGGGTTTCGTCCCCAGCTCCTTTTTCCAACAAGCCTAATAGGCCGTAGGCGGTTATTTGGACATCAGCATTGTTCGGTTGGTACCACCAACGGTTGTCGTCCTTAAGCAATTCCACCTCCTTTTCTGCCCACCATTGTCTGTCACCTAGCACAATGAATGTTACACAAAGAAATTGATTTTATATTTAGTAGTTGATTTAATGTAATACACTTATATTGTGCTAACAAATAGTGTGATGTCAATTCCAAAACATACCGTCCTTTTTAGCTCTCTGATTGAGTTTTTGAAGTATCCCATCCTTTTGCTCATGTTGGGCTTTCTGCAGAGTGTAAGCAGAAATTGCTAAAGAATATAAATCCGTTTCGTCGTCGATGTTCTCCACCAAATAATTCAAACCTTTGTTCAAAACTTCTTTGTATTTCGGAAGGTGTTCCTAAAGAAAAAATTATTGTGAGTGTCGCCAATTTTACAAATTAAATATTTTAAATACCTTATTTTCAAGGAATGCCAGCACAGTGAAAGCAGTTAACGAAATTCCTTTGCCGGCTTTATACACAACACTGAATGACTGGACAATGTCATCGCTACTAATATAACATTTCCACTTTCCTGGTATTTTCCACTTTTCCAGACTCTTTACTGGATAAGTTTATAATTCTATTATTCCATTCTATAAATACTAGTAATTATCCGTCAAAAATGACGTTGCTCACTGTGCAATGTTCATACTTTTTCTCTATTCTTTACTTTCGAGTTTCAACTATCCATTCTGTTCTTTTAAATTTTTTTTTATCATATTGCTCTATTGTTACTGAATAGAAAATTTTTGTCTGCATGACTTTAGTTCAATTAGTTGTTGAGTAATGAAATTTTCAATTTCGCTTCACGAAAATATTTAAAATGATAAACTTTTGTGGAAAAATTTGCAGCGTTTTTTCGGTGATGTAACGTTCGTTGTTTACAAAGATGCTGCCCCGATCTGCTGGTCGCCACAAGGCCAGCCTTGCCCTGCAAATTGGGTGCAAAATTGGAACTCACCAACCCTTTGTCCGATTTTCCCCAAAAACGAACTTAACTTTTATTATTTTATTCCTAACTATAAAAGAAATGAATGAACCGAGAACGACAACAACAATCGAATGGAGTTCTTCGAATTAGTATTTATTGGCAACCCTGCAAAAACAAATTCTAATCAGGTCGTGCCGCTGTAAAGAAATTATGCATTTTAAAGTTCAAGTTCAAAGCAAAGTATCAAGTAGGCCAGAAATGAGAAAAGCGAACACGTTCAGAAGCGTCCATTGAATTTCCTTGTCGCTAGGATTAAAATACCGTCAGGCGTCAGTGAATTTAAATATCTTTCTAGGTAAAAACGAAATCAAATTTCTTGATTTTTTGACAAACGTTTTTGTTTTTTCATTTCCAGTGTGCTTGATTCTAAAAAGCAGAAATGTCAGGACATGTGATTCCAATTATTCAACCAAATTTCGTGATTTCGAATTTGTCGCTGAAAGAAAAACCATTTCATGCAGTCTCTCATGGATTAAAATCTTCATTCCGACTAACGAATTTTTCCGATCCTGAATGTAAAGATTTGAAAAAGTTGCAAACCTTGTGGAAGGTGCAAGTCGAAAAGCTTAATTCCACTGCGGATCTGCAGACGGTCAATGCATTTGTGACACCAACACGGTTTCCAGGAGTCTTCATGGTTCAACCAATGAGCAATTTGCCGCCGGTTATTGATGATCCCTATTTACTTGGAAAAATTGCTTGCTTGCAAATCCTAGGGCAGCTGTACGGAATGGGTATTTCTACGTTGGATAGTATACAGATGATACTAGGAATTCCTAATACAATGTCGCTTACGGAACAAAGGGTTATTGTTCCGTTGTTGGAAAAAGGATTTAGTGACGCAGCTTTGATTGCTGGCAAGAAAGTTTCAGCTTGCAGCACGTCATTTAGATCAAGCTTCTGCATTGGTGGCGTGGGCACAAAGGTCTTAAAGGAAGTTGAGTTCAATTTCTTATATCCGGGAAACGCTGTTCTTGGAGACGTACTGGTCCTAACCAAGCCGCTGGGAACGTACGTGGCTACAAATGCCTTCGAGTGGCTAGAGCAGCCGCATCAATGGGACGTGATAAAGAGTGTTGTTACCAAGGAAGAAGTCAAGGATGCATTCGTCCAGGCAAAAAAGTTGATGACCGCATCGAATAAGAACGCCTGCGAGTTGATGCGCACCTTCCAGGCACATTGCGCGACGGATGTGGCGCAGTTTGGACTTCTGGGACACGCGCAGGCTTTAGTGCAGCGTCAAACTAACAACGTGAGCTTCGTTATTCACAACTTGCCGGTAATAAAGAAGATGATTAGCGTGGACATAGCATGCGGAAGAAGATACCAACTTCAAGACGGTTTATCCCCCGAAATTTCTGGCGGACTTCTCATCTGTTTACCACGTAGTCGTGCTGAAGACTTTTGCAAGTGCTTTGAGAAGATTGAAGGAAATTCAGCCGTAATTGTTGGAATTGTTAGCCCTGGTGAAAAAGTTGCACGGTTAATTGAAATTCCCAGAGTTTTCGAAATCTAATTTATCGAATAAAATTGCCCCTTTTAAATTTATATCTATTTAAAAACTGAGTTTGTACTTAATGTCTAATTATAAATAATTTAATAAATATTTATTTGATTTTACTTGTTTTGCTTTTTTGTGATTATGTGTGTCATTTCCATATAGAGTCGGAATTCGGATTCACCAATACTTCTGGAGATATTTTCTCGCGGCTTTTAAAAGACAATTGCTTCTATAATGTACCTATATATATATACATAAGAGCGATCGATCTTATTATAGATATTCTTCGCCCTAATTCTTTTTATAGAGTAGTTTTGGCTATTTCTCCAACGCATGACTATGTACATAAAGAAGCGGGTGACCCCCCCCCCCCCCCCCCCAGTTCCCCAACACACACAGGACCCCCTAAAAATCATTTATTGTTTTATAACTTAATCGCGATTTTATTCTAACAAAATAAAATATGAATATAAATTATCATGTAAACAGTAAACACTGAAGTATTCAACATTGAAAATGTAAAAGGGTCGTAAAATTTCATATTTTTAATCCTTTCGTTTAATGTTCTTTCCATTAAATTATAAAAATTAAGTAGGTACCTACTATTGACCTTGAACTTTTATTTAAATATTTTAGCAGCACGACTATCATTTTAATATTTCTTCTGCTGACTAAAAAAATTTTCTTCAATGTTTGCTAAGTCCACCGAATTTTCACGTTTCCCCGCACTTAGTTCACGTGAGTGCCCCAGTGGGTGAGGTCTCTTGCGAAAGGGGGTCCCCCCTTCGTGAATGTAACCTGAGCGTTGGCTCGCAGACTTCCCTATAAAAGTAAGTGAGTCCAATTGTCGCTTGGTGGGCGACAGACGCTTGAAATCAGCTAGCACTGAATTTGTCGAATCTATCAATTTATTGCTGTGCACGTTAGTTCAACTCCGAAACAATTAGTTCATTAACTTTCGACTCAGCAAATTAATTATGAGCGGTCAGTCGTGGCCGAGTGGGCTTAGAACCGAGTGATTGTGTCCACAGTGCTCTCAGTGAACTTAGCAGAAGTGCGCGCAAAACATGAGTCCGTTCAGTTACTTATCCAGTGCAGTGATTGTGTTTCTAAGTCTCCTGGATTTGGGATCCGCGAAATTACGTTAGTTCTTTTTCCTTCATAACTCCTTACTATAAGTTGACGTCCTCGCGACTAATGCGTCTTCTGGGCTGTATTTTTCTTGTTATTAGCGAATATTGCTAAATTATTTAATTTGAAAATATAACCTCATTGTTCAACATAGTTACAACACATAAAAATAATTTAAGCGTAAGACGTTTTCTTAAAATTCACCCTTTTTTAACCGAGTTCAAAAAGGAGGAGGTTATAAGCTCGACGACGATTTTGTTTTTTAGATGTTTGTTCCAGCATAACTTCCAAACGGTTTACCCGATTTTCATAATTCTTTTTGTTTTAGAATTATTGATGTCAGCCAAAATGAGTTTTAAGACCTCATTTAATAAACAAAATATAATGATCGTTTTGTTGTTATTTTGTTCTATAGATATTTTGTATTGGACGATACTTTTGTGTTATTCGTTAAGTGAATTTCACACCTAAAACTTTTGACCTGTAAAAAATAAAAATTTGCGACAAAAGTAGGTCACGATGATAATTGCCTTGAAGAATAACTGATGCCATCGAAAGAAACGAAAATGTAAATTAAGATAGACTGTAAGTTTGATGCCTATTCTAATTGGTACTCTCCATAATATTCGAAAGCACGTCTCGGGCAGGATGTGTCGATTACTCTGAATTGCGTTTGCCAATTCGAACGGACTATGGATAATGAAAACCATAATTTGGAAACTCCAATCTGCAGAGTGTTGGATGCAGATGTTCTCAGTCACTCGTGCAGCCACTTCTCACTAAACCATATGAAGAAATGCCGCGACTAATCGTCATTAATTAACCTGCGGCTGCGGTAACAATAAAGCTGTTTCGAGTGGTGACCACAGCGGTGATTTCTTATGTGCCAATACTGCAATTACTGAGTGAGTAACCTTCGATTTGATCGCATGAATGAACGTCTTTAGCCAGAGATTACCAAGTGAGCGATGCAAGTGCGAACCTTGAAGGGGCTGCATCCATGCAGCGAAGTGCATTACATCGGTCCTGCAATCAATCGACAGTTGTGCAGCTTTTCTTTAAGTGTTTCCACATCTTTTCCTGACGCGATTACATAAGCCACGCTCCTCATTGCGTTCTTGAAAGTTTTGCGAAAATAGTTATCAGCGTCACCTTGATTCAGCACGGAGCTGGCAGGTGATAGTGTGACACTGATTCGGATTGCACAACATGTGGCAGTGGCATGCAGTTGTAGGGGCCCACCGCGAAATTGCTTCACTGGCAGAGGAGATCTCGGAAAATGCTTGCATCTTTCTGACTGGATGCTGGATTGGATTTCCTCGGCTCATGAAGCGGTGTCATTAATTGTAGAACAGATAAATTTCGACGGTCGCGCACCACGCTCGGTTTGGGGCTGTGTCAAGCTCCCCGAGTGCAAACGTTCCATGTCAGTAAATGGAGTTATTAACACACCGGTAATTGCCGTGCCCCATGGATAAGTGCATAGATGCTGCTATCGCATTTCAGAATATCTGAAAACTGTTGGTTAATTGCAATTGACCGCGATTGCCTCATGTTTGTGCCATAGCATTGAGATTTGGCTGCATTTGGGATTCGGGATCGAATGCCAAAACTAGTCGTCAGTTGATCAGTTCGTTCCGTGCACATTATTATTACATTTGCATTTCTCGCTCAAGCACTGTTTTGCCCTCTTGAATGATTTTCACAAAAAGTAAGCGAAATCTGTTTATGACCTGCAATGCTGAACTACATTTCAAATGACTGGTTATTTATTCCCTCCTCCTTCAACTCTTTAAGCCGGTCTCGGATTCAGATTGTCATTCGGAACAGGTACAACAACTTGTTTTACCGAAACCCAAATTCATTCTTTCATCAACAATTTTTTTTATAACACAAAATAATAAAAAAGATTCGCTGCATTTACAAAACATAAGTTCAATACTCGCACTTGCGGTAATCTGCATTGTGCATAAACAATTCAGCTAAATATCAATTTCCAAAGCTTGACAATTAGTTATTCAACTCAGAAACTCAATGCGGTTTAAAATGGCTTATTTAATTTTCAATGGCCAAAATTTTTAACAATTTATATCCAGCTCACGTTATAAGGTCGTGTGGACTGTGGAGGTTGTTTGTATTAGACCGCCGGAGCAGTAACACTTTCTTCATGATAAATGTAACCGAAAGCAGTCCCTGACGCCATTTTAGGAACCATTATCATTGATATTTCTAATTATATTTTACTTGCGATTATTTAACTTGTGCGTAGGGAATTCTAATTGCACAAAATTTCAAATTATTTAAATCTTCCTATTCTGAACTGAAAAGGAAGTCAAGTTATGTTTACTGTTTATTACTTACTACTGATGGACTCTTACGAAATCAACGACACAACACAGATATGTTGATACATTTAACGTCCGCATACCGCATTCAAATGAAAAGTAAATAGTTCCCGAAGCAAACAAATAATTTTACTTGCGATATTATGAGTAGAATTCTAATTTTAATAGTACAGATGAAAAACTGAATCAGTCATTAGATTGCTTCAGCGGCAGCGGACAACCGATTTTATATGCATGTGTACTTTGTACAAATGTAAATAATCTGTGGAAAATTATAAAAAGTCCCAATGTAAACAAATGAAGTTATTTGTCATATTCTAAGTTGAATTGCAAACAAAATTCCACAGACATTTCGCAAAACATTTATGTTTAAAATTACTTAAACGCATTTGTTCTTAAACTGAATACACACCGCAAAGTTTCTTGCTTAAGTCTTTTGTTTTAATTCCAAATATTGGTAATTTTTTTTGTAGCATCATCAATTAAAACATGTCCCAGAACTCATCCGAACCCCAATCAATGTGTGTTGGAAGCTGTGAGTGATGTGAGGCCGTTGCTCGCCTCTGGGGATCTGGGTGATGGATACCACACGCCCCCCTTGGAGCCGTTAGTGCTCGATAACATAGAAATGTCGCGGGGGCGCGAATTTCAGGCGGTGTTCAGCGATATTCTTGCGAGAGGTGGAAGCAATTTTGAAATTGAAAAAATACAGTAAGTAATAAATACAATTTGAATTTTTAGAATTTTCATTAATTTAATTCCATTCTAGTGTCAACATTTCCTCCCTTGCGTTTGACGTGGGAGTTTTACTGCCTCGAATTGATTTCACCGGAAAATATTCTCTGAAAGTGAAAATCCTTCTGCTGGAAATCAGTGGACAAGGCGATATGCGCGGTTTCTGCAGTAAGAACTTGATTAAAAATTAAATTGTCTTTAAAAAACTCACGTTTTCTCCATTTAGCAAACGCCAGGGGATCAACGCGAATGCGGGGCAAAAGGGTTGTTAAAAATGGCACTGAATACATCAAATTCGATAAGCTGCCACTTAAGATTCAAGTTACAAACATGAAATTGCAATTGGATAATTTATTTGGAGGCGATCGAGTCTTGGGAGAAATCGGGAATGCTATAATAAACGATAATCAAGATCTTTATCTCAGTGAGATCCTTCCGGGATTAGAAAAGGGATTGTCGAAGAAATTCCTCGATATTGCGAATCAAATATTAGAAACGGCAACATTTGATGAAATGTTCCCACCTAATTAGCCAATGTATATTATTTTTTATCACAAATTAAAATTTAAGTTTTTTAAAGTATGTATTTTTTTTTATTATGTTTGGTATTCCTTAATACTTAATTTACTATTTCCAATATCTTTTATTTTTTTATTTTCTACAGGTGCCACTTGCAAAATAATTTTCCGCCGTTTTCCAATAACAGTGACTCTCCAAATGTTTTTGACATCAGACTCAATTTTAATCTAAAAATGAAAATATATTAGAAAAAGGTTTTTGGAGATATGTGTATGCTTTAAAATGTTCTCCAAAAAAAGTAAATAATAGTGAAATGAAAAAAGTTCAAAATGATACACAGTAAATAAATTCGATACTATTTTAATATTAACATTATCTTCGCATATAATTCGAAATTTTTCCAAGAATAACTCTTAAATAATTATTTTAGTTTTTCTGGAGCGGTACTATTTGTTTGAGGAATAAAATATCTTAAAATAGATGTGAGCAGCGCAAAAAAATATAATTGAATTACAATAAAAAAACAGTAGAGTGTTTTGGGCTCCAGCAGATCTCTGTACTTGAAGGGTGGTCCGAAGGACATGTTGTTGAGGACGTCGTCGATGTCATGTTTCCATTCGAACAACCGTGTTGCTGCATAAAGGACGAAGTCTCTTAAAATGCTGTTGAGCATATTATTAATGTTGTGTTTTAAAACTACAAACGAAAACTATACACACCTGTAAAAAATCCAAGCGATGTGAATGAAAAGAGCAATGATTTTTAATAGCATCCTCGGAAGCAGGAGTATACAACAGCAGATGATTACTATGCGGGTGCTAAGGATTTTTTGAGCTTTTATACAATTCCTAGTCTTCCCACTGATAACTGTTGTAGTTTTAAAGCAGCACAAAAGGGCAAACGGGTGTACACTGTACAGTGTACACATTGTTTCAATTGATAAAAATGTGATAACGGTTCTCACTTCAGTGCAGTCAAAACATGTAAATATTTAATTAATAATTTAATAGTCAATTAGCGTATTCACAGCTGATTACTCATTCTGGATTTCGAATCTATTTGCACCAGACAGCGGAACAGTTTTAATACAAGTAATTATTGACTGGAAATTTTAGTATATTTGTTAATGCAAATAGAAAAAGATGAGACAGACAATTGGAGCGTATTTTAGTCAGGATAGTAAAATTCAGAAATTGTTATATCTATACTCGAAAAATATTATCAAGCATTAAGCACGTGAATTTAATGGCAGAAAATTTGATACGTTGAACAATCGTAATTAAATACTGTTAGAGACCTATTGATGTATAATTATCACTTAAAAGCTTTTAACGATAAGTTGGAACATTAACCGCTTGAAATGGTGGAAAGCTTTTGGTAAAGAAACATTGCCAGCAAACAAACCAAAATAATTGTTGTGTTTCCTTTAAATTTTTATAAGAATGGTTTATTTTTGTTTCATATCAAATACTAAAGGACAAATATTTTAAAAAAAGAATATCAATAATTAAGTCGTCTAATTATAATTAGCATAGCTATAAAAATTATGAAAACTTTTTCGTCTATGGGCTTTATGAAAGTAGGTATTAAATTTTTTGAAATGTTTCAAGGACACCTACGATAATAAACAACAGCATTTCATGAATGGGGTTTATTGTGGAATGCGATTTAAAAACAAAATAATATGAATAACCAGAGGTGCTAAATTTATTCCGACCTAGATCTACTGAGCAGCGTAGCCAAATTGACTCCATTGTCCGACGAACTCTTGGTGCTTTTCAATTACCGGGTACCAATCCTTCCCGGAGTAATCGATCTTGGGCAGCTTACCCCCGTAGTTGGATGGCAAGAATTCCGGATCCAAGAATTTATGGAGAGATTTCATGTCACTTCCATGGAAATGCATCTGCAAAATGGATTTCATTTATAATTTCCATAATCCAACTCAATAAGACATTTCAAACTTACTCTGCCACTCAATTTCTGTTGAATGAAAGGCTTGAATAGTGTCCAGACCATTTTGAAGATAAAAGGCTGCTTGACGATGTGTACCTCCTTCAACCGAATTGGCATGGCATCTTGGATGAAAGTCAGAAGTCTTCTTGAGAATGAGGGCGTGAGAGAAGTGACCTGTTTCATGGCGAGTCCTTCGAAGTCCATAATAACAACAACTCCTCTGATTTGAGTTTCCGGCTCTAGCTGCGCTGCAATGTGAATGAGGTAGAACATTCTGAAGAGGGAGTCGGAGCTTACTTCCTTTGGATCCCATAGAGCTATTTAATTTCTATTATAAATAAGAATATTCAAGAAGGTATTCATTTTACCTCCGCAATTAACTATTAACACTCGCCGTCCTTTGTGGTCACAATTAGCTAAAACATTAACTACATTATAATCAACAAACGAGGACATCTCATCAGCTGGCATTAGTCCTCTCAGGATTGTGGCATATTCTCTTCTGAAGTCAGCAACTTTTCGCATCTAAAGGTATAGATAGGTACAATGATTATTCGTTTTTTATCTGTGTTTCAGTTTTCCAAAAGTACCTTTTCTAATGCGCTTCTAGGATAAAAGTGGCAAGCCCTTAAGAAAATCAACAAGAATTCGTCATCATCACGAAAGTGGAGATCAGTTGCCTCGTGGAGCATCTCTCTGAGTTGCGCAATGCACTTGTCCCGGACTTCTGGGGTTTCCCGAAGTTCGTTTTTGGCTAATTCTATAGTTTCCGGTTTGAGGAAATCAGTTCGAATACAAAAACGCTCTTCTGCCATTCTGAATAAAAAACAATGCATTGGTTAAAATATAATTTCAAAATATGTAAATATTATAATATATAAGAAAATCATTGAATTTTAAAAACTTTGCTTAAATTTTGTTTCTTTGTTACAAACTGGAACCAATATTTTTGCAGCAATGGTCGTGAAAAGAAATAAAATCTATGTTAAAAGAAAAGAAGCATCTAAAAACATATAGAAGGAAAAACTATTGAAATTTTAAAAAAACATCAAGAATCAATCTGAATAATGGCGTGTTGCAATTTATGAACATTCCTCATATTTGTCTGCGAAAATTGAACTTTAACCCAATATTGTTGAGATAGCAGCGTGCAACAAAGTCTTGTGTATATGTGTGTCCTTATAACAAGTGCAATACGTAAGAAAAAATGTCATAAGCATTACACGTCAATTAATTGAAATAAAACGAAAAGTGTTATCAGCAAAAGTCCAGAAGATCAAGAGATCAGAGCAAAGCAGACGCCACCAGGGACAGATTGCTTTAAAAATGTTGCCAATGACGACTGTGCGGTTTGTTTGTGTCCTGTAAGTAACTGAAGAAGTAACAAACACAAATATAAGCCAATATATGTATTCCCAAGTGTCTTTAGGGTGGATTAGATGGATTGCATAACAAACGCGGAATTTAAGATAATAACTAAGGAAATGAGGCAAAGCCGTGGCCAGTTCAGAATGTCCAACCCCGTATCAGTATCTGTGCATTATGTAAACTATTTAAATACATTTTAAAACGATAAAACGGAACAAGAATAATTGTTGGTCTATTTTTGGAGCTTTTCGCAGATTTCTCTCTTAACAACTCCTTTTTCTTTTTTATATTTCTAATCTAATTCATTGCTATACGAACAGATTATCTGCATAGACAAAATAAATCGCGAGGATAAGGAGATTATTTATTTGTTAAGAAAGAATAACTATTTATGGATTTATTTTTTGATAATTTTTCATATTTGTATAATTTGTCTCGAAGTTTAAAAAAAAATCACTAATCCTTTTGAACGTCCTACAGCGCACAAATATTTGAATTCCGGTTGTCTTAAACAGAAACCCTTGAATTGTGATAACGCAGTATTTTTGAAAATTATTGGTTTTCGAGGGAAATCAACACGGATACTCCAATATATAATATATATATATAATTAATTTTTTTTGAGCAATTCGAACCAGTTCGAAAGTGTGAAACAAATGCAGTATGCGGCACAGAACTTTGCAGGACAATCACTTCACTTACATAAAATCCGTTAAAATTGGGTTGTCACTAAAACTAAAGATTTATTGATTGCACTTATTTCTGCTTTCTTAAAAGGCAATCTGCGGCAGACTAAAAAGTAACGAACCGTCGAAGTACTTAGCACAGTTTTGGGTGTGCATTGATAGATAAACAGGAGTAATCAACTGTTCTAGAAAAATTATTCATCACCACTTAAATACAAATGTCTGATTAGAAATATTAACTTGATACGGCTCCACTATCAATGTTCAAAGTTTGAAAATTTGAACACAGACAAATGGAAAACCGAAGCTGAATTGAAGTTCACTGGCGATAAGGCTTGAGATTAAGACGTGAACTTTTCTTGTTATTGCAGTGGACGGGGTGCTCCGAGTGGACGGAGCCGCGGTAACAACCCCACAGGAACCCAGTGGCCGGCGAGTGCTACCGTGATAACAAGGAACTGACCCCAGATACGATCATTCGATCGACTCACCCACCCTTTTGGCTGATCTCGGCAGTTTCCCGTGCGGCTGATTGATCGCCAGGCGAGGCCTCTTGGATCAACCTGCGTGCGCCGGTTGCGACGAGCATCAGAAGTCTTCCGGTCTCGTGCCATATATGCAGGAATTTCGCCAATGACAAGACAATTGTTGATTTTCGATCTTCTGAAAATAAAACTAGCATTAGACTTGAATTGATCAATTAGGATTATTATCCACGCAAATAAGTGGATAGGTCATAATCGATCATTATTTACAGAAAATTTTTTCTGCACGCCGCAGAATCAAAAACGAGCGCAATTACTTCCGATTATTGTCAATGGGGTGCGTGCTCACTGCTCAGTCTTATTCTAAGTCCCCTAGTGCACTTGACTTGACCGCCACTGAAATGCAATTGTTTCTGAAGCACTCACTACCTGGAGATTACTCACCTGAGTTTGCGCTGGACAATGGACGTTAGACCCGGGCAGAACGCAAACAACGTTGGATGAGCTCGGGTTGCGAAATTGAATCACCTCGGAGCAATTAAGCACTTGTTTTCTTTTTTCCCTGAATTGGTAATACTATTGAATTCGTTAGTAAAACAGAAGTAAACTTGAAAATAAGTAAATTCAATTCTTATAATATATTCTCCTAAAAATACACCAGAAAACCTTTGTAAAAGTATTTTTGTTTGTCGCTTTCTAATTATTACTTTAATTTTGTTTAGTTCAATCTATTTTCTCTATACTAAGACAAATTAAATTGAGTAATTGTGAATATTTTTACACATAAATTGTTATCTTTTTTGATTACTCAAAGTTTGATGAATTTTCGTTGACATATCAGGAAGTACAAGGTTCAAGCTGTTGACGTAACCATGTAGAAATCTTCCCATATTTCCAGTAACTACTACATTCGTATTGTTGTCTAGTGCAAAAGCACTTAATCGGCGCTAAGCAAATGACAAATTTCTCCCAAGAATAGTTCAGACTCTGGACTCGTTTGTATCGATTTAAGAAAATACAATACGAGGGATTGCATCTTCTAATCAAGATAAGATTGCAAGTAATCGCCCAATACTAATAGTTCTTGTCTGCTCTAATTGCACATATAATTTAAAATTAGAGTGTTAAATCATTTTGACCGGCATTCCATGTCCACAGCAGTGCTTTTTCAAGTCGTATCTAAACAAAGTAATCAGCAAAAGTTTTATTAATGTTTCATTTGTCCTTCGAGACAGATAGTAAAATTAAACACTCTTACAATTGGCGTTTTGATGTTCTTGTCTGTGGTCATTCCTTGCAAGACACGATTATACATTAGTAAGTTTTTGCAAGTGACGGTTTCATATTATCGACTTTAATAATAAAAACCGTTCTGATAAATTTTTGATAAGATAAATAATGCCGATTTCAATTCGTTAAAATGTTTACATTCATTGGTTCAAAGATTTTTAATGTTTTTGAAAATCTCGCCATTATATTTCAACACACTTTTTATGAACGTAAATTGTTCTCCCAATATTTTTGTTTTTTTTTGTTTTTGGTAAAGAGTTATTTTCTGTTTTTCTGTCTCTTGCTCTTGGATAAATTACATAACTAATAATATCTACCAAGAATGAAGCAAATTCTTATATACACATATATTAAATATTTCCACGAGTAGAAAAATAGTGCACTTATCTCATCAACATGAATTTGCATGAAAAACACTTTGTGTGAAACTGATTCTTCTTGTATTTATTTGTAATATTTCTAAAGCATTTTTACCCCAGAAATACCATATAAGAAATTTTCTGAACTTAAATTTGAAAGATTGATAAATATTTATAAAAGCTTTTCAAAATACCTAACCGTTTTGGCAATGCTCACAGCACTAAATCTTAAAAGGTTTGCTCCTAAAAGTAGGCAAGTGATTTAATTGTGTGGGAGATTGCATAAATTTCTTTTTTCAACAGAATTTCTAATATAAAAAAAGACGAAAGGGATAAGTATTATTTTGCATACATAGTTCTTCTACTTACAATTAGTTAAAGCTTCAGTAGCAACTGAAGCCTGTAAAGCCCAACAAGATCTACAAATCCGTATTGTGAAAAGCTGAAACACTATCATATAAGTTCGGCAGTCGTTTAAGACGAACAAAAATAAAAGTTTTAAGATCGTCCCTTATCCTATGATCCTCGCCTTCCTTAATTATGATTTGACAGAGTCTGTTAATCGAATTTTGAAATTGCATATCGAGAACAATGATATCCAGTTACTTGTCTCGAAGAATTTGCCAATAAGAAAGCTAACGGTAAGAGTAGAGAAGCGTTCAACAACAATAGTTTAGTACATTTATTATTTATATACCTATAATCGTCCTTCTTTAATATAATTAATTGAAAAGTTAGTTATCCTGGGTGGTAGGTGGCATCTTGGGGCCGATGCGCGTATAATCATAACTGGCAAAATAATGTGCGGGTGAAAGGAGCGATGGGGTGTTTATACCCGTGACAGAGGATATTCTTATGTACAAAAATCTGTTTGTAGAGTTGAGGAATCCATGAAATAAATGCTTTCTTATTTTGCTCCGTTTCGAAATTTCTGCCCGACCATGTTTTCATGAAGCCCCCGAAACTGGTGTGGGACCAGAGTGGGCTGTCCTCCCCCAGGTATTCTGCCCCAGCTTTTAACATCTGACATTTTTTTGGTGATCATTGTGACTACTCATCTCTTGACACGCACATGAAACCCATTATATTATATTATATTCGATTTGAAATAACGTGCAATTGTATATTTTGTTATTCTATTCGTGATGATTAGTGATTACCCTGCATTTCTCAATTCAACATTGGCAATCGTTTCAGTGGGACAAATGCTTTTTGCTACAGGATTACTTTTATTAGTGGGTGTTTGTGGAACACAAATGCATTAGCATCATTCTAAGGATCACAATAGATAACAATAGATATTTTATTTAAATTTAAAATCTTCGAAGGACTTAAACCAGTTCGTAACATTTAATTGGCTTGAACTTTCTAAAAAGGATGCTTAAAAAATGATCAAAAACATATTCATAAATGATAAATTATTTAATTTGTGGGAAGCACATATTTCGTAAATATGTGTTAGATAATTGTCGGCTGTTATTATTCATTGTCCAAATGTCCCCCACCTCATAATATTTTCGAGTTCTCAGGGTGAAATTTAAAACCAAATCAGGTGCACTAATTGCTCGCTCACTTTCAACGTCAAGGTAATCGTGAAGCTACAATGCAAAAGATATAGTCGCATCCAAAACGGTCGCATCAACAACAGCGGTATTTTCCCAAACAGAAGTGGCAGGAAATATGCATGCTAGAAAGTCAGAACTTGGTCTTGAGGCCTAAAACCATGTTTATTTATTTAGACGAGGTTTTTCCAGTTGAAGACGATTGCAAAATGTATTCAGCTGCGGAAATAATCTACTGCCCTCTGAAAATATCTCCGAAAATTCAGCATTTTTGCCATGGTCAAGCCGCAGAGTACAACTATTCTGTACATCCGGTAAATTTCTAGAACTGTTGCTGACGAGTTGACCTTCGGGATACTCTAATGGAGCGTAAATATTAGGAAGCTCTTTTGCTGTCTGAACGATTGCAACTAATAAGTAATAACAAACATCGGCAACAAGATCATCCACTGATCACCAGTTGTTGAATTGCAAAAGCCGCATCTGATCTGCAAAATCCTTCCATCTAGTCCAGATCGCAATTAAGCAATTGCAGTTTTGGACGATCATCACTACCGGGTCAGTTTGTTTACATGGTCCAAGAAATATTACAACGTCTTAAGTCTTGACCACGATGACTCAACCGACGATAACTCTGTGGAGGTGACGGAGTAGCGCTCTCAACTTTGAAAGGTTTAAAGAACTCCATGAAATAGCCAAGCACGCCAGTTAAGTGCGCTCGCTGATCGCGGTTAGACTTGAATACTTTCCTGTCGCGACACAGTTCGCGTCGTTTTGTTCGAAGATCGCGGTAATCGTGCAGTGTTGATCCGAAATCAGCTGCTCACTTGGGCAATACCTGGAATTAAATATTTTTTGGTCTTTCACGGTGTGTATGCAGAGTTTTTTGTTGTTGTCAATACCAGTTTTGGTATAACTAATTATAATGTGCCATATCTCGGATTACGTTGTGAAATGTCCAGTTCCATTAATTCAGCAAAAGAAGGGCAGATTGCGATTGCTGCCAGTTGGCGAAAGGAAGCTGTGAAGATAAATTGTTGATAAAATACGTTCTGAGAAATTTCACAGCTCCAAGGATCCTGTTCACACGTTTATCTAAAGATAATTTTTAAGGTTTTTTTTGTCATTCACCCTTTGCTAATAATATTTCCATAACACTTATGAAGCTGCAACGTCTAGAATTGCAAATTGAATTAACTCTCAAATTCGTGGTCGAAGCCGCAGAAACAATTGTTGGTGTTCCCTTTTGGGGTCAGTGTTGAATGTCAAATAAATCAAAGTTTAAAGATTTAATTAGGCGGAAATTATATCGATCACCAAATTCGAAAATTTATGCGCAAAAATCAAGTATTGCTTGAGAGTATTTGCATAACAATTTAAACAGTGTACAGAGGCTTCTGCTTAAGTTGGACGCATTTTTAGACAAGTCAAATTCGGGTGACTAGTGGAAAATTCAATAAATAAGTTAAATACGGAGAGATCATTACTACAAATGCGTCATTGTTTTTATGAAAATGCCTGCGGACTTTATTCGGAACGAATGCAGCGCTGCATTTTTATGAAGTAATGAAAGTAATTACCTATTCTGTGCTGTGCAAATAACTACACCAGCAACTCATAAAGTAATAAGCGTTTAGCGATCCGCTTATTTCAGCTAATTAATAAATCTATAAATCTGATTCTTTTATGCCGTTGTGATAGTTTTGAGCGGTATTTGAAATTCTATTGTCCACATCTGAATATTTCTTGAATATTTTTCGCTTCTACTCTACGGGGCATCGTGATCATTTATGTTCATTCTTCTCGAAACGAAACTTTTGGTTTTGATCATTATACAAAATATTTCAGACGTGCAGTTTGCACATACATTTTTGTTGAAGGAAAATCATTGACTTACGCTCCATGAGATCATTTTGCAAAATATGAATATTACTGACCTACGATAATCTGAAATCTTCGTCAACGCTATTAAAAATTGTTCAGTGCTGATTGTAACAAATTGCAGCCACGAATCCGCTCCAATTGATAATTTTGTAATGCTTTGGAAAGGGGTGGAAAAAAAGATTAATTTTTGCGCTTTTTTAGCTCCTTATCGCATTCGCATTACTTTGCTATTTTTAAGTTCTTCTTCTAAGTTTTATAATTCTAGTTTTGTTTTTCAATGGCATCAATTCAATTGGAACGTAACAATCAAATCTGAATTTCCATTTCTCTTTTGCACTTTTGGATGCTTTTTTATTCTGTGCACTGTTGATTTTTATCAATTAAAAATCCTTGAATGGAGTTTTCTTCGTTTTGGACGTTGAAATTTAATATTTATTTATGTTTGGGAGATACTCTACAAAAAAACAACTTGACTTTTAATTGCAAAATAATTTTACTTTGGCTTTCCTTGAAAATGGAGTCAAGGTTATTATTGTAGACAAATCTATTCATCACAAAACGAAGGATAACTTTCTGATTCTAGAGTAATTTTGCTGGTCAGTTGCTGGAAATTGTTTGAAGTTTTTGATTAGAATTAATTTAGTCATTAGATAGACGAGTGGCATAATTAAATGAAACGCGTTTCACGTTTTTAAGAAAAGTGTGTCTTTCGTTACACACTCCTTATTCGACTCTGAATGTTGCTTTAAAAAAAATCTAATTGCCAGTAATTTTGTATTCTAGTGCTGAACATAAAAAAATGTTTGAAAATCTAGTTTAGCAACAAATTGCAGCTTAACTTATTTTCTAATGATGTGGCGGCGTAAATTATTTTAAAATGATGTGGCGCTGATTTGCTCTCCTCTAAAATAAATTGACCAGCATTTTATTATTATTATTTAATATAAACAACTTTTCTGCCTGCTTTTCTCAAATTTGCACCAACAGAAATTAATGGAAATTAGATACTTTTATTAAGTTTAAATTACGCATATCTCAAAGTTAAATAATTATAAAAATACCAACTTCTCTTGTTTCTTGTTTTTTGTATAATTGAAAAATATTAATTAATAATTACAAATATTCACACACTATACTTATATAAACCCAAACAAAACATCTTAGAATTAGAGTTAGAGAAATTTTAGTTGTTAATTAGTATTGCAAAATTGTATTGTAGAATTGTTTTTTCTAATATTACTTCTTTGGCAATCGATAAAGTCATCATTGAGGCTAAAAATAATTCTAATCAGGCTTGAGCTGTTCATCAATGAACGGTGGAAAATTGTTGCAAATAACTTCTGTTACACCTGTGTAAAATTGTTAATAGTGTTCTCTCACTCTGGATATAAATTGTACAAGTTCAACGTATTTAAGTGAAAACAAAATTAGTTCCATGGTACAAAAATTTCTTTCATCTCTGATTTCCGTGATAATTGTTAACATTTTTTGTTCAGATAACTGTTTTTTAGCAAAATTATGGCTTAAATGGGAACATAAATTGATTATTTGCACTAACTTAGTTGCGGACTTGATTGATGAAGTGGTTAATAAAATTTAGATTGCGATTAAAATACTTAAGCTTTGCTCCACAGACGGCGATCGTGCGATATATTTGAAGTAGGTACTCACAATCAGTCAAATCCACAAGAAGTATACAATTGCAAGATAACCTAAAAAATAAGATAAACATTTTGTGGTTACATATTTTGCTAACAATTCCGTAGTTAATAAATCACTTAGCAATTTAGCATCAGAACTAAAAGCCAAACACTCATTTAGAAAAATGATGAAGTTGTTTTTGCAATAATTATTATCAACATTATTTCTCTTAATGAATTACTTTATCGTAATGAATAATGATAACTAATATAATTGTTTAACATTGACACTTTTAATGGAAGGTAGAGGTTAATTGTACAAGTGCAATTTTGTATAAAAACATGTTCTACAAATTAATAAAAATAACTTGTTCTAAACTCGTTCGAAGGGCAACTCTTCAAAACACCGCAATTAATGGGTTTAATAGAAGTATTTCTTAGAAGGAGCAATTAAACTTAAACAATTAAAACAAATTAAATAGTTGAAGAATATTTTCATTGCTCAATTAACTCGAATAATAATATATGCCATTAAAAATTAAAATGACCGTAGTTTTTTGGTAGGCGGAAGTTTCTATTACGTTAGTTTTTTAATGCACACCTACGACCTGTAATCTGCGTGAATTGGCATAAAATATAGTAATTTCTGAACCAAATACGTCTAAGCAGATGAATGAAAAAATCTTTATGATTGCACCTTCCTTATTGGTGCCATAGGTCCACACAACTTATATAATTTTGGACAGTTTTTTTAAACAATATCTCACTCAAAACATAGTTGCATGCAACCTCTATGCACAATACAATATTGGAAATAAATTTTCCATTCCACTTTTGGTAAGATTTGCTGATTAATGAGTTATAAATATCCATAAATTTATATAGTATATAGAATAAATAATTTCACACAAATTATTTATCTTTGAACTTGAAGACTTTTTTCTTTAGTATTTTATTGTTGTGTTGTGTTATTTTACGGATTTTTATTTGTATGAATTGACAGTAATCGAGACACTTTAACAGGATATTTATACAGAAATTCACCTGCAAATTAATTTTAAAAACGTGTCTCTGAACAAAATGAATATAAAAAGACGTAAGTGAACTTTTAATATATGTGTATAATGTTAAAAATACATTCTCCATCGTTGTTTTATTCGCATTTATAAGATAATAATGATTGCTTCTTTGTTCATAATTTATTCACCAACAGTATTTTTTTTAAATACAATAATCTCAAATTTACTTTAAAAAACATTAATAAACTTTCAAATTTATTGGTGGCATCTGCATTGATAACAACAATAAAATATTAATAGAGGATGGTCAAGTTTTTAAGCTGAAATATTTAAGTGTGGTTTTTGTAATGATCTGCGAATTTATCCGACTGCAGAAGACCTTGCTCAACACTTCCTGTTGTTGTCCAAGTACGATGGAAAAAGGGAAAAAAGTGTATATATTATGTTCATTTACTAAATTTGCAAACTTGCTTGCAGACTTTCTTTATCACTACATCTTTGATTTTCGAAGAAGCCCTGAACTAATGTTTTAATTTTCAATGATAAAATGCACGCTTAGAACGTACAAGGAACTCAGGCATTTTAAATTTTGTCAAAGCCACAAAAGGTCATTTACGCCCGTCGCCCTTCCTTCACTAAATATTTGTTAAGATGAACCAATTACACAAGGTCTGAAATCGAATTTGCCCACGAACTCCATTAATAGGTCCAGTAAATATTTACCACTCGATGGCAAATAACGAAACAACAATTTTCCGGTGTGTTGGCCGCTCTCGTCCGATATATTTATGCCGGCATGAATAATGCAATTTCACACTCTGCGCCGATTTTCTGTTGGGTCATTTGCTGAGTTTTAAGTATTGCTCAAGTGCGAAAGCCAACATTGTGTCTTGGCCTTGGTCGGACGAATCTTGTACAGGAGTATTTGATTGCGCCTCTGTGCAATAGCAATTAAACCACAGCTTTAAGCGCAGAATAATGCACCTAATTACGCAATCAGCATCAATTTTGCGTGTGTATTTTGAATGGTTTTGCAAGTTCAAGTGAAAGTACTGAACGCCATTTTTGATTTACAGTAGGATACCATTACATTTGCGTACTTCTTAAGCTTCAAACTTTTAGACAACATAATTATTTTGTGTGAACTTGAATTTATTTTTGACGAAGGTGTTAAAGCTTTTCCTTTCATCACAGACAATATTTTCTGTGCTTTCATGCGCATAATATTCTGCTGGCAGTCATTCTCCTCTCTTTTTCTTTTAGTTACTTATATTAGAAAATTTAAATTTTTGTTTTAGTAGCATTTTATTCAAGATAGAAGGTTTTTTTGTACTTCAAGTACAAACAAAAATCGCGCATAGAAAGCATTATTATTGCTCGCTGCGCTCACCCCCTTAAAAATCAAAAGAAAAAATTCAAGGTGGCATGGCTGAGGTCAAGAAACTATTTAAACAATTTGTTGGTGACGAGCATTTAAAAAAGTATCGGTCACGGTGAAGATTCGAAGTAGTTTCACGTAAACCTTTTCATTACTTTACGTGATTCATTATTTAGTTTAATAGAAATTATACGCAAGTAATTTTCACATAAACAATTATATAAATTCAATGTAAGTTTACGTCATGAGTGGAGCCAGATCAATTGTTTGCGTCATTAGCAATTATTGAAAGTAATCGATTCAGAAATCTCAAACACGCGAATCCAGAAGTCGATTTCTACTTTTACTTAAGCCGGACAAAATTGTATAATTTAACAAGAATAAGGAAGTGTTGACGACCGTAATTACCAGTATACATATGTTGGAAAATTGTTTATTATTTACTTTCATCGCTGAATTACCAGTTTTCAGTTATTTTAAATAGCGTCAATCCGCAAAAAAGACATACTTACATAACGTCGTTCAACAACAATAAGTCGGCGGCTTTGGACAATTTCTTTTAAGTCCAAATATCTACTGTACCTTTTTTTTTTAGTTATAATTTCCTTCGGGGGCGAAATTTGTGCCAAGGTGCAGCCTGCGTTTGACAAAACTCAAAAAAAAAAACACCAAACACGGGAAAATAATGCATTTACATGATGGAATTTTTTGTTAAACAATTAACATAAGAGAACCTGACTGGTCTGATAATGAGCACTGCAAAATTACGTCAAAGATGAATAAAAATTTTCCAGTGCGGTTAATAAAGTTGCAATTTCAATGCAGTTGATTTACCGTCAGGAATCTGCATCAATTATTGCCAAGTGCGCACATAGGCGAGCGAATTCCTTGAAAAATCAAAAACCCTGAAGAGCGCAATTTCCAGTTCGACCTTTTACACTGTACCAAGGATTATTCATCTGCAAATCCACAATATTTACTTTCTTGCTAAAAGAGATCAAATTTATGACGTTATTTTTAAAAAATTGCGATTTCTTAATTTTTGTGATATAATTTTTTAAAGTAATGTTTTTCCTAATTTGTCCAAACGTTGTTCGTTTGCTTTTATTAATGAAATTCCGGCACATTTTACAACCAATTCGAAGTTTTTTTTGCCGAATTTCATTTCTCTCTTTTCGCTTAAAAGAAAAGTCTCAACCAGTTTTATTTGATCGATTTGTTATTATTTATTAGTTTAAGTTTTGTTGAAAGGCTTAATCTAATTTTAGAGAAATCGTCGCCAAAACGTGCTAAGTTAACTCAGATAAGCCTTGTTTGCAAAATCATTCTTCAAGTGGCTTATCAAATATGGAATATTATTAGGATTGTTATTATGAAGTTAAAGATTTATTATCTTTTTAGTAACATATCAATAGTTTCGAATATTCTTGATTTTTATCAATAGATTAATACAACCTTGAAATCGTCATGCCGTTGTTTGTTTTTTCACTTTCACAATATTTGAGTTGGGTCATTGGGTGTGTTTTTTTTTATTGACACATGTTTTAAGTTTTTACAATAAAGCAATTAGTTAATATATTGTAAATTCTATTTACAGAAATTGATACACAAATTAGAGATTAACAACAATGACTCCAAAAATAACAAATGCATCCTTAAAATATGACGACAATGAGATCCCGTACATTGATTTGGGAAAGGCCAGGATTCGTCTTGAGAAGGAGGAACCAACATCAGAATGGTTGGAAAAGGCGAAAACTGAGCTCCGGGAATTGCCCGAAATAGTTGAACCAGCCCATAAAAAAATGAAGGAACTTATTGAACGTAAGTATAAAATATTGAGCAAATGTTTGAAGCATTTCAATAGATAATCTAGTAAGAAATCAATTGGTCAACCAATTATGGATGCAGAAAAACGTA
Source organism: Leptogaster cylindrica (assembly GCA_963082835.1). Lineage (NCBI taxonomy): Eukaryota > Metazoa > Arthropoda > Insecta > Diptera > Asilidae > Leptogaster > Leptogaster cylindrica. Next base: position 1,227,502 of record OY720105.1, on the reverse strand, counting down.
CTCATTCTATGTAAAGATCTAGACATGCATTTTCTTATACAACCAAGGCTAGTTGTCCGCGACTGCTTAATTTAATGGTACTCAGCAACCGCTTTAATTTGATATCACACACGACCAAATTGGATAACCCAAAGGCATATGCTTACTAGTACGTGCCTACCCCCAAAACCCCCAGAAACGTAAAAATTGTTTACCGCAACGGAAAGATTCTCATTCACTCTTTTACTATCCTACAACTGCCGAAGCATTCTTCCATTTTCATAATTTTAATATCGTGTAAAAAGAGCGGGTAAAAAAATGTGTGATAAATAATTAATTGTAATACGTATTTATAACAATATTTACGGAAAAAAATTCAAAATTTCAATATTCAGTAAATAACATCACTATTTTTGTATAAAAACGATTCAGGCTTATATGGCAACACTAAGAAGGAGTTGACCGATTTTGCCCATCTACCAACTTCACATCACTATTTTAACGAAGTATCATTGTACCAAATTTCAAAATTTCAAGTCTCTAGCTGCAAGCGTTTTTGGAGTTATCCTTTGGACAGACAACCGAGAGACAGACGGACATGCATAAAACGGTTTCTTTTCACTTCCCAAGCATGAATATATTATTCTTTTTTTCTATCACAATTATTTCTTGGCGTTCGCTGAAAACTAATATACCCTACAGGGCTACATCTGGCGTATAAAAACCGAATACTGTTTCCCTTCAGGTTTGTTCCTATTCCACGCTTATGCCAGACTAAAAAAAACAGGCTACCGATTAAATCCGCACTCAAGTAAACTGCATAATCGTAAAAATTGCTTTGCTCGTGAAATCTAATGCTTATGGAGAAAATTGCGAATAAAAATTATTGCGAAGCGGGTTTTTAAACATACACATTAACGACGATTACGAACCGGAGTTCTGTGCAGCGTCCAGTTCTGCTCCGCCAATTGAGCCGCAAACACCAGTTTCACATAATTTTCCTGTTCCATATAATTTCCACTTGCTTCTCAAACTACGCACTTTCAAATTCCTGCATTTACTTGCATAGCCAGCGTCCGCGAAGAAATTCGCGAATCTCACACGAATGCATCACATTTCAGGTCAGCGTTTGAAATCCATTTCAAAATCGTGTCATCCACTCACTTGATCGCGTAATATCAATATTCATAAGGTTACTCACAATGCACCTACGGTCCCGGCCATCGGACGCAATTTGTTATTTTTTTTGTTTTGTTTTGTTCGGCAGATCTTATGTAACAAAATCAAGATTCAAGACGAAAATCAGCGAGTTATATTTGAGCCGGCAGTTCTTAACCTTTGCCAGTTGTTTATTTGTCCTCAAAGTTTATCAATCTCAACAAACTATTGTATAATATTTGCAACATGGAATTCGCTGACTCCAAGCGAAATGTAATCGAACGAGAGTTTCGAGTGGAATTCAAGTGGGTCAGTGGAGGAGAAGACCTGATGTTGCAGAATCACCAACGGGTCATTGTAATGATGTTTAACAAATATTTCTTAGTTAAATCAAACACTTCTTCGAAAAATTACAAAAGTACCAAGCGAATTTGGAAATCACAGCGATTGTTTTGTGATTTCAGGAGATAGAAATCGCCATGAAACCTCATATTTATTGTGCCGGTCTAATTAGTTTAATTAGTGGTGGTAGTGATATTTCTCAACTAACCCTTTACTCACGTCTAACGAATAAAGTAATCAAAGAACCTCCAAGCACCGCTTGCCAAATCCCAAATTTATTATGTGAAGTGGGCTCCTCGAGCGTTGGACGGGTGTAGCCGTGTACAACGGTTTCGGTGAGGCGTTTTGGAATTTGAAAAATATAATTATTTTATTATCCACGAAGAAGTTGACTATGACAATATGGCACACCAATAATGTTGTTTATTGTAAATCAAATTAACGTATTTTATTAACTTTTGCTTTTATTTCAGAACAGACACATCTCCATTTGCCGGTGGACCATGAATATTTAACTCTTTTCTTGCGGCCATGCAAATATTATCCTGAAAGTGCAATACAGAGAGTGAGTTGAAATTTACCTGAAAAAATTTCTCATCAAAAAATTCTTTATTTTAGGTGAATCGTTTCTACAATTTGAAAAATAAATATGACCTGATGTTCGATGAAATTTATCCGTCACAAGTACGCCATGTTTTCGAGGAGGAGGTGATGTCCTTGGTGCCACAGCGAGATCAACATGGCCGAAGAATTTTGATATTGGAAGCTGGAAGTAAGTCATTCACTACTCAATATTATTGATTTCCCATTAATTATTGTAATGTGTATTTCTTGCAAACGTAATTGTTCGGTTATTCTCCCAGTAACTTTAATAACATTTTCTCTATGATTGCTTAGAAAAGTGGAAACCGTCGAAATGCCCCCTGTCCGACCTATTCAAGGCCGTGCAGCTGTGTGTGTTGGCGTGCATGGTGGAGCCGATGAGCCAAATCAATGGTGCCGTAGTGATCATCGATGTGCAAGGGTTGGCCCTCACGCATGTGATGCAATTCACGCCGAGTTTCGCTGCCATGGTGCTCGAGTACGTCCAAGAGTGTATCTTGGTGCGCTTAAAGGCGATCCACATCGTCAACAACTCCTACATCTTCAACATGCTGTTCGCCATCTTCAAGCCGTTCATCGGGGAGAAGATGAGAAAACGGGTAACAAAACATTCTTACTAAAAGTTAACCTACATTTTGATATTAAATTACACAATAAAAATAATGGATTATCTCCAAAAAGTGTGGGCCATGTAAATTAATTCATGTTTCTGTTTTGTAATGACGCATCAATTCACATTGAATGTTTGTCGATTTGTCATATTCGAAAGTTATTTACGGAATCTATCCACTTTAAATACGTGACTTAATAAAAACATAATCAACGTGACACACAGAAACGTCTGCCATTTTGCAAAAAAGTAAAAAAGTGTTTTGTAAAAAGTACGATTCTAGGCAATTTTGAATTATTGTTAGTGACGCAATACAAAAGAATGTACATAACGAGATAATTAAATAATGTAATTTTCAATGGTTTTCTCTCTTTAGATATTTTTCCATGGCAAGGACATGGAATCTCTCACGTCACATATCAAAAAGGACTGCTTGCCCCCAAAATACGGAGGAACGTTAGATGTGGAGCTTCCTCCAGGCTATCTTTTAGCAGACTTATTCGAGTGTTACAAGAAGGATTTCGACAGTTAGTTCGAGCTACGAATTTAGTTAAATTACAATATCTAAAATCACTTTTTTAATATTTTCCAGTGGCCAACAGTTACGGGTACATCAAGGGTAAAAAACTGTGAACTGACAAAGGTGGAAGAAAACAGTTCTTACAAATGTGATCTTATCACTAGATTTAGTTATTTATGATAATCTGGCCCACAAAGAAACTAATTAAGTGTATAGTATTCTTTTTTTAAATGTGGTATAGTTTTACCTGTAAGTATCTATTGTAATGTTAATTAAAGTGATAAAAATGTTGAGACGAAATCAATGAGTCTCACATTAAAACTTATTTTGCGTTTTTCAATTCATTACGTACATTCATTTGTTGTCATTTAAAGTAAATAGAAAGACGGTTTCCCATGACTCAAAAGGCAACGTTTTTATTGAATAGGAAGTTTGTAATTTTTTAAAATGACGATGGCCATCTACGTAAGCGGAACGCTGCTGTGACATATAACAGAGCATTATTCTGGATGAAAGCAGTTCTAGAATCAGGAGGAGCTCTTTGAAAATGAGCAGAGATAAGATAAACTGATAGTCTGATACTAAAGAAGTTGGGAAGTTAGTGCATTATAAAAACACTTTGACGGAGTCAATTGACTATTTTTGATAACTAATTCGAGAACTTTTTTCGTTACTCAACGACCTGCATTAATCACAGTGCAAACAGCTAATGGACAAACAATAAATAGTGCGTTTCTGGAGTTTACGTATTTGCGGAAAACTTACTTAACGCCGACTTTTACATTCCGCAAAGTCAACAGATCAAGACCATATGTGAATCGCGGTGCGCCATAAAATTCGCCCGTTTTATCACAAGTCGATAAGCATTGTCATCAAGCCGATAAATATCTTCAGATTCGTCCAGACGAATCAGTTCCATCGCCGACTAGAGAAGTGAAGCAATATCCGAAATTCGATCCACCCACGGCTAGTGTAATAAATTCATCAAGCCGAAATGTTCAAAGTCCTTTTGTTGTTAATTTTTGTTTTAGTTGCACAAACTTTCGGTGCACTTTCTGTTTACTTTTCATCAGAAGATGGGGGAAGTGTTCTGGTGGGTTTATGGAACCGAAATCGAGTATGTTTGAGTGAAATGAATATTGTTGCTACTTCAGATGAACAAGAACAACAACAGAGGAGGGATTGGCGTGACTTCTTCAACATCTTCTACTTCTAAGCCTGCATCCTTGATGTCCACAGTTAGACAAAAGGCCACGAGTTGGAATTGGAGTTCAGGTGTGTTGAAACCGGACGAGAAGGGAAACTGCCCTAAAGGATATCGTTTGGACAAACGGGGACGATGTAGAAGAATTTGGAATTAAAATGTGCCAGTTGCAAATAGTGTAAGGTTTAAATAATATTCTCAATAATCTTAAAAAATTTAAATAAAAGTATTTTGTTTTTGTAAATATTACGGATTAAATTTTAAATGTTAGTACTTTAATCTCTCAGCGAAAAGAAATAAGAAATGAATGTATTTCCTTTCTATTTACAATAATTTTTATCTGCTTCTTCCTATTGTTAATTTTTTGTACTAAAAATTTCACCACAAAAAATACATGTTTTTAAGTGAACAATGATTCAAAAGCGTAAGCTGCACCTCATTAAATTAACACAAATTACAAAAAATGACAAAAAACCAGCTTCAGGTGACACATACACGATGATAAACTGGTGACTCCTTCGTATGCTTTTGTTGTGCGGAAGAGTTCCTGATAAGGGGCCGCGAATATTGGGTACCCATTGCCAAGGGCGACTGAGTCAATGACTTCACGCTGCGGCTTGCGCGGATGATCACAGTGGGGTGTTCCATAACATTTTTAAACTATTGTACCGCTGTTTGATATCAAACGCCACTGGGCACCACCCGCATGTCGAACTCTTTCCAGACGCGTTCATCACTCTTTTCAAATTGGCTGCAAGGAAAGGTGTTCCTTGTTGAAGCCAGTCGGCAGTAATGATCGCGGTCCCACGAGGATTAGGTCAGTGGGTCGTTATCCTCTTTGTAAACAGGATCATCAGAGGGAAAATAACACGGAAGAATATTAACAATATACAAAAATAAATCTATTGCATTCGGTGTTAATAGGTATATTTTGAATATCCGAATGGAATTGTGTTCGAAGAACGGTTGTTCAGATTTCGCGGTCAATGTCAGTGAGTCCAGTGAATCTAGTGCCCGTGAATCCCCCCAAGAAACAAGTGACTACTGGTTCTCATTTGATTCAAATCAGAGCTGGGAATTTGGCAAAAGTAGGTCCATATTGAAAGTGTTTTTGAAAACGAAAAATTATATATAAAAAGCAACAACTGAGCTGTAATTGAGATGAATAATTTAACAAATTATTATGTGATTACTGGAATCAGTTAATTAATTACATCAAAGAACCTATTCGAAAATTAAATTGGTGCAATATTAAATTTATACAATCAATTTTTCATAATGTTATAGCATTTGTCCATATGTACATTGTATACGTATAGGGTGGGCCACCACTCTAGGAGCGTTTTTAGAAGCAAATTGAGTCGTAGCCCACCCTATACATACTTAAGAGTTATTTTTAAAATTAATAAATAATACTTTTAATTAACCCTCCAACAATGGGCAACGTGGAATTTGCGTTCCGAATATTCTGCAAAATTTAGTTCATGCTTTTTGTAAAACTATTTCATTATACTATTGTTAATAATTAATTATTCTCAGTTAATGTTATCATGTCTTGTTTTCTATCCTTCTTAATCTAATTCTTAGGACTTATCTCGCTATAAATAAAATTAGGCCGCTGTCTTATAGCGAAAAATCAAAAATAAACAAATGCAATGGAAATTTATATAAATAAATATTTGCAGGAATTCTACAAGAAACAAGTTACCAAAGACGAAAACCATTCAATCAGTCAAATGCTGAACAAAATGCCGCAATTCAGCTGAGAAACGCCAGAGAACGCAGCCGGGTTCGTGCTGTGAATGAAGCTTTTACTAGACTTCGCAAGATGATTCCGTATACATCGCATCGCCGGGTTCGTGTTTCGAAGGTGAAGACTTTGCAAAAAGCTGTGCAATACATTGCAGAGTTACAAAGGCTTCTCAATTCAATATCAACAACGCTGGAACCACTTGAACGCTAGTTTATACAAAGTTTAATTTTCTATTTTCAAAATCTAGTCAGTTGTAAATTCTATAAATTTAAAATTATAAATTACATTGTAGCAAATAGCCGCTATGTCTTATGTCATATGTGTTTCCCCCACACTTATCTGCAGTCAACGGTGCCTTTGAATCGATCGCGCTGCCATCTAGTAACAATTTCACTGGTGCTGTGTCATTGTAGGGTGAAATATCTAACTTGAATTTCAAATTAAAAAAAAATCTAAAATAAATAATTAAAAAAATATAATTATTCATAAGCTGCATTAGTAACATTCCAAAAGTATATACACAACATATATATACTAATTATTTTATTTCAATTAACATTTATTCGGCCGCTATGTATAAGAAATTTTTTTGGAAGCCTACAAGAGTAAGTTTGGCAAATGTGTGATCTTATATCATATGGTAAAACGTAAAAAATAATTAATTAATACATAATAAACACTGAAGTTTTGGTGTCAATCGATTTCTACAGATTCTCGATTGCAGCAAGAGGTCAATGAATGGCCTTCGGGACACCACCCTCAAACAATTTTCAAAACAAAACCACGCATTCCAAAAAGTGTCGCAGAGTCACGTACACAAGAGAACCTGCGCGCAGTGTGCCGAGCATACCAACTTGCGGCCATTGCATTCTGGACGTGTCTTCTTAACTGCTTCGGTTCCAGGAACAAACACATGTTCGGCCACCTCCTGTCCATACCAAACGCCCCGGCAGTGCCTGGCTACCTGGGAACCGCGGGCATTATCATCACAAAACAACAATGGAGCAATATGGAGCCTTCAGGTTCCGTACCGCGCCTGTGCCGCGCGAGTTGAGCCACCGCCGCCGAGATTCCTGTGGGTGACGGGGAAAACCCCTTATTCCTGGACACTTGCTGCACGTTCTGTGCCTGTTGTCTTGTGCGCTGACTTTGTTTGAGATGTCGCCATTGCCCATTAGGCCTCGGCACTAAGGAGTGCATGCGTTGCGGAAGATAATTTATGATCATCGGCTAACTGTAGAATTCGCAAGTGCATGCAAATTACCTATCGCTTATTATTTTTTAGACTCGGATCTCGCGGATCTACGTGCCGCGTTTGCGTGGTGGAAGTATTCGCGTTACGTGGTCACTGAAGAGTTGGGGTTGGATTCTCACCATCAGATGTAGTCTCCCATTTCCGTGACTTTAAGCCTAATTTCTGCAGGTTGTTTATGAGTTTTGTTTTGATTGGAGCATGGAAATAATTTTACCAAATTTAAAATAACGAAGAAAAAAAATAAATAAACGTTGAATAAATATTTAAAACAAGAGACCTTCAAAAAACCTAAAAGATTAGAGCACGAGTTTTCTATTCCTTATTATTACTATTTTTAGTCTAGTCTCGGTTCCCACAGTTTTTGTGACAATGGCTCAATTAAATTTCCTATCACATAGCATTGAATTTGATATTTACCAAAAGATCATTAAAAGAAAAAAAAAACAGAAAGGAAAGAAGCAATTGTGCTAGTAGTGAGTTGTTATTGCGGAGATTGCGTTCCTGGACGAATATTGAACAGGAAATGGCATGAGCAGAATTCTTAAAGTGAACTCGCGTCTCTGAAGGCTTGCAAAATGGACAAAAGCGGACCAAGATAACATCGGTGATTTTGGTTTTATGTTTTCGTATTCACTCATTTTGTTCGTGAGATAGTTTAGATAACAATTACGGAATCTCTAAGTCAATTCCAAGTGGCTAGTTCGGATCACGTTCACCTGCGACAGAAGTGGATAGAGAAACATTAAGAGGAACCATAGTGTCCATAGTTGATCGAAGCTTAAAACACCACGCAATTATTGCTTCGCTACTTATAACAAAAGAATAACATATAATTTATACATATTTCTGACCTTCATCTTAATTGTTTTAAGTTTTCAGTTCTTGCGTAACTTTTTCTTCCAGAAGTAAATGCTCAGAAAATCAAATGAAATTGTCTCCCCTTTTGTGTATAATACTATAATGCGTGTGCAGGATGGCTCCTTTATCCATCAGCAACCTCTCAAAATAAACAGGTACTTCGGCCTTCCATAAGACATTTCGAGCAATAACTAATTTTCATTGCAAGAAGGCCGACTTGGAAAATGTTTACGTGCGTCGGCATTTATAAACAAATTAAGGCATGGGCCATGTTATGGGCGGGGCAGAAAAAGTGCTATCATCAAAGGTCGTCAATTGTCCCCACGAAAGGACGGGGGAACCACTTTCGAATGTTCTTCTTGTTTGCAGGAGCCCCAAGGAGACGCGATCATCCAAAACGAGCACCGTGGCTGCCATCCCATGCAGAGAGAAGTCCCACATCTGGCGTCATTTCAATGGCCCGAGAGGGCACAACATCTCGGATCCGAATGCCTTCGTGGATCCGGGAGAAAAAACAGTTCCCGAAAAAAGGAAAACACGGACCCAGATGCAATTGAAGTGGGCTGATGGCATAAAAAAAGCCTTCCAAATAAACCCCCCGATCGCAGGAGACCAACAGGTTGCCTTTTTTTCCGATACTGGTTCGGAGCTCTATCGGGCGGAGGACAGAGGACGGAGGATGGCAGATGAAGCAACAGTTACTCGCCGGAGACAGTGGGAGTGTGGGAAAGGTGACCACGTAATTAAAATAGTCGAAACGTGCATTCAGAGTTGTGTAACGTTTTCCGGTTACTTCTTGCTCGCGCTAATTAATAAGCCGCCGCCGCGCCGCCGCCGCGGGAATGCAGCAATTGAAGAAGAAATTGACTCTTTCGTCAGCTTGGATCCAGCGGCACCTGGTAAGCATACGTCTCCGTGAAATTCCCACGCAACAAGACAATGGGGGCAACTTCATCCAGACCCCTTTTTATTAATTTCTGTTTGTTTGCATTTTGATAATCGATCAGCCATGAAGCCCTCGGGCTGATACGAAGAGCAGCCAGACAAATGCAATCAGTGCTATTGAGACTAACCAGGTCACAGGACACTTACGACAAACGAAATTCAACAAGTAGGTGCATCCCCGCAACCCCTGCAGTTGCAGCCATATCTGCGTCCTGTTCGATGTAAATGGGGGAATCACGGTCGAAGGGTTCAAATCACGCAGGTAAGACAATGGGCAAATGAATCTGAAGAGGTGAAGAAATGGGCACCGTGCATGTGGAGAGCATCCGAATGACGGTGATGCACCCAATTGAAATTGCACTGATTAGAAGCATTCAGCATCAGGTGACGATGACTTGCAAGGACAGTCTCGATTGGAGGCTGTTAATGGATTGGTCCTCGAAAGTGCCAAATGGCTTTGTGTCAGCGCAGAACAATAAATCCATAAACTACTTGACAAAAGTGGAAAGTGCGGAGGAACTAGCGATAAGAATGACGGATAGGATACAAGGCCTGAATGGTCGGGGGCGCAAAAAAAGCAATCCCAATTGTATCCGCCTGGTGTGGTTTCCTCTTTACGAGGAATCCGGTGTCGTCTTCGGTTCGAGATGCCTCTTGGAAGTTTATTGTCAGTTTGTATTTATGGTCCCACTCCAAGTCGTGTTGCTGTTGGCCATTGTCGCCGAGGATTTACATCTGACTTGCATTCACCGGTGTGCAGGTAAGATGGCACTGACCACTTCAGGCCCAATGGACATAATTTGATGCATAATGACAGCAAGGGCTCTTGACACCAGCGATTACCTGCGAGCTGCTGCGACTAATCTGATTCCTCGGCTGCCCGCTGATAGTACTTCCTGCCTTTAACGACGTGCGAGGTGCGACAAACGAGGTTATAGCTTGCTTTGTCCACAAATTTAGATGAAGGATTAACCAGGAAAAGAAGAGCTTAATATACTATACAGTTAATCTAAACAATTACTGCATATTTCAATCACAAGAACCTAGCAAACACGAATTTTAATTGTTTGACCATATGAGTGTAATTATTGCAACTAAACCGCATAACACTGGCAAGTTTCTGCACGAATATTATTTTCCTTATCACATAATACCTCTAAATTCAACCCTTCACCATTAAAACCAACTTCCAAACTTGTTGAAATTAAAACCAGAGCAAACAGTAGAACGAAACTGAGGCAGTTGTAATCTGGTTCTGACACAAGAACCCAATCAAAAGGTCAGGATCTGCGCCAACATTTGTTCGGGGATCAATTTCAGTGTGAACACTTGATATTTGGTTGAGAGTTTTTGCAACAGCAGTGAATCCAGCGAGAACAGCAGATTGAGCAGGAGTCATTTTCCAAGCGGTCAACATTGGCTTCCTCCCCACTGCCCTGCTCTGTAATCAAAACTCCTGTTCCCTGTCACTGTTACCAGATCGGGAAGTGAACAAGTCCCTAATGGGAGATCCGCAAACTCATTATATTTTACCTAAAGATCACTTTCTGCAGGTTTTTTTCTGTTGCACTTGATTAACCCGAATTAAAGTGGCCTGAATCTCTTCACCTTTACACTTGCTCCATGTGAAAATAAAATGTTCCTGTATTTCCAAGAAGGAAAATGAAAACTAACTGGCTTTTCCAGAATTTAGTTTCGGGAAAAATTTCCACTGATTCTAATTAAAACCTTTAACAGCTTCCTTCCCTTCGCTTTCAAAATCGCCTTTTTTAAGATCTAATTTACTGCAAGAACTTTCCGCATCTTCCACAGAAATTGATTTCCGCCTTTTTCAATTCTAGTCGCTAAAACAGCCATTCAATCATGCGCAAAGCGACAGCTGAAAGTATTGAGGAATGCATTCTTGACCCCTCAGGCCCTCACCCACGAGGCTCATCGCTAGATATCTAGCAAGTCACACTCTTATGCAGATGACCACGCCAACGTCATCAGCACTTTCCTCATGCTGAAAGTGTTCTTCCAGTGTGGCGAGAAGCACAAATTGAGGAAAACCGTGTCTGAAGAAACCCAAGGCGGGTTCTGCGCTTCAGTAACTCCAAGACCCATCGTAGGGGGCACAATTCGATTTGCGGAAGTTGGAGCTCTCATCCACGAAGACGGTTAATGAGTGTCAACAATGGCCTGCGGCAGGTCTTCCACCTACTTCGGTTCTGCACATTCTAAGTGTCCGGGGGTCCAGAGTTTAAAGACCTGGAAGTCATTCCGACCTCAAGTATTGTAGACAGAATACCTCCGGCAAGGTACAGGCGGGAAGCGTCTTCTTGGTCTCCGTGTTTGCTCCACATCAACTGGTTTTGCGTCTTTTCCACGGTTATGATCAGAAAAGGGAAGTTCGACCAGCAGAGCGTGATCGTTTCCTCTTCGGATGAGGTAAGAAGAAGACAAAATAATCGTAGAAGAAAATTTATAACAACAGAATCTGATTGAAATGCAAAAAGACAAGGCATACCCCGCACTCAATTGACGTCACGCTAAACTAACTCGGAAAATGGCCAAAGTGGATCACAGGAACCCGCACTGGGGACCAGCGCGAACGCGATCGTCTTCCATTCAGGGCTGTGCTCATCCGCCGTGTGCGTACAATGAGCAGTTAATTGCCGATGATACGCGGTCCCCGTTTAAGGTGTGCTCCGGTACAAACCGTGATTTGATTATAATACAAGGGGTGAATTTTGGAGGAGTTCATTCCCATGGCCGATGTAGACGATCGCCTGAGACTTCATGGGATCTGATTTTCACCAAGGATCACCGCTCGTCGCTCGCCGCTGTGGGAGCATATTCCCAAAACAATGCTTCAATACAGTCATTAAGAACTTAATTGGTTTTTGGCTTGATATCATTTCACTGATACTAAAGACTTATTGTCTGCATTTCTGTAAACAGAGGCCAAGATCACTACTCAAATCAAATGGCAAAAATATATAATCAAAACAAAAAAAAAATTATAGAAACCCAGATTCTCATTTCTCAAAAACAACTGGAAATTAGGATGAATTTTTAAGGTTCATTGCCATAAATTAGAGTTCAACATTTCACACAATGTAATGTAGGTTATTCAATATTTGACGCACAATTTATGCAACAATAAAAATCGCAAAAAAATCCTCCTTACGTAAAACAAACAATAGCCCAGTTGTATTGAAGGTCGTTCTGGAGACGGTTTCGACTTGGCCATCGATTTAAATTCAACAATGCAATTCGAAACGTGGCAATTACGAAACACACAACTCCATCAAAATATTATCGTCCAATTGCAGGCACCTGTCAAATTTAAATTCTACTTTCATCTAGAACCGAATATGACAGCCGTGAAGGAATCGAGTCGAGTAAAAAACAGCCATTTTCCGCCTATTTAATCAGTTGCCGTTGCCCTATTGTTTTAGGAATCGAGTCTAGCCATAAATCTTCTTGGCCCTGTGGCTTTGAACAGAATCCAGCGTTAACTCGCCACAGAACATTACGAATTCCTTCTCCATATTGACGATGTAAATCAACGATAATTCACGCAACGGCCTTTGCAAAGGCTGAGGAATCACTATACGTTGATACTCGCTTGATTACTATTCAACGTACGATACGACGATCGCATTCCTAAGAAAGTCATTACGGCAATTACCTCTTCATCACATCCGGAAACTCAACGAAATTTTATTGAACCCTTGCGGTTAACTCAAACCGTTCCAACACCAATTCAAAAACTCTGGTGGATGAGTTGCCGGCTGGGCTCTATGCGGCTGATCCCCAGCCAATTGTAGACAACGGACGACGAAGAAATGGAGGCGACCTCCGAAATAGGGAACAACTCTCACGTAACAGAGTTCTAGGTAAATCCTGCATTCTTACAGCGCAGGCCATTGTCTTCGGATATACTGGCAGCACTCACTTTACCTGAAAATCATATGCACGGGTGCAACGCGTCTACGTGAAGGAACGCCAAACGGTCAGGTTTGTGTCAATGCACTTCTTATAAGTCCAACTCTTGGTCCGTGTTTACTAATGACGATGAACTGAGGAAAGCAGGTGGATGAGTCAATACCGATGGGAACGGGTAGAGTTCTTGAACCCGGATCTAAGCAATAAAAACTTTTCGCAAGCAATTTATGAAATTAATGAAAACTATTGAGGACAACTCGGCGATGGGAAACGAATGCGTTAACATCAGCTTATTAAATTCCTTCAACGCAAAGGCGCACAGCGAGGAAAACTATCGACAGGAAAATGGTCGTGATATTTTCTGTGGTACAAGATGATTACTTTTATGTTGTATACACGACACACGTTAGTTAGTTATTCTAGCTACAAGCGTTCTCGAGTTATCATCTGGACAGACAGGCGACGGACAGACGGACATCCATAAAACGGTTTCTTTTCACTTCCCAATCATGAATATAAAGTTCCTTTTTTTCTGCCACGATTATTTCTTGGCGTTGCCAGCGATCGCTCAAAGCTAAGATATATCCTACATCTATGTTAGATCTAGGGCATAAAAAGTCCGTTCCACAATTCCAATCGATAACAGAAAGAGGAAAATCACATTTTTAGACTTCTACTACTAAAACTGATCGGTTTGCTATAATATGGCATAAGAACCATTTCATGTATCTCAACTGATAGCAACAACCGTGCTTTCGCTGGACGCAATTAATTTATCTGGATTCCAATTTCGAATTTCGTATAATCACGTCGCTGTTGGTTGCAATTATTATTGGTTACGATCGTGTTGGAAATGGTTGCTACTAATGTAAAACTACTGTTACGAAAGTTTTATTTTACTAAACTCGAACTGAACTCACATCAAATTCGTCTTAAAAGAATCTAGAAACATGGAAGATCGAACGAGGCGAACTCTTAATAATCCTCATTAATCGTATGCATGCATTTTGATAGCTCAATGGTCGTAAACTTATCTTTATGTTTACAAATAACATTAAAGGTTTCGGTTCATACACAGAAATAATCCTTCATACCCAGAACTCTGAGGAAGCATTTCTTTATGGCGTGATCGTGAGGAGTCTCCAAGTGATGTTGGTACGGGCCCCGAGTCCAGCTGCCTAGATTAACAGGTAAATTGCGTCTAATGGCGTATGACAAGGCAACCCACAAGATTTTGAAGAGAGCAAACATTCTGGGATTTCTTGCAAGTGGAGGGAACACAAGCCGGCTCGTGATCTTATAAGGCTTTCCTGATTGCAACTAAATAGTGCATGGATGCCACATCAGCCGCAAAATGCCATCCTCGAAGCAAAAGATTTTTTTCTTAATGTTGCTGGTTCTGGTGTTGTTGTTATTATTGTTGTTGTTGCTGAACTGAAATTGAATCCTCGTAGCCCTTGAAGGGCACCAGCAATTTTCTCTTCTTACCGCATGTATATTAGCCACCGCTAATAGAGGTTCTTCGGCCTGTGCATCAGCAACGCATTTAAATATCACATTACAACTAGGACCGACATTTTTCTGGTTTTTCTCCTCTTGCACCCTGAATCCAGAGTCCTGGACGGGATAAGTGGTGACCTGCGACTGCATTCCACTAGTGCACTCCAAACAAAGATCACTTGACATTCATTAGCACATGATCGTAACAGGAACTGACTCTGTTTCTTCAAGTAACTTAACAGTGGACGCATCTTTTAAGCCTTTGATGTTTCTCCAGTGGATCTCATTTTTCATATCGCCCCTCTAGATACCTGGTAGCGTTCTTCTGTCCCGCAAATCAACTCCGACATAAATTTCACAAATCCGCCATCATCTTGAGCCAGTCACTCGTGTACATTTTAATTATTTTAATTTTCCCCGCACGACGTTGACCTGCTGGATCCGTGAACGGGAAGTAACATGCTCCATGAAATCGCGACCAGGGCCAAGGTGCACCGCTTGTCACATATTTATACTGTGCCGCTTATTAATTGGACCACTACGAACAGTGATCTGTTGTCCGGGGAACACCTCTTCTGCCACTTGCCAGCCCGATCTAGAGCATCACTCCACTGCTCCAGGATGGATTTATTTCCTTTGGGGAGAGCCGTTTCGTAATTATGCAAAGGAGTCACGGACTTCACTTCACCACTTGCTAGCCCCATTTACATTTTAGTTTTCACTACCAAGGAAATAAAAACGATGTTGTAGAACCGGCACTCCGATAAAATCTTTCCGTAAATTATTTACAACTGTCACAACAAAGCAGAATTAATTTAACGGAATATCACCGCGTAGGAAGTGAGCTCCTTAACAGCCGTTTAATTGATGCACTCGTAAAACTCGTTGCTGCACATGGCCGCGGCATCGGGATACTCGAAATTGTTTTATTGGTTGTTAGTCATAAAGATCTGAGGAAAAAACCGTAAAATTAAAATATGTTCAAGATTTACGATTTTCCAAAAACTTCCAATTTTCCAATTATTTTGGAAGAATTTCGATTTTATTTTTGACACAAACGGAATCACTACAACCGGGGCGTGGTCGGGGCGGGACGGAGGAACACTAAAGAAAACCCCAAAATTGTACTCTTAATATTTTCTTAAAAATACATTAATTGGGTGATTTTTTTGTAATGGTAGAGCC
Organism: Leptogaster cylindrica; assembly: GCA_963082835.1. Classification (NCBI taxonomy): domain Eukaryota; kingdom Metazoa; phylum Arthropoda; class Insecta; order Diptera; family Asilidae; genus Leptogaster; species Leptogaster cylindrica. Next base: position 1,211,657 of record OY720105.1, on the reverse strand, counting down.
TGATTCCCTTTATGCACTCGTTTATTACTGAAAGGAGTGCCATAAAAATCCAGCCTGAACAAGGAAATACTTTTCGGAATGCTGCAGCAGCCGCTCTTAACTCAAAATAAGATTGTAAACAAATTTTGAGGTTTTGTTAACTGTCCGCCAACTTGATAAGCCATTTGTCTATACCACAAATTCTTTTTAACTGCCAGAACTCAAAATTCATTTTACTTCTAATAGTTTTAATTAATTTTATTGTTTGAATGTGGATTGTGAATAATTTTTGACGAATCTCCAAATTTGTTTGTTTTTTAAATTTCAAATATTATTTTTTATACACAGAAAAGATGTATTATTTAATTCTCAAACGAAATAGGACACCAAAATGTAATGGTCTAGACTGCAGACAATCTGTAACAAAGCTCAAATTATTAAATCACACTTCCAGTGGATTAATGATCCAGGAGGTGATCTTATTTCATCCCAGAAATTATCACTGAATGCTGAAAAAAACCTTCCCATGGATGAGACGCTGTCATCCATGAAAATATCACATTTCTGTTAAGTACGGCATCGCCATATGTTTTTAAATATTGACGAGTGTACGTCGTTCATTAGCAGGAATTTGTCAAGAGTTTTTTCTTTTAATAAATGCATGGCCCTCGAGCAGAAATCCCTGCGCCTGAACTTCTCAGATCAGAACATTTTGATGATTATTGAGTTTTGTTATTGCTGACAAATACACAAAAATTAGAAAAGTGAATTTAGATAAATTTTTCAAAGCATTTATTTTTGTTTTTTTTCCTCGTGGCAAAAATGAAATGTACACACGTTGTTCAAAGGAAAAATTATTATTAACCAATTCTCACGCGGTATTTTAACGGAATTGGCATCCTAAACCAATGATTTCACTTTCATGATAAATTTTCACCTCTGTACAATGACTATTCACCGATTTGACACAATCTTCGAAACAATGCGGAAATAGAACAAAAACGAAACACAATTGAAAGAAATAGGTGAAAGTTATGTAGTGAGTTCGCTAAAAGTTTCTCCGTTTCGGAAGTGGAAATGGAGCAAAGTTCCTCTATTAACAAAATGAGGATATTTCCGTCTACAATTTGGAAAGCACCCCAAGATAAATTTACAAAAAAGAAAATTAAAACGGAACATTAAATTGGTTTTTCTTTCGCGTATGAGAACATTTTTTGCAATAATGTGATTGTTTCAAAAAACGATTCAATTTAAAAAATATAATTTGTTTTCTTTTTACATTTGTTCAACTGTTGAAATGCGAAATTCCTGAATTCCTGATAATCTGGTCGTACACGGAGTCCTGGTTCTTCTTAGAATTGAAGATCCTCCGGCTTTCATTAATTTTGAGATGATAATTTGCTTCCCATTATTTCCAAATGTCTTTCGTTTGAAGTTCCCAGTATTATCTAATTCCGCATAGCGAATTCATAAGAAATGCTTCCAAGAAGAATCCGTGAGTGTTGAATGATCGCGTCGAAGAGGTATCTGCGGCAGGCACCCGACGCGGATGCTGCACCACAAGAGCGCGTCCGTTTAATTTAAGACAAGCAGGTGGATCGCTTCGTCGGTTTCCATACAAGTGAAATTATTAAAATAAAATTCCTGCATGCAGTGCAAACACCTAACAATTTGGCAGCGGCACAAGAATGGCGGGATCCGATGATGTTCGCTTCGAAGGGCGATTAATTCTTGTCATAGTCGCGAAGATGCTCTATGATGGCGCGTATTGTCCGCGATGCTCGCGGCCGAAACAGGAAGAAGAGGATTCGGTCCGTTCCCCGTTCCCCTGGTGCCTTAATTAATTTAGTAGTTGGACAGAACATTGGAATTTTTGTAACATTACCGCACATGAGACTCGAGATATTTTCTAGATGAACTCGCTGCTGTGGCAGCAAACACTGCAAAAGGAACGCAGCGACGACAGCTGACGGCGACGACGGCGGCGGCGCTGCATTGTCGAGGAGCGGAAGACTGGGCCTCCTTTATGCATGCCCAGCGGAGCACTCGTAATTACCGCCAATTCCGCGATGGAGGCGAACAAGTGAAGTGAATACGGAGGTAATTTAAGCCAAGATCTGAGATCTGTGGATCTTGGGGGCCATGGAGGTTGATGAATGCACGTTCGCAGCATCGGTAAGTGGGCAATTTATAGGCGAAACGGTGCAGCGTCTGTGCGTGTCTTCTAATTGTCTAATTCAAATCAGTTGAACTCGGACCTTTCGCCCGGGGGAGTTCAGTAGCCCCACGCTGGGCTTCCATTGCTGTGTTCCTACATTGATTGTGTCCAATGATAAAACTGTGCTGGAAGAATTCTTTCGCAATAAGTACGCATTCCGTTGCTCGATTCTTCAACTATGTATTTCGAATGACACGCGGAGAACAGCTGAAAGGGTTGATGGAAGTGCAGCGTTCTTCTTTTGAAAATGAAATAATTTAGAAATGTGTAATGAAACATTGCTGAGCAGATCTTTCTATTGCAGCAAAAAAAAAAAACAAAAATTAAATAGACAATCATATCCACTTATTCACAGTTAGCCTTCACACCTGCTCAGTTATATGCTTCGCGAATCCTTTTCAGGTATTCCACCTGGTAAAAAGTAAAATTGTATGCACTTGTCCTTTAAGAAAAACGAAAAACAGAACAGCCTCAGCCTCCCACTTTAATTATATTAACACTTTCTTTTTACCGAGTCTCCATTCAGAGAGTGATTAATGACCACTGATGATCCCCACGGCGTCGCATCTGATACGACTCACTTGCTGCCGCATGCGGAAATCCGTTCTGCCACCCAAACAGGGTGACATCTGCCGTATTAAAATTTTCCACAGCACCCCAATTCGATTCTCCTGGATTTGGTGGTGTAATCAGCGGTTCACTGGGTTGGGTGGCAAAGGACATTCAACTACCACCAACTGGATGACGACTTGTCTTTCTAGCGGTGCTCTCGATTAGGATTAGAACTCATCTGGCCGGAGAACACTTGTGTTTTTTAGTTGTGCGAACGCAGAAATCCCGAAAATGAGGGATGCGACAATGTGTGCACGCAAGTGTAAAATTCCCATGGGCATTGGATTAAACAAAGTGGTTACAGGGTAACTCATTGCGCTTCCTCATTCTGTTCAATTGCTATTTTACGAAACTTTTTCGGCATTCGGGGGAAGAAGGAGTGCAAATTCACATTCAGCCATCTTCTGCACCCCATCGGGATTCACTTGTTTCACCCTCGCGCTTCCTTCCGTTGTCATGCAAATAAATTAAAACTAGCGACCCTTGTAAATGCTCGTTATTTGTGTATCACCCCTCAATATCTGGATTTGCTCTGCTCAGCTTAAAGGGGGCGTCATGAAGATGAGCGAAGTGATATATTTGAATGGTTCGCAGCGAGTTCACGCTGTCGTTGGGATGCGGCATCCTTCCGGGGCGAAGGAGCAAATCTCTTCAAATGGGCTGTGCAAACAAATTCCTTTTGTAGAAAATATGCAATTGCATAATGTGTCACCGACCCCATTCCTTTTATTTTATCGTTAGCATCACAGCATCTCTATTGTCCTTGCTATTTGAAAGAATTGTCTACACGTCAAGGAAATGTCCCTTATTCTGCTACTTGCAATTGTTGTTGGAATAATGAAAATATCAAAGCAATTTTTATATTACAGCGTTGAGGGCCACCGCCCACCGTGGACAAGACATCGTTTTACCAATATCAGAATTTCACATACTCACTCACATTTACTGTGATTTTGCGCCCAAAAAATATTCTTAAGATTGCTTGTCAGGTGTTCCTCGAATACAACTAATTTTTGAAGAAATTGAAATGCAAACTTTTAAATAAATGTTCCGAATAGATTTACCAATTTGTTGGACATGTTAAGCAAATATGTTTGATCGCGACAACATCAACGCCTACAACTGGAAAATTCCTCATGCGTTTGTCTTGGGCTCGTGGTTCCCTCGTTAGCATTTCAATTGAACATTCTACAAATTGTTTATTTTACGACACTGTACACTGGAAACATGCCCGATCATCATTAAAAGGATCAACAAATTATTTTCGTATTCTACAAATATTTTTAACATTACCTTGATGACCAAAATATCATCACTTGACTCATACTATATCTTGTAGTTTTATAGTGCACAAAGGATATTCAAATACACGTGTAGTTTAATGGCATTGATGGACAAAAATACTTATTACTTCCTTCTGCAAAATTTATCGATTTTCATTCAATTCTACACAGGCACACACTTTCTAATAATCCGATTTCAACCCCATCAGTTTATGCACTTCTAAATACACATATTTTATTTAAATAGTCTTCGTATTTTCAGAACTCTCCTTTAATAACTTGTGAACTTTCTAATGTAATTTGTGACCCATGAAGTGAAGTCCCCATCACCTAGTCGCTGAGGGATTCCAAAACCTGCCGATTGAACTAAGGGCAAGATTAGAACTTTGCAAGTCAGCTCATTTAAAATTGAAATGTCCTTGTGAGGATACTTGATTATTAAATTCGAGCATCGTTTCATCTGATATTGATATATGCTTGTGAAAGTATTAAATGTGACTAATTTTCTCAGTTGGTTGAACGTGCTTTAATTTGAAAAATTTTTGAAATTATGAAATTGTTCAATAAGCCGCGAGCGCGAGCCATTAACATCGTTTCAGGTATCCGCAAGGTCACAATTATGTAATGAAAATTGTACTCATCATGCAAAAAGTGAGAGATTTTTCTTGCCAAAATTTATGGGACAGGAGTGTAATCCATTACAAGCGACAGGCAGTACCGAAACCGCAGAAATGTGATCCCAGCGAGAGTTGCATAAGCGTTAGATAACAAAAGAGAATCAGGCAAGACACTGGCTCAATGGGTTAAGTCTGAGGCAGTCGCCGATCTTAATGGGAGCAGCCAAAGTACTCGGCGGTACGGCGTTCCAGCGGGCCCCCATTTGCGAACAATGCGATTTGTTTAGGTAGGTAAACAGCGCACCACTTGGGAGACGTATCCACACCCCCTCCAGGCACCCACCACCCGTCCTGGGCACCTATCTATTTTCTTAATATTTATGGTGCGGTGTGCTGGCTCTAAAATTGCCTTCAATTGGTCGGGACGGGAGCACAATGTAAGTTATCTGAGATTTCCGTCTGACGATCAGAACTTCCGCCAAAGAAATGCAGTGTTGCGTGTCGTTTCGCCAAAGACTGCTCTGGCGGCCAACTTCACGGCAATCACACGCCGCGCCGCGAAAATTGCAAGTCGGAGCATTGTCCAATTTTGGTGTCAGGGGACGAGGGAATCTCTCAGAAGAATGAGTTGAAGCTGCCTTGATTGACAGCAATCCGATCTAAAATCCATGGAATCAAGTCTTTGAGCAACAATTACGTGACAGGGATTAGCTCATGTTGGTAGTCCTCACATTCCTCGCATAATCCATCCAGAACACTCGCAATAGCGTCCCTTCTTCCGCCCTCTGCGGCAGCTTGCAGTCAGACCAAACTCTCTATCTGCCTTGATCTTATGTCAATCAACCCTCCCCGAACCCCCCACCATGTTCCCAGATTTGTTGAACCGCAAAACTGATTAGTTGACTCCCTTTGGTAAAAACCCATTTACCCAAGTATCCTTCGTCGCTGTGCTCTGTGAGTTGTGCCCATTGAGGAAGGGCAGCATCCTTCTTCCGCCTCGTAGAGCGATGTCTACAAATCATTTTGAAAGCTTTAGAAATTTTCTTCCATGAAAATGTTCATCTTCCTGCTTCCGGGATATAATGTTCACGTTCGAGGACATTTCCAGGAAATAAAATATCAAGCCATCCCTGCTTCCTGTCTCCGATGCTGTTGTATCGCTCCCTGATGGAAATGAAAAGCTCGAGATTGTACCCAAAGTCTGATGGGGTGTGAGAGTTTCCTGGAGCTGAGGTGTATGTACAAGGACTTGTGTATCCTTGCCTGGAGCCGTACTCGTCTTTGCGGAAGCGGATGAGCGGAAACGGGTGGTTGCTTGTGGGTGGATATTAATGTGTATAAAGCTTACTGAAAGGGGATAGCTTCCTGCAGCAGTTGCCGAGAGATGTGTATTCGGTGCCGCTGTGGGGACGATGTAACCAAGCCTAGTAAGGATACCTTCAAGTTTTGACAACAAATTTCCTCCTTAGATAGCAATGAAAGATGACTCGCAATAAAATGAGGCAGATTAGGAAATGAATACGCCGGCAGCTACCACTGGGTGGAGTGTGGGGTTTTTATTTGCATATAGTGCGATGTTTAAAATCAAAAGGATCCAGAAATTATTGCTCCTTTCTATTTGATAATTTCGTTCGATTCAGAGTGGAATAAGGACACGGCCGTCGTTTTGCGGGATTTATCTGAATTATTGCTATAGTATTTTTGGTTATTGTTCAAGTGAATATTTAGGAAATGAACTGCCAGCGATGTGGTTACATTTTAGACCATTAGCTGTGTCTAAATGGAATTTGGGATAAAGTCCTCAATTATTTATAGTATTATTTTCAAGTGACCAGGGAAAAGTAAATGATTTATTTCCCCGTTTTATGGAAACATCTTCGACACCTGAAAATATTTGCGATTCATATTTATTTTTATACTATGGATTTGAACTACTTCCAAGTGTCATTAAAAAAGAAAATTTGTTGAATTTGAGCACAACAAATGTTTGCCAAATCAATTGCAAAATGTTGTAAATTGCTAAGAGCAGCTGAAGCAGTTAAAACCGGAAATACATCCTAAAATCACCTTCAAACATTTTTTATGACTTCTCTTTCATCACCTGAAAATTCTGTGAACATTTTCAAAAGTGATTTATGCAAATATTTAAAAAACAATATTGACGTCACACTTTACATGCATCCAAAATAATTCAATCCCTACCAAGAATTCCGTGCTTAAAGGAAACCATCAAACTTCAGCCGATCTAATGACGTTTGATTTGTTCCACATGTTGCAACAACATTTGAAATTACAAATTCTTTTGATTTTGAAAATGTTCTTGATTATCCTATGCCAGCCATCACCGATGAATCCATTCCGGAGGTCGGAAGTATTTCTTACAGTCTCCAGGCTTGGACCAAATCCCGCGTTGTCATCGAGGTATGCGCGGGGAGTTGCCGCCGATCCTTGCAAGTGCGTCTGGCATACAACTTTTAAATTTGAGCAAAACGAAGACATCTTGAGCCGATGCGATTTTCAGTTCGGGGAGAAATTTTTCTTCCTGTCAACGGGGCATGTAAACAAAGTATTTTTGGAAATTGGAACATCTATCATCGCAGGGAGAAAAATCTCGCATTCTTCGGTCTCTGATTTTGTTCGGGCTAGATGTTCGTCTATTTGTTAATTTGAGGTGCACGATTTATGGCTTTCACAGCTAACTCCCCGGATTGCATCTCATTTACCCGCGAGAACTTTTCTTAATTCTTGGATGATGGATTTTCTGACTTGCACTTTAGAAGGTTTGGACAGATTTATTGGTTTTTATTTATCCCCGTTCGAGAACCGATGAAAATCAATTTAAAGTCTATTTACGCCCGGACATCAACTAAGAAAGCCTCGAGAGCATGATTAATAAGATCTAAAAAAGTAAATGCTTTTAATTATATCTAATTGCTTAATTAACAACGCGAAATTATTTTTATGGCATGAAAGGCTCTCATCTCATCTGAATTGATACATGATTTCCGCCCCAAACGATACATTGAATGTTGTTTCTCACGGCTCTGAACTGCATCTAGTTTCTAGAATCCTGTGTGCATTTCGACGACGCACTGAAGCATTTCGCGTAGAACTTTTACCTGAAATAAATTGCGGCAGTGAGCAATTTCCGCCAAAGATGGCACCTGGAATCTCTGAGTAAACTGTGACAACGAAATGCAAAAAAGCTGCTCAGATGACTTACCAAATAAGATCGCGCTGCACAGTTTCCCGAGTTGCGTGCTGATATGGGAGCAACAATGGTCATTGCGAAAAGAAATGTGCTCCCGTTTGGCTTTTCGCATTTTCCCATTATTTTCCCATACATCGCGAACAAAAAGCATTTACTGTTGCATTACGGGAAACACAACATATTCGGTAAGGTGCTCACTTGCTCAGTCATTGGATACCGCCGATACTGCACTGGGTAAGTGTATCAAGCGCATGCGGAGGCTCCAGCAAGGGTTATGCAATTTTCGTCTTATGCAGCTGCACACGTAACAGACGCATAATGCGTTCACGTAAAGCCCAACCGTCGTGAGTGTTCCGCGCCGCGTCTGGGGCCCTGCGTCCCCGCCGCGCCGTGACAAATATCTGCTCCAATATGTTCTGCAGATAAATTGCGATTACGTGAGTTACGGTCGTTTCCTATTATCAGCGGCGACGTAACAGGTGATCTAGAAGACTCCAGTCATGCCGTATTGGGTTGCGTGCTATTCTTTGCGGGCCACTTGTGTAAGAGGCTCTGACCGCTTTGGTTGCTCTGCATAAAAATAGCATTCGCCACATTCCGGAAATGTGCAGCGCGCAAACCTACGTGGATGAGGTGAGAAGCCTGCTCGATAATGCACTCTTTGCCGGTTCGACAAATTGATTAGATGCGATGATGAACAACACTGACGCTCTAGCGACAGCAGAAATGAAGAGGGTGAGGAAGGGAAGATACACTTGTCGGAACTGCAAAAAAAGTGGGTCAGCAAAGTGTCAATGCAGAAGAAGTGCGGCTCTTGCTAAATTTGTAGCATGCCACAACTTCCAGTCCTCAAAGTATCCCGGCTGCGAGATATGCGGATCTAAACGGTTCAGGGTACGTCGATGCTAGCAGCTCGATCTTGTGGAACTCAGTGTGCCACTTTTCGCGAAAATGTTTTCTTCCATGCCTTACCAAATTGGTAAAGCGTTCTCCAGGTTTCTAGCACTCGCACTCAATACTGAATTCACTTGAATACTTTCTAGATCGAGAATACAAAATATTTAGCATCTTCACAATGTTCAGAAATCAATTATTGCTGTTAACCAGAAAAAATAAACGATTTTATTCTCTGAATCCATTTCACTCGCTATTTTCAGTGAATCATTTAAATTCAAGACTTCTTAGATCTGATTAACCCGATCAAGTCAATTAAGCGGTAATTTAACGCGTTTTACATAATTCAGGGTTTCGTCGGTAATAACTTGTCGCGAATCGTAAGTTACTGCGAAAAAGGTGATTTCCACCATCAATTGCCGGGAATCCCCGTCGTCTTCTTACCTGTAAAAGAACAACTGGAGGTGACCTCTTGTCTTTTCCAATCTCATATGTATGCAGAAGACAGAATTCCCCAATCAAGATAAACTGAGCTTCATCGTTTCACCTAGCAAATGCTTAATATGTGATTAATTCTATTTAGCGGGTGAATACCAGCGATTAAAACAGCCACTGATCATAACCAAAAAATTCACGGGAAATAACCATAGTTCGAGTCTCGATAAATGCCGCGATCAATTGACACATTCGCAGCACGTCCACTAATTTTGCTCGCAGCCGCAGGCAGGAAGACATTAGGAGTCAGCGGCGAACTCGGCGAAACGCCGTGTTTATATGCTCGGCTTAATTTTCAGATGGGTTTGATTGATTGTTATGCTTGAAATGATCTGAGTATATGAAACTGGTTGACGATTAGATCAGCACCTGCAGCGCTTTTCGCCAACTGCAAAAATCATTTGAATTTTGAATAACAACAGTTTACATTTTTTTAGTATTCCTTTTCAATGCTAATAATTTAATGGCATTAAATGAAAATTTTTATCCGTTTAAAAAGTAAAGAAATGATTGACACTTAAATTCCTAGTGCTCATATAACGGATGTCAAGCGCATGTCCGTGTGGATTCCAAAAACATCGGTTAACGGTCTCCTCGTAATCTGAGAACGAATATCAATTACGTGCACCACATTTGAAGTAATAAAACGGGCGAGGAATGAAGGAAATGATAAAAAGTGTTTAACTCTCGGCCCATTATACCTAGGCTAGTCCTGCGGAGGCGAAAGATAAAAAACTCTAAATAGGAACAAGATCGGAGAAACGCATTCACTGTGCAGGGATTTCATCGCTTCCAAATTCCGTTCCCACGCTTCGCATGCACATGCTACTGCTAAGGACCGTACTTGAGGTCTCACAGACCCATTCGGGACGTCGAAGTTAGGTCAACGGCTCAAAGAGCACCAACATCCTCACAAAGAGGTTACTTAATATCCTGGTTTTCGTTGGTGCTTACGAGCCGACTGCTCCTACTTTTTTTCCTGAACCTGATCCTTCGGGCGTTTCTTGTTGCTGTCGCTTTTGTTACTGTTTACGCGCCAAATCTACGACGCTCTGAATAAGTCAATACACTTCCAGCAAAATTCTGGGTCTCTGATCAGCGCAGAAGGACACTAGGATATATGTAGTGGTCCGCAAACAAAATGGAAAGTGTCTCGATCGCTAAGATCCGGTGCAAGAAAAGGAATATAAATGGATCTGTTATAAAAGAACTTCGGGGAAGAAATTACGACGCTGGAGGTTTCTGGAAAAAATAATGGAGAAAACATTTTTTTTGAACAGGGGACTTGGTGGAAAAGGGGCGGTAGTGATTTTGTAAATCCTTTTCACGATCCTTTTGTACACAATATCGGATGGAAAAACTTATCAGCCTGCACCATATTTTCGCTTTAACGTGTTATTACGCATTATATAAAAGGATATTGAACGCATTGTGGATGCCATTCTGGTTCCATGGGAAATTTTTGATGATCCTTATGAAAACAAAAATTTATGTGCGGTTTCCTAAGATCGTGATTTCTAAAAAACATGTTGCATGATTATTGTTTTATGTAACTCTATGAGCAAAAATCGATGGACTAATTATGCACTAATTATGTTTACTTACATTTAAAGAAATCGTCACTTGTTTATGAGAGAAGTTTTCACAAATGTGATCGTAGGCGTGAAGTAGGTCAAAAATACATCGTGTTTTTAGAAGAAATTAAATTTTTCCGAATTTAAAAATGTAAATTTTCGAGGAAAAACTTAGGAACTAGCTCAACACCACACGAAATGTAGTAAGTGAAATCGAACCCCTGAGTTATGTGCGTTGCGGTCAAAATAGCGCAGATATTTTGGAGGAATAAAACCGCTAGCACAGGAATGCCGCACGCTAAGGAGCTGTTAAGTCATTAATCCCCATCGATTGACTCCATTTTAGTGTCATTTGGCCGGCGTTGCACTGGTTTCGTTGTCTCTCCAGAGCCGAGAATATTATGTCATCGGAGTCAGGCAGCCATAACGCGAACCAGCCGAGCCTGCCAGCCACCGACCAAGAAGACACCCCGACCGGCATCCGCTCGATTCGCGGCTGCACAAGACTTTCACCTTTCACGTAATCTTTCCGTATATTGCCGCAATCAATGAAATGCGCTGGGCGTCTGTGCAGTCAGCTAGACCGGGCCCCGTACCCTGCGCCAACTAGCTGCACTCCGGCCATCCAGCACTAGGGTATTGCCGCGGGGGGTGGCGATCCCTGTAACCCGGGGCAGTTGGCAAAGTGCTCCGGCGGCGGTATTTATTGCAAATGAAATTGGTAAATCGAGCCGCGAACGCGCTCATTATTAAATGTTGTGCACACTTTGGGCTCCGTCTTCGCGAACCCCGAAGATGCTGTACGTAATGGAACCGGTCCTCCTCATCTGGCCGCCACCTTTCCTGCGGATGATTAAATAAATTCCCGGCGATTACCCAATGGACGTGATGGATGACAGTTGCGGTCTGGGCACCTCTCCTCGGTTGCGGTTGTTTTTTTGTTTTCGTTGTTTAATTAAATTCGTTCCATGTTCCATTCGCGAATTGAGGACACATTCTTAGGTGGACAAAGTTCACGAAGACGCCGCCGCTGCTGATGATATCTTCCACGCATGTGATTAATTTGTTTATTGCACCAGACTGATTGGAAGCGAAACTCAAATTAAGTGGGCGTGCTCCATTGCTACTGGTTTTAATGAGCGACGATTGATTTAGTGTTGTCGGAAGCTCCACTCGGACATTTTCACTGCAGCTCCTTCGAGCAGGATTTTAATTAGCTAAAACGACCGAGCAACGGAGCAACATACCGCAGCTGCGTCGCTTCTTTGCGAACTGCGGCACGAATCTGCGCAAATCCTCGTATGCACCAATTATTTCAAACAGCCTCTTCAATTGTACTCAATTCTGAATTCAATATCAATTTTGAGAGTGTCGCATTCTTTATAAATAAATATTATAATTAATTTTAGTTATTTTAATACTGTGCGACTCTGGCTGACGAAAATTAAGAACGATTGACGGAAGTTATAGAAACTAATACGAAGTCGAAGGGGTTAAACATTTCATACAAATAGTGTGAAGACCTTAAGTGAAAGTGGAACGATAGATTTGCTCCTCGAGAGTAAACATTTTCTTAAAAGGGAATCTCAAAAGGTCATTTGCAAACAAACCTGCTTTTAAAATGTGATGGAACATTATTGTTGCCTTTCGTGCAGCATATTTGCATGACACGATATCGGAGATTTTATGAAACAATGTCTGAAAAACAAGGAAGTTTTAAGCTGTAAAGGAATGAGGAGAGTTTGGGGTTGTGAATTCTTTAAATTAATTATAGTTCAGCCAAAGGTTCAATTTTATTTAAATTTAATTTAAACTAATTGCAAAATACTGTACTCATATATTTCCTTAAATCATTATCAAATCAATTTGCTATTTTAATTACCATCATGAAAATAATTTCAATCAAAATGGAGAGAATAATTTCGTCAATTAAATGTGACTGGAATTTGACTTTCACTCCTTTCCACCAGAAATATTCCGGTAGACCAAGGCGAGTTTCAGTGTGCATAAACAACATAAATCGAGTCATGAGGATGAAATTAGGGCTGACAAACAACATGTGTGCGTCCAAGGTCCACACTCAACAGCATCCCCAGACCGCGTGCGCCCTTAAATGATCGCGTCTTGATCAAATTTATGAGTTGCGATCCCGAAACGTAATCTTGCCGCGTTGTGGTCGGGTTCGGGAAGCATAATGGCGTCGGTAACGATGACAGACGGATAAAGGCGTCCAGGACCGATATGGATGATGTCTTCAGTTCTTATATTGGGACAAGAAGCTCCTTCCCAATACTTGGTGGTGTTTTGTTTGGATTTGAAAAATATTGCCGAGATTAGTTGAATATTTATTGCCACATCTTAAACTCTTCAACATTGGACAACGCGTCCTGATGTCATCTTGTGGCATTCGGCATTTTATTCTCAAGTGGAGCAAAGGAAATAACTTCTGGTGGCGCAGATAACATATTTATTGAAGAATTAAGCAACTTGTGCTATTTCTGAGAAGTGAACCAACAAGACACAACAAGTCCTTTGAGGTTGGATACATGTTCCACGATCACTTCCCCGGCACGATCGGAAAACGCGCCACATTCAACTAACGAAATGCTCCATTTAATTTAAGAGATGCAAGACTGGCTCAAATTATGAGTGACACTGGAAGCGTTTTTAATGGAGATCGCGTTTATAACTGAGAACCTCACTTGTGTGTGGAGTTGGAGGTCATCAGCACTTTCAGAAGAGCGCCCGTCAGCATATGCAGCCAGCATGCTCGACACGAGCATCTTTCATCTTGTTCCGCGACGACGGAACAAGATCCTGGCCTGCGCCGGGGTGATCAGCCACAGGGGGAAATACCGTGAACTTATAACATTTGTGTTCGGGGGAGTAAAGGGTTCACCCGGATCTCTATGCCAAAGGAAAATCGAGGGGAGCACCTCTTCTGGGAATGAATTGTGGCGATGTGTTTACATTGAGGATCGCTACATAAAAATCATAACATCGTTACACGAGCATTAAATTATTCCAAATGTCGCTGTTGAGCCGTCCGTGAAATGATTTCCAACGAGATGATGAAGATTTTGATAGCCCGAGAGCGATAACAGTTGATCGTGCCACAGATGCTGCTGATGAACCGCGGAGTCCACGATCTGCTAGAGGTTCGCGATATGTGTTTCTTCGGAGTGTTTTACTAATTTATCCTTTTGGAAATGACATGGCTTATGACTTGAAGTATTTTCGTTTAGGAGAGGTACACGCACAGTGAACGAGCTTAGTAAATTGGTTTTATGGTATCGAAGGTCTTCGCTTCAGATAAAATGAATTCACATAGTTTTATGGGGAAAAACAATGTTTACGAGTATTCGAAACATAACGCAGGTTCTTAAATAAATAAAATAACATAGTTATTCATAAAGAATTTTCAGACAGAGCAATAGGTATACTAAATGATAAAATTGTAACAATTATAGTACACTGGACATGCTCCAACAATTCCCTCATTCCATTCTACATTTTCAATTGGAAACGCTTTTCGCAACCGATCTTAAATGCCATGATCCTATTTCGTCTTGTTATTCCCTCGTGGACCAGGACCACTTTCACTTCGCTGTCTTTACCGCATGTCCAACTTAACCAGGATAATTATGGTTCTTTCTGTTGCAGATATTCGCTGATTTCTTAATACAAATCATTTACCGAACGCAAACTCTCATCATTTTTCCAAGAAAGGCAGAGATTCGCATCTCTTTCGGGCAGGCGACGCGACGCCGCACTGAGGCTATTTAGGATCAGTCCGCGTAAGTAGCGAGGGTATCATAATCAAACTTTCACCGTGGCGGTTCTACGCGCCTATGCTCTCCACTATAGTAAAAGTAAGAGCCGCGTAAATCGGTCGATTTTATTTGGAAGACTCCGCGAAACCGACTTAACCTGATTCAAATTAACTTTCCTCATGTACTTTGGTTACGTAAGGCTGGACACAGTGGGCCGAAACGAGGATTGGTATGCGGTCTGCGTGCTCCACAATCCCGGCCGAAATGCCTCCTCGGCTTCTTTTCTATTTGCCACGAGACACGCAATTTGGACTTGTGGCCCCACAACAACGCAGAGGACGGGAGGTGGCGATGATAACGAATTCTTTGCCAGTGTCGGATCTCAGTCCTCTACTTTAGCATTTCCCCGCCGAAGTGATGTAATATAGTGTTCAGTTTCGAACGCCAATCAATTATTGTTATTACCTTAATCGGTGCTCGCCGGTGCGATTATCCCATGCGGGCACAGCTTTGGTCTTCATCAACCTCTGACTCGTGGTTACCTCATGCCTGAAAGTTCTTCCCGGCCACATATCTTTCTCGTGGTTGACGTCTGCGCCAACCAGCCGTGGTCCATCCAGCGCTGGATGCTACATTGCGAGTGACAAGAAGCGTTGTTTTATGGTGGAATGGGGCGCCGGTGCACAATCTCTGCTGCTCGGTGAGATTTCTCGCCCCGCCCCCCTCCACCTCCTCATCAACCCCATTCTAGTATCCCTCTGCACAGCTTTTTATGCAGTCCCCGTTGCCGCATTACATGAACCTGACTGACTGACTGATTTCCCCGATTGGGGCCCCCTCATTCAAGCAGCCACCTGCGCACTCGCCTCTAAACTTTGCACATTTCTTCCATCCACTCCAGGCGGATCACTATTTTCGCGTTTTTCTGTGATTTATTCAGAGATAATTCGCTGCTGTAACAGCAAATGATGTAAGAGCGCTGTCCGAGCGGATGGGAATGTAGGTGAACAAGGCGCTGCGGCTCCTCCACGCACTGTTGGCGCGCTCGGGCTAATTAATTGTATAAGCAATATTTCGATTAGCTTCCATGTCTTTGGCGAGTCTGAGGCGCGTTTTTCGTTTGCCGAACGCAGTCAATCATCGAGCCACTTCGATTCATCGATTCACATGTCATCTTCATCGCCAAAGTTACTCAACCAGTTACTCAAGTGCCAAAGAGGTTCAAGTTTGCCAGCGAATCGCTCACAATAAGAAATTTTAATTATCGTTGCGCAATCGAAATCGGCATCGATTGGAGCGGTCTAAAGAGGTTTCCCGTTGGCGGCACCCGCTGGCTTCGATTCAGCTCGGTTTTTACCTGTTTTGTGGGAAAGCTTAACCGTGACACATTTCCGATGGTTTTCATCTTTCCCTGAGCATGAGAATTCGAGATGCTTTCCATCCGTGATTCGCGGAAAATGTACATGTTGAAATTGGCACAGAGATGCGAACTAGGAAGTGGCCGCGCTCGGATTATGACACACGCAAGATGCAGGAAATGATGTAAAGTGGGTGTGAAATAATCGACGATGTTGTACTCGACTGAGCTCCAGCCACTTTAGTGTCGTGTTACAGCAACCAGAACTGATCGCTTAATTGTCGAAATGCACTGAAAAACCCAGTAGCGAAAGGGGTAAAATATATGAAACGAAGGAAGACTTTAAGTAAGTACTCAGAATTGAGAAATTGTAAATCCATTTTAAAATAACATTCATAATTTGCGGGAATTACAGGTTGAGAAAATGGTAAAGCGTGGAAGCATTGTTAAAATACGGACTGATGAAAACATGAATAATCTAATTATATATTATTTATTAGATATTTACCAGTAAAACAATCTGCAATTTAACGTGGCCAAACGCTGAACAAATGACACAAAAGATGCAAATAATTTTATTTGGCTTCCTGTCTGACTAGGAGCACCTCTTTTTTACGGTAGTACAGTTTCAGGAAACAGAATCGATGTTGGAGACTCTTCAATTATGTTCCATTCCAATCAAATGAACATAACAAGTCAAACGCATGTGAAACGTGCAAAGCAGTTCTGCATGGAGAATCCTTAAATTGGTGTCTGTGTGCCACATATGACGGAGGTGCACGTCTCTTGTTCCGTTGAACGAAATAATTAGGTCACACGCGGAGTGATAGCGACCGAGGAGCTAATTCGACCCCAGAACCGTCCTAGCTTGCACAGCCGAGTGGCGTGATTCAGTTCTTGCAATGTTCTTCCGCAATGCTCATTACCTGCAATTGCATTATATGCCGGCTCACCTGACCCCGTCCTCGTCCCGCCGGCACAGAACACCACAAGCAGAGTTCGTGAACGCTTGTGATGGCTTCGATTTATTCGATTGCACGGCTCCATCAAGTGATCCCGGTCCCTCCCGTAACTCAACCTGTAACCGTTTAACTGTTCCGCGGGAACTGTGTAATCCCTTGGAGACCGAATACTTCCGGGTGCCGCGGTCGTTCGTCCGCCCGCGGCTAGCAACAAACGGACCAGCTCGAAAATCTCCTCACTTTCCGCAAACATCGGCGTGTGAATTTTAAGACTATAAAATCGCAATTAGTCATGCCTGTACCCCGCCGCATGCACTGCGATTGGCCAGGAGTGCCCGAATGCGGCTGCAATTGCCACTGCGCCTGGATTTCGCGAGCCGTGCATGTCCTCCTCACCTGCACCGTGCTGCAGATGGAGCATCTTTCGGGCTGAAGACGCCATGGCGCAGCCAGCGTTCACCGTAAACATCGTCGGCAGTTAGCATAAACATAATTCGCGATGCATGTGTCTGGGCTTAACTTCTTAATAACACGGGTGCGTAATCCGCGGGACGAACAGGAGGAGCAGTCCGTACGGTGCAACACGTGCATGGGAAATTTCGCTTCGACTTTTCACCAAGCAGATTTATTAACCGCTTCAGTTGAGCAAGGATGATGAGGGTTCACCACGTCTATAAGGGTGTCCCTCCAGATTTCACTGTACAACTTATTAGCAATATATCGCCTCCAGGTTCTAACCCTCCAGTTGCGTAGAAGCACCCTTATGTGGATTGGCATACTTTTTAGAATATATGAAAATTGGTTACCCTTTCTTTGTTATTGGGAATCAATGCCCTCTTGAAGAAACACTAGCAATCATGATAGAAAAAATGCGTTTGCCGTTTTAAAAAATTCCTTGTTTGTTTTCCTTGTTGATAGAAACAAAAGCAGGAAATGCTTCAATGCAAAGTTAAAAGAAAAAACATGATTCAATATTATTCTAATTTATCATTTCTCCCATTGAATTATATTTACTCGCCCAACGCAGCCAGTTGCTCACTCCTTCGTCGTTTTCCCACTTTCAAATTGGACTTTCCAAAACACAACCATTCGCGAACATTCAAAACATGTTTCTTGGCTGGCAATCAACAATTGCAAGTAGTGTCGTTCTGGATACCCTTCCGTGTCGAGTTTGATTTATTTCATTGCATCGCCCAGAGACAACCAACGACAGAAATCTTCGACAATTCCTCCACCAAACCGAAATAGCATCATTCCACAACCGACAACGGACAGAGCTGCATTCTGTCTGCTGGCGTAACAAATCTAAGACGACGGCCAAAATATCTGATATACAAGATGAGATGAAAATAATTTCCTAATTCTCTGATTGCTTTATTAAATCCAATTATTCACGGATAGTCGTCAATAGTATCACGCCAGCTGGCATCGGTGTCTTACATAAGTTGAGACAAACGAGGCTATTTCTTTCGCGCGTCAGATTTACATATTTCACGGCGTTGACGCCGAGCAACTGCGATGGACCGCATCCGTAAATGTGCCCGATTTTGTTCCTGCAGCATCCGCAGACAGTGGAGCAATCTCAGGCATGCGAAAATTTAGTACGAATTCCAAATTCGAATCGGCGAAAATATAACTGATGTGTTACAAGGATATTTTTGCAGACAAGATGGCGTCTTCTGATGTTGTTTGGCCGGGATGTGACCAATTCGTTGATATTATGTAAACCTGAAGAACCCCGCGATCTGGACCAAATCGATCTGAATCACGTTTTATCCAAGTCAACTTATCTCCAATCTCCAGTGGGCAGTGGGTGTAAATCGTTTGTGTTTCTCAACAGCTATTATGTAATTGAGTTTGGACTTTTCCAAAACGCCATCAGAAAATGTTATGATCATCTAACGAGTTCCGCCATTTTTGGTCAATCGCCAGTGGAAATTGAGTTAAATGCGTGTGATAGAAGCATTTCAATAATCACATCGTCTCTATGGATAATGGTCTTAAATCATTCCCAATCACTTTTGTATCTAATTCCGTAAAATGTCATCTTCCACGCTGCCATCCATTCACCACTGATTTTTAATAACTTTGGACATGTGACCCGCATTCAAGTTTCCTTTTTCGTCGCACGACACTAATTGACAACTCTTCCAGACGGAATTCAATTCCGCACCGAGATTTTGTGCCCGCTCCCATCGTGTAGATCGATAATTATCGCCAACATTTGAATCAATATGGAATCAATTAATTGGTGGCCCGTTGCAGCAGCAACAACACCGATATTCTCAACTCTTCTAAACACGCCGCAATTCTTAGATGACTTAACGTGATTAATACGCGGAACAGTCCCGCATAGCAATTGTCAACTCGTAATAGTCACGTAATTACAGTGGAATCTACAAATTTTTATTGGAAATTTTATAGGGGCTTCCGTTGAAAAGGTTAAATGCAAACTTGACGCAATTAAAATAAGGCATGGGTGTTAGTTGACTTTTTCCCCTTTTGATAGTTGAATATGCAAATCTCAAGATGAAGTTTCCTCCACTCGTTGGACCACGATCGGAGAACTCCTGTTGACTTCTGAGGGTGGAATTCGTTTTATTGATAGATGCGAAAAATAAACTTTTCACTATTATATAATTTTAATTGTTTCACATTATCTTGTAACCAAGTGCAAATGGGTTAAGCAAAATAATTAATTAACGCCAACTAATTTGCGGTGCAAAACAATTGCCGGGCTTACTTCGTAGTGAGTGGTGATTCCTAATTTGAAATCGATTACAATAATATTTATATAAATCAACGATTGTTTTACTGGAGTGATCAGACCTTTTCAGTATTATAATGGAACACAAAATTGTATTGCAAAAAAGGACGAGGATTTTGAAAAATATGGTAGAAAATTTGACTAGAAGAAGAAATTATAGAAAACTTAAAAAAGACGTTTGTAGGTACATAAATCAATTAGGTACCAAAGTTTTACACACTCTCATAATATTTTAATAGGTTGTAAAATAGTTTCTATTTGCGCATGCATTGTAGTTTTTACGTATAGCACAGCTAATCAAATATACAATATTCTATTTTTCACAGTTGTTGCTTAACTCCACATTTAAAATTTTCCAATAGTTTCGCCTTGAGGAATCAATAAACTTCCAGAGTGAAAAGCAAGTATCGGATAAACTTCCATTAAATTCCTCTAAAATGTTTAGTGTCTACAATTCCATTCTAGAGTCAATAAACATTAATTGTTTGTTCTTTTTCCTCGTTATTATTCCCGGGATGTGGTTTTTTCGTAGAGCGTGAGTAAATTTTGCTGGAATTCTCCGGTTACTCATTTTCGGCGGGTGGAAATCGTAAGAGCGTGACACGTCGTTTTATTAACAGTCGAATCAGAGCACAGCGATAAATTTTAGTGATGCATCCCAGCCCGAAGGAACACCGAAGGCCGCGATTTGATCCCAGTGAGTGATGTCGAGCAGCAGGTGTGATTCAGGCAATCACAGGCACGACAAGTGTCGATGCAATTTTGTGGTGCCATCGTTCCCACGCACCTCGTCAGCTGCACATTGATGATTTACTCACCTCACGAAGGCCGCATCCCATAAACCGAGTCATAATTCACCGTCGTCGGTGACTCCCTGTCCGTCTTCCAGACCTTCTGACTCATCCTCGAACAGGATGTCATTGTGGCTTCTCAGGCATGTTATTGACTCCTCAGTGGTCACCTGCCAATTGTTTGGGACAGTGTCGTGTTTTGACTGGGCATCCAGACGGCCACATAACACACAAATCCTGGCTTGGGAACTGACCATCGGCATGGCTGCTAATTAGGGGAACCACCGAGGGCTCCTACTGTGACCAGAGCTGGAGTCTCCTACGGACACATTGGGGGCTCTTGTATGACAAGCAGTCGGTGCACCTTGCGTGATCGTAATGTCTCCATTAGACTACGTGAGATATGCCGAATACAAGGAATGAACGATTCGATCATGCGTACTAATTTGCATTTGGTTCCGATTAAAAAAATTACACGAGAACGCTCGGCAGGGAGTGATTACTGCAGGAGCGCTGCTTAATTCAAAACGCGTCCGCCGTAATTAGATGCGAATGAAACGTTCACGGTTCAATTCTGTTAGTCACGACCTGCAAGGAAACCGGAACGCACTCGACGGAGTAGTGTAAATCGATCGGGTAATCATTCGGCACAAATTATACCCGCAAATTATGCCCGCCTTAGTTGCAGTCCTGCGAAGCCTGTGCAATTTCTGGGAAGGATGCTGAGCGCCGGTGTACAATCTTTGGCACTCTGATTAGCGCTTCAGAAGAAAATCCAGGCGGATAATGAAACCTCCATCGAGAACAATTTCCTCCCCATGTTGATTATACCCCTTTACTTCCTGAATAAATTCGATTCGGAGGACTCGGATCCAGCGATACCGAATCCGGCCCGCCGACACTCCGTAGCATTAATTTGCGACATATGGCCGAACGGAGTGGCCCAAGAGCAATTTATCATCCTGCTTCACTCCGGGGACGAACTGCTCCTCGGCTATCCGTGCTCCGCCACTTGTTCGATGTCGAGTGCAACTGCAAGTCCCTGCGAGCGCCGAGATGTGCCCAGCATCTCGCTGTACCCTCCGCTTGTGGTATCTTCGCTGCCGGGGGTCGAGTTTCCGCTCCGTGTGTGCAGTTGTTACCCATTTTTGTCATTATTATAAATTGACTTCATCTGCTATATCTGGTAATATCTGCTAAGTTTCCGACTTTGTTTTCATTACACTCGGTGCGGGGGAACGGTGCTGTCGTTGCGGTGGGCGATATTCACCCCGTGCAGGTGGAGAATGGTTTTTGCACTGCCAAAAATTACTTTCGAATCGGAATAAAAGACGGCAATGTGTTCGAATTTATTTGTTGCTGAGGGCGAGTGTATTTCCAATTAAAGAAGGGTAAGTATGCACGACTGGGGGACCAAATGCTTTTAACTATTGCAGACATAAAGCCATAAAGGACACCGCGACCGGAGTGGAATTACCCATTCGGAATGGGTTTTATCAAATGTTGGTAAATCTATTTCAGTTATACAATCAGTTGGACATAATCTACAATATAATAATGTTATAATTTTTCATATACTGTTTAGTATGGGTGATGTTTCTTCTATTTGTTTCACAAAATGGTTGCTACAAATATTAGGCATAAGTTTCCCATACTTTCGTATAATACACATATAAGCATTAAGCAACCTATTACTCATTATTTGGTGATGAAGGAAAGTGGAGCACCAATCGTTAATGGGCCACAATCGGGTCTGAATCGCCCATCCAAGACTCATCACACTGGCAGTTGAAGGTCTCGTGCGGGAAACTGCAGACACAACGTGATCCTATCGGTTACCCAACCGGTCTAAATCAAAATCATTAACCTCCGACCATAACAGTAACGGCTTCGCCATAATCGTTTGCGCAAGCACACATCCTTTATGCCCCAATCAGACATTCCGCTTGCATTCCGTGCCAATAATGCCTAGTGAAATGGCCCCCGGTCAGATGCCCCAGAGCTATTTCAGGTAATCGGAAAGGCAAATTTTAGTTTGCTTTGATTTTCTGCATAGAAACTTATTTTCGAACCCGAAGTCACCCGACGACGACCGCAGCTCATCCCCGCAATCAAACTTGGGTAAGTAACCCCAGTCAATGGAGGGATCAAAGTTCGGTGTCCAATTCCCGCGTAATAACTCATTCCGATTCTGGAGATTCTCATAGCAATCAATGCAATCACACGTCCATTCAATTGACTCTGCCGCGAACGTCATCCAGCCATATTCGATTTCATTAATTCAACTTCCTCGATGAATCTCCCAGCTTCCATGGAGCCCCATTCTGCAGAGGGCCTGGGGTCACGTGGCCCCTATAAAGGCACCAGCGGCCATTAGAAGAATTCCTCTGGTGGTTGCTCGGTGCCTCGACGGTTTGTTAATTTAACGGAATAGAAACGACGGTTTTGCGTTTCTTACTTCCATTTAGCTCATGTCATGCGTGCCACGACAGCAGCAATGAGAAATGGACCGAGAGCCGGGGGTCGGGATTCAGGCGGCAGCCGCAGAGGAAGGCACGCCGCGCATACCCAACACTCAGAAGCGTGTATATCACTACTTGAGTGGAGCAATGGAGCATTGTTTGTCCCCATTGTGCTCCTTCGCTAAAAGAAATCATCTCGATTAACCAAGACTGCGGTCAGAGTTCAAATACCGTCAATTGAGCCAATCAAGGAGGAATCAGCGAGCCTCGCGGTGTTTACACATTCGAAGATTCGAAGATTCGAAGACTCGGCCCCGTGACCCGCCGCTCATCCGCGCTGCGGTTCGGTCTCCATCGCGGTCACTTCGAAACCATCAAGATTTCCAACGGCAACTGACTTTCCTGCCCCCCTCTCGTATAAGTGGATGCCAAGCAGTTGCGATGCCCCAGGCGTGCAGTTTTCTAATTATTATTTTCTCTCCCGTTGCAGTAATTGTCACAGGACTTTTGCCAGCCCTTCACTAAAGCAAAAGCACCAAACCAGGCGCATTCGTTTCTTTCTATGCATCCAACACTCCCACACCAGATATTTTGTCGCCACTTTTTAACTCTTATTTGAACAGCGAACACAGATTGTTCCGCCAGACAATGAATCTGCCCAGCTTCTTTGGACCACAGCATCCGCCGATCTTTGGCTGCTTGCCCCGCCAAGTAATTGCACTTAGAGTGCGAATTTCACGCTCAATATGTCATGCACATTAGAAAAATTAAAATCCAAGGAAAAGTAAACAAAAAGTGAACAAGACAATGATATGACAGAATATCCTGACAGGCAAAGGGTTGATAACACAACGTCTTATGAATGGCGGCCGCTTTTCCGTTGGTATGAGCAGAAATGAAACATGCCAAAGTGACAATGCACTCCTTAAAAAGGACCTGCAAATGCACGGATCAAATGCATGGTAACCTTTTGTCAGCGTTTTGATTAGAAAATGGAATTGTCTCCGGAGGAAAACATCGCATGCAAAATGGCGTCCTGGTTGCGGAGTTGCGGTTTTCCTCCTCGCGTGCAGCGAAGGCAGTGAATTGTGTGATTGCATCGCTGCAGTGAGTTATCAGTTGGCCTGGGAGGGTGCATCGGGGCTTGTTAGCTAACACGCTCTACCATTTGGCCATTGTGACGTGGTGCATTATCTCGCGGTGGAGAGTATAATGTCCACAAAAGACCTTTGACAGTACTTAAGAATTGTTCGGCCCATGATTTTAACATGTTTGTTAAACACATAAAATCTAGCCAAAGTAGCACGAGTCGACATTCAAATAATTGGGAACATCCATTTTCTCAATTCACTAATCACTTCACGTCGATCTTAAGACCTGCCACCAACGGTCTTCTGCACGCTGATCTTCTCGACGCTTGGACTGCATCCTTGCTCTATTTTCTCACTAAATTACAATTGAGTAGAGCTTTACGAAAACGTCAGCAGTGCCAGTGGCTCATTAAAATAATTTTATGGCAATTTTAGTGTCTAAAGTGGTTTCAAGAATTCTAAAAATATGACAAGAAAATCTAATCTTGATACGAACGGAACAAAGGCGACTGAAGTGCATGTGCATAAGAATTCCGCGTTTAGTCTTAAAATACCAGATGAGTGCATTGTCCTCCCAAATGGTTTCAGGAAGAGGATATCATGCTAATTGTTTTGTAAGGTACATTAATTAATGGCAGTTGCACATGTGCCAAAACAATTTGGAGTGTTTTCGTATAATAAAATAAAAACAAATATTCAACATTTGAATTTCATCTCTTTGGTATTATCTTTTGGAACTGCAGCATGAATTCGAATGAAAAAGAGCGGATTTAAACTTCACAATTCTCAAAACAAAAGCGTAAACAACAATTGGAATTTGTTATGGAAGAAAAAGATCGGTGCACATCCTTTTCAGCGGAATACTAAGAAACACATTCATTCATAATTCCTTGAAGCTATCATCCCCATTGAATGAATGGATTAGTTCTCGTTCGCCATTATCTCTGTTCGCGCATGGCAGGCAGGTGTCCACTCAGACGTTATCCTTTAAACTTATATTTTTATTTTGCACTTTAAACAACATGCAAAATGGTCCTCCTTACCAAGCACACTTGAACTTTATCAGCCCGCATGCTTCGAGGTGCTCGAATCCAGTAAAGAGCACACAACACTGAAAGGGTACGATCCCTTTGTTGGCGACCAAATGTTTTCGCCAATCGAAATGGTCGATCATCCCTTAAGTGGGTTCTCGACATTCAGTGCTCCGATACCACGGCCTCAATTTATCGGGGCTGACATCTCGAGCATGAAACCCGATCTTCCTTGGAATTTTAAATTAGTTTTTCTGTTCTTTTTGGCTTATTTGGTTTTTCTTACCTTTTTAATGCATTCTGCTATCAAATTGATGAAACGAAGATCGGACTGAAGACCTGTAATTATCGATGAAAGTTTCTCCGATTGAGGGTTTCTTAAATGCCCTAAATGTTGTAGGTGTGACCCACCTCTAATGATCTTTTAATATCCTTTTAAGTGTTCGAACAATTTTTGTTCCTGGTTGACTGGATATCTGGATTCACTGTATCAATGTCAGGGCGATTTTCAAAACTGGACGCCCATAAATATTTCAACGTTTAGATAAAAGGGTTTGCAGGTTTTTGATTCCACGGATAAAACAGGAAAGAGCTTTGAGGCTTTGAGAGATAACTATTTTACCTGAGCGCAAGTAAAATTAACAATTAGGATTTTTTCAATACATACCATATTTGAAAATTCTCTGAATTGATTAATGATACCTATTGTTTTACGAGGTTTTCTCTAAAAAAAAACAATAAATGTTGTAATAAGGAAAATTTACCAGTTGCAAACAGAAAAATGATTTTCAAAGGTTTTCCAGATAACAATGATTGTCTCCCGTTGGATGTTCGTTTAAGTATTTTCACACAATTTCAGCATCATAAAGTGTTGTTGTAATCTATAACGAGTCTCCGCAAATCTAATGTCTATTTGGCGTGCTTCGAAATATTCAAAATACTTAAAATGATGTTAAAACAACATTCCCTTCCGGTTGGAGCAGCTCCGTGCGCTCAACCGTCCTCTTGGAACAAATCGCGCGGCAGTAATCCTCGGCAATTTAAACAACTGCGTTCAACACCATCCGCAGATATCACATTGCAGAAAATTGCGCCCCTTGTGCCTTACACGATGTGCAACATGTCGAAAAAATTGTTCGTTTCCGGAAAGTAACATTTCTTCATTTCATAGCTGTGCAATTTTCAAACTATGGCGACAGTGTTGCGATACGACAGATCGCAGCCGCAGGATCTGCCCGCGGCACTGGGAATTAAGTCTTAACCAAGCAAAGTTAAGCGCCTTCGGACTGCTCCCCCGTCCCTGCTACGGGTCATGAAGCGGAATTAGCATGTCAACTGCGTAAAATTTTATTGAAATTGCATAAGTGGTTGGTGTGCCGCTGCCCTACCGGGCCATTTGCATAAACAATTTCTTCGCGGCTATTGCCGAGGCCTGTGATCATCGAAGTTCCCCGTTCCGAAGTTATGGGTCGCATAATTCTCAGATTGTGTACGCGATGCGATTCTCAGAATCTATACGTGGGCCCATAAGGCGATAAGTTATCTGTACACTAAGGCGACACTAAATGGCCTTTTTCTCGTCTAGGTCTACAGGTGTAATTCCTGAGGTTTCAATTTCCACACGTTTATTCGGATCCATCGTTTCCGCCTGCCAGCCACGAACCCAGAATCCACATCGCCGTTGCATGACCATTTAATGCAATTACGGTATCAATTCGAGTCTTAAAGATCCTTAAACACTGTGCAATTACCCGTTCATCGGCTACTTGAGAATTAATTGAAATCCCTGGGAAGACGATGATCGGGCTCCTGCTCCGCGATGCGATTATCGCCAGTCACCGCCGCCTGAACTCCAGTTCTCCACAATAGCGAAACATCGGGCATCCTAGGCGCAGCGGGACTCGCGATGCGAGAGCCAGATCTCGATTCTCGAATGGACCCGACTTCTATCGGACAGCAATCGTCTGTGGAAATTTATTATTTCAGCCCAGGAGAGTTCTGGGTCCGTTGCGTGAACGGGTGATGGGTCCTTCCCATCCACGGCAGGTAAGACAATTCCGTGTCTCGGTCTGCGGAAAGAGCCACGGGAAAACGTAGAAACACTACAGGCCTATAATTTTCCTCTTCGGGTCCGTAATTTTTCCATTTCACCGCAGGTTGGTAAAGTGATTGAATACAATCTGAGGCCGGTTAGCCGCAGAGGTCAGGCGCTGGCCGCGCTCAATATCGAATTCCAGAAAAATGAATCGCGCAGATCATATGGGGCCGCTGATCTAGGCGAAGAGTAGGAAATTCGAGGTCAACGAAAATTCCCGTTTGGGCGATTGCAGCCAACCGGCCATGGGTAACATGTTGTAGGTGCAGGAGATGTGCATCTTGCGGTTCTCCCTCGCCCCCTTGCGTCCTACCAAGAAATATGGTCCTACTGAGGAGCACGTCCGCGTTGATATTTCCATGAAAAGCAGAAACTCTAAAATTTATGACGGTGGCACGGGAACTCCTTTAGGTCTCAATTCCACCGGTGAAGAGAAGAGGCGCTCCGAGTCGGTGGCTTAAAATCAGATTAGGGTTCCATTCGACTAGGTTCTCCCGGATTTAATACGGCACGTGAGGTTAGGACTTAATAGTGCGACCTCCCATATGATCTCCGGGAGATTGTTACTTTCCGTGGGTATAATTTTAGTGGTGCCCCAACTAAATAAGTGCGGTACTGGTAATAAAGATTTAATGACGAACTGGGGTCTTGTTGCCGTCGGAAGAAATATGAACGCAAACATCTTCAATGCGGTCAACGCGAATTCATTCCCTTCGGTAAATTGCACACGAAATGCAACCGAGATTAATCAATGTTTGCGCGGTGATATTCTCGGCCTAATTCCACTCGAAGTCAGGAGATGAGCAACCGAAATTAAAATTCATGCATTCCTGGCAATTTCTAACTGTAAGGATTTATTTCGAATCTGACGTAGAATGAGAGATATGCTTTATCTGGATCTTCGGTGTTCCAGTTTTGCATTTGTTGGAGTCATCAAATGGCAAAAAACACTAAAAACAGTAATAAACTGGATCAGCTAAATTGTTGTTAGCAAGTAAACAATTATTTTCAAATATATGTACTTTATCTTTTGTAAGACATACCTACAAATAATGAACGTACTAAAATTGAAAACCGTTTTCAAATCAAAAATTAGTGCAAACGGATGTAAAATCACAAAAGTTAGTAAACATTTTTAAAAGTCGTTAAATTTGACTTACTTACGTAAAAATTATTAGCTTACAAAAAGTATTATTATTTGTATATGTATATTCCGCACTTTACAAAAAAGTTTCATAATTCAAGGAATAATGAAACACGGAATTCTCTGTTGCATTTGTGAAATGAGAACTGAAAATAGTTTCTTGATTTCTTCTCATCGTAAAGTAAGTTTATGGCCAATAACTCTACACTTCAAGAAGAAAAATACTTTCCACTTCGAATAGGACGCGGGAGGCGGAAATTAATATGCAGGACAAATCATCATGTTTTCTTTCTTGAATTTTGGTGAGCATCTTAGTTTCCAATTTTCCATTAAACGAAAGTGGATTGGAATGTAATTAAAGCACTCAATATTCTTCCTTTTCGTTCCTGTTTTACGTCTCAAATGAATATCCCGCAGGTAGACGGAAACAAAAAACCAAAATGAAAATCAAATCAAAAGTAGAAATGATCTCTGAGGCTTCGAAGGCTGCAAGAGACGCGGTTCGCCGAGGACCTGAATTCGCTTTGTCCCAGTTGAAATGAAATAAAAGACCTCTTGCTCGATAATTGCTCCGCTGTTACTACTTAACTCGCTAGCGGCCGCATCCAGGAATCTAAACAACTCCTCAAGCCACCCTGGCCCATATGTAATTAACGTTCCAGCGACTCTGTCCAGGTGGGAGTGATGAACTCCGCTGCCTCCGTCGCTACCTCCCCGGCATGCACTGGTCCGTCTTTCCGATCTGTTGTCCGTTTTTTGTTCCGTGCGCCATCGACAATCGCAGCGAGATCCATGACGGAACTCAACTAATGTGGAAATAAACACAAGTCGTAACCTGCCCGGAGCGGTCCCGCATACTTCTGCGAAGAGCTGGGCTCCAGAACCAATAAAGCATTCTTTGCGGTGCCCCTGGACCACGGGGCATCATTGTTAGGCCGGCCAGGCATGTGTCCGGCGGGTATTTCCTAAGAACTCGGTCCCTGGATCAGGAGGCGTCCAGCAGCATCCGCGCGGGATGATGAAGATCACTCCGATGTAGAAACCTCGACAGGAACCGGTTTCTCGGCGGGGATCGTGCACCTTCGCCGTCCCGCGAACTTCAATCAACAGCGTCCGCGAGATCCCTTTGTATCACCTTGAATCAGGTACGGTACGACGCAATGTTGTGGGGGGCGGGGGCAGGACGACTTAGCATCTCGTACTTTTCCTTTATCTCGAATCATCTCGTCTCCACAGTGGTTCAGGTCGCGTTCTTATTACTCGCAACTGGCGGTTCGTCACTTCCACGACGCGTTGGACAACGCGGACAGAAGGTTGAGGTCGCATGTGTAAAGTGCGACAGGAGGTGGGTCGACGGGCAGCAGGAAGAACTGCGGCGGATTTGTAAGGAACCCTCATCTCGGTTTCAGCTTGCGAGAATCCTCTTATGTCTCGCGATTGTTCCTCCCTTTGTTCGACATTCTGATTTGGACTTTGCCCGCGGTTACACCTGATATGGTCGTCCGATTGTGTACTTAAGCTCGTACAGATGTTTGCTGTGCGGGATTCTGAGAGCAACGCCGCCGCGTCGCGTCGTATCATGCACCCCCCGTATCTGTCCCGCCACGGTGCAGCTTTGCCCATAAATTTTGCAAAGATAATCGCCATAATGCGCAAGTACCGGAAGTGGAATACTTTAATGGACGTGGACCGAGGAGCTGTTCGGTTCTTATCCACCTTCGCAAACAGATGCACCTCCTGACATCCATTGCAGACAAGAAAGCAGGGACGGTGGGTCGTGGGCAGCCAAGGCGGAAGCAATTACAAGAAAACTTTAACTAAAAGCACGTATGGCTTCACGGGATAATGGGCGCATGGCAGACGCGAAATTTACTTGCAACGTGGAGTCGCGGAATGCTGAATCAACATCGCACCTTAATCACGGCTCAAACAAAGCGCTGTTTTATGGACCACAGTAATTGGCAAGGTGAAACGCTTTCCCCTCGGATGAGTCCTCTTTTAGCACCTCCGTGACCTTTGGGGTCACGAAGATCGACTGAAAATCAGCACGGCTCGAAGATTGACTTGCGGATGACTGCATGAAGACTGCGGCATTGAAGAGTTATGGTCCTTTAAACCGTCAACCATTGACGAACGGCATAGCTAAAGAGTTGCAGTTTCCGGAAAATAGACGTGATAATGTATCTATTACGGAAAAGCCGAATACTAAGGTTTACTATATTGTATGTATTACAAGTTTTTAATCAACATTTCTTAAAAAACAACTGTTTTCAATTAGACCAAAATATTCGAAAGAATGGTTTTAGCCAAATAGAATCACTCGTTCACTCTGGTTGAAGTCATTAGAGCAAATAAGTAAAAAATACTTTTCCTTCAAAACGTTCGAGTCCTTTTTCTTTGATCGACATTTTGTAAACAAAATTACAAAATCCTCGCAGGATGCGGACGACAAAATAAATTAAATCATGCAGTGTATTTCCCAAACCTCAACTTTCCTTTGGTCCACTTCTGGTCCATAAATTCCCCATCCAAAGTTCCTTTCCTGTTTACAAATTACATTTCCCGGCTCGACAGGCGAGAGTTGTTCAAACTTCCTAAAAAATTTACCCCATGCTGAGGATACCATCTAAGAACTCCAATGACAGAAGGGGCGGGGCTGCGGGACGGGAATAACCCATCAGACCTGTCTGCGGGGTAAAAATAGACAAAAAATCATGTTCCGTTTGCACTCGCCGCAGGCGCTCGTGGAGCCGCGCGGCGATGGCGGCGATGGCGGCATTGGGGAGCAGCCATTTGGATGATTTTAATTTTCGGGCACCTGTAGAAATTAAAAATAGTCAAACGGGAAGAAATGGGAAATAAATCGCTCAGAAAATTTGTTTTCGACTTGAGAAGCAGCGCGATGGACCAGGTACCCGGGATTCCACAGTGCTGGATCGGACGACGCCGAGACGACGGGGGCGAGTGTAATCTCGAGGTTTATCTAATCAGGCGAGAAATGCGAATGCCCATTCCCGATCCTGTTTACAAATGCCAGGCGGTTTGGTCTCCATCAAAGCAGTGCATGGAAGTGGCATAGGATTTCCTCCATTTAATATGTCGGGTCGATTTAATCGCTCCACTGAGAGCGTGTCTCATAAATCCTGGGCTAATTGTCGTGGTCTGGTATCTCTTCAGCATCCCTGGACCAGCAAGACATTTCTCGCGCCCTAATTCTTGCCCATGGCTGTGCTTGGCTACCTTTGATAGTTAACTCCTGCTAAATACTCATTAATACTTTTAAACCTGCTCCGGATGAATGCACTCGAAGTTTTCCAGAAAGTAAATAATTTGTGATTTTTCCACCCGCTCTGAAGATGACGGCCCCGAATAACGATGTCGAAATCTGTGCCCTGACGACTAGAAACTACCGATTCGCAGATCTTCCTTTACTAGACGCGACAAGCGTTTCATCTTTTATCTCCAGATTTCTGGAAACATAAGTGTTGATGAAATAAATCCGTTGTACGAAAATGCTTTTAAGAGCGCACGCAATCCTCGAATTCCAACCGAGAAATCGGGAGTGATGTCTTAAATTATGAGACACCTCTTGAAGCCGCTTCAGCGTATTTACATCTGTCTCAAGAGGTAGTTACACAGCATCCTTGTCAGGCACAGCCGAAGTCGACAGCCAATAAATATCACACTTTATACATACTTTCAGATCAAGGAAGTTTGAATACAATTTAATAAAGATGTGAGTCAGACATTTTATTAAATTTGCTGTGAGGAGATGCTGTGAATTATGCTCGAAAATATTTTCGTTCACGCCACTACAACATCTTTACTCATTTTACTATTGCCTATTATATTGTTTTAAGTAGTAGAACGCCTCGCCTTCAATTTAATGGTACACAATTTAAGCACTTTCCTTGTCCGTTTGTTTTATTTTCAATTATCTTTATGCCTTTGTAAATTGTAACGAATGATGCAATTCTGTTAGTTACCGCAGCATTACCACGCTACAAAAATTCCATAAATCTTTAAAAAAGATATAACCCAAATATCGGTGCCAATAATGTGAAACAGTAAAAACAATTCGTCAATGTGAGGCGCCGTGTAAACAGGATAAAAATCGTCGAACTTTCTAAACTGGTGTGCAATTGGCAACAATGGCGTGGCTATCGGTATCGTGTTCCACGGATCGCCGAAGGAGCGTCAATTCTAAGTCGTGTGAATTACTTCAGCCCAATAATCGCTGCCAAAAACAGCCATTGGGCGAGAAGCGCAATCTGGACATGCGCAGCTTCCGCTCAATTGCGACGTCTCTGCTCCATTCCCACGCAATCTCCATCGTCATTATTACCATCATCATCATCACCATTATCATCGCCATCTGCCCACTGTTGCAATCCGGGCTTCGCGAGCTCACGAGCTCCTTTTGCGGCCCCTTGCAAGTGCGCTGCATCAATTAACGCGGATAATTTCAGGTCGATCGAGTCGAGATGACTCGAAGGTGTCTCACAGCAGAATCCGGTACAGGTTGCCGCTCTGGGCCGGGCCCGTCCCAAGTCTCGTCTCATTTTTGACTGGGGAAACATATTCATATCACATCTCGCCTATTTCTTGTGCCCCGCAAGTCAATTAGCGTCAACTCTTATGTAACCAGGCACCACGGCGGGTTTTGATTGTGCCCAATCGATGTCGTAACTGGCGTTTTCAAAAGCCGGTAATGAGTACACGAACACGAGTAGGAAATGCGGATGGGAAACGAGTTACAGCGGAAAGCCGGAGCGGTGCCCAGGTAAGTGCAACTGTGACAGCGCGGATCTTGCAGCGCTGCGCGACCGACTCGCTGGATGTTGCACGGATTCCCACACCCAGCCCCCGATGGGTCAGGCGCGGCATAGGCGCTTTTTACATTTATGGATGATAGTTTGTTTTCTTAATGAAGGCACCACAAAGCGATTGGCTCCTCGCACTTTTGCAGCCGTTCACCGAGAACCGTGAATCATATTTCCACCATTTCAATTTATCTCGCACTGGATTCAGCTCGGACCTGGACTCAGTTGACGAATTTTATTGCCCCGTAGCCACCTCATAACCGCCACTTCTGCCGCTTTACAGCCGAGTGGAAAATTGATAAGGAGTGCCCTGGGCACAGGTTGTTCAATTTTCACATCACTGGAGCTCATTCCGTGGCGGGCCGAATGTGTGGGAAGTATTCGCTTAACTGTTGGAATGTCTCGATATTAATTGCAGTGATACCATCGTTTAACCATTGTTTACCCGCTGATTTCTATGCCATTCTAATCAGCGCTCGTCCCACTCAAAGACTGACTGTATCATCCATAACATCTCAGAATAAGCGATTGCAACAGCGCATAACTTCGAATGTGTCTAAAGACCGACAAATTGAAAGCTATTCGGAACCATTTTGTATTTGTTGGCAAACACATAATTAATGGTAAATGTTTCATTTATTTTTTTCATTACTGGAACGCCGAAAGCAAATTGGAAAATCAATTGATATAATTTTATTAAATCGATCAGTTCTCTCTTTCCGAAATTCTTGTCTTTCCATAAACTGAATAAAATGCGTAATTTCATTCGGTGCAGCAAGCGCGATCCACAACTTACCTCTTTCGAATGTCCACCGGCGCGGCGCGGCGATTCGCAGCGATCTTCTTCAGTTGAGAGCTCAGTTGACGATGATAGATATATTCGCAGGCATTTTAATATTTATTTATGCCGAAAACGTGACCACCCCAGCTCAGACAATAAATTTAATAAGTTTATTTCCATGCATAACTCGCAGCGATCAGCGCATCAGCGATCGCGATCATCGATTTACATGCGTCCACCTGAACGGGAATTTCCGGAACAAACTGCTCGCTAATCGCTAATTACGCAGTTCTTGGAGATACGATAATTACCCAATTTGCATTTTGAATCTGTGGATCGATCTATTTAGTTTTTATTCTTCTTTTCATCCACTTGGAAAACACGTTGGATTTCCTTAGCTTCGTTCGTATGGTGGCGATGGCTGCGGGAATGCAGTTGGGGCTCTTTGGAATTGTGTTTATTAATAAACGTAGACATACATCCTAAGTACATACTGGCTTTCATTTCTGTAATTATGGGAACTGCAATTGAATTCGAATTCGACTCAATGTAAATAAGTTTGAAGGCATTCGTAAATTCTCATCATCCGTTGTCTCTGGTTTTTTGAGGTTTTAAGGACTAAACGCTTTTCCAAACTAAATTTGATTTTGAAGCGTCAACGAATTTCGGCATTTCTGCACGAATCGCGATCGATCGATTCTCGGTCAAACTTAAGAGTCAAGAGGAAGTACATGAATCTAGTTTGCACATCTGGATACATTTTAGTCCAGACCATTGCCCCCCGCCTTGGTCTCATTCGTGGACACTGTGGCGGAGCTTCCGTGTTTCTTCGCAAAACGTTGCGTGATGTGTGCCTGATCTCGTCAATTCGTGTGGAAAAAACGTCCTGGGATCACTTACATCTGAAAACATAAGAAGTTATCTTGAAACCCTCGGGCAGCTCGTTCTTGCTCTATTATTTATTTGTGAAGTTCTTCCAAGTTTTGATCGCCCATCGCCGCCGCCGCGATCGCGATGTTCGTCGGTGGAGTCAACCACCCAACCTCACCCTGTGATGAGTGGATAGTCTCGGTTGATCGCGCAATCCTAGTTGTCGACTCGTCATGCGTGCCTGGATCTCCACCGCACTTATCAGGGCAGTTAGCGAACGTAATCCGCAGAGTATTTCCGTGTCCAACACAATGGACCAGACATTACTCACCGAGTTCGTAGGAGAGGGCCGTGAGAAGTTAGCCTCGGAGTTTAGCACCCTGTCACTATATATTTTTCATCAGCAGGTGTTGGCCACAATTAAACGCCGCAACTTAAGGAATTTCAGCTTTTATGACACCACCTGTGATCGTGAGACTTGGACCGGTTACAAAAAACACTGAAATAAAAAACACTGAACGCGAACTGAGAGAAAATTCTCAACACATTTCATATACTCTTACTCGCAGCAGTGAATAACTCTCTCAATACATACGGATTTTCCAATCCAAGTTGTGCAAATTCTCCAAAATTACGCATACAAATTTTTCTATTTTGATATTTTTGCAAATGAAAAAAATAGGTCAACCCATTAACTGCCAAATTTTTTTTTCATAATTATGCAGTTGAAAATGGAATTATATAATTAGTTTACTTTACTAGTAGGTACATATTTTAAACCAACTGATTTTTTAAGAATATATTTGATAAACCATTCGGGGCTCATTTTATTCAAATTTAATATCCTATTAAAAGTAAAAAAATAAATAGGTATAGTATTCAAATCCCCATTTGAAGATCACATCAGCGAATGACGTTAAGCAAGCAAATCCCATTTCATTTTGAATTAAGTTTAACCGCCATTGGAAAACATTAACATTTTCAGCGGAACTGTTATGGAAGGTGCTTTGGCTCATTTTTCAAAGTTAAAACACTTAAAATTGATTTGAATGTTTTTATTTATCAATAATATTGGGATTAGTGTTGAAATATTTTGTAACTCAAATTTAATAATATGGAAGGTAGTAAAATTGAAAAATAGATCCGTGGCTATTGGTGAACTAATGATAACTCCAAAGGAGGATTTTCAGTGCTATAGGCGTTTAAAAAACATTCATTGTAGTTTTGATAAATATTAAACATTCAGAGATAGTAATCTTTTGTATTGAAGTTTGAATTTGAACTATCCCGAATATTAAATTATCCAAGATTCCCAGCCCAGTTAAAACAAAAGAGTCATCATGTTAATTGACCAATGGCCACAGAGATACTTCCGCTTTAATGAATTAACTGTTGAATACTTTTCTTTGAGCAAAACACAATAATTAATTACTTTGTTCATTTCGGGACAGGAGAGAGAGAATCTTCGCAAAAATTAAAATTAATATAATTCCGAAATCCGATTGCACTCTCTTTTGTTCTTGCCCTAACGCTCTCCTCGATGCAGATGTGGTTGTAAATTGCGCCACCAGTTGTATTCAGCTACTTAAACTCACGAAACAGCGCCTCTAGTTGTCAATCCAAAATGTCTGCGGAACAAGCGAACTGTTGCTAATTCAGCAAACACACTCGCCCGCTGTGGAAAAGAGATAAAGTGGGGCTGTGTGAGTGTTTGGAATTGGCAAATACGCGTCGATGAAGTTTTTTCCTCGTGCAGTAGTCGATGGTGTGCCGTCGATGTCAGGTGTACGTGTCGCAGTTCTTACATTTTGGCTAGGGAAGAAGTGCTAGAGCACCGCGGGCAGTTTAAATGGAAAATCGCCTTCCTGGAAATTTGTGAAAACTCCTTAACCGAGCCTTCGAGGAATCGCCAAAAGGGACTCTCGTGTGGATTTTGTTTTTTCAATTTTTTTCGGCACTGCAAGCCGTGACTGAGTGATTCGACTCTCGCCAAATCCTTCGACTTTCAGTGTTTTCGAACAGCAAAAGCGCTAGGCACAGGAAATCCGGCAGAAAGTGTTGAAGGAGCAATCAGTTATCGGTTTCCTGTTTTCAATACTCACTTGTTGTGTGTGGTCGCATTGTTGTTGGGGACGCGCGAAAATTCGTGCAAGTGTATCTTCGTCCTTTTGCAACTTACACTCACTTTCCCTGTTCGAGGGAAAATCAAAGTGAACCGAGTGACCGCAACCAAAAATATTCAGTGCATTTCGAATTGTTGGAAATAATCAACATTAGTGACATCTTTTCCCAATTAGAATCGTCGAGCCGGCATTGCTCGCCCAGTGTGAAAAACAAACACCTGCCCTTTAAGTGTGTATCCGTGTGAATTTCTGGATTCTTTTTAAATCGAAAATCAGGAATTCTCCATCTGTGTGGAAACAGGAACATTTTGTATTTACAATTACAACTTCACTCAGCTGATCCAGAAGTCCTCCGTTCTCAAGGTAAATAGAATTTTGAAAGGATCGGTGACGGGGAGCGATGAATCTTGTGCTGGGATCGCACGGGTTCTATTCTAGTTTGTTTCCGTGAACTTTTCTTTCTTGACGTTAATTCCTCTTCGCTTCGAGCTGGCGACAACGGAAGTGTTCTTAATCGCGAATACATCATCGGTCACTTGAAGTCGTGCTTCAAGGGTTGCCAATGTCTCACTTCCGTCATTCACTTAAAAATTCGTGAAAATGTCGAATTTCCGGAATTTTATTTTCGGGTTTTTTCCGTTACCACTTGCTTATGCGGAATTAGTTGTTCCGATTCTAATAAGTTTTTTATCCATTCTGAATCTGGTTTCTTCTTCTGTTTTGTTTATTTCCTTTTTAAGAAAATCATTATAGATATTTATCAATTTACATATCTTAGCCGAAGTAAATGCGGTAAAAAAAAATTATTTAAAAACAACAAAAACAAACTCTGTGTCTAAAAATAACTTTAGCAGAAATTGTTTAACAATTTTCAGAATAATCTAGCATTATATTTTTCGTTTGCGTATTTAGTTAATTAATTTTTTTTATTTTGTCAACTATTCCTAATTAGTTGCTTTAATAGAACTGCAAAATATGTCCCACGGAGACCAAACAGCTACAAATTCAGTCTGTAATTAAATATTAGTTTTTTTGCGTGAAGGTCAAGACTACTAATGCGGAAATTCTCTTATTCTTTGATGTGAAATCGCCCTTTTTACGCTTTTTTCACTTAGTTATCTTATTATCTAATCTTTTCTTTTAATTGTACTAAAAATAATCCAGCATATCATGCTGGTTTAGTTTAAAAAATGTTTTTGAACTAACGCCATTTTCCGGATTTAATCATCTGCAAACTGTAAAACTAAATTAAATTTATATTTGAAAAACAAAATAAATAAATATTCCGTATCTTATCACAATATTCTAAATTCGCCAAACAGAACTAAATCTTTTAGTTTCAAAAATTTTGAAGATTTCTTTTCAGTTTTTGTCAGAAGTTTATTATTTTTTATGCTTCAAATTACTGTTGTAAACGAAATGATTGGTATAGTTAAATTAACGTAACGATTTCCTTATTTCATTGATTTTGATTTCGAAATTTTCTTATTGATGAAGATCAAATAAAACAAAAAATTTAAAAAATCATCGAAGAAAGACGTGATTTAATTGAAAATCTTAACATTTCGATAGATTGAAGCACAATCGTAAATGATAAGCAACAAATTGGTTTTGTACACAATTAACTTGATATAAATCGATACTCGAAATTGAAATTCTAGTTAATATTACTTAATGAGAAAATCCTGTTTTACTTCAAAAATGAAAAATATTTGCGTTTTAAAAATAATACAAAAATCTGTAAAATAAAACCAAAAACCAAAATAAACAAATCAAACAGTCGCAAAGCAACTCGTGAACATGTTTCTGTTGTTGTCAATTGTGTAGACTGGTAGAGCGACGCGATCAGAAGGCCTCGTGTTTACAACCGCAACTTCCTTATATTGCCATATAAAACGTACTCCGCGATGCTTAATTGCGAATCCCACTCGAGCCCCGCCTTGTCTTGTCCCCAAACTGGGAGAACTTCGAACTCACCTCGAACCTTAAGATTACTACGTACCCACACAGCCCACAGTGCAGGCATTTTAAATGATTTAATCTTTATTGCCGGCGTTATTTAATTTTTTTACACTCGAACAACAACAAGAAGAAGACAGAAATATGATTCTCCAGCAACAATTGGGCGACAATCAAGGAAAGTGGAGCTGGCGAGTAAACTTCTCTTATCGCAGACCACGAAACGCTGACGATTTCGTAAAATATTGAATTCTGCTTCGAAATCAAAACTGAAAGATAAAATTTTTATTTATCAAATGCAACAATAAAATCAAATGGCCGAAACACAAAACATAGCTGTAGATTACAGTTTAAGTATCTGCGATATTTTCCGGATAGCAGATATCCAGAAGTATGAGGAAATCCAATTAACGTGTTTTATTGACTGCTGCCGGCGATAGTCGCTGACGCAAGCGCCCAGATTGCATCACTCGCCGCTAGGTGGATTTGTTTGATACATTTCCGACGCAAGGATTGTTGTAATGATTTGTTATTTTGACAGATCAACCAAATTATTTCAATCGGAAATTGTTGAAACGAAAGAGGAAGGAAGTGCGGCGATAAAGTTGCAAAACTGCCGCAATGTGGCTGAGTTTGGATCATCTGGACTTCCTCACCAAGATGGCCTAACCCAAGGGCGCACGAGGATGGGTTTTTTTATTTTATAAAATAACAAATTCGACGAGGCGGCGGCGGGTCAATTCAAGTGATAACACCTGCGCTCTTCCGAATCCCCCAGCCAACGACCATGGCGGGTATGTAAATATCCGCTGTCGCCGCCAACTAATAGTTTTTTTTAAAAATGGTTTTCTACATCATTTGCTTCCGGATTTTTTTTTTGTGCGGATGTAAAGTTGGCGAAATGTGAAACGTCTACCGAAAATCAAGTGTCCGCCTGCGACACTGAACTAAGCCACACAGTTGCCCAAACGATGGAAATGACGATGATAAATATAATTGCCTCACTGATTTTATCTCATTGTCTTGATAACAATTACTTCTGGACGTGATTAAATACTAGCTTAGTTCGTCTCAGCGAAAATGATAAAATCCATTTCAAGGAATCATTGATAAAATAATTAATAATTGAAAAAACAATATTTCTTCAACATTTGCTTTGCGTGTGAAAACAAGAAAACAGGGATTTATCTCTACTAAAGAAAATTGCGATTATATTCGTTATCTATACTCAACTATTTTTTCATTTAATTTCACTTTTGTTTACCGTTACTTACATGCCACAAATAACGAATTTCTTTGAAGTAAAATCAAAAATTCTACGTGATTTCTAGAAATTTTAAAAACAAATGGCGGAAGTCGAGTGTGATGGAAATGACGAATTCTAAAAGCTGAG
Source organism: Leptogaster cylindrica (assembly GCA_963082835.1). NCBI lineage: Eukaryota > Metazoa > Arthropoda > Insecta > Diptera > Asilidae > Leptogaster > Leptogaster cylindrica. Next base: position 1,171,352 of record OY720105.1, on the reverse strand, counting down.
ACATTTTTCGGAAGATTTGTGCACATTTTTCTTCTTTTGGAATTATTTTCACAGGTTTTTATAACACCGTTTGAAAATGTACGTGCCTTAAAAATATAGCAAGCAACATTTGCATATCTGAGTAGAAAAGGATTGTGTCCTCGGAAAAACACTTTATTTTAGATTTTCTACTTCGTATTGCAGTTTGATATTATTCATTAATTGAATTTAATTTCCCAAGTAATAAATTGGTATTTGTAAAACATAAACAAAACTCGTTATTGTCAGCTAATTTTACAAAATTTTATTGAAAATTGTTCCGAATTTTATGGGAAGGGTTTTCCCAGTTAACAGGTTATAAAATCATGGGCTATAAGAAAATTTCACAAACTTTACATCTCTGCTGCATCCATGTTTATGACCCGAAGATGTTGTCCAGGATTCCAAATGCCTGTCCACATGTAAATGCATTTCATTTTCAATAGAATAACTCATTAAACGAACGCCGCTGTGGCAAGGAATTTGTTTTAATGGAAACGACAAATTAATGTCGTCTGGGTTTTCGGCATCACGAATTTATCTTGTCAATCGTCGGTGGTTTATTTTCCACATGTCCAGTGCGGAATGCATTTCCTTCTCCTGAGGAATCTAATCAAATTTAATTTCCTTTCGAAAGTTATGTTTGCACGTAGAAATTTTATGTCAATGTTGGCAGTAGGAAGATTTTGGTATCCTAAAGCACAAACAACTCACGTGAGTTGTCAGTTGTCTGTGCTTAAAGTGAATAATTTAATTATATGTATTATATTCAAATATTAAATGAAGAGTGTTTAATAATTAATTAAATAGATAATTATTGTTGATTTTCTGTGTTTCAATTCATTTTCTCGAGAATCAAACATTTAAATTGCTTATTGTTATAACTATTATGAAAATTTAATTTACCTACCTAATTTCTAATTGATTTTAATGATTTTTTTCTCTTTTTTCCAGGTAATTTTTGCAACATTTATACTTTCACTATTGGTAAAACCTGACAAAAATTAACTGAGCGCGGTTCATGACATGCTATAAAAATAGGTATTATACACAATATATGTAATTTTAATAAATAAAAATAAAAAATCAGAATGAGGATGCTTACAAAATATTTTAATCTGTATTAAAAAAAATAAACATTTGCAGTTCTGCAAACTAATTATTGCATATTAACTTCCCATCGAGTTACAAATGTAAAAAATGTTAACAAGCCAATTAAAGGTCAAAATGTTTACGTAATAAAAACAGTCTTCAAAATGATACCCAAAAAACCGTTCGTCCACTTGGAAGAAATTAATGATTCAAAATACCCGCGCATGTTTACGTTCCCATTACGTAAATTAGTTAAAATAAGTAAAAGAAAATACGTGGCCCACTTTATGTTGAACAAATTCGGAAATATTATTATGTCATCAATTTCACCAGCCACTTCCAGGCAAAAAATATAGCAATAATAATATTATCCAGTCGCCGATTCTGCAACAGCAAAATTGGTCGAAAATTGAAAGGCGGCCACTGAGAGGAAACAAGACTCGAACGGGCTTGGGCTAATTACTCACCGAAGTAATGTGTATACGATTATTCGTGTCCAGAAATAGCTAGATGACGACTAGTGGGACGGGGAAAGGGGTCGCATGATAACCAAATGCGAGAAAAAGCAAAAAGTGCAGAAATCGTGCGAAATCTTTCCTTCCGCAAAGTTTGACCTTGCAGGCTCTTATGGCGTTCAAGCGGCACGAAAACGCGGAACTTACGTCGCCGCCACCGCCTCCTCCTCCTCCTTCTCGCAAATGAGATCGCAGAAACAAAAAAGCAAAAAGTTCAGCTAGTGTACTGCAGATGCAGAAGGAAGTGCACTGTTAAGTCCCGAGACCGAACGCACTCGAGCACAGTTATTGCAGTCGCGAAAATAAAAAGCTGCGGCAGGTGATGGGCTGACAGTGGTTTATGAGCGACATTTGAATTGCGATTCTCGAGATCTGGGAACTTGTCTTCGTGCTACCCCCTCCCTCATCCCTGATTGTTGTTGCTTCAGAATATCTGAACAAAATCGCTGCTTGCTTGCACGCCTGCCAGCCTACCTGCCTGCCCACACAGCCCCGCTCTTCTGATGCATAATAGTAAATTAATTAAAATAACAAGCCCTCAACCAGGAAAAATCGCGTCGACCAGCTAATTTGCATGTTCTGATTGGAAAGAGGGAACTGAACGCCACCGCATGCCGGTGCGATTCTATTCTGCCCCCGCCCGCCTTCCGCACAGAGCGCAACCTCCAAACAAAATGGTTTTCCGAAGAACAATTAATTATTCATAATTCAACCACGCACCCTTCTCGCGCCTTCCGCGAAAAAGGCAACAAGCGGATTGCGGATCAAACAGAGCTTTTCGTTTTCCTCTGATGTTTTTTTACACTTTTTACTTGATTACTTTAACGAAGAATGCTGCCAATGTCACTTCCTCCTGAGATCGTTGCTGTCGTTGTTGGCTTGGTTCTGGACTCCAAGTTCCGAAGCGCGGCGGCCACTCATGTGCTGTTCTTGCGCAAAAATAACACGTTAACGGCGCTTTGTGCAGTGTTGGGAAGGGGAACGTGTTGCTGCCAGGGGGAAGTGGATCGCTATTTTCTGTATCTTCGGTTCAATTGTTTTGCCACTTACATTATCCGTGCTCACTTTTGCTCTTTTTCCGCTTCTATGTTTTTATTGTTCATTCTTCTACTCCTTTATTTAATTTTTTTACACAATTTGCGAACTATGGATTAAATTAGAGAAGAAAAAAAACTATTATGAGGTTCTCAGGTTCCCCAGACAACGGCGGCGGGAGCACGGGTGTTCATTTTGCAACAGCAACTTCCGCATTGCTCTAGAAACACACAAACACAAATGCACACAAAGCTACAAGACGCTGCCGTTTCGGCTCAGCTCTCAGCGCAGTCGCAGTGCTGGTAGCTCGTTAGTATAACTGCACCAACATCTGAGTTGCAGCGCTGACCGTCTTCGTCGGTGGCTACTTGTCCGCAGTGCCCCAGGATGTCGCCCTCTTGTTCGATTGCACGGCAACGTGTTCGCTGCACCCGCACCACGATGCGCCGCGCCGCCCAGGAGCCCAGTGGTGTGCATGTGCTCCTCCACGATTTTTCACTTTTCCCCGAGGCGTATTCAAAACAGCTTATGTGTATGTTGGCTAATCGGTTGCTATCAGTGGGTGTCTTTCAGTTATTAAATCAATCAGAAGCAGCCCCCTTCACTCTTCGCTGGCGAAGCAATTGCGAAAACCACTTCAAGGGGCTTTAGCGGGGGGACGGCAGCTGCGCCAATTGTTTCCTAAGCAAGTGAAAAGAATCGCTTCTTTGTGATTTCACTTCCGCGCGATTCTGTTTATACTTGACTGTATTTGCTTTAAATCTTTGCTGCAACTGAAGCGGCCACGGTGCTTTGTCGGCTGGATTTGGATCATTGTCCTGCAAAATGGGGGATTTTTGCTAAATATACATTTCCTCAAATTTATGAATTTAATTTTGCACCTTCTCGAATTTGTGTCGATTTTAAAATTTCCTGAATTTGTTGTGCTAGACAAAATTGCAGGTGTACGGGAAAATGAAGAATTGTAATAGAAATTGGATACCAATTTAAATTACATAATGTTTGAAATTACCATAAAATCACGTTTAAACACAGCTGAGTATCAAAATCAAACAAAAATTACCGTAGTGCCGTTAGTTTCCGCTCTAAAAATTAACACCTATGAAAAAAATATTGTCAGATGATTTGGAAATAATTTCGAGCCGTTCTCAATATCGATCGATTATTATAATAATTGGCTTAGTATAAAAACATAATATCCAATATTTTTCATTAAATGCTGATTAGATTACGACAATCATTTTTTTTTTTGGCTCATTAATATAACACAAATTTTCCCCATTTAATTTTTTGAAGAGTTATTTCAAAATAAATGTTTATGGAAGGAAATAAACGCTTTTAGCAGAAAATAAAATTGAATTATAATCAACAACGGTATTCCATTTAAAATTTAGACCTTTCCATCTTTCCCCGTTGGTCATAATAAAAATAATAATCATGTCAAAATTTATTACTTAAAACGTTGTTTCTGGCTACATTTTGTCTTCGAACATTTTTAGATTCCTGCTCTGAATGTTGTCCCAAACCAACTGCGACTGCGAGGAAATGTTGACACACTCGGAAGACCAAATCATTTCTCATAATTTTAAAAATATCATGCAATTACTTTTTACGAGTGGCAGGCAGGCGAGTTGCATAAAAATAAAAATTCTTGACAGGAAATAAATTCGGGGAAGATATGAGAATTAATCGGTGGATGCGCGAAGCGACGTCAAACAGTTCGAGGAGAATGATGAAGGAGGAAGGACATGAAGTGGGATAAATTGCTCCCTAAATTTGTCTAATGAACTCAACAATTTAGCCGAAGGATTGGGAAAATTCCGGATGAGCCAGATTTGCAAAATACAACATTGTTTTTTTAAATGTCGTCAACTAAAATTCAATTTTTTCCAAAATCTATTTCTGGACAATACAAAAGGGAATTTTATTTATAACTATAAAATCTCTGGACATTTTGCACACTACTGTGTTTACGTTTACGTTGCACCGCGAAACACATGGGGGCAAATTTCACCAAAGCAACAAAGTCCAATTCTGCCGGTCCACCCCTGCGCCTTCCCGAACACCCAACAGAATCCAGAGGGTAAACAATAAACATCACGTCTCAACACCATCACATTTACATCCAACCACCGCCGTGTCGAACACGAGGGGGATTTTTCGCAATTCTTCAATTTCACTTGCATTTTTGGTGTAAATGTTTAAAAATCAACACAAAACCAAATTTTTTGTTGACGGGAAAAAAGGAATAAATCGCTGCGACTCTGTGTGAGTGTTTCAATGATGCAAGTGCAAATGCTGCGTTATCTCTGCCACAGGTCGGTGGTGTTATCTGAACAGGAAGGGATTTGGCGTGCACATTTTTCCCTTCACTGTGGCTCCACGTTTGGCAAGGGGCGAGTATCGAATGTCATTTCACTTTTATCATCCCCGTGTTACCAGATGGGGAAAATTAATGGAAGGTGTCAAACGAGGGCTGAGAGTTGTTGATCGATGATGCGGGAACGGGGGTTCACCAGAGTTCAGTTTCTGCCTGTTGGTTAACAATGTTTTGCACACCCGCTAGAACTACCCTTTGTTTTGCAAAATTTCGTGTTGCACGAACACATTTTTTATGTCATTAAAGCATTTTGGAGGACCTTGAACATTTTAAAAAACTCAAATTGCTTTTATCAAAATTTATGTGATTTTGTCTGTCTTCAATTCCATTTGCAATTCCCATTTTGTAAGTCTACCGTTATGATATTTCGTAAATAAGGAAGTCTGTGCATAATAAATGATATCAATAGAGTCTTCAGCGTTCACCGTCGTCCTGCAGTGCCTGTAGACAAGTATTAAATTCCAAACAACTTTCTTCCGTTCCACTATCGCCAGCCGCCTGGATCTTAGTTAATCCACTCAGTAGATAAACTGATCCAGATTCCACCGTCATTGAGAAATTTCCACTGCTCTTTGAGGCAAAGTAAGTGTTCGGGGGGATGGCAAAATGAATTTTTAAAGAAAGAACTAGGAAGGATATTTTCGTTTTGCCATCTTAACAAAGAGTAATTTTTGTCCACAATGAACCGAACCAAGTCGGGAAAACGACTTAAGTGCAGACAATTTTTATTATGTCCTTTTTTCTCATTTTTTTCGTCATTATTTTATTAGTTTTCCTGAAGTTTACAGGTAGAGAAGGTCGCAACTAGATTGTCATTCACAAGTACACTTAAAGTTTTATTCTTTTCATTTAAGGACACACCTTAAGTCGAGTGGCTTCGTGTGTCCTTTGAAGTGGCCGATTATAGAGTATTTCGTTTTTTCAACAACAAAAAATCGACTGTTGTACGAATTGCGATGTTTTTTGTTTGCACCTGGTGTAAATTTTTGGGTAAAAGGATTTTGAGAAGTTTCTCATTATATCGCTGAACACTTTTCGATTGAAATTAATTTAAAAAAACCTCCTTAGTCACACTAATAATAAATTGCACAATTAATGCTTTTTAGTAGTGTTTTTTGGTATTACGATTCGATTTGGTATTACTTCAAGAATTATTTCGATTAATTGTTGAATTAAATATCTTCAGCAAAATTCACCAAATTTTTTAAGATAATCTTGTCAAGCATCACAATATCACATCATCAACATTGATAAATTACGGGATAACAACGGGGATTTCTCCTTTACAATCCCTCTTCATTTTGAACTCAAGTTGCTTGAAATATTCTTCTGTTGAATGTGCGTTCATATTTTACGTGATCAATTTTCGATCCCGAAATCGGTTTTTATTTTCACCAGTGACAATTTCGCCCATAAAAAATCATTCTCACAAGTATTAGAACAGGTAGAAAAGACTTCCAAGTGGACACCCCTCTGTGAGGTCGAGTTTTCAAGATGCTTCCCAAAAAAAGGACCTCATCCAAATCCGTTCCTCCTTCCTTTATTTCGAAGAAACAAAAAAAGTCGTATCTGTCCAGCACAAAATCTGAACACACTTAACAAAAAAATGACAACTCCCAGCAGACATTTTCAACATTTAGGAAATATAATTACTTTTCATTTAGCACCAGGAAATGTAACAAACGACGAAACCCGAAAATTGGAAGGAACCTTTGGATTCGATTGTCAGCATCCATAAAAGGGGAAAAAAACTCTGACCAAAATGGACTCGATTTTGTACTTCTTGAAAAATTTCTTTGGTGCATGATTTGTGACTTTTGTGGGTCTGTTGATGGTTGGTTGATTTTTTCTCGAAACTCGTCATTTTTTCCATCGATTTTTTTTCTGTTTTTTTTTTCAGTTCTATATATTCAAAAGTGCTGACCCTTTCAGTGGTGTACAGGGGTATTATTTTTCACTTTGAGGTTATGTAATTATCCGACATGGAGTTCGAGTGTAATGTACACGCGTGTTCAGCTTTTTATGTTCTTCATTTATTTTTTGTATTGTTGTGTGGTGTAAGACTACAGACAAATCAACGAGTAAATGAATTCTCTCGAGAAAGTTCGATAGCCTTTGAAACAAATGATCGAAAGGTATCATACAAAAAAAGACATTTGTAATCAGTTTTGTCCAAAACCGAATTCGTGATGACCTGTACTTAAAAGTTCTAATTCTCGAAAAGGTTTTGTTGTATGTCTTCCCACAAATGTTGTTGGCTACTTTTTGTGAAGGGAACAACAATGGTCGGTGAAGAATAATGGGTACATTTGTAATGATTTTAAGTTCATCGAAAATTGAAATATTCTGTACAACTTATGCCAGTAAATTCAAAACTCCTTTTTAAACTCTTCTTTTTTATCTAATTGACCAGTAGCCTTAATTTCCTCCAAAAATTAATTCAAGTTAAGAATATTGTTGTCTTCTCAATTAAATTGATCGCCTCATGCAATGGGAAACACTCTTCTTTTCCACTGCAACATTTCACTTCCATTTTAATTTACTTTGACTTTTTTAATGCGCCTTTAATTTACTCTAATGGAAATTGTGAAAAGAATATAAAAAAATTAAAAAGAAATTAGAAGTTGATGAGATGGAGTCAAACGAGAAAAAAATAGTCACATGGAAATGAGATTCTTCGTAAAAACAACACACACACACATATACAAAACAAGGAAATGTTTTGTTTTTTGTTTAGTTTCTAAATGGGGATTTGTAAATTAGTGCTTCGTAGTTCGAGGGATTTTTTCTTCCCCAGATTTTAAATGAATGTTAAATTTGTCAGTCGAACCGAAGTGTTTATTGCGAATAATTGACAATAAATATCTTTCGAATTAATTGCATAAATTTGTAATTGTGTAATTGTAATTTTGCAGAATAATTTTAATTAAAAGTATGGTGTAATCAGAATTTAATTATTTAAAAAAATTAATCCCAAAATTTAGCTAAATGTTGATGTTCGTTACATGAAATGATTTCTGATGATTGGACAAAAACAAACCGGCAAGCAAAAAAGTGTCACGTTCCTCAATTTTTTATGAATGGTCGTCTCAATTCACAAGATCGCAAAAAAACTGGCTAAAAGATTATTTAAGACGTCTGGTGCGTTTTTAACAATTTGGAGAGAAGTTTCCATAAGTGAATTTTAAATCAGTTTTAATTATTTAATGAAAGTAATATATGTGCTGTTCTTCTTTTCTTGTAAGAAACGGAAATCCAAAAATAGAATTCATCTCAGATTTTTCAAGAATTTCCGCTGATGAGATAAATCAAACAAACCAAGATGAGGACTGTTTACCTACCAAAACCACTTCATTCCATTCTCAGCACTCAAATTTCGCTGAATATTTACATTTCTTGCAAATCGTCACATTTTTTCCTTATGAGTCGCACTTATGTGTTTACATTATAAAAAAGCGGAAAATTCCGTCATCAAATTAGTTTTTTTTTTATTATTATTATTAATTTTTTGCGAGTTACTGCTATTTCACGGAAACACGGGGAAAAACAATAATATACGTGATGAGGATAAAAAGTAGTCGAAGTATAAAGACGGCAGAATGGCAAGCTAGAATAGTCTAATTGATGACTAAACGGGTGCACAACCTTATTTAAGAGGAGATCGTGGCTTAAAACCTTTTGTAAATCGTGATCTCGTGTAGCTGGAATTAGGAAGACCGAAGAAAGGAAAAGATGTCGGTCCGAGTGAAACCGCACAAAATCCGGAAAGAATCCGCGATTCTCTTCGCATTGACGCTGCTATAAAAAAATCCAATCAAATGTTAGCCATACCACGGAACATATTGTAACGATTAAGACGAGATACCGAAATGGAAAAAAAATGAAGAAACGCGCTGCGCTGCCTTTGAGAAGAAGGTGTAAACCGGAAAGGTTACTGACATTTCAAGGCTGAAAATAAGCAACGAAACTCTGTGATTTGCGTGATTCGATTTGTATCCCCCCCCCCCCCTCTCCTCCTTTGTGCCATTAACTATCCCCTCGTCTTGATGGGAGTAGCTTACGTAGCTCGAGGAGGATTTCACGAATGCACGGGACCATCTTCCGAGTTGACCATCGCGGTTTCCGCACAGGCGAAGAAGATGAACGAAAGCATCCTCTTCACTCTCCTGGTGAGGGGTGTGAAACGCGCCCCACCAATTGACCTTTATGTGGCGACTATGCTCGCGAGCCTGATTGCAAAAGGTCAGGAAGCGGCTTGAAATTATTGCCAACAAATGTGAACTTCCTTATCAGCGAGTCATCGAAATTTTTTCCAGTTCAGCAGACAGTGCCACGAACGAAACCAGGTTGGCGTTCACTGACCACGACTGTGCAAAAACGACTTTTGTCTTTAAACTTGAGGAAATTGTTAGTCAAAGAGTTAAGGCCACGATTTCCTTCCCCTTCCGCGCAAGCTGAAAGTGCTAATTCTGCGGAATTCACGAAATCGGAAACGAACAACACATTGAGTCATATTTTTGGGACCGACATTCTTTCGGTTATCAGTTTTTGCTGCTCATTATCAATTGCGGAAAGTTGAAACGAGTTCAAAAAACTCGTCCGAAATGAGCACAAACTTCCGAAAATTCAGCTGCGAAAACCGAGATACATGAAAATCATCATCATTCCTGGAAACCTGCTGCAATTCATGATTTTTTTCATCGTCCCTTTTTTATTGAGTGACGCATAAATCTTAAATATTTCCAAAGTCGTGATCCATTTCCTCTCGTCCACATTCGAGATGATGGGAAATTGACATCATTGCGTAACGGTGTTATAACTCAAAGGCCATTGTGTACTATTACAATTATCGAGGATACCCAACTAGAAGAAGATGTATTGAACAATTCCTGGAAGGGTCTTCCTTGTCTCGGATAATCTTAAAGACCTCCTCGTCCCAGTCTTTGTCCCTTCCGACCGCACTATTTTATGGAGTCTTTAGGAAAAAAAACCAAAAATAAAACAAGACACACAAAAAGTATTCGAATCAAGCCTGAATAAAAACGCATTCCTCAAAAGGTGCCTACACCTTTTACAAGGGGTCCACAGTCTCATTTCATCCAACATGATTTGATTTTCCTCCTCTGCATCCAGATCCAACAACCTCATCGTGGCTTCTTCATTGCTTCCTTGGAAAGAACGGGGATAAAAAAACGAGCACCTTCGATGATTTTTGTCCACTTCATCGGGATTTCTGCACCCCCTCCTGCCCCGCGGCAATGTACGTGAGAGAATTTTTCAGGTGCAATCTAAGGATTTTGCTTTTTTGCTGTGTCCAGGAGAAATTTAATATGTAGGAAAAATATTTTCGTTGATTTTTTGATTATTTCCCTCAAAAGGATAATCAGAACTATCACCGACGAGAAAAAAATATCTGGAAAAGGGGTCGAATTTCGGCCGAATTTTGATTTTCACAAGAGCATCTGGTGATTTTTTTATACGAAATGCCTAAGCTTAATGCAATTGCTTCAGTGTGGATTAGGGACTTTTTTTTCGCTCTGGGTGGGCGTGTCCTTTTTCGAAAAATTTAGATAAACGTTTAAGATAAAATATGTGCTGCAATTTTACACTTTTTTCCTTTCCGACAATTATGAAATGGAGTCGTTCCAATTTGTCAGGATTTTTTTAAGAAATTTTAGTTACGTAAAAGATAGTAGCTTAATCAAGACTATTCACAACTGTAAAATGTCATGTGCTATAATTTATCAAAACTATAAAACGTGATAAAAACATAACAAATATTTTATTTTATAATACCGAACTATTGCTATTGCTATTGTTTACCATTTTGTATTTAAAAAAAAACATTTGATTTTGTTAGTTCTCGTTTATATTTTATTTTAAAAACAAGAGATAAACTAAAGAGAAAGAGATTTAGAAAGATAAAGCGGTGCGTAGGATACGTAATCCGCTCAAATACAAAATAATAACCGACGTTTTAAGCTCAACGGCCTAAAACTAATGCGAGTCACTGAGTGGAAAAAGTTGGTATAGCAGCAAAGTTGGGGACAGGAGAGGAATCAGAAGCAGGTAGTCGAAAAAATTGATTATAGAAATGTGGAGGAGTTTTTGAGAAATGGTAATTTAAAAAATTGAAAAATAAAAATCGACGAGAGAAAATTTTCAAATTCTCAAAATTTAATTTTGGAAATCAAAATTTACAATTCGAAAACTTCTAGAGGAAAGTTTTCAAATTTTTACGTTTTCTTAGATTTAAAACTGTATCATTTTCGGGAATATTACAAACATTATTTTTCGCATAATATTATGACATTCCCGAAAAATGTTTTTAAAACATTTCAAATTCCATATACCTTTTATTTTTATTGTTTTCTTTTCGATTTCTATTTTGGTTCGACTGGTTTGATTCGTGATTGATCCAGCACTATTTCAACTACTATCAAAAGTTCACTACAGTGTTTTATGTTTACGATGCATTACAGAATATCTTTGGAAAATATTTACAATTATCACAATAAGAAATGTTAGACCTACCAAGCAGAAGGCAATTGCCGTCGTTCGGAAACAACAAGTGATCATCATCGATTTATTTATATCTGATAAATTCAATCGCCACAAAATCGATTTTGCGTGGGTGAAGATCGAAAACTGGTTTTTGAAAGTGCTCAACAAATTCTGCACTTGATTGTTCAAGTACTGAAACAAAGCGAAGCAAAAATGGGAAAATAAAAGACAAAACATATTTTTGTTCGCGGGCACGAGTCAAGAATGTTTAATATTCGGATAAAATTATCGCACTTCAGATGTGAAAGAGTTGCGAATTCAAAGGAGGCCGCTGATTGCTATAAAGGATTTATGGAAACATTAAAATCGTCGTAAAATTGCTGTGGAAAACTATTTTTGGTGTGATTCAATATTATTGAAACAAATCGTGGAAAAATCCGACTGAAGTGAGAAGGTGTGATTATTTTTAGGATCATTTTGTCAGAGTCGTAATTGGCATGATTTGGTCTATTTCAATGAAGTTAACATAATCTGAAGTACTGCGACAATTACTTTTTTTGTCATTTGTATTGTATAGAATTTTATGTCAATTGTGCACATTTTTGAAATAAGTTCCATGAAATCTAATGTTTATATTTTCAAGTAAAAAATTTATGAAAACCATGCAATTAGACTTCACGAAAAACAAAAGAATATCATTATTTACTTTACATTCAATTCTGAATTTTATTCTTAACAAGATCACAATTTTCTACAGTATGCTAACAAAAATAAATTGCATAGAATATAAGAATAGCGCATCTCATTGTCAATTCATTCATAATACAAAATTATTCTCAAGGAAGCATTTAATTAAGATTGCGCCAGATTCAATTGTAAATTTATATTATTTATGTACAATAATTTAGCGCCCTTTCGTCACACACGGTATTGTTGCAGGCACGATTTTAAATTGCATCAGTGTTTGGCGGTTTAATTCAAATACACTCCTGACAAAATGAAATAGTCCTTAACTTATAAAAGTAAAAACTGTCATGATAAAAGATGAAACTAAAACAAATGAGTCCCGGACACAATAGGCACATTCTCCTCAGGGGCTCCTTCGTTTTATCTCCTGTTATTCTTTATTTGCGTGACTTTATTTGTTTACCTACTTAGCAACAGTGAAGAAATTGCATAACGAGGCCTGAAACACTTTTTAAATATTTTTTTTTATAAATTTTTTAACCAACGCGCCGTGCAACAATGCCAAGATTGAATTGTCTTTAGCGTTACTCATTAGTCTCTAACTGCATCATTATTTCATGGCACAATGGCACTAGACTAACCAGCGCGGATTCCTGGCGAAGAAACTAAGAAGGTGTGTGGAGAGCGCGCATCGCGAAAGCCAACAATTGACACGGACACATCATTCCTGTGGCACAAGTGCTACTATAAGAGAAATGCCCCCTTGAGCCTAACTTAATCCACGTCGAGGTGACTCCAGGACATGGGGCCTCTCATGGTTCATCATTTCGTTGAATTAAACTGTCTCTATAGAGCGCAGAATGGATGCACTTTGGGTGCCCCTCGAGGAAGTGGCAACAGTACATAGCTCGGTTTCAGTGCAACGTGGGACGATTGGACGGAGGAAGACAACACTCCCTGGTGAAACACTTGCACCAGGCCGTGGATTCTTTTCCTTGCAAATTTCGTTAAGATGGAGAATTGTCCTCTTATGCTGATTTCTATGGGCACGAGAGCCTGGAATTTCGTTGGTGAATAGTTCGTCTCCTCTATATTGCACTGCGGGCGTTTTTGTTTTTCTTTTTTATTACACTTGGGTGGCAGAAGTCTCTCGACTCTTTTATGCAATGGTTTCCTCTATGGAAATGGGAAGATTCGGGGCTAATTTCAAGATTTACGATGTTACCTCGAAGGGGCATTAAATGCTCGTAAAAATTTTTTACACTGACAACAAATTTGTTTGTCGTGTCTTCTTCATGCTCTCCTTGAGCCTAGTTAGGCACCGCAGAGAAGAAAAAAAATAAATTTAAACACATATAACTGGAAAAATAAGAAAGCAATTGAAAATCATCAGCGTGAGGAAAACACACAACGCTTATTTGCCACCACCTGGGAAACTCGGCTTCGGAGAAAAGAAGTCTCAAGAGGATGCAACTCCTAATTTATTACTCTTCCGAAAGACTCTTGTTTTTCATTCTCCTCGTCAGTATTAATTTCTTTTTTTTTTCAAATTACAATTTTTGTAATTCCGGGAATATACACTAAAGTCACTGCGTCCTGAACTATAAAAAAAGGAAATAAAAGGTCATCGGTATTTGTCGATGGAAACTGTCGATTGGAAACTGCAAATATTGCAAGAAGTGAATATAAACATTAAAATGTAATATGCCCACATTTATTATTACTTCCGATTTGATCCTGCAACAGTGAAGGACTTTTGACTTAAATCGTTATTTTATTATCGAATAAATAACATCTGGACGCAATTATTTGCAATTTCCATCCTTTCCTATCATTAACAATATGGAGTTTTTCTTAAAGTTAATTTTACATGCTTGTTCCTTCTAGTGTTAATTAAGTTTTTTATCAACTTTTTCAGATATGACACAAACTGTTAGAAGCTCATCGGATTTTATGTTCGCTTCTCGTTTAATTTGAGATTATTATTGGAAAATAGGTGAGTAATAAAAACTAAAATTTTTCTTATTATTATTCGCTTTTTTTAAATTTATTACATTTACGAAAGAGTTTTAGAACGCATTAAAGCTGTAAATGAAGATAAAGTGTTTTCTATCTCATTAAAACAAATCGGATACATTTTCTAAAATTTTCCCAAAATGTCTTCCACATTTGTGATTTTTTTATTGGTGTTAATTTACGTCACTGTGTTTCTGTAGCATTCATAATTACTACACACATTTTAAAAGCAATAAATATTTATCATTTTAAATGGAACGAATTGTGAACGTATACAAATGAAGTTTATGTGCGGCACACCTAAACAAATCCTACGACCCACTATCGAATCGTGATCTAAGTTTTTAAAGGCGCTAAAATCGAAAATATCACGTCGTTATGTCACATATGTATAAAAAAAATATGTGTTTTCATTTTATTTTTCTTTTCGAAATAAAAAAGCTTTCTGCGAACATTAATCTTCTGGTGTGGCACTTAAATTCGACCCAATATAACGGATCTGTAAAAGGCTTTAATTACAATTTCACGATCGTCAATCGACTTTCAAAATTGCGCATGCGCCACTGGATTCTAAACCTTGATTATGAATTCTTCAAAATTTCTCCTAAGAAGATCGTTGCTGACGCGTGAAAAAGCACCTGTTACAAAATCTAATTCGAGATCTGAACACTTATATTGTAGGTAATTCTTATTTTCTAGGGTTTTTTTACCAAATTTTGTAGAGATTTCATGGTCTCATAGTAGTACTTGAAAAACATCATTTTATCACGAAATTACCCTATAATTTAGCAATAACTGTGTTTCTAATAGTGGAAGATGAATTGCAGACAACTTCAGCCTACGCCCCTCAGTTGGGATTAGTTCAGCTCATTTAAATAAGTACTGCTTATCATCACAACCTGCGCGCCTCTCATTGAATGTAATTACTTCCTGGTTCCTGATCTACACATTTACACGAAATTATCACTCAATCAAGCACCAAAATAAAAAGCGCATCGTCTACATTAAAGAAAAGAAAAACAAAAAATAATGCTTGGAAACTAAAGTTAAAACTTCTTCCATGATTTACTTTATTTACGCTTAGCAATTAATATAATCAAGACGTGTTTATATCAACCGTAAAGATGCAAATTAAAGTGCAGTTTTAGCATATTACCTAGTTTCCCTGCGCGTATTGAAGAAATTGAAGATCAAAAATGGCCGCGGACACGAAGATTACATTCATCGAGGCATTAAAGTGCATGCGCAACCGATCGGAACGAGACGAACGGAATCAGGGGAATTATGATGTCGGGGATTGCGTGCAGAAACCGAGGTAATCCGCATAACTTGGATCCCCGTCTGCGTCTTCGTGGTCGCTGACGTCTGCATGTGAACATGCAGCTTCACTGTAATCCACATACTCGTATTTTGTTCTTATGCCAAAGCTAAAAACAAATCGCTCATAACCACTTCGCATGACAAAACATTTGTCCATATAGCCAAGCCCGGAAAGGGGTAGGAACGAAAATGTCGAACGCCTTTGGCCTCCCTCGGCTCCTACAGTTGGTCCGGCAAATCGTCTTGAGTCTTGTTTATATTAATTTCGTGCTGATTGTTTCTAAAATTAAAATCCTCAACACATTATGGGAAGTAGAAATAGTAAAAAAAGAGGAAAAGAAAAATAATAACGAGGAGCAATGGGACTCTTGGCGCACTCATCAACTCTTTATGTGCCCGAGAAACGCGCTTGACGGCGTTATGATGATCGATTTTCAGCTCGAGTGAGTTTTTTAATGCGATCATTGCAAGGTGCTTTTCCGGATTTGTTCCTTGCTATGCTGACGATGATTCGCAGCGGGAATCGCGCGGCCAGGGAAGTTGCAAATAAAGTGGGATGAGTCTAGCCGAACGACAGCTGCCACGTTTTTTGTTTTCTCTTTTTTCTATTTTTTTTTTTTGTTCTACTGAAGAAAGCAAAACAAAATTGTTTTTACATTAAATTGAAGATTTTCCCGAAAAAAACGGACTTTCCTCCATTTTGCGTTATACAGTTTTAATTTTAACAGCTACTTCTGTTTCAATTTTGCTTTATCATTAACTGTCAATTTTGACTGTATCGTGCAAAAAAAAACTATCTCAAATTATTATAAGAAATTATGATTTTATTGCTGCTTATTTCTAAAAAATAAGATCATGGCCCTGATCTCAATTGTAGCAATAAATGAATAGAAGCACTCGGATTTGGCGATGCGTTGTTCATCGACGGCATGACAAATGATTCCATCCACTTGACGCGATCGTTTCCTACCCCTTTCCGAGTTCCTCCGCTTGGGGCACGAACGTGACAGATTCCTGTTTTCATACGACCTCAGTGGGAGACGTCTATCCGAGATTCTAAATCTTCCACGAGAATTGCGTCACCGCAGTATTTCCTTGTCCTCCTCCTCCTCCTCCTGCGCTGTCCTGGCACAAAGTTATCTAATTATAACCGCGGCAGGAATTGTGAGACCCCCCCAGACAAGATCATTCAATTCGTTCTGGAGAATGGGGCTTTCAGGATTCGGCTTTATGTTTTAATTCGATGATTAATCACAAAACGCGCAGAGCACCAACGACGACTCCGTTGCCTCCTCACCCCGAGGTGTGCTTCACCAGAAGTAGTTCCTTCTAGAATTTAGATGCAGACCCACAATTGCTTAAGAATTGCTCACTTATTCTGCTGGAGCTTTGTCGAGCAGTAGCGGAAATAAATGATTTGCAGGCTGACCTCGAATTGGAGCGGTATCTCCAGCCATGTTGGCTTATAGTATCAGCAACTGTGTACCCCAAAACATGGCGTCTTGCCCCCCGGTCATATTTCTTACGTGGATCAGTTTTGGATCTCTTTGTCTTCCTGCTTGAACGTACCTAAAGCACTGGGACTATTGCTGTTTGTGCATTTATTTCATTTATTTTTTTTATTTTTTCTTAAGCCGCGGGAAGATATGGGCTCTGCTTAATATGTCGTGATTCCTTCTTCCTCCTCTGGACTTGTGTTGCAATCGGCTCAGACAGTGCGAGCGCTACTTATACAATATTAGATTAGCCCCATTATATGAATAGAGCAAACTCCTCAGACGGTGTCGAATGGAAATATTATTGTTAAGTCGACTTGAAAGCTTAACAAAACGTGAATGACATATCCAATTTATGTAACCCGCTGAGGCTTACCACCGCACGCCACCGCCATGGGCTTACGGGAGGCGTTTGTGGAACGCACCAGTGTGAAAAAGAATTATGTACAATTATTAGTGGCTATAATTTTCTGATTAATGGCTAATGCGGAAATTCTCAACTTCATTAAATTTGGGATCTTCAATTGACGATTTTATGAAGGAAATCGGTTGTTGGGAAAGTGAAATGGTAAGCAGTTAAGTTACATGTGCGTTAACGCTTCGTGTGGTGTTGTTTTCCCTATTTTAATTGCCTGTGCATGAAATTAATTGCAAAATTGATAATTTAACAAAATCTTTACTAAAGGAAGTAAATTCAAAACGGTTTGTTAAGAAACGACACCAATGCATTTCCTATGAAATGTTTTTAACTCATCTTCGTTCACGTAACTTTTGTATAACAGTTTCAGTTTTTTTTTAAATATATAACGTTGCTTTTTCTCCATCAAAATTATTGAAAATTTAATATTATATAAAATACTCGACAGAGAGTTTAAATTTATCACCACTTAGAAATTTATATTCGTATATTACAACTTTTGTCGTTCATTACTCTGGAGGAAGCATTGATGAATAATTATATAAGAATTTCTAGAATAGATCTTGAAAAAATTGAAATAGGTATATATCTGGAGGAAAAAATACTTTATTATGTTTGGAATGTTTTTCTTTACAATCGAATGACGTAAAAGCATTGTCCATAAATCCGTTTTGGGAGTATTATATGTATGTATTTCGATATATCGCGAAATATTACAACATATCTCGATCAGGTGCATAACGATAACTTCCCAATTTAATCTCGCATCAATTAACAGCTGATAACAATTCCCTATCATCTTCTAAAATAGAATCTAAATGCCACAAAATTAGATTGTAAATATGATTACAAAATGCCACTTCGATACGGCATGCCTTATCGTTGGCCACTTATCGAATCTGGAGTGTCGGAGTCTCTTGTATAAGTTCCTGAATGTATCGTAACTTGGCCGAAATTCGATTGGCGATGTTCATACTGTTTCTCACGTCCCATTTCCGTATTCGTGTGATTTTGATAAAACAATTTAACAAAATTACTTCGGATTATCGGGAAAACACACAAATTACTGAAAATAGGACGGAACTAATATCGGCACGGTTCCAAAGTAATTGAACATGATAATTTTTTGATTTCTAAAGTGTTGCATTTTCGGACAATTGATGTTGTTACCAGTTCATGGCTTCCAAAATTGTTGATTATCAAATCGACAAGGTAAAATAATTAAATCAAATTTTTTGACAGCATCTTGATATGACGCTAAACGAAATCGAACAATTGAATTTTGTTACTATGCTGCACTTATGATGTGAGAAATTCCGATTAATCTAATTGTAAGGAAACAGTGGAACATTGATGAAATCGATTCTTCATCGGATCTTATCTTTTCGAGACAATAAATTTAAAGTGGTTGAAAAGAACGTCAAATTGTTCTTTTCAATTCAAACTCTACTCTGACCTTTTCAGTACAATAACCGCGTCCAAGGTTTATTTCTGGTGGTATGTACCTAGAATAGTTTCTAATGCGATAGTTGTTGCCATTTTTAAATATTTCTACTAAAGTGTTAAATCTCATCTTGTTCCTTTGAAATCATATTTCAAAAGAAAGAAAACGAATGCTTTAATAAATGATGTTTCAAAATGTTCAAATTATTTTAGAGTGACGTGATTTTTATTTTGTCTCTCACGATTGTACAACAATTATGTAAACACTTTTACGTAACAATGAATTTCTAATTTAAAAAAATATAATACAAGATGTCAATTACATAGACTTTGGTTTTTAATTTATTTTTGTCACATTTTAGACATTCAGGCTTGTTATCTTATCTAAAATACATTAGTTTATTCATTTAATTAGAAACAATTTAATTTTTATATCTTGAAGATAATATTCAGTGTTAGAGATGTAAACATTGATCTGTTAACTGTTGTCGACAGATTTTCAAATAGAAATTAAGAATTATTAAGAAGTAGTTATTATTATTTGTATCTATAAAATACAAAGGTCAGCCTCAATTACGAACCGTGCAGCTACAAAATAAATTGCATCCGACCATTTACTGATTTCCAGCAATTCTCGGAGATCGCAAAAAAAAATTTGTGATGATCAAGGAAATCCATAATGTCGATCAGTCCTTTCAGCTCTTATTCACAGAAATTTCCTGTTTGGTTGCTTCTTTCAATTTCGAGTTCATTCCTCCCGCAATATTTTCCGTCAATAACAATTCACTTATCTCCTTGTAATTAGTTGATCTTCGTCCGCACTGGTGGATCTTGGTTCGACTGTTTACATTCGCAATCTGCGATTCTGGAAGAGAATTCAAAAACGATGTTGCTCGGAAGTTAATCCTAATACAAATTTCGATAATTTCACTCCTCCTATCATCGCATGTCTTTCCGCACACTTAACTTATTTGCTTTCGAAATCTCTGAAAACGGATCCCGTCGATCCTCCGCCATCCAGGGATTGGGCAGATCTCGCAAAAAGATTATACAATTTACATCGTAAAGTGGACTCAATTTATCACAAACTTCTTCTTGTTTTTCCGTTTGCAGTGTTTTTTTGTCTTTTACAGAATTTTCGGTAAACAGAATAAATTTCTTACGTCAATACAGATTGCAAGCATATGTGTGCCATATCTTTATGAAGAAAATTAAATAAATAAATAAATAAAAAACAAACAACTCAACAAAAAATCCAACAGTTAAGTGAGAAAAACAACTGCAGCTACAGGAACTACCATTTTTCTTATCGCCCATATGTAGAATTAAAAATTGTCTAAGGTGCCAGAACCATTGTAAATAAATGAATATTCAAGACCTTCACGGATATCATGAAAAAATAAATATAATATGCCGATAGAATGCATGAAAATTGTGATAATTCGGCGCCAGTGGTAAGTGACACTCGAAACTGGTGTTGCGAGCAGCTTTTCACGCATGATTGCTGCCGCCAATAAGATCGCTGTAAATTATTCGTGGATTTCGGGAGCTACATCGCGAGCAACTGCGGCCGCTGCGACGGCATCGTTATCGTGTTGATTTTTCGAATTTCCCTGGCTCACAAGTGCAGTGATACGGGGAAGTCGCTCACTTCAGAAACACTTACTTCCTACAGTGATAAGGGTTATCTGTTGTCGTACGAGCTGCTTTTTGCGACAGTGTTCAGAGTTCTCTGCACCATTTCCAACTGAGTTTCCTATTTTGTAGTGGAAATTTGTCTTTGTTTATCGACAAAGACGTGAAAGGGTCATTTACAGTAATTAAATTTTCATTTTTATTGTTTTTAAATTGAAATTGAAATATTGTGTGAAGTGGAAACTAAGTATTTTGTACTGTGATAACATATTTACGCGTCTACTTCAACTATAGTTTTCAACTTGATTTCAAATATCAGACAAAATCAAGGTATTGCCGGCCAATCAACTTTGTTATTAAAGAATGGAGGTCGAATTTGTCAGAGACTCAGAGAACCTGTCGGAAAGTTTGTAATGTGATAAGAACCCGTTAAGAATTTACTTCCGTATAGTAATCGCATCGGTTGTAAATTACAAGCAGCTATCGCAAATAGTAAGGAATTTAATTAGACATTTATCACTATTTCAGCAGTAATATTGCCATTCCGTCGATATTTTATTTCCTTTTCATGTTTGATGGACGAATTTTTTGAGACGTGCTTTTGTGCAATGGAAACTTATTGCTAAAGTAATTATTATGTAACTTTATTAGCTAACTGTTATAGAAAATTTCATCCACAAATATATTTTTTAACAAATTCAAGTATTAATTAGCTGGTTTAGATTTTTCAAATTTGTGGCGCAGTAAAAAGTGAAAAATTCATTTAATTATGTGATTTGGTATTTATGTTTCTGTTTACTGTTAAGAGAATTTTAATCTTTGTATTGTTGTTGGTCGTAACAAAAAAGAAGAAAATAGGTATAATTGCCATAAACTGATAATGTTTAAACACCAAGTGATGTGGCTTTTTTTATTGCACCCCGTGAATTGTGATAATTAAATTAGTAGCAAATGCATTATTTGCTGTTTCTTTAACTATTTTTGGACAGGCCACGTAAATTTACGTTTTGATTTAATGTTGATTTCCTTCCTTTAGTTATTTTTTTAATTTTATATTCTTCGGATTTATTACTTTTGGTTGATTTAACAAAACTGTAGCAATTTAAAACAACACGTACGTGTTTATTTCATTTCCCTGCAAATTCTCAAGTATCGAGGAGCGTAGGGAGACAAAAAAATCGTCCATAAAACGTTTACATAACGAAAATATTGCCGGTAAAAGGCAATTACATTTGTTTAAAAGTTTCAAAAAGAATAGCACATTATTTTGTAAAAAAATTTGAAGCGCTGATCTCTTGCCTCTTATTTGGTTTTATTTTCGAATTTCTCCGAAATATAATTTGCATCTAATTAACCTTCAGATAAGTGCGGCAAAAATATATATGTGTTCCGAATAAATCCAATGAATGCAACTTAATTTAATTTTGTTTACAATATACATGCAAACGTTGTTCGTGAATCGTTGACATCTCTTCAACAAATTGCTTATGTCCCAGCAACAAATTAAGCGGACAATAACGAGGAACGAATGTCATTTCCGCCTTGATAAAAATGTCCGGTCGTTAAGAAAATGCCACGAAACCAGGAAATTTATTGAAACGACGTCCTACACTTTCTTGTTTCGTTGTCTTATTCTGTTCCTGCACTCTCGCTGCAATTGGACAGATTCTGTGAAACCACAAATTGACGCAATACAACATTTGCAACCATTTTCTTGTCGCTGATGATTGATTTAACCAAAAATTTTCCAGACGCGAAAAAGTAATGAGACTACTTAATCACGCCATTTTGTCTGTCTTAATCTTGACCTTGTGATTTTTTCTGGTTTTCCTCGCATCGTATTAAATTTTTTTTTAGAAACATCTTTCGAAAAGTGTAAAATTGAACAACGGTGACACATTAAGCAAATAATTTTACGACAAAAATTTCAGCTGAAATGAAAATAAAAACAATAACAACGAGGAAATTAACATAGCTTCAAATCAGATTCATAAGCTATTCTCGGGGAAGATATAATGTCGGCCCGAGTGGAGGAAGTGTGAATGTTTTTTTTTTAGGTCTTATTCTTGGAAAGCTTCATCGCGTCTATTTTTTCTTTAAGTTTTTTTCATTTTTTTCTGTACTTTATAAGCGCGGTACAGATAAAGGTATGAAAGTGAGTTTTACGTAAAGGAAATTTCATTTGCAACTCTGTACATTGAATTTGACTTGGATAAGAGGCACAACATGTTTGTGTTTCTTTTTGTGTGCAAGTTTTATTTTATTTTGAATTTTTTACAGTTGATTTAACATTTAATAGCACTCTTTGGGAAACATTGCAGAGAACATTGGCGAACAATGTATGTATATATTTAAGTGATCGAAAACACAAAGTCTGAATAGAGATTTGATAACGGATTTTTCCTTATTTCAAAGACGAGTTAGACGAAAATGTGATAAGTAGAAGACACTTCATGGTGTTCTAATTTTGTTATTTACTTATTATCAATCAAGCAATTCGATAATTAAACGGTGGAAAACCCGCGGTCCTATGGAAATGCTTTGCTCTTTCAACCTTTATTATTGTTTTTAAATCGATTCGTATTTCTTACTATTCCCTGTAGCCATTTGTGCTGCTTGTTTTGTGAAATGAAGCACTTTGTTTGAACAATTACTCTCCATATTTTATCAAGTGCAGACGATCGACGCCAAAACTGTTCAAGGTTTCACCAAACTAATTGTTTAAGCAGTTGAACTCTGAATTTAAACAACCTATATAGAATGTCACATAAGTACGTTATAAAAAATATGTAGGTACCTATATTCATAATTGCTATATAATTCTAAAATTCCAGGAAATGTGCAATAAATATCTACCATAATTCCACCTATCGATCTATAATAAAATATAGGAAATCAATCTATAATCTAAATAAAAAAAAAGTAACACGACTCCATTTCCATTACGTTGTAAAATACGTTTAAGAACCTCTAATAGTTTCGTTCATGCATAAATAAATAAAAACGCTTGAAGTGAGCAACTTTTCAAGCATGTCAACGCCTCTCGTTACTTCTTACAGGAAGTAATTTCAATCTGTTGAACAAATAAAATAAACAAAAATTCGAGCTTCTGTATACAGTCAAAGTGCATTCTAATAGTTTTCATTTCCCACTTCTGGGGGGATACGAGGGAAAAACCAGAATGAATTCTTGAATGCCACGTGCCGAGATCACGTTTCCCGCACCAGAATAAAATTTATATCAAGCTCAATTAAAACCGGAGGAATTGTGTGTGTCTGGGTTTTTGTAAACAACAGTGTTAATTGTTTTTTTTTTTTTTTAAAGCAAAAATACTTTTTTCTTGTTGAACATCAAAAACATATGTATAAATTTTTCCAAAACAAAATAACAAACTAAAACTACTACTACTACGACTGAGGTTAAAACTACTACTATATTTTATGAAGTCGCACAAAGAGGGCAAATTATACATTTATAGAAATTTCCATTGTAATGACAAAAAATTTTGCACGGTATGGTGAATTTTGTCGAAAAAAAACATGAAAAGAAAAACTTTGAGCTTCCTCAAAAAAGAAGAAGAAGAAGACAACAATTTTAACCAAAATTAATTAGTTATCTCGGTAACGTTTTCATTTCCTCATTAATATTATTTTTCACTGTATGCAACCCTGCTCATTCTTCGAAGCTTCCTTCCCCTGCTTTCAGTTCTAATTTATTCCAATCATTCTATCAAGAGGAAAATTGATCAAAAGATTCTCGATGCAAAAAATGTTGTAGGTTATGTTTTTTTTGGAAGTGCCGGAGGCCAGTATCCATCCATTTGAATATTGGTAATCGAGGAACCGAAACTAGTTCTGACAAGATATTAACGACAAATCAAACGTTCGATAACCCCGCAACTTTCAGCCATCTTCTGCTGCTGTAGGCTACCAGAGCAGTCTTGGACCCTAGAAACAGAACTAGGAAGAGACGGTTTTATTGGTGTGTCGGTGATTGAAGAATCCAATTTATCTTCAACTTATGAATATCCTATTTCTTCTTCGGTTGTTGCTGTTTCCAATTATTTGTAGTGCTTACGTCACTGGAAAGAGTTCCCCAAGATCTTTCCTGCGCAAGCAGATTAAGCTGCTTCCGCACTGTTATATTATAGTAATCAACCAGTCACTAATCAAACTATGTACCTATTATTATGCATCGCCATTACAATGCCAAACCGATAGACTACATCTCAGTTTCCAATCACTTGTTGATGAATCTCTTGGGAAACCAACTAGACTGGAATTACTGAAAATTGCACAAGAACATCGGATCAATACGGAAGATGGCAATATCCCTGTGCGACCAGGAGCCCACCTTACGGAGTTGGCGGTGACATTGATTAGGTTTAATTGTGTCTACTGTGGATTTGTCTGCACGCAGTCGCAGCTTCACCAATGATCGATCTTCCACCCAACCATACCGATGCCTCTTTTTTCTGTTTGTTCTTCCTCAAGCAGACGAGTAACGAGTTAAGCCGACATTTGAGCAGTGCTGGCTACTGACGATGGAAAAGTGAATCAAAACTGTTGTATGTCGTTACACGATGGTGCGCTTGCCCAGCTGAGGGACTCTAAATGAGGGGTATACATGGGTGTGCAACAGTTTCCGGGTTCGAAACATGACAGTTATGCGCAGATAAATTTGCTTGGTCGTATGATAGATGTCTCTGTTCTTGCGCAACAAGCACTTTTAACGGGCGCTATTTGTATGACATTAGCCGCTAGACTCAGATGGAAGAAGCTATCGTGAGATCAAGAATAATACTACTCTTGCACACCAAATGACAGTTGGCTGATTTAGTAGTCACCACTTGGTTGCCATTTCCTTTTTTGTTCCTCCATTTAACCTTCATTAGATCCGACTTCGGCATGAGTATGGGATTTTCAGACGCTTTCTGAATACCGTGCTGATCGATGGCGATACCTTTGGAATTTCCGCATATTCGAGCACATTCAGTCATCAATTTTAATTTTCCTTGCTTCTTCTGGACCAATCCACGACACATTTCTGCACATTTAGTCATGGCATGACAAGTAGGAGGTTGGAATCGAGCGCTTCAGCGTAATGAGCAGAGCAGTGGGCCAGGTGATGAATTCCTAATTTCAAAAAATTCTTTCGCCGGTTTCTTCCACGATTTTTTCTTGCTCTAATCGCCTAGTTTTCCGTTGAGACGGATTTCAGGAAGCTGATTTCAATTGACATTAACCAAAGCAGGCAATTATTTGGACCGCAGTATCCGCTGACGGTCAAAGTATTTTCAAAAAAATTCGATCATTAAAATAAAACATTTCCGTTTCTTTATATCGCTGTAAGAATACATAATTAAATGCTTACTTAATTTCCGGTATTATATCTTACATTTGTTTTCAAAATGGTGAGGTCACTTCCATGTCTTTATAATCCTTTGTCTTTCATTTATTTTAAAAGTTACTAGAAGTGTTATTACATCATAAATTACTGTTCATTATAGAATGTTGAAATTTGGATTTTCTTTACTAAAAAAATGCAACTCGAAATTATTGCAAAAGCTGTTCTCATTTTAGATATGTAGAATTGAAAAAATTATCAAATGCGACGAATCGAGAAATTCCAGTGTTAAATACCAAATTTTGGAAAAGCAACCGGTCGGTCTGAGTTTTAATTAAAACCCCAACCGGATATACTTGCGCCATGATTCACAGCCAGAGCAGACATTCCGCGAATTGTGACCCCGGAGAAAAGAATCTTGCTCCACACTTCCACGACATCATTCTTCCCTCGAACGCCTTCCAGATTTGTTTTCTTTCGTCGTCGTCACTGTTCTCCTTTTCCAGATCGCCATCATCTGCCCTTATACGGTTTAAGCTTCAGTTGCACGATCTGAAGTCTGTAGATCTGGGGTGCACAGGGGATCCTGGTCCACAATTCCACATCAGAAAACCGGGATTCGGATGCAGTGACATCGACTCTCGATGGTCCGCACGCCAAATTCCTGGTGTAAATCACAATCTCGCGGTCCGCCATGCAACTCCACAGTCTGCGGGCCGGCCCACGGTCGCATTTGGTCATTTCCTCTTTCTTTGGTGCTCGTTTTTCCATTCTCAAGCTCCATCATCAAGTGGACTTACTTTTTGTCAGATTTGCTTT
Organism: Leptogaster cylindrica; assembly: GCA_963082835.1. Taxonomy (NCBI): domain Eukaryota; kingdom Metazoa; phylum Arthropoda; class Insecta; order Diptera; family Asilidae; genus Leptogaster; species Leptogaster cylindrica. Next base: position 1,144,628 of record OY720105.1, on the reverse strand, counting down.
ATTTTCGTGTCGGTCAGTCGAGGAAGGAGCGTTTTCCTCCGCGGACTCTGTTTGTTATTATGTAGTTTCCGCTTGAACCGGTTCTGATGTACCGCGGCGGTTCTGAGATTCTGACGGAGACACCATGAAGTGCCACATCGATGCATGGCCGTCGAACAACCTAAAAAGTCTGGCATCCCAGAGCCAGGCGCTGCACACTGGTGAGATGCTCCATGATTGTTGTTGTTGTTGCTGTGGCGATGGCGGCGATCACGGGACGTTAGCGGACCAAGTGCCCTATGCTGCGATTGGGACCTGGGAGGATGCCGGAGAACTTAATTTTCGAATCAGTGATCAATAATTTAAACTTCCTGGATCCGAGGTAATAAAAGTGCAGACAGCCAGATCGAGGAGCAATACTTATCCGCCGCTCGATTCGCCGTTCCTCATGCCGCCGTGCAGATCGCTTCTAGCTACTGCGGAGCCACGGTGGGCATCCTTCGCGGAACGGGTTTCCTCTAATTGAACAGGTTAGTTATTGCCATCAGTTTCTCATCGGCAATTGTCATCGCTACCATACTCGGTCTTTTGCCTCTTTCCTTGAACCAATAATGACATGTTATGGGCCGCTAACTTCTTCCTCATGCTCATCAATTTTTCATGATTCTTTTGCACTTGTTAGCATCGCTCGCACTCGGTCAACTTGAGACGAGTTCGGATAGGAAGCCGCAGCTGGGTTGATGGTACCTCCTTGACTCTATGTAGGTTATTCACACCTCTTGCCCAATGGGGAACCCGTTCTATGGCGTAACATCTTGTGACATTTACCTGGAATCCATCTACATATGCTAAAGCACCACTTAAAAAGCAATCACCACAACGAATGATGTAAAATGTACTAGTCCAGCTCATATGCTCTCCGTTGCCACTTTAATTATTCGATAGACATCGACTATTGTGACATCACTTATGATTTCCTGTATTAACCATTTTGGGAACTGGCACAATCTTGCGGTTTCGCTACCTCCACGACCGAGAAATAAAAACGGAGAAGAAAAAAATAAAACCAAAGCTTTTTGATCGAACGAAATGCGGAAGTGTGACCTCATAAAAATCTCCTCAGGTATTCCAAAGAGTAACTTGGTCCAACAAGTCATTCCTGTTTTTCGGCGAACATCTGGGACCTGATTCGTCCATTCTATCTCTTCTAATCAAACTCTTCAATCACAAACAAAATTTGACTTTCGGGAACGTTGAGGACAAGTTGTTTACTGACTGCCCACGACGGCAGACGTTCGAACGTTTACATATTTTTTTTTTAATAAAACATCAGAACAAAAAGTAAAAACGCAACACTCAGCGATCATCAAAATTAAATCGAACCATTCGATGAAGTTCTGACCGCGTTGTAATCGGCAATAAATCTCTTATTTTGTGTGTTGAATAATTGAGTGCCTGGATTTACTGGAACATTTCAGTAAAAAAAAGGAATAAGAAGTGAAAAAAAAAATGTGAGTGCAATCCATTTACATGCGAGGAAAGTTCCTCCTGGTTTTCCACCGCTTCTAGATGCATTTTGATGTGAGATTGTGGCAAGTGTTGAAACCATATGTGCACGAAACATTGCGATCTGGCGTTGCGTTGCAATGGTCAAGCTTCATGTGAATTCTGTAATGCATTTAGTAAGGAGCAGAATTGACGAGGATTATAGTTTTTTTTTCCCAGAAAACCAAAGATTTTTACTTCGGAAAATTATGTGAATGCAATAATTTGGAATGATATTTTTAGCGTTTTAAATGCACCTTGGGCTTTTAATTTTGCGACCATTCAAAGGAAAATTTCAATTTTTTCTCGCAACATCAGCATATTACACTTATAACGTCTCAATTATTCATGGAAATTCTTTTTATGAATATGAAAAACTAACTGCATATTATTTACTTTCATTAAAATTCAATTATCTTATATACATATACCACGTTGACCACAAACATATGTGCTAAAAAGAGAAAAAATTGTGAAACAACATAAATAATATGTAAATTAACAAAAATTCCCTATTAAAAACTCTAGCAATAAATGCTGCGTTGCCCCAATGGAAGAGCCGCGTGCGCAAATAACTCCCGCAAAGCGGTTGTCAACCACGAAAACACGTTAAAAATCTCCAAATTGCTCAAAAACCTTTGAGTGCGAAACAACGCCCCCAATTGGTACCGTTTTGGAGCAGGCACCGCAATCTGATCACCTTGTCGTATATCCAAGTAGGAAACGTAGGAAACCAGTTGAGTCGAGCAAAAGAGGTTAGCCGCCAAATAGCGCTACACTTTGGGCAGAGTTTCATGACATTTTCCCAACAATTTATCATTTCGTGGCGCACACAAATTGATGGAATTCATTAAAATGCCACCAACGTTTTTTGTTTGTTTTTGATCGTTTCCTCAAAACTTAATTTCTTAGCCACCAAAAGAAGTTAGCGGTAGTTCGGCGACACGCTGCTGCAGCGCTGCGAATTGAAAGCAGTGACCAAGTTCATTTGCCTCGGATGATGATGTCGATGAAATGCCGAAATGCCAAGGAGGAACAAATCCCTCAAAAGGAACTGACAGCAAACAAACAAATTCTGCGACATTCGCACGAGGAAGAGAAGATGCCTCGCGGAGCAACGGTAGCATCAAGCCTAGAGATGGATATACGTAATTTCCAATCGGTCGTTATCAGCAGCGTCTCCATCACCATCCGCGTGGCATTATGTAAATAGGCGAACAGAATCGCAGCCATTTATGAATAATTTGAACCTGCTTTTCGCTGGTTATTTGCCCCATTTCATGGCCACTTGCCCTGTGGATAGGTTTTACCTGGAAGCATTTAAAATGGCATTCGCTGTGAAGTGCATCCAGCATCATCGACGACGACGGCTCAGCCTCTACCGGTTGCTAAATCCCAAGCAATACATAAATCAGGAATGCAGGAAGACAGCGTCGGAAGTCGATGGCATCGTATGTTAATTACGTGATAGCCTCAAAACCCATCCGTGGGAAGTGTATTAACCCAGACGGTGGGGGCATGGAGCAAAGATGATGCTGGGTGTTCTTTGGCCAGTGGCTCTTCTTGTCGCTTACGGTTTCTGCAACACGACGTTTGTCCCGCGTTGTAGCATTCTGCCCATTGGTGATCGCCTCGAGCACCTGCCTAAATCATCTTGCGCAGAGACCGATCAGTCCGCCTGCCAACCTTGGAGCTCTGCGCACGGGTTCAATTAACCGTATGCTGTGCAGCCCACTTCGCGTCGTTTATTAGCAGCTCTTCCTTAACTCGGTTTTTTCATGTTCGGGAAGTCTTTCCGACTTCCGCCTTTCCGACAAAATGTTTCAGGTTTTTGCCAATTTAGCATTTTCCCACTGATGACGATCGCCAGTTCATCCGCTTTTTTTCGGCGATACGAACGTTTGTTGCATTTTTTCTGTTTCGTTTCCACTTTGGTTGAATGCTTGCATTTGCCGTGAAGTTCGCGGCGGTTAGATGATGGCATCCAGAATTTACTCGACTTCCAACGGTTCTACCCCTTGCGACTCGTGTTGAGCCAGCCACCGACCACATCTCTCAGATCCCCAAGTGGCCAAGTGTATGGCAGAGACCATCATCAAGAAAAACTCAATTTCCGCTGAAACCGGATTCGCCGGATATTGTTTGCATGAGTTCATCTCCATCGTAGGTTTCTTTTTTCCTCCATGGTCGCTTCTTTGTTTTTGTAGGGCACATCCCAGCCCGATTTACTTAAAACTGTAAAAACGATAAATAAAACAGACTAAAAAAAATTTTTAAAAAAGCGAGAAGTTGGACGGTTTTTAATTTCATTCTTTGGTTTTGTTTTCAGACGGCGTCGCCGGGCGAAGAGCTTACCAGTTTTTTACGTGATCCAAGATGAAAATGTTACCGATACCGTTGTCGTTAAGCGGTCCACCACTTGGCCTCTGGAGTGATGTGTTGTGGAGATACCCGCCAGCACCACCAAGTCCCTTAGCCGAGCTGAAGACCCAGCTACCACCGCAACTGCCACCAGATCCCAGATTGTGGGGTCGCGAGGATGTTTCTTTGTTTCTTCGGTTTTGTGAACGTGAATTCGATTTGCCGAAATTCGAGCTTGATCTCTTCCAAATGAACGGAAAAGCACTGTGCCTTCTTACTAGAGCTGATTTTGGGGAGAGGTGTCCAGGTGCTGGAGATGTTTTACACAATGTTCTACAAATGCTTGTGCGTGAATCACAAATGATACACAGGCATCTGCCAAGCAGTCCTGTTACCCCAACAAGCCGCTACCCACTGTCGCCACACAGTCACCCGCCCACCCCCAATTGGGCTTCGTTAGCCCCGCCCGAGAGCCCTTTTCATAATGCACATTTGCATCACTTCATGCAACCGAATTCTGTGACCCTGAGCCCTGCGCCTTCAATAGACTCGCAGGCTAGCAGCCCGCCACAGAATCAAGAAGGCAACCAAAATGTGTTCACCCAAAACAATACCAACAGCTCGAGCAGCAACCAGTCTGACTCAGACGAAGACAGCTACTCTGATGGCCCCAAAGTGCAGATGAATTCCAGTCCACCACCAACACCCGTTTTAAAGGACATCAAGCCAAACCTCTCCCAACAGATCACAAATGTCGTGAACTCTTGGACCAATAGCCACATGCACAAGAGTGAAAACAACAGCGGAGGATCTGCGTCAGCTCCCACCACTCCGAGCGCTTACATGCCAGTGAAACGGGAGTTCTTCCCCGATAGTCCTGAACCAAATACAAGTAAGTGGTCGCCTTTCCTTTCAGTCGTGAGTCGGGGGCTAATATTTATTATTTCTCGCAGATGGTCGACTACTGTGGGACTTTCTCCAACAGTTACTTAATGACCCAGCACAGCGGTACAGCAACTACATTGCGTGGAAGTGTCGGGACACTGGTGTATTCAAGATTGTTGATCCGGCTGGATTAGCCAAACTCTGGGGAATCCAGAAGAATCATTTATCCATGAATTACGACAAAATGTCGCGTGCTCTACGGTATTACTACAGAGTGAATATCTTAAGAAAAGTCCAAGGCGAAAGACATTGCTATCAGTAAGTTCTTCTATTCGATTTGATAATTTTCCAAACTTAATTTCATTATTGTTTTTCCATAGATTTCTACGGAATCCAACTGAATTGAAAAATATCAAAAATATTTCACTCTTACGACAATCAGTGGCGAACTCAACGGGTGGCATGTCCAACGCGTCCAGCAACAATAGTACAAATAACACCACAATATCACAAAATACTCAGTCCCATCTCCAGCAACAACAGCAGAATTTGCACCAACAACAACAACAGCAGCAGCAGCAACAATCGCAACAGCAGTCACAGTCACAACATCTGTCGCATCAGCAAAGTAGTCAATTAGGACCGCCACAATCTTTACCACAAATATCGTCCCAGTCGATGACCTCCCCATCATCAATGAGCTCATCGTCATATGGTCCTCCGCCAACCTCCCCGCTTATTATGCATGCCATCAACGGTGCCTTTCATTACCTGTCGACGTCATCACAGCCGCATTCTCCGGTTTTACCCCAAACACCCTCAGAAAAATTGCAATTTAGTAATCTTAAGATTGAGAGCAATGGTCCAGAGGGTGAGGATGTTAAACCAACCGATCTCAGCTTGGGTGGTGACAGGAGGTACAACAGCAATAATGGAGATTGCTATCCGTAAGTATGTTTTGTTTGTTTGTTGATATTCTTAATTTTTATAGTATGAAAACGGTGTTATTAGATTTGTTGAAACAATGTGTAGATTTTCCAAGTATATTAAAATGGTTCTTTGTGCTCTTAGCGAATTATATAAATATTCTAATCTTATGATTTGAACATAATTTTAATAAATTATTATATTTATATAAAACAAATTTGTTTTTCTTATTATGTATATGTAAAATCATAGCAAAATTAAATACGAAAATCAAACGACATCGATTTTATATCACAACCGAACATTGATATATCTTCTTTATTATCGATTGAGCCTTAAATGAACAGTGTATTTTTCCCGCTGAGAGCATGAAAAGACAGGACATTTGTAATGCACTTAGTCAGTTAATTGGTTTATAGTCCGGTTGACAAGAGTCCAGGGTAATTGGTTTTTCCAGAAAATTCTAGCAATTATAAGTAATTGTAAATGTCTAGAACAGAGTTTCTCCCTTGTCAGCTAGTGATAGCCTCCACCATCACTAACCACATTTCTTCCTCCTTTCAGGCTGATACGGAACTCGGACGGCCTCACCACAATAAAATTGATACGCTACAATGAGAGCACATCTCCACAGATGCAGCCACAGCATCCGGTCCAGCAGCATTCACCTTCTCACCTGCCGCACCAATCGCCCCAACATTCGCAACAGCCGCCACACAGCCACCAACCGACGTCGCCCGAAATGCAACACTCGCCGGGAGGCGCCGGGGCAGACGCAAATGGTGACAGCGATATCAAAGTCGAGGACAGCCTAATGCCGACCGACCTGCGGAAATAATTCGCCCAAATTGGAGCCGCCACCAAAACAGCGTTAATCAATTTGCAATAATTTCTGAATCAATTAGGGATCGTAATTAACAGTAGACGCAAGGGGAGGCTGCAGCTGTACTGGGAGTCCCCAAATGATCGCGGCAAATCTACAGTCCTCCTTAGCTACAAAGTTTAAGACAATCATAAAGCACCACATTAGATCGGGGGCCCATTCACGTCGTTTAGCGTAGAGTTAGCCTAGCCCATTCACACTTTAATACAATAAAAATGTGCCAATCTTTATTATATAATTATAATATTATACAATTAACATAAAAGCGAGAGCGATTTACAATAAAGATTTATTGAAATTAAAGATTTTAGACGCTGCACCGCAGCAGATTAGCGTAGGACTAATTAGAACTTCCAAAAAGCGATAGCTGTTATGTATACAATGTAGAGTAGAATTAGATTTTTTAAAAAGTGAATTTTGTAAAATATTGCCGAGGGCGTGCGATGAAACATAATTCAATCGAAATTCTCCGCCATCTGATTTTATTTTAGATGTGGACATCGCAAAGAAAAGCTTCCATTCAGTGTGATTTTACGATTATTTCCTTAATTTCTCTAAAATGTAATATTACGGTTATTTTTCTCCCACTTATGTTTACTGTATCTCCCTTCCTTGTCATTGCGAAACAAAACTTATGTAAGTTCTGCAAATGCCAACGAAAAGCATGATTTTGTTATACAATTTACGTTTTGTTTTGTAATGTTTATATTTTAAGTTATGCGTTTAGATGATTCTTTTTTTTATTTTAATTGAACAAGACATGAATGCTTAGAGCGAGATAATGGATTAGTTTTTATTGAATGATTGATTGTATGTGATGAAGACCAAATGTGAAAATGTTTTATTGATGAATTAGCAAATAATTAAACGGTTATTCTTGATTTATTTATGACTTTCATTTGATATAAAATGCAGTCCTTTGAAGTTTTCAGATTGAATAATAGTGATCCATGGAAATTTTATTACTCTACACAAAAATAATACAACAATTTTTATAAAATAAGTTATATTTTATTGCAAAACAATGAAATAATTCTGCAGTACAAATAATTCCTAAATCTATCATAGCCTAGTTCTACTTTGCTTACATAAAGTTTAAAAAGTATTCTATGAATGCCGATAATAAAATAAAAACATACACCACTGGACAAGTACAGCCGATTCGAACGAACGAATAGTTAAAATAAAACACCGTCTGAATAACAGGAAGTTAGAATCAAAGAACAAACAATATCACAATAAAGCTTTTCCCTTTTTGAAAATTTCTTCTTACAATCGAATTTTATTAAAAATGCCTGAGACCGTGAAAAGATATGAAGACAACCTGTTAGTGTATCACCAAAAGCAAACCAAATTAGTGTCCTTCTGTAGAATTTTCCCAAGATCACTTGTAAATGATTCTGGTTCATCATTCCGGACTGGATTGATCTTCTCATCTAATTTGTTTTTAACTCGGTTGTCCTTTAAAGCTGCTTTTTTTAATTGTTTGTGCTTAATTTTTGAGCTTACTTGCGAAGAATTGAGGCTGATAGCTTGCGGTGGATCATTAATGGCAGTCTGATCAAAATTTGGTTCAGTTTTAAAAATGTCTAGACTCTCATCTTGATAAAATATATTAAGGCCGGTTGCACGACTTTCTATGTTTCCAGTGTCTACTTTTGATTCAGGTGAACTGTGGTCCAATGCCACCGCCTGTAATCACACAAAAAATAATGATTTATAAATGAAAAAAAAAATGTCCTTCAGTCACCTCAATTTTAATATCATCTTCAGGAAGACTTTCGAATTGTTTATCTTTCTCAGCTTGTGCCGCAGAAATCGTTGCAGTAGTCTGTATCATCTTTCGCTTTTCCCTGCTGTGAATATTAGTATGGCGTTTTAGGTCTCCACTCACGCGGAATTTCTTACCGCAGATCTTACAAGCGTATGGCTTCTCTCCTGAAAAGTGAGCAAGTATTGAGGCAAGAACTGATAAACAGCAACTGAGGATGGTTACCCGTATGAACCTTGCGATGATTTTGAAGATACGAACTAGCCCTAAAGGATTTCGGACAAAATTCACACTTGTAATTTCTCTCACTGGTATGAATGCGTCTGTGCACCACAAGTGAATACCGACGGGCAAACGCTTTGCCGCAGAATTCACATTGAAAATTCTTCTCATTAGTGTGAATGGATATAGTGTGATACTTAAGGTCGCCCCATTGCCTGAAGGCCCGATTGCAGAATTCACATTGATATGGCTTGATTCCGGAATGAAGCCTCATGTGAACTTTCAAAGCGCTAAGAGCAAAGAAACTTTTTCCACAAACCTCGCACTGATGCGGTCGTTCGCCAGTGTGAGACAGGTCGTGGTATTTCAGCGCATTCACCGAGTTGAACAATTTGTTGCACTTTGTGCACTGAATACGTTTCTTGGGCTTTAGCTTGTAGTCCGAATCGCTAGAATCATAGTTCTCCGACAATTCCTTGTCATCATCTTTACGCAATTTCATTTTCCGACACTTTCGTTTGGTTTTCGGCCTTTCCGCTTGCAAGGATTCCGAGTTCGTGCTTTGTCCCAAATCAATCACTGGATCTTCATCATCAAGATCATCTCCTTTGGGCGACATTTCCAGATTGGGCAATATATCTATAATAGAATTAATATTTAAAATATACTCTAAAGATATTTCTGCTCAAACAAGATCTTTTTACCTGTATATTTATTTTGAGTAGGATCAGTTCCTTTTTCTAAATCATTTTTAAAGAAAATTGCAAAGTTATCTACTGATTGCTGTGAAATATGATTATTTACGGTAACGTCAGTCTTAAAATTAATCTCGCCGTTTAAGGCACTGTTTGTGTACCTAAAACCAAAACATAATTGATCACAAAACATACTTAATTTCGCATGTGAAACACTTACCAGGATTTCTCAGGCATCATATCCATACCATCGTTGGTATCGTTATCGCCTGACTCTTGCACTTTGTCCACAACTCCGCGAATTCCTTCCAGCATGTCCTCGGTGTCACTGAACTCGACTTCAGTGACATTAATCTCACCATCCTTGTTTGATGGATTACTTGAACTGTTTCCAACGTGAATAATTTTAATGTTCGCATTTTGTTCGGTTTCATTTTTTGATTGATTTAAAATCTCATCGCCGAAACCTACAAAATTAATATCAACCTCCGGCAAATCCTGTTCTATTAAAATCCCCTGAGAAAATTAAATACAAACTATTACAATTATGAATTCAATTACCACAAACCATTACTTTTTTATCTTCAACGGCATCTTCGATTTTAACCACGGAATTTACTGGCTCATAATGATCCTTTAAGTGTGTAAAGAAATCCAGCTGCGATTCACAAGCTTGACCACACAATTGGCAAGAAAACTGTGGAGTATTTAACACCTGCAAACCCCAAGAAAAGACACTCATAACTTAACATTGAATTGAAATCCGAAAGTAATGGAGCTTACTATACTTTCTTCCTCTACCGTGTCTTCCGGCTCTTCCGAATAAACGTAATTGCGTTCAATTTGCTGCTCGACTGGCTTATCAATTGTTTTCAGTTTTTTCGTTATTCTCTTCTTATGAGGTAAACTCTTTTTGGCCAGCGGACGTTGAGTTCGTACATCGTCGCCTGATGCTTCGTGATTACCCTGAAATTTTTACAATTTAGTGAGACAATGAAAACGAGAAAGTAAATTAAAAAAAGCATCATTTAGAAGTACCTTAAAATTATTAATACTATCAGTATTAAATTCATTTTTTGGGAGTGCGGAGCTATTTACACTGGTGATTTTTCTTGGTGAATTCAGTCTTCTTATTGGAGTCAGTGGTGGGAGCGGTGGATTCACCTAAAATATGCAAACATATCGTAATATGAAATATAAAACCTTTTCGCAAGTTTACATTGATTTGAGATTGATTTTGATAAATTTTTAATTGACCATCCCCTAGCAATGATTGCGAAAAAGTTTGTTGGTCGTCTATCGTCAAAAAGTTATGATCCAATGAGGTTTGCTTCACAGCATCTGTGGCATGTGCAAGAGAATTCAAGTCCTAAAACAACAGTAATCAGTTAAATGCACATTTCTTCAAAATTAGTTTACCTTATTGGAAACAATTACTTGAGCCTCATTCTCACTTTTAATAGGCGCACATTGTTTATTAACAATCTGCATTAAAGTTGCAGTGAATTTTCGATCTTGCTCATCATTTTGAAATTCTAGATCATTTGATATTGCTTCATGAATAAACTGAGGTTGTTGCTGATGATCGTTGCCATTTATAAAATCTATTATGAATCCACTGGGTATATGTGTTGTAATATATTCCGGGTTTAAAAACGACTGCAAGATAAATTACAATGCTTTAAATTAGATTTTCTAACAGACATATTACATGATCAATAAATTCTTGTTCCCTATTTGGAAATGTAATAAAGTGTAATGCACCAGCTTCGACGCTCCTCAGTACGCCTGGAGCATTTACTTTACTGATTTCGTTCTAAAAATAAAAATCATAAAAATACTACTTGAAAATTTCGGTCAACGTACCTGTCCATTTTCTACATTCGCTACATCAAAGTTATCAAGTATAGTTCTACTTATTTGATCATCCATTTTCGTCAGAGTCCTGAAAAATAAGGGAAACGTGTTTTACAGCAATTTTATAACTTTCTTTTACTACTATAATTCTCCATATGAATAGCTATTTTTTTACTTTGTACTACACATTGATCAAAGCATTCCTATCAGTTCTGAAAAGCAATACTGATCTTTCTGCCTCCATTAGTAAATCAACTAATGACGTATGTAAACATACCGATCAAAATTGTTCATATAATTTGTCGTGCAATGTATTTCTAAAGCGTCCACAACTTGCATATTGCATCAATTTGCATTGGTCCTCTCAGTAATAAATGCGTTCTGGTATTTACGCGTGTAAAAACAAAAATTGTGATGGGGAACACTCTGTCGTTCATGGAAGAAAATTTTAAAGCTTATAAAATGGAAAATGTAACCGACAAGGAAAAGTCAAATTTTGAAGATGTTAAAAAACAAAAATGTAGTGAAAAACCGAAATTAGAAAATCCAGGAAGCGTAGATGATCTTCACAAGGATTGTACGGATGTTTTACCCGTACCGAGCGAAGGAGCAAAACTGGCTGTGAACAGATTTTTAAGTAATGATTTCCAAGTGAGTCATACTATCCACGTACTACCTGAAACAAAGAAAAGTTCATATAAATTTGGCGCTATCTACGTCGGTAGAAAGAATTGCGATCAATCGGAGTTATGCCCGCTTTTGGTTGGTAAGTGTTAGGATATAATTCGAAACACAACCTTTTTTAAACGCGATTTTGAAATAGGCGAAATGGAAGGAAATGGAAACATGCAAGCAAACATAATCCACAATTTTACCAGTAAAATTCGAGTGAAATTCGCAGCGGAGTACCAAGGAAGGAAATTGATGGGCGGACAACTAATCACAGATTACTTGGGAGATACATTCACAGCCACTATAGGCACAGTAAACCCCAATTTGATTAATAAGTCTGGCGTTTTCGTTGCCAAGTATTTGCAATCTGTGGGAAATCATTGGTCGTTTGGCAGCGAGTTGTTCTGCCAGCATGGTGTTCCATATGCTGGAGAGGTACTGAGTGCGTTCAACATCTTAGCAAAGTGCAAAGAAGAATCGTTCACATTCAGTTCTACGATGGGAGCGACCGGCGTTCGTTTATCGTATATGAAGGTTGCTAGTCCTCAGTTAAAAATCGGAGTGGAATTCAATACGAATTACGACGCATATTCCACGTATACCACGATTGGATACGAGGCAACTATTCCAAAAGCCAATGTGGTTTGTCGCGCATCTATCGACTCCAAGTGGAACGTTTGCTCTATTCTGGAAAAACGCCTGAAACCATTACCACTTTTATTTTCTTTAAGCTCAGTCTTGAATCAAAAAACTGGCCAATTTAAACTGGGTTGCGGATTAACAGTCGGTTGAAACGAATTGTCATAAAAATTATTTGGTTATCTTGATATGGACGTTTAGTGAATCTTTTTCTGTATAAAGCTGTAACCTATTTTATGTTTTTGTTTAATAATAAGCGCATAGGAATGAAATGAATAAACTTTTTAACGCCTATTTAAAAAATGCATATAACGATGAACTTGTTTTATGAGAAACGTCATCATGAACTTTTCCCTTATCGACATTATCTAATTTAATACTGAAAACTATACATTCATATATAAAATCTACAAGTTGAACTTTAAACTTACCATGAACCATATTAAAATAATTAAATTATGCGATCTGCATAATATAATTCACAATTCAATTTAAGAAAGTGATCCTAACTGGCTTACAACCTATCTAAAGACCATTGTGGTATTTTACAATAAAAATTAGTTCCTTTTAATTCCTCGAACAACCCGCAACACATCGAATTAGAATACGTATTCATCAGCAACAATTGCAAAATCTTAAGGAAGTTTAGATTCATTATTTACTTAGCATAATTATGTAGACAAGCCACAGGAGTTCCGCAATTTCTTCCCATGGCTGAAATATTTTTCTCTAACCAACCCAAACGATTGTTTACAAATTATTTCCATTTTCATTAGATTTTCAATGTTTTTTACAATTTGGAACTTTGAACGTATTATTGTTTCGTTTATTGCAGAAAACTTCTGTAGAGGTAACTTTTTACCTGGTTCGCTCAGATGTAACTTCTCGGTATGGTGTTACGCTAGTTGCAAAAATCTTTTATTTCAATCAAATAATATTAATTGATCCAAAAGTCTATCCATGCCGAATAAATAAAACGTAAAAAATAATTTTTTTCTAAATAGGATAAACACAAATTTTGTCAACAAATATAGCTGTCAAACGCTGACAGTTCTCCATTTCTCACCAAGGTCATCAATATTTTGTAACTGCATGGAAATTAGAAACCATTATTAATTCAGCGGTGGTTCTCACTTACTTTTCTTTACTATTCTAAAATACGTAATATTTCACTCAACAATACATTACAAAATAAAATGCTGTTTGCATTAAAAAGGAAATTTTATTTTATATAAAAGTACCAAAACTGACAACACTGGCTACAATGGCGTAGTAATTACAAGTACATAATCTCTCCTCTCTAGTACAATTTACGCGCAGGGTAATAGAAGATTCATAGTGTACGGAAGATTCTGTACTAGCTCGGACGCCGCGCCATCATATTAATTTATTTAATTGACAAAAAGTAGTAGATCGGCTCTGTTTCCGTCTACCTATGCTAGTACAAAATAAAGAACCAAGCGAAGTAATAGAGTAAAAGTTTGCCACAAACAAATTTCGGACTTTTTAACGTCGCAACCAGCATTTTTGTTTAAATTGATGTAAGACTAAGCTCACAAAAAGATTGAGTCATTCACATGCGACGCTCAATATATAGATATAAAGATATAAATTCGAATTCATAAATATTTCTTTCTAACTATATTGTAGAACAACTTTCGAAATTATTTTTGCGGAAACTCAGGAGAATTCATCGATCCCAAATCTAAAAAACTCTAAGCGTTGTTCGTTCTGCAGTCAAAAATGAAACTAATAATTACTTCTTCCATTATCTCCCGTATTTCTTTGTAGAATTTTATAAATTGTATTTTTTAGAAAACTCTTACAATAATTTTAAGCTGCCATGCCTGCGGGGGGAAAATCAAAATTCAAAACCAACGATATAAATTTTGTAAATTCCGTTTACATTTTTTGATTTTTGTTTCATTTACATTTTTCATAAAATCCTGAAGAATTCGAAATCCAATATGAAATTGTTTCGTTTAATAATAAATATATTTTCAAAACACCGCTCCTTTTCGTCCACCTCAATGCCCTAAAATCATTTCTACCGTAAAAGCTGTGGAACGTTAAACTTATACAAAATGTTTTTTTTTAATAAGAAAGAATGAAACATTAGAATGTAGAGAATATTTTTATACAGAACAAATTCTTCGGAGTTTAATTCTTCTCTATATAGGAAATTTTTAACATTTTGTATTACCGCAAACAAACAATATTCGTTACATTAATTATATCAGTGACAAGGTACCTGCTTAAATATTCAATAGTTTAACCTATATTTAAACGATTTTGTCTTAATGGCTTTAGAAATGGATCGTCTTAGGCTGGCAGCTTTGATTTTTAGTATTCATTTATTTTAAATAAGTATATTTTTCTAAGCACACACGCGCCTGTACAAGACAGCTTGTAGGAATCCTGCGCATTAATTTAATAGCTGTGTAAACTGCCTAATACACTTTGTATCTAAATGCACAAACAAATAACTTCCTTGTACAATTAAATCTAAATTGCTGACAACAAAATATTCAATTTTACACACACCTCAACTAAGTAGAATTTAAAAAAATTGCTCGCAAAAGCCATTAAGACGATATAAATTAAGAGTGCAGCTGCTTCTTATATCCTTCCTAACATATTATTGAGGTAAACTAACAAATAAAATATATTTCTGTTTTGGCTTGGTGAACTATAAGAAAATTAAATAAGACATTAAAGAAAACTTATACAAGAAGTCCAAGGAATTTTGGATAAATTTCCTCAATGCAGTTTTATTCTTTTCGAGCCTTTCGCTTTCTGGTGCCATCTACATTGGGAGCTGTTCCCTGGGTGAAAAAAAGTCATTCAATAACGCAATTCAGCAGGTGAAAGTTAAGCTAATACTTCAGTCTCGATTGCATCTCCAGTTTGTTCAGTACTCACTTCTTCTTGGTCATCTTGCTCATTTTCTTTACTTTCTTTAACATCCTCGATATTATTTCCTATTTCTAAATCGGATTTCTTACTCTTTTGACTGCTTTCCACTTTGACTTCGTCAGCTGGCTTGTCTGTGGTTTCGGTTTCCTTTGCAGTTGCTGCTTGATCCTCGGATTGAGGCTCATCATCGGGGGATGGTTCGTCTGTTTTCTTTGCCTTGGCAGCGGTGTCCTTGTCCTAAGCTCAGGGCAATTATATTAGCAATGACTCCTAGACTTCAATCTACTAGCGGATTACCTTATTAGCACAACATAGCATGTAAATAGCAAAAGTTAATGGGGTTCCTATCACAACTATATATACACCCCATAACCAAGGGTTTTCATTGGTTAGCGATACTAGCTTACCAAAGAAGCTCTCCTACAAACATGAAACAGGAAATAAATAATAAATTAAAAGACAGAAAAAGAACTGGAAAATAAAATTTACAATAAACTGCAATTTCAAATTGAGTACGAATGGGATAAAAATTATTCCCATGGGAAAGTTGGTTACAAAACTTCTGCGACAAGCATTCAACAAGTGCCTACAGGCAAATCCATCAGCGTGTATTAAAATTAGCTCTCCCAGTTTCGTTGCCTACCTCTTTGGCTCTTTTCAACAAATATCGGATATAAAACCCGAAGGGAATCGCGCAGTACAGGAAGTACAGAGCCCACCAGCCAGGCTTGTAGCCCATGTAGCGCATTGCGCGTTCCCACAGTGTTTTCTTTTTGCAGTACAAAATTAAGTAGGAAACTGAAAACTGAAATGATTCCAATACTTACGGAGGCCTTATCAATGTGACGCCGTTTGAGATCAAACGTCTTAGTTGCCCATTCTTCGGCGGCTGCTAAGTCGTCCGTTATCAATAAGTTATCGAACAAAATGTCACTGGACATGGACCACAATTCAAACCCAACGGCGGACTAAAGGACATCCAAATTAGTACTTTTCATGTTTGGGGAGGAACTTACAATTGGTGTCATTTTGAATGGAGTGAAATCTTCAAAGTAGTCGGGATTCTTAATTCTACGAGGAGCCCATTTGCCTTGGTAGTTTGGATTGTCGATGAACGGTGCTCTCCAGATACCTTTGTAAGCTGGATTTGGAATGTTTGGAGGTGCCCAACTGCCACAACCGACAGCATTTTCACAGGCTGGATTTTCAATTAGAGGAGGCTCCCACTCTTCATCTATTTCTGTATTCCAATCATCAGGCTTTTGTGCGTTTGGATCTGGAATGTATTCAGGTTCATCTACCCATCCATCTGGCTTCACAGCATTTGGATCTGGAATTTCTGCGGGTGCTGTGTCATCCCAATCGGCAGGCTTTTGAGCATCCGGGTCAGGAATCTGGAGGTAGCATCAATACAAAAGTAGAAGATCACTTCAATTGTAGTTTACCTTCTCCCGTTCATCCCAATTTTCCGGTTTTATGTCAGAAGGATCATCAATTTCCTTCGGGGGATTCACAGGCGGATTGAAGTCGGTAAGCAATGAACCCTCATGGAATAATGTGTGATCTACATGAATTTGAAATGTGTTGTCAGGATTAACTATCAAACGGTACAGATGTGGAATTTTATCCTTAAAAGGGTTTTCCAATCGTTCTCTGCAAAAAAAAAAAAAAAAAAAAAAAAAAATCGTTTCAATTTTGTGAATGCAATTAATCAAAGCAGATCACTTACTTCGGTTTCTTGCAATGCTTCTCATTTATACTGCCGTTGATGGGATTTACGTGGCGGAATATGAAGTGAACTTTCGGGTCACTGCCGCACTTGTCCGGTCCGAACATAATGGTATACGGTGTTTTATCATTAAACTGAAAATCCATTCCTCCTTATTCAATCAACAGAGAAAAGAAATTTTAACCTACCTTTTTCAAATTCTCGGTGTCTTTTCCCTTCGAAAGTAATTTCAAATAGGATCCTCCACACTCTTGGACCTCCTAAAAGCAATTGTTGTTTGAGCATGTTTGTTTTTAAAGCGTCCGCAAAAACGAACCTGCATCGTAATCTCGTACTGGACAATTAAAGGTTTATCATTAAACACAAATGGCTTATCGAGTTTTGCAGAAATTGCGGAATGTTTTGCTTTTGATTTTAATACTAAACCGAAATCATTGCGCCAGATGAGTTTTTTTGGACTTTCAATGCTCCATTCGCCATCATATTTTGCAATTTCCTCAGCTGTGTCATCCTTCTTAGCCTCAGATTTTACCCACTTTCGTGAGAATTCGTCCTTATTGTCGAAATGATCGACGAAGAAAAACTTTCCAGCTTCAGGAACTGGAGTTTCGTATGATGGAATTTCTTCGTCGTCCGATGCACTCAGTCTCGGTGATTGCTGATTGTCGTCCTAATAGGATCAAATGATTTTAATGTTGTACAATTTCTTTTACATCAGCCAGAGATCAAATAGAGTAGCATAATGGTTGTAAAGTCAAGATCTCTGATTTCTTAAGCAAACAACTATTTAAGGTGCATCGATCAGAAAGTATTACCATAAGTCTTCTTAGGAGATACACTGTATATCTCATTACAATAATTCATTTTAATTAATTAATTTTTGAAGCCATTTTTGCTAAAGTGGCAACCGCAGAGTTTTAATTACATTTCACCACCCAATTTCCTTAAAAAAATAACTTGTTGGAGCGTTGTGGTCATTGCAACGTAAACAATAAAGAGTGCCAACGAACGGTGGGTTACGACGAATGTGCTCTACTTTCCTGTAGCCACTAATCACCATAAAAATAATGACTTTTTTGCAAGAATAGCAATATGATAATCTCTAAGACCCTCCGACAAGCACTAATTCATACAGCTTACAATGTTCATGTAAATCCTCATACGTAATTAATCCGAAGCAATTGGGTTGCCCTGCTCTATTAAAAAATACCCTTTCACGACGCACACCCAACTCCCTAAGTACTTTTTGCCGGTAGCTCCAAGTGCACATGCACTGGCACGTCATCTCTTTATTAAGTTTAATTAAATTTCCAAACTTTTGACTCCACCACAGCTTGAAAACCAACTATTTCGACTACTTACATCATCTTCCTCCTCCTGTACGACACCATCGTTTTCCTCATCCGCATTCACTGACAGGAGGATACCCAAAATCAGTAGTAATCCTAGTCTCCACCTCATTTGAAATAATTAACTGCAAAAAAGAAAAATCGATCAAAAAAAATCATCTGACCAACAACGATACCACAAAATGTGACAACAAATTTCATATCCGGCTTTGAAAAACTACATTTTATTGGTTTCACTCGCGTGACCCCAAAAATCGAGGGTAGTTTACCTTTTCCTATAGGAGAAAGTGACTTATCACTAAAATCTGTTTTTCCAAATACTTGTTTAACACGTTTACGGTTAAACAGTTTTATTCTTCCGATTCACTAATCCAAAGTAATTTTTAATTGGAAATTAAAATTCACTCGCCGGCAATTCTAGCTAGAATTAACCCCATCACAATCTCGACCGATAAATACTGAAAATCTGCCGTCTTCCAAATTCCAATTCCAAGTTTCATTTGTTCTACTTGGCATGTGTTTTTCAGCTAGAAAGTTGCCTAGACTGCTGCGATCCGCTGTAAGTTAATTTTGCTTACAACTTGCGACAAATCTGAAAAATGTTTCTTTATTCAGGCTGTAATAAATGAAGTAATTGAAATTAATTATATTCTTCAATTGAATTCTTAATTAGTTGATTTACGGATGTTGGCTTTCGATTATTAGTTCTGGTTTGACACTTGGGATTGTTGAACTTATTGACGTGACGGTGAGAGCGAGAAAAAAAATATGTATTTGTTACTTCAAGTTTTCTAGTTCCACTTGAGGGTTTTACCATTTGTAACAAGTTCTTTTCCCCAAGATGGTTTTATTAATGGAACTTTCAATAATGACATTAAATGTTTGGTGAGTAATATTTTTTAAATTCCTTCATTGTACATCATAAACATTCAATCTTGTGTATAAATCTGCAGCAAGAAGTTAGACGTTGCAATCCAAGCCCTGCAAGATATTTTATGTATAATCATAAACTAAAATTACTTCAAAAGCAAACTAATATCTCGCAACGGTTTTAGGGGTATTCCGTTTATATCAGCTGATCGGCAGGTACGGATGATGGCTATCGCAAACTATTTGGCGCAAGCGAAATTTTTTGACTTCATATCACTACAAGAAGTTTGGTCCGAAAATGATTACCAGCTCATTAAAGAGAAAACAAAGGATACATTCCCCTATACACATTACTTCTACAGGTAATTATTGTTATTGCTGAGATTGCCCAAAACATCTTATGTGCATAAACTTTAAGTGGTGCTTTCGGATCGGGTCTTTGTATATTTTCGAAATATCCTATCGTATCCACGTTGTTTCATCCGTGGGCCGTAAATGGCTATGTCCACCGAATTCAACATGCGGACTGGTTTGGTGGGAAGGGTGTTGGCCTCTGTCGCGTTCTAGTTAACAATACCTCCGTAAATGTATACCTTGCTCACGTAAGCTCGCTAACGGTTAAAAGTGATTCAGGCTTCCTAACATTCATATTATATTGTATTTTCAGTTACACGCAGAGTATGATACAAAGAATGACGACTATAGAGCTCATCGAGTGATTCAAGCCTTTGACACTGCTCAATTTATAGAGAATTCAAGGAACGATGCCGTTGTTCAAATTTTGGCTGGCGATTTGAATATTAGTCCAGGCGATATCGCATATAAGTAAAAACATGGACTTTTCATATGCCATAAAAATGCCTATATGTTCTTACAGGATCTTAACTCACTCTTCCAAAATGATAGACTGCTGTAATGATGAAAGCATAAAGACCAATGAATGTAAAAGGAATTCTTACACAAAGATGGTGTCGCAGGGAAACGATCCCGAGGGGATAAGGATAGACCATATTCTAGTCAGACCTGCGAACAATTACAAGGTAAGTTGAGTTGGCACTTTAAACAAAAAAAAAACAATGTTTTTCGTCTTAGGTTGTCGTTCAGGAGTACGGATTCCCACTTTCTGAACGAGTTCCAGGACAATCATTTAGTTACTCCGATCATGAAGCTGTTTACGCTAAAATAAAAATAAGCAAAAATGATTGTGAAGCAAATGAATGCAGCTTTTTTGAAAAAATTAACGGAGTAACGGGAAATGATTATCATCAAGAGACAGTGAACATTTTACATGAATGTATAACAATATGTAAGAACAGCTTAGATAAGTTGAAAAGTGATCGAAACATATATCTTAGCATGGCTCTGATCGTAACGATTGGCTTGATTGGGATCATGGACATGGTCCCCCCTTATGGCCTTCAAATGCTGTATTTAGTGATGAAATTTCTTTTGTGCGGCATCATAAGCTACTTTGTGTTTATGGGCACTTTGTGGAACGTAATGGAACGTCACGGAGTGTTGTCTGGGAAGTTGTCAATGGACATTGCACTAAATTATATTATGAAAAACAAGGATCCGTTCACGTAATGTAACTGCTGGAGATTTCATTCTCATTTCGCAGATTGTTCCACATCGAAGATATTTATTTGAGTCAAACTATTTGCAATACTAAAACATTTTATAAAATAAAACAATTTATTAAAGATTTTTACATTATAATAATTACAACATTAAAATATAAATAATATTAATATTTCTTACAATTTTTCATATATAAAAAGAATGTTCTCTTTTGAATACAAAAGCCTACAGTACTAAGTACTACGACTGAATTATCAAAAGCACTCACAATCAGTATATGCAAGGAATTTGGCGTTACATGCGTTAATCGTAGAACGGAAAGGCATCCACTGCTCTCAATTATTCTTCGTGGTAACTAAATTACATTGCTTTACTCTATGAAAAATACAATTTACTTTTCACTTTGTCTAAGTACTATATCTTGAATTGTTTACATTTAAACACTTTTCTCTAAGCTCTATAAAATATCGTCCAGGTGTGAAGAATCACAAAAACTAATTTCATTGGTTGATAAATCAGACTTTCAGTGAAAATAACTAATTTCTAGCGGGCTTTCCTTAAAGTTAAAAGAATTGAATATTGCTTATTTGCATTTAACACAAATTATTAAGTGATGTTTCTTAATTCATTTTGAAAACGATGCAAATTTTAACAGTCGAAATACTGTATCGCAAGGAATGTGGAAGCATCATTAACATTGACAAAACTTGGATGGCTTAAGAAATTTTCATTATTTTACAAGAACAATTTTTTAATGTACACATTTTTATATTCTTTTTCTAAAGCGGTCATCAGATTACGCACATGGAATAGAAATTGTCTAAATGGAATCAAGAGATAATTGATAGACATTATTAAATACATAAATTTAAATTGGTAAAAACAAGATAATTACTTAAAATGACGATAATTACTTAACTGAGTGAGATTATCATGAATGTTGCAAATATACAAGAGTTTAATTCAGTATTTATATTGCATTATTTTTTTTCGACAACAGTTTAACAAAAACATGAGAAAATTTTGGACTAAATTTGCATTGAGAGGAGATACAATACACTGGATGATATAAATATTTTTCGAGATGCGTAATTACAATCTACTCAGCCTAATTTTAAGCATTCGTTTCAATTGATTTCGTTGTTTAGTCGTAGAGGGGAGAACGCCATTTAAAGGAGCTGCATTTTGTGCCGATTATAAACCAATCTCATTTGTTTTTCTAAATTTTGAAATCTTCTTAAAATA
Source organism: Leptogaster cylindrica (assembly GCA_963082835.1). Taxonomy (NCBI): domain Eukaryota; kingdom Metazoa; phylum Arthropoda; class Insecta; order Diptera; family Asilidae; genus Leptogaster; species Leptogaster cylindrica. Next base: position 1,122,502 of record OY720105.1, on the reverse strand, counting down.
CAAATTACACGCAATGAGGAAAAGGAAGAATAACGAAAATGAAAAGCATAATCTGAAAGAAACGGAGTCAAAATAATAACGAAAATAAATCTGACTCTTACCAGTTGGCAACCAGCTTGAAGTCCAGTTTAGAATCTAGAAATGTCTGTGAAAGAAAAAGGTTTATGGAAAATATTCGCCATTCACTCTGAAAATGATAGCTGCAGTGAACTGAGTAGAATAAAACTTAAAACAAGCGGAGAGCTTCAACATTTATGAGTTTGTTAGTAAGAATTTGAATGGAGACTAGAATTAAGGAGATTGATGTGCGAACGAACACTTGCCAGCTTTAAAGCAGTTAAACCAGATTTTGCTAAACTTTCAATAATAATTGGAAAATATTACAGAAACATTATTTTAAAATATTCAAAAAGGATGGCAAATGTTCTTCAAACAATTATTTAATTGACCATCAGTACCAATTTCATAATCCATGAATATATTGTATTTGAAAGATGGAAAACAGCCAAAAATACCAAACCAGGCAAATGCAATTATTGATTATAGCAAAAGCAAACTATGGTTTTATTGTTGCAGACAAAAAGCGGAATTCACTTGTCTTTAAGAAATGGAGTCTACATAAGTTCCATGTCATTATAAATACATTCTCCCATTGAAATCAGCTGTACAATTAAACCTAAAAGCAGTCTTTCGAGAAAGAAAGAGTGAAATAATACAAAAAAAAGGCTATACTTAGCTCCCCTCATGCACAAAATGTAAGTTCAATTCTCAAAACTTTTGTGGTAAGCTCCATAACACAGCATCAAAGGAGACTTTCTAAGCCCTAGGATTCCCAGAGAAGGTGATCCTCTCTTTCTCCACACCCTTTACATCGATACCCATCATTTCGTCGGTGGGCGTACTAAGCCAATCACTGGCACTGCTGTCCGATTTTTTCATGTTCGCATTGCCACTGCCCGCAGTCGCCCCCGTGCACATTGAATTCGATTCGCTCTTCGACGAGGTGTTTGTCACGTCGTTTCTAGTCGAAGAACTTGATCCCTGCTGGGATTGTCTATTCTGGAAAAAGTTTCCAGTTGTCGGGGCACCATATTGTGGCGAATAATCCTTGTCTTCCTTCTTATTAATATTAATTGCGAAATTCGATTGTTTCGACGTTGTAATGTTATCTATTGCGCCGTAACGATTTTTTGATGGTTGTGTGTTGCTAATTGAGTGTACGTTACCTGTATTCATTTCACTTTGATAGCACTGCAAACCAGATGACTGAGGTATTAGATACTGAGACTCCGAATTGTAATTGCCGCGGGGTACATGATAGCTGGACCGCCCACGGAATCGGCGGCTCAATGAACTGCTAACAACGCCGAAGTGTTCAGTGACATCCTCCTGGACATCGGATATGTCCCACATGGCCCAGAAAGCATCATACCAATTGGCATTGTTCACGAATTGCGGCATGCTGGAGTGGAAAGGCTTATGAGGGAAGCTGTAGATGTGCGCTATTGCCGCCAAAAACATTTCTATACAAATCAGGAAATTCTGAAATTGATTTTTTGTTAAAAATACATAATTAAAAAATTATAAATAATTGATTTTACTTGTAGTTCTGAAGCCAATCCTTTATAATCCCCCGTATTCTCACCAGAGCCAAATATGTCCTTTATATATCCAAAGTAGACTAGGATGTTTATCACCACTCCTTGACTGAAATTGTAATAATTTAATTTATCAGCACGTAATGGAGACTGTAGGTGTAGGATAAAAATTACTTACAAGAAAGAGAAGAACACGACTGCTTTAATACAGAAAAACTTTGGTATAGGTCGCATGGGTCTCAAATCACTCTATAAAATAGTAGAGATCTAGAACATTCCTCTCAATCGATTCTGAAAACTTGACTCTTACCTTGTTTGCTTGATAGAATAGTATTAGGCAGTACATAGCAACGAATTGCGATAAGTTATTTACAATAATTATATAAGTGAAGGCCACATTCGCTGAGAAACTTCCTTCTCCATAAACCCCTGCCAGCTCACAAATTCTGAAACAAGAAAAATTATCAATTAAGTAATGCTTTTAAGTACAAATATTCATCGTATTGCCTTTAAATAAATTAACTATAAAAATAACCTATAAAATTGTTGTAATTGGGCTGAACAAAAGATTATATTGCATGACATAAATACATAATGAGTCAAACAGCCTTGAACTTCACCCTCTCTGTTGGCAAGGAATCTGCTCAACAATGTTGACCGATTTTGTTCACTGATTCTGATATATTATAATCATTGTTTAGCATAACTTTGGGACTTACACAGAAATGAATGTGGTTATTGGCCTAATTACAGTGTACTGTAGAATTCCATGCTTGCAGTTATGTATGAATTCGTGGCCCATTTCCCACGGGCGCATGCAACAAAGGGGAAATATGTGCTTCACTTGAGGTTTGTGCTCTAGTTCGACTTCCAGGTCCATTCCCAAATTGAGATAGTTCAACAGGTAGACCATGAAATTGTATATGACATAGGCTTCATAGCACTCCCGCAACGAGTCTACATAAATGGAATGCTCGGGGAAGAGTAAACCCAGCCACTGTAAACAAACAATATTAGTTTCATCTACAAAATAAAAACAGAAAGATGCATCTTACGGCATTTAGTGCATAAATAGGGACCATCCACAAGATTCGAATTATATGTTTTTGCAGAATAGGCTTAGTAAAATGAATTACATGTTGCATGATATGCCACACCGAAATGGGTACTGCTGAGAGAACAAAGAGACCGCCGATAAGTATTAGTTGGTCTTTTCTGGAAAAGCCATCTTTCACCGAGTTCACAATTAGAATCGGAACTACAATCATGGCAAACATCACATATGACACAATTACAAGAGGACGAATCCAAATTCGCCATTCCCTACAGAAATGTCCCCAACTTATTTTACACATCTTCACTACATTTGCTCTTTAAATTTTCATGTTAATCAAACGAACGCGAATTCTAAAGTTCAGTGAACAGAGTTCAAACTTAATCTGAAGACAAACAATAACGAATCCTTTACTGCTTTACAACTATTTTTGTGTGAAAATGTGATGTTTACGTGATGTCAATCTAGCAACAGCTGACTAAATATCGTTAAGCTGACAAAACTGTTACGATATTCCATGACAATATTTCGTCTTGGAAAATTTAAGCAATCTAATACAATATTATGAGCAATATTTTTGATAAGATGGTATTTATTAGAACAGAAATCAACAGTAATGTAAAATTTGGTAGATTGTTTAACATAATATAAGCAAAAAATGATAAAAATTAGAACAGAATTTTTTTCATGTGGTATGGTAACTCCGACCGTGGCTTCGATGATCGTCATTAATTGTCAAAAGTGAATATCGATTCAGCAAGATTTTTACATTATTGGTAAGTACGATTTGCGATAATGAAATCGATAGGCAAACTTTCAAAACAGCATTATTATAAAATTTGCTTATTTTTTATATGTTTGTATGGTAGATTTGTACAGTGAAAAAAAATCAACAGTGCGCAAGATGTGCACAATTATTGGAAAGTTTTATCAACCACAGCAAAAAGCAATAATTTCAATAACAAAATATATCACATTCAGTAAGATAAACAACTCTGAATGCTCTCAACTTCCTAAATGTATGTTTTTCTTACATGCAATAAAGGTGCATTAACCCTAATTAATAAAATTTATATAGCAGCTTATTTGAACCCATCAATTTTAAGTAAATTAATGTTTCCGGTATGTTTATAGGTATTCCAAGGATTTTTCGAAATAAGCGAAATGGAAACAAAAGTTGTAAGAGGAAAAGTTCTCCATAAAAACACTGAGGTGGAATTTCAAAAGGTCGTGATTCCATCAAAAATGCGGAGTGTTTACTGGACATATTTTGGATTTCCAGCGGATGGACTCGGTAATATTGTAGCCGATGATACAATTATTTGTACGCTTTGCCACAAAGCTATATCGTACAATAAAAATACAACGAATCTGAGAACTCATCTTACATCGAAGCATAGTCACGTTATTCCACAGTTGAATGCTGAAAACGAGATGAAACCAAGAAGCATAAAAAGAAATATAAACCCAAAATCTGTCGAAAAGAAGAGAACACGACGGAAGGTGGAAATTGAAATAAATACCTCTAGAGACATTCCACCGGAAATAGAGATAACTGCTGAAAAAATTGACAATGAAATCTATCAATATCAGGAGTACAACACCATAGAAGAGAGTTCTTACGATGCGGTGGAGGAAAACGATATGACTCTTCAGAATCCGTCTAAAGCTACGAATTTAACGCCCCAAATTGAAGAGATGATAATAACGGATCTCTTGCCCCTAGGAACCATTGAAGGAAGTGGGTTTCTAAATTTCGTCTATGGATTGGATCCAGCTGCCAATTTGCCGCGGAGTACAGAAGTATTTTTTTTTTTTTGAAACTCTTTAAGGATGCTGACAATGTGTTTTTTTTTTTTAGCTGGAACAGGGCATTGGATGTTTGTACGAGAAAAAATTCAAAACATTGCTGGACAGTTTACGATCACACACCTCAAAATTACCATTCTCGCTCTGTTTCGAAATTTGGAGCAATGTTGAGACTCGGAATTTCGTCAGTATTTACATAAACACCATAAGTAAGAACTTCGGTGGTACTCTTAATCATACATTGTTGAATACCGTGGAACTAAGCAAATTCACGGATCTTAACGAAGTTTTTACGGGTATGAATTTGAAGAATTGTTCTGCAGCTGTTGTTAACTGCTACGATTCAACCGTGGACAACTTCTTAATCAAAAATGGTTTGTTTGTATCAGGTGCAGACAGAAATATGTAATTCTCATTTATTCACGCAGATATCCCAATTGTTTTCTGCTTCGACTCAATTATCCAAACTTGTCTTAAGAATGTGTTCAGTATGCCAACGGTTTCCAGTATTTTTTCCGATATATCCGACATCTTGGAGAAGCACTCAGACGTCCTTCCAGAGGTAGATACTTTGATTTAATTAGACAGTAATACATGATAATCATGTCTTTACCAGATGAGAAACTTGCCCCAATTGAACAGTGCCTTTCCTTGGACCAAGTATAATTTGCTTAAGTTTTTCCACGACAATGTCTTGGCCACCGAGGAACCTAACGATCTTCTTTTGAAAGTGAGGGAGCTGGTTCAATGCTTGGAACCATTAAAGGTGACGCTTTTTTTAATATACCCAGCAATGCGATGTTAATCATTTTGTTGCAGACTGCTGTCGAAACTCTCGTCGAAGAAAGCCATGCTCTTAGCTCGCTGATGAAGCCCTTAACCAAACGATTACTGGAGCAGCATTTCTGCAGTACTAGTTCCGATTCCTTGCTGATGGTGGAAATAAAAGATGCAATAAATCGGGAACTTTCAAAAAGGTGTGATTCTTAAGACAGTCATGACATTCCTGCTGATTTATTTCATTTCTAGCATTATGTCCAATAATTTCCTTACGGTTTCATCGTTCGTTGATCCGAGATTCCATAAATTTCTGGAGCCTGTTGAAATTCGTCACTGCAAGCAAGTTTTAGAAGAAAAGAGCGCTAATATTCCAGTTAATATTGTAACTGTTTGTAAAACAGAAGCATCTTCCTGGAAACCAACAAATCGCCTTCCGGAATTCAGCAAAAGATCTTGTAACACAATTTTTCAATTAAATCAACTGTAAAAGTAATTTTACAATAATTACAGCTTTGAAAATGTTCTTTGAGCCAACACACACTGATGAGGTTGCAATTGTTGAAAACACTAATATAAATTTAGAAATAAAAAGGTACAGAAACGAAGCTGTTGCAGACTTAGACCAGGATCCCCTGATTTGGTGGAATAAGCCAGGATATTCTTTTGAAGGGTTGAGAAAAGTTGCTGATATGTACAATTGTGTTCCGAGTTGTGTTAATAATGTGTACAAAAGAACCATTGAAGACCAGATGAATTTCATCAGTAGAAGATATGTGTTGCGTGGGAAAGCCATAAACCACATTTTGTTCCTGCACTACAACAAGAAATTTTAGTCTTGCAGAATTTATTGTTTTCACTCTAGGTTAAACATGTAGAATTATAATTTAATTCTAATACGATTTTTTCAAATAAAATTATTTTACAGAAAAATGTTTTCTTTCGTAATCATTCTTTTTTAGAATTTCAGTTCTTTTAATGATTTGAAGTTATTTTTTAAAGCTTTTCATTTCAAATATTTATCTAAAAATTATCTACTTTTTTGCGCAATTATTTTTTGTGGGGTTGGGGTACGTTTCCTTTGGCTTTCATTGCCATTATTCTCAATTCCGTTGAGAGAAAAGCTTTCATATTTGGGTCAGAAATATTTTCCAGAATAATTTTTTGTGCTCTTTCGCCACCATCGTTAAATAATTTACTTAAACTCTCAGCATATTCTATCCACACGCAATTTGCACAACCAGACATACAGCAAGTTGTGGGCTCCGGTGGTATCTATTCAAAAAAGGACATATCATCGTGTATTTCCAATATTATATTATGTACTATTGCATTCCCACCTTAATATTTTCCAGGTTATGGTTGGCGTTGGATTTATCACAGAAGTTTATAATTCGAGTTGCATATTGTTTAAGGACTTTGTGCTTATTAAAAGCGTGGTACATAACTAGAAAACAGAGGAACTCAAAAATATGAATGCATACTTATAATGTACCTAACTAAAGAAATAATGACTTTTATTTCAGTTAAATAAAATAACGAATTAAAAAATAAAATATACATTTTATGATTACGTACTGAACCTACATTTTTAATTTAATGCAAGCATAAAACATGTCCACAAAACTATGAATATAATAGAAACTACTAAAATTATATATCAACACAATTACAAAAAAATTATGATAAATGGAATCTCTCTCAATCTGGAAAAATGACAAAACAATCTCGAACGGTATGTCAACACTTTTTTTCTGAGTAATCTGGCAATACTAACTTTGTACGTGCAAAGGACTGTGACTGTGATAAACAAATGAAAATAGTTTGTGAAACTTTAATTTGACTTGATATATGATACAATCATATATAAATATCGTTTCGTATGGTTGCACTGCTAATATTGAAAATTAAACTAAATACTTTAATGATTCGAGGCTTGAATCATTACGAGATTGAACGATACTAATATTACCGAAATTGACAGTTCTTATTGCGAGTCTCATAATCGATTGATTTTCGAAGGTAAAGTAGATATTCTCTCGATACTCTAAATGTAACCGAATTTTAATTTGGTATGATTGGATTTATATTTTCATATTGTTTTAAATTTTCATTATTTATCATTTTAGAGTTTTTATGCTATAAATTAAATGGATCCCGAAATTCTTGAATATAGTCATATGGTTGTGCCTGCAACTATGCGGAGTCGCTATTGGGAGTTCTTCGGCTTCCCTTCAGACAGTTTCAAAAATATTATTTCAAGAAAGAAAGTAATATGTACTATATGCGGTACGCCACTTGCATATAATAAAAATACATCAAATTTGCGTACACATTTAGTTGCAAGACATCCCGACATCTTATTACAATTAAATCTTCAGAAACAAGAGAAACGAATTTGCATAGTTGAAGAACTTCCAGATGCAAAACGACAGAAAATAATGAAACAGGATTCGCCCTTCAAATCGAATGAAGTAAAATGCGATACGATTCAAATAAAACTTAATTCCAGTGGTAATTCTATAATAGAAGCGTTAAACGAAAATGATATTATAGAAAATAGCGATGAAATCGTTTACCAAGATTTCTCCGGCCACTTGGGTTCCCACTATGATGAAGGAAATGAGGAAAACATTTCGAAATCAGATTTCAATTTTACAAATATTTTAATAGATTTGATTGTGAAGGACTTGCATTGTCCTTCATTTGTGGAAGGTAGCGGTTTTCAAAGCTTTACTTGCACTTTAAATGGGAACCCTAGTATTCCCTCCAGAACAGAGGTAATATTTTTTATAGTAGCGAAATTTTTTAATACGCCTAAAACTCTTCACAGATGGATAACTGCATCCACAACTTGTATAGTAAAAAATTGTTCGCCATATCAGAGAAGATCAAAGTACATTCAGAGAACAACCACTATTCTCTAAGTGTTGAGATCTGGAAAAATGTGGAGCAAAAAACACTGGTCAATTTCTACTACAATTACTCACTTCAGGAGGATGATCCAACCCTACACAATATTCTTTTCAAAACAATTGAACTCTCCAAATGCTACAATTTTGAAAATGTTTTAGAAGACTTGCATTTAAAAAACTGTGTCGTTGCAGTTGTTAATGAACCAGAGGAGAAAATCACCAATTTCTTTTCTTCTAATGGTGTGTTTAATTAGTTTCTTTTAACTTTTTAATTAACTTTTGTTTAATTTTAGATATACCAGTTGTGCTCTGCTTTGATACCACAATCACAAGATGTTTGCAGGCAGCGTTTGGGTTGCCTTCGGTAATATCACTGTTGGAAGAAATTGAGGAGTTTCTCGAACAACGTGAACCTACTGTGGAGGTAAGAAAAAAAAATTTGATGCAATGGAAACTCCCAACGATGTCTTATTTGCATTTTCGACATTGTCGTAAAATTATGATCATTTTAACTATGAGTTTTTATACCCTGGATGTAGGGTACATATCATTTGTGAGCAAACGTTTGCTGAGTCAAAAAATAGTGGTCACAGCAAAAAGAGAATTATACATTCATGATTGGGATTTGAAAAGAAACCGTTTTATGTATGTCTGTCTGTCAAGATGATAACTCGATCACGCTTGTAGCTAGACGATTGAAATTAGGTACACTAGTAATACTTCATTAAAATCGAAGATGGGCAAAATTGGGCAACTCCTTCTTAGTGTTGCCCTATAAGCGTGAATCGTTTTAATACAAAAATGTTGATTTTGTTTAATGATACTGAATATATATTTTTTAACTTTTTTGTTAGATATTGCAAATACAAATTGCATATTACAATTACTAATTATTTGAACGGAACTGTTTTTACACGATATTGAAATTTTACACATACCAAAAACATTACTGTTTTATGTGCCTTTTCAATAATTTGGAAAGAATTTCCCTTTTTACGATCGGGAAACTGTTTTTGCTCGATTCTTAACACGATTTCTTAACAAACATTGCATTGCTTCTGTATTAAAACCCTGCCGTTTTACATCCAGGGTATTTCATAATTGGTCCTAATCAATGAGATATAGGTATTTTTCGTACTAGTTTTTTAGAACTTTAAAAACACATAAAAAATTCCCGTGATCGACTAAATATTAAAGTAAAATAAAAGCACGACTGCTGTCTTTTAATATGGAAAAAAATATATAGATTTATTAGATAAAAATTGTTATTTATATTACTTTTTCCCGCAGATTAATTCAATACCAGAAGTTTTAACTGATTACCCTTGGACGCAATACAATCTTTTAAAATTTTTCTATGCCAACGTTTGCTTGACTGAAGATTCAAATGAACTGTTAATAAAATCAAAAGCAGTAACTGATTGCTTGGAACCATTAAAGGTAATTTTTAGTGTAGTGCCATCTGTTTTCATATTTTCATTCCTTATTTAGATGGCCTTAGAAACATTGACAGAGGAGCAATTACCACTGAGTTCTCTTGTGAGGCCATTAACCATGAAATTACTGGATCAGTATTTTAGCCAGACAGAGTTTGACATCGATATTGTCTTGGAAATTAAAGAAACTATCAACGATAAAATGACAAAGAGGTAATTTTCGAAACTGAATCGACCCTGTACAAAAACAATTGTGTTGCATGTGTTTTAGAGTTTTGTCGAGTGCTTTCTTCATTGAGGCTGCATTTTTCGATCCACGTTTTCAAAACTTGATTGATTCTGAAGGTATAGAAATGGTTAGAAGTAATCTGAACATAAAAATGTGTAAAGAGGATGCAGATGTACAAGCAATGAAGATCGGGTCTCCAGGAAGTTCGAGAAAATCCAGTACGATAATCTCTTGAAATTTTGTATTGAAATCACTTGATAACTTGTTTCTAGGTCTTACTCGATTCTTTCATAAGACAGAACAAAAGGTATTCAAAAGTGGAACTAGAAATAACCTTGAAGTTGAAATAAAGAAATACATAAGTGAAGCTAACGCACATCTCGAACAATGTCCACTAACGTGGTGGAATGAAGATGGCTATATCTATAGAAATCTGAAAAAAATTTCCGAAGAGTACCTGTGTGTTCCGTGTAGTGTAAATTTTATATTTAAGCGCAGTGTTGAGGATCAATTAGAGTACCTGAATAGAAGATTTATGCTACGAGGCAAATACGTTCGTTTAATATGGTTTTTACATTATAATAAAGATTTTATATTGTAATATTGTGTATTAATTAATTTCTGAGACAAACAAGCTTCACAACTTAAATTTTTTATTCATGTTTTATTTCAATCATTCTCTTCTAAGAATACCACTTTTTCAATGGATTCAAACAACCTAATGTCATAACGGTTTTTTACAACTAGTATATGTTTAAGTGTATCTTTCACAATTTTTCGTTTAAAATATCTTTTCATTTCATTAAATACTTCTTATTAAAAATTTATTGCTAATAACAATTGATAACGAATAAAATTAACACTGTTCTGTATAACAGGGGACTGCTTCCAATGCTGCCCACAAATTAGCAACGAAATAATATCGTCTATGAATATTTGCAGGAAGTGTTTTCTGCATGTCTATTTGCTTTTTTTTCTGTTTTATAAATAGGCGTTTATAAATACCCTTAAATTTGATGATATTCAAATTCATTAACAAATGGTCGAATTCAAATTTCTTGAATGTTTTACATACATATTGGGTAATGTCGCTGGCATATACCACTGTGTATCATACAACTAATTGCTGTTTACAAAATACATGAACATAAGAAAATATTTCATTTATTACTTTCAAAATTTAACGTAAACTTGAAACTATGAGGTTTAACTATTTTACGTTTCAACCACTTCGACATAATTTGCTGGATATAGACCTACTTTCCCATTTTTCCTGCCTTTGCACCAACCTTGCTCATCTTCATCTTCTAGTTTTTCGAATATATCACCTAGAGAAAAAAAAAAAAAAGATATATTAAAAGTTGTATTTGATGATTATTGAATAAATTAATAGACAAAAACCTAAACACTACAACTGAAGAGCCCAATCGTGGTTAATTTAGATAAAATGTATTTTGTTCAACAGAAACAGAAAGTAATATTTCAAATCCTTTGTTGGATATTCTGCTTTCATTTCCACTTCGTGCTAAAGTCAGGAGTATTCTTAACAAAGAAATGTTTTCGTAATACAATCCTTTGACCTGGAAACTGATTTACTATGCCTGAAGATTTAAGAATACATCAGTTCAGTCTTCAGTCATTCCACAGGATGTTATCCATGAAGTGGAGCTAATAAAAGTTTGGTACTACAAATGTGAATGCTCACCTTGCTTAAACGTAAGTTCGTCACTCTCCGCGCCTTCGTAATCGTACAACGCCTTGACGGGAACACCGGGTTCACCATTATCAACGAGTACATTATCCCCATCACCCTCGTCCCATTCCTCTTCCTCGAAGGGGTTCGCTTCTGATTTGCTGGTACCATTACTGTGAAAATTTCATTTTACAACAATTAAGCCGGCTCTACTTAAATCGGTTAATTAAAAATGAGTGCCACTTACGTTATAGTCGATGCCCGATTGTTTGGAGAACTCGGCAACCTTGCGTTTTCTGACTTTGGTGAATCGTTGTTTGACGCTGTGGTCGCCCTACTAGACGCCTTCGTCACATTCGCCGAATTTCTATTTATATTATTTTTAGCCGATGGCGGTGGATATTCCTGTGGGATTTTTATAATTTCAATTAGACTACATGCGAAACACTACTAATCTAGAATTATGTTGCTCTTTATGGAAGCGCAATGAGAAGCTCTAGCTTTTGTACGAATGGACGAACACGAGCTACAAAGCAATGAGCGAAAAGCACGAAATAAAATTAATAAAGTAAAATCAAATAAGTCATGCGTACATGCAAATCTTCATCTACGGGCCGCCGGTTAATTAGCGTTATTGGCGCAGCTGGCAGCGCTTCCTTCGACTTATTTCCTTTAGCGATGTCCCGGAACTCTTCCGTGTATTCCTGGAAGGTTTATATTTAGGAAAAACAAAACTTTAAAAGGTAAAAAACAACAAAAGCTTTTGAAATTGAAATCAAATTTTGGTTTTCAAAAATTAAAAAAAAATTTTGGAAAATAATTGAAATCCAATTACACCAATATACAAAAGGAATTCAGTTAACAACAATAAAAGGATTTTTAACACTCAGGATTTGGAAATTACTAGGAGTTATCTTACCACAAAAGCAGGCCAATTCATAGCCATGTTGACTCCATGGTTATTCGACCACCATTTCAGGTCCTTTTGATGATCGCCGTTGTTGATTGTATGGTAGAATTCTTCGTAGATTTGTGGTAAGCTACATGCCGTTAATTGGTATGACGTTGGTAAATGAAAAAGAGAAGAACGGAAAACAAATCGTCATGAAGTGAAAATAAATTGAACTGCACGATAGGATTTTGGAGCATTATCAATTCCGAAATTGTTACTCACCTCGGATCCTTACTTATGTCTAGGCATGCGTGAATTGAGAAGAGGACTTCCTTGAAGAACAGTAACCGGGTTTTCTCCATTTCTTGGCACTTAACGAAAACTGAACTCATATCTTCCATGTAAACGGGATTGTATTTGTTGATTTCAGCTAAAGCCTGCTCGTATTTCTCTCTACATCTTTGTACTTCATCTTTTGTCTTCTGCACACGGTCATGCATTTTTTTAACCTGTTAATAACATTATTACATGAAAAATTTTGTTGTTATGTTGAATAATTTAATTTGAAATATCGTAAATTTTGCGATTCAAAAGTAAAATCAATTTTACGATTTTGCAATGAAATGCCCGCGTTTTATTTGAAACGCTGATAAGATTTATTTACATTGAACTTCTTATCGCCTTTATTTCTGTTTTATGTCTCTCAAATTAAGGATACATCATTAAAAGTAGAAATTAAATTGAACTTTCGTAAGACTGCTCCATTTAAGTATCTGATTTTTTTGTACTTCCACAAACGTATACGCAAGGCAGACAACTATTTCAAGCCGATTTATGGCTTTCGTAATGAGTATTAAGTCCATCAATCGGCTCGACACGCAACACAAGGTACGCAATTGATTCGCCTACCTGATCTGGTGATAGTGAGCTATCAGCATTTGCATTCCTTTCCTGATTTGTGGCAGATTTTTCAGTCTTACAAGCGGAGTGATAATCAGATTTGGCCTTTTCAACTTTAGCTAAATGTTTAGCCCAAGGTTTTTGTGCTTTCTTGAAAGCATCCTCCATTTCCTTCCGCTCTTTAATTTGCATCATTGTTTTATGATAGTTATCTTTTTGCCATGTCTTAATCTGTTGTGTAACATCTGTACACAGGTTTTCTTTAATTTTCAGGTGAACATCCGATAATCGTTCAGCTTCGGTCAATACACCTTTCCAGGCAGCTTCTGTTGTCCCATATTCTGGTCCTGTAGGTAACAGAAAAATAACAAAATAAAATTACATGTAAAGTGTGTACTTTTTATCATGTTTCTTTTTTATTTAATGTGTATAGTATATCTGTGACATTTCTCTACCTAGGAATAGAATTTCGAAGCCCTAGAAATGCGTCCATTTCCATAGAAGCGGTTTCTACAGAAGTTAAAGCGTGAATGGACAAGCCAACAAGTAACCCTTTCTCTGCTTATTGAATTTAAATGCGAAAATAAGCAGTTTGTGAAACTCATGCCTAATACGAGGAAATCAACGAATTGGGAGGTTTTATGTTGCATTTAAATACACAATTAGTTTGGTGAACTTAATCCTTTTGTGACCCAAATAATCGTTTATTGTTTTAGAGTGGTTTTAAGGGGTCTTAGGTTGCTTCGACGTGTAATGATATGAGTGCAATCTTGCATTTTTCTCAAAGTAAAAAATTATGTATCAATTCATACCTTTTTCTATAAGTTCTCCCCATTTTTTGGACCAAGTCTTCAAATTTTTCGCATATCCTTTTTCAATTTCAGCTCTCTCTTGAATTAAGGCTTGCAGATCTTGACATAGTCTATATAAAATAATACATAATTTAAAAATAGGTATTCAACACAAAAATTATTTGCAACTCACTTGTAGCCATCTTCTATCCTTTTGGTAGTTCTCTTATAGTTCCCAGGCTCCCAAAATGAATCACTTCCAGCCTGTAGAAGTTGGTCGTCGCTGTGATGTGACATTTTTCCGAATGGGCGTGTGAAGCTATTTTAAAAGGTGAAATTAAATGATCGGTGCCAGCGCTGTTGGGATTGGGATTTGCTGCGGTAAATAGATGCCACTTTTTTATTGTGATGTTATTGCTCGTCTTCCACAACGTAGTCGACTCTGGAACAGAACAAATAAGAATCCATTAAAAATGCACTGACCCAGTGATTATTTTTATTGGTGTAGAGTTGGGCTAATTTTTCTGTGCATTTGAGCATGACATACTTCCGGATGAAAATGCCATCTTTGCTTGGGTGTTTTATTCGCTCGAAAGTTGAGAAAAATTCAGCAGTATAAATGGAAATTGCAATTGTTTGAACAACAAATGAATTTTTCGACATGTAATAAAGGTATTTGTTTTTTTTTTTTTTTTTTATAAATTTTCATTTGGTAACTCAAGACCCTCTTGTAGTATTTTGCTTTTGTATTTTGACCCGTGTTTTGCAACAACGGTAAAATAATTATGAGTAGTCAGCAAACAACACTGAAGTTTCATATGGAGTATTGAAGTGAGTCGCATTACGAACGCAATTAACGCGAAATATTTAATGCGAGTGTTTTGAAGTTATAAGTTCACGCATGATGTAATCCAGAAACCGTCAAGGCGATTATTTGAATTATTTGTCCATTTAATTTGTTTTCTGCGACCTCTTGTTCGAAATGAAGATCTCTGGCAGACCCCGAAGCTTTCGTGCCAACGTCTATCGGGTTTGTTAAAATAATTTTGACTTATTATTTTGTCGTACACTCTTACAAGAGGCGAACAACACTTTCGGCTATCAGATTTAATTAAGAGCCATTTCCACTAATTGAGAGGCAATAAACAGATTTCCCTTCTTGAAGATGAACTCATTTTTATATTTGTAAAAGATCTCACGTAAATTTACATACACAATTTGATCTGATTATTATTGTTAAATGGTTTCCGAATGTACATAAAATTTTGTTTCATAAATTTTTGTGTTTTCAGAAAATTTAAATACATTTCCGAAATGCAATTTTTGATATGCCTAAAGACTCTTAACCGGCCTATAAGGAAATCAGCAAAAGTCGTGAATCCTTGAGTTTGTGAACCTACATTTCTGTACTGATTTTGTAAACACTAGAAATTGAGAAATTGAAGAAGGGAATTTGCAACTTTCTTTTTTCTGTGAGTACATTTACCCCTTCATCATTGTTATTGCAAGACGTTGAGTGGCTTGGATTGTGAGTTGGTGCCGCACTTGCAAAACACCTCAAGGAACACTATAACCCTGCACGAAAAAGTATAAGCTTAAAGCTAAATGAACTGGGGTCCTCCCATTCCATGCAGGAGAAAGGAAGAACATTAAAAGTCTGGAACTGTAGTTTAGGTTAGTTGGCAGCAAAGCCTTGTTGTTCCCTGTGAGTTAACGAGTGTTATCAGGAGTGCTTTGTTTCAGAAATTGAAAAGAGGACAACAAGTAAAGTTACTTTTCGAAATTGTTGTTGCCAATAGGTCAATCTAGTTATACAGCATTGAAGTCGAAATTTTGGCAAACAAAACAGGAAAAAATACAGCGGCTTTTTCAGTAATACTAGATACAAGACACTAAAGTTGAAATTATACACTGAAATCACATCCCGCAGACTCAAACACAACGTCATTGAAATCGATCAAACAAGTCTTGAATTAAATTGATTTGCAGTTCTTTTAGTGATAAAAAATGTTTTTCAAAAAGTGCTGTCGGAAGAAGGGGCCTACTATGAAACCAGGCGCTATCCTGGACGAGGTTATCTCCCAATCGTCCTCGAGTGCCAACAAATGCCTGCTCTACAAACTCGCAAATTACAAACGTGGTAAGTCCTGAAACAACACCGGGACGTGCTTCCAGCTAGGATTTCTTTTTCAGGGGGGGATTTGATAGATGCCATCCAGACAGGAGGACAGATTGCTGTTGAGCAGCTAATACGGGAGCAGTTTGGGATATTCATGTATAACAATGGCAAGGGACAAGTTATAAACCGTGCCGAATACCTTCGCTGGAAATACAGAGATAACCACGAAGTCGTCATCCCAATTGAGGCGTCCTTATCATACCACGACCCCCTGGGCAAGTGGGAAGACCACAAGGCCTGCTGGCAAATGCAGTATCGAGGCTCCTTAGGCGAGAGCCTTTTGCATGTCCTCATCATTTGTGATACGAAAATTCACACCAAACTGGCGCGTATATTGCTGAGGGTGTTCCCCGTTCTTGCACTTGACGTTATGGAGGGGGAGGAGTACTTGGGTGCAAGTGCACTGCATCTGGCAATAGCGTACAGTAACAACGAGCTGGTGGCAGACTTGATAGAGGCTGGGGCATTGGTAAATCAGAGGGCCATTGGCAGCTTTTTTCTGCCGAGGGACCAGCAGAGATCACATCCAGTCAAAAACACCGACTACGAAGGATTGGCGTACCTCGGGGAGTACCCTCTAGCCTGGGCGGCTTGTTGTGCCAACGAGAGTGTCTACAACCTGCTCCTAGACAATGGAGCCGACCCGGATGCTCAGGATTCTTTTGGGAACATGATCCTGCACATGGTCGTCGTGTGTGATAAATTGGTTTGTGGACGCACTTCCATTGCACTGCTTAATGCAAACCATTTTAGGATATGTTTGGCTATGCTTTGAGGCACCCCAAAACTCCAGCAAGAAATGGAATCGCAAATAATGCGGGCTTAACTCCACTGACCTTGGCATGCAAATTGGGTCGGGCAGAAGTTTTTCGTGAAATGTTGGAGCTCTCCTCCAGGGAGTTTTGGCGATACAGCAACATCACCTGCTCGGGATACCCTCTGAATGCTTTGGACACTCTTCTACCAGACGGGCGAACCAGTACGCGAATTGGAAATTAATTTGCAGAACTCCAATTAATTTTTCTATTTAGATTGGAACTCAGCCCTTTTTATTATCCTGAATGGAACGAAGGAGGAACACTTGGACATGCTGGATGGTGGAATTATTCAGCGGTTACTTGAGGAAAAATGGAAAACCTTCGCTCGGAATCAATTTCTCAAACGTTTAATGATCCTGTTCGTGCATTTGTTCTTCCTTTCAATTTCAGTGTACCTTCGGCCGAGCACAGAGAACATGCAAAGTCAGGAGGAAATGATAAATGATGGCAAAGGGAAGGAAACCCAGTCTGTGGAGGGCGAAGAGAAGGACAATGCCGACGTCAAAACGATTATAAGATACTGCTCCGAACTGGCAACCATTGCAGGAGTTTTAAGCTATGTTATTTTCCAGCAAGGCGACGAGGTTAAAAATCAAGGACTCTCGGCTTTTCTTAAGCAATTAGTGAGTGCATGTGTGAGTCCCTTTTTTAATGTTGTAATTGAAAATTTTCCACTTGCAGCCACATGCTCCAGCGAAGGCGATTTTTTTGGTATCCAACTTGCTCATCCTTGCGTGCATCCCTTTTCGCATCATGGGTGACACCGCCACTGAGGAGAAGATCCTTGTATTTGCTGTGCCAGGGAGTTGGTTTCTTCTCATGTTTTTTGCAGGGTAATTTTTTATAATTTCTGCTTTCAATAAACTGCGTTTTATGCAGTAGGAAAATGTTTAAGAATAATTTTAAATGAACTTAGCATTCTTCTTGAGTGAGATGTCTCGTTTTTTATAGAGCTGTGCGACTAACGGGGCCGTTTGTTACCATGATTTATTCCATGTTGACGGGTGATATGTTTACTTTCGGCATAATATACACAATTGTCCTCTTTGGATTCTCTCAAGCGTTCTTTTTCCTTTTCAAAGGGCATTCTCAAGTTCAGTCAACATTGTTCAACACTTATCCCAGCACTTGGATGGCACTTTTCCAGACTACTCTTGGCGATTACAACGTAATCCTTTATATTATCAGAAACTAGCACTCAATCCTCCTCAATTCTTTTCACACTTCACAGTATCCAGATTTGAATCAAACTTCTTATCCGAATCTTGCGAAAACTGTATTTGTAATTTTTATGATATTCGTCCCAATTTTGCTGCTGAATATGTTAATTGCTATGATGGGCAATACTTACGCCCACGTAATTGAACAGTCGGAAAAGGAGTGGGTGAAACAGGTGGTGGTTTTGGAAAAGGGCAATCGATAAATCAACTGAGAGCTATCTTTTCAGTGGGCAAAAATTGTTGTCACCCTGGAGCGTGCGGTCCCTCAGACGGATGCTCAAAAGTATTTGGAAGCATACTCGATACCTTTGGGCCCTTCGGATGACTCCGGATTTGAACAGCGCGGTGTTATGGTCATCAAGAGCAAAAGCAAAACTAGAGCTAAACAGCGAAAGGGAGCAGTCACCAATTGGAAGGTAACGAATAGAAGTTTTATTTGGTGATTTATCGGTTTTAATCCGCATTGTGATCTCAGCGTGTTGGAAGAGTTACTCTCAACGCACTAAAAAAACGAGGAATGACTGGCGAAGAGTTGCGACGAATAATGTGGGGACGAGCATCCATCACAAG
The DNA here is from genome assembly GCA_963082835.1 of Leptogaster cylindrica. Lineage (NCBI taxonomy): Eukaryota > Metazoa > Arthropoda > Insecta > Diptera > Asilidae > Leptogaster > Leptogaster cylindrica. The sequence continues at coordinate 1,103,621 of OY720105.1, read as the reverse complement.
TCCTACTAAAATAGCAAAAAAGTAATTTCAAAAACTAATTTGCTTCCGTTTTATTAAGCTCTCATTCACTTTCCAGGAAACCGAAGGATCCCTACAGCATACTAAACGAGTCCAACAGTGCCTTGGGGGTCGCGGTGGATGTGATGTCATTTACCCACGATATCGTAATGTGCTCCACTGATCTGCCAGATGTTCAAGAAGCAACATTGCCAGACGGAAAAGCGAAATCGACGCCTGTCGAAATGGTCAAGTCGGCAAAGTTGAAAGTTCAATCAGGGAAAAATGCACTAGGCCTATTAAAGGGACTCCGCGATGCAGCTGCCCTTCAGCACGATCATGACGACATTCAGGATCCCCTGAGAGAGTTGGTCTTAATTTCGGAAACAACTGGTGCTACAGATACAAATTATGTGTCCAACGTTAAACAGTTAGCAAATCAGGCAAGAGTAATCGGCGAGGTTGGGGAGAAGCCTAAAAAAGGAAGAGATATTCAAGCCCCTGTTAATCAAACAGGACCGGAAATAACTAATCTCTCGTCCATTTTCCATGATCCTACGGACATGATTGATCCAGAGAAGGAGAAGGCATTCTATAAGCAATTGGAGGCGTTAGATGATACCGAAGACAGTGACGGATTCATTGAACGCCCTGTTTTAGGAAAGATATCGCTTATTCGAAGGGCCAAGTCTGCTGTTTCAAAAACTACGTCCGCACGAATTTCCAACGAAAAATATCCTCTTTTCAGTTTTGCTTGGGAGGATACAGTAAGTACGAATTAATTATTTAAATTTAATTAATTTACATATTATGTTGCTTGCGAAGGCAAAAATCATTGGAGAGGGAAACGGCATCGACAATCAGGCTTACTTTAACGATGAATTAAATGACGAGATAATTCAAATAGAGACCAATAACGCGGAAGACGAGGAGAAGGGATCCGGGGACGAGGAGAAGGGATCCGGGGACGAGGATCCAGAGGAAATCGTTACAGCGGAAGAAGTAAAAAGAAAGATGACGGAGTTCCATTTGAGGCTACGATCACCTCCACAGACCGAACGGAAACCTGCGAAAAGTGCTCGAATGAGGAGACATAAGAATAAGTATAAAATGGAAATTTCAAATGTTCATATTTTTAATCTTGTTTTACTCAGGGTGTCCCCGGAAACCAATATTGAGGTAGATCCGAAAACCCGCCGCGGTAAATCAGCGCAGAACTCTCGAGTGTCGAAAATCATCCGTGATGATGATTATCTTCTCGATCCTCTGGAGCCTTGGAGTACTCGAGATCTCGCAAATATTAATAAAATTTTGGAAACAAAAAAATAATTCTAGTAGCCGAAAAAAATAATTAATGTGGGAATATAATTGCACTGATTTACCCCTTTAAAATATTTGCCGTTTGCACCCACGCTTCATGTTAAAAATCCGCTTCAACAATACAAGAATTTGCTGTTCTATAATAAAAACATAAAATGAAGATAATTAATATAGATAATGAATATAAATAATAATTGTAAAAATATGAAGTAATAATATTAAACCTTTTACATTTTATGAAAGTATAAAAAATATACCTATTTCTCTTTAATGTTTGCTTCATATTCATGCAAAAATAATTATTAAACTAAATGGTAACTGAGATTTTTCGATAACTTTAGAAAATCCAAAATAATTTTCAGTTCCTTGAGAATTTTTTTGATTGCAAACAACAAGCAAGAAAGAAAATTTTCAACATTCGCGAAATGTTGAGATTTTATCTGGTGATGATGAATGTCGTTGCTTTTTTTAAATTGAAATTCCTTCTATAGCAAAAACTGATTCCATGCCAGCGGTTCATTCAACTTTTAAAATTGCCAAGTAAGGGTTCACTGCGAACGCCGCTCTAATTGTTGTAAATTGTAATTGAACGGCTTGTGACCGTCTGCTAATTTTAAACGGGATCAATGCATTCAAAATCGTTCAAAAGTAGTCATATATAGTATAAACATGCTGCCGAATGCCGATTGATTGCAGTGTTTACCAGAAGCGGCTCCAACTTAGGCGGCAATGGAGCTAAGGCTCACCAAGAATTTTCAAAACGGATATTGCCAATTTTACTTAGTCAATTCAAAGCAAATTATTATAATATATTTATTAAAATACATTTTCCCATCCCGAATATAATAGCTTGCTGAATTTCTTTTCCTCACCAACTGTAATCTTGATTACTTCAGAATTAGTGATTCGTATTTTGCAGTCAAACTCTACGATTTTCGGTCGCTCAGTGAGCTCCAATTAAAGCCTCAACAAAAAATGAATCATTCTGTGTTAGAATTGAATAGTTCAATTGTATAGAATTAAACTGATTTAACACACATAATTCCTGAAGTTATTATTTGTAGTACCTGTATGCTTTAGAAACATAGAAATTAAGTTCTGGAAACCATTGAAATATTCACTTATTTTGTTCTTAACATTTTATGCGGCTTCCTAAAAGTTTTTTTTAAAATATAATTTCAAGTTGTGTTTTAATGCGTACTTGGTCAATGTTACAAGATTTCAATACATGTCATGTTTTCTTGCAAATACGTGATTTATTTCGATAAGAACCTTCATCAATTGTGTCTCAAAAATTAATAACGTAAAAAAATTGTATTAACACTTTAATCGTCAATCATAAGGGATTTCTCAAAGCTCTCCTCTGTCGGAAAGAGATCCTATATCCTCTTAATAAATATCCCAACTTTCAAGGATACAACCCTTTTTTAATTTTTCTATCTTTTTCACTTCCATTGTCAGTTTGCCAGTTTTTATCAGAACTTTGTTTACCTCATTCATCAAATCACAAGAGACATTAAGCTCCTCAAGATCTTTTTTTTCAGAAAGTTTATCGTTTCTTGATATCTCATCGATGGATTTTATTTTCGTCCGAGAAAATTTCAATAACGATTTAAGGATTTTTGGGTGAATTTTTTCATCATAAAAAACCTTTTAGAAACTTTCGTATTTGCTTCTAATATCAAATTCACCTCCAACTAAATTTTGAGTAATCTTTCATCCAATTAGCATCCTCGATCGTCTTCCGACCAAATCTCGAGATGGGTTGGGTTTAATTACTTCCACACTAAATCAATTACAAGGGAATTACCGCCTCTAACATAATTGTGTATCGATTCTATCGCCCCGAGCAAACTTCATTATCTTTGCTCCGATAGTTGAGTTGATTTCTTATTAGGATTCGTTTTATATTCTTGCCGTGCTCCACTGCGGCAGCGTTGGCGTGGGCTGAGGCACATCATTAGCGTTATTAGCGTTATCATGCGTCTTAGGCACGAATCGAGCATTCGCGTTATCTGACTTTGACTTTGAGTGTAAATTTTAATTGCGCAACTCAGAAAGGTGTAATGATGAAAACTGAAACTCGTGCTTTAAGTTAGATAACGATAGAGGAATCAAATTTGCTGCATGATTACACGGAAAGTATGCGAATCTAATCGATGTGAATCGTCCTTGCAAATTGTTTGGAGAACATCAAAAAAACTGCTCTTCATTACTCTTCATAAAATGAAATAGATTTCATGGGATGCTGTTGAATAAGGTAGAGTTAACAATAGCAAATTTAAAGTACAGACAAGAGTACTACATTTTTGAAAATACTACAATAAAATCGTGGATCCATTAACAATGTCACAGTTGACAATGGAAGACAAAATGTTGAGAAAATATAGAGAAGTTATATATTCACTTCAGTTACAGCAAGCTATCGATTTTTTTAGAGTACTAGACGAGAACATAAGCGTAAATTCTGCTTCTGAAATTGCGACGTTAACCTTCATGCGATGTTGTTCTTGTTATTCTTCTTTCCTCCAATACTGCTGCAAAATTTCTCATTTCCTTCCTGTGCATTTTTCATTAACATTAAAAATGGGTTAAATAAAAAACTTTGGTAAAAGCCCAATTTCCTTTCTCATAAGAAATTAGGATCAGGTCATGGGATTAAAGCTAAACATCCATTGTGGGTTGTTGGCATTCATGTCGGGTGGTCTGTGGAAGCCGATTCCTTTTATGCTAAACTAAAGTTTTAGAAAATGTTAGTTTAATTTTCTGGACAGAAATAAATCCTTACAATTTTACAAAATTGTAAATAATTGAGAAAATTAATTCAAATCAAATGAAAACCTTCCCAGGAAGCCTCTGAAAGGAGTTGCTGGAAGTTCCTTTCATGGTATGGTATGTTAATGAAATGCAACGAATGGAGCAGTTTCAAGGACTTAACTGGCGAGGAGGATTGGATGAGATGTGGATGAGTTCTTTTGAAATTTCGAAAAGGAATATAATCAAGAACGCAATAGAAGTCTTTGAAGAATGAATGGAGTTCTTAGAAGGACAGAAATACACAATTATTATTGACTCAGTAACTCTGATGTTTTCCATTGTATAATGACAAATAAAATAGTGAAAAATTCTCAAAATCTTAGCAAGTGTTTTATCATCAGCAGACAACAAAAAATCGACTTTTATGTAACAAAAAATTTAGCAGAATTTGCCAGAATGTGCATTGTAGGCCAATCAATTATTCATATGTAAACGAAATCACTCATAGATATTCAATAAATATAAACCGCAGCGCGATCTGCACCGTTTCAATCCCAACAAGACACTCTCAGTTGGCGCAGTGAAGTTAAAATTGAAACACATCCAGGACGGGAAGAGGGCAACAGTTCTAAAAACAATTTGCATGGGTAAATTGCAATAATCTCAATTGTTCCATTTAGTTTTCAAACCATGCTATGTTTTATAGTTCCATCTGCGCTCATCCCATCAATCTCAGTTCAAGTTTCTTCAATTAAAATAGCATTTCACATGCGGCAAATGTATGGCGTCGATTTCAATTTTGATTGGTTACATAACCCACTATTTGCATAACTGAAATGACAAATGGCGGAGAATTAATTGCGGTTATGTTCAGGCCCGGGAGCCACTCATTCTTATTGACAACAGCTGGGGAAAAGATAATTTACAATGTTGCTTCGCTCTGGAATTGCTCACCGAGAATAAATGTGCAGAAAACGTATCTGGTGTCACACAGTTTCCGTTTATTTTCATAATATGAGAGGAGGTCATCATTTCAGTTTCTGTTAAGCCATCAATTAACTCCTCCGCGTGATGGATTGTAAAATCGATGGAATAAAGATGTCCGAAGACTCATTTAAAGAGGTATGATGCCCCAGTCCCGGCGTATCTGCATCCATAACTTTTCACAAATGAAAAAGCCGCTTAACTAATTGCACCTCCTTTCAAAGCGTGTTATATGAAAATCTCCTCATCTGCCGCAATTAGCTTGGCTACACCGCTACCGGAATTGCCGCGCTATCAAACCGTGCCGCGCCTTTGCGGCTCAGGAATTCGAGAAGCCGTTCTTGGATGGTCTTTCATGCGGGGAAACGCACGACATTGAAATTCGTATGTCGCCGCCACATGCAAATGAGTCTTGTCGCTGGATGCTGGACATTGGACAACCATCTATGGATGAATTTGAATTTTAATTAAATACCACCGGAAAATGTTTCCATTGACCACTCGATTTTCATCTTCCTGGCATCAAAATTGTCTAATCGGCCATGACAAAACCGCATCGTTTCGAATGCATGCTTTTGTACAAATCTACTATTATATATTTTGTTTCAATGAATGCAGGAAGTAGATTTTGAAACGGTAAATTACCTGCAAAAGACCATTCATAGTCATTCATTTACTGAGCAAATTGTGAATGGCTCAATTGACGAAAAGGAATTTCGTTTACTTTTCTTAAAAATTTGGTATTTTTTCTTGAACTCTTACAACAGTTTTGTTTTTATTAAACACCGTAAAATTTGATTTTCACGGCAATCAATCGGATTAGTTAAACATGAGGAAAGAAATTCGTAACCATGAAAACCCAAATTAAACTTTTTACAAGAAAAATTGTGATTAGAACTAATTCAAATGAATTCCACAATACAAACTTAATTCAAGTAAAATATTTGTGAACAAAATTTGATATCGATTAATTTTATCATCGAATGAATTCCACGTCGTAAACTTGTCACCCCCTTTCATCACTGTACAAATGTCTTCTCAATCTTAGCAACAAATAGTTTACAGTCATTGGCATTATAGTTTTGTATGTCACTTAAAATCAAATTTGATCAATAAACCTGAAAAACCATTAAAACATACTATTTAATGTACTTTTTTATAATCATAGAATTTTCATTAATACTACCAAGAAAAATCGTTCTATAAAATCATTTAATCATTTCTGAATATATAAATTTGTATTATTTCTGCGACGTTTGCAAATTCCGCAGAGATAAGGAAATCACATATTGCTAAATGGAGAAAAGTAATCGAGCTGAGAGGTTGATGATCAACATCAGTGATTTGGAATTGAAAGTGGCTATTCTGGGGAATGATCTTGCGCAGTGTAATTTCAACTTGAAAATTTGAAATTCTTAAAATACTTGACGTTTGCATTTTGTTATTTCAGTAAACAAGGAGAAGGAACGAGTAAAACTTACGCGTGGTCTGATGAGCACCTCTGAATCGTCTTCGCAGGCGAGTGACCGCTTCGAAGACAGGAATGAAGTGTTAGAAAAACAAATTCGGATGTTGGAGCAGGAGAACAAGAACTTGAGTGATGATCGTCAAGATTGGAAGCAGGCGTACATTGACAAGGCGGCTGAGTGCGATTCGAATAGGTATCGTGGAAATTGTTGAAACGTTTCAAATTGAAACTTCATCTGAACAAAAACAGATTAGATCATATTTACGAAAAAAACGAGAAAAAGACACTTGTTTTGTTCCAAAAATTTTTTAATTTATAACTTTTTCACTTTACGACGCGGTTCGCCTTGTTAGGGCATCATCAGGTTACAGACTGTAATATGTCTGTAAAATGAATACTGTAATATGTCTGTAATGTTCCAACAAGTGCCATCAAAGAAAACTCTAGAATAGATCAGTTAAAATTCATCATCTTTTTTACTTATTGAATTGCTTACGATATGAATAATATCACCTAAATATAATATATAAAATTAGAATCTAAAAATAAATTAAACGATCGTTATTACGCACTTTGACGTCATTAAAGTGATCGTCACAAGACTTGGAGTGTTTTGCTGTGACGCACTTGTGAACAACGATTACAACTGCTTTATTTAGCACTGCAATATTCAAATATGCAATCTGATGCAAACGAAACGAAACGATGATCTCAATTTCCATATGAAAGAAAATATGAAAGCAGGTCAATTGAGTTCCACCAACAATTATTTTTCAGTCTAACTTTTCCAATTGTCAATGAATTATGAAAACAAAAATCCAGTTCATTTCAAGAATGTCGCAATCATTTTGATTGATTGTGCTAGAAATCGGTCCCCAGACTTAATTTTCCGGAAATTTTGGAAAGTGCACACTGAAAGTTCCCGGAAAAGAAAAGCAATCTCGTAGGATTTATTTTACGTAAGGATAGTATCTTCGACTGAATGTCGTTCATAAGAACGAAATAAAAATTATCAAATGTTGAAAAGTTTTTCCGATTGGCGATTTCGGTTTGACACCACATCGGGTGAACTACATGCACATTGCACAATGCACGTTGACACGGAAAGTGGATTCCAAAAGCGTCTTAAAAATCCTGTGTTCTGAGTACGTTTGCAGAACTACTTCGCCTGGGAAGAAATCTTGTGTTCGTTGTTTTACAACGATGCTGCAAAATACTCAACTGCTTGGCAATTGGCCAAATATTTTTTCCGTGTTGTTAGGTGCAGATATTGGCAGTTTGGCACACTTGCACTGGTGTGGTTAAATTCAATGAGCAGAGACTCGAATTTCCAGTTCTCCTTAATATGCTACTACAGTCGTCGTTGCTGTCCGTCCAGTATTCATGGCGGCTCCTCTGAACACATTATATTGACGTAAACTTTCGCGGGCCATATAAAAATGGGAAATAAGCCTAATCAACTTAAGTTATTCCAACTGGCGTATCGATATCCATTGCAGCAATGCGATTTGGAAACGGCCTAGTTCCGTTCTGTACAAATTAAGCCTATTAGCGCTCGAAAAGAGTCTATAGATTCCGGTTGGGCGTTTAGTTTTTGTTGTGGGCACCGCAAATAGGGAGAGGACCTACTGTTCAGTGTTCACCCCTAAATTAGAAGTACTGCATATCGACTATCGAGTAATCCCACTAAACATGTTCCATTAATTCTTGCTGCAAAGTGCAATTGACATAGCTCAGTAAAGTAATTGAATTTTCTGATTTCTTTTCCGATTCGCTGATGAAATTCTATTAAAAATGGCAACGCACAGAGAGAAATATTTGAGGGAGCAGCAAACAACGGAGCAGTTGCGACGCCAATTGGAGGCCGCCTGCAATGTGAGTTCGCGGGATCAGGAACAAGTGAACACCAGCCTCCAGCTGTTGAACAATCGCCTCAAGGAGCAACTTGAAGAGCTGGGTCACTTACCTTTCACACTAGAAACTACAAATGCCGAACTGCAGCAAACGAAATCCAAATTAAAATTGCGAGAGAAAACTATTGACGCTCTGTCTGTGGACCTCGAGGCGTGCATCGTGAAATGCGAATTGCTCCAGAAGAGTTGTGAAGAGGAACGGACGAGGACCACGAAAGCAAATCAACTGGCCGAAGGCTATCGCACTGAGTGTAAGACGTATGCTAAGTAAGCAATTTTACTAATAGACTTACCTCGTTTCTTCCTCAATATTTCCACAGTAAGCGGCTGGGAGGAGCGGTACAACGATCTGCAAAAGAAAAATGAACTTCTATTAGCAAGTGTTGAAAAGATGCAGTTCTACGAGGAATCCCTCGAGAAGAAAACTGAACTCGTTCAAGAATTGCATAAACAGATAGAAAGGATAAAAGATGAGAACTGCAAACATGTAAGTATAATTTGATTTCATGCGAAAGTCTGTTACTATTTTTACGCGATCTCTGCATTATGCAGAAATCTTTGTTAAAAATCACACCCATTTAGAACTCACATCAGTGAAGGATCACAAAATGGCGAGATATCGTTAGCAATCGATTGAATCGATTTATTTCCTTCCAAAATGCTTTAACATAGTTGCTACTGTCTGTACCCTTTGCATTGGTAGTCAGCATGATTTGCATTCAGGGTTCATGTTGCTTTTGTGCTGCCTGCCCACGGTAACATGCACTCGGTATGTTTCAAAACAAAATTCAGGTACACTGCACTTCACGGTGCATACTCCGTGATTACAATTTCCTGCGCCGAACAAGAGCATTCCATTGAGAAATTCGGATTGGATCGAGGGCATCGCGGTCAGCCGTAGAAAAATAATGTGCAACAAGTTTTGTCTCTTGTGCAGGTGTCACGAATCAGAGAACGAGCCGAGACCCAGAAACAGGCGTTCCAATCACAGATGGTGGGAATGCAGCAGGAGCTGGTCCAGCTGCGCGCGACGCTAAGCGCCAACAACAAGGAGCGGGAGGAGTTGAAGCTGCGGATGCAGGGTGAAATCACGACACTGGAGAATAAGTTCGCGGACGCTCAGTTGGAGATAATGAATTTTAAGAACGAAATTGAGGTGCTGAAGTCCTCCTACGCCAGTATTTTCGAAGATGACATAGACGAGAACATAGAAGGGGATGAGGATCAGCTCATGGAGAGCGACAATAGGGAGAACAGTGATTCAGCTTTAAGTGTCTTAAGGCATAATTTATTGAAATAAGATGTAATGTTTGCAATTTAGTCTTTAAATTTATTGGTTAAATTTACAGTTTCTTCCAGTAAATCTCACTCAAAAATTAAAAAAAAAAAGTTCTTTTAATTTTATGAAAAAACTATTAAAAAATAACATTCAAGTAAACGCCTGCATTACTGACAGCAGCAATTTCTCCTCATCAATGTCTCCTCCGGTAAAAGTATTTCTCTCGCAGTGAAATATGTTCATCGAACAGGTAAAAAAATGTAAAAAAGAATTCACGCACAGGTAGAAAACCGATCGGCTGATCACGATTCACTTATTCGTGGAATATCAGGTGCATCCAATTAGATTGGGGTGACAACTTTCGCATTGATGGAAACTCAAATCACGTCTTACAAAAAGAAAAGAAAAAATCAGGTGCTGAGTCCCTTGCTCCTCGTCGAATACCTTACATGATTGATGTGATTGCTGCAATAGTGCAATTTGGCCACTCGCGACCGGGTTTTCGTTTTTAGACGGAAGAAAGTGAGTGAGTGTGGCCATGTGAATCTGCTTCATTCCATTTTAAATGAACCTACGTGCGAAAAGCGAGAGTTGAAGCTGGAACAAATAATGAAAAAATTCATTTAACAAATAGGTACAATATGTTGCAGTTGAGCAACGGTCAAACTTCATTTTTAATTAATCCAAAAACAATTACACACCAAAGTATTTTTTATTATTTCTGATGTCATAATTTCATTCTTGGAGAATTTGAGAACAAAAAATTCTTTTAACTGAAATACTCTGATAAAATGTTCGTGATAAGATAAGCGATTAGTTATGAGGGACAACATTTTTCCTTGGAGTTTGAATTGTTTTTATGCTTGCTTTACAATTGAAAACATGTTAACTATTTTTTTTACAATAATCGTTTAATTATTAAAACACTGATAATGCTTGTGCTTCCTTTGATCAAGGTTTACCATTGGAATTTCTTCAATGGGAAAACACTTGAGAAATTAAACTTTTTTTTGGAACTTCGGAAGATGGTGGAAAGATGACGCGATGAAGATACAAGCATCGGTGGTTCAGTGGTAGAATGCTCGCCTGCCACGCGGGCGGCCCGGGTTCGATTCCCGGCCGATGCAAATTAATTTTTTAAAACGAATTTAAGAAAAATATGCGGATGGTTATCTTGCTTGATTAAAACATCGAATTGTAGTTTTGGAATTTATAAATAGTGATTTATGATTACTGATCGTGAAAAGTCAAACAAAAAGTTAAAGCATTTGACTTACACCCCATTTTATTTAAGTTATTGCATTTAGGACTTTAGGTAAATCAGTAATCAGTATTACACACATATTATATAGGTAAATAGAAATATTTTTTTTGTATGAATTGATCAAAATTATTCTGCCAATTAGGTGGGAAATTAAATGCACTTGAGATTAAAGGAAATTATCCAAAAATTAAATGTTCGCGTCAAAATAAAAAAAACGAGATATTTGTGCGAGAGACAAAATGAGGTAAGACGTTATTAAAATTTACATGCGTCTTACTGAAAAATTATGTCATATCTAGAGATGACTAAATGAATTTGAATTTATAATTGCCAATCAATCTGCGGGAATCTTTTTCAATGTTTAAGCTTGCACATGTAGTGCAAAACATTGTTTTTTCTATTGTAACAAACATGTCAATATTTACCCTTGTTGTTCATTATAATTGGCTTATCAAACGCTAGGCACATTCCTGTTCTATTGTAAATTGTGATGCTTGAAATCAATTACGAACGCATTCCAATTTTCTTTTTAATTGAAAGATAATTCATATAGAAGTACTATATATTGTATTGTATTGTATATATTGTAGGTTTTTAAAAATTGTTTTTAATAAAGAAAATCATGCCAAATCTGCCATCTGGAATTCTGTTGGTATGCTTCTCAGAAATTCTAGCGTTATTATGTACGTGCGATTCACAATCCACTCCCACCTCAACCAACATCTTTGCATGCATCACAAAAAACGGTTGTCAACATATTTTGAAGACACCAAACTAAATTCAGTGGTTAATGGCACTTTCAAGATCAATGCTTCACTCCCTCACTTCAGCCACTTGTGTGGCAAATTATTAAACTATAATAATAACCCCTCTGCAGATTTACTTAAAATCCTAATATCATCTTGGGCATTACACGGTCTCATAGTTCAAGGTTGCATATAACTTGAATTACAGTAAAATCTTTTTTAAAATATCAACAATCGTAGTGAATGTTTTCCCATCTAAAAATAAACCACATAATATTTATAATTTTTTATCAGATCCCAGCAGCTCCAATTACTCATTACGTCGCCGTGCAATGGTTCAAGTATCAGCATCTATCGTTCTGGCCTCTGGGAGCATCATGTGTCATACAAATGGGGCACCCAGCGAGTAATAGTGTTTTTTTGTTGTGTTACATAATTGTTTTGTTGAATAAAACTACTGGCAGCCGCCAGAAATATTTCACATTAATAATTCAAATTAGTTGAATTGGAGCCCTGCGGAAAATCGTCATATGTTTGAGTCTCTGGGATCGTTTTTTTCCGATTAATTTTGGATACAAGTTTACCAATAAATTTCATCAATAAATACATGAGGAATGTCATTTCAATTCCGAATTTAAAAGCGAAGAGTCACAACTCACAAGGCTGTGGAACAGGTACGTATCATTTTCAAGGACAATATTCAAGCTCACGATTGCGATTATGTAATCATAACAGCGGAAATAATCAAGTTCATTGATCAAAACAAAGTTGTATAAGACCGATGTGGGTTGAGTGCAGTCAGCACTCGGGTTGGTCGCATTTTAATCTTATCTTCATGGAACACCGCAGTTCTACTGAACGAATACAGGATTCACAATCGTCTATTACTAATTAAAACCTTAGAAATTTGGTGGTAACTCCTCTGCAAATCTTCTCAACTCTTTAAATTGAAAGGATTAATGGCACCTCAAAATGGAAACTGCATTCCCCATTTAAAATGATTTTCCAAAAATATATTTTGAAAGCAAAAGTGGGTGGCCGCTTCATCACGATCTCACCTTCATTGAATTTACCGCACTGTCCAAAATAGAACTGTGAAAGTATTTTTATCAAGTTCATATCGATACGGTTGTAAGACGCTTTTCGTTCCCTCTCAAACCTTCACCGGCTTAAATTGCTATTTAGCACATTGCAACAGTCGTGTTATTTATGTTTAACCAAAAGTGGAGTGTTTGTGATTCCTCCAACAACACAACAATAAAAAAACAAATCCGGCTCATTCTACAGCACCTTAAATGAATCAGAGTCTCGGAGTTCTTGGGCAAGCAGAAGTGGCGACATTGAAATTTGCATTTCACCCGTTTTGAGTATTACTTTTCCGTCACGCACGGAGAAAAACCATGCCGTACTGAAGATGTGCATTCGTTCAGTTAAAAATAAAAACGTTGCACAATTCCAACTTGAATGGGCGCTTGTGATGTCATCCACCTGTTTGTTATTCAGGTGCGATCTATTTGCTCGAATTGATTAGCATTCACTGTTTAGCATGTTGGAAAAAAAGTTAGAATTACATTTGAGAATATAATTTAGCTACAAACATTCCAGTATGTCTTTTCAACCGCCATTAAAATGTTTTTACTGTAGCAGAAGAAAACTAAAACGCACTCATAGAAAACTTTCAATTCAAAAGTACAATCCTTGCTAGAGGAAATTAATTGTAATGGTGAGAAACAAATTATCAATTTCAATAGCAAAAAAATTCCTTTCGGCAAGCCTACACTCTACAGGCTGAGGTAGATTTCGAAGTGTTTTTGATTGCATTTTGTGGGGTAGTTATTAAATCGAGAAACTAGTTATGGATTTATAAATTACTCATGAAGAGCTTGCCCACGATACCTCACAACACGTGCTTTAGAAAAATTCGAATATCCACCGCACCCCCACTCATACCCCACAACTCTAGTACTCTAGTTTACGCAAATAAAGTTTCTCTCTAAACTTCATAGGGGCCGGGATATAATTTTTTTTAAATTTCAACCCGTTTACACAAAACGTATTTAAAAATTCAAGATGCCTTTGCGTATTGCATTTTGAATATTCCACAGTCCAGCTAGTTCCAATTTTTTTAAAATACATATTTACGTCGAAACGGGCATCTCGAAAACCAAACAAATTTCGCTTCATGAAAATGCGCCTTTCCACTCTCTACGGACACGAAAGAAATCCAGTGAAACCGAATGAAATTGTACTCACTTTTTCAATGAAATTTAATTAGACAGACGAGGCTTACGGCGAGAGGGGCGTCACCGGAATTTCTGCAGTTTCAGCCAGTCACGGCTTTCGGGCAATGTGAGATGCTCCACAGATTCTGCTGGGTTTGTGTCCAATGACCGCGAAACTCGTTCAATTGATTTCGACCGCAGTTTCATAACTGCCCAGTTCTATCGGATTCCACAGGTGCACACTAACGCGGTTCTCGATCGCAAATCGCGATAAAATGCGAACGGCCCTACCCGGCGTCAAGTGGCACCTTGGGTTCGTCGGCATTTATCGTGCCCAAATGGGTTCGAGAGTCGCGATAATTGCATTTTTTCAGCGCCTCCACTGTCCAGTTGCAGTTTTGCACCGTGGCGGAATTCTGTAAACAACACCCCCGGCCTTTTCAGTTTTCCCGGTATGGCCTTAATTCGGACGAGAAAAATCGCCGCCACATTCTACGCACTCATACGCACTCATTCTACGATCGACTTCCATGTCCATCTGAGAAATTTCTCCAAGTGTGAATGTAGGCCCTGCGGACTGCCCCCGTCCCACTCGCGTGGCATTTCTCTTGATTTTCGCTTTCCTGCAACCGCACCGGTCGCGGTGGTCCAGCGGCGCTTTCGGTACCTGCGCTCTCGCAAAAGGCAATTGTAATTTCAAGTTGACATAACAAGACGATCTCTAGATGGTCTGGAATCTCACTTATCGCCAGAATTTGTGGTACTCTGGACTAGAAATATGATTTTTTTGGTCCATCTTGTTACTTTCATTTCCATGAAAAAAAAATGCTGCAGTGGTCGATGGCGGTTTCTGCCTCTGGTACTGCGGACGCACCGAGATCTCCCACCGCTGAGGTTAATGACTGCGCCTAAGTAGCATCGATTATTATTAAAGATCCCGTAATGTAGGTCAGGTATCATCTGAGATTTGAGTTTCCCCGAGTTCGTTTGCAGGTTGAGTTTGTTTGCAGGTGAAATTGTGGCCTGAGCTCTGAGGAGCTCGAAGAATGGCTCTTGAAATGGCTGCATTCTTAAATGAAGCAAAGCCAGCAAATGGAATTGTTGACAAGAGATTTTATCGTCCTTTGAGTGGTTTTATCATTCAAACAGGACTTAGTGCAGGTGAACATTAAAATCAGGCAACCCAAATAGTTTAAAACTTAATTTAGGTTAATTAGAATATACTGTAACTTACTCCAGTAAATACTTATTTTTCTACTACCACATAAAAACCAATAAAAATGTTGTGCGCCCCAAAATTCAAAATCCCCATCAATTCGGGCTTCAGCAAGGAAATAACCGATGACCGCGACTCCAACTGGTCCAGCTCTGAAGGTAGTTGACTCAGCTCAAACTGGATCTGGAAGTGAAGATGTTTGGTGCTAGATATACAGGATTTCCACTTGCCGGTCATTCACGTAGTCTTGAGATGGGTCAAGTATGCAAAGTGCTGCTGCGGGGAATCCCCTCCTAAAGCCCAGTCAAAGTCGCGTCGTTGAACAACGTCAATGGCCAGCCGGGTGCAATTTATATAACACGCATCGGGTGGGTGCGGCCAGTGGAACCGTCTATTCTCGAGCAAATAGTTGGCTTAGGCTGCGTATAGAAATCGCCAGTGATGACTGCGCTCAGAGGTTTGCAGCTCCTGATGGAGGACGACTACACGTCAAAGTACACATGGGGGTGCCGAGAATCAGACCAAAGAATTTGTACCTTAATTCGGAAACTCGCAAAGGTCAATGATATGAAAAAAAATTAAATAAATGGGCCAAAGCCCAAATTTGCGTGCGTTCACTTATTAACAAGTTGAACTCGCAATCGATTTTCGTGGGAGTGCGCACAGATCCCTGACCATACCAATTTCACAATTATTAACGGCCTCGATTCGAGCACGAATAAAAGCCATGGAAGGTCAGGAAGGAAAAATCACCCAGCCCAATTGAAATATGAAAAGATAATGGGAAAAATGTCGGTGTACACTGTGCAATGCCGTGATGAGTAAATGGACGGCGATAATCAGGGGTTTAGGTGGCCGGGAGAAGTTTTCTAGCTCGGATCGTGTTTTATGAAACATGAACCGAAAATTTCCGTTGGGCACGTGTTGCAGGAAAGGGGAGAACTCGAGGATCTTAGCTTATAGCTACCTGCTAAGAAATGGAGCTTCCTCGTTTGCTTGTGTCGGAAATTGTGCAAATAGCCTCAGGGCAATTGAAGCAATGGGTAGACGGAAACCTTTTTGAATAATCTCCTGGATACGGTGATGAATTTGCCACAGCTGCAATACATTCAAATATCTCGAAGGACGAAGAACGAACATGAACATAAATTTAACGAGGTTCTTCAGTGTTTTCTAAAAGCATGACTGAGTAATTCAAAAAAAATTTCGACTGTTGATGATGAAGAGAAGACACTACGAAAATTTAGGACGATTTCCAAGATCGTACCTTATCGCAATTTGTTATTACAAGACATGATTTATTGTTGTATTCTTTTCTAAACATGCATATTTTATAAATTATATCTTTTCAGTGCTACTTTGTTGGACAAGATTTAATAGAGGAAAACAATTTATTTTTAGACAACCTGTCTTAAAAATTTGCTAAAATCATTAATATCTCAAATTATTATTAATTTAAAATAATAAATGATCACTTTTTATGTTCCGCGCCTTCAAGTCATACATGTACCGTTAGAACAACTGTCAAGAACTTTTCTATCTGCATCAAACAAAAAAAATTATACAAATGAATTTAAAAAACCAAACATTGTTTTTTGTGATGCTTTATTTCGCGTTGGAATCATCTCTTCATGAATATGTAAATCGTGAGAGATTCGGATTCGTGGTAATTTTCTGGAAATTGGGTGGCGGCTGCGGGTGACGCAAGTCGCGGCTGTTCGGATGTTGGCTGGAAGAAATCGGCTGTTCTCGCGTACAGAATGTGTGTGCGAAAATCTGCGAAACACCCAGCAATGTGCTCTTTCTTAATTTTAATTTTTTTTTTTCATCATTTTTAATTCAATGTAATCATCGAGCAGATCAGTAGCCGCACTTACAGCAAATTACACTGTACGAAGTGACAATGAGAATAATTTATAGGTTCTCACGATTTCATAAGTGAACGTGTGATTACTGGGTTAACTTTCCGTTTACATTTCAAGTAAGTCTTACATGTTCGAAAGTCTTCGAATTTGAACTCAATATTTTAGAACAGCTAGCGATGTTTGACCCCAGAATTGGATCGCAATTAATGACGGCAGTTTGGTACGCGAAAGAATTTTGCAAAAACATTCTGCATTGGTGAGAAATCGGGCCTATTTACGCTTCACATTCCATACAGTGGAGACTTCACTGTTGTGGCATTTATCAATTTTCGCAATTCGAATACTGTCGTTAATGGCCTTCGATAATTAAGTGCTCTAGAATTAGAACAGTACAAAACCAAGCAAATTGATAATCAGGACGTCGAAGATTATTAATAATTGCTTTAATATTTGAATTTGTTTCTACTTAAACTTTTTATTAGTTGTACGCAAAATTATAGAACTGAAATTACCATCACAATGCAGCTGCCGACGCACGTAATTAACATTTTTCAGTGCCATCACTCAGTATTTGCGGAGAAACATTTGAAGTTTAATGAAGTAATCAAATATGCTGAGTAAGTAAACTTATTACGCACACAAAGGTTATTCTGCACGTAGCAGTAGCAGACAAGGTTCCAAATTTCCAAAATACAAATATTAAAATTTACTTGAGGCAGCTCGGAATTTTCAATAAATTTGCGTAGACACATTTCGCAACGACTTTAAGTTTTTTTACCAAGTTACGGTCGTTATCAGTTGGAAATGTTACTTCCATTCCATCGATACTAAAACGTAAACATTGAGGTTGAGTTTTTGTGCAAACAAATGCATTTTATGGACAACTGAATTGACTTTTCTCATCGGGTTATCAATTGGTAGTGTTTCGATGTATCTCTTTAAGCACATGTTTTTACTTTTGTTCCATAAGGGCACAAAAATTATTTGAAGATATGGGAGCCCGTCATTCCTGTTGTATGTCGATGTCGCTTTAAAATCCAACCAAAGAGATTTCTGAAGCCCCACATGTTGGTCGAAATCAGCAAGTCATGTTGCAAAAAATTCCTTTTGCCGGGAAAATAAAAACTCAATGCTGGGCATATGGAAAATTTACAAATTATTTTACTTATTTAAAACAGTACTTATTTGAGCATTTTCAATTCCTTCCAAACAAAGATGTGACAAATTACATGTTTAAAAAGTTAAATCATTGGCGAGACTCGAGAAGTGGTGAGGGAGGAAACTAAATTCGCAGTGCCCGAAAAGGAAAACACAGTTTATATTGGCTGTGCCAAAAGTGCGGGATTGATGGACAAATTGGAAAATTGGGGCTCTTTTGCATGTTTCACTTGACACCGTATCTGGCAGCGCTGATACACACGTTTTTAACCTTCCCCAAACCACAGCCATTTAACGGGGCTACTGGGTCTCACATGCAGTGTCGTCGATTGAATTCAAGGTCATTTGCTAAATACGTTTGAGGCGATGAGGGTTGCGTCGGATATTCTTTCCACTTCAGAATCTTTTTCAAAGGAACACGAAAATTCAGTGAGGCGTCCTGGGCCTTGAGTATATCATAGAAATACACTACCACGTTTCCCCGTGCACTTGTACGAAGGACTTTCAGGTACACCCACACAACTTCGCCCCATCGCGATAATCAGTCTTCTTCAGTGGTACTCACTCTTCGGGAACAGCGATGCGATGTCACAAAGCAACGGAGCAGGCTGGTTGCTTTGCTGGTAGCGCCAGCAAATAACTTCTCGGTCGAAGAACAGCACGAAACCCGTTTCTTGCTTTGCTATTCAGTTCGTTGCATGATCACAGTCGAGCCAGTGTAATCAACAAAGAATCTGAAAACGATGCTAGAAAACTCACCTTTTGCGTAGAATGACAACGCAAATTGTTTCTCGTCCTGATATGTTGCTTCAAGCACCCGAACTCTATGCACTCCTGGTACAAAAGTATCTGCTCCAATCAACTCAACTCTATCAACAAAAATTGCAATTCCACACTTGATAAAATCAATTTCCCTTGATTTATAAGAACAAACTCTTCTCTATTCTATCCTATTTCTATCAACACGAATTTTAAACTAAGAACAAGGAAGAATCACCAACTAGAAGAAAAACCACTGTGCCAAAGGCGATCAAATCCACCGAATCTGGATTTTACACACAAAAAAAACACTGCAAATTTAAATTATATTGATACGAGACACACACCAAAACTAAATACCAAACAGATCACTCCTATGAAATTCTGCTCTTGTCCATTATTGCAGTGAAATTAACAAAGGAACGCGGAATAAAATTAATTTAATTTTCCCGGGAGCGAACGACACAAAAACACCACTATCAAATTTGACACTTGACTTCAAAATGCCACCACCAAAAACCAATTCGTTCGTTCACATTCAGCACTCAGCAAGATTCAGCATTCAGCACCACCACCATAAAGATGCTGCCAAAAGCGTTGAATTCAGGATATGCAGCAATCAACAATATAAAACGAAGCAAACTTCACCTGCTCATTTAGTCCAGTCAACGAATAGTCGAATACTCAACAGAAGTCCCGTTTTTTAAGTTTTTCCCTTACAAGTCAAAACGGTTGATCCTACAACAAAAAATCTCGAATGAAAATTAAAGCTGACAAAATTCCCTACAAAAAGTATTTTATAAAGTTTTTCTGTGTCTTCAATAGTTTCTGAGATATGACTCGCAAAATATCGCTAATTCCTTATCCGATTCCTAATTCTAATAATTTTCTCTTTAATACTCGATTACAATTAAACCAAAATTTTTGGGATGAATATTGTACTAACATTTTTTCTAGACGAACTTAAGACAAACAATACAATAGAAAGTTGGAAGTGTTAGCTTAGTAACTTTCGGAGTTACAGCTATTTTTTTCCTGCAAGTCGTTGTTAAAATAGGGTGGTGGTGAAGTACAAAGGGAGGATCGGGGACTTTTGGAAAAATACCCATCTCAAATCTCCATATGGGTTATTGGTGCAGATCCTAGGACTGGGTACTTTTAGTGTGTTTACTTCTATGTTAATTAGTCCAAACAAAGTTCTGAAGTCAATTCTTCCGCCCTGATTATCCACGTTGAATATACGTTGACCGGACTAATTAATTATGAAACGTCTCAGATGCGATGAGAATCGATTTCACTGCTTTTACAAACTGCGAAAAGTTCATTGGCGCAAGGCAATCGAAAAATTACAGTGAAATAAAAACCGATGCTTTTGTCAACGAAACAACTATTCCAAAAAAAAAAAATAAATACTCATATCAAAGTTACGTATCTTTTTTAGAACAATTATTAAAATTCCTGATTTTAATCATTTGATATTCAATAAATATTCTATATTTGGTATAGTTGTTATTCTAGTCCTAAGGCCCAATTTATACCCTGAACTATGAATAGAATTAACGGCTGCCACGCTACCAGCCACCGAATCCAGTCCAGAAGCCGTCCGTAGAGCACGTGCGGCTTTTCCCACCTGCATAATAAGAAATTCAAATAAACACCTTAATGTGAAAAATTTTCTGCATACGGATTGCGAAACATTTTTTGGAGATCAACCTTCTCTTTACAGTAGGGACAAGTTTGCTTCTTGCCAATTATGCACCAGCCTCGAATGCAAAATTCATGAAATACGTGTTGACACGAAAGTTTATATGTACTTTCTAAAACACCGTCCTCTTCTACACTAACTATTATGCGATTACCACAGACAGCACATACGTTCTGCTCTAAATGCTTAGTTGGCATCCCTTGAGGTGTATAGTACTGAAATAACGCGTGTTAATGAAACTAGTCATATCAATCGAACAATGTTTCTTACTCCTATGTGGGCTGCCATTTTATCTGTGCATATCTCTGATAAGTCGCGTGCTAACACTCCATAGTAGAGTCCGTAGAATATGAAAAGAAGGCCGAAGTCGAACCAGACATTTGGAGGTGTATCGAACAGAAAGTGAAACCCGCAAAACGTCGCTAACATTATGATATATCCAATGATCCCGAGACCGTAACTGAGTTTGTATATAAAGTAAAACCATTTGTACACTAATCTAGAATATAAAAATCCCTGTTAACAGTACGTACATAACTAATTAATAAGCTCTGTTGTTGAAAGGAGGGATTCAATAAAGGTTCATTTACATTGAGAAAAAAACAAGCTTTAAATAACTTGACCTTGACGAAAAGTTAAACCGATTAACATTTTAACTCTATATTTTAGTAGCAATGCATTTTAATGAGCCACTTCTTTCACATGAGCAGAAAAGAAATAAAAACATTAAGAATTACCGGGGAGTTGTACCACTCAGGGGCTTTATCATAGCCTTCTTCATAATAAATGTAGTAGCAATGGAAAATATTATCCAAGTGACCAGAAATCGGGTCCACCCATTCCGAGTAGATATAACAACAGGAATAAACCACATACCGAGAAGACTGGCAATCTGCATTGAAAATAATTTTATTCAGAACACTATTTTCAATTGAGCCAAAATGCTTTACCGAATAAGATTTATAATGAGCTTTCTTCCATGCCACTAGAACTACTTGAGCTAAAATCAAAGTGCAAAGCAGCACTAGAACCATTTCAGAATGCATGGCTTCGTGTCCTTTATGTTTTTCATGGAACAATTGATGTTCGGCCCTGGAAATTAATGTAAAGCCATCATGATCAAAAATTACAGATAAATTACCTTCGGCGCTCTTCCGGGCTCATTTCGTCTAAGGACTACAAATTGCGTGTTTATGTTATATTCATACAGTACTGATTTCATAAAGCACTCACCTTATTCGTGATAACCGGAACATGGAGATCATGTGAGAAATCCATTCTATTACTGACAATTCGCTAATTTATTATTTCAATTGCTCTTAACTTAACTAAATATTGGTGATTTAAGAAAATTTACTGGTCAGCATATTATAAGTTAAACTTCTGTTTTGCCCATCCTTGTGGGCATTTTAACATTTTGCTATTGCTCTGAACTGTCATTTTACATTTTTTTTTTTTTTTTGTACAATGTACAGGTAGAACAATAATTTTATTAATTAAGCAATAATAATAAATGTCATAACTACAGACTGTATATAGCCGAAATAAAGGGACGAATTCTATCTGTTATCAGTAAAGCCGGAGGTACACGATACGGAAAACGTCGTATTTATAAGCGATACGCCGTATTTCATATCGTGTGACTCGACGATAAGCAATATGGTGTATCGCTTATAAATATCCCAAAAATTTCGGAATATTTTCGGCACATCCAAGCAATTTGCGGGGTACAAATTTCCCGAGTCACACCATACAAAACTTTATGAACACAGTTTTGAGATTACTGCTCTTACGGGCGGCACGGCGTCGCGGTAATCTGTGAATTGCAAAATACAGGTTGCAAACTCATTTTTGCTTATCGTGTGACTCAATGTGTCAAAAGTGACATCCACAAAGATATTTCCTTATAAATATGACGTTTTCCGCATCGTGTACCTCCGGCTTAAGGCTAGCAAAATTTGTATAAAATCTTACATTCTTGACGAATGCACTCAAATCAGCACATCGTGCCAATTGTTCGATACTCTAAGGCCAATTGTGATAAATGACAGCAAAAAATGGCAATCTTCACAAATATGTAAACAAATTTTTCATTAATGATTTAATCATTTTTTTCAGATTAAAACATGATTAATATGTGAAACAGGGCTCTTTAAGTATTTTAGTGTAAATTTTGTATGGAACAAATGTGTTAAATTGAACAATGCGACATTTTTAAAGTTCAATAATTAGAAAACTAAATGCAATACCTAAAATATTCCTCCATATTCGTCACTTTTAGATCAAAACACATGTCCATACAAAATTTCATTAAAATCCGTCCGTGTCGTAAACTTGTTCCCAGTTACCATGTATGTGTTAAGTACTTGGCTCATAGAAGGCGCTGTTCCGCAATTTTGTTTTTAATAAAATTGTCACGCCTTCCTATTTTTCTATTATTCAAATAATAA
The DNA here is from genome assembly GCA_963082835.1 of Leptogaster cylindrica. Classification (NCBI taxonomy): domain Eukaryota; kingdom Metazoa; phylum Arthropoda; class Insecta; order Diptera; family Asilidae; genus Leptogaster; species Leptogaster cylindrica. Next base: position 1,080,518 of record OY720105.1, on the reverse strand, counting down.
AAAAAATTAGTTACTACTGTAAAACACATCCAAATTTTTATTTTTATATCGATATTAAAATTTTCAAAAAAGCGTTTCAAGTTCACAATCTCATTTGACAGTACAATTCATCGGCAAAAAACAACGAAAAACACAGTAAAATTATAAACAGCTGACAGTTTAAAACAACGAATAGTCGTGTGGAGCGTACGAGAAGAATTAGCCTGTTTGTTATCTACTTGATAAATTAGCTTTTTAGTTGGAAATAGTGAAAATATTGCAGGCAGATAATGATATCTACATTACGATATGGTGTAAATTTACGCATTATTTCCGGATGTTCAAAATTCATCAGCGGTCGGGTGTACACAGGTGAGTTTTGAAATTTTAGGTTACACATGATTCTTGTAGAATACTATCATGTTAGTCAAACGCCGGTATTTCAAAACGAAATTTAATTACAGGGTTCGGGCGATCAGTGCCATGTGTTTCAGCTCGTTACGTTCACGACAAGAAGGTAAACAAACGTGAGCTCGAAGCTCGGTCCAAGCTCAAACCTCCCATGTTTCCTAAATCCAAAGTTTGCTCCTTTAAACCAAAAGTAAAAAAGGTGTTTTCCTTTTCAATGCTTTCAACAAGATCATTTACAGATTAAAAGTGATGTGATCAATAAACCCGAAGTTCTCAAACCAGTGGACTGCGCGGACCAGACTGCAGGACAATGGCGAGATAAATATTTGAAATATTGCATAGCTGCATTTGGCGCTGCAGTGGGAATAGCACTTGTAAGTTGCAACTTTTGCTATAATTTCGAATTCTTATATTAAAACAAAATTTGCTTGTAGTATTATTATCTATATGGTAGTAAGGAAAGGGGAGGAAAGGGAACAGCGTCTCCAGAAGGGGGGCCAACTTGCAGTAATAATTAATAATAATAGTAGAACGTATGTTTTTTTAACTTACGCAATTTACATTTTAGTGAAAGTGCCCACCAACTCTTTGGAAATACCAAACTTTGTTCCTTATGTACTAATTGGCGGCGGCACGGCAAGTTTCTCAGCATTTAGGGCAATCAAGTCTCATGATCCCAAAGCAAAAGTATTCGTATTTGTATTTTACGTTTCACAATTAAGATTTACTTGTTTTTCAGGTTATGATTATAACAGAAGAGTACAACAAGCCTTACATGAGACCACCACTTTCCAAGGAGTTGTGGTATCATGCGGAATCGGGTGAAGTTTCGAAAGATATAAAATTTAAACAGTGGAATGGTGCAGAAAGAAGGTAACTGTGATTAAAATTTTGAAGAATATATAAATAATGCACTATAATTGCAGTTTATTCTATGAACCAGACGAGTTCTACCTTCATCCGACGAAGCTAATGGAAAGCCAAAATGGTGGAGTGGCTGTGTGCCAAGGTTATCACGTGAGCAAAGTGGATTCCTGCAAACAAGAAATAACATTAGATGATGGAAAAGTAATTAAATTCGAGAAATGTCTAATTGCCACAGGTGAAATTATTAAAATCCGTTTCAGTTATGCATCTAAAATTTATATTTTTCTAGGTTCTGTTCCCAAAACTCTTGATGTCTTCGAAGCAGCCCCACGAAGCGTTAAAGATAAAATTACTAAATTCCGTAACCCAAATGATTACAAAAAGCTTAAGGAAATATCTGAAACCAAATCCTCTGTCGTTATTGTTGGAAGTGGATTTTTGGGCAGCGAACTCGCCTGTTCTCTAGCAAGATATGGTAAATCAGCTCATAATTCCAAAATGCTTACTGTATTGACTCAGTTTTCACTTCAGGAAAGGAAAGAGATTTGAAAGTGTTTCAGATATTTCACGAATCGGGAAACATGGGCAAAATACTACCAGAATATTTGAGCAAATGGACCACAAATAAAGTGGAAGAGCAGGGGGTGTGCGTAATTCCTCGCGCCCAAGTGGAAGAAATTTCATCAGTACACAATAACGTGAAATTGAATCTGTCCAATGGAAAAAGTGTCCTAGCAGATCACGTTGTGTTGTGTGTTGGATGCGAGGTAAGCACAGATTTGGCTGAAAATTCTGGACTGGAAGTGGACAGTCGATTTGGTGGTTTTGTGGTAAATGCAGAACTTGAAGCTAGAAAAAATGTGTTTGTGGTAAGTTTCCTGCTGAAGTATTAATTTATCATTATATTTATGTTAAATAAATTGTTCAAGGCCGGAGATGCAGCGTGCTTTTATGATCCTTTGTTGGGTAGAAGAAGAGTTGAACACCACGATCACTCTGTCGTTTCAGGACGATTAGCAGGTGAAAATATGGTGGGTTTAAGTAAGTATCTGCGAATGGTATTTTTGTTACAATTCCAAACGATTTTTTAATTTGATTGATACTAATACATGTTTTTTAATTGCAGAGAAGCCGTACACACACCAGAGCATGTTTTGGTCCGATTTAGGGCCAGAAATAGGTTATGAAGCAATTGGTTTAGTGGATGCATCACTTCCAACAGTTGGGGTCTTTGCAAAACTATCACCTGATGATCAGAAGAAAAATGAACATTTAGAAAAAGTTTCATACAATGTGAGTTCAGAAGAACAGAAGCAAACAATGCAAACGGCAACAGACACAATTCAAGAATCAAAAGTTGCAAAAGCAAATGAATATTGCCCAGAAAAAAAGGTTGATGATTATGGGAAAGGAGTCATATTTTATTTGCGTGACAAAAAAGTTGTTGGAGTTCTACTTTGGAATCTTTTTAATCGCATCAGTACAGCTCGACAAGTAATAAATGAAAACAAAACGTTCGACGACCTGAATGAAGTGGCAAAATTATTCGAAATCCATTCTTGAAATTGTTCATAGATTTTAACGTTGCAAGGAAAGAAAGACAGCATTTGATAGAGTGTAAGGTGTGCATTAAGAAACAAGCACGAATCGTGCGCAAGCAATGTAAATGAACGTATATCTCGATGCTAAGTACCAGCAAGTTATGTAAATAGGAATACATTTTTGTTAGAAGTAAAATGGTAATAAAGTCGTGGTATGGTATTGTTTTCATAAGTTGCATTTGTTGTTAAACTATGTATATAATAATTTTTTTTAAATTATTTTAAAACTTGACGGAACGAACAAATGAACAATCTAGATTTGTTCTTTATCGTTTTTCATTTTACTTATCTGTTCTAATAAACACTAAACAAAATACTCTTTTGTCGATAATTTTCACGTTCATTAAACTACACTTACAAGGCTCTGTGAAAATTAGAGGCTTCTCTTGTTTTATCAGTTCGAACCCAAAGCATAACTAATGTAAATCTACTTATAGTGCATAGTAGACTGAATCGGAAACCATTTCCCCTGAAAGATTTACGCAGTGGCTATTCAACCAGTTTCCGAAATTTGAAGAATTTTTTTTTTTTATTTTCTATTTACAAGAAGAGTTAAAATAATTTGTAGTTTTCAAAACTTTCAATTTAAACAATGAGAGCATTTTTAATTCACTGTTATGTGTTATTTATATTTGGTAAAAAACAAATTAATCTTTACGTGTTCTAATTAAGTCATTATTCAGGTATACTTCAGAGTTCTACCAGAGCAGAGCTGCGCTGCACGGAAGCAGGAAAGCCGGAAACTTCGCTTGTAATGGGGATCATAAATGCACATGTATTCAACAACCCCCGGAATTTTACAGAGTTTTTGCTTTATACACCCAAAAATAAAAACTGTTACCAAAGTTTAAATGCATGGACGTTGAAAGAATCTAACTTTAATTCACAATTTCCCACAAGGTGAGATCAAACTGTTTCATTCACAGATGAATAACAAATTATTTATAATGAAATTTTCGTTTCAGAATTATAATTCATGGTTACATGAATTCTGCATCTAACGTTTTTAGTGCAAAAATGAAGGATGCATATTTACAAAAAGGATTCTTCAACGTAATCGTAGTGGATTGGGGCAAAATTGCTTTAAATTCTAATTACAATACGGCAACAAATTACGTTGAATCAGTTGGTCGGCTTGTGGCCGATTTCGCTCAGTTATTGCACACGGAGAAACATGTGGCTTACGACGATATGTACCTTATCGGACACAGTCTTGGAGCACATATTGCAGGAATTGCTGGAAACCTCGTTCCTGAAAAATTTAACACAATTTTTGCTTTGGATCCAGCCGGACCCAACTTTGAAATTGTCAATGGTGGCCCGAAAATTAATAAAACCAGTGCAAAATATGTTGAGGCCATTCACACAAATATGGGTGTTTTGGGTATCAAATATCCTATTGGACATTCATCTTTTTTTCCAAATTTTGGAAAATATCAGAATGGGTGTAAATTTCCAGGACTACAATGCTCACATGGTAGAGCTTATGAGTACATGACAGAGTCTATCAATAGCAGGGTCGGATTTTGGGGAATAGAATGTAACACCCCTTTATATTTAAGGCTTTCAATTTGTGTAGATACAGGAATTCGTTCTATTATGGGTGGTGAACCATCTACTCCCAAGCGAGGACTTTATTATGTACCTACCAATGACAAATTTCCTTTCGCGAAAGGTCATCTTTTTACTTTGCTTAAAAGACATCTATTACCTCGTTTGAATCCATATATGAATTTCAATTAAGCTCAATAAAGTATTTAGACTTCAGTATTGTCTTGAATTTTTATTCACATTCACTTTACAATATTAAAACAATGAATATTTGTAAATTTTTGAAAACATTAGTTTGTAAAAAGAAGGACTAGGACGTAGCTTGTAGCTAGATATACATGAAAGCCTCAGAACATATGAAATAGTTAAATTATTTTGGAAATATTATTAATCTTATATAAATTTGGAAAGTAACTAATTTAATGAGAGTTTTTACTTAGAGCTTTAAGTCCAAAGTGACTAATGTTGCAATTCCATTGTATTCGTGCCTTTAGCAAAAGGTTCTCTCCAATTTGTTGGCACGTAATACACTCCAGATTTCGGGGTTGAAGGCTCGCCTCCCATCACTTGGACATTAACGTTGCCATAACAGTGCCGGATTCTAATTTCATCCATTGAATTACACTGTTTACCCCAAAATCCTACGTTGCTGTTTATCGATTCCGCAAAATAGATATAAGCTCTTGAATGAGAACATCTTCCTAAGTAACTGCAGCCACGTTGTGTACCTCCGAAATTTGGAAAGAAGGATGCATGTCCCACAGGATATTTGATGCCTAATAGCTCGATATTTGTTTGAATCGATTCCACATACTTAGCACTACTGGTGCTTACTCTGGAACCACCTTGTGTTTCTTTAAAATTCGGTTCGGCTGGATCCAGAGCAAAAATTGTATTAAATTTGTCAGGAACTAGGTTTCCAGCTACTCCAGCAATATGTGCTCCAAGACTGTGCCCAATAAGGTACATATCGTTGTAAGGCACATGTTGCTCGGTATGTAACGACTGAGCGAAATCGGCAACAATTTTTCCAACAGCTTCAACGTATTGTGATGTTAAATCGTAGTTGGAGTCTTGGGCTAAGCCACCCCAATCGACAACGATAACATTGTAGTCACCTTTTGTCAGGTAGGCATCTTTAATAAGTTTCGTGTATTCATCAAAAACGGAATTCATCCATCCATGGATCAAAATCCTGGAATGGTTAGATAATAAGAAAAAATCCAAAACAGTTTTCCATGTGTTTAAAACTTGGATTTATGGCTTAACTTTTAGGCAAATTTTCAAAATTATAATTATGTACACTTTTTTTCCATTGCCACATAAAAAATGTGTAGTAACCTTATATTAAAAAATTAGATCCAGTTTGGTATGCTTTTCTGATAAAACGATCGTTGTTTCAAAAGATACGCTAGAACAGAAATGTAGAAGCATAAAGTATTATAAAATACTAAATAAATAGTCAACAATTTGCCAAGCAATTTGAATATATAATTTTCTCTATCAAAACTAATTTAGTTTTGTTTATAGAATTGCAGATAAGGTATTATCTCAAATTCAAAATATACAATACCTTGTCTGCCATTTTGTGTTAAAATACGATTCATTCAAGGATGCTGTTGTTATTTCTTGTAAGCAATTTTGATTAAGTCTTGTAAACACGTAAATTTTAATCTCTTCTTCTGGAATCTTTTCTTTCTTTGGAGTGAAAAGCGTTCTAAGAATTCCAGGAGACTTCGGTTGCACAAAAGGAAGGCACTCTAGTTGGCAGTTAAGCCCATTGAAAAATTCACCTGTGAAGCGTTACTTTTAGTTATTTGAGCTTGACTTTTCTATTCGCTCACCTATGATAATTAACAGTAAACACTCAATGAATCTGACTGTGTTCATAACGCTCTTCACTTTTACTATGTTCACAAGGGCAACTTAAAATATTTTCTGAACAAATTTGAAACTTTTTCTGCAGAGTAATTTGTTTTGTAATGCCTTCCCGTAACTGTAAGCTTAGTTTCTACACGAGTCAGTGATCACCAGGGATAATCAGATTGCACCAAAGCAGTACATTTTATTCAACGAAGTCTCTGTTTATTGAATAGTCAGTTTCATACCAAGATAAAGGAAACTGTATCAAAGCCAATACTAAGAATTTGCCTGTAATGTTATCACTTCGAACTCGAAGCAATGGCCAATCGAAACTTATACTACGTACATAATTATAATATGTACAAAGAAAAATATAGCAATAAAATTGTAAACGATTTCCGCAGTTAGATTAGATTTACATGGAGGCAATCTGTTCACTCTCACATTTCTTAATTTTTACAAGAAAAGTTTAATTTAATGAATAATAATTCAATAATTATTGATTTTGAAATTTTGATAGTGTAAAAATGTTTATATGTATTACACATAATAAGTTTTATATACTTTTAAACATCAAGTAGTTTTGTGGTTGAATTTAAACCATGCTTCAATAGATAGAATATAGATAGAGATTGTTAATCTCAAATTTCAAATCACGTTTTTGCATAGTTTTTATTTGTTAACTCGGCTCGGTTATTCCCATTGAGAATATTGCACGTAATAATTCCATAAACGAAGACGATAACAGGCTAGAAATGATAACATAAGACAATAAGACATAAGAGAGTGGGGAGACCCGGAGAGCAACGATCTGTGTTCGAGAATTGAGAATTGAGATAATATATGCAAATTGAAATCACAAGCTTAACAAGCTTCACCTTTACGTGGGACTTCCTGAGCGTTTTTCGGTAAGCTGCACAATTTACATTTACTCAAATAAATTAATTCGTGCTTTTAGTAAAAGTTGCACTTGAAGAAGATTGGGAGGACTGTAAGCAGCTCCAGCTAAGATCTACCGGCTATGTACATTGCATATGTATTTATTTCCGAGCAACAAATTAAAAATTGTTGGTACTTATAAAGGCTTACGAAGTGTGTACCTCGCTTATGAGACCAGGTGTATAAAAATTTAAACATTTAGCAATCAGTGTTTGTTTGTAAATGGTTTTAATTTGACCAATCAAAAGTGATGTAATTGCAGTTTAAGTGTAAAGTGAAAAGAAAACGTTTTGAAATGAAAGCATTTGTAATTTATTACTTTTTGTTATCTATTGTAGGTAAATGAAATATTACCAATAAATAAATTTGTTGTCTAACAGCTTTTATTCAGGTACTCTCTTGAGTGGAGTCAATGCGGAAGTAGAGTGCTGGCCGTATATTAAGCCAAAGTCGTCGTCGTTGTTTCAGAAGGTGTTAACAGTACAAGTAATCAACACTCCCAAGAATGAAACACAGTTTTACTTGTTTACAAGGCTTAACCAAAATTGTTTCCAATTGTTAACTCCGAGTACCTTGAGTGATTCCTATTTTAATTCCCAATGGCCAACAAGGTGAGTTGTTTCAATTTATCAATGGTTTCATTTCATTTTCGAATTGTTCAAATAATTATAGAATAATAATTCATGGATGGATGAACAGCGCATATTCCAGTTCTTGCAAACTTATAAAAGACGCATACTTAACGAAAGGAGACTACAACGTAATAGCAGTGAATTGGGGCGATATAGCCCAGAAAGCAAACTACAATACGGCGTCCTCGTACGTTGAAGACGTTGGTAATATTGTGGCTGAATTCGCTCAGTTATTGCATACGGAAAAACATGTGCCTTACAACGATATATATCTTATTGGGCACAGTCTTGGAGCACATATTGCTGGAGTAGCTGGAAACCTAGTTCCTGAAAAATTTAATACAATTTTTGCTCTGGATCCAGCCGAACCCAACTTCAAACTTTCCGAAGGTGGACCCAAAGTCAACCAATCAAGTGCACAGTATGTTGAATCAATTCAAACAAATATGGGTTTATTGGGAATCCAGTATCCCGTCGGGCACGCCTCCTTCTTCCCGAATTATGGGAAAAAACAAAGGGGATGCAACTATATTGGAAAGTGCTCGCACTCGAGGGCTTATAAGTACTTTGCTGAATCTATCAATAGCGTAGAAGGATTTTGGGGAATAGGATGTGGTAGAATGGATGACATCACAAACAAGAAATGTGAGGACAAAGGAGAGAGGGACATAATGGGAGGCGAACCTTCAACCTCTAAAATAGGACTTTACTACGTCCCTACAAATAAGAAAGCACCGTTCGCCAAAGGATTCGTTGTAACCGTGCCTTGATATGCTTTTAATTTTTAGAATTTTTAGTCAATAACAATATTCACTTCAATATTCTTTTCATTTTTCATTTCTTTCCATCCGAGAGTTTCCCAAACAAATTTGCAAACAGCTTAGAACAAAAAGTTCATAATATATTGCAAGATGTTTTAAAACAATATGACACTTTTAACATTAACTTAACGTTTCATTATTTCAGGTAATTTAGAAATCTTTAAAATAGTCTATATGATTTGACGCGGAAGTTTTCGTTGGTATTTTATTGGGGTAACTATCGAAGTTACTGCTGTCCCCTTCATGCTTAGTTTTCGGGACATAAGGCGCATCAACTTCGCCATTCAGCAAGTCAATCCAATCAACATTGTTGAACCATTTGTGATATTTGATATCATTAGACCCATTCTTCAAGTTTCCAAACCTAATCCCAAGGAAACATATTTTAACAAAATACTTAAATGAAGATCCTGAATGTTAAAGACTAACCTTTTCGTTACATCTATTTGAAGCAGATTCGTTATTAAATCCTTCAAGTCCGCACTAAATTCTGGATACATCTTGTAGTTCCCTGCAACTATTTTATCATACATAGTCATGTGGTCACTAGAGTGGTTCGCGAAGGGTGAATGACCAGCAACCATTTCATATAAGAATATGCCGAATGCCCACCAGTCCACGGATTTGCCGTACAAACTAGTGTTTATAATTTCTGGCGCTAGATACTCTGGGGTCCCGCACAAGGTGCTTGCGCGATTTTCAAGTTTCTACAGGAAGTTTCAAAGAATGAACAACAAGAACAACAAATAAACGTTCCGGATACCTTACAAAAACCGAAATCAGTTAACTTAATATAGCCCTTGTTGTCAATTAAGACGTTTTCAGGTTTCAAATCTCGATAAATCATATTCATGTAATGGATATATTCCAGAGCCAAAAACACTTGAGCACCGTAAAATTTGGCTTGTTTTTCTGAAATTTTCTTTTTCCTAAAACGAAAATAATACTTAAATATAAAGAAAACTTATATGATCTACTTCAAATACCGTCGAAGATATGCAAATAGTTCACCACCATTGATAAATGGCATTCCCAAATATAAGAACATGTTATCCTTTTGTGAGAATATTAAATGAATAGTAAATGGAAAGTTAAGCGAGTGTAGAACTTTCTTTTCCTGGAAAATATGTTTCACTTGCTTTCGCTTTACGATATTTTGCTGAATAAACGTCTTTACTGCAAAACACTTCTGATTTTCTTTGTGCTTGCATATTCTCTATATATAAATTTGATATTTCAACATAAATCAATTCTTTCAATTAAGTACCACAATTCCAAATGAACCAGCCCCAACAACATTCAAGACTTTGTAATCGTCTAAACTGCCAACGGGGGAGGGCTTGCAAGTCTCCCACTTTCGATCGAAGTCTTCTTTTAATTCGCGCAGGATTTCTTCATATTTCTCACTTTTTGAAAATTGCTCTTTTTTTCCATCTTTATTGTGGCCAGGGCTTATCTGCAGAAAAGTATGTTTGATAAGAATACCCATGTTTATATATTATATTACCGCTGGACTGGGCAGCCTGGTTTCAACCGAATTTTCGACAGATTTTTTGTCGTTTTCTTTCGGACGGACGCCGCCGACGACATCGTTCGGTGGCATAGTTACCCTATTTTATTTATTGTTGCTTATTATTGGATACGCTCTAATGATTGTTATTCTATGAGTCTTCTTTATTCAAAGTGCTACTATTTAAATAATATTAAAAACTCATAATTAAGTGTTGCAGTAACAGTTGGACTTATCAGTTTCTATTATATTGATTATAAAAATTTAAATGCATTCTGATAAAATGCATCGAGCGCTTAGTTCAAATTTGGAAGAAGTTAGCAAAGTAGAATATTTGCAATATCTTAAGTTTTAATTAACATTTATAATTTTTTACTAGCTGTGATGCGATGCGATGAATATGCACTATCACTATGGCATTATGAAGTAAATACATCTCGCGATATGATCGGTAACCAGAATGTATAGAAAGTATAGCAAAAGAAACTTACTGTCCCGTATATCAGACAAAGATCCTAAAATTGATTTAGTATTTTTTTAAGAAAGGCATAATGAAATATGTACTTTGGAAATTTATAGAATAACCGTAAAGCGGAGTTATAAAAGGGAAACAAAAAATAAATATTTCCCATTCGTAATAATATCAATAATGAAATTCGTATTGTCGACGTTTTTCAAATATTTTAAAATTTTCGAAATACATAATTTGAAAAAGCGCTCTATTAATTTTTGAAAAAAATTGCAATAAAAATCTATACAATAAACTAAAAAGTTTTTTTTTGTAATATCTGAAAATGAAAATTGTATTTGATATATCTTTCACTGGCCTAATTTAATATAATTTTACTTAGGCACAAATTTTGCATCATCATTTTCCAACATTTGCCTTTAAAAGATTTTTGAAATAATATGCAAAGAAATTCTTAAATTAAGAGCATTATTTATGAAATATTTTTAGACTTTATCAAGTATTCACGTTCCAAAATTTGAAACGATCTTAAATGTTCATACTATTTTGACGAAAATGAAAACGTTTGTATGAAACCACTCAAAAGATGACAAATTCTCGTTAAGTTTCTCACACCTATGAAAATTCAAAATAAATACTGCTAAGATTGGTTTAATATAAAAGGTTCTGAAACAGTGTATACTGCAGTTGGAAATATCTCATTAACGCAAAAGCTGTTATATTGTTGAAATTGTTGAAGGTTGGAGCACACCTATCCGTTATTTACTATATGAGTAAAATGAGTACAGCAGTATTACTTACCTTGTTGATTTGTGCAAACATGTGTGGTTGGTTATTTTTGCGAAACTTTGAAACACAGAATTAACGTCATTTTATTTGAAGGCAATTGTTATTGTCTGAAACCAGAATGTATACAGTACACGAGAAATGTGAGTCACACAATTTACCAAATGCTAGTAGCTGGGGTGCCATCGAAGCCCGAAAGTAAAGTTAAATTTTACTTATTTACACGGAAAAACCCTTCCTGCTATCAAGAATTAATTTTGGATGATTCAGCATCGATTTTGAACTCAAATTTGAACGCCATTTGGCCTACAAGGTGCGTAGAATTCAATTTTTTTGTGATTTTGTGTTACTCTCGTTCAAACATTTCCAACAGTAGCGAGCTTAAATAAAACTGAAACGTCTATTCTTATGCTCTGGACTCAATTACAGATTCATCATCCACGGATTCAAAAACGATTACAGATCAAATATAAACGATTTACTACGAGGGGCGTATCTCGAGAAAGGGAACTTCAACGTGATTCTGGTTGATTGGGGCGAACTCGCTTACAACCTGAATTATGATCTCGTCACCCAAATGGTTCCCGTGGTTGGTGCCGTGCTTGCGAAATTTGCAACATTTCTATATAATACAAAACATATTAAATTTAATAATATGTATTTTATTGGACACAGTCTTGGAGCACACGTTGCGGGAGTTGCAGGATACAACACACCGCAAAAGATTAACACAATTTTTGCTCTGGATCCAGCGGAACCAAATTTTAAGAATGCAATACTGGAAAACCGAATAGACAGTTCGGATGCTACCTACGTTGAAGCTATTCACACAGATATCGGATTCCTCGGTTTTACAAATCCAGTGGGCCATGCCGACTTCTACCCAAATTTCGGCAAAAGACAAAAAGGATGTGAATTCACACTTAAAACGTGTTCGCATGCCAGAGCCTTCAAATATTTCTATGAGTCGATCAACAGTAAAGAGGGATTCTGGTCCACGCCGTGTGCGAATGTGAGCCAAATACTGCATGGCAAATGTATCTACTCAGGTGCAGAAGCCCTTATGGGCGGCGAACCCTCCACTCCTAAAAAAGGAGTTTTTTATGTTCCAATAAACAGCAAGGCTAACTTTGCCAAAGGTAGAGTTTACGTTTAAATACGGTTTTCTTTCGAAATGAAATAATTCATTTACATTTGATTTTATTTGATCAATAACGCTTCGGTTTGAGAAAATAAATTTTTGCAACAGTAATTTTTCAAAAGACCTAACACTATTTTCATTTTTTCTAATGTTAAAGCATCACGGTAGTTACACTAAACGAAAAATTTACAGTTCATCTTTTAAAACAGTAACATTTTGAGAAACGCAACTGCATTTTTTATTTTGTTCCACTTTTTCCATTCCTGGCAATACAACTACAGGACTAACAACTCTTTTGCTCCATTCCTGTAAAACATGAATAAGAAAAAGTATTCTTACACATTCTTACAATAAAATTGTCTCCAATTACCTGGAAGAGTCGAACGTGGTAGCAATAAATATGCACTGGTAATAAATTCTCCTCGACAAATGTTCTGGCTGCTTGAATGATTTCTTTGACTCTGGCGTCATTCATTTGTGCCCACATGATTTTACTAACTAAATTAGAAAGATCCCTTTTGAAGGGGATGAAGTGTTTGTTCGGTACCAAATCATGATAGAAGTGCTCGTAGAATGGTGAGTCTTGTTTAAAAACTAGAGAGTTTCCCCCCAGCAAATATGGCATTCGGTAAGCTGCCACTGTGCCGTCAATGTTTATTTGATATTTGTACTGAAAATATTTAACAATTTCTATACAAAAAATTTAAATTATGAGTGTATTACCTTGAAAAATTCTAAGAACGATATATGAGCAACTTTGGGTCCATACTTGTTCTCTTCACCTTTGAAAAAGAAAAAATTAGTTATTGATGCGTTTATCAATTCCGGATGCTCGCGAGCGAGGTCGATTAAGCTAAGTCTTTCCCTCCTAGCATCACGGCCTCTCCAGAAAGCCTTGGCTTCCTTCTCCTCCCAGCGGTACTTAGTCCTCTGAACAGAGAGCATATCCAGCATAACTCGTCCCATATTTTCTAGAGTTGACTCTGTGATGTCGTATGTTGGCAAAACAATGTCGTAAGTATCCATACTTCCACACCAAGAAAATATTGGATACGGACCAGATGTTCGCTGTTGTCCGCCTTTCTTCGATAATGGCCAATCTCCTAAATTTATAAAGAATTCCATGTCGGGTAATGAAACCAATCTAGCCAGGGACAACAACGTGTCATCCATGAACATTTTAAATCCAATATGCTTTCCGTAGCATTTTCTATAGATTTCGTTATCTTTGACAACATAGTTACACAGTGAGACACTTCCAGGCATGTTATATCGCTTAACTAAACCATCTCGAATAGCGCTGAAATTTACCTGCTTGAACGGTTGGAGGCTGGCGATTATGTGACTATTCCGCGGACATTCATAGTCCCTAAGCCAGGATGTGACGGGCTGCGGACAATAACATTTCTCAGAGGAAACAATGCCTTTAATGAAATACGGAGATTCAGCGACATGAGATCCATTATACTTAATAGCAATCTCTACGTTGTGGCACATTTCTACTATTTTGTATCGAAGAATCGACGAGCCGTCGCCACGATCGATTGAGTCTGCAAGGTATCTGCATTTTCCGAAGGACGAAGAGCCCTCAACACTGAGAGAAAATGGTAGTGAGGGTGACTGTTCAAATCTAAAACATATAAAAATGATATAATACATTCCATGTACAATTTACATACTCATGATTTATACTTTTGCCCATCATGCCCAACTGCATGTATGAAAATGTATGTTGCAGGTAATGTGATAATATCCGGCTTTAATCCGGGTCCCCAAACTAGGGTTTTGGATGGATCTACTAAGCGAACACTACATCTGACAACATTTAACACAAACAGTAACAGAATTAATATAAAACACACTGAATTCCCATTCATATTACTGATGCCCTAACTTATTTATTAAGTTTAAGAAGTTCGCAAAAATGCAACAACAGCTGTTAAGTCACTTTGACATTTTTACAATGAATTTTTCTTTTCATAATAAACAACAGCTGACCAATTGCTAGTACAATGAAGTGTGCTTTTCCAATATGCAATTGGGGATCTTACAAAATATATAAATACATTATAAAAACAATGTTAATGACGTTTGTTTGGCATGAAATATTTAATAGGATGTGAAATAAATTATCAGTTTCCACCTATAATAAACACTAAAATAACTCGTGATGCAAAATTTTCATTGTCAAAATTCGCAGTTGCTGTATGAAAGGAAAGTACTTAAGGGTGAAAAATGGCATGTTCAAGTTATCGCTTCTCGGCCTTATGGCTAAGATCAAAGTGTAGTATCTGTTCTTATCAGCTTAACATCTGATAGATCCCCCATTGGGGGACAACAAATGTTAAACTGATTTTTGGAAATAGACGGAGTGCTAGGGGCTTGCTCCACCTCTGTCGCGGGTTGGCCTGGTATTGCAGTACCGCCAGGATCGGCCCAAATAAATTATTTATCAAAGAATATCTAAACTAAGGGAAACTTGGCGTAAACACTTACTACGTTTACATGCAGAGTCGAAAGATCGAGTCGAAAACAGGTTTTGAACTCGAACCCGCGTTTTTGTGCACTCTGGGTTGAGGGATCGAGTCGAAATCGAGTCCAAACGTAGTCGAAGTGACACCTTATTGCACTAATTTGATCTATTATATTAACAATTTTTTCAATTTTTTCGAGTTTTATTTATATTTTATAGATATTTTAAGGAATTTGATTTTGAATAAAATCTTGTTTTGGAAAATTAGTCAGAAAACATGAAAAAACTGATGAACTGTCATCTCGACTACTCAACCCGCGTTTACATGCATTTTAACTCGACTCCTCGACTCAACCAGGTAGCAAAGCTGGGTCGAGTCGAGTTCAACCCGTTTTGGACTCGACTCGCGTTTACATGGAGTCGAACCTGGGTTCAACTCAGGTTCAACCCTGCATGTAAACGTAGTAATAGTCTGTGAAGCACGCTTGACTTGCAGTAGTGAACAAAGAATATCTACAATAAGAGAAGGGGGTCACTCTACTGCATATTTGTGTGGGTACATTTTTGTCCAAAAAGAAAAAATAAAACGCGTCATAATTAAGTGGAAGCAGGTATTTTCTATCATGCTGTCAAATGTGATTTAGAAAGAAAGAGTTCGAACTATCTCGTATTCTCGTACTTGTTAAAATGTGGGGTGCTGTCTTCGATAGCGCTTTATTATTTATATATAACCACCGCCTAAAGAATATCTACTCAATAAGAACTGACACTATTTTGCAAATGTGTGTGAAACAAATTTTGACAAAAATAAAACAAAAAAGTTATTCATCTGGAGAAAACAAGAGGAGAATACTGAATTGGATATCTGGTGCAAGTTGCGTACAAGAAGGAAGAAGAGCGATAGTGACACCAATAGCTTTAAGCTCATGGTGCCAAATTTTGCAGCGGGTTCGTTGGGGAAATCGAGCGGGCTTAAAGATTTGATCAGCTTTCCGAAAAGAGCTTTAAACAACAGGGGGATTTGGAAGTTAGTGAAAACCGTGATCAAAACTTCAGGCTATTTTCAGCTTGCTATGGTGCGTGTGCTCTATGTTGCTTTTGAAATTAATTTCTGTGCTCTTTGTTTTGGCTGCCTATGCAAAACACTGTCACTTTTGCATTATTATTAAAAAGTTCATTCATTCGTTCTGTGATAATGGGATAAAAATTTCATAAAATGCAAGTCATCGACAACGAGTGCATCTGCAGAGTTTTAGCACGATTAGATGACTGGAAACGGGCTAATTACCTGTTGAAAGAATCTTCCTCAATTTAGAATATCTCATGTTTACAAAACAAAAGTGGAACGTATTTATATCACTTAAATAAACTTTCAAATCAAACACGAGACTGAATTTTTTTTTTTAACACGGTAACACTTCAAGATAACGTAAAAATTGCGCCAAATATGAACCACCCTGTGTCAGCATGCCTTAATTTGGTATCCCGCTTCAGAAAATGTCACGCTGCTGTTATCTAATTTTCCACAGCACCATGCACACATCAGCAATCAAGCCGTGTACAGATAGTAGTGTCGGTTCTTATCGAGTAGATATTCTTTGTTTAAAGCAAAGAATATCTAAACTAAGAAGGGAAACTTGGCGTAAACATTAGCTGTGTTTTTTTAATGACCCGCTGATCCGATCATTAAAAAAACGGCAAGGGAAATTTACGAAATCATAAACTGAAGCTATGTTCAGTGCTTTAAGATGTCAAAATTCCAAGTGTCAAAGTATGCAATTGCAAAAATGGAATTTTTTGTAAGTCTAACTAAAAAAGCAATTGTTATGAATATATAATAAATTTTTATGTTTGCAGGAATTTTTTGAAGATAGCTCTAATGAGCAAAGTCTCTTAATGACTTCTGAATCCAGTGAATCCAGTGAATCGAGTTCTAGTGAATCAGACACGAATCGGTCTAGTAGCAAACATGTGAAAGTATCGAACTTTCTGCAGACCATCACCCTTTATTCAGAAGCTGATTTTAAGTCACATTTTCGGTTAAAACGTTCTACAACTTTATATCTCATTGGTAAGATGAAATTTAATTTTATCAGTGTATTAAATTAGTACCTTTCCAGCGTTATACAAATCTCATACAGCGAAAGTACAATTATTAGGCAGACCTCCTTTAGGTGCCGATGCTGAAATTTATATGTATTTATGGTACATAGCAAATACTGTAACTTTTAGGCAACTAGGGAACTTATTTGGCGTAGCTAAATCTACGGCATGGAAATCTGTCAACAAAGTGACAAAATTTTTAATAGAAATTAGCCCGAATTATATTAAATGGCCTACATCTCAACAAGAAATTACAAAAACAGTGGAAGGTTTTGAACGTTTGAAAGGTATTCCTGGTATTATAGCTGCTATTGATGGGTCACATATTCAAATAAAAACCCCTCGACAAAATGCACAAGATTATAGGAATCGGAATAAATATTGCAGCATAAATCTGCAAATAGCTGTAGACAGCGAGAAAAAAGTTCTCGATGTGTATTGTGGAGAACCAGGGTCAATTCATGATGCCCGGGTATTGCGGCGAAGTGAGTTGTTTAAAAGAGTGGTGAACAATCCTGAAGATTTTTTCCCTTCGGGTACATTTATGATTGGAGATAGTGCATATCCTTGCAAAAATTGGTTGATACCTCCTTTCAAGGATAATGGGGCTTTGACAAATATTCAAAAGAAATTCAATTACATTCATTCTTCCACTCGCGTAAAAGTAGAAAATGCACTAGGGCAAATAAAAACCCGTTTCCGACGTATATTGCATTTTAGTGAACAAAGCAATATACCTTTAATCGTAAATCTAACGTATTCGGCTTGTGTTTTGCATAACATTTGTATTGCAGAGAGGGATGAATACATTGAAATTACGGATAATGCGATCGCTGACGACGATCCTGTGCCTTCATCAGAGATTCAGTGTGAACACAGAAGAGAAGAACTTATGCAGGAATTAATAAGAAAAAATATTTTATAAAAAACATAAACAAATCCTTGGTATTAGAATAAGAACTGTAAATATATTTCATTCAATATTTCAAAACAAAAAAGCAAAAAAACTTAAACTAAAAAATATATTGTATTTGTATTTTAAATAAAATAAAACTTTTATTTATTAGGAGCACCGAGTGCACAAAGTATCTCCCGGTGCCGCTTCGCTTTTTCGTCGTTCAAATGCAATAACAATTTTTTTTTTTCTTTGAACCTTTCACTTTTCATTTTTTCAAGTTTTAGTTTTATTTCCAATTTATGTTCTGTATTCTTTTCATATGTTCTTTTTTTCTTTTTAACCGTTGTACTTATTATTGCATTATTTTCCTGACAATCTGCATCTTTGGAGGTTGATGGTTTCGGTGAACGGGAATTCAATGGCAGGACAATTGGTACAGGCTTTGCATTCAAGGTGCTAATGGTGTGCCAACTTTTAACTATTGGCCTGTCCCCAAATATTTCCTGCATTTCAGCCATGAAAGGAAAGACTGCTGGAGAAGCTCCCGTGCGGTTCTCATTATCTGCAGCAAATTTGTACGATCGTATCAAATTTTTCATTTTGTTTTCAATGTGTGTTGTCGTGATATTGGATTCCTGGAATGAAAAATTTTAATTGAATGAATAATAATAGGAAGTAAAGACTAACTTCAACACCAAGCCCAACCAAATCCTCCAGAATATTTCTGTACACAAATTTTTTCTTACGACAATGCTGAAGCTCGTCTTTCCTAGCATTATAGCATGAAAGAAGAAGTTTAGTTTCTTGAACGCTCCAAATGCGTCGGTTTCTGGAAAACAATTTGCGTTACCATTATACCTAATTATTTCAGAAAATGTTTACTTACGCGTTTCCTTCTTCCTCCATTTAAATTTGAAGTTACTCCCAGTTAAATTAAAATAATTTCCAATATATCTCTGCTCGCCGCTCGTATCGGGATTACCTTTACTCTGAAAATTTAAATGAAACGTCAACAGCTGTAAAATGACAGTTTATTAAATTTGCTCTGAAGTTGCCCGCATTCGCACCGGTGGGAAATTTGTGAAATTTCCCTTGATCTGTATAAAGACCTGGATAGAAACCTGGGTCAGCGGTTTGTATGGAGAAGACCTATATAGGTCATTAAAAAAACACAGCAATTGACTGTGAAACACGTTTGGGAGAAATGAAAAGGCCTGGCCAGTCGCCGCACATTTTGCCGAGACCAAAAACGAAAAGCAAAAATCAACAGTGGGGAGATTGGTGAGGAATGTAAAATCGTATGTATAAAAAACAGTGGCAAAAACAGATGAAGCACGTTGTGGCAGAGCAGAAATAGTGCGCGCTCTTTCGCCCTTATATTCATTTTGTACTCTTCTACGTTTGAACTATTCTAATTTTTTTGTTAAAAAAAGTTAGAATACTTTTGCAGCAAAAGTTTCCCTTCTTAGTTTATTCTTTGGTCTGAAGTCTTGCTTTAAAATATAATTCGCGGTTGATGTATGAAAGGAAAGTACTTAAGGGTGAAAAATGGCATGTTCAAGTTATCGCTTCTCGGCCTTATGGCTAAGATCAAAGTGTAGTATCTGTTCTTATCAGCTTAACATCTGATAGATCTCCCATTGGGGGACAACAAATGTTAAACTGATTTTTGGAAATAGACGGAGTGCTAGGGGCTTGCTCCACCTCTGTCGCGGGTTGGCCTGGTATTGCAGTACCGCCAGGATCGGCCCAAATAAATTATCTATAACGAAAATTAAAGTACTATATAATCTATATCGTAATTATTCTCAAAATTATCACAAATAATTTGAGAAGTGAGAATTTCTAACCCTGGGAGGCGATGTGGGATGTTCCCAAAGATCGAATTTTTCTCGAATCGAAAACTACGCAACTAAACAAAGTGTGTAAAAAAAAAACTTGTAAGAAAATTATGCAAATCTACATCTTTTCCGCCGTTTATTTTAACTGTTATTTTTAAAATAATTTTTCTATTTTTTATTTTGAGGAGAAAATGTCGAGAAAATGTTTTAAATTTCTTTGAAGGAATGGCGCCAGAAAATCGATACGATATACGTGAAATATCGATACATCGATGTCAGAATGTCAGATAAATACCGATATCGGATACCAAACGGAAAAGAACCGGTTCATTGTGAATTGCTGACAGTTCTCAGCACAAAAGTTTAGAACTGAACGCCTACTTCTCGATCTCGAATGCCAAAGCAGCTGTCAGCTAAATTTATCTTAAAGTGCTCACGGATTAATATTTTTCATTAGTGACTGCCTAAAATAAACATAAACCGTCTGGCATTAGTGTAGCTTGTTTAGTAGTGCTTTGAATTCTTCGCCTCTTCGCGCAGAAGAAATTACTGGTAAGAAAACAACTGCGAGGGCAGGGAAATTGTCGCAATATACATGGACCTGTTGATGCTAACGATGACCCCGAAACATAATTCTATTAAATCATCATCGAAGTGGTCATTTTTGCGCGATGAGCTAATAGTTCGGCTGTGAGAAAGTACATCTTAATTTGGCGGCATTCGCTCATCAACCTTGGAAATCGGAACTAATGTGATAATGTTAAATGGGCGCGGAAGATGATAATTAAGGCGAAAGTGATATAAATTACATGTAATTGAAAATTTCTTTTTTCGCTCAAATTTATGGTCAACTAGAATATTTTGTGCTTTATTATTTTTACCTAAATCAAGTTTCAAGTTGCTTTAAAGTATTACGGCATTACGCTGTATTCAAACTCGCCTCATGCCCCTTTCCTGATTGTGTCGTTCTGCTGAAAATTTAATTAGTTTCGATCCTAGTGAATAAATTACAGTTCGAAACTTCGTATTCGTTGATAAGTTACGTAAAACCGCTAGGCGAGTTTTCGGCGGTGTGTTCTACCCACACTTGCTGAAGAATTCTCCGATAAGAACCTTAATTTTGGTCGATTCGTTTCAGGTCCGTGAGACATTTTTAGATTATCATATTTTCGTACATTTCGCTCTTTTGGAATTGAGATATTTTTAAGAAGTCACTTGGTAAGAATCCTTGTGATAATGAGTTCATACTGAAATTAAATATTTTAGAACTAGTACAAGATGAACGATCCAGGATTCCCAGGTCGACATACCACAACAACAACTGTTCAGCAGACCAATGTAACGCCCGAGACGAGATATGATCCATCCTATATTCGCACTGTTCCTGGACTTATTAAATGTGCATTACTTGTAATTTACCAACTATATTTTATACTCTTTGATTGCTCAAAACAATATTTTTGCAGTTGCTCAATTTGCTTGGCTTCATTTGTATTCAAGTCAGTGGACACAGCTACAATTCCAGGGGATCCTACTTTAGTACAGTGTCAATGACCGGATTCTGGTTTACAGGCATCATGTTGCTATTCTACATTTTTCACGTATGTGAAAAATTCTACAAGATCCCATGGCTTAAAATCGAAATGTATTTCTGCGCCGTTTTAACCATTTTGTATTTGTTTGCTGCATGTTTTGCAGCAGCATTTCCAGTTGAAGCATTTTCTGCAGCGGCCGTAAGTATTCTTCTTACATCAAAATTTAATTTAATTTTAATGCAATATTTAAAAGTTCTTTGGTTTCTGTGCGATGTGCCTTTATGGATATGATGCCTTTTTGAAATTCAAAGCGGTCCGCACTGGAGAAATAGCGCAAGGTACAAGACAAATCTCTCAACAACAGACCACTGTAACGATCTCATAAGTGAATTGCATTTTGCATTCACCAAGTTATGTTATTTGAAATTCATTGAATTGCATTTTGGAAACTAATCAAAGCATATTTTTTTTATATAATAATTAATTAATCGGAGACAGTATGTTGTTGCCACTCTTGTATTTGTTATACTTTCTTTCATCTATGTATTTTACTGTAACTGTCGTATCGTTAATGTACTTAGGGAATATCTTTGTCTCATTTACAAGCTTTACGAAATTTTTTAAAATGATTTTGCCTTCTGATAATGTAACGTAAGATATTTAAATGATTCTAGCTGTCCCACGCGTATCACGAAATCTACTCTACAATTGTTGTTAAACTACTGATATTTTTTACCACGAATATTTTATATACACATGTACACTACGTTTAATATATGTATAATGAATTTTTATAAAGCATCTTGTTAAAATGTTTTGTTGCCGAACATTTTTTTATACAATTTACTGTAGAAATGTGAATCCAGTTTTTATTTGATAATTAAGAGAAGAGAATGTAAGATTCACAATCTACAGAGTTATAAAGAATGTATTTTGCTACAAATATAATAAATGTAAAAATATTAAATGGAGTTTGTTTTTATAGCCTGGATGTAGGGTACATTAGTTTTGAGCGAACGATTGCAATGCCAAGACACAAAGGCGACAGAAAAAAAGGACTTCATTATATATTCATGACTGGGAAGTGAAATGGAATCGTTTTATAATGTCCGTCTGTTTTTACACAAAAATGCTGATTTTGTTTGCTGAATATTTACCAACACTGTGCATTAACTTTCTTTCGTTAAATATTGTTAAAAAAAACCTATTACAATTATTGAAAATTTGTTTTTGCATGGTTTTTTACACGATTTCTTAACAGACGTTACTTCTGGGTTAAAAACAAAACTGCCGTCTAACATCTAGAGTGTTCCATAATAATTGGTGTAAACCCATTCCGTCTTCCATCCTAGTATTTTTTCCATATTTGTTTTTAATTGATATTATATAAATTTACCTGAAAAAGCATGCGAAAATTATCAGATGAACGAAGAGTTTTAGCAGTAAAACACAAAATTTCAATCCAATCTATTTATTCTTTCTGTCACATTGGGAATTATAAAAAACAGTGTGTTTACAAGTTTTGACTTAATTTACCTTACTTCTGCAGTTTTTCTCGCAGGAATACATTTTTCTATAAGGTAAGCATCATTTGTTTCCTTGCATTATCTAAACTTTACACTGTTATTCAAAACATGTATTTATGACGTACTTGGATAAAAAAAGTTGCAAATTTTTCAAAGACGATAATAATGGAGTTTGTAGGGAGGTTAACCTAATAATCAAACGGAAAATACAGAAATCTATTTGTTTTTGAAATGCTAATCGATAAACTTTGTTAAATCAAACGTTAAATTTAACATTAAATAGAAAATTATTCGACAACTCCATATTTTCAGTCTAAGATGCACTTTCCTTGGATGTTTTCTTTGTTTGAGATCAATTAATATATTTTATAATTCTGTAAATCACATAAAAACAAAGTTAAATTTGATTGGATCTGAATTACATTTAAAGTATAAACAGAACTTGAAATTGGTGGTAAGAACTTGAATGTTTTATGGGATTGTTCGTCCCATTACACCAGATAGAATGAATTGCAGCAATTTCTTTATTTTATCTCCAAAAAATGTTGCTTATTATCTCCCTTCTTAGTTTACTTTACTGTCTAGAGACACTTGATCGATGTTATTGAACATTTAATGGCAGTTTTTGAATTATTGTTGAATTTTTATTTTAACGTATTGCACTTGAAAAGAAAGTTACTCCGTCTTTGTGTGTTAAAAATGAGTGTTTTGTTTTAAAGAAAATTATGTAATCAATTAATTTATGTTCGCTAAATAAAATTAACACTCCTTTAAAAAAATAAATCAGAAGATATTGATTTAAAAAACTATGAATAACTTTATTTCCAAGTGTTTGCTTCCCCTCGTAATGATGGAAAGGGTATTTTCTTAAAAGAACACCACAGACTCCAGAACAACAATATACCGAACAAACTGGAATATGAAAATCAAAATTGTAACAATTGCTGCAACCGTATAAAAGATTCGAATGTGAACTTTACCAATTTTTAATAATAATTTTATAAATTTTGATGATTTTTTTTTTTTTTTAAATATTTTACAATTTTGATTTAGTGATGTTCTCCTAAGAAAATAATATGATGTGTTTGTTTTTGGAAAAACTGTTCACCATGTGCTTGTTTAAGATTTTTAGAGAAATCCGACAATGGGCTTGGCTTGTAAGATTTGTACATCTAACCTGATTCTACGGACTTCATGATGAACATTTTTCCATTTCAGCCCACGATTCGTAAATAATTAATTTTACTTAATTATATTACAATTTTTTTTCGTGTAAAACAGGTACATTTGTTTAGAAAATTATAGTGATAATCGTGTACTATTTTATTGTAAAATATTTTTCTTGATGTTTTTACAAATCTTTTGGTTTTTCTGTTTGTTTCAAAAAAAAAGTTTTTGTTCTTTTTCTAACAAAATTTTAGTACACGACAAATTTTCACGAAATTTTTTAACATTTTTCCTTCTCATTTCTCAGTACAATTTCAAATAATTTCTTCTCCTCTTCCCGCCTTTCGTCTTTTATAAAATCACATACGACTTTTATAAAAGCAAAACGAAAAAACCATGACAAATCTTTTAAATATTGAATCGGTATCATTGAAGTTGTTTTTCCATGTGATTTTATATCAATACATTTCGGAAAATTATTGTTTGTTTTTGTTTTTACATTTCTCGCAATTAATGCTGTGTGATGAGAAACATTTACATTTCCTAAAAATGATATTTTAAGATTACTCGCTTTACATTTAATTACAATTTACTTAACAAATGTATCAAAGCATGACTTACAATAAAATCTTTTAAAGTCTTTGCACATAAATTGATAACTGATTCCGTAAGCGTTAAAGATACATTTAAACTGAGGATTCAATAACAAATTTAAATTGGTGTATTTATAAAGTTCTTTAAACGGCACATTTTGTGTCATCCTCATGTTTCTCTGTTTCTTTTGAATTTAAACATTCTGAATGTGAGCGTTTACCAAGTTGAATTCGCATTTTGAATTCCATAAATTTCATGAACAATTTCAGTGGGAGCAGTTTAAAAAACCCCCAAATTGTAACCTGATCGTGTGCTGCGAATTCAAACTGTAGCATTCATCCAGAATTGTTTGACTATAGAAAATATTTACAATCTACTTTATTCTAATGAAATCTGTTATAAAAAAAAAATTAAACTCCACCATTTTGAAGTGAGTATTTTTCAAAGTTACTTTTGCAGTGTCAGTCTAAAGATGGGAAAACCTATTCTCGCCCCTTTTTGTTCATTTTAACTTCATTCTACTCAAAATTGCGAAGTTGCATAAACATTTTTAAGTGGAAATTTTTTATAAATCGTTTATTCTCTAATATGGAAATTAATATTACGTGTGATTGAAGAAAACGTTTTAATTGTTCCAAAAAACATTGAAGGGGAAGACTTATGTAATATTATTTATTACTATATGCAAAATATGTTTTGTAAAGTTTTTGCACACTGTTTTGGACGAAAATCATGAAATAAACGAAGATCTTTATGAAACCGAGATAATAAAAAAATTTGTTCTTAATAAAGTGTTTCCAAAACAATGTGAACAAATATTTATCTGAAACTTAATTTCAGAATTTATTTTATTTCGCATTTGTTAGTTAAAATACTCTACATTAAAATTAACAATATAATTTTAAATAAATATTTTTGTGATATTGAAAAGAATTAAAAAGAGTGTAGATTAGTATTTTAAAAAGAGTAACAAATTAAAAATAAATTTTCTATGGCTTTAAAAGGATTTTCGTTCACGTGCGGATTTAAAATTTCAATTATCAAAATTGTTTAAAATGTCTCTCCACTTAAAAATGAATATAAAACATTTCATCGTACTGCTTTAAATATAATAGAACAGGAACAACGGAATCAGTAAAAGAACCAAACACTAAAATTCCCAACACGGAATCACATTTTCAACTGCAGTTGCCTTCTTTTTTCAGAAAAAATAAAAAAAAAAAAAATTAAGTGAACATTAAAAGGAACTAAATTCATAAAAAAAACCCCTATGAATATGTACAATGCCTAGAAATGTCTCGCAAAAAGAGACAATAATATTTACTTATATACATGTTTACTTTAAAATTCATTTACAAGTCCTAATTAATAATTTACTTAAGTTAATTTAACATTATACTTTTAAGGCAGATTGTGATTGATTACAGATGTTTTTGATTTGTGAATTGATAGTTTTTGGGGGGAAGACAAAATGAATTTTGCATTGTAATTAAAACATTACAATAACGTAGCAAATGTTCGATCATTGTTCTTTCATATCCACAGCCAAACGATTGTTTTTTTATGCTATTATTTAATAATAGCTGTGGTAATATAGTAACAATGGATCATCAAACAAACATAATAACGATTTGTTAATTTAAGAAAATAATTATTCTTATCATTGGAAGATTACGCTTCCAGATTGTTTGAAAAATTATTTTTAGATATACAGGACAGATTAAAATTGATATGATATCAACATTCCTACTTTTGTTTGTTTTTCCTTTCGACAGATATTAAAATACTTTATTATAGAAATAAATAATTCAAAATTTACAATTTCTTGAAGTTGAATTCAAACAAGAGTAACAAGATTCACCTCAAAAAAATTCAGTTATTTTGTCTTACTTGAGTAAGAAATTCATTGTTAAAAACGAGTTTAATTGAACGTTTCAATTAATAAAAACTGAAACTCGTTTTTTATCGAAATGAATACTTCAACAAATATTGCTGCATTTTAGTGTTTCATAAACCTTTCAAATTAAATTATAAATTCCCTAAAACTAGTAATTCAATAAATATATTTCCAAGGAAAAGCAATATCCAATAAATTTAATTTTTATAATCATTTTGCATCAATTGTTTGTAATAATTTATTTGTTTTATAAAATATAGTAAAAGCTTTTATCATGTACAATTTTTTCAATTCAAATTCTAAAACTTTCAGAATCTTTAAAATCGAAATTTTAAACATGGTCTAGATTTAAACAGACCGAAAAATAGCGATATCATATCTCAATAATTAATAATTAGAAATCTGCAACTAGATGCAATGGGAGTGCAATAAAAAAAAAGAAAGAATTATCAAATTCAAATAACCACAAATGTGTTATTTTGTCTTTCAATAAATTCCTTATCGGTAATTTCACAAATCTGCCTTGTGTATTGAAGACAAGAAGGCAACGCAAACAAAGACTTAAGACAACATTGAAACAAATAAAAAAAAAAAATTAGAAAAAAAAAAAAATTCGAGGATTCGAATATTCATCTATTTTCATAAAATGTTGCGAAAACAAAACAAAATAATTTACCGTACGAATTTAACCCTCGTTTTTTAAAATAAAAAAATAATGAAAATAATAATTATCAAAATAATAAAGAAGATACAGAAGTAAAAGGATGATTATTTGATATAAAAGTAAATTTTGTGGTACAAATTTACAATGCAGTGACGGAAAATTTGAGAATGGCTTACGTATTTGTATAAAAATCAAAATAAATGGAAATACAGCTACAGAACAGTGTGTACCTCGATGTCCAACGATGAATTCTTAGTGATCTATATCAATTATTATTGCCGCACTTGCATCCTCAGTCTGGTTGTAGATAAATTAGTAATGATCGTGTGCGTCTTCTACTTCAAAGGAACCTCCGTTGGTCTTGCGATTCACATGTAGCCAATATGCGCTGGTTAAAAATTAGACTTCCTTCCATATTATTAAAAAAAATCATTCTACAATACGAAAAAAAACACACTTCTGCAACACCGAGTTTCCATGCAAATGTTATTCATTGTGCTGTTTCCATTTTCATTTCTTTTTTATCCGGATCCGTCAATAATTCTTCACAAAAAATAATAATAATAAAGAGAAAAAAAAAAGAAAGTCATTCTAGCTCTGAAATTCAGTTATCACGATTTCTATTTTACAAAATTGTTTTAATTCATTTTAACCCCCGAAGAATTGTTCGTTGAACACTTTCAAACATTTAGTCACTCATACTTGAGTTCATCATTCACACGAAATTGGCCTCAGTTATTCTATTATTCGTTTATTATTAACACGCATCACTTAACTATTTATTAATCGGAGACAGTTCGTTTCACTTGCTCACATTTCCTTCCTCGTTGTTCGAATTGTTCATCAACTCGCTGCTGCCAAGCGCAACATTGGCTACATACAGCGCGGGATCAATCACTTTCGGGATTGGCTTTATTTCAGTGCCAAGCTCCTTTTCAATGCGATGCAAGTCGAAACGATCATCATAGGTGATGAGATTGATGGCAATACCTGAAAGTGGACGCGATATAATGAACAAGTTCCCAAACAAGCAACCAGTCTACTCACCCAAGTGACCAAAGCGTCCGGAACGGCCAATACGATGCAAGTAAGTCTCAGCCATACGCGGAAAATCAAAATTAATAACAACATTCACAGCCTGTACATCAATACCACGAGTAAATAGATCTGTGCAGACTAGATTCCTGCATAGTCCCTGTCGGAAATCATGGAATACTCGATTTCTGTGCGTTTGAGCCATTTTGGCGTGGATGTAGTAGCAACAGTAGCCAAGCTCGGTTATCTTCTTTGCCAGCAATTCGACACGTTGTGTGGAATTACAAAATATTATCGATTGATTTATTTGCAATTTTGAGAATAATGTATTCAAGCAGTGAACCTTTTGTCGTTCCTGAACAAATGCATAATATTGTGTAACACCCTTTAGTGTCAACTCTTCCATCAGGTTAATCTCGTATGGTTCACGTAAGTGTTTCTCCATAAAGTGTTGTACACTGAGGGGGAATGTTGCCGAAAATAGTAGTATTTGCGGATCCTTCGGCAGCTTCATAATTACATGGTCCAGCATGCTCTTGAAATCAAGCGATAGCAATTTATCAGCTTCGTCAAGTACAAGGATTTTGCAATGCGACATGTCGGCAACTTTTTTGTCGATCAAATCCAGAATACGTCCAGGTGTCGCAATGATGAGTTGTACTGTACAACACAAGAGAAACAATCGGATTTAGTATTACAAAACTTCATTTAGTGATTTTAATGATAATTATTATCAATGGGAAAATCAGCTAGGATGCATCTCATTTATCGATCAAATGATGGGGAATCCGTTATATCTCATCATTAATATATGTTCAAAAATTGTTTGCACTTGGAAATTGAAGTAACCACATAGTCAAGTTCCAACTGATAAGCACCTTGAAGAAGTTTCACTTACCTTTCTGATAAATTCTTAAAATGTCATCCTTTAGATTGGTACCACCAGTAGTAACCATCACCCGGATGTCCAAATGTTTCGCTAACTCAATACAAATCTGAGATATTTGCAATGCTAGTTCTCTGGTGGGCACAATGACCAGAGCCTGAATAAAATGTTTATATGGGCAGATTTGTTCCAGCACAGGAATGCAATAAGCTCCAGTTTTTCCTGTACCATTTTTTGCACGAGCCAAAATATCTTTACCACTTAAAGCTATAGGTATAGCTGCTTCTTGGATGGGCGACGGCTTCTCCCAGCCCTTCTCAAAAATGCCCATCAGAAGTTCTCGTTTTAAACAGAATTCTTCGAATTCATTTCCTCTTGTATCTGTTACATCCTGCAAATATTCAATATTATAACAGCACAATTAAACCAGAAATATGGTTTGTTTACTTACACTAGTTTTGGGTCTATTATCTCTTGGAGGAATTTTCAGTTTCGACTTCCAGCCCATGTCATCAAGCGTAGCAACAGTTTTATCGCTGTTGCTCAAGCTGGAATTGATTGATTCGATCAGAAATTCACATGTTCTAAAATTATTTTCCAATGAGAACCTTTTTTGTGATCCATGATTGTTTAAATGGTTGGCAGCATTCATATTCTCCGTCATCATTTCGCAATGGTTATTTCAATAAAATGGTCCTTAAAAACACACTGCCTCTTGATTTGTATGATTGTTCTTTTATATTTACTTCAAAACTTTTCTTCTATTTAGGTCCTTAATTCATTTAGATTCTTCAAGTTATTTAAATTCTTTAACATATGATTCTCCTTTTCAAAATTACTCAAAATAGTCTATAAATGTACAAATTTCATCTTCACTTTTTGTAGAAATGATATTTTGACGGTTCTTAGCACAAATATCCTAACTTTATCACCGAAATTTTATAAGTTTCACCAAGTTTTTTCCACATACACAAAACGATTTCTTCTAATGAAATATTTTCTTTTATTTAGTGACAATATTTAAAACAAATACAACAAAATATTTAAATAAAACTGTATTTGACTCAGTTAAATGACTTAACTGTGTTCTCTAATTTTATTATTTGTGAAATTCTGCCTCAATAATTAAACGTAATTATTGAGTTTATTTTGCATTTTCTTTTTTAAATATTGTCCCTGTTTAAACAATCTCCACTCACTGGCTTTTTGTGTACTCAAACTCTGGATTTTTTATAAAGTTAGTTCCACGATATCTCCTGTAAAAAACAATAGTATTGGTATGAATTTAGGATTGATAGGTAAAAAATAAATAAATAAATAGATAAATGAATTAAGTTACTTAGTGGAAGTTTTGGCTCACATTTTTAATGAATAATATTATGCTACGATTATTTTTCACAGCTCAAGCTTAGTCTTTCGATTGCTTTCTCTGCATTAAAAAAAAAAACATATATGATAGACTGGGTATTACGAACAAATCCGCCGCAGGCAATGTAATGTAAAGTTACAAAATTAACATTTGTTATCGGAATTCGGAAAAGACACGCAATCAAGTAATTCGGAACTATCTTTTTAGTTAGCCTTTGTGGCGACTAATATGTTGACGCAAACAATGTCGTTGATGCATGCGCGCAATCGAGAGCCCTTTCTGAGTGGAAAAAGTGCGCTTTGAACGTTGAAGACTATGTGAATTTTAGTAACAGTTGTACAGTAATTTACAGCAAAGGAGATTTTAAACATGTCCATATTAATATTCGGTGCAATATGCAATTTGCTTTGAAAGGTTTTTATTTGATAAATATCTGATAACTCTTCAAATGCCTTGAAGTTTTAACCAATATTACTCACACATAATTTCACAAGTTTAGAGCCCTTGCTGAATTATAGAACGCTTGCAAGTTGCAACGGATTTGTAACTGTAAAACGTTCAAGTGCATGGTAACTATTCGAATCTTTAACCGTTATCTAGACGAATGTGGAATTTTCTTAAAAATTAATCGAGAAGTGCAACTTCATTGCATTTGCACGAGCAAATTATTTTACAATTGTAAAGCTTCCTTGTAAATTATTGTCGTTTTCGTAAATAAAAATTCCAAAGAATTGTCAATTAATTTCTAGAATCGTAGCGGGTTGTTTCATTAGTTAACAGAAAAATTACAATATTTGAACAGTTATTTAGGCAATTGGTAACGGTTTTATCAAATCTGTTCAAGTAATTTTACAATTTTCGGAAATATTCACAATCGTAAATTAATGTCTGCGCAAATTTTATTTATTCACTTTTTTGTAATATACGGAAAGACCATTTTCATAATAATAATTTATTTGATATCACGTGTAGAGTGTAGAAGTATTAGCACTATTTTATAAATATTTACAGTTATTGTGGAAAAATGGAAAGCAGTTTGATTCTTCTCCACAGGACACGCACACAATCAAATTATAAACAGGAGCACAAAGCGATCTTTGACAATTATAAAAATTAAAAATATTTATATTAATCACTTCATTGTTGAAATGCACATTTTCACTCGCCCCTATAAGTAGAAAAAAAGTTGTCGAGACCCTCTTTCAAAGTGCGTATCCTCCTGTGGAAATTTCCAATATCAAGAAAACAGTTAAGAATTCACGTTCCGCTTATATTGAAATCAATCTTATGCCATTCTTTCTTAAAGCAAGCTTTTAAAATTTAGTTTTGTGAAAAAATCTCGCGATAATTAGAAGTAACCTTAAAAACGCAGAACTTGATGGTGTAAAAATGGCCATTTCCCTTTTCCCTCTCTGAACTTAACAATTCACGCATTGTACGAAATATATCCACATTTCCACTTTAATAATAGAAAAAAATCCTTTCTTACCTACAATATTTCTTCCTGAAGATCTTTTTCACAAGTTTAATTGTTTCAGTCAGATTACGCGTCACGTTCTCTTCACTATTTGCATAGAATGCCAACTGCTAAATGAAGCTAGCTGAGAACAGAAAAGCGAAATTTCCTTTTCACACAACGAAATAATCACAAACACAATTGTCATTTCATTGTAGGAATATGCTTCACAAAATGGCGAATTCACAAAATTTTTCTTCTTGTTCCATGTTCAATGACATGGATGTAGTACAACAATTTTATTCGGAACAAATTCTTTGAAGTAAAAACATAACTTTTTGTTTTAAAAAATACTGTAAGTACTTTAACATAATACATAATTAATTAGCAAAGCATATATTTAAATAATTTTGCTAAACTTATTGTTCCGAATGGAATGTTGTACTAGATTAGAAACGTGCATAAATTAAGAAGATTGATTGCCTCATGAATAAATGTGAAGAAATAAATATTTCAATTATGTATGTTATAACCGTTAACAGAAATTGTCTCTTTTTTGTCCTTTTTTAACTGACTGTGTTAAGGGTTATGATTTTTTTTAAAGTGTTACCGGTGCTTTGATAATTCAGATATGATTGTTCTACTACTACAATAAATTTCTAGTTATATGTCAAAATAAGTCGCAGAAAAGAGTTTTTTTTAAATGTGTATGATATTGTGGAATTGATTGATGATTGCTCAATTGAGGATGTACCCATGTTTTCGAAAATGGTACTCTATCAAATTTTATTATATTTGTTCTATATACATATTCCTTTCTTACGCATTACTTGACAGTATTCAACACACACCACACTTCCCGACTCTCCCTCCATCTGCATTGTGCGGAGCCAGGAATATCAGTCGTTTTGAGATATCAACAGCTTTACGGCCGTTTTATTTTGTAGTGCATCCAGATTTGTTCGGGCAACACCCGCAACAACGAGTAAGTAAAACCTTAACAAAGATAATATGGACTACTCCTTTGTTTTTCATTGCAGAGAGTAAATGAGGAATCTCTACAGCAGCTTGCAGCTCATATAGAAGCGCTACAACAACGACGGTTAGTGCAGGTAGCTCCAAAAAGTCTTCCATTCTATATTAGAGATTCAGATTCAGAGCGCAGAGGTGAGAGGTTGGCCATTGTGATCTTTGTGATGCGTTATGTAAACTCTGCCAATCTTTTCTCAAAATGAAACTGCAAAACTATTTTCAGATACCTTCAAGCTCATCAATATTATTTTGGAACGCAATGGAGACCCTAAGAAAGTCATCAAAAGAATCTTGGAGGCATGCAACTTGTCCACAAATTATGTGGACCAAATCAAAGCTCAACCAAATTATTCTAATACTAGTTCTAACGTGTCGAAGTTCCACGATGCTACTCAATCAAGCAATGCACGTCCTTTTGGAGACATCGATTACAACAACTCAGAGTTTTCCGATTTCGAATTTCACTTCCGTAAAACTAAGGAGAGCGAAAAAAACACTTTGAGGTTAGTTGACGAAATCTTGCAACATAATTAAAACCTAATTCCTAAAAACAATTCCTTAATTCCAGGAGGTTTCTAGATAAAAACTTAGAAACTGCTCGCGGGCGAAATAAAGAATTTGAAGATGTTCAGGAAGAGGTTTCGAAATTGCAGGAGCGGCTTGTGCAACGGCTGGAACTGCAAGACATCCAGTACGATTGTGGATGGAATTTTGAGCACTATCGCGGATGCCTAAAGAGCCTTGAGCGGCTAGCGAATCTCCATGAGAAAGAATTGAGAGCACTCACAGGTTTACTTGTAGTAATATAATAATTATAACTTACGGGCTGTTCTTAAGGACGGACTGTGGTTTTCGCCGCTTTCACTGGTATCAGCCTGGAGGGCCATGTGATGCTGTTCACTGGGGATGTGCTGAACAGTTGGTTGGATGTAAGTTCCTGGTCTTTTGTAGGATAGACTAACAGAACATAATTTCAGTTCATTAAAAACATACCAAAGCACGATGCGTTCCTAGAAAAAATACCTGCCTACGAATACGCGCTATCGCAGGTTTTGCGAAGCATTAAAATCGGTAAGAGGAAATTCATGCCCAAGGCACAAGCATCCAGTTATGCTTCCCATTTAAGGAAAGTTACAACAACACTTTTGGATTTTTTGAGTACCCAAAAATATCCGGAATCGTGGCCCAAGAGTCTTAGTGACTTCGAAATTGTTATAGAATCGTAGGGTTTATTTATATTTTATTTTTAGAGAACAAAATTGAATTCCCTTTCCTCTAGAGAATCTGGTCCTTTAATGGTTAGTCCAACGGGGCAGTTAATAGCCCCAGCGACTTGTCCAGGTTCCATTTTAGTTGATTTTTTAACAAATAACCTGGATGAAGCACGAGAAAAAGCAGTGCAGTACAATCGGTTAGTATAATAATAAGTTTTTGTGTACATTGCAATTTGTAATTACTCCTCAGAAATAAACACATCGAACGAGAGCTACACAAACAGTGCATTAAAGAACTCAAACTGAAGGCTCTAAGTAAAGACGATTCAGTGACGCCCGAGAAGATGATAAAAACCCTGGAGAAGCTAATCACCTCCAAACTGAGTAATCTGGCGAACATTCATCTGAACGTTACTAACTATTACTCAGTGCTCTCTGATGGGACTATTTGCATCCCGTGGAACTACACTTTGGAGTAGTGAGCGCACTGTAACAAGCACAAAGAGGTTCTGAAATTAGCAAATGAAATTGCTTCATCATGAGATTAATTTCAGTAATTTTGAGAACATGGAATATCAACCGTTTAAGATGTGTTTTATATGTAAATATTAAACTTTAGTTTTGTACAAATGCGAATGAAGGCTTGTTTTTCCAAATCGTAGATTAAGCTTACTTTACAACTTGTTGTGATTTAAGATGCAATTGAACTTGTCAATTATTAATTTATATTTTTATGTAGTCTTATGAATTTTTGCATAGGAAAAATATATTAAATCGTTTGAATTTTGCCTTTAAAATTTTAAATTCAACAGTAAAAGCTTGAGACAATAATTTAATAAAATAACAATACTTTTTTTAAATATGTAATTAAGATATCAAAAAAGAAAATCAAGAACACTATAAATCACTCAGTTCCTATTGAGACATCTGTTCATCCATCCAGTCCGGTTCCGCAGCTGTAATCTTCTCGATGATTCCATTCACTTGATAACAAAGGGACTGGATTTGTTTGTCCCACAAGGGCAAAATTTCTCTAGCTGAAAAACCCTAAGTTTTACTATCGACAAAATTATAATTTTAATTATTGTACTTTCAAAATGTACGATGCCATCGATCTGATCAATGTAACCGTTCATCCTTCCTTCTGTTATCATTTGACTGGCGATTCTTTCTGCCTTAGCTGGTGAGATTTCTAGCAGAGCTCCCAATTCTTCGAACGTGATATTGTTGTACAGTTTGCTTGCCGATAGTAAATTGTGCTCGAAAACCGCACGATCCAAAATGGAAGATCCATCTTAAAACAAAAAGAAATTTAGGACTCTGGACCAACTATCAATCGTATTACCTAAAGTGCTCGCTTTCTGGTGCAACTGGAGCAGAGCTTCAAATTCCTGCAATTCTGAGCGTCGAATTATTCGATCTAGATACATTTTTTCCAGGATTGAATACGCTGGCAAGTGTTGACACCGTTCATCCTTAAACAATGTGGCAAGCATACGTGATCGTTGCTGACCTGCAGATGCTAGCACTGTACAAATTAAGGCCTTCTTTAAGGCAGTCATGCGCTCGCCTTCGTCAACAATAGTCCGGTAGGACAATTCGTTGTATCTCTGAGCAGCTTCAATAAACTTTCTGCATATTTTAACATGAATGGGTTGTTCACTAAATTAATCACGAAAATACCTTCTGTAATCTAGCACTCGAGCATAGCAGACTTTATATAGAACTTGTAGTTCTTCATTTTCGGTTTCAGCTTGCAATAGCGAGGCTCGGTTTATAAATGCTTCTGCTTGAACTGGGTCATCATCCTCCAGGTAAAGTCTCGCTATTTTTAAATACGTTTCCAACTTATAATCGACGGAATATTGCCTAAAAAAGATGGCTTAGTCATAGTGAATGGAAAGTGAATTACACAATCAAACTTTTGCCCAGTTTCCAATGGAATCCCAACAAGCACGTTGGCTGCTTCTCTCCAGCTTTGAGTTCTTTCATAAATTTGAGCTAGATGCTGGCGAATACCAGCTACTTGCTCTTCAAAAGAAATTACTCTTGGTTGCACTTTATCCAGCGTAAAATGTGAGACTGCTTTAGAAACCTCATCGCTTAGCTTTGTCAAGTGAACGCCGACATCAGTGAGTATTTGACGAGAAATAACCAGACTTACATGCTCATGTACAACTTAATAAAAAAGGGTATTAAAATTAATTCTTACTTCGGACAATGACAATATTTTACTTGCTTCCACAAACAGTTTCAGTGTATCAACTAGCTCGCTACCGGTGTTGGTTAAGATCCCTTCCAGCAACTGCCGGTACCTTAAATACAGTTTCTTTAATTAATCGTGTTTATTAAGCTAATTGTTTATATCTCACTTATCAGCTTGCTCCTTGTGAGTTCCTTGAAAATTTGTTAGTGATACTAGCTGCGATCGCAGTGTACTTGCGGTAATCACCATTTTCGATGCGAAATGGTCAAACTAAACTAGTATAAATCCGCTGAAAAATGTTGGTAAAAACCTCGTAGATTTTGA
The DNA here is from genome assembly GCA_963082835.1 of Leptogaster cylindrica. Lineage (NCBI taxonomy): Eukaryota > Metazoa > Arthropoda > Insecta > Diptera > Asilidae > Leptogaster > Leptogaster cylindrica. Next base: position 1,043,728 of record OY720105.1, on the reverse strand, counting down.
GTTGTAGCTAGTAAACAAATGGTTCAGTGTAGCACTACGATAATTGAAGTTTGAACTGAAGAGTGAAGTGAAATATGCTTGACTCCCGGTAAATTTCCCTTGTCGTGGGGAATTTGCTAGAATTTTACCACCTCTCTTCAATCTAAAAAAAATTGAAATTTTCCAAATTTGCAGGGGAAATGTATTTACAGTTTTCCTCGCGTTGGCGTTGCACTGAATTCTATTATATGCCAAAATTTTTTGACATTATCAAGATAAATATGAAGTAAAATGCACTTAGAACTAACAGAAAAGGCTGTTAGGTAAACTGTTTAATCGTTTATCTAATTGAATATTCCAAATACAACGACTTTAATGAATTTCTGACAGATACCTATCAATTTGAAGAATATTGTTCTGCAGCATTAACTCCTACGATTCAACTGCGTACAACTTTTCAAGACAGTGACGCGCAAGATGGTGGAAGCACTACTCAGATGTAGTATACCTTATGTTTTTGTATCATGGTCATTTACCTGTGTTTACCATGTTTTCAGTTCGTTTCTTAAAGCGCGTTCTCACGATTCAAGTTTAGTTGAACGATTAAAGTTGATCAACAAAACTTGAACAGGAGTTGTTCAAGTTTTCGTTCACACGTTTCAACAAAAACTGATCAACAATTCATTGTTGTGCGTGAAATTTTACAGAGAGTGACAGTTGTGATCCTTAAAATTTACTTAAAAGTTCCTTAAAATGGCATTGCAAGCAATTGTGCGTAGAGTTGTAGATCTACTAGCAGTTTCGGTAAATGAAGAAATGCGGAGAAATTATAACATGATTTTTTATTAATTTTTACATAGATACATTATTATTTTAAACGGAATTGCATTCTTTCTTTTATGAATAAAATAATGAAATTGATTTGACATCTCTAAATTCATATTTAAAATTGGCAGCATATGGCACATGCCATAGAGTTGAACGATAAAGTTTGAATGCGTCAATCTTTTCTTGATCAAGTCCAAAGTTGATCAACTCTATTGAATGCAAGGTTCTCACGGGGTTTTTCATTCAAATTTTGTTGATCAACTTTAATCGTTCAAACTAAACTTGAATCGTGAGAACGCACCTTTAAATTCATTTTCAGCTTGATCTGATATTTGTTTCTCTACAAATGGAAGAAGGCTATTTATTTGGAAGAAAAAAAAATCCGGATCCGACTCTCTCGAATTTATAATCGGTTGCAAATTTCTTTCATGAAATTGTTTAAGTTGTTTATGTTTATCCGGACAAATCCTTCGTCCGACTGGAGTTCCTACTTACTACTTACATGCTGATTCTCACAAATAAATTCAAAATTTATTCCTTGACGCTGTGGAAAAGTGTTTTTTTCTACACTTAAAATCAAAATCACTCATGAAGAGGAAAACTTCTTATAAAAAATGAAAAATGAAATTTTCGTTAAACATTTGCCAGGCCCTTCCGCTCCATTGAAACCACGCGAAAATGTTTAGAGACAAAGCAACATATTCTTATGAAATTTTAAGGGAATACCACAAATTAAACGGATTGCAATCTTAGAGTATATACGCAATAGATGCGGTTATAATCATGGTCATTTATATTTCAGCATTAAAAAAAGACTCCCAAAAGCGTGCAACTGTAAAAAACGACATTTACTAAATTTTCTAATCATCCTTCAATGTTTGCAAAATCCGTTTGATATGAAATTTTCTGTCTGGATATCCATTTAATAGCTGGTTCGCAATGTCCGACAAATTATCATTAATTTCCATTTGCTTGGACATGTCCTTGTCGATGTTCTGCTCGGATTTTTGTTTTGGTAAACTTTTATAACAGCTCAAAGCCCTGTAGCGCTTCGCTCTGTGCTGTTTTCTTACAATATTCTCAAGATTTTTGTGTTTCATCAGCATTCCCTCTTCAATTTCAACTTGGATCAATTTATCTTGCATTTTTTCATTTTCAATTTCGCTTTGTTTATTACATATTTCCTGAACTAGGTTTTCATAGCGTTCATTGACGTCAGCAAGTGATTTTTCTGATGCAACAATTTCGTTGTTTACCAATTTTAATTTGTTCTTAACTTCATTTAACTTGTGCTGAACAGTTGACTTAGATCGGGATTGAGAACCATCCAACTTCTGCCGCGCCATGGCTCCAAAGAATATGTTCTCCCGTCGCATCACACAAGCCTCCAAGTCCTGGACCAATTTGTTTTGAGCACGTTTCAACTGGGAATATCTGACTTCCATTCTTCGAATTTCAGTTTCCATATTTCCGATTTCGCCTTCATTTTCCCTTTCATTCCGCCGCCAACGAGCTGTTTCTTCGGTCATTTTATATTTAGTTTCCCAGGATAAGGCTTCTCGGTGTAGTTCAAGGACAATTTGTTTCAATTCATCAATTTCTTTGTTTAAATCAACAATTTCTTGCTCTTCATGAAGGACATTCATTTCAGCCTCCTATTCATACAAACAAACCAAGATAATATTAATATAATTCCTATCTATTATTTGACTACGAAAAGTCCACCTTGAGCTTGTCCATGAGTTGAAAGTGAGCAAAATGACACTCTTCCTCTTCAACTTCGTGGTTTTTCTTCTTTTCATAAAATTGTACTCCTAAAATGTCCAGCTTCGCTGTGAATTTGGTTATAGTCTTCGTTAACTCTTGGCCTTGCTTCATCGCTCCACTTAGCTCCGCATTTGTTTTCAATGACTTTTGTTCGATGACCATCATCTCTGGAAAAAGGAACATAATTTGAAAATAATATATTTGTTGAATAGTATTGCAAATCAGTTACGTTTTCTTGCAATCTGGATTTCATGGAGTTGTGTTGATCTTTTTTCGGTCAAATTCACTAAATGTTCCTGGCGCGTGAGCCACAATTGTTGCGCATTTTTAGTTTGTTGTTGGATCTCATTTATTGACTTTTGCAATGCAGTAATCTGAAAAAAGATTATTCATTGATAGAAGTAAATAAGGAACTTCCACATGTTAAAAACCTTGAGATCAATCGGTGTTGATTCTCCTCCTGTGGATTTAATCAACAGATCCAAATTCTTTGCCAATACTTCAACTTGTTTTATTTTTAATATGGCACTGTGCTCCATAGCTTTGATTTCATCGCAAATGTGATTTTTTTCCTTTTCGCGATCCTCCATAATTTTGATAAGGTGCTCGTTTTCATCCTTCATTTTCGCAAGCAGCAACTTCCATTTTTCTATGTCTAAGAGTACTTCTGAAACGGCTTTCTCGGATTCGGACACGGATAAGTCGGACTTTCTGCGCGAGTCTTGGTCTTCGCGAAGCAGTTTCATTCTATATTCGCTGGCCTTATCGGCAGTTATTTGATCCTGCATTAATTGCAAAATCTTCCTTTCGACTTTAAAACGTTTCTGCGCTTCCTTGTCCAGCTTATTTTGAACCGCTCTCAGCTTTACCTGAAGGGCATTTCCTTCTTGTTTCGCAAATTGAAAATCTTTTTCCGTTTCTTGCGTAATAGCTTGAATTTCCTCAAGCTGGTGATCTAATTTAGCAACCAATGATTCTTGTTTTTTCACTTTAAAACAGAATGTTATTGAATAAATAATTAATATAGCAAAAAATAAATTTACGTTGTTTATTAAGATTTTGTATATCGTTCTGAACTCGAGACTGAAACGCCACCAATTTTTCATTAAGCTCCATTTCCTTGTTCGCTTCTTTCTTGGAACCATCAACATTTGCGCATAAAAGTTTGTATTTTGATTCTTCGGACCTAAAAACGTCGATTATAATCTCATTTTGATTAAAATACTTAAACATTTTACAAAACATCTTCCTTGATATGCTGCAGAATTCTGTCTCTGTGCTGGATACTGATTATGACTTCGCCCCATGATTGCGTCAACCTCTTCTGCTCCTGTTGAAGTGCCTCAAGGTCAGCGGTCGCGTCGCTAAGGCTTTTCTGAAGAGTCTCCAAGGAAACAGATTGCTCCGACAGTTGGCCGTTGATTCCCTCGAGTTCCTGTTCTTTTTTCCTAACCTCAGTGTCCAAATTAAATATAAGAAGATCCATCTTTTTCTTTTCAACTGAAACCGCCTGTTGATCTTGAGAGTCCTTGCTCACAATTCTCTTTGCCGCAACAACTTCGTCCTCAATTTCCTTGGACCATTTTCGAATATTATTCTCGAGAGCCTGAAGACTTCCCAACTCCAAAAGACGTTCGTTGTGCTTCCTTTTGGATTCCTTCTCCAGTGCCAGTACGTCACTGTATTCCTTTCTACTGATCTCGACACACTTCTCATAACTGATCCTTTGCTCGTTAACCTTCTTAAAGTGACTGCCGAATTCGTCAAGCACACTATTCTGATTGCAAATTTGTTGCTGAAGATCGTACAACCTTTCACCCACATCTTCCCTCTCCTTTTCATTTTCGTGTATTTTGTAGTCTATTTCCAAAATTTCATTCGTCAGTTCTTGCTTCACTTTGAGGAGGTGAGCCTTGAGTGATTGTTGAAATTTTTGCAACAAAGGATGATCTTCACTTAAAACACGAATTGGCTCCTCTTCTTTGTTGCATTCCGACAACTTGTCAGATTCTGCTATCGAAGTCCCAGGCTTACAGTCATCAAATAACTCCTGTTCCTCCATCGCGAAATGCCCGTTTTCATCTTCATTATTTCTACTTTGACTCATTCTATTGTAATTTAGTTCAACAATTTACTTATATGTCATCTACAGGCTACAAACGTCACCACAAATAATTGCAACTGACAATTTTGCTTGATCAATATTTGAAAAGTTTCCAAGGCAACGTAAATCTCGATAAAATATTCATTGCATACCCGTAGGTATTTGTTTTGAATACTTTAATAACAAAAACAAGAATTACTTAAAAAAACATTTATTTATATTAAATTAGGATATGAGTTACAGATTTAAGCTAAAATTAGTTGCTGGAAACTAAGATGGATATATCACTTAGACTGTCTGTTGCAGCATGATCGACGTTAAGGATGTGATATCTTCCATATTCGCTGTGCAGACTGTCGACGAGTTCGATTATTTCTGAGTGGCAAACAGCCTCGCTGAATGCCCCGAGGACGATCAAACTCTTCACCATGTGCGATTTCTTATGATGTGACTCCAGTTGTTCAGCCGAATTGTGGCTAACGTGAAATCCTGGATTTGTTATTGGTGTCGATCCAGACCCAACAATTGCAATAGACTCTGGCTGATGAATTTCGATGTTTAATTGAATTTTTTCGGCCAGCTTCATTACCCAGGACACTACAAGAAAACACGCAGCATTTGTCGGGAATGCTCGGTAAAGTGTTGACGCCAGACCCCGAGTGTAAAATGAGATTCCTTCTGATTGGTAGCTCTTCTGCATGCAATCTAGAACGCCTTTATACTTTGGCGCTCCTGATATTCCATCAACTTGCAGCCGTGACTTGACTACATCTATTGGAAACGTGAGTAACCACGATATTATTCCCGCACTACCCCCCGCCATGAGAGTGTGAAACATGGTGGGATTTGGTGAATATTGCATCATGAGCTCGTACGAGACAAAGTAGCTGCTAAAACCTGTAAGTATGCAATTGGTTAATTCCACGCAATAATAATTTAATATAATTATTTTAATTTACCTGGAACATCTCGAGCTGCAGTTATGCCAAGCCCCCGAAATACACCTCTTAACCCTTCCGTCTGCTGAATATGCGATAAGCACTGAAATGGGCCATTGTGTTTGATCGCTCCTTTATAATTTTCCTGAAGCTGAAGTCTTGTTTTGACTAACTCCATTGGAGAGCACACGAAACTCTGCACAAATCCTGCGGCGGATCCTGCTAAGAAATGTGAAAACAATGAGTTCGGATTGTCTGTGTTGCGTTGAATATTTCCATAAACACCGAAGACGATTGCATTTACAAAAGCAACTCCAGCCATTGGACTGGACATTCCCCGATAGAGTCCTTTGAACGAGTCTCTGGCCACAATGGTTCTTATGCAATGCAATGTCCCTTTGTACAACGGTCGCCTTACATCTTGCGTTTGAAGATGAACTTTAACCGTATCGAAAGGATATCCAACTACTACGCCTGCGCATCCTGAAATTCCAGAAAACTACATTAAGATATTTAAAAGTCATTAAAGAGGATGGAGTCAAATATAATCAACACTGTATTCCATGTTTTTGAGTTATTGTCCCTTGGCTCAGATTCAAATGGTGATAACAGTGTACAAAATGAATACATTTTGTAATCAGAACTTGTTAATGTATTTCTTTTTCTTCCATTCAATTTCCACTAGTTCGTGTAAACATGCTACAGTTTTTTTTTTTTTTTAAATGACGTGCAGGAATAATTTTGATACATACCTCCCAAACATCCAGCTAGAAAGTCAAGAGCCATTGCCGCAGTCGACGGTTGTTGATGAAGTTGTAATACTCCAACCAAATAGGGGATGAAGATTGCGTTCCTTCCCTGTTGCGTTCCGTCTTGTTACTCAATACTTTATCTGGAATCGAAAACTAGTTAAATGGAGTATTTCAGACGAGGAGATTGCTCCTTGCTTATATGCCAATTATCGTGTCGGTCAATGAAGTGCATTGGTCAGTGATTGGTAATCAAAAGATTATAATTTGAATTTGTTTATTTGATTGTATTTTTTTCAAAATTCTGAAAATATCTGGCTTATTAAAATATTTCTATTACATGATAAATATGTAGTATTTGAAAGTATTTGAAAACCTGCAGAGCTGCACTGTTATTATCTTGGAACAAAATTTTGCGATCAAACAAAGAAGAAATTGTATATACCTAGTTGGAAAATATAAACTTCTAAGATATTTTCCTTATTGGTTCATCTTCGCAAATAGAACTTTTTTCCGTTATTCAAAATAATTTTCAAATTCTCTTGAGTTTATTCAATTGCATCTGATAACTGAGAGTCCGGCGAATACAATTTGGACCCCGATAACATGGAAAACATGACAACATTATCGCCTGTTTAATTATAAATGGTTCTATAATCAGGAAATGGAAACTTTTAGCTTAATTATATACAGTAAACACAAGATCATTATATTTGCGATTAATGTTTCATGCTCCAATTGATTTATACATATTTGAAAACAATTTTCTCTCCAACGCACCACATCACCAACTGTTTATTTGAACGCAAAACAAAACATACAACGGACGAAGTGTTTGGAAGATAAAAAAGAATATTGCAGAGAATTTCCTTGAATGAATGCAAACCAAGAACGGTTGACTTCACAGTGGCAAGCAACACAATTCAACGAATCACTGAAACTACACCAATCCACGTCCTTTTCATGTGGAATATGTGAGTTAACTGTTGATTGATCTCTGTCCACTCGTTGGAGTAATCTATATTTTCAATGATACTCACTTCAGCCCTCTCGGGTCTAAGTTTATTTCTTATTCGTCGAGATGCATAAAAAAACGTCCAAAAAACATTTTGATACTTTGTAAAACGATTGGCATAATCACGTGCACAAGAAAAATACGTTTTTGATATCTCTTCTGACACTATTCCACAATAGATAATTTTGAAAACTAAAATCGTCCTGCTGTCTACTAATCCCGTGCACTTTGAAACTATTGTAAGTAGATCTCGGGGTCTTTGTGTATCGGATGCGCCCTCGCGACTGATTGATCTCCTTCTGGGTATACAAACTTTCACTATGCCGTTTAATTTCTTGGGGCGATTACTCCTGATAGTGATGAATTGATGCAGTAGGTTATCACCCCAGGTCAATTATTGCCCGCGATTGATACGTACAATATGGAATGGTTGGAACAACATGAGACGTATTTTCACTAAATGGAAATTCTTCATAAGCACATTACCTATCGGATGGAGGAGTGCTTCAAGGATAACCTCCACAATTATCGCAATGTTACTGTATTTGACCAAATCGACTTTAATTAAATTTGGCATTTCTCTCAAAATGCGATGACATATGTTGAAATTTTAATGGACGCAGATTTTTTTAATTTTTTATAATGAACAAGAGATTGTATATTTACGCTTAAATCATAATTTTCCTACAATTTTCCTTGCATACGTTGTACTATTACAAATGATCAAAATAATTCAATTTTGTTTAAGGAATCTCCATAGAGGTAGAAGTTATGAATGAATTTGCAAGGTCTCCACTAAACCGAAATTCAACGGTAGGAATAAAGTGAATAGCGAAATCGTTAATAAAATTTTAAAAAGTCAAAATTGATAACCTGAAACCATTTACTTAATGTGTGGAATATTTTTAAATTATAAAAATATTTGTTATTGTTTTTATTTGTGTTGTTTTACAGTTTACGAAAAAGAAACGATATGTTTTCTGATTTACTCTGAGTCTTGTTTACTTGAATGTTATTAATCTTAAATAATTTTAAATCGTAATTTAACATTAACACAAAAACTCCAATTTATCAAATAAAAAGTTATAATGACCTTTCCTTTTTTGTAGGTATATATAAAGATCACCAAAAATAGAGATTGAATTATGTAGAGCAGAAGATGGTAACACTCGTATAGAACCGTATTTACGTTTTAATGAATAGTAAGAGAAGTATAATAATAATTACACCCAAATTTTTTGACCCAAAAGTCTTCGTAATTAGTTTTACAAATCAATTAGCAATTGACGTTGTCACTAATATAATATTATGTATGATTTTTGAAGTTTTTGATCAAAACGTCAAAAGTTGTTCTTTCGAAACCTGTTCCTATCTATTATTATGCTGAAAATGTACTCTAAAACAAATAGAGAAACAATGACAAAAATGACAAAATAATTAACTCCAGTGTATTAAATAAAAAAAAAAAAATAAATGCATTAATAATAATAAAAAAACAGTATAGAACGAAATTTACAAACATCGCAAATGAATAGCTCCTTTTCAACATGAGAGCAAACTTTATTTTTGTCGACCCAAACTTAGATAAACATAAACCGCTATATCTCTACCACGGGACGCATACATCATTTGACCAACCAACTGTCTCGTGCAGTTCAACCAAAATCCGTTATAGTTCTTCCTTTAATCATGCGGAAATGGTGGGGGCAGGGCTTCATTTTATCCACAGTTTCGTTTATACCAACCTTCATCCCCTTATCCATTAAAAAGCTTTTCAACCAAGGACAGCAAAACAATATTTTACTTATATGATTCAAGAAATAAATTATAGCACATCATTTCAAATTACACCCATTCATTGTCGACAGAGTAATTAAATTAACAAAGAATCTGTAATTTGCAAAAAACAAACACTCGTAATCTTCTAAAAATGAAAAGATGCAGGAGAGCTTCGGAAGAAATTTCTGTCGCCGCAGGCCTAGCGGCTAGCAAGTGCGCTCTTTGGCGTTGGAAAATGTTTTCATTACTCGTTACGAAATCCAATAAAGATCTCGAACTGATATCCCTCTTTATTAGAGTATGTAGCATTATGAATAGCATTCATTAATAAATACTTCGAGATTATTGTACAGATCTCAAATAACTCAATTTAATCAAAATACGCAAGAGTTGACGTATTTTGTGAGTAAATCAGTGCGTAAAATGGCGTCAGGATTACTGTGCCTATCTCACGAGGGTTATGATCATACTTAGCTGAGATTCTAAATCCGTAATCACGTGATAGATGATGAGCTATTATCAGCTAGTAAATCAGTTCTAATCGGAATACCTATTTAGAATAAACATATTATTATGCACCAGCATCTACAAAAGTTAAAACAAATAACTGACGTAACTTTAACATTGCAATGAAAAATTGATCCCAGTAATTCTAAATTATATCATGTCCTTATCATAATTAGTTGCTTAATCTATTAAAAAATTCCCTTCGGAACGTTTGTAAAACGATTAATTTGTTTTCTACTTCCATTTTCCTGATAAACTTTAAGATTGTTAACGCCGTTTTTTCCAGGACAAGTTTTGTGCCAACGGTTTTTTATTAGTAATGCAAGTTTTAAATTTTTCCGTAGAACTACCGACATTAAAATTAGGGTCAACATAAGTAATATGTAAAAATTTCCAAAAAACAAAATCATCAGTCTATATTCTTATCACTTTTGTAAACTGTTGATTCAGTCATTTTTCACAGACTTCCTTATCAGCTTCTTTCCTTTTTCAATTCTCTTTAAGTGTAACTAACAACTCTAGTTACTAAATACTAATGCCGAGGTTTGCGCATAATTTCACAAAAAATAAACTGTTTCTTGATTAGTTCTTTAATATATGAAAACATACAGAGTTTATTAATTAGTTTCTATTAAATTATTTTCTGTTTTATCTCTTTTATTATCGGTTTTTAAATTTTAATTCATTCTTTAAAACATTCATATCATTTCCTTAATGATGTTTCTAAGTAAAGCGAAAATGTCAAGGACGTTCACAGATCAGCTTTTTGTTTATGTAATATTGTACAACAATGTATATAAGGTTGGCTTAAAAATTCGTTGCACATGACGCAAGATAACTGACCGAAAAATTATATCATACTCAATACTCATACTCAATTGAAGGGAACTTTTTAATTAAATTCACCGTGTACACCATGGGGTTTATATGGAACATTTTTTTTTATATAAAAAAAAGCAAAATTAAAAATTTTGAAAAAATCCACGACGGTTAAACGTAATTGAAAAAGGATAAACTAATTTAAAAACCCCCGACTGAAAGAATTTAAACCCAAGAATATCCGTCGGGGGCTGCCAACACTATTTTAAATTTCAACATAAATATAAATGAGTATTGTAATATATAAAATATGCCCAATTATTCACATTACAATAAAACTGCAAAACTAGTTCATTTAATCGCAGCCCCCGACGGATATTCTTGGGTTTAAATTCTTTAAGTCGGGGGTTTTTAAATTATTTTATCCTTTTTCAATTACATTTAACCGTCGTGGGTTTTTTCAAAATTTTTAATTTTGCTTTTTATTTCAACCTTTCTAGAGAGTATAGGTATTATGTACATTGTACTACATATCAATATAGTTTATTTAATAGGAATAAAATATAAGTATTTACAACTAAATTTTGCCCGGTTCTTTGTTGTAACACAACTCGATATCATTACGTAGAATGAAAATAATGTAAGTAATAAGTAAAAATGATACTCTGTACATGAAATACTTACTTATCGAGTTTCTTAATATGTAGTAGCTAATATAAAATATATTACTGCAGGGCTCCCTAGTGAGTTACTACCGTAACACCTATTTAACAACCCTCAGTAATCAACCACAACCCCTTCACTGAAAAGCGCATCAAAATAGAACTAGTAGTTTTGGAGATAAATGGCGACATTGGTTTGCACAAACATCCTGTCACCCCAAACGCATATATACCATCTCCGTACCGTCGTGGGTCAAAATTAATGAACTGCAATATACTTGTTTCACCATTTAGAAAAAATAGGAGAGAAAAAATAAATGGTGAAACAAGTATTTTGCAGTTCTTTAATATTTATATACCTTTTTAATCCTTGGCATAAAAAATAGTTGGTGGAAGTTTGGAAATTTGTTGATAGTTTGTTGGAAGTTTGTAAATTTGAATGTTCATATTGGTATTTGGGAATGAATGTTAACTTAAACTTGTTACTTTTCCATCCAGTTGTGAATGAATATTACACGTACAAATTTGAATCTCCTGCTCTTTTATAAGAAGTCTACTCTGTACAATTACAAATGGTCTAAAAATATTCTACAAAATTAAGTTTATTCTGGCAACAGAACTAAATCTATTTTCGACGCCGTCGCAATGCCACAAATTTCTCCTTTTCCCCTAAACACTATCCTGAAGGCGGTGCATTCATTCACAACAGTGCGGGACTTGTATCATCTGCTTCTCCCAATCATACATCGGACATTCTCAGGGATTTGAGAAATTGCACCCCGAAACAACGCAATTTTTTCAACGTTCCCAGTTTAATTGAAATCAATTAAAACGTTTCAATTAAATCGAACCGAGTGCGGTAACCAAAAAGTTCGTTCCTTGCATTTCTATTGTCCAATTCGGTTTTCGCCGTCGATTAGTGCGGATGTGTGCTTGATCCGGAGGTGTTTGTGTCGTGAGTTTTTTTCAACCAAATCTCTTTGGTTATGAAACTCTGAAACGCTGAAGTTCATGTGAATATGAAAAAAATGGGAATATCAACAGATCCAGCTTTGCTAGGTGTATCCTTGTCGGATACCCTGACAGAATCGCCATCTGTGACAACTTTCCTTCCGGAAGAGGATGCCTCAACATGCCCACTTTTGCCTGGCACACCGTCTCCACCCCCAATGGCCTTCTCCCATCCCCTAACCCCTAGTGCGGACAATGACAGTAATAATTCCATGAATGGTGAGGATACCAAAGCGGAAACTAGTTCATCTGGAAGCAGTTCAGGCATTGCGATGGATGTCGCCGACAATGCGACTGCAACACTCTTCAACAAGCACGCCTATCAGCATTTGGGAAAGAACCAGGACAACACAATACAGGTGAATCCCGCAATGTTGCTATTTCTGGATTTCGATCAAACGGAGATTTATCGCTGCTCTAGATCTCAAAATACTCCGTCAAATGTTTTTCAACAGCTCAGAATTTTTATAAAACATGATTTTCAATCTTCCGTGCATTTTTAAAATGTGTTTAGTATAAGTATACGCACAATATTCATCACATTTCAATTAAATTTGCGAACTGCTAAACTACGTTGTTGAATAAATGTTTTTATTGTTTCGCTTACTTTTTGTATTTGGTATCATTATGATTGAGTTCAATTTAAAAACTAATAAATTAGAATTTAAGCTAAAGAAGTATGGACTTCGTATAATTGGGTCCAATGTATAAACAGCAGAATAAATAAAAAAAACTCCAATTCTACTTTTAGGAAAACGGAAAAAAACAGAACGGACTTGTGGACATATCAATCACGAAGAACACGCCGAGTTTTGTCTCCTGGAATTGGCCACTGATCAGAAAGTGCACATTCTTTGTTTTTATGTCCAGTCTGCTTGCGATGTGTGCAATCGTGGTTGCAATGATAGTCACCTTACCGAAAATCTGCAATCCCAAGTAAGTTTAGTATTACATTCATGAAGAGATCACCTAAATAACATCTGTTGTGCATTCTTTAGTACAGCGTGGTACAGAGGAGGAGTATTCTATGAAATTTTCCCAGCCAGCTTCCAGGACTCCAACAGCGATGGGATTGGTGATTTGAAAGGCATCATTAGCAGATTGGACTACTTGGAGAACATGGGAATTTCCGCGGTGCGTCTAAACTCAATATTTCCATCAAAGAACTACCCGGACCATTACGAGAACATAACAAGTCTGACCGAAATCGATGTAATATTGGGCACCCCAAACGAGGTTGTCCAATTGGCGGCTGCGCTTCACGTCAGGAACATGTCTCTAGTTCTTGATTTTCCAATTCATCCGTATTTGAAGCAATTGGAACAAGCTGAAACATTGAACGTTTCAGAAAATCAAAATACCTCGTTCACGAGGGGAACACCACAAACCGTCAACCTGGTCACAGACGCCATGCGCAAGTGGATTGTAAGAGGTGTTGACGGGTTTTACATAAAAGGATTGGAGTACTTCAGCAGTGATCCGTTTTTAGCGGAGAATTTAGCAGAGTGGAAACTCACTCTGGGTAAAGATCGGGTGCTAATTGTGAATGAAGCTTTTGTCGAAGCCATGGACTCAACATTAACAAAAAAAATATTACCTTTTGTCGACCTCGTCGAAGTTCATTTAGACATAACGAATGGAACCAAATCCTTAACTAAGCAAATAACTACCATATTTACGGGAAAATTAGCTCCAAAGGAAGGCAGCCCGTGGATTCAATGGTCCCTGGGCGGGGTGGCGAAACAGAGAATTTCAAAGGATTTGAATGCAAACGCCACTATGGCGGCCACAATTATGCAACTAATGCTGCCCGGCACACCGAATATTTTTTACGGGGACGAGATCGCACTGGAAGAATCTCATGATCCACACAACGAACATGAGGAGACCAAACATCTGCATCATCTCTCTGCAATGGTGTGGAAAGAAGGCGTCCAATTTACGAGTAGAGAACAACTTCCTTGGCTACCTCACGGGGCATCAGTGGCATTTGAAAATTATGAAAAAATATCAACAATGATAAAGCTACGAGATCAGTCCCCAGCCATTTATAAAAACGCCATTTTTAAGGACGATCAATTGATGTCGAACACGAATGTGAGACACAGCAAGGATGATATTTTCATTGTTGAAAGAACTTATCCCAGACGTAGTACTTTCGTCTCCATTTCGAATTTCGGTACTAGATCTGTGGGTATGGACTTATCCTCTTTGTTTTACAGTGGACAAATGGTCCTGGGCAGCTCAAAAGTAGAAAAGGTTTATTTCGATGAATTTCAAATCGGTCCTCTGGAAACGATTGTCGCCAAAGTGGACAAATAAACGGCGCAACAGGTGGAATCCTTATCCACTCAACAGCTAAATCGAACTGTTACTTGATATACTTTGATTTTTGATTTTAATAAATAATAATAAAATGAAAATTTGGCTGTTTATGAATTTTGAGCAATGCTGATAAAATTGGAGCTGATCCTTGTCCTCAAAAGTGAAAAGAAAGTTTCCATTACAAACATTGTGTAATTTTATTGAAAAGTACTTTAACAATAATAGAAAAATAAAATTAATTTTCACTAACCTATAGCAAAAATACATTTAAGAAATGGTTTGAACTGAATTGATAACCCTTTCAATAATTGACACACTTATTTTTCTAAAATTTTCAACACACATTCCTACAGTGTATTTTACACAATTGCTATCAGATAATACAATTAAAGAATCTATGGACTATTATAGCATAAGATTTTCACGTCAAAAGGATTATCAACTCATTTTCGCTAATCTAGCCTAGTTTCTCCATGTCCTTACGTCACTATCAGTTTGCTGTACCTCTTTATTTCATCTTAATAGATACAATAGTCGTATGCCTAATTTCCTATTTGCCAACTATGTTATAACTTTGTACAGTTAATAGCAATCTTCATGTTTTCTGTAATTTAACTTATACTTTTAATCTACTTACGTCAACGTGACATCATTATTTAAACTTACTTTAGTTCTTAAATCTAGATATTTAAATAAATGCCGTCTATGTCTATTCACTTGAGTAAGATGGGTTTGTTGAATGTGTTAATGATTATGCGAAGGCACTTTGAATGCACGAGTTTTCGTCCCTACATTTCCGATACTTCACCGTTATGATATGAAATGTGTTTGTTTTAAGTTTGCTTTTATTTAGATACATCCTCTAAGTTTTCGGATTTTTCTAGATGGTCCTGCCATCACAGAGTGTCCACAGTTATTGCATTTTTCCAAGATTTTGCTTTATGCGAATGATTTGGGCCATGGGTAATTTGCTGCGTATTTCTCTTTCACAAAAATAATAAACTAAATTGTTGGTAAACTGAACCACGCTCTTGCGAATGATTAGAGAGCCAGATGATTTATAATACTTTGTGGACCTAGGATAAAATGACTATAGAATTTGTAGGGTATGGAATTTCTTGTAACAGAAACTAATTTAGAAAAATGAACTTCTGAAAGTATGAACAACTAAAATAATGAAACAAAATGGCGCCAGTGGATAAAGATCTTAACCTATGCAATGAAACGTGAAACAAAATTTAAGGCCAAAGCAACAAATGTCCCACAACTCGGTCCGTTAAGGACACCATTTGTAAGAGTAATCCCTTACGAACTAGGCTGAGAATTGTAGCTCTTGTGCTTGATGCTTGTCGGCGTCGGATCCATGACGTAATTGTTGGCCTCAGCAGTCTGAACAGGAAGTGGTGGAAGCTTGTCGTTCGGATGGCGATGACTAATGGATGCCTTACGAGGTTTTGCTAACTGTGTTGTACTTAATCCTGATACAGGATACTTAGATTTCCGTGGGGATAACGTGTGTGACTGATTGGCTGCTGGCGGATTTCTAGGATGCTTCGGCAAAACAAAAGCCTTCGTTTGTTTCAGCAAGGATCGATCATTGCAGAGTGCTGATATTAGAGGCAAGTCCATGTGTTTACTTTTTTCTCGAAGGACCTGAATATCGATCGGAGCTACTCCGTTCGTTATCTCACCGTTTGGTCCTGGTATTTGGGCGGAATGGATTCGCAGTGACTGCGATTGCATGGAGCCCATATGCTGGTGCAGCGACGATAATGTTGCTATCATGCCATGCATGGCTGGTTTCATGGGAACTGCAAGGACAATTGCTTAGCATTGAATTGAATTTGAGCGATTTCAACTTACTGGGGGGAGGTTTTTCACTCGGGGCCGGCATCGGCGGTTTCTTCACCCTTCGATCGGGATAGGGTGGCGGGGGTGGAGGCGGTAACCTTTTGATTTTTGGTACCGCATCGATTGAATTGAGGATGTTGTCATCAGATCTGGATCTCGAGAATAAGGATGTTGCCTGAGGTATACTCGCTGGCCTTAATGGTGGTGGTGGGGGCGGTTCGTACGATGAACATAAACTAGCAACAGAAGGACTATATAATGGGGAATAGGCCCCCGGCAGCTGAACGTAAGTGTCAGACAAATTTTGAGTGGACGCGTAACGTGAATGGGCGGAGAGCGCCATCGGGAGGTAAGGGGTGCTTCTGTAGATGGCGTGACCCTTGCAAGTATCCCAAGTATTTGTGCGTGCACTGGCGGTATGATACGCGAGGTAGGGTGGTGGCGGAGGGCTTTGCGCCATTGCGGCTAAGATGGATCCTTGCTTAGCGTCCAAGTACTCCTGCTGACTAACAGCAGGATCCTGGAGCGGATAGATCACATAGTCGACATCACTGTAAAGCTGTTGTTGATACAATTCGATTTGCGATCGCGCCAATTGACTGGTGTATACCGTGGCCAGCTGAGGAGGTGGCGGTGGCGGTGGTTGTCGTGGAAGAGTTGGTGGGGGTGGTGGTAAATACTGCCGTGGTTTAATAACTGGTAGTAGCACGCATGTTCTCGGTGGCGGCTTAACCTCTGTATAGGGTGGAGGTGGGGGTGGTATCGATGACATACTCTTGTGGGTGGTGTGAATGCTATACGGAACCACTGGGATTCCGATAGTATTCGGCACTGCAGTCATCTGTGCTGGTAATTGGCTCGGATTTGGAGCATGCGCTGCAGGTCCTGCGATTGCAGTTATAGTTGGGGCGGCATAGCTCGGCTTCGGATTTTCACTGACCACCGAGGTGTGCGCCTTCAAAATATTTATGTGCGGTCTTGTAGTAATGAATCGGGCTGGCACCTCTTCCGGAAGTGCTGTCGTTGAGCTTGAAATGGGAACGATCGAATGGGTGGCAATAGTGTGATGATTTGAGAGCAGACTTGTGGGCCTAGCCGGTTGTTTCGGGTACGGTGGAGGATCTCGCATAGGAATCGAGTCTTTTACACTCTTCCTAATGGGTGGACCACATAGACCAGTGGTTTCATGTCGTGCATTGTATGGAGGCGGTGATCTCATGCGAATATCAACGAGACTGGATAGGGATCTATGCACATTGCTGTCGATGCGTTTTGGTGGAGCTGGTGGGTCCGTGGGCATGATATCATCAATGTCATCAGCGTCGTCTGTTGGTGCTGTATCTTGATGTCCTTGTAAGTAACTGTCTCCTTCCAAGGGCAGTGGCAAAGTTACGTAATCACAGTCCGAATCAAGTGTTGTACTAACACTCTTGCGAGAAGGATACGTCCCTCGTCCCACTATTAAATCTGTCAGTTCTTCAGCACTCAGTAATGTATGCTTGTTGTCGGTTGGATCACTTCCGTCTCCTCGAAAAGATCCAGACCCACTGACATTGGAGTCCGACCTCAATCGAAATTCTGCAATGTCATTTTTCATTCGGTTTCGGAATTGACCATCAACAGCATCAATGTTCTCGGTCGAATCGCAATCGATATCGCTCTTTGGTTGGAAGCTGCCATAGTGTGTGCTTTCTTCCGAGTCCGCGATTTCTGAGGATTGGCCCGTCATCTCGCTGCTGTTCATTGTGTATACCCCGGATGTTTCTGTTGGAGGTACGTTTGCCAGGGTGTACATTCCTGACACGCTCTCCGCTTCACCATCGTTCGTGGAGATGTACTCGTGGTCTATGAATGTGCTAGCACCTTCGCTTAGAGTTGAGTTTTGGGCTGTGTGACTAAAACCTAATTCTAAACTACTCGACGTTGAGGGTCTTCTAATGGATGGAGTCGTATGGGCTGCTAGCGACGATAAGGTTATGGTATCCGTGGCTACAACAACAGTGCTGCAAGTAGACGAGCACTGGGAGCCAATGTTGTGCTGTGAGTTGGGAGAGTCTGTTTCATTGGAGTCAGTTCCTCCGCCCCCTCTTGTACGTTCCGAATTGTGGTCAGCTGTCGATTCACTGCTAATTGATCTGGTTTTGGGACGTACTGACAGAGCTGCCAGTTGATCCTCAAGATCCTTCAGGGATACCTGACCCACCGACGAAGTCTGCCTGCTTACACTGGGACGGTCCAAGAGATGGGCCAGCGCCAAGCTCTCTGTAGAAGGGGCCGCTATAGGAACAGCCGGTGGCGTATTGATCATAATTTCTAATTCATCTTCAGAATGAACCCGATCACTTACAATACCTGACGTTGTATTAGAACTAGTACTCGAAATCACCGATATGCGCTGATCGTTCTTATTCTTATATGGCAAATTGAGGCTTCTTGAATAAATGTAGCACGCATGAAGGCAATTGCTCTCTTCCTCCTCTCGTTTCATTGCTTCCTTTAATCGTGACGCTATCTTCATGCTAAACTGATGGGTTTCCTTGCACAGGGTCAAAAGCATTTTGTTTTTCTCATCACTTGTTGAATAGAGTGTGATCTTGTTATCCCCCGAACGAATTTCAAATTTCTTTCGCTCAAAACTAAGCTTAATTATATTAGGCCATAGGAAAGTTATGGGTTGAGTATTTTCGCCATAGATCTTGACACCTTTTGCATAAACTACGAAATAAACTGCTCCAGGACCAGTTTCATTTTTGGACATCTTCATGCGATACACGTGCGCATTTATGGCATCGTGGAGAGTGCAAGCCTGCCGAATGTAATTGAGCTCTGCATCAGATCTACTCATCCCCCGATTTTCACGGTGACAAGAACGTAGAGCAGTTGCACCCCATGCGGACATCAATGTGGTTGGAATGTACTCTTCTGTTCGAAAGTAATCAGATAATGTGCTAAGCGATGATGTTGTCGCTGATGCACTGTTCGTTATCAAAGATGTTGCCGATGATGTTGTCGAAGCAGATGATGGACCACCACCGCTTGTACCGCTAACAATTGCACCACCGCCACAGCTTGATTGATTACTATCTTCATCTGGACAATCACCCAAATCAGCCTGCAGTGCCAAGCCACCCAACAAAACCATCGATTGCTCCGAATACTCCTTAGGAACATCTCGGCTGACTGCATTCGATTTTAGTTGAAGGTAGTAATTGTGTCGTGATGTCTCATCTCGCAACATAAATGGACTCTCGATGTAGAATTGCACACGAAAGTGTAATTCTAGGAGAGGTCGGCCGTTGGCGTCCAGCCCCTGAAACGAACAATATTCTGGTTAAGATGCTAATATTCATGGGATTTGAAGGTAGCTCACGTGTGTATGGGATGATCTCCAACTCTTGGGGCCATACTTTGACAACTTGCTCTCTGGATCGGCAAACATGTACTCGCCATCTGTAAAAACAAATAAAACAACATCAGATAACAATTCAACATGGAAACAACATTTTAGGACTTATGCCATAGGGCTTGTTAGCACTCACAGATAATTACAATAAAAAACAATAATAAGATAGGTAAAGAAATACAAATCCAAGAATGTTTTTCACATAGTTGAAGTAGAAATTCCGGCGATCACTTGATATAATTGCATGGCGCTTCCCATGTAATTGGTAGCAATCAACCGGATTCCTGCAAATCTCATTCGTTTCACCTAAGGATAGTAAGTCCAATTATCTTAACGTGTCTGAATTCTCTAGGGTTTATCGGCATTTTGGAGCTATTTTCTAATTTTATCTGTCATACATGGAGTTTTATATGAACTTTCCGTCATGAGGGACTCCACTAAAATAACGCGAAAGGAAGATGGTAATAACTAGTCTTGGAAGGAGTTTCTAGACCGACCGCGGAGTGACGGAAATGGGAGTGCGTGTAAATGGTGATTTAAAAGCGCCCAGGGAAATTTGAAGTGACAGGTTCTTTGGTGAAGATTGAGAGCGTATGAACCCGGATGTTGTGGCGAACCAGAAAAGAACAGAGGTTATTTTACCAGACGAATAATTTATTTTAAGTGATTTCGTTATTACAACTTAGTTTAAATAAGGGTGAACAGGAAGATTGGATACCATAAAATGTTTAATTCTTAATCCTTAGTGCAGCCAATTTTAATTTGAATACAGCTCCTAAAACTTTATTGTTTTTTCAAAATAAAAAAGCACTTTTTATTTTGTGGGACGAAGGTGTGAAATGGAGCTATAAAATTTTTACAACACTTTCATTTCATGTGCAATTCTGCATACATTACATACATATTATATAATATAAAGAAAGAAATAAGTAATTAAATTTTTTATATCAGAAAAATATTTTTCGGAATTTTATACCAAAATAACCACATTTAAGTAATTATTTTCACTTTATCCAACTTTTGCTAGCGAAGAACTAGGACAGCCAAACGTAAAACAAACCAACTAAATTGCATCAACGATTGAGGAAGCGCGTCGTTTCCGGCCTATTTTTGGTGAAATTCGATAGGCGTGATTTTTGACACAATTCTTTATCGAATGCAGTGAAACGATGCGATGAAGATAAAAAATGTTGAGCGGATTTTAATCTCATCTCTACCGTGTACATTTAAGAAATTTTATGTACAGAATTCCAATTAGATTAAAAAATGTGTGCAGATTTCACCCCATTAAAGCAGATCTAGTTGTATTAGTGTCCAGTAAGTCGTTAACTGTATCGAAATATAGAAATTAATATTTTAATTAATGCATCCATTAAAATTCTTTGGTTGATGATCGGGCCCTTTCCGAGTTGACCTCTGGCAGCAGAATTTGGATCCTCATCGATCGCGATATGTTGTGATCTTTGAACAATCGAAAATGTTTTTTTTTTTCACTTTTCATGAATTCAAATTAATGTTGTAAATTTTTGACAAAGAAAATTACACTCAATATTTTTTACTATATGTTCCACAGACTGGTAATTTAATAATTCCCAAAACAAATAAAGAAATCTTGAGGTAGAAATATGTAGTTGAAATATTTTCAAAAGGTTTCCTTAATACTAGTAACTTTTAAGAAACTTTTCACCGGAGAAGGTCTCCGGGCTCAGCGATGGATTTCTGCCTTTCCATCAACCTGTATGTGTGGAATTCAGAAAATTCATTTGTACGTCGAGTTTTAAAGGAATTTCAAAAGTTCCAGTGCGAGTGGAATGAAATAAGATGAAAAAAAATGAGCCCGCGAGCCCAATGAATTCCACACGGAAGGTATTTTTTCTTTTCTCGTGTACATTTATATACGATTTTGTTTGTCTTCTCCGGTCATTTTTTTTCTGGTTACAATATAAAAAGAGCCATGAGAAGACCTTGATTCAACGATGATACCAATCATATCTTCAGGGCACACTCAATTTACCTACTGACATTTTTATACCAGTGTTTATTTTAATAACAATGTGGAAGGGTTGAGCAACTCTGAATTGATATATCGCTCTGCAGATGAATGAGATTTTATTAACTTTATTAATTTCCATCGATTTCTTGTACGGGAGGATGGTTGACCAATTTTCTTCTTGGGTAACCTTTTCAAATATGGAGGCGAGAATGTTTATTACTTTAAGCCCCTGGAAAGATGATTGTTTTTGATAAGACGAATTTTTTAGGGGTTTCAAATCTTAATCGGCGAACAGCTGAATTATGGTTGAAATTAATACGAATTTTCCTGATGTAATGAGAAGATCAATTTCTCATCTATCGTTTTGGTTACAATTTGAGAAATCCTTTTTAAATGTTATTAAAGCAAATTTACTTAATATTTCTATTTAAGTGCTTTCGTGAACGCCTGCAACATAGCAATAAATAATGTCTGGATGTAGTTAAATGCGAATCCATGTTCATTAACATGATTAATGATGTGCTATTGAGGCACTCTTTTCTACTCTTACTTACTCTTTTCTTTTTTTTTTAAATGAGTGATATATAATTCTAAACTTAATTACTTTGCCACACCTCACTTCGGAATGCAATATCTCTCCTTAATTGTCCTTAATAACTTCAAATCATATTCTAAAAGCATATGCATTGCAAAATTTGCTTAATAATTAAATCAATATTGTGCAGTTCCACAAATATATTTGATTAATTAATTATTATCGAGCCAAGTGGCGCATACTTTTCAACAAGGTCTTCAGACGACCTCTAGTCGCCCATAAACCAGCTTGACCCAGCATAGAACATCCCCGATATACTTATATAATCCTGGCCGTTTTAAAGAAATCTGCGTTTTTGAATGTCGAAATAATTCTATACAATTTTTCCACGAATTCTGTCAATTAATTCCGCATCATCCCGGCAAGTGGCGGTTACCTTGTCAAAAGGTCTTAAGATATCAAATCGTGAGCATCGAGTTGGCGTGTTGATGATATTAAAATGTTGCTGATGGCAAAAACAGAGGAGTCCAAAAATCATCGAGGAATTTCATTAGTTTCCTTTTCAAAAAAGAAGAAGTTTTCTTTCCATTGGGTATAGGGTTTTTGTTTTTATTCAACTTATCATCGTTTCTGGTTTTGTCTTCTTCATTTTTGGCCAAAGTGTGTAAAGCACGAAAGTTTCAACTGGGCAAAAAAGTAACAAGTCCTAAAATAAAGAAAATAACCAGCCGGGGAGGAAATTAAAGGAACGAAATAACAAATAGAAAAAAATAAGCTGGCTGGGTCGCATTCCTTGCGCTGGCAGCAAGATGCCAGCCGTATGAAGGAATTTTCTGATACTCTTTATGTACTACGCGAGATGATAATGATGATGACGGCCGCGGCGAAGACGATGAAGCCAAGATGGCCAGCGAAATGACTAGAGACGAAAACGGAGACGACCACGATCGTCCAAGACAACGATGGCCAGCGGTCCGGTCCAGCCGATCAAATCGCCGTGTAATCTCATGTGCATGTGCCCGCATCCATACACCTGGGGTCCAGTGCGCACCTTTGCTCCAAAAGCAGCAGCAGCATTAATTTTATGTTTCATATGAGCATATTTCTTTAATCATCACTCGAAATTCCAAAATGGTAGGAAGGCCACATGCCACAGCATGGGCTAGTCTGACCCCGAGCCCGCGTCTCTTCTTGACTTTTGACTGATTTTAATTGTATTACGACAACCGACGAGTGATTGATTTTTTACCCCGGGTGGAATTCCTTTATCCCGGACAGCACCGGCCCAAAGTGTGTGTCGCTTTTGACATTCTCCCACATTCCTTGGGCAGCTGGTAATTGCTAGATATTCTCGAACAGAGTTCAGGGTTTTCGTCTCAAATTGTATTGTCGAGTATTTTTTTATGGAAAAATTTATATTTGGATTTTTTAGTGATGATTTTAAACCAAATCCATTCAACCATTTTAAGTAAACAGATAAACATCTCAATGATTTTTAATAATTCCTGTGCAAAAATATACATTTTTATTTATAATTTGTATGAAATGGTTTAGAAAGAATATTTGAAAAGAAGAACTTAAAGAAAGTATTAAAAATATAGAGGAGGTTCCAGTACTAAAAATACGGCATTGAACTAATTAACAGAACTAAAATTTAAAAATTTTTCGAATACTTTCCAGATGAGTAAAACGTCGGCTGATCTTGCAATTGCAATAATGATAACTCTTCTTTTGGCATTGACGACATTAGAATTCATGCTTTAAGTAAACTTTGGAACGCCGAATAATTCAATCATTTGGGACTGATTCTTGCTATTAGTTTTTAGTCCATACCTCTTTTACTAACAAATCAAGGAGAACTTTCACTACGACATAACATAAAAAATCTCAAAAAAGGGATTTAGAATTAACTCGGATTGAACAAGTGTTGCAATAAATACCAAATCTTGTTGAAAAATTAAAATATCAAAAATTTTTCAGTATTTTTAAGACTTTCCAATATTTTTTTCTACGAACGATTATGCAATGAAATGCCCAATAGTAATGTTTATTCGCAAATCGAGTCCCTCAGCTTGAGCCTATCGTGACAAGTTCAATGGTCCAACATTCGTCAGGGTCATTGAACAGATTCCTTCGAAAGCAAAAGATTTTAATGCTGAATGGCGAATTCAGAAAAGTCTTCTCTGAATTCGCCATTGAATTCCGAGTTAATCAAACAAAAAGAAAAGAAACGAAGAAAAAACTAAATTAAAACGACTCGATCATTAGTGAATGAAGAAGTTCTCTGCTCTGGTAATTTACTGCAAAAAACTCTTGTTAACGTGTCCGTTAAAAAATTATTTACTTTTTACCGCCCACATATGTCATATTGCATCCACGTAGAACCGGTAGTCGTTTCTCATTTTTGCATACCGTCGTAAAATCGCTGCAGGGCACCAATTGTACTGCAGTTAAGCGGACAAAATGAGCTCGGTCCATGCAGTTCCTGATTGGATTCGTTTATGTCCTACCAATACGAAAAATATCAGACTGAAAAACAAAACAAAATGAAGATAAAGAAAACAGATCGGGATGGAAAAAACTCCCCCGTTATTCGTGCTTCATTTCCTTCGTCAATTGAATTTCGTTCATTTAATTTTAAAATATTCGGAGCAGAAGGAGCCCAAAAAGTCATTTCCCCCGAAAAAATCAATAAAATTTTTGATTGTTATGGGTCTGGAGATAAAGGCACAATTTAAGAGGCAGGCGAAAAAAGAAAATCACAAATGGAGGAACATTCACTGGAGCGTAACCTGAATAAATTTTGTACATGTCCCAGCCGAACATGAGTCCTCGTAAAATCGAATGGAGACGAGAAGGAGAAGTTCTTCAGACACACAGCCACAGGATGGAGCAAAAGGAGCACGAAGAGATGAACATACCACATAATTCCCTGATACACGCCATTTGACCAAATACTCGACGAACGATGGACGACATCAGGTAAAAAAGAGGAGATAGGACCTGAGGAATGTTAAAACGAAAATCATGAAGTTGCTTGGGTCCGTCATAAAATACAAAATAACATGCCAGGACTTTAGCAAGTTCACAAAATGGCATTTTCTGGACTAGATATATACAGGCCAGGCACGCTCGGCACGGACGATCGGTGTCTCCTCGAACGGGAGACCAAGTTCTTGCTCGGCCTGCAACTTTGCACTTACCAGTTGGACCTCTGAAGACCGATTCAAAATATAGTCCTAAGAGGAATAATAATCTCAATAAATAACAACAAGACCAGCAACACGACTTGGACTCAAACGAAGAGCTCAATGGAAGCTGGGAGGACGCGGCAAGGCGCAGTGGACTGGGGTACAGCAGAAGTAGCTGAAGAAGGGCGACAACAACAATAATGCAACACAACAGCAACAACAAAAGCAGAAACTAAGCCGAACCGGCGCAACTAGCGATTGGCACATGCGCGGAGTCAGAACCAATGTTAAGATCCAGCAAAAGAAGCATCAGGAGACGCAAGCGGCCATGTTCTGACCGGCCTTTAAGACGATCAGCTTTGGTTGCTCTTATTTTCACATATTGCTTCGAGCCGAGGATGTTTTTCACGAATAAGATCGCGCGCACGTCCAGTTATTTCACCTACCGGATGCATTTTTCTTGGCGGGAAATTTATAGATAGGCGCTCATAAATTTATTCAGATTTAATCTAATTATGATGGGAGACTGTCGTGGAAGATCCTGTGAACGGTGACAGTTTTCAAAGGCTCCGATCGTTATTCTAGGAAATTCTTAGAGGAAGTCCAAACAATCGTTTGGATTTTTTAAAGTTACTGATGGAGAAGTCTTAAATACTCTTTAATAGTGCAATTTCATAAATGCAGAAGGACTTTCTAGGGCATACAACTATACAAGAAATGTTGTTGATAAATTAACTCATTTTAATCTGTGTACATTTCGGAATTTTTTAAGAAACTGTTTTCAAAATATGTATATATAATATGTACCTACCTATTTATAATAACAATTCTTAAACTCTCGTGTTTTTTTTTCAAATTCAAAAGAAGTAAAATAAAAAGTACGATCAGCCTTTGAACGTTTCACCTTTCTTTCGCTAGACGGCTAGATCAACAGAAATGCTTACGCGGCCAAGTACAGGCTGTTAAGGTAAGAAATGTAAAAAACAATTGAATTCAACACGATGGCAAGAGGGAACGGGTGAAATAAAATTTAAAAAAATCCCGAGAAAACGAAAAAATATAATGCACAAAGAAAAAAAAATCCAATAAAAAGCAAAGCGAGAAAGGAACAAGTCGGAGTGGAAAAAAATCGAATAAAGAAAATAAACTAAAAAATTTTGTACAACAAAACAAAGATCAAACTAAACTGAAAAACAGGCTTACAGGCGAGTAAAAAAGTATAAAATAAAGGGAGGCACACTGAGAAAAAAGGAGAATGAAAAAACAAGGAATTCTCGCTGAGGAGGAGATGAACGAAAGAAATTCCTTAACTTATATTCGCGCAGCTACCTGAATTACTGAACACGCGTCTCATGTCTTCGATCCTCGCCAGCCGTTTTATTTCTCGGCTTAGAACGTCTTTGCCGTCGTCGTCGTCTTAGCCATCATCATCGCCCAACGTATTTAGAGCCGCATGGTGATGGTGATCATCTGCGGGGGGCGATCGGGGCTGGCACTGGGGCGCGATCGATGTGCCCGTACAGGTATTCAGTGTCCAGATCCATCGGGAGAGGAAGATTAATTTCAAAAATGAATCAAAAAGACGAAAACCGTCTTGAGACGAAAAAAATATCTCAAAGCGAGCTTGTCTTGTGCCGTACTTCAGTCAAACA
The DNA here is from genome assembly GCA_963082835.1 of Leptogaster cylindrica. Classification (NCBI taxonomy): domain Eukaryota; kingdom Metazoa; phylum Arthropoda; class Insecta; order Diptera; family Asilidae; genus Leptogaster; species Leptogaster cylindrica. The sequence goes on along the minus strand of OY720105.1, from coordinate 1,016,620 downwards.
CAAAAGATGCCCACAATGTTGCATCTGGACCCGTCTTGGGTTATTAGACAAGTAAAAGGGTTACAGGCAACTAAGTTAATGCTACGAAATTTGCAGATTACCTTCGAGATTTATAAGTTTTTTTCGTTCACAATGGCTGAATTTTATTATTTAAGTATTTGAAAAATTGCTGTTTCTTTGGAAAACCCTGTATACTTGTAACGTACCTGCATACGTGTTTTAATTTATTTAATGACGATGACTTCGAAGAGAACTCAGAAACGATTTTCAAGCACATGAAAACTAAAAATATTCTTCATTCTTTACGAAGATAAAAAAAATAAATATTTATTCTGACAATATTTAAGCATAAGTGTATAAAAGTGTAATTGTAAGTGAAATGAGCACAATTGTTTGAAAATTTTTCCATTTAATAAGGTCATTTTTAAATGATTATTAAGAAAAGAAATTGTACATCGCCCTCGCACCTTCGTAATAACAGTAAAGGAGTCAACCAGTAATGTTTTGCGAGCATAAAGCTCAATAAATTGTCGTCGAAATCACGAAGTGTACGCTTCCATGCATGAAGATCAGAAAAATCTCTAAACATGCGCATGTAATAATCGTATATTAGAATTTTTTTATCTATTCAACAACAAAAACAACATGGAATTAACCGGAATGCTTGTGCGCAATTTAATCTGCCGCAGGACGGTCACTTCTTACTTAACGAATAGAAATAATGTCTGTTTGCAACTTACACATAAGTACAGGTAACATCAGCTAAGTTCAAAAGCATTAAAGCGAAACACTAATTGAAATAAATAAACGTCTTCAGATCGAAATCGCTTTCATTTAGTGCAAAAAACAAACGAACATAATTAGTATCCAAATGCTTTAATCTGAAAGAAAATTTCTCCATTGCATCGTCTTTATCAAAACATGTAATTACCACGCAAACAAACGATATAGAAATAAGAAAATGATATTTAAAAACAGCACAAAAATAAGAAGAATAAAGAAGCCACTCGCCACATTGATGTAAAAACGAAATTCCTTTCCGCTTCACGGCAAACAAGATTCATTCGCACTTCCCTCATTACATTCTTGGAAATTCCTTCCCTCTCCCATCCAGACCGGGCGAAAGGAATTCAGAGAATTCCGGCCCCATGTAGTTTCAGTCTTTATCTAAATCATTTATTTTAATTTGTTTTAATCGGATGATAATAACCACATATCACAAGTTCAACTAACGGAATGCACCGTCGATGCTTAAGTGCAAATTTAAGCACCCGCGATAACGAAAGACTTAAGCGACGAACTTGGTGCACTGAGTCAATTAACCTTACGCGAATGGCGAATAATTCAGGGGGCATGCATTTTGTTGCTGCCCTGCAGATGCGCTTCTCACCAATATTTATCGCTCAATCTTGCAATTAAATCCAAATGCAGCCGGACAATTTGAGATGGCCGCTTAATTTGACCTACCTATTAGCACGGCCAGCCCGAACAGCTCGGTGTCCAGCATTCCCTGCTTGGCGAAGTGGAGGCATGTCTGTGCGTAGACCTCGCGGATTCGGCTCTTCGCCTCGACTAGGAAGTAGAGGGTGCGTGGCTGTGGCGTGCCTAGCAATCTGCAACAAAAGGGTGGACGAGGTGTTATTAAAAATCATTTCGGAATGCACTGTGGTTGGATGGGATCGGGATGAGCGGCGGGAAACAGTGAGTCACTCACCTGAGAGCCAAAAATCGGGATCCCGGCGATAATTGTGGGTGGGTGGGTGGCGCGCATACCTCTAGGGGCGCGCTGACGGTACAAAAAGCTCGCATGCTGCATCGTTACCACCTGCAGTAATCCACTTGAAATACTTCCTGGAAAAAAGAAGAACAATTTATGTGGTTAATTTACCGCATTCTCCAATACTTATTAAAGAAAACAAAATAAATCATAATAATTATAAGTCCGAGAGTGCTGTCATTAATTAGTGTCGCTAAAAAATTCATGCATCTTACACGAATAAGATTCAGATTTATGGACAAAAGCGAAAAGAGTTGTGACCTGTTGGCTTTGTTTGTTTCTATTTGTTTATCTTCGCTGGCAATGAACGTGTTTTCAGCTTTAAAGTGGTGATTTCCTTTTTTTACACACCTCTGGTTTACTTTTAACGTCTTATGCAAGATGAATTTAATATGCAACAATTATGCTTACAGAAAATGTTAACATTCACTGGTTTATGGATTATGTTAAGTAATAAGAATTTGTTAAGTATTGTGTGACTAAATTTGCATCACAAAATCATTTGTTTCACATTAATTAAACCAAAATGCTTATGCCATTTCGATCACTGTTTTGTCGATGCCGATTTTTATGAATTTGCGAATAAAATTATTTCCAGTGTCAAAACTGAATACCTACATATACCAATGAAATGCTGAATATTTGCATGAACTATTTTGGCAGATCAATTTTACTTAAAAAATCAAACACAGAAGGATATTTATTTTTAAATTCATCTGCACTGATTTCCGGTGAAAAGTTTGGAGTTGGCGCGATTTATTCAGAAAATTCGAATTGAACAGAATAAATATTTGATGTGCATAACAAACTTATTTTTTAAGAATATTGTTTAATATTTTTCCAAAAAGTGGGAAACCACGTGCGCTGACATCGCCGAGGAACAATTGTTGTTAACCCATCGTCAAAGCACGTTACACTTTTGTTCATGTTTCTTCGTCTTCTTCAGTCGGAAATTGCAAAGACCTTGAATGGGTTGAGTAAATAAGATGAAACAGCTCACTACATATATTTATTCAATTACCAGTTTCCTTATGCAAGTACGCATGGAATGCGCTGTTGATTATTATTTACTTAGTTACGTTACAGCATGATTGTTCGAATTTAATTTGTTTATTGATATCATGAATATTTCAGTATAATAATCTGCGTCACATGAACTATCCACGTTTTTGCAATTTATTTATAAGATCAAAAGTCCGGCATTATTTGAATAATATGTGAATGGATTTCACGACATCAGGAGAAATTCAGAGAAAACGCTTTTGTTTATAGATGATGCAAGAAACATTCCAATTACGTAAGATTTATGATTAATAATATTATTTTTAGAGGATTTGTTGGCAAATGAAAATTTAGCAACAGTCAATGAAATTGTTACAAAAAATATTAACGGAGAAAATAGCGTAAGTGTCCTTGGACATTGTTATATATGTTTAAGGGTGATCTATCTTTTCATTCAGCCCAGCACACGATTTTACAGAGCATTTAATTTGAATATTAAAGGAATAAAATATATTTACCATATTTAAGTGAAAACTAAAAGAACCAAATTTGTTTAAAAATTCTATCCATTCCAGAAACATTGAAATACAATTGAAACTAAAAATAATACAATTTCTAAAATTCCATAAAAAGTAAAAAGTCAAGTACGTTGTACGTTATTTTGCCCCAATTAACGCAATTCATATGAAATAAAACAAATTTAAACACTTCTTGTTACTGTTCACCAATTAAAGTGCTCTTTATAATTTTCCCCCTAAATGAATATTTGTTTTTTGCGAATGCTATTCCAACTGATTGTATAAGTTCGATAATTATTTCCAAGAATGTAACAAAATAATAATAAATTTTGTATTACATAATTCAGTAAAATGAACAGAATTGTTGAATCGATGTTTGCTCTGAAATTCCAATCATTGTTGTTTCAGGTGAATCTTTCCGCGATGTTTAAAGTTCACGAGAAATACGAAACAATTTGCAGGTTGCTGAGGTTGAAATATTTATTGCAAGCATTTTATCGAAAAGACATTGAAAAAAATCCAATGAAATCTTTCGATATGCGGGCGTTTTGATAAAAACTAAACATGTCAGTCATTTAACAAAACTTTAATATCAAAGTGTAAAAACGTTGTCGCTCTATGAGAATATATAAATTTATAATTTTACTAAATGTATTCACTAACTTTAACCAAGTGACGTTCCACAAAAAAGTTAAGAATCAAAATTCTTTTTTCATTGAGATTTGTTCAGTATTTGAAAAACTTATCTAACAACTTTGCAGTTGTATTTTAATTTTGTTTGATTTATTTCAGTGATGAAATTAGAATGGAATGCAAAATGCAAATCAATTTTCAAACAAATGTATTACATAATTTTCTATATTGATGTTGGCAAAAATATTATTGTTTCTTGTTGATTTTAGGACGCGCAGTGATGAAATCTAATGTTTATTATCAGTAGTTCTAATTCTAATATTAATGTTCAATACACCTCTGAGTATGCATAAAAGAGAGAGAATATAACTAACTTTTAAATTTTGTGATTTGTTTCATAACGGGATTTAGATGTGGTCTAAAATTTGCACAATCAATTGCAAATGCAAATTGGAATTTGCATTTAACATAACTAAATTTTGTATTAAATCATGTATTTTTGTTTCAATAAATTCCATTTTGAAAATTAATATATTTTTGCGGGTCTTCTAATTGTATTGTGAATTTTTTGATAACTGATTGTATTTTCTTTTAATTTAAGAAAAACTAGTGAAATTCGTTAAAATGTTGAATTTTTACTTTTGTATTTGGATGACATTGAAACAATCCACAATTTTGGGCGGTAATGTTCATTGTTTATACAACAAAACTGAGGACAAAAGTAGGACAGGAAAGTTCTGATCTAAACTGACCATTTTTAGTTTATAGTAATGATGTTGTCGATGCGATGAAATTTATTCAAAAAGCGTATTTCCGACAAGGTTCAACACGATTTGGTACAGCGTAGATGTGAAAGGAGATGTTCGTTGTTCATCTGAAGGATCGTGACTCCTTATCACGATAGGTGATGAAGATGGCCAAAACCTGGCACAGGTCAATCACCTTAGGGTAGTTGATGACTTTTACATCATCAAATCACGATTTCAATCGTCCTCGGATGGCAACCCGAAAACCACACGTTTTCTAGAACTTTCAGCCTCCACCATTCCGTACTCTTTTAGGTTCATAATTGAAATAAAGCGTGATATTGCCGCCTTCTCAGTAAAGTCGTTTTCTGAACGTGGAAACCCAAACAAAAACCCACATAAAGACGAAAAACAAGAGAAAACTGAATAACAGCAGTAATGTTTGAGTAAATATACCTGCAGTAAATAAAAATCCTGTACCTAATATGTCACGGTTGCATTGCTTCATTATTATGAGCCAAAACGTGTTCAACACAATGGAATGAGTGCAACAACAAAAACTAATTAATTCCAACAAACGTGAGTACTTTTACCTTTCTTTTACCTTTACCTAAGCAAAACAGAGCGGCTCTATGCAGGCCTCGACTCCTGCGCCGCATCTGTTACGACTGCAGAATTTGTAACTCAGCCGCATTCTTTATTAGAACCCAACCTGCCATCCAGGCCCGTGCCGGAAAACCAAGTACTCACAGGTATTGAATCAATCTCTTGTTACTTGATATCAAACGACGACTGGAGTGAATTCCAGGTGTAGACAGTGCGGAGCGGTTCATAGCACCGTTGATCCAATGGATTAAATAACCCAGGAGTGGAGCGAAACGGGGGAGGATTAATTCTATGGAGAGTATACCCCATTAGAGCACGCTTCGATAAAGTACAATGGAACGGATTTGGTTTGAACGAATTGGAATGCATACGAAGGAAGTTCGAAGCGATTATCATATCCACGGACCGCGGTTGCAGTGGTTTGGATGAATTCCCTGGCTAAACAGTCGACCTTCAATCAGAATAGATTGCTTTTTCAGTAGTGAGGAAAAATGTAAAAAATTCCGGAAAGAACCTCACCATCATCCTAGATGGTAGCCCAGATGAAAGGCATTCCTAAATTCGTTATACTCGCTCGAACTGCAGCAAAGGGTCTGAAACAAATTTCAGAAAAATTTTAATTTCTCTCTCTACCTTCTTGACGAGAAAAAAATTGTATCACCTGTTCGTTGCCTAAAAGAATTTTACGTATCTCCTGTAATTTTCTTGCGTCCAGCCCTACCACCCTTCCGACGTGCTGTTCTCCAGGCACAAAGGAAATCTGTTCGGAATCTGGACAAAGGCCTTTAAAGGGCAAAGGCGGCAACACAGCTATTGGGTGAATGGGCCTTGCATAAAGGGGCTGGGGAGAGAGGGTCGTAGCCGCCTGTCTCCCTGCCTTTGCATATCTCAATATCTGTTGGCATCCATCCAGGTTGATGCATGGATTCATGCACATGGCCGTACATACATAATTTATTTTTTGTTGTAGGATCGGGCGATGGCGGGGCAAGGCATCAGCAGCCTACAAACCAAGCATCGGTTTCCGGAGAACGGGATGAAGACGCAAGACGAAGGACGATCGAGACGAAAATAGTAAAAAACATTAATTTGAGGTATGCGTTAAAAACCTAAAAAAGGTAGCTACCTGGGTTACCTGGCAGTAATTTCTCTCGGAAGTTTTTGTCGTTGTTGTTGTTGGCCATACGGCCCCGTGGCCCCATCCTCCGTCCTGCCGTCACTCTTGCCGTGCCCCCCTCCCCCCTTGGGGTAGACCATGGCCTAAGAACTTCTTGATGATGGTAGTTGGCTCCCACTTCTCCCGCAGGCTGCATTTGTAATTTCGTGCAGACGACTTGAGCTATATTTCGGAGCGACGCACAGTGACGTAAACGGGAGAGGTGCAATAAAATTCATCTTGACTGCGTTACTTGTTGCTTAGACCTGCAGCGGTTTGTGTAACGACCCAAACGATAGGCTCCCGCCTGAATGCATCCACCACATATGCATCTCGGCGTATTGTAGAAATATGCCCATGTGCAGCACATATAAAAATGGAGTTCTAGATAAAGTCAACGCGGTCGCATACGTCGTCATCGCCATCCTCTCATCATCTTCATCATCGTCACCGTGCACTATGCCGTGGTCGCCTGTGGTTTCTCGAGTAATTAAAATTGAACGCCCTTGGAAGAACCTTCTCAAAGGTAATCTCGAATTATGACATGGAGGTATAAAGCAGTCGGTGATCGTCACCGTTTAAAGAACGGTCGCGTCATAAAACCTTTTCACTGGATTTGCACTTTAATTTCGCGGTTGATGCCGCATGACGTTTTATAGTCATTGCATTTACTTGCGGTGAAAATTTTCTTATTTTATAATCGGCTTTAATAATGTTTCACGCCATCAGACAAGGTCGCAGGAAGGCTATTGGATGGCAAAAGGGAAGAAACATTTATTATCGCTGTTCGCATCGTTAAATTAGCATGTAATGTTAAACTGTGAATAATATGAAGCTAGTTGGTGGAAGCAATAATACCCCTTTTGTTATTGTAATGTTTGCAAAAGCAATGTTTCTATTTTTAGTTCACATTTTCAGGGCGGTTTTAAAAGCATAAAGATGTCAAACTTCTACATTGTTTTGCCATTTAAAAGGCAAAATACACGATAAACATTATAAGCGATTGAATTCCGGAATAATCTCTTTTGATCTGCATGTGAAAAGTTTTAAAGTATTTATTTCTGCGAAATTATTTTGGAATGTATTGACTATTCTGTTTTTACATAAGTTTAATTTCACTCTCGATTCCTTTTTTGAATGCAACCTTGATTTTCAAGCTTTCACAAAATTGTAAATTAATTCGTTCATTTTGGTAGGTAAATATTTTTCCGACAAAAATCACTCAGGCATGATTTGTTCAGTCGGTCACAAGCGGAAGTTGTCACGCGCCATTGAATTCGTGGCAATTGACAAAAACCGATTTTTACTAATGGCAAAAAGGTAACATTTGTTTTTTAAAGATATCTGCATTCTCATTTAATTTGTAGTTTATCAAAACTATATGACGCAAAAGAATTTGGCGATAATTTCCTGTATCATGACGTTCGGGCTAAACTACAATATATATTCGTACTGTTTTTCGATTTAGAAACTTTCAATGTAAATCAAATCTGAAATGATTTTGAGTTGTGACAGATGAGCAGTCCAAAGGGTTCAACCAGTTTCTTCGGAATGTCAAAATACTGCAATTTTCTGGACGATATTCTACTCCATTGATCGCAGCAGGAAGGCAATAAGAAAAAACCGTATAAATTGGTGTGCCTGAGAGAAAATTCGAATGGCTTTTTAATAGCCGCCGCCCAAAAGATGAATTATCCAAGGTCACAACAAGGTCTCGATCCTCAGAAATTTTTTCCCGATCGATTTTTTTTTATTTATTTAACCATCTGAAAGATTCGCGTGAAGGACAGCGATTAAAATTTATCGAAAATAACCGCCGCAGGGCCGGGAGTTATCGTCCCCGTCATATTTGACTTGAATCGATTTCTTATTTTCGTGGCCACACCACAATGCCACTGGGCTTCTTCCCGTCCAGGCCAAGAACAGAAGCATCATAACAGGCTCCCAAGCGCAGATGGATACGCGGATATTAGGGACCGGGAATTATTCGCAATGCTTCCAACGGCAATCAGCCACTTTGCCTGGCTCAGATCCGTTTCAGCTCATATCCTCGAGGTGAATTTTGTGATAGCTTCGGAAAAAGCGACCGCAGACTGGAATTTATTTTCTGACAAGATCAGAGATGCTCATCACGAGGATATGCGCAGCACAGCATTTGAGCTGGGGGAAGGACGGTTTTTGGCCCCGGGGAGGCGAACTGCCCAGCTCCAGCTTCAGCAGCAACGCCATCCTTCCTCATCCCAGCACTGAAATGATAATTTGCCATCTTCTTGCATAAATTGGCATTTCCCCTTGCTTTTTCTCTGCCACATTTTTGCGCCAAAAGAAATAAAAAAACAAAATAAATAAACCGGAGAGAACAAAAAAAGAAGACATAAACCGAAAAACCATTCGTTAGGATGCAGACGCAATTCGCATCGCAGCGTCATCAGCAACAGTAGCTCCCCTGATTATTATACGAGGGCCGGTCCTGTGCTTGCATGCCATTATGCCCGACACTGTGTCTTTGCAGCCGCCTTGCGTCCCATCCACTGCTCCAGCGATGCATTTCAGGTGTGTCCGCCTGTCTGAATATCGCAACAAAAAAGCCAAGAAATTAAAAAATGCTAATTGCACCTGCACAGTAGCGAACTCCTCGCCCGGCCATCTTAAGTGTCAGTTGGCGTGTTAATGCACGTCGCCGGGAAACAAAGCGACAACCTCGGCGAAAGCCGCGACAACAAATATTTATGACGGTGTCGAGGGCATTTTCGGATCTTAAATTCCCAAAGTAAATTTTTCAAAATTATTGTCAACTCCCGCGGGGACCTTCGCGCGATTATTTTATTGTTGATGGTGAATCGCCCGAATTTTTCGCCTGGACGCAGATGCATTCGAGCAGAAAAATGCAAGGAACACGGATGACTCCGCAGGGTTACTACTCGATTAACGATCTTGGGAATATCATTGTTGCGATCGCCACTACATACTGCATGGTGCCACCCCTTGAAGAAGACGCTCAACATCCTGAATAGGGTCTTTTTAAATTGTTGGGAAAGCTTTGCTTTTTTCAGCGACCATTTTTAAATGGTAAATCAGAATATTGTACTTGAATTTTACTGCTACCACAAATGCCGGTTTGCTTCCCTTTTTTCAAGACAGATAAAATCTAAACGCCTTGGAGGAAGGAAGTTGAACAGATTTTTGATACTAATAAACACAAATTATCTTGTTTTTTTAAAAAAAAATTCTGTTTTGGGGCCACCAATCCCTAACGAACACCTTTTCACTACAAAATAGAAGAAGAACTGAATTCAACAATGGAAATAAATCTGACCAATTTGGTTCGGTCTACTGGTAATTCCAATTTAAAATCTTAGCTTGTTGGAAGAATGTAATAATTTTCTTCCTACTTTATCCGAAAATCGATCCTCAGTCCTGGTGCATGACTGTTAAACTTTGCAAAAATTTCCTAATTTTTTAAATATTATATTCTTTAGTAAATAAACCACATCAATTGTCATCAACAGGTTTATTGTTCGTAAATTTTTGATATTTAGGCTGATCGCCCACTCATTAAAGAGAAAACAATTGACGTCAACTAATAAATAAATCCATTTAACATTTAAAAGAATGCGAATACGTCTTTAGTGAAGGTTTTCCACTCACTACGGCGTCAGAAGATCAGTGAGAAAGTAATTTATTTCAATGACGGAGGACTTTACATCGACCGGAAAATGGAAATATTTCTCTCTTCGAAAATATGAGTTTTGATTCATGGGAACTCGAAATGTAATTTTTGGTGTTCGGTAAATAATGATGTTTGATAAAACTGTGGATTCATTTTCGGCTCAATTTTATTGGGTTCGAGTATATTGGCTATATTTTTGTTCGCCAGAAAAGGATGCTTGCCTTTATTATTATTTATAATTTTCTTATACACATATAATAAATTTTATAAATATATAATGCCCAATTTCACAGTGCAAGCTTAAGCTCAAAAATATTTTTCTATTTGACTTTTTGTTTTTACTTTTGCAGATGATTATTTTGATTTCCAATAACGAAAAAGTATCGATGTCAGTTCGATAGTTGTTGATTTTGATGTCTGCAAATGTGAAAATGATTACTGAGTACTAAAAACTCACGAATAGAAGCCAATTTTGCCTAAATGTGCATTTGTCATAAATTCCAGGAATACCAATTCATAGCCGGTTCATCACAATAATCCGAAAACAGTAAATTCGAGTGAAAATCAAAACCTCATTTACCTAAAGAATTGGAAAGTTAACAAGCTCATTAAGGCTTATACTATTTGAAAAAGATAAATAAAAATAAACAGAAGAGGAAGATGAAGTCCCCTGCATTATTCCATTTCACACGGCAGTGGCACTAAAAGGAAACGGATAAACAGATTTCATTTAATTTCCCATCAAAGTGCGCCGCCTTGAACTAACATTTAGCTGCGAACGGTAGAGGACGGAGTAAAAAAAAATTGCGTCATATAAGCCGGTTAAATAGTTGCAATCAAAGACAAATCTCTAAAGCCACATTCTTGCAAAGAGTCGACTAACCCGTTTTCCAACGAGCTAAGTAAATGCAAAAAAAGTCGCCGGTAATGCCGCATGCCTCGTAACTTAATAAAAATGCTATAAAAATACTTTCAACCATTTACCTCCGCCGTAAATCCTAAGTATCCATTCGGGAGCGTTTTAGTATCCAAAATTAGTGGTAAATAAGACCCTCGAATTGCACTCGATCACAATGTGAAATGATTCCTTTTTTTATTTTTTTTGTGGATCTTCTTCTTTCTTATATTTTCTGTTGATTTTCTCTGGTGATCGGCGATCCGCGCAGAAATTTTTCAGCAGCTACTTGAACGAGTTTTGGTTCGTCAAAGATTATGATTATGACTACTATCTCAATAAAATTCCTTTCATCACAAGATTTTATGCAAATTTCTTTTCAAACATAACACGACAAGCACTCGCACACTTATCTCCGTTCCTCGACTCGTTGGTGTTGTTTTTGGACGTTTTTCGTCGCTTCTGATTCGGCTATGAGTAAATATTTGGAGAGGAGATTGCTGTGCATCGATCGGCGCACAACACTTTTGATTAAACGAAATCCATCGTGGGCATCATCATTATGTTTGACCTCTCTGGTCCGCGCATTCCAATGAGTTCAACCAACACAGCAAAGAGAGTGGTCGGGCGTGAGCACGTCTCGGAAATATTCGCTCGAGGGCTCAGGCACATACGAACAGCACGCGTTTCCCGTAAAATACAACACATCAAAATATGAGCTAAAATGAAAATGAAATAAGAATACACAACAAATTTTCGGAAAAGAACAACGATTTCCACTAACAAAAAAACTGTCACTGATCAAACAACAAATCGGTTTAGGACTTTTCGGGTATTTTTGTCGCCCTACAGGAAATATTCCGTGGAAATCGGTTCAACGGCAAAATTTTTGCTATGATATTGTGGGCCGAGTTTCACTCGAAGTGCACTGGATCGGGGAGCGAGTGATAGAGCCAACAACAGCACTGGGACTTATCGGGGATCCACACATCGGCTGAGATAAGAAAGTCCAAGGCGAGGCGAACAATACGCGCGCATCACAACTGCGAACGAACAACTCCGGAAAGTCCAGCACCGAAAAGCCAACTGCCAAGAAATCGTGCCGTGATCGTGCGGCGGCCGCGCACTCTAGCGCTCCAACACAGCCGCAAAATCGCGGTCCACCATATCGATCGACATCAGCTATACCACATCGACGGCATCGGTGTGCCCAGGTAAACCGGGCTGGCCAGGTTCACGGTGTGACGGTAGGGCTACAGCGCCGATCCTCGCTTGGTGTAGTTGTGGCCGATCGAAGCCCCGCAGACAGAAGACCTCTCGAAAAATTCCTCAGAGCCAGATGGTCAAAAAATCGAATATGTATGAGATAACATTCCAATCCGAGATCTTTAGGAAATAAGAGGTACGGGCTCATCGATGCCGAGTGACCGCGCTCGGCTCGTGCATGTGCGCGCGCAGCTCAACCTCGGATCATATCGGCGTGGAAGTGCTGGTGTGCGTGGCGTGCTAGTAGCGCGATCAAGAAGAACCTCCGAACCCAGGAAAGAACATACTGCTTCATCTTCTTCTTTTTTCGTTGCGTTCCCGGTGCTTCTTTTAGTCTTCTTACTGCCTGCTTATTTTTGGGATCTTATAATTTAGCCCGTCCTGAAACGGGCCCAGGCTGGGTTCCTCGTTCTAGATGCCTGCCTGGGCCTGGGGCTGGTTCTTCTTCAATTGGCCTCAACATGGAAGAAGGAATTTCTCCTCTCATCTGCAGGCATCTTGGACCAATTCGTTTCATTTGCTTTGATTACATTCAGCATTCAGGCTTAGTTTTTTTCTGCTCTTTAGCGTGAATTTCGAAGATTTTCTTTTCTTTTCAGATGTATGTTGTTTTTTTCTTCTTCTGTTCGTTTTTTCTTCAACTCTCGGATGAGGTTGTCTTGCTTGATTTTGGTCGGACGTAAATTTTTTGGTTACGACGTCATACATTTGACTGGAATGTGGGTTGATTTTTTCTCGCTGCTGTTCGATCTCCGGGCCCGAGGTGTATGTCATTTGTCAAATCCGAGGTGTTCGCCCAGCCTTTCAACTGATATAACATTTTGACGTGCGGCCATTGTCTTCTTGTGCTTAGCCGATATTTGTGGAATTCTAAATATGTTTTTCCTGGTTGATTGACGCTTGGGGTGACCTGTTTGCAAGAATCCCGGCACCGAATGTCAGTTTATGAGCACAAAAATTGGCTATGAATTTTCTGGACAAGTTTCCATATTTAGGAGTGGCAGTACAGATCTGAATCCGAATTTCAATTAAAATGCAAAATAGGCTAGCAATTTGCAAATTTGCTTATTTGTTACACTGATATTGTTCCTCTGTGCTTAGAAGTATGCAAATTAAAAGTTCAAGTAGTTTACAAGTAGCATAGTTTTTTGCTGCACAGATTAGCCAGTTAATTTAGTGAGAACTGATATTGTAGGTCTTTAGAATGTAAAGAATGACTTAATTTATGAATGTTTAGCCTTCACCTGGATTTTTCGGAGAAGGGAGGAGGGAAGGCATGAACATGATTTCCCTATAATTCAATTTTCCATCGAGTTGATTAATTTTAAAAGGACAAAAGTCCCTGCGAATTAAAATAGTCTACAATAGGATCTATGCTTTACAGATAGGTATTACCTACCTACAATATTTCGTTGTCGTTTTCCAAGTATAGAAACTCCTAGCATTGAATGCTTTTTTGTCAAGATGTGATAAATAATAGTCTTGAACCGTTGTTTACACCATTTTCCCAAACTTAATTGTTTCTAAAGTTCTCAAAACATCGGCAATCATGTCCCACTTTCCAGTACTGAAATTAATTTCACATTTCGGAATTTCTTCAATTTCTGTTCATTCTCGAGTCGACATTTTGATCTTTATACACTTCCTGCCCCACAACGCGTGCAAGCCAATCAAGCCATAAGGCCATAAATTACGCTAATTGATACCACTTTGAACTTGACCCTCTTAATGAGGTCGCAAAAATGAGAACTGGCAGATTCAACTGCATGCCATGAACCCTTTTCTTGTCTCACAACTCAAGTGTGGAATGCTAAAATCTTGTCATTACGCGGCCCCGGTCGCAGTGCATCAGCCTCCTCATCCCAGCCGTTAATCACTTGGGCAAGTGCCTGCCTCTAATTGAATTTAATTTTCTTAATAATACGTTTTAAGAGAAAATGGGATACTAAAGTGCTTTCAGCAACTACTGCATTACACTAATGCAGCGATCGGCCACAAACGATCATGCCACATTTCATGCTTATATACATAGATTTGGTGTCGTTTCTTACCGATCGAACTTTTAGAATTTGTTTGGGTGTCAGTCCTTATCCCAATTATCGAATTGCGACAGAATGATAGACATCTGATGCTATTTGTGATATATTTTTAATGGTATCATCATTTAACTCCTCTTGTTGCGAATCCTTATACCAGTGGTATTAAAAGGAGTTTCAAAGGAGCTAGTGTTTTCTTCAGACTTAAACCACTGAGATCGGAAATTTGATCTAAATCTTCTCTGCGCTAGTAATAGAAATATAGACGAGTAAACGTGTTCCTAGCATCTTAAAAAACGTTTTAGGTCACTAAAATAATTTAGCCTAGCCCTTTGACAGCATTTCGAAAAGTCTCACTCTCATTTTTAAAATATCTTTGTCTCCAGGGCTATACAAAAAGAAACATATAAACACCAGCGTTCCGAACCACGTCCTGGAACAGAAATTCTACCGGCATTTATTCACATGCGCGTAATAGAAATTCACCTTGACGGCCATTCGGTTTGGGCTCCGTAACCCAAAAAGAAGAGGCGGTGGAAAACATACATGAAACAAAACTAAAATTTTCTCATAATTTTGTCCCCAATAGGAAGGAAACATGCCAGCCGCACCACTTGCACAACGCACATATTTGCTTGTAATATTGAGAAATGCTTGCAGCTAATAAACAACGCAGTGCACCGTATAGTACCGCAATGCGATTGCGCGCAAAGTTGTTTAAATTCAAAATGCGTTCGGCGGATA
This sequence comes from Leptogaster cylindrica, assembly GCA_963082835.1. Lineage (NCBI taxonomy): Eukaryota > Metazoa > Arthropoda > Insecta > Diptera > Asilidae > Leptogaster > Leptogaster cylindrica. Next base: position 1,001,571 of record OY720105.1, on the reverse strand, counting down.
AAATCGGCGATGAATGAGAGAAACTTCATGAATTGTTGCTTAAATCACTTCAGTTGAAATGTTAGGAGTTCAGTTTTGTTGTTGTGCAGTTTTCAATTGGAGTTTTATGATTCCAACAATTTACAGAACTGCATTTGTGACTTGTGATTCGCCAGATTCCTAGCTGCTAATTGAAATTTGCATATTGAAGGCGCCCACTCTGAACGCTCCCAGGTTGTCTGCCGTAAATGGGGGCTCCAGTGTCGTGTTTGCAAAGAATTTCGAGGTAAAGTATCACATGACGCCGGGACTAAATAAAAAATAACTGATTTCTTCTCAATTGAAGAAACATTGGATTCCAGAGTAATAACGTAATTCCATTAATGCGAGATCGATGCGATTAGCTACCGCAATGGATGATACCATTTGTGGAAGTGGTACCTTCCCTTGAACGCGCTTCTTTGCAAGTTCAGCAGCAATCTGCCCCATCATCTCCTGCCTAATTAACTCCGAGTGGATTTTAATTAGAAAAAGGGAAACGGACATTGCCGGGACGCATACCTCTTGCTCCTTGGAAATCGCTGCAATAGCCACCGCATGACTTAGGCACTTCTTCGACCAATTACTTAACGAGGCAGGATAAGTCTCCATCATCTCGGTCAATCTGGTAACAGCTAAAACTGCCACTATATTTTTGAAGGCCAACCGCATTCCACTGTATTTAAGCGGAATGAAACACTCAACCGCTTGTGCCTTTGCTCCAATGCTCCCCAGCGCTACAATAATATTTCCCCGTAAAGAGTGAGTCGAGGAGAATTAAATCACACATGTGCAGCCCGAGATAAACACAATACCTGACCGTCCCTTGCCTACACACCCCTTTCCTATCACTTGAGATATTCACGCATCTTGATTTCTTTCAAGAAAGGTGCGCAAGAAGCTGATTAAATTTTTTCTTCTTCTCGTTTTTATGTGTTACTTCATTTGAGATTTTTTGCTGTGAATTTATAATTTATCTCTCTCGTTCGTAGCATTTTTGTGGTGTGCACTGTATTTACGCATGTAACGTCTTCAGACTCTGCCCCGAGCTGAGTGCATTTCCCGCGTTTTGAAAATTGTACAACGTTGGAATTCGAAGACGATTTTGTTATTTTTTCTGCTTTGTTCGTTTTTTACTCTTTGCAGTGGAAGAAGCACTTGAAGGAGAATTCCTCGGCGGCTTGCACAGCGGATTGCAGTGGATATTTGTTATTACTTTTCTGGCATTAGACTAATTTTGATGTTATTGCAAACATTTCTGGCTTTCACTTTTCGATTCTGTAAACAACAATTTCGTTAAATTTAATTTACAGAAAAATGTCATCTAAAATAGTTTGTAAATTTATAACATTTTTTGTATACATTAGTTTATTGCAATTAAAATAGACAAATATCACATTTAATATTAATTACCTATTCTTCCTAAATATTAATTTGAATTATTGTATAATTCGATACCGTTGCCACAAGTTCATTCATTACTTTAGGAAATTGTCTAATGGGATTCCGGTTTTGCAAAATTCAAAATAAAAAAAAAACATTAACTAACCGAATAGAAATAATGAATACAAAAAATTGTGCTGTAAAGCAATAATTATCGACTTCCTAAGTTAAATGCTTTTGTCATCGCTCAACCGCTCTTATCTTTGACCTTGTGGAAACACCTTCAGGTAACCTAATTACCTGTTAAAAATGTTATTGCCTTTCGTAAATCATTGAAATGTGGACAAGTTTTATTGACTTACTTTATGACCTTTTTCGGTGAATACAAACCGAAATAAATGTTGCAAACTGTGCAGCATTAATGGAATGCAATTTATGTATTTTGATTTTATTTTCAGTATTTTGTGTTTCATATACAAAAATTTAAAGACGATGGAAAATATTTAAATTTGTTCCAATGGAAAACATTTTTCAAATTAGAGCAAAAACGTAAACTTTTTACGACCGAAGAAAAAGGATCGTAATTATTGTCGGCATTCAGAAACATCGTAGTTAATTATTTGGTTTAAAATCTCTGAAATTACTTTAAAATACGGAAACCATCTAAAACACCTGTTTAATAATAATATTTAAAATTGCTTGGAAACGCTTGTCGAAGTTTTGATAAATTTTTAAGAAAGTTGTGTACTTTTCGCTGAGTGACGTCGAATCCTTGCTGCCTACTTTAGTAATTAGCACACATGAATTAGCGGAACATTTCTTTCGAAAATTATCCACCTACCGGAATACCCTCCTTCATCTCTCTTCGTCGCCCACCAGTGGCAGATAATTTATGGAAATAAGGCCTAACTGCAATTGCAGTAGCAGAGCCATCAATCACCTGCGCGAATCCGAGTAAGATGGTCAGAAATTTTAATTAATCCTTGAAAACCGCTTGTAAGAAAAGTTCCGAATCTTTGTTTTTTTATTTTTGCTCTTCTTCTTCTTCACTTAATTCATGAAGCCCGATTAGCATTTTCCACATTTATTAGCATTCAGAAAATGTGGAGAGTTTTCTCAACCGAAGATCGATCGGCGACACTCAAGTGCAGGATGTTCGTCACCCAATTCACTTTCATAATGTTATTTAAGGTGCATATTAATGAAGCTTCGAAAGGTACAAGCAACTTTGCGGGATAAAAAGGTCAGAAACATTTTGAAATTCCTCGGCGTCGTATGGATATCGCCCCCGCCTCGAGCTACTGGCGATTGTGGCCCAACGCAAAGCGATAAGCGGCCTCAAAGACGGTCTTGGTCCAGCGCAAGTTCAGAAATCGGAGAAGATATCTGGAATTCCAAGATAATAATTTTCATCTCCTATTAAGAGAAATAATTGATGGCATCCATAAGCAGCGATTTTCGAGTGGAACGCTGAACGCTGCCCATTGGGCGATAAACGCAAGCCACAGAGGAACAGAAAGCGTCGACCGACGTCCGGAGAGCATGGAGCCGCGTATCTCATTCTTTATTATGTTCCTCCGTTTTAATTGTCGTTTTTCGATTTGGGCACCGTTCGATAATTTTTCACACTTTGCATTCCTCAAGTTGATGACTTTGTAGAGGCACTCGAATGTTTAACATATGACGCCCACTTGGGAAGATCAATACAAAAAAGGCCATCGCCAATAGTTGTTCAGTCCTCAGCGGCGGGTGGCGCGGCGGGTGCCACAGGATGGACACGAGAATGTATACATCCATATTTGGAGATTTGATACCATGGCTGGGCATTCGAGGTGATGTCTGGACATTTGTTAAATTTGCATAGACAGTGGAGGAAAAGTGTTAAGAATTGATGAGGGGTCCCTGGGACGACAGTCCCCGGAGGAAAAAGAATTATTTTATCTGACGACAGTGACGATGGGATGTAATCAAGATTGATGATTCGATATGACCGAACGGGGAGGGGATACGAAGGCTGCGACACGTTCCAACAGCATACAGTAGTGTTCAATGAAAACCGTTGATTGATGACGGCACAGGTTAAAGATACTTATCTCAAATACCTGCTCGAACTTAATAGATTAATCGTAAAAATCCAACATTTTTGCTGGACTGAGATTTTTTTACGTTTATTTAAGGAAAGAATCATACGCTTGAATGACAGCAAACATGTTCTGGGACTTGACTACGGGATCCGAGGATGCAACAGGAACTCATAGATTGCTGCATAATTGGACCACGTTCAAACCCATTAAAACAAATTTCACTTGCATAACAAACAAAAATCCGATATTTTATTTATTAAATGAAATACATTGCTGCATTCCAAGAAAATTTCTATTGTACCAACAACAAATTTGAAACGAGAGAAAACAAACACGTCTGTTTCTCTGAAAACCACAGGAAATCGTTGCTGGTAAATCCGTAAATTTTAGAAAGACCTCGTTTTGGATTTTAGCCAAAAACCTATATTTTAGTGTACGTATGTGGGCAGGTGTGTTGCCGCGATGAAATATTCATGACTATTTAGCTATGATTGTAGGTGTTTCCTACAAATTGCTTTCCAAAAATGGATGAACACGACTTTGTTTTGTTGTCATAAGTAAATGTCCGGCTTAGCATGTTTGATCAATAAATAATGTCAGTCACATTTTTGTAAAGCACTTCATGGAGAACAAGTTGCCGACGGAAAAGATTTGGTGTTCACCAAAAAGGATGGACGGAATTCATTATGGTATAACTCGAATTACACATTGGAATAATTTGCAATTTTGGAAGTTTCTGAATGTAATAATAAACATAATAATAGGTTCCTGGTTCACTGATGAATTCGAAAACAATTGCCATTAAAAGGCAAATTTCCACATCGAATAACAGTCACAATTTTTCCCCAAGAAAAGTCAATTGAAGTATTGCTAGAGTGTTATATGGGACGCGATCTGATTTTCCTCATTATCTTGCCTATAATTGGAATTAAAACGAAGAAAGTTCCTTTAATTAGAGCTATCAACGCCCCATTCGCTTTGGTGGTCACTGCCGCCGCCCGCAGTGGCCGAGTGTAGCTAGCAAGCGATGAAAATTACTTGCGATTTCACTCGTGGCAGCTGCCAATCAAATTTCACTCCTCGTCGTCGTTGCTGAATCGCGCTTTCCTTTCGATTTTTTCCACGATCTTGAAGCTCTTTGTTTACACTGTGAGTCGCACTTGCTGCACGGTCGAAGTCATTGACGCACTCATTCCAGCCAGTGTCTAGTTGAAAAAAGTGCAAATTTCTAGTTAAAGCAGCTACTAGCGAGTAGCGACCACAACTGCGAAAAGGTTCGAATCAGCGACGGGTGCGGGCTGAGGGGTCCCGGCCTGATTGCATGACGATTTTTACTGACTCTTTTTCCGGACAATTTAATCGCGGAATGTGTTAATAGTAATTTGTTGGTTTAAGCTCTTTTCCCCTGCGATGATCGACAGTGATTTTCAGTTTTTCTCGCCGGCATCAATTATAATTCGATCGTGAAAGGAAAGGCGAAGGCGCGGCGGCATTGACTTCTTCAAGGCGCTCAATCCACGATCGAGAATGCTGCTGGCGCGCGCGGAATATACTTAAATATACCTACAACAGCTCCTGTAAATTGACTGGTATTGTAAACGATGGAAAGCGTTATGACTCATAATTCGAGAAATATTTCTTATCTAATAGTACTTCTCCGGCTCTATTTTTATGAACTATAAAAACACGGTATCGGGTGAACGCTCAAGTTCATTATCATAACTTCGACTTTGGTAAGTTTTATCAGAGCCTATAAATTGGGACCTGTTCCTAGTCTTCTGTTGTTCCCACAAATTACAGTGATCTTCCTCTTTTGTAATCATAAAGAAAAAAGTTGATAAAACTTAAAAAAAAAAATTGTCGCCGCCGTTAAACGGATTTTATGAAGCAGTGAAACCATAATTCATGCATCTTAATGGCAGAACCGCGACTGAGATTGCATTTTTTGCAATTGATGGGGCTAGCGTTAAATCTGAATACATACATAGATAGGTGCCTCGGGGACTAACGATCGAATTCAATTGAAATTCTCAGAGGTTGGTCTTGGTATCCTAGAAATGACTGGCCGGTTCGCTCAAAAAGCAACAATGACACGATCGTCGCTAAACATTGATCTGAATGAGAAAATCCAGCGAATGGTGTAGCTTTGAAAATAAAAATAAAAAATAAACATTTAAAAAAAGAAATATTCATTTTCATCCCAATTAGCATAAATCGTGTCCAGTTTTATCGACCTAAACACTATTTTTTGCCGATCGGTATTAGTGTCACTTGGTGGAGGTTGTTGGCTGCTGCTGTCTCCGTTCTCCGGAGCGCAGTTTGTTTGTTTGTCGAGATGCCAGTGACGCGACTACTCCACGCCAGCCGCCCTCATCACTTAAAAAACCTGACCGAAACATCTTAAGCCGGGACGGGACAGTGGGAGTGAATAGGCTCCCCTGTGTCTCTCGGTTGCCAAGACCACAGTAGGTGATAACGTTCAATCTGAAATGCTGTGCTTTGCCAATTTCTAAACACGGCAGTCGCGAAATCTTTTCGAATGGCGCTTTCCACTGAATGCTAAACAAAAAAGTTTCCATGTGAATCTGAGACCTCGAAATATTTGAAAATTGTATAATGCTCTTGTGGTGACGTTTCTACAGAGGCGTACATTCCTGATTTGCATTCGTTAACTGGCCGAGTTTGTTGTTTATTTTGAGTAACAATGGTACAATCACTCATGGAACGACTAGGGAAATTTAAGTGTTATGCAAACCCCTTGCATTTGGTCACGGATCGCAATTCAGTCACTTTCTGTCGGATCTATGGACGTTTCATTGAACCGTTGTTGCGGAGACAGTCGTCAATGCACAAGCCCAAAAACTTATCGGAAAAATTCCACCAAGCCACCAGGCCAAATAAACTTATTCGGGCGATAAAGCCAGTTGGAGTCCGGTAATTACCATGAAAAGCTGGCATCGGTATGCGCGGTTATCAATGTGCAGCGGAGCCGATTTGGGGCACGCGGCGAACATATCTGAACTTTGCAGAAGTTGCAGAATCAGGGTGCCTCTGCGGAGTCTACGAGCACTAGTTTCGCGGCCCGAAATGAATCATACACAAGGCGATTAGTCACCCTCGACAAGGTGTGACCCAATAAATCTATTCATGTCGCAACGCTTTCCGGTATTTGGCCGTGATAACGACCAAATTGTTTAGTGGAGTAATTGAGGAATTGCGAACGAAAATCAATTTTTACTAACTACTTTGACTGCGCCCAGCGGAAATTTTGCTGCAGAAATAATTCGTGGAAATTTTATCGAAAATAATCGAACGAAATTTCCTCACGTTTCAGTTCCTGATTGCGGCAAAGACAATGCGCAATTTACCTACAAACGGTGGGGACCCTCACAGCTCAATTCTTGAAAGGCAGAGATATGGCATATTGAGGCATATAAAGATCTTTCCCCGGTGCATCTGCCCCCGCAATTGGAACGTGGGGAACCCGTGGAATGCAGAAGATCATCTTACGGGAGATCATCCGATCGGATGCATGCAGCCATGGGGAGGAGGTGAGGAAGATGAGCGTACACGGCCTTTGGTAGCCGATTATTTCAGATTTATTGGTTGATTAGCTTTTATTTGTGAGCCTCAGATAGAGCCGATATGGTGACGATAAGGCCCCGACTACGGAGCCTCAATGGAGGACGAAATGGTTGCGGGTAGAATGAATTTAGCCCTTGGGGCTATAAGATAGCTCCGTCGAGATGGTTAACTCTTTATCGGGACATCGGATGCGCTCAATGTGTTTCCAGTTGGCTTTATAGAACTATTTAACGACTTTTCGCCGTCTTTTATCGATAGGATAAAGAATGTGCACCACTGTCATTAGATCGATGGTTATAGGATCAGTCGTTTGCCAGACTTTCTACAGTTGCACCACTGGGGCTTACCTACTTTATCTAATGACAACAATAGACCCCTTGAGAGAAATGTATGGTTGTTTATAACTGACTTTCGACCGTAGCTTTTATCAGGTGCCCATGAAAGGAATTCGTTTTATGGCGAACTTTCTGTGGTCACCTCAATTTCTGAGGGAAGATGGCTAGATGCTAGATCGTCAATATTGTATTGTGTTTCGCGAGTTCACATGATTTAAGTGTCTGAAACTTTTGAAAGTTTTCGAATAAAGTGATCAGTGTTCAAAAAAGAAAACATGGATGTTTATTTTAAATTGCTGTAAATTACTCAATAAAATCATTTTGGAATACATGTTTTGTATTAAGCGATGGCAGGTTTTTTCAGGAGTTCAATTAAAACGTTGAACTAATGAACATAGCATGTTATTCGTTGTTGTTCTCAAGACATTCGTCCAACAGGATATTAAAGCTACCTACATCGGTTTTCAGGTGTGCTATGCCTTGTTCTAATTTCCTAAAGTAATTTGAAAATAATTTTCCAAAAATACTTCCATTTATCTCATCCCAACTCGGAAAAAACTATAACAAATTCAGAAAAAAACAGTCGCTGTGTATCATGTTGAAGACTAATTCTGTTTCAAAAATGCATTTTAATGAGCTTCCCGACATTTGAATTTTTACAAATTTAAGTCTTGCGTGCCATCGTCTTGATACCCATGGCAGATGGACAACTTGCCGCGCCGCTTCTCACCTTTCATGGTTATGGATACAGAAACACTGCCAGCTCAAAAGGAGACCAGCCTCAATCTGTGTGTGCCCATTATACAGGAGCCAATAAGAAAATTAAAATCTTATTTTAGTCTTTTATTAAAAAATCGCCAGAGGCTATTGCTTCTTCAGGTGAACATCTTGGAAACCCTTAATTAGTTTTGTCGTTATTCCTTTGTGGTGTATCTACTCGAAACCTTTTTGTATAAAATTCTATTTCTTGGCATAATCGTCTTTTTACACTGATTCTATGAAAGCTGAGAGGAAGATGCAGGAAAACACTCTTGGAAATTTGAGCCTTCAAAATGCTTGAGATATTCCAGGAAATTATCAAAATGAAGGAGATTGACTTGGTTCCGGGTATTCTACTTATTAATGATCCACTGTATGATGATTACCATAATTTTGCTACAAGGTGAACGATTAGAATTGTTTATTCCAGAAAGTTGAAAATTGGACGCTTTCAGCACAAAATTCCAAGGCAAAGTATTCATGTGAAAATTGCTCTTGAATTTTTGTTTTGTTCTTGATGAATCGAGCAGAATATGTTTTGGTATTATACATATAATTATGTGTGCGAAGAATTGAATTATGAATACGAAAAACAAAATCGATGACATAATCATTATCCTTTTGTAGTTCTCTAACGACTTGATCTATTTTCTAAGAAAGAGTTTTTTTGTTAAAAAAAAAAACCAATTTCAAAGAACTGATCTTGTGGTTTCCTTGCAGGTACCTCTTTAAGGTATTTAGAAAAAAATCAGATTTTGTTCAGTCGTTTGAATTATTCGAGATTCCAAGTTATATCTTAAGTTAACTTAAACATATTTATAAGTTGGTATATGCGCATATAGTCTACCTGTATAACAAACTGAAGACAACAATATGAATAAGATGATACTTTGAAAATTATTAAATAGTATAAATATAAAATCCCCCTTCTTACAGTTTATCCTCCTTCGAACATCTTTCAGTTGAAGACAGAACAAAAATGTTTTGTTAACAAATAGCAACATTTTGATCAAGCTTAAACAGCATTTATTTTTTTAAAAGACATTTACCCAAAGACTGTTGTTCATAAATAAAATAAAACATCAACAAGATTGAGGACATAATTATAATTCCTCTTCTTAAAAGCATTTAGGTGTTCAAAGGAGACAACTCTTTAATTCTTAAAATTTATGATAAACATGGATGGAAACAAAATATCAGTTGTGGGCTTGAATAGATGCTAAATCTAAATCATCTTTATATGCTGACACCTAACAGAGTCCATAGGTAAAACATTGACCATTTCAGAATATTTCAGAGCAAGACGGAAGTTTGTGAGCCTGCAACAGCCGAGTTAAAAAGGAAATCCAGAAAAGTGCCTTCATGATGTTACAAACGGCAAATGCGGGTATAAGATATGCTTGTAAAACAGAACTAAAACAAATTAAAATCTAGAAATTCCTGGTAAGAAATGTGCAAATAACAGACACATTCCACATATTTCACTCAGCACAAAATAATATGGAATACGAGGCAAAACGAAATGTTGAACGTTTGCGTCAATGGAGCCTGGAATTCAGTGCTACTACGATACCGCTCTTGTTGTCAAACTAGTTGAAAGCACTTAATGTAGGTTACCATTTAAATTATATACTAAAGCAAGTTTTCGCCAATTCAGTGTTGGGTAAAGCATACCTCGGCATCGGGCACGTATCCGAGCCTCCCGCCCGAGTGGGCCACACTGAGCACTCTTGTTCCGATGTTCAATCCCACTTGTGCATTTCATTGAAATTTATTATTAAAATTATTAAAATTGCTATCTGCGTGGACTTAGATTCAAAATAAAACGTCAGGGTTTCTCTAAGCAAACGAGCATAAATTCCGTGCAATATTTGCGCAGGTAATGCGCGATCTCGTAAAAAGGTTATGCGCATACTCGGCCGGCTCGAAGCTAGTGACGTGTACGCGCCCGAATGCCGATTGCAGTGTGGATCCCGAGTGCACCTACGGGGAGCCTTCATGCAGATTCGGATCATTGGGGTTGAGTGCGCTGGTGAAGAACGCTCACTGATGCGTTTTGGCATGGAGACGCGTGAAGCTCGAATACGCGTAAAAAGTTATCTGTATACCTGTACGACTGCGTAATGGCAGAGGTATGCTAAAAATTCCCAACATGAAAGCTCGGTTTGCACAAGCGAATGGCCGGCCAGAGAGCGTTTTTCACGGATCCCCACGCCGCTGGGCCCGGCTCAGCTTCGCGAACTTTCCTGCCCTAACGCCCTGAGTTGGGGCGCTGAAAAACGAAAAAAGTCCAAATGGATGAAAATAAAGAGACTCGGACGGCTATATGGTGAAAAAATTACAACTATAACTGGTTTCGACTTTAATTTTATGTGCTGAAGTATTCGCTGACTGGTTTGCGCCGCATAGAGCGAAGCGAGGATATTTTTACGACATGCAGTTTCGGTCTCCATCGAGGGGTGTGACGAAGTTTCACTGCATTTTGAAGGTTATGCGATGCACTTACGCATTTCGCGTGCACCAAGGTCATTATAATCCTAATGGAGAACCATATAATCGGCGATATAATTTTAGTGCGATTCAGTTGACAACACATTTGGCATTATTAATATATTTAGTATTTACGGATGTTCGTAATGTTATTCTCTAGTTCCACATATTCAGCAATATTATTCAAGACTGCCGAGGAATTTTAAGTGGTAAAAAATTGAGAAAAATGGATTCAAACTTGGCCACGTAATTTTTATTTACGGCAATATTCTACAATGAACTTTTTAATTATTAGAAATAAGTATTGTTATTTCTTTAAGCATGTACAATTTTGAAAATGTAGTGTTGTAGAGTTTAAGATATGCATCAGATATGTTTGCAAGAATGAATACGTCTGAGGAATGAAGATCGAAGAATCCATTGGCCTTTGCTCGTATTTATTCCTATTTCGATTTATAATATTTGTGCTTGAAGGAAATTATTTACATTAAACTGCAAGTTTTAGTTGGAGGTTGTACGTACAGGAAGAACAGCTAAAGGCGTATGGCTGGCAGGCCTCCTCATTGGGCCTGATTGTGGGGTGAAATTACATCAAAGTAGCCAAAGTCAATGACCGCGAAATCTTCTTTTCTGGCGGCGGACTCGCATTCCTCCCGCTGGCGAAGCGAGGTAGCCAAGGGCCGCGATACCATGCAAACGACCTTAAATATTTTTTGGGATTAATGGTTGCACGTGTATATCATTATCACTACTTAGGCGATCATCAAACAACTACAAGCGTCTTAAGATAAAGCAAATACGGGGCCCCGTTAAAATAATCTCCAAATAAATTCTTTCCAGTCTTAAGGGAAAGTCGCTTTTATTTTATGCGGACCGGACATATTTTCTGGGATCACCACAACAATTTATTCACATTCCAGTCGAGGTGCTTTGTGGGTGAAGTTTGTAATGCGGAGTTATGTTTTATGCCAGAATATTTAACAGCATCAGAGAGGAATAAGTGTCTCGCGATGATGATTACCGAATCAGAATGTATCGAAAGACCACAAAGGCACAAACACTTCGATGTTAATGAAAATGATGCTTCACAGCTGGATTCGCCTTTTTGGTATGGATCGTGAATTAACTTGACAATGATTCGCAACGATAATAAATGAATTTCGTGAAAAGAGATAATAATTTAGGAGCAAAAGCCGACTACTTTGGGTCATTGAAGGCGGATGGAATGCGCCTTTATCGCGGGGAATAAACAATCAGTGGATATTCAAATATGTGGGAAGCCACAGGAATTCCAAAGCCTGCCCCAGAAATGTCCCACGAAATGTTTTAAAAATTTTCATTAATTTTACATGTACATATTGAAATGTAAGATCTTCAGTGGCGTGACAACTTCGAAATGTAAGTATTTTTAATACTGTCATAAAAATGCCAAAAGAATTGAATAATAAAATTTTCCATGGCAAATAACCATTTAAAAATTAAATACCAATGTAAAGCAGTAATAACATAAAATAGTGAATCAATTAAAAGCAACTCATCTGAGTGGTACGAAAGAGCTCAATTATATTAAAAATTAAAAATTTTAAATTACTTGATCACAGGAAGTTATAAACAACTAATCTCATTCCACACTAAAAATAAGGTCTTGTCGATAACTTTTCAGAATAGCACAATAAAAATTACATTTGAATTACTATTTACGAACGAAATAAAACGAAAAACGTGTTTTTCATTTATTGAAGCTCGCCAAATTGTTTGAAGTGGGCATGTTTTGATCGCAAACGATCCTCACCTGTGCACCCGAGAAATGCAATCCTTTCGCAAATAGTGAAACGCATTTACATAATTTCCACTGCGTTCGATTCAATAAAATAATTTCCGAGTTAGGTAAATGAATACTGCGAGTGTCATCAACCCATGGGTCCTCCTTGCACCGCGTCGTCAACTTAGAAATGCCCCTCACGCACCACGATCGTTATGAGCAGCTCAGTTCTGTCAGGGGCGGCGCAACGGTACGGGGGCACTCCAGCACTTAGGGTGCTGTGATGCTCTCTGCCTTTCTGCTTCTTTTATATCTTAATAATATGTTCTTCTTTTTTTTGTATTGTATTTAATCCAAGATTAACATACAAATTGCCGGACGCTTATAATTAAAAAAGATCGAAACAACAAATTGAAAACACTTCGGAGCAGTTGTCGGTCCGCACCATTTTTTAATGCCCGGACATTTATTGATAGCCCACTGCCCACAAACGTTGGCTGGAGACGTTTGCGTATTAAAACCAGAAAACAACGCTCACGATTTTGAGGATTATTTAAATTGTAAAGTATTTCGGATGTTTATTATATCTTTAGTCCCGGCATTAGGCCTGCAAAACCAGTTTCGAAAATTTATTTCAAGGATTTTTCGAAGTAGTCCATTAAGATCCTCCATGTGGGATCCTCTAAGAACGAGGTTCCAAGGCGTGAACCTTTAATCCATTCAATGTTTTGTTTATAGGACGCTAATCATCTTCGTGTTGAGTGAAATGTCGCCGGATGTAAATATTTTTTGGGTTTTGATTATGGCTTTTGTAAATTTTTCATATTTTAAATTTCCGAAAGTTGTTATGATATTCACAAATAAGAAAATATCGAGTTCGGAAAAACAATTATTTAAGTATTTTAGCATTAATGTTTTATGAGTATCTACCTATGAAAAAAAAGAGAACTTACCCTTTCTTCAATTTCCGCCGAACAATTTTGTTGAGTGTTCACAATAAAGTATCAAAATCTTTGCATAAATCTAGAAAACAAAAACAAAAGTTTTTATAAAAAAATTATAATTTATCATAAAAGTTTAATGATAATTTGTAATTAAATATTTTTATACCTGTTTCAAATATGCGCAATTTTCGAAACCGTTTCATAGTTTCTTCTTCAAAAATAGAAAATTGATAAGAAAAATAAGAAGAACGTTTTCCACAAAAAAATTTCTACACACAACCAGCGTCGGTAAGAAATAATAATTTAATGCCGTGTACTTTTTCTAATAGCTTTCCTCCTTACAACGAAAATTTAGTAACGACATAAATTACACCCGGAATGAGATTTATAACAACACCGCAGGGAATCTGAGGAAAACCACCGGGATAAGTTGGTATGGCACTTCGTATCCCCATGGACAACTAGTTTCACGCATAACCATCCTCCTGTATTTCTCCTATGGAAATAATAAATTTAATTCTGAAATATGAGAAAGTAACTCTCAGCGGAATATTTCTCTAGTTGCTGTTTTTAATCGGTAAACCTAAATTAATTTCTGTTAAATTAATTTTCAAAATGTAATTCCCTTGTAGAACAAAAACAACAACAAAAGACGTAAGAAGATGTAGCGATGTTCCTTGATCATTTTAGCAGAGGGAATTGCAAATCTCAAGGCTGGTAAATTAAATACAGAGAGGGAAATCCCTGTAGAATCGCTGACATAGTCTACACGGCAAACAAAAAATAATTAAATTCGTAGCAATTACAAGCAGTTGACAGTAATGCGACAAAGTCCTCAACCCGGACCGCGGAGACAGCCTGAGGCGGCAATCGATTCAAAATGTCGTCATACGATCGCTTGTCCTGCGTACCAAGCGGCTGAACCTCAAAGATCTTTCATATTCGAAATATGGCGCAGGAGACAGTTACATGATCGCTAATTAGTGTGAAAGATTTCCGTGGCGTAGGCACGATGCACGCCAGCACGAAATGTAACAATAATTGATCATTAGTAGACATCATTACAACAGAGGGCAGCAAAAAGTGATCAGCCACCGATTCGCGGACGATCGACTGACAGTGGCTGACTGGATCGGGACGGAGGATCTATTTGCGGTCAATTCTAATGAGAAAAAGTTATTATTTTTCGATACGCGGGGATAAAATAACTCAGGACATAGTGCAGATAAAAACGAAGTGATTAACTGCACGATCGATGAAAATGTCCTAGGATGGCTGGTTCAGGTCTGTGGTGATTAATTTCGCTTATATTAATCGCTGACTTTGAAGAATTGCAGCTGGCTGCGCACGCGTGCAATACACACGCGTGTACGTGGAAAATGTGCTCAATGGCTCTCCATGTTGAACTTAACGCACAATTGAACGATGGCGCATTAATCCTCGACTGTACTCATTCGAATTCCAGTCGGCTCCATCGTCGAGTCTATAGATCGTAATTAACCGCCCACTAAATCACAGTACGGCAAACAAATCACAATCGCAGTATGTTTTAATCACTCTGCAGCCGATCACAATCTTCCGCCCTCAAATTATCAAATTATCTGTCTGACCCGGGAACTTTATCAGCGTGTCGTGAACAGATAATAATTTTGAGCGTATTTGGGGAAGACAGATAAATGAGACAATGGCGCCAGCCGCTGTTTTTTCCGGGCGAAGGTGTATCTAAATTCTAAATGTGCTTCCAAATTACACACATGAAGCGGCGATTGCTTGTCCTCGATGCCGTTCGCTTATCCTCCAAAAACAAAAAAGAAAATATGGGGAGACCGTTTGAGCGAATGAATACCTTTTGGGACGATCAGAAACTCCCCAACGACACCGGAATGCCGCGATTCGGCCATTACAAGTCACGCATGTCATATTCCCGTTGATCTTCCGCTCTCGTGGGCTGCACTTGTCGTGACAATATTTTCCAACTCTTCCCATTTTGGTCTTCTTTTTCAGATACGGTTTTGCACACTCGTAAACAACGAAAGATTCGATAAGTGTCAATTAATATATTCTCACGAAAGGCCCCAAACGCTTTATGACTCCATGTCACGGCATTGATCGTGAACAAATGACATTATGAGAACGAGGATTTCTTGTGAGGAAGATTACCCCAAAGCATGATTCTACCTTGTTGGATCCGACATGTGAAGACTCCATGTTTGTTTTTTTTGTTATAAGCATTCCTAAACATTTACGACCATGTCTTTTGGATTATAGCAAATTCGTTATAATATTTGTTAAGTATATAATAATTTGCACGACATTGAAGAAAATGCTTTCAGAAGAGATTTAAAATTTATGTTAAAATAAAAATCATTTTAATTATTAGAATATCAGTTTAAGTTTGAGTTATTTTTTGCAAATAGCTATTTTAAAATTTTATTTGTGCAAAACACGATGTCATCATGAAAAAATTTCAAAATAAAATCAACTAAAAACAGTGAATAAAATTCTTTCAAAGTCGAAATTATGAACTTTGTACGTAAACTAATTGAACAAAAATTCCACCGAGAGCCCCAAAAACAGACAACAATAAACTATGAGCTTTTAATTGGTGTATAAAAAACGAATAACTCTCATTGCTTTGGAATTTTAATATCCCATAATCCTCTTATTCTTCTAGAGCCATTTTGCTTTAGTAATGAGTTAAGTTTTTCGGAAGTTCTTCAGGAAACTGCGGGAATTTTTTATTGATTATAATGCTAATGTAAAGAGATGTTTTGCACAAATAAGTAAGTCCACAACATTAAATTCTTGTTTAAAACTGAAGGTCTTTTAAAAATAAGACAATCTTGCGACAGTTTGACCTCAGTTTGGTTTTAATTCTGGGTAGTTTCATTGAACTCCTGAGTCAATTGCAGAAAAGTATTCATCTTTGTTGGAATGTTGTTAACAGATTAATTAAAGAGAAATTCATTTTGTTTTTTGGTGTAACTAAACCTATGTATGTATTTACTTGCTAGGTACAATAGTACATACAATCCTCTGCATAATTTTATATTATGGGTGCACTGCCACTTCAAATGAGAAACATATGTTCTTGCAAGGATCATTCAAACATAGAAAGGTTTCACTTCGTAATTGTAACTGAGATCTTCATATCTCAAGAGCAATAAATTTTAAGAAAAGGGACATGTAGAAATTTTGTTTTAAAAATAATTTTTAGTGCCACAATTACAAAATCCTTTCTAACAATTCCCGCGAATTATTTACAGACTTTTATTAAAATTATATTTAATCACAAAATTGCATTTTATTTGTCTGTAATTTTTAAAAATGTCTTCATGAATTAAGGATTAAGGTCTAGTCAACACACACAAATCAAAAATATTATATTATCCAAATGAAGACCTCTTTAATGTTCTAAAGGTGCCATAATGATTGCTTATAAATCCCAATTCGAAACCAAAACAGTCGACTGAAAAACATTTCCAATGAGCACAGGTGAGATGCGTTTACTGTGTCAAATTTATTCGAAATCGTCCACTCCCAACAACATAAGCTTCACATAACATGAATTTAGTTCGTCCCAGAATAATTTAAATGGCAATGAAAACATGGCATTAGAAACTACCTTGATAGTATTTCTGTATTTATATTGGAAGTTCACGTTCTTCACGGATGGAATATTGAACAGATCAATGTTATTATCTCGATAATGAATATGGAATAAACGTGGAGGGGCATTCCCAAAACACAAACGCACGTACTTTTATGATTCATGAAAATAATGGCTGCAGTTTAGCCCAACCTCAATGACAATGCACAAACAAAAAAGGAATTATGGTATCGATACCTAGAATCACAGAAGCCTTAGGAGTTTTCCTTCGATCGACATTGAGCAGGGGTTTTGTTCACGGTTCGCGCAATCAGTTTGGTCCCCCACAAAAGGGGCACTTCCATCCGCCTCCAAACGATCGGGTGAAATCAAAAGTACTTTTGCGAATCGTTGAAAGTCTGAGAGCACATAATGAATAATGAGGGCTATTTATATCGATAACAACGAGCACGATCGGTGAATTTAATCAGGTATTGCTAGAAAAGTAAATAAATAGTGATCGCGGTCGATTCACGGAACCATTGAGGACGACCCAACAAAATGTTGGCTTTTGCATACCACGGCATTCCGTTGAGAAACACTTCAATTATCGCCCTCATACGGATTCAGCTCACGTAAGGCATCGCAGTGCAATTCCACTTATCTTCTCGCCCAGCAACCCCGGATAATTTATTCCCCGAATTATGTCTTACACGAAAAATTGTGAAGCACACAGAGCCTTGAAGCGGAGGGGCCAAGGCTCACGGATCATCAGGAGAAGGGTATCACACTCATACCGATCAGATTATCTTGAGTCAAGTTCATATGAATCAACCACAAAATTCCTTTTACTTAAGCGTTCCACCTGCTGCAATTTATATGCATTCCAGCATAACAACCACGTGTTGTTATGGTAACAGTGATCCATCCAAGTCGCCCTCGCTCTCCGGTCCTGGGATCACGATCAAACTATCAGTTTCAGGGGGAGAGGGCATCGTCTGTAAGGTAATATCACAACTTGTGTTCCAAGTAAGCTTGAATACTTGAGACATGTGTCATGAAGGGTGATATCTCGCCATGAGAAAAATTACAGAACTGGATAAGATTGCATTATAAGTGGTGTATATGATCTCGGTCACGATCAGTGGATTTCCTTGCTTCTCTGCTTAGAGGAAATTAGACAAACCTGACTGGAAATGCGCCGTGATGGATGCGCATACGAATTGCGTCGAGCTGCGCGCTCGTTTGCGCGCCGAAGATAATCGAGTTCCAGCTACGTTTCATCTGGGAAATGATTACATATATTTTTTATTCCATTTTTCTTCCCCGACTTGAAGGAGATTTAATTAAAACAGGACTGGAGGAATGCAATTCTATCACCTTTTGACAAAGTCATTACTTGTGAGCAGCTTTTCGTGTTTTATTTGAATCTCCAATTACCGGATTCGATGGAGGAACTCTTGCGTCTGAGTTGGTAAACAAAACGGAGATTTAATTAAAATCAACGAACCCCTTTGAGTTGGCAGATCTAATTAAAGAATGCAATTAAGAACAAATTCCATTTGTAATAATTAACAAAACAAATAACGCAAATGTTTATTATATTCCCATAAACAAATTTCGTAAAGCTTTGAAATAAACTTAATAATTACTATATTGTTTATTGCTTTTTTTATTATTTCAGTAATACTCGTACTTGGACAAGTGTTTTTTTGTATCTGAAATAATTTCTCCGTTTCAAATAATATTTATGTCTCTTAATTAATTAATTATTATTCCTTAATTTTATGCTTAAATTAGTTTTATTCTGAAAAAAGCTTCACAAACCATTGTCATCGTTAGTGTTTATTCAAAACGAAAATAATATTATTTGTTATTGTTATTAGCCAATAACAAATTTATAAAGGATAATAAGGGATACTGAGTAACTGTTATTAAAGGGTGGAAACATAATCATTTCCTTTTGAGAAAATATTATTCATTTCATAAATATCAACCCGGAAAGATTAAACAATTCCATTGGCACTATTCCCTCCAATTGGGTTCGTTACATATTGTACATAATTATGTGTTCCAAAACGTGTTCGACGGTCGCCGTGTGTAATTTCTATCGAACAGTAGCCTTTAATTGAACGTTTAACTAAATTGAGCTGTACAAACTCAATTCCTACTCTTTATTAAATCAACCACAGTAACGAACTGCTTCTGGCCAATAATTTTCGATCCCGATCACTTGTGATAATTGTAATTCCCCAACACAGTACAGAAAGTGATCATGGCTAGTCGCAAACGCTCATGGCGCAATCGGCAGAAAAATTGCCCATCTTTAGTGCTAGTTACGAATAGTGTTCAATATAATTCGCCTTGTAACCTTTTGTTCCATCTCGTACCAAATTACGCTAAAAGGTGTAAATTACAAGCTTAATGTGCCCACCACGACTGCCGGAGTCATGCCGAAATGCGGCAAGCAGCAGATCGCGAAAATATTCCGCTTAGCATTAACAATGAATACCGCCAGATTTTAATGAGATTTTCGTGATCACAGAAAAATTCTTTATTGCACGTGAATTCCACAAATTATCGAATTCTGGTTTGTTTGTGTAAGCAACAAACGTGTACCTTACTACCACAACCCAGAGGCGGTTATAAATTTTGCTCAAATTTCATGCCATAAAATAGCAACCCCGATCACCAACAATAAAAAAAGGAAAACAAACAAATTGTATTTATAAAAAAAAATCGTGCATCCAGAAGATGCATCATTGCACGAGAGCAATATTTACATTCTTCTCCCGGAAGATTTGGATCACCCTGTACTGGAATTCCATCACGGCATGCACACCGGCGACCTATAAACCAACACATGCGCAAATATTTGCTCGGCCGATCGACGATTTATCCATTGAAATTCGCGCGCAGCTTTTTGTAGGGTGACTCAAATTTCAAAATGGAATCTTAGGCATGGGATATTTGAAAGAATTTAGTTCAAGTATTCTTAAATTCTCCCCAAAACTGTGTATCTTCATTTTGTCACGTACAAATCGCGGAGAAACGATCAACAGGATGTGGCAGCTCGGCGAAATGCTTTGATTGAATTAATATAATTATTATTATTCAATGTAATCGAACAGCATATCTTGATCACCAAAAATCTGGAAGAGAACTTTCCTACGACTTCAGTTCCAATTGAGATATACAAAATGTAAGAGACCCAAAGTGCCATATTAATAAAACCACAAAATTGGAAAGCAAAGGTTTCGTTTTTCAGTATTTCTCTCTGAATTCGGACATTTCTCACTGACTTACTTGTTTTTTAGTTCCTCTCTCTTGATCGGGTTAAGATTTCATTAGGGCCCAACAACCAACGAAATACTCGAACTCCACGGAGATGTGGAACTAAAATGGTGGAAGTTGAATGGTCTGTTCTGGTGCAAGTTTCCGATTTACACTGCAAGTTTGAACACAATCACACAATTCACTGAATCAATTCCAGCAACGTTCGATTTAAATGGTGGAATTATTTAATTTCCATTAATTTATATTAACAATAATTTTGTTTAAATCTCTACACTATCTGAAAGTTGTGAGAAATTTCAACTGGCAATATCAGTCATGAGGACCATCGGTTTTTCGACACTTCAACACTTGCTGCATTTTCTTGCAGCCACACTGCAGTAAAAATGGAAAAGATACACGAATCTAGATATTCACTATACACAACTGCCCGATACCACTATCGCTAATGCTTTAACACTTTTCCTATTAAGTCAACCCGCCCAGGTATGTGTAATATGTATTGCGCTTGCACTTATCTACGGCGATCCAAAACGATAATATTTAACAAAATGAAATAAATCAATGTCGAGGCCATTATCGGCGACATCCGCCGCTAGAAGTTTGTGATCTTCACGTCTATTCAGAGCGAGTACCTCAGGTGCACTAGTAAAAAATCTTTTAAAACTTTGTTGGTGCAAACTGTAGTTGCATATGTGCACTTGCACTCGTGTGTGGAAATGCAAAACCGGTACGAAGAAAACGCGGGCGCTGCAAATAAGCGCGAAATAAACATTCCACGGGTGAACTGAATAAAGAGTGATTACTGAACTGGAATCTGATGAAATTTACGATCTCTTTGCGGGGAACGCATGTGTTCAAAGTCAATGTAGTAGAGCGGATACGATTTCGATCCTCCCATTCTAGTACAGAACGAGTGAATAGTCGACGGACACAAGTATAATAGAGCACGTTGCTGTACACATTGTATCGAGTATCCACGATCACTTCGTTTGCTCAGACTTTCCAAATCCTCTTCGGCGATAAGAGCGTGTAGTAGACTCACTCGCGATCGCTGATAATGCCGCCGCCTAGTTGAAAAGTTAAGATACAGATACTGGCATGTGTATTGGTGCAAAGCTCCAATCCAGAGACGCCCAAACTGTGGTATTGAATCTTTTGCTCCGTAATCGGACGCCGGACGCGTAAAATTTACAAAAATGGATGTAGTAGAGCGGATCGGGATCATTCGGCAGAAACTGCGTTGCACACCGTGACATTTCCCAATTTAAATAGTAGATTCGAAATCAGTGACTTCAAAATATCTTTAGTTCTTAATTTCGCGCAAATTCGCTAAATTTTGAAAACTTTCAGTCGCCACATTAAATCCGCTATTTTGATTTTAAACATTTAAAAATTAGATTCGCAATCATCATCTATGAAAACCCCGAGATACACATTTTCTTGACATTCCGTTGTAGTTTTTATTTGTTGCCATCTTTCGTCCGCCAGTTTGAAATCCTATTTTTTAGGCGAATATAAAATAGCCTATGTCTCAAGTTGGAACATGAAATATCTTTAGCCAACAAATAAAAAAAAATCAAATTATGCATTTAGGCGTGATGGAGTAGAAAACAAACAAACAAACGAACTTTAGATTTTATATATATTATATATATATGTAGATAGAGATGGAGTGTAGAGATATTTATTTATTGAAAACAACTGTTTTCTAAATGTAATTTATGAAACATAATTTACAATAATTTGTACAATAAGGTAACAATCAGAGTTCTTCCAACATTTTCACATTGCTTTGAATTTCAGGACAATCAGGCAATATGCTCTGCGCTGCTGATATATAGGATCTTGCTTTAGCGTATTCACCGGATTGAACAGAGATGACTGCTAAATTATTAAGCGCTGCTCCGTTTGAAGAGTCTGCAGTTAAGGATAAACGTAGGCAGCGCTTGGTCAAGTTGAAATCACCAGTTGTCTGTAAAGAAGAGTTTAGAGCATGCAAATTAAGAGTAGCTACAAGATAAAACTGACTAATGCAACGAAACTGAGGTTGTACCAAATGTCAGCCCTTTGCTCCGATGTGCTAGCCATTCTTATAGCGCGCTGGAAGCACGGCAGGACAAGATCAATCTGTCCTCCATAGAGGCAGCATAAAGCAATGTTGCAGTATAACTCTGCACTGTGAGCTCCCATCGATAAAATTCTCCTGAAAGTTATATGGCGGTATTCAAAAATATAAACCGTTTTTTTTATGGACTATTGATTTCTTTGTTGCTTTTCCACACCAACCTGTAATACATGAGCGCCATCTCTGGTTGGTTATCATAAAAATAGTGGACAGCAATGCATGAAAGTGCTTCGGTGTGGATAGGATCCATTTGAACAATAATCCTGTACATTTGAACAGATTCAGGCATTTGGTTCATGAACTCATAAATGCGTGCTTGTTGCGTCCTTAAACTGATGTCGTAGGGACATCGGTCTGAGGCTGAATCCAGCAACTGCAGTGCAATTTGAGGCTGTTCTAGCTTTATGTACGCCTTGCACAAGAGTAGGAAAGTTTCTGGATGCGGAAAAACAGCTAAGGACCTTTTCAGACAGATCTCCGCCTTTTTCGGATGGTTCATTGCTAGAAGACACCGAGCGCGTTGCTGATCCCACCACCAATCCACTGTTCCATTTTGTGCGTCTGCAACTGCCTCACAGAACGTGTAGGCCTTTTGGGGATCCCCCTCGTGGTAGAAAAGGAACTGAAACAAGGGCTTCGTAATAGTCGTCCTTTCCGCGTAAATTGTGGGATTAAGTTTAGACGCCTGAAACAATGACGATGTCGGATCGCTGTAGTTGAATACCGCAGCAGAAGTCATCCGAACTCTCCTTGCCGTTGCGCAACGTGACGCTGGACGATTGCTCATGGCCGATCCGGGGCGACTTGTAAGAGTGCCAGGACGAGCCTAATGAATACATTCGAAATCGTAATGAACTTTTTATTAATTTATTTAAGAAAACTCTTACCATCCCTGTAATCGGACGCGATGTTAAGGTCCTCGGGCGCCCCAACAGGAAACTAGTGTTCGGTCGCGCTGTGAATGCGGTTCTGATGGAAGTTCCCGGTCTGGCGGCAGTCGCTAAACGCTCGAGTTCAATTTCCTCATTTTCTGTAATTACCTTGTCCAGAAACAAATATAATTGTTATTGAAAACCATTTCGCTCTCACCAGGTCCGTCGTCGTTCGTTTCCAGATCATCGACGTAAACGCGCTGCGTGAGGGCCCTCATCTTCAGTTGCCAAATTCCTTCGTTCATCCACTGACTCTGATTGTCAGTAAATTGCAAATTTTGGACATTTTGCAGCAAAGTATTGCAAACCTGAACACATTTCTCATAATCTTTACGCCGAAACAGGGAGACAACTTCGAAATATTTGTCCATTTCGTTCCTCTTTTTGTATCACAAATAAAATGGATTAATTCAGTAAAGAGGAAATTTTTAATGCAGACTGATCAACTTGGGATTAATAAACAAATTCCAGTTTTTGCCAGATTATTGGAATTCGTTTTATAAATCGAAAACCAAATTTCCTGGTGTATTTTTAGTAATTTAAGACTTTTTTAATGAACTGAGAATAATTCTTTTTGAATAAAAACTGCAAACACTTTAAAGACGAGGAAATATTGTTGTTTGAAAATTGTTTGATGCCTCTTTTAGAGGACTTTGACGTTATCATGAACTTTTGTCTTGTGCCCAGCCTAGAGATATTTTTAACAAATTAACCAATTCTTATTTTTTATATATACAGTAATTATTGCCTTTTATACGTGTATGTACGTGGTTTCAATTCCTTTCCATTTTAAGGCACTTACTTATCACAGTTGCTGATGCAACTTTCTATAATGCAAGCTTATCCCATAACATATTTAAATAAACTTCTTTCTAAATCAGTAAAAATCCAAAATAATGACTACAACCGAAGTCGTCAGTAAAACGTCAACAACTGAAAGGAGTAATTCTTAAGTCGTTAAGTACACGTAACACGAAGGACTCCAAGGTAACCGTTTGTAAACAGAATGAAATGCTTGCAAAGTGGGTTCGTGAGGAGCAAAATTCCTGTGGGCCTTTCAGTCTCGCAGGCTTATGCACAGTGGCTTTAATAATCGCAAAAATTATGAAAATGCGTTAAAAAATATTTGGGTTTCAAACGCATGAAATAAAATTAGTAAATTTTAAAACCTATAATTAATGTACTATATTTTTACATTAATATATTTCAAACATGCGATTTAGAAAATTATCGCTGCCTATTATTTCCTCGAATTTGCTCCAATCGGCTGAACTAGTTTTTGATGGGTTTGCAGCTACATATGATTTTCTTTGGAAAATTAACTCTTCAATAAACTCTTCACATTTATTTGACATCGCATTTTTTGTTTATGTACTTAGTACTGCTCATTTTTATAAATGTCAATCACTTTTAAAAATTCGCGCCAGACATGAACTATGTATCTAATCTGCTATCTAACTTCCTCAAGCACGATTTACATTTTCGCAATTAAAATCTGTACAACTGTAGAGGCAGGGCTGACATCATAGTTTCCTTTCTTATCGAATATGGTAGATATTATTTGGTAGTACCATTTTACTTAATTGTAGACCGGTATGGAGTTATTGATGATCTATGCGAGATCGCTGTAAAGTGTCCACTAATGGTTAATGGTGAACAATTTCCTGTAGTGTTAATCTTACGTTACAATTAGGAGAAATCTCGGTCGACGAGGCATTGGAGGGCTTCGCAAAAAAGTCCCAGACTTTTTTAATGTTACAAAACTTTTCTTAATTTGTTTTCCTTCCCGAATGTATTAAAATTTGTGTATAAAATAGTATAAAATACCGAAAAGGTATCTACTAAAAACTTAACATGTACAATTCTTTTTTTTCATATTTTATAACCCCGGTCGAAAATTAATTTTCATCCCCTTCCAGAAGCAAATCCTAGTTACGCCAGACGCCACTGCTTATGCAGTATGCAGCTGGTTGGCGTAAGTGCATTTTTGGACACGGGCTTGCGGGGAAATTATTTGACACACTTATTTGAATGCCGGGAATTTCCAATTTGTTTGGGGACGGGCGTCCAGAGGGAATATTACACCATTATTGACATCACTGCAGATACAATTGAATTTGCCTATACACACACATCTGAACATTCGGTTGCTCATATCGAATTTTCAATATTTTAATCCAGGTTTTCATCCACGATTATGTCTACCGCAAGACATCATCATCCGAAGATGCACAATCCTTTGCGAATGCAACTTTGTTGCAGGAGGAATTTAATACTCAACCGTACGGTACCGCGTCGTCGGTCGGTGCTCCTCTTGTTTAAAAATTCTGCAACATGGCGGGCTGCCACAGAGATGGTCATGTTCATTATGCATCGCGAAATGCTGACCGGGAGGAGGATTTGAATGAAATCATAAATTTCTACTGTTCGGTATCGTATTCGCGCCGCTTCAACTCCGTCTCCCCGTCCCCGGCCCTTCCGTTATTGGGATCACTCTTTTCAATTAATTGAGAAAGGCGACGTTTTTGGAACATGGTCGCTGCAGAATTTACCACGCATGCGGCATTCCGCGAACCTACCAATTTATTTATGAAATTGAAAATTTCCTGTACGAAAATAATTAAGTAGGTATCTTTCTCAAAACGTAGAAGGGGCGGGGGTGATAGTGCTCTTTTTCTCTAGTTTAGAATTTTCATTGTTTTTAACATAATTTCAATACCAGAAGAAACCGACACAAAGTAAATATACTGAACGAATAAAATACACAGAATTGTTGTCGTTATTACCTTGTCATGTTGTAAGCAGAAAACTACATTATTCTAAATAAATTACAACAAATTGAACCTTAGTCATTCATTGAAAACTGCAATATAAAAAATTCGAAATAGTTTGTACTCAACATTAAAACAACAATGATAATTACATTAAAGAAAATTACTGGTTAAACAAATCGTGATAGAATAATGTATAGTAACAATTTGATTGTGACAAGGTTCACTTTATCTAATGAGGGATATTTGTGTGATAGCTCACTTTCCAGATAAAAAACAAATGGGTATTATCATTTTTACAACCGCCAATAAACAAGTGAAATGATTTAAAAAACAAGAAATTTTTAGCATTTTCTTATCTTTTTGGTTTCTCTTTTCGTGGGGCATTGAACGATCTCTCATCTTTCCAGGACATTGTCTTTAAAATGTCCTCCAAAATGATATCAGCGAATGAAAACTTATCTTGAAAAATATCAAAAACCATTCTTTCTTAATTGAATACTTTTGAGTTCGAGTTATGAACAAAAAGAGATGTCTTTAATTTCCAGTATTATAATGATGATGAGGAAAATATATGTATACAAATACAAATAACAAATCTTCCGTTGGTTTTCCTATCAATCAGAAAAGGATTTATTCTCATTAAACATGTTTTTTCTTTTCATCTCCATTGCTTCAACTGACTCGTATGCAGCAAATACGATCATTAAATTTTGAAAACTGTTATCTATTTCAATATTTTTTCTAAAGGCGCGTTTTCACGATTCAAGTTTAGTTGAACGATTATAGTTGATCAACAAAACTTGAATAAGCGATGTTCAAGTTTTCTTTCACACGTTTCAACAGAAATTAAAATTAATCAAATTAATTGAAGAAATTAAAAAGCTGGTTTCCACACCACTCATTGGAGTACAGCTAATAGCGCGTTATCCCCTTTTTGGCGGGATTCCCCAGTAGGCCTATTTCCAAACAAATTCCTGAGTAGGCAACTGATGAGGATATTCAGCGTAAATGCACATCCCTTTCATCGCTTTTTATCAATTACTGGACAATTCTGAAAGTAATTCCCAAAATGTACGAAATAACACCAACACTGTAAATCAATCTTTAAAATTTATTGGTTAAAAGGATCATTTTTTCGCTTTAGTGGCAACCTTTTGGACAGCTTTCTGTGCGCCGGCGCACAGAACCTACAACCAAAGTTATCCAAAGTTATAGGACCAAAGGTGGGTGTATATGGAATTCCTATATAACTTTGGTTGTAGGTGTATGCAAACGTTGGAAATGGCTAAACAATCATAAACTATAGTTAAATCGAATGCTTTTCGTTTGTTTATGATTGTTTAGCCATTTCGACGTTTGTTTAGACCTACAACCAAAGTTATCCAAAGTTATAGGACCAAAGGTGGGTTTGTATGAAATTCCTATATAACTTTGGTTGTAGGTGTATGCAAACGTTGGAAATGGCTAAACAATCATAAACTATAGTTAAATTGAATGCTTTTCGTTTGTTTATGATTGTTTAGCCATTTCGACGTTTGTTTAGACCTACAACCAAAGTTATCCAAAGTTATAGGACCAAAGGTGGGTTTGTATGAAATTCCTATATAACTTTGGTTGTAGGTGTATGCAAACGTTGGAAATGGCTAAACAATCATAAACTATAGTTAGATCGAATGCTTTTCGTTTGTTTATGATTGTTTAGCCATTTCGACGTTTGTTTAGACCTACAACCAAAGTTATCCAAAGTTATAGGACCAAAGGTGGGTTTGTATGAAATTCCTATATAACTTTGGTTGTAGGTGTATGCAAACGTTGGAAATGGCTAAACAATCATAAACTATAGTTAAATCGAATGCTTTTCGTTTGTTTATGATTGTTTAGCCATTTCGACGTTTGTTTAGACCTACAACCAAAGTTATCCAAAGTTATAGGACCAAAGGTGGGTTTGTATGAAATTCCTATATAACTTTGGTTGTAGGTGTATGCAAACGTTGGAAATGGCTAAACAATCATAAACTATAGTTAAATTGAATGCTTTTCGTTTGTTTATGATTGTTTAGCCATTTCGACGTTTGTTTAGACCTACAACCAAAGTTATCCAAAGTTATAGGACCAAAGGTGGGTTTGTATGAAATTCCTATATAACTTTGGTTGTAGGTGTATGCAAACGTTGGAAATGGCTAAACAATCATAAACTATAGTTAGATCGAATGCTTTTCGTTTGTTTATGATTGTTTAGCCATTTCGACGTTTGTTTAGACCTACAACCAAAGTTATCCAAAGTTATATGAACAAAGGTGGGTTTGTATGGAATTCCTATATAACTTTGGTTGTAGGTGTATGCAAACGTTGGAAATGGCTAAACAATCATAAACTATAGTTAAATCGAATGCTTTTCGTTTGTTTATGATTGTTTAGCCATTTCGACGTTTGTTTAGACCTACAACCAAAGTTATCCAAAGTTATATGAAGAAAGGTGGGTTTGTATGAAATTCCTATATAACTTTGGTTGTAGGTGTATGCAAACGTTGGAAATGGCTAAACAATCATAAACTATAGTTAAATCGAATGCTTTTCGTTTGTTTATGACTGTTTAGCCATTTCGACGTTTGTTTAGACCTACAACCAAAGTTATCCAAAGTTATATGAACAAAGGTGGGTTTGTATGGAATTCCTATATAACTTTGGTTGTAGGTGTATGCAAACGTTGGAAATGGCTAAACAATCATAAACTATAGTTAAATCGAATGCTTTTCGTTTGTTTATGATTGTTTAGCCATTTCGACGTTTGTTTAGACCTACAACCAAAGTTATCCAAAGTTATATGAACAAAGGTGGGTTTGTATGGAATTCCTATATAACTTTGGTTGTAGGTGTATGCAAACGTTGGAAATGGCTAAACAATCATAAACTATAGTTAAATTGAATGCTTTTCGTTTGTTTATGATTGTTTAGCCATTTCGACGTTTGTTTAGACCTACAACCAAAGTTATCCAAAGTTATAGGACCAAAGGTGGGTTTGTATGAAATTCCTATATAACTTTGGTTGTAGGTGTATGCAAACGTTGGAAATGGCTAAACAATCATAAACTATAGTTAGATCGAATGCTTTTCGTTTGTTTATGATTGTTTAGCCATTTCGACGTTTGTTTAGACCTACAACCAAAGTTATCCAAAGTTATATGAACAAAGGTGGGTTTGTATGGAATTCCTATATAACTTTGGTTGTAGGTGTATGCAAACGTTGGAAATGGCTAAACAATCATAAACTATAGTTAAATCGAATGCTTTTCGTTTGTTTATGATTGTTTAGCCATTTCGACGTTTGTTTAGACCTACAACCAAAGTTATCCAAAGTTATATGAAGAAAGGTGGGTTTGTATGAAATTCCTATATAACTTTGGTTGTAGGTGTATGCAAACGTTGGAAATGGCTAAACAATCATAAACTATAGTTAAATCGAATGCTTTTCGTTTGTTTATGACTGTTTAGCCATTTCGACGTTTGTTTAGACCTACAACCAAAGTTATCCAAAGTTATATGAACAAAGGTGGGTTTGTATGGAATTCCTATATAACTTTGGTTGTAGGTGTATGCAAACGTTGGAAATGGCTAAACAATCATAAACTATAGTTAAATCGAATGCTTTTCGTTTGTTTATGATTGTTTAGCCATTTCGACGTTTGTTTAGACCTACAACCAAAGTTATCCAAAGTTATATGAACAAAGGTGGGTTTGTATGGAATTCCTATATAACTTTGGTTGTAGGTGTATGCAAACGTTGGAAATGGCTAAACAATCATAAACTATAGTTAAATCGAATGCTTTTCGTTTGTTTATGATTGTTTAGCCATTTCGACGTTTGTTTAGACCTACAACCAAAGTTATCCAAAGTTATATGAAGAAAGGTGGGTTTGTATGAAATTCCTATATAACTTTGGTTGTAGGTGTATGCAAACGTTGGAAATGGCTAAACAATCATAAACTATAGTTAAATCGAATGCTTTTCGATTGTTTATGACTGTTTAGCCATTTCGACGTTTGTTTAGACCTACAACCAAAGTTATCCAAAGTTATATGAACAAAGGTGGGTTTGTATGGAATTCCTATATAACTTTGGTTGTAGGTGTATGCAAACGTTGGAAATGGCTAAACAATCATAAACTATAGTTAAATCGAATGCTTTTCGTTTGTTTATGATTGTTTAGCCATTTCGACGTTTGTTTAGACCTACAACCAAAGTTATCCAAAGTTATAGGACCAAAGGTGGGTGTATATGGAATTCCTATATAACTTTGGTTGTAGGTGTATGCAAACGTTGGAAATGGCTAAACAATCATAAACTATAGTTAAATCGAATGCTTTTCGTTTGTTTATGACTGTTTAGCCATTTCGACGTTTGTTTAGACCTACAACCAAAGTTATCCAAAGTTATATGAACAAAGGTGGGTTTGTATGGAATTCCTATATAACTTTGGTTGTAGGTGTATGCAAACGTTGGAAATGGCTAAACAATCATAAACTATAGTTAAATCGAATGCTTTTCGTTTGTTTATGATTGTTTAGCCATTTCGACGTTTGTTTAGACCTACAACCAAAGTTATCCAATGTTATATGAACAAAGGTGGGTTTGTATGGAATTCCTATATAACTTTGGTTGTAGGTGTATGCAAACGTTGGAAATGGCTAAACAATCATAAACTATAGTTAAAGCGAATGCTTTTCGTTTGTTTATGATTGTTTAGCCATTTCGACGTTTGTTTAGACCTACAACCAAAGTTATCCAATGTTATATGAACAAAGGTGGGTTTGTATGGAATTCCTATATAACTTTGGTTGTAGGTGTATGCAAACGTTGGAAATGGCTAAACAATCATAAACTATAGTTAAATCGAATGCTTTTCGTTTGTTTATGATTGTTTAGCCATTTCGACGTTTGTTTAGACCTACAACCAAAGTTATCCAAAGTTATAGGACCAAAGGTGGGTGTATATGGAATTCCTATATAACTTTGGTTGTAGGTGTATGCAAACGTTGGAAATGGCTAAACAATCATAAACTATAGTTAAATCGAATGCTTTTCGTTTGTTTATGATTGTTTAGCCATTTCGACGTTTGTTTAGACCTACAACCAAAGTTATCCAAAGTTATATGAAGAAAGGTGGGTTTGTATGGAATTCCTATATAACTTTGGTTGTAGGTGTATGCAAACGTTGGAAATGGCTAAACAATCATAAACTATAGTTAAATCGAATGCTTTTCGTTTGTTTATGATTGTTTAGCCATTTCGACGTTTGTTTAGACCTACAACCAAAGTTATCCAAAGTTATATGAACAAAGGTGGGTTTGTATGGAATTCCTATATAACTTTGGTTGTAGGTGTATGCAAACGTTGGAAATGGCTAAACAATCATAAACTATAGTTAAATCGAATGCTTTTCGTTTGTTTATGATTGTTTAGCCATTTCGACGTTTGTTTAGACCTACAGCCAAAGTTATCCAAAGTTATATGAACAAAGGTGGGTTTGTATGGAATTCCTATATAACTTTGGTTGTAGGTGTATGCAAACGTTGGAAATGGCTAAACAATCATAAACTATAGTTAAATCGAATGCTTTTCGTTTGTTTATGATTGTTTAGCCATTTCGACGTTTATTTAGACCTACAACCAAAGTTATCCAAAGTTATATGAACAAAGGTGGGTTTGTATGGAATTCCTATATAACTTTGGTTGTAGGTGTATGCAAACGTTGGAAATGGCTAAACAATCATAAACTATAGTTAAATCGAATGCTTTTCGTGTGTTTATGATTGTTTAGCCATTTCGACGTTTGTTTAGACCTACAACCAAAGTTATCCAAAGTTATATGAACAAAGGTGGGTTTGTATGGAATTCCTATATAACTTTGGTTGTAGGTGTATGCAAACGTTGGAAATGGCTAAACAATCATAAACTATATTTAAATCGAATGCTTTTCGTTTGTTTATGTTTGTTTAGCCATTTCGACGTTTGTTTAGACCTACAACCAAAGTTATCCAAAGTTATATGAACAAAGGTGGGTTTGTATGGAATTCCTATATAACTTTGGTTGTAGGTGTATGCAAACGTTGGAAATGGCTAAACAATCATAAACTATAGTTAAATCGAATGCTTTCCGTTTGTTTATGATTGTTTAGCCATTTCGACGTTTGTTTAGACCTACAACCAAAGTTATCCAAAGTTATATGAACAAAGGTGGGTTTGTATGGAATTCCTATATAACTTTGGTTGTAGGTGTATGCAAACGTTGGAAATGGCTAAACAATCATAAACTATAGTTAAATCGAATGCTTTTCGTTTGTTTATGATTGTTTAGCCATTTCGACGTTTGTTTAGACCTACAACCAAAGTTATCCAAAGTTATATGAACAAAGGTGGGTTTGTATGGAATTCCTATATAACTTTGGTTGTAGGTGTATGCAAACGTTGGAAATGGCTAAACAATCATAAACTATAGTTAAATCGAATGCTTTTCGTTTGTTTATGATTGTTTAGCCATTTCGACGTTTGTTTAGACCTACAACCAAAGTTATCCAAAGTTATATGAACAAAGGTGGGTTTGTATGGAATTCCTATATAACTTTGGTTGTAGGTGTATGCAAACGTTGGAAATGGCTAAACAATCATAAACTATAGTTAAATCGAATGCTTTTCGTTTGTTTATGATTGTTTAGCCATTTCGACGTTTGTTTAGACCTACAACCAAAGTTATCCAAAGTTATATGAACAAAGGTGGGTTTGTATGGAATTCCTATATAACTTTGGTTGTAGGTGTATGCAAACGTTGGAAATGGCTAAACAATCATAAACTATAGTTAAATCGAATGCTTTTCGTTTGTTTATGATTGTTTAGCCATTTCGACGTTTGTTTAGACCTACAACCAAAGTTATCCAAAGTTATATGAACAAAGGTGGGTTTGTATGGAATTCCTATATAACTTTGGTTGTAGGTGTATGCAAACGTTGGAAATGGCTAAACAATCATAAACTATAGTTAAATGGAATGCTTTTCGTTTGTTTATGATTGTTTAGCCATTTCGACGTTTGTTTAGACCTACAACCAAAGTTATCCAAAGTTATATGAACAAAGGTGGGTTTGTATGGAATTCCTATATAACTTTGGTTGTAGGTGTATGCAAACGTTGGAAATGGCTAAACAATCATAAACTATAGTTAAATCGAATGCTTTTCGTTTGTTTATGATTGTTTAGCCATTTCGACGTTTGTTTAGACCTACAACCAAAGTTATCCAAAGTTATATGAACAAAGGTGGGTTTGTATGGAATTCCTATATAACTTTGGTTGTAGGTGTATGCAAACGTTGGAAATGGCTAAACAATCATAAACTATAGTTAAATCGAATGCTTTTCGTTTGTTTATGATTGTTTAGCCATTTCGACGTTTGTTTAGACCTACAACCAAAGTTATCCAAAGTTATATGAACAAAGGTGGGTTTGTATGGAATTCCTATATAACTTTGGTTGTAGGTGTATGCAAACGTTGGAAATGGCTAAACAATCATAAACTATAGTTAAATCGAATGCTTTTCGTTTGTTTATGATTGTTTAGCCATTTCGACGTTTGTTTAGACCTACAACCAAAGTTATCCAAAGTTATATGAACAAAGGTGGGTTTGTATGGAATTCCTATATAACTTTGGTTGTAGGTGTATGCAAACGTTGGAAATGGCTAAACAATCATAAACTATAGTTAAATCGAATGCTTTTCGTTTGTTTATGATTGTTTAGCCATTTCGACGTTTGTTTAGACCTACAACCAAAGTTATCCAAAGTTATATGAACAAAGGTGGGTTTGTATGGAATTCCTATATAACTTTGGTTGTAGGTGTATGCAAACGTTGGAAATGGCTAAACAATCATAAACTATAGTTAAATCGAATGCTTTTCGTTTGTTTATGATTGTTTAGCCATTTCGACGTTTGTTTAGACCTACAACCAAAGTTATCCAAAGTTATATGAACAAAGGTGGGTTTGTATGGAATTCCTATATAACTTTGGTTGTAGGTGTATGCAAACGTTGGAAATGGCTAAACAATCATAAACTATAGTTAAATCGAATGCTTTTCGTTTGTTTATGATTGTTTAGCCATTTCGACGTTTGTTTAGACCTACAACCAAAGTTATCCAAAGTTATATGAACAAAGGTGGGTTTGTATGGAATTCCTATATAACTTTGGTTGTAGGTGTATGCAAACGTTGGAAATGGCTAAACAATCATAAACTATATTTAAATCGAATGCTTTTCGTTTGTTTATGTTTGTTTAGCCATTTCGACGTTTGTTTAGACCTACAACCAAAGTTATCCAAAGTTATATGAACAAAGGTGGGTTTGTATGGAATTCCTATATAACTTTGGTTGTAGGTGTATGCAAACGTTGGAAATGGCTAAACAATCATAAACTATAGTTAAATCGAATGCTTTTCGTTTGTTTATGATTGTTTAGCCATTTCGACGTTTGTTTAGACATACAACCAAAGTTATCCAAAGTTATATGAACAAAGGTGGGTTTGTATGGAATTCCTATATAACTTTGGTTGTAGGTGTATGCAAACGTTGGAAATGGCTAAACAATCATAAACTATAGTTAAATCGAATGCTTTCCGTTTGTTTATGATTATTTAGCCATTTCGACGTTTGTTTAGACCTACAACCAAAGTTATCCAAAGTTATATGAACAAAGGTGGGTTTGTATGGAATTCCTATATAACTTTGGTTGTAGGTGTATGCAAACGTTGGAAATGGCTAAACAATCATAAACTATAGTTAAATCGAATGCTTTTCGTTTGTTTATGATTGTTTAGCCATTTCGACGTTTGTTTAGACCTACAACCAAAGTTATCCAAAGTTATATGAACAAAGGTGGGTTTGTATGGAATTCCTATATAACTTTGGTTGTAGGTGTATGCAAACGTTGGAAATGGCTAAACAATCATAAACTATAGTTAAATCGAATGCTTTTCGTTTGTTTATGATTGTTTAGCCATTTCGACGTTTGTTTAGACCTACAACCAAAGTTATCCAAAGTTATATG
The DNA here is from genome assembly GCA_963082835.1 of Leptogaster cylindrica. Taxonomy (NCBI): domain Eukaryota; kingdom Metazoa; phylum Arthropoda; class Insecta; order Diptera; family Asilidae; genus Leptogaster; species Leptogaster cylindrica. The sequence continues at coordinate 966,402 of OY720105.1, read as the reverse complement.
AACAAAGGTGGGTTTGTATGGAATTCCTATATAACTTTAGTTGTAGGTGTATGCAAACGTTGGAAATGGCTAAACAATCATAAACTATAGTTAAATCGAATGCTTTTCGTTTGTTTATGATTGTTTAGCCATTTCGACGTTTGTTTAGACCTACAACCAAAGTTATCCAAAGTTATATGAACAAAGGTGGGTTTGTATGGAATTCCTATATAACTTTGGTTGTAGGTGTATGCAAACGTTGGAAATGGCTAAACAATCATAAACTATAGTTAAATCGAATGCTTTTCGTTTGTTTATGATTGTTTAGCCATTTCGACGTTTGTTTAGACCTACAACCAAAGTTATCCAAAGTTATATGAACAAAGGTGGGTTTGTATGGAATTCCTATATAACTTTGGTTGTAGGTGTATGCAAACGTTGGAAATGGCTAAACAATCATAAACTATAGTTAAATCGAATGCTTTTCGTTTGTTTATGATTGTTTAGCCATTTCGACGTTTGTTTAGACCTACAACCAAAGTTATCCAAAGTTATATGAACAAAGGTGGGTTTGTATGGACTTCCTATATAACTTTGGTTGTAGGTGTATGCAAACGTTGGAAATGGCTAAACAATCATAAACTATAGTTAAATCGAATGCTTTTCGTTTGTTTATGATTGTTTAGCCATTTCGACGTTTGTTTAGACCTACAACCAAAGTTATCCAAAGTTATATGAACAAAGGTGGGTTTGTATGGAATTCCTATATAACTTTGGTTGTAGGTATATGCAAACGTTGGAAATGGCTAAACAATCATAAGCTATAGTTAAATCGCATGCTTTTCGTTTGTTTATGATTGTTTAGCCATTTCGACGTTTGTTTAGACCTACAACCAAAGTTATCCAAAGTTATATGAACAAAGGTGGGTTTGTATGGAATTCCTATATAACTTTGGTTGTAGGTGTATGCAAACGTTGGAAATGGCTAAACAATCATAAACTATAGTTAAATCGAATGCTTTTCGTTTGTTTATGATTGTTTAGCCATTTCGACGTTTGTTTAGACCTACAACCAAAGTTATCCAAAGTTATATGAACTAAGGTGGGTTTGTATGGAATTCCTATATAACTTTGGTTGTAGGTGTATGCAAACGTTGGAAATGGCTAAACAATCATAAACTATAGTTAAATCGAATGCTTTTTGTTTGTTTATGATTGTTTAGCCATTTCGACGTTTGTTTAGACCTACAACCAAAGTTATCCAAAGTTATATGAACAAAGGTGGGTTTGTATGGAATTCCTATATAACTTTGGTTGTAGGTGTATGCAAACGTTGGAAATGGCTAAACAATCATAAACTATAGTTAAATCGAATGCTTTTCGTTTGTTTATGATTGTTTAGCCATTTCGACGTTTGTTTAGACCTACAACCAAAGTTATCCAAAGTTATATGAACAAAGGTGGGTTTGTATGGAATTCCTATATAACTTTAGTTGTAGGTGTATGCAAACGTTGGAAATGGCTAAACAATCATAAACTATAGTTAAATCGAATGCTTTTCGTTTGTTTATGATTGTTTAGCCATTTCGACGTTTGTTTAGACCTACAACCAAAGTTATCCAAAGTTATATGAACAAAGGTGGGTTTGTATGGAATTCCTATATAACTTTGGTTGTAGGAGTATACAAACGTTGGAAATGGCTAAACAATCATAAACTATAGTTAAATCGAATGCTTTTCGTTTGTTTATGATTGTTTAGCCATTTCGACGTTTGTTTAGACCTACAACCAAAGTTATCCAAAGTTATATGAACAAAGGTGGGTTTGTATGGAATTCCTATATAACTTTGGTTGTAGGTGTATGCAAACGTTGGAAATGGCTAAACAATCATAAACTATAGTTAAATCGAATGCTTTTCGTTTGTTTATGATTGTTTAGCCATTTCGACGTTTGTTTAGACCTACAACCAAAGTTATCCAAAGTTATATGAACAATGGTGGGTTTGTATGGACTTCCTATATAACTTTGGTTGTAGGTGTATGCAAACGTTGGAAATGGCTAAACAATCATAAACTATAGTTAAATCGAATGCTTTTCGTTTGTTTATGATTGTTTAGCCATTTCGACGTTTGTTTAGACCTACAACCAAAGTTATCCAAAGTTATATGAACAAAGGTGGGTTTGTATGGAATTCCTATATAACTTTGGTTGTAGGTGTATGCAAACGTTGGAAATGGCTAAACAATCATAAACTATAGTTAAATCGAATGCTTTTCGTTTGTTTATGATTGTTTAGCCATTTCGACGTTTGTTTAGACCTACAACCAAAGTTATCCAAAGTTATATGAACAAAGGTGGGTTTGTATGGAATTCCTATATAACTTTAGTTGTAGGTGTATGCAAACGTTGGAAATGGCTAAACAATCATAAACTATAGTTAAATCGAATGCTTTTCGTTTGTTTATGATTGTTTAGCCATTTCGACGTTTGTTTAGACCTACAACCAAAGTTATCCAAAGTTATATGAACAAAGGTGGGTTTGTATGGAATTCCTATATAACTTTGGTTGTAGGAGTATACAAACGTTGGAAATGGCTAAACAATCATAAACTATAGTTAAATCGAATGCTTTTCGTTTGTTTATGATTGTTTAGCCATTTCGACGTTTGTTTAGACCTACAACCAAAGTTATCCAAAGTTATATGAACAAAGGTGGGTTTGTATGGAATTCCTATATAACTTTGGTTGTAGGTGTATGCAAACGTTGGAAATGGCTAAACATTCATAAACTATAGTTAAATCGCATGCTTTTCGTTTGTTTATGATTGTTTAGCCATTTCGACGTTTGTTTAGACCTACAACCAAAGTTATCCAAAGTTATATGAACAAAGGTGGGTTTGTATGGAATTCCTATATAACTTTGGTTGTAGGTGTATGCAAACGTTGGAAATGGCTAAACAATCATAAAGTATAGTTAAATCGAATGCTTTTCGTTTGTTTATGATTGTTTAGCCATTTCGACGTTTGTTTAGACCTACAACCAAAGTTATCCAAAGTTATATGAACAAAGGTGGGTTTGTATGGAATTCCTATATAACTTTGGTTGTAGGTGTATGCAAACGTTGGAAATGGCTAAACAATCATAAACTATAGTTAAATCGAATGCTTTTCGTTTGTTTATGATTATTTAGCCATTTCGACGTTTGTTTAGACCTACAACCAAAGTTATCCAAAGTTATATGAACAAAGGTGGGTTTGTATGGAATTCCTATATAACTTTGGTTGTAGGTGTATGCAAACGTTGGAAATGGCTAAACAATCATAAACTATATTTAAATCGAATGCTTTTCGTTTGTTTATGATTGTTTAGCCATTTCGACGTTTGTTTAGACCTACAACCAAAGTTATCCAAAGTTATATGAACAAAGGTGGGTTTGTATGGAATTCCTATATAACTTTGGTTGTAGGTGTATGCAAACGTTGGAAATGGCTAAACAATCATAAACTATAGTTAAATCGAATGCTTTTCGTTTGTTTATGATTGTTTAGCCATTTCGACGTTTGTTTAGACCTACAACCAAAGTTATCCAAAGTTATATGAACAAAGGTGGGTTTGTATGGAATTCCTATATAACTTTAGTTGTAGGTGTATGCAAACGTTGGAAATGGCTAAACAATCATAAACTATAGTTAAATCGATGCTTTTCGTTTGTTTATGATTGTTTAGCCATTTCGACGTTTGTTTAGACCTACAACCAAAGTTATCCAAAGTTATATGAACAAAGGTGGGTTTGTATGGAATTCCTATATAACTTTGGTTGTAGGTGTATGCAAACGTTGGAAATGGCTAAACAATCATAAACTATAGTTAAATCGAATGCTTTTCGTTTGTTTATGATTGTTTAGCCATTTCGACGTTTGTTTAGACCTACAACCAAAGTTATCCAAAGTTATATGAACAAAGGTGGGTTTGTATGGAATTCCTATATAACTTTGGTTGTAGGTGTATGCAAACGTTGGAAATGGCTAAACAATCATAAACTATAGTTAAATCGAATGCTTTTCGTTTGTTTATGATTGTTTAGCCATTTCGACGTTTGTTTAGACCTACAACCAAAGTTATCCAAAGTTATATGAACAATGGTGGGTTTGTATGGACTTCCTATATAACTTTGGTTGTAGGTGTATGCAAACGTTGGAAATGGCTAAACAATCATAAACAATAGTTAAATCGAATGCTTTTCGTTTGTTTATGATTGTTTAGCCATTTCGACGTTTGTTTAGACCTACAACCAAAGTTATCCAAAGTTATATGAACAAAGGTGGGTTTGTATGGAATTCCTATATAACTTTGGTTGTAGGTATATCCAAACGTTGGAAATGGCTAAACAATCATAAGCTATAGTTAAATTGCATGCTTTTCGTTTGTTTATGATTGTTTAGCCATTTCGACGTTTGTTTAGACCTACAACCAAAGTTATCCAAAGTTATATGAACAAAGGTGGGTTTGTATGGAATTCCTATATAACTTTGGTTGTAGGTGTATGCAAACGTTGGAAATGGCTAAACAATCATAAACTATAGTTAAATCGAATGCTTTTCGTTTGTTTATGATTGTTTAGCCATTTCGACGTTTGTTTAGACCTAGAACCAAAGTTATCCAAAGTTATATGAACAAAGGTGGGTTTGTATGGAATTCCTATATAACTTTGGTTGTAGGTGTATGCAAACGTTGGAAATGGCTAAACAATCATAAACTATAGTTAAATCGAATGCTTTTTGTTTGTTTATGATTGTTTAGCCATTTCGACGTTTGTTTAGACCTACAACCAAAGTTATCCAAAGTTATATGAACAAAGGTGGGTTTGTATGGAATTCCTATATAACTTTGGTTGTAGGTGTATGCAAACGTTGGAAATGGCTAAACAATCATAAACTATAGTTAAATCGAATGCTTTTCGTTTGTTTATGATTGTTTAGCCATTTCGACGTTTGTTTAGACCTACAACCAAAGTTATCCAAAGTTATATGAACAATGGTGGGTTTGTATGGACTTCCTATATAACTTTGGTTGTAGGTGTATGCAAACGTTGGAAATGGCTAAACAATCATAAACTATAGTTAAATCGAATGCTTTTCGTTTGTTTATGATTGTTTAGCCATTTCGACGTTTGTTTAGACCTACAACCAAAGTTATCCAAAGTTATATGAACAAAGGTGGGTTTGTATGGAATTCCTATATAACTTTGGTTGTAGGTGTATGCAAACGTTGGAAATGGCTAAACAATCATAAACTATAGTTAAATCGAATGCTTTTCGTTTGTTTATGATTGTTTAGCCATTTCGACGTTTGTTTAGACCTACAACCAAAGTTATCCAAAGTTATATGAACAAAGGTGGGTTTGTATGGAATTCCTATATAACTTTAGTTGTAGGTGTATGCAAACGTTGGAAATGGCTAAACAATCATAAACTATAGTTAAATCGAATGCTTTTCGTTTGTTTATGATTGTTTAGCCATTTCGACGTTTGTTTAGACCTACAACCAAAGTTATCCAAAGTTATATGAACAAAGGTGGGTTTGTATGGAATTCCTATATAACTTTGGTTGTAGGAGTATACAAACGTTGGAAATGGCTAAACAATCATAAACTATAGTTAAATCGAATGCTTTTCGTTTGTTTATGATTGTTTAGCCATTTCGACGTTTGTTTAGACCTACAACCAAAGTTATCCAAAGTTATATGAACAAAGGTGGGTTTGTATGGAATTCCTATATAACTTTGGTTGTAGGTGTATGCAAACGTTGGAAATGGCTAAACAATCATAAACTATAGTTAAATCGAATGCTTTTCGTTTGTTTATGATTGTTTAGCCATTTCGACGTTTGTTTAGACCTACAACCAAAGTTATCCAAAGTTATATGAACAATGGTGGGTTTGTATGGACTTCCTATATAACTTTGGTTGTAGGTGTATGCAAACGTTGGAAATGGCTAAACAATCATAAACTATAGTTAAATCGAATGCTTTTCGTTTGTTTATGATTGTTTAGCCATTTCGACGTTTGTTTAGACCTACAACCAAAGTTATCCAAAGTTATATGAACAAAGGTGGGTTTGTATGGAATTCCTATATAACTTTGGTTGTAGGTGTATGCAAACGTTGGAAATGGCTAAACAATCATAAACTATAGTTAAATCGAATGCTTTTCGTTTGTTTATGATTGTTTAGCCATTTCGACGTTTGTTTAGACCTACAACCAAAGTTATCCAAAGTTATATGAACAAAGGTGGGTTTGTATGGAATTCCTATATAACTTTAGTTGTAGGTGTATGCAAACGTTGGAAATGGCTAAACAATCATAAACTATAGTTAAATCGAATGCTTTTCGTTTGTTTATGATTGTTTAGCCATTTCGACGTTTGTTTAGACCTACAACCAAAGTTATCCAAAGTTATATGAACAAAGGTGGGTTTGTATGGAATTCCTATATAACTTTGGTTGTAGGAGTATACAAACGTTGGAAATGGCTAAACAATCATAAACTATAGTTAAATCGAATGCTTTTCGTTTGTTTATGATTGTTTAGCCATTTCGACGTTTGTTTAGACCTACAACCAAAGTTATCCAAAGTTATATGAACAAAGGTGGGTTTGTATTGAATTCCTATATAACTTTGGTTGTAGGTGTATGCAAACGTTGGAAATGGCTAAACATTCATAAACTATAGTTAAATCGCATGCTTTTCGTTTGTTTATGATTGTTTAGCCATTTCGACGTTTGTTTAGACCTACAACCAAAGTTATCCAAAGTTATATGAACAAAGGTGGGTTTGTATGGAATTCCTATATAACTTTGGTTGTAGGTGTATGCAAACGTTGGAAATGGCTAAACAATCATAAAGTATAGTTAAATCGAATGCTTTTCGTTTGTTTATGATTGTTTAGCCATTTCGACGTTTGTTTAGACCTACAACCAAAGTTATCCAAAGTTATATGAACAAAGGTGGGTTTGTATGGAATTCCTATATAACTTTGGTTGTAGGTGTATGCAAACGTTGGAAATGGCTAAACAATCATAAACTATAGTTAAATCGAATGCTTTTCGTTTGTTTATGATTGTTTAGCCATTTCGACGTTTGTTTAGACCTACAACCAAAGTTATCCAAAGTTATATGAACTAAGGTGGGTTTGTATGGAATTCCTATATAACTTTGGTTGTAGGTGTATGCAAACGTTGGAAATGGCTAAACAATCATAAACTATAGTTAAATCGAATGCTTTTTGTTTGTTTATGATTGTTTAGCCATTTCGACGTTTGTTTAGACCTACAACCAAAGTTATCCAAAGTTATATGAACAAAGGTGGGTTTGTATGGAATTCCTATATAACTTTGGTTGTAGGTGTATGCAAACGTTGGAAATGGCTAAACAATCATAAACTATAGTTAAATCGAATGCTTTTCGTTTGTTTATAATTGTTTAGCCATTTCGACGTTTGTTTAGACCTACAACCAAAGTTATCCAAAGTTATATGAACAAAGGTGGGTTTGTATGGAATTCCTATATAACTTTGGTTGTAGGTGTATGCAAACGTTGGAAATGGCTAAACAATCATAAACTATAGTTAAATCGAATGCTTTTCGTTTGTTTATGATTGTTTAGCCATTTCGACGTTTGTTTAGACCTACAACCAAAGTTATCCAAAGTTATATGAACAAAGGTGGGTTTGTATGGAATTCCTATATAACTTTGGTTGTAGGTGTATGCAAACGTTGGAAATGGCTAAACAATCATAAACTATAGTTAAATCGAATGCTTTTCGTTTGTTTATAATTGTTTAGCCATTTCGACGTTTGTTTAGACCTACAACCAAAGTTATCCAAAGTTATATGAACAAAGGTGGGTTTGTATGGAATTCCTATATAACTTTGGTTGTAGGTGTATGCAAACGTTGGAAATGGCTAAACAATCATAAACTATAGTTAAATCGAATGCGTTTCGTTTGTTTATGATTGTTTAGCCATTTCGACGTTTGTTTAGACCTACAACCAAAGTTATCCAAAGTTATATGAACAAAGGTGGGTTTGTATGGAATTCCTATATAACTTTGGTTGTAGGTGTATCCAAACGTTGGAAATGGCTAAACAATCATAAACTATAGTTAAATCGAATGCTTTTTGTTTGTTTATGATTGTTTAGCCATTTCGACGTTTGTTTAGACCTACAACCAAAGTTATCCAAAGTTATATGAACAAAGGTGGGTTTGTATGGAATTCCTATATAACTTTGGTTGTAGGTGTATGCAAACGTTGGAAATGGCTAAACAATCATAAACTATATTTAAATCGAATGCTTTTCGTTTGTTTATGATTGTTTAGCCATTTCGACGTTTGTTTAGACCTACAACCAAAGTTATCCAAAGTTATATGAACAAAGGTGGGTTTGTATGGAATTCCTATATAACTTTGGTTGTAGGAGTATGCAAACGTTGGAAAGGGCTAAATAATATTAAACTATAGTTAAATCGAATGCTTTTCGTTTGTTTATGATTGTTTAGCCATTTCGACGTTTGTTTAGACCTACAACCAAAGTTATCCAAAGTTATATGAACAAAGGTGGGTTTGTATGGAATTCCTATATAACTTTGGTTGTAGGTGTATGCAAACGTTGGAAATGGCTAAACAATCATAAACTATAGTTAAATCGAATGCTTTTCGTTTGTTTATGATTGTTTAGCCATTTCGACGTTTGTTTAGACCTACAACCAAAGTTATCCAAAGTTATATGAACAAAGGTGGGTTTGTATGGAATTCCTATATAACTTTGGTTGTAGGTGTATGCAAACGTTGGAAATGGCTAAACAATCATAAACTATAGTTAAATCGAATGCTTTTCGTTTGTTTATGATTGTTTAGCCATTTCGACGTTTGTTTAGACCTACAACCAAAGTTATCCAAAGTTATATGAACAAAGGTGGGTTTGTATGGAATTCCTATATAACTTTGGTTGTAGGTGTATGCAAACGTTGGAAATGGCTAAACAATCATAAACTATAGTTAAATCGAATGCTTTTCGTTTGTTTATGATTGTTTAGCCATTTCGACGTTTGTTTAGACCTACAACCAAAGTTATCCAAAGTTATATGAACAAAGGTGGGTTTGTATGGAATTCCTATATAACTTTGGTTGTAGGTGTATGCAAACGTTGGAAATGGCTAAACAATCATAAACTATAGTTAAATCGAATGCTTTTTGTTTGTTTATGATTGTTTAGCCATTTCGACGTTTGTTTAGACCTACAACCAAAGTTATCCAAAGTTATATGAACAAAAGTGGGTTTGTATGGAATTCCTATATAACTTTGGCTGTAGGTGTATGCAAACGTTGGAAATGGCTAAACAATCATAAACTATAGTTAAATCGAATGCGTTTCGTTTGTTTATGATTGTTTAGCCATTTCGACGTTTGTTTAGACCTACAACCAAAGTTATCCAAAGTTATATGAACAAAGGTGGGTTTGTATGGAATTCCTATATAACTTTGGTTGTAGGTGTATGCAAACGTTGGAAATGGCTAAACAATCATAAACTATAGTTAAATCGAATGCTTTTCGTTTGTTTATGATTGTTTAGCCATTTCGACGTTTGTTTAGACCTACAACCAAAGTTATCCAAAGTTATATGAACAAAGGTGGGTTTGTATGGAATTCCTATATAACTTTGGTTGTAGGTGTATGCAAACGTTGGAAATGGCTAAACAATCATAAACTATAGTTAAATCGAATGCTTTTTGTTTGTTTATGATTGTTTAGCCATTTCGACGTTTGTTTAGACCTACAACCAAAGTTATCCAAAGTTATATGAACAAAGGTGGGTTTGTATGGAATTCCTATATAACTTTGGCTGTAGGTGTATGCAAACGTTGGAAATGGCTAAACAATCATAAACTATAGTTAAATCGAATGCGTTTCGTTTGTTTATGATTGTTTAGCCATTTCGACGTTTGTTTAGACCTACAACCAAAGTTATCCAAAGTTATATGAACAAAGGTGGGTTTGTATGGAATTCCTATATAACTTTGGTTGTAGGTGTATGCAAACGTTGGAAATGGCTAAACAATCATAAACTATAGTTAAATCGAATGCTTTTCGTTTGTTTATGATTGTTTAGCCATTTCGACGTTTGTTTAGACCTACAACCAAAGTTATCCAAAGTTATATGAACAAAGGTGGGTTTGTATGGAATTCCTATATAACTTTGGTTGTAGGTGTATGCAAACGTTGGAAATGGCTAAACAATCATAAACTATAGTTAAATCGAATGCTTTTCGTTTGTTTATGATTGTTTAGCCATTTCGACGTTTGTTTAGACCTACAACCAAAGTTATCCAAAGTTATATGAACAAAGGTGGGTTTGTATGGAATTCCTATATAACTTTGGTTGTAGGTGTATGCAAACGTTGGAAATGGCTAAACAATCATAAACTATATTTAAATCGAATGCTTTTCGTTTGTTTATGATTGTTTAGCCATTTCGACGTTTGTTTAGACCTACAACCAAAGTTATCCAAAGTTATATGAACAAAGGTGGGTTGGTATGGAATTCCTATATAACTTTGGTTGTAGGAGTATGCAAACGTTGGAAAGGGCTAAATAATCATAAACTATAGTTAAATCGAATGCTTTTCGTTTGTTTATGATTGTTTAGCCATTTCGACGTTTGTTTAGACCTACAACCAAAGTTATCCAAAGTTATATGAACAAAGGTGGGTTTGTATGGAATTCCTATATAACTTTGGTTGTAGGTGTATGCAAACGTTGGAAATGGCTAAACAATCATAAACTATAGTTAAATCGAATGCTTTTCGTTTGTTTATGATTGTTTAGCCATTTCGACGTTTGTTTAGACCTACAACCAAAGTTATCCAAAGTTATATGAACAAAGGTGGGTTTGTATGGAATTCCTATATAACTTTGGTTGTAGGTGTATGCAAACGTTGGAAATGGCTAAACAATCATAAACTATAGTTAAATCGAATGCTTTTCGTTTGTTTATGATTGTTTAGCCATTTCGACGTTTGTTTAGACCTACAACCAAAGTTATCCAAAGTTATATGAACAAAGGTGGGTTTGTATGGAATTCCTATATAACTTTGGTTGTAGGTGTATGCAAACGTTGGAAATGGCTAAACAATCATAAACTATAGTTAAATCGAATGCTTTTCGTTTGTTTATGATTGTTTAGCCATTTCGACGTTTGTTTAGACCTACAACCAAAGTTATCCAAAGTTATATGAACAAAGGTGGGTTTGTATGGAATTCCTATATAACTTTGGTTGTAGGTGTATGCAAACGTTGGAAATGGCTAAACAATCATAAACTATAGTTAAATCGAATGCTTTTTGTTTGTTTATGATTGTTTAGCCATTTCGACGTTTGTTTAGACCTACAACCAAAGTTATCCAAAGTTATATGAACAAAGGTGGGTTTGTATGGAATTCCTATATAACTTTGGCTGTAGGTGTATGCAAACGTTGGAAATGGCTAAACAATCATAAACTATAGTTAAATCGAATGCGTTTCGTTTGTTTATGATTGTTTAGCCATTTCGACGTTTGTTTAGACCTACAACCAAAGTTATCCAAAGTTATATGAACAAAGGTGGGTTTGTATGGAATTCCTATATAACTTTGGTTGTAGGTGTATGCAAACGTTGGAAATGGCTAAACAATCATAAACTATAGTTAAATCGAATGCTTTTCGTTTGTTTATGATTGTTTAGCCATTTCGACGTTTGTTTAGACCTACAACCAAAGTTATCCAAAGTTATATGAACAAAGGTGGGTTTGTATGGAATTCCTATATAACTTTGGTTGTAGGTGTATGCAAACGTTGGAAATGGCTAAACAATCATAAACTATAGTTAAATCGAATGCTTTTCGTTTGTTTATGATTGTTTAGCCATTTCGACGTTTGTTTAGACCTACAACCAAAGTTATCCAAAGTTATATGAACAAAGGTGGGTTTGTATGGAATTCCTATATAACTTTGGTTGTAGGTGTATGCAAACGTTGGAAATGGCTAAACAATCATAAACTATATTTAAATCGAATGCTTTTCGTTTGTTTATGATTGTTTAGCCATTTCGACGTTTGTTTAGACCTACAACCAAAGTTATATGAACAAAGGTGGGTTTGTATGGAATTCCTATATAACTTTGGTTGTAGGAGTATGCAAACGTTGGAAAGGGCTAAATAATCATAAACTATAGTTAAATCGAATGCTTTTCGTTTGTTTATGATTGTTTAGCCATTTCGACGTTTGTTTAGACCTACAACCAAAGTTATCCAAAGTTATATGAACAAAGGTGGGTTTGTATGGAATTCCTATATAACTTTGGTTGTAGGTGTATGCAAACGTTGGAAATGGCTAAACAATCATAAACTATAGTTAAATCGAATGCTTTTCGTTTGTTTATGATTGTTTAGCCATTTCGACGTTTGTTTAGACCTACAACCAAAGTTATCCAAAGTTATATGAACAAAGGTGGGTTTGTATGGAATTCCTATATAACTTTGGTTGTAGGTGTATGCAAACGTTGGAAATGGCTAAACAATCATAAACTATAGTTAAATCGAATGCTTTTCGTTTGTTTATGATTGTTTAGCCATTTCGACGTTTGTTTAGACCTACAACCAAAGTTATCCAAAGTTATATGAACAAAGGTGGGTTTGTATGGAATTCCTATATAACTTTGGTTGTTTATGATTGTTTAGCCATTTCGACGTTTGTTTAGACCTACAACCAAAGTTATCCAAAGTTATATGAACAAAAGTGGGTTTGTATGGAATTCCTATATAACTTTGGTTGTAGGTGTATGCAAACGTTGGAAATGGCTAAACAATCATAAACTATAGTTAAATCGAATGCTTTTCGTTTGTTTATGATTGTTTAGCCATTTCGACGTTTGTTTAGACCTACAACCAAAGTTATCCAAAGTTATATGAACAAAGGTGGGTTTGTATGGAATTCCTATATAACTTTGGTTGTAGGTGTATGCAAACGTTGGAAATGGCTAAACAATCATAAACTATAGTTAAATCGAATGCTTTTTGTTTGTTTATGATTGTTTAGCCATTTCGACGTTTGTTTAGACCTACAACCAAAGTTATCCAAAGTTATATGAACAAAGGTGGGTTTGTATGGAATTCCTATATAACTTTGGCTGTAGGTGTATGCAAACGTTGAAATGGCTAAACAATCATAAACTATAGTTAAATCGAATGCGTTTCGTTTGTTTATGATTGTTTAGCCATTTCGACGTTTGTTTAGACCTACAACCAAAGTTATCCAAAGTTATATGAACAATGGTGGGTTTGTATGGACTTCCTATATAACTTTGGTTGTAGGTGTATGCAAACGTTGGAAATGGCTAAACAATCATAAACTATAGTTAAATCGAATGCTTTTCGTTTGTTTATGATTGTTTAGCCATTTCGACGTTTGTTTAGACCTACAACCAAAGTTATCCAAAGTTATATGAACAAAGGTGGGTTTGTATGGAATTCCTATATAACTTTAGTTGTAGGTGTATGCAAACGTTGGAAATGGCTAAACAATCATAAACTATAGTTAAATCGAATGCTTTTCGTTTGTTTATGATTGTTTAGCCATTTCGACGTTTGTTTAGACCTACAACCAAAGTTATCCAAAGTTATATGAACAAAGGTGGGTTTGTATGGAATTCCTATATAACTTTAGTTGTAGGTGTATGCAAACGTTGGAAATGGCTAAACAATCATAAACTATAGTTAAATCGAATGCGTTTCGTTTGTTTATGATTGTTTAGCCATTTCGACGTTTGTTTAGACCTACAACCAAAGTTATCCAAAGTTATATGAACAAAGGTGGGTTTGTTTGGAATTCCTATATAACTTTGGTTGTAGGTGTATGCAAACGTTGGAAATGGCTAAACAATCATAAACTATAGTTAAATCGAATGCTTTTCGTTTGTTTATGATTGTTTAGCCATTTCGACGTTTGTTTAGACCTACAACCAAAGTTATCCAAAGTTATATGAATAAAGGTGGGTTTGTATGGAATTCCTATATAACTTTGGTTGTAGGTGTATGCAAACGTTGGAAATGGCTAAACAATCATAAACTATAGTTAAATCGAATGCTTTTTGTTTGTTTATGATTGTTTAGCCATTTCGACGTTTGTTTAGACCTACAACCAAAGTTATCCAAAGTTATATGAACAAAGGTGGGTTTGTTTGGAATTCCTATATAACTTTGGCTGTAGGTGTATGCAAACGTTGGAAATGGCTAAACAATCATAAACTATAGTTAAATCGAATGCTTTTCGTTTGTTTATGATTGTTTAGCCATTTCGACGTTTGTTTAGACCTACAACCAAAGTTATCCAAAGTTATATGAACAAAGGTGGGTTTGTATGGAATTCCTATATAACTTTGGTTGTAGGTGTATGCAAACGTTGGAAATGGCTAAACAATCATAAACTATAGTTAAATCGAATGCTTTTCGTTTGTTTATGATTGTTTAGCCATTTCGACGTTTGTTTAGACCTACAACCAAAGTTATCCAAAGTTATATGAACAAAGGTGGGTTTGTATGGAATTCCTATATAACTTTGGTTGTAGGTGTATGCAAACGTTGGAAATGGCTAAACAATCAAAAACTATAGTTAAATCGAATGCTTTTCGTTTGTTTATGATTGTTTAGCCATTTCGACGTTTGTTTAGACCTACAACCAAAGTTATCCAAAGTTATATGAACAAAGGTGGGTTTGTATGGAATTCCTATATAACTTTGGTTGTAGGTGTATGCAAACGTTGGAAATGGCTAAACAATCATAAACTATAGTTAAATCGAATGCTTTTCGTTTGTTTATGATTGTTTAGCCATTTCGACGTTTGTTTAGACCTACAACCAAAGTTATCCAAAGTTATATGAACAAAGGTGGGTTTGTATGGAATTCCTATATAACTTTGGTTGTAGGTGTATGCAAACGTTGGAAATGGCTAAACAATCATAAACTATAGTTAAATGGAATGCTTTTCGTTTGTTTATGATTGTTTAGCCATTTCGACGTTTGTTTAGACCTACAACCAAAGTTATCCAAAGTTATATGAACAAAGGTGGGTTTGTATGGAATTCCTATATAACTTTGGTTGTAGGTGTATGCAAACGTTGGAAATGGCTAAACAATCATAAACTATAGTTAAATCGAATGCTTTTTGTTTGTTTATGATTGTTTAGCCATTTCGACGTTTGTTTAGACCTACAACCAAAGTTATCCAAAGTTATATGAACAAAGGTGGGTTTGTATGGAATTCCTATATAACTTTGGCTGTAGGTGTATGCAAACGTTGGAAATGGCTAAACAATCATAAACTATAGTTAAATCGAATGCGTTTCGTTTGTTTATGATTGTTTAGCCATTTCGACGTTTGTTTAGACCTACAACCAAAGTTATCCAAAGTTATATGAACAATGGTGGGTTTGTATGGACTTCCTATATAACTTTGGTTGTAGGTGTATGCAAACGTTGGAAATGGCTAAACAATCATAAACTATAGTTAAATCGAATGCTTTTCGTTTGTTTATGATTGTTTAGCCATTTCGACGTTTGTTTAGACCTACAACCAAAGTTATCCAAAGTTATATGAACAAAGGTGGGTTTGTATGGAATTCCTATATAACTTTAGTTGTAGGTGTATGCAAACGTTGGAAATGGCTAAACAATCATAAACTATAGTTAAATCGAATGCGTTTCGTTTGTTTATGATTGTTTAGCCATTTCGACGTTTGTTTAGACCTACAACCAAAGTTATCCAAAGTTATATGAACAAAGGTGGGTTTGTATGGAATTCCTATATAACTTTGGTTGTAGGTGTATGCAAACGTTGGAAATGGCTAAACAATCATAAACTATAGTTAAATCGAATGCTTTTCGTTTGTTTATGATTGTTTAGCCATTTCGACGTTTGTTTAGACCTACAACCAAAGTTATCCAAAGTTATATGAACAAAGGTGGGTTTGTATGGAATTCCTATATAACTTTGGTTGTAGGTGTATGCAAACGTTGGAAATGGCTAAACAATCATAAACTATAGTTAAATCGAATGCTTTTTGTTTGTTTATGATTGTTTAGCCATTTCGACGTTTGTTTAGACCTACAACCAAAGTTATCCAAAGTTATATGAACAAAGGTGGGTTTGTATGGAATTCCTATATAACTTTGGCTGTAGGTGTATGCAAACGTTGGAAATGGCTAAACAATCATAAACTATAGTTAAATCGAATGCGTTTCGTTTGTTTATGATTGTTTAGCCATTTCGACGTTTGTTTAGACCTACAACCAAAGTTATCCAAAGTTATATGAACAATGGTGGGTTTGTATGGACTTCCTATATAACTTTGGTTGTAGGTGTATGCAAACGTTGGAAATGGCTAAACAATCATAAACTATAGTTAAATCGAATGCTTTTCGTTTGTTTATGATTGTTTAGCCATTTCGACGTTTGTTTAGACCTACAACCAAAGTTATCCAAAGTTATATGAACAAAGGTGGGTTTGTATGGAATTCCTATATAACTTTAGTTGTAGGTGTATGCAAACGTTGGAAATGGCTAAACAATCATAAACTATAGTTAAATCGAATGCTTTTCGTTTGTTTATGATTGTTTAGCCATTTCGACGTTTGTTTAGACCTACAACCAAAGTTATCCAAAGTTATATGAACAAAGGTGGGTTTGTATGGAATTCCTATATAACTTTGGTTGTAGGTGTATGCAAACGTTGGAAATGGCTAAACAATCATAAACTATAGTTAAATCGAATGCTTTTTGTTTGTTTATGATTGTTTAGCCATTTCGACGTTTGTTTAGACCTACAACCAAAGTTATCCAAAGGTATATGAACAAAGGTGGGTTTGTATGGAATTCCTATATAACTTTGGTTGTAGGTGTATGCAAACGTTGGAAATGGCTAAACAATCATAAACTATAGTTAAATCGAATGCTTTTCGTTTGTTTATGATTGTTTAGCCATTTCGACGTTTGTTTAGACCTACAACCAAAGTTATCCAAAGTTATATGAACAATGGTGGGTTTGTATGGACTTCCTATATAACTTTGGTTGTAGGTGTATGCAAACGTTGGAAATGGCTAAACAATCATAAACTATAGTTAAATCGAATGCTTTTCGTTTGTTTATGATTGTTTAGCCATTTCGACGTTTGTTTAGACCTACAACCAAAGTTATCCAAAGTTATATGAACAAAGGTGGGTTTGTATGGAATTCCTATATAACTTTGGTTGTAGGTGTATGCAAACGTTGGAAATGGCTAAACAATCATAAACTATAGTTAAATCGAATGCTTTTCGTTTGTTTATGATTGTTTAGCCATTTCGACGTTTGTTTAGACCTACAACCAAAGTTATCCAAAGTTATATGAACAAAGGTGGGTTTGTATGGAATTCCTATATAACTTTAGTTGTAGGTGTATGCAAACGTTGGAAATGGCTAAACAATCATAAACTATAGTTAAATCGAATGCTTTTCGTTTGTTTATGATTGTTTAGCCATTTCGACGTTTGTTTAGACCTACAACCAAAGTTATCCAAAGTTATATGAACAAAGGTGGGTTTGTATGGAATTCCTATATAACTTTGGTTGTAGGAGTATACAAACGTTGGAAATGGCTAAACAATCATAAACTATAGTTAAATCGAATGCTTTTCGTTTGTTTATGATTGTTTAGCCATTTCGACGTTTGTTTAGACCTACAACCAAAGTTATCCAAAGTTATATGAACAAAGGTGGGTTTGTATGGAATTCCTATATAACTTTGGTTGTAGGTGTATGCAAACGTTGGAAATGGCTAAACAATCATAAACTATAGTTAAATCGCATGCTTTTCGTTTGTTTATGATTGTTTAGCCATTTCGACGTTTGTTTAGACCTACAACCAAAGTTATCCAAAGTTATATGAACAAAGGTGGGTTTGTATGGAATTCCTATATAACTTTGGTTGTAGGTGTATGCAAACGTTGGAAATGGCTAAACAATCATAAACTATAGTTAAATCGAATGCTTTTCGTTTGTTTATAATTGTTTAGCCATTTCGACGTTTGTTTAGACCTACAACCAAAGTTATCCAAAGTTATATGAACAAAGGTGGGTTTGTATGGAATTCCTATATAACTTTGGTTGTAGGTGTATGCAAACGTTGGAAATGGCTAAACAATCATAAACTATAGTTAAATCGAATGCTTTTCGTTTGTTTATGATTGTTTAGCCATTTCGACGTTTGTTTAGACCTACAACCAAAGTTATCCAAAGTTATATGAACAAAGGTGGGTTTGTATGGAATTCCTATATAACTTTGGTTGTAGGTGTATGCAAACGTTGGAAATGGCTAAACAATCATAAACTATAGTTAAATCGAATGCTTTTCGTTTGTTTATGATTGTTTAGCCATTTCGACGTTTGTTTAGACCTACAACCAAAGTTATCCAAAGTTATATAAACAAAGGTGGGTTTGTATGGAATTCCTATATAACTTTGGTTGTAGGTGTATGCAAACGTTGGAAATGGCTAAACAATCATAAACTATATTTAAATCGAATGCTTTTCGTTTGTTTATGATTGTTTAGCCATTTCGACGTTTGTTTAGACCTACAACCAAAGTTATCCAAAGTTATATGAACAAAGGTGGGTTTGTATGGAATTCCTATATAACTTTGGTTGTAGGAGTATGCAAACGTTGGAAAGGGCTAAATAATCATAAACTATAGTTAAATCGAATGCTTTTCGTTTGTTTATGATTGTTTAGCCATTTCGACGTTTGTTTAGACCTACAACCAAAGTTATCCAAAGTTATATGAACAAAGGTGGGTTTGTATGGAATTCCTATATAACTTTGGTTGTAGGAGTATGCAAACGTTGGAAAGGGCTAAATAATCATAAACTATAGTTAAATCGAATGCTTTTCGTTTGTTTATGATTGTTTAGCCATTTCGACGTTTGTTTAGACCTACAACCAAAGTTATCCAAAGTTATATGAACAAAGGTGGGTTTGTATGGAATTCCTATATAACTTTGGTTGTAGGTGTATGCAAACGTTGGAAATGGCTAAACAATCATAAACTATAGTTAAATCGAATGCTTTTCGTTTGTTTATGATTGTTTAGCCATTTCGACGTTTGTTTAGACCTACAACCAAAGTTATCCAAAGTTATATGAACAAAGGTGGGTTTGTATGGAATTCCTATATAACTTTGGTTGTAGGTGTATGCAAACGTTGGAAATGGCTAAACAATCATAAACTATAGTTAAATCGAATGCTTTTCGTTTGTTTATGATTGTTTAGCCATTTCGACGTTTGTTTAGACCTACAACCAAAGTTATCCAAAGTTATATGAACAAAGGTGGGTTTGTATGGAATTCCTATATAACTTTGGTTGTAGGTGTATGCAAACGTTGGAAATGGCTAAACAATCATAAACTATAGTTAAATCGAATGCTTTTCGTTTGTTTATAATTGTTTAGCCATTTCGACGTTTGTTTAGACCTACAACCAAAGTTATCCAAAGTTATATGAACAAAGGTGGGTTTGTATGGAATTCCTATATAACTTTGGTTGTAGGTGTATGCAAACGTTGGAAATGGCTAAACAATCATAAACTATAGTTAAATCGAATGCTTTTCGTTTGTTTATGATTGTTTAGCCATTTCGACGTTTGTTTAGACCTACAACCAAAGTTATCCAAAGTTATATGAACAAAGGTGGGTTTGTATGGAATTCCTATATAACTTTGGTTGTAGGTGTATGCAAACGTTGGAAATGGCTAAACAATCATAAACTATAGTTAAATCGAATGCTTTTCGTTTGTTTATGATTGTTTAGCCATTTCGACGTTTGTTTAGACCTACAACCAAAGTTATCCAAAGTTATATGAACAAAGGTGGGTTTGTATGGAATTCCTATATAACTTTGGTTGTAGGTGTATGCAAACGTTGGAAATGGCTAAACAATCATAAACTATAGTTAAATCGAATGCTTTTCGTTTGTTTATAATTGTTTAGCCATTTCGACGTTTGTTTAGACCTACAACCAAAGTTATCCAAAGTTATATGAACAAAGGTGGGTTTGTATGGAATTCCTATATAACTTTGGTTGTAGGTGTATGCAAACGTTGGAAATGGCTAAACAATCATAAACTATAGTTAAATCGAATGCGTTTCGTTTGTTTATGATTGTTTAGCCATTTCGACGTTTGTTTAGACCTACAACCAAAGTTATCCAAAGTTATATGAACAAAGGTGGGTTTGTATGGAATTCCTATATAACTTTGGTTGTAGGTGTATCCAAACGTTGGAAATGGCTAAACAATCATAAACTATAGTTAAATCGAATGCTTTTTGTTTGTTTATGATTGTTTAGCCATTTCGACGTTTGTTTAGACCTACAACCAAAGTTATCCAAAGTTATATGAACAAAGGTGGGTTTGTATGGAATTCCTATATAACTTTGGTTGTAGGTGTATGCAAACGTTGGAAATGGCTAAACAATCATAAACTATAGTTAAATCGAATGCTTTTCGTTTGTTTATGATTGTTTAGCCATTTCGACGTTTGTTTAGACCTACAACCAAAGTTATCCAAAGTTATATGAACAATGGTGGGTTTGTATGGACTTCCTATATAACTTTGGTTGTAGGTGTATGCAAACGTTGGAAATGGCTAAACAATCATAAACTATAGTTAAATCGAATGCTTTTCGTTTGTTTATGATTGTTTAGCCATTTCGACGTTTGTTTAGACCTACAACCAAAGTTATCCAAAGTTATATGAACAAAGGTGGGTTTGTATGGAATTCCTATATAACTTTGGTTGTAGGTGTATGCAAACGTTGGAAATGGCTAAACAATCATAAACTATAGTTAAATCGAATGCTTTTCGTTTGTTTATGATTGTTTAGCCATTTCGACGTTTGTTTAGACCTACAACCAAAGTTATCCAAAGTTATATGAACAAAGGTGGGTTTGTATGGAATTCCTATATAACTTTGGTTGTAGGTGTATGCAAACGTTGGAAATGGCTAAACAATCATAAACTATAGTTAAATCGAATGCTTTTCGTTTGTTTATAATTGTTTAGCCATTTCGACGTTTGTTTAGACCTACAACCAAAGTTATCCAAAGTTATATGAACAAAGGTGGGTTTGTATGGAATTCCTATATAACTTTGGTTGTAGGTGTATGCAAACGTTGGAAATGGCTAAACAATCATAAACTATAGTTAAATCGAATGCTTTTCGTTTGTTTATGATTGTTTAGCCATTTCGACGTTTGTTTAGACCTACAACCAAAGTTATCCAAAGTTATATGAACAAAGGTGGGTTTGTATGGAATTCCTATATAACTTTGGTTGTAGGTGTATGCAAACGTTGGAAATGGCTAAACAATCATAAACTATAGTTAAATCGAATGCTTTTCGTTTGTTTATGATTGTTTAGCCATTTCGACGTTTGTTTAGACCTACAACCAAAGTTATCCAAAGTTATATGAACAAAGGTGGGTTTGTATGGAATTCCTATATAACTTTGGTTGTAGGTGTATGCAAACGTTGGAAATGGCTAAACAATCATAAACTATAGTTAAATCGAATGCTTTTCGTTTGTTTATAATTGTTTAGCCATTTCGACGTTTGTTTAGACCTACAACCAAAGTTATCCAAAGTTATATGAACAAAGGTGGGTTTGTATGGAATTCCTATATAACTTTGGTTGTAGGTGTATGCAAACGTTGGAAATGGCTAAACAATCATAAACTATAGTTAAATCGAATGCGTTTCGTTTGTTTATGATTGTTTAGCCATTTCGACGTTTGTTTAGACCTACAACCAAAGTTATCCAAAGTTATATGAACAAAGGTGGGTTTGTATGGAATTCCTATATAACTTTGGTTGTAGGTGTATCCAAACGTTGGAAATGGCTAAACAATCATAAACTATAGTTAAATCGAATGCTTTTTGTTTGTTTATGATTGTTTAGCCATTTCGACGTTTGTTTAGACCTACAACCAAAGTTATCCAAAGTTATATGAACAAAGGTGGGTTTGTATGGAATTCCTATATAACTTTGGTTGTAGGTGTATGCAAACGTTGGAAATGGCTAAACAATCATAAACTATAGTTAAATCGAATGCTTTTCGTTTGTTTATGATTGTTTAGCCATTTCGACGTTTGTTTAGACCTACAACCAAAGTTATCCAAAGTTATATGAACAATGGTGGGTTTGTATGGACTTCCTATATAACTTTGGTTGTAGGTGTATGCAAACGTTGGAAATGGCTAAACAATCATAAACTATAGTTAAATCGAATGCTTTTCGTTTGTTTATGATTGTTTGGCCATTTCGACGTTTGTTTAGATCTACAACCAAAGTTATCCAAAGTTATATGAACAAAGGTGGGTTTGTATGGAATTCCTATATAACTTTGGTTGTAGGAGTATGCAAACGTTGGAAATGGCTAAACAATCATAAACTATAGTTAAATCGAATGCTTTTCGTTTGTTTATGATTGTTTAGCCATTTCGACGTTTGTTTAGATCTACAACCAAAGTTATCCAAAGTTATATGAACAAAGGTGGGTTTGTATGGAATTCCTATATAACTTTAGTTGTAGGTGTATGCAAACGTTGGAAATGGCTAAACAATCATAAACTATAGTTAAATCGAATGCTTTTCGTTTGTTTATGATTGTTTAGCCATTTCGACGTTTGTTTAGACCTACAACCAAAGTTATCCAAAGTTATATGAACAAAGGTGGGTTTGTATGGAATTCCTATATAACTTTGGTTGTAGGTGTATACAAACGTTGGAAATGGCTAAACAATCATAAACTATAGTTAAATCGAATGCTTTTCGTTTGTTTATGATTGTTTAGCCATTTCGACGTTTGTTTAGACCTACAACCAAAGTTATCCAAAGTTATATGAACAATGGTGGGTTTGTATGGACTTCCTATATAACTTTGGTTGTAGGTGTATGCAAACGTTGGAAATGGCTAAACAATCATAAACTATAGTTAAATCGAATGCTTTTCGTTTGTTTATGATTGTTTGGCCATTTCGACGTTTGTTTAGATCTACAACCAAAGTTATCCAAAGTTATATGAACAAAGGTGGGTTTGTATGGAATTCCTATATAACTTTGGTTGTAGGAGTATGCAAACGTTGGAAATGGCTAAACAATCATAAACTATAGTTAAATCGAATGCTTTTCGTTTGTTTATGATTGTTTAGCCATTTCGACGTTTGTTTAGATCTACAACCAAAGTTATCCAAAGTTATATGAACAAAGGTGGGTTTGTATGGAATTCCTATATAACTTTAGTTGTAGGTGTATGCAAACGTTGGAAATGGCTAAACAATCATAAACTATAGTTAAATCGAATGCTTTTCGTTTGTTTATGATTGTTTAGCCATTTCGACGTTTGTTTAGACCTACAACCAAAGTTATCCAAAGTTATATGAACAAAGGTGGGTTTGTATGGAATTCCTATATAACTTTGGTTGTAGGTGTATACAAACGTTGGAAATGGCTAAACAATCATAAACTATAGTTAAATCGAATGCTTTTCGTTTGTTTATGATTGTTTAGCCATTTCGACGTTTGTTTAGACCTACAACCAAAGTTATCCAAAGTTATATGAACAAAGGTGGGTTTGTATGGAATTCCTATATAACTTTGGTTGTAGGTGTATGCAAACGTTGGAAATGGCTAAACAATCATAAACTATAGTTAAATCGCATGCTTTTCGTTTGTTTATGATTGTTTAGCCATTTCGACGTTTGTTTAGACCTACAACCAAAGTTATCCAAAGTTATATGAACAAAGGTGGGTTTGTATGGAATTCCTATATAACTTTGGTTGTAGGTGTATGCAAACGTTGGAAATGGCTAAACAATCATAAACTATAGTTAAATCGAATGCTTTTCGTTTGTTTATGATTGTTTAGCCATTTCGACGTTTGTTTAGACCTACAACCAAAGTTATCCAAAGTTATATGAACAAAGGTGGGTTTGTATTGAATTCCTATATAACTTTGGTTGTAGGTGTATGCAAACGTTGGAAATGGCTAAACAATCATAAACTATAGTTAAATCGAATGCTTTTCGTTTGTTTATGATTGTTTAGCCATTTCGACGTTTGTTTAGACCTACAACCAAAGTTATCCAAAGTTATATGAACAAAGGTGGGTTTGTATGGAATTCCTATATAACTTTGGTTGTAGGAGTATGCAAACGTTGGAAATGGCTAAATAATCATAAACTATAGTTAAATCGAATGCTTTTCGTTTGTTTATGATTGTTTAGCCATTTCGACGTTTGTTTAGACCTACAACCAAATTTATCCAAAGTTATATGAACAAAGGTGGGTTTGTATGGAATTCCTATATAACTTTGGTTGTAGGTGTATGCAAACGTTGGAAATGGCTAAACAATCATAAACTATATTTAAATCGAATGCTTTTCGTTTGTTTATGATTGTTTAGCCATTTCGACGTTTGTTTAGACCTACAACCAAAGTTACCCAAAGTTATATGAACAAAGGTGGGTTTGTATGGAATTCCTATATAACTTTGGTTGTAGGAGTATGCAAACGTTGGAAAGGGCTAAATAATCATAAACTATAGTTAAATCGAATGCTTTTCGTTTGTTTATGATTGTTTAGCCATTTCGACGTTTGTTTAGACCTACAACCAAAGTTATCCAAAGTTATATGAACAAAGGTGGGTTTGTATGGAATTCCTATATAACTTTGGTTGTAGGTGTATGCAAACGTTGGAAATGGCTAAACAATCATAAACTATAGTTAAATCGAATGCTTTTCGTTTGTTTATGATTGTTTAGCCATTTCGACGTTTGTTTAGACCTACAACCAAAGTTATCCAAAGTTATATGAACAATGGTGGGTTTGTATGGACTTCCTATATAACTTTGGTTGTAGGTGTATGCAAACGTTGGAAATGGCTAAACAATCATAAACTATAGTTAAATCGAATGCTTTTCGTTTGTTTATGATTGTTTGGCCATTTCGACGTTTGTTTAGATCTACAACCAAAGTTATCCAAAGTTATATGAACAAAGGTGGGTTTGTATGGAATTCCTATATAACTTTGGTTGTAGGAGTATGCAAACGTTGGAAATGGCTAAACAATCATAAACTATAGTTAAATCGAATGCTTTTCGTTTGTTTATGATTGTTTAGCCATTTCGACGTTTGTTTAGATCTACAACCAAAGTTATCCAAAGTTATATGAACAAAGGTGGGTTTGTATGGAATTCCTATATAACTTTAGTTGTAGGTGTATGCAAACGTTGGAAATGGCTAAACAATCATAAACTATAGTTAAATCGAATGCTTTTCGTTTGTTTATGATTGTTTAGCCATTTCGACGTTTGTTTAGACCTACAACCAAAGTTATCCAAAGTTATATGAACAAAGGTGGGTTTGTATGGAATTCCTATATAACTTTGGTTGTAGGTGTATACAAACGTTGGAAATGGCTAAACAATCATAAACTATAGTTAAATCGAATGCTTTTCGTTTGTTTATGATTGCTTAGCCATTTCGACGTTTGTTTAGACCTACAACCAAAGTTATCCAAAGTTATATGAACAATGGTGGGTTTGTATGGACTTCCTATATAACTTTGGTTGTAGGTGTATGCAAACGTTGGAAATGGCTAAACAATCATAAACTATAGTTAAATCGAATGCTTTTCGTTTGTTTATGATTGTTTGGCCATTTCGACGTTTGTTTAGATCTACAACCAAAGTTATCCAAAGTTATATGAACAAAGGTGGGTTTGTATGGAATTCCTATATAACTTTGGTTGTAGGAGTATGCAAACGTTGGAAATGGCTAAACAATCATAAACTATAGTTAAATCGAATGCTTTTCGTTTGTTTATGATTGTTTAGCCATTTCGACGTTTGTTTAGATCTACAACCAGAGTTATCCAAAGTTATATGAACAAAGGTGGGTTTGTATGGAATTCCTATATAACTTTAGTTGTAGGTGTATGCAAACGTTGGAAATGGCTAAACAATCATAAACTATAGTTAAATCGAATGCTTTTCGTTTGTTTATGATTGTTTAGCCATTTCGACGTTTGTTTAGACCTACAACCAAAGTTATCCAAAGTTATATGAACAAAGGTGGGTTTGTATGGAATTCCTATATAACTTTGGTTGTAGGTGTATACAAACGTTGGAAATGGCTAAACAATCATAAACTATAGTTAAATCGAATGCTTTTCGTTTGTTTATGATTGTTTAGCCATTTCGACGTTTGTTTAGACCTACAACCAAAGTTATCCAAAGTTATATGAACAAAGGTGGGTTTGTATGGAATTCCTATATAACTTTGGTTGTAGGTGTATGCAAACGTTGGAAATGGCTAAACAATCATAAACTATAGTTAAATCGCATGCTTTTCGTTTGTTTATGATTGTTTAGCCATTTCGACGTTTGTTTAGACCTACAACCAAAGTTATCCAAAGTTATATGAACAAAGGTGGGTTTGTATGGAATTCCTATATAACTTTGGTTGTAGGTGTATGCAAACGTTGGAAATGGCTAAACAATCATAAACTATAGTTAAATCGAATGCTTTTCGTTTGTTTATGATTGTTTAGCCATTTCGACGTTTGTTTAGACCTACAACCAAAGTTATCCAAAGTTATATGAACAAAGGTGGGTTTGTATTGAATTCCTATATAACTTTGGTTGTAGGTGTATGCAAACGTTGGAAATGGCTAAACAATCATAAACTATAGTTAAATCGAATGCTTTTCGTTTGTTTATGATTGTTTAGCCATTTCGACGTTTGTTTAGACCTACAACCAAAGTTATCCAAAGTTATATGAACAAAGGTGGGTTTGTATGGAATTCCTATATAACTTTGGTTGTAGGAGTATGCAAACGTTGGAAATGGCTAAATAATCATAAACTATAGTTAAATCGAATGCTTTTCGTTTGTTTATGATTGTTTAGCCATTTCGACGTTTGTTTAGACCTACAACCAAAGTTATCCAAAGTTATATGAACAAAGGTGGGTTTGTATGGAATTCCTATATAACTTTGGTTGTAGGTGTATGCAAACGTTGGAAATGGCTAAACAATCATAAACTATAGTTAAATCGAATGCTTTTCGTTTGTTTATGATTGTTTAGCCATTTCGACGTTTGT